>CM060929.1:986273793-989026293 GCA_030765085.1 Allium cepa | reverse complement strand
CGGATGTTTTTCATTTAGTTTGTACTTAACCACTTATGGTTAAGTACACGACCAAAGTGGTGGTTATTGACTACTCTGGAGTGGTCATATCTACCACTATTGATGATGGCCAATTTATCCAATTTTTACATGGACAATGGAGAGGCTTTTAGGAGCATGATGTGATGGTTCGTTCATTCGACATTTGATTTCGATGTGATGGTTCTTCAACGAACGGCTTTGGCGATGAAGCGAGCATACAATGCTTCATGTAACACCCCTAATTTTTAGTAACATTATTCTTGAGATTTAATTAGATAAATTAAATATAATAGTGTAAAGTGATAAGGAGATTGAGATTGGAGAATAAACTTAGAGGTCCTGCTTGTTAACTCTAATGAGCTTATAATAGTTATTAATTATAATTAAATTAACATAGGGGCATTAGGGTAATTGCTACCCATAATTCCTTTCCTTTATACTCTTATCCATACCATTCACATTCATTTATCATAAACAAATAAACGTAAGAAAGAAAAGAGGAGTCGGCCATTGAGGAGTAAGAAAAGAAGAGAAAATTCAATATTAAAGCTTATGATTCAAGCTAGGGGAATCAATCTAAAACAATCTTTAATTTCCTTATTCAAACTAAGGTGAATAATAAACCTAGTCATCACTATTTTATTTTCAATCATATAATTTCATATTTATGAATTAATCCATTTTATGATGATCTAATTGATGACATGCTCGGTTTAATAACATGTTGGATTTAAAATCAAAATTTTGAAATATGATCCGCATGGTTTTAGGACAAAACCGAGAGCAAATGATTTTAGAATGCCATGGAAAAGTTGTATGTTGTGGGAAACATGATTTTGGAGTTGTGTTTCAATTTTTATAATTTTCCAAGCCATGGAGAATTTAATATGAATTTTCATAGAAGAATATATATTATTGGGTTTAGAAATTTATTTTCGATAATTATATGATGAATTTGGGTCTAAAATTTATATGTGTTGGATAACATATTAAAAGTAAATTTGTATTATTTTTGGGGATTTTATTAAGAGGTCTGTTACGGAAATTAAATTATTTTAAAAGGAGGACCTAAATGATTTAATTATTGTTAAATGGAAAGGGCTTATTTGTTAAAAGTTAACCTTGTTTTAGATGTGAGAAAATGGGGCAGTTATCTGTGAAATAGTTTGAAAAGTTTAAGGAAACCAATCAAGTGTTTATACATGGGCAATTTAGTTGCAAAGAAAATTACTTTATTTGGTAAAAACAGCCTTTTACTCACTTTCGACCCAAAGCTTCCGCCTTCGACTAGGTCGAAACCATAGAAGCCGAAACAAATATACTAGTATCACTTAGTTGGTGCGTAGTGGATTAGAGAACGTCAGAAGGAAGGGTGTCAAAACGTGGCTTCTAACGGAGTCGGTACAATGGTTTTGTTTTTTAAAGGAAAGCGCTTGCCTGCTTCTTTATATGCTTTCGAAATGGTCGAAACCGATGCTTTTGTAAGTGACTTTTAACTAGCTTTTGAAAGAGAGTTTTCACTTTATTAATTAAAGAAGTAGTTTCGAAGGAGCTACTTAGTTTTCAAAATTGAAGTGTTCAAAGGGGGTAGTTTCGACCAAATCGAAACCCTTCTACCGCTTTGCTTTTCGAAGGCGTTGAAGATCTCATAACTTTCAGAAGATAAACTTATTTAAAAATGTAAGCCAGTTCCTATAGCTTTTGAATGGGTTAGGGGTTACGAAGGCAATGTTTTCAAAAGGGGTTTCGAAGCCAACCACCAAGTATTTTACCAACGGACTTATGCTTTCGAAAGGGTGGCACTGATGCCATCAAGTTTTCCCTGATACCTTTAAAGGATAAAGAATGGTTTTGAAAGAGATTCTTCCATTTATATTCACTTGAACCAAATAATATTTTAAGTACAAATCCAATGTTTTCAAAAGGGTTACTTTCAATTGGCTTTGAATCCGTGCTTCTAAATGTTAAATGCTAATGTTTTAGTACATTCGAAAGGTTTCGAAAGAGAGTTTTAAAATGTTCAAAACGCGGGGACTTAACGTTTTGAAAATTGATATTTATGCTTTCGAAGGAGGCTATCCAGTGAGGTCGAATGCAAGGTTTCAAAGGAGTTGAATGAATATTTTTTTCAAAACAAGTAACCAAAACTCAATTTTTAATGGAAAAACCCATAATTAAATTATAGGAGTTTTGTATTAGTTTTAAGAAGATGCTTCCCTTGATAAAATATTAGGTTAAAGGGATTAACCATGTTTTTATGAAAATGATTTCACGGATAGAAAATCCACAGGAGTGGTACTGTTACGTTATTATGTTGTCTTCTTCAAATATAAATATATCCATATTATAACGAACCCATAACTACATTTTAGGGATAAAGGGCAGAAGAACTAGCTAGGTTGATCAAGTAGGGATATGAATTGATTAAACTCCTAGATGGGTAGAATTTCATCCAAGAGGTCAGGGAGACTAGAATATAGGACGCCTAAATATAGAAGTTGTCAAGGGGACAGGTTCATAGTGCACCCATTAAAACATGATTATGAAGTTATTAGAGTTACCAATATGTTTATAGTGATCCCATGAAAACATGTTATAAAGAGTGGTTGGCAGAGGCTAATTGGTTTTGTAGTGAACCCATGAAAACAATATCCGATTAAGTTACTGACAATTGTCAATAGGTTCCTAGTCAACCCATGAAAACTAGGAAAAGAGAGAGGTTATTGAAGTCACCAATAGGTTCAAAAGAACCCATGAATCAATTAAACTCACAGAACTGGTAGTGTTAAGTCAATTGGAAGAGGTCAATAGGTTCATAGTGCTCCCATGAAAATGATGAAATAGGATAGGCAGTCCAAAAATTAAATACAAGTTATTAGTAAGCCCTTGAAAAACTAATAGGTTAATAATGACCCTAGAAACTATAAATATGACTGGGAGTTAACTATGCAAGGGCTGGGATGTCCAAAATGTTTTAACTTGTATTCATATCATCATAATATTTTGAAATGACTATATTTTTAACCATTATAGATGCAGGAGCATAGTATATGGTTTTATAAAGGTTTAAGGTACTAGTGAGAGAAAACTTATTCCTCTAAGTGGCATTGTCTCACCAGATATCTAAATGGTTTGAGATGTTAGATTATTATTCATACTACGCTTTATGTCTGACTCGAAATTTATGTTTTCCCCTTAAATATGGGGTACTCAATTGATTTTCAATAGTTTGAGAGCTGAGGTTTTCATGTACCTCATTAGACGAATAAAGGTTCCGAAGATGTGCAGGAGGCATAATAGATATTTAGAGTTCTCTTTCACATGATTCTGCTGCGTTGTTTGTAATGGCATAGTTGTTATATTGCCTATATGTATTTTGATAATCCAAAGGGGCATCTTCGTATATCGCTGTTGACGTAAGTTGTAGTAAATATATTTCCTCTCAACATGGATTATGATTGTGGGATTATGTAATGAATTGGAAATGTTTTGAAATGAAATGTGATCTTGTTTGATTTTTAATTTTTTCCATATTTGTGTGTTTCTGTGTATCAATGAATCTAACACCGTCGTATTTGATCGTCGACAATTAATAACTATGGATGGTTGTTGCATCCGTAGTCGTTAGTTTTTGTCCTCCAAATAGGGGAATGTTACAATTTGGTATCAGAGCTTAGGTTTATGAAAACTTAAGCAATTTAAACCTAAAATATTTTTCAAAACATAGTCCAATAAATCAGAAATATGATCGGGGTTTGGGTTAACACTATGGTAACGTGCTTGTATTTGATAGATATATATATATATATATATTCCCCTCTCTCGGACCATTCTTTTGTATCTTACTAAGGCTCATATGAAGATTTAAGAGAAAGATCATATGGAAGCAAAAAATGTAAGTGGAAATCTTGGTGGAGGAAGCACCACAACCAACGGAAATGCTCGACCTATTACTTGGAGGAACCTAGATTGATAGGCTAATGTAACCAAATTGCTAATGCCAATATGGGTGCTGAAAATCCACCGATAGATGCAGGGATGATGTATTAGTTTTTATATAATCTTATGCAAGCAGAAGCTGCTGCTGGAGTTGCTGGGAATTTTATAAGAGCTAGTCTTATGGCTCCAGCTGGGAATAACTGTGCTTAATTGAGCAGAGACTACACCAGTTTGGTGGAAAGCCGTTTGTTGAAAATCAGGATGCTATTGAAGTTGAGAATTGGTTATTGCACCGTGAGAAAATCTTTACTGATCTAGGTTGGGATAATGGGCAAAGTATAAGGCTGTCTTCTAAGCAGTTGCAAGGGCAGCGCTTCACTAGTGGAATAGTTTGACTACCGGGGTTCGAAAGGAAAAGCTGACGTGGGCTGATTTTAGAAGGAGATTTAAGCATAAGTTTTTATCTAAGGTAGTCAAGTCGGCTTTGATGAGGAAGTTCGTGGATCTAGTTCAAGGAGAGATGTCAGTAATCGAGTACGTTGCTAAGTTTGATGAGCTGCCTTGATACGGATATGCCACTATAGACACTAACATCAGAAGGAATGAGAGGTTTATTCGAGGATTATGGACCGAGCTTTCTAGAATGACCATGACCCATATCCATGATCCTTGTAATGTGGTGGTAGAGATGGCCATTCATCACGAAGAGATGCTTGTTTGTTATGCTAGAGAGAAGCCAGTTCAATCCCAGGGTCCTCAGTGAAAGAAGAGGAAGTTCTTTTAGAAGAAGGGAGCCCAGAAGAGAGATGCTGCCAAGAAGGCGAAGGATGATTTAGTGTGATTCAAGTATGATAAGAAGGGTCATGATGCTCATAAGTGCCGATCAGGCAAGGGAAAGAAGCCTATAGAAAAGAAGAATGTGAAATGCTTAAACTGCGACCAAGTTGGGCATTATACAAACCAGTGTCCAAAGCCAGTCAGGCAGACAGATGAAAGGTTTTTGCTATTGGACCACCATCTTCTTCTAGGCCTACCGCCGCGGATAAAGGGAAAACTATGATGGAAGGTACGCTTTTGATTCAGAGTACACCAGTTAGGGTACTATTTCATACTGGTACATCCCATTCATTTATATCACAATATTTGGTTGATAGGTTATGCATAGAACCCACAGACCTTGTTACTTCCTTATGGGTTGTGAATCCAATAGGAGGGTATGTAACTCTAGAGATGATATGTGACTAGTTAGAACTTGATTTGTTAGGTCATAATTTGCATGCAGTCTGTATATTTTGATTTCGTTGACTTCGGAATCATTTTGGGTATGGATTGGTTGAGAAGGTATGAGGCTAAGATATTTTGCAAGGATGAGGAGCTATCATTGAGACAATCTGATAGTCATAACCGAATTATTTCTCTATGGAGAATTCTGACTGGAGTAGTTGTGTATTTTTAAGTGCAATGTAAGTGGGAGAAGAGCTATGTTAAGTTCAAGTAACAAAAGAGTTTGTAGACGTTTTTAAGCATGTCACAGGACTACCACCGAAATGAACTGTTGAGTTTTGAATAGATCTTGTGTAGGAGCTGAACTTGTATCTAGATCACTTAGTAGAATAACACTGACCGAGATGAAGGAATTAAAGGTGCGGCTAGCGGATCTAGAAGGAAGTAATTTTATTAGAACAACCAGTTCATCTTGGGGCGCGGCCGCAGTATTCATGAGGAAACCAATGGGCCGTTAAGGATGTACATTGACTATTGTAAGTTGAATGAGAGGACGATCAAGAATAAGCATCCTTTGCCAAGAATAGATGATCTATTGATCAGTTGAGTGGAGCCAGAGTGTTTTTCCAATTGGACTTGGTGACGCGGTTCCATCAGTTAAGAGTGGCAGAGGATAATATTCCTTTGACAGCATTTTAGACTAGGTATGGTTTATACGAGTGGTTAGTAATGTCATTCGTGTTGACGAACACACCTGCTTTCTTTGTAGATTTGATGAACCGAGTCCTCTGAGAGTATTTGGATAGATTCATGTTGGTTTATATAGATGACATTTTGGTATACTCTAAGGATGAAAGAGAGCATGAAGATCATCTTAGAGTTGTACTTGAGACGCTGAGGCAGAATCAACTAAAGGCAAAGTTCTCCAAGTGTAATGTTTGGAAGAAAGAGGTTAAGTTTCTTGGTCACGTGGTTTCAAAAAAAGAGTTGTCAGTCGATCCAGATAAGATCGAAGCTGTTAATAATTGGAAAAGACCAGAGATGATGACCGAGATCAGAAATTTTCTTGGACTTGCTGGCTACTACCGAAGATTCATCAAGGATTTCTCGTGGATATCAACGCCTTGATCTAAGCTTACTAGGAAGTAGGTAAAGTTTGTTTGGTCCAACAAATGTTAGGAAGCATTCCTTAAGTTAAATAATTTGTTGACCAATGCACCATTGTTTGTAGTTCCAGAAGGAAACTAAGGGTTGATGGTTATACTGATGCATGTGGTACTAGATTGGGTGTTGTGTTGATACAGAAGGGTAAAGTGATTACCCACACTTCATGACAACTTAGACCGCATGAAGTAAGATATCCTACCCATGATTTAAAGTTGGCTACGGTGATCTTCGTATTGAAGATTTGGATACATTATCTCTTAGGAGAGAGATTTGAGCTATACATAGATCATAAGTCTTTAAGATACTTATTCTCTCAGAAGGAGTTGGATATGAGATAGTAGAGGTAGTTGGAGTTTTTAGTTGCTTATGATTTTGGTATAGAATATACACCAAGGAAAGATAATAAGGTAGCGGATGCTCTTAGCAGAAGACACCAGAATGTGATGTTTTGTTATGTTGGCAGAATGGAAGGATCTAGAAGTTTTGGCTAGTTGTAGAGTGCAGTTAAGATCATCTTCTATTTCTGGTCAGAGTACTGCCATAGTTGCACTGTTTAGAAGTTCGACTAGTGTTGATCGAGAAAATTGCTTCTAAGCAGAAGGAGGATCCATTATTAGTCAAGAAGATTAGAAGGCTTGAGGTTCGAACTGAGTTCAATGATTTGAAAGAATTTTGCCTTGACCAGAGAGGATGATTGAGAAAGAAAGGGCGATTATATGTTCCAGATGTTGAGAATTTGAACAAAGAAGTTCTTGGAGAATGTCATCGGTCCAAGTTTACAATTTATTTTGGAGGGACCAACATGTATCAAGATATGAAGAGGAGCTTCTATTAGAAAGGTATGAAGAGGGATGTTGGGTTGTGGGTTAGGCAGTGCGCAAATTGTCAATAAGTGAAAGCCGAACATCAGAAGCCGAGTGGTTTGCTACAGTCTCTAGTGATTCTAGTTTGGAAATATGATTCGATATCCATGGATTTTATAGACGGGCTGCCAAGATCAAATAGGGGAAATGAAAGTATATGGGTTATAGTGGACAGGTTGACTAGAGTTCCCATTTCATTCCAGTAAAGTCAACCAGGACGGTACTTATTTTGAAAAAGTTGTTCATGAAGAACATAGGTAGACTACATGGGGTTCCTAGTAGCATAGTTAGTGACAGAGATGCTTTGTTCACTATCGAATTATGGAAGAGTCTACAGGATGTGTTAGACACTAAGTATGAGTACCATATATCACCCTCAGAGGATGGGTAGACAGAGAGAGTCAATAGGATACTCGAAGATTTGTTAAGAGCTTGTGTGTTGGACTTTTCTGGATCTTGGATGGATCACCTACATTTGGTTGAGTTTTCCTATAGTAATAGTTAGGTGACTAATATAGGAATGATGCCTTTTGAAGCTTTATATGGAAGGCCATGCATATCACCAGCATATTGGTTGGAGACTAGAGACAGATTAGTCTTAGGTCTAGATTTTGTTAGGGAGGCATCAGAGAAGATTAAGTTGATCCAAAAAAGGATGAAGTTCAATCTAGGCATAAGAGTTACGCGGATAAGAGGCATAAAGACCTAGAGTTTTCAGTTGGAGATAGGGTTTTCATTAAGGTATCACCGATGAAGTGTGTGGTGTAATTCGAAAAGTTAGGGAAACTGGTACCAACATATGTTGGTCCTTCCATATTATAGAGAGGATTGGAAAGCTCACATACAGAGTAGAGTTGACAAGCAGTATGGCAGGTGTCCATAATGTATTTCATATGTCTCATCTTCACAAGTTTGTGCATGATCCAGAGACTACTATTCCTCCGATAGGGTTGGAAGACTTAATAGTAGAGCCTAATTTGACTTTTATTGGACAACCAGTTTAGGTTGCGGCGAGAGATGAGAAAAGATTGAGGAACAAGACGGTCAAGTTGGTGAAAGTTTAGTGGAGCGACAACACGAAGGACTGTACTTGGGAGACAGAGATGGGATTCGGGATACTTATCCTAATCTTCTTGAGGCTATGTCTATATTAGATTTATATAGATAATTCCTAATTAGGTAGACTAGTATGGCTGTTAGGAGTTGTTACAGATGATTGCTACGTTTAGTATTTAGTCCTTATTGAATTTCGAGGACGAAGTTCTTTAATAAGGGAAGCCTGCAACACCCCTAATTTTTAATAACATTATTCGCGAGATTTGGTTAGATAAATTAAATAGAATAATCTAGAGTGGTAAGGAGATTTTATTGGTGAATAAACTTCAAGGTCATGCTTGTTAACTCTAATGGGCTTATAAATAGTTCTAAATGATAATTAAATTAACATAGGGTAATTAAAGTAATTATTGACCATAATTCCATACCCTTATACTCTTATCCATACCATTCATGTTCATTTTATCATAAACAAAATAAACATAAGAAAGAAAAGAGGAGCCGACCATTAAGGAGTAAGAAGAGAAGAGAAAATTCAAGATTAAAGCGTAGGATTCAAACTAGGGAAATCAGTCTCAAACAATCTCCCATTTCCTTATTCAAACTAAGGTGAATAATAATCCTAATCATCTCTATTTTGTTTTCAATCATATATTTTTTGATTTATGAAGTAATCTGTTTTATGATGAATTAAATGATGATATGCTCTGTTTTGTAACAAGTTTGATTTAAAATCAAATTATTTATGATACGCGCGGTTTTAGGACAAAATCGATAGCAAATGATTTTAGAATTCCATGGAAAAATTATATGTTATGGGAAACATGATTTTGGAGTTGAGTTTCAATTTTAATAATTTTCAAAGTCGTAGAGAATTTAATATGAATTTTCAATGGAAAATATGTATTATTGGGTTTAGAAATTTATTTTTGATTATTATATGATGAATTTGGGTCTAAAATTTGTATACGTTAGATAACATATTAAAAGTGAATTTCTATTATTTTTAATGATTTTTAATAAGAGGTTTATTAGAGAAATTAAATTATTTTAAAAAGAGGACCAAAATAATTTAATTATTATTAAATGGGAAGGGGTTATTTGTTAAAAGTTAACCTTATTTTAGATCTGAGAAAATACGGCAATTATCTATGAAATAATTTGAAAAGTTTAAGGCAACCAATCAAGTGTTTACACGTGGGCAAGTTAGTTACAAAGAAAATTACTTTATTTTGTAAAAACAGCCGTTTCCTCATAAAAGTGAATTTCGCCTCCTTTTGAAGTAGCTTTCGATCCAGAGCTTCCGCCTTCGACCAGGTCGAAACAATAGAAGCCAAAACCAATACACATGGTATCATTTGATTGGTGCGTAGTGGATTGGAGAAATGCATAAGGTTGGGTGTTGAAACATGGCTTCCGATGGAGTCGATACAATGGTTTTGTTTTTGAAAGAAAAGCGCTTGCCTGCTTCTTTATATGCTTTCGATGGGGCCGAAACTGATGCTTTCGAAAGTGAATTTAACTAG
Organism: Allium cepa; assembly: GCA_030765085.1. NCBI lineage: Eukaryota > Viridiplantae > Streptophyta > Magnoliopsida > Asparagales > Amaryllidaceae > Allium > Allium cepa. Next base: position 989,016,497 of record CM060929.1, on the reverse strand, counting down.
CTTTCGAAAGAGAGTTTCCGCTTTATTAATTAAAGAAGTTGCTTTCGAAGGAGCTTTTAGTTTTTTGACGTGTTCGAAAGGGTTAGTTTCGACCAAGTCGAAGCTATAACGATCTGTAATTTTTGATAATTAAAAATATTAAATTAAATAAGATTTTGACATTTAATAGTTGAATGTTATTGAAAACTATTTTGATGCAATTTCAATCGATTGGAATAACTGTAAAGTCGGTTTGGTTATAATTGTAAATAAGGAATTAAATTGGTCATTAATGGAATTAATGAAATTGAAATATTATAGTTAATATGGTAAAAGATGATAACTGTAGAATGTGAATGTACTAAAATCTAAACCAGTGTTAATTATATCCAGAAGGTGATAGTTGATTAAATAATAAGAGTGAAATAAAAATAATAATAAATTATTGAAATTTAAATCATAATAAAAGAGGTTTTATTCCTATTGCGATTAACGTTAAAATTTATGTAATATTTAAATATTGAATCTGGCATAGAAAATTATTTTAAAGGATTATAAATTTATATGAAATCAAGAGTGATGAAAATGATCAACTTTTAATTTGGAATTTAAAAGTGATTAAATTAATTTAATAATATTTTATTTAATTAACTTGAAAATTGGTCATTTTGGCCATTGTCTCGGATTTCGACAAAATTATTTTCATCAGATCCGTAATAGTGAATTATTATAGCATTTCAAGTTTCGTAGCGATCGGACTTGACATCTGATCGCGCAAGCTAGAAATGCGTAGATATCAATTTAGTGAATTCAATTAAAATAAGCTGATTTTAAAAGCTAACTTCTGTTTACAATGGAATTTGGATTTGAAACTAGTTTCACTGAGTTTAAAAATATCAAAAACATCTATTTCGATATATCGGAGACCCACTTTCGTTTCGGAAATGAAACGGGCTTTTGGGGTCGTTGTTATCACTTTGACCAATTCAATCTGTACCATTCATTCATATCTATCTTTGTCTATATAAATAGTTTTTCCCCAAACCTAGCAGCCTTTTTATTCCTTATACCTGTACATACAATTCATCTATCTGCTTCTTCCTCCTTTCTAATGATAGAAAATCCAATACCCTAATTGCAAATCAAAATCAAATCGAAAAATTTACACTCTTCAAACTATGTCATATAATATGTCGTTGGAAAGCTCTCGACGAGCGCAATCTACTGCAGCAATTTGTTTTCTAATTTGATGCATCCTTTGACCAGAAATCGATGAAGAACCTCGATCGTCCTCTAGGGTTTTCGATCCAATGGTGGATCTTCATCCAATTGACGATCGGGGAGTGGCGTCGCGAAGAGGAGGTCGATCAGGTCTCTGTGACGGTGTTCGTTGGTCATATTGTGGTCGGAGATCGCTAGAAATTGGCTTGCAATGCTGGTGGGGCCGTGGTCATATAGCTGCACCGAAGGAGGTCTGTAACGTCCCGCAAATCCGTACCCATTGAGTCAACACTATTCTACAACAATCAACTCAAGTTGTACAGAAGTACGAACCGTTTAGGTTAAAGAAGAAGTGGTAGAAGAAGAAAAATAGAAAACAACAACAGAATCTAACCATCGCAGCGGGATAAAATATAATAGATAATAAATAATCTTTACTCAACATCAAATATCTCTGTTTATATATATATTACATTATCAGAGTACATCAATCACAGTTCGACATCAATATCATACCATGGATACACAACAACTCAACACAGCGGAAATATATATATACAAGTACGAGAGTACGTATCATCATCCAGCTCGTCTCCTGAGCTCCACAGCATCGTCATGTATCCTATAATACTCGGTATGACCCGAGCATTACAGCTAAATAACACCCGAGTCAGTCTGGATTACCAGCGTGAGAAAATCACACCCAATTGATTATTAAAGTTTCAAAAATCCTTTGAAAACAAAAGCATCTCGTAAGACCACGCCACAAATAAACATGTCGGGTTTTTACCTTATGATAGCTAAAACAATTTTTATAGAAATCCTCTGATATTATAATAGGGTCTATATACAAATACTTATAAAATAGCCGAAATTGTTACATCTATTAAATCCAGCTACTAGCCACAGAGTGGGTAATACAAACAAAACTCGTACAAGGCTCGTAGGGAGAATGGATTTCCAACTAATGACTAGGCACTGGGGTACCACCTGTCACAGTACGGGGCCTAGATCACCGTACTGAGGAGTACGCCCGCTCCCCTGCAACACAAGGCCGGGACTACCCCTTGCTGGATAATCCCGAGTGAGATCACCCCGCGGTTGGGATCAGCAACCGCCTGCTAAGCCGAAATAATAAGGGACATCTAGACTGGAATGACCTCACCCTGCTTGGGTGCTACCCACCTAGCCTTGCTGCATAACCCCTGATTTTCAGTCACTCCCATTTGATGAGGCTTGAGGCTAAGCGTTACCTTTATAGAACATATCCCTTAGAATGCCCACCGTCCACCTGACGATGTTTCGCAAGCATTCATCCATACAAGTCCGTCCCGGGTCCGGACGGAACCGAAGGCACTATTCCTACTACATCCATTTTGGAAATATCCTCAGGATTAGTAGCGACTAGCCCTTGCACTTCACTGCTCCATCTTCGAATCCAAAATCGTTTTCACGAAACGTACAAATTGGATCGAAGTGGTTTTCGAGAAATAAATCTCGATCCCGGTCCCTTCGAAACGATCAACGCATTTTGCCAATATTGATAGTCGGTGATTTAACTATCAATTTTTATTTACAAACATCCATCAAACAATAAATAATTTTCCAAAATTATTTATTTATTGCAAAAATATTTTCACAAGATATATTTTCACTTTTCAAATTCCTTTGAAAACAGTTTTCAAAACTATCTGCCTTTCTCAGAATAAATTCCAAGTATTTCTATTTCAACTGGAATCGCCAAGAACAAAACTAGATTTTCTAAATTAATTTAAAACACTTTACTTTAAAAATATACTTTTAAAACATTTAGGTTAAACTACTTCAATAATTTGATAAAAATACATACTATATAAATATTCGAAAATAAGGTTACTTTATAAAATATAACTAAATTTTAATTTTAAAACAAACTACCAAGTCACTCTTTAAATAATTACTACTATAATAGATTTAAAAAGGAAGACTTACTTTATAATTTAAATATTTAGAAATAATAATTTTTCCAAACTTGCTTTTTAAATCAACAAAAAAACTTTTAACTTATATTTAAAACTTACTTTGGAAACATACTTGGTTATCCAGGGAGAAGATCCAACTTCAATTACTTAAATCAAATTTTCCCAAATTGATTTCAAATTTATTCCATTTGAAATAATTTTTTTAATTACTTAATTCATTTCAAAATTCATTAAGTATGGACTTAATTATTGTTGTTATTATTATTATTATTTTCCATTTGATTTTAAAACTTTTAACTGAAATATACAAATTCCAGTTTTTCCCCAACTTTTCCCTTTATTCCTTCGATAATTTAAATCTTAGCTTCTAAATAAATGTTTTGTTCTTTTAAATAACAACACTGAATTTTAAAATTCATTAACTTCCTGTTTATTCAAATTTTCTTTTCCATCCTCAGGATTCATTTATTAGAAATTTAAAGTTACTTTATTTCTTTTCCAAGTTATTCTTAAATTTATTCTATAATTATTTTACTTACAATTTCACTTCTTTTACTTTCATTCAAAAATCAAATTTATATTTTTGGTAATTCATTATTCTCAATTATATCGACCAAGCCATAGCATTCAATACTTCCACACAATACATCATAGAATATCCAATAACCAAAGCAGAGAATATTAAATAATTTAAATAAAAGTTGAGGGGTCCAGTTGGATCCCTCCAACCTGTTTTCCCTGCATCCACAGACATTAGCATCACATAATATACCAATTTCAAATTATACTATACTATATCACATTAATCAATTCAAACATTCAAACAATTATTTAAATTTGATCATTTAAATTTAAATTTAAACTGAGTGAGATTAACTCGCCTTTGCTCTTTGTTTGCAGCCATTACTTTCTCGACCCGTTTTTCATGACTTTTTACCTTGAATAAACAATTTATATGACTCTTATTAATATTCGAAATAATCGAACAACCGCTTATTATTAAATTATTTAATTGACTAACAACCTTATTCAAACTGATAAATTCCCCTTTTTATAAAATTGAATTAGTTAATAGTTTAATTTTAACTAAATAATTTAAGTCCGAGTTTATAAAGTAAAGTTACATTGAATTAACTACTCGAACAGAACATAATTCTGCTTCCTAACAGTTGATAAACTAATTATAAGTATATATATATATATATATATATTCAAAACTCTTAATTTATTTCTATTTCAGTTTACATATGTTAAAAATTTTAAAAAAACAAGGCAAACACGAATTTCATCTCCTTAAATTAAACAAAGGATGAAATGCTAAATCTATGAACTAAAATAGATCTGTTCAATAGTATAAATCTTATACCTGCTGCCGACCCTCTACGAACACAAAACCTTACAGTCCAGACACCATCACTCGCTCTCGTCCACACCCTGACCACGCGACCCGAAACTTCATCACTGCAGCCTCGCTTCCACCCTAAACCCATTCGCAACTGAATCCCTAACCTCGATCGAATGCCCCATCCCCCCATTCGTTCCCTAACTCACGGCCACACTCGTACTTCGCGAGCATCCCCAGGCGCCGCTGTCCTCCATCCATCAACTTCCTGCTTCGTCGATCCCCAGTAGCCCACCAGAACGCAAACCCCTCGTTCGACAATCAATGCCCAAATCTTGATGCCAAGATCTCGATTACAGTCGTGGGTCTTCTTCTATTCTTAATTCGCATACAAGCAAACGCGAGCCGCAAAACCCTGGGTTTCGTCCCACCATTCGTTGATCGGCAACGTCCCTTTTTTTGGCTATGAGCGAAAATAGATTTCGTTATGATGATTTCGGCCATGATTGATGATTTTTAGAGAGGGAGATGAGTTGATTATATCGCGTGGGGCTGTAAAATTCACTCGGCCCCTATATTTTTTTGTTTTGGGCGAGAAGAAAGGGTTTCGCTATGTTCCAGAACGAACAAAATATCTAACACTTTAATTGATTAATGGAGAAGCGTACTGAAGAAGGTAACGCTATTTATATTATTTATTATTTTTATTTATTTATTTATTTACCCTATACATGATGTTAGCTACAGTATTCAATACAATTACAACATGTTTATATATCGTACGCTCACACAACAACTCCAAGAGCTATGAAATTTGAAATCTGATAACAATTCAATATTACGGACTCGATGGAATTGGTTTCGTCAAATTCCGAGACTATGCCTCGGAAGGCTATTTTTAAATTCAATTTAAACGATATAAATTTCAAAACTGAACAAACAACTTTCAAATTTAATTTTAACACTTTTACTATCTTCACTATCATCAATATAAATTTTATAAGCCTTCAAATTATTTTTAATCGGCTTAAAATTCCAGATTCAACATTTTATTCAAATTCAAGTTATTTTATTCAATAATTTAATTATCAAATAAATTGTGATATTCGTAATTCAAGTTAAAATTATTCTATTGAATATTCAAAATCAATTAAATATTCCGATTTTAAATGCTCAAAATTCCGGGTCGTCACATTCCTCCCCTCTTAAAAGAATTTCGTCCCCGAAATTACTATTTAGGAAGAATGGTCCAATACTCGTTTACTATTTTCCCTAAAATCAAATAGTTCAACATCCTGCCAACTATCCTTTTATAAAAGACCATTATCAATCTTATTAACTTCTCTACTCGCCCATATTTTCAAACTATACTATTTGATTAACCATTCAAGTTTAAATTTAGAACCAAATCTTGAATTATCAAAAAAAAAAATTCAAAATTTTTTTATCTCCCTAAATTCCCGAAAATTTTTGCCAGCGTCTCCTTTGCGCGGCTAGCTCGGTACAACTACAAAATGGCTCTACGGCCTCCCAAATCCAAAAAGCAAACAAAAGGCCAAGTGGCTCAATCCAAAATCCCAATCAAATTTCATACCAAATTTAAATACATACCTTTTGTCGGGCAATTCAAATTCATCTTTTGAAATCAAAATCTATTTTCTTTCCCCTTATATAATACCTGCATATCCTGCTTAGCACTAATATCCAATCACAACTTTCAAAAACACTTTATCGACTTTCTTACAAAATGCCAATATTTATTCATTTCAATACTATTTTAGATTATATTTGTAGTATCAATTTCCAATTGAGTATGCACCATTTCCTACGTAAGTTTAGTATAAGCATTTTATGTGTTTCTTTATTTATTCTCACTTTACCATTCTAGTTTATATCTACTTCTATTCAAATTGATTTATCTCCATTCCATATGAGTTCAATTTATTCTTCAACTCTGAATATTTTAAATTTTATTTTTCATTTATTGCTAATTCATGTCATTATTTTAATTAATTTCATTCACTAATTTATTTAAATTTCCAATTTGAAACTGTTTTGTCGTTAACAAAATTCTCCAAAAAATTTCAAAAAATTTCTAACTCCTAAAATTTTTGAAAATTTTTGGCAGAGTCCCCTTTGTACGGAGGAACTTTTGCAATTTGACAAAAGAGATAAATATATATACATCGACCCACACGGTCGGAAAAACCAAAAACAGTTCATATTTCCTATTTTTATTGCGTAGGCGTACCTTATTTAGCATTTTTAAGCAAGCGGCTTATTGTTTTTAGCAAATAGCACAACCAAATCCAGCCACACGGCTTTCAGGTACCTGTACTTACTCAATTTAAACATGTAAGTGCTAAATATATGCAGTTTAACTATATTTCACTTAGTTGCAATGGTTAAAACATATGAATTCTAAAGAAATGCGCATCCAACATTTTCTGTAAGCAATTTTTACAACTTTCATAGTAATTCAACTGTTTCAATTAATTTACAAACCATTTTCATTCAAATTTGAATGGTTTAAAACTCAAGCACTTACATTTAATTTATTCTTAAGCAAACTCAATTCATATTTAATTCCATTGCTTTCAAAATCAATTTATTTCACTCCTATTAATTCATAGAATTTTAATTACTTCCATTGATATCAAATGACAATTTATTCTATGCAAATTTAAGGAGATCTATGGGAATAAATAAGTACTTATGTTTTATAATCACTTTAAATGGATTTCGACTCAATTTATACTTAATTCTATTCCATTTGTAAATTTATTCACAATCCATATATTCTCATTTTCATTGCATATCAAATTTGAATACATTCACTTGCATTTCATTTTATTAACCAACTAGTTCATTCAAACCATATACAACCTAGGTTCATCTTAATTTCCAATTAAATTTCCCTTTTTATTTAATCCATTTACAACCATTTATTTAGCTCGACACACTCCTTTTAAATTTCGTTCACAATCCATTCATTTACATTCCGTTCCATATTTGTTTATTCCAAACTATTTTATTTAGCTCAAAACAAACCAAGCTATATCATTCAATAACCATTTCTCAACTTATTTAAACCATACTTTATTTGGTTCTTATTATCCCATCCATTCATTTATTCAATATAATTAGTTTATCCATTCAATCCATTTTGAATTTTCATTTTCTTAAATTTTATTTACAACCCACCAAATTTTATTCCGATCCAAATTTATTTTTACTTGGTTTAAATTCCATCCAATATCATTAAACTTGGTTTTAAGTTGAATTCAATTCAACTCTCAATTAAATCTCATTTTTAATCTACAATTTCGTTTGATTAGTTATTACAAAATTTTAAATTTCCTGATTTAACTCATTCAATTGATTACATGGCCATTTCCAATTCATTTCCACTTATTTGGATTTTATTTGCAATTCATACCATTACTATTTTAATCCATTTCCATTTTTATTCGATACATTTCAATTATATTTAATTTGTTAACACTTCAAGCTAAATTTAATTTATAACTCAAGTTCTGAATCCACTAGCCATTTTCAATTTACCACCGAATTTTATGAACTCACGGTTCAATTTCATTATCTAATTATCATCTAAATAGTCTTTCCCCAATTTATAATCCAGAACTTGATTTTAATCTCAAAATCTTTTCATTCAAATTTTCTTAAGTTCAAATTTATTTTATAATTTTAGTTTGGATTTTCCCTTCATTTTCTAATTCATCAAAATATTAATTTTGGGCTTTGTATTCCATTTTCAATTTTATAAGTCACAACTTATTATTTTATACAATCACATTCATTCCAGGCTTGAATTTATTCATCTTGTATTTTTAATTCGAGTTTTACACTTATTTATTTACACAATTCCCTTCATCATAGGCTTGAATATATTATTCTTTTATTTTTAACTCAAGCCTTATGCTTATTTATATCCCAAGCATATTTTATTTCTATGGATTTTTAATTCTTTTATAAGTTATTCTGGTTTATTTATTTCAATTCCAATCCTTATTTAATTTATTTTTTTCCATTTGTTCAGGTAAAAAATTTAATTTCATTCCTTAATTCAATTAAATTCTCATTCCAATTCAATTTTACTTTAACTCAGATTTATTTAACTCAATTCAATTTCAACTAAATTTGAATACAACTAGATATTATTTTCAGCCTATCCAATTTATTTCCAATCCAGTTAAATTTTTTTTTATTCCCCAATCCAAGTTAATTTCAATTTTAACTTTTCTCTTTAAATCTAAATCCCAACATTTAAAGCTTATATTTCCTTCCTGATCTAAAAATCATCTCAATTTATAAGCTTACAACCTATCTCATCGGGATTTTCAAACACCCGGCTTTGGTTTCAAATTGTTTTGAAATCTCCAACATCTCAAATCACATCTCTCAAAAATTTTAAACCATTCCTGGATTTTTTATTTCCAACAAATTTCCTTTGAGATTTTCAAAAACAACTAGCTTTTCTGAACAAATCAATTTTTTGGCAGCAACCCGTCACTCAGAAATTCGAAAATGGATACTGATGATGCGGCCATCATCATCAGGATTATTTTCCAATAATCCAAGTGATTTCAATGCTATATCACTTTCCAAAAAAAATCCATTTTAAAACGAATTTCTTTTCAGAAATATCTCCAAAATAATAATGTTATTATTTATCTCCAAAACACCTCGATAGACATTTCCAAATCTCCGGGATTTTAAATTTCTAAAGCCTGCTTAGATAAATTTTAACTGTAATTCATTTGCATAGTTTCCCATTTGATTATAATTCAATTTATAATCTACATTTGTAATTCATATTTATAAATTTCATTTCATAATTGAATTTATCTTCTCAATCTTTGATTATATTTTGCAATTTCTAGTTAAATTTTTCACTTAACAATGATAATACTTTAATATTATCATTTCTAACATCCAAGCAACCATATATTAGTTAAATAATTTTCAAAAACTTTCTTTATATCAAAATATATTTTTGGGTAAAATTATTCATTTACCCATATTTAAAACAATACCGTGTCGATTGCTCTATTCAAATGTTTAGAAACCCTTTCGATACAGTTGCGCAGACTATGTCGACGAAAGTTCATATGCCACTCAATAAATCAATCAACACAATATTAAAACAATTAATATTCACTAACAAATACGCGCTCATATCTATTAATACGCTCAAACTCATTATAGAGTACTATGGACTCTATTTTATGAGTAATTCCCACCAGAGCCAAGGTTATCACCAACCTATGCTCTGATACCAACTGTAACGTCCCGCTAATCCGTACCCCTTGAGTCAACACTATTCTACAACAATCAACTCAAGTTGTACAGAAATACGAACCATTTGGGTTAAAGAAGAAGAGGTAGAAGAAGAAAAATAGAAAACAACAACAGAATCTAACCATCGCAGCGGGATAAAATATAATTGATAATAAATAATCTTTACTCAACATCAAATATCTCTGTTTATATATATATTACATTATCAGAGTACATCAATCACAGTTCGACATCAATATCATACCATGGATACACAACAACTCAACACAGCGGAAATATATATATATATATACAAGTACGAGAGTACGTATCGTCATCCAGCTCGTCTCCTGAGCTCCACAGCATCGTCCTGTATCCTATAATACTCGATCTGACCAGAGCATTACAGTTAAATAACACCCGAGTCAGTCTGGATTACCAGCGTGAGAAAATCACAGCCAATTGATTATTAAATTTTCAAAAATCCTTTGAAAACAAAAGCATCTCGTAAGACCATGCCACAAATAAACATGTCGGGTTTTTACCTTACGATAGCTAAAACAATTTTTATAGAAATCCTCTGATATTATAATAGGGTCTATATACAAATACTTATAAAATAGCCGAAATTGTTACATCTATTAAATTCCAGCTACTAGCCACAGAGTGGGTAATACAAACAAAACTCGTACAAGGCTCGTAGGGAGAATGAATTTCCAACTAATGACTAGGCACTGGGGTACCACCTGTCACAGTACGGGGCCTAGATCACCGTACTGAGGAGTACGCCCGCTCCCCTGTAACACAAGGCCGGGACTACCCCTTGCTGGATAATCCCGAGTGAGATCACCCCGCGGTTGGGATCAGCAACCGCCTGCTAAGCCGAAATAATAAGGGACATCTAGACTGGAATGACCTCACCCTGCTTGGGTGCTACCCACCTAGCCTTGCTGCATAACCCCTGATTTTCAGTCACTCCCATTTGATGAGGCTTGAGGCTAAGCGTTACCTTTATAGAACATATCCCTTAGAATGCCCACCGTCCACCTGACGATGTTTCGCAAGCATTCATCCATACAAGTCCGTCCCGGGTCCGGACGGAACCGAAGGCACTATTCCTACTACATCCATTTTGGAAATATCCTCAGGATTAGTAGCGACTAGCCCTTGCACTTCACAGCAACATCTTCGAATCCAAAATCGTTTTCACGAAACGTACAAACTGGATCGAAGTGGTTTTCGAGAAATAAATCTCGATCCCGATCTCTTTGAAACGATCAATGCATTTGGCCAATATTGATAGTCGGTGATTTAACTATCAATTTTTATTCACAAACATCCATCAAACAATAAATAATTTTCTCAAATTATTTATTTATTGCAAAAATATCTTCACAAGATATATTTTCACTTTTCAAATTCCTTTGAAAACAGTTTTCAAAACTATCTGCCTTTCTCAGAATAAATTCCAAGTATTTCTATTTCCACTGGAATCACCAAGAACAAAACTAGATTTTCTAAATTAATTTAAAACACTTTACTTTAAAAATATACTTTTAAAACATTTAGGTTAAACTACTTCAATAATTTGATAAAAATACATACTATATAAATATTCGAAAATAAGGTTACTTTATAAAATATAACTAAATTTTAATTTTAAAACAAACTACCAAGTCACTCTTTAAATAATTACTACTATAATAGATTTAAAAGGGAAGACTTACTTTATAATTTAAATATTTAGAAATAATAAATTTTCCAAACTTGCTTTTTAAATCAACAAAAAAACTTTTAACTTATATTTAAAAACTTGCTTTGGAAACATACTTGGTTATCCAGGGAGAAGATCCAACTTCAATTACTTAAATCAATTTTTCCCAAATTGATTTCAAATTTATTCCATTTGAAATAATTTTCTTTAATTACTTAAGTCATTTCAAAATTCATTAAGTATGGACTTAATTATTGTTGTTGTTGTTATTATTATTTTCCATTTGATTTTAAAACTTTTAACTGAAATATACAAATTCCAGATTTTTCCCAACTTTTCCCTTTATTCTTTCAATAATTTAAATCTTAGCTTTTAAATAAATGTTTTGTTCTTTTAAATAACAACACTGAATTTTAAAATTCATCAACTTCCTGTTTATTCAAATTTTCTTTTCCATCCTCAGGATTCATTTATTAGAAATTTAAAGTTGCTTTATTTCTTTTCCAAGTTATTCTTAAATTTATTCTATAATTATTTTACTTGCAATTTCACTTCTTTTATTTTCATTCAAAAATCAAATTTATATTTTTGGTAATTCATTATTCTCAATTATATCAACCAAGCCATAGCATTCAATACTTCCACACAATTCATCATAGAATATCCAATAACCAAAGCAGGGAATATTAAATAATTTAAATAAAAGTTGAGGGGTCCAGTTGGATCCCTCCAACCTGTTTTCCCTGCATCCACAGACATTAGCATCACATAATATACCAATTTCAAATTATACTATACTATATCACATCAATCAATCCAAACATTCAAACAATTATTTAAATTTAATCATTTAAATTTAAATTTAAACTGAGTGAGATTAACTCACCCTTGCTCTTTGTTTGCAGTCCATTACTGTCTCGACCCGTTTTTCATGACTTTTTACCTTGAATAAACAATTTATATGACTCTTATTAATATTCGAAATAATCATACAATCGCTTATTATTAAATTATTTAATTGACTAACAACCTTATTCAAACTGATAAATTCCCCTTTTTATAAAATTGAATTAGTTAATAGTTTAATTTTAACTAAATAATTTAAGTCCGAGTTTATAAAGTTAAGTAACATTGAATTAACTACTCGAACATAACATAATTCTACTTCCTAACAGTTGATAAACTAATTATAAGTATATATATATTTTCAAAACTCTTAATCTTTTTCTATTTCAGTTTACATATGTTAAAAAATTTAAGAAAAACAAGGCAAACACGAATTTCATCTCCTTCTTAAATTAAACAAAGGATGAAATGCTAAATCTATGAACTAAAATAGATCTGTTCAATAGTATAAATCTTATACCTGCTGCCGACCCTCTACGAACACAAACCCTCACAGTCCAGACACTATCACTCTCTCTCGTCCACACCCTGACCACGCGACCCAAAACTTCGTCACTGCAGCCTCGCTTCCACGCTAAATCCATTAGATTCTGAATCCCTAACCTCGATCGAATGCCCCCCCATTCGTGCCCTAACTCACGGCCACACTCGTGCTTCGCGAGCATCCTCAGGCGCCGCTGTCCTCCATCCATCAACTGCCTGCTTCGTCGATCCCCAATAGCCCACTAGAACGCAAACCCCTCGTTCGACAATCAATGCCCAAATCTTGATGCCGAGATCTCGATTACAGTCGCGGGTCTTCTTCTATTCTTGATTCGCATACAAGCAAACGCGAGCCGCAAAACTCTGGGTTTCGTCCCACCATTCGTTGGTCGGCAACGTCCCTTTTTTGGCTACGAGCGAAAATAGATTTCGTTATGATGATTTCGGCCATGATTGATGATCTTTAGAGAAGGAGATGAGTTGATTATATCGCGTGTGGCTGTAAAATTCACTCGGCCCCCATATTTTTTTTTGGGCGAGAAGAAAGGATTTCGCTATGTTCCAGAACGAACAAAATATCTAACACTTTAATTGATTAATGGAGAAGCGTACTGAAGAAGGTGACGTTATTTATATTATTTATTATTTTTATTTATTTATGTATTTACCCTATACGTGATGTTAGCTACAGTATTCAATACAATTACAACATGTTTATATATCGTACGCTCACACAACAACTCCAAGAGCTATGAAATTTGAAATCTGATTACAATTCAATATTACGGACTCGATGGAATTGGTTTCGTCAAATTCCAAGACTACGCTTCGGAAGGCTATTTTTAAATTCAATTTAAACGATATAAATTTCAAAACTGAACAAACAACTTCCAAATTTAATTTTAACACTTTTACTATCTTCACTATCATCAATATAAATTTTATAAGCCTTCAAATTATTTTTAATCGGCTTAAAATTCCAGATTCAACATTTTATTCAAATTCAAGTTATTTAATTCAATAATTTAATTATCAAATAAATTGTGATATTCGTAATTCAAGTTAAAATTATTCTATTGAATATTCAAAATCAATTAAATATTCCGATTTTAAATGCTCAAAATTCCGGGTCGTCACAAGGTCGTTCGTGCAAGGGGGTGCGGCCTGGAAGGAGAGGTTGAGCGGCGTCGTCTGATTGGGTTGAAAGTGGGCATGACGTTGGTGTTTGGTCGAGAAACGTTGGCGGTTGAGGCCTTGTCGCGTGAATGAAGAAAGCGAGGGTCGCATGTAGGGTTTTGACTTGGTTAGTTCACATTGACTTCTTTTCTTTCATTTAAATTTATAATGTTCTAACACGAATAACTTTTTTATACAAGCTCAGATTCATGCGAAGTTTTCTCCTTTGCGATCTATCGAAATTTCGGATATCATGGAATTGGTTTGGTTAGATTCTGAGACTGTTAAATTTTGGACCTAATTTGGATTTTAAACCAACAAAAAATCAAAGGTGAGTGTTTTAACCCACTCACGAATACTAAATTATCTTATATTGGTTAAATTAAATTTATGATGTGATTAGAAATTTATTGATGGCAATTCGGTATTTTCAAAATTGTCATTCGTATTTAATATGAATTTACTTGCCATTTTAAATTAATATTAATATTAATTGCCAATTAAATACCTGATAGTGATAACTAGTTTATCTTTATGATTTATTGATTGATTTAAATGATGATTATGGTGGATGCTTATATGTTGATATTTTAGATGATTGGATGTATGTTTATTTTTGTGTCGACGTTATCACACTGCAAGTTCCCTTAGTTATTATTAGGAAAATTCACCATGGATTGAAATGATACATGCCCGAATGATCTTATAGATTAGGGACAGATCGTCATGGGTTGAAATGATAAACTTGAGTGATTTTATAGATTTTTAATTTTAACTCGGTTGAAATGATGTATACCCATAAATTTAAATTATTGCCATTTTAAATGATATATACCTGTATCACTTAACCATAGGGTATTAAAATTATATACAGAAGTGAGATTGGTTAAATTAAATGATTTTAAATCTTTAATTTTTGAATCTAGTTCAATTATATTTTGAAATAAAATTTGATTTATATGAACTAAATTGATTTTAAAAATCCAAGCTTTAAAATGTGAAATTGAAATTGGTTTAAATGAATTATTTAAAGAATTTAAATTGAAATTTTAAAGTTGAATTTTGAAATATAAATGAAATTTTTCAAAATTGAGTTATTGTAAACGTCTGAATATTTAAACTTTGAAATCTATTGAATTTGAAGTTGTTTAAATTTGTAGTTCAACATGGATTCGAATTGATATAATTGAAATGGGGTTTAATGAGAACTTGAATTGAAAGATTAAAATTGAGTTTTGTTGATTTAAAATCTGAATATGGTCCAGATTTGTTTAAATGGAAGAAATAGTTTAATTTGATATTATTTTCAAATTAATTATTTTAATATAAACTATTTAAAAACCTATTATTTTAATTTTAGATTATTTATATTTTCAAACTATTTTTTATATAAAATATTCCACTAATCAAACCATTTATACTAAACTCTATTTGTAACTGTTTTAAATCCTTAAACTATTAAACTGTTTTAAACTAATAAAACTATTTTAAACTCTTTTTAACTATTGTAACTATTATAAACTATTTTTAGTGCATTAACTTTTTTAATATGTAACATATTTTAATATATAAACTATTTCTAATTTATAAACCATTTTAATCTATAACCTATTTTTAAAATATAAACTATTTTCAATGTATAACTATCTCAATATATATAAGCTACTTTCAATATTCAAATTGTGTAAAGTTGGAACTATTATGATTTAGATTTAATTGATTAAAATGCGAATATTTTAATATGGTAGTTTAACCTATTTTCGTGGTTATGATTTTGAAATGATTATGTTTTGGAAATGAATATGATTTTGAAGTAAATAATGATTTCGAAAGTGATATGGTTTTGAAGTAAAAATGATTTCGAAAGTCATGTGGGTTTGAAGTAAATATGATTTCGAAAGTGATAAGGTTTTGAAATGAGGAATATTATTTTGAAGCGAATATGATATTTTGATATCAATTATGAATTGGTTTTGGAAATGTAAAAGAACCAACTGGTGTGAGATAAGCTTTGGTTGTTAAAGAGACAGGGATCGGATATTGATACTCTTTGCCAATATCTACAACCACTTTAACAACTATGCACATTGTGGTGAATCCAGAACAAAGTAGGATGGTTTGGCGAACGATACTTTATGAGGTATGAACGTAGCCCTGAACCCCTTGGGTCAGCTTGATATGACCAAAACAAGAGCCATGTTGGGCCAAGTGGGGTCGCACCCTCGATCGAGCACATTTCCTTTATACTATATTTATTACTTTGTGATTGATTTGGTGGCCACCCCTCGATATTGATTATAAGAGTGTGTCTCGAGGTGAACGGTAGTAGCTGCTATGTGTTACCACCAATCCGGATCCACAAAATGGTAGTACCCTGCCCTGGACATTGCCTCATGTGCCTTGTCATATGCCTTATCAAGCCCGTTACGAGTTTGGTCGGTATCGTACCTATGGAGTGCTCCTTGATAGCCTACCAGTTTACGGTGGAGTTTACAGTACTGTGTAGACTACGACATTTATATAAAAATGCGTTAAGGGAGAAATGGGTAACGCCTTAATGTTATTTTATTACTTTACTATAGACATATTATAAGCATATTGTACTATGTATGTTGATAGTTTAACGGATCCTCGGGAGATGGAATCCCTAACATCTCTTCAGTTATTGCACGCACATTTGACATTGGATAGGAGATGAAAAATCCCGTAAACATCTCTGAAACCGTTGCACTAATATTTATTTATTGTTGATTTAACTTACATAAGATTTTTAAGTTCCGACTCAAATGTTTGGTCTTATCATTACACTCAGGTCAGTCTAAGCTTGTATTGAAGATTATTGTATTTGGAGGATGGAGACAGAGATTAGCCTACTATTTATTATATTTATTCCACTGCATCATATTGTTCCGCTGCATTATTTATTCATTCATGTTGTATGTATAACTCTGATCTGTATTGTAAAAGTATAATCAAATGTTATTTGTAAACAACTTCATGAACTATTTATTTGATAATTGTATTTTGTCATTCACTGTGAGATTCTGTGTTTTGTTTTGTTTTTCTTCTTTTCTCTTATTTTGTTATTTACCCCATTAACAACCCTCCGGTTTGATTGGTTTGAATTCGACATGTGTGGTTTATTATCGATTTAAACCGTCCAAAAAAGGTGGGTCGTTACATTTGGTACCAGAGCCAGGTTTAGCGATAATCTTATCTTTATGGGGTCTAACTCATTAGAGATAGGGTAGTAATACCCTAGAATGAGTCAGTTTGAGTGTGTATATATGAGAGAGCATACTTGTTAGTGTTATAAAATGTTTTTATATTGTGTTAATTTGTTATGTTTAGTATTTATAAATTCCGGTCGGTGCATGGGACTCTATGGCATCGATAGGCTTTCTAAACACTAAATAGGGCAGATCGACACGATATTGTTTGAAATATAGGTAAATGAAATAATTTTACCTCGTATTATATTTTGTATATAAAAGAATAAATTTTATTAATAAATATAGTTATATGTGATATGTTTGTTTGTTAGAAGTGAAACTTTGTAAATAGTGCATGCAAAATATGATTTATAAATAAGATGAATTTAGTTGTAAATTTGAGAACTTAAGTTCCGAAGTTTGAAATTGGTTTTCAAAAGATTTTGGAATATAATATTAGTATTATTTGAAAGTATTTTTGGATATAAATATTTTCAAAATGATTTAAAGGAAATGTTTCTAAAAGAATTTTAAAAGGAAATAAGTCTCGTACTCCCCCTCATGTCATTGGAAAATAATTTCGTTGATGAGTGCATGCATCATCGACTTTCATTTTCGAGTTTCAAAGTAGGAATATTGCTGTAGTAGTTTTACTGCACATTTCTTTTGATAAACAAATCTTAAATTTGAATTTCTAAATATGATTTGATATATAAAAGTTATGAATATATATACTATTTCAAAATGATTGAAATGGACTCGGCATTTAGTTCTTGAATTTCTATAAATTAGGGATTTCAATTATTGTAATGAAATGAAATCTTAATTATTTTAATAATAGGAAACTTCTAAATTGAAAAATAAGAAATTAGATGCTAAGTGGTTAATGAAATATATATATGAAAATTTAGAAGATATAATTATTGAACATTTTGTTGACTAAAATGAATAGATAAATTTGTGTAACCTTCAATTACATTCTTAAAACATATATATAACTTACAAGAAATATTTAAAAGTTGTAATGTTAATAGGAATATGTAATAGAATATTATGCAAATAAAACTTAGGTAATGAAAGTGTTCAAACGGAACTATTTATATAAATAAGAATTTTGATGTACAAGAAATGGTATAAACACAAGTCAATGTTTTGGAATACTAATAATTAGATTTAACAGTAAAAGTGAATACTATATTAAGTAAGTGATTATAACTATAGTAAATGATAGAAATGATTCAGAAATAGATTTAATATTCAAAATTACTATATATGAAAGAAATAAATGTGAAAAATAAAAGGAGTTAAAAATTTAAATATGAGTTGATTCACAAATGAGTATTGATATAAGAGGGAAATCAACGTAAATAATAAAGGTGAATTAAATTTGCAAATAAAGTTATATAATATTTTAAGAATGGATTTATGGATGATCTGAATAATTTAATAGAAATAATTTATATAAGTAAATAAATGTAAATTAATGGAAAAGAATGACATTGTATGAATGAATGAAAATAAATGACGTGAAAGGAAACTAATAGAAGAAACTTAGATAATATTCAAAATTCATTGTTGTTTGGCTTATGGGATATTTGGGAAATGATAGTACGATTTATGTGAGGTTGTTGAATAATCTATTAAGTAATTATTTAAGGCTGTTAAGCGTAAGGTACACTTGATAGTTTATTCATCACCCTTGTAAGATGAAAAGCGTCCGAACCTGGACAAACCATTAGTTTGGTTGCTATGGATGTATGGTTAATTTCTTTTGTTGCATATGATGGTTGTACCATTTTGTTTGCATGTGTATTGTGTTGATTTGCTTTTGTTACTGATTGAAACAGCTCAATATTTCTCTTGTACATAATTCTCACTTTTTTGGATTATATCGGTAAAATACAGGTTTATGGAAGCAATAGCTACTACTTTTGCTTTCATAAATAAAGTTGTTGCCCGACAAATAGGTACGTTTTCGGATTACGATTTTATAGCGATATTTTATTGTTTTTCTCGCGATTTGGGATGTTTTATTTTTGAAATATGATATATATATATATATTGTAATTATTGGTATTATTATTTTTTCGGACCTATCCATAGAAAGAAGACTCGGCTGAATTTTTTGTAAATTTAAGATTTATAATTTTTGTGAAAGCTGAGTTATTTTCAAATTCTTATTAAACTAAATTATGTAAATTAATTTCTTATAAATCAATATATTTTATTTAAATACTTAATTATGTAAATTTAAAGTGTTATAAATTGATTATTTGAATAAGAATATATTATTTTCTTAACTCCTTCTTGTTCCTTTTAGAGGACGAAAAGTTTTGAGTGGGGGAGCGTGCAACGACCCGTAATTTTCGACAATTAAAAATATTAAATTAAATATGATTTTGACGTTTAATGCTGTGAGCAATTAAAAGTTTATGATTTATTAATGAGAAAATAATTAAAATTGATTTAATAATATTGTTGAATGTTATTGACAGCTATGATTCAATTTCAATCGATTGAAATAATTGTAAAGTCAATTTGGTTATAATTATAAATAAGGAATTAAATTAGTAATTAATGGAATTAATGAAATTGAAATATTATAGTTAATATGGTAAAAGCTGATAAATGTAGAATGTGAATGTAATAAAATGTAAACTAATGTTAATTATATCTAGAAGGTGATAGTTTATTAAATAATAAGAGTGAAATCAAAATAAAAGAATTTATTGTAAATTAAATCATAATAAAATAGCTTTTATTCCTATTGCGATTTAACGTTAAAATTTATGTAAAATTTAAATATTGAATCTATCATGGAAAAATTATTTTAAAGGATTATAAATTTATATGAAATCAAGAATGATGAAAAGTGGTCAACTTTTAATTTTGAATTTAAAAGTGATTAAATTAAGTTAACAAAATTTTACTTAGTTAACATGAAAATTAGCCATTTTGGCCACTGTCTCAGATTTCGATCAAACCAGCTTCACCGGATCTGTAATAGTGAATTATTATAGGATTTCAAGTTTCGTAACGATCAGACCTGTCGTTTGATCGTGCGAACTCGAAACGCGTAGAAATCAATTAAAAGAACCAACGGGTGTGAAATAGGTGTTTGGTTGTTAAAGAGAATGGTCTTGGATGTTGTCATACTCTATACAAATAGTGAAAACCACTTTAACAAATGTGCACGTGGTGGAGAATCCAGAAAAAAGTAGGCTGGTTTGACGAACGATACTGTATGAGGTATAAACGCAGCCCTGACCCCCTTGGGTCAGCTTGATATGACTAAAACAGGAGCCACGACGAGCCAAGTAGGATCACACCCCTGATCGGCCACATTTCTTCGATACCATTTTTATTACTTTGTGATTGATTTGGTGTCCACCTCTTAATTTTGATTATGGGAGTGTGTCTCAACGTAGGCGGTAGTTGCTGCTGTGCATTTCCACCAGTCTGGATTCGCAAAGGTAGTAACCTACCCTAGGCATTACCTCGTGTACATTGTCATATGCTTTATCGATCCTATTATGAGTTTGGTTTGTGTCATACCTATAGAGTGCTCCCTGATAGCCCATCAGTTTACGGTGGAGTTTACAGTACTATATAGACTATGACATTTATATAAATATGTGTTAAGGGGGATATGGGTAACGCCTTAACGCTATTTTAATACTTTACTTTACTGTAGACATATTAGAATAGCGTATTGTACTATGTATGTAGATAGTTTAAGGATCCTTAGGAGATGGAATCTCGAACAGCTCTTAAGTTATTGCATGCACGTTAGACACTGGATAGGATATAAAAATCCCCTAAACATCTCTGAAGCCATTGCACTCATATTTATTTATTGTTGATTTAACTTACATAAGATTTTTTAGTTCTGACTCGAGTGTTTTATCTTTTCATTACGCTCGGGTCAGTGTGAGCTTTTCAGTGTATTGAAGACCATTGTTTTAGAGGATGAAGACGAAGCTTTTCCTACTATTTATTATATTTATTCCACTGCATCCTGTTGTTCCACTGCATTATTTATTTATTCTTTTTGTATGTATAAGTCTGATCTGTATTGTAAAAGTATAATCAAATGTTATTTGTAAACATCTTCATGAACTGTTTATTTGTTTATTATATTTATTCCACTACATCCTGTTGTTCCACTGCATTATTTATTTATTCTTGCTGTATGTATAAGTCTGATATGTATTGTAAAAGTATAATCAAATGTTATTTGTAAACAGCTTCATGAATTGTTTATTTGGTTATTATATTTTGTCATTCCGCTGTGAGATTTTGTGTTTTTTTTTTCTTCTTTTCTTTTATTTTCTTATTTACCCCATTAACAATCCTTCCTTTTGAATGGTCTAAATTCAACATGTGTGGTTTATTGTCGATTTAAACCATCCAAAAAAAGGTGGGTCGTTACAAAACCCTTCTGTGGCTTTTCTTTTCGAAGGCATTAAAGATATCATTGCTTTCGGAAGGTACCCTTGTTTTAAAAATGTAAGCCACTTCCCATACCTTTCGAATGGGTTAGGGGTTTCGAAGGCAATGATCTCGAAAGGGGTTTCGAAGCCAATCTTCAAGTATTTTACCCAAAGAACTTATGCTTTCAAAAGGGTAGTGCCGACGCCATTAAGTTTTCTCCTATACTTTTAAAGGATGAAGAATAGTTTTGAAAGAGATACTTTCCTTTATATTCACTTGACCCAAATAATATTTTAAATGTAAACCTAATGTTTTCGAAAGAGGTACTTTCAATTGGATTCAAAGCTATGCTTCTAAATGTTAAATATTAATGCTTTAATAAATTCGAAAGGTTTCAAAAGAGAGTTTAAAAATGTTCAAAAGGCAAGGGCCTAATGTTTTGAAAATATATTTTTATGCTTTCGAAGGAGGGTATCCAATGAGGTCGAAAGTAAGATTTCAAAGGAGTCAAAAGGCTTTGTTTTTTCAAAATGAGTAACCCAAACTCAATTTTTAAAGGAAAAACCCATGGTTAAATTAAAGGAGTTTTGTAATGGTTTTAAGAAGAGGCTTCCCTTGATAAATTATTAGATTAAGGGATTAACCATGTTTTTATGAAAATGATTTCAAGGATAGAAAACCCACAGAAGTGGTATTGTTAGGTTATTATGTTTGCTTCTTCAAATATAAATATATTCACATTATAACGAACCCATAACTGCATTTTGAGGATAAAGGGTAGAAGAACAAGCTAGGTTGATCCAATAGTGAATATAAATTGATTAAACTCCTGAATGAGTAGAATTGCATCCAAGAGGTCAAGGTGACCAGAATATAGGATGCCTAGATATAGAAGTTTTCAGGGAGATAGGTTCATAGTGCACCCATGAAAACTATGATTAGGAAGTTAGGTTTATAGTGATCCCATGAAAACTATGTTATAAAGAGTGGTTGGCAGGGGCCAATTGGTTTGTAGTGCACCCACGAAAACTATATATGTATTAAGTTATTGACAGTTATCAATAGGTTCCTTGTCAACCCATGAAAACTAGGATAAAAGAGAAGTTATTGGAGTCACCAATAGGTTCAGGAGAACCCATGAATCAATTAAATTCACAGGAGTTGTAACGACCCGGAAATTTCGATCCCAAAAATTCCAGATAGTTAAGGAAAGAAAGAAAGAGAAAGAAGAAGAAACAAAAACAAGTCATAGAAATTTCACATTCGCAGCGGATCAAAATATAATATCAAATAATATTCTTTATACAAAGGAAACTGTATTAGACAATTACATTTTAAATACATCATAGTTGAAACATATATATATATATATATATATATATATATACAGTGGACATATATAATCAATATGTCCCAGATATGCAACAAAATATCACAGCGGCAATACTCCAAACGTTCCTGCCATCCAGCTCGTTTTCTGAGCTCCACAATGTCCTTACCTGAAAATCTGTAATACTCGGTCTGACCCGAGCATTACATCAAAGTAACACCCGGGTCAGGCTGGAAACCATCATGAGTAAACCCATCTAACATGGAATACAAAAGCATACAACTTATATAAACCCGGGATAACTTATATCAATTTACAGCTTCTCAAGTCGTTATAACATCACTTATTCCACACATCAATTTCTAAGTGCTAGAACTTAGATTAAATGGTCCAATTCATCTTAACCATTTCATTACTACCTATTGATTCCACGTATCAAGTTTATATAGAATCGAAGTGGTTTCGGTATTAACTAATTCGCGACTCCGGTCTCTTCGAATTTCGTTCATCAAAACACATGTTATTCAAGTGAAATTCAATTTAACTTTACATAAAAGATGTCACCCTTTTCACTCAGCAATACATCATTGATAGGTAGCCACATTATCATTGCCCACCCAATTACACCATAACAAGAACCATTTCACATCAGGGGTATCAATTAATTCAGGGCATTTAAACAATCATTTAATCATACATAAGCATGATAAACCAATCACACCATCTCGAATAAATCTAATTAACCATAATTGAATTAAATCAATTATCTTTAAGTCCTGCTTATTAATTAATTTCAACCCAATTAATTATCCATCCATAATCATTCATCTTAATTTATCCTCCATGATTAATTATTCTTTAATTACATTAAGACTATCATCATTATCTAATTACTTTCATTCAGCAATTATACTTATCTAACTCCATGAATGTTAATCCTAAATTAATCAATTAAACTTAATTAATTACATCCATTAATCAACCCCAATCACTCATAAACCGTAATTACCCCTCTGTAATTACTTAACCAAGTAATTATCCTTTAATACTTCCCATTAAGAAATTCCTTTTAATTTATTACATCCTGCAATTGTGAATTACTTCACTAAATCACATCAAGTATTTATATTTAATTAATGTAAGAGATTACATTTAATTAATTAACAAAATTATTTCAATTGGTTAATCCATCCCTTAAATACCCTTAAACCCAATTAATTTATAAGACTTAATTACCCCTTTATTAACTGCTAATTATTAATTAATAAAATTTAATTACTCATTTAATTATCACAAATTATTTTAATTAATCATTTATTCATTAATTAATCACTTAAGTTAACTACCATTTATTATTAATTAACTTTAAGTAATTAATTAAGATTTCTTAATTTTAAAAAAATTGATTTAAACACAAGATCAATTTCTAATTACAAATTTAGTTAAAGTTATTAATTTAATTACAGGTATAAATTAATTTACATTTTTAATTACCTTGTACTTTACATTAATCGTCTTCTTTTACAACCCTTCTTTAAATAAATTTTTAATTCAAGTATTAACTTGACACTAACTATCATTACTTATTTAATTAATATTAACTTTGTTAATCAATATACTCAAAGGTATTAAGGCAATATCCACAGACCCGAGGAAAGCACCTCCTTCTCTCGAGTAAACCTCGAGTTCCCCCCTTTACTTTCCTGCGTCTCACTCTTCTCCTCTTCTTCTACTCCTACCAGGTATGTTCTTTCTTCTTTTTTTATTATTTTATTTTTCGTTTAAGTTTAGCTAAAAATGCAACAGCAGTATGATAAAAACACGCATGCGCTAGGGTCGAGCTCGGAGCGAACCCTCCACTTTCTCGAGCAATACTCGCGTGCGACCCAACGTGAAACACTTCCACCGATCACCACCGTGCACATGCACGGTGGTTCGCCGCACCTCCGATGGCTCACGCTACCTCCAGCAAACCACGATTCAACCTCCAACTCATAATAGAAACCCAGAATTTCGAATAAAGGTCGAAATCGATAAATCACATGAAGCTTGAACTAACCATACGAACGCACCGGGTAAAATGGCTTCGACCTATCAATGTTGACCATCTGAGGTGATGAAACTTCGGCCATAACTCAGCCATACACTCCTGTACCTTCACCCAAATTTACATGATACTCGATCAATTCATGGAGCCGAAACACGAATTTGACATTGCACAGCAAACCGCGATTTCAAACCCTATATTTTCTTCATCCAAAAATTTCTTGCATTGGAAAAATTATTTATCATTTTTCCTATAATAATACATCTTTAAGCTTGCATCATGAGAAATTTCAACAATTAAAATTAATCGAATCAACAGATATTGACAAAAATGTAATTTTTATTCATATTCAAACTGCACCTTCAATATTGATCTAAAAATCATCGTTTCTATTTTAAAAATCCTAACTTCGTATGCTAAATCAAGATATGGGTTCAAATTTTCAAATTAAAACATTCGGATTTTTAGCCTTTGATTTCATTTTACTGTAACTTGATTAAACAATATATCATACTGTTAAACTTCAGACAAGTTTCCAGACCTTTGATTTAAGATAAACAACTTAAATTAGCTTCAATTCCTAAGTTCAAATTGGTTTAAATGAAGAATATTAGTTTTCTTTCACTTCTTTGCTCATAGCTTTATGAATACTGGAGATCATCACATATTTAGATTTCTAGGAAGCATTCTAGAACCAAATACTACAATATATAGCAGCACAAGATATACAGGAACTAACTATCAACTTAAACTTTAAAATTTTAATATGCTTACTCACATGCATTTTGTTTCTCTGTTTTGAAACTGATCTGAAACTTAAATTTTCCATCAGCTTCTAGACTTAAATTTTGTTTGTACAAACAGGTTTCATTCATGCCAAAATCCCTGAAATAAATTATTCGAAGGAAATTTGAAGTTTGATCATTTTTTTTTAAATTCCAGAAACCTAGAACAAAGAGGCATGTATGTGCAACAGTCATGCACAGCATAACTACATCCATTCTTGTATGTATATATAAACATATTTTACTTTTACTTAAAATAAATCACAGAAAACACACACATCCAAACATATTCAAGCAAGTCTGTGTGTTTACTCTCATGATTGAAGAAACAGAGTTATATATGTGTATGCAGTCATGCATCCTGACACCTTCATAATTTTAAAACTTGTAACATAATTTCATTCATCCAAACTACTATCTCATCATTCTTTCCAAACATTATTAGCATGCATCAGATCTAAACAGTTAGGCTTGATTTACTCACCTTTTCTTATGCAGAGCAGATTTAAAAAAAAAATTCCAGGCTTTGAATATATTTTTTATCTGGAAAAGCTTTGATTGCTGATGAAATCCCTTTGCATGTCTTCAATATGATGATTTTAAAAGATGTTGAAACTGATGTTGATTTGCAGTTGAACATCCATTTTCATTACAGGTTGAAGTTGCAGATTTGAAGGTTGCAGGATTTTAATTTTGCAGTTTGAAGTTGATATGAAGTACTTTGCTTGCAGATTTAATTTTGACTTCAAATTTTGAGTTGCTTTTTAGTTTTAAATTATCAGATTTGAGAAAGATTTCTAGTTGCCATTAATTTGAAAAATGAAATGAAGACAAAGGAAATGAAAGTGTTGTGTTTATTAAGATTAAAGAAAATAAATTTTAAAAAGAAGACACTTGTAATATAAACTTACACTTGTCATTTAATTCTTAGTTGCCTTACAAATGTTTATGAGATGTTAATATGGTTACACAAGTCTTTGTATTTTAATAAATTTCTATCTTAATTTTAAAAAAAATGTAATATAAACTTACATATTTAATTTACTTTATACATAGATACTTACATATGTAAATATAAGTTTAATCCCTTAAAGAAAATATTAGGAAACTAATTATAACACAAATATATTCTTATATATGTAATTTTAAAAAATAAAATTTAACTCCAAATTCAATT
The DNA here is from genome assembly GCA_030765085.1 of Allium cepa. Taxonomy (NCBI): domain Eukaryota; kingdom Viridiplantae; phylum Streptophyta; class Magnoliopsida; order Asparagales; family Amaryllidaceae; genus Allium; species Allium cepa. The sequence continues at coordinate 988,989,429 of CM060929.1, read as the reverse complement.
TATAAATTTTAAGTAATTATATAAGCATCCATCAGATTTATTTGCTTATTTGATAAATCAGTATTTTTTTTCAATAGCTAAATTAGAAAATTACCCAATTATCTAATGCTCAAGAATTCGGGTTATCACAGGAGTGGTAGTGTTAAGTCAATTGGCAGAGGCCAATAGGTTCATAGTGCACCCATGAAAACTATAAAATAGGATAGAGAGTCTAGAAATTAAATACAGGTTATCAGTAATCCCATGGAAAACTAATAGGTTAATAGTGACCTAGAAACAATAAATATGACTGGGAGTTAACTAAGGAATGCGATGTCCAAAATGTTTTAACTTGTATTCGCATCATAATATTTTGAAATGGCTATGTTTTTTACCATTGTGGATGCAGGAGCACAGTATATGGTTTTATAAAGTTTTCAATGTACCGGTAAGGGGAAAACCCATTCCATTAAGCGGCGCGGTCTCACTAAATATCTAAACGGTTTGAGATGTTAGATTACTACTCATACTTAGCTTTATGTCTGACTCGAAGTTTATGTTTTCCCCTTAAACTCTCAAGTACTCAATTGATTTTTATTAGTTTTAGTGTTGAGGTTTTCAGGTACCTCATTAGACGAATAAAGCTTCGGAGACATGCAGAAGGCATAATAGATATTTAGAGTTCTCTTTTACTTGATTTCTTTGCATTTTTGTAATGGCGAAGTTGGTATATTGCACGTATATACTCTAATCATCCAAGGGGCATCTTCATATGTCTCTCTTATCATATTTGTAGTAAATATATTTTCTTTGAATGTGGATTATGATTGTTGGATTATGTAATGAATTGGAAATTTTTTGAAATGAAACATGATCTTGTTTGATGTTTTTAATTTTTTTCATATTCATGTGTTTCTGTATATCGGTGAATCTAACATTGTCGTATTTGATAGCCGAGGATTAATAACTATGGATGACTGCAGCATCCGTAGCTGTTAGTTTTGGGCCTCCAAGTAGGGGATGTTACACTTCAATGCGAGGATTCAGAGTTCAACGATGATGATCTATGATGGGAAGTGATGGATTCGACGATGAATAGCTATAGGTCAAGATGCAGAGCAGATGATGATGAGTCGGACTGGAGGAACTGTTGGAGGAAGGTTATGGCACAAATGATGATATTATACGACTAACAATGGCTGTCTAGAATAATTCCTTACGATGACAACTTCAGGTGGGATTGTAAGGATAGTTCCAGGATGAGCTCTTTATGTATAACGTATGCAAAGGGATCTTTGATATTCATAGGTTTCAAGTGTACTCATGGAGTAGAGGGTATGTTAGGATGCTTACTTGGGCATATAGAGAGCCCTGAATCACATGATGTTTCGATCCTTTTACGCTGGATTGTTTATGAGGATGTAGTCTAGTTTCTAGTCTACTGAGTGGCATGGAACAGAGTACCGAGAAATCAAGATGTTAATTAGTCCGTGACTCTACAAAGGTGGTCATACGAGTATCATATATTCAAAGCACTGTACGTGAGGAAGGCTGATGCATGCTATATTTGCTTTGGCTGCTTATCACACTAGGGATGTCACACGACGTAGGTATCATTGATGTAGATACCTAGACACCCATTTATACTTTGATGTATCGTACACCTATGATGACTATGATATAAAGTAGCATATATCCTATGTTACGTGCTTACTCTTTGGATACAAGGACATGTGTAACAACTCCACCGCTATACCCACACTATTAAAGAACATTATAAATAATATCGTTTAATAACATGGAGAATACAGCTTGTTAAGGGCGACCAAATGTGAATATAACTTTATGCTATCACTGACACGTCATACTTACCATTTTACTAAATCTCTGCAATAAAAATTAACATGCACAGTCTCAGTTCAAATTAATAAACACGCCAGTTTTTCAGAATCAAAACAGTATATCATATAAAACAATAGTCACAGATCACATTAGAATAATAAACATCATATACAATAAATATTGCGAGTCTACAAATATAACACCCGACCCACATAATATTCATCTAGTACAAATCACTATCTCAAAATGAGCATCTCATATTCATACACAAAATCCTAAGTGAGGTAAACTAAAAAGTCAAAATGGTTTATCTCCTGTTAGCGCACCCATCCAAAAGTCTGCTTGCCTAGTAACCAGCTTAGCTTAACCCGAGTATTATAAAATAAACGGATCAGACTATCTCTAAATATCCAAAAGGTGAGAACAAGATATAACACAAGGATATATGACATATAAATAAATACATATGTCATATAGAAACAAGTCACTGGAATAATCTAACTCAGAATCTATCTCAAGTCAGGGAATATTTTAAATCACTAAATCTCAAAATCCTTTTCAAGACACAAATCATGAACGTAGAATAATCACAAAACCCAGAATTCACGAATAAATGTGAAATCTCCAAAACCCAAGAAAAACCTAATCCATACCGATCGTCCTGGTCGTCCATACCAATCACACTGGTTGTACTCATACCATGGAAAACAAAATCTGGTATCATCTGTACCGATATGATACCACTGATCGTCCATACTGAAAAAAGCCAAGTACCAACCAATCTTAAGGATCGTCTGTACCCATCACAATGATTGTAGAAACATAACTCAAAGACCGGAGAAGACATAATTCATACCGATCACAAGAATCATAAAAATCCAGGAGTATACTTCTTAAGGATCTATTGACCCACACAAATGCCAAACACCAAAAGAGTGTAAACTCTAAAGTGCCAAATACTGTCACTTTAGTAATCATGAGAACTTAACCAAAGCCTCCCATGTCGCCTTGTGAAATTCAAGTATTTACTAGAAGCTAGTAAATCTCACTTGTTACTAGATACCATTGGAAAACCTGAACTATACTCTCTTAAGGACCTATCTGCCCACACAAACACCAAACACTGAGATAGCATAGCCCTAAAGTGTTGAATAGTTTCCTAAAAGCAATCACATGAATTTAACTAAAGCATCTCATACTACTCGATGAAATTCAAGCATTCGTTGATAGGTTAGTAAACTCCACTCAAATATTCTGGTCAATGAGTTATACCATGTATGATGAAGCGTTACTTAAAAGCATTTAAGCCAATCAATAACATAAATCGATCGTTATTACTCCTTATATTATAGTGTTGAGGCTCTTTTTATCTTTAAAATCTTAAAGTCGCACGAAAATGATCAAAAGACATAAAATCCAATAAGAGTTTATAGTTTAAAAGAAAATAATATAATTTTATCCTATATGAAACGATTTCTTATCTAAAATAATTTATTTATAACTTACTTTCAAACTTCTTATTTCAAAAACCCATAAACTCATTTACTATTCGAATATATATATATATATATATATATATATATATCCTTGGTTAAAACAAACCATAATTCCAAATTTAATATCAAAATGCTTTTGTATATATATAGTTGTTCCAAATTCCTATTCATAAGAAATTCATAGTTCAAAATTCATATTTTAAAGACCACATATATAAGTCCATTTATTTTATAACTCACAAATACTCATATCCCAAACTCATATAGGTATTTAAACATTCTTAACTTAAATTTATATTTCCAAAACCATATTCCGAAATCCATAATCATTTTTACTAGCACTATTTAATACACACACACACACAAATATGTTCACTTTATAAAATCGTTTATAAAAGGAATTGTATAAATACGAAAATTTAGTTAGAAAGCGATATATTATAATAAACTTTCTTTTATAAAATTATTAATTTTAAGTTTATATATATTAAGTAATTAAATTCCAAAACTAAATCAAATTTAAACCATCAACTATAGAATCCAAATCCCAGAAAATAGAGAGGCATTCAAAAGCACCAAGATACTCAAAACGAGGTTCAATCAAAAAACAAGAGGCAAACCAAGTTGTAAGAAAAAGTCATATAAAATGGCAATTTCGACCCTTTAAAACTCAAAATTTTGCAAAACACAAAACATGAAAGTTGTATATAAAAGGCTAATATTTCAAACAAGAAAAAGATCATCTAATCAAGACTTATGGTTTGAATGTTATGGCCAAAGCAATTATTAGGTTCAAAATTTAATATCTCTATCGTTCAATCTTAAGGTAGCAACAAAGATGCGCATTTTAGGCTATTTTAACCTCATAATTTTTCAAAACTCAAAAAAACCAATAAACCAGAGTCAATTCTTTCTAGAACATAAAAAAAATTATCAAATTCCGAGAAGAAACGAGAATGGTATGTTCAAATTACCAATAATCTTTAGCGTAGAAATTACAAATTTGACAAAGCAAGGCAGCGAGTTTAAATTAGGTTTTTGATCGATCTATGCTAAGAATTTTTAAAAGTTCTCAACATGAAAGTTAACATACACGATTTAAGATTTTCAAAACATTAAAAATTATCAAATGCTGATGGAAAACGAAAAAGATATGATCAAAATAACAACTATGATTAGCTCAGGAAAAGAATTTAACAACCATAATTCAATTAGTAGTGAATTTCTAAGATAAGAACTTGCAATCTCAAGCAACCAAGCTTCCAAATCAATCATTCCATCATAAAATCAAAAGAAAACAACAATAATATTTAGAGATAGATATTGTAAGGTTTTAACTCGCCTTATTCACCAATTCAACTTGCCAAACACTCCTATTTCAGCTTTGCAATCCTATTTCAGCAAAACCTAGCAAATAATCAACTAAAATACAACCAAAAACCCAATTTAATTTATTGTAAAAGCTGAAATTAAGTGATCTAGATGATAGAATAAGGTTCCAAAATCAGTATCTTAATTTTCTAGATTTTCTGGGAATTTATTCCCGATTTAAGTTTGCAATTTTGCATCTAAAATTGACGAGGAAGTTTGATTTCCTTTAGTTTTTTTTTTTCTGATCCGATATTAGAAAATGAATGTACAGAATACCGAAGAGGAGGATTTTCTCCTTAGCTAATTACTAGAATAAGCTTGGTTTGAAATTAAACCCAGTAAAAAAACAATGAAATTCTTGGTTTTTAATAAAATGAATACTATTATGGGTTTTATTAATTTGAAACCCAAAAGGAATTAAATAACCATTTTATTCAATAACTTACAAACAGCTTCATAGATCAAAAACTTAAGTATTTAGACCATAGCCAAATGAATACTTCTTAAATTATTTTTATAATGAATAATGTTTTTACAAAGAAGTTTACTAATCTCTATTTCGTCTTTTATAAAAGATTCAAACTAAATAAATATTTTTATCCAAACTCTAATTCCAATTGACTCTTAATAAAACTATAGAATTTAATTTCTCCAACATTATATAAATTTATAATTCACCATAATTAAATAAAATCCCAATATTGATTTCAAATGATTTTTTACACTTTGAAAATAATAACATTTCCAAATTTAAAAATGATTTAGAATTAATCATTCTAAAAAAATTAACCTTTGAAAACACTACAAATCCCAAACTAATAATTTAAATTCTCCAATTTAAATCATTATTTATTTTATTTAACTAACTTTAAAATCCAGGTTATTACAACATATTAGGTATAATTCTCCATACCCTCTGTTCCATATACTATGTCAACTTTATAATATTTTTAAATCGTTTGTGCTCACAACAAACTATTGTCTGACTCAAGGTTTTATGTTTTGCTTCTTATTACCTTTGGCACTTTTCTTATAAGTAGACTAGATAGCGGCTGTAAACGGTACATGGAGTTCTACAGATAAACTAGCATGAGGCGACGCTTTCTCATACTTATATATTGGGCTTATTATTGCATATTTCGTTGTGTGATACTATGGAGCTTTAACAGTGGTTGACCTACTATTATTAGTGATAGTTCACTAGTTGAAGTTATTTGTCAGTTGTATAAACTCTATTACTGTTTTGTATAACTGTATGAGCTCATGTACTCTAATTTTGTGGTTCATTTAGTTATTATTTTCTTGTCTATTTATATCTGTGATGATTATTATATTTTATTTGATGCGCTGTGAGATATACGACAGGTTCTATGATTGTTTGATGTTTTCTTCCTCTTTCATTCTTTTGTACTTCTCTTCTTTACTTCTTTTCTTTCCCTTAAGAATCATCCTAATTGGCAAGATGCTCCATCAGCGCACTATTAGGTTGTGAGCATCGGAGGTGTAGGGAGGTCATTTCATTTGACCTTTAGTTGCTCTTTCATTAGCTTGCTTTAAACTATTTTAAAATTATATGCATGTGTTTGTATGTATGAATGTACGAATGTATGTATCAAAAATTAATGCTCGGGTCAGACCGAGTATTAAAGCGTTTCAGGTAAAGACGTTCTGGAGTTCAAGAGACAAGCTGGATGGCAGGAACGTATGGAGCGTTTTCAGCTATGTGTATTATTGCTAATTATCTGGGACATGTTGTTTTAAACTGTTCAATGTTGTGTAAATGTTGTAACTCTGATGTATAAAAATGTACTGATACAGTTCTTCTTTGTAAAACTGTTATTTATGTGATATTATATTTTGATCCGCTGCGAATGTGAGGTTTCTGTGTTTTGGTGTTTCTGTTTCTTCATTTTCTTCCATCTCTTCTTCTTTTTCATAACTATATGGAATTTCCGGGATCGAAAATTTCTGGGTCGTTACATTTGGTATTTATATATTAAATGACCTCAAATATTTGAATCTATTTGACTAATAAAATAGACATAAATATGAAATCCAAAATATCTAATTGTGATAATTAAATAATTTTAAGTATTAAAATGAATACAATAAATAGTTAAAGATATTTTAAATATGCAAAATAAATAAAAAAATTATAATATAAACGTAGCCAAAATAAAATAATTTTATTATTGTTTTAAAATAAATAACTATTTTAAATGCACAAGTTTGAAATATACATATAGTAATAAAGTTTTCATTATATATATGTGTGTGTGTGTGTGTATTTATGTTTGTATGTGTGTATATGTGTCTGCGCGAAAATTCAAATGGTTATAGAGGACAACATTTGTATATATAAAATCATTGTAAAATATAAGGGATCTAATCTACACTATCAAGATGCAATGTATAATTAAAAATGAGATAGATAATTACCTTAAGAAGTAGTCAAGGTTTCATACCTTGAATGAATGAATAACACTTTAGATATCCAAGATCCACACCCAATTCTTACAAGAGATTGATGAACCACTTATGTTTTGACTTATTTGATGTTTGCATTTAATCTGAAGTTAGTAAAATTTTGGAGATGTTCATTTGATTTTTAGCCATGCAAAGTTAGGAGGAGAGAAGAGTAAAGGTGAATAGAAAAATGAATAACTATAGAAAATAAATTGGTGGATTTGTTTTTATTGAAAGATTAAGATCTTCCTCATTCTTTTAATAAAAACTTCCCTAATCAATTCCCTTAATTTTCTCTCTCCCTACTCCTCTCCTTTCACATATTTGGCAAAAAATACGCCATCCAATGGAATAAAATTTCCATAAATCATTTCATGCAACTGTCTTTCATTTATACCAGTTCAAAGTTACAACGAGATCGTACATCTACGCGCGTAAACATAACTTTATAAAGGCATTTAAATAATTACAAACAACTCCAAAACATCAAATAAATCAAACAATAACTAACATTTATTAAATATTGATTAATTTAATCAATTTACAACATTTTATAAATTAATTAAATCATATGATTTTTCAGAGAATTCATTATCATGGTTGTGTGACTTAATAGTGTAAATTCAACCAACAATTAGTATCAGACAATTCGAATATTAATGGTCACGGTCGTTTTAAGCAGTGGTGTGAGAATTTTCAAATTAATCGCTTATTCATATTCTCAGTAATCTTGTTTTAATATTTTAAATGGGCCTGGTAGTAACGATGGTTTGCATCAATTCTCTCCATCAAAACTATATCACTTTAGGATATATAGAATTTGGTTTTGGTCAAAACTTCAATGTTGTCCACATTCAAATCGGTCAATCCAAACACAAAGTAGTTGGGTCAATAATAATAATTATTATTAACGGTACTTCTCTAACCAAAGACATTGACTTTGAGTTGTCTACTGTAGACCTGATAACATAGAAGATGAATTCTCTACTAATTAGTGTTTCATTTTCATTGCTTTAACTCAGACCAACTATAGTCACTCGATGGTCGCCGTCACATGGTTTAATTATAATCAAAGTGGAGTGTCCATATTGAAGTTCCATGGTATTCTCAAGTCGAGGGAGTTGTGGAACATTCTCACTTGGTGATTAGCTATATGACCTTATTTATATTAACCACCAAAAACACTCTTGTGTAAGCCTTTCCATGGTTTTCCTTTCCATGGTTTTCCAATAACTATCGGTAAATAACCTTTTGGTACCCCCAACAACCATGAGTAACACACTGCCATATTTTTAGAGAGTGTTACATACTCCAGTCTCAACGAATGAATCAATATTCTTTCTTAAAACATCTTGACTAGGTATATTTAAAATAATATATTATTTTTACGTGATAAATTTCACATGAGTATAACATATTGTAATTACTATCACATAACATATCATTTAAGGATTTTTTATTTATTATACTTTAAATTAATTATTTAATTAATTATATCATAATATAACAAAGTATATTATTGATATTAAACACCTTTGTTATGAACAAGATTAAATATCAAGTTAGATATATGTAAAAAAATTGCATAATTTCCCTAGGGAATACCCCTTACCCTATCAATATCTAGTAGGAAAGTAAAAATATGCTTACTCAATATGTTCTTAATCCTTAGTTTAAGAGATATTTTGTTTTGATACCAAATGTAACAACCCTTCATTTTTGACCTTTTAATTTAACACATCTCACAATGTGTAAACCGAAAAAGTCAAAAATTAAATGTCATTAAGTTAAGATAATGAGAGACAAAAAAACAAATGTATTTTATCTATTTCTCAGCGGAAGGAAAGAATATAGAATAAAATCAAATTTCACTTTATTTCAAACCAATATTCATAATGTGATATAGATCATGTACAAATCCAAATCCAAACCAAATCTAGACATGTATGTATAAACAATTAGTATCAATGTCAGATGGTTATTTATATACATGTTTATATAAATAAGGAACACCTTTGTCATCCGCCCCATCAAGTGTCACTCAATACCCCCACATCAATTCATATCAACTTAGTGATGAAACTAAAAGGAAAAAAATATAAAGAGGGTTAGACTAAGGTTTGGTAAGTGATATATGTCTACTTCACTACATACTCTAATATTCCCAAATAATTCTAAGACAGCTATGGTAATATCGTACCTTAGTCCTGTTTTACCTGTATCCAAGAAGTTAGTCAAAGAGTATAATAAACATGGCTAACTCATGAAATAAGGTCTTAGTCCGATTCAATAACAATAGTTGATGATTAGCGCTACCCTATATACAAAGTCAAGCCCATCCTATTGCATTAACACATGGTTGAATCACCAAATGGATGCGGTTCCATACATGGCTTACGGACCTATTTCCGTACTACAATACGCACCTAAAAAATTACTCAAATAATTGAGCGATTATGTTACCATGATAACTAATAGAGGCCTCAACAATCAATAATCAAACAAATCACTAACAAAAACTAACTAGCCATACATGTATATCCATATATATCTACATACACTCAAATCCCTATATATTCATCCAAACATTCTATTCAATCAAAAAGGGAGATTACATCAGTGTAGTTTAAATATTACCTTAAAACCCCGGGAGAAAGCCCCTAATTGATTGAAAAGAAGAACCGGCCTTGTAGGGTCAAGCAAACCTAACCTAATAGGATATCATCAGTTAAACGGTAACACCATCATAGTGGATGGGTCTAATAGGAGTAGGAGCTCCTGCCAATTCCTGTACCTGTGTATTTCTTTTTCTAAGTTTGTTTCCCTTGTTTCTTGCTTATTTTTAATTCATTTTCAAATATGTTTTCTTCGAAATTTTGATAAGATCTTCTACTATCATCCTACTTCAAATTCATCTAAAGATTCATGTTAGAATTATCTCAAAATTGCTTTAAAGGTTGATATTTATAAAACTAGTTTCATAGTTTCACGGCTTTATAAATACACCTTTTTCACATATATACTCTAAAATACACTTAAAAGTCAATATAAATTCAAAATAAGAATGCAAATATGACCTGAAACAATATATGAAATTTTATAAATGTTTATTATATATATATATATATATATATATATATATATATATATATCTTTAATAATAGTTGTAATACCTTTGGTGTCACACTTTTTTGGTATCAACGTGAACTGCCAAAAATGCCCCTCTTCGAATATTATTAAATATCACTATTGCTTAAAAATAGGATCTAACGGTTAATTTTTTGTAACAATTCAAAACGTACTTATCTTATTATCACTTAGAAATAGGATCTTACGAATAAACTTTTTTCAAAGTCATTTTTTACCAATTAATAACAGAAATAAAAATTTAAACCAATATAAAATTAGATCAATTCTTTAGTAATTAATAATAGAAATAAAAATTCAAACACCCCTATAAGTAGTATCTAATAATTAAACATACTTTACAAATTCAAAACACTTCTAAAATTAGGATATAAAATTAAACTTTCTTTAAAATTCAAAATATTTATCTACAAATATACAAATCTTAGTATCACTTGAAATAAAAAATTATTTTTTAACTGATTTAAATATGTACAATTTATAAAAACAATAATTCACGCGTGAAGCGCGTGCCATTACACTCGTATATATATATATATATATTATGTCATATATTCAATATAAACTAGTTTCTTCCATTTAAACTTAATATTTACAATTTTTGTTATATAATCCATTTAAATTGTTAAACATTCATAGAAAAGTCATTTTTAATCTATGAAATATAATATCTTATTCCAAAAATAATTTTATAACATGTGTGTACAATTTTATCACTATTTACATATTACAGATGTAAATATATACATAAGTTATATTAGTATAAAAAATATTTGGTTCATAATATCAGCTGATGTGCTTAAAGCTGTCCACAATTTCTTCAATAACAACAGAATGCTAAGCTCCATCAACTCTGCCAACCTTGCCCTTGTTCCTAAAGATAGAGAATCCAACAGATGTATTCCAGTTCAGACCAATTGCATGCTGCAATGTTATATACAAGTCCATATCCCGTATCTTAGCCACAAGACTAAAAAATGTGCTTCGAACAATAATCTCATCCAATCAAGCTGCTTTCCTCCTTGACAGATGCATACTAGATAATGTTCTACTCACACATTAATTATTGAATGGTATTCCTCACCTAATATATCTCCTGGAGCAATGCTAAAAATAGACATTAAAAAGGCTTTTGATTCTATAAACTAGAATGCCCTAATGTGCATACCAAGTAGGATGAATTTCCCTGCCAAATTCAGTCGATGGATATATCTCTGTATCTTGACTGTCAGATATACACTTGTATTTAATGCACATTATGTTGGATATTTCAAAGGCAACAAGTGTCTGAGACAAGGAGACCCCATCTCAGCTTACTTGTTCATTATTGTCATTAAAATCTTCACTTTGGCTATTGAGAAGCAAGTTGACATGAAAAATATTCAGCTGCACCCGAAATGCAGGATGCCAATGGTGACAACATTGCTTTTGCAGATGACTTGGTAATATTCACTAAACCATCGGGTAAATCCCTTCAAACCATAATGGACATTCTGTCCTCTTTCTACAAATTCACTGGTCTCTAAACAAACTCTCAAAAATCACACATTTTAATAGCTGGTCTTCCTTGGGTTCAGGTCTCTATGCATGAACATAACAAAAATGCCTCCTCTTGAATCTAATATGTCATACCTAGGCATCCCTCTTGCGTCTAAAAGAATAATTACATCTCAATGTGTCCCACTATCTGAAAAAATTATTGCAGTTTTCTCAAGATGGGAAAACTGCTTCCTATCTCATCCTGGAAAACTAGTGATTATAAATTCGATTATCCTCTCAATGACGGTTCACTGGTGCAGAACTTTCCTTCTCCCAACTAAAGTAGTTGCAACGATAAGAACAACGATGATTAAATTCCTATGGACTGGATCTATTCACGCAAAAAAGCTTTCTCCTGTAGCAATCCATAAAGTGGAAGTGCCAAAAAGTAATGGAGAATTAGGAATAAAAAATTTACGAAGCTGGAATATTGCTGCCTTGTCTAAGCAATTTCAGAACCTTGTAACCAGGTCCAAAACATTGTAGGTTCAATGATGCATCAAACACGACTTGAAAGATGATGAAATATGGCTATCAACTCCAAAACAAGCTCATAGCCAGGTAGGAAAGCTATGATGAAAATCAGGGATATTCTGCTACCTCACACTAAGCTTCTCCTCTCCCCTGACAATAAAGCTAAATTTTAGTCAACGCCTTGGCTTATGAAAGGAATGATACTATATAAAGAATGCTACCCCATAAAGATAGAATTCAAAGTGGAATTTCAGTCAATGCAAGAGCTTCAGGCTATGTGTCCAATGGCAAGATCTCTCCCCACATTCCAGAAATAGCACGATTAATAACTTGTGGACCTCATTCAATGATAAACCCTACATCTATAATCAACATGAAGCATATTAATGGACAGATGATTCTAAAGACCACTCCACTCATACTATATACTCTACGATAACAAGAAACTCCCAGCTGAATTCATTTCCTTGGTATAAAAGAATCTAGAATATGCATTTGGATGAAAAGATAAATTTTTTGCTTTGGAAGGTTATGAAAAATGCATTATACACTTTGGCAAATCTGGCGCTAAAAGGGATAATTGTCATGCCTACATGTGTACTCTGTTCATCAGCTGTTGAAGACACTCATCACTTATTTTTTAGATGCTCCTTCACTCACTTCATATGGAAGAAAATAAAGGCAAGAGGTGAATATGCGAATGCAGTCAGGGATAGTAAAATAGAATGGATGAATATTTATAAAGCAACTAAGTGGAAACAACCTTCGTCTTATGAGCTATTGATAATTCTCAAGATAATGGTAAGAGAAATATGGAAATAAAGGAATCAAAGAATTTTCCATCAAAAGCAAAAAATCAAATGCAGTTATATTATAGCATATGCAGAGAAATTCACTGTTCGATATTGTCCTCCTATCCCTTTGATGCAGTTAGTAAGGTTATATGGTCCTAGCTATTCTGCTATTTCTACTTCTGCTTTTCCTTTATATTGTTGTTTTATTTTCTTTTTCCTTTTCTTATACTTCCCTTGTTTCCCGTTTATATTGTAGGTCTATCTTATTGATATAAATAAACGGTAAGGGCCATTCATCCCAATTGGCTTTGCTAAGAATATTTCTATAGTTTATATAATTTATCATTTCTAATTTCAGGTATCATCAATTCATTCATTTCATATGAATGCAAACCAAAATCTTTGAACTTTCACTCCAATATTCATCATTATCCACTATTTTTGTATTTTTCATCGATTTATCATTTTCTTTGATTATATATAACAAATTTTCATTTTCACTTTTAGTTTTACGCTAATTTATTTAGTGTATAATTTAAGAAATTACCATATTATCCCCAAACTCAAATCAAATCCATAATCATCTAAGAATTATGAGAGGATCAATAGTTATATAGTAAATTAGGCACAAAACACTTGCATACACCTAGATTCCTTTAATTTTCTTGTTGTCCAAGATTGGCCTATTCTCCATGTCCAAGTATTTGTGAACCTAATTGGTATTAGATTATTGCCTTGACTTGCTCTTCGATTTGATACTTTATTTGTCAAATTTGATGAAAGATTGAGTAAGTAATGATGTTGATTTGATTTAGGTTTTTAGGTTTCAAAGAAATAAGGAAAGAGGAAGAATACGTACGAGAATTATACATTTTTAATTTCAAATGGAGGATACAGCCTACTATTTATAAGAGAAACTAAGTATCTATTCAACTATGACGGGTTAGCCCAATTAGAAATTTAAGATTTTGATTTATGAAAACATCCATAATATCATCATCCGAACTTCAATCCAGGCTAACCAATATATGACGTGCATCAAAAAAATGAGATGCTCGCAATAGCACCAATTAAATATCCAAATTCAAAAGTTTAAAAAATGATGAATTTTCCTTCTATTCAAGATATTTGATTTCATTTATTTTTAATTATAAACAATAACAATTATTATAGCTAGGTCACTTAAAACTTACAGCAACCTTCATCAAGGTGGCCATGCATCGATATGGCTAGGCATCAAGTGACCAGTGCCTCGATGCAAGTGAATATCTAAAAGCCTAAAGGATGACTGATAGGGATAAGTCACCTTGAAAATGAAGTTATCTGACCACTTGGGGATTATACATAAGGATAAGATGTAGTTTGTCATTTATTGCCCACCGATTATGGGGAAATTACAAAGATTATTCTGAAACCCCTGCTCATATCTTAACTCGTTATAGCATTTGTAAATATATGCCCTAGTCTAAGTGTTTACTATTAAATAAGAGTTGCTTAACTCAAGGTGCTTCACATGTGACCTGTAAAATAAAGCAAAGAAAAATCATCAAAATAGAGCAAATATAGGTATATGTATATATAAAAAAAACAAATAAAAGAGTGACATGCAATAGTGGAAACAAAAATTTAATTTCGCAGATAAATATGTAAGTGCCATTACAAAATAGTGGCCTCACCTACTATATAAAAAACTATTACAAGAATAGCCATCATTGTTCTATGACTTTGCAATCATTATCATAAATCATTCCCTTATCAACTTATAGTAGAGGGGTAGGATGCTGGAGGTGTCCATCAATGAGGAAATCTACTCTTGCTCCAAGGTGCGAGGAGAGATTTGCTAAACTTTGATCATTTCTATAGCACCTCTTACCAAACATCTATTTCGAAGCATTGATGTAACGATCCCGATTTTTTTTTTATTAAATTTAAATTGATAATTAAAATAAATTTATGAATTTAAAATGTAAATTAAATTAATTATTCCAAGATTAAATAGGATATTTGTTTATTTGGACATTGTTTTTTAAAATTTAACTGGGGCATTGAAATTGGATATTTAATATCTTATAAATAAAAAGGGTAACATCCCAGAATTTATCAATTAAAATTAATAATATATTTTAAACTTTTGAAATTTAATTTGAAAATATATGGAAAAAAAATCTCAAACGAATAAAATAAGTGATAATAATATATAAATAAATTCTAATTTCTTTTGAGTTTAAAATCTTGTAATAATAAATATTTTACAAAAAAATCAATTGAATTCAAATTATATATATATATATATATATATATATAATACACATATGAGTAGTTTAGAATATAAACATTGAATTTGAATTTAAAATTTCATAAGTATGAATATGAGTATATAAATAGAGACATAAATGGATTTTTATTTCAAGCTTGAATTGGAATTTGAATTTAAATTTAAAATAAATATTTTTAAAAAGTAAGTGGCATTTAAAATCATCAAGGTGTAAAAGTATATAATGTAAATATTGGATAAAACAATTTTTCTTTCAACATTGTGTGTGTATATATATATATACACATAAATGAACAAGGGGGTATAGTTAATTATAAAATGAATATAATATAAAAATTTATAAACATTCTTTTGTCTTTGTAAAATCATAAATGTTCAATATACAAAAGGGATGGAGTGAAAGAATCAACAAACATTGAGATCTCATGATCATTTTCTACAAATGGCATTCACTATGATTGCTTGAATAAAATAATGGAATTAAAAATTATAGAAAACTTTCCATCTCCCATGTTCAATCATATAACAACTCAGCAAATCTAAAAAAAAAGAAAAGTAGAAAAATTTGGGCATTTCAAATCTCCACACCCAAGGAAAAAAAATAAAGATAGAAAGAAAAAAAATTAGAAAAAAAGTTGCCATTCTCTTCTCAAAATCTGAAAGCAAATCTACCTGAAAACAATCTGACATTCACAAGTTTACAACCTGGAAATCAAGATAGCTTGAAAATCAAAAATCAAATGCAAATTCTACTTAATGCAAAAGGATCAGAGCTGTAGTTTGGCCAGGAAATAAATGCAAGATCAACTCAGATAATTGAAGGCAAGTAAATTTCTTTTTAAAAAATAAATAAATTTGAAGTTGTTGATCAGTAACAAAGAAAAGGATTTAAGAAATTGTATCAATCTAAGTTGTAGGAAGACAAATCAAGTTTAAAGGCTTAAATAATTTTTGGTTTGCAACTGCAGACCATATTCTCTGTTGCATCTAATTCAACTTTAAGTGAATCAAACTTTATTGCTTGTTAGTGGTGAACTGAATAAATAAATACAACAGGAATAAGCAAAGATTTTTTTTATGACTTGTAGATCTAAGCCTCAAAGGAATTAAAGAACAAAAATATACAGGCTTTCATCCTTCTTTTGAAACTGTCAGAACTTGTTCTCTGTTCTCAGCTTCAAACCATGTGAGCAAACCTTCAATCTTAAATATGTTTATTGTTGTTTGTGAGTAAACTAATCCCTCTTATCCACTTATGCTTGGTGTGATGCTTTGATAATGTTTGTGTTGATTGAAAACATGTCTGTACATTTGCAAATATGGTATGCATGTGTGGTTCCAAGCAAATATGCCTCTGATATTCTTTTCATGACAGGGTTGATGAACCCGTTCAAAAATACATATCTTCGCAATACAATCAAAATTAGGTTCTGATCTCTAAAAACGAAATGTTTGAAACATTGTAATTTAAATTTTAAAAATAGTTTTCAAGCAAAAATCTTAGTAATATCCTGGAAAAAAAATATAACAGTAAAAATCATTTTCCAGTCAGAAATCAGTGATCTTAATCTTAAGTTTCGAAGTTACAACTTGATTTGCAATGAAGAAATATGAATTTAGATAAAAAAATCAAGATTTTTAGATTTGAAAATCGTGAGGAATTGTTTGTTGAACGAAAATGGTATTTTCGCAAAATTCTGATTACCTGGAGTTTATTGTTCCCTTCCTAAACTCTGGGTGCCCACAATTTTTCAACATGGACAGTTTAGAGTTGGGTTTTTCAGATAATCAATAATAGGTGTAGATTCGATCGCTTTCAGCCTTAGGATTTGGAAATCGCATTTGGATCGAGTTGCTTCACTTCATTTTGAATGGGAGTTCGAGCTATTTCTGGATTGGTGCCCTAGGAGATGGAGTTTACCAATACTGGAGTTCTCTCTTGAAGACCATATTGGAGATATTGTTCCGCTGCTGGTGTTATCTTTTTTCTTTCCGCTGTTATTGTCTTGTATCATATCTCTGATGTATATTGATATTCATTGTATCATCATTGTATCTGGATATTGTATCAATGTTGTATATTGATTTATTCTTTTCTGCTGTGTTGTACTTAATGTGTTATAAGCTCCAACGAACCAGATTCGACGTTTGGATCTGCGGCATTGGAATACGAGTGTCGTATTCGGTGCCGATTTTCGAAGGTCGAGTCAGGGTCATTTCATTTTGGTATCAGAGCTGAAGGTTAAAACTTTAGCTCAGGAGTATAACACATTAAGTAACTCATTAGAGATAGGGTGAAGTATACCCTAGAATGAGTAATCCCTAAGATATCCATTCAAATGCCTCAGTAAATTCTCTTACTATTGCGAGAAGAGGACGAGATAGGGGACAGGGGAGTACCACTACAAATGGTCAATACCCTGCAATAGCGGAAATAACTCTTTCTTCTCAATCTCCTTTGATTCGATTTCAAATTCTTTTGATTGCTTCGTGACAGCTCCAGAAAGAAGTTTCGGTGTGATGGTGACCCTACGAATCGTTGTAGAAAATCCTTACTTCGTATCTTCATCGGTTTCTTTTCAGCTTTTCGTTTTAAAACTCTAATGAATTTGAAATTTGAAACTGAAAAATTTGAATAAATTGGAAATTTTAAATTAAACGAATTGGTTAACAAATATAAGGCTAAATTTGAATTGAATCAATCAAACGATATCCGTTAAGACCAAATTCAAATTCTATTGTAATTTCTTATGTAGATCGAAGTCCAAAGAGGGACATGTTGGTATATACTTTAGGGCATTCCGACTTGAGTTGGAATCCATATCTAGTGTTTGAGGATTATGGAAGATTAAATCCATCTATCTATTCTCTGGGGACCGATATATTCTACGAACGATTAGTTATCCCTTCGAACTAATCATTGCCCTTGCATTTCGTAGACCGGTGGACCCGAGTATCTTGTGAAGTGTTAAATGGATTCGTTCTTGTATTTATTGTTGATATTCTGATTTAACAATCCAAATACAGAATTGATATGCAGTTTGATATGAAAATATATTTCTCTATCTTTCATCTTTTCTTTGTTGTGTCCCTTGCAAATTTCGAGGATGAAATTTTTTTTAAGGGGGGGAGTGTGTAACGATCCCAATTTTTTTTATTAAATTTAAATTGATAATTAAAATAAATTTTTGAATTTAAAATGTAAATTAAATTAATTATTCCAAGATTAAATAGGATATTTGTTTATTTGGACATTGATTTTTAAAATTTAATTGGGGCTTTGAAATTGGATATTTAATATCTAATAAATAAAAAGGGTAACATCCAAGAAATTTATCGATTAAAATTAATAATATATTTTAAACTTTTGAAATTTAATTTTAAAATATATGGAAAAAAAATCTCAAACAAATAAAATAAGTGATAATAATATATAAATAAATTATAATTTCTTTTGAGTTTAAAATCTTAAAATAATAAATATATTAAAAAAATCAATTGAATTCAAATTATATATATATATATGTAATGCACATATGAGTAGTTTTGAATATAAACATTGAATTTGAATTTAAAATTTCATAAGTATGGATATGAGTATATAAATAGACATAAATGGATTTTTATTTCAAACTTGAATTGGAATTTGAATTTAAATTTAAAATAAATATTTTTAAAAAATAAGTGGCATTTAAAATCATTAAGGTGTAAAAGTATATAATGTAAATATTGAATAAAACAAATTTTCTTTCAACATTGTATATATATTTGTATACATATATATACATGTATACAAATGAACAAAGGGGGTATAATTAATTATAAAATGAATATAATATAAAAATTTATAAACATTCTTTTGTCTTTGTAAAATCATAAATGTTAAATATACAAAAGGGATGGAGTGAAGGAATCAAAAAACATTGAGATTTCATGATCATTTTCTACAAATGGCATTCACTATGATTGCTTGAATAAAATAATGGAATTAAAAATTATAGAAAACTTTCAATCTCCCCATGTTCAATCATATAACAACTCATCAAATTTGAAAAATAGAAAAATAGAAAGATTTGGGCATTTCAAATCTCAACACCCAAGGGAAAAAAAAATAGAAAGAAAAAAAAATCAGAAAAAAAGGCCATTTTCTTCCCAAAATCTGAAAGCAAATAAACCTGAAAACAATTTGACATTCACAAGTTTACAACCTCGAAATCAAGATAGCTTGAAAATCAAAATCAAATGCAAGTTCTACTTAATGCAAAAGGATCAGAGCTGCAGTTTGGCCAGGAAATAAATGCAAGATCAACTCAGATAATTGAAGGCAAATAAATTTATTTTTTAAAAAAAAATTGAATTTGAAGTTGTTGATCAGTAACAAAGCAAAGGATTTAAGAAATTGTATCAATCTAAGTTGCAGGAAAACAAATCAAGTTTAAAGGCTTAAATAATTTCTGGTTTGCAACTGCAGACCATATTATCTGTGCATCTAATTCAACTGTAAGTGAATCAAACTTTATTATTTGTTAGTGGTAAACTGAATAAATAAATAAACCAGGAATAAGTGAAGATTTTTTTTTTTACGACTTGTAGATCTACGCCTCAAAAGGAATTAAAGAACAAAAATATACAGGCTTTCATCCTTCTTTTGAAACTGTTAGAACTTGTTCTCTGCTTCAAACCATGTGAGCAAACCTTCAACCTTAACTATGTTTATTGTAGTTTGTGAGTAAACTAATCCCTTTTATCCACTTATGCTTGGTGTGATGCTTTGATAATGTTTGTGTTGATTGAAAAAACATGTCAGTATATTTGCAAATATGGTATGCATGTTTGGTTCCAGGCAAATATGCCTCTGATATTCTTTTCATGAAAGGGTTGATGAACCTGTTCAAAAATACATATCTTCCCAAGACAATCAAAATTAGGTTCTGATCTCTAAAAACGAAATGTTTGAAACATTGTAATATAAATTTAAAAATAGTTTTCAAGCAAAAATATTAGTAATATCCTGGAAAAAATAAATATAACAGTAAAAATCATTTTCAAGTCAGAAATCAGTGATCATAATCTTAAGTTTCGAAGTTACAACTTGATATGCAATGAAGAAATATGAATTTTGATAAAAAATCAAGAATTTTAGATTTGAAAACGTGAGGAATTGTTTGTTGAACGGAAATGGTATTTTCACAAAATTCTGATGACTTGGATTTTATTGTTCCCTTCCTAAACTCTGGGTTCCCACAATTTTCTCACACTGGCAGTCTAGAGTTGGGTTTTTCAGATAATCAATAGTAGGTGTAGATTCGATCGCTTTCAGCCTTAGGATTTGGCAATCGCATTTGGATCGAGTTGCTTCACTTCATCTTGATTGGGAGTTCGAGCTATTTCTGGATTGGTTCCCTGGAAGATGGAGTTTACCGGTACTGGAGTTCTATCTTGAAGACCATATTGGAGATATTGTTCCGCTGCTGGTGTTATCTTTTTTCTTTCTGCTGCTATTGTCTTGTATCATATCTCTGATGTATATTGATATTCATTGTATCATCATTGTATCTGGATATTGTATCAATGTTGTATATTGATTTATTCTTTTCTTCTGCTGTGTTGTACTTAATGTGTTATAAGCTCCGATGAACCAGTTCGGCGTTTGGATCTACGGCATTGGAATACGAGTGTCGTATTCGGTGTCGATTTTCGAAAGTCGAGTCAGGGTCGTTTCATTTTGGTATGAGAGCTGAAGTTTAAAACTTTAGCTCATGAGTATAACACATTAAGTAAATCATTAGAGATAGGATGAAGTATACCCTAGAATGAGTAATCCCTAAGATATCCATTCGAATGCCTCGGTAAATTCTCTTACTATTCACTGATAGTGAGTATGAGTGCGAGAAGAGGACGAGATAGGGACAAGGGAGTACCACTACAAATAGTCAATACCATGCAATAGCGGAAATAACTCTTTCTTCTCAATCTCCTTTGATTCGATTACAAATTCTTTTGATTGCTTCATGGCAGCTCCAGAAAGAAGTTTCGGTGTGATGATGGCCCTATGAATCGTTGTAGAAAATCCTTACTTCGTATCTTCATTGGTTTCTTATCAGCTTTTCATTTTAAAACTCTAATGAATTTGAAATTTGAAAATGAAAATTTTAAATAAATTGGAAATTTAAATTAAATGAATTGGTTAGCAAATATAAGGCTAAATTTGAATTGAATCAATAAAACGATATCCGTTAAGACCAAATTCAAATTCTATTGTAATTTCTTGTGTAGATCGAAGTCCAAAGAGGGAAGTGTTTGAGGATTATGGAAGATTAAATCCATCTATCTATTCTCTGGGGACAGATATATTCTACGAACGATCAGTTATCCCTTCAAACTAATCAATGCCCTTGCATTTCGTAGACCGGTGGACCCTGGAATCTTGTGAAGTGTTAAATAGATTCGTTCTTGTATCTATTTTTGATATTCTAATTTAATAAGCCAAATACAGAACTGATATCAAGTTTGATGTGAAAAGACATTTCTCTATCTTTCATCTTTTCTTTGTTGTCTCCCTTGCAAATTTCGAGGATGAAACTTTTTTTAAGGGGGGAGTCTGTAACGATCCCGATTCTTTTTATTAAATTTAAATTGATAATTAAAATAAATTTTTGAATTTAAAATGTAAATTAAATTAATTATTCAAAGATTAAATAGGATATTTGTTTATTTAGACATTGATTTTTAAAATTTAATTGAGGCTTTGAAATTGGATATTTAATATCTTATAAATAAAAAGGGCAACATCCTAGAAATTTATTAAAATTAATAATATATTTTAAACTTTTGAAATTTAATTTGAAAATATATGGAAAAAAATCTCAAACAAATAAATTAAGTGAATAATATATAAATAAATTCTAATTTCTTTTGAGTTTAAAATCTTGAAATAATAAATATTTTAAAAAAAATCAATTGAATTCAAATTATATATATATAATGCACATATGAGTAGTTTTGAATATAAACATTGAATTTGTATTTAAAATTTCATAAGTATGGATATGAGTATATAAATAGACATAAATGGATTTTTATTTCAAGCTTGAACTGGAATTTGAATTTGAATTTAAAATAAATATTTTAAAAAAATAAGTGGCATTTAAAATCATTAAGGTGTAAAAGTATATAATGTAAATAGTGGGTAAAACAATTTTTCTTTCAACATTGTATATATATATATATATACATATATACACACACATATATATATACATATATGTATATACACAAATGAACAAAGGGGCATAATTAATCATAAAATGAATATAATATAAAAAATTATAAACATTCTTTTGTCGTTGTAAAATCATGAATGTTAAATATACAAAAGGGATGGAGTAGGAATCAACAAACATTGAGATCTCATGATCATTTTCTACAAATGGCATTCACTATGATTGCTTGAATAAAATAGTGGAATTAAAAATTATAGAAAACTTTCCATCTCCCCATGTTCAATCATATAACAACTCAGCAAATCTGAAAAAAAGAAAAGTAGAAAGATTTGGGCATTTCAAATCTCAACACCCAAGGAAAAAAAATAAAGATAGAAAGTAAAAATAAAAAAAATGTCGTTCTCTTCTCAAAACCTGAAAGCAAATCAACCTAAAAACAATTTGACATTCAAAAGTTTACAACCTGGAAATCAAGATAGCTTGAAAATCAAAAATCAAATGCAAGTTCTACTTAATGCAAAAGGATCAGAGCTGCAGTTTGCCCGGGAAATAAATGCAAGATCAACTAAGATAATTGAAGGCAAGTAAATTTCTTTTTAAAAAAAAAATGAATTTGAAGTTGTTGATCAGTAACAAAGCAAAGTATTTAAGAAATTGTAACAATCTAAGTTGCAAGAAGACAAATCAAGTTTAAAGGCTTAAATAATTTTTGGTTTGCAACTGCAGACCATATTCTCTGTTGCATCTAATTCAACTATAAGTTAATCAAACTTTATTGTTTGTTAGTGGTGAACTGAATAAATAAATACAACAGGAATAAGCAAAGATTTTTTTTATGACTTGCAGATCTAAGCCTCAAAAGGAATTAAAGAACAAAAATATACAGGCTTTCATCCTTCTTTTGAAACTGTCAGAACTTGTTCTTTGTTCTCAGCTTCAAACCATGTGAGTAAACCTTCAACCTTAAATCTGTTTATTGTTGTTTGTGAGTAAACTAATCCCTCTTATCCACTTATGCTTGGTGTGATGCTTTGATAATGTTTGTGTTGATTGAAAAACATGTCTGTACATTTGCAAATATGGTATGCATGTTTGGTTCCAGGCAAATATGCCTCTGATATTCTTTTCATGACAGGGTTGATGAACCTGTTCAAAAATACATATCTTCCTAATACAATCAAAATTAGGTTTTCATCTCTATAAAAGGAATGTTTGAAACATTGTAATTTAAATTTTAAAAATAGTTTTCAAGAAAAAATATTAGTAATATCCTGGAAAAAATAAATATAACAGTAAAAATCATTCTCAAGTCAGAAATCAGTGATCATAATCTTAAGTTTCGAAGTTACAACTTGATTTGAATGAAGAAATACGAATTTTGATAAAAAAATCAAGATTTTTAGATTTGAAAATCGTGAGGAATTGTTTATTGAATGGAAAAAGTATTTTCGCAAAATTCAGATGACCTGGAGTTTATTGTTCCCTTCCTAAACTCTGGATGCCCACAATTTTCCCACACGGGCAGTCTAGAATTGGGTTTTTCAGATAATCAATAGTAGGTGTAGATTCGATCGCTTTCAGCCTTAGGATTTGGCAATCGCATTTGGATCGAGTTGCTTCACTTCATCTTGATTGGGAGTTCGAGCTATTTCTGGATTGGTGCCCAAGGAGACGGAGTTTACCGATACTGGAGTTCTCTCTTGAAGACCATATTGGAGATATTGTTCCGCTGCTGGTGTTATCTTTTTTCTTTCCGCTGCTATTGTCTTGTATCATATCTCTGATGTATATTGATATTCATTGTATCAACATTGTATCTGGATATTGTATCAGTGTTGTATGTTGATTTATTCTTTTCATCCACTGTGTTTTACTTAATGTGTTATAAGCTCCGACGAACCAAATTCGGTGTTTGGATTTGCGGCATTGGAATACGAGTGTCGTATTCGGCGCCCATTTTCGAAGGTCGAGTCAGGGTCGTTTTATGGGTTGGGGCGTATCTATCATCTACTCTTTGTTTTCTCCCTTGCAAATTTCGAGGATGAATTTTTTTTTAAAAGGGGGAATTTGTAACTATCCCGATTTTTAATTAAATTTAAATTGATAATTAAAATAATTTTTTGAATAAAATTGTAAATTAATTTGAATTTTTCAGATTTAATAGGATATTTGTTTATTAGGACATTGACTTTAAATTTAACCGTGGATTTGAAATTCTGTATTTAATATCTTATAAAAAAATAACATCCCAAAAAAATTTGTCAATAAAAATTTAATAGTATATTTTTAACTTTTGAAATTTAATTTGAAAATATATTGAAAAAATCTCAAACAAATAAAATAAGTGATAATAATGTATGAATAAAACTCCAATTTCTTTTGGGTTTAAAAGTTTTGAAATAATGAATATTTTAAAAAAGTCATTTGAATTTAAAATTATATACATGTATGTATATTGCATATATGAGTAAGATTTAATACATATTGCAGTTGAATTTAAATTGTGCAAGTGTATGTATGAATATATATAAATGGACATAAGTGGTTATAATTCAAGTTGAATTGAAATTTGAATCTACATTTAAAATAAATGTTTTAAAGAAGTATTTGGCTTTTAAAATCATTAAGGTGTAATTTATATTTTTTTAATGTGAATATTGGATAAAACAATTTTTCTTTCAACATTGTGTATATATATACACACACACACAATTGAATAAGGGGGTATAATTAATTATAAAATGAATATAATATAAAAATTTATAAACGTTCTTTTGTCTTTGTAAAATCATAAATGTTAAATATACAAAATGGATGGAGAGAAGGAATCAACAAATATTGAGATCTCATGATCATTTTCTACAAATGGCATTCACTATGATTGCTTGAATAAAATAATGGAATTAAAAATTATAGAAAACTTTCCATCTCCCCATGTTTAATCATATAACAACTCGACCAATTTGAAAAAAAGAAAAGTAGAAAGATTTGGGCATTTCAAATCTCAACAACCAAGGAAAAAAATAAAGATAGAAAGAAAATAAAATCTGCCATTAGCTTCTCAAAATCTGAAACAAAATATTCAAGTGCAATTTGGTAATCTTCTTGAACAATCAAGCAGCAGATTTGTATTCTATCTCTTAGGTAAATTTCAAATTTATAGTTTAATAAATTTATGGTTTCAAAATCAAGTTTTTAACATAAAACAAATTCAAATTTTTTTTTGCAGATTTATAAAAATACAGTGTTGCAGTTTTTTTTGGCCAGAGGTAGTGCAGATTCTATCGAACAAATTAAAGCAAGTAAATTCCTTTAAAAGATTTTAATTTGAAGTTGCTAAACAATATTTAAACAAGAGTTAATCGATTTAATTAACCAGTTGCAGGAGGGGATCAAATTCAAAGATCTAACCTGTTTTTGGATTTCAAGTTGCAGGAAAAGAAAAAAAAAAGCTTTCTTTGTTATATAAAAAAAGTTAAAACTGTAAGTAAGATTAAAATTGTTGTTAGTGGTGAACCGAATAAGTAAATACAACAAGAATAAGCAAAGTTTTTTTTTACAACTTGCAGATCTAAGCTTCAAAAATTAAAAAAAAAATCACAGGCCATTCTCATTTTGAAAACTGTCTCACTTCCCTGTTCTTTGTTTCTGCTGCAACTCCAGGTGAGCAAATCTATCTATAAACTTGAGTCTGGATTATGCTTTATTCTGTGAAATGAAATTGTTTTGAATGAATATAAATTTGATCGTATACTTGATGTATTCGAGGATATGTGGGTGTGCATGAACTAGTACAGGCATATTCACTCTGTTAAAAAATATGCAGACTTATGATAAGATTAAAACTAAATTCCTTTGCTTCTAATCCTTGTTAGGATTCGAGATATAAATAAAAAGTGATTATATTAACCAGATCTTGGTTTTAAAAATATTGTTAAGCATAGTTCATGAGTAATTTTAGCCTGGAAGATGAATCACGGTAAAATCAATTGTGAGCTAACCTTCTTTTTAAACCAGACTTCTTTGTTTCTTTTGCCTATGAGTAAACCCCTTTGATTTCTGGATTTGGATCTGTTGTTTGAAACTTGTTTAAAATGGGTTGAAAACACTACTTGCATGTGTACAAATTGGTGGATAAATGTGTGTATATTGCTTTGCATGTCTGAGAATAGACAGTGGCCTCTGTTCTAAAGCTTTACAGGTTTCAAAAACCTGTTAGAAAATGAAATTTTCATCCTACAATCTTTGATGGGCTTCAATGTCTAAGTATGATCATGCTTTAAATTTGAAAATATAAATTTGAGTAGAATAAATCAAGAATTTTCTGGAAAATATCAAAACATGGTGGATTCTCAATTTTTGTTAAAATTCAATTAATTAAATTTTAAGTTTTGAATGCATGATCTTATTCACGTTTGCAAATCATGATTTTTAAAATAAAAATCCAGTTTTCTAGTGTGAGATCGAGGGAGGAATCGCGAGATGAACAAAATTTAGTTGTTGGGCAAACTATGTTGATCGGCGAGTTTGTTTGCCTCGTGACCAGAGCTGGAGCTAGCCTTGAGATCGATGAGTGTGGGAAAATGCTCAACGAATTTTCATATCTTCGTGGTGGCCGGAAATCGCTAAGCTAGGGTTTAAGCGCACGATTTAGTTAAGGTCGGAATTTGGATTGTTGGTGACCCGTCGAACCGGAATAGACCGCACCAGTGCCAAACGAGGCGTCGAACATTGTGGAAGGTTCTTATGTATTCGTGTGATCTCCGATGGCCTGAGGTGATGGCGTCGGGCAATTATCTAATGATGCTTTAATGGGTTTATTTGGTCGAGACGACTCGATCTCGTTTTCAAATTTAATTCGAGTTTATGGGTGTTTGGATGGCTTGGGGCGATTGAAGGTGACTGGTCGGCGGTGGTTTTGGAGGCTGGAGCTCCGGCATTTGATGGTACATGTGCACAACCTCTGGCGTGTATCAGTATCACGTTGGGAATGAAAGGTTTTTGTTTCTCGAAGTTGTCTTCGGGAAGGAGGGTTGCTGGCTGGAGTTTTGGCTCGAGTGGATTCATGGTGCGCCGGGTCATTTCTAGCACCTAAATTTTTTTTTTAAATAGTTGAAAGTTACTCGGGTTATCTTGGGTTGTTTAGGGGAAAACTCGAAGCAGGGAGTGTTTTGACTCAGGAAACACTCGAGTAAGTTTCGGCTTGTTGAAAGAAAACAATTTGACTTTAAAACTAAAATTCAAACATTTTAACATTTTTTTATCCATATTTTGAAATGATGATTTTGATTTAAAGTTTGAATTAATTAAGGATTTAGGAAGACATTTTTAAAGTAATTAATAAAGACAGAAAGATGTATCTTTTAATCTATTAAGTAATTAATGATTTGTTTAATTAAAGAATAATTACTTAATTAATTACTTAATATTAAAGGTTAATTTAACAAATAAATTAAGGTTAATTAATTTGTAAGTAATTATTAACTAAATAAGAGTAATTGATTAATAAAAGTAATTAAGATTTAATTAATTAATTAACAATTAAGGGTTAATTAATTAAGGAATAATTAATTAATAAAGGCGATTAAGATTTAATTAATTTAAAATTAAGGATAATTAATCATTAATTAAAGTTAATTAATAAAAATAATTATGTGATTAATTGATTATAATCATATTGTTAATTCATCTCATTGCTAGATGATTGATTACTATTGAAGTACCTTGAGCTAATTGATACCCCTGTTGTGATTGTGATATTTGTGATGTGAATTGCTTCATGCTAAATTGTGATGTTTGCGATTTGTTTCTGTGTAAATATGAAATCCTTTTTTTCCTTAAAACTGCATTTGAATTTCGATGCGACAGGGAGTCGGATCCCAGTTGGTTATCCGAAACCCATATCGAATTGTAATGGTAAACCTTTGTGACTGATAAATTTATTTGATCTATGAATCTGTGAATAAAGATAAGCATTATGGGTTATGCCGCTTACCGATATGATTGAATCTGTGATGACTGATGTTGTGCACTATTGTGTAAAACCCCTAGACCACACCTATACACACACAAATATGGATTGCACGTGGAAATTTGTTAAGTCGCATATTTTTAAAAATAGTTTTAAAAAAAATTGAATTTTTGAATTCAAATACTTTTGGAAATGGGTTGGGATTAAAATAAAAAGCTTTTAAAAAGGAATTTCAAAGATAAAAGTTATTTTTGAATAACTTAATTTAGTTTTGAAATTTAATCTAATTTAAATTTGAATTCAAAATTTGAAATTAAATCCTATTTATGATTTAAATAGAGCTATGCAAGTTATATGGGTCTTAAACCATTTTAAAAGTGTTGTTTTGGGAATTTAAATTTAACCCTAAGATTTTAACTTGTATAGATGTAATTGGATTTTTCTGAAACGAAAACTAGTTGTTTCAAATAATAAAAGCTTTCATATAAGAAATGAACCTCCGATTTGTGTTAAAAAGGATTTCAAGTCTAAAATAAAAATGGTCTTCCAAGTTATGAATAATTTTTTGGAAAACGGGTTTGAAAGCTATAAACTAAATCTTTAATTTAAAGATTTAATGAGTTAATCCAATTGAAATGGAAATTGTTTTGAAATCTATGAATTGATCTTTGTGAAACTGGGTGAACTTTGTGAAACAAATCTTTCTGTTAAAGATTTAAATGGTAATTTGTTTAACCATTAGAAAGAAAAGCGTTGGATTTTTAAGTTGTGAATTAACTGAAATTCCATATCCATATGTTTTTAAATATTGCGCTCATTATTCAGTTTAGCCGGGAGAGGACCTTGTGTCATATGACCCATTCTGAATAGTGCTGCGATGTTATGGATTGCATTTGAAGACCGGTGTTGAAGACCGGGTATTTGCAAAAATGTTAGGATAACCTATCGATTGTCTCTGCAATGAGTAGCTACGGTATAGAAATTCCCTAACTAATGGAAAGTCCGATCGGGATTGTGGATACCCGGATTGCAAGAGCTTCTTCCTTTATTGGACGAAGTGCCTTCGGTTCTGTTCGAACACGGAACAGACTTGTATGGTTGTATGTCCGACATTACACTTTGAGATATTAAACTGGTCTCTATCAAATACATTTCTGCTAGGTGGCGGAGAATTTATTCTTTTAGCTTTACACCCTTCTCTGAGACGTACGAGCTCAGAGGTTATGTAGGTGATAGTTATCAGTGATATACTCCCAATTTTGGTAATGTGGCATGTTGAGTGCTGCCGTGTATCATTTGTTGATCAAAGCATGGCTTTTGTATAAAGCATAGCTTTGTGGACGAGACTGCATCAGGACCTCACACCCCGGAAATGGTCGAAACAGGAAAGAAGCGGCAAGGTTATGAGGGTAGCACCCTTTAGGATGTGTCATTTCCTTCTGGAAAAGGGTGGTATCATGGTATGGAGCCCAGATAATTACTCATATGGACACTGTAGATCTATTAATTTGTGATTGCTTTGTGGTTGAGAGGTGCCTCGGATAAAGGTCCCAAAGGATAGGGAGATGGCATGCTCGAGTAGTAGATACCTGGTTACAGAGGTAACCCGGCCTTGTGTTGGCAGAGATCCGGTTAGGTTCTCGGGATGTCCCGCCAGGCGTACCCATGGACAATAGGAAGTTCCTTAGCCTGACCATTTGTTGGAAATTCAAACAAAACAATACGCGCCCTGTACGGTTTTAGTTGTATAACCTACCATGGATGTGGTGGTAACCTGCTATTGAACATGGTAGCTATAGTAGGCATACATGCGAAATGCCTATGCTGGCTAGGATTTATATTAAATTTTCATAATGGTTTTTCTACACTATGCACTAGTAATAATATCAAAGAAATTTTCTCGTATCAAGCATATTTGACTATCATAAGGAGAAATCTCCTCCAATTCTGCGTTTGCATTATGTGTGTGGCGGGAGGCCTTATGGTAGTTTCATTTTCCAAAAAGCATTATGGATTTATTTTAAATTCTTTTGTTGTTTGTTTTATAAGATAAACTATTTCTGTTTGCTCATACCAGTCCCATGACTGACCTGGAGTTTATTGTTCCTTTCCTAAACTCTAGGTGTCCACAATTTTTCCACACAGGCAGTCTAGAGTTGGGTTTTTCAGATAGTCAGGTTTAGTAGATTATCTAGGGCTAGTTCAGTCTTTGGATCAGGACTGCACTTGCTTATCCTTGTGTATCGTTATTGGCAGTTCGAGCTATTTCTGGATTGGTTCCTTGGAGATGGAGGTCTACCGATGCTGGAGTTCTTTCTTGAAGACTATCTTGGAAATATTGTTCCGCTGCTGGTGTTATCTTTTCTTTCCGCTGCTATTGTCTTGTATCATATCTCTGATGTATTTTGATATTCATTGTATCATTCAGTTGTATCTGATATTGTATCGGCTGTTATATATCAAATGTATTATTCATTTCTTCCGCTGTGTTGTACTTAATGTGTTATAAGCTCCGGCGAACCAGAATCGATGTTTGGATCTGCGACATTTGAATATGAGTGTCGTATTCGGTGTCGTATCCGGTGCCGATTTTCGAAGGTCGGGTCAGGGTCGTTACATTTGGTATCATAAGTATGGATATGAGTATATAAATAGACATAAATGGAATTTTATCTCAAGCTTGAATTGGAATTTGAATTTAAATTTAAAATAAATGTTTTAAAGGAGTATTTGGCTTTTAAAATCATTAAGGTGTAATTTATATATATTTTTAATGTAAATATTGGATAAAACAATTTTTCTTTCAACATTGTATATATATACAAATGAACAAGGGGGTATAATTAATTATAAAATGAATATAATATAAAAATTTATAAACATTCTTTTGTCTTTGTAAAATCATAAATGTTCAATATACAAAAGGGATGGAGTGAAGGAATCAACAAACATTGAGATCTCATGATCATTTTCTACAAATGGCATTCACTATGATTGCTTGAATAAAATAATGGAATTAAAAATTATAGAAAACTTTCCATCTCCCCATGTTCAATCATATAACAACTCAGCAAATCTGAAAAAAAGAAAAGTGGAAAGATTTGGGCATTTCAAATCTCAACACCCAAGGAAAAAAAATAAAGATAGAAAGAAAAAAAAATAGAAAAAAATGTCGTTCTCTTCTCAAAATCTGGAAGCAAATCAACCTGAAAATAATTCAA
The DNA here is from genome assembly GCA_030765085.1 of Allium cepa. Classification (NCBI taxonomy): domain Eukaryota; kingdom Viridiplantae; phylum Streptophyta; class Magnoliopsida; order Asparagales; family Amaryllidaceae; genus Allium; species Allium cepa. Next base: position 988,957,631 of record CM060929.1, on the reverse strand, counting down.
ATTGGATGGCTTGGGGCGATTGAAGGTGACTGGCCGGCGGTGGTTTTGGAGGTCAGAGCTCCGGCATCTGATGGTACACATGCACAACCTCTGGCGTGTATCAGTATCACGTTGGGAATGAAAGGTTTTTGTTTCTCGAAGTTGTCTTGAGGAAGGAGGGCTGCTGGCTGGAGTTTTGGCTCGAGTGGATTCGTGGTGCACCGGGTCATTTCTAACACCTAAAACAAATTTGTAAAATGTTGAAAGTTACTCGGGTTATCTTGGGTTGTTTAGGGGAAATTCGAAGCAGGGAGTGTTTTGTCTCGGGTAACACTCGAGTAAGTTTCGGGTTGTTGAAAGAAAACAGTTTTGGCTTTAAAACTAAAATTCAAACTTTTTAACATTTTTTATCCATATTTTCAAATGATGATTTTGATTTAAAGTTTGAATTAATTAAGGATTTAGCAAGACATTTTTAAAGTAATTAATAAAGATAGAAAGATGTATCTTTTAATCTATTAAATAATTAATGATTTTTTTAATTAAAGAATAATTACTTAATTAATTACTTGATATTAAAGGTCAATCTAACAAATAAATTAAGGTTAATTAATTTGTAATTAATTATAATTAATTAAGGAGTAATTAATTAATAAAAGTAATTAAGATTTAACTAATTAATAATTAAGGGTTAATTAATTAAGATAATTAACTAAGGAATAATTAATTAATAAAGGCGATTAAGATTTAATTAATTTAAAATTAAGGATGATTAATCATTAATTAAAGATAATTAATGAAAATAATTATGTGATTAATTGATTATAATTCAAGTTGAATTGGAATTTGAATCTACATTTAAAATAAATGTTTTAAAGAAGCATTTGGCTTTTAAAATCATTAAGGTGAAATTTATATAATATAAAGATTGGTTAAAAACAAATATTCTTTTAACATTGTATATATACTCATACAAATGAATAAAGAGGTATATTCATTTATAAAGTAAATATGATATAAAAATCTATTAAAAAAATCTTTGTCTTTATAAAATTATAAATGTTAAACATATACATAAGGAAGTAAAGAAATTAACATACATAGGGGAGTAAAGATTTACAAGTGTTACAATGTAATAAGGAGAATGAACAAATAGCATCCAATATATTTAATTGAATAAAATAATGAAATTTAAAATTACAAAAACTTTTCATCTCTCCATATGCAATTATTTAACTTTTTAGCAAATCTCTGAAAATATAGTAACAAAGATTTGGGCATTTCAAATCTCAACACCCGAAGGAAAAGAAAAATAGAAAAAAAATCTGCCATTAGCTTCTCAAATCTGAAACAAAATATTCAAGTGCAATCTGGAAATCTTCTTGAACAATCAAGCAGTAGATTTGTATTCCATCTCTCGGGTAAATTTTAACTTTATAGTGTAATAAATTTATGGTTTCAAAATCAAGTTTTTAACATAAAACAAATTCAATTTTTTTTTGCAGATTTATAAAAATACAGTGCTGCACTTTTTTTTTGGCCAGAGGTAGTGTAGATTATATCAAACAAATTAAGGCAAGTAAATTCCTTTAAAAGATTTTAATTTGAAGTTGCTAAACAGTACTTAAACAAGAGTTAATTGATTTAATTAACCAGTTACAGGAGGGGATCAAATTCAAAGATCTAACCTGTTTTTGGATTTCAAGTTGCAGGAAAAGAAGAAAAAGCTTTCTTTGTTATATAAAAAAATTCAAACTGTAAGTAAGATTAAAATTGTTGTTAGTGGTGAACTGACTAAGTAAATATAACAAGAATAAGCATAGTTTTTTTTTACAACTTGCAGATCTAAGCTTCAAAAATTAAAGAAAAATTCACAGGCCATTCTCATTTTGAAAACTGTCTCTGTTCCCTGTTCTTTGTTTCTGCTGCAACTCCAGGTGAGCAAATCTATCTATAAACTTGAATCTGGATTATGCTTTTTTCTGTGAAATGAAATTGTTTTGCATGAATATAAATTTGATCGTATGCTTGATGTATTCGAGGATATGTGGGTGTGGCATGAACTAGTACATGCATATTCACTCTGTTAAAAAAATATGCAGACTTATAATAAGATTAAAACTAAATTCCTTTGCTTCTAATCCTTGTTAGGATTTGATATACAAATAAAAAGTGATTATATTTACCAGATCGTGGTTTTAAAAATACTGCTAAGCATAGTTCATGAGTAATTTATGCTGGAAGATGAATTACAGTAAAATCAATTGTGAGCAAACCTTCTTTTTAAACCAGACTTCTTTGTTTCTTTTGCCTATGAGTAAACCCCTTTCATTTCTGGATTTTGATCTGTTGTTTGAAACTTGTTTAAAGTGGGTTGAAAACACTACTTGCATGTGTATAAATTGGTGGATATATATGCGTATATTGCTTTGCATGTTTGAGAACAGATAGTGGCCTCTATTCTAAAGCTTTACAGGTTTCATAAACCTGTTAGAAAATGAAATTTTCATCCTACAATCATTGATAGGCTTCAATGTCTATGTATGATCATGCTTTAAATTTTAAAAAATAAATTTGAGTAGAATAAATCAAGCATTTTCTGGAAAATATCAAAACACGGTGGATTCTCAATTTTTGTTAAAATTAAATTGATTAAATTTTAAGTTTTGAATGCATGATCTTATTCACATTTGCAAATCTTGATTTTTAAAATAAAAATCCAGTTTTATAGTGTGAGATCGAGGGAGGAATCGCGAGATGAAAAAAATTTAGTTGTTGGGCAAACTATGGTGATCGGCGAGTTTGTTAGGCTCATGATTGGAGCTGGAGCTAGCTGGGAGATCGATGAGTGTGCGAAAAATGCTCAACGAATTTTCATATCTTCGTGGTGGCCAGAAATCGCTAAGCTAGGGTTTAAGCGCACGATTTAGTTAACGTCGGAATTTGGATTGCTGGCGACTCGTCGTTGAACCGGAATAGACCGCACCAGTGCCAAACGAGGCGTCGAACATTGTGGAAGGTTAGTGTGTATTCGCGTGATCTTCGATGGCCTGAGGTGATGGCGCCAGACAATTATCTTATGATGCTTCGCTGGGTTTATTTGGTCGAGACGACTCGATCTCGTTTTCAAATTTAATTCGAGTTTATGGGTGTTTGGGGGGCCTTGGGGCTTCCACATGTTTGCTTTATTGTGAAGAGATAAGTCATGCAACAAATGTAGCGACCCTGACTCGACCTTCGAAAATCGACACCGAATACGACACTCGTATTCAAATGCCGTAGATCCAAACGTCGAATCTGGTTCGCCGAAGCTTATAACACATTAAGTACAACAAAGAGGAAGAAATGAATAATACATTTGATATATAACAGCAGATACAATATCAGACACAACTGAATGATACAATGAATATCAAAATACATTAGAGATATGATACAAGACAATAGCAGCGGAAAGAAAAGATAAAACCCGCAGCGGAACAATATTTCCAAGATAGTCTTCAAGAAAGAACTCCAGCATCGGTAGATCTCCATCTCCAAGGCACCAATCCAGAAATAGCTCGATCTCCCAATAACGATGCACAAGGATAAGCAAGTGCGGTCCTGATCCAAAGGCTGAAATAGCTTCAGATGATCTACTAAACCTGATTATCTGAAAAACCCAACTCTAGACTGCCCGTGTGGGAAAATTGTGGGCACCCAGAGTTTAGGAAAGGAACAATAAACTCCAGGTCAGTCGTGGGACTGGTATGAGCAAACAGAAACAGTTTATCTTGTAAAACAAACAACAAAAGAATTTAAAATAAATCCGTAATTCTTTTTGGGAAATGAAACTACCATAAGGTCTCCCGCCACACACACAATGCAAATGCAAAATTGGAGGAGATTTCTCCTTATGATAGTCAAATATGCTTGATACGAGAAAATTTCTTTGATATTATTACTAGTGCATAGTGTAGAAAAACCATTTCGAAATTATAATATAAATCCTAACCAGCATAGGCATTTCGCACTTATGCCTACTATATCTACCATATTCAATAGCAGGTTACCACCACATTCCATGGCAGGTTATACAACTAAAACCGTACAGGGCGCGTATTGTTTTGTTTGAATTTCCAACAAATGGTCAGGCTAAGGAACTCCTTCTGTCCATGGGTACGCCTCTGGCGGGACGTCCTGAGAACGTAACCGGATCTCTGCCAACACAAGGCCGGGTTACCTTTGTACTAGGTAACTACTACACGAGCATGCCATCCTCCGGTCATTTGGGACCTTTATCCGAGGCGCCTCACAACCACAAAGCAATCACAAAGTAATAGATCTGCAGTGTCCACATGAGTAAATATCTGGGCTCTATACCATGATACCACCCTTTTCCAGAAGGGAATGCACACCCTAAAGGGAGCGACCCTCATAACCTTACCGTATCTTTCCTGTTTCGACCATTTCCGGGGTGTGAGGTCCTGATGCAGTCTTGTCCATAAAGCTACGCTTTATACAAAGCCATGCTTTGATCAACAAATGATACACAGCAACACTCAGCATGCCACACTACCAAATTGGGAGTATATCACTGATAAATATCAACTACATAACCTCTGAGCTCGTACATCTCAGAGAAGGGTGTTAAGATAAGAGAATAAATTCTCTGCCACCAAGCAGAAATGTATTTGATAGAGATCGGTTTAATATCTCATAGTGTAATGTCGGACATACAACCATACAAGTCAGTTCCGGGTTCGAAAAGAACCGAAGGGACTTCCGTAGAAGCCCTTGCAATCTGGGTATCCATAATTCCGATCGGACTTCCCATCACTTAGGGAGAACTCTATACCGGAGCAACTCAGTGCAGAGTCAATCGACAGGTTATCCTATCGTTCTTGAAGACACCCGGTCTTCAACACCTGTCTTCAAATGCAATCCATAACGTCGTATCACCATTCGGAATGGGTTATATGACACAAGGTCCTCTCCCGGCTAAACCGAATAATGAGCGTAATATTTGAAAACATATGGATATGGGATTTCAGTTAAGTCACAACTTTAAACCAAAAATCTTTCTTCAAATGGTTTAAACAAATTACCCGTTCAAATCTTTAAACAAAAAGATTTATATTCACAAAGTTCACCTAGTTTCACAAAGATCTATTCATAGATTTCAAAACAATTTCCATTTTAATTGGATTAATTCATCGAATCTTTAAATTAAAGATTTGACTTATAGCTTTCAAACCCGTTTCTAAAGATTTATTCATAACTTAGAAGACCATTTCCATTTTAGACTTGAAATCCTTTTAACACAAATTGGAAGTTCATTTCTTATGTGGAAGCTTTTATTATTTGAAAACAAATAGTTTTCGTTTTGGAAAAATCCAATTTCATATACAAGTTAAAATCTTGGGTTAAATTTAAAGTCCCAAAACAACACTTTTAAAGATGGTTTAAAAACCCATATAAACACATTTATAAATTGAATAACCATTTTGAACCATAGTTTCCAAATCACAGAATTCGATTTCAAATATTGAATTGAAATTTAAATCAAATTATTTAAATTTCAAAACTCAATCAAGTTATTCAAAATAACTTTTATTTTTGAAATTCATTTTCAAAAGCTTTCAATTCAAATTCCAAACTATTTTGGATTCAAAAATTTAATCTTTAAAACTATTTCAAAATCCGCGACTTAACCAATCTCCACGTGCAATCCATATTTGTGTGTGTATAAGTGTGGTCTAGGGGTTTTACACAGTAAAAGTGCAACATCACCAATCAGCATAGATTCAATACAGCAATATATTTGATAAGCGGTATAAACTATAACGCTTATATTTGATAAGCGGTATAAACCATAACGCTTATCTTTTATTCATAGATCACAGTTATATATATCACAGATAATAAATTACATCAAACACAACTCAAACCAAAACAGAACATATCAGGGGTATCAAACAATTCAATCATCCAATAGAATCCAAACAATCATGAGTGAGATTAGTTAATCATCTGATTAATTCAAATCATATTAATTACTTATGAATTACTAATCCTGGTTAATTAATATAAATTTATTATAAATCGTTTTGATTAATTATTCTATAATCATTTATTAATTAACCATTTATTAATAATTTAATTAATCTTTAATCATTAATTAATTCTTAATTAATTATCCTTAACTAATTAACCCTCAATTAATTATCATCCTTCATTACTTAATTAAACTTTAGATTAATTTATTATCCTTAAATTACCTTAATTAATCACCATTTAATTAATTATCATTTAATTAATTATCCTTTATTAATTTCACTAAGGAATTAGCTTTTATTTAATTACACAAGGTAATTATCTTCTATTTAATTATACAAGGTAATTATCTTCAATTTACTTTCATAAATAAATTTATCCCTTAATTAATTACCCTTTATTAATTAATCACATTAATTATTCTTTAAATTAACTAACCTTTAAATGCTTGATTTATAAATCTTTAAATCATTAATTATTCATTTTTTTTATTACTTTCATTAAGTAATTATTTTTAAGAAATTAATCATTCTTAAATTAGTTATTCCTTAATTCCTTGATTAATTAAACTTCTAATCATTTATTAATTATCCTTAATTATATAAGTTAACTCAGCCTTTAAGTTGACAATTTAGAAACATTCGATTAACTCCTTTATTTTTTTGTTAACTTCATTTAAATGTAACTCTTTTAAAATTATAAGTTTTAAACATTTCGAACTTAATTAATTTAAAATATCTCCATTTTAAAACCTCTAATTACATATTTCCACTTAACCACAATTATTAGTTTAAAATGGATAGTTTAGAAATCAGGTTAACTCAGATTATTAAAGTTTTTGAAACTGGAATTTATGAAATCCGAGTCAACTTCGAGTATTACCCGAGACAATTCCCCATTTACTTCGAGTTTCCTGAAAATCAACCCGAGTAGAATTAAATTTTTCAAAACTTAAGTTTTTTTTCTAACTGTTACTTGGAATAATAAAATTTACTCGAGCAATGACCCGAGACAAACTCATGTTTCCCCGAGCAAAAATCGAAATTCCTGAATACTACTGCTTCTTCCCCAAACATAAACATTTTCCAGATACACGATATGTCATGTGCACGTGCACGAGGCTTCGACGAACTCCAGTCGTCCTCGTCACCTTTCGCAAGTCGACGATGAACGACTCTATCCTTCAGACCACCACAACCACCTGAATCGACGACGAATCCATAAATGAATTATTCGACCAGCCTGAAACACAACTTCAATCACCAAAACCCGATTCGCATCACTGCCACAGGCCACCAAAGGTCACGTAACTCTGTCCGGAGCACCTCCGATCAACCACGCATTGATTCCACCCTACCCGGTTTAGTCCGATACAAAGTCGACACTGCAGCTAATCAAATTGCAATCTCATCCAAACTTAGGTTTAAACCTTACAATCAAGTCTCAACATTGCCACGATCAACAAAAATATTGGCGGGCATTTTTCTGATGATCAATAATGCTCGACTACTTTCCATCTTGATTTCAACGAAGACAAACTTGCCGATCGACGGATTTTGGCAAAAATGTCATTTCCGTTTATCTTAGAAATTCTTGATCATTTCTCGCTTAAAAATCACGAGATCTTCAGTAAAATCACCATTTTGCAATACGAACACGTTTATATAATCAGATCTTAAAATTAACATATTCGATTTTCCTGATGTACATATCGTTCTACTGTAAATTTTAATTTCTGAAATGATTATATGATATAAAATCTCCAAACTAATTTTAAAAATAAGATTATACTCTTATACTCATTTTATATTTAGAGGTCAAGTCCTAATTTTATTCATTTTAGTGATATGATTTTCTTTAAAACTTATTCTAAGGACTTGTAACAAACAGATGTAAATATATCTGTTCTACAGACATGCATACCTCATTTCATATATACAAATACATATGTATCTGTAGATCTATACACATTCATTCACCAGTTTCCAAAGCATCATCATCACGGAAATTGAAATCAAGAAAATAAGTTTAAAAAAAATTGGGGTTTTTCTCACCTGTATATTTACAAACAGAGACTAGAGAACAGAAGCATCTTATTTTTGAGAACTGGAACTGTTGTTGTCTTTAAACTTTGATTTTGATTTGTTTCCTGAACTGATTAATATAATAGTTTAAATCTTTGCTTCATTACTGATTTACAACTCCAACTTCAAATCTTTTAAAGGAATTTTTCTTGCCTTAATTTATCCCAAAAAGCTTGCACAGCTCTAATCTATTTCAGGTTAAATCATTGTTGCAGTTTGGACTTTGATCTGCAGGCTTGGCTTTTGTTCTTCCAAAGCTTGAAGGTTGTTTTCATGATTTGAAACCTTGCTTGCTTTCAGATTTTTAAGATGTTTTGAATTTTTGCTTGCCTGAACTTTGATTTGCTCAGATTCTGTTTGAATTTGCTTCAGGATTGTGGCTTTGAACCCAGATTTTCTTTCCAGGTTGATGATGAAATGTTTTTGTTTTGATATCTGGCTTTCTACTTTATTTTGGCTGAGACATTATATGATTGAGCATGGAGAGATGAAAAGTTTATGTAATTTTTAATTTTATTATTTTATTTAAGCAATCATAGGTAATGCCATTTGTAAAAAAAAATGATTATGAAATCTAAACACTTGTAAATTTATACTTACATATGTATTCATACATTCTATTTTGTACTTATACAATTTTAAAGACAAATGATTTAAAATCAAATTATTCATTACTAAAAATTAATTATACGTATATATATATATATATATATATATATATATATATATATATATATCCACATATATCTTGAACAATTTAAATTCACTTCTAATATATACTCAATTCTACTCATATATGCAATATACATATATGTATATAATTTTAAATTCAAATGATTTTTTAAAAAAACATTCATTATTTCAAAACTTTTAAACTCAAAATAAATTGGAATTTATTTATGTATAGTTTATTACTTATTTTATTTGTTTGAGATTTTTTTCAATATAATCTCAAATTAAATCCCAAAAGTTTAAAAATATATTATTAATTTTAGTTGATAAGTTTTGGGATGTTACTTTTTTATTAATAAGATATTAAATATCCAATTTCAAATCCACAGTTAAATTTAAAAATCAATGTCCAAATAATTAAATATCCTATTCAAATTTGAAAAATTCAAATTAATTTACAATTTTATTCAAAAATTTATTTTAATTATCAATTTAAATTTAATTAAAAATCAAGATCGTTACAGATTCCCCCCTTAAAAAAATTTCGTCCTCGAAATTTACAAGGGAGACAACAAAGGAAAGATGACAGATAGAGAAATATCTTTCCAAATTAAACCGGATATCAATTCTGCATTTGGCTTACCAAACCAGAATATCAATAATATGAGAACAAACTCATACAATTATTTCACAGGATACTCGTGTCCACCGGTCTACGAATATGCAAGGGCATTGATTAGTTCGAAGGGATAACTAATCGTTCGTAGAATATATCGGATACCAGAGAATAGATAGATGGATTTAAGCTTCCATAATTCTCAAACACAGATATAGATTCCAACCTCAAGTCAGAATACCCCAAAGTATATACCAACTTGTCCCTCTTCGGACTTTGATATACACAAGAAATTACAGTAGAATTTCATATTTGGTTTTAACCGATATCATTTTATTTATTCAATTTAAATTTAGCCTTATATTTGTTAACCAATTTATTTTAAAATTTTCAATTTCAAATTCAAATTCATTAAAGTTTAGATCGAAAAGCTGATATGAAACCGATGAAGATACGAAGTTAGGACTTTCTACAATGTTTCGTAGGGACACCATCACACTGAAACTTCTTTCTGGAGCTGTCACGAAGATATCAAAGAACTTTGGAATCGAATCAAAGGAGATTGATAGAGAAAATTATTTCCACTATCGTAGGGTATTAACCATTTGTAGTGGTACTCCCCTGTTCCCTATCTCGTCCTCTTCTTGCACTCATACTCACTATCAGTGAATAGTAAGGGAATTTACTGAGGCATTTGAACGGATATCTTAGGGATATACTCATTCTAGGGTATACTTCATCCCATCTCTAATGATTTACCTAATTTGTTATACTCCTAAGCTAAAGTTTCAACCTTCAGCTCTGATACCAAATGTAGCGACCCTGACTCGACCTTCGAAAATCGACACCGAATATGACACTCGTATTCAAATGCCGCAGATCCAAACGTCGAATCTGGTTCGCCGGATCTTATAACACATTAAGTACAGCACAACGGAAAAAATGAATAATACATTTGATATATAACAGCTGATACAATATCAGATACCACTGAATGATACAATGAATATCAAATACATCAGAGATATGATACAAGGCAATAGCAGCGGAAAGAAAAGATAACACCAGTAGCGGAACAATATTTCCAAGATAGTCTTCAAGAAAGAACTCCAGCATCGGTAGATCTCCATCTCCAAGGCAGCAATCCAGAAATAGCTCGAACTCCCAGTAACGATGCACAAGGATAAGCAAGTGCAGTCCTGATCCAAAGACTGAACTTGCTCTAGATAATCTACTAAACATGAATATCTAAAAAAACCAACCTTCAGACTGCCCGTGTGGGAAAATTGTGGGCATCCAGAGTTTAGGAAATGAACAATAAACTCCAGGCCAGTCTTGAGACTGGTATGAGCAAACAGAAACAGTTTATTTTATAAAACAAACAACAAGAGAATTTAAAATAAATCCGCAATGCTTTTTGGAAAATGAAACTACCGTAAGGCCTCTACCCGAAATCCAATGTTCGAAAATTGACATCAAATACCTCACTTGTATTCGACTGCCGAAGATTCAAACATCGAACTCCAGTCGGATGGAGCTTATAACAACATTAGATGAATATAAAACAGCGGAAAAAAATGAATAACATGCATTACATCACAGATACAACATCATCATGATATCTATTACAACATCAGAGTATCATAATACATGAATCACAACTCCAAATAGAATGTCATAATAGAACAACAAGAGATCATATGCCAAAAATCTTCTAGAAGATAGATTGATAGTGATCATCCAAACTAAGCACCTTGAGATCCAAAAGCTTCCAAAATGTCTCTAAGGTAAAAGCTCCCAAAAACCGACAGTCTTCGAACCAAAATATAGCAAATGCCAAAATACGGAAAACCTGCTACTAGGTTGCCCGTGTAGAAATGATGGGCATCCAGAGTTTAGAAAGGAAACAATAAACTCCGGGTCAGTCATGGGACTGGTATGAGTAAACAAAAACAGTTGCTCTCAGATAAAACAGATTTATACAAGAAAAATCGGTATGCTTTTGGAAAATGAAACTACCATAAGACCTCCCGCGACACACACACTTCAATCGCAGAATTGGACTGAGATTTCTTCTTATGATAGTCAAATATGCTTGATACGGAAAAATTCTTTGATATTATCACTAGTACATAGTGTAGAAAGCCATTTCGAAAGTATAATATTAATCCTTGCCAGCATACAACCATTATTGTATGCCTACTATAGCTACCATGGTTTGTGGCAGGTTACCGCCACGCTGCATGGCAGGTTATACAACTAAAACCGTACAGGGCTCGTATTGTTTCTTTGGATTTCCAACAAATGGTCAGGCTAAGGAACTTCCTATGCCACATGGGTATGCCTCTGACAGGATGTCCCGAGAACCTACCCGGCTCTCTGCCAACACAAGGCCGGGTTACCTATGTAACTAGATAACTACTACTCGAGTATGCCATTCCCCGGTCCTTTAGGACCTTTATCCGAGGGCCCTCCATCACAAAGCAACAACCACACAGTAAATGAGATTGAAGCAACCACATAGGTAAGTATCTGGGCTCTATACCATGATACCACCTTCTTCCAGAAGGAAATGACATACCCTAAAGGGCGCGACCCTCATAACCTTGCCACATCTTTCTTGTTTCGACCATTTTCGAGGTGTGAGGTCGGATGAGGTCTCGTCCACAAAAATACGCTTTACACGAAAGGCATGCTTTGATCACAAATGACCATCAACATACAGCAGCACTTGGCATGCCACACTACCAAATTGGGAGTATATCGCTGATAACCTTCAACTACATAACCTCTGAGCCCGTACGTCTCAGAGAAGGGTGTTAAGCTAAGAGAATAAATTCTCCTCCACCAACAGATATGTATTTGAAAGAAATCGACTTTATATCTCAAAGTGTAGTGTCAGACACACAACCATACAAGTCTGTTCAGGGTTCGAACATAACCGAAGGCACTTCGTCCAATAAAGGAAGAAGCCCTTGCAAATCTGGGCGTCCACAATCCCGATCGGACTTCCCATCACTTAGGGAATCTCTATACCGGAGAAACTCAGTGCAAAGATAATAGATAGGTTATCCTATCATTTTCAAAGACACCCGATCTTCACCACCGTCTTCGAATGTTATCCATTTCATCGAATCACTATTCGGAATGGGTTATATGACACAAAGGTCTTCTCCCGGCTAATCCGAATAGTGAGCGCTCAATTTTAAAACAAGTGGGTGTGTCAATTAATAGAGTTCACATGCAAGGTTCGATGTGGGTTTCGGATAACTAACTGAAATCCGACTCCCTTGCGCATCGAAGTTTAAATATCGTTTTACGGGCAAAAGGGGTTTTCACATACATATGGAAACAAATCACAAATCACAGTTCATCACAAAGCAATCACAGTATCACAACAGAAATGTCAATCCAGTACAAAATATTTGATGATAGTCAATCATCTTTGATTAAGGTGAATGGGATTAAAGTGAATTAACCATATAATTATCTTTAATAATTATTTTAAATCAGTGTTTAATTTTTCTTAATTATGAATTATGGGTCATGCTCAACATTGATGGTATCTTGGTGGATGTTGATTAATGGAAAAATAATAGGGGAATTTCCAGATGAACGTAGCGATGGGCTGACATTGAACTAGGGTTCGACTACCCCTTTGTGTCGATCAGGTTTGAATGGTTACAGTTTTGAAACCATGGTGATTTAGCCGATCGCACCACGGGGGACAGAAAGGGGAAGCTCTGGCGAATGCGGGGACGGGTCGGCGTAGTTACAGGTGGTCGATAGTGGTCAGGCAAGGGGTTTCGTTGATCGAAGTTGGTTCCAGATTTAAACCAAGATGCTCGATTTTGTTTTCTCGATCGAATCATCGATCTGGATTGTTAGTTGGGTTGAGAGGATCATAGGTGACATGTGGGAGGTTATAGTGTTGATCGAAGGCGCTCCGATCATCGGTGCATATGCACCAGTATCATCGCGTACATGTGATTGTTGAGGGGGAAGAAGATGGGAACTCATGTTAGTCTCGAGTAAGTAGCTTAAGTGACTCGAAGGCGAGAGGGGTGTGTGTTCAACCCGAAGTTGGCTTTGGGGAAATCCAGAAAAAGCTCGGGTCACTTAACATGTTTAACAAGTTTTTTTTTAAAAATGTGAAGTAATCTGTTACAAATCAGTTTTAAAATTTGAGAAAAAATATTGTGAGTCTCAGACAGTTTTATTTAGCCAAGTTTAAAACATGCTAAAATGGTCAAGATTGAAAAGGGATTGAAATAAGAAGGTTTCAAAATGAACCGAGTTTTAAAATGTGCAAATAGGTTATTAAAACACCTTTCTTTCCTAACTTAATCAATGTTTGTTTAAATTAAAATTACCTGAAGGATTAAAAATAATTTGTTTCAAATTTATTAAGTTAAATTATATAACTTTTGGGTTTGAAGTTTATAAACTTAATTATTGAAATTAAGTGAATGATTGAGGGAATGAGATAGTTTTATAATCTTTAATCTAACTTAAAGATCTTAAGTTGATAAATATATTGATGACGGTCTATTTCCAAAGGATTAGTAAATAAGAATAAAACGATAAGAAAAAAAATAATAATAATAAAGATTAATGGCTATCTTTTAATTGATGAAATTTTAAATAATTTAAAAACAATTAACTAATGAAAGTGATTAAGGAAAAATTGATTAATGAAGGTGATTAAAGGATAATCATAATTAAGAATAATTACTTCATTAAAGATTAATTAAGGTTAATTAATTAAAGGCTCATTAATTTATAAATTAAAGACATTTACTTAATTAATTGAAGGGTAATTAATTACTTAAAGATAATTACTTAATTAAAAGTAATTAATTAATGATTAAAAGTGGATTAATCAAGTGATTAAACAATAATTAATTTAAGGATAATTAATTAAGGTGATTAATTTAATCAAGGTAATTAATTAAGAATAATTTAATAATTAAAGGTTAATTATTTAATAATTAAAGGTTGATTAGTTATAATTAAAGGTTAATTAATTTATTTAAATGGTTAATTAATAAATGATTAAGGAGTAATCAATCAAAATGATTTGTAATTTATTACTCTTAATTAACCAAGATTAGTAATTCATAAATAATTAATCTGATTTGAATTAATCAAGCAATTAACTGATTTTACTTATGGATGTTGGGTTCTATTGGACGATTGAATTGTTTGATATCCCTGATTGTGATGCTCTGTTTTGATATGAGCTTGTTTAATATAATTTATTATCTGTGACATATATCTGTGATCTGTGAATAAAAGATGAGCGTTATAGTTTATACCGCTTATCAAATATAAGCGTTATAGTTTATACCGCTTACCAAATATATTGCTTTATTTGAATCTGTACTGACTGATGATGTTGCACTTCTATTGCGTAAAACCCCTGGACCACACTTATACATACACAAATATGGATTGCACGTGGAAATGGGTTAAGTCATAGATTTTTGAAACAGTTTTAAATTGAATTTTTGAATCCAATGGTTTTGGAAACGGATTGGGTTTAAAATAAAAAAAAGCTTTTGAAAAGGAATTTCAAAGATAAAAGTTATTTTTGAATAACTTAATTTAGTTTTGAAATTCGATTTAAATTTGAATTCAAAATTGGAAATTGAATCCTATTTATGATTTAAAAAGGGTTATACAAGTTTATATGGGTTTTGAACCGTTTTAAAAGTGTTGTTTTGGGACTTTAAATTTAACCCAAGATTTTAACTTGTATAGATGAAATCGGATTTTTCCGAAACGAAAACCATACGTTTTCAAATAATAAAAGCTTTCACATAAGAAATGAACTTCTAATTTGTGTAAGAAGGATTTCAAGTCTAACATAAAATTGGTCTTCCAAGTTATAAATAAATCCTTGGAAACATGTTTTGAAAGCTATAAGTTAAAATTTTGATTTAAAGATTTAATGAGTTAACCCAATTAAAATGGAAATTATTTTGAAATCGATGAATAGATCTTTGTGAAACTAGGTGAACTTTGTGAAACGAATCATTTTGTTAAAAGATTTAAAATGGTAATTTGTTTAAACCATTTAAAGGAAGATTTTGGGTTTTTAAAATTTGTGACTTAACTAAAATCCCATATCCATATGTTTTGAATATTGCGCTCATTATTCGGTTTAGCCGGGAGAGGACCTTGTGTCATATAACCTATTCTGAATAGTGATACGACGTTATGGATTGCATTTGAAGACCGGTATTGAAAACCGGGTGTCTTTGAGAACGATAGGATAACCTGTCGATTGACTCTACACTGAGTTGCTTCGGTATAGAGTCCTCCGTATGTGATGGGAAGTCCGATCGGAATTGTGGATGCCCAGATTGCAAGGGCTTCTTCCTTTATTGGATGAAGTGTCTTCGGTTCTGTTCGAACCCGGAACAGACTTGTATGGTTGTATGTCTGACACTACACTTTGAGATATTAAACTGATCTCTATCCAATTTGGTAGTGTGGCATGTAAGTGCTATTGTGTATCAGTTGTTGATCAAAGCATGGCTTTTGTATAAAACGTTGCTTTGTGGAAAAGACTGCATCAGGACCTCACACCCCGGAAATGGTTGAAACAGGAAAAATGCGGCCAGGTTATGAGGGTCACTCCCTTTAGGGTGTGTCATTCCCTTCTGGAAAAAGGTGGTATCATGGTATGGAGCCCAGATACTTGCTCATGTGGACACTGCAAATCTATTCCTTTATGATTGCTTTGTGGTTGAGAGGCACCTCGGATAAAGGTCCCAAAGGACCGGGGGATGGCATGCTCGAGTAGTAGTTACCTAGTTACAGAGGTAACCCGACCTTGTGTTGGCAGAGATCCGGTTTGGTTCTCGGGACGTCCCGCCAGAGTCGCACCCATGGACAATAGGAAGTTCCTTAGCCTGACCATTTGTTGGAAATCCAAACAAAACAATACGAGCCCTATACGGTTTTAGTTGTATAACCTGCCATGGAATGTGGTGGTAACCTACTATTGAACATGGTAGCTATAGTAGCATCAGTGCGAACTGCCTATGCTGGCTAGGATTTATATTATACTTTCGAAATGGTTTTTCTACACTATGCACTAGTAATAATATCAAAGAAAATTTCTCGTTTCAAGCATAATTAACTATCATAAGGGGAAATCTCCTTCAATTTTGCGTTTGCATTATGTGTGCGGCAGGAGGCCTTATGGTAGTTTCATTTTCCAAAAAACATCGTGGATTTATTTTAAATTCTCTTGTTGTCTGTTTTAAGGATAAACTGTTTTTGTTTGCTCATACCAGTCCCATGACTGACCTGGAGTTTATTGTTCCCTTCCTAAACTCTGGGTGCCCATAATTTTCCCACACGGGCATTCTAGAGTTGGGTTTTTCAGATAATCAATAGTAGGTGTAGATTCGATCGCCTTCAGCTTAGGATTTGACAATCGCTGTAACGACCCTGAAAATCCGGACCCAGTTTAAAATTTTGAAACCGCTTATTTTATGTAAAAATTCGAATTTTCACAAACAACTTCCGTTGCCATCCAAACTTCACATTTGGAATGCGTCTAGATAGACATAGGCGTGTGCCAAATTTCGTTGAAAAATATTGAAGGAAATTACGCTCGTCGCATTTACATTTTAGTTTAAATCTTATGTGAAAATTTTCTATCGTCCGAACTCAAATATTTTTCCCGATGTTGCATAAGAAAAATATTCTGAACTTGACGGCGCATTTCGTTTCGTCAAATTTCGCTTTTAATTGCTAGCTAAAATGTTCGCTCGCGCAAATGGTTCAATAAGATTTACCACTGTGCAAACGGCGTCGAACCATCAATATCTTCATACCGTTGTGTCCGCCTCGATGCGCTGATCAAAACGGTATATTTATTTGTGTCAATCGGAGTTCGGCATTGCGTATTATAAATTTTAACGGAGCGAAAACCGGTCCGTTACGCAGCATAAACCGGTACCAAACTTCCCAGCATTCAAAAAAGTTGGAGCCATTCAGCTGACCTTGGGAACCCAAATAGCCACCATTTTTCAAAAATCATCATTGCACTGACGTATGCACTCTGAATCTCGTGTATATATCCCTCTCCATTATCACACTGTACACAGCTCATTCATTTATTGCTCTGCAACACTTTGCCTCGGAAAGAAACTGAAACTGGTACGTAACTTTCTTCTCTGATTTTTTTTCTCTCCTTCCTCCCCACTGCTGCTTCTCTTCATTTTTCTTTTGTTTCTTTTACTCCCTCCCTCTGTTCTCTTTTGTCACGCCTGCATATTTTTTTTTACTTCAAAACCCCTCCTTTCTCCTACACGTACACGGCTTCCCCTCCAAAGCTTCGCCCCTCACTGCCATCAGCCCGCCTCACCTACCTCACCGGCCTCCCCTCTACTACAAACCCCATGCGACCGCCCCCCTTCGCGCAAACACCCACACACCACCAGCTCCGCCCCCTGCAGCCACATGTCCCGCACTACCCGCATCACACTCCAACATCGGCCCTACCGCCCCTCCCTGGCCGCCACACAGCCCACTCGGCAACTCCACCACTTCCCCAGTCCACCACCTACCACTAACGGCCACTGCAAATCCCACAGCCATACAAGCCGCCACCGGCCTCTCCCCTCCGCCATGCCGCATGCACCCCACAAATGCACCGCCGCCCTCCACTGAAGCCCCACACGTTCCCCACGGCCCATGCAACCACTTCTCCTCTCCTCCCCCCCCCCCCCCCCCCCCCCCGCCACACCCTGCACCGCCCTCCACTGCAAAACCACTTCCGCCGCCGCTGTCCCCTAGCCACCACCGTGCCTCTCCTTTCACCGACCCCTACCACAGCCTTGCCTCACCTTAGACCACCCGCCTCAACCAACATCGAATCCAACTTCCCCTCCGCCTAACAGCTGCCACCTTCCCGCCCACTGGCCGACTGCACTAATCCCATGCATGCACGATTAGTATAAGTTTATATAAGTAAACAGTTCGTTTATGAAAATATATATATATATTTGTATACGGCTAGTTTTGCAAAGTGGTACAGTTGCATACAAGTAATATATTTGAGTTGTTAGTATATATGAGTTACAGTCTATATGGATATATATATTGGTACCTAGGTAGTTGATAAAGCTACAGGTCGAAAGATTTATATACAAAGCTACGGGTTTTGGAAAAATATATATAAAGGCAGTCAAGTGAAATATAAAACTATATATCTCTGATTTGTTATTTGGAGAGGTACAGTATAAAACTTTATATATGTGAGTGGTTATTATATAAACTTTAGTTGTTTTGGAAAATTATGTAGCTTTATACGGCAATGTTTTATAAATATACAGTAGTTTTCTGGTAGTTTAAGATTTGCAGTATATATGTATATTAATAAACTTTGCGTGTGTTTCAGCCACCGCTCCGGATTCTTAGGACATCGCTTCAGCTCATTTGCTCTCATTCTGACTCGTTTTGGTATGGTTTATATATATACAATCGATATATATACATTGTATTAAACTATTGTTGAATAATCTTTTGTTGATTTATAGTTCGTGTTCGTGCTTGTGTCGTCTATCTAGTCTATCCGTTTTCGTGCTTCGCCATCATCTTCTTCAACCACGCAAGGTGAATATTTCATTCACGACTCAACCTATTATGCTATGATAATCATGATAATTGTTGTTTATATTAATTTGAATGTTAAATTGTTGATTGTTAAAATTGTTGAAATAAGGATTGTAAATCACTATGCAAGTTAAAAATTGAATATTGTAGTTCACGACAAACAAGTGTGACACTAAAATTTGTTATGTGATGATTGAATTTGGTTGTTAATATAAGTGAATTTGAATACGAAATTGAAATTGATATAGGATAGTCGACAAAATTTAAAATGGACTATATATGTTGAACTTGACCCCTTTAACCGTTAAATCAACCGTCGCGTAGAAATAGCATTAACTACACTTTGAACCATTGTATGTATGATGGATGTAGTAATGTGATCATAGACACCAAGTGAAACCATAAGATAATAATCTTTAATCTACATGAAACGATAGTGTAGAATCTAGGAATAATTATATTAATTTGCATAAATAACAAATGTAAGTTAATACGATTATTTCGGGATTATTTAATAAATTGTTAAATTGTTATGTATGGTTGCTATTGCTTGTTTATTTACTTTGACACCATCCCAGTTATCACACTGCAAGTTCCCTTTGCTATGCTTTGTTTTATATTGAATGATATTGGGTTGAAATGATAAATACCCATTTAAACAATTTAGCCTAGGATAGAAAATAAAAGTAAGAAAATCGATTGGTCAACAAAACCATTTTCGAAATTGAAATATATTTTAAATTAAGGAATGAACTTAACAATTTGTTTGGAAATTTAATAACGAACTTAGGGATTTAAGTTGAAATAAATTAACGGATTTAAATTGAAACGGATTAATAACTTACCAAATTGGATAAAATGAATTGAAATTTAATTGAAATAAGATTTAGGAGCAAGTAAGTTTTAGAATTTAATAATTTAAAGATTTAAAGATTTGTTAGCTCTAGTTTTAAACTCAGGCTTTAATTAAATAGATTTGAACTTGTTATAAGTTAAATTGAGATTTAGGAAATTTTTACTTGCTAATTTAATGAATCTAAATTAGGGATAATTTAAATTTAAATGATTTTAAATTTAACGAATTAACCAAATCAGGACATTGTAAATGGAAATGGACTTCTTTGATTAGAAATTTAATTGAATCAGTAAATAAAACAAATGAAGTTTTGAAAAGGGAGAATTTAGTTAATAAAGTTAATTTAATCAAATTTATGATAACTATGGATGAAATCATGAAGTGACATGAATTGAACTTGATTTAATGATTTAACTAAGTTCACCATTAAATTGAATTCGTTGATTTTGAACTAAATTTAATAAGCGACCTTAGACTTTATTAAATCGAACTTGAATACTGAATTTTAAATTGTAACTCAATGTTTGAACCAAAAAATGCATTCGGAAATATGTTTAAAATATCTAAAGTTAAATTGAATCGTGAAATATCAAATTTTGGAAGTCAAAATTTGCACCTTGACTTTTGGACTTTGATTTGTTTAAACGCTAATTTAACCGACCATCGGGTAATAAATACATAGTTATTAAAAAGACCGGGATCGGGAATGGACATACTCTCTGTCGATACCGAAAACCACTTTAATAACTATTATGCGCGAAGTGTTGATCCAGAATGAAGTGGATGGTTTGGTGAACGCGTTGACTGAAGAAAGAGAACGATATTGGATAACCCCTGACATGAGTAAAACAGGAGCCGCGCCGGGCCATTGAGGATCGCCACCTCTAGCGGACACGCTTCTTCGATACCATATCTATTACTTTTGTGATTCGATTTGGGTGCACCTTTGATTTGGGAGTGTTGTTTCGCGGTGTTGATATAGTAGCTACTATGCTCAACATCAGTCCGGATCATGCAACTACTAGTATCCTAGTTGGTATTGCCTCATGTACCTTGTCATACTGATTATCCCATTCGCGACCACTACGTTTTGATTTGTACCTTGAGTATATGGATTGCCCTCTGGTGACTTCCGGTTTTGGGGGAAACTACGGTCTTGTATATGCTTTTGGGAATATAAAATGTGTTAAGGGGAATTATGGTAACGCCTTAACGCTATTTTAATATTCTATTTTACTGATTAGACATTACCTACATACCGTATTCTATTGTATATATAGATAGTTTATCGGATCCTTAGAGATGTTATTTTATTCATCTTTGAGTCATGGACTTTATTTCCTGCATTTGATTATCATGCATAAGATTTTGAGTCCTGACTCGAGTGTTTCTTTTGTATGTGCTCGAGTCAGTCTGAAGCTATTCAGTTTGCTGATCAAGGTTGGTTGAAGATGCTGAAGACTTAGCATTTATCTTTATCAGTCTATTTTGATGTCCGTGTCTGTTGGACATTTATGTATTTCCTTTCAGTCACCTTTTGTTTAGACATTGTTGTACTATATGTAGTAGCT
Source organism: Allium cepa (assembly GCA_030765085.1). Classification (NCBI taxonomy): domain Eukaryota; kingdom Viridiplantae; phylum Streptophyta; class Magnoliopsida; order Asparagales; family Amaryllidaceae; genus Allium; species Allium cepa. Next base: position 988,936,181 of record CM060929.1, on the reverse strand, counting down.
TCATGAACTGCTATTATGACAATGTATTTCCGCTGCATTATTCTGTGACTGTTCTGTGACTGTGATGTTGTATTGATTCTCATTTACATTTATGTATTTATAATCGCATAATGATTCATATTTTGTATTATTTAAGTTGACATGTGAGGATTATTGTCAATTTAAATGGTCCAAATATACGGGTTGTTACAGTTGGTATCAGAGCTTTGGTTTCCCTAAAAACCTTAGTTTGGGATTATATAAACTCATTAGAGATAGGGTAGAAGTACCCTAGAATGAGGAGAATCGATTCAATATCCCGATCCTTTAAAATTTCAAACTTCTTTGATTCGTTCATTAGACTTTCTTCAAGCTGTATGATTTTCTATCCTTGGTTCTAAATCTCTTTCGATGTTTCAGGATGAGCACCGGAAGAAACAATAGGGGAGGAAGAGGTCATGGTCCTGCCCGGGATGCACCTGCCGTCCCAGCTCCAGTCCAATTCACCACTCTTAGAAAGGAGTATACACAGCTAGGTGGTACTAAGTTTTCTGGATCCGAGGGTATTATCGAGGCTCAGCAATGGCTCAAAGGCTTAGAGAAGATATTTTCTGGATTGGAGATCACTGATGCTCAGAAGTGTCAGCTTGCTGCGTGGCAACTTCAGGATGCCGTGCAAGATTGGTGGGAATTGGTTACTTCCTGTATCGAGGAGAACACCATCACTTGGGCCCAGTTTAGGTATAAATTTATTTGGATTTCGTAGTCTAAATTCTTCTTTCAATCTTTAAAATGTTACTCATCGAGTCTATCTTTTGATTAGGGATACTTTCTCGGCACAGTGGATGCCCTCTGCTGGGAAAACCTAACTTTATAGAGCTTTTATGGATCTTAAGCAAGGCAGTATGACTATTTCTGAGTATGAGAGGAAATTCAACGAACTCTCCAAGTTTGGCCCGGGATTGATCGATACACCACTTCTAAAGAACGAGAAGTTCATTATGGGAGCTAGACCAGAGTATTATGACTTGCTTACTGGCCACACTCACTGCACCTTCACAGAGCTTGTCGACTATGCTCTTCGATATGAGGCAAAGCCAAGGGGACCCACTGCCAAAGCCCCTCCTACTCAGCCCTCTTCCAGCCAGCTCGGAAAGAGGAAGATGAACTTCGATCAGCAAAAGAAAGCTTGGCAAAAGACTACAGGATTAGGATATGCCCAGAAAAGCCCAATCGACCTTGCTAAGATCACTTGCTTCAAATGCGATAAGAAGGGCCATTATGCTAATAGTTGTCCGTCCATCGGAGCTGCTATTCCACCACCTTCTCAGATGAGGAATGATTTATGCCATGTCTGCCTCCAGCCAGGTCACTTCAAGAGAGATTTCCCATTGAGGAAGAAAGGCACGCCATCAGGAGTATATGCTGTCACCACTCCTGCACCACCCCCACCACCTGCTCAGGATGACCGAGGTACCTTACGAAGTAATTTTACATTTCATAATTTACCTGTTCGGGTATTATTGGATATTGGTGCATCTCATAGCTTCATATCTATTAATCTTTGTAATAAGCTCAAATTAGAACCAACTCTTGCTACTACTTCCTTATGCGTCTCCAACCCCATTGGAGGACTTGTCAACCTCAGTAGAATTTGTAAAGAGGTTGTGCTTTTGTATGGAAGATATCGATTCACTTGGGATTTTTATGTGCTTGGCTTCGAAGCATTTGACATCTTATTTGGTGCTGATTGGTTAAGAAAATTCGATGCTATTATTTCTTGCAAAGCTCGATCTGTTTCTCTAGTCAATGACAAGGGTCTACCGGTTGTCATCGAATGCAAATCACCTTAGAAATATGCCGGAAGTTTCATATTCTCTCTTGATGCTCACCCGGACGACCTTAGTACTACTCCTATTGTTCAGAAATTTCCCGATGTATTTGGAGAGGTCGACTCTCTACCGCCAAAGCGAGAGATCGATTTCCGCATTGACCTTATTCCCGGAGCTACTCCCGTAGTTCTCCCCCACAGAAGGATGGCTCCTAAAGAAAAAGCTGAACTTAAAACCCAAATTGATGATCTATTTGCTAAGGGTTTGATCAGGAGAAGTTGTTCTGAATGGGGCGCCGCAGTCGTATTTGTCACCAAGTCTGATGGATCTCTTCGCATGTGTGTTGATTACCGGGAATTAAACAAGCGCACTCTCAAGAACCGCTATCCGATGCCTCGCATCAATGATTTATTCGATCAGCTCCATGGAGCTAAAGTTTTCTCACAACTTGATCTAGCCACTGGGTTCCACCAACTCAGAGTAGCAGAAGATAGTATTCATAAAACAGCTTTCCGTACCGAGAATGGATTCTATGAATGGTTGGTTATGCCATTTGGTTTGACCAACGCACCTGCTTATTTCGTCGACTTAATGAATAGAGTCTTTCGTGATGTCCTTAACAAGTTTGTTCTCGTCTTCATTGATGATATTCTCGTCTTCTCCAAAGATGAGAAAGAGCATGAGACACCTCGCTTATGTTCTGGGAACTCTCCGAAATCATCAGCTTAAAGCCAAGTTTTCGAAATGCCACTTCTGGCGAGACGAAGTACGATTCCTTGGCCATATTGTTTCAGAAAACGGGATTTCGGTCGATCCAGCTAAGATCGCCACAATCAATGTAAGTTCTATCCTATTCGTTATTTCTAGTCGATCCATCATATTCCTTTCTAATTTGAAACTTATCTACAGGATTGGGAGACTCCCAAAACTCCTACTGATATCCGTAGCTTCTTGGGCCTAGCCGGTCATTATCGCAGATTCATTGAGCGCTTTCCCTGGATTTCTGCCCCACTCACTGCTTTAACTCGAAAGGATGTCAAGTTTATTTGGAGTGAGAAGTGTGAATCAGCTTTTAATGAGTTGAAGCGTAAGTTAACTTCAGCCCCAGTTCTTGCGGTAATTGACGGGAGTGAAGGATTAACTGTCTATACCGATGCTTGTCGAGAAGGTTTAGGCGCTGTCCTTATGCAAAATGGAAGGGTTATTGCTTATGCTGGTCGTCAGTTGAAGACTCATGAAGTAAACTATGCAACCCATGATTTAGAGCTTCTTGCAGTTGTATTCGCTTTGAAACTATGGAGGCACCATCTTTTGGGGACAAAATTTGAATTATTCACAGATCATAAGTCCTTGCGGTATATTTTCTCTCAGAAGGACTTGAACCAGAGACAAGTCCGATGGCTCGAATTCTTAGCTGCGTATGATCTCGACATCAATTATACTCCCAGAAAAGCAAATGTGGTAGCTGATGCTTTGAGCCATAGCAAAGCATTGTCATGTTGTAATCTTGTAGAAGGCATGCTATTTCAGCTTGTTATCTCCCCATCTCTTATGGATCGCATCAAAGCTAAGCAATATGAGGACACCTTGCTCTATCGCATGAAGGAGTTAGTTCTTGGTAGAGTTGGAAATGCTGACAGTAAAGTGGGAGCACAGATAGATAGTAATGGAGTTCTGAAGATTGGCAACCGTATTTGTGTTCCAAATGTTGATGGACTGAGACAAGAAGTGCTAAGAGAGAACCATCAATCATCACTTTCATTTCATCCTGGTGTCACCAAGATGTATCGAAATATGAAGCGTTTATATTGGTGGAGTGGGATGAAGAGAGATATTTCCATATATGTCAGTAGATGCACCACTTGCCAGCAAGTCAAGGCCGATCACCTGAAGACGGCAGGATTACTTCAACCCCTAGAGATTCCGTGTTGGAAATGGGATCAGATTTCTATGGACTTCGTTGACGGATTACCGAGGACCAGAAAAGGGAACGAGAGTATATGGGTGATTGTTGATAGGTTGACAAAATCTGCTCACTTTATTCCTGTTAAGACCACTCGTACTGCTTCGAGTTTGGCCGAGACTTATATGAGAGAGATTGTCAGACTTCATGGAGTTCCTTCTAGTATTGTATGCGATAGAGATCCTTTATTCACTAGTAAATTCTGGAAGGCATTTCAGGACGTCTTGGGCACTAAACTGAATCTGAGCACGGCTTATCATCCTCAAACAGATGGCCAAACTGAGAGGGTAAATCAGATTTTGAAAGATCTGCTCCGAGCTTGCATTATTGATTTCGGTGGATCTTGGGAAGACCACCTTCATTTGGTTGAATTCACTTATAATAACAGCTATCAGGTAATCCAAAATTTTCAATTTGAATAAGTAAAAAAAAAAATTGAATTGAAATATAACTATCTTTATAATCAGGCGAGTATCGATATGGCACCGTTCGAAGCTTTATATGGACGGCCATGCAAATCGCCAGCTTGTTGGATTAAGCCTGGTGATCGATTAGTTCTTGGCCCGGATATGATTATGGAAGCATCCGAGAAGGTCAATGAGATCAGAAGGAAGATGAAGACCGCACAGGATAGGCAAAAGAGCTATGCAGATAGGCGTAGAAGAGAGTTAAAATTCCAGGTTGGAGATGAGGTCTTTCTTAAAGTATCACCTTTGAAGAATGTTATTCGATTTGGTCGTAGAGGGAAGCTCGCTCCTAGATTTGTTGGACCATTCACTATCACCGAGAGGATTGATACTCTAGCCTACAGAGTTGCGCTGCCAGAGAAATTTGAGGGCGTGCACAACGTATTCCATGTTTCACATCTCCGGAAGGTTGTACACGATCCATCCATGACCATTCCTATTGCTCAGTTAGATGAGGTTGATATTGAGCCAGATTTGACTATAGAGAGGAGACCGCTTCGTATCGTTGATAGGGATACGAAGCAGCTAAGAAGGAAGACTGTTAGCCTAGTCAAAGTCCAATGGAGTCCCGATGATCGTGATTGTACTTGGGAAACCGAGGAGAGTATCCGAGATTCTAATCCAGAATTGTTTGTTAAAGGTAAATTCTATTCTATATTCTTTACTTTATTCGATAATCTATTCTATATCTATCGTACCTCGCTTATGGTTCTTCCACTCTTTCCTTTGTTCCTTTTCGGGGACAAAAGTTTTGAGTAGGGGAGAATGTAACCACCCTGAAAATCCGGACCCAGTTTAAAATTTTGAAACCGCTTATTTTATGTAAAAATTCGAATTTTCACAAACAACTTCCGTTGCCATCCAAACTTCACATTTGGAATGCGTCTAGATAGACATAGGTGTGTGCCAAATTTCGTTGAAAAATATTGAAGGAAATTACGCTCGTCGCATTTACATTTTAGTTTAAATCTTATGTGAAAATTTTCTATCGTCCGAACTCAAATATTTTTCCCGATGTTGCATAAGAAAAATATTCTGAACTTGACGGCGCATTTCGTTTCGTCAAATTTCGCTTTTAATTGCTAGCTAAAATGTTCGCTCGTGCAAATGATTCAATAAGATTTACCACTATGCAAACGGCGTCGAACCATCAATATCTTCATACCGTTGTGTCCGCCTCGACGCGCTGATCAAAACGGTATATTTATTTGTGTCAATCGGAGTTCGGCGTTGCGTATTATAAATTTTAACGGAGCGAAAACCGGTCCGTTACGCAGCATAAACCGGTACCAAACTTCCCAGCATTCAAAAAAGTTGGAGCCATTCAGCTGACCTTGGGAACCCAAATAGCCACCATTTTTCAAAAATCATCATTGCACTGACGTATGCACTCTGAATCTCGTGTATATATCCCTCTCCATTATCACACTGTACACAGCTCATTCATTTATTGCTCTGCAACACTTTGCCTCAGAGAGAAACTTAAACTGGTACGTAACTTTCTTCTCTGATTTTTTTTTTCTCTCCTTCCTCCCCACTGCTGCTTCTCTTCATTTTTCTTTTGTTTCTTTTACTCCCTCCCTCTGTTCTCTTTTGTCACGCCTGCATATATTTTTTTCACTTCAAAACCCCTCCTTTCTCCTACGCGTACACGGCTTCCCCTCCAAAGCTTCGCCCCTCACTGCCATCAGCCTGCCTCACCTACCTCACCGGCCTCCCCTCTACAACAAACCCCATGCGACCGCCCCCCTTCGCGCAAACACCCACACACCACCAGCTCCGCCCCCTGCAGCCACATGTCCCCTACTACCCGCATCACACTCCAACATCGGCCCTACCACCCCTCCCTGGCCGCCACACAGCCCACTCGGCAACTCCACCACTTCCCCAGTCCACCACCTACCACTAACGGCCACTGCAAATCCCACAGCCATACAAGCCGCCACCGGCCTCTCCCCTCCGCCATGCCGCATGCACCCCACAAATGCACCGCCGCCCTCCACTGAAGCCCTACACGTTCCCCACGGCCCATGCAACCACCTCCCCTCTCCTTCCCCCCCCCCCCCCCCCCATGGCCACACCCTGCACCGCCCACCACTGCAAAACCACTTCCGCCGCCGTTGTCCCCTAGCCACCACCGTGCCTCTCCTTTCACCGGCCCCTACCACAGCCTTGCCTCACCTTAGACCACCCGCCTCAACCAACATCGAATCCAACTTCCCCTCCGCCTAACAGCTGCCACCTTCCCGCCCACTGGCCGACTGCACTAATCCCATGCATGCACGATTAGTATAAGTTTATATAAGTAAACAGTTCATTTATGAAAATATATATATATATTTGTATACGGCTAGTTTTGCAAAGTGGTACAGTTGCATACAAGTAATATATTTGAGTTGTTAGTATATATGAGTTACAGTCTATATGGATATATATATATTGGTACCTAGGTAGTTGATAAAGCTACAGGTCGAAAGATTTATATACAAAGCTACGGGTTTTGGAAAAATATATATAAAGGCAGTCAAGTGAAATATAAAACTATATATCTCTGATTTGTTATTTGGAGAGGTACAGTATAAAACTTTATATATGTGAGTGGTTATTATATAAACTTTAGTTGTTTTGGAAAATTATGTAGCTTTATACGGCAATGTTTTATAAATATATAGTAGTTTTCTGGTAGTTTAAGATTTGCAGTATATATGTATATTAATAAACTTTGCGTGTGTTTCAGCCACCGCTCCGGATTCTTAGGACATCGCTTCGGCTCATTTGCTCTCATTCCGACTCGTTTTGGTATGGTTTATATATATACAATCGATATATATACATTGTATTAAACTATTGTTGAATAATCTTTTGTTGATTTATAGTTCGTGTTCGTGCTTGTGTCGTCTATCTAGTCTATCCGTTTTCGTGCTTCGCCATCATCTTCTTCAACCACGCAAGGTGAATATTTCATTCACGACTCAACCTATTATGCTATGATAATCATGATAATTGTTGTTTATATTAATTTGAATGTTAAATTGTTGATTGTTAAAATTGTTGAAATAAGGATTGTAAATCACTATGCAAGTTAAAAATTGAATATTGTAGTTCACGACAAATAAGTGTGACACTAAAATTTGTTATGTGATGATTGAATTTGGTTGTTAATATAAGTGAATTTGAATACGAAATTGAAATTGATATAGGATAGTCGATAAAATTTAAAATGGACTATATATGTTGAACTTGACCCCTTTAACTGTTAAATCAACCGTCGCGTAGAAATAGCATTAACTACACTTTGAACCATTGTATGTATGATGGATGTAGTAATGTGATCATAGACACCAAGTGAAACCATAAGATAATAATCTTTAATCTACATGAAACGATAGTGTAGATTCTAGGAATAATTATATTAATTTGCATAAATAACAAATGTAAGTTAATACGATTATTTCGGGATTATTTAATAAATTGTTAAATTGTTATGTATGGTTGCTATTGCTTGTTTATTTACTTTGACACCATCCCATTTATCACACTGCAAGTTCCCTTTGCTATGCTTTGTTTTATATTGAATGATATTGGGTTGAAATGATAAATACCCATTTAAACAACTTGGCCTAGGATAGAAAATAAAAGTAAGAAACCCGATTGGTCAACAAAACCATTTTCGAAATTGAAATATATTTTAAATTAAGGAATGAACTTAACAATTTGTCTGGAAATTTAATAACGAACTTAGGGATTTAAGTTGAAATAAATTAACAGATTTAAATTGAAACGGATTAATAACTTACCAAATTGGATAAAATGAATTGAAATTTAATTGAAATAAGATTTAGGAGCAAGTAAGTTTTAGAATTTAATAATTTAAAGATTTAAAGACTTGTTAGCTCTAGTTTTAAACTCAGGCTTTAATTAAATAGATTTGAACTTGTTATAAGTTAAATTGAGATTTAGGAAATTTTGACTTACTAATTTAATGAATCTAAATTAGGGATAATCTAAATTTAAATGATTTTAAATTTAACGAATTAACCAAATCAGGACATTGTAAATGGAAATGGACTTCTTTGATTAGAAATTTAATTGAATCGGTAAATAAAACAAATGAAGTTTTGAAAAGGGAGAATTTAGTTAATAAAGTTAACTTAATCAAATTTATGATAACTATGGATGAAATCATGAAGTGACATGAATTGAACTTGATTTAATGATTTAACTAAGTTCACCATTAAATTGAATTCGTTGATTTTGAACTAAATTTAATAAGCGACCTTAGACTTTATTAAATCGAACTTGAATACTGAATTTTAAATTGTAACTCAATGTTTGAACCAAAAATTGCATTCGGAAATATGTTTAAAATATCTAAAATTAAATTGAATCGTGAAATGTCAAATTTTGGAAGTCAAAATTTGCACCTTGACTTTTGGACTTTGATTTGTTTAAACGTTAATTTAACCGACCATCGGGTAATAAATACGTAGTTATTAAAGAGACCGGGATCGGGAATGGACATACTCTCTGTCGATACCGAAAACCACTTTAATAACTATTATGCGCGAAATGTTGATCCAGAATGAAGTGGATGGTTTGGTGAAAGCGTTGACTGAAGAAAGAGAACGATATTGGATAACCCTGACATGAGTAAAACAGGAGCCGCGTCGGGCCATTGAGGATCGCCACCTCTAGCGGACACGCTTCTTCGATACCATATCTATTACTTTTGTGATTCGATTTGGGTGCACCCTTGATTTGGGAGTGTTGTTTCGCGGTGTTGAGATAGTAGCTACTATGCTCAACATCAGTCCGGATCACGCAACTACTAGTATCCTAGTTGGTATTGCCTCATGTACCTTGTCATACTGATTATCTCATTCGCGACCACTACGTTTTGATTTGTACCTTGAGTATATGGATTGCCCTCTGGTGACTTCCGGTTTTGGGGGAAACTACGGTCTTGTATATGCTTTTGGGAATATAAAATGTGTTAAGGGGAATTATGGTAACGCCTTAACGCTATTTTAATATTCTATTTTACTGATTAGACATTACCTACATACCGTATTCTATTGTATATATAGATAGTTTATCGGATCCTTAGAGATGTTATTTTATTCATCTTTGAGTCATGGACTTTATTTCCTGCATTTGATTATCCTGCATAAGATTTTGAGTCCTGACTCGAGTGTTTCTTTTGTATGTGCTCGGGTCAGTCTGAAGCTATTCAGTTTGCTGATCAAGGTTGGTTGAAGATGCTGAAGACTTAGCATTTATCTTTATCAGTCTATTTTGATGTCCGTGTCTGTTGGACATTTATGTATTTCCTTTCATTCACCTTTTGTTTAGACATTGTTGTACTATATGTAGTAGCTTCATGAACTGCTATTATGACGATGTATTTCCGCTGCATTATTCTGTGACTGTTCTGTGACTGTGATGCTGTATTGATTCTCATTTACATTTATGTATTTATAATCCCATAATGATTCGTGTTTTGTATTATTTAAGTTGACATGTGAGGATTATTGTCAATTTAAATGGTCCAAATATACGGGTTGTTACAATCGCATTTGGATCGAGTTGCTTCACTTCATCTTGATTGGGAATTCGAGCTATTTCTGGATTGGTGCCCTAGGAGGTGGAGTTTACCGATACTGGAGTTCTCTCCTGAAGACCATATTGGAGATATTGTTCCGCTGCTGGTGTTATCTTTTTTCTTTCCGCTGCTATTGTCTTGTATCATATCTCTGATGTATATTGATATTCGTTGTATCATCATTATATCTGGATATCGTATCAATGTTGTATATTGATTTATTCTTTTCTTCCGCTGTGTTGTACTTAATGTGTTATAAGCTCCGACAAACCAGATTCGGCATTGGAATCTACGGCATTGGAATACGAGTGTCGTATTCGGTGCTGATTTTCGAAGGTCGAGTCAGGGTCGTTTCAATTGAGAAAGTCAATGACTAGTGGCATACAATAGTTGGCCAAGAAGATCCTTTTGAGCATTACCATTAGTCGAGACGGCCAAATCACCTCCTCCTTTTAGCCTTTACATTATGCGCCTCAAACAGTGATACAATGTTGGTGTAGAAGAATAGAGCCCCATAGGTCGTCGACTTTCTTTGCCCTTTCCTTTAATTGATCCCTCGAATGCTCCACATTCTCCTCCAACCCCTCATGGTGAGAGGCCTCCTCGCTAAGGGACCATTTTTCCACCTCCAAGCCTCATAATCGGTAGCCCTGATTGCCACCTCAGCATCTTATGCGACCTCTGCATCGGTCGCACTCTTCACTGCCTCTACCGTCCTCATCTTGGCCCTCTCCCTTTTTTCTCCTCCAACAACCTTACCTTCACCTTGTCCATAGCACACTTCTTCAGCACCACGATCTTCTACCATATTCGAAGGAAACATGCTCGGTCATGTAAAAGAAACAATTAGCAATAAGAGTATATATAAAAAAGAAGGCCTTTTCAAACTTTCACAAGATGTTTCACTAGGAAGGCCTCCCGAACACCCACATCTAGGACAATCTCTAGGTCATTCCTAGGCCATCTAGACTTAAGCCACTGTGATTTCTCTATAATCTCGATGGTGGGCCTGACAAGTATCTAGAGTAATGCATTCGGTCTACCTCTTTCATCTTCTAGGTGATGGTGAGGCTGGCCACCCACCAAGTTTTTCTTGCCATCCAATAGCTCATCCTTCTTAGAAAAGAAAAATGAATGAGATGGCCCCGCTAGAACCCTTTGGCTATCTACTTATGGAAACAAATGGAGTGAGGCCTGGTTGCGATGGCGGTGGAAAATAAGCTGAATGTTAATGTGTTATTGCATATGAAGGATAATTAAAAGGACGATGATAGCCTCCATGAGGTAGCCGAGGGAAGACTTTCACCCTAAGAAGCTAAAGAGGTCGGCTATTGTTAAAGGTTCTCGGTGTCTTGTAGGGCAAAATCCAGGTTGCAGTGGTGGGTGCCACTAAAAACAGAGAAGTTAAGCCGAGTCGCTGCAAAACAAAGAATAAAGAAAAACTAGCTCTCGGAAGTTGCTAAATAAAAAGGTATAGAAAATAAACTATATCACTATAAGTTGAATAATAGAGATGCCTATCTACCCTAACGTTTGACATGCCACCTCCTTCTAATCAAACGCAGGCACGAAGACTTATTGCCACTATCAGTATTGCATACCCCCTTTAGACGGGCAGGCGTTGGGGGACACATTTGTTTATTGATAAAATTGTATGGTGGACTCGAGGGGGGCTTTGTTCAACGAGCTCATGCTCTCAAGGGTGTTTGGGAACCATGTCCACGCCCTTATCCTCTTTGCCTTTAACATTTCTGATGTGTTTGTGTAATCTGATGATAGCAAGGTATTACGTTCTGCTTCCTTAATGCCCATCAATAGTCCTTGATTAGTGGTGGTCACTTCTACTTTCCTCTCGGCATAGTTGTACATGCACGAGACGGAAGTTTGCAACTCATCCACGTCGATTTGTTCACCCACCTCCAAATTGATCCCGCATCTAAGTGATAGTCGGCCCCTGGGCCCTAGCCAATATCTATCTCCTTCACCGCCACATTGGGCGGCTCTCTGCCACCTCTTTGTCACCACAACTATAACATCCCCCATTTTAAGGCTCGAAAATTAACATTAATGATGCTGCAGTCATCAATAGTATTATTCTCTGATGACAAAATATGGTTGTGCTAATCATACCAGTAACATCGGCAGCACATGAATATAAAAAAAAATTCAAGTACATTCCGTTAATCGAACCTTCGATACATAATCTCATTCATTGCCCTCGTTTAGAGAAAATATAATAATTACAATATACTTCAAGAGCAACATATGAAGATTCCTCATTGGTTGATCGAAGTCTAATACTTGCATTACAACAAAATACCTCTTTTACAATGGACAACACCCGTTGTAACCTATGCCCATTGTATTATACGATGTTGTAATAGAGTGGATGAATTTTACAACGGGTATTGCCCGTTGCAATAGGGGTCTTTTAGAATGGCTTTTGGCCTTTGCAAAAGGGCCTTTTACAACTATTTTTGCCAGTGGCAATTAATCCTTTTACAACTGTTTTTGCCCATTGCAAAGGGTCTTTTGCAACTGTTTTTGCCCATTGTTAAAAAATTTCAAATGAGAAAAAATAAAACTACTACAATGCACGTGTAAATTTTAAACTAATTTGAATTGAAACAAAATTATTGTACTAATGATAACCATATTTATTCATATTTACTAAAAATAGCAAAAGAAATTCATATTTCAAAATAACAAAAAGATTTATCTATTCATATCATTCATAAAATTTTACACAGTTAGAAAACATCGAATACAACCCTAAACTAACATAACACGTAGTACACACAAATAATAACACAAGATTTAAAATTTAGACTGAACGACATTGAAGCAAACCATGAACTATAATATTTTAGTTAATCAAAACCCAAGTAACACCTATTTTCTTCAAAAAATCCTTTGCTTCTGCTATGTCCTGCAATATATACTAAGATGATGTAAATTACCACTACAACAAATACAACCTATTACAACATCAAAAAAAGTTGTAATATGTATTTCGCAAAGTTTTTACAAATGTAGTACGAAGCACGGTTGTAGTAGAGTCAATGTCTTTTACAATGTTGTTTAGATGATGCAAAAAACGTTGTAATAAAACATATTACCACTGTTTAAACATGGAAAATAATTACAAGGCAAGCCAAAATCAGATTTTGCCCATAATGCCAAGGTACATTATACTATGTTCAATGTACATCAATCTTTTCAATAAATGTGCCTACAAATTCATATATTCATAATTAGTTCATACCCAAGCTACAAATTCATATATTCATAATTAGTTCATACCCAAGCTAACAAGTTTCCAGACAATGGTTTATACACATTGAAACACAAACTCAAATCTCTTAAATCATTATAACCTACACATGAACAAAAATGCAACATGTACACATTTTTTTATTTTTGCATCCACAGTAAACTTATAGTGCATCTCTCTTACAGGTACATATGTGTGGGGGGGTGTAATTTAGCTAAGTGTAAGTAAGCCGCTTCCTATCACAGCAGCAATGAAGTAGCTTCCCATTACATTAACGCCATTTTTGTATAAAATAATCCTTTTTCTTTTCTTTTTTCTAATAAAAATTAGGGATGGGAATTTAACCAACCGAACCAACTTAACCGACCGAACCGATCTTAATCGAACCACTTTAACCGAAAAAGTTAGTTAACCGAACTTTTGGTTAGCCGACTGATGTTAATAGACCAAAATCGGTTCAGTTAAAAGTTAACCACGGTTATATATCGATTAACCATTAACCAAAACTATTTTTAAATTATCGAGCCTACCCAATCCAGTTCTTTTCACTACCCGACTTATTGTCTTTTCCAAACCCTTAACCATTTGTGCTTACCCTAGTTGCCCTCGTTGCCAAGATGAATCACAACGTCTGCAAAAAGATTTAACTTCCAGATATATGAAATTTGAATTAATCTAATGAAATGTATATTTCAGTCTATAAAAGTATGAAATCACTTTTAATCACATGGAGTATTCAATTGTCTAGAGTTGCACATATTCAGATATTCTCATAAATCATCGAACAACCATGTGTGTAAAAAACATGAAAGAACACTGAATATACAACAAAAATGAAAAGTGAAAGAAAAAGGAAAATAAATCAAATTAATGTGTAATCAATAACCCTTCTAATTGCAAACCAAAGCTTATGTGGTATCAATTATAAGTATGGACCAGTTTCAAATGATCCAGACCACATTGGATAGTAAGATAGCCTTGTGCCATACAGACACAAACCTATAATTTTCCATATGTATTTAATTCAAAATTATGCAATTCAAACAGAGTTATGGACCTAATAATTAAACTTTCATGAACACCGTGACCTGAAACATGAAAATTGAACCATGAATATTGTTACTGATGGAACATGAATATTGTTTAAGTAACGTAGCTTCGCAAGCTTTTGTATTATTTTCAAGCTTTCGTAAAACATGTCCATCTATAAAACACTAAAAAAATCTATTTGAACTTGTTCTAGATAATGATGGATGCAAGGATGTTCTTAGTCCAAAAGCATGCAAATACTGTCAGTCCTTAAAAATGTAAAATAAGGAATCAAGAATAAATTCACACCAACTTGAACTTCAACTATTTAGATAGAATTATATCGATAAAATACTGGATGAACAACAAAAAGAAAAATGCATGAGAAATGTCAATGATCATCCGTTTGAATTATTTGCATTCAACAAAAGAATAATCTACGAGAAACTATTAGAGCTTACCTTTGGTAGCCAAGGTGACTTGCCTGTACACCATAGTTATTGAAAAGGTTGATGTCTTTTTAATGAATTATAGGCACAATAACACACATCTGTTTGAACTTCAGATGTATGGTGCAATTGAGAATATTTCTGTTAAGAGCCGAGTATATCAACAAGTAAAATAGAGCAACCAAAACATATACCAATCAATGCCCATACAAATAAAATAGAGCAACAAACTACTTTTAATGTATATGAACTTCGGATGCATAGGAATACTCTTAAATTATGAAATTTTTTCGTCCATACAAATGAAATAGAGCAACCAAACTACTACTAAAGCCAACAACAAACCTATAGCCTAAGATTTTGTCCCTATATATATCTGCAAGTGATTGAGAATTGAGAGAATTGTAATAATTATCAAGAGTAATTGATAACACACACCAATCAATTAAACTTGGAAAGCTAAGACGGCCACAGGGGGTGTACTAATCGACTCGGCGAGGTTAATTAAATTTATGGAAAACAAAATCGAAATCGCAAGTAATTGCTAGCACTGTCAATGTGGACGAGGTCAGAGCTGAAGTTCTCAGCCTATTCTTAGTAGGCAGAGGCGCTGTGAGGGGAGCTGGAGGTGACGTCGGGGAGAGAGACGCATCGGAAGAGGAGGGAGCTTGCGGTGCAGTTCGACTTTGCTGGAATGTTAGTGGAGGTGTGTGTTAGATCTAACCTAGATTTGAAAGAAAAGGCCAAAATGTTTAGAAGAAAAATCAGGTTTGGAACAATATATTTAATTTTGGAGCCGAAAATTGGGTTTGGAGAATAGCGTGGTACAATGTTAACAGGTTAGTATATGTATGAATTATTGCGTTATATTCACATTCTATACATTTAATTAATTTAAATTTTGATTACGCCACAACCATATTTAGCATATAAATTAAACTATAGCTTGCATGGTCAATATATATTATTTATTAGTTATAAATTAAATTGTAGCACATAAATTAATTGTTAAATACAAATTAATAAATGTTGTTTTCAATTATAAAAATATCACTTATAAGTTATAGATTTTTAAGTATTATTTAATATTAAATATTAATGAGTAATTACTAAAAATTAATAATGAAATCATATTTCTTGTTTATTAATTATTAATTATTATTTAATTGTAAATATTAATGAGTAATTACTAAAAATTGATTATGAAATACTATTTCTTATTTATTGTTTAATAATTATTAATTATTATTTTGTAGCTTCTTAATTATAATGAATATCAATTATTAAACGTTAAATGTATATATTGTTGATTATTAATTATTAGTGGTAATTATTAATTATTATATATTTAATATTAATTATTGAAACTATTTATTAATAATGAATTATTAATTATTAAATAACCAATATTAACTGCTAAATATTTATTATCAATTATTCTTTATTTCAGAAAAAAGTAACAGTATTCAAATTTTAGTAATTTTGAATACTTTATAAAGTTTTAAGTTATTTAAAATTTTATGTTAATTTAACTTTTGAATTTTACTTAATTTCAATTTTATTACTTCCTATTTATTAATTATTACTTATTACTTCTTAATTGAAATTTAATATTAATTATTAAATGTAATTAATAAATATTAACTATAATTTACTAATTATTAACAACTAGTTATAATAAACTATTAAATATAAAAAATAATTATTGAATGTAGGTAACAACTAGAAAATAGAAATTATTTATTGATAATCTTGGTTACTAGTTATGAATATTTACTATCTAAGTTTTAATTTATAATTTTTTTTGTCAATGCCGACGGGGTTGAATGGTCCCCTACCATTTATTGATCCACTTGGGAAAAGAGAAAACAAACATATTACAAGCACTCAAAAAGCACAACGACCAAAATAAAGAGAGAGGGAAAGTGGATCAAGGGCTAGGAAGAAACTAAAAGGAAAAGGAAAAAAAAGAAACGATGAACAAACAAAACAGACTCAATACAAACACTAGCACTAATTCGAAGCGCCTGGTTCAAAAGGGAATTCATGAATGCAAGATCGTACTTCGAAAATGAAATAGTCTTCCAAATGCTTGTTCGAATTCCTCTTATTCTCATTGAAGATCCTGGTATTCCTCTCCATCCACACGAGACATATAAACTTCTTGAAACACATACAATAAATTCAGGAGTGAATATCATGAGATTTACTGACACTATCCAGAACCTCCCATTCATCCAGTCCTCACATACCAGAAGCTGTTATGTCTAAGACAAGTTTAACCTTTTTCCACAGTCCACGAACTGTACTGCAATCAAAATACAGGTGATCCAACGTTTCAGGGAGGACACCACAGAAGGTGTAGTTTAAACTTATGTGTATACCTCTACAGAACAATTTCACCTTATTGAAGAGGGCATTATTAATAACTTTCCAGAGCATTAAGTTTTCTACTGCAATACTATCCCTTCACCATATAATAGTATACCATTTGCACTGGACCAGAGAGTTCATTACAATCATCAGGTTGTAGGCTGACATTATAATGTATTATTTCTCAAAATACCCTTGGTTATATTATTAGAGAATGTCATTTCCAAGGACATCTCCCGAATCATGGTCCAGACAGAATTAATGTAATGGCTAGAAGAGTTAGGAAGAACTAATCTACCATTAAAGATGAATGAGCTAACATTTCCTCTATCCCTAATGTTAGTTTGCACTACCTCTTGATGATTTAACAATCTGTTAAGAATGCAACCTTGCCTACACCACGGGTCCTCCCAGAAACTCACATTCTTGTGTGGGGCAATAACGTATTGGACATGAGGTAGAATATGTTCATAAAATCTGAAAATGTTACACCAAGTCCAGTAATATTTTGAGGAGGCAACATATTCCATATGTTCCTACCTTTAGTGACATATTTTCGGGACCATGCAACCAATATGTTTTCATTTATAAATTATTAATTATAAACTATTGGTTATAAATTATTTAAATAAGTATTAAATATTTGTTATTAATTATAAATTATTCATTATTATAAAATTTAATAATTATAAATAGTATAAAACGCACGTACGTACATCTATTACAATTGGTAAACTAAATAGGTTAATAATTAGTAATGATTATTTACTAATAATCACTAATTATTATTAGTTATAAATGATTAATATAATATCATTAACGATTAATTAAAATAAATAAAATATTATTATCAATGTTTAGTAATTAGTAATTAGTAATATAATATTATAATTAGTAATTAGTAACCTATGATTAATACAATTTTATTAATGATTAATTATTAAATATTAATAATTAATAAATATTAACTTTAAGAAAGCATTGTAATTATTAATTATTGATTATCGAAAATTGGCAACAGAGATTTAGTACAACGAGCATTTTATGATCGTTGTTAAAATTGGCATCGATTACAACGGCTATTTTACGACCGTTGTAAAATTAGCACCTATTACAACGGGCATTTTTTGACCATTGTAAAAGTGACACCTATTACAACGGATGTTATGACCGTTGTAAAATTGGCACCTCTTATAATGGGTATTTTATGACCATTGTAAAATTAGCGTCTATTACAATGGATATTTTGTGAACGTTGTAAAATTAGCATCTATTACAACGGGCCTGGGAGGACCGTTGTAATGGCATTCTATTACAACGGGCAGACATTGCCCATTACAAAAAGGGCGTTGTGTATGCCATCTATTACAACGGGCCTGAAAGGACTGTTGTAATAGCATTCTATTACAACGGGCTATCAATGTCCGTTGTAAAAAGGGCGTGGTAATAGGGTATTTTGTTATAGTGTTGATAGTTACAAATTCTATCATTACATCCACTCAAACATAACATAAGCTTAAAACAACGCAACGGAAATAAAAACTCATAATATTAGCTAGCTTTCCTTCTGCATGTCTCCAAAAGGTTATTCGTCTAACCTAAAAATTCCTACTCTCGACCTGCTCGATTAAGTACTTGAGAGTTAGAGGAAAAATAAAAAATTCGGGTTAGACAAAATGTCTGTTGTGAATAATAATATACCATATTGAACCAAAATAGATATATTGTGAGACCGCACCGTTTAACGGAACTAGTTTTTCCCTCACTGATATCTTATCTAAATATGTCAATCGCAAATCTTGCACCTATAACCACAATGGTTAGAATAATCATAACATGATCATATGCATGTATGCAACATGGGCAAGTCTGACTAATTTGTCCTCCTACGGATATGCACACCCAAGGTTTACCCTTCCACAATAGACTACTTGTCTCCAACTAAATGGACTATCTATTTGATATCATAGTTTTCATGTGATTACTATGAACCTATTAGTTTTCGTTAATAACTTCTCTCCAATCATAGTTTTCAGGGATCACTATGAACTTATTAGTTGTCACTAATAACATCTCTTTTCAATCATAGTTTTCATGGGATCGCTATAAACCTATTAGTTTTCACTAATAACATCTCTCCAATCATAGCCTTTTAATCTGTTCCACGCATCATAAAATGTTGGATCTATCTGATCTCTTAGATGCAATTCTACTCACTTGTGAGTTAAGTCTAACCATACTCACTACTAGGACAACCTAACTGGTAATCCTATCCCTAATCCTAAAATTCAATGTTCGATCAGAATGAGGTGAACATGACAGTGATAATTGTGCAACTATAACCGATCAAATGATAACAAGACATATAACACCATTCATTAACATATGTTTAATCAATAGTCATTGGCATTACAAATTGCTTTCTTTAAGCAGTAATTTTTTTGACAATTTCACACTAAACATGGGCTAAACACCACTTTATTTCCTTGAATTTTTTTATCTTAATAAATAATTAGTATCTTAAAAATCATTCTTTAGAACAATGAAAACATAGCCCATTATTTAGCCAAAACCTTGTGCCAAAACACCACTGTCTTTAGTTAACCTTTAAATCATTAGGTTTTGAAAATGAGGTTGTCGAACCTCTAAAATAGGTTTCAAAAAAAAATTAGATTTATAAAACATATGGCCATAGGGCTGAAATTAGTAGTTTTCGAATTTCTAATATAAATAGGTTTTTGCACCAATATGACTTAGCTTATGATTTGCATAATATAAGGCTTACCCGCCAAAAGAGCAAAGATGTCAAATCTGTAATTTTACGACATCATTGCCACAAAACAATAGTCTCGGAAAATAGAGACTTACACATCATTACCACAAAACAATGGATGTCGGAATTGTAAACACATGGCATTTATGCCACTTAGAATAGAGGTCAAAAATAAAAAAGAGACAAGGGATGTCGAGCTTAAAACAAGAGAGGATATCAGTCCCCGAACGAAAAAGGGACGTCAACTTCTTAAAACCTAGATGCCGAATCTTTAAACAAAAAAGGTTGCTGCATTTTAAAAGAACCCTTTAGAGTTACAAATCATAGGGTTGTTGAATCTCGACAGCTAGAATTACCAGAATCCTACGTGTCCTAGTGTCGAACTTCTACATGAATAGATACATTACATACCTATGAAGTAGATATCGTATGTTTTTCTTCATATAAATGTTGAACTTATAGCTTCGATATCTCAAATAATCTAGATATCAGCTATTATCGGAGATTTTAACCCTCTAAACTGACATCGTGGCATTTCTACAAATAAACTTAAAACTGATTTATTTCTTTATAAAGACATTTCTTTCCACCAACTCATATCCCTTGTCAAATTTATATTAGTTAGTAAAATATTTTACCAATTTCTTTTCAAAAAATGGCTGGAAGGATAGTTTACCTTCCCCAAAATAATTTGCAAACCCATTTAAATTATATTATTAATTAATATAAATTAAAAACTTTTCTAACTTAATAAATCATAGAAAATCATAACCGTATGGGAAAAATCCTTAAAAAAAAATCAGAATTTACCTATTCTTTCTCATATAAATATATCAAGGCAAAAATAATTAATTATTTATTTTTAACAATTAAAACCCAAAATAAACACCTTTTCCACGTTAAGAAATTCGTAAAATATTCATGTTAAATTGAAAAATTATGAAATTAAAAATCCATTTCCAAAATAATGTTTTACACATCATATCAAAAAATAAAATAAATTGGAGATAAAAACATAGGTTTTATCTTTAAAACCCATTAAAACAATGTCATAAAAATTTAAATAAATCATCATTCCATCCAATAATGATATCAATCATCAATCATGACAAATTATCATAAACAATTCGAAAATCAATCAATAGTCCGAAATCAAAACACAAGCAACAAGATGGATATTATTATTTACCTTAGATTAGTAAGGGATATTGAGATTTGTTATTAATTGAATTCCCTAAGCTTTTCTTCTTCGATTCCTTAGCTTTCTTCTTCTTTTCCTCTTGTTAATTGCTGACCTTGATTTGTGTCTTGTTTTATGAATTTCGATATGTGAAGAACGAGTGGTAGGAGGGTTTTAGGGAATAAATGAAGGAAAATTCTCATTATGCCCTTCTCATTAATCTCTCATTATTCTTAGTTTTAAAGCATTCTTATTAGTTGGTTAATTAAGCTCTGACCCAATTTATTATCAAATCTCATTCTCTTTATCTCCACATATCACACTATTCTATTTAATTTATCTAATTAAATCTTCCGAATAATTTTGAATAAAAAGTTGGGGTGTTACAGCTACCGTCACTCCTCTTTCTTTCTTGGGCTTTTGGGGCTTCAACAAATTGAGGCCCAGCAGTCAGACCCAACACAGGTTACCGGGGGTAGTTGTTTTCTTCTAATTATGCTCCACCTTACATATGCATTCCACTAAGCTAATGAACTATGCCTTATTCTCTCCTGATTCTGTTGTTGTCACGTGTCGAAGTACAAAATGCATGTTTAGAAGCAATTGCAGCTAAACTATCCTAGGAAAGACAAAGTGAACAAGATAGTATCTAGCACATAGGATTCCCTTACTTGGAGGTTGGGAATGATAGTCCCATCCAAAAAGAAATAACTGTCTTAATACCCGATGACCTTGCCGGGACCAAATAATGGATCAGGAATAATGCGGCTATGAGGGTAGTAGTACCTTCCCTTCGGCGCATTGGTGTGCTTCCTGTGAGAAATGCGGATTACGGATCTTAAGGATAGGATTAACACTAGAAGGGGGTGAATAGTGTTTATAAAGAATTACTAAATCCTTTTGAGTTTATGTAAATTTAAACACAAATATGTGCAATATAAAGACACAGATATGATCACAGAAACAAATACAGATGCAGAAATAAAATAAAAAGCAGTAAAGGAAAGAACACACCGGATTTTATATTGGTTCGGGGTTACCCTAAATCCAGTCCCGCGACTCAAGTACGGATTTCCTTTCAAAAGCAATCTTTACAATTACACCCTCAATTTCAAGGCTACGAGGTACACCCTCCAGAATCACAATCCTCTGGGTACAGATACTTGATTTTCCGGGCTACAAGTTCACCCACTTGATTTTATGGGCAACAAGTTCACCTAATTGATTTTCCAAGGCTACAATCACACCTTATCATGCTTGATTGAGTTTCAAGGCTACAATCACACCTTTTCTCGCTAAGTTGATTACAAAAAGCCTATAACTCTAAATAGCACTGAGGATCTTGTTGAGATAGTGATAGAGAATCAGACTACGAATGTTCGAGTTCAATTCAATGTAGATTTCGGCACAGTAATGATAATAATTTTTGTTAAGAAAAGTGAAAGAAGAAGAGGAGTGAAAAAACCATGTCGACATGGTCACCATGAATATGTCGACATCCCAAAGCATTTTTTGATGATTTGATTTTCTTTGAAAATAACCTTTATCTTATATTAAAACTATTTTAAACTTTATAAATATACTTGACTATAGTTAAAATTCGTAAGTAAATATAGAGAATAATATATATAGAATTTAACTATAAATTTTATATTTAAATCTAAGTATAAATATTTAAAAGTTAAATATATTATATTAAAAGATAGTTTAAAATCAGGAGTAATTTGACTTTGAAATTAAAGATGATTTTGAGGCTAAAATTATTTAAAATCAGGATAGATGTTTTTGATGCTTTTAAAAGAAAGGTTTTGAAATCATTTTGAAACAAGATATAATTTTGAAAAATCATTTTGAATAAAAGGTTAGCGGATACAAAACAATGTTCCACTAGATTTTTCGTAGGTTCCATCCTACTTAGGGTTCCATCCCTTTTAGGCTCGAAGTGGATTCCATTCCACGAATAAATTGGATTTTAAGACGCCAGTGCTTTTCTAGGAGTTTTAACAAAATTTTCTAATTAAAGAATAAATTACTTGAATTCTTAAACTCTTGATAATCTTGATACTCATGAATCTTCAATCTTGATATCATGAATCTCTATACTGTACAATCTTCATTCTTGGTACCTGCATGGTTAAATCCTGCATATACATATATTTTTTACTTATAATGTTAGTATTTATATTTTATAATCTATTCTAAGGGTTGTTGTCATCAAAACTATCATCTCACGGACTAACAATCTCCCCCATTTTTTATGATGACAACCTTTGTTTATAAAATATTACTTCTATCCTAATAACTCCCCCTAAAACTAATAACTCCCCCTTAATCTATGCCCTAATTACCCTATTTTATACTTCTCCCCCTTTGTCATCAATAAAAACTAACTCCCCCTTATTCTTGGACTAAAGTACCTGCATTGATAAACTATACAAAGAAATACATAATAGATAGATTAAGAAATAATTATACTTATGAACATGATAATTTAACCAAAGACTGTATATATTTCAATGTATATTTACATGTTTTATATATCAAACAACGAACTAAATTAAGAAATCAATCCACACCAAGTATCAATCTAAACCAAATCAAATCAATTTAAACAAACAATTCAAACAAAGTAATAAAATTTAAACGTTACGAGGAACTTCCACCCATCATTCTTCTCCAAAGATAGGATCTGCTTTAATAGCATCTCAATTTTCATTGCCATAGTATTATTTTGTGCAACAGTCTTTTGCTCAGCAGTCCACTGTGCAAAATCAGTTGTGAGTTCAGAATATTCAGTTTGTGTAATATTCCAAGTGTCTAATCCTATAGATTGTAAATATATTTTCATCCTACATGCCCAATATGCATAGTTACTACCATTAAAAAGTGGTGGTCTGACAGTAGACTGACCTTCTACAAATGAATAGTGACAGAGATACTAGTGTTAGTAACAGTACCAGTGTTGGTAGCCATTTGGAAAAAAATTCAAAAATCAGATTATGAAACTTTGAAAACCTTGATGTGATACCAATTGTGAGAAATGCGGATTACGGATCTTAAGGCTAGGATTAACACTAGAGGGGGTGAATAGTGTTTATAAAGAATTACTAAATCTTTTTGAGTTTATGTTAATTTAAACACAGATATGTGCAATATACAGACACAGATATGATCATAGAAACACAGATGCAGAAATAAAATAAAAGGCAGTAAAGGAAAGAACACGCCGGATTTTATACTGGTTCGGAGTTACCCTACATTCAGTCCCGCAACACAAGTACGGATTTCCTTTCAAAAGCAATCTTTACAATTATATCCTCGATTTCAAGGCTACGAGGTACACCCTCCAGAATCACAATCCTCTGGATAGAGATACTTGATTTTCTGGGCTACAAGTTCACCCACTTGATTTTACGAGCAACAAATTCATCCAATTGATTTCCCAAGGCTACAATCACACCTTATTACGCTTGATTGATTTTTAAGGCTACAATCACACCTTTTCTCGATAAGTTGATTATAAAAAGCCTATAACTCTGAATAACACCGAGGATCTTATTGAGATAGTGATAGAGAATCAAACTACGAATGATCGAGTCCAATTCAATGTAGATTTCGGCAGAGTAATGATAAGAATTTTTATTAAGAAAAGTGAAAGAAGAAGTGGAGTGAAAAACCAGAAAATCTAATGTAAAATTCGTTGAAACTGACCCCTATTTATAGTAGAACAACAGTCATGTCCATTCGTGAAGAGTTATGGCGAATAGACACTTCTTTTGAAATTGAAATTTTGAACTCAACTAACACCATGTCGACATCCCAAAGCATTTTTTGATGATTTGATTTTCTTTGAAAATAACCTTTATCTTATATTAAAACTATTTTAAACTTTATAAATATACTTGACTACGGTTAAAATTCATAAGTAAATATAGAGAATGATATATATAGAATTTAACTATAATTTTATATTTAAATCTAAGTATAAATATTTAAAAGTTAAATATATTATATTAAAAGATAGTTTAAAATCAGGAGTAATTTGACTTTGAAATTAAAGATGATTTTGAGGCTAAAATTATTTAAAATCAGGATAGATGTTTTTGATGCTTTTAAAAGGAAGGTTTTGAAATCATTTTGAAAACAAGATATAATTTTGAAAAATCATTTTGAATAAAAGGTTAGCGGATACAAAACAATGTTCCACTAGATTTTTCGTAGGTTCCATCCTACTTAGGGTTCCATCCCATTAACAGGCTCGAAATGGATTCCATTCCACGAATAAATTGGATTTTAAGATGTCAGTGCTTTTCTAGGAGTTTTAACAAAATTTTCTAATTAAAGAATAAATTACTTGAATTCTTAAACTCTTGATAATCTTGATACTCATGAGTCTTCAATCTTGATATCTTGAATCTCTATACTGTACAGTCTTCATTCTTGGTACCTGCATGGTTAAATCCTGCATATACATATATATCCATACTTATAATGTTAGTATTTATATTTTATAATCTATTCTAAGGGTTGTGTCATCAAAACCATCATCTCACGGACTATCACTTCGAAAGCTTGAACTTGGATCAAATGAAGAGTGAGAAGGGCTTCTGGTAGACCTGGTCTTAACAAAGAGTCTATAGGTAAGCAATGAGGTTGTATCCATTAGGGTCGGTCTATGCTAGTGTGATTTGGTGCACATTAGTAAATCCGAAAAAGTAGCGGTAGAGGGAAAGTGTTGACCCACACTTCATGTACGACATGGCCCAAGCGAAGTACTTGGGAGGAGGCCTGTGTTGAATATGCGCTTATATGATTTTTGTTTGATGATAATAAACATATATACATTCGTTTAAATGTATTTGACAATATACTATTTTACTTTTCACAGATTAAATAAATATT
The DNA here is from genome assembly GCA_030765085.1 of Allium cepa. NCBI lineage: Eukaryota > Viridiplantae > Streptophyta > Magnoliopsida > Asparagales > Amaryllidaceae > Allium > Allium cepa. The sequence continues at coordinate 988,910,358 of CM060929.1, read as the reverse complement.
TGCTGAATAAAATAAATAACACGGAATTTGAATTCAAACGAATATTTTATTCAAACAAATATTTATTACATCTTTGAATAGTACAATTTCAAGCTCTCACTATAACTATACAACTTTGATTACAATTACATCACATTTCACATTTACAAATGTCCTCACTACATATCACTCACACTCGTATTTATGTTCAACTGCATTCCAGTTTAAATCCAGCATCTGAGCAATCTGCAAAAATATTCACTAACGTAGTAAAATTGAAAATGAAATATTTTTGCAATATAAAATGAAATATGATTTTTGAAAATACGATTTGCCTCAGTTATTTGGGTTGTTCGTCATAATTCAAATTTGAATTCATCATACACGAACAACTTGTGACATACACAGTGTATTACTGTATATGCCACAAGGCCGTGCACGCCGATATATACACTTGATTGATTTACAGGGACAGGCGAGCACAGGTCAAACCCAAATGAAAAACCGGGTTCAACTCACGTGCAATAACATTGAAAATCACAACACGAGCACAAGGTCAAACCCGAGTTGTGAAACTGGATTCAACACAGGTGCAAATTCAAAAATAAATTCAAATGCAATAAAATGGTCGGGAGTACACATGCCCAGACTCAAGCCAACATGAAACAAGACCAAGTCAGGCTACAACAGATGATCAACCTCAATGGACCAGTGATGCAACTAAGCACAAATCACTTACAACATGTATGCAGCCCAATAGACCAAAGTACAACATCACACAATCAAACTACAACAGGCCAGAGGTGAAAACAATACAATACTGAAGTGATGAAGTGCATATAAACAACTGCAACACACATGCACGACTTATGGCAGTAAAACTCAAGCAAGTCAGACCAACACTGCAACTCAAAATGAAACATGGCTGCAGTTACAAACTAGAATGAAAACTGCACTAATCCAGTTCCAACACAACTGAATCAAGTTAACAACTGCAAGTGCAATTCGAACCAATATGACAACAATGCACCAATGCAAAATGGACAGCAAACATGACAAGAGACCAAAGTGCAACAGGATGAACGGCAAAGCCAAGCATGATACGAGTGAACAAGTATGGCAGCATGCAAATGCATCAAAGCACAAAAGTGCACAGCAACCATCATGAACACAGTGAAGACCACAAAGGCAGTGCACATGTGAATCAAGTGACCAACCAGAAGCTACTGAAGGCAACCACAAGTACAGGTTAAACCAACACAGAAATACACAAGCACAAAGTAGTGGAACTCCAACATATCCAACTAGAAATGCAGACAACAAGTGTCAAGTTGCAAACAAACATGACAGGAAACAAATAACATTGAACATGGTGAAACAGTACAAAAGACAAATTGCAATTCGAACCAACATATCCAACTAGAAGAGCAACCTTCAAGTACAAACAATACCATATGGACACAGCAATGTTCAAGACCAAGGTACAAGTCGAAGTGGCAGTAAAATCAATGTTGAACAAGTCAAAAACCAAGTCGAAGTCAAGCAGAGAAATGCACAGAGACCGGTTGCAAATGACAACAAGTATGAAACCATGTCCAAATTGCAATATGCATCAAAACTCATGAATACAGTAGCAAGGTTGCAAGCATATGAAATGCAGATTACAAAGTGTACAACTACAAGATCAGGTCAAAATAAAGCATGAATCACATGAACAAGTTCGAGCATTATAAAGAAACAAAGTACAAATGAACGAAGTTTAATAGTACAAAAAATTCGAATTCATGACAGTGTATCAAGTACGCATCTTTGAGAAAGTCAAAGCCGTGACTTTAGAAATCAAAACAATTTCAAGATGAACGAGTCAAGGCCGAAGCAGTAGAAATCAACACCATGGTCATCACGAAATAAATCACCGAAAGCATATTCATATTGAACAAGTCAGAATCAATCTCAATCGTTCAAGAATAATAAAGTGGCCGAGATGAAGAATTTGACAAATTCAAATCAACATATACGAACGCAATTCTAGGAAATCAAATCCTATAAGAACCCTAATCATCACAGGCAATCGATTATCGAGTTCAAGTACGAAAGATTAGAAAAAGCAAAAAGCACAAATTACATACCGAAGCAATCGAACTCGATCAAGGAGGAGAAGCCGCAAACAATTGAAGCAAATCAGAGAAACAGTGATTGCAATCAACCAACAAAGGCAGCGACTTCAATTTGAAACCCTAATTTAAGAGCACGGCACCAAAGGGACGAAGCCCTAAATCTGCAAGAGGAGCGGCCATTTTTTCACGAACGAAAAAATAAAAGGAACGGGTTGAAGAAGTGAATAAGGGGCCGGCCTTTGTTTTATTAATTTGGGCTTAGTTTTTATTAAATAGGGTTTTGTATTTCAAATTGTTTTTAATTTGTATTTTTCTTTTAAACCGTTTTTATTTTTCTAGTCGTGTGACTAGGGGACAAGCTACGTGGCGTAGCTTGAGAATTCGCAACTCGGTAATTGAGTTGTGGCAGGGTTTTGAGCGTAGAGTTAGATTAGTCAATAGCGGGTATAGCGAGTTTACGTGTGTAAGGGAGGGACTATCTAATTTCTAGTAGAAACCTTGGGGGCAGCACGTAGGCAGGGTTTTGCCGAAGCTGGGTAAATTCTGTGTTGTTCTGTTTTATTCTGTTATTTATATTCTGCGATATCTGTGCTGCTATTCTGTGATCTGAATTGAAATCAATTGATAAGCTTCCGCGATTAATTTTTATAATTTACACTATCACCTTATTCACCCCCCCTCTAGGGTGAAATCGATCCTACAAGTGGTATCAGAGCTAGGAACAAAAGCCGTTTTTGTTTTAAAAATTTGATTTTACAAAAACCATTTTTTGTTTTAAAAATTCGTGTTTCAAAAATCAATTTTTGTTTTAAAAATTCGTGTTTCAAAAAATCGGTTTTTGTTTTAAAAATTTGAATTTTTAAAATGGCTTCTTTTAATAATAATTTTGAGGGTCGTTCCAATATTATTCCTTCTATTTTCGATGGAACGGATTTTTTGAATTGAAAATTGAAAATGGAATTTTATTTAAAATCTGTTAATATTAAATGTTGGGATATTATTGAAAATGGGTGTGACATAACAGATAAGAAAATTATCTCGATTAATGCTCTTGCTATGCATATATTATATTCTCATATTAATCAAGATAATTTTAATTTCATTTCTCATTGTGAAAATGCACAGGAAATCTGGAATACTTTCGATGCAATATATGGTGCAAAAGTCAACAGCAATGAGAAGTCCTTCACAACTAACTCAGTTAAAGAAATATGCTTAACAGGATTGGTAAATAGCAGTTGTGATGAGGATGATGATGATGGAGCAGCCGAGCTGGCATTAATAATGAAGAAATTCAAAAGGTGGAACCGCAAATATGGAAATCCAGCTCTAAAGCAAAAATTAAAAAGCAGAATAATCACAGCACTGGATAACTCGAAAGAACACGGGATCATCTGCAACAAACCCGGTGATATCAAGCCCAATAATCCCCGATTTCAACGTGATTTTGAAAAGAAATCAAAACGGTGTTTTGCAGCCACGTGGAATAAAAGAGATAGCAGTGAGAGTGAGAAAGCAGATATGTGCCTTCATGGGAATATAACCGATAGCGACGATGACGAGCCAAGCGAGGTATCAAAACTTACTCACTCTGAATTACTCATTTATTTCCACGAAGTAAATGGCTGTTTTGAACGAATTAGGGAGAAATATGCCAAACTTGAATCACAAAAGGATACTTTGATAGAATGCAATAAACAACTTGATCAACTAGTTAAAACCTATCAAAGTAGGATCCCTAAGTGTGATAAGTGTCCAACATTCGAAGAAGAAATTAAAAAATCAGAAATCAATATAAAATCACTTGAAAATGAAATTCTGATTTTAAAGGAGAATGAAAATACTAGGAGAGAGAATTCTATTAAAAAGTGCACACAATTGTTAAACGAAAATGAATCTCTCAAATCACAAGTCCAACAACTGTCTACTACTTTAGAAAAATTTTCCAAAAGTGAAAAATCGTTAAATATGCTATTAGGAAAACAAACTGTTAATACGGTTAGACAAGGACTTGGATATAATAATTCGAAAATTGTTGAAAACAAGATTAATCAAGTTAATTCTATGTGCACAATTTGTAGAAAATTTGGACACGATCACAATAATTGTTGGTACAGACCCAAACATGTGAAAACTATACCGATTTGGGTTCCAAAAGGCACAAATATAAAATCTCTCAAAGTTAAACAAATTTGGGTGCCGAAGGGAACAATTATAAATAGTTTTGGGTCTTTACAAAATTGTTTTTCAAAATTTTCTGCACTAACAACCATGGACCTATAAAAACAAATAGGTCACATAAATCTTTCATCGTGTAGGTGTGGTGGCAGGCTAAGGAACAACAACAGTGTACTCTGGATTTTTTGGCTGTTCCAGAAACACAACGGACGACGAAGCAAAGTTCCTTAGCCTAGTATAAAGGTGACAGAATCACAATGGACAACAACGAAAAATATCGTAAAGGTAAAACAGGTAATGGTATGTTTTAAACGATATATTAAATGTGATAATCTGCACCGTATTCTGAATTAAAATCAGCCAATAATGAGATGATGAAAAGATGGTGATTTTGATTTTGACTTATTCAACATGGTTGGCCAATTATATTTTATATGCCAAAAACACTACAAATTCTTGAAATACTTCACACAGATTAAATTGGAAAAATGATGGTGTTTTGGTATTAGAAAATTCATTGATTGTTGATAATACATTTGGCTGACTCTTTATTCACGGTTTTTTATCATTTACACGGCTTCAATTCAACTTCAAAAGAATGTCATTTAAAATGCTGTAAAAATTGAGTTTGAAATTTTTGGTGATCACTTCATGTTTTGGTCTATAAAATTCAATTGATGATAATTTTGAGTGAAAGAGAAATTCAGATGCAGATTACACTGGTAATCTAGTTGATAGAAAAATTACTAGTGAAACGTTATTTTTGTTGAGACATTTAATAACTGCATCGTTTTTTTTTCAAAGAAAATATCTGCGTATTCTTCATTTCAAATAATTTTCAAATAGCAGAAAATTTTCTTTTAAAAACCCCCTGGAGAAAATCATTTTTGATCATATTTTCAGATTACTCATTTTTGAAAAATTAATTTCATAATTATTTTTGAATTTGATTTTAAATGACTATTATGACTAATCTGACTCCCAAATGATTATCGAAAAGAAAAATAGTGACTGAAAAAGTGATGAGTGTTGATATTGATTATATATTATAACTCGAGACGGTATAATTAATAAATTTCTTTAGAAATTTAAACAAGATTTATAAAACTGTTTGTTGGTAAAAATTCCATGACCATCTCTATATCTATCATATTTCTAACGACCATCACTCATCAAAATTCTATATAGTTTGTCAATATGTGGTACTTTAAACAGGAATCGTTCGTTTTTCATTTTCACATTTCTTTAAAAAAAAATTAATAATAATAATAAATAAATACCAAAGTATTCACTCTCATTTAAAAGTCCTCACGGTTATGCATGGGTGAATTACTTGGAATTTGTTATGTGCTTCCATGCTCATTTAAAAGTCCTCGCGGTTATGCATGTATGGAACGCATATCAAAAGTTAATTTGTAAAATAAACAAGTTGATTCTAATCCCATTTAAAAGTCCTCACGGTTATGCGTGATTAGAAGATACTTGAATTCATTTTTAAAAAAAATAATAAAATTGGAATACTACTAATCTCATTTAAAAGTCCTAACGGTTATGCATGGTTAGTAGATATTCAAATTCCTGATATAAATATACCACAAATAGACACAACTGTATGGTTTTATATGATGACATCATTTCCATCATTCTAAAAGTGGAATATGCGCCTAACAAAATATTTATGATTTTTGTTTGATTTTTTATCGAAATTTAATATTTATATTCAATTGAGTTTTAATGTTGAATTGATATCGATTACTTTATCTCTATTTTCTCTAACACTATTATTCTTTTGCTGATAACAAAAGGGGGAGAGAAAAGTTAAGATTTTGTCAAATAAATTCAAGAAAAGGTCAAATAATTTTCTATTTGCATCTAGACTCATTTGCATATTTTTATTTGTATGCATATATGTAGGGGGAGCATCATGTAGAGAGGAAGCACTTAAATAGGGGGAGCAATTAGAGCATATCAATGATCAAATACATTTAACATATTCAAAATCTTAAATATATGTTTGTTATCATCAAAAGGGGGAGATTGTTGAATATGCGCTTATATGATTTTTCTTTGATGATAATAAACATATATACATTCGTTTAAATGTATTTGATAATATACTATTTTACTTTTCACAGATTAAATAAATATTTGCTGAATAAAATAAATAACACGGAATTTGAATTCAAACGAATATTTTATTCAAACAAATATTTATTACATCTTTGAATAGTATAATTTCAAGCTCTCACTATAACTATACAACTTTGATTACAATTACATCCCATTTCACATTTACAAATGTCCTCACTACATATCACTCACACTCGTATTTATCTTCAACTGCATTCCAGTTTGAATCCAGCATCTGAGCAATCTGCAAAAATATTCACTAACGCAGTAAAATTGAAAAAGAAATATTTTTGCAATATAAAATGAAATATGGTTTTTGAAAATACGATTTGCCTCAGTTATTTGGGTTGTTCGTCATAATTCAAATTTGAATTCATCATACACGAACAACTTGTGACATACACAGTGTATTACTGTATATGCCACAAGGCCGTGCACGCCGATATATACACTTGATTGATTTACAGGGACAGGCGAGCACAGGTCAAACCCAAATGAAAAACCGGGTTCAGCTCACGTGCAATAACATTGAAAATCACGACACGAGCACAAGGTCAAACCCGAGTTGTGAAACTGGATTCAACACAGGTGCAAATTCAAAAATAAATTCAAATGCAATAAAATGGTCGGGAGTACACATGCCCAGACTCAAGCCAACATGAAACAAGACCAAGTCAGGCTACAACAGATGATCAACCTCAATGGACCAGTGATGCAACTAAGCACAAATCACTTACAACATGTATGCAGCCCAATAGACCAAAGTACAACATCACACAATCAAACTACAACAGGCCAGAGGTGAAAACAATACAATACTGAAGTGATGAAGTGCATATAAACAACTGCAACACACATGCACGACTTATGGCAGTAAAACTCAAGCAAGTCAGACCAACACTGCAACTCAAAATGAAACATGGCTGCAGTTACAAAATAGAATGAAAACTGCACTAATCCAGTTCCAACACAACTGAATCAAGTTAACAACTGCAAGTGCAATTCGAACCAATATGACAGCAATGCACCAATGCAAAATGGACAGCAAACATGACAAGAGACCAAAGTGCAACAGGATGAACGACAAAGCCAAGCATGATACGAGTGAACAAGTATGGCAGCATGCAAATGCATCAAAGCACAAAAGTGCACAGCAACCATCATGAACACAGTGAAGACCACAAAGGCAGTGCACATGTGAATCAAGTGACCAACCAGAAGCTACTGAAGGCAACCACAAGTACAGGTTAAACCAACACAGAAATACACAAGCACAAAGTAGTGGAACTCCAACATATCCAACTAGAAATGCAGACAACAAGTGTCAAGTTGCAAACAAACATGACAGGAAACAAATAACATTGAACATGGTGAAACAGTACAAAAGACAAATTGCAATTCGAACCAACATATCCAACTAGAAGAGCAACCATCAAGTACAAACAATACCATATGGACACAGCAATGTTCAAGACCAAGGTACAAGTCGAAGTGGCAGTAAAATCAATGTTGAACAAGTCAAAAACCAAGTCGAAGTCAAGCAGAGAAATGCACAGAGACCGGTTGCAAATGACAACAAGTATGAAACCATGTCCAAATTGCAATATGCATCAAAACTCATGAATACAGTAGCAAGGTTGCAAGCATATGAAATGCAGACTACAAAGTGTACAACTACAAGATCAGGTCAAAATAAAGCATGAATCACATGAACAAGTTCGAGCATTATAAAGAAACAAAGTACAAATGAACGAAGTTTAACAGTACAAAAAATTCGAATTCATGACAGTGTATCAAGTACGCATCTTTGAGAAAGTCAAAGCCGTGACTTTAGAAATCAAAACAATTTCAAGATGAATGAGTCAAGGCCGAAGCAGTAGAAATCAACACCATGGTCATCACGAAATAAATCACCGAAAGCATATTCATATTGAACAAGTCAGAATCAATCTCAATCGTTCAAGAATAATAAAGTGTCCGAGATGAAGAATTTGACAAATTCAAATCAACATATACGAACGCAATTCTAGGAAATCAAATCCTATAAGAACCCTAATCATCACAGGCAATCGATTATCGAGTTCAAGTACGAAATATTAGAAAAAGCACAAATTACATACCGAAGCAATCGAACTCGATCAAGGAGGAGAAGCCGCAAACAATTGAAGCAAATCAGAGAAACAGTGATTGCAATCAACCAACAAAGGCAGCGACTTCAATTTGAAACCCTAATTTAAGAGCACGGCACCAAAGGGACGAAGCCCTAAATCTGCAAGAGGAGCGGCCATTTTTTCACGAACGAAAAAATAAAAGGAACGGGTTGAAGAAGTGAATAAAGGGCCGGCCTTTGTTTTATTAATTTGGGCCTAGTTTTTATTAAATAGGGTTTTGTATTTCAAATTGTTTTTAATTTGTATTTTTATTTTAAACCGTTTTTATTTTTCTAGTCGTGTGACTAGGGGACAAGCTACGTAGCGTAGCTTGAGAATTCGCAACTCGGTAATTGAGTTGTGGCAGGGTTTTGAGCGTAGAGTTAGATTAGTCAATAGCGGGTATAGCGAGTTTACGCGTGTAAGCGAGGGACTATCTAATTTCTAGTAGAAACCTTGGGGGCAGCACGTAGGTAGGGTTTTGCCGAAGCTGGGTAAATTCTGTGTTGTTCTGTTTTATTCTGTTATTTATATTCTGCGATATCTGTGTTGCTATTCGGTGATCTGAATTGAAATTAATTCATAAGCTTCCGCGATTAATTTTTATAATTTACACTATCACCCTATTCACCCCCCCTCTAGGGTGAAATCGATCCTACAGCCTGTTTGGTCTACCATGTGAAAGAGGTAATGATGGCTCCACCATTGGCATGCCGTGCCTAACAGGCACCTCAGCCAATTAATTCTAGTCCAACCTCACGTTGGATGGACTACTCTCAAAAGGGAGACCACTTCTGGAGGTACCTTAGGCAGTAATTTTCTTTCCGTTGGACATTTGCAATAACACAAGCGCTACCTAGTTACTGAACTACACCGACAAGAGCTAAGGTTAAGACTACACTTGGGGACGTGTAAACTCCTCGTTAAGAAATTGGGTAACCTAGATTTTAAAGCACCTTAAGGAGGTGCCCTACAAGCACAAATTTGGCCAATACACTTAGGAATTATCCCATGCAATATCCCCTAATTAGGCCGCATGGCCCATCTACATAAAAATAGCATTTCCTATTTATAATCTTAATGGGCCATAGCCTATAGCCCTAACTAAATGCCTTCTTTAAAATGGCAATTTAGTAATTTCATGACATTTTTTATTGTTGGTTTTCAGGAAATGGATGAAATAGTTCAAAGTCAACCTATCAATGTCGACCAAATGATGTCCCTCTCTGGGTGAACCGTGGACCTAAGGCCAATCAATGGAAAAGGGATACTGAACACATGAAGAATTTTTGACATTTTTGGAAAGTGAAGATTGCCCGAGTCACGTAAATGAAAAACAAAGATAGAAGTGAAGTAGGTTTACTAAAAATATTAGATTAAGAAGTTCTTGAAGAGATTTTGGTAATAAGCAAATAGAGTGCTTGAAGAGATACTTAATGGCAGATTCGCCAAGTTTCAATAAAGGAACGAAGAAGATGGGACATCCCATTTTATAAATTTAGGTCTCTAATCTCAGTTATAGGAAGAAATAGGCAGGAACCTATCTTTGCCATTGAGGCCTAATTGAGTGCTCATAACATCAAGGGTCATGACTCTAAAACAAATAAAGCATTGCAACCAATAAGAACGTGACATGTCTCATTTTCATTAAATGAGCATAAAGATAATTCTGCCTCTGGCCATTGAATTTAGAGGGAAAAATTTTGTTTGGAATTCTCACAGTAAATATTAAGTTTTTTAGTTAAGGTCCTAACAACGCAAGCACGCACCATATTTTCCCACGAATGACTGGTCTGGCCCAATAGTTGCATGCGCACTTCAAGACAAGGTTGTAAAAATCGTTAGGCGGGCGCCAGATGTTAGTACGGATTAAGGATTAATCGTTTAAGTGGGGATTAATAGAGACTTAATCAAAGATAGGAATTTTGGATAACTAACATATTTTGGATAAGGTAATAGTGTTTCGTTTAGTGTGAATTGATATAAATTAAAATTTTGGAATTTTGAATGTGCTTAGGAGTAGATAAAGAGGAAAAATTTCCTAAAACTAGTACATTCATGCTTATATGTTACATTGAACCTTAAAAATGCCTAACCAGTGCCTAAACACATGTTTTATTCTTACATAAGATGGTAAATCTTGTCTAGATAGGTTTAGGCAAATCATAGACGATAAGCCTAGCCTAGCGCCTATGCGGGGCCTAGGCAGCGGCCTAGAAGGATTTTTACAATAGTGATACAAGGGGCTAATTTCTTGTAGATATGGGCACATCACCATTTCTTGGGCCTGGACAACAGCCCATTAAACATCACTATTAATGGGAAGCATAGAACCTTATAAAGCAACTGTGCTTCGTCTCATCACCAGATGACCGGGTTGCATCATGAGAGCCTCCTCTCTCACATTCCCATCAGAGCCTCTCGTCTCTCCCTTGGTCATCCAACTGCCCTATTAGACGTGCTTTGTCATGACTCGACATGCTTCTAACAAAAGGGTCTGATTGCCCCTACATAAATAAACAATGGCACTGTATTGTTCCTCTGACAGCATCATCATAAAATTACACTATTCATTGATAAAAGCGTCATTATGAAGTAACAGCCCTTTATACCACTCAGTCCACGTGACAACTACGCTACTATTCATCTACAGCTCTCTGCTCCATGCCATTTTTCTGGCACAAATGCCATAGTATGGTCCTTCTAATTAGCCTTCAACCAAATCGATTTCTCCGTCTGGCATCCTAGTCAGCAGATCTAACCGTATATCATCATCAATGACTAAAGGGGAATCCGGAGTCCAAGCTTTATTAAGTTCCCTCCAAAGCATGATCTCAACAGCTATGAATAAAGATTCACATGCATTTATACAGAGATTAAAAATTTCTCTCTTACATGCAATATTAACTATAATCTTGCAATGGATCTCATATAACCAAAATATAAAGCAATAAAATTAACCATCGTATTAGACGTAGATCTTCACAAGATTAAACCACCCTAAATCTTGTGTTTTTTAGCTTGCTAATACGTGCACTTAATCATATTTCTAAGATTAGCTAGAATTCTAGTAAACACATATTAAAAATAAATATGATTTTGTGCTAAATTAATAAAAGAATTTTTTTTAATGTTCCCCCTTCAAAACCTACAGCCAATACACCTGATCCAACAAAAAAACATGCTAAATTGAGATTTATTAAAGAAGTAGAGCCTACATGCTGAACCAAAGAACAAAGAAAGAATTAAAATATTATATTGTGCAACCCAATCAGCAAATATAGTATACGATCAACCGAATTATTAAACTAAATGAGCAGAACATTACATAATTCATACGTTTTGGTTGCAATAGCCGGAGCACCGCCTTGTACAACTTTAAGTTACTTTTTGTGCACGCTACTATTACCAACTTGCTACCACCTAGTTGAACAATGCCATAAGAAGATGACTTTTATAGTGAACTAAGAGTAAATAATTACATTTTCTCTTAATGTTCTCTATTGCCTTAGCAATGCTCAACAAACCATAAAAGTAACAATATGCCTTTTTGATCTTCGGATTTAATGCCTAAGCTAACGTTAACATTTTGAAGATCCAAAAAGACAATCCATTATGATAATTTAACAAGAAAACAAAATAGTCTAACCATAAACTTTTGAACTTACAGCGGAGGAAACGACATATAATATAAAATGTCTTATATTCAACATAGATAAAAACATAGTTAGACATGTAAAATAAATCCCAATTCATAACACAAAGGAACAGGCTGGTCAAAGATTATCTGTAACTTGACTAAGTAATAAGAAAAGAGAAACCAAATTATTTATACGACGACACCTATCCTATTTCGTAAACACTAAAATTTGCTAATATCCCATTCGTATGTAATCGCTGCTGAATTTACTAAGAAACCCTATTACCCTCTCTTGCTTACCGACTATTTGTAACCATCCAACGTCTGCATTAGCGGTCTCCGCCCATTGCTCAAACCACAAATCTGGCCAATTCGGAAACTAGGGTTTTCTTAGGTTTGTAATTTGGTGCATTTGTTATTAAAATCCAAGATTCTTTGGAGATTTAAGGGCTCACTGAGTAGGATGTGTTGTGCTGCATAATTTTATGATTTGTTGTTACCGCCCTGTTAGGTCATGTATGGTTTTTTTTTTCTTCAGATTTAATATCGTGCATAAATCCAAAGAGGTAGTTGATAGGGTTTGTTTAAGGTTCTATTTTTGTTCGATAATTTAATTTCGAATATCAAAATTTTCACATTCAAAAATAAATTTATATCAGTATGTAATATATTAATTTTCAATGCAAGTTATTAATTGGTTGGTATTATCTGGTCAATTTCTAATAATCTGTTCAACTTCTAATTAGTTTTCCAATTTCTCATTGATCCTTATGGGTTGGTTGGTTTTAGAAATTATTTTTCTAGGCTTATGTTGCTTTAACATTTAATTTACCAATCTAACAAAAAATGCATGCTGATCATAGGGAGAGCAAATCCCTTACGATTAAAATTGCAGACTTTCCTCCTATATGATTTTATTACCACTTAGCGGTTTTATGTGCTGATATATAATGCTTTTACCAAAAAGTTTAATATTGCCGTATATTAATGTTACTATCTTTTGTAAGTTTTTTTTCCCTAGAAACAATTCATATCTTTTTTACTACTTAGTAAATAGCACAATCAATCGGTATATTTTCTATTACTGAACAATATTGTTTTATTCATTGCATACTTACCTCCGGACTAGGCTGGTGGATGATGAACTAAATTCCATTTGTTCTTCCTGTAACCATACTGTATGAACTATCTTCAGTTTATGTTTCAATTTTTATGCATTGTAGACCAGATCCAAAAAATATATAATGCCGTAGCATTTTTCTAACTATTTTTTGTTAAAAAATTAAATTTGCTTGCTTATAATTAATAAAGTTTATGTCTTCACACTGCATTAACAATCTAAATAAATATTATTTTTCGTATGCATCTTACTATAAGTTACTTTGTACATCATTTAGACTTTAATTTCTATACTACTGTGACAACTATTTCAGTATCAATTTCAAGACTGAAAAATATTCTTTGCCGTATTTTTAAGCGTTCAACAGCAATTTATTTCTAGACCCTAATTTGTTATTTTTACTTTTAATTGGTCAACTTTAATTCCCAGTGCCCATTACCTTTCAGTTACTTGAGTTATTGATTCCATCGATCTTTCAACTCCATCAATCTCGAGTTTCAAATCTTACTTTTCATCACCTTTATTTTTACCATATGATTAATTCGTATGCTTCAATATATTAGCACATTACCTGCCAAATTACATCATTTAATTCCTTAAGGAGTTTATTACTGTTTTTATTATGTAAATTTTATCTCTTTTACCTTCTCAATGAGTACTAAAAACATTAGCAAATATGAATGATTATAAACCAATTACTTGGAATAACCTTTTATTATGTTACTACTTAAGGTCCACTATCATTTTACATATTTAATATTACTGGGTATATGCGTTTGTTTACGTTCATTTACAAACTAATTTGTTTAAAAAATTTAAACATCGTTCTTATTTCCCTTTAGTTAATCTCTATCGGTACTCAAGAAAAAGCACCGAAAACTAGCATATGAAGCTTTCTTGAAGAATAAGGGGACTGTACTTTGGAAAGTGAGAAGTTCTATATGCTCAACAACCATCTTAGAACATGCTGGTATGTTTTTCATAGTTATTGCAGACTTATTCATGTCTTAGACATAATAAGAATAGTGACCATTTTTTGATGGACTGTGACTATTTGCATTTGTGCATTTCCAAGTATCGTTTGTATAGAGTTTATCTTTTTGAAAAATTGCTCTGGTGCTGCTTGAATCAACTTCACTGCATAGTTAGTTTTCAAACAAAAGAAGTGGGTATGTTTTCAAACACTAAAATTGTGAGCTGTTACTGCAAGAATATAATCCCTTCTAGCCAACTTAAGATAAAAGATTATATTAGTGCACAGTTTGTAATTTGACCAAATAAATTACAAATTGTTGACAATGGTATAAATTTAGAGAACTCCTTGAAAATATTTTACGTTTTTAGTGTTATTAATATATTAAGATGCAAAAAAGGAGTTTACATACATACATATATATATCTTTAAATTATATATTATTGTAATAATTTTCATCTAATTATACCTATAATTAGTCTCATTTATGGTCATTCTAAAGTACTAAAACTATTTATCTCAAGAATAGTATAACAAGAATACACACACACATGCACGTCCAGATATATATGTATGTATGTGTGTGTGTGTATCAGATACATATTACAATTATGGTGCACATAAGTTAGATAACACCACTGTTGTTATTGCTGAGGCAGTTGCATATGATCATATATCAGTTAAAGAAGTGTTGATCAGTTTGGTGTTCGCATTCTCCATATTTGTTTATTGGTATTATTATGTTTTCCTTTATTTAGCATGAAGAAAGTTTATAATATACGTTTTGGTACTCAAATTGCTAACTTTCTGAGAAGCTAATAGTAGTGATTAAGTAAAACGTTGACTAATTTTTTCAGCAAAGTTAATGACTGTCATTAAACCTTAATGACTAAACTTCGCTAATAGTCTATCTTTTTTTAAAAACCGGCATTAATAAGATGTTCCATGATATTTTAATTAAGGGAAAAGCATAGTACTCTGTCATTTACATCACCAAATACTGCATATAAACTGTACTCAGATAAGTTTCGTTAGACATTGATACTCTATACAAATACTTGATTTTCAATCAGCAACCTATTTCTCTTCCAATTTTCAAATGTTGGTGCTACATTATAAATACTTCAGTTTAACATATTAGTCCGCTCTTAATTTCTATATTACCCCATCTCCAATTCAATATAGTTTGCAAATTCATTTTACGCATTTTAACTCAGTTGTACTCCAGTTTACACATGTAAGACGACCAAAATTTATTGCATGCCAATTCTTTCATTAGCCATTCAAAACCATCATAAACATTAGCGCATGTATTTCAGGCTATTGTAAACTATTTTTAACTAATGTATTTTTACTCTTACATTAAATGCAAGGTTTGAGGTTTTGACCAAAACATCGAGATTCTGACCGTTCCGTTTAGGTTTCAATAGGGACCGAAACCAAACCAAAATTCTGGTTCAACAAATTTTTTATTGAACTTCAAGTTATATAGAAAAAAACTCAAAAAAAAAAAAGAATTAATTTGAGTTTCTAATATATGAATATTCTAAATTTGAAATTAACTTAGAAAACATTCAAATTCACAAAATATGCGAATGATGTAACAAAAAAGTTGAAAATAGAGTATGAATAAATATTTTTTAGTATTTTGAATATTTATAATTAATCAGTACTGTTCATGTATATCTTATTTTGCAGTTAAGTTCAAATTATACGTTTTGTTTCAATAAATTAAACAAATATATGTATAGTTATATGAAAAATAAATAACGAAATCCAAAACCGAAACTTGAATCGAAATTTTTGAAATTTACAACTTTGATCAAATTCCTAAAATTACGAAAGAACCAAAACCGAGACTGAAACCGAGATCTCGAACCTTGATTAAATTTATTACCCATATCGATGGATTAGTGAAACATTTGAAAGTCATGAAATAAAATTTAAAGTAATAAAAAATACTTCCTCTCCTTTAATATATCGTCCTAATTCCTAAAACGAACTGTTTGCGCCAAAATTGGTCGCAAACACCCAATAGTCGTGAAAGCACCCGTTTATCAACACAGATCAACAACAATCAATATAGAATTCAGATCTAAGCAACAACAATCACAATAACTTGCAGATAACCATCATAAACACAAGATTTATAGTGGTTCGGCGATCTTGCCTACGTCCACTTTGAAGGTTTCTCTCTTTATTGCTTTGCTTGATGATATTAATCGATTACAGTAGATGATACTTTGAAATCTGAATACAACAGCGATAATGAAGTATGGAATTCAATCCGGCAGAGTCTGGACGTTTAATGGTGGAAGCTCCCCAAGATCCCTTTTTCTGAAGGCTTCAGGGTGCTATTTATATGCGTAGGAGGCCCAGATCTCGCTCAAACTTCGGGGGATTTCTTCTGGCACGTGAGTGGGCCCACGCGACCGATCCCACCAAGTTTCGACTCGATCTGACATCGATTCGAAGTGATTTCGAACCCATCAAGAAATGGTCCAATCGAGCTGAAACTTGGCAGGAACAATCTTTACCTTGTGTGGAAGCTACTGTGAAAATTTCGTTGCATTTGGATCAGTAGTTTAGGAGATATGATCGATTCGAGTTGATGAATCTCGCCCGGCTGTTTAGTTCGAACCCATGACTTCGAACCCATGCATTCGAATCGATGGAAGCACGTGGTACTGTAGCGACGTGGCGCGCACTCCTCGCATCGATCCTACTTTTTTTCCGTGTTGACCGCTTCGAATCCATGTATATCGGCGCATTCAAATCGATGGGTGACACGTCACTAGTTGACTGGGTGGTTTCGAATGAGCGATTGTTCATGGATTCGAACCTGATGGAGGCGATCGATACGAAGCAGTGCTTGGTCGTGGGACCGATCGATTCGAAGTTACCGATGGTGATGGATTCGAAGTACAAGCGGTGATGGGTTCGAACTTGACAAGCGGTGATGGGTTCGAACCTTATGGATTCGAAGTGAGCGAGGCGTTGTCATGCTGAGTAGATGTCCATCTCATCGATTCGTACTCGATCGATTCGAAGCGAACAATACTGCTGATCATTTCGAATGCGATCGATTCGAAACGCGTGGAGCCTAATGGGTTCGAACAAGGCTTGATGGGTTCGAACCCTATCGGTTCGAAATGGCCATCTACTCAGCAAACCGATGGTTTCGAACATTGTGAACTTTGGCTAACTTGCATCGATCATATCTTGTCCATACGAACTCCGATTAACCTGAAATTTGAAACACTGGCTTTCACGGTCTTGCTTGTCATGTCCCATCAATTATAGCCTGATCCGGGCTCAGACAAAATTCATCGATATCCATAGTGAAGTGGAATGCAATCGATCTCTGAGGCGAATTGTCTTTTGCTTTTGACCAATCTTTTGGTATCACGGCTTTGCCAAAAAGCGGGATAATATCTTGCCCCCCAAAACATGCCTTGCGGTAGGAAGGTGTGTTTTGTAATGCCTTGAGTTGGATGTTCGTATCCTATTATCAACCTGCAAAGAACTTGATAGTTTCATATGGCCTTAAATGACGATCGTTCGGGATCGAGCTATTTGAGATGAAGCGCGGCCGTTCGTGGTCAAGCGCTTAACTTCAAATGACGATCGTTCGTGATCGAGTCATTCGAGGTGAAGTGCGACCGTGCGCGGTCGAGCGTATAAATCCATGCGTCGATCGTTCGGGATCGCATGCTGCTTGAGGTGAATCGGGACCGTTCGCGGTCTGCGCCATTCGTGGCATAGGATGGAATAGGACCGTTCGCGGTCGATGCCGTTCGCGGAAAATGATGAGATGGGACCGTTCGCGGTCGATTGCCGTTCGTGGCAAATGGTGATCGTTCGCGACCAAGTGCCGTTCAAGGCGAATGGTGACCGTTTGAGGTCGGATTTCATAATTAGCGAATCATGACCGTTCGCGGTCGGTGTCGTTTGAGGCAGAAAGTGATCATTCGCGATCGTATGCCGTTCGAGGCAAATTATGTGTGCCCGGGGGGGACTTAGTATTATCAATGCCGGAGTTCATGTTCGGGGGAGTTTCTGAATCAAAACTCTGGCGGTTCATCGCCATACAGAAGATGCTCGTGGACCGTTTGCGATCCAACGGGCATGAAGATAAATTCTTTCATGGAATTGAAAATATAAAAGCAATGATTATACGAATCTCAAAACAGAAATGTCCATACAAACAGAGTCTAGATGTTCAAATCAAAATCAAAGCAGAAAGTAAAGCAGGGATGTCAAAGTGTAAACTCTCACTATGATGCGCTGGTAGTCATTCAGAGCATGCCTATGGATCGTGCGCGATCGCTCACATGTGTAAATGATTTAACCGCATTAGTGAGAGGTTTACAACTTGTTCATCGTGATTTTAATCAATCAATGGATAATCATACGTTGTCCCGACTCATGGCCACCTCTAGTTGAGGCAGACGGCGGGCGCTCTGGCTCCACTGCTGGAGTCCGTTTCCTCACATACTGAAGGAGCATACCGTTCCTGATATGTCCTTCCACCTCGTCCTTCAGATGCCTGCAATCATTAGTGTTATGACCGTTCAATTCATGGAATACACAAAACTTATCTGATTTTCTTTCGTCAGAGGTTGGATCCCTTCGCATTGGCCTACGATACGGAATCTGATCTTTGGTATCCTGATAAATACGTTCCAAGCTTTCATTCAGCTCAGTGTATGTGGTGAATCTTGGTTCCTTTCGTGGTCGATCGACCTTTTATAGCCACTCTCAGCCTTTCGCTTTCCTTTGCTAGCTTCCGTACCCTTCTCAGGAGGATTTCCATCTTTGACCGTGTAAACATTGAGCTCATCTCCTTCTTCTCTTTCCGCACTCGCATCTTCCAATCGTAAGAACTTTTCCGCCTCATGATAGAATTCTCCTAGATCCATAGGTGGATCTTTTGTCAATGAATTTTTGAAATCCGTGCCATCAGCTATCCCGGAAACGGCTGCCATCATAACCATGGATGGATCTGGCCGATCCACCGATGCCTCTGCCGCATTGAATCGCATCAGAAAACTTCTCAAAGTCTCTCCAGCCTTCTGCTTCAAAATTGCCAAACTCATTACGTTTTTGGGTCTTGCAATGTGAACCCTAAATTGTCTCATGAATCTTTCCGTCAAGTCTGCCCATGTTCCTATGGAGCCGCTCTCTAGTTGCCTAAACCATAATGCTGCGATATCCGTTAGATATAATGGAAAGCATCGGGCCATAACCTCTTGTGATGCCCCCAGCACCTCCATATGCCTCATGTACCTCGTCAAATGGACTGCGGGATCCGTCCTCCCATCATACATCTCTATTGATGGCAACTTAAACTCTGGTGGGTTCCTAGCCATCCTAATTGCAGGAGAAAAGGGACTCCTGTTTACGTCCTCAAGATCTTTGATCGTTAATCCGCCTCTCATGGCTCGCCTAACCATTTGGGCCAATTTATCTTCGTCTCCAAGATGCAATCCTCGTTCATTGCTCTCAACCTGCCCCCCGAGTTCATGAGGGAACTCTGAAATCTGCCCCCTTGACTGAGCGTTCATTCCTCTGCTGTCTCCAGGTTGCGCAGATATTCCTCTTTCTCTCTCCGAAATTGGACCAACGTTCTCCATGGGTGTGCCCCCTAATCCGGGCGCGACGCCGGATGGTCCTGCTTCGTTCTGGACTCCATTGGCTCCTCTATTCTGTGCTCCAAGCTATCCTATCTGTTGAAATAAACTCTGAATCAACTCCTCTTGCTTCTTCATCATAGTCTACATCTCGTCCCTAGTGATGAAGATCGATGGTTGATTCGCTCCTTAGGAAGCCTCTTAACTTCCTTGTTGTTCGCTTCTCTCTGGCCTTGGCCTTCTACTCGATTGTCTCGTCATAATTTCTCAAATCTTCCTGAGTTCAGTTCTCAGTGAAAGCACCAAAATGTTTGCACCAAAATTGGTCGCAAACACCCAATAGTCGTGAAAGCACCTGTTTATCAACACAGATCAACAACAATCAATATAGAATTCAGATCTAAGCAACAACAATCACAATAACTTGCAGATAACCATCACAAATACAAGATTTATAGTGGTTCGGCGATCTTGCCTACGTCCACTTTGAAGGTTTCTCTCTTTATTGCTTTGCTTGATGATATTAATCGATTACAGTAGATGATAACTTTGAAATCTGAATACAACAGCGATAATGAAGTATGGAATTCAATCCGGCAGAGTCTGGACGTTCAATGGTGGAAGCTCCCCAAGATCCCTTTTTCTGAAGGCTTCAGGGTGCTATTTATAGGCGTAGGAGGCCCAGATCTCGCTCAAACTTCAAGGGATTTCTTCTGGCACGTGAGTGGGCCCACGCGACCGATCCCACCAAGTTTCGACTCGATCTGACATCGATTCGAAGTGATTTCGAACCCATCAAGAAATGGTCCAATCGAGCTGAAACTTGGCAGGAACAATCTTTACCTTGTGTGGAAGCTACTGTGAAAATTTCGTTGCATTTGGATCAGTAGTTTAGGAGATATGATCGATTCGAGTTGATGAATCTCGCCCGGCTGTTTAGTTCGAACCCATGACTTCGAACCCATGCATTCGAATCGATGGAAGCACGTGGTACTGTAGTGACGTGGCGCGCACTCCTCGCATCGATCCTACTTTTTCTCCGTGTTGACCGCTTCGAATCCATGTATATCGGCGCATTCAAATCGATGGGTGACACGTCACTAGTTGACTGGGTGGTTTCGAATGAGCGATTGTTCATGGATTCGAACCTGATGGAGGCGATCGATACGAAGCAGTGCTTGGTCGTGGGACCGATCGATTCGAAGTTACCGATGGTGATGGATTCGAAGTACAAGCGGTGATGGGTTCGAACCTTATGGATTCGAAGTGAGCGAGGCATTGTCATGCTGAGTAGATGTCCATCTCATCGATTCGTACTCGATCGATTCGAAGCGAACAATATTGCTGATCATTTCGAATGCGATCGATTCGAAACGCGTGGAGCCTAATGGGTTCTAACAAGGCTTGATGGGTTCGAACCCTATCGGTTCGAAATGGCCATCTACTCAGCAAACCGATGGTTTCGAACACTGTGAACTTTGGCTAACTTGCATCGATCATATCTTGTCCATACGAACTCCGATTAACCTGAAATTTGAAACACTGGCTTTCACGGTCTTGCTTGTCATGTCCCATCAATTATAGCCTGATTCGGGCTCGGACAAAATTCATCGATATCCATAGTGAAGTGGAATGCAACCGATCTCTGAGGCGAATTGTCTTTTGCTTTTGACCAATCTTTTGGTATCACGGCTTTGCCAAAAAGCGGGATAACACGAACATCTTCTCTAATCTATAGTAAAAATCATTAAACCTTACAAGGATATATTTTAAGATTACAAAGATTCACTGTTGTTGTCCAAAGATCAGTATTTCTCACTAAGGTTTAGTTTCATTTTTCTTCGATGCTCTAATTTTCGTTCATGTTCATTTTTACTAATTGTTTAATGGCACTTACCATTACAAATAGTTTAAATAATCATGCTACTATTGCTTATTTACAGCCCACCTTGATTATATAACATGTGCGGTAATCCTACAACTAATAAGTTCTATATGATTACAAGTATAAATTTGCAACTTTGATTGCGTTAATTGAAAATTTGAGAGCTTTAGATAATTGAAGAGCAACAGATATTCTGTTTGGATATAAAGTCAAGTTAGTAGTATTAAACTAAAAAGTAATTTATCTGGTTTTCTTGATTTTTTACAATATAAAATTTTGTATACATGAATCAACTATTATAAGAATTCTCCAATTTATTATGATGCTAATACATTGATTAACATCCATAATTAGTTATATAACTCTTTTAGAAGTTTAAATGTAGGTCAGGCTATGAATTTTCAGTAAGTTGCCTAACAGTTGTTCACTATCATGTGTACTTTATTTGTTATGTTAACTGAGATTACTAGTTGCCTGATAATTCTTTAAGTTAACATGTATCCATGATCTATATTATTCATTCAGGTCAATATACAAGTAGTTATACCATGGATATTGGAGCACATATAGATGTACATGTATCTAGAGGCCATTAATACTTTTGTTAGATGATTTTGGAGTGAGTTGTTCCATATTCATAACGAAGCATTGTGCAATGAAAGTTAAATCGTTCAAATCTTGATAACGACTATTTTTTTTCCCAATCATATTTTCTATGCTTCAATGTTGTGAAGTCATCATTCAAACTATTTATAAATATCTTTTACTATAGAAATGTGGTACTTTGATTATATGGCATTTAGATACAACCTGCTATAATTTGTGGGCATCACGTGGCCAAATATACAACCATATTAACCATGTAAAAAAATCCATAATTTTATACCAGTGAATGAACTATGTGCTCATGGTTCTCTGGAATAATAATGGATAAAAAGTTGTAATGTTAGATTAGAACCGTGTTTAGTTGGACAAGCCATAATTACTGCCTAATGTAAAGCCTTATAATCAACATCTGTTTAATTAGTGAAGCGTTTTTTGATGTTTCAACAAGAACGATTATAATTTGAATAGAGGTCATCAGTTATCACAGGATTTGTGGTCATCATGAAAATATCTAGCTTGACATTATTTCCTTTTCAACAACTTCCTTTTTGTTTCTAACCAAGTTCGTGCTCAACAACTTGCATATATAATACAGTTTAAAAGTTACCCAGGCTATCTTTTGTATTAGTGTTCAAACCATTTTTACATGCATTCAGCATATACTGGAATAAATCCCTTAATATTACAATTTAAAATTTACCAGGCTATCTTTTGAGTTAGTGTTAAAACCAATATTCACATGCATTCAGCATGTACTGGAATAAGTCCTTTAATAAAATTAATTTATATATGTCTACTGAAATGCTCGCCATTTACGCAATAAACCAAAGCTAACACTTATTTCCAACATTAAGCACAATTTTCTTATGCACACATCTATCGGACATTAGTGTGTGGTACAAAGATAATGCTACGATGGTTGCATTGGCGACCACTCCATGGACATTACCAAGCAACCTTGCTCTGTGCATCAATGTGAAATTTGTTTATATCAAAGCGTCAGGAGTGCCACTTTTGCTTCGTACACCTCCTTACTTTATTTTACTACTCATAATCCTCCAAACTAGCTTTGGTTTTTGAAACCACTCCATTTTTAGATAAAACCAAACAAAGGACCTAGAGAAATATATGTACTATGCATATCAGCATATAAGAGTATACAGTACATATGTTTCAAGGAGTTTCCTGTGAAAATTGCATTTGTGAACAAAAATAGAACAGATAGACTAACATATTATGCACTTTGCATAAGGAAACACTGATTTCTTGGTATAATTTGCTTTTCCAACTTATTTTCATAGTTTATGAGCTCACCGTGGTCCGTGCTATGTATGTACATATGAAATAGGTTAAAGACAAGCTTAGTGGGACAACCTGAGTCGGTTGTTGAGTTGCCGTTTCCACAGCTTCCAATCAAGATGGTGAAAGCAAATAATCAAGAAGGTGATAGCAAATGGAGGAGCAAGTGGTACAAAGCATGATTATGCCAACTCAAAATCCAATACCACAAACACTTCAGATGGTAAAGTGGATTTCTGTTCACGGTATTACAAATGCTTATTCATTTATTTGCATCAATGTAAAAATTAATGTATGAAGTTATTGTACCTTTGCTACTGTTTGGCTCATTCGGTTTGTTTCTTTGAATCAATCATTGCATATTTTCTTTCTTGCATTCCAATGTAGAAATTATTGCTGTACTTAATTTTTTTAAAAAAAAAAAAAAACTAAGCAGATAAAATCGAACTGTTAGAACACCATTTGTGTTTCAGGCTGAGATGTACAAATGCTAACGTATGTCCATAAAATTGGATAAATGTATATGTGGGTAACAGAGAAAATGGAGAAATGTTGTCCTCTTTTCTTGAAATATAAATTCGAAATTGTGTTCAAAACCAAGTACTCAATTTATAAAATCGATCATTATAGTTGATAACCAATATCCTAGTTACATAAAGACAAAATAACAAACTTTGTTTCCACAAATACCATACATTGCTATTATCTCTTTCGTATTTAATACAAAGCATTTTCCATCTCCAATATGCTTCCTTTGAAACTGCCCAACACATGTGATGCAGCTCAGACCAGGGTTGCAAATTTGCAAGCTATTGGCATGAGTCGTACACGACCAATGGAGTCTCGAGAGAAGGAGCTACGAGTTAATGAAGAGACTTTGAGTCGTCTTCAACCTAACAGATTAGAAGGAGAAGAGTTACGACTCAATGGGAGTTTAAATAGTTCTGGATTGGTGAGTCGTACACGACCTAACTGCATGGCCATGAGTCGTCCACGACTCATCAAGAAACAAAGAGGGATTCCAGTAATTGAAGACCATAAGGCGGGGACGGGTTACGACCTAGATGAGTCGTTCGGAGTTGACTCGGTTGAAGGGATATGCCGCAAGGAACTTGGAAGCTTGAGTCGCGGAAGCTGTAAGCTTGGGAGCTTGAGTCGTTGGAAGTATGTTGAGTCGTGACATTTGTTGAGTCGTATGTCGTACACATTGTGATTGTTTTGTTGAGTCGTAAGTCGTCCATGGACATTATGTTCTTGAGTCGTTGATGTTGAGTCGTTTTTTGTTATGCTGTTTGTAAACTGTTAAGTCGTACTTACTTTGAGTCGTATGTCGTGTGCTATGTTCTGATGCATGTATGTGTTACACTGCTGCTAAGTCTTGAGTCCTAAGTCATGAGTCGTGAATCTGTAGAGGCGTGAGTCATTGAGTCGGCATGGTGTTGTAAGTGTTAAACCGTGTGCATTGAGTCGTCACCGACTTATAGTGAGTCGTAAGCCGTGTACGACTTAGGGACAGTTGTGAAAAACGCTATAAATAGCGAGTGTGTTGTAACATTTGTGGTGGAATATTGAATAAAATTTCCTTTTGATTGCTTTGTGCTTTCTCCAATTGGTAGTTGAGTGTAATCTCCTATCTCCACTTACGTCATTCGAGTGCGCTCGAATCCACGTTTGTTGAAGCCGATTCACGGAATCTAGTGCGCTAGATCAACATACGAAGAATCGTAGATCTTTGTTTCTCGGTATCGTGTGCGATCAACGAGACGAAGATAGCTAGAATCCGACATCTTTGGATCAACGGATTTGGGCATTTCGGTATCTTCAATCCACCAAGTACTACTTTCATCGATTTACATCGATTTGTGATTAATCCGCTGCGTCAGTTTGGTATCAGAGCCATACTTAGCCAATCATAGCTAAGTTGATTCTTGAAGCCAAGTATTTGAAGTTTGAAGTTGGAGTTTCTTGTGTTCATTTTGAAGTTGCAACGAGTTTGAAGATTTTTGATCCATTTCGTTTTGGATCTAGATTTGGAGAAGTGTTTGAATTAAAGTTGCTTGGAGACCTTGAGCCGAGCATAATTGTGTTGAAGTATGATTTGTTGAAGTGGTGGCCAAGTTAACTTGTTGCCGAGTTAGTGTTGAACCGAGCCAAGTTCAAGCCAAGCCGAGCAAGTTAAGTCGTGTGGATTTGTTTCGAGCTAAGGAGTTAAGGCCGAGCCTTGTGAAGTTGTGTAGCAGCTTGTGAAGCCGTGATTTGCTTGTGAAGTATCACTTTGGTATCGATTTGTCGAAATTTTGTGAAATTGAATCATGCCACCAAGGAGAGCTAATCGTCATCAAAACGTTGAAGCTTTGTATCGAAGAGAAGAAGCCGAGCTTATGGAACAACGTATTAATGAGAAGTTTGATGAAGGCATTGGAAAATTGGAGAAATTGATGAATGATTTGAATCAAAGGAGGAGATCACCAAACTCAAACCATGGAGGAAACCGAGTTTCGCCATCGGTTACGGAAGCGAGGAGGGTATCACCACATTCTTGTAGAGATAGAAGAGAAACATCAATTTCATCACGAAGAGATTATCATGACTATGCACATGAAGAGAGAAGAAGTCGACGTGAATTTGACAATGAAGCATACAGAGAGGATGAGAGACATAGTCAAAGAAGCATGCATGAACGAAGAGATGATAATGGTCGAGATCGATGTAGGCGTACCTTTGATTTTGATGAAGAGGGTGATAGAGCAAGTATTCATTATCGAGATCGAGATCAAATTCGAAATTCTTACCGGGATGTTGAAGATGATCGTCGTTGGGAATCGGGGATGAAGATGGAAATACCAGAATTTAAAGGAGGGATGGTAGCTGAAGAATTTCTTGATTGGGTATCAAATGTTGAAGAAATCTTTGATTTCAAGGAGGTTCCTGAGCATAGGAGAGTAAAGTTGGTTGCTACTAGGTTGAGGGGGAGAGCTTTGGCGTGGTGGCAGCAAACTAAACTTACCAGGGAGAGAATGGGGAAGTCAAAGATAGAATCTTGGGACAAGATGAAGAAATTGATGAGATCTACTTTTTTACCTTACAACTACCAATCACTTATGTACCAGAGGTTGCAGAATCTGAGGCAAGGGACGAAATCTGTTAGTGATTATGCTGATGAATTTTACCAACTCATTGCTAGGAATGATATTATGGAAACAGAAGAACAGCTAACTGCTAGATTCATTGGGGGATTGAGAATGCAGATCCAGGACATGGTTAATATGTTTGATCCTAGATCAGTGGCAGAGGCACATCAGAAAGCGTTGGCTTGGGAGAAGCAAGGAAGGCGTGGAGGTGGTGTGTTTACTAATTCCAATAATCAAGCGATGGGTGTTAGTGGAAGTTCTAATGTTCCTAAACCTGTCAATAAGTCAGTGGTGAAGGAGGCTGAGAAGGCGAAGGTTAACAGTGGTTTCAAATGTTATAATTGTCAGGAGTTGGGTCACAAAAGCAATGAATGTCCGAAGCCGAAGAAGAGAGCAATGGTTGCTGAGATTGAGGATGATAATGAGGAGGCAGAATGTTCAAATGCACCTTATGTTGAGGAGGAAGAAGAATTGTCTGGAGATGAAGGTTGTAATCTTATGATGAGGAGGTCATGTCTTACACCAAAGCAAGAGGAGGATTGTAGTTGGTTGAGAAGCAATATTTTTCAGTCGACATGCACTATTCTAGGGAAAGTTTGCAAGTTCGTTATTGATGCTGGAAGCTGTGACAACATTATTTCTACAGAAGCAGTAAGAAAGTTGAACTTGAAAACTGAGAAACATCCTAAACCGTACAAGCTAGCATGGTTAAGGAAGGGTGGTGAAGTGAAGGTGTGTCGAAGGGCTTGTGTTAATTTTTCTATTGGGAAGAAGTACAAAGATGAAATTTGGTGTGACGTTGTAGACATGGACGTATGTCATCTGTTGTTGGGTAGACCGTGGCAGTTTGATAGATCAGTTCAACATGATGGTCGTGCCAATAGTTACAGTTTCATGTTCGAGGGTACTAAAATTACTTTGGTTCCCAAGAAGCAACAACAGAAGGAGAGCAAGTTGGAGGAGATTGAGGAATTGAAAACTCTGTTGACTTTGAAGGAGTTTGTTAAAGAAGCTGAAGAGGAGCCTGAAGTCTATTTGTTGATTGGGCGAGAGAGCAGTGAAGAGGTTGAAATTCCTGAAGAAGCAAAGCCAGTTTTGAAAGAGTTTGAAGATGTATTTCCAGAGGAGTTGCCTAAGGAGTTACCACCATTGAGAGACATTCAATATCAAATTGATCTTGTTCCAGGAGCAGTGTTACCACATCGACCACATTACCGAATGAGTCCGAAGGAACATGAGGAGTTACGAAGGCAGGTGGAAGATTTACTGGAGCAGGGACGTGTTCAGGAAAGCTTGAGTCCTTGTGAAGTACCAGCTTTGTTGGTGCCGAAGAAGGATGGAACATGGAGGATGTGCACAGATAGTAGAGCTTTGAACAAGATTACTGTTCGCTACAGATTTCCTATGCCAAGATTGGATGACTTGCTGGATCAGTTGAGTGGGGCAACTATCTTTTCGAAAATTGATTTGAAAAGCGGTTATCATCAAATTCGGATTAGACCTGGACACGAATGGAAGACAGCCTTCAAAACGAGAGAGGGGTTATACGAATGGTTGGTTATGCCATTTGGTTTATCAAATGCACCTAGTACATTCATGCGGGTGATGAATCAAATCTTCAGACCATTCATTGGGAAGTTCATCGTGGTATATTTCGATGATATTCTGATTTACAGCAGGAGTACGGAGGAGCATGTTCAACATTTGAGGGAAGTATTGATTATTCTTCGTGAGGAACAATTTTATGCTGCTACGAAGAAATGTGTGTTTATGACGCACAGTGTATTATTTCTGGGTTATGTTGTTTCAGGAGAAGGTATTCAAGTTGATCAGAATAAAGTTGAGGCAGTCAGGAATTGGCCACGGCCAAAGACAATTACGGAAGTGAGAAGTTTTCATGGGCTAGCGTCATTCTACCGAAGATTCATTCCACACTTCAGTAGCGTGATGGCTCCAGTTACTGATTGCATGAAAGGGAAACAGTTTGTATGGTCAGAAGAAGCGGGGATTGCTTTTGAACGAATCAAAGAACTGTTGACGACAGCACCAATTCTTGTTTTACCTAATTTTCAGTTGTTGTTTGAGCTACACACTGATGCATCAAAGGTTGGGATTGGAGGAGTGTTGAGTCAGCAGGGAAGACCTATTGCATATTTCAGTGAAAAGTTATCAGGGGCAAAGATGAGATACAGTACATATGACGTTGAATTTTATGCTGCTGTGTAAGCTGTTAAGCACTGGAGGCATTATCTATTTCAGAAAGAGTTTGTTCTCTACACTGATCATGAAGCTTTGAAGCATTTACAGGGGCAGAATAAGATTTCAGCGAGACATGCATCGTGGATTGCATATTTAAAGCAATTTATCTTTGTTGTTAAGCACAAATCGGGGGTGACGAACCGTGTGGCTGATGCTTTGAGTAGGCGGAGTCATTTGTTGACAACATTGAAGGTTGAAGTGACGGGGTTTGAATTACTGCCATAGATGATTGAAGAAGATCCTTACTTTGTGAAATATGTTGAGAAAGTGAAGGAAGGGAGTACCGATGAATTTATGTTGATTGATGGATTCTTGTTTAATGGAAATCAGTTATGTATCCCAGAGGGCAGCTTGAGAATGAAAATTATCAAGGAGTTGCATGAAGAAGGCCATGTGGGTAGAGATCGTACATTGCAGTTGATTTCTCAATCTTACTTTTGGCCGTCGATGAGAAAAGAGGTTGAAAGATTTGTAGAGAGATGCCATATTTGCCAGGTTTCAAAGGGAACAGCGACGAATGCAGGGTTGTATATGCCGCTACCTGTACCGTCTAAGCCATGGGTTGATATCAGCATGGATTTCGTTTTGGGTTTGCCTAAAACTCAAAGGGGAAATGATTCGATATTTGTTGTAGTGGACAGATTTTCGAAGATGGCACATTTTATTGCCTGCAAGAAGACAGCAGATGCAGTTCGAGTGGCACAATTATTCTTTAAGGAGGTGTATCGATTGCATGGTTTACCAGAATCTATTGTTTCTGATCGAGATACTCGATTTTTAAGCCATTTTTGGTTAAGTTTGTGGAAGATGATGGGAACAAAGTTGAAATTTAGTAGTGCTTATCATCCACAAACTGACGGGCAGACGGAAGTTGTTAACAGGTCGTTGGGGAATTTGTTGCGATGTCTTGTACAGGATAATCTGAAGAGTTGGGACATGAAGTTATGCCAAGCAGAGTTTGCTCATAATCATGTAGTGAATCGTAGTACGGGATTCAGTCCATTTCAGATTGTATACTCCAATTTACCCAGGGGACCGTTGGATTTGACAGTGGTACCACAACCAAAGGGGACAGTTAAACGAGCCGTTGATTTTGTTGATGAATTAGCTGAATGTCATAAGATCGTTCAGGAACGATTGGAGAAATCGAATGATAAGTATAAGAAGTCTGCAGATTTCAGGCGACGAAATGTTGAATTTAACGAAGGAGATTTGGTGTATGCTGTGTTAACGAAGGATCGTTTTCCAATAGGCGTTTATAACAAGTTGAAAGCCAGAAAAATTGGTCCAGTAGAAGTTGTGAAACGGAT
The DNA here is from genome assembly GCA_030765085.1 of Allium cepa. Classification (NCBI taxonomy): domain Eukaryota; kingdom Viridiplantae; phylum Streptophyta; class Magnoliopsida; order Asparagales; family Amaryllidaceae; genus Allium; species Allium cepa. The sequence continues at coordinate 988,879,948 of CM060929.1, read as the reverse complement.
CAATGAGAATGCTTATAAGTTGAAACTACTGGAGGATGTATACACTTCTGACGTATTCAATGTTAAGCATCTTGTGCCGTATTATGGAGATGGACAATCTGATGGGAAAGAATTTACAAATTCGAGGACGAATTTTTCTCAACCAGGAGAGGATGATGCAGCTCAGACCAGGGTTGCAAATTTGCAAGCTATTGGCATGAGTCGTACACGACCTATGGAGTCTCGAGAGAAGGAGCTACGAGTTAATGAAGAGACTTTGAGTCGTCTTCAACCTAACAGATTAGAAGGAGAATAGTTACGACTCAATGGGAGTTTAAATAGTTCTGGATTGGTGAGTCGTACACGACCTAACTGCATGGCCATGAGTCGTCCACGACTCATCAAGAAACAAAGAGGGATTCCAGTAATTGAAGACCATAAGGCGGGGACGGGTTACGACCTAGATGAGTCGTTCGGAGTTGAATCGGTTGAAGGGATATGCCGCAAGGAACTTGGAAGCTTGAGTCGCGGAAGCTGTAAGCTTGGGAGCTTGAGTCGTTGGAAGTATGTTGAGTCGTGACATTTGTTGAGTCGTATGTCGTACACATTGTGATTGTTTTGTTGAGTCGTAAGTTGTCCAGGGACATTATGTTCTTGAGTCGTTGATGTTGAGTCGTTTTTTGTTATGCTGTTTGTAAACTGTTAAGTCGTACTAACTTTGAGTCGTATGTCGTGTGCTATGTTCTGATGCATGTATGTGTTACACTGCTGCTAAGTCTTGAGTCCTAAGTCATGAGTCGTGAATCTGTAGAGGCGTGAGTCATTGAGTCGGCATGGTGTTGTAAGTGTTAAACCGTGTGCATTGAGTCATCACCGACTTATAGTGAGTCGTAAGCCGTGTACGACTTAGGGACAGTTGTGAAAAACGCTATAAATAGCGAGTGTGTTGTAACATTTGTGGTGGAATATTGAATAAAATTTCCTTTTGATTGCTTTGTGCTTTCTCCAATTGGTAGTTGAGTGTAATCTCCTATCTCCACTTACGTCATTCGAGTGCGCTCGAATCCACGTTTGTTGAAGCCGATTCACGGAATCTAGTGCGCTAGATCAACGTACGAAGAATCGTAGATCTTTGTTTCTCGGTATCGTGCGCGATCAACGAGACGAAGATAGCTAGAATCCGGCATATTTGGATCAACGGATTTGGGCATTTCGGTATCTTCAATCCACCAAGTACTACTTTCATCGATTTACATCGATTTGTGATTAATCCAATGCGTCAGCATGGGACACTAGCTATACAACACAAAAAAAAAATAGTATCAACAATGTCACAACAAGGTATCTATCTATCATCACGTAACTCAAAAACTAGAAAAGACTATAGCAACTCAACTGATATCTATCTATTATCACATAACTCAAAAACTAAAAAGTAGAACACATTTCAAAGACTATAGCAACTCAACTGCCGCACAGGCCATAAACTAGTTTATTATAATATAAGGGATTCATCACCATGTCCTCTACGTCAAAGGGCTTCATCTACCTAGTGATATACATAAAAAGTAGAAAATGAGAGGGTCAACACACATTTGAGTTAGTGATGTAGTCTATCTCATATATACTATAAAATGACTGGTAAAACATCGTTAATGTTTCCTAACTCATACACACCTACCTTATCCTGCCTATTTAAACCCAAAAAATAATATTAGTACTATCTAGGTTGACTACTCGATTAAGGCCAAAGTATGTCTCATTATACACTATATGCAAACACACATACGCTCAACCAATAAAGTCTATATGTCCAACTTTCTAAGGGAATGTCCATTTCCCTAGAATGACTAATATGTTATTACGAAGGCAACAACCGTGTCTCTGGAATAATCATTTCTTGAATCACTAACACTGATACCGAGGGAACAACCATTTTTCAAAACACTATTTCCTTTTCGAATAATGAGGGAACAACTATTTCCCTAGGATAGCTATTCCCCATACAACATGTGCCTCATAAATAATCACTCAACAAATCAATGGCATATTCAAATATTCATTTCGGCCAAAACCCATTAAAAACTGAAACTCATTTCGTTCATATCTCCTCTGTGCGACATCCAAATCAAACGAGTTAATATACGACACAAATGCAAAAAATGAGCATGTTGCAGTGGCGCAAGTCTCGTCGTCAAATTCCAAAGTTAAAAAATCACAATTTTGCTGCTTCAATATTTAAATTAATTAAATATTTATTTATTATTAAAACACCGGGTATTACAATGAGATACACTAGATATACATGAACCACCATTTTGTGATTGTGTATGGATAAATTTTGTAACCCTTGAGGGTGCTCGACAAAGATACTAAATTCCCTTACCAATCTAGATATGTTATAACAGCGCTATACATAGTGTATGTTTGAGGGTGTTCAACGACCATATGTGTGCTTAATGCTTTATTGTAAATGATAGAGAAAAAATATTTTGGATTAATAACAATAATGAGTATTATCATCTACAAGGAACGATAAGTAAGAATACTCATGGCATCATTTGTCATTTTATATACCTACACAAGTATGTTCTTATGTATCGTTCATTACATTTATAATTGGTTTTATTTCTATTTTAGCTTTCAAAATCGTGTTACTTCTCTTTTGTATACATTTTATTAGATTCTCTTATTTAGTTATAACTTTTACAATATAATATTGAATCATATATTTAAGAAAATACTATTAATTAATACGTCATTTAATATTATAACTGAACTGTAGTCTTTTCTGAAATTTAATTTGCATTTAAACTAAGATTCAAATTCAATATTTACCTATTATTTAATTAAACTTATTTAAATCAATCTAAGACCCAAAACTTTTAGGCCTTACCCGTGCGGCATAATCTACAATCAGACCTTCAGTGAGTTAAGTAAGGATCATGAAGGACGAAAAATTTTCCATTCGTAAAAATGCTCGCATAATATGTAACCTCTTTCATTAAACACCCTTGTACACAAACCCACCTCAACGTTATATTCTAAAGGACAATTAATAATTGTGGCTAACTAGTGATGTCAACACAATATCGGCTCTGGTATCATTGTAGAGTCAAGTGCATCACGCAAAGGAGTAATGGACAAATTTCAAAAAAAAAAAAGATTTATTATGCACTAGATCTTTTTAATATGTTACCATGAATAATATAGTTAACATCGAATCATATTTAATATTTGATTTGATATGACAAGATTTATTTTGAAATAAAATTAATTTTATTACGAATATTTTAAATAAGTCATATAAAATGTATATGTCATATATCCATTATTATAATAATAAGGCCTTGGGGAATATATAACCATCTGTAAATATAAAACTATATAATTTTTAACCTAATTATGATAACTAAATACACATACATAGACATTAGTATCAACAAATTTTCCATAGTTTACTAACGGATTCAAATAATTAAACTAGATTAAAGAATTATAAAGAAATAGGTACAAACACTTGTGAAACTTCATAAAATAAAAAGTAAAGAAACATAACAGAGTTGGACAAAACCGCATAAAGTTTTATGACTCGATCCCCATGACTCAGCCTTTACGACTCAACATTGTAGCCCATGATGGGCCAACAAAACTTAAACCAGAGATGGGATAGCAAACTCATTTGAACATGGGAATGCAAAGGAAGAAAAGGCATAAGTGGTGAGCCAACATGGCATGTTCAAAAGGGACAAAAGCAACAAGCAAGGTAAAGATCCAAGGGTCAACTCGGCACCGAGTTGAGAAGTATAACTCGGGTCTTCTCAAATCGGTGCCGAGTAGAGAAGCGTCGGTTGGTTTGGCCATGGTTTTTTGAGAAGTTTGTGTTAGACCCTGACGAATGTGCATGAGAGTTTTTAGGTGATTTTGATGGCACCGCTTGTTTATAAAGGATGAGATGCACTTGAATGGGGGTCCTTCTCCAACTACTCTACATTAATACGAGTTAAGTGATTCAATTCTACCTAAGTTGTTAAGTATATTTGTAGGAGCAAAGAAAAATCAATAAAAAATGATTAAGTGGACTTAGATTGGAGTATTTGCCGAACCATTATAAATATTATGTGTTCTTTTCTCTCTTTCAATCTCTTTTCTTTTATAACTTTAATTTACCGTTTGATTGGGTGTTTATGCCATTTTTGATCCAAACATTTCGGTGCTTTCTGAGGGCAACTCGGATTTGGTAACTAGAAATCTGATTTAGAGAATATGTAGAGAATATCAATAAAGAAAGTGATTTCTAGAGAAAGCCAATAAGGGCATGGAGGCAAAAAGGAAATGTCCTCAAATTTGAATACTTCAATCTACGTGGCTAGAGGAGAGATAGAGAGGATGATGATAAAGATCAAGATAGACTAGTGGCTGATAAGAGGATATGATGAATGAGTTCTTCAAAAGAATGGAGCAACAAAGGACAGTCAGGTTGGAAATCAAAATTAGTGGGTGGAAGGTGAAATAAGTGCATCAGGAGATGGAGAAAAATGAGTTGGGGCATACTTCTAGGACTGTCATAACTCGGTGTCAAGCCAAGATAACTCGAGACAAAGTCAACAAGCCCATGCAGCATGGTTGATGTGGACTTGGGACAAGGCGGAGCACATTCGAGGAACTATTTTGAACCATGGAATAGAGACCAGAATGCAAATTTATGACGATAGGGAACGGACTAGAAATTTCCATAGGAATGGGAGGCATAGTGAAGATTAGGCTTAAGGAGATGTGGATTCCCAGGGATTTCTATTGTATGACAACGATAGGATTGCTGATATGGTAAGACAGGTATTGAGAGGTGGAACCTTGGATTAGAGTCTAAAGGATGTAAATAGACTTTCGTTTATTCTAGATAGTCGATATGCTAGGAACTCGCTTGACTATAAGTGATCAGCGTTGGAGATATATAACGGAAGGATAGATCCAACCGTTCATTTGATGAGATATATCCAACACTTGGGAGGGTTGGACTCTTCAAAAGAAGTAACATGATGGTGTTTCACATTGTAATTAACAGATTTGGCAACAATATGGTTTTTGATAGTTAGATAATGAGTCCATCAACACATGGACTGAATCGATGGATGAGTTCGTGAAAAAGTTCAGAGTCCATATAGCGAGGCCGAAAAATATGATGATGCTTTTAAATGTGAAACAAAGGGTCGGTGATACCATATGGAGTTAATTAGATTCAATGGAACAGCCACACTGCAGTGCAAGAACCAGACTTGTTAATAGTCTTGATGGTGGTGGTTTCTAAAATACCTTTGGAGAGTGATACGCTAAACGATCTTGTATACATTTGTTATCAAACCAAGACATATTTTGGCTAGGACGACGTTGAAGCTGAGAATGCTAAAGTCAATGCCGTGGAGGATGGTGAAACATCCATGGGAGGACATAGGAAGGATAAAGAGAAGCGAAAAGGTGAAGATGGCTTTGGAGGACCGAAGCGATAAAGGAGTGAGCCAAAGATTCCTCTTACATCCATCTGACCGAAGCACTAAGAGGATCTACTTGGATACTAGGGGCAGGTGCCTTACATAATACCAGTTAAAAGAGAGCCTATAGATTGGGAGAAGAAATCTGAAAAGTTTTTGTAACGACCCATATTTTACATATCGGAGGATCGTAAAATATTTTTATTATGGTTCATATAAGATTGTATGATTCTAACGTTTTGAGATATGACTTTTAGGGACATTTTACACACCCATGATTTTTTCAGAATTTCTATGTGACTATTTTGATCCTAAAAACCTTATTTTGAGATATGACTTCTAGGGTCTCAAACCATTCCATTGCTTCAGGATGATGATTTTTCATTCCGTGTAGTGGTTATAATAGTAAAACGGACTTATGGTTAGGAAGTTATGGTTAATTTAATTTTTAATAACTGCTGGGCAGAATTAGTGTGTGATTAATCAAGCCCATTAGAAAGCGCATTAGTCTAATTAGAGAAATACTATAAATAGAGGGTCGGAGAGTTAAATTAAAACCTCTTCCTCTGTCCCAAATCAGATCTAAACTCTACTAATCCTAGATTCATCCAAAATCACCCAAATTACTCTCTAAATCAAACCGAATAGAAGATTAGTGAATAAATCATTGGTTAGAAGATAGAGATCATCGATATGGCTAATTTGTATTACTTTGGATTGCTATTCATGTTGGACCTACAGTTAAATTGGTTGAATTTGGTAATTAGTGAGTGATTTATGCCTTCTCACTATCCTTACATGATTATACAATAGAATAGCATGGTTTAACATGATTTTTAGCCATATAACCTTTTCTAACTTTAATTACATGTTAATATATGCATATGTGTTGAATTTATCTAGTAATTACCCTTATTCATGTTCATATATTCATGTAAAATATAATTCTAGATTAGAATTGGCATGTTTGTCATATTCTTATGTTTTGATTAATTGAATGGATGTATGTGCATTTTGATATATGTTTGTATGTTGTGATTCGATGTGGTTTATTAGTATTTTGGATATTTAGAAAGATAGGTTGGAGAACTTGGTAAATGGAGTGCGAAACATGGTCGGAATTGGACGAAACTTGGAGGGTAGGATCTAGAATATGGGAGGAGCTTGGGGTTCAAGTCGTGGGTCTAAATTCTTTAAGTGCATAACTCGACATCTACATAAAGTGGTGGTACCTGTGAGAAATGTGAATTAATGATCTAAAGGCTAGGATAAACACTAAAGGGGGTGAATAGTGTTTTAGAGAATTATTAAATCTTTTTTAGTTTTTGTTAATTTAAACACAAATGTATGCAATATTCAGACACGGATGTGATCATAGAATCAAACACAGATGCAAATATAAAGTAAAAGCAGTAAAAGAAAGAACACACTGGATTTTATATTGGTTCGGAGTTACCCTACATCCAGTCCCGCACACAAGTACAGATTTCCTTTCAAAAACAATCTTTACAATTACACCCTCGATTTTAAGGCAACGAGGTACACCCTCCAGAATCACAATCCTTTGGGTATAGATACTTGATTTCCTGGGCAATAGGTTCACCCAATTGATTTCCCAAGGCTACAATCACACCTTATCTCGCTTGATTGATTTCGAAGGCTACAATCACACCTTTTCTCGCTAAGTTGATTACAAAAAGCCTATATCTCTGAATAGCACTGAGGATTTTGTTGAGATAGTGATAGAGAATCAAACCAGAGATAATCTAGTTAGATTCAATGTTGATTTCGGCAGAGTAATGGTAAGAATATGTATATAGAAATGTGGAAGAAGAAGAGGAGTGAAAAACCAGAAAAACTGAATTAAAATCCGTTGAAACTAAACCCTATTTATAGAAAAACAACAGCCATGTCCATTCGTGAAGAGTTATGACGAATAGACACTTCTTTTGAAATTTAAATTTTGAACTCGACTTGCACCATGTCGACATGGGGTACTTGAGTATGTCGGCATCCCAAAGGGATTTTTGGTGTTTTGATTTTCTTTTGAAAATAACCTTTATCTTATATTAAAACTATTTTAAACTTTATAAATATACTTGAGTATACTTAAAATACATAAGTAAATATAGAGAATAATATATATAGAATTTTACTACAATTTTATATTTTATATCTAAGTATAAATATTTAAAAGTTAAATATATTATTATTAAAGATAGTTAAAACCACGGATAATTTGATTTTGAAATTAAAGATTATTTTGAGGCTAAAAGTATTTGAAATCAGGATAGATGTTTTTTATGTTTTTAAAAGGAAGGTTTTGAAATCATTCTGAGAACAAGATATAATTTTAAAAAATCATTTTGAATAAAAAGTTAGCGGATACAAAACAATATTCCACTATATTTTTCGTATGTTCCATCCTACTTAGGGTTCCATCCCTTTAACAGGCTCGAAGTGGATTCCATTCCACGAATAAATTAAATTTTAAGATGCCAGTGCTTTTCTAGGAGTTTTAACAAAATTTCTAATTAAAAAGTAAATTATTTGAAATCTTGAACTCTTGATAATCTTGATATTCTTGTTACTCATAAGTCTTCAATCTTGATATCTTGAATCTCTATACTGTACAGTCTTCATTCTTGGTACCTACATGGTTAAATCCTGCATATACATATATATCTAAACTTATACTATTAGTATTTATATTTTATAATCTATTCTAAGGTTGTTGTCATCAAAACCATCATCTCACGGACTAACAGTCTCCCCCTTTTTGATGATGACAACCTTTGTTTATAAAATATTACTTCTATCCTAATAACTCCCTCTTAATCTATGCCTAAGTATCCTATTTTATACTTCTCCCCCTTTGTCATCAACAGAAAAAAACTAACTCTAAACTATATAACTCCAAACTATAGAACTCCCCCTAAATCTAATACTTTATGACATGTGATTATAATGATAGTGTTATCATAAATAATCAACACTTAGATCTAATAATAAAACTAATCCTAAACTACTAACTATTCTATATAATAACCATATAGTTATATTTATTAATAGGGAAGAACACACATAAGAATACAATTTATTTATTAATCATATAGTTATATTTACATTTTCGTGGAAACGTGAGAAGAAACATACAACAACGGTAAAGAAAGAGAAGAAACTAATGTGTGTTATTGAACATAGGAGATCTATGAATCAAACAGTTTGGATAGTGGAAACAGAAATTTCCACATTGTTCGACAAGATTCCCATCTTTGTCAAAACACACTTCTCCAACGCACATGACTTTGCCGTCATCCTCCACGTGCACATCTTCCATGGGTTCTTCTTCTTCTTCGCTGGCCTCTTGTACATGAACTCCTCAAGAGTCTTCTTCAATCAAGATCGGGTTAGCATGATTGTCCATTAGAAATTTTTGCAAATTCCTAAGGATTTTGCCTTGCCTCTCTTGTTCCTTGGCCATTCGAAGTTGCATTACTTGGATTTCAGTCATTAACTGAAGTGCATCCTTTAGAGAATCCTCTATTTTTGTCACACGAGCGAGAGTAATATGTTGAAATGGACCAGAAGAGGGAGAAGGAAACAAAAAGGTAGAATTTTTGTTTGATTTTGAAGAGGAGGCCATTGATTATTTGATTTCAGAGGATATAACAAAGAAATAACAGAAAGGATGAATAAAATTACGAAAATGAAAAGAATATATAACCAATTATTTTGAATTTTGGTGGGAAAAAAAATTTAAAAATAAAAAACGTTATATGTCAACATGGGTTGGGGGGGTATGTCGACATGGTCCTTTAAAAAATTTATTAATTGATTTATTTTGATTTATTTTTAATTATACTTTTTTTTTATTTATATTTTATATTTCAGTTATTGAACAAATACCTAATTCTCTTCTTAATTTAGTAAATATAGATTCATTTAAAGGTTTTGTTAGGATATCAGCAATTTGATTCTCAGAATTGATATAATCTAGAGTGATTACTTCCTTACTTATATTATCTCTGAGAAAATGATGTCGAATATCAATATGTTTAGTTCGAGCATGTTGAGTAGTATTTTTGGATAAATTTATCGCACTAGTATTATCACAATAAATATGTGATTTTGAAAATTTTAAACCATAATCTTTTAATGTTTGTTGCATATATATCATTTGAGAACAAGCCAAAGCAGCAGAAATATATTCTGCTTCAGTTGTTGATAAAGAAACCGTGTTTTGCATTTTACTAAACCAGGAAATCAGAGAATGCCGCAAAATGTGACAAGTTCCACTTGTACTTTTTCGGTCTGATTTACAACCAGCATAATCAGCATCACAGTAAGATATTAAGTCAAAGGAATCATTTTTAGGATAAAATAAGCCATAGTCAGAAGTGTGTTTAACATATCTTATGATACGTTTTACGGCTTTTAAGTGGGTCTCTTTAGGTTGTTGATATCTTGCACAGAGACAAACACTATACATGATATTAGGTCTACCAGCGGTAATATAGAGTAGTGATCCAATCATTCCTCTATATAACTATTGATCTACATCTTTCGAGAGATCTTCTTTACTAAGGTACTCATTGGTTACAATGGGAGTGGATTTTCCACTCGCAGTAGTCAAACCAAATTTATTAATTAGGTCTTTAACATATTTTTCTTGACTAATAAAGATACCATTATCTAATTGTTTTATTTGTAATGCTAAAAAGAAATTTAGTTCACCCATATGACTCATCTCAACTCTTTTGTCATTATTTCAGAAAATTCTTTATTCATTTCAAAGTTACTTGATCCAAAAATGATATCATCTACGTAAACTTGTACTAGTTGAATATCATTTTTATTTATTTTAATAAAAGAGTATTATCTACTTTACCAATTACAAAACTTGATTGTAATAAGTAAGAACTTAGTCTATCATACCAGGCTCTAGGAGCTTGTTTTAGGCCATATAAAGCTTTCTTAAGTTTGCAAACATGATTAGGTAATTTTTCATTTTTCAAAAGTGGTGGTTGTTCAACATATACTTCCTCTTTTACAAATCCATTTAAAAAGGCACTTTTAACATCCATTTGATATAATTTGAAATTATTATGATTTGTGAAAGCAAGTAGAATCCTAATGGCTTCTAATCTTGCTACGAGAGCAAAGATTTGATCAAAATCTATTCCTTCTTCTTGACAAAAACTTTGAGCGACTAAACGTGCTTTATTTCTAACTACCTCTCCTAGTTCATTCATTTTATTTTTATAAACCCATTTAGTTCCAATTATAGTTTTATTTTCAGGTCTAGGAACAAGTTTCCAAACATCATTTCTAGTAAACTGATTTAATTCTTCTTGCATAGCCAAAATCCATGAATCATTAGTTGATGCTTCTTTTGGATTTTTGGGTTCAATAGTTGATATAAAAGCTACATTACTCATTTGACTTAGTTGATTTCTAGTTTTAACTATAGATTGCATATCTCCTGGTATATTTTCAATAGGATGATCTTTTGAAAGTTTAGTCCTTTTATTAGGATGATTAATTTCATTATTAGTTTCAATTGACTCTTGATTTTGAGTAATCAAATCATCTTCATCATTTGAATCTTCAAATTTTTTGAAATTTTCATCGAATGACACATGCATTGTTTCTTCGATGATGTTAGTTCTTAAATTAAATACTCTGTATGCTTTACTTCTATTAGAATATCCGATAAAGATACATTCGTCGGATTTAGGATCAAATTTATCTAAGTTATCCTTAGTATTTAAAATAAAACATTTACTTCAGAAATTCTAAAATAAGATACTTTAGGTTTCTTTGAGTGAAGAAGTTCATAAGAAGTCTTATTAGTTAAAGGTCTAATTAAAATTCTATTTAAAATATAACAGGCGGTAGAAACTGCTTCTCCCCAAAAAAATTTTGGTAATTTACTATCTGAAAGCATAGTTCTCGCACATTCTTGAATCGTCCTATTTTTACATTCTACTACTCTGTTTTGTTGTGGGGTTCTTGGAAATGAAAAATTGTGAGTTATTCCCTTTTTATTGTAGAATTCCTTAAACCTTTCGTTTTCAAATTCACCACCGTGACCACTACGAATGGTTATAATTTTTTAGAGGAAGTTGAGTTTGAATCCTTTTTGTAAAGTACTTAAAACATTCAAAAGTATCACTTTTATGTTTCAAAAATATTGTCCATGTAAATCTAGAATAATCATCTATAATTACAAATGCATATTTACTATGATTTATTGACAGAATTTGAGATAGCCCAAACAAATCAAGGTGAAGTAATTCAAGAGGTTTTGAAGTTGAAATCATATCTTTTAATTTAAAGGAACTTTTTCTAAGTTTTTCTAATTGACATGCATCACATATACTATCTACTTTAAAATTCATTTTAGGAAGACCTCTTACTAGATCATGTATTGGCAGTCTAGATAAGATTTTGAAATTCAAATGCCCAAATTTTTTATGCCAAATCCAAGGGTCACTTGTATTTGCTAAAAGACATAAATTATCATTTGAAACTTCCATACTAAGAATATAAATATTCTTTTTCCTAACTCCCTCAAATATTATGGTTGAATTGTTATCTTCAATGTGACATTTATCTTTTTCAAATTTAATTTTATATTCTATATCACAAAGTTGACTTATACTTAGCAGATTATATTTCAGATTTTTAACTAGAAAAACATTAGTAATAATAGGAGTTTCAGAGTTACCGACTTTGCCGATGCCAATCACATCCTTTTGAATTGTCTCTGAAGTTAACCATTCCTCCGTCTTTGTATATTATATCATTTAATATATCTGGATTGCCAGTCATGTGTTTAGAACATCCACTATCGATATCCATTTTTCCTTTTTGATCTGCATAATTTGTTCGTTGTGTATTGATTCCTCAATAGCCATAAAGATTGATTCCTGCACATCAAACAATTTTGGTAGACAACTTGAATTTGAACATTGATTATATGCAGACTCAAAAGACAATGATGATCTGAATATTTCTAAATTAGTATTAACAAACATAGCCATTTTAAAACTTTTTCAAAAATCAGATTATGAAACTTTGAAAACCTTGCTTTGATACCAAATATGAGAAATGTGGATTAAGGATCTTAAGGCTAGGATAAACACTAGAGGGGGGTGAATAGTGTTTTAGAGAATTATTAAGTCTTTTCGAGTTTTTGTTAATTTAAACACAAATGTATGCAATATTCAGACACAGATGTGACCACAGAATCAAACGCAGATGCAAATATAAAGTAAAAGCAGTAAAGGAAAGAATGCACTAGATTTTATACTGGTTCGGAGTTACCCTACATCCAGTCCCGCACACAAGTACGGATTTCCTTTAAAAAACAATCTTTACAATTACACCCTCGATTTCAAGGCAACGATACCCTCCAGAATCACAATCCTTTGGGTGGAGATACTTGATTTCCCGGGCAACAAGTTCACCCAATTGATTTCCCAAGGCAACAATCACACGTTATCTCGATTGATTGATTTCCAAGGCTACAATCACACCTTTTCTCACTAAGTTGATTACAAAAAGCCTATAACTCTGAATAGCACTGAGGATCTTATTGAGATAGTGATATAGAATCAAACCAGAGATAATCTAGTTAGATTCATTGTTGATTTCGACAGAGTAATGGTAAGAATATGTATATAGAAATGTGGAAGAAGAAGAGGAGTGAAAAGCCAGAAAAACTGAATTAAAATTTGTTGAAACTAACTCCTATTTATAGAAAAACAACAACCATGTCTATTCGTGAAGAGTTATGACGAATATACTTCTTTTGAAATTTAAATTTTGAACTCGACTGACACCATATCGACATGGGGTACTTGAGTATGTCGACATCTCAAAGGGATTTTTGGTGTTTTGATTTTTTTTTTTGAAAAAGCAAGAGCAAAGGCTCATTTTATTAACTAATGTTCAATTACAAACAATTACAACTCACACTCTCCAAACTCATAACAACTCGGTGACTAAAATACAACCAAAAATACAATCATAGATACAACAACTATGAACAAAAACAAATGAGCTGAACTAGAAACATAAATCACTCCATTCAGCAGGAGACCAGACCCAAAAAAACACAGCTGAGAAACAGTGCACACTGCAATGTATTGAAATTGAATAGTAGCAGTCCCGATAGTCATCAATCTTCAAACATTATCAATTCTTACATCCCTCAAAATACTGCCATGAATCATAGAATAAACCTGAGACATGTTCTTTATTCCAATACCAAATATCCTATTGTTCCTTTCAGTCCACATAGCATGAATCAATTTCTTTAAAAGCTTAAGCAAAAGCCTAGTTGAACGTGTCTTCCATCTAGTTGCTTTGAATACATTGAACCATTCAATAGAACTAACAGTTGAAGGCTTGTAAAAACCACCGTTAGATAATAGCCTATACCATAGCTGATAAACAAAAGGACATTCAAAAAATAAATGAGTATTAGATTCAGATTCAGATTTACAAAGCACACATAAATCTTCTGAAATAATACCCATTCTACAAAGCCTGTCCTTAGTATTCAAAGCATTAGCCATTACCTTCCATAACATCAGGTTCTGCTTAGCTGAACAACCAGTGTTCCAAATTCTTGTATGCCATGGGAAGACAGTATCACACTTACAAAGATACTGATATACAAGTTTAATAGAATGGATTTTATGCTTACCTGACCAAATTAAAGCACTGTCACAAGTTGTAAATTGATAACTGGTGATGGTATTCCACAGATTTCTGAACTGAAAGGAGCTGGAGTATGGTAATACAATAGTACCATCATGAATAAATTCCTCAACTATAGCATCTTCTGAGATTCCAGAGCTTCTTCTTAAATTGTAATCCACTAGAGAACTTAAAATCAAACCCGGTTTAGCCCATGGAGTATGACAAAAGGATAGTCCTTTAATCACTGCATGATTACATTGTATATAAGGTAAGAAAGTTTCCCTGAGCTTGAGTATACATCTCCAACTCCAACTACAGTTCTGAGGTATTCTCATATTCCAGAAGTTCCTCTTACCAATAAGATTCTGGTTTACCCATTGAGACCATAAGTTTTTATCAGATGCAAAATTTTTATTAAAGTAAACAGAGATAGCTGCCTTATTCCAGAGGAAAATGTTAGTGATACCAAGTCCACCATACTTTTTAGGCTCAAACAGTTTAAAGAAAGATAAGGGTATAATCTTCCTGGAGAAAGGATCACCATGCCAGAAAAATTTATTAAGAGCACTTGAAACCATGCTAATCAACTTGATTGGGAGAATGTAGTGTCTTGTCTAATATGTAGTCATAGCCACAGTAATAGATTGAATAATAGTGAGCCTACCAGCTTGTGATATTTTACTACAAGGCCATAGCCGCAACCTTTCAATAATTTTTTCAAAAAGAGGCAAACAATTTTGGTTTGAAATTCTAGAGCTTATAATTGGTAAACCCAGATAATATGAATTTGTAGACAATTCCCGAAGTCCTGAGCAATTAATAATATCAATCTTCTTTGACAAAGGCAAACCACCAATAAGAATATTAGATTTTGAAAGATTTATTTGAAGTCCAGTAATGGAATAGAAGAACTGAAGAGAAGACAAAATACTCTGAATATTACTATGAGTTGGCTTTGTGAAAATTATGAGATCATCAGCAAAAAGAAGATGAGTAATTAGAGGATGTTTACATTTAGGATGTAAATCAAGAGCTTTCTTCACAACTAGATCCATTAAAATAGAATTGAGCAATTCCATAACAATAATGAACAAGTATGCTGAAATAGGATCACCCTGCCTTACCCCCCCCCCCCCCCCCCCCGTGCACCACTGGAATATCCATGCAAACCACCCTCTCTCGAGATTGAGTACATAGGTGATGAAATACATGTGAAAATCCATGCTAAAAAAGGTTTTGGAAAGTTTATCCTAGACATAATAGCTAAAATAGAGCTCCATGCAGTAGAATCAAATGCTTTCTTTATATCCAACTTTATCATACATCTAGGAGAAATATTTTTCCTTTCATATCCCAACAATAGTTCTTGAGTTAAGAGGATGTTATCACTAATGGATCTTCCCCTAATATAAGCATCCTATTTATTAGAAATAATAAATGGCAGAACTATCTGCAATCTATTAGCCAATACTTTTGAAATGATTTTATAAATGATGTTACAATAAGATATTGGCCTAAAATCAGCAACTGAAGTAGGATTATCAATCTTAGGAATTAAGGCAATTGCAGTGGCAGAGAGACTAGCAGGAAGGTAATTGTTGAGAAAAAAGAATTGAATAGCTTTAACAATATCAACACCAATTATATTCCAACTTTGTTGTAAGAAAAAAGCATTGAAACCATCTGGCCCTCCACAACTATGAGGATCCAAACTAAACACTGCAGATCTAATCTCCTCATCAGTAATGGCATTAATAAGAGAAGCAGATTGATAAGTAGTTAAGACTGGAAGATTTATATCAAATAGAGGTTTTATATTGAGAACAAAAGAGTTGGAAGGAGCTAAGATGGATGAAAAATATTGAGCAAAAGCATCATTAATACCATCAGAGGATTTAACCACATTACCATTCATATCTTTAATCTGAAGTATAGATTCTCTGGCTCTCTTAACTTTTAGAAAATTATGAAAGTACTTAGTGTTTCTACCAGCTTCCTTCTCAAATCTCAAGTGAACTTTTTGTTTAAGTGATAACGGTTCCCTATCAATAACTTGTTCAAGATACTTTTTTATTTCCAATTCAGCATGTTGTAAAATAGTATCATGTGGTTTAGCACTCAATTCTTCCTGAACCTTAATAAGTTCATTCCTAATGTGAGTAGAAAGCTTTGAATCTTTACCCAAATTAACTGCAGACCAGATCCTTAATTGAAATTTGAGAGCCTTCATCTTGAGTAAGACATTAGCTAAAGGATTCCTGCCAAATTGCATATTCCAAACCTGTTTAAGAATAATAGGATAATCTATATGCTTAGTCCAAAAATTAAAAAATTAAAAAGAAAGGTTACCACCACGATTATCATCAACTCCCCAATGAAAAATTAAAGGACAATGATCAGATAAGGAAGGCTGAAGTGTATCATAAAATGGTTTGGGCCAGATTTGAAGAAAAGGAATGTTTACAAAAATATGATCCAATTTACAAAGGGTTGCATTTCCACTCCTGCTACTATTAGACCAAGTGAAGACTGGACCATAAGATCTGACCGAAATCAAATTAGATAGACTTATAGCACTATTAAAAGGGACAATATCTTTTAGAGACAAGGGACAACCACCATATTTTTTATCACTAGCAAGCATACAGTTAAAATCACCACCTATCAACCAAGGATCAGAAGATGGATTTAGAGTGGGAAGTTGATCCAAAAAAGTCTGTCTCAATGATTAAGAGTTTTGAGCATAAACTGACGTAAAAAGAAAATTCAAATTGGATGGCAAATGAACACAGTTATACTGAATGAATTGATCAGTTGCAATGACCCTGGAGAGTTTGAAAATTGATGGATTCCATAAAGTTAATAGTCTGCCATATTTTGATTCATCAAAATTATGATCAAATAACCAAGTAGGAGATATCAAACTAACAGCCTTAAGAGTAGACTGTATGTTTAACTTTGTTTCAGAAACACACATCAAATGAATATCATTAACTTTGATAAGATTTCGAATCTCAACTTGTTTAGAGGGCAAGTTAGCACCCTAATATTCCAAAAGGCAATATTATTCATTTCAATGGGAGAGGGGGAAGTAAAGGGGATGGATTTTTCCTTGTATGTCTAGAATGAGAATTAATTTTTGTTGAAAATAAAGGAAGTACTTCCTGAACTTTAAAATCTTTTCCATTATTCAAATCACCAGGAATATTAGCATTACTTTTACTTATCATGACACATTCACCTGATTTAGAAGAAGGTGGAAGAATAATGTGATCAGGTGGAGATAAATGGTGATAAGTTGTGATAACCCGAAATTCTAGACATTCGTAATTGATAAAATAATTGGGTTAATTAATAGAATACAGAATTGTAGATTGAACAAATGAATCTAATTAAGGAAATATTTATATTTGTAATTGTGTTGTGTATATATACATAAATTTTAAATAGAATTATTATATACAAGTTGAAATTGTATTTGTTTAAATATATGTATATATATAAAACTGATCTAAAATTCGATTTAAATTTGGATATTTAAATTTAAATTCAAAGGGTAGATATCTACATCTTAAATCATACCTTGGTTTTTAAAATATATCTTTATTTTTATTAAGAACATAAGTTATTAGTATTATTTTCTTCCTAAAGGAATTTATTTATTAGGATATGTATGTATAAATTAGAAAATTAATTCCAAAAGCTTTATAAATAAATAATTTATACATGATTACAAATGTAAGTATAGGAATGTATCTAATTACAAGTGTAGGTGAATTATAAATTGTAATTGACAAATATTAACTAAGAGCTTATATTTATAAAAAGATAAAAACATTATGTACATGTAAATATACATAAATACATAAATATGGCTTATATAAATTAATAAAAGAGACAAGTTTAACACTTGTAAACGTTATAAGAACATTTGTACAAATTTATGCATATGTGTAAACAAATTAGCACCTAAGAGTACAAGTGTCACCTTTTATTTCTATTTCTTTAATTATTTATTTATTTCAAAATTTCTCTTCAAAACATGTATCTCCTCATTTATCAACTCTTTTCTATTTCAGCTCAAAAGAAAAAAAAACTTCTCTTCATCTTTCAAATTAAAAGAAGACCATAAAACTGAAACCAAATATAAGAAAATTTAAGAAATAAGCTACAACATAAGTTACAAAGATTCAAAATTTCAACAATGCAAATCAAAGTCAAAACTGCACATCTTCAGTTATGCAAAACCTGTAAACTCCTGTAACTCATCTTCAAGTATGAAAGCAAAACTATTTTGAGACCTGCATTTCTTAAAATCTGGAATCAAGCATGCATGCAGTTTCAATTTAAAGAAGCAAGCATTCCAGTTTAAAAATAGGAAAGCAACTCAGTGTTCATCAAACAATTCAAGTTTTTTTTTTAAAGAAAATAAGGGGAAAAAGGGGTCTACTGCATTTCCCAGTTCTCAGAATCGAAACAGCTTTCAAAACATTCTGGAGGCTCTGTTCATTTTTTTTACAGGTGAGTAAGCCTCTTAAAAACAGATTTAATCATATTGTAGTTTAATTTATTTTTGCATGTGATGAATTTGGCTTGTTTATGGATATTTGAACAGTCATGTGTGTATGTTGTGGATAAGAAATGCCTGAAGATAGGAAACCTATTATGTTCATCTCTGTTCATTTTAAACTGTTTCCTTAGAGAAATTTCAAAAGAAAAATAAAAATATTTTAATCAAAACTATGTTAGATCTTTATATATGAATAAAAGTTGTATGTTGATGTTTGATGGAAATTTTAAAAATAGTCTCTGTAAATTTAAATATACAGATAATTTTTAAAAAAATGGAATTTACAGTAAGTCACTGCTACATGCTCAAATTTGATATTCTTAATTTTTTCTCTAGATTGTATATATGGATTAGTTGTTAAAAATGATGAATTTAACATGAATTTCAAAAAAAAAAATTATAGTAATATTCAAATTGGAATTTGGGAATGAAGAGTTTAAGCAATTTGATCAATTGCCGATGATAAACTACATGATTGTAGCTAAGATTTGGATCGAAGCTTGCATGTATGTTACAGATTAAGGGAAAAATACTTTTAAAATTTTCCAATGTTTGATTTGATCGAATTTGAGGAGATTAGGGTTTAAGCTTACAGTTGTTTTCGGCATGAATGGCATGGCATTGCGTCGATTATGATGAATCGAGCTTGTTCATTTTTGGTGAAGATGTAGTGCATGGATGTGGGTTTCGATGGTGGAGTTGGCAGTGTTTAACGGCGACAAGATGGTCGTTGATGATGTGGATTTGTGGTTCGTGCTTCGCTGCAGTTTTCGTGCGTTTGGTCGTATTTTGATTCGAGGACTTTTGGTTGGATCTGGGTTGAGATTCGTGGTCGCGTGTTGACGTGTGACTGACGTCGATGGTCGCGACGTCCTAACTTGGCCGGAGTTGTTGGTGTATGTGCACGAGACGGCCGTGTACGCTGGGTAGTTTGAGGTTTGGGGATGACGATTGGAAACTCGAAGATGCTTTCGAGTTATTCGCGTGATCGACTCGAAGATTTTGGAGTTTGGGTTTGCTTCGGGGTTGTCCCTAGTGGATTCATTGATTTGCTCGGGTTTTAGGTATTGCTTTCTGGTTGTTCTGGGTAATGTTAAAGTTTACAGGTTTAAACTCGAGTTTGGATTAATATTAACCAAGTATAAGTTATAAAACAGGTTTTATGAAAGAAAACAATTTTTAAAAAAAAACCTTGTAGTTTTAAATAGATGTTAATCAAACTTATAAAAGAATTAATTAAATTTATTTGCAAATTTAAATGGTTTTAAAGTGACCCTTTTGTAAGTAATTATCTCAATTTAATTCTAGTTTAAAAAGAAGTGATTTTAATTTAAAGAATTAAAGCAAGGTCTTAGGTTAAAAGTTTAAGTAATGGTTTAGTAACTTATGATTTCAAATTATTTTGAAAATAAATAAGTTTAAATTGGATAATTAAATTATTTTAAAATTTTAAAATTGATTTCTAAAAACCTTATTTTCAAATAAGGTTATTGATATGATTTTGAAAACAATTGAATAACTTGTTTTCAGTTATTAGAATTTGATTTAATTCAAATAATTTATTTATGAAGATAAATAATTATTTTAATATGAATTTAAGAATACTTATTTAATATGATTTGTTAATAAGTAAGGTTTAATTAAGATAAATGTTTTTCTTAATTAATTAAGGATTTTAAATATAGGAAGTTAATTAATTGCTTAATTAATTTTAAATAATTAGTTAATTATTTATTTAATTTTTAATAATCACTTAATTATGGATTAATTAAGTGTAATTACTTAATGAAGTAATTATTGGTTAATTATTGAACGTAATTAAGGAAAGAGGAAATTACTTATGAAAGCAATTAATGGAAATTACTCATGGGAGTAATTAAGTGAAGTAATTAATGGTAATCACATGATGTTATCAATTAAGGAACTGATTAATTTAATTGTTTTAAAGTTAATTAATTATGGAGCAATTAATTAATTAAAGCATTAAGGATTACAAATGATGGAATTAATTATTTGTTAAGTAATTAATTAAGAAATCAATTACTTAATGTAATTAATTGGGACTAATGTGATTAGTTTAGATTAATTAATTAAGTTTAATTAATTTAAACACTTGATGATTGATGAATAATTACTTAATGTAATTAATGGAAGAATAATTACTTAAGGAAGTAATTAATAGTAATTACTGGATGTAATTAAAGATGTTGATGATGGAAGTAATTCGGATTAAATTCCTACGTAATTAATCAGGGGATTAATTGAGATAATTAATTAAGGGTAATTAATTTTTGAAATAAGGTAATTAAGAAGAGTTGATGTCCGAATGGGATTAATAAAGGGATTAATTAGAAGATAAATTAAGGTTTAATTTATTCAATGAAGTAATTAAGGGTAGTTGATTGCTGGATGATATTAACCAAGGGTGATTAATAATTATGGTTAGCAACCAATTAATGAAGTAATTAAAGGTAAATTACTGTATTTGGTTAAGAATACATTTATTTTGTGAAATTAATTAAGGGATAAATAGAATGATATTGGAAGCCTTTGATTTATTGTTATCCCTAATATGTGGTTCGTGATGCTATGTGATAAGATATATTTGATTTAAACTGTGTTGATGAGGTTATCTATTGATGATGAATTATGTGACATTCTGTATTTAAAATTGAGATGTATTTCACTTGAAAATTTAAGATGATATTGGTTTCGAAGAGACCGGAGTCGGGTATTAGTAAATACCCAAAACCACTTCGATCCTTTATAAATTGATAAGTGAAATCAATAAGCTGTAATGGAAGGATTTAAGTGTATTGGACCTTTTAATCTAAGTTTGGTACTTAGAAAATTAATGTGTGAAATAAGTGGAGACCGACAACTTGTAAAGTTGTAAACCTATATATGAGTTACCCCGGGTTCTATATAAGTTGTACGCATTTGTATTCCATGTTAGATGGGTTTACTCATGCTGGTTTCCAGCCTGACCCGGGTGTTACTTTGATGTAATGCTCGGGTCAGACCGAGTATTACAGATTTTCAGGTAAGGATGTTCTGGAGCTCAGGAGGCGAGCTGGATGGCAGGGACGTATGGAGAGATTCCACTATGATATTGTATATATATCTGTGACATGTTAATTATATCTGTCGAATGTTGTATAAAATTATTGTAACTCTGATATGTCAATGTAAATTGATATATACAGTTTTCTTTGGTATAAATATTATTATTATTGATATAATATTTTATCCGCTGCGAATGTGAGATTGTGTGTTTGTTTATGTTCTTCTTCTCTTCTTTTCTTCTTTTCTCTAACTATCTGGAATTTTCGGGGTCGAAATTTCCGGGTCGTTACATTTGGTATCAGAGCGAAGGTTAAGCGAGAACCTTGGCTCTGGTGGGGTTACCCATTAAGAATAGGGTAAGTGGTACCCTAGAATGAGTTGAGTATATATATATGAGAGAGCGTACTTGTTATTTTCTTATATAAAGGTCTTTTAAATGATTTCAAAAGTAAATGAATCTTATATAAGAAATAGATTATCTATTATATTAAGGAAGTTGGTTGTAGTATTAATTAAATTAAAAGTAATAGTAAGAATTAAGAAGTAATAGAAATTCAACCAAACTGGAATTAAATTTGGGAAAGGTTTCTGGATAAGGGTAATCAATTAATTTATGTAATTAATTAAACTTTATTTAATGAGATTAATTTATAGATGATAAGTTGGAAATGATAAATAAAGAAGGAGTTACTTAATGAAGTAACTAGAGGTAAGTAATTTAAGGGACAATTACTTAATGAAGGTAATTAAGAAATAAGTTAATTACCGAATGTGATTAATTGTAATTAATTAATGATGTAATTAATTTAGAGAAATAATAAATAATATTATTTAATGCATTTGAATGAAATGGTCCTATTTCAAACAAGAGTTGTTTGAAAATTTAAAGGAATTTGTTTTGAATTAAAACCAAAGGTGGTTTAAAATTTTAAAGTATAACTTGGTATGTAAAAGAAATTAATATGTATACATGTGGATATACATAATATCAAAGATGATTTGAAATAAACTCTAAATGGTGAGTTTTGAATTTGGAATAAGATGTGATACCCGAAGTGCTAAGTTTTGAACTTACAAATGGGAAGATTATTAATGTGAAGTTTAGAATTTGAAATGGAAATTCAAATTGGGTAAGATTGTTTGGATTAAGTGAATTGAGTTTAACTGGGGAGAGAGTTAAATAAGTTGGAATGATCAATAGGATTTGGGAATTTCAAGATATTCGGAATTTAATTTGGGGAGTTAAATGATTTATCTGAATTGGGAGTTTGTGTGATCTCAAAATGGGTTTGAGATCTGGAAATTGTAAATTGATGGATGCTTTAAGATGAATTAGATGATATCATCCTATTGTTGTTAAAAATCTTTAAGTTGTGAATTGGATTTGTTTAAATGAATAAGAAATGGAGTATGGTAATCCATTGTTGGGATAAAAAGGTAAATTGATTTAAAGGAATTAAATTGACAATTGAAGTATTAACTTGAATTTATGTAATTCGAGATGGTTCATAGTGAACTGGAATTTGAAGTTGGTTCAAATTGAATTTGATTTGAATTAATTGAAATAGTAATTGAGGATGTATGAGTATAAGGTTCAAATGGGAAATTTGAATTGGGTTAATTTGAATAATTTGGAATTGTAATTAAAGTTGAATAGTATAAAATTCAAATGGAATTTGAATTGAATTTGGAAAGAAATCAAGAATAATTCAACTTGATTTGGAAATGGAGTTTGAAATTGGAATTAATTCAAACTGGAGTTGAAATGAATTGAAATTGGAACTAGTTCAATTGAAATTTATCTGAATTAGAAGAATTTGAGATCAAAGTTGAATAAAGTTAAATTTGAAAAGGGATTGAGAATTAATTCAACTTGAAATGGGAATAAATCAAGTCCAATGGAAATTGAAGTAATTGGAGTTAAGTCAATTTGAATGGAAGTGAAAACTTAAATTGAATTAATGAAAATGGAGATTGGGAAGTGACCAGTTTTGACTCTGGACTATTTTTAATACAAATTATTTTAATATAAACCTATTTTTTTTCCAAGCTATTTATTATATATACAACCTTTCTTTTAAAAGCAAAACTATCTTATACTTGTTTTACAATTATTTTTAAAACTGTTTAACAATTTTCCAACTGTTTTATAAACTAATTACTATATTTCAATTATTTTACAAAACTAATTACTATCTTACTATTATTTTGCAATTGTTTAAAATTTCTATAATTATTTTAACTATTTTCTAACTATTTACACCTATTTTACAAACTAGTAATTATTTTCCAACTACTTATCTATTTTTAAAATTTTCAAGCTATTTTCTAAATAAACTAGACGGAGTTCAAACTGTTATTGGTTAAATACCCAATCGTGATAAGAATAGAGGTGATAATCCAAATGAATTGAAGCAATTGTGAGTAAGTGAATGAAAATCAAAATGAATGCGAATAGAAATAGAATTGATTTGGCTAATAACCAATAAAGATAAATACGTAGGGTGTACATATGTTATTCTATTCGCATAGTGATTTGATCCAGATTCGAGCACAGAATTTCGAGATAGTTATATCGGTCCGAGTGGGATTTTTCACTCGATTTTCGATGGCGAACCTGGATATGGATTGTTGATTGGTTATGGATATTCTCTATCATAGTTAAGCTATGCAAGGAGAATGACGGTTTCTGATCAAGAAACCAGATCTGTGTCCGCACTAGGAAGTCGGGTGGACGATACTAGTTCGGAAGTGAAATTGTGTGGTCGAGTGAGCGATCAGATTGGTATAGCGTATGGATGATATGTGTACATCGTACAGATTTGAATGAAAATTATATTGAAAGAGTAATAAAATTTGAATATTTGATTTTGAGTAAACAAAATTAAATATCTTTGTTTTTATAAAATGAAACTCCCCTTGTTGAATCTTTTGCCAAAAGGAAAGGGTTTTTGAAAATGTTTGAAGTATAAAAGGAGTTTTATACAAGTTTGAAATGATCCAAAGTTTTAAAGATTATATATATATCTGTGTGTGTGTGTGTCTATATATATATATATATATATATATATATATATATATATATATATATATATATATATATAAAGGATCCTATGAGGATTTTGGAAAAAGGTTTTGGAAACCTATGGATTTGGAAAGGCTTTTGATTTTTGGGTAAAATCAATATTGAATTTGGAAAGCCTACTTTGAGAATTATCGATTTTGGAATAATCGATTTTGTGTAAAGAAGCTTTGTATGAGACCATACTAGGTGTATGATTTAAAGATATTATATATGTATAATATAAAGAGTTTTGAGGATGGCTCTGGGGAAAAAGGCGCTCCCTTGGAATGGACTTCTCAGGAGTACCACTGGGTGGTGCTGCCTTGAGCCCCAAGGGTGGTTCTAAAGTTGATCATGTGAGGAGTCCGGACAAACTAGTTCCTGAGGATTATTGGGTAGCGAAATTCGAGGGCGCTGATGCCTACAGGGGCATTTGGGTTATGCTGTGACGACATTGTAACTCGATGTCACTGCGATCTACTATGGGGACCATAGAGAAATTCGTGTGGAGGATGAGTGTCAACGGTCTACACTTGATTTTGCCGGAAAGGCAACGCAACATCGGTAGACTGCGATCTATGGTCGAGTGGAGTGGAGAAGTTTCATTCTTTTGGCAGCGAAATTCGAGGGAGCTGATGCCTACAGTTACATGGGTTTTTGCTGTGATAGCTACGTAACCCCAGTTGTAGCTGCGATCTGTACCGGGTTCCATGGTGTAATCGAGGGGCGCAGAGGCCTATAGTTATCTATGGATTTTGTCGGGATGGCAACGTAACCATCAGGTTAACTGTGACCATGGATGGGGGTGATGATTTTCAGAGCATTCTCACCAAAGATATATACTCTATTTTCAAAAACTGTTTTCTATATTTTCAATAAATTTATTTTTCAAAGTATTTTCACTGGGTGTTGAAAACGGGTCTGCTAAGTACTTATAGATTTTCAGTCGTACGCCTGATCAACGTATGACCGAATTTCTGTGAGAACAAGGATGGACTGTTAAAATATCGAGTTATAAAAAGTATTTTTATAAAACCATTTTATAATATTATGTAGATTTTAAAAGTGCTTCAAAGAATAATTTTTCTAAAAAGTAAGCATTTTCGTTCCTTTTCGAGGACGAAAAGATTCAAAGGGAGGAGGAATGTGATAACCCAGAATTCTAGACATTCGTAATTGATAAAATAATTGGGTTAATTAATAGAATACAGAATTGTAGATTGAACAAATGAATCTAATTGATGAAATATTTATATTTGTAACTGTGTTGTGTATATATACATAAATTTTAAATAGAATTATTATATACAAGTTGAAATTGTGTTTGTTTAAATATATGTATATATATATAAAACTGATCTAAAATTCGATTTAAATTTGGATATTTAAATTTAAATTCAAAGGGTAGATATCTGCATCTTAAATCATACCTTGGTTTTTAAAATATATCTTTATTTTTATTAAGAACATAAGTTATTGGTATTATTTTCTTCCTAAAGGAAATTATTTATTAGTATATGTATGTATAAATTAGAAAATTAATTCCAAAAGCTTTATAAATAAATAAATTATACATGATTACAAATGTAAGTATAGGAATGTATCTAATTACAAGTGTAAGTGAATTATAAATTGTAATTGACAAATATTAACTAAGAGCTTATATTTATAAAAAGATAAATACATTATGTACATGTAAATATTACATAAATACATAAATATGGCTTATATAAATTAATAAAAGAGACAAGTTTAACACTTGTAAACATTATAAGAACATTTGTACAAATTTATGCATATGTGTAAACAAATTAGCACCTAAGAGGACAAGTGTCACCTTTTATTTCTATTTCTTTAATTATTTATTTATTTCAAAATTTCTCTTCAAAACATGTATCTCCTCATTTATCAACTCTTTTCTATTTCAGCTCAAAAGAAAAAAAAATCTTCTCTTCATCTTTCAAATTAAAAGAAGACCATAAAACTGAAACCAAATATAAGAAAATTTAAGAAATAAGCTACAACATCAGTTACAAAGATTCAAAATTTCAGCAATGCAAATCAAAGTCAAAACTGCACATCTTCAATTATGCAAAACCTGTAAACTCCTGTAACTCATCTTCAAGTATGAAAGCAAAACTATTTTGAGACCTGCATTTCTTAAAATCTGGAATCAAGCATGCATGCAGTTTCAATTTAAAGAAGCAAGCATTCCAGTTTAAAAATAGGAAAGCAACTCAGTGTTCATCAAACAATTCATGTTTTTTATTAAAGAAAAAGAGGGGAAAAAGGGGTCTACTGCATTTCCCAGTTCTCAGTATCGAAACAGCTTTCAAAACATTCTGGAGTCTCTGTTCATTTTGTTTACAGGTGAGTAAGCCTCTTAAAAACAGATTTAATCATATTGTAGTTTAATTTATTTTTGCATGTGATGAATTTGGCTTGTTAATGGATATTTGAACAGTCATTTGTGTATGTTGTGGATAAGAAATGCCTGAAGATAGGAAACCTATTATGTTCATCTCTGTTCATTTTAAACCGTTTCCTTAAAGAAATTTCAAAAGAAAAATAAAAATCTTTTAATCAAAACTATGTTAGATCTTTATATATGAATAAAAGTTGTATGTTGATGTTTGATGGAAATTTTAAAAATAGTCTCTGTAAATTTAAATATACAGATAATTTTAAAAAAAATGGAATTTACAGTAAGTCACTGCTACATGCTCAAATTTTGATATTCTTAATTTTTGCTCTAGATTGTATATATGGATTAGTTGTTAAAAATGATGAATTTAACATGAATTTCAAAAAAAAAAATTATAGTAATATTCAAATGGGAATTTGGGAATGAAGAGTTTAGGCAATTTGATCAATTGCCGATGATAAACTACATGATTGTAGCTAAGATTTGGATCGAAGCTTGCATGTATGTTACAGATTAAGGGAAAAATACTTCTAAAATTTTCCAATGTTTGATTTGATCGAATTTGAGGAGATTAGGGTTTAAGCTTACAGTTGTTTTCGGCATGAATGGCATGGTATTGCGTCGATTATGATGAATCGAGCTTGTTCATTTTTGGTGAAGATGTAGTGCATGGATGTGGGTTTCGATGGTGGAGTTGGCAGTGTTTAACGGCGACGAGATGGTCGTTGACGATGTGGATTTGTGGTTCGTGCTTCGCTGCAGTTTTCATGCGTTTGGTCGTATTTTGATTCGAGGACTTTTGGTTGGATCTGGGTTGAGATTCGTGGTCGCGTGTTGACGTGTGACTGACGTCGATGGTCGCGACGTCCTAACTTGGCCGGAGTTGTTGGTGTATATGCACGAGACGGCCGTGTACGCTGGGTAGTTTGAGGTTTGGGGATGACGATTGGAAACTCGAAGATGCTTTCGGGTTATTCGCGTGATCGACTCGAAGATTTTGGAGTTTGGGTTTGCTTCGGGGTTGTCCCGAGTGGATTCAATGATTTGCTCGGGTTTTAGGTGTTGCTTTCTGGTTGTTCTGGGTAATGTTAAAGTTTACAGGTTTAAACTTGTAACGACCCTAGATTTTAATTTAATTTAAATTGATAATTTAAATGAATTTTTGAATTAAAACTGTGAAATGTATAGATGGATTGATGCGAGTTTCCCCGATTCAAATAGAAATTATATTAAGTCATATGAATTTAAAGATTTGTATATATGTGAATATATATGTATATATTGGATTTTTAAATAAATTTTTAAATAAATGATTTTAAAAATAAATATAGAGATATATATATGTGTATACATTAGATATGAATTGTAAATGAATGGTTTAATAATAATTGATAATAATAAGTATTACAATTGATGGTTAATAATAATTTGAATTTATAAATTATATATATAACAATAAATATTAAAGTAAAATAAACAATTTAAGTTAAAATAAAATAGGAATAAAAATACAACACAATAAGTATTTAAGTTGAAAATTAATATGTAAGTCATAAGAAAAGAAAAGAAATGACATTTAAATATGAAACAAAGTTGAAAATAAATATGCAAAATAAACGAAACAAAAGTATAAAATGATAACAAATAAAATACATTTAAATATGAAAAAGAATGTAGACGAAAATAAAACAAACAAATAAAATACAAAGGACTAAAACAAAAATACGTTTTCATGAACACTTAAACAAACATATATGCAAAAGCTTGTGAAAGAAAATAAAGTAAAATAAATATCCACAAAACAAAAATAAAAGCAAACCTGAATAAATACAAGCAAATATAGAACTAAATATGTAGGCAATGCAAATAAAGTATACAAGACAATATGTGATGAACTCAATGATAAAAGCAAACACAGATCAAACAGCATATCTATATAAGTGTATGCATAATGTACTTGTAAGAATTAAAATAAGATGGTTGTTGCATTGAAGCATGAAGCATTTAATGCTTTCAAACCAGCCCATACCTATTGTACAAAACTGTTTCCATATATTTATATACATCCATATTAGCTGATATTCATTCAAAAACAAAACTTAAGCAAGCCAGAAAAAAAAAATTCAAAAACTGAAGACTTAAAAGCTTCAGCAAGCAAAGAACTCAAGCCTGTTCAACATTATCAACTCTGTTTTTTTTTTCCTGGAAAAACAAGTGAGCAAACCTCTTAACTCTGATTTTTATCTGGATGTTTGGATTCGTATGAGAAGCTATGTTGTGAATATATTTGAATGTTGTGCCTGCTTTATGTGTATATAAGTGTGTGGTTGGGTTTATAACTGATGACAGGTATGAACATATCCTGTTCAAACTTACAGGCTGCAAATTAAAAAAAAAAAAGAAAAAGAAAAAAAAAACAATACTCCTTTCTCTGATCCATTATAGGCTTCAAGATTTAAACAAACTTTGTTCAAAAAATCAGAATCTAACTTTTAAAAATTGTTTTAAGTTAATTTTGAAAATAACTTTTACTGGAAGAAGAGATATGCAGTAAAACTCAAATTAATGTCAAAATTAAGGTATCATAAATTTTTGATTTACTTATATGGCATGATTTACTTTAAGAAATCATGATTTTTAAAAGAGAAACCACGATTTTTAAATTAGTAAATTATGAAAACTTGCTGGTTGAACTTAAATTTGGTTTTAACGAAATTATGATGCTCAGAGGGTTTTTAGATCTCGATATTGAAGTTGAAGCTCGCTGGAAGATTGAAGACCATCAGAAAAATATTCGATAATTTTATAATGGGTTGTGGATGGCGAACGAGGTTGATTTTGGATTTAACCCTAGTTTGGCAAGGCTGGAGGAATGATATCACCCCGTGGTCTCTGGTGCATCGAGTTCAACAAGGGCTCGGGAATTTGAAGCTTTGACATGGTCGAAGTGATTGACGGAGCCGCTGTTTTTCTGATGGACGGAGGAGCGAAGGGGAGGCGATGCCAGGTTTGTGGATTTGGGTTTAATTCAATCGAACTGCTCGATTTTGATTTGATGAATTTCTCACTTGTTTGGGTGGTCGTGAAGCTTGAAGGAGTTGCCGTCGACTTGGCAACGTGATCGTGGTTGATCGGAAGAGCTCCGATGGGCCGTGCACGTAAACGTGTATCACTGTGTATCAGTGTGGTTTTTGTTTTGGAAATGGAGGAGAAGAGGTTGTATTGGGTTTGGCTCGGGGAGATGCTCGAACAGTTGAAGGGATTCGCGGGGTTGTACTCGAGTTCGAGGAGTGGGTATAAAACTAACAGTTTATACTTGAACTAAAAAAAAAAAAAAAAAAAAAAAGAAGAGTAGTGAGAAAGGAGGGAACTCGGGAAAATAGGTAAATCACTCGGGTCTTAACTCGAGTTACCAAAGTTTTACTCAGGTATAGTTTTTGTTGAACTTGAAAATTTTAAAGTTATAACAGCTTTTGTTTAAATACAAAATTAAGTTTATTTATGGCAAAGTAATTAAGTGAAAGGGATTTTGAAACGGTGTTTCAAACATATTGTGAATAATACTTAAATTTTAAATATGATTGAACTTTACTTTAAGTAGTGAAGTTAATAATTTCTATTTCATTAACGAATGAATTTTCTATAGTAAATCGATTTATAATTAATAATGGTTAATGTGAGAAAATTTCTTTAAAAAGGGAATTAAAGAAACTAAATAGTTAATGAAATCATTAGCTAAGATTGTTTGAACAATTAATTAATGTGATAAAAATTTTAACCATAAATTAGATTAATAAATTTAATGATAATAAATTATGGAATTACTAAGTATAATTACATAACGATAGAAATTATGGAATTGATTTATTTAGCATAATTAATTGAGTTAATTTGATTTATTTAAAAATCTAAATTTCTTAAGTTAATTTATTCAGAATAATCATTTGATAATTTTGAAAATATAAATACTTATAGAAGTAATTAATAGATAATTAATGAATGTAATCAATTAAATGATGATTTGAAATTTTAGTAAATTATTGTTAATAAATTTGAAGGATTAATTAATAATGTGATTTATTAAGATTAACTTAATAATTTAAAGATTAGTTGATTCATTAATTAAGAATAATAGTTAAAAATTAAGGGTTAACTAATAAATTGTGAAAGGGAATTTATTTCAGATAATTTGTAATTAAATTATGATAATTAACCCGGATTTATAATTGATACATCCGATTTAAAATTAATTATTTGATTAATAAATTCAATTGTGAATGTTTGGACTTGGTTGAATAATTGTTTTGTTTGATACCCCTGATATGTGATGCTTTGTTTTGAGCTGTGTGACTTATTTATCTGTAATTTATTATCTGTGAATCTGTGAATAGACGATAAGCGTTATAGTTTATATCGTTTATCAACTATATTCCTGTATTCTGATCTGTGATGATTGTATGATGTTGCACTACTGTGTATAACCCCTGGACCACACCATACACACACAAATATGGATTTCACGAGGAAATCGATTAAGTCGCAGATTTTTGAAATAGTTAAATTTGAATTTTTAAATTCAAATGTTTTGGAAATGGAATCGGAATAAATGTGAAAAGCTTTTGGAATGGAATTTCAAAATAGAATTTATTATTTTTAAATTACTTGATTAAGTTTTGGAATTTAAATAAGTTGTTTACTTAATGATTGTTATAAGCTCCGGCGAATCGGATTTGAACGGTCGAATCTATGACATTCGAGTACGATTTGAAGTATGGATGTCGATTTTTGAGCGGGCAAAATCCGACTCGTTACATTTGGTATCAGAGCTAAGGTTAAACTTTAGCTCAGGAGTGTAACACATTAAGTAACTCATTAGAGATAGGGTGAAGTAAATCCTAGAATGAGTAATCCTTAAGATATCCGTTTGAATGCCTCAGTAAATTCTTTTACTATCCACTGATAGTAAGTATGAGGGCAAAAAGAGAACGAGATAGAGGACAGGGAAATACGACTATAATTGGTTAATACCCTGTGACAGTGGAAACAACTTTCTTATCAATTTTCTTTGATTCGTTTTCAAATTCTTTTGAATTGTATTGATAAAACGATTTTGGTTGAGAACAAATTTTGAATTTCTGTTATAACTTCTTGGGTGGAATAAAATATGAAATATAAACTTTGATGTATTTATCAACATATAAAACTCTAAACTTAAGATCTTAATATTTGGCTTTTGATTTTAATTGTAGAGAACAAATAGCGTTAGCCGAGGAGGAAAGGTCAGGAGAGTGGGTGATTATGCTTCATCCAGTAGGGTACGAGATGATGAAGGTGAGTCATCAGTTCATAGGGAATTCCCAGTGGAGCCTGTAGTGAAGCCCCAACGACCAGTGGAAGAAGAAGAAGATGAAGAGGAATTCGAAGAAGAAAATGAAGACGAATTCAAAGAAGAAAATGAAGAGGAATTCGAAGAAGAAGAGTTCGAAGAGGAATTCGAAGAAGAAGAGTTCGAGGAAGAATTCGAAGAAGAAGTTGAGGAGGAATTCGAGGAGGAGGTTAAGGCGGAAGAAGAACCTGACGTGGAGGAAGAGTCCGAAGGTGACGAAGCAATTCATTGGGATTTAGATAATGCCGTGGATGATGATCCCATTGAGGACGAGGAGTTAAATGGTGGGTATCTTATTCTGGAAGAATCTGATCCGGAAGAGATTTTTGAGACAGACAATGAGGTTGAAGTGATGGACCTGTCAGGGCCTGAGAGGGAGGGTTCTGAGAGTGAGGATTGGTAGTTGGTTGGTTTGACTCATTTTGGGGTATTTATATAGGTATTTTGGACTTGAGATCGTAGTAAAAGTTGGATGTTAGTGGGTTATGTATGACTATAACTCATGTACTAATATTTTGAGTAGTGTTTAATATAAAATATATTATGAATGGCCTGAAAATATCCAGTTTGATCTGAAAAGATATTTCTCTATCTTTTATCTATCTTTGTTGTTTTCGTGCATGCGAATTTCGAGGACGAAATTCTTTTAAGGGGGAAAGTTACTCGAGTTTGGATTAATATTAACCAAGTATAAGTTATAAAACAGGTTTTATGAAAGAAAACAATTTTTTAAAAAAAAACCTTGTAGTTTTAAATAGATGTTAATCAAACTTATAAAAGAATTAATTAAATTTATTTGCAAATTTAAATGGTTTTAAAGTGACCACTTTTGTAAGTAATTATCTCAATTTAATTCTAGTTTAAAAAGAAGTGATTTTAATTTAAAGAATTAAAGCAAGGTCTTAGGTTAAAAGTTTAAGTAATGGTTTAGTAACTTATGATTTCAAATTATTTTGAAAATAAATAAGTTTAAATTGGATAATTAAATTATTTTAAAATTTTAAAATTGATTTCTAAATGCCTTATTTTCAAATAAGGTTATTGATATGATTTTGAAAACAATTGAATAATTTGTTTTCAGTTATTAGAATTTGATTTAATTCAAATAATTTATTTATGAAGATAAATAATTATTTTAATATGAATTTAAGAATACTTATTTAATATGATTTGTTAATAAGTAAGGTTTAATTAAGATTAATGTTTTTCTTATTTAATTAAGGATTTTAAATATAAGAAGTTAATTAATTGTTTAATTAATTGTTTAATTAATTTTAAATAATTAGTTAATTATTTATTTAATTTTTAATAATCACTTAATTATGGATTAATTAAGTGTAATTACTTAATGAAGTCATTATTGGTTAATTATTGAATGTAATTAAGGAAAGAGGAAATTACTTATGAAAGTAATTAATGGAAATTACTCATGGGAGTAATTAAGTGAAGTAATTAATGGTAATCACATGATGTTATCAATTAAGAAACTGATTAATTTAATTGTTTTAAAGTTAATTAATTATGGAGCAATTAATTAATTAAAGCATTAAGGATTACAAATGATGGAATTAATTATTTGTTAAGTAATTAATTAAGAAATCAATTACTTAATGTAATTAATTGGGACTAATGTGATTAGTTTAGATTAATTAATTAAGTTTAATTAATTTAAACACTTGATGATTGATGAATAATTACTTAATGTAATTAATGGAAGCTTAATTACTTAAGGAAGTAATTAATGGTAATTACTGGATGTAATTAAA
This sequence comes from Allium cepa, assembly GCA_030765085.1. Taxonomy (NCBI): domain Eukaryota; kingdom Viridiplantae; phylum Streptophyta; class Magnoliopsida; order Asparagales; family Amaryllidaceae; genus Allium; species Allium cepa. Next base: position 988,845,488 of record CM060929.1, on the reverse strand, counting down.
GATGTTGATGATGGAAGTAATTCGGATTAAATTCCTATGTAATTAATCAGGGGATTAATTAAGATAATTAATTAAGGGTAATTAATTTTTGAAATAAGGTAATTAAGAAGAGTTGATGTTCGAATGGGATTAATCAAGGGATTGATTAGAAAATAAATTAAGGATTAATTTATTCAATGAAGTAATTAAGGGTAGTTGATTGCTGGATGATATTAACCAAGGGTGATTAATAATTATGGTTAGCAACCAAGTAATGAAGTAATTAAAGGTAAATTACTGTATTTGGTTAAGAATACATTTATTTTGTGAAATTAATTAAGGGATAAATAGAATGATATTGGAAGCCTTTGATTTATTGTTATCCCTAATATGTGGTTCGTGATGCTATGTGATAAGATATATTTGATTTAAACTGTGTTGATGAGGTTATCTATTGATGATGAATTATGTGACATCCTGTATTTAAAATTGAGATGTATTTCACTTGAAAATTTAAGATGATATTGGTTACGAAGAGACCGGAGTCGGGTATTAGTAAATACCCGAAACCACTTCGATCCTTTATAAATAGATAGGTGAAATCAATAAGCTGTAATGGAAGGATTTAAGTGTATTGGACTTTTTAATCTAAGTTTGGTACTTAGAAAATTAATGTGAGAAATAAGTGGAGACCGACAACTTGTAAAGTTGTAAATCTATATATGAGTTACCCCGGGTTGTATATAAGTTGTATGCATTTGTATTCCATGTTAGATGGGTTTACTCACGCTAGTTTCCAGCCTGACCCGGGTGTTACTTTGATGTAATGCTCGGGTCAGACCGAGTATTACAGATTTTCAGGTAAGGACGTTCTGGAGCTTAGGAGGCGAGCTGGATGGCAGGGACGTATGGAGAGATTCCACTATGATATTGTATATATATCTGTGACATGTTAATTGTATCTGTCGAAAGTTGTATAAAATTATTGTAACTCTGATATGTCAATGTAATTGATAGATACAGTTTTCTTTGGTATAAATATTATTATTATTGATATAATATTTTATCCGCTGCGAATGTGAGATTGTGTGTTTCTTTCTGTTCTTCTTCTCTTCTTTTCTTCTTTTCTCTAACTATCTGGAATTTTCAGGGTCGAAATTTCCGGGTCGTTACATCAGGTGATGATGAGTTAGAAGAAGGAGATTGAAAGCTAAATTGTGAATTGCAAGAGGAAGAAACAGAAGAAGCAAAAGAAAGAGAAGATACAAGTTTAGCTGCAGGTTCAATTGATGAAGTAGATAAGGTATCAAAAGAAAAAGACGAAGAAGACATTGTAGAATCTGACTCATTAGTTAAAACAAGAGAAGGATCTGATAAAACTGAAAAAGGATTTAAGGTAACAGTGGAAAGAGATAAAGAAATAATAGTACTTCCTTCACTACCTTTTCCTTTTCCAACTTCCTCACTCATCATATTATCAACACTCACTTGTTCTTTTCCTTTATCCATTATCACCTTTTTCTTCCATACTGCCTTTTTCCTCCTCTCTACATTTTTCCAGTTCTGATCAATAATGTTGTTATTAGTAAATCCGCAGTTCCCTTGATTCTTATCACCATTCTCACTCTGATTAACAATCCTCTGTTTATCATTCACCTTGATCTTGTTAACTAATTCACATCTAACAGTGTCATGACCAAAGATTTTACAATTTGTACAAATTTTTGGCCTCCAATCATATGACAGTTTTACCTCTGGACAATTTTCTCCCAATTCAGGTATTGCAATAGATTCCGGCAGTTCAAATTCAGGTGAAATCTCAACTAAATCCTTGGCATATTTGAATCTTTGCAGCTTCTCGGTATTATTATCAAAACAAATTAACCTACCAACATGACAAGCTAATCAATTAATCCCTACAAGCGTCCAAAGTAAAAGAGGAATTCTATGAAAATGAATCCACACAGGTACTCTTTTAATCCGAGCTTGAGAAATACCAATAGATGGATCCCATTTGGTGATTATGAACATTCTACCTCTTATAAAAATAGGATCAGAATTAAGAATTTGATCTTTATCTTCTTGATTAGAAAAATTAAAAAAGAAATTAAACCCATCTGATTTGAAATCAACCTCACCCTTGATCTTCCAATACCTTCTCAAGAAATTAACCACTATTAAAAAAGAAAGAGTACCATCCAAAAAGAAACCAACAAGGTGATTATTCCAGTACTTTACACCTTCCTCTCTGATTTAGATCTGGTAAAACAATATGAGACTTATCCCTAGGAATATCAAAATGAATCGGCTTGTATGACCCAGCATTATGAGGAAGAGACTTGAAAAGGGAGGACCAATTAGCATTCACGGGAGATGAGACATTCTTGATACAAGGAGCCTCAGAACCAAGCTGAAAAGAATCAAAAGAAATAGGAAGAGATGAGGAAACAGAATGAGTATTATAAGAAGAAAACGATGGAACGAAAGAAGATGAAAAAGATGATGAAGAAGAGGAAAGAGGAGGGAACGAAACAGAGTCAAAGGAAAAAGAAGACGAGGAAAGAGAAGAAGAGGAAGACACCATTAAAATTCAAAAGGAGCCGAGGAACATCGTGGAGGATATGCAAAAAATGGTGTTTTGATTTTCTTTTGAAAATAACCTTTGTCTTATATTAAAACTATTTTAAACTTTATAAATATACTTGACTATAATTAAAATACATAAGTAAATGTAGAGAATAATATATATAGAATTTTACTATAATTTTATATTTTAAATCTAAATATAAATATTTAAAAATTAAATATGTTATTATTAAAGATAGTTAAAACCACGGATAATTTGATTTTGAAATTAAAGATTATTTTGAGGCTAAAAGTATTTGAAATCAAGATAGATGTTTTTGATGTTTTTAAAAGGAAGGTTTTGAAATCATTTTGAAAACAAGATATAATTTTGAAAAATTATTTTGAATAAAAAGTTAGCGCATACAATACAATGTTCCACTAGATTTTTCGTAGGTTCCATCCTACTTAGGGTTCCATCCCTTTAATAGTCTCGAAGTGGATTCCATTCCATGAATAAATTGGATTTTAAGATGCCACTGCTTTTCTAGGAGTTTTAACAAAATTTCTAATTAAAAAGTAAATTTCTTGAAATCTTGATAATCTTGATATTCTTATTACTCATGAGTCTTCAATCTTGATATCTTGAATCTCTATACTGTACAATCTTCATTCTCGATACCTGCATGGTTAAATCCTGCGTATACATATATATATATATATATCTAAACTTATACTATTAGTATTTATATTTTATAATCTATTCTAAGGTTGTTGCCATCAAAACCATCATCTCACGGACTAACAGTACCGACTTATTTCTGTTGGTCAGATAGCTTTGTGGTTGGCATGGGATGATAGAGTATGGCTAGTAGAGTTGACCCACGACCAGAGATAAATGTTTGGCTAAGGGTTAGAGGCTATGCCGACTTATTTCTAAAATGTGAAGTGGAATGCTTTAGAGTGAAGACCGAGATAGATCAGGGTTAAAGCATCTAGGCATGGAGTACTTGAAGTAAGGAAGGAGTAGAAAGAAACTTGGCCAGTATGGGCTAAGTGGACAAGTTGGTACCTACTTGTTTATGTCGGTACAAATTTAACCTGGTTGGTCCAGAGAGAGTGAGACATCTAGGATATAAAGTGGAGGTCCTATAGATCGTGTTGGAGATATTGGCTCATTCGCAATAAGGTTGGATGGCGACGTAACAACATGTTAAAAGCTTTGTATCTTTAGTTTGTGACTCGTAGTGGGAGGAGGTTCCGAAGATGGCGGCTCGATAAATGGAGAGAGCTATAGAATGAGGAATATGGTTGGTTCCTGGATAATGGAAACTGGATTAGGCAATAGAAGTGCTCAAAATTCGAATGGATCAAAGAAGGGTCGGATGTGAATGATGCTAAGGAATCATTGGTACTCGAAGTATTTTTTGTTGTACTAGAAGGAGGGTATTGTAAGTAAGGATGCCCATGGATCATATAGGGATTTATATACCCTGGACCAGTTGCTTTGGGTCTAGTGCCTAGCTTCGGGCCACGAGACATGTATCAAGTTTTGGGTTGCGTGATACTAAAGTGCAACGAAAACCGAGATTTCCATTAGTTCCTAGTAGTAAGGAGGCTATACGAGTTATCATATATTCAAAGCACATAGACAAGTGATAGTGGGTATTACTTGATAGATGCCATGGTTGCCTAGTTGCTTTATTAGTAGGCTATCACTCTGGGATATCATTGGGAGTGGGTGCTAGAGATAGGGATATCTGGACATCCATCATTCTATGTTGTAGAGTACCTTTATGATATTGTAGAGTAGCATGTTATAGTGTTGTGTGCTAACTCTTTGGTTGCAGGGACATGTCAGGTACCGTTTGTGTACTCTTGTTCCATACCATATTCACATATATAGTATTTTGAGATTCATTTACCACTCATACCAGACTATTGTTTGATCCAAGATTTTATGCTTTGCTTGTTATTATCTTGGGTACACTTAGACTAGATAACAAGTCTAGGTGATGCAGTAGCTGTTAGAAAGACGAGCTCGATAGAGCTATCTCGTATTATATACATATATGGAATTCTACGCTATCCCATTAAGCAACGCTGTGGATCCCGTGGCAGTGCTTGTTTATTTCTATTTGTTAAGACAGTTATTTGAGTTGATTCTATTGTATATACTCTATGACAATTGTATAACTCTATGGATCTTATATTCTGATGATTAGTTTACATTGTTGTTACCGTCTCTTTTGTTATATCTACACTACTAGAAACATTACTTATTGCGATGCCCATTTCCAATGGCCACTGACGGCTCGTCATTTTTTTTTTCCGATGGCTAGTAATCACCGTGGCATTACTGAAAATAAAATAAACTAGCCGCCCACAGCTGTTGAAAACCGTCGTAAGAATACCCGTCGACGGACATCGGAAGCTGTCAAAAAGTTGCTAATACTTCAGCCCCAGACCGACACGTCTTCTTCATTATCTAAAACCTAAATTTCCTTCCCAATCTCACCTCCATCACCTTCTTTACCTACTCCACACCATCAGCAAGCCTCCACGCCACCAAGACTATCCCTGTTTAATTTTGATTTGGTAAATAGGGTTAATTTATTGTTATAGTTGTTTATAACACCTCATTGATTGTTTGTTATACCATATTGAATGCTAATTAAATTGTTACTATAATTGTTTATCATTTAAATGTTGAGAAAAGTAATTTGTTTAGTATTTATGTGCGTTAATTGGTGTATATGCGTTGATTAATTAGTGCACACGAGCATTAGAGCTAGTTTGGATTAATTAGAGTCGATGCTCAGGATTTAGTATATACGTTTTTAAGATGACGAAAATGACGATTTAGTGTATGCATTTCTTGGAATGTAAATAAATTATTTTAAAATTGTTGTATAACACACTTTACATTTTATAAATCCTTAGGTTGTTTCTGGCGCCGTCTGATAAGTATTGTGTATGATCGTTATATGGATATTCATTTTTATAACAGAACAGACATTTATATTCATCTAATACAATATTTTTTGGATTTTCCCCTGTGTTGGACAAATTACAAACACAACAAAGTAATTATATTTTGCAAATCATTTAATTTTAAACAGTTCACAAAATTTCGACAACACTTTCTTTTTGTTCCCTGTATACATGCATAACAGATGATCAAACCAATTTTGAACCTCTGAATGGTGAATCAAATATATTAGTAGAAGCATTTGAGACCATAGAGGAAAACAATATAGAGTACGAGGCCAAGTCTGAATAGAAAACGACAAGGACTGATTAATAGTATATACGTTGTAAAAAGGTAATTTATAGAAGTGTTGATGTTACATTTTTTATATGTTACATGCAGTTATTGATGTTAAATCTTGATATGTTTACTCATAATTGAATGATATGTTCTTCCATGATAAAATAATATGTATATGACAAGTATTACAGATGTCTTTCTTTAGACGTTGGAGTTCTTCGCAGTTCGGTTCTCCCTCTTCATCTCAGAGAGGGACCGTCCATCATGGAGGTGATTGCAGTGGCCCGTCGTAGGAGACGTCATGTATGATGGTCAAACTGCTATCAAAGACAGATGGTTCGTAAGTATTAAATTTACTTCAGCATTATAAATATTTCGTATGATATATTAGTCATGATTTGTCTGTATCATGTTTAATACAGGAGTTTTGAGCTTGAGCTTTCGAATATAATTCTCAGCATTTATAAGACATACATCAGCTGTATGACTATGTGCTGGCCCAAATGGGGTAGGATCCCAGAGCATGGGAGAGCATCTGGCAATACTTCCTAGTAAGTGTAAATTTATATATCATTATATATAATCGCTCGAATGACCCCTTCTCATAATAAGAATGTAGATAACCCTATTCCGGTCTGGTCCGGCATGGAATGAACTTGTAATCTGATGATCGAGTCGATTCCATGATTATAAGTTCATAACCCCATATTGAGCCATTTGTCTAGTAGCAATCGATCACAGAAGCCCTTGACATCTGCATAAATCACTAAAATTTGTTTTTTGCGTTCACTTCAAAATGATACCGAGTTTGATACCACTCACTTCAGTGCTTGGAGTATAAATGAAAGGAGTAGAACGAAGTGTCTCTTCTTAAGAGTAGGTCGAATGAAGGTCAACGAGTTGGTCGGGCTTTCTAGTTCTCTTCCTAAGCCTAAGTATACAGCTTTTTTCATTGAGTTCCATCCCCCCGGTCAAACTACTGCTCCGAGCTAAGCTAAGAAGAGTATATGAGGAAGTCTGGCTGGCTTAGAAGCGAAGAAAATTAAGACTTGGGTCTAAAAAGATGCGCGAAGCCAGTATATTTAGGGGAACAAAGTATGAGAACAGCACTCTTTGACGAATGTAGAAGTTCTCTTTCTTTCAGTCCAGAAACCATAGTAGAAAATTCGCGTGGTTGAAGCTAAAGCAGCTATAGCCACTCTTGCTCTTTCCATTCTTCTTCCGCTGGCGCTAGTCCAACCTGTGCCTACTGATTGCTATCCTTCTTTGGTGACCTTATTGCACGGTTCAGAGAGCACTTGTGTATGTAATGCAAGTGAACGTGTACGAAAAAGCCGTCGTAAAGTTTTTTGTTATGTGATTCATTATTTGTATTCTGATCTAGGAACAATACCAAAGTGTTTCAAAGAGGGGTTACCTTGACTTAGGTCTACCTCCTAATGACCCCACTTAGGCTTCAGTGACTTTCCCAAGAATCAAAGGCTAGCCAACTAGAAGCAAAGGATGATTCCTGCCTTGGAGAAAGGAGGGAGAGCGGAAAGATTGACGGAAGATATTGCCTGATCATAGATCAACCTGATCTGACTCTCCCGTATGGACAACTAAGAATTTCATCAAGCCCCTTACCTTAAAACGATCCAATCCATTCAGGGAAGCCATTCTTTTGACTGGTAGAAGCCTTATCTAGTACCCGCAAAAATGGAGGTCCAATTAATATACTGGGCTGTATATTAATTGAATGAAATGCGCGGTCTCCCAACTAATATACAGGCAAGTTCTTGGCATTTCTTGCCCAAATCTCTTAACCCAAGAAAACAGCTGGTTGTATTTTTTCTTAGTTGCTATTAGCATAGCCTGAAGTTGGGGAATGCAAATTTGATCGAGGCACCTGGAGGAAGGAGGAGAGGTGGAATAAAAAGGCTCGGGATGGATGACAGAGTCTTTGCGAGCCGTATAGGGTGAGAGTCGCATGTAACGAATAAGCATGATTTAGTCTCTCAAGAGCCGGACCTGGGACCGCCAAAAAGTTTCATGGTCAAGAGCTTGCCCTACGAAACCAGATCCATCCGAGCCAGGCGTGGAAAAAGGGATCAAACCCAATGGCTTCACCAGTAGCATAATCGTCGTTTAGGCACTCAAGCAGCACAGCGTCGTTTAGGCACTCAAGCAGCACAGCGCAACCCTAAGTAAAGGCTGGAGAAGCACCGGTTCAGCTGAACTATCAGGGACGCTTGGATGTCAAGCGCATATGGGGTGAATCTTCTTTTTAAAGTTCTAATTGTAGTAGAAATCATGGCAAAGTGTGAAACTAGAAGGGGAAGAGGAGTTTTCACGATAGAAAAGAGAAACGACTCTAAGGAACCAACGATTATCTCTTCTTAAACAACCTATATCCTCCAAACGTAACCAACATTTGATAGATTATCCAACCTCGATCAATCTTAGTTATTGGTGGGGGTTTGTGATCCGACTTACGCCAAGTAGGTTTGAAGGCACAATAGAACGTAAAAAGCACCTTTTCCCCTGCGTCTATGAAAGCAGCAATATGAATATTTTCCGATGGCTTAGGGGGAACTAACAAGAGAACTCTTAGCGCAAACCAGTTTCACTTTACTACATCTGAATTCGAATCTTTATTTTTTGCTCCAGTCATGGTTTGGAATTGGACAAAAAAGATAATAGGAATCCCCAGCCCCAGTATATTAATTGCAGAGAACTCACTATCAATTCTGCTGCATCTATAGTGACATTAAGATCTCCTTCTGCAACATCTTTTCGACGCCCGCCCTTGATTTAGATGTTGGGGAAAGGCAAACCCAAGGTGAGCGAAGTGAACGGGAGGTGACGGCCAGCATACTTATAGGGGGACCGATCCAAACTATTCTTAGACCAGGATGATGTTCGATATTCGAAGGGCCGGCTTCATCTTGACCGGCATCCTGCTCTTGAAAGGGTGTGGTCCTGAATGACTATTGTGTTGTGTTGTCCCAAGGGCATTTGCATTTGGTGAGGAGCTACTAGCGTAGCCGTTGACAAGCCAACATGCACCACACCTCCCTTAGAAGGGAATACATTTCTTAAAAATAAAAATTGCATACTTCACCCCTACCCATTGTGCGAGCTACTCTTCTACTTATTTTGACTAATTGTCTTGAGAAGAAAGGTGGATATTAGTTGGTATCTAGTTCGATTGAGCTTCAAGAAAAATGGTTGGAATATTCATTTTAAAAATCTTTATTTAATTTACTGACTTGCTAAGAGTTGGTTTTCCATATTAGCGGGCTCGATGTACAGCAGGTCACTCGTTGAAGAGTGAGGAATGAACAGATATTGAGTCATCAATTTATTTTAAACCATTTTACAAGGCGGTAAACGTCAAGAACGAGCTGACAACTACAAGGGAAGTGGCTTTCTAATCAACTCTTACCTTGAAACTGCCAATTTTAGAACGTCGTCTTTCGAGCCAACAAACGCGGTTTGAATCAAGCTTGAGCAATTAACTCTCCTCCCAAAGAGAAGAATAGTTTGGACTTGGTATGCTAGGCACCAAAGAGGAGTAGGCAAGAGAGTAATGTGTATTCTCTCACTCTCTTCTACTTGCTTCTGTAGCTCATTCGTTCGCTCTGGATCGATGGTTTGATCGCTCTATGCTCTTAGTTGATTGAGTTCTTCCAACTCTTGCATAATATACCGCATTGGTCACCTCATGGTGTAAACCATGCCGAGATACCCGAAGACCGGTTTTCCCGAAAAGGTCGGTACGATATGACTAATAATACCATATCTGGGCTGAATGAGAATATACACCTCTAGATGACCAAAGAATCAAAAGAAATGCTGGTATAACATGGGGTCTCTCCCTCCTGTAGGATCAAAAAAGGTTGTGTTAAAGTTTCGATCGGTTAATAACATTGTAATTGCCCCCTCCAGTACCGGAAGTGATTTCTAATTTTCTTGAGAGGGAGGGTGGATATTAGTTGGTATCTAGTGCTCGCTTCTTTTTGGGTGTGAAGCAGTGTCAAACCAAAATACCCAAAAAGCATAAGCATCTCCCTGAAAAGGAGGTGATCCAGCCGCACCTTGCAGTGCGGCTAACTTGTTCTTCACTCCTGCAGGGGAATGATGCCTCTATTTACCAGTCTCAGATTTACCAAGATCGAGCCCTAGGCAAGAAGACCTAATTTTAACAGCCGGTACAGCTTATGCAGTAATGAGGTGCGTAGCGTAACATTTCAAACAGGCACCCGACCAGTATATTAATTTTAGCCGTGTGCCAGCATATTAATTGGGCTTAACCAAATCTCTATGCAGACAATAGTGCATATGTTGGCAGCATCTACTAATTCAGAACTTAATTTGAAAGCCATATTTCAATCCGGGCATTTTCGTGATGAAACGGAGGCTAATCATGGAAAAAGGTTGACATTTACCCATTATCGCCTGGACAATTAGACATCCAACTCGTAATTGCAACGACAAACATAATCACTTCTCCAGCAGATTTTTCACCTTTAACATACCTTTCCAGCAAAGAAATTTGCATTTATGTATCTTTCTTGTTTCTCATTTCTTTTTTTCATTCTTTACTGCTCTCTCCAATAAAGAAGGAAGACTTAGGGGAACTTGAATCTAGCTAGGGTAGGGACAATCAACGGATGCTGCTTCCCGGGTAAAAATCAAGATTCTATGATATAACTAAGAGCTACTGCATAACGACCCCTGCTGGTTGCTCCTTAACTTTCGCACGTCACTTCGCTAGCAGTGTAACCGAACTCCCACTCAATGTTCACACTGAAATGGGCCCGATGCAAGACGCCATCGATGATTATATTCAGCTAGTCAACCGGGGAGCGGCTAGAAGAAGTATCAAGTAGGGTAGCAGGGAAACTGGGATCTTTCTTATAGTTATGATATAAGGTTTTCATTTTCGAATACTTTCAGTCAATTCTCATTTGCAAATGCTTGCCCTTTCCTTAATTTATGAAATTCGTAGCCATGGGATTGGCTTCACTTGACAAAAGGAATCCAACATTTCTCAATAATGAAAGGGTGGAGCATTTTGCCGAAATTAAAGCACGCCGAGGGGGACACTGGGCGGGATCTTTTAGCAGCGAATTTCCCATACAGATAGAGGCGCCTATCACAAAATAATTTGAAGGCTTTGGGATCGAGGTCTCATTAGCCGAAGAAGACCCAGGCCAATCCATGATACTTTGCTTTCGTTCATTTGGCTAAGACCTATAGCACTACTTTGGCGAAAGCTTCCCGGTTAAAGTGCTTCTGCAATAATACCCAGGCCGCTCATGCCAAGTAACGAAAATCCTCTGGGAGAGTACAATAGAATTCCCTCTCCTGGAGGGAGAGTACAATAGAATTCCCTCTCCCTGCATGTATTCTAAATGGTTATTGTTTATGCTCGTATAGCATAAAAATGAGTCGTCATTTTTGTCGGTCATTCACTTTCATTACATCAATGTGAATTACCTCGAGAAATAGCAATAGAGCTTTTCCAAACATTTGTAATTCATGGTCTAATTAGACAACATATTGTTTCTAACATCGGGATTGCAAAAAGTAAAAATTGAGAAAAAGAACCGATTGTATAGGAAATACTTCAAGAAGTTATGCAAGGGCATCCTGTATTGCACAATAAAGAAAAAAGAGAGGGAGGGATTGCTAGCTAGGTAGACAAATTAGGTAGCTGTTACGTTCTCTTATTAACCAATTGTGCTCATCTTAGAAGCGAGTTAACCAATTAGCATGAGGTAGTGAAGAAGAATATATACCTGGGAATCATCTACCAGTCTATAAATTAGTAGGCCTGGTGCTTATTTGGGTCTATCACCGGTAGCGCAGCTCACTTTAGCTAATCTAACGACAAGTGCCATCGATTCCGTCCTATAGTTCAGTGGAGGAACTTTAGGGCACCCTTGGGGAAATGCAGGCGATAACTAACTATCATTGAATCAGTCAGTGATTGATCTACTACGAGAGGTCTCTCGTATGATATCGGCATGACATATCTTGTGCGAGTTCAGCTTACTTCGAATGGAATCCGGACACTAGGTAACCAGGGAGGGGGAAGGCGAGAATTTACGTTTCTTATTATCTGACTTCCGTTTGTTTGTTTAACTCAACACCAGCATTACCAAACTAAGGATAGACATGGGAACATCAAATAGTTGCTTTACAATTTGCTGACTAAGTATAAATGTATAACTTCTATTTTTTTCATGCAAGGGACGGTAAACCTACAAGAAGAGGACGTTTCACTTTGCTAGTGCCACTGGAACTCTGAGGTTGCAAAGAATTACTGAGTCAGAAAACCTGAGAAGAAGCCAAGCTGGGTGGGCGCGTATGGGATGCTTGGATCGCATCATGGAGAAGCAATGAATTCAGGTTAAGTCTATCAGATATCATCTTCATTTGTTCAGTAGAGAATCCATAATTTATACCTATAAAATATGATCGTAGTTTTTAATTTGCATGTGTAGATAGACAAAAATTCGGTGAATGGGCAGAAAAATCCAGTCACACACAGTGGTAGCTTGAAAACATTTCAGCATCATCGTGAGGACCTGGTAAATTGATTAATTACAATTATGAACGGTTATTACATTTTTTGTATAAATTTGTATGAATAACAAAAATATACACCAATTACTGCAGGAAAGAGCACATGGGGATCTTGTCTTGTATATGGACATATTTTCACATGCCCATGCCGTTAGGTAGACCAACGACAAGGGATCAGTGACATATGTCTGGCATGAAGATGATAAAACAACGCCGCACATGTAAGTATATTTTAAGTTATAAATTGTTAATAATGACCATTTTAATTAATTAGTTATGAAATATTATAATAATTTCATGTAATATTTAATTGTTTTTCATTTTGTGTTGTAGGAAAAATTTATGCAAGCACGTGCGTAGATGTTCAAGCAATCGGGATAGGAGTAATTGAACTTTGATATACTATTTGCACAATTCTATCTTGTCTAATAAAATTAACAACATTATTGGTAGTTGACCAGCAGCTTTGTAATTTGCTCCATTGTTGGTTACTATTTGCACAATTATATCTTCTCGAGTAAAATTAACAACATTATCCATTAGACCACAAATATACTCAGCACTTTAAAAAATTTCGGTGACATCTGTAAATTTAAGAAAGACAGTTCCTTGGCTAGAATACACAAGAAAATTTATGATTTTTCTTCTATTTTGTGTGCTCCAACCGTCACACATCAACGTACAACCATACTCATCCCAAAAGTTGGAGTAAGTGTCAATGTCTTGTTTGATTTCAGCACACTCTAAATTTAGTTATGTTTTTGATAATTCATGTGCTATGGTTCCTTTAATTCCAGGATCAGCTTCTTGAATGGCCTCTACCATAGTTTCATAGTAAGGATTATTAGCAGCATTGTGTGGGATATGACTAAAGTAAAAAAAATTGATATTGCAGGACCTGTGTGTTTTTTTGCCATCTTTGATGCCTTTTATTGTATTTCTAATAAAAGGTTGAGTTTTATCTCCTCGCTTTTGCACATAGGGATCAATCGTTCTATCTGCTTGTGTTGCTAAATCGTCGTCTATTCTGGTTGATTTTGAATGCTTTAATCCGCTAGATCATATACCCGTTCCGCTAGATCCTACACATGACGGTTGTCTCTTTTCGTTCATATAACTTTTTCTACTTTTCTAAAAGACCCGTCGAACCTATCTATCGTCTGCACATCCACCACTATCGATTTCTTGAATTGTTTTCGATCAGCTATGTTGATTAGCTCTTCTTGTATGCATTATGTTTCAAGCTTTCCTTGATTTCGCTCGCTTCTTTTTTTGTTCAGATGTTCTCGTATAAGTTTTCTGACTTCTTTAGGTATAGTCAAACATATTACTACATCATTTGTCTGTCCTGCTAAATGTTCTTCCATACGTGTTATACCGCCACTAGAAATTATTTTGTGATAATGGTTACATTTGTTTTTCCTTTTTTCACCAATAACTGTCAGACAATAATTCCAAACAGTATCATGATTTGTTGTAATCAAGTGCCTAAATCAGAAACAAAATAAGTTCAAAATTTAATTATTCAATATAATACATATTATTTTGCAAACTAAACAATCCTAACTTTGTTTCCATAATCATCATAATATTTCACATGACAAGATTTATTTTCCAACTTAAACCTGGCCTAAAACATCAAATCAATTAAACCCAACTAAATAATAGTATTAATTAACAGTACCCATTTTAAACCTAACCCATCATCACTTTAACGGTTTAACCCTAGCATCGTTCTCTTGTCGCACGCAGAAAACTTCTCCCCTCTTCAATTCAAAAACAATAGGAAGCCGAGAAAAAAAATTAAAAAACCTATGTCATTGCTTGTAGATGAATTCGAGATCGATGCTTCGATGATGAACCTTCTTCCCTCGGTCTTCAATTCAATTCGAGAACAATGCCTCGTTGATGATGAAGCAGTACAAAAAAACTAGTTAAGATTTTGATTTTGTTATGTATTTTGTATGAATTAGTGTGCTTTTATAGAGAATATATTGATTCCTAATCACATGATTATACTGTTTGGATTCTGTCTTTTTTACATTAGCTAGACAAGATTTGACTGAGGGTTTTAAAATTTGATGATATCTCTTTGTCAATTTGCATCACATGTTTGTAGTAGTTTAATCATTTCGAAGAATAATTGAGCAAAGTTGATTAAGTTGCTATTTGAATTTTTTAATTGGTGAACGGGATGGGTTTTGCATCAAGATTCGTCTGATACATGCCGGAACCGGGCTGAGATGAACGGAACTCCGGCGTGCTAGCCGGACTTTACAACCTTGGTTTAACTACCAAACAACGAATAAATCAATTATTGTACAACAATGTGCATTCCTCTATTCTCAGGCAAATGAAATCAACGGGGAAAATGACTATAATCTATACATCATAGCAGTAGTTAAGGGCGTGTAATGAAATAATATAAATGTTATGAAAAATGATTTCTTTCATATAGCTTTTGGCTGCAAGTTGATAGTAGAGAGTACATGACCAACAATGTTGAGTTTAGCTTAATCATATATGGAATTGTTGAGTTAAGTTTGAGTAGTTGACAAATATATTGTCGTGGAAATATTTGAGCGAATTTGTTCACATGTTAATAGATTAGTCCATTGAGTTAAACTATCACATATAAGTGCCATCAATTCATTATCAAAACATTAGCTAACCTTTATTGGTAATGCACCATAATTTATAGCATCAGACAGAAAAAAACCATTACATTCCAAATAAAAATATGTGATGCCTTGGATAAGTTATTGGTTATGTAATTTGCATGGAAAGGATCAAAATATCAAATGATGTGTGAGCAGAACTAAGTAAAAGTGAACAAGAATAATGAAATCATAGCTCTATGTTTCATGAAATAAATACGCACAAAAGAAAATATTTGCGCTGGTAACTAGTGAAAAGAATCAAAAGTTTAAAATGTAACATTGTCAAAGATAACTAAGTAAGATGAGTGATTAGCTAGACTTTAAGATGACAGTATCCAAGTGTATTAAAAATAAACACCTAGCCCATGTTAGGACTTGAGACACTCAAGTAAACTATACCAAGAACGTTTAAGCACAAGTATATGAAATATTAGTTTAAAGAACATTCTCGCTTTACAACAACAATAAATTAGTTGAAAACCTCTTGAATATAATCACATTTTTAATATGTTGTATCCTAACAAACTCAAACCCATGTTTCATTAGTTCATCTAAATGCTCTTGTGAATAATCAAAAAAATAATAGATGAACAACTTAAAAGAAAGAAAACAATAAATATTCACCTTTTGATGACAGGATCAACAATAATTTAAAAGGGCATCATTCACATAAATGAACATCAAAAAAGACCTATTGCTTCTGTAGGGACTTCCTTTCATTTAGAAGGGCATCAATTGTAGTGCAACAAATATATCAATGAATTTCTCATCGTTCACCCCAAGTAGTTCCATAGAAAGTGACACTAGCAGTCTTTCTTAACTACATACATAGAGAATAAAAATCACTAGAACTCTAAGTAAAGTGAAAACGATGACATTGGTTGATCTGTGAAGTAAATTAATGTAGCCCCACTGTCAAATACTACTGGTGCAAGTTTCTTGGGTACAGTTCTTTTGCTGAGCTAGGCCGTCAAAGTTGGCGTCCACGTCCAACGCATCTGGCGTGGGCCTCACTATGCTGTCCAGTTCGAAGCAACGGTTGAAAATGAACCATTTGCGTCAGATGCATCCAATTGATTTCAGTTATCAGTGTGTTTTGACTTTGTTTGTTCCTCTTTTGGGCCGAGGTAAATTTTAAGGTTTGATGTAAAACCAAAAGTAGTGAAGAAATTGGGGTTTAGCAAGTCATTGCAAGGGGGAAAAGTACGGTAAGTTATCTTAACTCACACAATCCATCTTTAAAATTAATTGCTTGCTAATTTGAAATCATTTCTTGGATGGAAATTGATTGTGAAATTAGTAAAGTATTATATGTTGTTTGAGTTGTTATGGATTGTTGTATACAATATATTGAAATTTATGTTGTTCTTGGATAAATTCATCTCTAGTTGTAATCCATTGCTTCTATATGGCAGTGTATGCCTATATTTTGTTGTTTGTGGTCATTTAGTTTTGGTGGAAAGCAAAGAAGTCGCTTTGGAGTTAGTGAATGTCGTCGGAGGGGGAAAACGTCACCTGGAACTCACGTTCTAGGTCCGTAATCGGTGGACCGATCACGGATGACCAGTGCACCGATCGTCACTTGGAACGTGAGTCCCAGGTGACCGCAAGCCCTCTCCGACCCGTCGCTTTAACCCGAGTTTTGCTATGACTTGTTTGTGGATTTCTAGTATTTTGTTAGCTAATTTTTGGAAGTTTGAGTTAATGTTTTGGTAATTAAAATTGGATTCAAACTTTTGAAGTTTATTTACTTATTATATATAGATTTTTAAGCAAACAATTTTGTAAAAGAAAGTGATTTTATTCTCTTTAGTAAATAATTTTAAATAAGTAAATATATTTATTAAGTATTATCAATAGAAAAGATTATGGATTTGGAATATGATTTTGGAATATGGGTTTTGGAAATATAAAAGCTAAGTTTGTTTCAAATAAATATTTGATTTCAAAGATGGGTTTGGAATACGAGATTTATTAATTTTAAGTAAATGATTACTAAAATATATAGTCCTTCAAAAAATTATTTGTGACCTACGGATTTCCTTTTTAATAGGAATTTGGAATAACTACGCACACATAAGTATTTGAAACTTAAATCGGACTATTGTTTATTCATAGAAGGATATTATATATATGTATATAGTTATAAAATAAATGAGTTTATGGATTTTAAATAGGAAGTTTAAAAGCATGTATGTATATAAAGTATTTTAGAAACTATTTCTTATACGGTAAAATGATGATATTCATTTTCAAACTATAAATTCATATTGGATTTTATTAAACTTAACCTTTGGCTATTTAAATACTATTTTGGCATTTTATGTGACTTTTGGATTTGGAGAATATTATGAAATAAAATGTTTTGAGGACCTTAATTCTATAATATAGAGAATGCTAATAATTGACTTAGTGTTATTAATTGGTTTAAATGCTATCAAATAACGCTTCGTCGAATAAAATACAACTCATAGAATAGAATGTTTGAGTGATACTTACTAGCCCACCGGCGAATACTTGAATTTCACCGGGTAGTATGGGATGCCTTGGTTGAATTCTTGTGATGCTTTTTGGAAGTATTTAACACTTTAGGGTTGTATTCTCTTTTGGTTCTTGGTGGGACCGATATATCCTTAAGAAAATGTAGTTCAGGTTTCCTGGTGATATGCATAACGAGTGAGATTTACTAGCTTCTAGTTAAAACTTGAATTTCACTGGACGGTATGGGATGTTTTGGTTAAGTTCTTGTGATTCCTAAAAGTGATATTATTTTCCACAATGTGGAATTGGTTTCTTTGTGTTAGGAGTATTTTGCTTTATTCTGTAATTCTATTTTTTATGACTAATATGTGTTTGTGACCTAAATATATAACTCTGTACCTTGAGATAAATTCTAGGTTAATTCCATGACTTGTTATATCCGGTACATTTGGATTTACCTATATGTCATTTATTCTTATGCTATATATTGTTCTCACCTTTTTAGATATTTAGAGATAGTCTGACCCAAGTGTTATTTTAATGCTCGAGATAGGCCGAGATGTTTCAGGTTACGGGATATGTTGACCTTTGTATGGTTGTGCTAACAAGGAGATAAACATTTTTGACTTTCAGTTTATCTAGTTTAGGATTCGTGTTTGTGTATGAGATGTATATTTGAGCTAGATATTTTTACCAGATGTATATTATGTGAGTCTAGTGTTATATCTGATAGACTCTCGGTTTTGTATATGTATATGAGTTTATTATTCCACTGTGATTAGTGACTATTATTTATATGATATATTGTTCTAATTTTGAGAAACCGTTATGATTATTACTTTGGACTAAGATTGTACATGTCAACTTTTATTTCAGATAGTAAGAAAAAAACGTAAGTATGACGTGTCGGTGTTAATTTAAAGATATATTCACAGTCGGTCGCTCTTAACAATCCATATTCTCTGTATAATCTGACAATATTATATAATGTTTTTTAATAATATGGGCAAAGAGGTGGGGTCGTTACATTAACCCATGCGAAATCCTTACTATAGAGTTGTAGTACTCTTAACCGCAATGCTTTTTTAACCTAGCGCAATTAAATAGTAGATCCATTTTAAGCCCTACTATTTTCCACTACACCCACTAAATCAAGGCTTTTTAGCACCGGTTTTGACAACCTAAATATAAAAAGGTTGTTTTGAATGGTTCTATCTTTTAAACTAAATCAACAAAGATAGAGTAAAAACCTAATTTTAAGGCACAAGTGCTTAATATAAGTAAGAAATCTATTGTAGTCACTAAATCTAGACTACATGAGTCATGATATTATCCATTTTATTATAAAAGATTAAACAATATTTCATTTTCTTATACAGTTGATATGAGAATGAGAATAAATTAACATTAAATATTTTGTTTTTTATCTAATGAAGCTTTTTGAATTCCGTTATTTTTTTACTATATCTCCTCTTTATCCGTAATATAACTTTTTGCACATCTACTGCTATAGAACTATGAAGTGCTTCAACTGCATAGATTCATAGTAAAATTCAACTAAGAACATGTATGTAACATATAGTTTATCAAGAACTTCGACGATTAAAATTAAATTTGTTATAATTATTTTTTATTATTATTTAGTTAATTAAATCTTTCATTAATTTATATCACTATTTCTAAGTATCAGTTAAAGCAAATGTGATTGTGCTTAGTAATGTTCCTGTAGTGTCTGATGTTAATGAATGTGGGAATGTAGCAGTTTCTGCCTCTGCTATTTTCGTTGGAAACAATGATTCTACATCTAAATCTAATGTCACATCGCCTGTTGCTTCAACTTCTAAGTCTAGTAATGTATCTGCTAGGAAAAGCAGTTCACACAATATATGGAAATCTCTGTTCCCAGCCAAGCCCCGTAATGCGAGGAGGTACATACCTAAACGCTTTGATATTGTTGGGAATGTGATGATCTACTAGTATCATCGCAAGTTGTTACTGATGCTGGGATTGATTTTTGGAAGGAAACACTAGTAGAGTTTTTCTTGGACGAGGGTCACAAGTACTCTATTGTTAATAACTATCTAAAGAACAAATGGAAGATAAAGGGCTCCGTGAAAGTTAGATTTGATTTAAAAAAAATTAAATTTTCAAACCCAGATGAGAGGAGATCGGTTTTAGAAGACGATCCATTAGTCATATATTGGAAAGTTTTTATCATCGCTAAATGGAGTCCTTCGGTCGATTCTGCTAGAGAGAATGTGTTGTCTATTTCTCTATGGGAAATTTGTTTGAACATCACATCTTCCCTTCAGTCGTAGGAGGGTCTAGATTGGTTAGCTTGTCATTTTAGAGAGCTTGTTTGTTCTGAGGAGAAACGGAATGTGGTGATAGATTTGGCTATGCCAGGGCCCTGATTAAGATTACCCCCATCCGTCATTTGCCTTCTTACACTTCTATTGCTCTTGTTGGGAATAGGGTTGGCCGCATTGACATTTATTATCAATGTTCTCACTTCTCCTCCAATATGTTCCTTTTGTCACTCTTTTTTTCATACGTACTCTCTCTACAGTCATCGTCCATTGGAAGGTGAGATGGCCTCTTTTCCTATTAAATCCCTATTCAGAATCCTCTTCCATGTTAGTGGAAAGTTAAAAGCTCGACTATTCCTGTTACCTCCTTTGTATCTCCTATCACTGTATCTACCCCTCTTACATCTTTAGTCCTTGAAAATCTTTTGAGGTTGCAGACTTTTATTCACACTGCCTCTTCTTCATGTAATATGTTTGGAGGTCTCTTCTCCAAAAGACAAAACCTTAGTGGTTAATTAAGACTCTAATTTGGTTGTTGGACTTCCTGTCATGCCAGCGTCCTCTAGCAAGTCCAAGGTCTATGACCCCAAAGGTTTGGATGATGTGATAGATTTTTTTCTTGTCGGTATTTTCCAATCATGGTATCATTTCTTTAGATGTCATACGTAGTTTTTGCTATATTTGCTTCTCTTGTATGTGTCTGTTAGGTGTAGTGTGAATTGTAGTTGTTGGGGCATCTTGCCTTACACCTCTTCTTATTATTTCTATATAAAAAGTGGACGCCCGCTATAAAACTAGCTTTCCTTACTAAAAATAATATATCATAATAATTAAATTATTCAATATAAAATTCAAATAAAATCATTATTGAGTTCGCAAAACTATAAATTAAGTTTCAAGATTATAAATAATTTTTTGTGTAATGTGCATTAATAAAAGAATTGCAATATTTCATTAAGTATATACAATTATTAAAATATGAAACTAATACAAATAAATAAATTGAAAAAATTATAATTCAATTTTATGATAGGATCAGCTATAAAAAAATTAATTATATTTTTTGGGTGTGTGCGCCTATGTGTGTGTATCTGTATGTATGGGTGGTGTGTTGAAACAATTAAAAACATTTTAAAACTTGTTTAATTTACTATTTATTTTATTTTTGTGCCAAAATATTCTATGAATAATGATGTCGGTAATCGACTTTTTAACCAAGTAGCTTTCCACTGGAATCTGGGTCAAGATGAAGACAAAATGATTTATGAATTTAGGATCATGTTTGGAAGGACAAGAAGATCAAACTCAACAGGTTGTAATGACAACAAAGTAAAGTGGACCACTCAGTACTGAGAGGAACCACTCAACACCAAGAACTTTTCTCTCCACTTTGAAACTCCTACACCACTTATAATTGAAGCACTACCTCAAGTGATTGTCATGGAGTACTTTCCTTTATGAATAAACATGCAATTTAAGGATTCACGAGAAGAAATCAAAGAAAGATGGAAAAGGCAAACAATATCTTGAAAGATCGCAAGAAACAGCTCCACCTTCAAGGATAAGTGTTTGAAATGCAATGAATTAAAGGTAGAAAGGCGAAATGGAAGAAGGGGGGATTTCCCCACGAAAACTGGTCAGTATTGAGAGGTTACTCTCAGGACCGAGTGGTTTCTACTATTGATTGGACGTACTTTGGCTCTCTTGAAACTTTGGACTTAGATCTCGACCTTCTACTTCATGGGCCTCCAAGTCTTTTGATGAATTCCAGTACAAATACAGAATCTATCGCAACAAAGAGAGGACTTTTTAGACACACCATCTTTTTCATCTTTTATCTCTCTTCACCACAGTAACTAAGTTAGACATTGTTGACAGTTCTTGGCTTAAGGACCTATCAATCCTTTATATTCATGACTCCTAAATCTTTCAAAATTTTCCTAAATCCTCTCAAATCTGTTATCAACAAAAGCTACAGTGGATGTAGGCCAAAGATTGCCGAACTATTATAGAAATCTTGATTTTCTTACAATTTTTCTTATATTTTCTGCTGGATCACAATAATTCAACAGGTTTTAGGATGTTATGCCACTATTGGCATCAACATTTTGGTACTTTCACTGAGAAGTCGATTTTCACGGTCAGATCTAGCTTATTATTTTAGATTTTAAGAGATCAAGTGATTAGATCCAAAGATTTGCTTTGAAGAATTTGAAAACTTGCCAAGCATAACCTTTTAAAATTTGAAAATACAAGAGAGTTTCAATGATGCCATACAACCAGAAAACTCGTGAAACCAGAAGCTCTGCCATGATCTTCAAAAACAAGATGCCTACAGTTAAAGATAATATGAAATTTAATATATATCTTTTATCTTTAACTTTAGTATTTCAAATTCAAATTTTAAGATATATATATATATATACACACACACACACACACTTCAAATGAACATCAGAATTGAAATTATAAATTTTAGCATTTATGACATTTTCGAATAAATGAAAACTATATTTATCATTTCATTTAGTTATAAACCATACATATTTGTTTTCCTAGTGAGTTTATTTGAATCGTTAATTATACAGTGCTTTAGAACCAGATATATACTCCTATAAATGACGCGTAAATGAAATGATACAATGAATACGTATACTCATATAGATGATGCTAGAAAGTTAAAAGCTTTGGAGCGGGGGGACATACATGTGCAAAAATGAGTTAGAACCCTAAAGATTACGCATGAGTTAAAGAATTTAAGAATTGTTGTTATGGGGTCTATTTGCGATCTAACTTCTTATGTTGATCAAGATAAATCAATGGTGGTAGTGTCATCTAGTACCATCTCACGATGATTTAGGTACCCAAGCAATCTTTACTAATCGTCTACTGAATTTTTTCACTTGCGGTTTATGCTTTTTTGTCTCACGATTTTTTCAGCTTATTCTTTATATATTAACTATTACTTCTAGAACTTGGGGCAAACAATCAATGTTAAGCTTATAATAAAGGACAAATTTTCAAAAAGACTAGTTTTTCGAACTATTGGCATAAATAGACTAGTTTACAAACTATTTGCAAGTTTTGGCTAGTTTTGGTCAGCTTAGCGATGAGCTGGCCAGTATTTTAAAAAACACAGGATGCGCCCTTTAAAATTACATTGGCGCATCTGCCAATGCACAAGTCTAATTATTTGCCAAATCTGAACAGCAAGCACAGCATCCTTCACCATCAAACAATCCAAATTATACCATACAGTATTCCAATCTTAGATAATAGCAAACATTTACCCACATAAAAGCTGACAAATAAAATTATCATTAAACAATTTCAACCATAACATAGTTAGAATTTGATTACATTCACATTAAAGTAGAAGTTCTTAGTTCGATTAAAAAGCAAACTATTATTAAACTAAAAATGTTAATATTCATAATTGAGTTGGATCGTCTTGAGTATGTAGTGATTGAGAAGATCCAGCGGCTTACGATTGGTGTACATCCTACCTTCTTTTAGTTCTTCGTTCTCTAGTCTGCATAGTTTGTTCGGAAGAGGTTGGTCGTGCTAATCGCTTTCTAAAAAGGAGTGTATCAATAAGTTTCTTGAAACAAATTTGAAATGGATGCAGAACAAATATTGCAATGAAACTAACTTCTGACAATTGCAATTCAACAACAACATGTCATGCACATGAAGATTATGTTGAGACAGAGAGATGACAGTCTTAATTGTATTTTAAGGGTGATTTTAGATGATAGACCCACCTTTTTATGGACTGAGCCTTGGCTGAATCATAAGTCCTTGGTAGACATCTTAAGCTGGGACATACATTATATCGCATCATCTAAATATGCAGCAGTATCTACCATAATTCAAAACAAATAATGAACCTTATCTAGGTTCACATAAACCAGAGAGTTATCAAATTTGATAGCAAACATTCACATTGATACTCAAGGCCTATCAGATTATTGGCAATGGTGTGGTCAGACACAATTTTCATTCAGTAAAACATGGTAGATGTGTAGGAAACATCTTGGAGAACTATGTTGATGCCCTATCATCTGGAATACTATTAATAGTAAAAAAAAATGTCTTGTTGCCTACAGGGTGATGCTAGGACGTGTCAATACTACAAATCACCTAAGATGGTGGGGGATAAACTGTGATGATACTTGTGTCCAATGTAAGGAACCAGAAAGTATAAACCACTTATTCCTTAACTACAGCTATTCAAGGTATTTATAGGTGCTTATAAAGCTGAAATTAAACATTAGTAGTAATGTTACCGCCCTGAATCTCGAAGACGAAATCCATTGGATTAGACAACAGTTCGGGAAGCAAGACCAGATTAGTCAGCTAGCCTCCTACTGCCCTGTCTCTACTATATACCATATCTTAGAGGAAAGAAACGAACGTATCTTTGAGAAAAAAGAGTCGAGTAAATTAGAGAAAGCAAAGCTTATCGAACAAGAGTCACTAATCTTATGAAGAAATCAAAATTGAAGACCCTGCTCACGTATCATAATGAGAAAATCTTACAGAAATGGGGTATTGAATTGAACGATGCTGGTCGATTTTCCTCTACCCCATTTATTGCTGTCACAAAGCAGCCATTACTGAAGACTGGAACCTAATTTAGGGTTATGGAGATAGTTTCGGCGCTTTGAGATCGGTTTTTTGTATATCATGTTATGTTGTTTTTTATTATTGGTTATGGCCCGATTAGATAATGGCCTATTATGGGCCTTACGGTGTTTGTATTTTAACTTTTTATCTTATGGTATAAATAAAAGGAATCAAGTTTTAAATGTGTGTATCTATATCTTTTTCTATTTCTAACTCATTAATTCCTACCCGTAAGAATTTCAGAATATACATCTATATGTATATTTTATAAAGAACATTTATTTTCATATTTAAATACATTAGAGTTATCCTTCCCAAAAAGGATTACCGGTATAATTTTTCATAAATTACCCAAAGTGAGATTTTTACTCTATTTGAAATTGCAAAAAATTATCTCTTAGAAAGTGCAAACTACAGAGGAGAACATCCCAACAATATAAATCTCTTTTATTTTTTGGTATATTCCTTATTATTTCAAACGACGCACTTTTTATACGTAATTGTGGAATTTGATAATTTACGAAAATTACACAGAAATAGATACAAATAAATTGTACCCACAACGCTCCCAATAAATTAAAATGTAGAAATCCACATTTTATGCCAAATTAGGGCAATCTAAACTAATACTAACAGTTTACAACCCAATTATCATAAACGTGGAATAAAACTAGCAATCTTATCAACATTCTACTTTAACAAATTTGAAGACTTATTTTCTAATTTCTAGATTATGATGTAAATATCATTCGCATTTCAATTGTCTAATTTACAGAATACGTATGCGAGATTTCAATTCAATACTTTCTAAACCTACAACTCTACAGATCTTGCATAGACATAATAATTAAATAAAACTCAATGATATAAATTTTAATGTTATATATAAATCATATAATTTCTCACACCTTTTAAGTTTTTCAAATCTTCCAAATCCGAATTCATCGCTTTTATTTTACTACTTTTCCATTACAATTCAAAAGAAGATGTGTAAAAGATATATACATATTAGAACTACAGATCTGAGAAGAGATTTATGGCTAATGGGAATATATATTCATAATTATGAAATTTACATTTTTCCATAGTGTTGAATCGCTCTTTCTCTTCTTCTCTTTTATTTTCTGTCATTCTCCGACACACACACACATATACATGCATACATGCATGCATGCATACATACATACATATGTATATATGTGTGTGTGTGTGTGATATTTTATAATTAATAGAAACAGTGTGGAAGGGAAAATGAAAGAGCTCCGCTGCCTTGATCATAAAATATGAGAAAAGGAGGGAAGGGTTACGCTTGTATTTGTAGACGCTCAAATCGTATATCCATTAGATTTAAAATAATTAAATCCAGGCCGTTTCGATCAAGGTTCAACCTAGTCGCCATGCTCTCAGCCTGTCGACCTCTCCCCTATAGACGATCGACCGCTAGCGTTCGACCGACCCAAGTAAGGGGTCGACTAGTGGGATCCACACGGTAAGTATAATTATCTCCTTTTTTAATCTTATTAAATTATTTTCGTTCCAAAAATTTCAAACGCTAATAACTTTTTCGTTTTAACCCCGATCGCAAAATGTCAAATATGAAAGTTGCTTGGAAAATTGCTACGAACAGAATGGTGCAAGTTTCGTTGTTGAATTCCGAGGTTTGTTCAAATTTGATTTTTAAGCCTTAATGATTATCTATTAACTACCATTGATTTTACGGGGTGTTACAGCGTATTTATCGTGAGTTTTGTATAAATTAAAGGTGTAGCACGTGTTGTGATGCATCAATTCAAATCTTCATAGTTAAAAAAAAATTCACTACTTAGACTAAATTGGTCAACATGCATCTTTGTTGTCCAATAAAAATCACTACTTAGAATAAGTTATAAACTCAGTTCTTTGTGTATCACTTCAATGGTAAGGCATTGGTACTATGTATGATGCTTTCTTTCTGTCCAGGTTATTTTCATTCATATTCTTTGAATTTTGTTGCAGTTTGTGGTGGATTGTTCGATAACTACAACAAAATTCAAAGTCATTTTTATTACTTTGCCTTTTGCTTTTTCATTAATGACAATATGTTTCTATTTATGCAATGGTTATTCAATATGTTTCTATTTATGCAATGGTTATTTATTATGATTGATTTGTTGAAAAGAAAAATAAAATAGAAACGTATTCATTTATATTCTCTCTTCTTTGAAAAAGAAAATAGAAGTTTTTTTTTCTTTTCCTTTTGGTCAAAAAACCGAATAAAAAAAATGAAAACAAAAGTTTATTGTAAACAATTTCCTCTTCTTCCTTTCTATCTCTCGATGGTTTCCTCTCACACGTGTACCCCGTTGCTGTCTAAGCTGGGCTGAAGTACCATCACCCTTTTTACATAAATAAAATTAAAAAAGGATCTGTTGTTATCGGTTGTCTTAGATGTTTGTGTACAATTTACTGGGTTTGGATCTGGATCTGATACTCGAAGGCCCTAAATGCAATCATTGGAAGTGAAAGATACGTGCTATTTTGTTCATTCATTTTCTTAATATAAACACTATAGTTGGGAAAGAAGAGAGGGAAAACTGAATGAAGCAACTTGTATATTTGCCTAAACTCCAAATCGCAAAAATCCAGCTAATGACTCATCATCCTCGACTTCTAGCCAACTTTCATTCGATAGACTATTTGATTAAGAAGGCAAAATTGGTTGTGCTGACTAATCCATGACTTTTATTTTTTTTTGTTATTCTACCTACTTTCTTTCTCCTCTTCTTCTTGTCGATTTTCTTTACTCCACAAATTAAAAAAAAAAAAAAAAAAAGATATTTCCTGGGAACCTTCGATGAAAGAGCTGCACGTTTCTTCTATACGCCCTTAACATATGCTGCAAGCAAAATACTATTTCTTGTATTTTCTATGCACATCCTAAAAATCAAACCGATGTTTATCAATGCAAAAAACAATATATAATTGCAGACTGCAGAGTGACTATTCGAGAATCAGACACAAGCTTTGCATCCATTTACATAAATTCAAACTTATCAATCTATTTATACAACACTGAAAGCATAGAGAAATTCAGAAAGAAGATGAAAGACCTTGCTCAAAACTATATGTTTATCTCCATTTAACTTCGCCATATATTAACTAGATACACATAAATATGCACATATACATCTAACTTCTATATCGACACACATATCTGATTCATGCTCACATCTTCAGTATTCTCAAAGAAAAGCAATTATACTAAGAAGCTAAGTAAATCAGTCAGAAGCATCATGCCAGCAAAGAAGCATAGAAATGCATCTACCAAGTATGTAAAATCTTGTCTTCTGCTGTTTCACCATCCTCACACACTTTTGGCCAAGCCCCGACTTCCGGCTTTTTCTACTGTATTGAGAGCCGTAGTTCAATGAATTATATGAAGATGAGTTAGAGCTCATGTTGTGAAGAGGATAGTTAAGATTTTTTTTCTTTTTCTTTTTTCCTTTTCTTTTGATGAAATTGTTTGGAAATTTGTTGAGATGCAGCACAAGTGCGTGGGTAAGGAGTGCATAAATAGAGAAACGAAAGGGGCAATGTGGTCCAATTGAAAATGATGTTTCCTATTAAATTTTTGCCCAACTTGCATTATTATTGTTAGATAGATAATTCATTTTGTCATTCTCTCTTGTTCCTTGAACTGATTTATGTGACTCTCTGTAAGATAACTTTTCACCAAGGTATGTGCAACAAATGATTATTATAAAAGAAATGCTTGACAATAAGTTGAAAATTTCTTACGTAGGCATCATGCAGTAGATCTCTATCATTATGCATTGAGAGCAAGGAAAAGGTACCTTAAAACGAGAAAATACAGGTAAGGTGAACTAAATGGTAAAAATGGGTGTGAATAGACAGATAGTCAAATAAAAGGCTGCGAGTACTGATATGTAATAATGATATTCCATGCATCCGACACGCCACGCATTGGCTCTTCTCTAATTTTTGCGAGTGTGCACGTGTGATGTTCTCTTCTTGTACAATCTGCAAAGAAATACTCTCAAATAATGAATTAAAGGTTAAAGTTAAACCCTTTCAATAGATGCCATGTATGTTGATAATTCTCATGGATAAGTTGCATGGCTCAAAGCACGAATCTAAATTTGATTTTGGATCTTTGCATTTAATTTTAATTTCATGACCATGCAAATAAAGTGGTGAAACTTGGAAAACATGCAACGAAATTAACTATAGTCCTTAAATTAAACCATGTTGTCAAAACTATATACACTGTTTGGGATGATGCCACACTAATATAAATAAGAGGTAATTAGCCAAAAGGACAAACATTAATAAAAAATATAGATATAGTCCAGAATTTTTTAAATTTAGGCTCAAGGATAAAACCACGTTTTCTCTCCTCTCATGTCATTCTCAAATCCGCTTCCTTTCAACTGCCGCTACTCATATTCTTCCGTCACTACCACAACCTCGTAGCCCCTCCTCCTCTCATCTCCATCGCCTTCAACAACTCGACCTCGACCCACGCAGCATCGACCTGTACTGCGTGTTGCTCCGCCTCGTCGGTTTCATTGCCGCTATCCTCGTCGTCTTCGTCGATCTGTTGTTAGTTTTTCATTGTCGCTCTTCCCATCGTCATTGCCGCACTCCTTATCGCCGACGTCATTGCCTTGACCTGCACTGCGCCCTGCTCCGTCTTCGTCGGCGTTAGCTATGAAGCAGATTAAATAATCGTCGATCAGGATTTTAAAAAAATCAATAACATTATAAAATGCTAAATTAAATTAGCATTATATCATTGTAATGCTATATTCAAAAAATGCTAAATTTTGCTATCATTTTACATACGTTATACATGCTAGTGTAGTTCATACTTAAAATGCTACATTAATCTATCATTTCAAATATTATTAATATGCTACTAAACTTTGTATCTATAATGCTACATTAAACTATCATTTTGCATGTTTTAAAAATGCTACTGTACTTCATAGCTAAAATGTCGGTTTAAAAATGATGAAATAAACCTACATTATCGTTCCTTTTTATAGTTTAAAAAAGGTAAACTAAATTAGCATTATACACATATAATGCTATATTCATTTTCACTTAAACATAATGCTAGTTATATTTAGCATTTTCGAATGTTAACTGTTCAAAAAAAATCGATCGGCACCAGCTTCTGTCGTCTTCTCTTCCATCTTCGACGCCATGCTTCGCTGCTACGCCATCATCGACGCCATGCTTCGCCACTACACCACCAGCAATCTTCTATTCCATTTCCTTCCAATCCACCTCGACCAACCACCTCGTCGCCTCTTGGGCTGCTACCACCTCATCGACTCGACCATCCACCGTCACCATCCCATGTTCCTGCCACTACATCGCCTTCCATGCCTCATCCTCCATGGCGTCGTCTGCCAAGCTATTACCATTTTAGCCGCGTCTTAAGTTTGACCCTGCGATATATTTTTACAGAAACTTTGACCTTCGTACTAAATATAAAACGTGTTGTTTTTGCGTCAAAATTTTTCTTTATATTTGTCCTCCTTCCAGTTTTCCACTATAAATAAGGGTGAAGTCTTTGTGATTATATAAAATAATGATAAAAAAAAGTTTTTAGTAACAAAGAGTCTTTTTCATGTATTATCTCCATCTTTCTTTTAAAATATTCAACATTTATTCTTATTCTTTTAACATATTTTTATCATTTTACATCAACCAATGTGTTTGAAATTGATTTGGTGTTCCCAGTTGTTGTGTACTTTGTAATATCCAAAATTAGCATATAAAAAGCCGAAAGATATATACTCTACAAATCATCGAAAAAGAATCTTCAATGCTTTCTGGTATATTGTCTGTTCTTGATATCTTCATGTTAAATATCATGGTGTTCATGTTTAGGTAGGGTATCAATACCAGTATAAGATGCAAAATCTTTCACACGTGGTTTATTTTCACGATCTAATTTAAGAAGATTTCGTTCATGGCCTTAACTTTTTTTTTAAATTTTTTTTTTTTTTTATACAAAAAGAAAGAAGAAGTAAAGTAAAGTCAAAATGAATAATGTCCATGAGTTATTAAAAATTTATTGAAAAATCACACCCATAGAATATTATGAATACAAGTGCATCCGCTATTGCCAATGAAAATTTTGTGGTTATATGTCTGTTTCTTTTTAACATAAAAAAGCAATTAGAAAAACAAACCTTTTTTTTTTTTTTGAAGCAAAATATCCATACTTCTCTGAAACAATTAATTAATTTCCCAAAGAAGAAAAAAATCATCACAGTTTTAAACAAATCTCAGGAAATTTTCATGACTAAAGTATGAAACAAAAACCAAAAGCTTTTGTGTTCTATTATTATGTATAGAGCTAAAACTACTAAAGGTCCACAAAAGAGACATGTAGCGTGTCGTCCATGTCACATCCATTTCTTTGCCTGCTGGAAACACTGCACTTATTTTCCTCACGACTAACACTTGGCCTTTTGCAAGGGACAATACATACATCAACTATTTGATTATAGTTAGTTTATCGGACACACAAACGTATTATTCAAATTTAAAGTTTTAGATAAGCTTAGTCATGCTCAATGATTTACACATGATATGATGAGAGCAGTTTCAACTTTGGTTTCAATCATTTAATGTTTATTTAAAGTTGGAAAGTTTAAAGATTACTTGAAATCGAATAAAAATTCATGAACAAACACACACATCCCATCATCTTTTTACTTCATTCAAATCATTTATTTTCATATTTGAATTCCAAGGTAGCACTTTAAGAAGAATATATACATATTTTTGACACTCATGAGCAACAATGTATTGTTCCTATATAATTTTTAACATATGATATATGTGTCCGTCTAAGCTAGGGATATGTGTGTGTTAATATATCATTATAGTAGCTTATCCTTTCAACTGATTTTGACGTAGACTTAAAAGATTATGACATGAGTGCACGACAAACTTGATTAATTAAGTACTCAATCTGTCAGTTTTATATATTTATCAAGATTAAACCATAGGGTATGGATGATTCCTAATAAAATCGTAGCATGGTCCACCTATTGTCTACATGAGAACCATGAATGAGCAAACCATGTCATGCTCATAAGTGATGGTTTTTTTCCAATAGCCATGCTTCTGCATACAAGTTTTATAATGTTAGGTTATGGAGATGTGTTATTAAATGCATGAAAGTGCGTCCAAAACATGGACACAGATATGCCTACCTCGTGTTAATCATGTGTTTCCTCTAGCCTTTTATTGCCGACTCGTCTATTCTGATCTGTCTCCGATTTTATTTTCTATAATTTTGCATCATTCATTATTATTGATGCATTTATTTTTTCATAATAAAAATGATAATTTGATCCAATCATTGAATCACGGTAACCTTTACTGATTGGAAGGAGTTAGATGTTCTAAGAATAGTTTTATCAACATGTTTCCACATGACCAGTATCAAGTTTGTTGTGTAAAAAGTCACAGAGGAATCATATTAATATATGTACATTAAATTGGCGTATGTAAGTGAAGTTTAAGAAGAAAAGTGATGCGCACTCTGACTAAAACGAGTTACTGAAAAAATGGATAGTGAATATTAAAGGAAGACAAATGAAACATGAGATTTGAGGATGCGATCTCATCTCCTTTGACAATTTACTAGCGGAACTATGTATGTTCTATGTATGTACGGACAAGTTTGCCAAAGATGCCATTGTACGACAATATACAATATCACATGATACACTCAAACATAGCCTTTTCAAATATTACATGTTAGTGCAGAAATTGAGCCTAACTTATATTCAAGGCTTACGTAGGATAGAGAGTCTAAGAATTTTTGGGCAACAAAGCAAGTCCTTTGGCAAGTATGTCCATATTTCAACGGTCACACTACATCAAAACAGGCAAATCCTAACATTTATAAATTTTACAAATAATTTCAGTAACACTTTTTCAGTGTTACTAATGGACTGTGAGGAATGAAGCGGTCAAATTTGTAACTCTTATAAGTGTTACGAACATACGTATTACTAACACTTATAAGCGTTGGTACCTAAATATACAGTAACACTTATAAGTGTCACTACCAAAATTGAAAGTTATAGGGACATTAAATAAAGGGCAAAAAAGGTGTTGCACCCCTATTGAAAAATAATTAGAGGCAAAAGAATATTAAATCTCAGATTAACATAATAAGTGCCTATTCAAATGCCTCCACTTCTTCTCAAATGTAATTAATCGCCTCTGTTGCAAATTGCCTCAAAAATTAAATTAAAAAATACGACGGCATGGTAGAAAGTGGCGATAGATCAGCGATTGAGTTCGTGCTTCTTCATTTTCCTCCTTCCCCGCCAAATTCGTATCATCTCGTCTTTCATTTGCAATCACTCCAAAGACAAAACCCTAGATAGCTTATCAACAGGTACTTTTTAAGGTAGATTTTACCTGTATTTTTTAATCTTATTCGCAATTGAAATTTGTTTTTCATCGTACAGTTATTTCAGCAAAGTTTTTTATTGAGTAAATTTTCTTCATTTCATTTGTTTTCGATTGTTTGATATCTTCCTAAATCATGTAGTTGGCTGTTGTTACTGTCAAAATAGAAGGAAAGATCTTTTTTCCATATCCTTATGGCAATTAAGCAATCAACTCTTAAGCTATCATGTAGATTTGTAATGGTTAAAGTGGTTAAAACGATTTTTGACTTATCAATGCACAAATCACAAAACAAAATATAAAATGGTTCTGCTGTGTCTTGTATGTATTAGTGCATTTCACACAAACTAATTAAAATGATTTCCTACATGTGTAGAGATATGTTTAGGTTTTGATAGATTACCAAATAACAAACTTTAAAAGAAAATGAACAATCGAGAATTCTGTGGTATTTTGTAAACTAATTAACTACATAATTTTTCACATTATAGATTATTTTGTAAGTTTTGGCAGTTACCACTTTCATCATTATTATTGGCATTCACTCACTGTATTTGCAATTCTAACTGAGTTTGCATAATGCAAACTGAGTTTACAATTGATTTTCAACTAATTTAAGGGATTATTACTATAGTTGATTTTGTTGGTAAGTAGTATATTTATATCTGCATATCTATAATATTCATGAATACTTTCTTTTTGAGTGATAGTTAGTAAGTTTATAGTGCTAAGAAATACTCCTACAAGTGCAATCAGCTCAGGAAAAGCTCAGTACAACCATTTTGTTTCCAAATTTGATTACAGTGACTGGATAATATGTCAATTTTACCTCTCTTAGTCAACCTTTGCCACCAATGTTGTATTTCATGCATTATGAAGCAAAATAACATATCTAGTTCATGAATCTGGTTGAAATGATGTTTTTGCGCTTATTTCTTTCTCGTCAATGTATTTAATCAAGTAAAATGATAAAATATACATTGAAGCACTTTTACATTATACAACGTTACTTTGATGCACTAGAAGGACCTGAGTTAAAAACTCTCAATGCATGTTATCTCTTTATTTCTCTTTAAAATTTGGGTATTTTCAAATATTTACAGTGAAATTATGGTGTGGTGTGGTGTGTTATTATTTTTAGTGTATTATAGTTTGTTGTAGACAATAATTTATATTTAACAGTTTTCACTTTCTTTATATTTTTTGTTTGTTTTGTAAATGTGTTTTATTGCTTGTGTTTTAGTTTATATCTTGTAAATGATGAAGGTATCAAGGATCTAGATAGCTTCAATTATGCGATTCTAGATAGCTTCAATTATGCGATTGTAGTGTGAGCAGCTTGTATTTGCTTACTAAATTACTGAAGCAAAAGCCAAATACTGAATGACAGGAGCACTCTGGAAATAGGAGAATTCATCTCTGACAACTTAGGTAAAATAATAGCTCAAAGAGCTTGAGCTGGCCAATTAAAAGATATTAGGTCGTCACCCTCATGGTTCAAGTTTACAAGTACAACTATTGTCTCAGGATACAAATATGAACCGTGTACTGCAAATAAATATGAACTAAATTGTGAATTAAACCATGTTGTTTGACTTTTTTGTGAATTAAACTAAATTGTGAATTAAACTATGTATTAAACGATCAATCACCCTCATGCGTACATAAATTTTCTATTTAAATGCAAATAAATGTGAATTAAATTATGTACTAAACTATGAGTTAATTTACATTTAATTTACAGTTATTTATGTATTCTGAATTGGTTCAAATTTTCATAATTATAAAGAGATGAAATGATTTAATGAAAAATTAGGGATAATTCATTCATATTGTTCCATATTAATTTTCCACTAAAATAATCTTGTGTATTAGTTAGAATCCAAAGTTACGTTTGACTAACATTAGGGCAAATCATGTGTTAGTTAAAAAAGTATTAATGGTTTTGTGGGAAAAATTCTATTTTTATGTGTATCGTATCAAATAATGATGAAGGTTTTAAAAATTCAAAGGAAGTTACATAAAGAAAAATAAATTAAACATAGTACAAGTTTAGTAATAAATAGACATAATTAATGACTATAATATTGTCGGTTTGCCCAATTTTGTAGACTAGTCCATTATATTATTTATATCTTATTTGTGACATTTTTACATTTATAAAATCTGTATAATGTAAGTGTTTGTTTCTTATCTACACTGATGATTTTAGTAGAGGTGACACCATTTATAGTTCCTAGGAAAAAGTAAAATAATGTCAATTCATGTACTACAAAAGGAAAACACTAAATGTCATGCATGATGAAATATATCAATATTCTGGTATGTAAATTTAATCAATACAAATGTAAACAACATAAACAAATATTATTGAATGAACCTCAGAATAACAATTGGTATTTTCTGTCAACATTGACATTTGTATTGAAATTAAACACGCATCACATTTATTCTCTCATAGTTGTATGCTTCCTCGCGAACATTTTGTGTATTTTTCGACTATTACTTAATGCTCATCTTCATGTATTTATATCTTTATACGTATTTCGAATAAACTTCCATCTTTGTCTTGTATGTTTCCTTTCCAAATTAATAAAATTGAATAAGTGATTATTTGAATATCGACGGAGTAAATCAAAGCACTCAATTTAAAATGAATTGTAGAACCGATTATAGACTGTAAATAAGGAGTTCAAAGAGTAATGAAATAGATCAAATAGGAAATTAGGCGATGAAATAGCAATAAGACCACCCTTATCCGATTTCATATGGAGAATTGGTGTTTTTAACCTTGTCTAGGCTAAATTTGTGTTCTTAATATTGCCTA
The DNA here is from genome assembly GCA_030765085.1 of Allium cepa. Lineage (NCBI taxonomy): Eukaryota > Viridiplantae > Streptophyta > Magnoliopsida > Asparagales > Amaryllidaceae > Allium > Allium cepa. The sequence goes on along the minus strand of CM060929.1, from coordinate 988,809,740 downwards.
GGCTATATCTTATATTAAAGGAGCATCTAAATTCACCAAGAAAGAGTAAATTATATATTAGTACACATACATTCAAATTTTTTTTTTCTTTAGGATTTTTTATTTTTGTATAAGAAATTATGATTAACATAACTATTTTTTCATTCAAGTCTTGTTTGCTTTTTATTATTGTTGCAAAAATAGTGATTCTTTTCCTTTATTTCTTGCTGCATAAATTAATGTGTTTGAAAATTGTAATTAATTCATTGTTTGGTCACTTGAACAATTGTTCTACATATAACAATCAAATAGTTGTACGGAAAATATGTCCGATCTTTATTTAACTTATTTTGTTGTTATAAACGATTAACAATGCAATTATCATGAGATTTGTTATGCAGAAGGCTTTGAATGACTATTTAAGGGTTTGCTAATTCAAGAAACCCCTTAACAAAGTAATGTTAATTTTTTTTTTAGTTTTTCACTCCTTTGGTAAACTTTTATGATCCTCCAGTAGCCTATTTTTTGATAAAGGTTAGTTGAGTAAACATTCTTATCCAAATTTATGATTAATTAATTTGGACCTTGTCTAAATTCAATAATAAAATAGAATATGATTAACCTGTTAGTTAGAAAAAAAGCATGGATAGTTATGAATACGTTAGGTATAGGACTACACATTGCATATTTGTGGAACATAACTACTTGTTACTGTAGTTTTATCATTTTCATTGGATAAATATGTAAGGCCTTTAAGTAATAACTATACATTTATATCAAATCAATGTTAAATGGGAAGAGTATTTATATGCATGATATTTTTTATTTTTTGACAGTAGTTAACCTATGGACAAAAGTTGGGTAAATCTTGATCGTAATTCAGATGAGCATAGAAACAAGATGGAATTATTTTTGAATGAAGCCTTTTCCAATTCTATTCGAAAAGATAAAATCATTTGTCCTTGTAAAAAGTGTTGCAATCATTATTTCAATGATAGAGTTACTGTTGCTGGTCATCTTATTTCATATGGAATGGATCCCCTTTATATGATGACACGTTGGACTCATCATGGTGAACCTTACATCGGGGATTCTTATGTACAAAGCGAGACTTATTCTAATCAAGTTAATGATACACAAATGGGCACTGATCAAAGAGAGAGAGGTGAAATAAATGATTTTCTCGATGAAACGTTTGTGCCTTTAATTGCAGAAAATACTAGTTTGTCAGGCCAACCATTTACTTCTGAAGGTCAAACACCCGAGGCCAAGCGTTTCTTCAAGTTATTAGATGAAGCTAATATGGAATTGTGTGCTGGTAGTAAGTATAAAAAAATGGATGCCATTGTAAAACTATACCAAATCAAGTGTTTGGGAAATGTGAGTAATTCAACATTCTCTATGTTTTTGGAAGCGTTCAAAGATATGTTGCCTGACAGAAATTGTATTCCATAATCAAATGCACAAGCCAAAAAAATTATTGATGATTTGGGTCTCAGTTATGTAAAGATTGACGCTTGTCTGAATGATTGCATGTTATTTTGGAAGGAAGCGTCACATTTGGATGCTTGCTCTTATTGTGGTGTTTCAAGATATAAAGTAAACAAAGAAGATCAAAATTTTTAAAAAAAAATATCAACCAAGGTGCTTCGCTATTTTCCTTTAATTCCTAGACTAAAGCGGTTATATATGTCAAAATATACATCAGAACATATGAGATGGCATTCAACTGGTTGTTCAAATGATGGTTTCATGAGGCATCCAGTGGATTCTCCAGCTTGGAAACATCTAGATTCTTTATACCCTGATTTTGCATCAGAAATTCGTAATGTTCGTTTGGGTCTTGCAAGTGATGGTTTCAATCCTTTTGCGCAAATGAGTAGTAAGCACAGCACTTGACGAGTGATTATTTCTATTTATAATTTACCTCCATGGTTGTGCATGAAGCAACCTTATCTACTTATGTCTTTGTTAATTCCAGGGCCTCATGAACCTGGAAAAGATATTGTCATTTATATGCAACCTTTGGTAGAAGAGTTAAAAGAATTGTGGGAGGTTGGCACAAATACGTATGATATTTTTTCTAAACAAACATTCAATATGAGAACAGCTGTTTTATGGACTGTAAATGATTTACCTGCATATGCTAACTTATCTGGTTGGAGTACGTCCGGAAAGCTTGCATGTCCGCATTGTGCTCATCAAACATGTTCGGTGCGATTACCAAATAGCAAAAAGCAAGGTTATATGGGAAGTAGACGATTTTTACCTATTACACATAGATTTGTATTTGATAAAGAATCATTTAATGGTAAGTGTGAGAATGATCTTCCACCTAGACCACTAACTGGAATTGAGTGTTTGAGACAACTATCAAATTTAAGATTTACTTTTGGTAAGCCACCAATAACTGATTCAGCTAACCGTCAGAAACGGCGAAGGAGTATGAATGCCGCTAAGGAATTTAGAGTTACTGGACCATGGAAGAAAAAAAGCATATTTTTTAATTTACCTTATTAGCAACACCTTTTGATACGACATAACATTGATGTGATGCATTTGGAGAAAAATGTAAGTGAAAATATTATGGGAACTTTACTTGGTAGCTCAAAAAAGGAAAGGACGGACTTCAAGCTCGAGCTGACTTAGAATTTCTACAGATAAGAAAGCCACTTCACACTGTTTGTGAAGGCAATAGGACATTTATACCTCCGGCAATATTCTTTATGACAAATGATGAAAAAATGTTATTTTGCAAAGTGCTCTCAAATGTACGTGTTTCGGATGGATATTCCACTAACATTGCTCGTTGTGTAGATGTGAAGGAAAAAAAACTACAAGGATTGAAAAGTCATGACCATCATGTAATTATGCAACATCTACTTCCACTAGCGATACGACGGATTTTGCCCAAACCTCTTGTCCTTGTTTTGCTTGAGTTATGTGCAATTTTTAGAAACTTATGTAGTAAAAAGCAACTTGTTGCATCCATGAACCAACTAAAATATAGGGTAGTGTTAGCCTTATGTATGATGGAAAAGATGTTCCCTCCTTCCTTCTTCACCATATCCGTTCACTTAATAATTCATTTAGTCGACGAAGCTGTAGTCGCTGGACCGGTTCAATACCGTTGGATGTATCCTATAGAAAGGTAACCGCTTTCTTTATTTCATTTTTAGTTCCATTTAGTATTATATTTTAGGTACAAACGCTTAATTTTATGAACTGCATGTAAAATTCAAAGTGGGAGAATAATATCTTGATTTGGATATTCAAATTATTATTAAGTTTATAACTTGAAGTAAGTACATTTTATTATCATGAACTGTAACATTAATGATCCGTTTTTCATAACATCAAAATAAATGTTAACAAGATGATCGGTATCCCCATTTGGATTTGATGTTCTACATTTCAATCAATAAGTATAATGTTAGTATAGCATTTTTTGGCAGTAATAAGTCAAATTAAATATTTAGTTCATTATATAACATCATCAAGCATGGATACATATTGTAAGCAAACTCATAAGCACAGAACTAATTTAAGTATGCGAAACTAGGTCCCTTTTAAAACTTATTTGTCAACTAAAATACATAAGTCTTGTATTATGGTTTTTTAAGGTACTTGCAGACGTTGAAGCGATATGTTCGCAACAAAAGCAATCCTGAAGGAAGCATTGCAATAGGATATCTTGCAGAAGAATGTGTTTCTTTTTGTTCATTGTACTTGAAAGGTGTAGAAACTCGTTATACATGCCGTGGTCGTAACGCTGATGCATCATTTCCTCGTGAGATCAGTGGGGGATTATCGGTATTTGCAAATTCAGGTCATCATTTAGGGAAATGCTCGGAAGTCAATCTTGAGAAAAATGTTTGGGAGCAATGTCATACTTACATCCTACACAATTGTAGTGAAGTAACTTTCTTTCTAGAGTAAGACCATTACTTCAATATGAAGTATATACTTTTAATTTTAACTTTCAAATTGGTAACCAGCATTATTTTTGTGACTTGTTTTTTATAGTAAAAGGTTGAGGGAACTACGTACAGTTCATCGACGAAAAACTATTCATGAAGTAGAGAGTTTAAGAAATAAAGAATTTCCTACCTGGTTTAGAAATCATGTTAGTACCTTGTACTTTAACATTTTTTGACAATTTCTAATATAAAATATCATATAATGAAATAGTGAATTTTTTTGGCGTAGGTAAATGATCTTCAGGCTAGCGATCATTTTTCGGTAACAAATGATTTAGTTCGATTAGCAAATGGTCCAAGCCGGATGGTGAGGAAATATAAGAAATATGTTATGAATGGTTATAGGTTTCGGATTAAATCAATAGATGATAGATACAAAAACCAAAATTGTGGTGTATTTGTTAGTGCTGAAACATCAATTTATTCAAGTGTGAGAGACTGTAATCCAATTGCTGGTAATGTCGATTATTATGGTGTTTTACAAAATATTTATGAGCTTGATTATAGGTTTCCTGGTGAAAGTGATAGTCAAGCTTGCAAAGTTGTCTTATTTGAGTGTGACTGGATGAACAAGTCTGGGAAGAAAATTGATCGATATGGCTTCAATTTAGTGAATTTTAATTCCGTGACACAAAATAATGATAGATTTATATTGGCATCACAAGCTATTCAAGTATTTTATGTTACCGATCCAAAACAAACAGACTGGGCTGTCGTGGTTAAAACAAAGCCTAGAGATTTCTATGATTTAGTGATGGATGATGATGAAGCCGATGTTGATGATTACTATGCAACTCCAAACCTTGATTATCCTAATCTCGACACCGAAGAGCTACAAATAAGAACTGATATTGATGGTGTTTATGTAAATAAAGTGTTACCGAAGTCTAATGTAAACGTTCCCAATCTTGAATAAGTCGATAGTAATGAAGAAGAAAATGAGAATGAGAATGAGATCGAGAATGAGTGCGACAATGAAATATAGCAGTATAAACAGTTTTATAATTATATTAAACTTTATTCTATTCATACCTATGTCTATGTTGTAATTTTTTGTTGACATGTTCAGTTTAATGTATGCTAAGTCTTTTGTACATATCGACTGTTAATTTAATTTTTTGGCTTCTCTTTTTGTTTATTAAATAGTATGATATGTGTACTTTACGTTATGTTTAACTATTATTTAGATGTGTAGCTTTGAATCTTCTGATTCGGATGGAGTGAATCATTATAATAATGAAATACACGAGGACGACGACTCTCCAAATAATGGTATTATTCCATACTTAATTTTGATATAGTGTTTGTTTCAATTACGTACAAATTAATTTTACAAGGAAAGATCAAATTTTTTGTAATAGAATTCTTTTGCTCCCTATAACTGTAAAATCATGTTATTATTAATACACCACTTTTCTGGTAACAATCCACATTAAATACCATTATTTTGGTAATCCATTGCTGTAAAATAGATTCGTATGTGTTTATATAATGTTGTTTTTGGCAGGGTCAAAAAGTAGAAATGGACGTGGTTATAACAAACCTACATGGGGTAAATCAGGCAAGGAAAAAATTGAGTTTACAAAGGATGGACTATGCATTGTTCCAGAAGATGCCAGATTAGCAAGGTACCTAGGTAATTTAGCAAGAAACTACAATCTTCTTCCTCTTTCTCCGATGGACTGGCGATGTCAACAAGATGATGTTTTGGATAGAATATGGAAAATAATATCGGTACGTGTATATTTATAAATATTATAATATTTAAAGAAATTTGGTAATTTTACCTTTATATCTTATAGTGTCACTTTTTGTTTGATTAATTAGAGCTTGATAATTGTTGCATACTTGCTAATTGTGATTTGTAATATTACCATCTAAAACTGTATGAATTTAAAAGCATTACAAAACAGGAAATCTGTATATTGCATCGAATGTATAAAAACACTGTTTGGAATGAAGGAAGAACAGTAACATGATTCTAGAGTTTAGGTCACTTGGTATTCAATGCTTATAAATTTTAGAAACTGTGTTTCATGGAGGTTAATGCAACATCTAACGATTTGTTCCATTTGTGAATAATACATGATATTTTCTTTTGGTAAGTATTTATATTTGTTGTTCAATTCACTGTATTTGGATTGAACCTTCCCTTTTTTGGCCATGATTTCAAAAATAAACATAATATGAAATCAATTCAAACGTGCAAGTATGTATTAGCTGTAAATGATGATAAATTTATAAAGACAATGTGCTATCCTTTCATTTAAAAAAGGAACGAGCATGGGATAGGTTTCGAACGTATAACAGTTAGGACAGTCAACATTTTGGTTGCAATTTATGTCATGTGGAATATGATATGTTATGTTTGGTAAATAGAACCCAAGATTGACTATCAGTTCAACCTGCAATATTTTTTTCCTATATTAATATACCTATATTCTCTTTTACCCATATGACTGTGGTAATATCTACATATAATATGAACATTTATGGCAAGAGGTCACACATGATTTACAGCACATTAAACGAGAATATTTCCATAGCAATTCGACTGCCGTATACACTCTTAAAGTAAAATAAAATCTTGAAACATAGTTGTAAATGTAAAACTACTGTAATATTAGATTATAACTAATACGAAATATCTGGATTTGAATTTTTTAAAACTATAAGTTTAGAATTTAAGTGTACTCAATCACGTACTATATTCTAGAGGAAAATTAGGTGAATAAGCATAATATATCCCCAAAGCAGTCATGTTAACGATAAAATAAGAATTGAAATAATATGTAAAGCATTAAAGTTCTAGGTTTTGTTAAGTGATCAATAGGCGATGCTTAGAAAACAACTTCATCTGCAATAAATTAAATAATGCTTCGCTAGAGTACTTTCAAGAACATATTGTTGACTTTCTTTGTTCAAGTGAGATGAAACCTAAATAATTGATAGTGTATACTTGAATTTTTTTTACATGTATTACAGTAAATCTTATTTTTAATTTGCAATAAATGCTACTATAACATAAACCTTTTGTATCATATAGGATACAATAGACTGGCATCCCGAAGACATTCCCTACCTTCCCATAATTAAACATTCAATATTGAAAAGACTAGCCAAAAGAGTTAGAAATAACAGAGCGGACTTGAAAGTCAAATATTACACTCCATACATTGGCTCACCATCACGCTTTGTGTGTGGAGATGATCGTGTGGACAATGAACAATGGAGAAAAATTGTAAATTATTGGGATAACGACCATAAAAATAAACTAAATCTCTCTTTCTTTACATTTTTTGATTCTAGTTAGGGCTGTCAACGGATGCTTTCGGATACGGATAGTGTAACGACCCAGAATTTTTAGAAATTAAAATTTGAATATTTAATTAATTTTAAATATTAATAAGTGAATTTATAAGTCAAATAAATTTTTAATTTGAATTTTTGGATTTAATTGAATAATTAAATCGATAATTTAATATGTTAAATTATGGAAATAATTGAAAATAGGGTTAAATATGATTGAAAATGATTTGTAAAAATTTATTTTATCATGTTGGAGCTAGAACGATATTTTAGAACTTTTAAAATCGAATTTGAAGTTAATTTGTGAAAATTGAATATTTTAATATTAAAATCGACTAGTAAAAATAGTCAATTTTTGAACAGTCTCAGAATTGAACGAAACTAGTTCCATTGGATCCGTAATAGTTAGTTATTACCGGATTTCAAATTTCGTGTCAATCGGAGCTATCGTTTGATCGTGGCAGCTCGAAACGCATCGAATTATTTTTAATTTAAATTTGGCGAGTCAAAATAGCCATTTTTCAAAAAGTCTCGGATTTCGACGAAACCAGTTTCATCGGATCCGTAATGTGATATTATTGTAAGATTTCAAAATTCAAGTCAATTGGATTTACCGTTTGTCCGGTACAAATTAAAACGCCTATAAATCGATTTAAATCGATTTAATTTAAATTGAGCGTTTACAGCCATAACTCGCACAGATGTCCGAATTAGCTTCCGAAACCTGTTCCATTGTGTCCGGAACGCGGGGTAAACCCTAGAAACGTTGGTTACGGCGCGTAAATCGGAGTTCGGAATTTCCGGATGAATAGTGTTCGATTTTTCTTTATAAATAGACACCACCATCCTCATAAATAAAAAAAAATATATAAAACCTAAATTTCAAACCCTAGCCGCCAGCCTCCCCCATGAACGGCCGAAAGCTTCCCACCTTCCCTTCCAAATTTCTTCAAATCTACTCACAATCATCAGAAACTTTCAACATGGAAGTGATAGGGCATCACGAGCTCTACGTTCTCAACGGTTATGATCGTCATTGGCGTGACGAATTGACGGCAAATTGGCCTCAAAGCACCAACGGTCGGGCACGTTTTTCGAGTGCCTGGGACCACCGAGCTTGACCGGTCTTCGAGCTATGGTGGAGCATGCGTAGGCGGTTCGTCTGGAAGTGGTTGATCGAAGTATCGTCGAGTATAAGAGGTGAAAAATTAAACCCTAATTTGCTATATGGGTTCGGCGGCCTCGTGTATGTCCTGTAGGGTTACGTGATGGGGAAGGAGAAGGGAGGGGACTTGGATGCAGATCACACGGCCTGGAATGGTTTGAGTTTTTAAAATATAAATTAAGTTGTAAATTAGTTTATATAAATCGTGTACAAACTTCAATAATTCATAACTTTTTCATACGAGGTCAAAAACGCGCGAAATCAGTTGCGTTGGAATCGTATGGACGAGCACTACGCGATGGAGTTGGTTTGGAGTCGTTTGGAGTTAGTGAGAATTTTGGGTAAAATTAAACGTCCGTTTAATTTTATTCGAAATAAATCGCTAAAACGGAATTTGAAATCAAGGTGAGAACTTCTCACTCAATCGAATCAGTTTCGATTTTATTTTAAATAGTTAGATTTAAAATATTTGAATGCATGTTTGAATGATGACTGTTATTTATTTATTGTTAAAATAGACATTATACGCCGTTGGTAAGCGGATGTTATTTATTAAAAATATATACCGCGAATATTTCATAAACAGTGAAATTGGTATTATATATAATATCAATATATATATATTGGCATATGTATATATTGGAGTTGTTGATTTCCCGTATTTTTTAGCGGATGAGACCCTATTACGCCGTTATTAAGCGGATAATATTTAAATCCCATATACCGCGATAATTTCGTACTGGAGCGAAATTGGTATTGTGCTAATGTTTGTGAATGCAGGAAAACAGGTTGGAGGGATCCAACTGGATTCCTCAACAGTTTTTATTTGATTTCAGATATTTTGATATTTGATTGATTATCATATCGATATATGATATCGTTGTTGTCGTGATTGACTATTTGGTATGTAGCATCATTGGACCAAATTTGGAATTTTAAAATGATTTTAAAGTGATTTTAGAAAGTATACGTTTTATAAAATAATTTTGGAATTGATCCATTTTAAATAAATAAACGTTATAATTTTTAATGTTATAAAAATTATGATTTTTGTGAAATACAGTTAAAAACTGATTTTTGAGAATATGATGCTATTGAGTTTATAAAATAGTTAAATCGAGATATTTTAGAATTATTGTGAAAAGTTTAAATATAGGATTTATGAAATTTAATTATTTTATGAATCAAAATGGTGAAATAATAAAGGAGATTTAAGACGTTTTAAAAGAATAATATAAATTGAATTATATTTAGAGATTTATAAATGGATATTTATAAATTGAAATATGGACATTTTAAAACGAGTTTTTATAAGAGTTTGAATGAAGTGAAAATGAATTTCATAATTGAATGAAATTTATAGAATTATAAACGGTGAAGTTATTTGAAGAATAGATTTGGTTAAATAAATGAATCTTATAAGTTATAAGATTTATGGTTTGGAAAGTCTTTAGAGGAACGATTTTGTAAAATAATCGTTTTATAAGCATTTAACTTATAATATGAACTTTTAGTTTATAATTGAATTATAAACTGGAATAGGTTAATAAAAGAATTTATAAAAAGGAAGTTTTTATAAATAAATAGAAATGGAATTTATAAACGTTGTTTTATAAATTCGCAAATGACTTATTTTGATAAGTAACTTGTTGATACCTATTAATGGAGTTATATTCACGTTTTTGAATAGTGAACAATCCTTTGAATTAAAATGAATAAAAATGATGAAATGTGTTAACGTAGTATATTCACGTTTTGAATAGTGAATAATATGTTAAAGAAATTATTTAGAATATGATGTTTTAAATAGCATTAAAACGATCTAACGATGTTTTAAAATATATTGAGATTCGAAACCATAGATTTCAACATTTATTGTTGAAATAGATGTTTTCGAGAAATAAAAGGAAATAGTAGATTATAACACTGTTGTTATAATAGATGATTTTCGAAAGGAAATGTTTTGTATAGTATTGGGATTTATATATCTATTTTAATTTCGAATCCCTATACTAGTGATTTTGGGTTGTCGTAACGATGTTTTACGTAACATTCGTTTTGGCCTAAATAAATATGTTGAAGAGAATGATTTCCTTAATAGAATGAAATATATACTTAATTTCGATTGAAGTATATTGAATATTTTCCAAGTGTTGAAAATAAATAAAAATTGTGAATTACTTATGAATAAATAAGTATGGAAATGTTTTCCAATATAAAGTGAATATTTTAAGAATTTATCTTTTTGAAGATAAATTGAAATGAATTATTGAAATCATATGCATGGATATTTTGAATTATAAATTCACTATTGAATTTATAAAAGAAAGTGGAATTTGTTTAAAAATAAATATTGATTTATTTTTGAAGTATTGAAATTATATATATCTAGTGAAGATATTTTGGAAAATAAATAATTTGGAAAATTATTTGGAAACTGGTGATGTTGTGCATATCCATTGATAGTTCAATAACCGACTATCAATATTTCCCTTTGAATGGGTAATTGATGTGATTTGTTTGAATGTGAATGCCACACTTATTTTTGAATAAGCGCTCACTATTCGAGTTAACCGGGAAAGGACCATGGGGTCGTATAACCCATTCCGAATATGTGATACGTCGTTGTGAATTGCATTGAAGATCGGTGTTGAAGACCGAGTTTTTGCGAAAGCGATAGGATGACCTATCGATTGTCTCTGCACTGGGTAGCTCCTGGTATATAGATCTCCTAAGTGATGGGAAATTCGATCGGGATTGTGAATACCCGGATTGCAAGGGCTTCGTAAGAAGTGCCTTCGGTTTTGTTCGAGCCCGGAACAGACTTGTATGGATTGTGTGTCTGACATTACAAGTTGAGATATAAAGCCGATTTCTTTCAAATATATTTCTGTGGTGGCGGAGAATTTATTCTTTTAGCTTAACACCCTTCTCTGAGACGTACGAGCTTAGAGGTTATGTAGTTGAATGTTATCAGCGATATATTCCCAATTTGGTAATGTGACATGCTGAGTGATGCTGAAATGATCATTGTGTTGATTATTGTGATAGGATCGTTTATTTGATCGTCTATCTTGGTGATCATTGTGTTGATCATTTGTTGACCCAAAGCATGGCTTTTGTATAAAGTATGTTTTTGTGGACGTGACTTCGTCGAGCCTCACACCCCGGAAATGGTCAAAACAGGAAAGATGCAGCAAGGTTATGAGGGGTAGCACCCTTTAGGGTATGTACATTTCCTTCTGGATAGAGGTGGTATCATGGTATGGAGCCCAGATATTTAACCTATGTGGTTACTACGAATTTATTACTTTGTGGTTGTTGGTTTTCGGGATCCCGTGAGAAAGGTCGTTTACGATCGGGGAATGGCATGCTCGTGTCAGTAGTTACCCAGTTAGGGGTAACCCGACCTTGTGTTGGCAGAGTTCCGGTTTGGTTCTCGGGGATGTCTTTCCAGAGGCATTCTCATGTGGCAATGGGAAGTTCCTTGGCCTGACCATTTGTTGGAAATCCAAAGAAACAATACGAAACTTGTACGGTTTTAGTTGTAGAACCTATCATTCACTTATGGTGTCGCAACACTGTTTGGATGGTAGCTATAGTAGGCATAGTTCGAAATGTCTATGTTGGCTAAGATTTATATTCTACTTTCAAAATGAATTTTTCCCCTACACTATGCACTATTAATAATATCAAATGTTATTTTAAATGCGTATCAAACATCTTTGACTATCATAAGGAGAAATCTCCTCCGATTCTGCGTTTGCATTGTGTGTGTATGCGGGAGGCCTTATGGTAGTCTCATTTTTAAAAGCATTGCGAACTGATTAAAAATATTCCTCTATTTTGATTTTAAAGATAAATAAACTGTTTTGAGTTCTCACACCAGTCACATGACTGACTTGGAGTTTATTGTTTTCCTTCCTAAACTCTGGGTGCCCACCAATTTCCACACGGGCAGTCAAGAGTTAGGTTTACCAGGATATTCTGGATATTCTGGAGTTGCTGGAGGCAAGATGGATGGCATGGCATATTACTTATATAGTATTTCTTTTTCCGCTGCACTGTTTGTTGTATATTGTTGTACACTCTGATGATATGATGTAATGAAATGTAATGTAATAACTGATATAGTTCTTTGTTTAAAGATTATTCATTTATTATTATATGTTGTTCCGCTGCGAATTGTGAGATTCTGTTATTGTTCTGTTGTTTTCCGTTCTATGTTTTCTATTTTATTCTCTTTTCTTTCTATTTTAAAATTTTCTACCTTCTATTCTGTTTTCTATTCTCTCTAATTTCTATTTTCTATTTCCTTCTTTCCTATTTTCTTTCTTCTTTCTTTTCTTCTTTTTCTTAAAACCCCTAAGGGTTCGTATTTTCGTTCATCTTGAATTAAACAAAGGAGATTAGTGTCTATTCAAGGAGTACGGATTTACGGGTCTTTACATCTGGTATCAGAGCTTATGGTTAAGCGACAACCATGGTTCTGTTGGGTATTACTCATTAGAGATAGAGTCAGCAGTACTCTAGAATGAATTTGAGTGTAATAATAGCTATGAGAGCGTATTTGTTAGTGAATATAAATTGTTTTATATTGTGTTGACTTGTCGGTTGATTGTTTATAGATTCCAGTCGATGTAGTCTAGCTAACTATCGTAGATAGGAGTTTCTAAACTCTTAAACAAGATAAACCGACATAAAATTTGTTTTAAATTGGGTAAATGAAATAATTTTACCTTGATTATATTTTTATATATAAAGAAATAATTTTTCAAAATTATAAAAGTGTATATAAGTTGATTGTTTAGTTGTTTGAATAATCTAAATTGAAGAATAATTGTATAAGTAAAAGAATTATAAGTATGAATTATAATTAAAGTGATTTACAATTGTGAAATAAACTTATATATATGAGAAGTGAAACTATATGAATATAACTTAAGTGATATGGAATGAAGTTGATATTAGTATCAAAGAAAATTAATAAAATTAAGTGATAGATATGAACTTGAGTTATATAAATGAAATTCAACTTTTGTAATAGAATTGAATGAATGGATTGAATATTAATCAATTAAATGTGAATTAAGTTGATATGAAATAATGAATATAAGTGTTAATTCATTAAAATGTAATGTTATTGGAAGTTGAATAATTGAATGAAAATCAACTAATTAAACCAATTGTAAGCAAAGGAATTTGGTTGTAATTAATATACATTGGTTGTTATATGATTGTTAGTTGATTGTATATAATTCATTAAGTGTTAATGAAATTGATTTAATAAAATTGGAAGTGAACCAACTTAAATATGAATTAGTGAATATAAACTAATTGAAAATGAATGCTAGTAAATCCAATGTTAATGAATCTAATGTGATTTAAATTGAAAACCAATTCATTTAATATTAATGAGAATATGAATGAATATTTATTGGTTATGGATGTTAGTTGGTTGATGTTTGCGTTTGTCGCTTTTACTACATTTGATATGTTGACATATATAGTGATTATGTTGCTATATGTTGTATATCGATACTATTATCTATATGCATGATTCTCATGTTGTTGGTTGAGTTTAGTAGGTGCGGATCGCGTTTGCTTCGCATTTGGAGCTCGCTTTCGCGCTATATTAGCCGTATATGCTCGCTAATAAAATATAAGGTACATATCTCGGATTACATACCGTACTTTTACACTTTTTTCCCTTCGGGATGCCTCATTACTTGATGAGATGTATATTTGTGATATATATACTGTCATTTTTTTTTCGGATCGAGCCGCGCAAAGGAGACTATGGCGAATTTTTCCGAAAATTTAAGGCGTTAGAAATTTTTTGAGAAAATTGGAAAATTTTGAAAACTTAAACTTTGATTTTGAATTGAAAGTTAAATGATATAGATTGTTTTTGAAAAGATAACTAAGTATGATTTGGAAAACTTAGTAAAGTATTGTAAGGAATTTAACTATGAATTTTGGGAAAATTAATAGATTCTGTAACTTTTCTTACTTGTTAATTTCGAGGACGAAATTCTTTTAAGTGGGGAAGATTGTAACGACCCAGAATTTTTAGAAATTAAAATTTGAATATTTAATTAATTTTAAATATTAATAAGTGAATTTATAAGTCAAATAAATTTTTAATTTGAATTTTTGGATTTAATTGAATAATTAAATCGATAATTTAATATGTTAAATTATGGAAATAATTGAAAATAGGGTTAAATATGATTGAAAATGATTTGTAAAAATTTATTTTATCATGTTGGAGTTAGAACGATATTTTAGAACTTTTAAAATCGAATTTGAAGTTAATTTGTGAAAATTGAATATTTTAATATTAAAATCGACTAGTAAAAATAGTCAATTTTTGAACAGTCTCAGAATTGAACGAAACTAGTTCCATTGGATCCGTAATAGTTAGTTATTATCGGATTTCAAATTTCGTGTCAATCGGAGCTATCGTTTGATCGTGGCAGCACGAAACGCATCGAATTATTTTTAATTTAAATTTGGCGAGTCAAAATAGCCATTTTTCAAAAAGTCTCGGATTTCGACGAAACCAGTTTCATCAGATCCGTAATGTGATATTATTGTAAGGTTTCAAATTTCAAGTCAATTGGATTTACCGTTTGTCCGGTACAAATTAAAACGCCTAGAAATCGATTTAAATCGGTTTAATTTAAATTGAGCGTTTACAGCCATAACTCGCACAGATGTCCGAATTAGCTTCCGAAACCTATTCCATTGTGTCCGGAACGCGGGGTAAACCCTAGAAACGCTGGTTACGGCGCGTAAATCGGAGTTTGAAATTTCCGGATGAATAGTGTTCGATTTTTCTTTATAAATAGACACCACCATCCTCATAAATAAAAAAAAAAAAAAAAACCTAAATTTCAAACCCTAGCCGCCAGCCTCCCCCATGAACGGCCGAAAGCTTCCCACCTTCCCTTCCAAATTTCTTCAAATCTACTCACAATCATCAGAAACTTTCAACATGGAAGTGATAGAGCATCACGAGCTCTACGTTCTCAACGGTTATGATCGTCATTGGCGTGACGAATTGACGGCAAATTGGCCTCAAAGCACCAACGGTCGGGCACGTTTTTCGAGTGCTTGGGACCACCGAGCTTGATCGGTCTTCGAGCTATGGTGGAGCATGCGTAGGCGGTTCGTCTGGAAGTGGTTGATCGAAGTATCGTCGAGTATAAGAGGTGAAAAATTAAACCCTAATTTGCTATATGGGTTCGGCGGCCTCGTGTATGTCCTGTAGGGTTACGTGATGGGGAAGGAGAAGGGAGGGGCCTTGGATGCAGATCACACGGCCTGGAATGGTTTGAGTTTTTAAAATATAAATTAAGTTGTAAATTAGTTTATATAAATCGTGTACAAACTTCAATAATTCATAATTTTTTCATACGAGGTCGAAAACGCGCGAAACCAGTTGCGTTGGAATCGTATGGACGAGCACTACGCGATGGAGTTGGTTTGGAGTCGTTTGGAGTTAGTGAGAATTTTGGGTAAAATTAAACGTCCGTTTAATTTTATTCGAAATAAATCGCTAAAACGGAATTTGAAAACAAGGTGAGAACTTCTCACTCAATCAAATCAGTTTCGATTTTATTTTAAATAGTTAGATTTAAAATATTTGAATGCATGTTTGAATGATGACTGTTATTTATTTATTGTTAAAATAGACATTATACGCCGTTAGTAAGCGGATGTTATTTATTAAAAATATATACCGCGAATATTTCATAAACAGTGAAATTGGTATTATATATAATATCAATATATATATATTGGCATATGTATATATTGGAGTTGTTGATTTCCCGTATTTTTTAGCGGATGAGACCCTATTACGCCGTTATTAAGCGGATAATATTTAAATCCCATATACCGCGATAATTTCGTACTGGAGCGAAATTGGTATTGTGCTAATGTTTGTGAATGCAGGAAAACAGGTTGGAGGGATCCAACTGGATTCCTCAACAGTTTTTATTTGATTTCAGATATTTTGATATTTGATTGATTATCATATCGATATATGATATCGTTGTTGTCGTGATTGACTATTTGGTATGTAGCATCATTGGACCAAATTTGGAATTTTAAAATGATTTTAAAGTGATTTTAGAAAGTATACGTTTTATAAAATAATTTTGGAATTGATCCATTTTAAATAAATAAACGTTATAATTTTTAATGTTATAAAAATTATGATTTTTGTGAAATACAGTTAAAAACTGATTTTTGAGAATATGATGCTATTGAGTTTATAAAATAGTTAAATCGAGATATTTTAGAATTATTGTGAAAAGTTTAAATATAGGATTTATGAAATTTAATTATTTTATGAATCAAAATGGTGAAATAAAAAAGGAGATTTAAGACGTTTTAAAAGAATAATATAAATTGAATTATATTTAGAGATTTATAAATGGATATTTATAAATTGAAATATGGACATTTTAAAACGAGTTTTTATAAGAGTTTGAATGAAGTGAAAATGAATTTCATAATTGAATGAAATTTATAGAATTATAAACGGTGAAGTTATTTGAAGAATAGATTTGGTTAAATAAATGAATCTTATAAGTTATAAGATTTATGGTTTGGAAAGTCTTTAGAGGAACGATTTTGTAAAATAATCGTTTTATAAGCATTTAACTTATAATATGAACTTTTAGTTTATAATTGAATTATAAACTGGAATAGGTTAATAAAAGAATTTATAAAAAGGAAGTTTTTATAAATAAATAGAAATGGAATATATAAACGTTGTTTTATAAGTTCGCAAATGACTTATTTTGATAAGTAACTCGTTGAAACCTATTAATGGAGTTATATTCACGTTTTTGAATAGTGAACAATCCTTTGAATTAAAATGAATAAAAATGATGAAATGTGTTAACGTAGTATATTCACGTTTTGAATAGTGAATAATATGTTAAAGAAATTATTTAGAATATGATGTTTTAAATAGCATTAAAACGATCTAACGATGTTTTAAAATATATTGAGATTCGAAACCATAGATTTCAACATTTATTGTTGAAATAGATGTTTTCGAGAAATAAAAGGAAATAGTAGATTATAACACTGTTGTTATAATAGATGATTTTCGAAAGGAAATGTTTTTTATAGTATTGGGATTTATATATCTATTTTAATTTCGAATCCCTATACTAGTGATTTTGGGTTGTCGTAACGATGTTTTACGTAACATTCGTTTTGGCCCAAATAAATATGTTGAAGAGAATGATTTCCTTAATAGAATGAAATATATACTTAATTTCGATTGAAGTATATTGAATATTTTCCAAGTGTTGAAAATAAATAAAATTTGTGAATTACTTATGAATAAATAAGTATGGAAATGTTTTCCAATATAAAGTGAATATTTTAAGAATTTATCTTTTTGAAGATAAATTGAAATGAATTATTGAAATCATATGCATGGATATTTTGAATTATAAATTCACTATTGAATTTATAAAAGAAAGTGGAATTTGTTTAAAAATAAATATTGATTTATTTTTGAAGTATTGAAATTATATATATCTAGTGAAGATATTTTGGAAAATAAATAATTTGGAAAATTATTTGGAAACTGGTGATGTTGTGCATATCCATTGATAGTTCAATAACCGACTATCAATATTTCCCTTTGAATGGGTAATTGATGTGATTTGTTTGAATGTGAATGCCACACTTATTTTTGAATAAGCGCTCACTATTCGGGTTAACCGGGAAAGGACCATGGGGTCGTATAACCCATTCCGAATATGTGATACGTCGTTGTGAATTGCATTGAAGATCGGTGTTGAAGACCGAGTTTTTGCGAAAGCGATAGGATGACCTATCGATTGTCTCTGCACTGGGTAGCTCCTGGTATAGAGATCTCCTAAGTGATGGGAAATTCGATCGGGATTGTGAATACCCGGATTGCAAGGGCTTCGTAAGAAGTGCCTTCGGTTTTGTTCGAGCCCGGAACAGACTTGTATGGATTGTGTGTCTGACATTACAAGTTGAGATATAAAGCCGATTTCTTTCAAATATATTTCTGTGGTGGCGGAGAATTTATTCTTTTAGCTTAACACCCTTCTCTGAGACGTACGAGCTTAGAGGTTATGTAGTTGAATGTTATCAGCGATATATTCCCAATTTGGTAATGTGACATGCTGAGTGATGCTGAAATGATCATTGTGTTGATTATTGTGATAGGATCGTTTATTTGATCGTCTACCTTGGTGATCATTGTGTTGATCATTTGTTGACCCAAAGCATGGCTTTTGTATAAAGTATGTTTTTGTAGACGTGACTTCGTCGAGCCTCACACCCCGGAAATGGTCAAAACAGGAAAGATGCAGCAAGGTTATGAGGGGTAGCACCCTTTAGGGTATGTACATTTCCTTCTGGATAGAGGTGATATCATGGTATGGGGCCCAGATATTTAACCTATGTGGTTACTACGAATTTATTACTTTGTGGTTGTTGGTTTTCGGGATCCCGTGAGAAAGGTCGTTTACGATCGGGGAATGGCGTGCTCGTGTCAGTAGTTACCCAGTTAGGGGTAACCCGGCCTTGTGTTGGCAGAGTTTCGGTTTGGTTCTCGGGGATGTCTTTCCAGAGGCATTCTCATGTGGCAATGGGAAGTTCCTTGGCCTGACCATTTGTTGGAAATCCAAAGAAACAATACGAAACTTGTACGGTTTTAGTTGTAGAACCTATCATTCACTTATGGTGTCGCAACACTGTTTGGATGGTAGCTATAGTAGGCATAGTTCGAAATGTCTATGTTGGCTAAGATTTATATTCTACTTTCAAAATGAATTTTTCCCCTACACTATGCACTAGTAATAATATCAAATGTTATTTTAAATGCGTATCAAGCATCTTTGACTATCATAAGGAGAAATCTCCTCCGATTCTGCGTTTGCATTGTGTGTGTGTGCGGGAGGCCTTATGGTAGTCTCATTTTTAAAAGCATTGCGAACTGATTAAAAATATTCCTCTATTTTGATTTTAAAGATAAATAAACTGTTTTGAGTTCTCACACCAGTCACATGACTGACTTGGAGTTTATTGTTTTCCTTCCTAAACTCTGGGTGCCCACCAATTTCCACACGGGCAGTCAAGAGTTAGGTTTACCAGGATATTCTGGATATTCTGGAGTTGCTGGAGGCAAGATGGATGGCATGGCATATTACTTATATAGTATTTCTTTTTCCGATGCACTGTTTGTTGTATATTGTTGTACACTCTGATGATATGATGTAATGAAATGTAATGTAATAACTGATATAGTTCTTTGTTTAAAGATTATTCATTTATTATTATATGTTGTTCCGCTGCGAATTGTGAGATTCTGTTATTGTTCTGTTGTTTTCCGTTCTATGTTTTCTATTTTATTCTCTTTTCTTTCTATTTTAAAATTTTCTACCTTCTATTCTGTTTTCTATTCTCTCTAATTTCTATTTTCTATTTCCTTCTTTCCTATTTTCTTTCTTCTTTCTTTTCTTCTTTTTCTTAAAACCCCTAAGGGTTCGTATTTTCGTTCATCTTAAATTAAACAAAGGAGATTAGTGTCTATTCAAGGAGTACGGATTTACGGGTCTTTACAGATAGTGCCATATCCGTATCCATATCCGAAACCATTTTTGGATATCGGATATCCGTATCCGTTTAATTTTCGGTTATCGGATATCTGTATCCTCTTAATTTTCGGATACAGACGGATATCGGATATTTATCCGCTCCGCCAACAATTGATAAATTTAATGGTATAAACGAAAAAGTTTAGATCAATGTAAAACAATTTTTGTACTATTGTTTATAAAAAACAAAGAAATAAAAAATATGGTGATAAAACATTGTTTTATACTAATATATGTATGTGTATCCAAAAATATTCAAAAGTTAAACACTCATAGCCCTATTTTCCTATTTTAAATTATATAAATATGCATCAGTTAATCGGACGGATATTTTTCGGATACGGATACAACTATAACCATATCCATATCCGAAAAGCTTTTCGGATATCGGATATCCGTATCCGCTTTTCGGATAACGGATATTTTTCATATTTTCGGATACGGATTCGGACGGATATCGGATTTTTCGGGTACCCATTGACAGCCCTAATTCTAGTAAATATTTTATGTATAAATGATATCATATATTTTTTTTTCATGAATAACAGATGAAAGTTGAGAAAAATGTTGAGAATCGCAAGAAGCTGAAAATGAGTCACACAGGTGGTTCAAAGTCATTTGTAAGGCATCATGTAGAATATGTAAGTAATATTAATCACATATTTACTTTAGCTTTATTTGTTTGTCCAATAGTACATAATCTTGTGAACAAAAAGTAGTGTCTATATTATTTTAATACAATTTAGATGTTTATATTGTGATAATATTTTGGCACAGAAACAAAAATATGGCCATGACCCCGATCCTATAGAAGCATTTGATTTGGTTCATAAGAGAAAGGATAAAAATAAAAGATGGGTTGATGGTACATCAGAGCAAACAGGGGTAAGTATAATATCTTTTAATCAATACTTTCTATTTTTTGGAGCACATGTGACAAACTGTAGTTATTTTCTTATATCAAACTATTTTTGTTCATAAATAAATTGCCTTTAGTGAGATATAAATACAGTTTCATATTATTAGAATGATTTGTGCTCTTAAAGTAAACAAATTTTGCATTAAATATAAAAGAATTTGATTGCCTGTAATTACCCCTAACATGATAGTTATTGTAAATGTATTTCAGATATTACTTTATTGGTATATTTTAATAGTCTGAACAAAGCAATTAGGTTTCTGTCATAATTTGGTAAGGCTTTATGATGTAATATTGATTTGATCATTAATTTTTGATGATTTGTATTCATAATTATGTATACATTTGCTATATTAATTTCCAGAGGTCTAATATCCAACTAAGTGCAGTAATATTATGCAACAATCAAAAATGGCAAACGATAGTCAAATTTATATTCACATTTAAGTCCATTTATCAAAAATGGCAAGTGGATATCAAATTTTGATTACAATTGAATGCAATACAGTATATCAAATCCATCACTGCTAAAAAAATATATATCAATTTTTGTTGTATTTTCATTAAATGCTTTAAGAATTATTTAAAAATCTCAAACCCATCAATTAGCATTACTGATAACTGTTCTTCTTTAGATATAGCGCTAGATTCATACAAGGAAAGTGGTGTAACAGATATTATATATTTCTACTAGGTTTACACTGTCCTTTTATAGTAATAGTGATCTAAGGCAATACATTAAAATTATAAGAGATTGGTCAATTTTTTTTTCCACAATCAAGTGGATTTCTTTACATGGTGATAGTAGGCAATAAATAATTTAGAATCAAGGGAAATATAATTCAAAATTAAATGTATTAATAGGAGGCAATAAAATAATTAGAAACTAAACAATAACTCTAAACCATTATGCTTAGATTCATACAAGGAAAGTGGTGTAACATACATTATATATTTCTACTAATACATTGTAATTTATATACCAGATGCAAGTCAATTATGTTTATGGCCCAAGTTTCCTTTTTTTTGTATGCTAGCTCCATTTTAGGTTATATTATATTTATACATGCATTTATCTTTAAATGGACTGCTTTTAAATGGAAAGAAAATAAGATTCTTATCAATAGTATAATAAAGGTGAATACTAATTGACAGATTGTGGTGAAATTTGTATTCACGGTTACAAAAATTTCAATATATGGTATTAGTAATAGTGATCCAAGGCAATACATTAAAATTATAAGAAAGTAGTAAAATTTGTTTTCACAATCAAGTGGATTTCTTTACATGGTAATGGTTGGCAATAAATAAATTCGAATCAAGGGAAATCTAACTCAAAATCAAAATGCATTAACATGAGGCAATAAATTAATTAAAAACTAAACAATAACTCTAAACCATTATGCTTTTTGTAAAATAATTTTAATTGTTTACCAGGTTTACACCGTCCTTTTATAGTAATAGTGATCTAAGGCAATACATTAAAATTATAAGAGATTGGTCAAAAAAATTTTCACAATCAAGTGGATTTCTTTACATGGTGATAATAGGCAATAAATAATTTCGAATCAAGGGAAATCTAATTCAAAATTAAATGCATTAATAGGAGGCAATAAATTAATTAGAAACTAAACAGTAACTCTAAGCCATTGTGCTTTTTATAAAATAATTTTTGAATTGTTTATCAGGTTTACACCATACTTTTATATTATATATAGAAAAACAATTATGTATTTGTTGTCTCATATGAAATTTATATTGGATGCTAACTCCAACATAATAGTTTATATTGTATTTACTTTTTTTATTCATTTGATTTGATGGCTTTCCTATTGAAAAAAAAATCTCACTGACGATGTAATTACCCAGGCACTTTTATCTCAAAAGTTAACAGAATTGGTTGCTACTCATGGCAAGGAGACGCCAGAATTGAGATTGCAAGCGTATGTATCTGTGAGAGGTCATGAGACTGGTGGAAGAGTTCGTGGTTATGGCGAGGTGGTAACAACAAATATGGTCCCTTGGGTGCAGCTAACCCAACATATTTCATCTACTCGTAGATCACGAAGAGGATGGGATTATGCATCATTACAATCTAAGAATTTGGAACTGCAAGCAATGTATGAACAACAAAGGAAAGAGATTGAAGAGCTGCGACATATGGTTTTATCTATACAACATCAGTCCTCTAATTCAGAGTCTCCTTCCGATCAACAAGCGCACAACCATCATGAATCCCCCATCCAAGTGCAGGTCCAACCTCAGTCGCCAACTCAACATCAGTCACCTCACATATGTCAATCTCACATACAACCACATCCACCATATCCACACATTGGCCATTTATATTACCCTCACCCATATCGTCCACCTTTGTACACACCAATTTCTCACCCTGTAGGAGATTTCACATCAACACTAAATGATATGGATTTTCTACAGCAGCTCATCCCTCCACATAATGTAAGTAATTAGTTTCAGCAAAATTTAGACTAATTTTGTTTTTAGTTTTAGTTTTATGTAAGTGGTTTAGTCATGTGTACTTTTGACTGTTAATGGGAACAAAAGTTTCTTGTTTTTGCTTGTTGAAATGCAAATAAATGGCACTTGTTTTTGATTGTATACTTATGTCTGGGTGGTTTATGATGTTGTGCATTAGTATGAATGATGTCTTTTGTGCTGTTACAGGATATTTAGATTGATGAGTATGAATGTCATCTCTTTTGTATATATGGTGCAATAAATATATAGATGTACTTTTGTGATGTTCATTCAATAGAAAATTGCAGTGCAGTAATAAATATATGCATGTCCTTTTGTGCTATTCATTCAATAGAAAAATGCATTCTAATGTCAGTTCAATAGAGATATGCATAACTATTGCATTATATATTGTATAAATTAGGGGCATTATATATGGTGACATATTTATTAGGGGCATTTATAGCTGATGCTATTTGTTTGTTCTTCATGTACCGTACTTAAATATTGGAGGCATTTATGAGAGCCTTTGTTATTTTAAAACTTTTGGGGGCTTATGAATTTGCTTCTAAATGGTTATGAATTATGTTTGGGACCATACAGCATTAAAGGCGAATGAAGATGCAAATACGCCTCTATTTCTTTTTAGGGGCTACATTTTTAGAGGCAGGCATACATTTGCCTCTCATTGTTATAGAGGCATTATTAAATATAATTTGGCCTCTAATCTCAGTAGTAAGGGCATATGTAAATGCCTTTGTATCTCTGATTTTTGGTAGTGTGTTGGTACAGAAATATACGGTAACGTTTATAAGTGTTGGTACATAAATATGCGGTAACGCTTATAAGTGTTGAAAAATGATTATTTAGCAACACATATATGTGTTGTTACATAAAATGCTTTGCTTATCATTTAGATTTGTAACGTAGATAAGTGTTGTTATCCAAAATATTGGTAACACTTATATGCGTTACTAATTGAAATTATGTTTTTACACTATTTTATATACAATTAATATTAAATTCTTAAAATAAATGAATATAATATCTCATAAATGATGATGTCCATGTCACATATAATTCATCGTATCAATTCAATATGAAGTCTAAAATGCTTCTCAAATACAACAATATCATATTTAGATAATACTATAATAGAAGCTACAAACTTTCCAATTTCAAAATACCACAATATCATATCCAAATTACAAAAAAGCAATTTCATATCTAATTTTAAATATCCAGTGTAATACGAGCTACTAATAAATAGAATTTTGGATATTGCAAAGACGAAACACAGGCCATATCACAAAGCCCCGGTACTCCATATATCATTCTTCCCCCTGTTTACATATATCATCCTTCCCCCTGTACTCCACATTTTGTTCACCTCTTCCTCTCTCAATACAAAACCACTTCAATTGTTATGCACGACAGTTCACAAACATCTACTCCTCTGACACTTCATTACCACTACCTACTCACCAAATCTTCACTGTTAGATAAACATTCCCCTACATCGTCGATCATACAAGAAATTTCTGCAAACCACGTTACATTCCACAGTCTTGTCTCTTCTCAACAATCACCCAATTCCCCTACATCATCAAACATTGCAACTACTCAGTACAGCGACCCACCTGACAGTGCCACAAGCTACTTGCATCATCAATATTAACCCACTTCGCTGCCCTGCTCCACTGCCTATCACTTGAACCACTTCTAGACCATCCACTGTCATTATTCAGACATCACAATTCTAAACCATCACCACAATATTAACCCACTTCGCTGCCCTGCTCCACTGCCTATCACTTGAACCACTTCTAGACCATCCACTGTCATTATTCTGACATCACAATTCTAAACCATCACCACAGCATTGCCTCCGCCTTCGACATTCACTGTCATTCACCAGACAAACAGCCATCATCCACAAACCGTCATTCACTAGACATTCACTATCATTTCTAAACGGTTCTTAAACTCAAACCATACACTGCAGTTCACTATCAACATCACCTCCCTTTCCCCTTACTTCAACAATATTTACTTCCTACACTTCAATAATCTCCTGCCAGCAGCCTCTACGACTAGCCTCTACTTCCTCTGTTCATACCCTTATACACTACAAACTCAACACTTCTACAACTCATCAGCATGCCGCATACATTCCCTTCACACTAATCAATTTATTCCTGTCACAAAAGCATCAACCACATCAGTCACAACCCAAACAAAGTAGCAATTATGCATAAGTTGTGTATTCACTTGAAAGTGGTGATTATTTGTAATCTCTCAAAAATGGAATAATTTATCACTTTGTAGCTCGAACACTTTCATTGAGTTTTCAAATGAAAAATTGAAAGTTTACGTAAATGCATTTAATACATACCTTTTTCCACTGAATCTATGCTAAAACTTTTAATTACTTTCTTTTCAAGCTAATTTTTATCCATATATGATACCAAAAGTCAATTTTTACAAGAGTATATCTAATTAATTTTCTTTGAGCATGAAAAGAGTCAAAGTCCACGCTAATTTTCTTTGAAGCAAATGAAATTCATGGCTTTACGCTGAACCTTTTTATTGACAAAACCAATATTTTTCCACCTATTATTTGGTTTAGTTGCATTAAAACTATACGTACTTATGTTGCAATTATGTCATTCATACTTCATTTTCATAACTTAATATCAGCCTTTGGGTTTGCCAATTTCAACTGGGACTGGAAATTTTTTATGAAATATAAATGCATTTCATTTTCTTTGTAGCATATTACAATATTTTTCTATTATTATAGATATACTTTTCTCTTATAAAAGGTGTAAGAAACAAAATACCAAAATTTGAAACTCGACGGAACTATTCATAAGCATACAATGAATAGACGGAAAAGCATGCTATGTACCTTGTTAGGTTGAACTTGATTCAGAATGTTACGAAATGTGTAAATAATGAGAGGAACAAGCAAAATCTTACGCTCTATGTGCTCCAATTACAGCTACTGCCATCATGGTGTAATTATGGGCGGCCGTGATACCTTTTGGGTCGTCTTCGAATACAACACTTTGAAGGCTTTCAATCCAACTGCAACCAACAAAGAAGCCAATACAACAATTTCAATTACTAACAAGCTGTCTTGAACACGACTAAACTATAATAAAGGGTCAACGTACATGAAAATTGTGCTGTATTTGTATAGGTTTGATTTCACAAAATAGCACTTTGTCTTAAAGAACATACTGTCATGTCTAAGACGTATATCAGAGTAGCCTATGACAAGGTTAAGATATGAGTTCTTATCAGAAAAATACAGAATGCACTAATTCAAAATTTTCCAGCTAATGAATGATGAAGGTTGTTTCAGGAATGATATGTGAAGGTTGGAACACTAAAATACATCTTAGATTGCATAAAATGGTAGAAAATAAACACACATCGCACCTTTAGAGCAGCTGAAAGAAATCTATGAGCTGTGGATTCCATTCCAGCCTCCTCGAAAACCAGAGCCTTAATACGTGAAACAGTTATGAAAAAGCAAATCAAGCAAAAAATATATTTATTTTCTTAGTTAGAGATATGCACCTTAAAATATTTATTGAGACCCATCCTTTCAAGAATATCAACCATGTTATTCCGGTCTAGACATGAAACAATAGCGCAAGGAACACCTACAGTGTATAGTGCATCTAACCATTCTTTAAGCCCATCCATAGGTGTATCAACCTAAAGTAAGAAACTGGTATTTTAAATTTCAAATAACAAATATCTATGAATAAATATAGATATGTTGGTTGCTTAAAGAACAGACCTTTTGAAGTCTCTCATAATACAATTTTTAATTGTTCTATGATTGTGTATATCATGAAATAACGTCAGAAGTCTACGTAGGAGATTGTAATTAATTACAAGATTGACAACTCCAGTTTTTGTAAACCAATTCAACAACTGGAAAATTCAAACATAAATGGAATATATGATAAGATGAATTTTTTTCCCATTCCAGTATATGCCTGCTGCTGTGAAAATACTGATGTGTAAATAGCATATCCATGAAAGTTGTAATTTGGAGAAAAGAAACATCTCCTAATTCAATAGTGAGTGACATATGACAGCTCTTTTTCTATTTTTAATTCACTAAAAATATTACAAACGTAAAAGGAGTTTATAAAACCCGTTTAAGGAATAAAGAAGAATTTCAAAACCTGTCGACGTAGAACATATATATTATTTATTTTAAACATTTTCTAAAAGAACATTTAAAGTTTAGAACAGTTTCAACGACGAAAAAAATTATTAGACTAAATAGTTTTTTGAAAACCTTTTTAACTTCTTCCACTCACGAAAAAAGATCTCTCATTTTAAACTTAATCCACATTTTCTTTTATATTGGAGCAAGTACTGGAGCAGAAAAGCTACGGTCTGTTACACTTTGCTCATCTGCACACAGCTGGAGGTGGTCTATTGCAGATTGTTTTTTGTATATCCTTGCAGAAAAGTTTTATTAAACATTTATCATACATCTCACTATTTTCAAAATAACAATTCATTTCAATTTTAAATTCACTAAAAGGAGAATACAATTGTAAAACACATTTTTTTAATAAAAAAGAAACGTTTACGGAGTAAAACGTAGTTTGGAAACCTATAGATGTAAAATGTAATTTTAATGTATTATTGAAAGGCTACGTAAATTTGAAACAATTTTCACATAATCATTTAGACTAAACAATTTTCACAAAAAATCATTTTAGTTTTCCCGCCAAGAAAAGAAGAAGGGTAAAAAAAAGCTGTCCATTTGAAGTTGAATTCGTTCCTTTTCTAAATCCCGCAGCACGTTTTGAAGCAAAAATGGTAGAATAATCACAACATGTTACCCTTTGCGCGGAGATGGTATGTGAGTAAATTAACTAAGACAGAATAGCGTTGACTCTCTTCAGAATAAGTGTGAGCAGTCCAACTTCATTATGCCGTGGGTCAATTCAAGTCAACATTGATGATAATGAGTGTGCTATATATATCTTGACTTACACAGCAAAACAGAGACCTCAAGCAACTGATAAGTTTTCTCCATCAGGATAGAAGACTGACCTCAACAAGCAGACCCTACCTTATTCTCTACTTAATTAATATCCGTTGCTCAACATATGGATTAGCTATCATCAGATAAACTGTTTTTTTACCATGAAAAAGTTAGCTTTTCTTCTATACTTGATGACTCTCACCTTGTTCATGGAAAACTCAACATCCCAAGGCAATACACTTACAAAAGGATCTTATTTTTCAATAGAAACAATTCATTCACATTCTTAGTGTCATAATGCTTACATGGTAAAGAATGACGCAGATACAAACGAGTATCCGTTAATTAAACCTACAGGAATGGTCACTTATTTTAAAACCAACTAACTTATAAGTCTCTCCTCATGTGGCGATCCTTCCATAATGGGCTTTCGGTTGACGAGAACCTTCAGCGGATCGGCATTCCTTTTGTTTCCCGTTGTAGATGCTGCGGCAACGGGGAAACAGAATCGGTGGATCATTTGCTCTTCGCTGGCTGGTGTGCCAGATCCTGTTGGAATTACTTCGGTAATTTAGTGGGGGTCCGTGGTTCCATCACCTCGTCGATTGATTTACAGTCCTCTTGGTGGTTTTGTAGTTCTGGTCGTTCCCTTCGTTCTATCATCTTTCGCTTGATTCCTTGTCTGATTTGCTTGCACATTTGGTGTGCCCGGAATAAGGCAATTTTTGACGAGACTCCAATGGACCCCCTCTCCGTTATTCGGAGAGTTAGGGATGATGTTTACTTGGCGTTTCGTGGACGTCCTTTCAGAGGGGCAGTCAACTCTCGTTCCGGACGTCTGGTGAATCTTTTATCGATCTCCTGTACTCGGTCTGCTATTAGAGCCGGAATTGGTTGACTGACGTTCCGGAGACTGGTGGATCTGTCTACCTAGTCTCCTTCTTGACCGTCTTCCCCCCCTTTTTTATTATCTCATTATGGGACTATTGCTTTCAGGATATGGCATTCAGGGGTGTTCTAGTTTCTCCGTCCTATATCTGCTCGGAGCTTGCTTAGAGGAATTCCGCTGCTCCATTCCGGCTGTCGGCCATACAGTTGCTGGGAGGTTGGCCGTTTCTTTCTTCTGTTATCTTGGAGGGTCTTCTGTTGGGCTTGATCTCTACTTGCAAGGTTGATTCTCAACATCGTTTTCGGGCGGTGGCCTTGCCGGAGCTCGATTACGATGTTGGATGGGCGGTGGGTTCCTGGTGCTTATCGGGTGTTCGGTGTGCCTGTTGGCAGAGGTCCTTTACTTTCGCTTCTTGTTAGAGTTTTTTGGTTCCTCTTTTTTTTTTGGGTTATCTTTGTGTCCTTCTTACGAGTGTTCTCGTTTTGTATTTCTATTTTTGGGGTTCGGTTACCTGTCAGGCTTGTTGACAGCTTTTGGTTGAGCTTTTATATCATTATCATTTTCTTCTATAAAAAAAACTAACTTATAAAATAAACAACCCAAGATAATGTTATTAACTTATATTTAAACAATCCAATGGCTTTGAGTTTTGCTGCTGCAGTTTTGCAACTGTGTTAGGAAAGTTTACAAAGGGATAGAAAATTTAGTTTAATTTTGGGTTCACGGAAACTGGAAAATATTGCCTTACAATAGTAAACTGAGTCTTACTCAATACACTTTTAATCATGGTCTTTACTATCAATTAGGCATGCATGCATACCTTTTTGAGATCCATAGATCCATGATTCCTTTTTTTGTTTTGTTTTATCAGCATATTAAATCTATCTGATAATTTACAATTACAGGCATCAAAATTCAAGCATTTTTCATTAGCAAGATGAGTAAAGCTCGGATCTGAAATAATAAAATCACATACGAACTCAAGACAACGAGAAATTAGTAATCCAAAATAAGAAACAAAAAGAACGCACAATATTACTATTTTGAACATCAATTATGTATATATCTCTTAAATGCATTAAATATATAGTTTTTATAAATATAATCCAAGTTATTTTATCAAAAACACACGTAAAACATTATGTAAGTTGCGTTATAATAATCCGATGGAAGAAACATTGGCAGGTGGTTTGTGTTGTAAAGAAGTCAACATTGCATTGTATACCTTGAAATATAGGTCAGAAATTAAGAGACCTTGTTAATATGGCCTGCATAACGATTTACTGAAGTATCAGAGAATGACAGGTCAAAGTTCAGAAGAAAAAAAACACTTATACTTCTAATTTTGATGTGTTTTCTACCAGAGTTTGAAGAAGATATGAAGATGTACCTGAGGAATGATGAACTTTCCAGTAAGAAGACAGACTACAGGCAGGGTGCAGTACAAAATGAGAGGAAGAGAAGTAAGCGGGTAAATGGTTGTGTTGATGTAAGCAAATCTCTCTAAGAACTTAAGCCTTCCACCATAGCCATACCATATGGGGCAATGTCGACTGAGAAGAATTTCAACTGATCCAAGTGCCCATCGGAGTACTTGATTCAGACGATCTGATAAATTAATTGGAGCAGATCCTTTGAATGCTGGAGGATTAGGCATGCAGTAAATGGAACGCCAACCCCGTGCATGCATTTTGAATTCAGTAAGAATGTCCTATGTCACTAAACCATAAATCCATCCAATCTGTAGTAGTCAACTAGTATAAAGCTTTATAACCAAAATACAATATTTAAATCGAAAAAAATACTAAGTAGAAATATTTTGCAGCGAGATTCTTATGATGTACGAGAAATATGTATTCAGTATTCTAATGAGTAACTAAAAGCTTTAATCATCGTAAATTTACTTCATTACTGAACAATTGTCTAATCCCCAACACTAGCTTTGTTAAACTTTACATACAGGTACAATTTTCAGAATATGAAAACAATTATCAGTTCTATTCATCACAAAAATATAGAGCCTTGTCTGATTCAGGGAAACATTGCTCCGTTTCACCAACTATAATTTTCGGAGGAAACATTCAACAACTTACCTCATTACCCCAATCAGTTTTATCTTCATAACCATAGCTGATAACGTGAATAGCTTCCTTCAAAAGAGACTCGGGTGCTGCTGATTGAGGAACCCCGCCATGCTCCATTAAAGCAGAGGCAACAAACACTTGAGATTGCCCAAACCTTTGTTCCAAACACTTTTGTGACATCAGTAGTGACTTCTCATCATCAAAACCGTTCCCTGATATATTATCACAATTGATCAAAATTATGGTTTAAGAGCAATTCTTTCCTCACACTACCTTAGAAGCATGAGACAACTCCCAAATGGAATCATTACAAAGTCATATGGTTTATCGTATATTATTAGATAGTACTTCATTTTCTATTTTCCAATTAGAGACTGTTGCCTCACGCTAAGTATTATTTTAAGGTCTTGTTCTTTGAAGAGAAAATTGGAAGAAGACCTGACCCTACCTTCAACCCATTCTTCTGGACTCACTTCCTTACCACCGACCGACCACCTTCAATCCACTAATTTTCTCAAACCTGAATCCACCGCATCCTTTAAATGCGAATGAGGCATGGCCATGGTTGTTCGGACTTGATTTGGTAGTACGGCATAGCCATGGTTGAAATGAGGGTAACTAGGGTTTAGGCTCGACTTCGGTTCGAGCAGCAATTGTCGCATTCGAGGTTGGCATTGGGATTTTCTGGAGCAACGATTCGTGATTAGTGGAGATGATTTTCTAGAGTAGCAATTGTTGCATCTGTGATTCGTGGAGAAGAGCGACGATGATTTGTAACGAGTCGCTGAGAAGGAGAAACCTAAATTGGAAATAAAAAAAAGTGCGGCCAAAATTGAGAATGGGAATGGATAAGCGTGGGAAATGAAGCTTACACTAAATTACAAACAAGTGCACTTAGCCATGAATTATTTACAAATTTACCAATCATTGTAACACTTATTTGTGTTATATATCATAAGTAATGTGTTGTAAAGTTTATATAGAAAATTATTTATTTTTACCAATGCTTTTTCAGCTATTCTAACACATATTAACTGTTAGTAGTTTGTAACATTTGTAAGTGCTAGAAATTTACAAATACAAAATGTTGCAAAATCATCAATTTGGTGTAGTGTCAAGTAAATAAATATGCAAATAGTAGATGTAAGTCCTCAATTACAAAGTCTTGATAACAATTTGATCCAAGCAGCCATTGATGTGCTAAAATCATGTTCTATCAATTTGCACTACAACAAAAAATGTCTTTTATAGCAGCATATAGCCGCTATTAATCACAACCATAGCGGTTTGATAAGCGCTGTATATCGACATGTTATAAAAAACTATTGAATATTTATAACACAAAATATGCCGCTATGGTTGAGCTTAGTTTTATAAAGCAAATTCGCCGGTATGGTACGTTAATTCAATAGTTCATTATAGCCACTATAATACAACTAAATCTCAACGGAAATGGAAATCTTTATAACACCAATTTGCCGCTATAAAATATTTATTCAATAGCGGTCATTTCGCGCTATTAAGTCAACATGTTATAGTTTGCTTGTTTACTAGTTGCATTTGCATTTCTAATTTTTTTTTAAAAAATACAAAATTTCATTCGAAAAGAAAAAAATTGCTTTGCATTTTTTCAATTTACATTTCAACTTTCAATTACAATTTATAATCCAATTTACAACTCAATTTCTTTTACAAACTTGATTGGCAAAAAAAAAAACTGTCTGTGCATTTCCTTCAACCCCCTCCCCCCCTCCTCTCTCTGTTACTGCTACTGCACACCCTTCTCACCTGCACACCACCCTGATCACCACATCAACGATCCCAATCCCCAACCCTCCAATACAACTCACCACTTCACCATCTAGCACTTCATCACTTTCTGCTTCAACTAAGACAAATTCAACTAGCTTATATAATTGTCTTCACCTTACTGCCTTACTGACATTCTTCCACAAACATCACTCAATCACCTCAATTCATACAAAACTGCCTGACAACCTCCCTGCCTCATCAGCAATACAGTCATTACCAATCTGGTGCACCCACAACCCATCCACTACAGAGCATATCACACTTCTCATCCACCATAACTTTCCTACCACTTTTACATTTCACAAAACAAACTGTCAACACCCTCCACCATCAACAGTTCACATCAATCTTCTATTCCAACCATCAAAACAAGACCACCAAACATCAAATACACTGTTGCATTGATTTCATTGACCACATAACTGTGCACAGCCTCCTGCCTTCCAAAACCAGGGAACAAGTCAGAAGTTCCCATCCTACACATCACCATCACCACCTCCTACACAAAACAAATCATACGTGCACACTGATACTGCATACTTGCACAGCCGTACTCCTGCAACCCATCTTCACATCCTACAGCAACAACCATCCACTTCCACACACTATTGAACAATTCTGTCAACTGCCTTCCTTCATCTATCTACCCCTTCTACCAAAAACAGCATCCTCACCACAGCTCCTTATTTCAAGACTCTGTCTACATATGCTGCATTAAACAACATATACTTTGAATCGCAATTTCAGGGAGTTTCATATATGAAATTATGAACCCAACATACCATTGGGAATTCGCAGAATACAAAATAGCTGAAACATGCATATGTACACATCTATCTAAGTAAACCACACAATATTTGCATGCATAACAAATTATCAATATAAGATTAACAAAACAAAGCAAAGAAAATGTACCTTGTTTTCCCATTCAAATTCTGCCCACATATTTCTAAATGCCACATCAGCACAGGTGGCAGGAGAACTGTAGTCCATAATGTCAATATGAATATCATTGAGCACAATCACATTCCTTTCCAAAACGTTTGAAGTTTCATAAACAATATTACCAAAAATGACACCAGTTTCAATGGAAGAAACTTTAATATTAGCCTTAATCTGTTTGTTTGATTAAGGTCCCCCATAGTTGCTAATTCTAAACATAGATTTTGAAGTGTCTCTTTAGTTCGGTTAATAATAGTGACATCTAGAACAATGTCATAATGATGAACAATTACAAAAACAATGTCATAATAATGATAATCTATAAGTTAAATTTTCCTACTATGTGACCATCTCCATTCTAGTTAACTATGAAAATTTAGATAGCTAACCAATGTAATGCTACTACTATATAGAGGACCTGCAAATAATCATTGTAATGTTTACGAAAACAATCAATAGTATTATACCAGATGTTGCAAAATTCAATTAGTTGGTAAATCTTACTATGTACTGTTGATTTCTTATTTACCATTATGCTTCTGCAAAATATTTTTTATGTTCAAGAACAGTTATAAAAATGTTTTGAAATCAGTTCTGTTCATTTGACCTAAGAAATAGAACTTAGTTAATTTGGTTAATATTTTATAATTTATTATTATTATTAACTTAGTTAATTTTTATAAAACTTATAGTTAATATATTATTATTATTATTATTATTATTATTATTATTATTATTATTATTATTATTATTATTATCTTAGTTAACTTCTATAAGACTTAGTTAACTCGGTTAATACTTTATAGTTTATTATTATTCTAAACTTAGTTAATTGCTTTAAACTTGGTTAATTTTTATAAACATGGTTTTATTATTATTATTACTATTATGACTTTCTTTGTTGTTATTAGTATATTATTATAAACTTAATTAATTTTAATAAACTAAGTTAGTTTATTATTTTTATTATTATATAAATAAATTTAGTTATTTTTGTTATAAAACTTAGTTAATTCATGAAGTTTATATGTTCATAATAAATAGAGATGAAATTATTAAGGAACAAACCTTATAATAGGGGCCCAACCCCTCCCGAGCAAGCATAGTTTTGGCAACATGAAGAGCTGATCCTTGCCATAACTGGATCCTAACCTGATAGAATCAAAAAGTATATAGTGAAATGTACTTTTGATATAAGGGATATTGGAATGCAATGACGCAAATTTGATGCAAGGTCAAAATTAGCTTTGATGGAAAGTGCAATGAAAGAGGTTCAAATTTGAAACAATTCCAGTTACCTGAATGAATAATGATTCAAAGCTATTAAATATTCAAAATTGGTAGATTTATATCAAGACTAAGAAAATTCAATCTGGGCTATATCTCATATTAAATTCATCCAACCCAGACACCTATTTCCAAAGATAAAGAAAGATTTTTCCTACATTATAGTAATGCTTTTTTTCTCCTTTTAGAATTTTAAAGATGTATTTCTCGACTATGTCTTACTATATGTTTGAACCAAATAGCAGAGAGTAGAATTTACATAGAAAAGTTGGTACAGCATAATTTCACCAAAATATTTCATGGCTTTTCAAATGCACTCCATCTTCCTACCATTATCCATTTACAATATAAGCAAAATAATCAGACGACAATCTATTTGTCGATTAAACACATTAAATGAACGCAACCACGTATTTGACTTGTCAAGCAAGTCAAATATGTAACCAAAAACCAAACCATTAGAAAATGAGATAACAAAAAATTAGACCTTGACAATGTCAATGGGTTGGATAGCGACGGTAACAAGCATACCGACAGAGTCACCATTGGCAAACAGCTTTACTGGGTTCCAAATGCCAGTATGAGAGTTTGCGCTTTTATAATTAAACATCCAATGTCTTGCTACATCCATTTGAATATTATTTACATCACTTAGACATGAAGTTAATTAGTTTTAGGCCATATATGAAGGGTAACAAAAGCTAATTAGTTTTAAACAATCTGAAATTTGATGGCCAGTTAACAAGAGAACAAAATCCCAGAAATTATACATTATGTATAGCATTTTCAGCCATATAGCATTATATTTGTATAGAAAAGTTGACAGTTTTCAACAAGATCTCTAAAAAAAACTGCAATTTCAAATACAATAAGCATAAACAAGTGGATGTCAAAGATTTTCTAAGCATATTTGTAGTTATAAAATAAATAAAAAACCAAAATATTGAAAATAAAGCATGTATCAGCAGAACAAGGTTTGCTTGTGTTGCAAACATCAAGTTAAATCATCATTTAGATTCAAGACATTTATGAGATATGTTTACTGAAGCAAGGAACTATAACCATAAAACTCCATATGCAGCACATAAGAAAGCAAAGCAAGATACCCGTAAATCAAGCTACTTTCTGATCTAAAGACTCAAATCCAAAACCAAACTAAAGACTACAATTGTGGGCAATATATATCAGTAGGAATTGATCAAAAAGTGGAAGTATGCAACAAAAGAAAAGGCATAGATTGTATAAGACATGTACATGTTTTTGATACTTACAATCCCATGCCGGTAAATTTTGTTGGTACTTGTAGGACAGACAATGGATGGATTCATATGGAAAACTACTCTCAGATAATTGCAAATGGATGGAGCATAGTTCATACAGGAATTGCATTATTTTGTATCAGTGTGATCGTTAAGATTATCTGTGTCAATCTTCACTTAGTTGGGAGGGTATGAGGTAAATTTTAAAACACATTATTTGTCAATAACACAATACATTATCTTATAACATGGACTAAATCTTCTAATTCCTAACCATTCAGTAACACAATATATTATCTTATAACATAGACTAAACCTTCTGATTGCTAACATAACATTTTACTCATCATTTCATTTTATTTCGAAGATTCATCAGATGTACAACCAACCAATATTTGCATATTCATAGCCAATATTTATCAACCTAAACAACTTCACATGCTCTATAACAATGGCTATATACTTTCTTTCAATAAACAACATGATCGACATTGTAGCACATAGACGTATTAAAATTATATCAAGATACTATCACCGGCCTCAGTTATAACTAATAATTTACAACTACTTGGTGAAAATAGTTAGATGTTGAAAATTTAATGCGAGTTGATGCCTGCACTTAGCTAAAGCAGTGCTTGACTCAATGAATTTGGTCTGTAGGTCAACTAATTAATAAAGTAATGCCAATAGTGGAAACCGTCTCCTTTAGCTTAAAAGACACATACATATATTTATTTACATTACGTCTTATACATTGTTATCATTTGCTTTTGTGCTCTATCGTCATCAAACGAAGAAAATATGGGTGAAATGAAGAGAAAAAAGAAGAAGGCATTTAAAAACAAAGATGGTAACATGTTGCCCAATCAAACATTAAGAAGATGATTATCAAATTTTCAACACTATAGACATACACAAGATCGACATTGTTCTAGGAAAGACGTACCTGCTCAGACTAATAGACTCCAGCATCAATACAAAGCTCTTCTTCTCAATGCAGTCTACAACTGAAGAACCTCAACTTAGCATTTTCATCTCAACCATATTGCAAAGCACAACATCTCCAAGTACGTACAAAATCTCAGTCGAATTCATTAGCAGCGAGTTCAAGGCAAGTTCACATTCCTCACTATATCATTATTAGTATATCACGAAGCTAATAATTCATCAATGCAAGCTTATCACGACTAAGAGGACAAGATCCCAAAACAGTCAGATTATCACTTACTGTATAATCACATCAAACAAGATGCTGCTCGATATCTCTGGTGGCAGATGATCCAGACAGCTATGGGACTTGGTCTCTAATGCATCTCAGTTCAAGAAAAGCTTTAGACCGATAATGAAAATGTTCAACCACTGAAACAACAAAGAAAAGCTTTAGACCGATATGCATTTTTTGAAATTATTTAAAACTTCAACTTCAATCATTTGAACAATTTTCTTTGAACATCACAACTAACGTCAATTTTGTTGTGCATTGAAAATCATACAATCTTGTTATGCTGTTTGACCATCAACTGCTCAATTCATATGCTAGATTTTCGCAAAATGACCAATCAATCATGCATGATATATAAAAATCCCAAGTAAACATTCGTGTACGATAATTACTGATACAATCTAAACGGTGTGTTCAGATTAATGATAAACAAACAATAAAATCATTAATAATGAGAAGTCTACAATCTAAACTGTTTATTCATATTTTCGCCCTATCTTGCTAAAAAACGAATCAAGAGTATACTCAAGAGTCATGTCAATAAACATAACATAGAAACAACTAATAAAATAATTAATAAACAAAACCAAATAATAAAATCATGACCTACCGATAATATTTTTGTAAAATAGTAACCAAATGATAAAATAAAAATAAAACAATTAATAAACATAACCTAGAAATTTCTAACCTAGAATTTTGAGCAGATAATTTAGGGTTCTAGATGCATCAACTTCGGAACTGCTGAAGAGCAATAAGCGGAGATCGGAGATGGCGAGTTGAATCGAAGATTAGGGATGGTGAGCGATGAGCAATTACGAGGGAGACACAAATTACTAGCTGTTATTTTGGTTTTGGGAGGAAGAGGGGTTCTGGAAGGAAGACGAGAGTTGATTAAGTATTTTGAGAGGGGGATGAAAATTTTAGAAGCGGTATTTTCATTTTGGAGCCAAGTGTTACGTGTGTACAGAAGAGAACTAAAGAAAAAAGTAAATAATTAAAGCTAAATGATAACGCTTTAGAATAATGTGTTATCGAGTGGCGTTATTAATGACATAATTTCTTGTAGTGTTGGAAGTTACAAAATGATAATGAGGAAGAATAGTTTGGAATTCATTCCTTCTTAGTAGGGGGTGCATGCCTATTTACAGTAGATGAACGTTCAACATTTTGCTGACATGACACATTACTGATTTGACATGTGGGACAACCCACTCTTGATTCTTCATGATGATGTGGTTTGACCGGACCAACCAGGAATCACCATTTGGCTTAGTTATAAATTTATTTTCTAGTAATTTCCTCAACATGCGATAGTAATTCTTTCAATATGTGATGGCTCTGGCGTTCTTCACTATGCGATAACTAAATTATCTCAACCAACAATGGCTTCATCATTTTCAACTTGTGATGAGTTCGCCATTTTCAACTTGTGGTAGCTTTGACATCTCAACTTGTTATAGTTTTCACATTCCCAACTTGCGAGGGCTCATTTTTTTTCAACATGCGCTAGCTCCATTATTCTCATTTTGTGATGGCTCACTCTTGTCAACATGTGATAGCACCATTATTCTCAATTTGCGATGACTCATTCTTATCAACATGTGATAGCTCCATCATTCTTAATATGTGATGGTTCAATTCTTGCCAACAAGTGATACCTTCATTATTCTCAATGTGGGATGACTCACTCTTGTCTTACGAAAGCTTTATTATATCAACTTGTGACAACTTTGTTTTTCTCAACTTGTGATAGCTTTGTTATACATCATCATGCGATAACTTCTCAACCTACGATAGCTTGTTCATCTTTAACTTACAATGGCTTGAGCTTCTCAAGTTTCAATAGCTTGTTCTTTACACTTAAAAATTTGGGGTGTAATGTTTGTCCCTTTAGAAAAAGCACTTCTATACTTTAACATAAACATAAATACTATTGCCTACTTTTGAATCAAACTCTTGGTATTCCTCAAGTCCCATCGTCATAACCATGAAAAGTTTTCTTTATTATAAATCGATAGTTAAATCGCTTGCCTACCATCTTTATAAATACCCATCTTCTTTTCTTTTTCATTTTTTACTAGTTTGTTCGGTTTGTTCGATATTTAATTAAAACTCGAATCTTTCTAGAAATTTTAAAATTCCCAAATTTATCTTTCTAAGGCAATTAACTTCTTTTGTTATCATTATTTGCTAATTTTTGGTTTCGATTTCATTTTTTTCGCTGGTCTAAGACTTTTGAGAGTTGTTTGATTCAAGGATTTGGATGGGTTTCATATAATTTTCACTTTGATCTTAAATTGTTATTATTCTAATCAATTTTCTGTTGGTAGATTTTGGGTCTGTTTACCCAATAACCATTACATTTTAAATGTGCTACAACCATTTAATATTTCCCTTATTCAATAGTTCTTAGCCATTAATAATGCAATAGCCTTTAATTGTTTCAACATGCAATAGCTTACAAATCTAATATGTGTCAAATCTTTATTATTTTATAATTCTTCACTAATTTAACATGCTATAATTCTTCACTATTTTAACATGCGATAGCTCATTAGCTCAACATGCAATAGCTTTTTAGCTTGAGATGCGATAGCTCATACTATTTTAACATGCAATAGTCATTCACTATTACAATATGCAATAACTCATTAGCTCAACATGCGATATTAACATGCGATAGTTTATTAGCTTAACGTGTTATAACACATATTATTTATACATGTGATGGTTCTTCAATATTTTAAGATGGGATAGCTCACTAACTCAACATGCAATAGCTTATTAGCTTAACATGCGATTACTTCTATTATTTCTACATGCAATTTTTCTTTGCTATTTCAACATATGATGGCCTTGTTTTCCTTAACTTGGGATAGCCCTTAATCATCTCAATATGAGATGATTATTGTTGTCTCAACTTGTGATTGCCCCATGTTGTTTTATTGTACTTCTAACGCCTAATAGTTCAATTCTTTTCGGCTTTCAAGTTCCTTTATGTACAATTGCAATTGTGACAATTATAAAAAATATTTTCTTTTAATTATATATAAATGAACCCTTATCATTATTCGGTTATTTGCTTATTCCATAGATTTATGACCTTTATGACTCGACTTATGACTCGCTTTTCTTTCCACTATTCTACGTCGCGTTTATTTTTTATCGGTTTACGTACTATATTGAATAATAAAAGAGGAACTTAAAAGAAATCACCGGGCACACCTAAATCTAGTAAAAAGATGTTCCGAAGAAAAGATTTATGCTAATTGTTAATCCTTCATTACAAAGAAAGAGGAGATAGATTCCGTTCTTCATCGTTTTGGGATTTAAGGAATTGAGACTAGGATTCCTGGTCCTTCTGATAGAATTAATACACCTCTCAAGGGATTTATTTGCCATCACATCTATTCACATTTGGCACTCATGTTGCCTCCCTTTAAATGATATTGTTGTTAACCCAAAAATTACATCAACATCCAAATATCCAAATATCAAGTGAAAGCACCAGTTCAGCTTAAATAAATAGAAAAGCAGTAAAAGGAGACATTTTCATAATGGTTAGGCGTAATCTCCGGCCTCGTCCACTTCAATCATTTTATTAGTTGTTCTCTCTCTGGATTACTGCTTATCTCAAATCTGACCATGATATAATGGATCTCAGATTTACAATAATATTTCTAGAGAGGTTATGAGTCACTAGTACTAAAAATTTGTTGATCTAATTTCTTGAACAACAAATTTTTATTTAATAGGTGACTTTAATGGAAGAAAGGTTAGAAGTAAAGAAGTAGTAGAGTCTCCGTCCTAAGGTTTCTCTACGGCTTGTATTTATAGGGGTATTAGTGGTGTTGGGTCAAAAGCCCACTTGGAGCAGAGTTTAGATTTCGACCCAAAGGAGTGTGAAAAATCTCGAGACCTATCGAAGTTTTCAAATATGTCAGTGAGGGCATGATCATGTCAGCAAAGACATGTTTGTATTGCTCCAAACTTGTCAAACTCTTTGCATTCTTCGTGCTACTTGATTTTGAGTTTCCCCATGTTGTTTCCATTGATCTTTAGTCGTCCAAAACAAGTCGATTCCTACTTCTCACCAAAATAGCCTAGTATCAGCCTTTTTGCTTAAGAGGTCGATAATGACTTTTTCTAGCTTGAAATGACTTGTATTTTTTTACAATATTCTTCTAATCCCATATGGAGGTTTTTTAAGAAGTCGCAACATCTATGGAGTTGTCAAAAACATGTCGATTTACCTCTCTTCATGTTTGTACCCACAAGTATGGTTAACCTATTTTTGGTTGAATTTTTTTTGAGATATTTCTCTTCCCTATCTAAGAGTGCTTACCAATTTTCAAGTCGTTTCGTTCTCGTTTGAATCTTCTAAGTCTAATTAAAATATTCTAAAACTTTCCCCTTAAAGTACGCCTTTCGAATGTAAGGTATGGTTTGCTAAAGAACAAGTTTCAGAAATAAGTCTTTGATAGTTGAGCTTTCCAACTGCTTTAATCTCAGCGAATCATTCAGTTCCTTCAGATCCTCTTGTCAATCATGCATCATTCCAAACCTACTACAACTTAAGACTCTAGACTTTGCTTAAATGTAGTCTATACATCATCAACATCCTGATTTCATTCGAAGTTATTGCATCACATATCAAAATCATCCAAGTTCATTTGAGATTTACATCATTATCATTTCGATTTCATTCGAAGTTATTACATCATATATCAAAATCATCCTGTGTTCATTCGAGATTTATCTATTTCATTGTAATTACAAAGAGTTCAAAACCTTTTATCAAATCTATATCTGTTCTAAGGTTCGATCTCTCCAAATCATTATACATTTAGTCTATTGCATGATCTCCCCTGATCGTTTTATATTTAATTTAATGTGCACACTCTCTAGATCATTTTATATTCAATTTAATGTGCGATCTCTTTGGATCGTTTAATGATTAAATTAAGGGAACAATCTCTCTGGATCATTTAACGTTAAGTTAACGGGATGATCTCTCCCGATTATTCATTGTTTAAGTTAAGGCGATGATCTCTCTGTATTATTTATTGCCAATCTATTGTTTCGATCCTCCGGATCCTTATTGAGTCTGTTCGCTCTCCGAAAAAGGAACCCAACGGCCAGCAAGCCCATCCACTCACTTTTTGGTGGCAAGACTTACTTTTCGTACAAGCCCATCCACTCACTCTCCAGCAATGTAGCTTGCACCTAACACTTAGGTCCTAACTATTCGGTTGGGATTATAAGGCGATCAATATCGTACAAGCCCATTCACTCACTCTCCAGCAAGAGGACTTGCACCTTGCACTCCGTTCTTTTCTCTTCGGATGGGATTAAAGTGATCAATATCAATCATCGCAATAATTTGGATTTTAAGTCAAAAAATCAAAAATCCATAATATTCAACCTAAACATCCAACTTAGGACGTGCCTAAAGATCAATCTAGGTCTCAGACACAAGTAAGAGGTTTGAGGTTAATATTATCCTAATTAGTCATCTTAGGCATCGACCTCAAAGTATGCCTAGGGACCATTCGGGATTCCATACATGTGTAAGCGGCTTGAGATTGTACTACATCATTTATTTAAATTTAAGATAGAGGAATCGAATCTAACCCCAACCTGTCCCGATTATGGGGTTGTCATCCAGTAGAAGTCTCTGATTCATAACTTCATTCTGCCCTTCGTTACAACGGTGAGCTTCTGGTTGCTGTCATGCATTCGTATTTCGATTTGGCATTCTAGCTCCAGTATCATCCGTTCTAAGCATTAAAGCTCATCCTAGATCCTATTGTGGCCCGATTCATGGGGGTATTATTTCAGTTTTCTTTGCTCTATCTCTATATGTTCTTGCATTAGTTTTTGATCTTTTGTTTCAAGTTCCAGCTGCTCCACCTGTTCATTGTTGATCTATCATTCTAAATTTTTTTCAGCATTTCCTACTGTCAAGCCATTATTCCATCTTTGCTTTCCTTCATCTTTTCTCTCTGGTCATAGAGAAGGATTGATTAGAATTTGAGGACACCCACTGGTTGTCTCCATGCTCTAGTTGACTTGCTCTGGTTTTACATCTAGTATTAGGCCTCTTCATCCTCTCCATATCTCTGATTCAAGCTTCAAGTTTTCATATCTAATTCTTCCTATCAATGAAAGCACAAAAATGTTAACAAAAAAAAATTGGATCAACACCTAGATATCAAATGATAGCATCAATTCAGATTAAATAAATAGAAAAGTAGTAAAATAAGACACAATTTTTATAGTGGTTCGACATAATTTCCTAACTACGTCCACTTCAATCATTTTATTAGTCGTTCTCTTTCTGGATTACAACTATTTATCTCAGATTTGACCATAATCTAGTGGATCTCAGATTTACAATGATTTTTTTAGAGAGTTTATGAGTCAATAGTGCTAAGGATTTGCTGATCTAAGTGTTGAACAACAAATTGTTGTTTCTTAGCTGACTTTAATGGAGGAATGGTTAGAAGTGAATAAATAGCAGAGTATCTGTCCTTAGAGAATTCAAATACCTTTTTGGTTGCTTTGTATCTTGTATTTATAGGGGTATCAATCGTGTTCGGTTAGAGGTCCACTTGCAGCAGAGTCTAGATGTCGGACCAAAGGAGTGTCAAAAATCTTGGGACCCATCGAGGTGTTCAAACATGTTGATGAGGACATGATCATGTTGACGGAGACATTTTTGTATTGCTCCAAACTTGTCAAACTTCTTTGCATTCTTCATGCTACTTGATTTTGAGTTGCCCTATGTTGTTTCCATTGATTGTTGGTTGTCCAAAACAAGTCGATTCCTACTTCTCCCTAGTATAACCCTGTATCTTCCTT
Organism: Allium cepa; assembly: GCA_030765085.1. Lineage (NCBI taxonomy): Eukaryota > Viridiplantae > Streptophyta > Magnoliopsida > Asparagales > Amaryllidaceae > Allium > Allium cepa. Next base: position 988,764,853 of record CM060929.1, on the reverse strand, counting down.
TTTGCCTAAGAGGTCAGTAGTGATTTTTTCCTTAGCTCGAAATGACTTGTACTCTTTTGCAACATTCTTCTAATCCCATATGGAGGTGTACTAAGAAGTCGCAACATCTATGGAGTTGTCAAAAACATGTCGATTTACCTCTCTTCATAGTGGTACCAACATGTGCAGTTAGCCTATTTTTGATTGAATTTTTTTTGAGATGTTTCCTTACCTTAGCTAAGAGTGCTTGCCAATTTTCAAGTCGTTTCGTCCTCGTTTGAATCTTCTAAGTCCAATTGAAATCTTATTTGCTAAAAGGCGAGTTAACAATTGTGACCTCGATTTTATATTTCCTTAGAATTTCTCTCATTCAACTTACCCCTAATTCTCTTAGCTACATCCATTCTCTTCATGTGCTTGTTAAGGAGATTGAAATGGAGGACATAAACCTATTGACTTTATGCTCCCTTAACACTCTATAAAAGGTCAAATATCAGTTAATGGTTACATTTTTTGTCTCTGCTCTTTTGACAGTGGGATGATTTCAGATCTTGTTAACAAAACAAAAGAGTGGAATCATTAGTTCTTTTTCATGTGATTTTTCTCTATTGAAATTTTTGGAAACTTTTCTCTTCCTATGTTGTTAATCTTATATACTTTATTCATTTATTTTATCATTATGTCATTAGGTTAGCCTTTTAAGTTTACAGATCCTGCTTCAATAGAAGTTAACCATAAGGTATTGGCAAAGGTCGATAAGCTGGAGAAAGCCATAAAGTATTCTAAGATTTGGTTGAGACTTCTTATCGAAAAAAAGTGGAAGAAATACTCTATGATTCAGCCTTTCCATCAAGTTTTAGGTTAACCACCTATGATAAACCAGAATAGATACCACTCCTCATCACTTGTTGCTACCGTGCTTGAATCTTTTTTAATCAAAAACAAGATTCAACATTTGCTCTCTTGTAATCCTTAATACTTGCAGGCGTCGACGGTAATCTTGTAGATTATATTAAAATATGATGATTGTCTTCTTATTATTTTCTTATTTTAAAAGTTCTTAGTTTAGTCAATCCGGTCCTCTTATAAAAGTAAGAATTCTACAGATCTTACTATTTTCCTGGGAATTTTTGGTAAGCCACCACTTCCTCCTTCTTCCAAGGTGGTCACTTCATCCATTGTCATCACAATGGGTTATGCCTTCTAGAGGAAAAATCTAAAAAATGTGGTATGAATTTAAATGACTCAAACGTTACTTCTGAGCCTTCTCCTAAATAGTTTGAAGAAGATGGCCTAACCTCAACAACAATTATCGCCTCTACTTCACATGCTATTACGACTTTGATTCCTATTATTCCTCTTCTCGAATCCCAATGGTTGATATAACTATCTCCCCTTAAGGGACTCTTTATCTTTTCTACATAGTCAACTAGGCCTTGATTCCCCACTTGCCCCTGACGCTTCCTTATCGAGCACCAATGTAGGAACCTCTTCGTCTTCTAATTTTGAGGACTTATTGACCTATATCCTTCCCTTCCCTATTGTTTTCTTTAAGAGCTTCAATGCCTCCTTCCTCTTTTCCAAAAGACCTACTCACTCTTCTTCTATAGCAACTTCTTTCGGTATGTTTTGATTTTCTCTCTTTTTACATAAGTGTATTTATTTAGTACATAACTTGATTATGACACTGTGTATTTTAGGTTGGAAAACATATATTTCTTCTCCAGCAATCTACTTGAACTTCTTATTAGTATGTATCATCATTACAAGAGTTAAACTTTTCTATGTCTAACGAAATAAAGCTTTGGAGATTGAGATTAGCAATCTCCATTCTATTAATTAATCTCTTACTTCAGAGAATTCAAAATTCTCATTCTCGTTAGGGTAGAAAATGAAAAGATCTCATGAATTAGAAGAGAAACTAAAAGCTCTAGAGAATGATCTTTATTTATCTAAAGAAGAAGCGAAACAAGCTAGACTTAAAGTAACCTAACTAGACGGAAGTGTGACGAGAGCAAACACCCTTGAATGAAAATTAACTAAGAAAGACTCTTTTCCAAAGAAATCAAATTCCTCTTTAAAAGATGCCTAGTCCAAGATTTCTTCTTTTTCTTAAGAGTTCTTCCATTGTCGAAGGATCAACATTTAGAAGCGGCTTTAATCATCGGGTATAAGGACAATATTGACCGATGTCCAGACTTAGCCTTTACCTTTCTTAATTTTATGGGAATTGATTACAAGAGGAAATTTGATATAATCCTTGATCAAGTTTATAGGGGTTTATCTAAATCTGGAGATGACAAGATGCACTCGATCTAGAAGAATATTTAGTACGATGATGAAGGGCTAGATGATCACACCGAGGATAGTTTGTTAATGAAAGATATAGATGATGAATCTAACAGACACAGTTCAGGAGGGAAAGATGAGGTACACGAGATGGATCATAACACCGTATTTTCTTCTCCTAATATCGAATCTAGAATGGTCAATATTCCACCACTTAATGATCCCTTTGGTACTCCTCACTCATCTAACTTGGGTGACTCCAACTTATTATCTTCTCAAATTATGAAGACCTTTCCTTCCAAGTCAAAAGTTCTAACTATTCCATTCCAAAATATTCAATGTACTTATTATTTTATTTTATTTGTACTTTTCGTAAAATTTTAAAATGTTACTTTTAATAGCAGAATAGATGGAAAAAGTTGCATGACTTTGAGATCCTATTAGATAAGAGTAGAAGCAAAATATTAAGGTTTAATATTGAAGGCGAAAGACTTTGCAAAGATCCACCTAAATCTAGTGATAAATATATGAAAATCTTAAAATGTCTATAGAGCCTAAAAGTTTTAGGAATAAATGGTTCATACCCTTTTTTTGAAAGTCTATTTTTCTCCAGTCGAACTTTTGTAAAGAGAATGAAGAGTTCATTCCCTTGTTTTAGATGCTTATTGAAGATAGGGATAAGCTTATGGACTGCCACATTTTGGTTTATACTAGATTTCTCATGACTGACTTTTTCTTTTTAAGAGATGACTACGGTGGTTTGATTAGGCAACTTCGCAAAAGATACCTTATGAACATGGATTGGATCGTCGCCTTGGAGAATGCTAGAACTTACATGGGGTCAATATTGTTCCTTTAACGGTCAACTAACTCCCTCGGACGATGTTAAGAATAATAAGGATATGTTTGTTTTTGAATACTACAAAAGTTCCATTCTTTATGAACTTAATGAAAATTTGTGTTTTTACAATATTGATTTCTTCTTGATAGTCTTATTTTCAATTTTCCCTTGACATATAGGATTCTAGGTCATTACATTTTTGCACATTGCCTCCTATTCCTAAAGATGCATTAGGTAAATTGGTTAAGTTAAAGAGAAATTTCAAAGAAACTCTTTCATGATTGAAAAGTCTCACTTTGTCAAATATTGCGTCCTTCACAATCTTCATCAATATACGCACGATTTTTATTTCCTAGGAGATCAGAAGAATTACTTTCTTTATGAGATTCAAACTAATTTTGCAACATTATTGTGTGGCAAAATCAATCCTCTCTCCAAAGAATGGGATTAATGAAAATTTCCTCATATTAACACTCCTCTTAGCATCAAAATCCCTTTACAGCTACTTTTCCTATTACTCCTCCATCTCAATAGAAAATTCAGAATGCTCCTTTAAAACTTAAGAACTAATTGTGAGGTTCTTTTATTTTTTTACATGTATTATCATTATTTGAAACTTTACATGATTAATGGAGAATTTTGTTTCTTTTGCTTTAATTTTTTAAATATTTGTCTTGATTTTTATTTCATATTTTAATTTAAGAAAAAGATTCATCCTTATCACATAATGATATTAACCTTTCTCATTGCCTTAATGACATCCTGTCTAAACTAGTTTCAAATATGGAAAACTGTCCATCTCATTATATTCTTGGATTATCTTCAATTGATAATGCCGAAGTGGACAACTAGTATGATAAATATATTCAACCAAAATTTACCTTGAAAGCTTCTCAAGAAATAATTTCAAATCTTGAAAAAAAAAATTCTTTCAAAGATAAAGAAATTCAAGCGCTAGTGGTGAAATTTAATTTTGAGCCCACCCTTAACAGTCCAAATATGATATGAGTTTCACTTAACTTAATTAGTGAATATTTGATTTCGAGGTGATCCACTGAAGTTCAGTAAAAATGTCAATCTCATGAACTTGTTTTAACTGAAGGAGAGATAGGATTTCCTACTCGTACTCTAGCTCAGCCTCCTAAGAGAACATTCATTGCGAACATCCTCTTCATCACATGGCCATTTAACACGTAATGGTGGCCCTTTGTTCCATTCTCGGTATTTCCTGTCTCAAGGGATGGGTCAGGTGAATTGGCCAGAATAAGTAGGTTATTTAAGTTTGAATGTAACCATAAGCTCAAGGAATATTGGAATAAAATATTTCTTAACGAGTTCTCTAACCTTTGACTACAAATAGAAAATCTAGAATGTGAAAATAATAAGCTTACCTTAAAGGCACGAAAGTTGGATACTAATATTAAGAACTCATCCTTACAGATTTCTCAGTTGAAGGGGACTAATAAGACTTATAAGCTGGCAATAACTACTCAGGTTGACTCTATTCATTAAAAGGGAATAAATTAAAGAAATAAATGTTTATAACACATTGTCAATTCTTCATCCATGGTGGATACTTTGGTAAAGGAGGTAAAAGGACATAGAGATCAATTGAAATTGATGTAATTCTTTTCCTCTGGCATTTTCTAATTGGATTCTTTAGTAGAATATTTTATTATGGTTATCGTCGCGTTAGATTTAAAAATTGACGTTTCATTTTTAGGTTTTGAAAGAGACTAACTAAGAAAGTCGCACTTACAGTTATCGAAGATACCATCACTTCTTTCTGTATGAATGTTCAGATATTCTTAAAGACATAGGTGGACCTCCTATTCTATATAAAGCCACGGGTTCAACAAGTGAGATTCGTTCATAATTTTTGGACGTACAAGGCAAAGTGGAAGAGTTAGTATATCAACATCACCCAATTCCATACCCTCATGAACCATAAGTTTGTAGGGTGTTGCGATTGTAAACGTAGTTTAAAAAGAGATCATATACGAATGATTAGTGAAAAATATAATTTACAATATCAAAATTTTCGTTCCTACGTGTAAATGTATTATGGCAAGAATATTTATTTATACTTTTTTGCATTCTAGTTTTTAATGGATTATTAATTTAATACCCCACCTTTATACACATACTGTAACGACCTAGAATTTTGGACACTTCGAATTTAAATATTCGAATTATTTAAATATTTGAATCTTGGATTAAATATTATTAAAAGGATTCAATAAGCTTTTAAACCCCCTTTGTGATGCCCTATCCCAAGGCCCACACTGACAAATGGTATTACTGAGTAATAGTATCTGTTAATGTAGAGAATAGAGCTAGTTAGGAGCTACCATCCACGAATTTTGTTTAAGCGAACATTGATACGTCGATTTAGGTATTGTATTTTTTTCTTCTTATATGGAATCAACGTATGCAATCCAGGCTTTATACAAACTATAGCGGCTATAATAATAATCTAGGACAACGTATAACTAATACAAATCACAGAATCAAAGATCACAGATCATAAAATATATACATCAGAATACAAATAGATACAAACTGATCAAATCAAATAAGTACATAAAGTCGACAATAAAAGATGGTCACTATGAACCATAGAATATGCAAGTACTACCTCCTATATATATAAATATGTAAATCTAAATAAGTCTAAACTCGGTATAAGATACAACACTATATCAATATGTACATATAGACGAGTTGCAGGTAATAGAATTATAACTAGATAACTAGAGTGAATCCCCTCTAGAACAAAACTGGAGCACCTATCTCGGTCTAACCTAAGTATTATAAAATAATAAACATGTTAGTCTAGACTATAATGAATGAGTTAACAAAATAAATGATAGAAAAGTGAAAAAGAAATCAAGTATAGTCATGAAGTCATGTATCAAAAATATCAACATTCTTCAAAACTTCAAGAATAAAATCACCAAATATCAACAAGATAGCTTCTACAAGAAAAATCGCCGAAATTATTTGGTGATATTAACATCAAATCCAAAAATCAAAAATAGAAATATAGAAATCTCATAAAAGGGGATAAGGGTCCAAAATCCAAGATCGGCGAATAAATTTACCTGCATGCATATAATTCTAAGATAGACATATATGTCCATAAACTCCAAGATGGGTATAATTCCCATAATGACTCCAAGATAGGCGAGAGCCTATAAAACTCCAAGGTAGGTGCGGCACCTATGAACTCCACGATAGGAACAAGTCCTGTGAACTACAAGATAAGCACAAGACTTATAAAAACTCAAAGATAGGTGTAAACCTATAAACTCTAAGATAGGAGAACGCCTATAAACTCCAAGGGCGAGTCAAAAACTCATCGACAAGTGTGATATACCTTTGAATAGTAACCAAATAAATAACAACCGTATATCACATACCACATGAGTTTATTTAAACGTTTACTATATGTTAGTAAATTCCATTGATGTGTATAAATGGCTCAATCGCATATGTCTGAGGATTAATCGAAAAAATAAACGGAGCGTTTCACACCACTTGTTTTATTATTCCGTTTAAATCAATTCCTCATTAGATCGATGTTGTGCAATTTTACAAAAGTATTAAGGTTTGAAAAACCTGATTAATATATATATATATATATATATATATATATATATTAGGGGGATTTTAGGCTCAAGGAAAAAGTTGTAGAAAAATTTAGTTCTAGGGACAAGAAGTTTGTTTTTAGGCTGAAGGACGCTTTTTTGTGAAAATCACAGAATGATAGTTGTAACTATCATTTTCTGTTTACACTAACAAATGTCCTTCAGACTAAAAAGCGAACTTGCTGTCCTAGAAACTAAATTTTTTCGCAACTTCTTCCTTGCGCCTATTTTTCTGTATATATTAGTTTATAAGCTAATATTTATATGAGAAAAAGGAGTTTCTTAACTTTTACATTCATAGATATATTAAGACATATTTCAGTAAGATTATATATATGTGTGTATGTTGGAAAGCCATTGCAACATCTCTTTATACATAAGTACAAATAGGATTAATTTGGAATATTATCCTATCTCAATATAAAACCATTATTATTATAATAAATAATAAACTATGTATATAAACTTATTATAGAAAATAAGTTCCACCAGAAGAGATTTAGATAAAACACTTTAATTTGGAAATTAGTCTTTTTCATACTATGATTGAACTTGTGCTAGAAAACTTGTGTTTATTCTCCATGAACCCATAGAGAATTTCTATAGTATAATAACTTCAAAATGAGTTCTCAAATTCATAAATCAAAATCCATAAATAATGTTGAAATTGGCATATAAAACAACACCGAAATCAAACAATTGGATTCAAGTGATCAAATGGGCAAATGAAGGAGCAAACAGGAGAAAATGGATCCCAAAATGGCGTGACTCGGTCTCACCTTAGGTCATGATTGGTCCACCGGTCATCATGACCGGTGCACTGATTGGCATGCTTGGACTGAGCACTAGGCATCGTCAGTGGTGCTCTGGTTGCCCGTTGGCGGTGATTTCCTTGCTTAACTGAGCTTAGACTTCTACTACATTGAATTAGATTTCATGAAAGCAATCAAACAACTTCAAATTGATGATTTATAAAATCATTTGACAAGGGTTCTAGCAAGTTGAGAAGGAAGTTTCATGTAGCTAGAGATATTACAAAAATCAGATCCAAAATTCATCGTATGTTCAAGAAACATAACAACATCCACAATCATCCAATGTAGTCTAGAAGTGTAAGGATTACTCACCTAACTAAGGTTGATTTGATCACCAAAGACCCGAATTCATATAAGTTAGCATCCTTAACCATTAACTAAGTTTAGCTTCAGCAAATTGGAAAAGGAAAGATTAAAATCAACAAAACTGAAATCAATAACTGAAATAGAGATAATAGAGGGTGTAGGAGATTACCTGTTAATAGTTTCCACTATTATTGACCAAAAAATGTATGTTTAAGATTTTATTTGGGGCTAAATTTGATTTCTAGGGTTTTAGAAAATGGAGGAAATGATTTACTGGTTTAGAGCTTTGTTTTGCTAAAATGAGAATGAGGAGTAAGAAATAAATATATATATTTATTTCCTTCTCTCCATTATTCTTAATACATGTAGGGCTGTTAATTTTGTACGAGTGTACAATGTCCATCCATATCCATGGATGAAATACGTTCGTACGAGTTCGTACGATTTTAAATTGGGACACGAGCTAGGACAACAAAAATTGTATAGGAAAAAATCTCGTCTGGTCCATGATCGTTTGTATTCATCTGAATTTCTAATAATTCAGCATATCCTTTATGTTTCTCAAAACATATATGGCAACTATTTGGTCGGTTAATTGAGTAAGGATTCATAAAATGCTTATACTTCAATATACATTGATAAAAATAATATAGCTGATGGAAATTCTATTAAATAACATATTTGATGTAAAGAGCACCTCCGTCCGTGTTCGAAAAACGTATGTACATGTCCGTCCGATTTCATTTAGGACACGAGCTAGGACAACAAAAATTATACAAATATAAATCTCGTCCGGTCCATCTCCGGTCTGATTTTATTTTGGACAGAAACTGAACATACCTCTGTCCGGTCCGGTCCGACCGACTTACACCCTTAACTACATGGGCCTCAGGTATGCTACCAACCCAACAAGATAATGTATTATCGTTTTCTTATTGTTTTCTTCTTTAAACACTAAGTTACATTTTTAAACAATATTTTATTTATCATATATTGATTTCCCAAAATTTGATGAACTCTAAAATGACAAAAATTGCTATTTTTATCGATATTAATATGATTAGAAAAATATTGCATAAAACCTTTGTAAATAAAATCTTTTCTTATTACTTTAACAAAATAAATTATTAATTGCCAAAAATCTCATTTTTAACAATAAATATCAATATCAAGATTTTTTACCAAATCTACAATATTTTTAGTGCAATACTTAGAAATCGAAACATTTATTCCCAATCCTTTACTTATTAGTAATTAAAGGGATAAAATATCATTATCATTTTAATTTTAAGTATAAAATTATTCACAAATATTCAATTACTTATTTTCCTTAAATTTATTCATGTAAATTAAATATAATAATTAAATCACATAATCTAAGTATTCCATTAAACTCCATACCAATTTATTCGATACAAATCCAATTTAAGTTTGAAAAAAGAAGCAAATAAAATTTCCCAAATCTCCCTCCAAGCTTAGTCGTATCCATACTAACATAATATCTAAGTTTCACAAAAGGATATTTCAAAAATATCCAAATTTATTAAACCCAAATTTTTTAAATTTCTAAGTGAACAATTAAAAGTTCCCTAAAGTCATTTTAAAATAGATTAATATAATTTTGAGTCATATTTTAAATTTAATTCCAAGTAATCTTGACCAGGGTTGTTACAGACTCTCCCTCTTACAAATATTGCATCCCCATAATTTTCTTAAGAGAAAAGTCTATAACAATTAACAAAGGATATGTCTTCCTAAAGGAAATTGGGTTAAAACCGATGGATAACTCAAAATAGAAGACTCATCACAAAAGAATTTAGGAAAATACACAGGATTTGTTTGCCTCAATGAACTCTTCAAACCCACAAGAATAGTCCTAAGGATCATCGAGTCATTGGACTTATATAAGGAAACGACTATATCTCGAAGGCATTCCACCTCCGAAGCAACTAAAAGAATAGGGCACTATTCATAAGTTGGATTTTAGTGTGATCTCAAGTGCAATAAGAATTCTATGCCTAAGAATAGAATCAAAATTTCCAAAATGTTTCCAAAGCTGAAACATATAAAGAACACCATGAACGCCAAAGAAATAACTGGTAAAGGAAATCCATCCGCAACAGGACCATTATTAGTTGGGTAGGATCCCATATATCAAAGAGCTATTTTCCTCGATTGACTGATGTAACGATCCCGATTTTTGAGTCAAACTTAGATTTGATAATTTATATAAATTTTTGGATTAAATTGTGGATTTATTTGAATTTTTCAAAATTAATAACATATATACTTATATACTTTAAAATTTGAATTTGAAAACTCAAAATAAATATTTTAAATAGAATTGGATTATAAATAAAATTTTGATTTGGAAATTCAAAATGTATTGAAAATGAATTGGATTTAAAAGTTAAACTTTGAAAATAATATGTAGATTATTTATTTAATGTATAAATTGTGTTTTAGTTTATTTTCTTTAAAAAGTTATAAAGTATAAAATAAGATGTAAGAAAAGATCAATATTCTTTCTTTTTAAATTCTATACTTAAACTAAGTATAATTAGTAAAAATAAAACATAAATACCAATTGATTTTATATTAATTTTTGAATTTGAAATTTAAAAATAAATGTTTTGAATAACATATTGGATTTGAAAACTCCATATTTTAAAATTAATTTGCTTTCTAATATTATAATGTATATATAGGTATATATGTATGTATATATATATATATATATATTGATTTATGATTCAAAAGTAAATGTTTTATAAATTGAAGTTAAAAAAATCTTTATATTATAAAGAATTAATAAATATGTATAATATAATTTGTAATTTATCTATAATTACATTTTTAATCATTTCTCTAAAAAAATGTATAAAAATAAAATAATGGGAAATGTATATGTGAATAATAAAAATAATAAAAGGTTTAAAACAAAATTTTAAATAAATTCAAGAGAAGGTCTATAACATAAATTTGTTATTTTTAATAAGTGTAAAATTTTAAAATTATATTAAAACGTTTGTAAGCCATGAAACTAGAAATTTAACAAATGTTAAACATGAAGATAAGAAAATAACAAGTGGCATTACGAAAATCTTTCAACAAGAAAAAGGAAAAAAAGCTTAAGCAAAAGAAAGACACCAGGCTAAGTTTCTCCTCACTTCTCAAATCTAAAAGTAAATCAACCTTCATTCTCAAATCAGCAAAAGCAAAATCATCTCAAGTTAATCCAAAATCAGAAAAGAAAAGGAAATCCGAGACGAAATCAAATTACAGATCAAAGCAGACTTGAAAACAATTTACCTTTCACAAGTTTACAAGCTGGTCAAGTTTGAATCTGGAAATCAAAGCCTGGAAAACATGCAAGTTCAGGCAAGAAAATTCAAACCATCTCAGATCTGAAAGGAAACCAGGAGATGAAATTTAAAGCAAAAGCCTGAGCAAATTTAAAAGAATCAAAACCTGATTCAATGTCCAGAGCAAAGCAATTCAAACAAAAAGGATTCAACTCAGTAAATTGTAAACCTGGAAATCGAAGATTGATCAAACAACAAGAGCAAGTTCAAATCAAAATTTAACTAAGCAATATCAAGCATCAGATAAGACATCAAAGTTCAAACTCAGATTCATTTTCCTGTTTCTCTGATCTGCAACTCCAGGTGAGCAAATTTTCAACCTTTATTACTTTGTTGCATGTGAGTAGATACTCTAATTTGTTATGTCTTGAGTTTTCATGTGAAAAGTGTTTGATGAAAGTTATGAAATATGCCTGCATGTATGGGTTGTGGTGTACATGTCTGAAAACAGATGCATTTTCTTCTGTTTTAGTCACAGGTTTCAAAACCTGTTTGAAAATCAAAATCTTCATCTCTAATCTATATTAGGCTTTGAAATCTAAACAAAACTTGTTTGCATGATCGAGGTCTAAGACTAAAAATTACTTTTGTAGAGAATTGATTTAAGTTTATCTTAGAATTTTATGAATTACAGAGAAAATAAAAGAATAGGTTAAATTCGAATCTTAAAATCTATTAATTCATATACATCATTGTGTTCGACATTGAAAACTATGATTTTTGAAAGAAATTTCATAATTTTTAACTTAGTAAATTGCAAGAATTTGTTAATTGAACATAAAATGGGTTTCAATAAGATTCTGGTGATCAGAGAGTTATGGGTCTTCGGGATCGCTGGTGAAGTTGGCAAGGAGGTCAGAGGTGTCGACAAAAATGGTGGATGGATTTGTAATGGACCGAGGCGGCGGGTCTGAGTCAATGTAGGGTTTAAGGCATGGGTTTGGTTGTCGTCGTTCTCGAAGAAATGGTGCCAACGGCGAAGCACCGGAAGGGGCCGGACTTAGGGGAATCGAAGGTCGACAGTGTGACGAAGCTTTGGTCAAGACGACGTGGACGATGGTGACTGGGATCGTCGGAGAGAGGATGTTCTTATTGACTGTACCGGTTCCAAGAAGAAGTGGATGAGCTCGATTTTGATTGACAACGAGTTGGAGTAATCTGAGTGCTCAGGCAAGTCGACTGGATCATCGGTGGTTGGTAGGTGTTGGCGATAATGATCGGAATCGCTCCGATCGCGTGTTCACGTGCACCAATTTTTCACATGTATCAGGTGAAAGTTGTGGTTGTGGTGTTTGGGAACGAAGAAGAGAAGCTTGGAAAAAATTGAATTTGTCTTGAAGAAGTTGGTGGATTTGCTCGAAGGTAGGGTTGTACGTGAGCTACTCGTGAAATGCTCGAGGATTTGGGATGGATAACTTGGGGTGTTCCTCGGGTTGAATCTGGGTTGATATATGCGTTAATAACAGTTTAAAGATTTGAAATAAAATCAAGTTTAAAATGGAAAGTGGGAGACTTCAGGGGTTGCTCGGGAATTGGGAAAAATAGCTCGGGTGAAGACCCGAAGTGTTTCGGGTTTAGATACGTACTAATTTTGAAATTTAAATTTAACAAGTTTTTATCAAATCGAGTTTAAATAATTTCTTGATCAATTCTTTTAAATATAATAAATGTTTATTTTGGGTTTTGGAATTGGTTAAGGTTTTAAAAAAAAATATTTTTAAATTTATTAAATTTAAGGTATTTTATTATATACCTATTATTTAAATTTAAGTTTTTTTAATAAGTTTAAATGATGTAATGGAATAACTTTAAGTAGCTTAAAGGGTTTAAGTTGAATTGTGCGTTATGAAGGTTTATTGCGAAGGTTTAACAAATAAACTGGAATGAAATTAATTGATGAATAAAGATAAATAGTTTATCTTTTAAATTAATTAAAGTCTTGAGTAATTTCTTAATGAAATTTAAAAACGATGTTAAATTATTTAAAGTAATTAATCAATGGTTGATTAATTGATGTGATTAATTTATCAATTAATTTCAGTATAATTACTTTAGTAAAAGGATGATTAATTAATAACGGGTAATTGAAGGTTAATTACTTAATTAAATTAAATATAATTACTTAATGTAATTAAGTTAAAGGTTGATTAATTAATGATAGTAACAAAAGAGAAATTAATTATTTAAAGTTAATTACTTAATCAAAAGTAATTAATTAATGATTTAAAGTTGATTTATCAAGTGATTAATTAAAAGATAATTAATTAAAATGGTTAATTAATTAAAGTAATTAATTTGAGGATAATTAATTTATTAAAGGTTAATTACTAAATTATTAAAGGTTAATTACTCATTAAGGTTTGCAATTAATTAATATCAATTAACCAGGATTAGTGGTCAATCTGATTTAAATTAATCAGATAATTAATTAATCTTACTTATGGATGTTTGGATACCATTGAATGTTGAATTGCTTGATATCCTTGACGTGTAATGATGTGTGATATGAATTCTTTTGATTTGAGATGTGATGAATGTAATTAATCTGTGACGAATGTAATTTATTTATTTATCTATGATAAATTTATATTATCTGTGAATCTATGAATGAAGATAAGGGTTATAGATTGTACCGCTTATCGATATTGTTGTGATTGAATCTGTGATGATTGATGTTGTGCACTATTGTGTAAAACCTCTGGACTACATCTTACACACATAATTATGGATTGCATGAGGAAATTGGTTAAGTGACAGATTTTTAAAATGGTTTTAAAAGATAAATTTTTGAATCCAAAATAATTTTGGAAATGGAATTGAAAGCTTCTGAAAAGGAGTTTCAAAAATAAAAGTTATTTTGAATAACTTGATTAAATTTTGGAATTTAAATAATTTGATTTAAATTTGAATTCAAAATTTGAAATTGAATTGTATGTTTGGAAACTATGGTTTAAAGATGTTATATAAGTTATATATGGCTTAAACCATTTTAAAGGTATTGATTTGGGAATTGGAATTTAACTCAAGGGCTTTAACTCGTGCAAATATAATTGGAATTTTCCGAAACGAAGACTATTTGTTTTCAAATAATAATAGCTTTCATTTAAAGTAAGGATTTCCAATTTATATCGAAAGATTTCAAGTTTTAAATGAAATTGTGAATTGTTTTGAAAGAATATGAATGAATCTTTGTTAAAGATTGGTATACTTTGTTTTCAAATTGAAAAGGGATCTTAAAGGTGTATCCGTTCTATAAAAGATTTGAAATGGAAGTTGTTTTGAAATCTGTGAATGAATCTTTGTGAAAGCTGGGTGAACTTTGTGAAGTGAATCTTTTTGTTTAAAGATTTGGAAATGGTAGTTTGTTTAAACCATTTGAAAAGAAAGTTTGGGTTTTAAAGTTGTGACTTAACTGAAATCCCATTATCCATATGTTTTTAGATATTGCACTCATTATTCGATTTAGCCGGGAGAGAAACTTGTGTCATATAACCCATTCCGAATAATGATATTACAATATAGGTAGCATTTGAAGACCGGTGGTGAAGACCAGGTATTTACGAGAACGATAGGATAACCTATCGAATGACTCTACACTGAGTAGCTACGGTATAGAGATCTCCATATGTGATGGAGAGTCCGATCCGGATTGTGAATACCCGGATTGCAAAGGCTTATTTGGAAGTGCCTTTGGTTCTGTTCGAACCCGGAATAGACTTGTATGGATGTGTGTCTGACATTACACTTTGAGATGTAAAACCAGTTTCTATCAAATACATTTCTGTTTGGTGGCGGAGATTTATTCTCTTAGCTTAACACCCTTCTCTGAGACGTACGAGCTCAGAGGTTATGTGGTTGATGGTTACTAGTGATACATTCCCAATTTGGTAATGTGGCATACGAAGTGCTGCTGATCATTTGTTGATCAAAGCATGGCTTTGTGAAAAAGCGTAGCTTTGTGGACGAGACTGCATCAGGACCCCACACCTCGAAAAAGGTCGAAACAGGAAAGATGCAGCAAGGTTGCAGGGGACGTGCCCCTAGGGTATGTCCATTCCTTCTGGAAAAGGGTGGTATCATGGTATGGAGCCCAGATACTTAACTCATGTGGACACTGTAAATCTATTATTGTGTGATGGTTGTGGTTGAGAGCTCTCGGATAAAGGTCGTAAATGACCAGGGATGGCATATCTTAGGTGTTACCCCCGAGAAGGGGGTAAACCCGCCTTTTGTTGGTAGAGAGCCGGGTAGGTTCTTGAGGCGTCCCTCCAGAGGCGTACCCATTTGGCAAAGGGAAGTTCCTTGGCCTGACCATTTGTTGGAAATCCAATCATCCAATACGAGCCCTTTACGATTGCAGTTGTATTACCTCCCACCTCAGGTGGTAGCTATAGTAGGCATAGTATAATGGTACCTATGCTGGTTAAGATTAATATTATACTTTCGAAAAGTTTTCCACTATGCACAAATAATAATATCAAAATGGTTTTCGCGTATCAAGCATTTTCGATTGTCATAAGGAGAAATCTCCTCCAATTGTGCGAAAATCTCCTCCAAGTGTGCGTTTGCATTGTATGTATGGCGGGAGGCCTTATGGCAGTTTCATTTTCCAAAAAGCATTGTGGATTTCAAACTTAAAAATCTTTTGTTGTTTGTTTTAAAGAAAAAAAACTATTTTTCTTTGCTTATACCAATCGCATGACTGACCTGGAGTTTATTGTTCCCTATCTAAACTCTGGGTGCCCACAATTTTCCACACGGACAGTCTAGAGTTGGATTTGTCAGATAATCGAATAGTGGGTGTAGATTCGATAACATTCAATCTTTGGATGTTGGCAATCGTATTTGGATCGTGTTGCTTCACTTCAGCATGGATGGTGGTTCTCGCTTTTTGGATTGGAGACTTTCTAGTCTTAGAGCATTGGCAATGGTGTTGTAGTTAATTGGAGTATCTATCTTATGGACTTCAGAAGATATTATCTTTTCGGAGACTATCTTCCATTGTTATATCTTGTATCTCTGATGTATATTGATATTTGTATCGAATATTGTATTCATTGTTGTATCAATGATATGTTATTCATTTTCTTCCATTGTGCTGTTGTACTTAATGTGTTATAAGCTCCAGTGAACCAGATCCGATGTTTGGATCTACAGCATTCGAATACGAGTGACGTATTCAGTGTCGATTTTCGAAGGTCGAGTCAGAGTCGTTAGAACCAAAGTACTAGACTTAGGAAGAAACACGGATAAAGTCTCACAAATAGAGCTGGGACTTAAATCAACTACTTTCCCAGATTCAAGCCAACAAGAGAGTGATCGATATGGTCTCGTAAATAAAGTCTCGAGAGGAGCTATAGCAATGCTAGAATGGAAACTATCAACAATAGGAAGATTTCAATCAAGGTAGATTTCTAAGATCTTATCTACATTCAAACCTCTTAGAAGCTCTCTATTTAATTTTTCCCCATGAAATACTGTTTTGTTATTACTTTATTTATGATAAACTCAAGTGATTGGTTTGAATTCTCAAAATTTCTATACTCTTTTACTTCTAGAAATTTTCTTAGTTACTTCTTACATTACACTATGGATTTCTTTTATAACTTGTTTAAAAGGATTTGAGATTTACAAATTCCAACCTCAACAAATCAAATAAAGGTTATAAACCAAAAGAGGTTCTTAGTTGTAAATTTCCAATCAAGTTTTAATCCAGTTTTTCACATTATATTTTATTAAAAGTATTTTTTACATTCAAAGCACTCATCACTTCTTTAACATTCTAATATACTTTCTTAATTAATCATATTCAAAAGTTGTGGATTAATTCTAGGATTTCTCGTTGATGTGACTTCTAGATTGTTAATTTAGATTTATCTTACCACAAAATCCTTTCCCATGGGTTTTAATTTTAAAATTCACAAAAATCCCAATTACATATTATATCCTTTCAAATATGCAGTTTTCTTATTTATATTTTGAGTGGAATTCTTGCTTTACATTAATTTGAAAGATTCAATTTATATAACTCATTCTAAAAAGTTCATGTTATTTATTTGGATTTTCAAGTGAGATCTTCATAGTAAAATTCCTTATACTTCAACCACTACCTCTTTATTATACAATATGTGAACCAAAAGGATTTACTAATATAATCATCTTTTAGATACACTTTGATTTGATCTTTTCCTAGAATTTAGACGTGTTTTATATTATTTAAATGAAGCTTATGCTGGATAACAACCCAAAATATTGATCCATCTTATTTCTTGTCCTTGGCTTTTCACCATTTACAATTTGGAATAAAAATACTTTCCAATCCTTGATTATTTCTAATTTGAAATAAAGATTTTTCTAAGTGCAAATTTGAAACTTTAGGCACTACCTAATTTAATATTGAATCAATACACACACATAATGTGTATTTATATATCTCATAGATTATTTTCAAGTCATTAGCCCTTTTTTAAGATTACATCAAATTACCTTTAATATTTTAATTAATATCTAAGAGATAAATTAATCCATAAAGTCATCAATAAAATTTTCAAGGTACTTTAAACTCTTGATTGTTTAAGCTCAAATAGTTATCTTCCTTAATAACAAGTTTGAATAGTGAGTCAATCTATATAACATACGCTCCACAAAGCATTACCAAAAACTTCATTTAATACTAGTATTACTAAATACCCAAAAGATGAATTAATTCATAAAATTATTTTCACAATTTATTATTTCAAATTCAGCTGGAGATGGCATATAAAAATCATATATTATTTAACCAATGCTTATTCATTCAGAATTTGTTTCAATTGATTTTAAATAAAAGAATCATGCTTCTCTTTAGCTTTTGCTGATTTTGCTATTTACGGATTTACCCTTATGTATTTATACTTGGATTATAATGGTTTTTCAAATCCCATCCAAAGCATACCTCTTAAGGATCTATCGACCCCTTTTACTAAAAGCTAGTAAATCTCACTTGTTGTGGATACCACTGGAGAACCTAAACTATATTCCCTTAAGGATCTATCGATCCACCGAACACCAAAAGAGTAAACAATCCTATAGTGTTAAATACTTTCTAGTAGCATTACAAGAATTTAACCATGGCATCCCATACTACCCGGTGAAATTCAAGTATTCGCTAATGAGCTAGTAAGTTCCACTCAAACATTTTATTCAACGAGTTATACTGTATTTAATGAAGTTTTACTCGAGAGCATTTAAACCAATTGGTAACACGAACTTGATTATTAGTACTTCCCCATGTTATAGAACTAAGGCTCTCAAAACATTTTTCTTTTAATATTATAATTTAGAAATCTAATAATATACTCTCGCCTATAGAAAATGATTTCCAAATATTATTTATCTTTATTGAAGTTTCTATTCTTTCCATGTTATAGAAATACCTATATTTCCAAAGCCTTAGTATATAATTATAATTATAATTATATGCCTTTGTAGGCATATCTGAATATCATTTTATTTTAAACCACACTAGTTTTAAAATATTTTTATTCATTATTGAATTAACATATTTCGAAAAATATGATTTTCCAGAACTTTTATTTTAATAAAAGTGTATGTCTAGTTGTCTCATTTGAATGTTAGGAATTCCTGTCAAGCACATTGTCCATACGTCCTTGATCGGAATCCTTAAAGCACTCAATGACCAATTTAACACTCATATAAACATATATTTAAAAATCCTCTTTTAAAATGAAGAATATTTTTTTTTACATGCTCTAATTTTTTACATACGATAACAAATTTATAGTTGTCACTATTAATTCCTTATAGAAAACTTCATAGGATGGTATTTCCTAATTAGGCGATGATTTCATTAAAACAATTCTTAATCAAATTTATGTCCAATTGATTAATAGTTATAACTACAAAATTTGATCTTTTTATTTGTATACTCAAGAAATTCTTTTCTCTGTAGCGGATTTCCTCAATTGTTAGTCTTTGATTTGGATTCTATTTATAAGGAATATTTCTTGATTGAATTAGAATTACCACTAGGAATTTTATGCAAACATGCATTCAATCAACCAATAAAATTAATCACAAATTTAAAGGATAACGTGCCCAATGGAACCATCTGTCTGCTTCGCTATGCAACTTTGATCATAAAATGATTGACCACAAATTTCTTGATTTGCTAGACGAACAAAGCACTACGTCTCAACTGGGTTCATTGGATTGCCCAATACTTGAACAAGTGACTCAACCTCCAGCCAACTACAGTTCCGGAATGGATACGATTAGATCGAAGATTGGTTAGGAATCACATGATTCGATACTAGGAACATTATAGAGGGAAAATGAAGGGAAACATTCCTAGAATCCTAAAAGACACTCTCTTATTCTAAAGGTAATGTTTCCTACTATCTACCCTAATAACCTATAATGGACGGTCTCTAAGAACCACCTAGGCCAAGATTTGTATCCGTAATATCATATTTTGTTCTGAAATCAACTCTGATACCAAGCCGTGACACCCCACTCCAAGACCAAAGAAAATAGGGCTGGTTAGGAGTGACTGTCCATGAATTTTGCTTTAAGCAAACATTGATATGTCGATTTAGGTGTTGTATTTTTTTCTTATCAAGTGGAATCAACATATGCAATCTAGGCTTAAAACAAAACTACGGTAGTTATAATAATAATCCAGGACAATATATGATAAATACAAATAACAGAATCATAGAACATACAATGAAAACAGCGAAATACAGATAGATACAAACTGATCAAATTGAATAAGTACATAAAGTCGACTAGGATGATGGTCGCTATGAACCACAGAATGTACAAGTACTACCACCCATATATACAAATATGTACATTTAAATGAGTCTAAACCCGATATTCGATACAACACTACGTGAACATATACACACGAACGAGATGTAGGTAAGATGAATGATAACTAGATAACTAGAGTGGATCCTCTCTAGAACAATCAAATTGGAGCACTTGAAATTTCTTGGTCTGATCCGCGTGTTATAAAATAATAAATGGGTCAGTCTAGACTATAACAAATGGATTAGTGTCACGACCCGAAATCCAACGTTCAAAAATTGAAATCAAATTCCTCACTTGTATTCGAACGTCGGAGATTCAAACGTCGGACTCAAGTTCGGTGGAGCTTATTACATCATTAGATGAATACAACATTGCATAAACAAAATGAATTACTTCATTGATCACAATATTTATACAACATGGATACAAAATCATTACAACAATTGAACACCATCATCAGAGTAGAATGTAAATGATACAACAACGAAACAATAACACCACAGCGGAGAAACATTAGAGTTTTCAAAAGAATCCAACATAAGCACCTTCTTCCAAACTTCAAAGCTCCAAAAGACTTTCAACCCAAAAGCTTCCAAAAACTTCAAAGACCAAAGGCTTCAAAAGACTTCTAGATCCAAAACTGAACTAGCTCCAGAACATGGATAACCTGACTCTAGGCTGCCGATGTGGAAAATTATGGGTATCCAGAGTATAGAAAGGGAACAATAAACTCTGGGTTAGTCATAAGACTGGTATGAGTAAACAAAAACAGTTGTTTGAACAAAAACAATTTACAAAAAAAATCTTCTATGCTTTTTGAAAAATGAAACTACCATAAGGCCTCTAGCCACACACACAATGCGATCGCGCAATTGGAGGAGGTTTCTCCTTATGATAGTCAAACATGCTTGATACGAGAAAATCTTTTTGATATTATTATTAGTGCATAGTGTAGAAAACATTTTCGAAAGTATAATATAAATCTTAGCTAGCATATCTACCATTATAGTATGCCTACTATAGCTACCATATTAGATGGCAGGTTCTACAACTAAAACCGTACAGGGCACGTATTGGGTGATTGGATTTCCAACAAATGGCCAAGGCTAAGGAACTTCCTTTAACCGAAAGGGTGTGCACCTCTGGAGGGACGCCCAGAGAACCTAACTGGATCTCTGCCAACACAAGGCCGGGTTACCTCTGTAGCTAAGTAACTAACTGTCATGAGTATGCCATCCCCCGGTCGTAACCTACCTTTATTGAGGGCCGTCAACACCAATAAGCACATAAGCAAATTATCTGGGCTCCATACCAGAATACCACTTTTATCTCGAAGGAAATACACATACCCTAAAGGCATGACCCTCATAACCTTGCAACATCTTTTCCTGTTTCGACCATTTCCGAGGAGTGAGGTTCGATGAAGTCTCATCCCACAAAGCTACGCTTTTCACAAAAGCCATGCTTCGATCAACAAATGATCAACACTTAGCATGCCACACTACCAAATTGGGAATATGTCACTAATAACCATCAACTACATAACCTCCGAGCTCGTATGTCCCAGAGAAGGGTGTTAAGCTATGAGAACAAATTCTCCGTCATCAAACATAAATGTATTTGATAGAAATCAACTTTATATCTCAAAGTATAATGTTAGACATACATCCATACAAGTCCATCCTGGGTCTGAATGGAACCGAAGGCACTTCGTCCGATAAAGGAAGAAGCCCTTGCAATCTGGGTATCCACAATCCCGACCGGACTCCCCATCACATATGGAGATCTCTATACCGAAGCAACTCAGTGTAGAAACAATTGACAAGTAAGCCTTTCGTTCTCGAAAATACCCGGTCTTCAACCATCGTCTTTAAATGCACTCTCATTTTCATTATTCGGAGTGGGTTTTATGACTTAATATCCTCTTCCGGCTTAACCGAATAAGAAGCGCTTATTTTTTTTGGAACACGTGGATATATAAGTCACAAAAGATTCACCATTAAGATTCGATGTGGGTTTCAGATAACCATTTGGAATCCGACTCTCAGTCGCATCAAAATTCAAATGCCGTTTAAAGGCCAACAATTTTACTTCAATTAAGATGTTCACAATCACACAACAATATATCACAGATGTCACAGCTCAGAACAAGGCATTTCATATCACAAAGTATCACAATCACATACCAAAGATATCAACCAATCCAAGGCATTCAATTATAATCAATCATCTATAAGCAAGATTAATTAATCATGTGATATAATTAATTAATCACATAATTACTTTCACTAATTATCCTCAATTAATGATTAATTATCCTTAATTATTAATTTATTAATCTTTAATTATTTATTAATTAACCTTTAATTGTTCATTAATTAATCTTTAGTTATTTATTAATTATTATTTAACCTTTAATCATCAATTAATAAATTAATTAATTATTCTTTAATTACTATCATTAAGTAATAGTACTTTAAGTAATTATCTTTTAAATACTGTCATTAATTAATTAATCTTTAATTACTTCAACTTTAATTAGTTAAAAGGCAAATCATTTATCTTAATTAATCACCTAATTATCATTAAGGTCTTTAATTAATAAACCTTGTAACTAATCATCATTAACAAATAAATTAACTTAAGAGATTAAGGTTAATTAATAATTTAAAAACATTTCATCTTAATTAACACTTTAATTACATTATTTATTTAAAATAAATTAAGAATTAATTTATATATAATGTCACATTATTAAATAAATTAAAATTAATTACTTTAAAATAATTTAATTTTAAACCTTAAACAAAACAATTATTTCAAAGAATAAGTTAAATATGTTTAAATTTTAATTTGTTTTAAAATTTGAAAACTATTTTATACCAACCTGAGATATCCCTGAGTTCACCCTTGAGCCAAATACCACTCCTTCGAGTCCAACCCAAGCCACCCCTTTTTCCTTTTGTTTTTAAATTTAAATTTTAAAACTCTGTTAAACATGATAACCCTACGAATTTACCCGAGGATTTACTTGGCCCAACAACATAATTTCTCGAGGTCGTCTTCGAGTGCATCCCTTCTTCCCAAAACTTAACCTTACTGACACAACCATGACACTGTGCACCTACATAAGTGCTCCGACCATCGCCGGTCGACCTCGCTGCCTTCAACACGTCGATGACCATTCACTCAAACCATCAGACCACCCAGATCGATGAACTCACATGCAAATCAAAATCGAGTCATTTAGACTACCAACAGGAACAAATTGATCGTCAAACAATCGCCTCGCATGACCACCTCCGGCCATCAGAGGTCACGCGAAAGTATTCAAAGCTTCATCGCTGTCCATGATTTCTATTCCCCAATGTCCGGCAACCTCCGATCCACTAATGACGCTGCAGTTCATCAAACTCCGACCAATACTAAAACGTGAGCTAAAACCCTAGATCATCAACATTCGACCACCACGGTAGCTAATAAATTCACCTAGTATTTTTCCTAGGTTCGCCAACCTCCAGGCTACCCTCAGCCATGATCCCGAGGCCACCACTTTCACCGATCCCTAGAACTTGCCACTAAACCCAAAACCGATCAACTTGCCAATTCTCTGTGAATATACCTAAAAAATTTGGTTCCTCCTTTAAAAATCATTATTTTCAAAAGCGTTTTTGATGATATAATTGAAGTCAAAAAACATGATTCTCGAATTTTTGATATGTTCCATGTTCATTTGTATTCCTTGATTTTCCAGAATATACTTTAATTAATTATGCTTAAAAATATTTTTAAAACTTAAAACATGATCATACACACATGTTTTGTTTGAATCTTGAAACCTAAAAGGAATTAGAGAGAGTGCATTTGAATTTTTAACAGGTTTTTGAAAATCTGTAAAAAAAAAATACAGAGGCAATATGCCTGTTATCAGACATGCACATGTATATATATTCATATTTTTGTATACAGTTGACTAAAATTCAAAGCTTCACTTTAACATAAATCACCATATCAAGTCAAAGATCAGATCAAAAGTAAGTTTACTCACCTTATTATGAATAACAAAAGCCAAAGCAAAGCCTAAAAGTTGTTTAAATTTGAAAATCTGGGTTATGCTTTTGATCTGGACTTAATTGTGATGATCTGATCTTTTTCGTTTGATGTTGAAGACTTTGATTTTAACTAGTTGAAATGAAGGTTTGACATGCTTGCTTTAGGTTGTTTGTTGGAGATGATCTTTGGTTTAGACTCAGGTTTGAAATTGTAGAAGATGTTTGATTTGTTTGTTTCTGGTTTGAAAATTGAAGAGGTGTTTCTTTTGATTTTTTTTCTTTTCTCTCAGGTTTTAAAGTTTACAGGCTTTTCAAAATGAAAAGTTAAGATAAAAGAAAAATGAGACAGAAGAAGAATAGATATGTAACCTAATTTCTCTTATCTATAAATTTTAAAAATAAAAGAAAAATTAAGACACTTGTAGACAATGCATGTTAATTTAGTTAACACTTATTGTCCTTTATATTATAATTTTAACACTTTTTAACTTCATGGCTTGATTTCTTACGCTTGTAATTTTCCATGTTTATTATAGTTTTATATAATTTATGTACTACATTTTATTTAGTTTATATTTATATATATGTTTTTAATATAAATTTATATCTTTATTAGATACATTTCCTTAATGAAATTTCAAAGAATATGTTTTAACACTAATAAAATCACATATATATTATTTTTAAATCGAAATACTTTTAAGATATTTATATCTGAATTTAAATTGAAATTACAATCTGTTCATATATATAAATCAACACTTATCTTATTTGTTTTCGAAAATTTTAAATTAATTTCAAATTAATTTTAGAAATTTATATTAATTTCTGAATTAATATTTGGCTTAAATTGGGATGTTACATATTTCTCCCCTTAAGAAAATTTCGTCCCCGAAATTCGAAAGAGAGAGAGAGACAAACGAAGAACATAAGAACACATAAAAAGATAGAGAATGGCTTACCAATTAAGCCAGAGTATCCGCTCTACACTTGGGATAGAACTTCTGCATGCTCTCCTCTGTTTCCCAAGTAGAATCATTTGGATCACCAATCCATTGCACTTTTACCAGTTTCACCACTTTATTCCTCAACTCATTTTCATCTCGATCAATAATCTTTAATGGTTCTCTTTTCACTGCTAAGTTAGGAGTGATTTCCAAATCCTACTGAGCTGCCTCCTTAATGATATAGTTTGGGTCGTGTATATATTTCCAAAGGTGTGAAACACGAAACACATTATGTATGCTAGATAACCAATTGGGTAACTGTACTCAATAAGCCAAAGGACCAATTCTCTCAAGTATAGGAAAAGGACCTATATATCGCGGTGCCAGCTTACCAGTCTTTCCAGATCTCAACACTCCACGCATTGGAGACACCTTTAAGAAAACAGAATCTCTAACTTGAAACTCTAGAGTTCTCCTCCTGCGGTCAGCATACCTTTTCTGTTGACTTTGAGCGGTTTACAATTTCTTCCAAATGAAATTAACTTTCGCAGTAGCTTCCTTTATCTTATCCGGACCGAGGACAAGCTTATCACCCGACTCAATCCAAAACG
This sequence comes from Allium cepa, assembly GCA_030765085.1. NCBI lineage: Eukaryota > Viridiplantae > Streptophyta > Magnoliopsida > Asparagales > Amaryllidaceae > Allium > Allium cepa. The sequence continues at coordinate 988,739,181 of CM060929.1, read as the reverse complement.
CAGGTGATCTACATGGATGGCTATATAATGCTTCAAAAGAAGTCATTTTAGTACTGGCCTGATAACTATTATTATATGAAAATTCAACCAGATGCAAATGGTCCTCTCATGAACCGCCAAAGTCAACAATACAAGCACGCAAAAGATCTTCCAAGATTCGATTTATCCTCTTAATTTGCCCATCAGACCGCGGGTGGTAAGCAGTACCGAAATTCAACTTGGTTACTAGTGCGGCTTGAAATGCTTCCCAAAATATGCTAGTGAAGATCGGGTCATGATCACTCACTATACTGCTCTGTATTCCATGGAGATGAACAATCTCTTTCACATACAACTTTGCCAAACTCACTGCTGTTTGGGTGGATTTAACTGGGATAAAGTAGGCAGTCTTGGCCAAATGATCCACAATAACCCAAATCGCCTCATTACCCTTCTAAGTTCGTGGCAACCCGTCTATGAATTCTATAGACACTTGACCCATTTCCACTTAGGCACCTCCAATAGTTGGAGTAAACCTGCCATCTTCTTTTGATCACTCTTGATTTGCTGACAAGTTACACAATGACTGACTTAAATGGATATATCTCTCTTAATTGTTTTCCACCAAAAAGTCCTTTTGATATCTCGATACATCTAATTAACTCCTGGATGGATACTAAGTTTAAACTTGTGACACTTGTCCAAAATTTCGCGTTTGAAATTTAGGATATCTGGGACACACGTCCTGCCTTTCAGTCTTATATTTCCACTATTATTGGTTTCAAAACTGGAATCTTCGCCTCGAAGGATTCTCCCATAAATTTATCGAAGAAACTTGTCTTCTTTCTACTTACTAGCAACTTTCTCAAGAAGAGTGGGAATGACAACAAGATAAGCAAGAACAACATGTCTTCTACTCTGAGCATCGTCTACCATGTTGGCTTTTCCGGGTATATACAGAATATCCAGGTCATATGACGCTAGAAATTCCAACCAACGTTGTTGCCTCAGATTCAAATCCTTTTGGGTAAAGTGATACTTCAAAGATTTATGATCAGTGAACAATTCGAAATTTTCACCCAAAAGATAATGACGCCAGAATTTCAAAGAAAAAATAACATCCAAAAGTTCAAGATCGTGGGTTGGGTAGTTTTTCTCATGTGGTCGCAATTGTCTACTTGCGTAGGCAATCACTCTACCCTCCAGCATTAGAACATCACCCACACTCTCACCACATGCATCAATATAAACAGATAGACCTTGATTCCCGTTAATAATAGCCAGAACGGGAGCAGTGGTCAACCTTTTCTTCAACTCCTGGAACGCTTCCTCGCACTTCAGAGTCCAATCAAATTTAGCATTTTTCATTGTCATCTTAGTTAACAGGCTGGCTATCTTAAAGAAATCCTGGACAAATTATTTGTAGTATCCTGCTAATCCGAGGAAACTTTGGACTTCCATTGGAGTTGTGGGTTGCTTACACTCTAGGATAGCGGAAACCTTGCCAGGGTCTACAGAAATTCCCTCTTCGGTGACAATATGACCCAGAAATCTAACTTCCGTGACCCAAAAATGACATTTAGAAAATTTGGCGAACAGAATGTTCCTCCTCAATATTTCCAAAACAGTCCTCAAGTGCTCGGCATGCTTCTTTTCAGTTTTGGAATAGATCAGAATATCGTCAATAAACACAAGAACGAATTTATTCAAAACTTCTCGGAATAATCGGGTCATCAAGTCTACGAAATATGCAGGAGCATTGGTTAGTCCGAAAGGCATAACTAACCATTCATAGAATGTGTCTGGACCGCTAAAAGGAGTTAAATGTATACAGTCTTCAGCAATTCTCAACTGATGGAATCTTTGGATAGATCCATCTTAGAAAAGAATCGAGCACCATGCAACTGATCGAACAGGTCGTCAATTCTAGGCAAAGGAAATTTGTTTTTAAAAGTTAATTTATTGAGATCACGGTAGTGTACATGCTATCTCAGAGATCCGTTGGACTTGGCTACGAACTCCACAGCTGAACCCCAACTGGAACAACTGGGACATATTAATCCTTTCTCCAGCAATTCTCGGGTTTGCTTGACTATCTCTATTCTTTCCCTTGGAGCCATCCTGTGGCTTGCATGGACAACCGGACGAGCATGGGGAACCAAGTCAATTCTGAATTCAATTTCCCTGTGTGGAGGCAAAGATTTAACTTCTTCAAATATGTCCGGAAATTTCTGGACAATAGGTATAAATTCCAGACTAGGTTTGGGATACCCCAAATTATACATTAACTTATCCCTCTTCGGACTGGGATCCTGACAAGAAATCACAATGAAATTCCCAAGTTTTGTTTTGACCAAAATTGTTCGATTGTTACAATCTAATTTAGCTTCGTATTTCGTTAACCAGTTCATTCCAAGTAAGATTTCGAATTCATTAAAGTCGAGAACAAAAAGACTGATAGGAAATCGATGACGAGAATACGAGACAGAAACTTTTCTATAACATAAACAAAGATTCGTAGGGCCACCAACCGGATTCTTCACACAAATTGGTTCATCTACGAATTCAGGTTCAAGTTTTAATTTGTTTACGGTTTGTTGGGAAATAAAGCTATGTGTGGCTCCAGTGTCGAACGGGACTCTAACAACTTTATCATAAATAAGAAGGTTACCTTCTAAAACTCCTTTTCCTTTGTCTGCTCTAGAGGTTGATGGTTTATCTTTGATCGCATACACTTTCGGTACTTGAGCTTGCTTCATTGTCAGGCAATCTTTAACTACATGTCCTGACTTATGACAGTAATAGCGTTCCCCAACTTGTCTTCATAGGCTGACCTTCTTTCCTTGTTTCTTTGGCTTTTTGCAACTATTCGAATAATGTCCTTTCTCCAAACAATTAAAACAAGTAATATCATTTACCTGGTTCTCCTGATTGTTCTTCTTTTCCTTGCCTTGCCACGGTTTCTTTTCTCCGAACTTCCTTTTCTTCCAATTCGGGTTGCTTGCACTTCTTTTCTCCTCTGAATCTTCTTGTTTATCCAGGGTAGCGTATCTATATCCCATATCAATCAAGTCAGAAAAAGATTCCTTCACGTGGGCCATTATTCTCTCATGGAATTTCTTGTTCATTCCTCGAATAAATCTTTCATTCTTCTTCAGCGGGGTACTCACCAACTCCGGACCAAACTGAGATAACTCGTTAAACTTGTTCAAGTATTCTTCAAAAGATAAGCTCCCTTGTTTCAAGTCAGTGAACTCTTGGTACATTCTGGAGTTACCAGCAGACGACATATAACGCTGCTCAAAACACTTCTTTGAACCAATCCCAAGTAAATACATCCTCCGGCTCAGCCAATGTAACAGTCTCCCATCATGCTAGAGCTTCCTCCTGGAGCTTCCAAGAAGCTATCAATCTCATCTGGTCATCCTCCAACTTCAGTCCTTTGAAAATCCCTTCACACGATCGAATCCAGGCTTGTGCTTCGATAATAGACTCCTTGCCTGTGAATGGCTTTCCACCAAGTCTTGCAAAACTTAGATATAAATTAGCCAGATTCGGCTGCGGTTGAGTAGGAATAGTTTCTTCCATAGTCTTGACCAGTTGCAGTGGTACTTCCCTGTCCCCTACCTCGTCCTCTTCTCGCGCTCATTCTCACTATCTATGAATAGTAAGAAAACTAGATTTTGGCATGCGAATGGGATATATTTGGGATAAACTCATTCTAGGATATTTCTAACCCTATCTCTAATGAGTCACCTAATGTGTTATACTCCAAAGCTTACGTTCTTACTTAACCTTTAGTGCTGATGCCACTTTTCACGACCCGAAATCCAGCGTTCAAAAATCGACATCAAATACCTCACTTGTTTACGAATGTCAGAGATTCAGACGTCGGACTCCAGTTCGGTGGAGCTTATAACAACATTAGATGAACACAACACAGCGGAAACAAAATGAATTACTTCATTGATCACAATATTTATACAACATCATTACAACAATTTAACACCATCATCAGAGTAGAACGTATACGATACAACAAAACAATAACACCACAGCGGAGAAACCATAGAGTCTTCAAAAGAATCCAACATAAGCACCTTCTTCCAAACTTCAAAGCTCCAAAAGACTTCCAACCCAAAAGCTTCCAAAAGCTTCAAAGACCAAAGGCTTCAAAAGACTTCTAGATCCAAATCTGAACTAGCTCTAGAACACGAATAACCTGACTCTAGGCTGCCTGTGTGGAAAATTACGGGCACCCAGAGTTTAGAAAGAGAATAATAAACTCCTAGTTAGTCATGGGACTAGTATGAGTAAACAGAAACAGTTGTTTGAACAAAAACAATTTACAAAAAAATCCATTATGCTTTTTGGAAAATGAACTACCATAAGGCCTCCCGCCACACACAATGCGATCGCACAATTGAAGGAGGTTTCTCCTTATGATAGTCAAACATGCGTGATAAGAGAAAATCTTTTTGATATTATTATTAGTGCATTGTGTGGAAAACATTTTCGAAAGTATAATATAAATCTTAGCCAGCATACATACCATTATAGTATGCCTACTATAGCTACCATATTAGATGGCAGGTTCTACAACTAAAACCATACAAGGCTCGTATTGGGTGATTGGATTTCCAATAAATGGACAAGGCTAAGGAACTTCCTTTAATAGAAAAGGGTACGCCTCTGGAGGGATGCCCAGAGAACCTAACCGCATCTCTGCCAACACAAGGTCAGGTTACCTCTGTAACTAGGTAACTAACTGTCATGAGTATGCCATCCCCCGGTCGTAACCGACCTTTATCGAGGGCCCTCAACATCAACGACCACATAAGCAAATTATTTGCGCTCTATACCAGAATACCACTTTTTATCCAGAAGGAAATGCATATACGCTAAAGGGCGCGACCCTCATAACCTTGCTACATCTTTTCCTGTTTCGACCATTTTCAGGGAGTGAGGTTCGATGAAGTCTCGTCCCACAAAGCTACGCTTTTCACAAAAGACATGCTTCGATCAACAAATAATCAGCACTTAGAATGCCACACTACCAAATTGGGAATATATCACTAATAACCATCAATCGTACATCTCAGAAAAGGGTGTTAAGCTAAGAGAATAAATTCTTCGCCACAAAAAAAAATGTATTTGATAGAAATCAGCTTTATATCTCAAAGTGTAATGTCACGCATACATCCATATAAGTCCATCCTGGGTCTGAATGGAACCAAAGGCACTTCGTCCAATGAAGAAGCCCTTGCAATCCGAGTATCCACAATTCCGACCGGACTCCCCATCACATATGGAGATCTCTATACCGAAGCAACTCAGTGCAGAGACAATCAACAGGTAATCCTTTCATTCGCGAAACTACCCGTTCTTCAATCACCACCTTCAAATGCACTCTCATTTCGTCGTATCATTATTCGGAGTGGGTTTTATGACTTAATGTCCTCTTCCGGCTAAACCGAATAAGAAGCGCTTATCTTTAAAAACATGTGGATATATAAGTCACAAAAGATTCACTATTAAGATTCGATGTGGGTTTCGGATAACCATTTGGAATCCGACTCCCGGTCGCATCGAAATAAAAATGTCGTTTTAAAGGCCAACAATTTTACTTCAATTAAGAAGTTCACAATCATATAGCAATATATCACAGATGTCACAGCTCATAACAAAGCAATTCATATCACAAAGTATCACAATCACATATCAGAGAAATCAACCAATCCAAGGCATTCAATAATAATCAATCATCTATAAGCAAGATTAATTAATCGTGTGATTATAATTAATCAATCACATAATTACTTTCATTAATTATCCTTAATTAATGATTAATTATCCTTAATTATTTATTTATTAATCTTAAATTATTAATTAATTAATTCTTAATTATTTATTAATTAATCTTCAATTATTTATTAATTAATCTTTAATTATTATTTAACCTTTAATCATCAATTAATAAATTAATTAATTATTCTTTAATTACTATCATCCTTTAAGTAATTATCTCTTAACTACTGTCATTAATTAATTAATCTTTAATTACTTAAACTTTAATTAATTAAAAGATAAATCATTTATCTTAATTAATCACCTAATTATGATTAAGGTCTTTAATTAATAAACCTTTAATTAATCATCATTAACACATAAATTGACTTAAGAGATTAAGGTTAATTAATATTTAAAAACATTTTATCTTAATTAACTCTTTAATTACACTATTTATTTAAAATGAATTAAGCATTAATTTATAAATAATGTAACAAAATTAAATAAATTAAACTTAATTACTTTAAAATAATTTACTTTTGAACCTTAAACAAAACAATTATTTCAAAGAATAAGTTAAACATGTTTAAATTTGAATTTGGTTTAAAATTTGAAAACTGTTTTATACCAACCCGAGACATCCCCGAGTTCACCCCTGAGCCAAAACCACTTCCTTCGAGTTCAACCCGGGCCATCCCTTTTCCGTTTGTTTTTAAATTAAAAGTTTAAAACTTTATAAAAACATGATAACCCATACGAATTTACCCGAGTATTTACTTGAGCCAACAACATAATTTCCCATGGTCATCTTCGAGTGCATCCTTTCTTCCCAAAACATTACCTTACTCACACAACCATGACATTGTGCACCTACATAGGTGCTCCAACCATCTCCAGTCGACCTCGTCACCTTCAACAAGTCGACGACCATCCACTCAAACCTCAGACCACCCAGATCGACGAACTCATATGCAAATCGAAATCGAGTCATTTAGACTACATGTAGGAACAAACTGATCGTCAAACAATGGCCTTGCACGGCCACCTCCGGCCATCAGAGATCACGCAAACGTATCCAAAGCTTCATCGATGTCCAATGTTTCTATTCCCCCATGTCCGGCTACCTCCGATCCACTGATGACGTTGCAGTTTATTGAACTCTGACCAATACTAAAATGTGAGCTAAAACCCTAGATCATCAACGTTCGGCCACCGCGGTAGCTAATAAATTCACCTAGTATTTTTCATAGGTTCGCCAACCTCCAAGCTACCCTCAACCATGATCCCGAGGCCACCACTTTCACTGATCACCAGAATTTGCCACAAAACCCAAAACTGATCAACTTGCCAATTCTCTGTGAATACTATAAAATTATGATTCCTCATTTAAAAATCATTATTTTCAAAAGCGTTTTTGATGATATAATTGAAATCAGAAAATATGATTCTCGAATTTTTGATATGTTATGTGTTCATCTGTATTCCTTGATTTTCCAGAATATACTTTAATTAATTATGCTGAAAAATATTTTTAAAACTTAAAACATGATCATACACACATGTTTTGTTTGAATCTTGAAACCTAAAAAGAATTAGAGAGAGCATTTGAATTTTTAATAGGTTTTGAAAACCTATAAACAATATAGGGGCAATATGCCTGTTATCAGACATGCACAGGTATATATTCATATTTTTGTATACATGCAACTAAATTAAAAGCTTCACTTTAACATAAATCACCATATCAAGTCAAAGATCAGATCAAAATTGAGTTTACTCATCTTATTATGAAGAACAAAGAGCAAAGCAAAGCAAAGCCTAAAAGTTGTTTGAATTTGAAAATCTGGGTTATGCTTTTGATCTGGACTTGATTGTGATGATCTGATCTTTGTTGTTTGATGTTGAAGACTTTGATTTTAACTAGTTGAAATGAAACTTTGACATGCTTGTTTCAGGTTATTTGTTGGAGATGATCTTTGCTTTAGACTTGGGTTTGAAATTGTAGAAGATGTTTGATTTGTTTGTTTCTGGTTTGAAAACTAAAGAGGTGTTTCTTTTGATTTTTTTTCTTTTCTCTCTGGTTTTAAAGTTTACAGGCTTTTGAAAATGAGAAGTGAAGATAAAAGAAAAATGAGATGGAAGAAGAATAGATACATATAGCCTAATTTCTGTTATTCATAAATTTTAAAAATAAAAGAAAAATTAAGACACTTGTAGACAATGCTTGTTAATTTAGTTAACACTTGTTATCCTTGATATTATATTTTTAACACTTGTTAACTTCATGTCTTAATTTCTTACACTTGTAATTTTCCATGTTAAATAATAGTTTTATATAATTTATATATCACATTTTATTTAGTTTATATTTATATATATGCTTTTGATATAAATTTATATTTTTATTAAATGCATTTCCTTATATTAATATTTAAATAAAATTTCAAAGAATACGTTTTAACACTAATAAAATCATATATATTACTTTTAAATCAAAATATTTTTAAGATATTTATATTTGAATTTCAAATTCAAATTCAAATTACAATCTATTCATATAAATATAAATTAACACTTATCTTTTTTTTTTGAAAATTTCGAATTAATCTCAAATTAATTTTAGAAATTTATATTAATTTCTGAATTAATATTTGGCTTAAAATGGGATGTTACAATTAGCAAGATAAACAATAGATAAAGTGAACTAAAACTCAAGTATAGTCATCAAGTCATGTATCGACAAATATCAGCATTACTCAAAACTTCAAGAATGAAATCACCAAATATCAAAACCCAGATAGCTTCTACAGGCAACATCCACGAAACTATTTAGTGATAACACAATTAACATCAAATCCAGAAATCGTAAATAGAAATTCAAAAATCTCATAAAGGGGGAAAAGGCGCCAAACTTCAAGATTAGTGAATGAATTCACCTACATGCATGTAACTCTAAGATAGACGTATATGTTTATGAACTCCAAGATGGGTATAATTTCCATAATGTCTCTAAGACACGCATGAGCCTATAAATTCCAATATAGGTGTGGGAGCTATGAACTCCAAGATAGGAACAAGTCATGTGAACTATGAGATAGGCACAAGACCTATAAAAACTCTAAGAAGTGTGAGGATTACTCACCTAATTAAGATTGGTTTGATCACCAAAGACCTGGATTCACTTAGTTTAGCATCCCTAACCGTTACCTATGTTTAGTTTCAGCAAATTGGAAAAAGGAAAGATTGCAATCAACTAACCTGAAATCAATAACTGAAATAGAGATAATGGAGGGTGTAGGAGATTACCTGTGGTTGGTTTCTTCTATTACTATTATAGATCAAAAGCCCTATGTTAAAGATTAGATTTGGGTCTAAATTAGATTTCTAGGGTTTCATAAAATAATGGAATTGCTTTATTGGTTTAAATCATTGAAATGAGAATAAGGACTAAGAAATATATATATATATATATATATATATATATATATATTTATTTCCTTCTCTCATCTTCTTACTACATGGGACTTAGGTATGCTACCAACCCAATAAGATAATGTATTATTATTTTCTTCCTATTTTCTTCCTTTAAACACTATGTTACATTTTTTAAAAATATTTTATTTATCATATCTTGATTTCCTAAAATTTAACGAACTCCAAAATGACAAAAGTTGCTAATTTTATCGATATTAATACGTTTAGAAAAATATTCCATAAAACCTTTGGAAATAAAAGGTTTTATCATTACTTTGACAAAATAAAGTGTTAATTGCCAAAAATCTCATTTTTAACAATATATATTAATATTAACATTACTTTATTGAATCTACAACATCTTTGTTGCAATACTTAGAAATTGAAATACTTGTTCCTAATCCTGCACTCATAAGTAATAAAGGGATAAAATATCATTATTTTTCCCATTTTAAGTACAAAATTATTTACATATATTCATTTACTTATTTTCCCTAAATTTGTCCATATAACTAAATATAAGAATTAAATTACATAATCTCAATGTTCCATTAAACTTCCAAAATAATTTATTCCATCCAAATCCAATTTAAGTTTGAAAATGGAAGCAGATAAAATTTCCCAAATCTTACTACAAGCTTATTCTTATCTAAATAAACATAAAATTTAAGTTTCACAAAAGGATATTTCATAATCCAATTTTATTAAACCCAAATCTATTTGAAGTTCAAAGTTGACAATTAAAAATTCCCCGAATTCATTTTAAAATTGATTAAGTTAAATTGTAATCATATTGTAAAAATAACTTTAGGTAATCTAGACCAAGGTTGTTATACCATTTTTAAATCATAAGTAATGGTTGCAAACTTATTTTGAAAATGTTTGCAGAAATATATTCTTTGAAGAGAAATCGATAATATGACAGAAAGTAGGCTTATCGATAAACAGCTTTTCAATCAATATAAGTTGTTCAAACTCTTATGAACTTGACTAATGATCAAATGAACATATTAATAACTAATTAACACACACTCCCTCTATATTCGACTTGGAAGGTTCATAAATTTCTAATGAATAAGAGATATTATCATGGTGAGAGTATAATGGTTAATAGCATAAAGGAGAAGTAAATAAAGTTATCATGTGAGAAGGAGGCTCCTTTGTGACTTCCTTTGAGAGGTAGAAGATGGTAGCTATCCCTGAGTTCTAAAATTTACAAAGCCTGAGTTCTAAAAAACCATGATTTCTTTTCTTCTTTCTCTCTTATGTTTTCAAATGAAAAAGTTGCAAATCAACTCCGCATCACTTCAAACTTTTCCACAAGGCTTAGCATAATAATAGAAAACCTTTCACCAAGCCAAATGTTGAAGAAGTAAAGTCAAAATCCCACACCAATGAGAGGTCGTGAGCTATATGAGAGGAAATGGAGGAAATTAAGCAAGTTCAAGGCGAGCAGGAGAGAGGAGGTAGTTGCTAGGATGGGGTTTAGTTTGAGTTCTTTGATCTTGGTTGTTTGAGAGGTTAAAGGCGAGTTAATATCTCACCTTTAATGAAAATATAACACATACATATGTTTGTGTTTGATTGTGTTTAAGTTGTTGTTAACTCATGTTAAAACATTGATTTTGATTCTTACTTAAAAAGTAAGTGACATATGTGATCAATGTCTATGGAATTGATTGGAATTGACTCTAATGGACTTGTATGACTTATGACTAGACCTTGAACCAAGAACACATGTTATATGTGGACTTTGATTTAGATCAGATTCAGATTTGAAAGTGCACTAATAGCGACAATCCCTATAGATGCAGTTATGAATTGCCTTGTTTTTGGCGAATGTTATGGAACTTTATAGAGAGACCCTTAGGAGTTTCTCACCATATTTATAATGTATTATATATATATATTTGTTTTTATTAAAAGTTTGGATAGTAAAAGGTTAAGTAACATCTCGAAAAGTGGCCAAAACTTCGCTTGTGCAAAACTGTTCCATTTGGCCTTTATTTTTGGAATTTCAAGGTTTGAAAAGATATTTAAATCTAACTATTTTATTTCATTCTTTATAAAATTGTGTATTAAATCATATTAGAGTATTTTAAAGTGTTTTGAGATATTTTTTAATTTTTAAGAATTAGTTGTGGATTCTTAAAGAAGAGATATTTTATGGAAAACGTGTCGTGTTCAAGTTTTGAGGAAAATTATAAAGTTGTTATTTTCATGTAATATTTTGATTAAATGTTTGAAAACTTATTATAAGTATTTTCAAGTATTTTAAAAATATTTTCAAATTTCTTCCAAAAGTGGTTAGAATTGTTGAATGGCCAAATGGTTAATTGTTTAATTACTTATCTGAAAAGTAATTAACTATGCTTAACACTAAAAGCCAATGAAATAAGGCTTATCTATTTGTGAGAGTTAAGATTGATGTCGGGTAGGGATGGAACAATAGAGCTCGAACCTACTAGGATTCCCTCTTGAACGAAGGATAGTATGTTAGAAAATGTCAAAAATGTGTTAATCTTGTTGATTTCCTATTGTTTATTGAAACCATTAATACTATACTTAACTTTAAAAGCCGATGAAGTAGACTTATCCATTTGTGAGATTTAAGAATGCAGTGTCTAGGAAAGGCTTTAATGCAAAAAGTGCTCTAACTTACCTAGCTTCCCTCTTGAACGAGGAATGGTTAAGTTGGAATGTTGAAAATGAGTTAAGCGTATGAATCGTGATTTCTATGAGCAATCATTTTTAGAACTTGATAGTTAACTAGTCAAATACCGAACTTGTTCGAATATGAACTTAGATCTTTAAAGGATATTTTAAAGATAATACAACTATGAAATGGTTTTGGGTTTGTTGTGACAACATTTTAATAACATTTATCTTTAACCATTTTTTATTATACTTATGGATGTAAATAGATCTTTAAAAGAATGATTTAAAGCTAAGCACAAGCAAAATGGTCTTGGGTTTGTAGTGACAATGTTTAAGGAAAATTAGTCTTAAAACTTTTGAATGGATTTGCAAAAGTACTTAGATCCTTAAAAGAGATATTTTGAAGGAAATTATAAGTATGGAATCTTTTGGAAAAAGATAGAAGTTTATTAGGTAAAAGAAGTCTACAAATAAAGGAGTTTTTAACTAATAAAAAAATTAATCAAATAAAAGGATTAGGGGTTGTTTAAGTGGATTACCCAAATTTTGTATGGATTGATTGTGCTTTATGTGACTTGATAGTATTTTGTATGCTTATTTGTTTATGAAAAGTATACAGGACTCGGTTTCATTTACAAACAAACACCTTGTACCATATAGTCGATTAGTTGACTATCGAAATTGTCCAAATATAACTTTTGGAATATCTAGAAGAAAAACGAGTGCTATATGGTATAGTTTTTTTAAAGTTGCTATACTGTACGTATAAACTCATATTGTTCTTCTAAGATGAATGATAAGGAAATCCGTTCGCTTAAACGGTTAGGAGGTGATCTCCGCCCTTATGTATTGTCTGGTTATTTTCGAAAGAAATGGAGTTGAGTTTACCAAAAATTCGACGACCGGTTTTAGAGTGTCTAGTAAGTGTGAAGAGTGTACTTATATAAAATAACTCGAATCCAAAATCACTTCAAAACCATTTATGCATTCTTTGTTTTAGAACCAGTTGTGAAGTAGAATGTTATAGAGTTGAACTGTCTATCCTAAGGTTAAGTCCAAAGAAAAGGTCAGCGTGAACGTTTCAAACGATGATATCATATAGGATTATCCATCTTGAGGAGTATTCCAAGAGAAAGGAAAGTGTTAACATTCATTGGAGGACTTATGCGAGGAACCAATATGGAGGTTCGAGATCTGTTCGAGATGTTTGAATCCATATAGTGATTCATGATCTATTTGAGATGATGGAATCCATGTAGTGGTTCATGTTTTGTTCCAGATGAAGGAATCCATTTGTGGATCTGTGTGTTTTTCAAGTGATAATGACTCGAGTGAGAGATGCCAAACATAGCCTCGACATTGAAAATGACTAAAACCAGAGAAGGATGCATAATCTCGAGTTTGGCTTACCCATGAGGGTATATCAACTCTATATCTAGAGTATGCTTATCGATATGTTGCACGCAGGAGCTATTGATATTTGGTACCAAGTAGTTCATCTTTGGGTCAGTTGTGTTTACCTTAGAGCGCATCCTATATAGAGATATACGATGCTCCGAAGGTAGTTTCTGATCCTTGTCATGGAGTTCGGATGCGGCCAAACCGAGGAAATCTCCGTGGAAAATCCATTATAGGAATGCACCTTGGCGATATTAATTGTATACTTATTATTGTTGTGGCATTCACACAACAACTATTTAATATGATTTATGTGATACGCTCTACATATTATCTATCATATCACTATATTTTAATATTAATGAATAGTTGGTTTCTTTGAGGAAAAAACCGTTTCGGGAATCCATACGTTCTCGAAAGTTACTATTATGTCACTTATATTTCTTGAGTTTGTCACGCTGATTTACTAGACTGATCTAGGTGTTATTTTCTTATAATGCTTAGGTCGGCCCCATGCATGTTTCCAGATTTAGCAACAGACAATTTACAGCTTATGTTGAAGAGCTGGATGACTACCTTCCGTAGTATTTACTCCCGTTGCATTACTATTGAATCATTAGCATTTGTGAGGACGGGTTGTTATAACTATCTAGGCTAATTGCTGTAACTTTGAAAAAATTTCTATCTTAAAATGACAGTTTATACATTCTTTTGATATTATATATGATCGTTCCATTGTGAGATTCTAATATTTTGTTTCGTCTTCGTTGTGCTATTTCCTTTTCATTTATTTTACCCTAACAATTCAGCTTTCCGGCAATTAAGTGTTTGACACATGAATACCATGGATGTATTAGTGTTGACATTTAGGGATCGAAAAGGCTAGTCATTACACATACTATCCAAGAGTATTACAAGGTAATACTCTTAGATAATACAAAGAATGAGGCAACATGTGGTACACATTTGAATATTCCCTTGGACTAACACTTTATGTATTAAAACATCAAATAAGTAACCCATCTGAATGTACATAGTATTAGTACAAGCAATAAATATGTATGCTTCCTAGACAAAAAAATACAAGATATACAGTAAATTAAAGAGAACACAAAGTCAGAATAGCAACGAAAGCATATACAATAATATAATAAGGGTACAAATCATCACAATGTTCGTACCAAAATTGGGCACAATACTCTTTGGATGTGTTTGAAGGGATAAAACGAAGAATATAAACGGAAAAAAGGAAGATCTAACAAACACACCCATCGATACACAAGAAAAGCACAAAGATTTAGAGTGGTTCGGCATATGGCCTGCGTCCACTATGAAACTGCCGATTTTTATTGATTTTTGCTTGCTGGTTACAACGAGTTACAATTATAAATTCGAGTCTAATAGTGATTTCGATAGAGTCTGGACGCAGAAAAGCCAAAAGTCCCTTTTTAGTAGGTCTTGAGATGCTATTTATAAATGTAGGCAACAAATATCTCGCTCAGATCTCGAAAGTCCTCTTCTCTCACATTGATGGGCCCACGCGATCGATCCCCGGTCATTTGAATTCGATCCATGATCGATATGAATGAAATTCGTCTCGATTAAGATTTCGTCCAATTGAGTCGAAATCGATCATTGACATGCCTGTGGTGGTATGCAGGCTCATGTGAAAACTTGGTAGCATTTGGGCTTGTAGATTTTGAGTTATGATCGATGCAAGTTTGGATTTGTTGAAGGCTACCGAATTCGCATCGCTTCTATTCGCATTGCTTCTGGACACGTGATGCCCGATAACATGGCGCTAACTTCTTGGATCGATCCACTTTTATGCCGAGTGACCGAGTGTCCCACTTGAATGTGCCTTGTTCTTATCCATCCATTGCTTCTCCATTCGTATCGCTCCTAGTCCACTTCGTATCGCTTCATGTATACACTACTTCGTATCGACAGGTGTGGCTTCATTCGTATCAATGATTTGAAGGTGTTTCGTATCGATCATTGCATGTGTTTTTCGATTGCTCTCTCTAATGGTATGCCTCGTATCAATAGGTTAACTGATCGATACGAGTTAAGGTAGTGTGATCGAAACAACTTGTTGATGGATACAAAATAAAGTGAATACGATGGATACGAACTGAAGTGCGCATGATGGATACTAAGCGACATGCACTCGATGGATATGATCAAGCACTCATAATATCGATACGAAGCCATGTGCATTTGATGGATTCGAACAAGATCTATAAGAAGGAGGTTTCTCTTTTATGGGTACGAACGAGTTGATTTCCGAAGTTTGCATTGATCATATCTTGAGCATGCAAACTCCGATTGACTTCAAATTTGAAATGTTGGCTTCTATAGGTTTGCTTGTCGTGTCATATCAATTATAACTTGATCCGGACTCGGGCAGATTTTATTACTATTCATATTAGACCTATGTACAATCGATCTCCAGAATAGACCGTCTTTATTTTCCGACCAATTCCTTAGTATCACGACCTTGCCTAAAGGAGGGATAACACTCAAAGGTCAACTATCTCAATGAAATGTAATGAATAATAAATATACAGCTCAATGTCGGATATACATACAGTGAATCAATGTAACAACCCCACCGATATGCCTAGTTTAGCAAAGAACATCACCAGTAATATCGCCTGCTAATATAGGAAATAAGGCTGGTTAAAGACGATCTATCACGCTCCAAATGCCAGCATTCGGAAATCGACATCCATACTCCATTGTAATTAAATGCCGTAGATTCAAACATTGAAATTCAAGTCGTGCCGGAGCATATAACACAATTAAGTATAAAATCACAGCGGAAGGAAAAGAAATGAATATCATTGATATACAATATTCGATACAACAATGATACAATATGAATCAATATCAGAGATACAAGATAACAATGCTACAGCGGAAAAAAATATGATATAGCAGCGGAACCAAAAACTCCAAAGATCTCCAATCCAATGCTCCAAAGCAAGAACTCCAAGCCACTAGCTCGAACCCCCATCACATTTCACGAAGACAAGCAAGTCTCGTCCACACCAAATACTTCAATATCCAAAGTCTTTAAAGAATACCAAAGAGAAAGCCGGATGCTACTGAATTGATATCTACATCTACCATCTGGAAAACCTAACTCTAGACTGCCCGTGTGGAAAATTGTGGGCACCCAGAGTTTAGGAAAGGAAAAATAAACTCTGGGTCAGTCATAGGACTGGTATAAGCAAACGAAAACATTTTTATCTTTTAAAAAAACAAACAAAAGAATTTATTGAAATCCGCAATGCTTTTTGGAAAATGAAACTACCATAAGGCCTCCCGGCACACACACACAATGCAGTCGCACACTTGGGGGAGATTTCTCCTTATGATAGTCAAACATGCTTGATACGTGAAATCTTTTGATATTATTATTATTAGTGCATAGTGGAAAACATTTCGAAAGTATAATATTATTCTTTACCAGCATAGGTACCATTATATTATGCCTGCTATAGCTACCTCCTGAGGAGGTAGGTTATACAATTGCAGTCGTAAAGGGCTCGTATTGTTTCTTTGGATTTCCAACAAATGGTCAGGCCAAGGAACTTCCAATTGCCACATGGGTACGCCTCTGGAGGGAAGCCCCGAGAACCTAACTGGATCTCTGCCAACACAAGGCCGGGTTACCTCTGTAACTAGGTAACTACTACACGAGTATGCCATCCCCCGGTCGTAACCAACCTTTATCCCGGGATTCACCAACAACCACAAAGTAATAAATTTGCAGCAACCACATAGGTTAAGTATCTGGGCTCCATACCATGATACCACCTCTATCCAGAAGGAAATGAACTTACCCTCAAGGGGCGCTACCCCTAAATAACCTTGCCGCATTCTTCCTGTTTCGACCATTCCGGGTTGTGAGGTTCGACGAAGTCTCGTCCACAAGGCTACGCTTTTCACAAAAGTCATGCTTTGATCAACAAATAATCAGCAGCACTTCGTACGCCACATTACCAAATTGGGAATGTATCACTAGTAACCATCAATTACAAACCTCTGAGCTCATACGTCTCATAGAAGGGTGTTAAGCTAAGAGAATAAATCTCCGCCACCAAACATAAATGTATTTGATATAAACCAGTTTTACATCTCAAGGTGTAACGTCAGACACTCAATCCATACAAGTCTGTTCCGAGTTCGAACAGAACCGAAGGCACTTCCAAAGAAGACCTTGCAAATTCAGGTATTCACAATCCCGATCGGACTTCCTATCACTTAGTGAATCTCTATACCAGTGCGACTCAGTGCAGAGACAATCAATAGGTCATCCTATCATTCTCGCAAATATCCGGTCTTCACCACCGGTCTTCGGATGCTAGCCATAACGTCGTATCATTATTCGGAATGGGTTATATGACACAAAGGTCCTCTCCCGGCTAAACCGAATAATGAGCGCGATATTTAAAATCATGTGGATATTGGATCTCAGTTAAGTCACAAATTATTATCCAAAACTTTTCTTTCAAATGGTTAAACAAATTATAATTTATAATTCTTTTTAAACAAAAAGATTCATTTCAAAAACCTTCACTGGTTTAAACAATTTCCACACTTTAATCTATTGAACAAAAGATTCACTTTTAAGACCTCTTTCAATTTTAAACAAGGTTCACCTATCTTTGACAAAGATTCATTTATAGCCTTTCAAAACAATCCCATTTCAAGTTGGATTAACACATCCGGTCTTTAAATAAAAGGCTCATTTTTATAGCTTTCAAAAATAACTTCCAAAGATTCATTCATAATTTTCAAAACAATTCCCGTTTCAAATACAAAAGATACACCATTTAAAATCCCCTTCGATTTCAAAATAGGGTTCAACTATCTTTCACAAAGGTTCAATTATACCTTTCAAAACCATTCAATTTCAAATTTGAAATCTTTTCATCATAATTATTATCTGAAACCCCTTGTTTCCGTTTCGGAAAACCCGATTTTTATTTGCACGAGTTAAGGCCTTTCAAATATAAACTTGGGTTAATTTAAATTCTCAAAACCATACCTTTAAAATGGTTTAAAAACACATTTATCGTTTGTATAACCTTTTTACGTCATAAATACCAAATATAGAATTCAATTTCAGATATTAAATTCCAATTTAAATCATACTATTCAAATTTCAAATCTTAATTAAGTTATTCAAAATAACTTTCATTTTTAAAACACTTTTTCAAAAGTTTTTCGCTTTAAACCCAATTCATTTCCAAAACCATTTAAATTTAAAATTCAAATTCAAAACTATTAAAAAAAATGTGACTTAACCGATTTCCTCGTGAAATCCATATTTATGTGTGTATAGTGTGGTCCAGGGGTCCTACACAATAATAGTGCAACAACATCAACCATTACAGATAGAAACACAGAAATATCGATAAGCGGTATAATCTACAACGCTTATCCTTATTCACAGATAAAGTAAGTTATCAATTACAAATATTCATCATTACGATTCGATGTGGGTTTCTGATAACCAACTGGAATCCGACTCCCTGTCGCATCGAAATCCAAATGTCGTTTAACGGGTCAAGGGGTATTTACACATAAACATATCACAGAAATCACAGATCAATACACGACAACCCTCATCACAAAATATCACAAAGCATCACATATGAGGAATATCAACCATCCAAAAATCCAATAGAATCCAAAAAATCCATAAGTAAAAATAAATTAAATTATCCGATTCAAATTAAATCAAATTAATTACTTATGAATAAATTTCAAATCTTGGTTAATTAATATTAATAATTACAAATCAATTTGATTAATTACTCCTTGATCATTTATTAATTAAAATTTTAATTTATAATTAATCCTTTGATTAACTATCCTTGATTACTTACAAAAATTAATTAATCCGTAATAAATATCACTTCTTAATCCCTCTCATTAATTAATTGACCTTTAATTAATCATCTAAATTAATTACATTGATTAATTAACCATTAATTAATCACCATTTAATTAATTACAATAGGAAATTATCCCTAATAAATTTAATTAATTAATTAACCTTTAAATTAACTGTCCTCAAATTAATTACCTTAATTAATTAATCACATAAATCATTTATCCTTAAATTATAAATTAATTAACCTTTTAATCATTCCTCATTAAATTAATTAAACTAAGTGATTAGCTTTTATTTAATTGCAAGGTAATTACCTTTTATTTAATTCCACAAAGTAATTATCATCAATTTACTTTCATAATACATTTGTCCTTAAATAATTACCCTTTATTACAATTTGTCAACTTTTAATAATTTTCCTTAAATTTTTAAATTTCCTATTTCATTCATCATCTTTCAGTTAATCATATTAACTTTTAGACAATCACATTAATTAATCCATCCTATTGATAAATTTTCCTTTTAAATAATTATATAAACCAAAAATCATTTTGGCTAATTACTCTTTAATCATTTAAAATAAACTTTAAAATTTTGTTCATGCTTTACAATCGAACCTGGAACCCAATTTCCTTTCAGCTTTTTAAAACCTGGAGCTTAAGAATGTTTCTGTTTTAAAAACTTAACTATTACACACCTAAGCCACATGAGCTGCATCGCACACGACCCCGAGCAAAAACCCATCCTACCCGATGCTATACCCAAGCAAATCCACCAAGTACCCGAGCTCTTCCTTTCCCTTCTTTTTAACTCTGTTTTTTTTGCTTTTTTTTTATTGTAAACCACTGTATATAGTAAAACTAGCAAGCGTCACTGCATCAAACTCGAGTAACCCTCCTAGAATTCACGAGTATATCTTCGAGTGCATCCTGATGCTTCCCTCGTCTTCCCCAAACAACTCAACGAATACCAAAGGCGAGAAAACGTGCACGTGCAAGGTGCACATCATTCTGTCCATCTCCAACCCACCGTGCCACCTTCAGCGTACCGACGATGATCCCCTCACTTCAACCAACCCTCGAGATCGACGAATATAAGCAAGGATTGAAATCGAGCTGATGGGTTCAGCCTGGAAACTCAACCCAGAAACACACCATCACCCAAATTGACCTCGCACCGCCTCCGTAGATCATTTGAAACCCCGCCGCCTCGCCTGGAGCTACGCCACCCTCGACACTCTATTTTCCCCCACCCACGATGTAACCCGATGCATTACTGATGACGCAATACCCAAATTCCTGATGCCAACTAAAACCCAACTTAAAAACCCTAGTTTGATTTAAATCTCAAACTAAATTGAATTAAAAAATCTTCTAGTATTTTTCCATCAATCTATGATCACCCTAATATCTCCATGCCAAAATTTGACTTTCAATAGTTAGTCGATCATCAGAAATCGACCAAAATCAAATTTCAGTCAAACTTGGAATTCACATTCAATACTTCACTTAAAATGTGATTTTGATTTCAAAAATCATAACTTTCCAAGCTAATTCAAGTTATATAATTAAATTAAAGAATTGTATCAGTTCGTTTTTAACATATTTAAAAAAAATTACTGTATTTTTTTATTTTTCCAGAATATTACAAATGTTTTTGCTTGAAATTATTTTAAAAAACATCTTACGTTCAAACCATCATTTTATCTTCAATGATCTTGTTTTAATATTGAATGTATGAAGAGCAGTTAAAATTTGTTTTATTGGGTTTGAAATTGTAGAACAATAGAGAGTTGTTCCTGTGTAAGCACAAACATGACTACAGCATTTTATACAAGTAGATGTATCCATAATAATTTCACAAGCATATATTTCAAACACAATCTAAACATTCAAAACATAGAACAAATCAAGCTTGCTCACCTGTTGAGATTTTGAAACAGAGGCCAGGAAGAAAGATTTGCAGAGAACTCAAGCCTGGAAACTTTTTTTCTTCTTTTGTTTCCTTTTTAAATCTTTTGAAGCTTTTATAGTATGAATCTTTGCCTTTGTTTTCTCCCAAATCAGGTTGTAGTTTGCATATGCTTTCCTTTGTTCTCAGGTTAGATGCAGTATGAATTTAAAGTTTTCAATTTTTTTTAGAAATGAATTGAAAGCCTGATTTTAATTTTGATCTGAGAATCTTTTTGATTTTATTTTGTTCTGCAATTTAGTTTCAGGTTTGAGTTACTAAACTGGAAACAGCCATTTCTTGATCATATTTTATAATTTTTAGATTAAAAGAAAAGAAATTTGCTTGCCCTTTGTATCATTTTGTTTACACTTGTTAGTTTACATTAACACTTGTCAACATATAGTTATTTTATGTTTTTAACCTTGTTTAAAAATTAAATTTACAACTTTGTTTAAATCCTTGTATACTTTATGTTTTACATATTTAAATCTTTGTGTAATTGTGTTTTATACCCTTGTCTTGAATTTATTTTTATAAGCTTTGTTTTGGCCCTTTAGTTCAAACATTTACAACTTTGTTCATAGAAATTTTTAAAAGAAAGAACTTTAAAACTTTTTGTTAAACTTAGATATTATATATATATATATATATTATACTTACATAATCTTTCAAAAGAAATTTTATTTAAAATAAATTATCCATTAATAAATAAACCTCAAATTAATCATTCTAATAAATTTACCTTTAGTTAATTTCATAAAGTGATTATACTTCCAGTAATCATCCTTTAATCAATTTCATAAATTAAGTAATAACATTTTAATTACTTATAATCCAAATATTAGAACAATTCAAAGATATTTAACTTTAAACATTTTAAATCTTTTTTTATTTAACCTTGTTTAACATCATATTATATTTACAATTTAGTTCAAACAAATTTAAAAGAAGTCATGTAAACTTCTTAATTTAATCCTTATTGATTTTCACAAGATATGTATATTAAATAATATGAAATTTATTTTTAAACAACTCTTACTATATTAATTTAAAAATATAATTTTTCCAATATAATAACATTTGAATTTCAAATTCATATTTTCGAATTATAATCTATTTATAAAATATTCACTTTTGAATTCCAAATCATTAATCTTTATTTATTTTAAAGATAAAAACATATTTTTTTTCTTATTAATGAATCAAGTTATCAATCTGTTGAATTTTTAAATTGATTCCTTTATTTACAATCTTTATACACATTTATTCAAATCTTCAAATCAATTCACAATTAAATTTGTAATTAAAATATTATTCAAAATATTTATTTCAGAATTTCCAATTAAAAAATTCTATTTAAAAATCATATTTACATTCAGTTACATTAATAAACAAACAAATATTTATTAAATTTTGGAAAACACTAGATCAAACCATATAAATTCCAAAAATTAAATTTATTTCCAATTTCAATTTGATTTAAAAAGGGGAATGTTACACGATCGAATGTGAATATATCTTTATACTAAAACTAACACATCTTATTTTCATTTTGAGGATCAAAATTGAAAATTTTACGTGTGCATTATGCATTATTAAATCAAAGTAATAAACACACCTAATATCGGAACATTATATAATATAGACAAATCAGAATCAAAGCCACAGATCTCAATGGACTAACGTACCACATATTTCATAATAAGATGTGAGTCTACATATTGTCAATACTAGACTCACTCTAAGATACATCGTATCTCATATTCTATATCAGGTACAAAATGACTACTGAATAATATACATGACCTAACTACTAAATGTCAATATACAAAATGAAGAAGTAAACTAAAACTGTCAAAATATTCTACTCCAAAGCTGACTCAAAATCCAAGAGTCAATGAGTCCATGTACCTGTAAAGTCTCGGCTTAACCCGAGTATTAAAATAATAAACGAGTCAGACTATGTCTTAAAAAGAGGGTGAGATGCTAATATCATAACTTTATGACTTAAAATAATAAGCCATATTATATATATCGAACAAAAAATCATAATAAGGCATGTTGAATAAATTCACTACTTTATAAATCCATAAATGACTTAACTCTGAAATAAGTCATCTCAAAATATGCCTAAAACCCAAAAATCCTCAAAAAGCAGCATATCAAACCAATAGATATAGATATCACAACTATGACTTAAAAATAACCAAATAAGTCATGAATAAAAAATGCCTAAAACAAATACATAAATAAGGCGTATCTAGCAAATCACCATTTCATAAATACATATCAAGTCTCAATAGACTATCATCTTAAAATATGGTGAGAACCAATTCAAAATTCCTTAGATCCATAAAGGATATAGAATATTCATACTAAGAATCTCTGAAGAAATAATCATCAATAATGAAATAATAAAGGTAGCCATCTATCAGTTTAATACAGTGACTCAAAATCTACCGAAAGAGACCCGCTAGATAGAAAGAAAGCCTACCGAGAGAGACTGCATATTAGGAACACCGCTAAAAGAAAAGGGCAGCCGTGTACCTAATCTACCCTATGAAAATTTACCTACCGAAAGAGGCAAACATAGTATAACTGTATAAATCAAAATAAATTGATAGGTTGTAGTATATATATAATATGATGCATGTAAAAGTCTGCCTTTCGAAAGAGGTCGTCGTATTTACACCAAAGCAGATCTTCCAAAGAGAAGTCAACTAAAAGTAGGTTTAAATACGAATCATGAAAACAACCCAGTAAAATATCAAAAACACAGGTATCACTACCTAAACTAGTAGCTACTACCCAATTTATAAGCTTCAACAGGATAGTTTATTATTTAGTTCCTTAAGAAGTTTGATCAAGTTTAGAGTTAGCTTGTTGCAATACTGATGGATCACTAAACCCATTTGGTTGCTTCACTATAAAATACTAAAGTATTTGATTCATATGTATTAAATCAAGAATGATTTAAGTGCATATGAGTGATTAAGCACGAATACCTAAGAATTAATTCATGAAATAAAAGAAAATGGTCAACTTAATATATATGTTGACATTTGTTTATGTTTTGTCGACAAACAAGTTATGTGTAGGCTGTTAACTCAATGAGTACCCGACTTTTAGATCTGACAGACAATAGCCAAAATTAAAATTAATAAACAAGATGAAACCAATTAGTTTCCTTAAAAGCTTTATCATCTGTTAACAGAATAAGTTAAAAAATAATAGAGACTTAGTTACTTAGATTTATTATTATTATCATGGTCTACGTTAATATTATTTTAAATGGAAAAAATATAATATAAATACAAATAATTAAATGTTCATTGGATGTCACTTTAAATAGAATCAATGTGTTCCTATTAGTTGCTATTTCCAATCCTGTGTTTAGTAAATCATACATGAGAATAGTCAGGTTCAATTTTTTTTTATCACTTAAAATTCATATTGTTTGAAAGTAAAAATGAATTAGGGAAGACTGATAACATACAATTCATCCAAAATTAATGAGGCTGAAAATGAAATTCAGTTTTGGTAATGCTCATAATTTAGACTTATTTTTTCCGATTTGAAAAGCATGTTGCCCTGAATGAGAAACATGTGACGTAAAGAAGAAAGGAAGAACAATCCAAGAACCTATTAGTTGTACATGTCTCAATCAAATTTCACAATGTTAGTTAAAGAACTTTTGATTATTTAATTGACTAGTAATGTAGGGTCTTCATTTTAATTTTTTTTTGAACTGGTGCTTTATATAAAACAAATCATTGGGACAACATATTCCATGTCAAATAAACGTTCGAAATCAAGTTTCGAACTTGTGACATCCTGCACCAAAACCGAATCAATTAACCACTTGGACAAAGGTTCTTGTCTTCATTGTAATTTATTTTCTTGGACATACGTTTATTGTATCATTATTCTTCTTAATACAGTTGTTTCCAGTTTGTAAATAATTTTAAATAATCTCTGATTTTTATGTTTTGTAGTAGTCACACTGGTGATTCATAATGCTACAGATTATAAGCATTTCCATATCCCTATATAAATTATTCGAATAAAACGATCCTGCATTTCTATTTCGTATGCTTTGTATTAATCAACACCTGTGATTTTTGACTCTATTTTTAAGCTATGAAGTTGCTGAAATTATGTCCTTCGAAAAAAATTCTACCTAATTTCTAACCACACTTCCAGATTACATAATGAAAATTTGCATACCAATAACTAACAATAGCATCCAAACTAAATAGGCATATATATAGTGATTCTCGAGGTCTCCTTGGAATAAGGAAGTAGCTGAATTTATCGAACGGCATGATGGCTATCATAGGTACTTGATTAGTATTTATTTTATAAATTTTGCATAAGCTCAATTATTGAATTCCTCATTGTTGTATTTATTGACTGCGATAACCCATAACTTATATATCTCATTGATGGCTTAAGCAAGGTTGTCATGCAAATTTTAAATACTATTATCAAAAATGAAAAGGATGGGATATTGTTATATCTTACTATGCTACATTTCTGTATACATATCCTTGATGGTCACCATAAATGAATAGTTTCACCCTCATATGCTACATTTAATACAATGCACCGTGTTCTTCAATTATCAATGTTTAAATTCCAAATAAATTTAATCTAGCTTATCATGCCAAATATGTAAGCACATCAAACAAGTTAACTTAAACATTTGATATTATTAAATTCTGCTCAAATTTCATTTTGATATAATGTTATAAATAAAATTTCTTATTGTTTGAAAATCAAAGCTTGCTTTATAGTTTTAACCATATTTTTTTCTACTTCTTTTAACGGGATAATATAATGCAACCAAACTTGATGAAGTAATTTCATAACCTTCATTTATATATGTACATCTTTTGTTTATATTCTATTCTCTCTTTTTAAATTGTTTGCAACTGTCATTTAAAAATTTAACATACATCAAATAATAATTTTTTCAATTTAACTATTGAAAAATGTAAGATAGTCATTCTCATGTAAAAATCAAAGTATTCATCTTTTAATAACTTATTATATTCATGAATGAATTGTAGTTTTATTTCTAACTTCACTTAAATTGAAATTTATATAAATATGTTTTATTTCAGTTTATACTTTTTTCAAATATAAAGTCTGACATTTATTCCAATAAGAATAAAATATGCATTATCAACTGAAGGTATTACAGAAAATTTCTTTATCATGTATCTGTGCAAGTGAGTTTATAAATTTACAAATACTAAATAATATACCGTTATCCAAAATTTTATAAATACTAAATCTAATTTTTCTATAAAAGAATTCTTTCATTTAATACTTCGTTTTCCCAAATAATGCATAATATCTTTTTTCAGAATATCATAGGATATCTCTTTTTGGAAAATAGCTTATATACTTCCATAAAATATTATTTTACCTTCAAAACATTTTCCCAAATTATCCTCTTTATTCCATATAACAGTTAACATGTTTCAAAATTCTGTCTTTCTTTCAAAACAATATATACTTACTAAATATTATTTTTGAAAATATTTTATTGTCTAAAATATTATTTCTGAATGTCTCGTACTAGTGTTTAGAAATCCTTATCGATAACGTTGATCAGGCGCATCGATCAGAATTTTTTAAGCACTCAACGGGAAATTTAACACAAAATTATTTTCTATAAGATATACATATACCTTCTAGTATTTTTAACTTTCAGTAAATATCGCTTGCTTAAAATGACATAATCAATGTTATTCATATATATGTATATATATCGTTTATCACAAAATTTTATCTAATTAAATATTTGCTTTTATAAAAGTTCTTTCAATCCATCTCAAAATATAATAAAACAATTCTTAACAAATTTCAATTCCACTGTGCATCTTGGTATTTAATCGGTTGTAATAATTATAAGTTTTTTTTTATATAGAACAAAATTTTCAATTTCCTTTGCGGTAACCGCACTAATGAAGATACCGTAATGTTTAATAATTAATATCCAGCAGGTTATAAATTTTCAAATGAAAATTCCTACTCAATATTAATTCAAAAATTATTTATAATTTTTAAAACAATCAAACATTCATTAACTAATCAAACATATTTAATTATAATTTCTTAAAGTGCTCAGTGGAAAAATAGTCCATCTGCTCCTGCTGCGCAACTCTGATTATTAACTGATCAGGACACTACAATTCAATCTTATGTCATCTAAGGTCTAATCTATTTTTATTTCTCAAATCTCACTTTTAATAAAATAAGTTCCAATATTTTCATAACAATAAGTTATATAGCATTATCAAAAGATTTTTCAAATACGTCCCGATGATTATTCCCAATAATTATTTATATTCCTATTCCTACATAGTTAATTAAATTGCTAACTATTACACCCAAGGGACGAGACTCTAGGTCATCTATGTTTAGATCTTGATTCTGTACAATTTATATTTTATAATGCTCTGAATCTAGCTCTGATGCCAAGCTATGAAGATCTCACTCTTATCCCCAGTTTAGCAAAAACATTACAAGTAATGTCATATGCTAATCAATAGAACACGGCTGGCTAAGGGAGATCGAATGTGGATATTTCTTTATACTAGCATTGACACAACTTATTTAACTTTTTAAGGATCTGAACTAAAAATTTGACATGTGCAGTATTAATACAAAGTAATAAACACAGCGATTAAAATACTCAAAATATTATATAATATAGATAAATCAGAGTCACAGGTTTCAACAGACTAATATACCACATATTTCATAATAGATATGAGTCTATAAAATGTCAATACTAGACTCACTTTAATGTATATCGTATCTTATATTCTATGTCATGTATAAAATGACTACCGAGTAATATACATGACATAACTACTAAATGTCAATATACATAATGATGAACTAAACTAAAACTGTCAACAGTCCAATTCAAAGCTAACTCTAAATTTGAGAATCAACGAGTCCCTGTACCCGTAAAGTCTCGGTCTGACCCGAGTATTAAAATAATATACGATCAGACTATATCTAAGAAAAAAGGGTGAGATACTAATATCATAACTTTATGACTTAAAATAATAATCCATATTAAATATGCTGAACAAACAATCATAACAAGGCATACTAATTAAATTCACTACTTTATAAATCCATAAATGACCTAACTCTAAAATAAGTCATCTCAAAATATGCCTAAAACCCAAAAATCCATAAAAGGCATATTAACACAATAAATACAGATATCACAATTATGACTAAAAAATAACTAAATAAGTCATGAAAAATATATGCCAAAAACAAATACTCAAAAAAGGCATGTCAAACAAATCACCATTTCATAAATACATATCAATTCTCAATTGACAATCATCTAAAAATATGGTGATAAACAATTCAAAATTCCTCAGAGCCATAAAGGATACACAATATCCATACTAAGCATATCTAAAGAAATAATTATTAATAATGAAATAATAATGGTAGATCTATCAGTTTAATACAGTGACATGAAATCTACTGAAAGGGACCCGCTACATAAAAAGGAAGCCTACCAAAAGAGACTTTAGATTAGGAACATCGCTCAAAGAAAAGAATAGCTGTGTACCTAGTCTATCCTATGTAAATTTACCTACCAAAAGAGGTAAACATGGTCCAACTGTATAAAACAAAATAAACCGAGTGGTTGTAGTATCCATAGACTACGATGCATGTAAAAATATGCCTTCCGAAAGAGATGGTCATATTTACATCATAATAGATCTTCTGAAAAAGAGCTACCTACCCAAACCTAAAAATGTATCGATTCTTAGAACGATGAAAAATGAGTTAATTTCTCTCAGCGATCTATTAGTCCAAAATCTGAGCACCTTAAGATAATACAATTCTAAGTGTTAGTTATTGTCACTCCAGTAATTACAAGAATTTAAGTAACTAACCCATACCAGATAGTAAATTCAAGTATTTACTAAAAGCTAGTAATTTTCGCTCAAACTCTATTTAACAAATTATAGTAATAAACTAAGGAATTATACGAAAAGTTCCTTACCAATCTGATAATTCAATGGTTTTTTAAAATTCTTTGTTTCATAGAAAAGCACGAAATCCAATCGAAATGGAAGTTCTTAAGTTTTCAAATTTAAATTCCAATTAGAATTATTAATCCAATTTTAATTTCAAAATATATAAATATATGTGCTATTAATAATTTTAGCAAAACCTTTAAATTTATTATAAATCTCGTTTTGCCGTTTATAAATAGCTAAAAATTCCTAATTTGCTAATATAAGGAAAATTATTTCTTTTCAAATAAATTCCTGATATATATATATATATATATATATATATATATATATCTTATGTGTAATGCAAATAATTTAGTCAACATGTCAAAGTGAAACCTTTTTTAATGCCTAAAATGCCCGTTTCTAAAACTCCATGTAACACATAAGAAAAGGACCCTTTTGTCTTTTTTTGCACATACTTTGTTCCTCATTTTTCCCTCACCTTCCATGAACAATTTCTTTCCTAGTTCACTCTTCTTTCTCTTGCAACGCATAAAATAACTTCTCTCGAGAGATTTTCGACTATCTTCCTCTTTATATTGCTATTGAAATTCCAAAAAATTAAAAAATCAATGAATAATGGGGCTAAGTAAAGACCTACACTAAACACCACCGTCGCACCCCGTAGCCGATCTCCAACTCCACCAATAGTGCAGCCACTTCCAACCGTGACTCCTTCATCTCTTCGGCAATTTCCTCAAGACAACGATCATCGTCCAAAGCTTGAAGCCACATCGTGGCATCGGATGCAGAGGAATCAAGTGCGGTGCCTAGATCTGATGATGAGAGCAACGATGATGTCAAGGAGAATGGAGGCACTAACTCGATAGCTGTGAAGAAAGTCAAATAGTAGAAAATTAAGAAACCTAATATTACAATGGCAAAGGCTACTGTGAAGGTCGACGTTTCTGATTGTGCTGCGCACCTTTTGGATGTGATTATAAGTAAAATTGAATCTAAATTGAATCTGAATAGATTATGTGGAGATGTTTTTGATACTTTTAATTTGTTTTTGTTTTCATCTGTACAGAAGTTATGAAAGGCTGGTGGCATAGGTTTGGACATGGAAGCATGTGTGGGGACGAAGTCATCTGCGTGTGATTTGGTTAATTCGTGGTAAAAGAAAGAAGCGATGGGGTGAGTTAATTATATCATTATGTACATAGTGTTTTGATGAATTGGTTTCGATCATACGTGACGGTCTAAAACCAATTTGTAGCTAGTGATATCTATCTCTTATAATTACGTGAAATCATTATATGATTATATACGTTCATAAATAGTGATAACTTATGGATGAGTTTGATTTTAGGCAACTTATGGATTAGTATGCCTTTTTGAGTTGAATTGCTATAAATACATGTTATCCTTAATTGAATATGTACTCATGGAAACAATATTATGCCTGTCTCCGTAGATCCATGTACCACTTAATAGAGTATGTAGGTTTCATAGCTTTACTTGCCTTGGTTGTTTCGCTTCTTCATAAAGGAAAAGGGAGAGGATAAATAACTGAAAAATAATAGAACATGGTATTATACTATTGGCCAACATAATTATCAATTTCCTTATCTTATTTATGTTACTATTTACACCAATAAATAATAAATTACGCATATTAATTATTGCCATGCACAAAAATGTGGTAACGAATGGTCTTAAATGCGTAGAATAATGAATATTTTCTTTCTCTGTCCCTTACTATAATAATTTTTCATTAAATTTTAATAGTTTCACTCATGTTTGGAATATGAACTATAAAGTTATAAAGTTGTAGTCAAAGAGAGAAGATTAATGTTAAAACTTAAAAGAATAATTTCCAAGATTATTCTTATTATTATAACATACGCACATGCTTATTATTTTGAAAAAAAAACTGTAATCAATAGTATCAACTAAATCATGCAAGCTTCTGTCATGGTATAAGCATATATCCATGTTATTTACTTAATGTCTATTGAAATATGTGAAGTTGCCTGAAAACTTTGCATCTATTTGCAGTTGGAACTCCTCAAAATCATTACTTCCCATAAACCAATAATAGCTGTAACCAGATATTAGAGAGAATCAACGGTGTTATTAGTCGTTCGATCATCATGCCAACTTTAGCTAAGGTTTTTTATGCAATAATTTTATTCTCATTTAGTTCCCCAACTTTTTGACTTCATGCGCTAAAATTCCATTATATTATAATAATTTTTTTAAATCATGAATTAGCTTTACTAAAAAGTTTACATCTTGGTCTTAAAACAGTTACCATTACTATGGATCTATAGAAAATAGTGGATGAATAATGGAATGCATTCATATTTTATTGTTTGGGAAAAATCATTGTTATAAATCTATGCACCTTCTGATGCTAAAGATATGTGGAGTTATTATATGGAAAGGTCAGTGCCCTTTGGTTTTCAGGTATATGAACATTACCATCTTATTACCAAAATATGTTCATTGTTTTCTTTTGATCTCTAATCAATGTCTTTGACTCCATGTTTGTATAAATATTTGTTCTTTTTTCTTTTGATCTTGATTTTAAGTCCTTTTAGGCTTTTATGATTGAATTTTTGAATAAGGATAAAACCCTTTGGATCGCAAACATCAATTATGTTTTGGAGTGCTGTTGAAGTGAGTTGTAGTGCATAGGATACATATATCTATTATGTGTATGTTTCATTTCCTTTTTCCAAGGGTCCAATCTATGTCTAATATATGTTGTTTAGTTATGTTAAACAAGTGGCTTAACTACTTATTATCCTCTATTCCAGCACAGAAAACTTCAATTTAGCTATTGGGGATACGACGAGGGGCACAACAACATTTCTACACAATCCAGTCTTCCAATGGTTAGTAAGGACTATAAATTTAGCTGGAATTTTTACTGAAAATTTCGTTGTCCATTTACAAAATTCATGCCTATTCTATATATGAAACTTATTTTGAACATTCTAACTTTTGTATTGATGTTTGGGTGCTGCTTTGTATTAGAGCATTTAATTATCAAGTTTCAATGTTGTTTACCAATTTTTTCCTGTCTTGGTTCCTTTTCTAAATCAATAATACATATGCCATAAACTGTTAATAAGTGATGACTGCTACCTGCCGATATATTAGGTATTGGTGACATGTTGCTTAAGGCAGGCTGCTATCGATCGATTTTTTTTTCTTTTATTTGTATTTCTTATCGTCTACATTAGTGCGTTGAAGGAACATATAAAGAAGATGAGTGCAGTCTTTTATGAAATAAGTTAACATTTTGCAATTAACATCGCTTCGTTAAGCACTGTTAAGCTGAAATTGAAGTTCAATTTTTTTACGATATTCATTTTTATTGTTAGATTAACAAATTAGTTAAACTCGCTTTTTATTCTTTAAGAATTCAAATAAAAAATTGAATTTTAATTACATTTAAAAAAGAAAATTTTCTAACCTTACAGCTGGCCCATTGTAAAAGATGGATAACGTACACATATCTTTGCCTGTGTACAAATAGACTTACTAAATGATAATTACACACACATCTAGTTTCATTGCCTGAAGTATAGATTTAACAGTTGTTACATTCTACTTGAACTGGACTGCTGAATAAAAGAACATAAAATTTTGTCTATAATTTATGAACCAATTCCATATGTGGATTTCATATTCAAAGCTAATATATCTCTTTATTATTTCATTAAGTATTTGGTTACATCAAAAGCAACACCATTTAGAAACAAAAGAAAGTAGCAATTTTTTCTTTAAAGTTAGAAATTTCCATAAGTATTTGGTTGCCATCCTTTATTCATGATTAACTCAACAATTCTATTCTCAGGGGGATTGATGATAATAAATAGCTATTTAATTGATTTTAACCAGTATATCTTATTAGTTGTTGCAACTTGAATCATCACTTTCCTATCATGAAGTGGGTATCACAGGTCATTAATGCATATGATATTCTGACGGTAGAAATTTCCTACATAAGTGGTGGGAACGAGTTGATATGGTGTTGTTGAGAATAGATACACACAAGTGTACATGCATATACGTGCATGTGTGTTTGTGTTTATATGTGTGCATACCCAAGTATGCTCAAAAATGTCTAAAATGGATTCAACCCGAACAAGATGATTTTTATGTATTTATGAACATTACGTAAATTAGTTTTGCACGGTTAATTTCTTGCTACTTAATTACTAGGTAATAAACCATTAAGTTAATTTTTGGCATTATGGAGTTCACAACCATGGCACATCCTAACTATAGTTTTATGAATTAATGACAAGTTATCGAAAATCAGCTACAATATGAATCTCTAATATGCCTTTAAATGACTGGGAATGTTGCTGCCCAAGACTCCAAAGCTTGAACCCAAATAACCTCCAAACTATTTAAGATGGATTCAACCAACATTAAAATATACTACTACAGGTCAACAATGGTAGTCTCCTTAGCTTAAAGCTTCTACAAGAGGTGCAATAGCTATCAAACAAAAGGCTACTTGTATAGGAATGTTGCAATATGTGATATAGGAGAATTTAATAAAATGTCATTGTATACATACTAAATATTTTGTAATTATGATATTATAAGCCATAATGTATCAACACGGAACAAAAAGGATTATTTTAAACACTGTAATCCATGTTTCTAGGGGAATGGCTACTTTTTTTTAGTTTTGATTAATATACTGTAAGCATTTTTAATATTTATTTTCTTAATTTTAGTTCGTAGGCTCTTCTTTACTGCTATGGTAACCACACAGCTAAACAAAAATATAATATTAGTTTATGTGTACATGAGTTTATGGTGTTTCACGATAAAATGAAGTTAACTCCCCCTTTCTACACACATTCACGCCTTAATAATAATAATAAACCTTCATTTTGATTTTTATTGTTTATTAGATAAAGTTGAAGAGACTATACATTAATATGAAAAGGTGGAACTAAAGCTTGGCCATATTGTAACAGTTTCTTTGCTGATTTTGAAACTAAATGGGACAAAGTTAGTCTAGACTATTGTTAAGGCAATAATAACTGAGTTGAACAAAGTTAGTCCAAGCTATTATAGATGTGGTTTCATGTGTGGGTTATATATGTAGCATGTGGCTCTCATTTAAGAACATGGAACATGCAATCACTTTCAATGTAAATGTATACCTCAAATGTGAAATCTTAAAAATTGTTTATCAGTTACAGTTTGTCATTTTATGTGCTATCCATCAAATAGTTTGTGAATTACAGTATGTTATTTTGTTTCCTTCTCACTAAAAAATGCTACCACATCTATTTCAGATTAACTACTATATCTAATGAAGAAAATCTTCTATTTGCGTTAGATGTCAAGGTTGTTGTCATAGATATGCATGAACATGCAAGAAAAATTCATAATTCCATAGGTTTATTACCGTTCATTTTGGGTAAGTATGGTCGATCTAATTTAAAGCTTGTTTCCATATTTGATACAATCATTTCATGCACACTTCTATCAGACGTGGATATCCATCAGACATGAATGCATACTGAAAGTTTGTATCCAAAAAATGCAACACTACGTACATGTCAAAGTCATTTGTAAAATTCAAAATACCTTACAAACAACATTTTTTAATACTAGTTCCTCATGCGCACTTATCATCGCACGTTCCAAAGTACTCGTATATATATTTATATATTATTATTAAGAATTTCCCAATTTCATAGGATAGAAATTCTATAGACCTCAAAATTAAATAATCAAGTGCAACAAAGAATCAGAAATTTAAAATGCACAATTTAGATCCAACATCGCTCTATATAAAAGGTTATTCCAAATATGGAATATTTAGCGATCCGAGTTGTTTTCCAACAACTTTGGTCACACAAACAATGATGTAATTTTATATAAGTTAATAAAATTCAATTTGCAATCGAGCAGAATTCCTTTTGCAAACTGATTTCTTTCAATCCATATAACAATCCATATATTACCAACAATAAATTTTCAATATCCCAAACAAATAATTCATTCAAAAAATTCAATCATCCACACTCAAGTGTTCTCACGCAAACAACCATATCAAGGCGTCAGAAAATGGATATTTATATATGTAGATATAGTAGTGTGAGTTAAAATAATTCACCAATCAAAGAGCAGTAAATATCGACACATGAGCTTTCTCCCTTAGCCACGAAACCGTCGGCTGTTTGCCTAAAGTAGTGTAACGACCCAGGATTTTAATTTATTAAAATTTGAATATTTAATTAATTTTAAATATTAATAAGTGGATTTATAAGTCGAATAAAATTTAATTTGAATAATTGGATTTAATTGGATAATTAAATCGATAATTTAATATGTTAAATTATGGAAATAAATGAAAATTGAGTTAAATATGATTGAAAATGATTTGGGAAATTTTATTTTATCATATTGGAGTTAGAATGATATTTTAGAACTTTTAAAATCGAATTAAAAGTTAATTTGTGAAAATTGAATATTTTAATATTAAAATCGACTAGTGAAAATAGTCAATTTTTGAACAGTCTCAGAATTGGACGAGACCAGTTCCATTGGATCCGTAATAGTTAGCTATTATCAGATTTCAATTTTCGTAGCAATCGGAGTTATCATTTGATCGTGGCAGCTCGAAACGCATCGTAATTGTTTTAATATTAATTTGGCGAGTTAAAATAGCCATTTTTCAAAAAGTCTCGGATTTCGACGAAACCAGTTTCATCGGATCCGTAATGTGATATTATTGTATGGTTTCAAATTTCGTGTCAATTGGATTTACCGTTTGTCCGGTACAAATTAAAACGCCTAGAAAATCGTTTAAATCGGTTTAATTTAAATTGAACGTTTGTAGCCATATCTCGCACAGATGTCCGAATTAGCTTTCGAAACCTGTTCCATTGTGTCCGGAACACAGGGTAAACCCTAGAAACGCTAGTTTCGGCGCGTAAATCGGAGTTTGGAATTTCCGGATGAATAGTGTTCAATTATTCTCTATAAATAGACCCTTACCTCATTCACAAATTAAAAAAAAAAAAAAAATCAAAACCCTAAACCTAATTCTACAGCCGCCACTTTCAAAACGAAAGGCTAAAAACTTCTTATCTTCTCCTCCTCTTTTCTCCTCATCCATTAACAATTACAAGAATCTTCCAACTAGAAGATTGAAGAGCTCGATGAGATCTTTAATTTCAACGGTCAAGATCGCGAATAGCTTCACGAATCAACGGGAATTTGTGTTCAAAGGCAGGCCGTTCGGCCTTGAACTGCATGCACAATAGGCGACCGAGCTCCGCCTAGCTCCGGCCGTGGGGTGGCGTGGTGATGGCGCTTCGATGGTGAGGAGATGATCGAGTTTAGTCGTCGTTTGAGGGGCGCGTTTCTTAACCCTAGCATGATGAATGGGTTCGGCTACAGGCGTTCACGCGCGTGAGGGAAGGAGAAAGCACGCACGGTCTTGATGGAGTTGCGTGAGATCCTACGGCTATGGATAGTTAGGTTATAAATTAAGTGAAATTTGGTTGTAAATTATTATAAAAATTTGTGTAAAACTTATAAAAATCATATCTTTTTCATACGAGGTCGAAAACGCGCGAAACCAGTTGCGTTGGAATCGTATGGACGAGCACTACGCTATGAAATTGGATTGGAGTCGTTTGGAGTTAGTGATAATTTCGGGTAAAATTAAACGTCCGTTTAATTTTATTCGAAATAAATCGCTAAAACAAAAATAAAATCAAGGTGAGAACTTCTCACTCAATCGAATCAGTTTCGATTTTATTTTAAATAGTTAGATTTAAAATATTTGAATGCATGTTTGAATGATGATTGTTATCTATTGATTGTTAAAATAGACATTATGCGCCGTTAGTAAGCGGATGTTATTTATTAAAAACATATACCGCGAATATTTCATAAACAGTGAAATTGGTATTATATATAATAGCAATATATATATATATTGGCATATGTATATATTGGAGTTATTGATTTCCCGCATTTGTATAGCGGATGAGACCCTATTGCGCCGTCTATTAAGCGGATAATATTTTAAATCTCATATACCGCGATAATTTCGTACTAGAGCGAAATTGGTATTGTGCTAATGTTTGTGGATGCAGGAAAACAGGTTGGAGGGATCCAACTGGATTCCTCAACAGTATTTATTTGATTATGGATATTTTGATATTTGTTGATTATCATATACGATATATGATATCGTTGTAGTCGTGATCGACTATTTGGTGTGTAGCATCATTGAACCAAATTTTGGGATTTTAAAGTGATTTTTGAAAGTATACGTTTATAAAATATTTTTGGAATTGATCCATTTTAAATAAATAATCGTTATAATTTTTAAAGTTATAAAAATTATGATTTTTGAGAAAAATAGTTAAAAGTTGATTTTTGAAAATATGGGGTTAATGATTTTATAAAATAGTTAATCGGGATAATTGAATTTATTATGAAAAGTTGAAACATAGGATTTATAAAATTTGATTATTTTATAAATCAAGAGAATGGTGAAATTATAAAGGAGATTAAAGATGTTTTAAAATAATAGTATAAATTGATTTTATAAAGGATTTATAAATTAATATTTATAAATTAAAACATTTGAATTATAAAACGAGTTTTTATAAGTGTTTGAATGAAGTGAAAATGGATTGCATAAGTGAATGAAATTTATAAAATTATAAATGGTGAAGTTATAAATGAAATTTATAAATAGTAAGATTTATAAATTTTGTGAAGTTATTAAAGAATATATTTGGATAAATAAATGAATCTTATAAGTTATAAGATTTATAAATTGGGAAGTTAAAAAGAACGTTTTTGGTAAACAAATAAATTATAAGTGATTGACTTATAATATGAATTTTTAGTATATCATTGAGATATGAAATTGAATAGGTTAATAAATGGAATTTATAAACGTTGTTTTATAAATTCACAAACGACTTATTTTGATAAGTAAATTGTTGTAACTTATTTATGGAGTTATATTCACGTTTTAGACAGTGAATAATCCTTTAAAATAAAATGAATAGAAAGGATGAAATTGGTTAACGTAGTATATTCACGTTTTAAATAGTGAATAATATGTTAAAGAAATTGTTTTGAATGTGATGTTTTAAATAGAATTAAAACGATCTAACGATGTTTTCAAAACGTGTTGAGATTCGAAACCATAGATTTCAACATTTATTGTTGAAATAGACGATTTCGAGAAATAGAAGGAAATATGGACTATAACACTGTTGTAGTAAATGATTTCCGAAAGGAAATGTTTTGTATAGTATTGGGATTTATATATCTATTTTAATTTTGAATCCCTATACTAGTGATTTTGGGTTGTCGTAACGATGTTTTACGTAACATTCGTTTTGGCCCAAATAAATATGTTTAAGAGAATGATTTCCTTAAAGAATGAAATATATACTTAGTCTCGATTTAAGTATATTGAATATTTTC
This sequence comes from Allium cepa, assembly GCA_030765085.1. Taxonomy (NCBI): domain Eukaryota; kingdom Viridiplantae; phylum Streptophyta; class Magnoliopsida; order Asparagales; family Amaryllidaceae; genus Allium; species Allium cepa. The sequence continues at coordinate 988,700,496 of CM060929.1, read as the reverse complement.
CAAGTGTTGAAAATAAATAGGTTCGTGAATTACTTATAAAATAAGTATGGAAATGTTTTCCAATATAAAGTGAATATTTTGAGAATTTATCTTTTTGAAGATAAATTGAAAAGGAATATTGAAACCTATTGAAAATCGTATATCAGTAGATATTGTGAGTATAAATTCACTATGGAATTTATAAAAGAAAGGGGAACTTGTTTAAAAATAAGTATTGATTTATTTTTGAAGTATTGAAAATAATATATCTTGTAAAGATATTTTGGAAAATAAATAATTTGGAAAATTATTTGGAAACTGGTGATGTGTGCATATCCATTGATAGTTCAATAACCGACTATCAATATTTACCTTTGAATGGGTAATTGATGTGATTTGTTTGAATGTGAATGCCACACTTATTTTTGAATAAGCGCTCACTATTCGGGTTAACCGGGAAAGGACCATGGGGTTGTATAACCCATTCCGAATATGTGATACGTCGTTATGAATTGCATTTGAAGACCGGTGTTGAAGACCGGATCTTTTTGAAAGCGAAAGGACAACTTGTCGATTGTCTTTGCACCGAGTAGCTACGGTATAGAGACTCCCTATGTGATGGGAAGTCCGGACGTGATTAGAGATTATCCGGATTGCAAGGACTTCTTTGTAAGTGCCTTCGGTTCTGTTCGAGCCCGGAACAGACTTGTATGGATTGTATGTCTGACATTACAAGTTGAGATATAAAGCCGATTTCTTTCAAATATATTTCTGTTGGTGGTGGAGAATTTATTCTCTTAGCTTAACACCCTTCTCTGAGACGTATGAGCTCAGAGGTTATATAGTTGAAGGTTTTTAGCAATATATTCCCAATTTGGTAATGTGACATGCTGAGTGTTGCTGTGAAATGATCATTGTGTTGATTATTTGTGATAGGATCATTTATTTGATCGTCTATCTTAGTGATCATTTCTATGATCATTTGTTGACCCAAAGCATGGCTTTTGTATAAAGTATGTTTTTTTGGACGTGACTTCGTCGAGCCTCACACCTCGGGAATGGTCAAAACAGAAAAGATGTGGCAAGGTTATGAGGGGTAGCGCCCTTTAGGATATGTGCATTTCCTTCTGGAAAATGGTGGTATCATGGTATGGAGCCCAGATACCTACTCATGTTGAAAACACTTTATGATTGTGTGAATTGATTACGAGCGCTCGGTTAAAAGGTCCCAAAGGATCGGAGGATGGCATATTCGGTCAGTTGTTACTCAGTTAGGGGAAACCCGGCCTTGTGTTGGTAGAGATCTGGTTTGGTTCTCGGGGATGTCCATCCAGAGGCATTCTCATGTGGCAATGGGAAGTTCCTTGGCCTGATCATTCGTTGGAAATCCAAAGAAACAATACGAGACTTGTACGGTTTTAGTTGTATAACCTGCTATGGAATGTGGCGGTAACCTGCTATTGAACATAGTTAGCTATAGTAGGCATACGATAATGGTCGTATGTTGGCTAAGATTTATATTCTACTTTCGAAATGAATTTTTCCTACACTATGCACTAGTAATAATATCAAATGTTCTTTTAAATGCGTATCAAGCATCTTTGACTATCATAAGGAGAAATCTCCTCCGATTCTGCGTTTGCATTGTGTGCGTGTGCGGGAGGCCTTATGGTAGTCTCATTTTTAAAAGCATTGCGAATTGACTTTAAAAATATTCCTCTATTTTGATTTTAAAGATAAATAAACTTTTTTGAGTTCTCACACCAGTCACATGACTGACTCGGAGTTTATTGTTTTCCTTCCTAAACTCTGGGTGCCCACCAATTTCCACACGAGCAGTCAAGAGTTAAGTTTTATCAGGATATTCTGGATATTCAGGAGTTGCAGGAGGCAAGCTGGATGGCATGGCGTATTACTAGTATATAGTATTTCTTTTTCCGCTGCATTGTTTGTTGTTGTTTGTTGTTGTACACTCTGATGTAATGAAATGAAATGTGATGTAATGTAATAACTGATATAGTTCTTTGTTTAAAGATTATTCATTTATTATTATATGTTGTTCCGCTGCGAATGGTGAGATTCTGATGTTTTTCAGGTGTTTTCTACTCCGTTCTATTTTCTATATTTTCTACTTTCTTTTCTTTCTATCTTCTTTTTCTTCTGTCTCTTCTTCTTTCTTAAACCATAACATTTCGGGTTTCCGGCCTTTGATTTCTCGGCAGTCGATAAAGTGAGTATCGATGTTGAATTTTCGAAAGTCGAAAATTTTCGGGACGTGACAATGTGGTATTAGAGCATATGGTTAAGCGACAACCATGGTTCTGTTGGGTATTACTCATTAGAGATAGAGTCAGCAGTACTCTGGAATGAGTTTGAGTGTAATAATAGCTATGAGAGCGTATTTGTTAGCAAATATATAAAATTGTTTTATATTGTGATGATTGGTTTATTGAGTGGCATATGAACCTTCGTCAGCACGGTCTGTACAACTATGCCGAAGGGGTTTTATAAAAACTTGTACAGAACAATTCGACACAATATTGTTTTAAATTGGGTAAACGAAATAATTTTACCTTGAGTATGTTCTATATATAATGGAATAATTTTGCAGAATTATTAAAGTGTATATAAGTAGATTGTTTGGTTGTTTGAATAATCTAAATAAAGGAATAATTGTATAAGCAAAAAGAATTATAAGAATGAAACTATAATTAAAGTGATTTACAATTGTGAAATAAATTTATATATATAAGAAGTGAAACTATATGAATATATTTATGAATATGAGTTGTAAATATAAAAATGAATTTAAAGTTAAATGGAATATAACTTAAGAGATCAAAGTAAAATAATAAAGTGAAGTGATAGATATGAACTTAAGTTATGTAAATGAAATTCAACTTTAGAAATCAAATTGAATTAATGGATTAAATGTTAATCAATTAAATGTAAATTAAATTGATATGGGATAATGAATGTAACTGTAAATTCATTAAAATCTAATTTTATTGGAAGTTGAAAGATTGAATAAAAATCAATTAATTAAACCAATTGAAAGTGATGGTGTTCAAACTAAATTGAATGAATATAAGCAAAGGAATTTGGTTGTAATTAATATACATTGATTGTTATATGGTTGTTAGTTGATTGATTGTATATAATTCATTAAGTGTTAATGAAATTGAAAGCTAAAGTAATTGAAATTCAATTGGAAGTTAAGTGAATCTTAAATAGAATTGAGTTAATGAATTGGAAGTGAACCAACTTGAATATGAATTAGTGAATATAAACTAATTGAAAAAGAATGTTAGTAAGAACATCCACTGTTAATGAATCAAAAGTGATTTAAATTGAAAACCATTTCATTGAATATTAATGAGAATATGAATGAATATTTATTGGTTATGAATGCTAGTTGGTTGATGTTTGCATTTGTTGCTTTAGTTGCATTTGCTATGTTAACATATATAGTTATTATGTTGCTATATGATGTATATCGATACTATTATCTATATGCATGATTCTCATGTTGTTTTTTGAGTGTTTAGTAGGTGCGGATCGCGTTTGCTTCGCATTTGGAGCTCGCTTTCACGCTATCTTAGCCGTATATGCTTGCTAATAAAATATAAGGTACATATCTTGGATTACATACCGTACTTTTATACTTTTTTCCCTGCGGGATGCCTCATTACTTGATGAGATGTATATTTGTGATATACATATACTGTCATTTTTTTTCGGATTGAGCCGCGCAAAGGAGACTATGGCGAATTTTTCCGGAAATTTAAGGCGTTAGAAAAAATTTGAGAAAATTGGAAAATTTTGAAAACTTAAACTTTGATTTTGAAATTGAAAGTTAAACTATAGTAGTTGTTTTAGAAAAGATAACTAAGTATGATTTGAAAACTTAGTAAAGTTTTGTAAGAAATTTAACTATGGATTTTGGGAAAGTTAATAAATTCTATAACTTTTCTTACTTAGTAATTTCGAGGACGAAATTCTTTTAAGGGGGGAAGATTGTAACGACCCAGGATTTTAATTTATTAAAATTTGAATATTTAATTAATTTTAAATATTAATAAGTGGATTTATAAGTCGAATAAAATTTAATTTGAATAATTGGATTTAATTGGATAATTAAATCGATAATTTAATATGTTAAATTATGGAAATAATTGAAAATTGAGTTAAATATGATTGAAAATGATTTGGAAAATTTTATTTTATCATATTGGAGTTAGAATGATATTTTAGAACTTTTAAAATCGAATTAAAAGTTAATTTGTGAAAACTGAATATTTTAATATTAAAATCGACTAGTGAAAATAGTTAATTTTTGAACAGTCTCAGAATTGGACGAGACCAGTTCCATTGGATCCGTAATAGTTAGTTATCATCGGATTTCAATTTTCGTAGCAATCGGAGTTATCGTTTGATCGTGGCAGCTCGAAACGCATCGTAATTGTTTTAATATTAATTTGGCGCGTTAAAATAGCCATTTTTCAAAAAGTCTCGGATTTCGACGAAACTAGTTTCATCGGATCCGTAATGTGATATTATTGTATGGTTTCAAATTTCGTGTCAATTGGATTTACCGTTTGTCCGGTACAAATTAAAACGCCTAGAAAATTGTTTAAATCGGTGAAATTTAAATTGAACGTTTGTAGCCATATCTCGCACAAATGTCCGAATTAGCTTTCGAAACCTGTTCCATTGTGTCCGGAACGCGGGGTAAACCCTAGAAACGCTTGTTTTGGCGCGTAAATCGGAGTTCGGAATTTCCGGATGAATAGTGTTCAATTATTCTCTATAAATAGACCCTTACCTCAATCACAAATTAAAAAAAAAAAATATCAAAACCCTAAACCTAATTCTACAGCCGCCACTTTCAAAACGAAAGGCTGAAAACTTCTTATCTTCTCCTCCTCTTTTCTCCTCATCCATTAACAATTACAAGAATCTTCCAACTAGAAGATTGAAGAGCTCGATGAGATCTTTAATTTCAACGGTCAAGATCGCGAATAGCTTCACGAATCAACGGGAATTTGTGTTCAAAGGCAGGTCGTTCGGCCTCGAACTGCGTGCACAATAGGCGACCGAGCTCCGCCTAGCTCCGGCCGTGGGGTGGCGTGGTGATGGCGCTTCGATGGTGAGGAGATGATCGAGTTTAGTCGTCGTTTGAGGGGTGCGTTTCTTAACCCTAGCATGATGAATGGGTTCGGCTACAGGCGTTCACGCGCGTGAGGGAAGGAGAAAGCACGCACGGTCTTGATGGAGTAGCATGAGATCCCACGGCTATGGATAGTTAGGTTATAAATTAAGTGAAATTTGGTTGTAAATTATTATAAAAATTTGTGTAAAACTTATAAAAAATCATATCTTTTTCATACGAGGTCGAAAACGCGCGAAACCAGTTGCGTTGGAATCGTATGGACGAGCACTACGCTATGGAATTGGATTGGAGTCGTTTGGAGTTAGTGAGAATTTCGGATAAAATTAAACGTCCGTTTAATTTTATTCGAAATAAATCGCTAAAACAAAATAAAATCAAGGTGAGAACTTCTCACTCAATCGAATCAGTTTCGATTTTATTTTAAATAGTTAGATTTAAAATATTTGAATGCATGTTTGAATGATGATTGTTATCTATTGATTGTTAAAATAGACATTATGCGCCGTTAGTAAGCGGATGTTATTTATTAAAAACATATACCGCGAATATTTCATAAACAGTGAAATTGGTATTATATATAATAGCAATATATATATATATTGGCATATGTATATATTGGAGTTATTGATTTCCCGCATTTGTATAGCGGATGAGACCCTATTGCGCCGTCTATTAAGCGGATAATATTTTTAATCCCATATACCGCGATAATTTCGTACTGGAGCGAAATTGGTATTGTGCTAATGTTTGTGGATGCAGGAAAACAGGTTGGAGGGATCCAACTGGATTCCTCAACAGTATTTATTTGATTATGGATATTTTGATATTCGTTGATTATCATATACGATATATGATATCGTTGTAGTCGTGATTGACTATTTGGTGTGTAGCATCATTGAACCAAATTTTGGGATTTTAAAGTGATTTTTGAAAGTATACGTTTATAAAATATTTTTGGAATTGATCCATTTTAAATAAATAAACGTTATAATTTTTAAAGTTATAAAAATTATGATTTTTGAGAAAAATAGTTAAAAGTTTATTTTTGAAAATATGGGGTTAATGATTTTATAAAATAGTTAATCGGGATTAATTGAATTTACTATGAAAAGTTGAAATATAGGATTTATAAAATTTGATTATTTTATAAATCAAGAGAATGGTGAAATTATAAAGGAGATTAAAGATGTTTTAAAATAATAGTATAAATTTATTTTATAAAGGATTTATAAATTGATATTTATAAATTAAAACATTTGAATTATAAAACAAGTTTTTATAAGTGTTTGAATGAAGTGAAAATGGATTGCATAAGTGAATGGAATTTATAAAATTATAAATGGTGAAGTATAAATGAAATTTATAAATAGTAAGATTTATAAATTTTGTGAAGTTATTAAAGAATATATTTGGATAAATAAATGAATCTTATAAGTTATAAGATTTATAAATTGGGAAGTTAAAAAGAACGTTTTTGGTAAATAAATAAATTATAAGTGATTGACTTATAATATGAATTTTTAGTATATCATTGAGATATGAAATTGAATAGGTTAATAAATGGAATTTATAAACGTTGTTTTATAAATTCACAAACGACTTATTTTGATAAGTAAATTGTTGTAACTTATTTATGGAGTTATATTCACGTTTTAGACAGTGAATAATCCTTTAAAATAAAATGAATAGAAAGGATGAAATTGGTTAACGTAGTATATTCACGTTTTAAATAGTGAATAATATGTTAAAGAAATTGTTTTGAATGTGATGTTTTAAATAGAATTAAAACGATCTAACGATGTTTTCAAAACGTGTTGAGATTCGAAACCATAGATTTCAACATTTATTGTTGAAATAGACGATTTCGAGAAATAGAAGGAAATATGGACTATAACACTGTTGTTATAGTAAATGATTTCCGAAAGGAAATGTTTTGTATAGTATTGGGATTTATATATCTATTTTAATTTTGAATCCCTATACTAGTGATTTTGGGTTGTCGTAACGATGTTTTACGTAACATTCGTTTTGGCCCAAATAAATATGTTTAAGAGAATGATTTCCTTAAAGAATGAAATATATACTTAGTCTTGATTTAAGTATATTGAATATTTTCCAAGTGTTGAAAATAAATAGGTTCGTGAATTACTTATAAAATAAGTATGGAAATGTTTTCCAATATAAAGTGAATATTTTGAGAATTTATCTTTTTGAAGATAAATTGAAAAGGAATATTGAAACCTATTGAAAATCGTATATCAGTAGATATTGTGAGTATAAATTCATTATGGAATTTATAAAAGAAAGGGGAACTTGTTTAAAAATAAGTATTGATTTATTTTTGAAGTATTGAAAATAATATATCTTGTAAAGATATTTTGGAAAATAAATAATTTGGAAAATTATTTGGAAACTGGTGATGTGTGCATATCCATTGATAGTTCAATAACCGACTATCAATATTTACCTTTGAATGGGTAATTGATGTGATTTGTTTGAATTTGAATGCCACACTTATTTTTGAATAAGCGCTCACTATTCGGGTTAACCGGGAAAGGACCATGGGGTTGTATAACCCATTCCGAATATGTGATACGTCGTTATGAATTGCATTTGAAGACCGGTGTTGAAGACCGGATCTTTTTGAAAGCGAAAGGACAACTCGTCGATTGTCTTTGCACCGAGTAGCTACGGTATAGAGACTCCCTATGTGATGGAAAGTCCGGACGTGATTAGAGATTATCCGGATTGCAAGGACTTCTTTGTAAGTGCCTTCGGTTCTGTTCGAGCCCGGAACAGACTTGTATGGATTGTATGTCTGACATTACAAGTTGAGATATAAAGCCGATTTCTTTCAAATATATTTCTGTTGGTGGCGGAGAATTTATTCTCTTAGCTTAACACCCTTCTCTGAGACGTATGAGCTCAGAGGTTATATAGTTGAAGGTTTTTGGCAATATATTCCCAATTTGGTAATGTGACATGCTGAGTGTTGCTGTGAAATGATCATTGTGTTGATTATTTGTGATAGGATCATTTATTTGATCGTCTATCTTGGTGATCATTTCTATGATCATTTGTTGACCCAAAGCATGGCTTTTGTATAAAGTATGTTTTTGTGGACGTGACTTCGTCGAGCCTCACACCTCGGGAATGGTCAAAACGGGAAAGATGCGGCAAGGTTATGAGGGGTAGCGCCCTTTAGAATATGTGCATTTCCTTCTGGAAAAGGGTGGTATCATGGTATGGAGCCCAGATACCTACTCATGTTGAAAACACTTTATGATTGTGTGAATTGATTACGAGCACTCGGTTAAAAGGTCCCAAAGGACCGGGGGATGGCATATTCGGTCAGTTGTTACTCAGTTAAGGGTAACCTGGCCTTGTGTTGGTAGAGATCCGGTTTGGTTCTCGGGGATGTCCATCCAGAGGCATTCTCATGTGGCAATGGGAAGTTCCTTGGCCTAATCATTCGTTGGAAATCCAAAGAAACAGTACGAGACTTGTACGGTTTTAGTTGTATAACCTGCTATGGAATGTGGCGGTAACCTGCTATTGAACATAGTTAGCTATAGTAGGCATACGATAATGGTCGTATGTTGGCTAAGATTTATATTCTACTTTCGAAATGAATTTTTCCTACACTATGCACTAGTAATAATATCAAATGTTCTTTTAAATGCGTATCAAGCATCTTTGACTATCATAAGGAGAAATCTCCTCCGATTCTGCGTTTGCATTGTGTGTGTGTGCGGGAGGCCTTATGGTAGTCTCTTTTTTAAAAGCATTGCGAATTGACTTTAAAAATATTCCTCTATTTTGATTTTAAAGATAAATAAACTGTTTTCAGTTCTCACACCAGTCACATGACTGACTCGGAGTTTATTGTTTTCCTTCCTAAACTCTGGGTGCCCACCAATTTCCACACGGGCAGTCAAGAGTTAAGGTTTATCAGGATATTCTGGATATTCAGGAGTTGCAGGAGGCAAGCTGGATGGCATGGCGTATTACTAGTATATAGTATTTCTTTTTCCGCTGCATTGTTTGTTGTTGTTTGTTGTTGTACACTCTGATGTAATGAAATGAAATGTGATGTAATGTAATAACTGATATAGTTCTTTGTTTAAAGATTATTCATTTATTATTATATATTGTTCCACTGTGAATGGTGAGATTCTGATGTTGTTCAGGTGTTTTCTATTCCGTTCTATTTTCTATTTTCTTTTCCCTCCATTTTCTATCTTTCCTCTCTTATTTCTTTTCTTCTTCTTAAACCCTCAGTGTTCGGTTTTCCAGCATCCGACTGATTGGCATTCGATACAGTGGACGTATTGATGTCGATATTTGGGAGTCGAAGAATCGGGTCCTGACAAGTAGCTTGCCTCCTCCTTTGAACATCCCTACACTATCAATGCCACTTCACCACATCGGCCCTGGATGCACACACCACCACGCCTATGCTCGCGTCACCGTCCAACATCAATAGCCAAGGCCACACCCTCACTTCTTTGCTGCCAACAATCACAGTCACCAACCTTCACTGTAGGCCCGCTATCCCCATCCACATAACGTCGCACCACCATCGACCGCACCACCATCGACGCCCCCAAATCGTTATCACCTCGTCCAGAACTCAGGTTGCGGCTCCCTCTCTCAAACGCATACCCTTAAATGCAAACCCTCCTTAATTGGCCATGTACACGTTGCCTCGGAGTTTGCGGCTCCAGGTCGACCGCCTTACACACACGAGCTTGCCTCCCTTACCCGAGTAACAAAGCGAACCTCCTGACATTCGTGCTTAGCCGCATGATAATTATATTTTTATTTATTTTTATTTTCTTTTTAAGAATTTGAGGACTTAGGTATTGTTTTGTTGATTTCGAGAATTATGCTAGACAAAGAAAGAAGTGAACTGGTTAGGGTAATTTAGAAATAAGTAAAATAGTGGGTTTGGGTTGCATGGGCTTAGGCCTTAAAGTGTAAATAGTGTGTGTTTTCTCTTTTCATTTCTATTTATTCACTTTTTTTTGTTAAAATTTATACCTCTAAATTTTAAATTTAAACTAATTACAATTCATACTTAGAAATGTAATTTAATAACCACACAATTCAATACGATATTTTTTCACTCTTTTTCGAATTTAATAATTAAACTGGTATAAATAAATTTATTCATCTCCGTTAATGTTGTAAATTTTAGTGAATATTGAATAGAAATCATTTTCATCTATTTTATTTATACAAAATTATTTATACTTTTAAAATATTTTATATTTAATAACACACATTATTTGAATTTTAATATATTGTCTAAAATGAAATTTATTAAGTAATTCAAATTTACTAAAGTAAAAATCATTTACTAAATAGACTTTAGTTGAATAGTAATTTGATTCCAAAATAATAATTATCCAAATCGAATTCACATACTATTATTTTAATCAAATTTGTAGAATATTACAGCTTCGAAAACAGGGTCACTACAATCAACTTCATACAAATATCGTATATCAATCCTAATATAAGACTTCTCTAAGCCAATAAAATACATGCTAGTCATGTCGTCCCTGTATCTGAAATGTCTCAGGCCGACCCAAGTATTAGATGAATAACACACAGGTTAGACCATGTCTAATCAAGAATATATAATATGGGTAATGCAGTGTAAACAAGGAATAATAATATGGTAATAGAGATACATACATCATCAGACGACATGTCAAATAATATATATATATATATATATATATATATATATATATATATATATAACTATAGACTCATATAGATGAAATACATCGTAAATAACCATCAAAGCCACATATCCAATGAATAAATCAAAACTCTATGATGCAACTAACTCTGACATCAAAAGATGTCATTGACCATATGGAAATACACCATGTCAGAAATCATAAAATCAACACAAATGGGTGAATCATACATATAACAACAAAATCAATATTGAATAGATGAGAAATCCAAGAACTCGAAAATCATATATAAACATTTTATAATACGTTAATAATGCATAATATTTAAACTATTATGGATAATATACTTTAGAATACCTAAAATACTAATATGAGAATTCGTCATAATTTTCTATGATGCATAATCTTTAATTAATAATTAAGACTAAATACAAAATTTACTTTCAATAATTTATCAATTTATTAACCTTTTACATTCTCAAATATTAATTTAATAAACATTTATATACTCTAAATCAATATATAGGGAAAATGTGAATTGGAAATTATGAAATAGAATACCTAAATAAATATAATGATAAAACAAATAAATTTGGTATCTAATTAAATCATTTACATCATTTTCATCTCATAAAAGAAATAAATACTTATAAACGAACAATAAATAGATATTCATGAATTAGCAAGAAATAAACTCAAGGGTAATTTTGTTACTTACAGTGAATAATTAATTTCTCAACCTTTAATATAATCAGTTGATAATTTAATATTCATTAATAACATTAGATGATTCATATTAATCATATTCTAATTCCCAAAATAGTTTATGAAACAAAATGCTACACATATACTATCTAAACAAAATTTATGTAAGAATTTAAGTATGTTTATCTTGGTTTATTGAATGGAAAATAGAAATGTATATCGCAATCATTAACTATTGAGATATGCATACACACATATTTAGAGTTGCGCACACACCATTGCATATAAACTCTTATATACTAGTATTCACACACATAAATAAAACACATACATGAAGGTTGATCGGTCGCCTCCACCGGTCGACCGTATGTTGTCGACCGATGACCCTAGTTGGACGGCCGGTCAAAGTGGGATTTCACAATGGTATCGCCAATTTCTGGTGATGCCACCTCCTACTTAAGCCGTATCCATTCTAGGTCAATGCACACAATAATTTCACTCCAACACTACTCAACAATATATATGTATATATATATATATATACACACACGTATGTATGTATTTATGTATGCATGTATTTCATGATTTATGTGATTGGAACATAGGTGCGTGAGTAGGGAATACTCACATGTGAACGTTCCCGCTTCTTCGTCTTTGATTACCAACGCATGCACATAACACTCCATCGCCATAGTGAAACTTAATTTCCTCCTCAACATAGATGTATTCGTGTATCAAGATTTATCATAATTTGCGTAATGTCCAAGTGAGTGTTTATTAGTTATTTCTACTTATGGAGGAAGATGAATTAACTGAGGGAGGTTTTCGTGAATAATACTATAAAGGAAAGAAATTTCTAGAAAAATATTAGGCTTTGGCCTTGGAATAAAATAAGTAAACATATATATATATATATTCTTGTATTTATAATTTAATCCTATTTAATTTTAAATAAATACAAATTTCTTTAGAAATCACTTCTTTTCAACTTTTATTTCAATTATATCACTTTTACGAAATATTATTTTACATATCTTTAACTTATTTTAAATTTTAAATATCATATTTTCACGATTCAAAATCTTTTAATAAATGATATCAAAACCAATTTATGAATAAGATCTCCAAATCCAAATTTAATTCATCAAATTTCTATTATTAATTTTAATTAATTACTACTTAAAATTTAGGTTGTTACAGACTTCCTTCCCAACAGAATTGCATCCTCGCTATTTCCCTTATTGTGAACCTATAACAAACCAATTATACTAGAAGTACTCATATCATTTAAATTTATTTTAAATTTCAAAACATTTAACCAAAGAAAAATTTCTTTACAAATTAAAAAAACTCTTCATTTAACTTTTTTTCTTTTCAAATGTAATATATATATATATATATATATATATATATATATATATATATATATATATCCAAAGTTCATCTTATTCTAATTTAAACTCAATTCAGACTCAAATTCTCCATTAAAAAATCTTTGAAATATTTTAACAAAACCTAAAATTTCATCAATAAATTTAAACTAAAACTTTCTTTTTCTATCTATTGAACGTTCTTCAATATATTGTTTAATCCCAAACATCTTATTATAAAAAATATATTTTCAAACTCTATTTTACAAACTCTTTTTCATAAATTCATACAAATATTTAATTCTCTTTTTAATTGAAATATGGAGGGAAGTTTCTAATTATCTTAAAAAATTAACACTTCAAAACTAGTTCTATATCTCACACCAAAATAATTATCAAATGAATAATTCATTTCATTTCAAAATATTTTATACTCCCTAAATACTTCTTATCAGAAAAAATTTCATCCATTGAAAGTAAAATATTAAAATCCATGCCTTATTAAATTTCAGTGTTAAAACCAAATCAGGTTTTTTATCTCTATATTAATTAGTAATATATATAACCACTAAGATATTGTTCATTTTTACATTTTAAATTATATCAAAAATTTATCAAATATAAACACTTATAATCATAAATTATAAAATACTATAAAGTAGTGTGATGTTGCCTTACCATCAATAATAGTGATTACTAATATCAATTGGCTACAATATTGACCACATAATGAATACTGCCTCGTCAGTTGTCACAGCTATGCACTAACTCTAATAGTTGCAACTATCTCTTAAAATACATACTAGCACATAAAATATCCTCTACAAATATAAATTCCAAACAACATTCTCACTAAAATAACTAACTCTAGCCAAAGTACTCTAATTTTACACAAAATATTTGCATTTTTGTCTCTTGTTCAAGCGTTTAAGAATCTCTATCAAATATGTGTGCATTCGCATCGACCAAAATCCTTAAATCACTCAACGAACAAGTTAACAAAGTTTTATTTCGAAAAATATCCACAAATATCACTTTCACAAATTATTCAATATACTTGGTCAATAAATCTTTTACTAATCCACTTTAAATCTTATCTTCAAACTATACTCATAAGATATACCTTTCAAAAGATTTCTAATTACAACATTTGCTTGGCCTTCAAAATCATTTAAAAATAATAGTAGTAATTAATATTTGTATATATTATAAGTCTTTACTTTCATCTAACACTCAACAATCTCAAAGCAGTTTCAAACAGTCTTTAAACTCATATGAAAATATAAATATACTAATCAATGAACCATTTCAATAGACATTATATAACATCAAATAAATATCTTTCATGTCAATTTATAATAAATATAAATCAATAGTTGAATTCATTTCACAAATACAATAAATATACCCAAATTTCAAAATTAAATTCAACACCAACCATTTCAAATCGCCAAACCAACTTAAGAGACAAAAATAAATGCTTCCAGTGGAGTCTAGTAAATAATTTTTTTCTGCTATGCACTCTGATCAAAATTATTCAAAACACAACAACACAATGCCAAGCCATAACATAATGATACAACACTAAATCACTCAAAATCATAAATACAAATGCTGCTGGTTAGACAATTCCTTTCATCCTTGCTACTCCAACCATTTTATACTTTATACTTAAGAAAAAGAAAGTAACTATATATTTAAGTACGCATATTTGTAAAACCAAAAATATGTCCCATGACATTACCCCAGTAATCGTCATATATGTATAATATATTATCTCTTATTATAGAGAATTACCTAACACTCCCAAGGTTAGGGACTCTAAGTCTCATCTAAGGTCTTAAATCGTGTCCCTTGTATACGATGTACTAATCAAAGTCTTACTCTGATACCAATTGTAACACCCGACCCTATACCCGTACTATCCAAGAGTATTACCGGGTAATATTTCCAAATAATACGAAGAATGAGGCTACATGGGGTAACACGTGAATATCCCCTGACTAACACCGGTATGTATTAAAACATAAAAAAAATAACTCATCTAAACATACACAGTATCGATAAAAAGCACTAAAGATGTGTGCCTCCAGGATAGAACAATACATAATATATAGTAAACCACAGAGAACATAGAGTCAGAATTGCAATAATAACATATATAATATATAATACAGTAAGGGTACAAGTCATCTCAAAGGTCAACTATCTCAGTGTAATATAATGAATAATCAATATACATCTCAGTGTCAAATAAATAAATAAATAAATTAAATCAACATCATACAAACATCGTGTATCAATCGTAATGTAAGTTCCAATAAGCCCAATACATTCTGGTTATGTTGTCCCTGTACATAAAATGCCTCTGGCTGATCCGAGTATTACATGAATAACACACGTTTTAGACTATGTCTAACTAAGAATCCATGATATAGGTAATGCAGCGCAAACAAGGAATAACAATAGGATAATAAAGATACTCATATCATCAGACTACATGTCAATTAATATATATACACACACATATATATACATAACTATAGAATCATATAGATGAAATACAATTATAATATCGTAAGTAAACATCAAAGCCACATATCACACAAATAAATCAAAACTATACACAACAACTAACTTTGATATCAAAAGATGTCATCATCTATATAGAAACACATCACGTTAGAAATCACAGAATCAATACAAATGGGTGAATCATACATGTAACAATGAAATCAACATTGGAAAGACGAGAAATCCAAGAACTCAAAAATCATACAAAAACATTTTTATATCATACATTAGTAATGCATAATATTTAAACTATTAAGGAAAATACACTTTAAAATACCCAAAATACTATATGAGAATTCCTCATAATATTCAGTAATGTATCATCTTTAAATTAATAATTGAGACTAAATAAAAAATGTACTTTTCAATAACTTATTAATTTCTTAACCTTTTACATGTTCAAATATTAATTTATGGGTCAGTATGGGTGGCCTGGTCAAGGAGGGAAGGTCATGCATGGGACGGTCAAGATAGCTCGGCCTTACATGGACGCTATTGTATGGGGATCGGTCCAAGGGGTCGGTACATATCGTTCGGTCATGGTGCAAAAGAAAAGGTGGATAGGTCAGATGTGCCTTAGCACTTATGGGGCCTCGATGCTTTGGAATGCTTGTGTCAGTATGCATCAGGGAGAATAATAAAGTACCAATTGGGGGATACGGTCAGTATTTCCACTCTTTGAGTCATGTATCTAGCTACTTCGAGTCATATGACAGCTCGCTTTGAGTCATCCACAAGGGACCCCTGGTTCAGCCAGAGTGGCATGGTGTACCTGGGTCGGTCATCTCGGAGCATCATTTGTAGGCTGAGTTGTCTTGGTCATGGGCTTGCTGTAACGACCTACCTTTTTGGACGTTTTAAGCAGACATGCACGTCGAACTCAAATCATTCAAAAGGGTAGATTGTTATGGGGTAAATAAGAAAAACAGAGAAAGAAAAAAGAAAAACAGAATCTCGCAGTGGAAACAAAATATAATAATCAAATAACAGTTCATGAAGCTTTTTTATAAATACATTTGATTATTCTTTACAACATAAATATCAAAGTTACGTAAACAAGAATAAATAAGTAAATAAATATAGTGGAACAGCATGATGTAGTGGAATAGATATAATAATAGTAGTATAAATATTCATCTTCGTCCTCCAGAAATAAAGTCTTTAATCCAGGAAAGCTCAGGCTGACCCGAGCGAATTGAACGGACAAAACACTGGAGTCAGAACAAAAAGATCTTATGTAAGTTAAATCAACTGTAAATATGAGTGTAACGGCGTCAGAGATGTTTACAGGGTTTGACATCTCCTATCCATTATCTAACGTGAGTGCAATAACTTAAGAGATATTTGAGATTCACATCTCCTAAGGATCCGTTAAACTATCTACTACGTGGTACAATACGCTATTATAATTGTCTACAGTAAAGCTAAAGTATTAAAATAGCGTTAAGGCGTTACCCATATCCCCCTTAACACATTTTTATATATTCCCGTAGTCTGTACAGTACCGTAATTCCTCTGTAAACTAGAGAGCTATCAGAGGGCACTCCATAGATTTAGTACAAACCAAACTCGTAGAAGGTGTGCTAGGGCATGTGAACACAGCACTCGAGGCAATGCCAGGGTAAATATACCATTTGCATATCCAGACCGATGGTAACGCATAGCAGCTACTACCGCCCATCTTGGGACACACTATCAAATCAAAATCAAGGGTGGCCACCAAATCAATCACAAAGTCAGAATATAGTATCGAAGAAGTGTGCCCGATTAGAAGAATGACGTCACTTGGCCCGGCAGGGCTCCCGATTTTAGTCACATCTAAGCTGACTCACGAGAGTCGGGGTCACGTCATAACTCATACAGAAATCGTTCTCCAAACCATCCTACTTCACTTCTGGAATCTCAACCACGTACATAATTGTTAAAGTGGTTTTCGGAATTGGCAGAGAGTGTGACAATATCCAATTCTGGTCTCTTTAACAACCAAACGCTTATTTCACACCGGATGGTTCATTTACATTTCAAAAGTCAATTGACAATTAATATCAAAATCATATTCAATTTAAAACCATATCAATTCGAAGTCATATTCACTTTCAAACTATATTCATTTTCAATAATCATAATAATTTCAAACCATGTTTCACTTTTCAAAAATCATATTTACTAAATGTATAAATTTCCAAAGAGGTACCAATTCCCAATGACAATATAGGTTGTATCATCATTAAGAAATTTGAAATATGAATACTTCATCTTTATACCGTTTGAAATTATAGAAAATAGTTTAAATAATTATAAATAGTTAAAATAATTATAAATAGCTAAAATACTCTAAAATAGTTTAGTTATAGATTAAAGATACTGTTAAATTGATTTAAGATAGTTAAATAAATTTAAAATAGATTAAATATAATTAAAATAGATTAAGTAGCTTTAAAATAGATTAGCTAGATTTAAAATAATTTAAAATGGGTTAATTGGTTTAAAATAAATTAAATGGTTTAAAGTAGGTTAAAATGATTTAATATAGTCAATACAGGTTAAGAAAGTTTAATAGCTTGAAAATCTGAAAAATTAAAGTCTTTAAAATAATAATTTTTTATTTTTTTTAAATAAATTTATATTAAACATGAATTTTAAATTTATATCAATTTAAACTATCTATTTCATTTCAACATATTTGGACCATTTCAATTTCCAAAACCCTATTTCAAATTTCTTCTCAATTCAAATTCTTAGTAAAATATTTAATTCAATATCACTTCCAATCCATGTTTGAAACATAAATTTAAATTACTGCAATTTTAATATATTAAAAAAAATATTTCTAACAGTTTTAATAACTCAATTTCAATAAACTTCACTTATACTTCAAACCCAACTTAAAATTTCAAATTTAATTTCTTTAACCAATTCCTTTAAATTAATTCTAATTCCAACACAAAGCTCAATATCGTTAATAATTCAAGTTATTAGAATCAAAATTTATTTTAAATATCATTTAACTAAATTCAAAAATTAAGGCTTTTAAAAATCATTTAATTTAACCAATCCGGTGTCCATATATAATTCTCTACCCTAGAGCCAAGTGATATAGATATTTATCATTTCAATCCGTAATTTAAAAATTTATGGTCATATATACCAAAATCTCGAATTAATATAAAAATCCATAAAATCGCTTGAGTCTATCATTTCAACGCATAATGATTTTTTCTATTCTATAGATCGTTCAGGTATATATCATTTCAACCCATAATGATTATGCAAATAATAACTAAGGGAACTTGCAGAGTGATAACATTTCATAAATCAAATATAGCATCAAATCATCCAATAATAAATTCAAACATCCAACACAATCATCATCCAATTCAACCAATAAATATCAATCATTAACAGATTATTAAGTACATGAAATTAACTGGCAATTTAAATTCAATAATAAAATAAATGACAATTTAATTCAAATTGAACTCAAATTAGCAGGAATCGCAATTAAAAAATACCAAACAACCATAAATAAATTCCTAATCGCATCGTAAATTTAATTTAACTAACATAAGAAATTTTAGAAGTTGTGACTAAGTCAAATCACTCACCCTTGAATTTAAATTGAATTTAAGTCCAATTTAAGTCATAAGTTCGAATGATCTCAGAATTCGTCCAAACCAGCGTTAAAATTTTTGAAATTATGATACGATCCCAACGCATGAAACGGCGCATGAATTTGACCTTATATGCAAAAGTTATATGCATTCGAACATTGAAAACAAAATTAAATAAATAATAATGATGGCCAATCATACCCCTCCACGTCACATCGCGCAAGCCCTAACTCTCTCTAGTACGCCCACGAACGGCCGCCACCATAAACCCAGTCATCGCCGCTACTTCCTTCGCCCATGACCACATCACATGATGCCACCAACCTGAGCTCCTCGAGCCGCACCCATGCCCGGGTCACGCGACCTCGACCACCTCTGGAACCTCCTCCGTCTAACCATGGTCTCCGTCCCTTCTCGTGAAATTTCAAGCGACTACAACGATTTCTATCACAACTCAACCACGCCAATGCACCCCACTCGACGAACTCTACTACCTCACACCCTCTGATCGTCGCCAAGGTTACAATCTGCCGTTGTAATCAAAACTCTCGTATGAACAGCCAGGCATAAATCATAAATTTTCGACCAAATCATGATTCAATTGCAAAAATAAATTGTAGATCTGAGATGCGCTCGTCGAGAGCTTCGAATTGATATATAATTCGATATAGTTTGAGGAGTTCAAATTTTGAAATTGAAATTTAATTTGGAATTTGTTTGTTTTGTCTGCCATTGAGAAGAAGAAGTCGGAGAAAATTGTACGTATAGACAAATGGTGAATAAGAAGTAGCTAGGATTTATAAAAGGCTATTTATTGGAAAAACTGAAAATAGAATTAACGGATATGATTTGATTTGGATTTTGAACGATAAATAACCCGAAAAGCCCGTTCTGCCCCCGGAATGAAAATGGGTCATCCCATATGTCAAAATAGATGTTTTCAATATTTTTAAACTCAAAGGAATAGGTTTCAAGTCCTAATTTGATCGTATGAAGAAGTATTTTAAAATCTGTTTATTTTAAATTGATTTCAGTTGAATTTAATTAAATTGATTTCTAGGCGTTTCGAGTCCGTAAGATAAACGACAAGTTTGATCGCCACGAAACTTGAAATCCTATAATAATTCACCTTTATGAATCAAATGAAACAGGTTTCGTTGAAATCCAAGACAGTGGCCAAAAATGCTAATTCCTCATTAATTAAATAAATTAATATTATATTGATTAAATCGCTTTTCAATTCAAATTTAATTATTTATCATTTCTATCATTTTGGATTACTGAGTAATTTAAAATTCTTTATAACAAATGTCTATCTCAATTTAATGTTGAATAATTCACCAATTACAATGTTTAATTTCAATTCTAATAAATTCAAAGATTATAAATTTAATTTCCAATACTTTCATGAAATTTGATTTCTATCTAGTAATTAAACCAATTATTATCTTATGGATATAGCTATCATGGTTTATATCATATTACACTAATATTTTCCAATTTCATCTTTATTTACATTAATGTAATATTTAATTACATCTAATTGCAATAAATCCATTTATTATAATATAAATTTCAATAAATTGATCAAACTTGATTTTCATTCTTTTTATTCAAATCAATAGTCATATTATGATTAAAATTTACATCGGTTACATCCTATTGAACTAATACTCCACAATGATCTTTACTCTACATTAACTGCACTAATTAAGGGAATCAATTGCAATTGATTTCCAATTTAATTTAACAGGTTAAATAAAGAGGTAACATATAATAGTTTGTTACCAATTAACATTTATTCACATTAATAATTTTATTATTTCAACCAAATGTTCTAATTATTTTCTTAACACTAATTTTATTCAATTACCATTAATTATGTATAATCTCATAAATTAATTCATATTTACATTTGTTTTCTTATATTAAATTTATAATCAAGTTATACCATTTAATTATTTCAGTTGGTTGGAACTTCACTCAAGTTGTTCATAATTGACTTAAGTTAACATGGTTACCTTTCATTCTATTTATTATTTCATTAAAAAATTACAAAATTTTATTTCTTCTAAAATTTATTACCAAAATCTTATTAAATTAACTAAATCTAAATCATCGAAAATTCCGAGTTGTTACACTTGCGTAGGGGATCTAGCCCGTCTTCGTCTCTAAATAGAGGGGCGGGGGTATGGATGAAAGAACCTTTTTTTAAGAACTCCAGAAAGACTCTGCCATTTTCTATACTCAGTTTCTTCTTACTCGAATTGGTATTCAAGCCATTTTTTATGGATTGTATCGGTATTCAATTATTTGAAAAGGCAATAAAGACTACATTCAAAGTCGACGTAGGCAGTTACGCCGAACCACAATAAATCTAGCGCTCTTGTTTTTTTTTGTTTTTTTGCATTCTACTGTGATATTCCTCTGTTTTAATTTACTATCTTCATTAATCTCTCTACGCAAGTCTGTTTTAGGGTGTTAGTGACCAATTCTGGTGCTAACATTTTGGTGCTTTCACTGAGAAAGTACATTCTCTGACTGTTAGGACCTACTTTGTTGCTACTGGATTAAGGAAATCCCCCAAAGGAGATCCAAGTTCATTCTCATGAGTTCATATATTCTACTTAAAGTTCCTACGGATAACTCTAAGATGACAAGACCACGTATCAAATCCGCCTCCCACAACGTTGATGCTAATGAGACCGCCAACGTCCAATAAGTAGGACTAGCAACCGGCAACCAAATGCCGATGTAGAACCCACTATCATCCCAAACCAAGTAGAAGCAGTCACTAGGGCAGAGTTCAATGAGTTGACAAGGGAGCTCGTGGAAAGTAGGAGACAACTCAACGAGCAGATTTAAAGAAACGCCGACCTGATGACCCAGATCACTCAACAGCAGCATCAGAACAGTGAAGGAGGCCCTGATTCCTACTCATCATCCGACAGCTCTACTTCATTAGATGAACACACCAGGTGTAAATGTCGTAGGATTGAAATGGCATAAACTAGAGCAATGGAGCAATTGGTGATGACTCGCCAAGAACAAACCAACAGAAATGATCTAGATTCCTTAGCTGGAACGGTGGCTCTCAATTGCACCTAACGAGTCGCTCCCAACCTGGAGTAGGAAACTTAGGATCTGGAGCACACTCGAGAGCTGTTCCACCCCCTCTCCAAGGTCGTAGTGAAGCAGGTCCTCAAGATGCACACTTAGGTGATCGCTTACCGAGGAAGCACCAGTTGGAGAAATCACGCAGGACAGATGCCGACTTGCCACCTCCCATTTAGACTCCGTATTTATCGGCTATGGTCAGGCAACTGATGAGGAGAATCATGGCTTAACCAATGATGATTGGGGCATATTGAGGAACCTTACTCCATTTACAGTTACCATCCTATAAGCTAAGTACCCTCAAAAATTCAATATGTCTACTATTCCAGCTTATAAAGGGAAGACCGACCCCCGACAACACATAATGAGATATGAGTGGATAATGGACCCGGCTAGGCCAAATGATGCGACCAAATGCAGATGCTTCCCAATAACCCTATCCAAAATCGCTACCTTGTGGTTTACCATACTTCTCCACGATCGATCTCCAGCTTTGATGAGTTAGCGGCGAAGTTCTGGAGCAGTGTAGGATCCATGCCACTCGCCTAAAGGACATGATGTCATTGTCAAGTGTGATCCATTCTCCGAGGGTGCCATTGAAGAATTATTTGCAAAGATTCCACATTATGGCTACCGAAGTTAGCAATCTGAATGACCATGCTATCCTTATGGCCATGATGGGAGGAGTAGATCCAAACTCAGAGTTTGGTGATCGTTGGCAGGCAAACCACCGACTACCCTGTAACACTTTTATTCAAAGGAGAACCAATTCTTGAGAAGGGAAGAGGCCAGGTGGTCAAGATGGAGCAATGCGCTAGGTCCTAGCAAGAAGCGGTGCAAAGCAATATTGCGGTAAAGCAATCTGACGAAAACTCTGGTAAGGTCCAAGTCAATGTTCAAAATAAGTCGGAGTAGTTTAAAGGATCCAGAGGAGGAAATTCCGGATGAAAGAGGGAAGCGGTAAAGTGGAAACCAAGAATCCCAACCTAGAGCGAATATACGCCTCTGAATACATCTTTAGATAATATTTATCTATCAACTTGCAATACATTCCAATGTCGAAAGCCACGCCCAAGGAATCGACCAAGGAACAAAAGAAGATTGGAAAGTATTATCGGTTTCACGAGACCTACGAGCACAATAATAAAGAGTGTAGACACTTCCATGATGCTATAGAAAAGCTGATTCATCAAAAGAAGTTACAACAGTTTGTTAAGAATCCGCAAGAATGCGGATAAGGTACATCCGAGCCTAATCATGGGCAAGCTTCACATCGACCTGAGGAGCCTACTCGGATTGGAGGAAGGCTGGTCATAAACATGGTAATTGGTGGACCTCATCGGTAGACAAGAATTGGTAAGAAATGGAAAGCCATGCTAGTTCCTTGAAGCATGCGGGCTTCGAATGCTACTCGAACACAGAAGACGAGACTCTAGCAAAATAGTACCAAATGATGACCGATGATATAGTTTTCAGGAGTATGGGATACTGATCAGGTGGAGGCACCTACCATTGACCCGATGGTTATCTCAGCTGTGATTGGACCGACGCTTATGAGAAGAATGCTGATTGATTGTAGGAGTTCTGTTAATATTATCTTCAAAAAGGCATATGACCAAATGAAGATGGAGGCGAAGGATCTGAAAACATCTAAAGCTTGCATTCACGGCTTTAATAGTGCAGCTATTGATGAAATAGGTTTTGTTGAATTTCTAGTTGAACCAGGAGAAGGTGAACGCAGGAGGGCACAGATCCCACCATTCATTTTTTTGGATGTTGATTCCCCGTATAGTGTTTTTCTGGGAAGATCAGCCCTGGCGGAGTTTAGGGTAGCTTTGGCCCCATGTGTTTGATCCTGAAATTTCCAACGAATAGTGGAGTGGTGTAGTGCATGGCGATCAAGCGACTGGTCATGCTTGCTATATGGCTAAGCTGAGGGAGGCCCAGTGAAGAGAGAAGGGAAAGGGTGTGGACAACCCTGTCCGCATCCATGTTGCTGAAAATTGATGAGTAGTGCTTGAGCCTTGGCTTGGGTAACATAGTCGGATCTATAGAGACATAGATCCGAGAGATGACAATGAAGAACCCAAGGAAGCCAAGGTGGCACAGCCTAAACTGACTATTAACATTCCAGCCAGCCATGATGACTCATCATGGGTGCTTAAGATTGGATCATAGCTCAGCGCATCGATGATAGAGGATCTTACTGATTTCCTTCTAGCAAATCTAGATGTTTTCATTTGGACCCATTCTGATATGTGTGGGATTTCTCCCGCCATCGCAAGTCATATGTTGACCATTGACTCGAAGTATGTGCCAGTGAAACAAAAAGGAGAGGCATGGACCCAAAGAATTCCGTTGCTCTCAAAGAGGAGGTGGATAAACTCAAAACCAATGGGTTTGTCCACCATGCCCTCAATCTTTAATGGATATCTAATCTCGTACCGGTAAGGAAGGCAAATGGGAAGCGGAGGAGCTATGTTAATTACTCAGACCTGAACAAGGCATTCCCTAAGAATAATTTTCCATTGCCTAGAATTGATCAGCTGGTCGACTCGGCAGCAGGACACGAGTTATTGTCATTTATGGATGCATATTCGAGATACAATCAAATCTTGATGCACATTCCGGATCAGGAGCATACCAGTTTTTTCACGAATGTTGGACTGTACTGTTATGTAGTGATGCCTTTTGGGTTGAAGAACGTAGGGGAAACTTATCAGCATTTAGTGAATCGGATGTTTAAAGACCAGATTGGAAGAACAATGGAAGTCTATGTGGATGATATGCTCGTGAAGTCACGACAGTCAAACGACCACATTTGAGACTTTAGAGAGATGTTCGATATACTCAGATTTTTCGAAATGAAAATCAATTCATTGAAATGTTCCTTTGGCATTGCATCGGAGAAATTTTTGGTTTTCATTGTCAATGTGCAGAGAATCGAAGCCAACCTAGAAAATATATAGGCTATTCGAGATATACAAGCACCCAAAACTATAAAGTAAGCACAAAGCCTGAATGGGAAAGTCGCTGCGTTGATTCGATTTATATCTAGAGCAACTGACAAGTGCATTCCTTTCTTTGATGTGATAAGGAAAGGGAAATGAAATTATGAATGGACGCCGGATAGTAAGGACGCATTCCGAGATGTGGTAATACACTTGGAGAGGCCCCTTGTTCTGTCAAAGTCTGTGGACCATGAGGAGTTGTATGTTTACCTGGTCGTATCCTAGCATGCCATCAGTGCAGCTCTGGTTTGTGAGGAGGATCGAATCTAATAGCCAGTGTACTATGTTATTAAGCATTTAACGGGGGCAAAGAGAAACTATCCTAAGATTGAGAAGCTAGTTTAATGTTTGGTGGTCGCATCACGCAAGCTTCGGCCATATTTCCCGGCACATCCGATCAGTTTTTACACCGATCAATCTTTTGCGACAGATGCTCCAACGACCGGAGACATGTGGATGGCTACTCAAATGAAACATTGAGCTGAGTAAGTTTGAAATCACCTACATGCCACAAAGGGCTATCTAGGGGCAAGCGCTAGCAGATTTCATTGCATAGTTCACCATATCAGACGAGCCAAGTGAAAATGATGTTATTCCTGCTGTTCAGTGGAAGCTATATATCAATGGGGCATCAAATGACCATTGTTCTGGGGCTGGTGTTATTCTTGTAATTCCTTGGAACCGATCGTTTTGTTATGCATTGAAACTTAATTTCACCGCTACGAACAACGAAGCCGAGTATGAAGCGTTGATCGCTGGACTGAAGCTTACCAAAGAACTTGAAGTGAAATCGTTTGAAATCTTTTGTGACTCACTGTTGGTGGTGTACCAAGTACGGGGAGACTATCATGCAATACCTCGTTCGGGTTCAAGAATTATCGGCGGATCTCGAATACTACTATATTTCACACATTCTGTGTAAACAAAATGGGGAAGCCGATTCCTTGGCAAAATTTGCAAGCGCTGGTGATGCACATCAGATGGGCATGGTTTCCGTTGAAACTTTGCATGCCCCAAGTATAAATGAGATGGAGGTAGATTTTGTGTCAGAGACGGAAACTGAAAAGGAGTTGTGGATGACCCGTTCAAAGAATACTTGCTACACGAAACCTTTCCCGAGAGAAAGAATGAGAGACAACAAGTCGTTTGCAAGGCCTCACAGTGTATAATGTAGGATGGAATGATGTATCGAAAGGGATTCTACGTTCCCTTGCTTAGGTGCATTGCATGCAACAAGATAAGGAGGGTTTTAAGAGAAGTCTATGAAGGAGAACGTAGCGATTATACTGGTGGGCAGACAGTTGCAAAAAAGATACTCCGCTATGGATGCTATTAGCTGACCATGAATCAGGACGCCGCGGATTATGGAAGGAGATGCAATAATTGTCAAAAGTATGCAAATATCTCGAGATCACCGCCGACGGAACTCAAGCAAATCATTAGTCCATAGCCTTTTGTAATGTGGAGGATCGATATAATTGGCTCCTTGCCAATCTACAAAGGTGGTACGAAAAACACAATCATCTTGGTCGATTACTTCACTAAGTGGGCAGAAGCGGATCCATTAGTTACGATCAGCACTAAAAAAGTCGTTAATTTTGTTGTGCGAAACATTATATGCCACTTTGATCTGCCATGGACTATCATCACCGACAATGGAAATCAATTTAGAGTAGAGAATTCAAAGAGTTTTGCCAAAAATATTGCATTAAGAAAAGATTTGCAACAGTCGCTCACCCTAAAGCGAATGGACAAGTTGAAGCCGTAAATAAGATAATCAATTCCATTTTGCAAAAACTATTGGAGAAGGCTAGAGGCAAGTGGGTGGATGAGCTTCCGACAGCACTCTGGGCCTACAGAACCACCCACAAGCCTGCGACTGGCCACTTTTCTTTTGCCTTGGCATATGGCACTGAAGCTATTATACCCGTGGAACTTGAAGTTCCTTCTCACCGGGTGACTCATTATAATCCTAGAACGAACCGAGATCTTTTACTGGAGTCGTCGGACTTTGTCGACAAGAAATGTGAAGAAGCTGAGTTAAGGGCGGCCACATATTGGCACCGAGTCGCCCAATATTATGATGAAAAAGTTCGACCAAGAAATTTCGATGTGGGCGGCCTTGTTTTAAAGTGATTTTTTTCGGTCCCATCACATATGAATCCCACATGAGAAGGTCCCTACGTCATCGAACGGAGGCTTGGGGAGAGAACCTTCAAGTCAGCAACTATTGATGGCGTGAAACTCCCTATAGCATGGAATAGCGAGCATATGTGCCGTTATTACACTTAAGTTTATTTCTTTTGCGTTTTAGTAGCAATTGTTTCCAGTATACGTTTCTTTTGTTGTTCTCTATTTTCGACATGTAATAAGACAATTTAGTTTGTCCCTATTTTCTACAATCAATAAAGGCTTGAAGCTGTTTTTCTATGAACTATAGGTGTACTGTATTTTATAATTTCATGGTAAATTAAATTGCATTAATTTGTCTAGCGTATGAATGCACATACAAAACTAAAATTCGATCAACTAATGATTTAAAAACAACTTGAGTACTCTGAGTCCCCAGAGTGCGGACTCGAGTATAAACAATTCAAAAAACCTCTAAGTCCCCAGAGCGTGAACTAGAGTATAAAGGATTCAAAAATCTCAAAGTCCCTAGAGTGCAAACAAGAGTATAAATGATTCAAAAATCTCTAAGTCCCCAGAATGCAGACTAGAGTATTAACAATTCGAAAAATCTCTTAGTCCCCAGAGCAAAGACTAGAGTACTCTGAGTCTCCAGAGCACGGACTAGAGAATAAACAATTCAAAAATCTCAAAGTCCTAAGAGTGCGGACTAGAGTATAAATGATTCAAAAATCTCTAAGTCCCCAAAGTGCGGACTAGAGTATAAACGATTCAAAAAATCTATATGTCCCCAGAGCATGGACCAGAGCGCTCTAAGTCTCCAGAGTGCAGACTAGAGTATAAACGATTCAAAAATCTATAAATCCCTAGAGTGCGAACTAGTGTACTCTGAGTCCCCAGAATGCAGACTAGAGTATAAACGATTCAAAAAATCTCTAAGCCCCTAGAGCGTGGACTAGAGTACTCTGAGTCCCTAGAGTGTGGACTAGAGTATAAACGATTCAAAAATCTCAAAGTCTCCAGAGTGCTAACTAGAGTATAAATGATTCAAAAATCCTCAAGTCTTGTGAAAGCGGACTGGAGTTTATACGACTAGCAAAAATCCAAATTTCAATTACAAATTAAATTATAAGCTAAGCGGTGAGAGTCTGTGAATGCAAAGAAAAAGATTTTATTTACTTCTCAATATATATATATCTATACTATAAAGCAAAACCCTGGTCAAAGTGGTCAAAGTGAAGCATTTTTTGAATTCTCCAAAATAACCTTTTTCCTAAAAAAATCAGACAGTTTTGTAAGGCTATTTCTGTCCGTTAAATTAAAGGTAGTGGAAGCCAATTCATCTGCACGTTCTCCTCCATTTATCAAAAATACGGTCGCCACTTTTTCCTCTTTCAACCAACAGACGCCTGCGATTTTTCGTCCTCAGTCTTTCGTGATGGGCGCAACCTATGTTGCTTTGCTATAATCGTAGATCTCGACTTTGGGTTTGTATAAATTTTCATCCTTCTGCTTTCAGTTTTGAATTTTCATCTTTTCTATTTGGGTTTTCTCAACTAATTGATATCTTTTTTTCAATACATATTAGAAAGTTGTGTACGTGCATATATTTTAATGCGATTATGCTTTCCTCCATGGTTTTCTTCTTCCCTGCTTTGGATCTGAGTATTCGTCTTAGCACCCGAGTTTCAGGTAACCCCTTTTTCTTCCAACCATTTTATATGCCCTAATTTGTATGTTTGCGTTAGTGTGGCCATTCTGTTTGCATCCTCTGTTTTGGAGCTTCAAGCCGGCTGCTGATTTATACTAATAATGATATAGTCAGGATTGTGAACTCGCCTTGAACTCACTGCTAATGAATTCGACTGAGATTTTGTAAGTACTTGGAGATGCTGTGTTGTGCAATATGGATGATATGATAATGCTGAATTGAGGTTCTTCAGTTGTAGACTGCATTGACAAGAACAACTCTGTATTGAGGTTAGTGTTTATTACTCGGACTAGGTACATCTTTCATTGTACTATGTCGATTTTGTAAACATCTGTAGTGTTGAAATTTGATACATAATTTCAGTAAAGAAATAGTTTAATAAAATTGGACAGGCTGTACGCAGTAAAAAATTCTTAACTGTATACGCTGTAAAAATTTCAGAGTTTGAGATAACAGTTGTGATTATAATGTTACGTAAGTTTATACCATGCAAATAGTAGCAGTTTTATTAATCATTTTACGTTAGAGATACTGCTTACTTCGTCAATATTTTGTTATTTGTACTTGCTATCTTCTCACATGCAAAGTAATGTTGGAGTAACTCAACCTTAATACCTCAGCAGAAAAAAATTAATTGAGAGGAATGGATGTGGGTTTGTGTGATTAACATCTCTATATATAACCTACTTCCATCAAGAATACATGAAACCGCCTTTGTAGTTTTGTTACACGTCATTTATCTATGAATAACATTTATACTATATTGGGTCACATTATATCATCGTATGTTGATGTACTTACTACTGTGTAGGAAAGGGACAGTGGTTTTATAATAGTTATAATTAAATCCTTGGCGGAGTTACAATGGTCTCAACTAATCATTTTTCGTGACTTTATCTAGATTCATGATTTTCTGCCTCAAAGTCAAAATTTTGAATGCGGTTATTCTTTATATGACTATTCAGGGCTGCTGCTTTCACCCACATGCAGAAGTACACAGAAGCAATTCAAGACTGCTTGAAAGAAATTGAGATCAATCCAAGTTACAGCAATGCATATAGTCACCTTGGTATTGCTCATTTCAGTCAAGGAAATTATGCAGCTGCTTTATCAGACTTCTATAAAGGTTACTGTTTAAACATTTCGTTTTGTTATATACACTTCATAATGCATATTGTATGCAATTATACGTATATAGCTACCGTTAAATGTTCCTTTATGTTTGTCAAGTTGGTGCAAAAGCTCATGTTTAAATTATGTTTGAGATGTATATTTTCCTTTACCTTGCAGATTCATATGTTTCGCTTTTACAACAACGTTACCTCATAGCTTTTGATGCTTATGGATTACCCATATATAATCCATGCTGAAAATTGTTATAATCTGTTATGAATATCTAATACTCATTCATAGCATGGTTTTAATCTAAACCTACTGTGAATTTGATTACTATAAGTATGATTGGTCGTCTTCAATGCATATCAGCTGGATTTTTATGTACTTTTCTCTAGAATGTTGTACTGCATACCATTTGTTTCTTTCAAACTTACATCGTGTTTTACTATGAAACATGCATTCATAAGGGAACCATTCATATGAAATAGCTATTTATTTTTATATTTGGAGAATACTAAGGTGAACTAAATGAAGGTTCTAGGCTACCTTTATATTTCATGTTTTTTCCTTTACCTAAGATACTCTTCTACTGTTTTGTGTGACTTCTTTGTTAACCATACCATACCTTACATGAGTCATTATGATACATATTTTTCTCACTAATATCATGCTTTATATATGTACTTCACTATGCTCAAAACTCGACTACTGTGATCATAGTCATACACACTATGAATGCACAGAAGTATATATTAATGCATGGTGGTGACAGTGGAGTTAAAATATTTTCTTTTAATATGATTACAGTACATTTTTCTCATTGATTAACAATAAATCTTTGTATGTATATATAGCTTACAAAATTAATTCGTTGTTTTACATTTGAATATGATATTGGTTTATATTTTTCGACCTAAGTAGCATTATTGTTGTTGTTGTCATCATCGTCGTCTTCTTCATTGTTATCAACATCATCGATCTGAATTTGTTTCTTTACAGCAGAAGTTACAATAGGGCATGTCAACAAGCATGATTCATCATCGTCGTCGTCGGTATAAACCTGTTTCTACACAGAAAAAGTTATACTAAGCCAAGGCAAGTGGCAAGATGACTATTAATTTTCTACAACGTCAATATTCTGTGTACTAACGTCCACATTTGCATAGAAATCAAGAACCGAAGAGTTCAAAAAATTTTATGGGCTCTAGATGAGTCAACAAGAACCATTAATGAATGTTGTAATAAAAAAAGGTATTTATGTTGTAGACACAGAACTGTTAAAGCATCTTGGTATGGAGACCATGTTGTGATGTGCCTTGAAAGCCAGTTAATGGATGGCAGTAGAAATTCAGATGCTATTTGTTTTTATTTGTATGTACGATAATGATAGATATGGCATAGATTTGATGTTCATTTTGTATTGTTATTTATTTTTGTACGGTGCAGTTCTCACAACTTGCATTCATATTACATCATGTATCTGTTTCAGGTCAAGCTTCAGTAACCAATTGATGAACAAGACGCAGATGATGATGCAAAGTTACAAGGGCTTCATTCTTATAACTAAGTACTGGAGGAATGGAGGTACTGTTTATTAATATAAAAAAATTATTTGTTCATACACTGTTCGTTCCAATATTATCTATTATAATAATCATAATTTGGTCGAAAAGAACGGTCTTTTTGGCAATGAGAAATAATAGTAACAATATATCAGTATTATCTTTTTTTATTACTGTTTACTGGGCTGCCAGCTTTTTGAACAAATTTTCACTTCTTAGGGTCCCAAACTTGGCATAAATTGTTTTTTCTTTCTACTGCTAATACACTTTTTTATTACTAAATTTTTTCTAGATCATTTTACAACTGTATCAATAGAATGAGAGAAAAGTTTGACACACTGAATAGTTAAGAATAAATTTTGCACATTGAATAGCGAAAATTTGACACAAAAGTTAGAGAATGCAAGTGCAGGGATAAGAAGGGTTGAAAATGTCTCTGTAGCTGCAGTTCAGGTGACAAAGAAGGGAGGGAAGGAGCCGCTGCTTGCTGTTGAATCATGTTGATTTCCATATTAATAGTCCAAGGCTCTTAAGTCATCAAACAGTCCGTCAGAAGAACTGAGGAAGCCTGGGAAACACTGATGAGCTATTAAATCACACTGTTGAAAAGGTTGCAAGAGGGATGAAAAGGGGCCGATTCAATACTGCAACTCACACTGTTAGGCTATAGTGCGGTGATGCAATGATACTAATGCGTGCTCCAAAAGGAAAAGGATGCTTTTAGGCAGGAACAAAAGGATTATTGTTAAAGCAGTAATGCATGCTCCAAAAGGAAAAGGATGCTTTTAGGCAGGAACAAAAGGATGTTGTTAAAGCAGGAACGTTTTTATTTAATTTGTGTAAAATACAAACTCCATGTTATTCTCTGTGTAAAATAGATATTCGTTGTTATTCTCTGCAAAAAATATATTAAAATAGAATGTGTAGATTTCTTTACATGGAGATACATGATACTAAACTCCCTCACTCTGTGTTGAATATTAGATAATTTTCTATGTATGAAATATGTGATAATGCAGGCTTTTAGATAATTTTCTATGTATGCAATATGTGGTAATGCCGGCTTTTTTAGCATTTTCTAAGTTATTTATTTTATTAATTCTTGACTTTGGTGAGTAGTAATTTGATGAAAATGGAAACTAAGTCTCATAAAGCGAAGCTATTTTACTTTTCATGTAGTAACGGTCTCAAATACTTTAGAATATAAAATTTACATTATGTAAGTAGGCACAGAATTCAACACTACAACTGAGGTGTTAGAAACTGTCCTGATGATAAAAACAATTCAAATTTGGATAGTAAGTTACATGACAGTAAGGTA
This sequence comes from Allium cepa, assembly GCA_030765085.1. NCBI lineage: Eukaryota > Viridiplantae > Streptophyta > Magnoliopsida > Asparagales > Amaryllidaceae > Allium > Allium cepa. Next base: position 988,667,402 of record CM060929.1, on the reverse strand, counting down.
GGAAAAAAACGTTACAACAAAGCTACAAGATAATAGGTTCATCAGCTCAGGCGAGATACCTGTGAACCCAGAGGGACCAGGGAAGAGTACTGACCTTAGCATGAGCCTCAGTGTTGCAAGGTAAATGTTAAGAAGCTTACTCATATAGAGGAATGCAGAATATATACATTCTAGATATAGGTTTACCAAAGTAGATAACAGAATTTTCTAAAAATATGTGTTTTTTATCATTAGTATTTATGCATATATTATGCATGGACGCTTGCAAATCATAAAATACACATTTCATAAACGAAATTACGTTGCACTCCGGATGCACTTCTACTCTAATTGCAACTTTCAAAAATATAGTAGCCACTCAAAATGGCGACGATAATGTATCCCTTAAGAACAAAATGATCAAAGATACCTCTCATGTATCATGCCTAAACCAATACACATATACCTTATTGCACTGCAATTGCTTAGATCAGCTATAACATTTTTTACTGAGGCGAGGACACACATAGCTGTGTACATATGTATGTATGTGTTTCTATGTGTGTATATTTCAGTACTGTAGCGCACACAAAATTTTCACCCTTCCTTCTTGGCACACGTCCAATGATGTGACACCATACTCGTATATATATATATATATATATATATATATATATATATATATATATATTCCTTACAACTTCTTGAAAAAGTGAGGAGACCAAGTCTATCTATAAAGACTAATGACAAAATAAAAAAAGAGGGGGAAAAGGGAAACGACTACATGATTTTGACTTATTTAAGCTGAGCGAGGCATGACCGACGACATCTACTTTTTTGGCTTTCTTTCCTTCTTCGGCTTCTCCAAAATCTCTTCGATTGAGTGTTTTCTCCTAGACGCCTTGCTTCCAAGCAACGTGGTATCCGAGGAAGGAGGGGGAACTTCCAGGGATATGGTCCCAACGGGGAGAATGACCTTCAATGGCCTATTTAGGGGATTCTATCTTAACTTTGGTTCTCTCTTTCTCCTTCTCCTCGAGTTGCTTCTTCATGCTAAGCTGGGAAGTATGCTTGGAAGCGCTTGTGATTCCGACATCATCATCATGCCCCTCTATGGGTGAAGGATATTAAGCTTATCTTCCTCAAGCGCCCCTATTACTTGAGCGTCAGGACTAGAGGTGTCCCTAGTGTGGAGTACTTCAGTCTCTTTTTCTTCCCACTCCATGGTGACATTGCTCCTTGGAGACGGTTCTGGGCCAGAATGACCTATACAAATTCATGAAAAGTGAATGTTAAGATACGACATTTATTTGCCAAAAGAAAATACTCCATGAAATTGAGAAGGTGGGGTCACATATCAGCTTCTGTTTGGCTCTCAGTTATCTTGGGAGTATCACCCTCTGGAATTGGGAATAGAATGTGGATGTCAAGTCCAGGCTTCTAGGGATCGTAACCGACATGTTGCTTGAAGGAATTAAGCAATGGAGTTTTGGTCAACTCAATAGGAGGAGGAATCCGGGGCTCGAAGCCAGACGGGCCAGCGACATCCTCTTTGTCCTCTGATGTAGGGAAGCCTCCCACGAAGAGGGCTTTCACCATAGATAAAACCGAGGGTTTGTTACGTCGAAGCACTTCCCTCACCAAAGCCTCTTCATCAATCTTTTCGACACCCAGATCCATTTTTTTAATCCTAATCAAAGTATCCCATGCTTCGGAGAGTGAATCGAGATAATTCTCCCCCAAGAAAGACAAGTCACGATGCATGAGGACTCTTTCATTGAACAAGGCAATGAGTGGGTCGAATAAACATTTGATTTCTTCTCCGCCGGCTTCGATAGCTGCCTCGAGTCGAGAGTCGACTTCTGTTAGTGCTATCTTCTTTCCTTCCTCATGAGCTGCTACTTTTAGCGCTTCAACCATGGATAGCTCATCATAGAGTTTTGTCTTCAGAAGCTGTGTTTTGACGATTTCGTCGCATTATCTTTATGACTCTTCCTATGCTACAATTTTCTCTTCTCTCTCTTTAAAGACCAGCTCCTCTAGTTTCTTGACTTATCGAGCGATAAAGTCTTTTCTCTTTTTGGATAGAGTCTTTCTCCAAAGTTAGAGCACTGCTATGTTGGATTGCCTCATTGAGTTCTTTCTTGTGAGTGGCCTCCAAACGGCTAACTGCCTCGGCTGTCTCCTTAGCATTTTTTTGGGCAGTCTCGAGTTGAGATTTGTATGAGGATAGCTCTTCATTCTGGTTCTTAATGATGTCTCTGTCATGAATAGCTTCAAGTTTGAGGTGCTCAATCTCATGTTGGCGTTCAATAGAGAACTCTGAAACTTTCTCCACCAAGTGTACGAATGCATCATGCTGAAAATATGCATCATAGTTGCAGGCAACGGTGCTCTGTTTAACATGTCCAAGGATAGGATGGATTGCGGGGAGAAATTTCAGTATGTCGAAACAGATATTTGAAAATGTAGCTTTGAGCTTAGCTAATTTTCCCACCATCAACGGATCGTGAGCGGAGGCTAGGGGAGTCTTCCTAACCGGAGTCATGGATTTTTCATAAGGCTCATGGGATCGCTTGGTGCTCGAAGAGTCGGAATGTTGGTCGTGAGGGACTTCGGACTAGGAGCCTTTATAAGCAGACTTCTCCTCACTTCGTGTCGGATGATGGGGAGGATCTTTTGGATATAAAGAATGGCTATGGGTTCTCCTTCTGGAATACGATGACTACTCTTTGGGGAGATAGTCTCTATCACCACTTTCGTCTCTATCTCGTCGTTTGCCTGATTCTGAGTCTCGACTAGAATGATAAAAGATGGAGGATCCACGAAGGCCGTCAATACCATGTGTATGCCCCATTTCACCTACACATAAAGTCAAACGAGGAAAAGTTAGTAGGAGTCGCACGATGAATGGAATTCAAGTGCATGGTGGAGTGTAAGTGTTCATGTGTGTCTTACTGCATCCACCCGAAGGACTAGTGTTTTTCGCTTTAATCATTGGAGTTTTCTCTCCTTGATGATGAGCCAGAGCGCCTATATCACTTTTCGCAGGCGAATTAAGTCCCATAGCCTCTTGGTTATTGAAGCCGTAACTCAGTATATCGTTGGGGATGGTCAAGTCAGATAGGCCCTTTAATAAGCCTTCTACGTTTTGGAAAGAAAAGGCTTTTTCTCGATCGGAGTTATCGTATCCTTTGAAATTCCACTGACTTTCCTCCTTTTTTGCTTAAGCTAGACTCTTTTTCTTTTTTGATGGAGGCGGTGGTTGATTAACCCTGGCTGCATCGGCTACCGACGCTAGCCCAGGACCTATATTCTCATCAATCTTTTCGATCTCGCCTTCCTCGGTAGTATTGCAATCCCCTTCAGTAGGAGGCACTGAAGTCCCAGCTTGTTCTTTGCTTGTTTCCATAGTCATTCTTGCTATTGTGGCATCACTTGGAAGGCTAGTCTGGCGGTCTCTCTTATTAATTCGAACTTCGAGAGCAAATCGTTGGTAATTATAGATTTAATGTCCCGATCTCCCACGGGAGTAGCTTGAATGGCTTCGACAGCCTCAGAATACCTGGCGCCTTCGGGTCGTAGGAGGATACCAGTAAAAGTTGAATGAAGTTTAGGAAAGGTACACTCCAAGCCTTAGAACAGAGATTGGGGTAAAGATGAGACTTACGTTCTTCTAGCCATCTTCTCGCAAAGCCAGGATGACAGCATACGTAGAACCACTCTTGTTTAAACTGAGAAAACTTGTTCCATGCGAACATCAAGACTTGGCATTTAGGATGTGGCTCGAGGAATATGTAAGATGGACTATCGGTACGTCCCTTGAAGCGGTAAATGTAATAGGTATCCTCTGGAGTTAGAGGTCTGAGTAGGGTGCTTATGAAAAGAACGCATGTACCATGAATAAATGCATGGCTATTAGGGTGTAGTTGTGTTGGGGGAAATTCCTATATACTGTAACACTTCATGGATGAACGAATTGAAAGGTGACACACTTCTGGCCCAGCATATAAATTTATTGCATGCAGTATATCCGGCAGGGGCCAAGTGAGGCTGATCTTGTGCTGAAGGAACCAAAACGTCTTCGAAGGGGATTCCGTAGATAAAACACCATCGATGGAGAGAAGATTCGCTACTTTCAAGGCTTGAGAGTTGGTGGGGTCATTGAAAACGACGGCCCCGTCTACAACGTAAGGAGCCGGGCCTATAACCGCAAAAGGTGGCTTTGGGATAAAAGGTATGGGGGCTGACGATCGACTCAAAGTCCCCACTGCCTCTTGCCGAGAACTTGGATCATGCTTGTTAAAAACAGTAGCAGAGCTTGATTTTTTAGACTTCTTCGAAAAGTGATTGGTGTGAATATATATGTGTTTAAGCTATACTTGAAAGGTAATATAAATCAGATATAACAAAAAAATTCCCCTTGTGGTGTGTGAACTAGTACGACGATTCAAGCAAAGAGTACACATAAATTAAAGTTCTAAAGAATAATATAGCATGATGGAGCTTTAAGCTATCATCTTGGAGACCGTCATCATTAACCTTCACCGAAATTTTTCCTATGATCGGTAGAAATATTCCTGGGATCATAGGTTGGCATCGTATCTTGCGAAGGCTATTACTTACTTTTGTTGGGTTAAATTCGCATTTATGGTTGTTAAAACTATGGAATTATTAGTCCGAATTAGTTCTATGTATTCACATGCATTGGTACTTGTCAAGGTTCATTGTATTATGCTCAGGCGAGAGAATGTGTGGTCCTGATATATGCTATTTTCAAGATGAAGTGATTATAGTTGCCAATGCTGATGCCAATACCCAATACGGTCATCTCTCCAAACCTAAATACCGAGCCACACTGCCTCACTTGGTACCGACCCACTCTCCTCCAAACTATCGAACGATCCTCTAAATCTTTACCGATTCACTAACCCTTCACCCTCTAACTCTCTAATCACAGAACGACCCTCTAGATCTACACTGATCCACTCATCTGGTCTCCTACCGAACCACTTTCGCCTTTAGACCACCGATCCACCAGTTAACCTAAGCAGTCGACCCACTTTTTCTCTTAGAGAACCAATCCAAACTTCTAAGACACTCTACTGACCAGGCGTTGTTGGTATGTTTTTATTTGACTCCACCTAAGAGGGATCAGCCTATAAAAATTGTCGACCTGACTTTCTTACTTCTCAAACACATAACCTTCTTCTCCTCGCACAACTAGCCCTCTTCTCGTTTGAATTGTAGACCTCCCTAAACCCATCAAGGACGGCTCCTCTCCAATTAGCACGAATCCATGCTACAAACTACCTTTACCCTAATACGCTTACTCACCCTAATTCTCTCCTCTCCCACTCTTCACGAAAGTCCGTATTTACGCGATAAATTCTATATGAAGATATGAATCCTTGCCAATGTGTTAATTCAAGGTTAGGTTTAGAAGTTCTTGGGACTTGGAGTCGAGGGATATGTTGGCAACACGAATGGAAGATGGTAGAATGACGTTATGGGGTAATTTGGTGGATTAGAGGATGTAAGGCTTAGGGCTGTGTTGGAGAAGGAAGGAAATGAAATACGAAGCAAGAGGAAAAGAATGAAGGTGTGGGCATATATATGAGAAAGGGGAGAATAATGAGCGCCATCCCATGGAACCGGTCGACACGTTCTGGTAGGTCACTGAGGGAAGGGGCCGTTCGATGCTAGGAAAACCGACCGTGTGGGTCGGTATTGGTATGTCGATCCACCTTTTTCCAGAAGAACCGCCCATGTGGGTCGGTATTGGTATGTCGATCCAACTTTTGCTTTAAATAATGATGATGATGATGATGATAAATAAAGACAACAACCATAATAGGTAGAGATTTATTGTTAATAAATAAAGAGAATATGGAGAATAAAATAAGATGTATGTATAAGAATGCATACACATATAATAATGATTGTGGGTGATGATCTAGAAAAGAGATAGGTATTAATTACCAAAAGGAGAATGGATTTAGAAGATCTACCATGGTTTAGCCTTTGAAAGGTTGTATACATTCAGCTTTTGAAAAGTTGAATCAGAATTTTTAAGAGTTTCTTCGGGATTTAATTAACGCGTTCAGGCGACACGAAGCTTCGTCAAATGACAGTGAAAAGTGGCAGTCAATTACCATTCAGAATGGGCTAGCTTCCAAAAGCGGAAATTACCCGCTGATTCAACGCATGTCGTTTTGGTTCACAAAACACACTTTTGGGGGGGGGGGGGGAACGCTACCCGGCTACTTGGCCGGGCTACAAGATGATAGTTGTAGAAGACATGGTTGGACTCAGACAAGACTCGAGTCAAGAAAGGATTGAAATATGAAGTATTGATGTAACTTGTTTGGGTCAGCTTGTATATGTGGATCGGTAGGTAGCTATTATGGAAGAGTATGTATGGGTTGGTATTCATGAACGGTTTGGCACGTATGGGTTGGTATGGGTGGCCTGGTCAAGGAGCAAAGGTCATGCATGGGTTGGTCAAGATAGCTCGGCCTTATTGGGACGCCATTGTATAGGGATCGGTCCAAGGGGGTCGATACATGTCGTTCGGTCATGGTGCAAAAGAAAAGGTGGATAGGTCAGATGTGGCTCAGCACTTATGGGATGCCTCGATGCTTTGGCGTGCTTGGGTCGGTATGCATCAGGGAGATCAACAAAGTACCAATTAGGGGATGCGGTCAGTATTTCCATGCTTTGAGTCACGTATCTAGCTGCTCCGAGTCATGTGATAGCTCGCTTCGAGTCATCCACAGAGGACCCCTGGTTCAATCAGAGTGTCCCGGTGTACCTAGTTCAGTCATCCTGCAGCATCATTTGTGGGCCGAGTTGTCCTGGTCATGGGATTGCATATGGGATCTAGCATGTCTTCATCTATAAATAGAGGGGCATTGGTATAGTTGAAAGGACCTTTTTTTCGAGTACTCCAAAAAGACTCTGTCATTTTCTGTACTCAATTTCTTCTTACTGAAACTGGTATTCAAGCTGTTTGTTTACGGATTGTATCTGTATTCAATTATTTGAAAAAGCAATAAAGACTACATTCAAAATGGACGTAGGCAATTATGCCGAACCACTATAAATCCGATGTTCTTGTTTTTGTTGTAGTTTTTGCATTCTACTGTGACATTCCTCTATTTTAATTTACTGTCTTCATTAATATCTCTACACAAATCTATTCTCGGGTGTTAGTAACCAATTCTGGTGCTAACACTCTCCTTTGCACGTTCCCGCTTCCTTATCTCTGCTTAACAACGCACACGCACAATACTCCATCGTCATAGCCGAACATAATTTCCTCCTTACGATAAATATATACGAGTATCAGATATACATATTCAAATTTGAGAATTTATCAAAATTTCCTGATTTTATTTTAATTATCCAAGTGAGTTGGGTTTATCTGATACACCACCAAGCCCACGCTCGCAGCGCCCATAACCGAAATCTGATAGCCACTTCTACCAGCCATGCAAGCAGCAGCTCCATCGCCTTCCACCCTAACCTCTCGTCGAACAACCCAGCGATGAGCACCCTTCAGCTTCTCGCTGACCTGCCACACCATGGCTCATGAACCCGAGCCTGTATATATATGGTTATTGGTATATATATGTTGTAACAATACTAAGTATGGTTATAATAATATGGATTTAAATATAATATATTTTTGAATTAAATTTTAAATTTTAAAATATAATATATATGAATATTTTTATTTTTATAATATATATATATATGTGTGTGTTTTGACTTTTAATCTATGTGTTTTAAATTAAGTAATGACTTAGTAATATAATACATATGGATTTTATGTTAATAAGTTTTAATATTGGTCTTAAAATATATATAATATATATTTTGTTCTGTATGTGTTAAATTAAATATTGATTTGAAAATATATTTTTTACTTTAAATGTATATTTTTAAATTGATTTTAGAGAATATGTATATAACATATATTTTGTTCAATTTATATCAAGCTAGTTTCAATTTGTTCTCATTATTTATCAACTTTGCCAGTCAAATTCGTGTTCATAATGCTGCGCTTTAGAATATGTGCTTGGAGTATTGCATCTTCTTGTTGTTATTTCTCTAGCCTTGAAAGGTGAGCGATTACTCACGGTCAACATTCTTATATTTAATATATTCAATTCACATGAAATGACGATTGAAATATGCTGGGAAATTTGAACTATTAAGTTATACAATTGTTAAATATGATATGCCATTATCTGCCATTGTTTACCTATGGTAATATGACATCATAACCTATTGTATATATTATATTTAAATTTTCCACTGATGACATATGCATGTTGTTGATATGTTGTATTATATTTGTTCTCACTCTGCAAGTTCCCTGTTTTTTAGAAATTCCCTATGAGTTGAAATGATACATACTCGAATGATTTTATAGATTAGGGATAATCGTTATAGGTTGAAATGATAAAGCCAAGCGATTTTATTGAATTTTGGGATTGCGGGTTGAGATGATATATACCCGTAAATGTTAAATTTAAATAGCGGATTTTTATGATAAATATATGTATCACTTGACCATAGGATAGAAAATTATATATGGACACTATTGGTCTATTTTTGAAAAATGATTTTCAAAAATTTGAAAGGAAATATATGGGTTTAGTAAAGCTGGTTTTTAAAATATAACAATTAAGGTTTTATTTTAAATTTTAATATGAGTACAAATTTAGATATTAAATTATATGTTTTGGAAATTTTAAAATTATAAGTAAATTTTTCAAAAATGTAAATTATAAATTTTTATTAATAATTTAATTATTTAAATATATATAAAATAAGATTTAAAATAGATTTAATAATAATAAGATTTAATTTAATTTAATAATAATCAATATAATAAAATTTATTGAGAATTTAATTTAATTAATAATATATAATATGTTTTTAAGAATTTATTTAAATTTAACATTAATATTTTGGAAATATATTTTGCATTAACTTTAATAAATCAAGGTTGGAAAGATAAACTAAAATTTATTTGAAATTTATTTGTTTAAGAATTTTATTTAAATCAGAATTGATTTGAAACTTACTTGTTTCGAGATATTGAAAGATATGATTTTATAACTTGATAACTTGATCTTGATTAGAGGTGATTAAATTAATATTTTAAATTTAAATAAAATTTATTTTAATATTTAATTATGATTTAAATATGTAATTTGAGATTTCATTTAAAGTGTTAAAAGAATATTTTCAAATTCAAATATATTGAAGTTGAATATTGGATTTGATATAAATTTGTAATTTGAGATTTTATTTACATGTTACGAAAAAAATGATTTAGTGAATATTTCAGATTTAAATAAAACTAAAGTTGAAATTTAGAATATAAATGAAATTTATGAAATTAAGTTATTGTAAATTGTTTGAACATTTAACTTTGAAACCAACTGAATGGGAAGTGGTTTAAATTTGAAATCAATATAAATTAAAAAATAGTTTTGAGACTTTGAATTGAATTGAAATTATTGAACTGAGGTTGATTTAAATTTAATTTTTGGAACTATAGTTTTGAATTGATTTATGGAATTGGAAGAAACAATTCTACTTTGAAACTATTTTTAATATATAAAATATTGTTATTATATAAACAATTTTTAATATATAAACTATTTAATATATATATATATATATAAACTATTTAATCTATAAACTATTTTAAATATAAAATATTTTTAATTTATAACTATTTTAATACATATAAAATATTTTTAATATTTAAACTTTTCAAGTTGGAACCATTATAATTTAGATTTAATGGATTTAAATGTGAATATTTTTATTTGATGGTTTAATCTATTTTTTTGGTTATGATTTGGAAAGTGAATATGATTTCAAAAGTGATATGATTTGAAAAGAAGATGATATTTTGATATAAAGTATGAACTGTTTCAAATATAAAACGACCACGGAATGAAATAAGCGTTTGGTTGTTAAAGAGACCAGGATCGGATATTGTCATACTCTCTACCAATGTCAAAAACCACTTTAACAACTGTGTACGTGGTAGAGATTCTAGAACGAAGTAGGAAGGTTTGGTGATGATTCTTTATGAGGTATTAACATAGCCCTGACTCCCGTGAGTCAGCTTGATGTGGCTAAAACAGGAGCTACACCAGGCCAATTGAGGTCGCTCCTTTGATCGGGCACATTTCTTCGATACCATTCTATTTACTTTGTGATTTGATTGGGTGCACCTTTGATTTAGGAGGGTGTCTCGAGGTGGGCGGTAGTAGCTGCTATGTGTTACTACCAATCTAGGAGTGCAAATGGTAGAATCCTACCCTGGTATTGTCGCCCGTGCCTTATCATGCCTTCTACGAGTTTGTTTTATACCGTACCTATGGAGTTCCCTCTAGGTAAACCATCGGTTTGGTAGAGCTTACGGTAGTGTATAGACTACGGGAATATATAAAATGTGTTAAGGAGGATATGAGTAATGCCTTAACCTATTTTGAGACTTTAGTTTACTGATAGACATATTGTAACACGTATATTACTACATAGTAGATAGTTCCACAGATCCTTACAGGATGGAAATCTCAAACATCCTTTAAGTTATATTATATTTCACTTGGACATTTCACTTGAGTTGAATTTGCTGGTATAAGAATGTTAATCCTAAGTCGAGTGTTTTGTGTTTTGCTTTATACTCAGGTCAGATTGAGTATCACAGCATTTGAAGCTCACCTTTGGAGTTTGGAGCTTTGCTTGAAGATATGTTTTTGTCTATTCAGCTTTCCAGTTTCTACAGTTTATTCCAGTTATGTTGTTCATACTTTTCATTGGCACTTGCACTAGTAACTTTTGTATATTCGAGATATCTGTTGTATTTTACTTTAACTCTAATGTTTATATAGTAGCTTCATGAACTACTATTTTCTATTTCCGCTGCTTATTGTTATCTTAGTAAGTGTCTAAGATTCTGTGATTGATTTATTTACTGTACATGCTAAGTTTTGCCAACAAAAATTAACAATCTGTGGTTTTGACTAATTTAAGTCTGACATGAGTGGATAATTGTCGATTTGCACAGTTTGAAATACCAGTTTGTTACAAGTGGTATCAGAGCCAGTATTAGGAAAACTTATCATATGGAGTAAAAACTCATTAGAGATATGGTAGTTATACCCTAGAATGAGTAAAATCAATTATAGAATTATATTCGTTCGAGCTTGAAATTCTTTGTTAGGATCCTCTTGGATTAGGACTTCTTTCAGATTTTGGAACTATCCCTTTGTTTCAAAACTCATTCTTGTCCTTTTATGTTCGTGTTCTTCTTTATTCTTGAGCAATCCATAGCTCCACTTCGGTGGATCTCTGTAATGAATTTTGAGAACATCTTGCCACCTCAATTGGAAACTTCATCCTTCGATGTGTCTAATCCCATCATAATTCTGCCACAATATGATTCGCAATGGTGTGAAACACCTTTACAATAGGCGTCTTATTCACCAGAGATTTTTGTATCCTCGGTTTTGATGCTGTTATCTCTTGAAAAGCCTGAATCGTTTCACTAGTAGACGACTAGGGTAATTCTCGTGTGATTTAATGTCAAACGACTCAGGATTATGTGGATAGCTTTATCTTCCGCTTGATTCTCAGCCTAGTGATCTTGACTTCTCTATGAAAGGGAGTGCGGATTAAGGATCTTAAGGCTAATTTAACCCTGGAGCGGGGGTGAATAGTGTTTAATGGATTCTAAGGCTTATATGGACTAATTTAAAATTTATGATATAAACAAATGCCGAACTTAATCACAAAACAATCCCAGAATCAAACACAGTTGCAGAAAGTAAATAAAAAGCAGTAAAAGGAAAGTAAATACTGGATTTTATACTGGTTCGGAGTTACCCAACATCCAATCCTGCACCAAGGCAAACACCTTGTATAGATTTTTATTATACCAATGTCGAGATTACAATCCTCAATTTCTAAAGGCCTTGAGTTACCCTCCTATCTTCGAGTCTGGGGCAAACTCTCTTGATTTACGGGACATAAGATCACCCAATTGATAATTAGGCACAACCATACCTTATAGAGAGACTAGATAAACTTTTGATTACAAATTGATCCTATAACTCTGAATAGCACTTTGATCTTCGAGAGAGGGCAGAGAATCAAACAAGAATGAGAATCAAATTTGATTCACTTGAGAATTCGGCAGAATTTCCACACGATCTTAAAAATATGAAAGTTTTAGAATATGGATTTGTTGAGAAGAAGGAGTGAAGAAAATAGTTGGTTAAAAAATTTGTTTGTAAAGGCTACTATAGACCAGTAACAGTCATAACCATTCATGAAGAGATTTAAACGAATAGAAAATTCTTTTGAAATTTGAAAATTTTGAATTTAACGGCCACCATGTCGACATGGGGTATCCCATGATGTCGACATCCCTTAGTCAAAAACAGTGTAAAAGTTGTTTTGAAAATGGTATTGAAACGAAAACAAGATAAAATGATTCTGGAGAAAAATAAACTGATTTTCCTATGTTTCAAAATAAAGAAGTGTAGAAAAATATATTTTTCGAATGTACATATAATTTTGATTTTAAATCTCAAATGTATATATATTATGAAGAATATTTAAAAATCAGAAGATTTAAAAAAAATGAAGTTTAAAACAAGTGTTTATTTAAAAACAAAAACAAAGAATATTTTAAGGCTAAAACATTTTTGAAAATCATTTGAAAAGACAATTTTTAAGGCTAAAATATTTTGAAAAGCAGTTTTAAAATCATTTTGAAAAAACATTTTGAAGTAGTTTTGTAAGCTTCTTCTTGTAGAATATTTCATCACATCAGGACTCAAGAACTTGTACAAAATCAGGATGTTCGTGAGTTTGTAAGCTAGTTGTCGTAGGTTTGTAAGCCGCTTGTCGTGGGTTTGTAAGCCACTAAGAAGGTTGAAATGGGTTCCATCCCAAATGAAATTTGGAATGAAGATTTACATGCTATTATGAATTTATAATAAAGCTAGACACTTATTAGGAAATCTTGATCTTGATACTCATAAGTCTTCAAACTTGATTTCTTCATTCTTGATCTTTATACTGTACAGTCTTCAATAATCAGTACCTGCCTTATGTATATCCTGCATAATAACATTCATATATATATATAAACAATAGTGTTAGTATATAAGTTATAATAAAATAAGTTATAAAGGTTGTTGTCATCAAAACTATAATCTGCAGTTCCTAACAATCTCCCCCTTTTTGATGATGACAACCTTATAAAATATACTTACCGCTTCGATCATACCATAACTTCCCCTTACACCAACAATTCCTCCAAGCCTGCTATTTTAATTTTTTATAACTTCTCCCCCTTTGTCATCAACATAAAAAATAACCAATAAACCTTGAACTAAATAGAAAATGAGATAAACAAACATATGACATAAGAATAATAACTATGTATGAGTGAAATATAGCATCCTAAGTTAAATGGAATTCAAGATTTTATACACAAAATATTGTTTGTAGAAGAACATTAATTAAGATAACACTTATATACAAATTAACAAACCAATATATATACAATCAAGAAAGAGAAAAACGAAAAACGCTTAACGAGGACCCTTAACTATTGGTGATTTATTTATAGTTAATCCAAAATCTTTTAAATTTTGTTGCATATATACAACTTAAGAGCAAGGAAAAGCAGCAGATATGTATTCTGCTTCAGTTGTTGATAAGGATACAGTGTTTTGCTTCTTACTAAACTAGAAAACCAAAGAATGTCCTAGAAAGTGACAAGGTCCACTTGTACTTTTTCGGTCTGATTTACAACTAGTGTAATCAGCACACAATATGAAATTAAATCAAATACATCATTTTTACGGTAAAACAAACCATAATCTAAAGTATGTTTTGCATATGTTAAAGTTCTCTACAGCTTTTAAGTGAGTTTCTCTAGGTTGAGATTGGTATCTTGCACAGAGACAGACACTATGCATGATGTCAGGATGACTTGTTGTTACATAAAGCAGCGAACCAATCATTCCCCTATATATTTTTGATCAACATCTTTTGATTTATCTTCTTTACTTAAAGCAATATTAGTTGTCAATGGAGTTGGTTTCCCACTAGAAGTGGTCAATCCAAATTTATTAATTAAATCCTTAGCATATTTTTCTTGACTAATGAAAATTCATTCATCTAATTGTTTGATTTGAAGTCCTAAGAAGAAACTTAGTTCTCCCATACGACTCATTTCAAATTCTTTAGTCATTATATCTAAAAATTCTTTATTCATTATGTTATTTGTTGATTCAAATATTATATCATCTACATATATTTGTACTAATTGAATATCATTTTTGTTTCTTTTAATAAAAAGAGTTGTATCTATTTTACCAATTTCAAAACCAGATAGTACTAAATAAGATCTTAGTCTTTCATACCAGGCTCTAGGAGCTTATTTCAGATCATATAAAGCTTTCTTTAATTTATATACATGATTTGGAAATTTATTATCTTCAAAAAGTGGAGGTTGTTCAACATAAACATCTTATTTTAGAAAACCATTTAGAAAAGCACTTTTAACATCCATTTGATATAACTTGAAATTATTATAGTTTGCAGAAGCAAGTAGAATTCTGATAGCTTCTAGTCTTGCTAGGGTGCAAAGATTTCATCATAATCAATTCCTTCTTCTTGACAATAACCTTGTGCGACTAAACGAACTTTATTTCTCATGACCTCGTCAAGTTCATTCATTTTATTTTTATAAGCCCATTTTTTTCGAATTATACCTTTATCCTCAGGTCTAGGAACAAGTTCCCAAACATCATTTTCTGGTGAACTGAATCAATTTTTCTTGCATAGCCAGAATCCATGAATCATCAGATGGTGCTTCCTTTGGATTTTTAGGTTCAATAGTTGATATAAAAGCTACATTACTCATACTAATTAGTTGATTTCTTGTTTTAACTATAAATTCAATATTTCCTAGTATATTTTGTACAAGATGATTTTTAAAAGCCTATTCTTTATTAGGTTGAATGATTTCACATTTAGTTTCATTAGGTTCACTATTTAAAGTTACAAAATCTTCTTCGTCTTCTATTTGTATAGTATCTTTAAAATTATCATCAAAAGATACATGCTTTCTTTCTTCAATAGTGTTAATTCTTAAATTATAAACTCTAAATGCTTTACTTCTATTAGAATATCCGATGAAGATACCTTTGTCGAATATAGGTTCAAACTTATCTAAATTATCTTTTATATTAAGAATAAAACACTTACTACCAAAAACTTTAAAATAAGCTACTATGGGTTTCTTATTGTAAAGTAATTCATATGGTGTTTTATTAATTAATGGTCTAACTAAAATCCTATTTAATACATAACAAGCTGTAGCGACTGCTTCAGCCCAAAAGTTTTTAGGTAAGTTACTATCAGAAAGCATTATTCTAGCACACTCTTGATCGTTCTATTCTTACGTTCTACCACTCCGTTTTGTTGTGGAGTTCTTGGAAAAGAGAAATTAGGAGTAATGCCTTTTGATTACAGAAATCCTCAAAATTTTCATTTTCAAATTCTCCACCATGAACACTACGAATAGTTTTTATTCCTAAAGAAATATTATTTTGAATTCTTTTAGGAAAATTTTTAAATAATTTAAAAGCATCACTTTTAGGTTTAAGAAAAATTGTCCAAGTATATCTAGAATAATCATCTACAATTACAAAAAACATATTTATTGTGATTGATTGATTGAACTTGAGTTGGACCAATTAAATCTAAATAAAGTAGTTCTAGAGGTTTAGAAGTAGAAATCGTATCTTTTAGTTTAAATGAACTTTTAATAAGTATTCCCAATTGGCAAGCATCACATATACTATCTACTTTTAAGTTTAACTTGGGACGACCTCTAACTAAGTCAAGTTTTGATAACCAAGACAACAATTTGAAATTTAAATGACCAAATCTTTTATGCCAAATCCAAGGGTTACTTGATTAGCCAAAAGACATAAGTTATCATTTGAAATTTTCATATAAGGATGTAAATTTTTTCTCCCTAATTCCTTCAAAGATAATTTTTGACTTATTATCTTCGATGTGACACTTATCTGTTCCAAATCTGACTTTAAACCCTTTATCACATAGTTGACTTATACCATGCAAATTATGTTTTAAATTCCTAACTAGAAAAATATCAGAAATAAGAGGATTTTTAGAATTACTTACATTGCCGATGCCAATCACATATCCTTTTGAGTTATCTCCAAAGTTGACCAATCCACCATCTTGATATATAATGTCATTGAGTATCTCGGGATTTCCAGTCGTATGCCTTGAGCAGCCACTATCATGTATCCATTTATCTTTCTCAATTTGCACAGTTTGTCCATTGGTCGTTGATTTTTCAAAAGCCATGTAACATGTCTGTTCCTGCATAACAAACCAATTCGGTAGATAACTTGATTTTTCATAAAAACTATATGCAAACTTATAACACTTTGATGAAATGCATAAATTCAAACTAGTATTAAGTTTTTTTCGAAAAATGCCATTTTTAACCTTTCAAGTTTCAGATTATGAAAACTATGAAAACCTATACTCTAATACCAATTGAAATGGAGTGCAGATTAAGGATCTTAAGGTTAATTTAACACTAGAGGTGGGGTGAATAGTGTTTAACGAATTCTAAGACTTATATGGACTAATTTAAAAATTATGATATAAACAAATGCAGAACTCAATCACAGAATCAAACACAGATGCAGAAAGTAAATAAAAAGCAGTAAAAGGAAAGAACACACCGGATTTTATATTGATTCAGAGTTACCCTACATCCAGTCCTGCACAAAGGCAACACCTCGTACAGATTTTTATTATACCAATGTCGAGATTACAATCCTCAATTTCTAAAGGCCTTGAGGTACCCTCCTGCCTTCGAGTCCAGGGCAAACTCTCTTGATTTAAGGTACACAAGATCACACAATTGATTTCCAATCACAACCACACCTTACAGAGAGACTCGATAAACTTTTGATTACAAATTGATCCTATAACTCTAAATAGCACTTTGATCTTCGAGAGAGGGCAAAGAATCAAACAAGAATGAGATTCTAATTTGATTCACTTGAGAATTCGGCATGATCTTAAAAATATGAAAATTTTAGAATATGGATTTGTTAAGGAGTGAAGAAAATAGTTGGTTAAAAAATTCATTTGTGAAGGCTATTTATAAACCTGTAACGATCATAACCATTCGTGAAGAGATTTAAATGAATAGGCACTTCTTTTGAAAATTTAAACTTTTGAATTTAACGGCCACCATGTCGACATGGGTTATCCCATGATGTCAACATCCCTTAGTTAAAAACAGTGTAGAATTTGTTTTGAAACTGGTATTGAAAGAAAAACAAGATAAAATGCTTCTGGAGTAAAATAAATGAATTGTCCTATGTTTTAAAGTAAAGAAGAGTAGAAAAATATTTTTTAGAATGTATATATAAATTTGATTTTAAATCTCAAGTACATATATATTATAAAGGATATTTAAAAATCATAAGATAGTTTAAAAAACAAACGAAGTTTAAAACAAGATTTTATTTAAAAACAAAAACAAAGAATATTTTAAGGCTAAAACATCTTTTTGAAAATCTTTTGAAAAGATAATTTTTAAGGCTAAAATATTTTGAGAAGCAGTTTTGAAAATCATTTTGAAAAAAAAATTGAAGTAGTTTTGCAGGCTTCTTCCTTCAGAATATTCGAGAACTTGTACAAAACCAGGATGTTTGTGGGTTTGTAACCCACTTGTCGTAGGGTTGTAGGCTACCTGTCATGGGTTTGTAAGCCACTGAGAAGGTAGAAATGGGTTCCATCCCAAATGAAATTTGAAATGAAGATTTCCATGCTATTATGAAGATTTAATAAAACTAGACACTTATCTTGAAATTTTGATCTTGATACTCATGAGTCATCAAATTTAGTTTCTTCATTCTTGATCTTTATACTGTACACTCTTCAATAATCAGTACTTGCCTTATATATATCCTGCATAATAACATTCATATGTATCTAGTCAATAGTGTTAGTATATAAGTTAATATAAAATAAGTTACAAAAGTTGTTGTCATCAAAACCATTATCTTCAGTTCCTAACAATCTCCCCCCCTTTGATGATGACAACCTTATAAAATGTACTTACCACTTCGATCATACCATAACTCCCCCTTACACCAACAAGTACCCCTTATTCCAAGCTTACTATTTTTATTTTATATAACTTCTCCCCTTTTGTCATCAATAAAAATAACCTATAAACCTTGAACTTAATAGAAAATGAGATAAACAAACATATGACATAAGAATAATAACTATGTATGAATGAAATATAGCATCCTAAGTTAAATGGAATTCAAGATTTTATGCACAATACATTATTTTTAGAAGAACATTAATTAAGATAACACTTATATACAAATTAGCAAACCAATATACAATCAAGAAAGAGAAAAACGAAAAAAGCTTAATGAGGACCCTTAACTATTGGTGATTTAGTTATAGTTAATCCAAAATCTTTTAAAATTTGTTGCATATATACAACTTGAGAACAAGCCAAAGTAGCAGATATATATTCTGCTTCAGTTGTTGACAAGGATACGGTGTTTTGCTTCTTACTAAACCAGGAAACCAGAGAACGTCCTAGAAAGTGACAAGTTCCACTTATACTTTTTCGGTCTGATTTACAACCAGCGTAATCAGCATCACAATATGAAATTAAATCAAACACATCATTTTAAGGTAAAATAAACCATTATCTAAAGTATGTTTTACATATCTTAAACTCGGCTGCTCTACCCACCATTCCCCTTGACTGGCCGCAACTACCTCCCCCTCTATTTCCATTCGCCATCAACGACCCTGTCAAACTGCAAGTCTCCTCATGTCAAACGTAACTTCACCCGACAATACCCGCCCCAACCATCCCCTACCCTTCATCACCACCAAGCCCATGCTCGCAGCGCCCATAATTGAAATTCGATAGCCACCTTTACCAATCGTGCAAGTAGCAGCTCCATCGCCTTCCGCCCTAACCTCTCGTCAAACAGCCCATCGACGAGCACCCTTCAGCTTGTCACTGACCCGCCACACCATAGCTCGTAAAACCGAGCCTGCGTATATCTGGTTGCGGGTATATATATGTTGTAATAATATAAAGTATGGCTATAGTAATATGGATATAAATATAATATATTTTTGAAGTAAGTTTTAAAATATAATATATATGAATATTTTGATTTTTGTAATATATATATATATATGTTTTGATTTTTAATCTATGTGTTTTAAATTAAGTAATGACTTTGTAATATAATATATATGGATTTGATGTTAATATGTATTAATATTGGTTTATATATATATATATATATATATATTATTCTATATGTGTTAAAATAAATATTGATTTGAATATATATATATATACATATAGATTTTATTTTGAATATATGTTTTTAAATTGATTTTAGAGAATATATATATATATATATATATATATATAACATATATTTTGTTCAGTTTATATTAAGCTAGTTTTGATTTGTTCTCATCATTTGTCAACTTTGTTAGTCAAATTCATGTTCATCGTGCCATGCTTTGGAATACATGCTTGGAGTATTGCATCTTGTTCTGGTTATTTCTCCAGCCTCGAAAGGTGAGCGATCACTAACGATTAACATTTTATGATTAATATATTTAATTCACATGAAATGGCGATTGAAATATGCTTTAAATTTGAATTGTTAAGTTATTTAATTATTAAATATGATATGCCATTATCTGCCTTGCCTATGACAATATGACATCATAACCTATCGTATATATTATATTTAAATTTATCACCTATGATATACACCTATTGTTGATATGTTATTATGTATTTTTTCTCCCTCTGTAAGTTCCCAATCATTTTAGAAATTCCCTATGGGTTGAAATGATACAGACCTGAACGATTTTATACATTAAGGAAAATCGTTATGGGTTGGAATCATAAACCCAAGCGATTTTATTGAATTTTAGGATTGCAGGTTGAAACGATATACACTTGTAAATGTTAAATTTAAATAACGGATTGAAATGATAAATATCTGTATCACTTGACCATAGGATACGGACACCATTGGTCTATTTTCTAAAAATAATTTCCAAAATTTTGTATGGAATTATATAGGTTCTATTAAATTTGATTTTTAATATATAATAATTAAGTCTTTATTTTATATTTTAATATGAATATAAATTTAGATTTTAAATTATATGTTTTTGGAAATTTTAAAATTATAAGTTAAAGTTTTAAAATTGTAAATTATAAATTTTTAATTATAATTTTATTATTTTAAATATACATAAAATAAGATTCAAAATATATTTAATAATAATAAGATTTAATTTAATAAGAATCAATATATTAAAATTTATTGAGAATTTAATTTAACAAATAATATATAATATGTTTTTAAGTATTTATTAAAAATTTATATTAATATTGTGAAAATAGATTTTTCAATAACTTTAATGAATCAAGGTTGGAAAGATAAATTGAAATCGATTGAAATTGATTTTGTTTAAGAATTATATTTAAATCAGAATTGATTTGAAACTTATTTGTTTTGAGATTTTAAAAGATATAATTTTATAACTTGATCTTGATTAAAGGTGATTAAATGAATATGTTAAATTCAAATAAAATTGAGTTTTTAATATTTAATTTTGATTTAAATATGTAATTTGAGATTTCATTTAAAGTGATAAAAAGGATATTTTTGAATTTAAATATATTAAAGTTGAATATTGGATTTGAAGCAAATTTTTAATTTGATATTTTATTTAAATGTTATTTGAAAAATGATTAAGTGAATATTTCAGATTTAAATAAAACTAAAGTTGAATTTTGAAATATAAATAAAATTTATCAAATTAAGTTATTGTAAATTGTTTGAATATTTAACTTTGGAACCTATTGAATGGGATGTGGTTTAATTTTGAAATCAATATAAATTAAAAATGGTTTTTAAGAATTTGAATTGAATTTTAATTTTTGAACTGAGATTGATTTAAATTGAATTTTTGGAACTAGTTGATATTTAACTATAGTTGATATAAAATATTTTTAATATATAAACTACTTTTAATATACAAACTATTTAATATATATAAGCTATTTAATCTATAAACTATTTTTAGTTTACAACAATTTTAATATATATAAAGTATTTTCAATATTTAAACTGTTCAAGTTTGAACCGTTATAATCTAGATTTAATGGATTTAAGTGCGAATATTTTTATATGATGGTTTAAACTATTTTTTGGTTATGATTTCGAAAGTGAATATGATTTCGAAAGTGGTATGATTTGAAAAGAAGATGATATTTTGACATAATGTATGAACTGTTTGAAATATAAAAGACCACGGCGTGAAATAAGAATTTGGTTGTTAAAGAGAACGGGATCGGATATTGTCATACTCTCTGCCAATACCGAAAACCACTTTAATAACTATATACGTGGAACGAAGTAGGATGATTTGGCGACGATTCTTTATGAGGTATTAACGCCGCACTGACTTCCATAAGTTAGCTTGATGTGGCTAAAATAGGAGCGACATGGGCCAAGTGAGCTCGCTCCTCCGATCAGGCACATTTTTTCGATACCATTCTATTACTTTGTGATTTGATTGGGTGCACCTTTGATTTAGGAGTGTATCTCAAGGTGGGTGGTAGTAGCTGCTATGAGTTGCCATCAATTTGGGTGAGCAAACGATAGAATCCTACCCTGCTGTTGCCTCACGTTCCCTGTCACATGCCTTATCGCGCATTCTACGAGTTTGCTTTGTACCGTACCTATGAAGTGCCCTTTGGGTAAACCACCGGTTTGGTGGAGCTTACGAGACTGTATAGACTACGGGATTATATAAAACATGTTAAGGGGATATGGGTAACGACTTAACACTATTTTAATACTTTATTTCACTCATAGACATATTATAATAGCATATATTACTACATAGTAAATAGTTCCACAGATCCTTAGAGGATGAAAATCCCAAACATCCTTGGAGTTATATTGTATTTCGCTTGGACATTTCACTTGATTTGAATTTACTGGTATAAAAATACTAATCCTGACTCGAGTGTTTTGTGTTTTTTTATGCTCAGGTCAGACTGAGTGTCATAGCATTTGAGGCTCACTTTTGGAGTTTTGAGCTTTGCTTGATGATCTGAATTTGTCTATTCAGCTTTCCAGCAACTTCATTTTATTCAAGTTTTTTTTCAGACTTGTCATCGGTACTTGTATTAGTAACTTCTGTGTATTCGAGATATATATTGTACTTTACTTTAAACTCTGACGTTTATATAGTAGCTTTATAAACTACTATTTTCTATTTCCGTTGCTTATTATTATACTCTGTGTTTGAGATTCTATGATTGATTTAATTTACTGTATATGCTAAGTTTGGACAAATATAAATTAATAATATGTGGTTTTGAGCAATTTAAGTATGACGTGGGTGGATGATCTTCGATTTGAATGGTACGAGGTCCCAGGTCGTTACTGAGATGTTTACGAGGTTTTACATCTCCTATCCAGTGCCTAACATGTGCACAATAACTTAAGAGATGTTCGAGATTACCATCTTCTAAGGATCCGTTAAACTATTTACTATGTAGTAATACACGCTATTATAATATGTCTATCAATAAAGTAAAGTATAAAATAGCGTTAAGGCGTTACCCATATCCCTTTTAACATATTTTATATACTCCTGTAGTCTACACACTATCGTAATTCCTCCGCAACCTTGAGGACTATCAGAAGGTACTTCATAGGTACGGTACAACCCAAACTCATAAAGGCGTGGAAAGATATGTGACAAGGCACGCGAGGTATTGTCCAAGGTAGGATACTACCGTTTTGCGGATTTGAACTAGTGGTAACGCATAGCAGATACTACCGCCCACCTCGGAACACACTCCCAAAATCATATCGAGGGGTGGCCACCAAATCAAACATAAAGTAACAAATATGGTATCGAAGAAATGTGTCCGATCGGATGTGCAACCTCACTTGGCCTGGCATGGCTCCTGTTCAAGCCACATCAAGCTGACTCGAGAGAGTTAGAGCTTCATTAATACCTCATACAGAATCGTTCGCCAAACCATCCTACATCATTCAGGAATCTCCACCACGAGCACAGTTGTTAAAGTGGTTTTCGGTATTGGCAGAGAGTATGACAATATCCGATCCCGATCTCTTTAACAACCAAATGCTTGTTACACACTGGATGGTTCTTTTACATTTCCAAAATCATTTCATATTGATATCAAAATATCATATTATCAAAATCATATCACTTACGAAATCATATTCACTTTCAATATCATATTTGCAAAATAGGTTAACCCTTATTCCAAATCGTCATATTTACTCAAAATATGTCATCTT
Organism: Allium cepa; assembly: GCA_030765085.1. Taxonomy (NCBI): domain Eukaryota; kingdom Viridiplantae; phylum Streptophyta; class Magnoliopsida; order Asparagales; family Amaryllidaceae; genus Allium; species Allium cepa. The sequence goes on along the minus strand of CM060929.1, from coordinate 988,643,883 downwards.
ACTAGAAAATATCACTTCAAATCCCAACTTAGGTTATAACATCATTTAACCATATTTGCTTTTAAATCCAGGAGTTAAATATAAACAATTCAGCCTTGCACGGTTTGAATTTTTTAAAATAGTTTAGATAGTCACAAATAATTTCAAAATAATTTAAATATAGTTTTAAAATAGTTTAAATGGTTTAGAATACATTTAAATTAAATTAAAATAATTTAAAATAGATTAAAATAGTTTAAAATAGATTAAGGTTAAAATAGTTTAAAGTAGTAAAAATAGTTTAAAATAGATTACAATAGCTTAAAATAGTTTAGATACTTTAAAATAGACTAAATAGCTTAAAATAGATTAAAACAGGTTTAATATAACTTCATAGTTCAACATAAATTGGTTTGAAAATCAAAATAAATCTGAGTTTAAAATAATATATTTTTAAAAAGTTTATATTAAAATAATAAATTTGAAAGTAATATAAATTAAACTATTTCCATTTAAAAAATCTAGACTTTATCCGGCTTTTGACTTAACAAACTCAATTTTTATCTTTCAATTCAAATTCACAACAAAACCATTTAAATCTATGTCGATTTCAAATCTATATTTAAACTATAAATTTAAACTTCTTCAAATTTAGTAGATTTTAAAGTTTAAATATTAAAACATTTTCAATAATTCAATTTCGATCAACTTCATTTATACTTCAATTTTTACTTTAAAATTTCAATTTAAGTCCTTTAAACAATTCATTTAAACCAATTTCGATTTCAACATTTAAAGCTTGTATTTTCAAAAATGATTCCGTCTATAAAAATCAATTTTTATTTCAAAATATCATTTTATTGAATTCAAAATTTTAGGATTTAAAATCATTTAATTTAACCAATTTGGTGTCCATATATAATTTTCTATCCTATGGTTAAGTCATACGGATCTCCATCGTTTCAACCCGCAATAATTTAAAATTTACGGTATATATCATTTCAACCCGAATCCCGAGTTAAAATTCAAAATCCATAAAATCGCTCGAGTCTATCATTTCAACCCATAATGATTTTTCCCTAATCTATCGGATCCCTCGGGTATGTATCATTTCAACCCATAGTGATTTTTCCTAAAAATAAACTAAGGGAACTTGCAATGTGATAATAATATATAATATAACATCCAGTCATTCAATATCAAAAATTAAACATCCATCACAATCATCATTCAAATCAACCAATCAATAACAACAATTTGACTGATTAACATTAACAGGTATTAATTGGCAAATTAAAATTCAATATTAAATTAAATGATAATTATATTCAATAACAGATTTAACTGGAATGACGATTTAAACATATCAAACAGCAATCAATTAACTTCTACTCACATTGTATATTTGATTTAACTAACAAAAGATAATTTAGTAGTTGTGAGTGAGTTAAAACACCCACCTCTTATTTTTCAATCGATTTAAAATCCAATTATAGGGCGAAATTTGAACAGTCACAGAATTCGACCAAACCAGTTCCATAATAACCGGAATTTTGATACGATCGTGATGGAGAAAACCGTGCATGAATCCGAGCTCGTATGCACAAAATATTGAAATTTGAAGTTATACAATTTGGATTATAAAATAAATAGAATAAAAAATAATAAAAAGAAACAAAACACGCTCACCCTCCCTCAAACCCAAGCATGCACCATGTTGTACGAACCCATAGTGACAGCTGCTATGAAAACCCTAAGTTGAATGCATCTTCTACCGACCGTGGCTAGCCAACCACCTTTGAACGTGTCGCCTTGAGTTAGCTACCCCCTACCGACCATGACCTGGCCTCGAGACCCCCCATCGACATCATATAAGCCAACCGCTGCCACTAAGCTACAAAACCCTAATAGAATTGTTTACGCCTATCTGACCATCATCTCGCAGAATGAACTAATCCGATGCACTCCCCTCGCAAATATCCACACGACGGTACCCCCGAATCGATGATCCATTGTTGTTGATCAACCACCGAACGAACAACCGAGAATGCTTCGGTTAATTTCAGACAAACCAACAGTCGAATGTAAAAATGAATAACAGATATAGATTATGCTTGTCGAGATCTTTCCAATGATTTATAATTTGACATTGTTTGGAGAGTTTAAATTTTTCGATTTGGTTTCAATTTGCAATTGAATTTGGGAATTAAGGTTTCCGCCATTTAAGAAGGAGGAACGGATAGATAGAATTATGCATAATGGAATAAGGAATAAAAGGCCGCTAGGGTTTATAACAGCCTATATATAGGAAAAGGTAGATAAGAACGAATGGATAGATCAAAATGGGCGAAAATGATAACGACGACTCGAAATGCATGTTTCGTTCCCAAAACGAAAGTAGGTCACCCAATATATCAAAATAGATGTTTTCGATATTTTTAAACTTAATGGAACAAGTTTCAAATCCTAATTCAAAAGTATATAGAAGTTAGTTAAAATCAGATTATTTTAGTTGAATTTATCAAATTAATTTTTACGTGTTTCGAGCCCGCACGATCAAACGACAAATCCGATTGCTACGAAACTTGAAATCCTACAATAATTCACCATTACAATCTGATGAAACCGATTTCGTTGGAATCCGAGACAGTGGCCAAAATGGCAAAATTTTACATTAATTAAATAAATTATTATTAAATTAAGTTTAATCACTTTTAATTTCAAACTTAAAAGTTAAGCATTTTCATCATTCTTGATTACGTAGAAATGAATAGCCTATTAAAATAAATTTCCATGTTAGTCCAAAAATTAAACATTACACAAACTTTAGGGTTTCATTGTAATAGTAATAAGTTCGTTAATTATAATTTAATTTACAATAAATTCATTTATTTAGATTTACATTCTTCTTATTTAATAAACAATACTCTATGAATATAATTAACGTTAGTTTACATTTTATCGTATTTTTAATCTACAGTTAACGTCTTTTACCATATTAATTTCAATAATTAATCACATAAATTTTATAGATTTCCAAATTAATTTCGAACAAATTAAACAGAGAGATGTCAAATAATCATTGTTACTTTTAAATACTTTAATCATATCAATAAATTTGTTATTTACAAACAAACGTTATACAACTTACACACCACTGACTTCATATTCATTTCAATCGACTACATATAATCTCACCATTTAATTCAACCTTTAATTTATTTCCTTGTTTACAATTATCATCAAATCAACTTTACAATTATCTCAATTGATTGAAATTACATTAAAATAGTTATCAATTAGATTAAACCAACACTATTAAATTACATTCTAATTGTTTTCTCATTAACAAATCATAAATTTTTAACTTTTTCACAATATTAAATTCAAAAATCTTATTTAAATTAATATTTTAATTATCAAAAATTACGAGTCGTTAAACTCTCCTCCACTCAATACTTTTCGTCCTCGAAAAGGGAAAGAAGAAATTAAGATACTAATATATTTTATTCAAAATATTAATTTATAATAATTAATTTACATAACTTAGTATTTTAAATAAAATATACCAATTAATAAATAATTAAATCATCATATTCAAGTTAATAAAAGCTTGAAAATATTTCACTTGAACAAAATTTTCCAAGTCCCAAATTCATCAACAATTTCGGTAGTCTCCTTTGTACAGAGAGGTCTGGAAAAATAATAATATCAATAATAACGTATAAATATATATCATATTTAACAATATATATCCAAAACCATGGGAAAAACAATATAATATCGCTATAAAACTGTAATCCGAAAACGTACCTATTTTTCGGGCAAACAACTTTATTTATGAAACCAAAAGCAGTAGTCATTGCTTCCATTAACCTGTATTTCGCTTATATAATCTAAAATAGTGAGAATTGAGTAAAAGAGAAATATTATAGCTGTTACCATTAATAACAAAAGCAATACAACATAAATAACTATCATATTCAAACAAAACAACACGGCCATTATATACAACAAGGAATCAACCATACATTCATAGCAACCAAAACTAATTGGTTGTTCAGGTTTCAGACATTTTTTTAATCGTACAAGGCGATAAATAAACTATCAAGTGTACCCTATGCTTAACAGCCTTAAATAATTACTTAATAGATTATTTATACATTCTTATGCAGTTAGAAGTATCCTTTCCAAATATCTCATAAGCCAAAACAACCAAGAATTTCAAATATCATTTAAGTTTATTCTTATTAATTCCCTCTCACATCATTATTTACTTTTTATTTATTTCCAATTATTCATATAATATCTTCTTTTCCATTCATTTACATTCATTTACTTACATAAGTGATTTCCATTCAATTATTTAGAACACCCATAATCAATTCCCAAAATATTATGTAAGTCTCTTTGCAAATTTAATTCACCATTATTGTTTACTTTGATTTCCATTTGATGTCAATATTCATTTGTGAATTAACTCATAATTAAAAAAAATTCTCTTTTAACTTCACATTTATTCTTTCATATACAGTATTATTGAATATTACATCTATTTTTGAGTCATTTCAAAAATTTTGAAGCTATAATCATTTACTTATTATATTATTCACTTTTACAATCCATTGAAATTATAAATAACTTCAAGCATTAACTTAAGTTAATAATATTCTAATACATCTTAGTTCTTTATTTATAAACATAATTCAATTGAACACTTTCTTTATTTAAGCTTTACTTGTATAATATTCTATTACATATTCCTATTAAACATAACAACTTTTTAAACATTTCTGTTAAGTTATATATATATATATATATAAATTCTTTTAGAATATAATTGAATATTACACAAGTTTATCACTGTCATTTTAATTAACAAAATGTTTAATAATTACATCTTCTAAATTTTCATTACCTTTTAATTTATAAGTGACAGCCTTCAATTTCTTTACATCTCTTTATCACCTAACTCTTAATTTCTTATTATTCAGGCTAGAAGTTTCCAATTATTAATATAATCAAGATTTCATTCATTATAATAATTAAAATTTCTAATTTACAGAAACCATTTTTTTGGAATGGTACTTTATATACAACAAATGACTGGAACAACGTATCGCATGTCAATAAACATTCAAATCACGCTACGTAGGTTTCGAACTTGTGACCTCTCACACAGAAGTCAAATCACGCTACGCAATTTCTAATTTACAGACACTTAAGAACTAAATACCGGGTTCTGTTTTCAAATCATTTTAAAATTATACACACACACACACAAACTCAAAGCTTTTATATATCCAACGATATATAGAAACTAAAATTAAGATTTGTTTATTAAACAAATGTTGTAGTAAAACTACACAAGCGGGCTTTCTACTTTGAAATTTGAAAATGAACATCAATGATGCATGCACTCATCACCGAAATTATTTTTCGACGACAAGAGGGGAGTAAAGAACTTATTTCCCTTTTTAAAAAAAAATCTTTTAAACGTCTCTTTCAAATCACATTGAAAATATTTATATCCAAAAATACTTCTAACTAATACTAATATTATATTCCAAAATATTTTGAAAAACAATTTCAAAACCTCGGAACTTAGGTTCCAATTATATTTACTTTAGTTGTAATCCCTATTTTACAACCAATATTTATAAAATTTCTCTACCTAACATACAACCAATCACATCCAACTATATCATTTATAAGAATAATTCTTTTATATACAAATATAATGCTAGGTAAAATTATTTCATTTACCTATATTTCAAAATAATATTGTGTCGGTCTGCCCTATTAAGTATTTAGAAATCCCTATCGATACCATAGCGTCCTATCTATCGATCAGAATTTATAAATACTAAGAAGAACAAATTAACACAATATAAAACATTTTATTACACTAAAAAGTACACTCTCTTATATACACTCTGACTCATTCTAGGGTATTAGTACCATTTCTCTAATTAGTCATACCCGACAAAGCTAAGGTTATCGCTGAACCAAGGCTTTGATACCAAATGTAACGGCTCGCCTTTTTGGACGGTTTAAGCAAACTTATATGCCAACTCAAACCATTCAAAAGGGAGGATTGTTATGCATAAATAAAAAAAGACAAGAATGTAAGAAAAATAAAACGCAGAATCTCATAGCGAAATGACAAAAATATAATAATCAAATAAACAGTTCATGGAGCTGTTTTACAAATACATTTAATTACACTTTTACAACACATATTAGAGTTACATACAACAGAAATAAATAAATAATATAGCGGAACAATATGATGCAGTGGAATAAATATAACAAATAGTAATTATATACTAAATCTTCGTCTACGTCCTCCAGAAATAAGGTCTTCAATACAAAAAAGCTCAAACTGACACGAGCGTAATGGAAAGACAAAACACTCGAATCAAAACTAAAAGATCTTGTGTAATTTAAATCAACAGTAAATAAATATGAGTGTAACGGCTCCAGAGATGTTTATGAAGTTTTACATCTCTTATCCAGTGTCTAATGTGCATATAATAACTTAAGAGATGTTCAGGATCACCGTCTCCTAAGGATCCATTAAACTATTTAGTATGTAGGAATATACGCTATTGTAATATGTCTATCAATAAAGTAAAGCATTAAAATTGCGTTAAGGCGTTACCTATATCCCCCTTAACACATTTTTATATATTCTCATAGTTTATACAGTACTGTAATTCCTCCGTAAACTGGAGAGCTATCAAAGGGAACTCCATAGGTAAGGTGCGAACCACACTCGTACTAGGCATGATAAGGCATGTGACCAAGCACGCGAGGCAATGCCCAGGGTAGGATACTACCTTTGCGGATCTTGACTGGTGGTAATGCATAGCAGCTACTACCGCCTACCTTGGAACACACTTCCAAAATAAAATTGAGGGGTGGCCACCGAATCAATCACAAAGTAACAAATATGGTATCGAAGAAATGTGTCTGATCGGAGGTGCGACCTCACTTGGCCTAGATTGGCTCCTGTTTTAGCCACATCAAGCTGACTCGAGGGAGTCAGGGCTACGTTAATACCTCATACAGAATCATTCGCCGGACCATCATACTTCATTCTGAATTCTCCACCACGTGCAAAGTTGTCAAAGTGGTTTTCAGTACTGACAGACAGTATGACAATATATGATCCCGGTATCTTTAACAACCAAACACTTATTGCACACTGGATGGTTCTTTTACATTTTCAAAACCATTTCATATTGATATCAAAATGTCATATTCTCAAAATCATATCACTTTCGAAATCATATTCACTTATGAAATCATATTTTCAGTTTAGGCTAAACCTTCATTTCCAAATAATCATATTTACCAAAATATGTCATTTCACTAGAAAATATCACTTCAAATCCAACTTAGGTTATGACATCATTTAACGATATTCGCTTTTAAATCCAGGATATAAATATAAACAATTCAGCCTTATACAGTTTGAATTTTGTAAATAATTTAAATAGTCATAAATAATTTCAAAATATTTTACAAATAGTTTTAAAATAGTTTAAAATACTTTAAATGGTTTAGAATAGATTAAAATTAGATTAAAATAGTTTAAACTAGTTTAAAATAGATTAAAATAGTTTAAAGCGGTTAAAATAGATTAAAATAGCTTAAAATAGTTTAAGTAGTTTAAATAGATTAAATAGCTTAAAATAGATTAGAATAGGTTTAATATAGCTAATAGTTTAATACAAAATGGTTTGAAAATCTAAATATATCTGAACTTAAAATGATATATTTTTAAACAGTTTATACTAAAATAATCAATTTGAAAGTAATATCAAATTAAACTATTTTCATTTCAACAAATCTGGACCCTATCCGACTTTCAAATTAACGAATTCAATTTTTATCTTTCAATTTAGATTCCCCTTAAAACCATTTAAATCCATGTCGATTTCAAATCCATGCATAAACTATAAATTTAAACTACTTCAAATTTAGTAAATTTCAAAGTTTAAATATTAGAACATTTTCAATAATTCAATTTCGATAAACTTCATTTATACTTCAAATTCAACTGTAAAATTTCAATTTAAATCCTTTAAACAATTCATTTAAACCAGTTGCAATTTCAACATTTAAAGCTTGAATTTTCTAAAATAATTTAGTTATATAAATTAAATTTTATTTCAAAATATCATTTAACTGAATTCAAAAATTGAGGATCTGAAATCATTTAATTTTACCAATTCGGTGTCCGTATATAATTTTCTATCCTATGGTCAAGTGAAAGGGATCTCTATCATTTCAACCCGCAATAATTAAAGTTTACGGGTATATATTATTTCGACCCGCAATCAAAATTCAAACCATAAAATTGCTTGAGTCACCATTTCAACCCATAACGATTTTTCTCTAATCTATCTGATCGTTCGGGTATGTATCATTTCAACCCACGGTGATTTTTTCTAACAATAAACTAAGGGAACTTGCAGTGTATTAACAATATATAAATATAACATCCAATCATCCAATATCAAAAATTGAACATCCATCACATCCTCATTCAAATCAACCAATAAATAACAACAATTTGACTGATTGTCATTGACTGGTATTAATTGGAAATTTAAAATTCAATATTAAACTAAATGGCAATTATATTCAATAACAGATTTAACTAGAATGACGATTTAAACATATCAAACAGGAGTCAATCAACTTCTAATCACATCAAACATTTAATTTAACTTACACAAGATAATTTAGTAGTTGTGAGTAGGTTAAAACACTCACCTCTGATTTTTCAATCGATTTAAAATCCAATTGTAGGAAAAAAATTAAACAGTCTCAGAATTTGACCAAACCAGTTCCATAATTTCCATAATTTCAATACGACCGCATCGGAGAAAACCGTGCACAAATCCGAGCTCGTATGCATAAAATATTGAAATGTGATGTTATACGATTTGGATATTAAAATAAATTGAATAAAAAAATAATAAAAAGTAATTAAAACACGCTCACCCTCTCTCTCTAGAAACCCAAGCATGCACCATGCTATTCGAACCCATAGTGACAACTGCCACAAAAACCCTAAGTCGAACGCGCCTCCAACTGATCGCGGCCAGCCAACCACCTCTAAACGCGTCGCCCTGAGTTCGTAGCCCCTTGCCGACCACAACCAGGCCTCGCGAACCCCCATCGACATCATAAAATCCATCCGCCGCCACTAAGCTATAAAACCATAATTGAATTGTTTATGCTGATCTGACCATCACCTTACCAAATGAACCACTCTGACACACTCCTCTCACAAATCTCCATACGATAGTACCCTCGAATCGATGATCCATCGCTGTTGATCAACCACCAAACAAACGATCGAGAATGCTTTAGTCAATTTCAGTCAAACCAACAGCTGATTGTAAAAATGAATAATAGATCTAGATTGCATGAGTGCTTTCCAATGATATATAATTTGACATGGTATGGAGTGTTTACATTTTTCGATTTGGTTTTGATTTGCAATTGAATTTGGGAATTAGGGTTTTTTCCATTTGAGAAGGAGGAATAGACAGATAGAATTATAGATATTGGAATAAGGAACAAAAGACTGCTAGGGTTTATAACATCCTATTTATAGGCAAAGGTAGATAAGAACGAATGGAAAGATCGAATTGGGTCGAAATGATAACAACGACACAAAAAGCGCATTTCGTTCCCGAAACGAAAGTAGGTCATCCCATATATCAAAATAGATGCTTTCGGTTTTTTTAAACTCAAGGAACAAGTTTCAAACCCTATTTCAAAAGTATATAGAAGTTAGTTAAATCAGATTATTTTAATTAAATTCATCAAATTGATTTATACACGTTTTGAGCCTGCACGATTAAACGACAAGTCCGATCGCTACTAAACTTGAAATCCTTCAATAATTCACCGTTACGGATTCAATGAAATTGATTTCATTAAAATTTGAGACAATGGCCAAAATGGCGAATTTTCATGTTAATTAAATAAATTATTATTAAATTAAATTAATCACTTTTAATTTCAAATTTAAAAGTTAATCATTTTCATCATTCTTGATTATATAGAAATGAATAACCTATTAAATAAATTTTCGTGTTAATCCGAAAATTAAATATTACAGAAATTTCAGGATTTAATTGTAATAGTAATAAGTTCATTAATTATAATTTAATTTCCAATAAATTCATGGGGTTTTTTGGCTCAAGGAAAAAGTTGAAGAAAAATTTAGTTTTAGGGACAAAAAGTTTGCATTTTAGGCCGAAGGATAATTTTTAGTGTAAATCACAAAATAATAGTTGTAAATATTATTTTCTGTTTATACTAAAAAGTGTTCTTCAGACTAAAAAAACAAACTTGTTGTCCCTGAGGCTAAATTTTTTTGCAGCTTCTTCCCTATGTCTATTTTCCTGTAAATTCATTTATTTAGATTTACATTCTTCTTATTTAATCAACAATACTATGTGGCTATAACTAACGTTAGTTTACATTTTATTGCATTCTTAATCTACAATTATCATGTTTTACCATATTAATTGCAGTAATTAATTACATGAATTTTGTTGATTTTCGAATTAATTTCAAACGAATTAAAAAGTGAGATGATAAATAACCATTGTTACTTTTGAATACTTTAAACTTATCTATAAGTTTATATTTACGAATAAACATTATACAACTTACACACAACCGACTTCATATCAATTTCAATTGATTACATATAATCTCACCCTGTAATTCAACCATTAATTTATAGTTTTTTTACAATTATCACCAAATTAACTTTACAATTATTTCAATTGATTGAAATTACATTAAAATAGTCATCAATTACATTAAACCAACATTATTAAATTACATTCTAATTGTTTTCCCATTAACAAATCGTTAATTTATAATTTTTTCATCATATTAAATTCAAAATTTTTATTTAAATTAATATTTTAATCATCGAAACTTATGGGTCGTTACAATCCACATTTGGGCAAAAGGATTATTCATTCTCATTTTAACTTTCCATTGTCATTGAATAGATTCGTTTACTTTTATTCCTAATGCCAGAGCAAAAATAGGCTTTTCTTCCATATGAAATGGATTCATGCTCCATTTGTTTAGATTGTATTATGCAATTTTCTTCTTTTCCGCTAAGCTTCGGAGGGCTAAATTTTTTAAGTTCAATACCAGCTCCTCACTATACCAAGATGTAATTCGATAAAAGGGGAATAAACCAAGTTTGCCTCTGAAGATCGTTGTTGAGAAATAGTCATTATGAATGCTTCTAGAAGAAAAATAATCGACCTTAAGTTCAATTCTCATTGAAAGCACCAAAATGTTGGTCCGAAAAGGCCTAACTTATATTCAAGTCTAATGCGGGATAGAGAGTTCAAGAATACTTGCGCAAGTCTTTTATAGTTCAATAGTCGAGTAATTAAATGTGTAAATAGTCAAATGTCCAAGTCCACAATTACAAAGTCTCAATTACAATATGACCTAGGTAGCCGTTAATGTCCTAAAATCAAGTTCTATCAATTTGGAAGTTACAAAATGAAAATGCAGAAGAAGACTAGTTCAAAATTCTCTCCTTCGTAGTAGGGGTACATGCTTATTTATATGTATAGAAAAATTATGCCAGTAGATCTCTAACACATGGCAATCATACAAGGTTAACGATCAAGATTTTGCTAACATGACACATTGCATATTTGACTTGTGACATAACTCACCCTTGTTCTGTTCATGATGATGTGGCATGGATGGGGCAATCATGGACAGCCATGTAGCTTAATTGGGAAGTCATTTTTTAGTAATTTCCTCAACATGTGATAATACTTCCTTCAAGATATGTGATAGTACTTCCTTCAAAATGCAATAGCTTTGGTGTCCTTTAATATGCGATAACTCAATCTATGATGGCTACATCATTTTTTATTTGCCATGGCTTCATTATTTTCAACTTTTGATATCTTTGACATATTAACTTACATTAGCTTTTACATTCTTAACTTGCAATGACTCGTTCTTCTAAACATGTGATTGCTCCATTATTCTAAATATGCGATGGCTCATTCTTGTCAACATGTGATAGCTCTACCATTCTCAATATGATGTCCCATTCTTGTCAACATGCGATAGCTCCATCATTCTTAATATTCGATGGCTCATTCTTGTCTTGCAATAGTTCTATTGTCCCAACTTGTGACACATTTGTTTTCCTCAACCGGTGGTAGCATGTTATATATCATCATGCGATAATTTCTCGACTTACGATGGTTTGTTCATCTTTAACTTGCGATGGCTTGATCTTCTCAACCTTCGATGGCTTGTCCTGTTTACACTTAAAAATTTAGTCTGTAACATTATAGACATAATTTTTTGAGAAATATACTATCCAAGAATAAATGGATATGATAGTGATTTAGTGTTCTTTTGGCCTCAATTAGATGAAGATTGCAGGGTTTGTAGTCAACTAGGTGAACTAAGGAGACATTTCTAAAGGTATTTGATGTGAAAACTTATTTACAACATAAAAAACCCGATTTCGCCATCAAGCTTTCCCCAACTTAACATTTAATTTATATGTTATATGTTCATGTGTACAATTTGACGTACATGTTTCTTCATCCAACGATTCTTGTTTAATAATGGTTTAATTAGTTCGGTATTGCTTATTTTAATATATAAAAATCAGAGAAAGGAATCACAATCTCCATTAATATTAAGGTTTAGTGGTACCAAACTTCTGTCTCTTTGCTATAGGGAAAAACTTTTTTTGCAAGTGAGGATGTTTTTTTTTGGAGAGAAATGTGTGATCCTTAAAAATAGAGGAGAGCACACATGTGTGTATGTGTGTGTATCACTGAAAACAGTGGTACTGCCAACATGCCTGACATGTATCTAATCATTATACAAAAACAATGAAAATGACTCATGTACAACTAAAATGAGCTCCGACAAGGACACCACCCATTACACCTCATTATCGAGCTCCGGCAAGGCCACCACCTGTAATGAGGTGTTAGAAGTACCCAAAAATCATGAAGCAACTCAGTGCTGACGATATCAATAGATAGCTCCAGATGAGAGACAGAGATGTGGAAGAACTGGAAAATGTGGACGATTTATCTCCCGTAATGAAAATCCAGAAAAAAAATCCACACTGCAAATGTGGATGATCCAGAATGAAGAATGTCACTTTGAAGACGCGGAAGAACAGGAAAGAATGCCTTGCTTTGAAAGCGAATGATCGAGAATGAAGAACGACATCCTATAAACGTAGAAGAATTAGGAATAACACCTCACTACGAATGCGGAAGATCCAGGAAGAATGTCTCGCTATAATCCTGCCATCAACCAACCTGAGAACCTGTAAATAGTAATCTAGCACTATTTCTAGCCTAGACCTGTATTCGTAAAAGAAATTAAAGAAAAATATAAGAATTATACACATATATGTATATAAGTGAAATATATATATACAAATATGTATTAAAGAAGTAAAAGTAATTGTACTATAGCTAAAATTATGAGACGGAAAAGCAACAAAAATAAGGAACAGACTAAAAAAAGAATCCAAGCTCATTAAGCAACATCTTAACCAACACTAAAGATATAAAAAAACAATTTTTAAATTATCTTATGCTCCTTCAATCAAAAGGGAATTATGATAATCTGTAAAATCATCATTCAAATTATAAAAAATGTTAATGCTATAAGTAGTAATATTAAAAATATCGTTATTACATCTAAATATCTTAATACTATTATTAACTTTATTAAGATATTCTTTGAAATGATTATTTTTGCAAATGAGGACATATATGCAAGTATATCACACAAAACATGTTTTTACGAATAATTTAAGGAATTTTCTATCGCTCGTTTAAATCTCAAACACCTTCATCTGGTGAGTGAAATATTAGGACAGACATCCCTACCCATCCACACATACTTACAGTACTATGTCTCTCTTCTTTGATTTTTATTTTTTTCCCAAAATCCCCTTGTTATTCATCTGAAAAAGCTATATTTTGTTCTCCATTCACTACGCCATAGATGGCCTTCTGCAACATTTTTGCAAGGTGTTGGTAGGTAAAATGTTGCGATAGCTATACAATTTTGGTCCTAATGCAAGGTTGAATTTTTGATGTTGCCTTAGCCATAAAAATGTGTTGCTCTAGCTAAACAAGTGTAATTGATGCAACATTTTTTTATAGTGTTGCTATAGCAGACCTTTGCATATCCTTCGCATCGATCCACGTCCATCTACCAAGGCAAATCCTACGTTGGAGAACGTGACACCTCATCAATCCGAAGAACACCCCTCCTTGATCTTTTAGAGTCGCAAAGAAAAAAGTCTCCGCAAGTAACGTTTTATTTTCATTCTTCTCTGTCGATTTCAGTTAGGGCTTCGATTTGGGGGTTCCCGATTTCGCTTCGATCCAGGCTCCGGCTCGCTCCAGTGCTCCACCGCAAGTCATCCTCCTTCGCAAATCACCCTCCACCGCAACCGCAAGTCAGACTCTTTTCCTCCACCGCTCGATGTAGTCTCCTCCTCAACTGATTCGATTGCAAGCTGGGTTTCACGAATTCAAAGCACGAAATCGATTTTGCCTGGAAGGAATTTCGAACAGAAACGTGATGTCTGGAAGCTCGAACCGGGAACGAAGAATCGCGATTCGATTTTGCCTAGAAATTGTACTAACTTCTCTAAGGTATTTTCATTCCCTACTTTTGCTGTTCCTATTTCTCCTTTTAATTTTATTTGCTATAAGGTGCTGAATTGTGAGTTATTGATTAAGTAATTCGGATATTATTTCAAAAGAAAGAATTTAAATGTTATTTAATGATTTCATTGTGATTGAATAATATTCACAGTTTGTGCCTTGCCTGATTTCATGTACGAACAGAAGCAATGTAAAAATGTTCACAAATAAACCCAAAACCAAAGGCTTCTCCAATATGATCACCCCAAATCTTGTGTACGAACAGAAGCAATGTAAAAATGTTCACAAACCACCTGCAGCTCCACCCTAAAAGATGAACTGGGAGCTTCATGTCTTCGATGATCCGGGATTATACGGGAGATGAATGCTAACAAAGGATTCAGTCTCCTGAAAAACCCGCAACAGTATGGTAATTTAATTACAAGAATTTTTCAGGCTATGTGGTTTACATCTTCTTCTAGTATGGTTTATCATATATTTATGCTTGCCCATGTAAAGAGCATGACCTATACATGTATTGATTATTTATTAATTTGTAATGGTCTTTCATTTGCATTACTTATAAAGATACAAGAAGTTGCTCTATCCCTAGTCACGATGGGGTGTACATTAGTCTTCATGGTATGAGTGTTGAAGAAGGTATATACCACTGTTCTTGCATCATATTTAGTCGTTTATTATCTTTTTTTAATTAGCATTATTAACATTGTTTAACGTATATGTTTTTTCTTTTTATGTCTAATCATAGGTTCAACTGGTGGAGACATGTTACTGGACTGTACTTATCAAGCTATTACAGCAAATATGTCCTACGAGGATTTGTTGTAAGCTTATTTTAATGTTTATGAAAATCAAATTTGTTGATTACTATCATGGTTTTAAATCCAGGATTACCATGTGCTACTGCTTGGTGTGTTTGTAGGCCGGCTGTGTTTTTGAAAACCATATCTTTGGACATGAATCATTTGTCCACTACAGCTGATATAGTAACAAAAGAAGGTTGCATGTGTAACATTGTCAAAAATGAAGGACTAGTTTACAAGTATGAATACTCTGTTGTTTTCCGTCAAATATTTCCACTAAAAGTAAAGATAACTGATGAATTGAATGATAAAGTTTTATCTACTGCTATTTGATTTATTTCCCAAAACACTTGTTAAGATGATAAAAAATAGTTCTAACACACCATTTTGTTTGAAATCTTGTTATAAAACCATATTGTTTTTTATTATATCACTATTGTACAATTGCACTATTGTTAAAAAATATGTATACTAACATCAAAAATCTTTAAATTGCTATTCAGTTTACTATACAGTTGAGTAATAAAAAATATGTTTTTTTCTATTGTGTGTTTGCTGTGCTCAAGTGGCTTGGACTGTGGAGACTGAACCTATGATATTTTTGGTGAATGAATATAGATGTTAACACAGGTGCGTTTACAACAAATAATCCCAATTTGGTAAAATCTGAATTATAAGTTTTAACACAGGTGCATTTACATCAATCATAGATGTTGTCACTATGGTATAAGGTCTAAATGATATTGATGAGGCATAGTTGAATAGCATAAAAATTGGGAAGATTCCTAAATTTTATGCTATTTAACTCTTGCCTTATCAATATCATAGGTAATCTGAAGATTGTGGACTTTGGTTAAGCGCCTTTACTGGGCTGGATGTGTTGCTTCACCCTACGTGTGGGACTCCGGCTCATGATGTGATGGCGCAAAGGTAACCTAAATTCTCATCGCGCAAAGGTAACCTAAATTCTCATCACGCAAAGGTAACTAATAATATTATTTAGTTATTTTCAGCAAGTAATTTCCTTTATGTTATATACCTGATTATTTCAGTAAGCAATCCAATTTGGTCTTTGAAGTATTATACTTCATAGAATTTTTTTAATTAATAAATGCTTCAACTTGGGTTTTAAATACAGAATTAGAAATAACATCTATAATTTATAAGTGCTTCAACTCCAAAACATTTCTAAAACTTCTTTTGCTATATGTTGTCTCAATAAATGTTGGAATAAGAGTGTCTTGATTGCATATATGCTTAATTGACGCACTTGGTGATAAATTTAGTCAAGATTTTCCACTAGAATTATTGTTCGTTAAAGAATTTCATTATTATTTGTAACAGCAGGTGACATTGTTTGATTAAGTTACATTATTGTTTGGTTGGTTGGACTTATCTGAGTGGATGAGCGACAGAACGCAAAATCTTATTAAGAAGAGGAACATCAGGAGCGGTGCTGTTATGTCATAAAGAAGCTCCTAAGGGTAAATTTTAGATAACATCAATGTAGAGGATCTAACTTCCACAATCATGTCCAGTGAGACTGATAGTCTGACTTTGGGGTAACTCACATGAATTGTGATGTGTACTGCTGTATGAATTGTTTTATGTACTGTGTATTATGCTGTGTATTATGCAAGTGTTTTATGTGATATTGTAATGTGTATTATGCAAGTGTTCTATGTGATATTGTACTGTTCCATGTGCTCTTAGTGTCTCTTCAGTATAGTATTGCAGTAGCTTTAGAATAGTGTTGTAGTAGCTTCAGAATAGTGTTGCAGTATCTTCATAATAGTGTTGCCACCGGGTTATAAATGTTGCTTAAAATAATGTTGCAATAGTCATTCAAGGTGTTGCCATAGGGATGGGCCCAGTTGGGTCGTGGGCCCCACATTGTGGGCCCCACAACTTCAGAAAGTTAATATTTATAACAACATTTTTGGAATGTTGCTACAGATACCTATGGGTGTTGCCATAGACCCAAATAGGGTTCTGTTGCAACAATATTACTTGTGTTGCCTTAGATAGTCAAAATGTTGCCTTTGAGGTGTAAGGCAATGGAAAAAATTGCATCACCCTAAAAGTTTTGCCATAGACCTATGGCAACATTTTTCGGGCCTGAGCCAACATTTTTTTTGTGTTGCAGAAGGCCATTTATGGCGTAGTGATTTCAAATTTCAATTTCTGTGCTTGTTTTTAAGGAATTGAGGGGTTAATTAATATAATAGTGTTAATATTTAATTATAATAATTGAAAAAAAAAGAATTATGAAATCTAATTTTTCCAAAACGACCCATGATAAACATAATTTGTGCATGGTGAGGACCAATAACCATTACAGGATGAATAAGATTGTAGAGAAAACTCCAAAGTTAATTAAGGAAAAGATCGAAATAAAGAAACATGTCAACTCACTCCACTAGACCGCATTATTTCTTGGTTACTACTAAGCTTAAGCATGTATATAAGGTTCGAAACAAAATTTGGACCATTTCTCCAAACTTATATGTCATATAAAAACAATGTAAAAGTTTCCTAATTTAAGCAAGCAATAGCTTGTTCGTGAGTGCAACAACTTCACAGATCAACGATCTCTTGCTTTTTAACTTAGACAGTCCAAGTTTTAACTTAGGTCGTCCAACTGCATCTTTAAAATATATGCATGAAAGCTTCCAAATGCCTTTTAGTCCATTTCAAACATCACCATTCTTTCAGGGAATGAACCTGACCAATCCTCAATCGAGAAAGTTAAGGGTATATCCTAATGGCAATTATGTAGTTTATTATGTAACCTTAAATTTGCAACGAATCTTGTTTGAAATAAAAGTATGCTTTTTGTTATGTTTTCTATCATGTGTGTTTGTTATATATGATATAAATAATGATTAGAAGCATTGGACATATATAGATAGAAAATTCCTAAGCAGAATGTTATACCAATTGCAGTTGCGGAGTAGTCATAGTCGTGAGTATTAGATCGATCTAGTAATAATACTCGACTTTAATGGTTCCTATTTAAGATGCATTGAGAAATAAGTATTTATGCACCTATTGAGGCTAGTGTTTGTAATGCTCTCCATATGTTGGATGGTGAATTTGTAGGATCGATTTCACCCTAGAGGGGGGGTGAATAGGGTGATAGTGTAAATTATAAAAATTAATCGCGGAAGCTTATCAATTAATTTAAATTCAGATCACAGAATAGCAGCACAGATATAGCAGAATATAAATAACAGAACAGAACAACACAGAATTTACCCAGCTTCGGCCAAAACCTGCCTACGTGCTGCCCCCAAGGTTTCTACTAGAAATTAGATAGTCCCTCGCTTACACACGTAAACTTACTATACCCGCTATTGACTAATCTAACTCTACGCTCAAAACCCTGACCACAACTCAACTACCGAGTTGCGAATTCCCAAACTACACACCGTAGTTTGTACCCTAGTCACACGACTAGAAAATTAAAAACGGTTTAAAAGAAAATACAAATTAAAAATAACAAAACCCTATTTAAACCCTTATTATAAATTTTTAAAACCCCTTTTAACATAAACTAGGCCGGCCTTTTATTTTCTTCAACCCGTTCCTTTTACTATTATTTTCTTCGTGAAAGAAAATGGCCGCCCCTCTTTGTTCCTCTTTGCGAATTAGGGCTTCTGGTAATTTGCTATTGCTCCTTGCGATTTAAACTAGGGTTATGCAAAATCGAAGCGCCGCTCGATACAGTTTGATTGTATGCTTCGATGCAGTTTGCTTTGCTCACGGCTCTTCAATTTTGATCGAGTTCGATTCGTGATTTCGGTATGTATTTTATCCTTTTGCTTGTCTGATTTTGGCTTGTTCGAACTCTCTAAATTGCCGACGATGATTTGTGGTAATTTATAGGATTCCAGTTCCTATAATTGCGTTCGTATATTCGTGTTTGAATTTTTCATTGAATCATTTCGGCCACTTGATGATGCTTGAATGAATGAGATTGATTCTGACTTTTTCATACGCGTATAATTTTATTTCTTGCGTCCCACGGCTTTGAATCGATTTCGTGATGACCACGGTTTTCATTCCTTTTTTTTTTGTTGACTTGTTAAAACACACGGCTTTGACAAATTTGATGATTCCCTCTGATGCTTTGACACTGCTTTGACCCATCTTTGTGCTGTTGATGTTGTCTTAGTTGTATTGTCACTTGGTCGACACTTGCAGTTGCACACTGAGTTGAATATGTTGGCACTGGAACTAGCTTGTATCTGTTCTCATTACTGTGTTGCATTCTTTGATGGTTCACTGTAGTATGTTGGTCTGTCTTGAATTTGATATTTGAACTTCAGTAGTTTGTTGGTCACTTGATTCACCTGTATTTGTGCATTGCCTTACTGTTGCTATGCACTTCTGTTTGCTGTCATGTTCTTGTGCTCGAGCTTGCATATTGTTATGTTGTTTGCATATCACCTTGTTGCATTGTTGAGTCACTTGAGTGTGTTGATGGAAGATGTTGCACTGCTTCATTATGATTCACTTGATTCACCTGTGCACATTGTTGCTTGGTTCTCTGACCTTGTTGCTTCATTGCTTACTGTGTTGACCATTATGCACTGTAGCTTGAGTCTTTGTTGAAGTTGTATTGGACTTCATTCTGGTTAGCACTTGCATCACCACTGTAACACATATTCAACAATACATGCTGTGCATTTCATTCAGTCTTCATTATGGCCTGTGACTTTGTTATACCTGCTGTGCATTGCATTTTAAGTTGTAGTCTTCTGTCTTCATGTAACTTGGTACATTCCTGTAGCTCCATCATGTTTGATCTACAAGTTGTTTTGCATATAATACTCCAAATTGTCACTGTGCATTGTTGCTCTACATCTTGTAGTTTGCTTTGGTGTATGTTATTTGCTGTGCATACTTCATTGTTCTTTGCATTTGTTCATATGAGTGTGCTCACTGTTGTTGCTGCAATCTTCATTGAGCTTGTATGCTTCAAGTTGTATTCATCGTCAGTTTATTCGTGCACTTGAGTTTCTTGGCACTGATGCACTCTGGTCTGTCCACTGCAGTTTGTGTTTTGCCACTGACTTGCTTGCATTGGTGCTGTTATGTTCTGTTCATTCCTAGTTGCCTTGTTGCAGTTTGATTGTGATATCCATGTTGCAGTCCATTTTAATGTTGGTCTTCGTTGCATTCATGTCATGTCGCCTTGTGTTGAATCCAGTTTCAAAACTCGGATTTGACCTTGTGCTTGTGTCGTGATTTTCAATGTTATTGCACGTGAGTTGAACCCGATTTTTCATTTGGGTTTGACCTGTGCTCACCTGTCCCTGTAAAACAATCAAGTGTATATATCGGCGAGCACGGCCTTGTGGCATATACAGTAATACACTGTGTATGTCACAAGTTGTTCGTGTATGATGAATTCAAATTTAAGTTATGACGAACAACCCAAATAACTGAGGCAAATATTATTTTCAAAATTCATCTTTTATTTTATATTGCAAAAATATTTTATTTTCAATTTTACTGCGTTAGTTTATATTTTTGCAGATTGCCCAGATGCAGGATTCAAACTGGAATGCAGTTGAAGATAAAAATACGAGTGTGAGTGATATGTAGTGAGGTGCTGATGTAAATGTGAAAAATGTGATGTAATCAAAGTTGTATAGTTATAATGAGAGCTTGAAGTTGTACTATTCAAAGTTGTAATAAATAAATATTTGAATAAAATATTTGTTTGAATTCAAATTCTGTGTTATTTATTTTATTCAGCAAATATTTATTTAATCTGTGAAAAAAATGAAAATAGTATATTATCAAATACATTTAAACGAATGTATATATGTTTATTATCATCAAACAAAAATCATATACACGCATATTCAACAATCTCCCCCTTTTGATGATAACAAACATATATTTAAGATTTTGAATATGTTAAATGTATTTGATCATGATATATCCTAATTGCTCCCCCTATTTAAATGCTTCCTCTCTATACGATGCTCCCCCTACATATATGCATACAAATAAAAATATGCAAATAATTCTAGATGCAAATAGAAAATTATTTGACCTTTGCTTGATTTTATTTGACAAAATCTTAACTTTTCTCTCCCCCTTTTGTTATCAGCAAAAGAATAATAGTGTTAGAGAAAATAGAGATAAAAGTAATCGATATCAATCCAACATTAAAACTCAATTGAATATAAATATTAAATTTCAATAAAAAGTCAAACAAAAGTCATAAATATTTTGTTAGGCGCATATTCCACTTTTAGAATGATGGAATATGATGTCATCATATAAAACCATACAGTTGTGTCTATTTGTGGTATATTATATCAGGAATTTGAATAACTACTAACCATGCATAACCGTTAGGACTTTTAAATGAGATTAGTAGTATTCCAATCTTATTTTAAAAAAAAATGAATTCAAGTATCTTCTAACCACGCATAACCGTGAGGACTTTTAAATGGGATTAGAATCAACTTGTTTATTTTACAAATCAACTTTTGATATGCGTTCCATACATGCATAACCGCGAGGACTTTTAAATGAGCATGGAAGCACACAACAAATTCCAAGTATTTCACCCATGCATAACCGTGAGGACTTTTAAATGAGAGTGAATACTTTGGTATTTATTTATTTATTTAATTTTTTTTTTAAAAAAAATGTAAAAATGAAAAAACGAACGATTCCTGTTTAAAGTACCACATATTGACAAACTATATAGAATTTTGATGAGTGATGGTTGATAGAAAACATGATAGACATAGAGATGATCATGGAATTTTTTACCAACAAAAATTTTATAACTCTTGTTTAAATTTCTAAAGAAATTTATTAATTATACCGTCTCGAGTCATAATATTTGATCAATATTAACACTCATCACTTTTTCAATCACTATTTTTCTTTTTGATAAACAATAGGAAGTCAGATTAGTCAAAATAGTCATTTAAAATCAATTCAAAAATAATTATGAAATTAATTTTTCAAAATGACTAATCTGAAAATATGGTCAAAAAATGATTTTCTCCAGGGGGTTTTAAAAGAAAATTTTCTGCTATTTGAAA
The DNA here is from genome assembly GCA_030765085.1 of Allium cepa. Classification (NCBI taxonomy): domain Eukaryota; kingdom Viridiplantae; phylum Streptophyta; class Magnoliopsida; order Asparagales; family Amaryllidaceae; genus Allium; species Allium cepa. The sequence goes on along the minus strand of CM060929.1, from coordinate 988,621,275 downwards.
ATTATTTTAAATGAAGAATATGCAGATATTTTCTTTGAAGAAAACGATGCAGTTACTAAGTGTCTTAAAAATCACATTCAACTAGTAATTTTTCTATCAACTAGATTACCAGAGTAATCTGCATCTGAATTTCTTTTTCACTCAAAATTCTCATCAATTGAATTTTATTGACCAAAACATGAAGTGTGCACCAAAATTTTCAAATTCAATTTTAACAACAATTTAAATGACATTCTTTTGAATTTGAAATGAAACCGTGTAAATAATCAGAAAACCGTGAATAAAGAGTTAGCCATATTATAACCAATTGTAATATCCAACAAAACACTATTTTTAATCCAAACTGATATATATGAAGTAATTCAAAGAATCTAGAGATTTTTATAGTGTTTTTGGCATAAGAATATAATTGGCCAACTATGTTGAATAAGTCAGAATCAAAATCATCATCTTTTCATCAATCTCAATATTGGCTGATTTAATTCAAAAATACGGTGCAGATTATCACATTTAATATATCGTTTAAAACATACCATACCTGTTTTACCTTTACGATATTTTTCGTTGTTATCCGTTGTGATTCTGTCACCTTTATACTAGGCTAAGGAACTTAGCTTTGTCGCCCGTTGTGTTTCTGGAACAGCCAAAATCCAGAGAACACTATTGTTGTTCCTTAGCCTGCCACCACACCTACACGGAAAAAGATTTATGTGACCTATTTGTTTTTATAGGTCCATGGTTGTTAGTGGCAGAAAATTTTGAAAAATAATTTTGTGTAGACCCAAAACTATTTATAATTGTTCCCTTTGGCACCCAAATTTGTTTAACTTTGAGAGATTTTATATTTGTGCCTTTTGGAACCCAAATCGGTATAGTTTTCACATGTTTGGGTCTATACCAACAATTATTGTGACCGTGTCCAAATTTTTTACAAATTGTGCACATAGAATTAACTTGATTAATCTTGTTTTCAACAATTTTCGAATTATTATATCCAAGTCCTTGTCTAACCGTATTAACAGTTTGCTTTCCTAATAGCATATTCAACGATTTTTCACTTTTTGAAAATTTATCTAAAGTCGTTGACAATTGTTGGACTTGTGATTTGAGAGATTCATTTTCGTTTAACAACTGTGTGCATTTTTTAATAGAATTCTCTCTCCTAGTATTTTCATTCTCCTTTAAAATCAGAATTTCATTTTCAAGCGATTTTATTTTAATTTCTGATTTTTTAATTTCTTCATCAAATGTTGGACACTTATCACACTTAGGGATCCTACTTTGATAGGTTTTAACTAATTGATCAAGTTGTTTATTACATTCTATCAAAGTATCTTTTTGAGATTCAAGTTTGGCGTATTTTTCCCTAAGTCGTTCAAAACAACCGTTTACTTCATGAAAATATATAAGCAACTCAGAATGGGTAAGTTTTGATACCTCACTTGGCTCATCATCGTCACTGTCAGTTGTATTACCTTGAAGAGACAATTCTGCCTTTTCGCTTTCACTGCCAGTGCTTTGATCATTCTCGTCTATTTCATCCCAAGTGGCTGCAAAAATTTTCTTTTTCTGTTTCTTTCCATGGCTGGATTTAATTTGTGGACAATCGGGCTTGATATGGCCAGGTTTGTTGCAATTATAACAAATAAACTTTTGTTCTTCTGAGTAGTCTAGTGCTTTGGCTATTCTGCTTTTTGCTTTTTGATTTCGAGCTGAATTTCCATGTTTTTGATTCCATTTTTTGAATTTCCTTATTAACAGCTCCAATTCTGCTGCTCCATCATCTTCATCGTTATCATCATTACTTTCGGTTGTTCCTTTGAGAGCTATTGATTTCTTTTGAGTGTCACCTCCTTCACGCTCTTTTTTGAATTTCATTTCAAGCTCATAAGTGGTGAGATTTCCGATGAGTTCCTCAACTTTAAGTTGTTTTAAATCTTTCGATTCTTGTATGGCAGTTACTTTTGCTTCAAAGCTTCGTGGAAGGACTCTGAGGATTTTCCGGACTATTTCTAATTCAGTGTATGTTTTTCCGAGAGCTTTTGATTTGTATATGATATTGGAGAGTCGTCCGTACATCTCTTTGACATTTTCTTCCTTCGCCATTTTGAAGTTCTCGTATTCGCTGCTTAGCAATGCAAGGCGAGATTCTTTGACTTGAGATGTTCCTTCGTGAGTCACTTCTAGTATGTGCCATATTTCCTGCGCAGTTAGACAATGTGAGACATGATTAAATTCAAATTGATCCAATGAACAGATAATATAATTCATAGCTTTGGCATTAGTATTCTGTAATTTATTTTCTAGTTCTGTCCATTGTTCCTTGGATTTCTCTATTTCCTGATTATCTACAGTTATAGTTGGTATACTATAACCTGTCTCAACAATATTCCAAGCGTCAATGGTTTTCAGAAAAATTTGCATTCTATTTTTCCAGTAAGCATATTCACCATTGAACATTGGTGGTCTAACTATGGATTGCCCTTCTGCAAAAGCATTATTAAAAGAAGCCAATTTAAAAATTCAAATTTCTAAACAAAAACTGATTTTTTCAAAAAAATAGAATTTTTAAAAACAAATGTTGACTTCTATTCCTAACTCTGATACCACTTGTAGGATCGATTTCACCCTAGAGGGGGGGTGAATAGGGTGATAGTGTAAATTATAAAAATTAATCGCGGAAGCTTATCAATTAATTTAAATTCAGATCACAGAATAGCAGCACAGATATAGCAGAATATAAATAACAGAACAGAACAACACAGAATTTACCCAGCTTCGGCAAAAACCTGCCTACGTGCTGCCCCCAAGGTTTCTACTAGAAATTAGATAGTCCCTCGCTTACACACGTAAACTTGCTATACCCGCTATTGACTAATCTAACTCTACGCTCAAAACCCTGACCACAACTCAACTACCGAGTTGCGAATTCCCAAACTACACACCGTAGTTTGTACCCTAGTCACACGACTAGAAAATTAAAAACGGTTTAAAAGAAAATACAAATTAAAAATAACAAAACCCTATTTAAACCCTTCTTATAAATTTTTAAAACCCCTTTTAACATAAACTAGGCCGGCCTTTTATTTTCTTCAACCCGTTCCTTTTACTATTATTTTCTTCGTGAAAGAAAATGGCCGCCCCTCTTTGTTCCTCTTTGCGAATTAGGGCTTCTGGTAATTTGCTATTGCTCCTTGCGATTTAAACTAGGGTTATGCAAAATCGAAGCGCCGCTCGATACAGTTTGATTGTATGCTTCGATGCAGTTTGCTTTGCTCACGGCTCTTCAATTTTGATCGAGTTCGATTCGTGATTTCGGTATGTATTTTATCCTTTTGCTTGTCTGATTTTGGCTTGTTCGAACTCTCTAAATTGCCGATGATGATTTGTGGTAATTTATAGGATTCCAGTTCCTATAATTGCGTTCGTATATTCGTGTTTGAATTTTTCATTGAATCATTTCGGCCACTTGATGATGCTTGAATGAATGAGATTGATTCTGACTTTTTCATACGCGTATAATTTTATTTCTTGCGTCCCACGGCTTTGAATCGATTTCGTGATGACCACGGTTTTCATTCCTTTTTTTTTGTTGACTTGTTAAAACACACGGCTTTGACAAATTTGATGATTCCCTCTGATGCTTTGACACTGCTTTGACCCATCTTTGTGCTGTTGATGTTGTCTTAGTTGTATTGTCACTTGGTCAACACTTGCAGTTGCACACTGAGTTGAATATGTTGGCACTGGAACTAGCTTGTATCTGTTCTCATTACTGTGTTGCATTCTTTGATGGTTCACTGTAGTATGTTGGTCTGTCTTGAATTTGATATTTGAACTTCAGTAGTTTGTTGGTCACTTGATTCACCTGTATTTGTGCATTGCCTTACTGTTGCTATGCACTTCTGTTTGCTGTCATGTTCTTGTGCTCGAGCTTGCATATTGTTATGTTGTTTGCATATCACCTTGTTGCATTGTTGAGTCACTTGAGTGTGTTGATGGAAGATGTTGCACTGCTTCATTATGATTCACTTGATTCACCTGTGCACATTGTTGCTTGGTTCTCTGACCTTGTTGCTTCATTGCTTACTGTGTTGACCATTATGCACTGTAGCTTGAGTCTTTGTTGAAGTTGTATTGGACTTCATTCTGGTTAGCACTTGCATCACCACTGTAACACATATTCAACAATACATGCTGTGCATTTCATTCAGTCTTCATTATGGCCTGTGACTTTGTTATACCTGCTGTGCATTGCATTTTAAGTTGTAGTCTTCTGTCTTCATGTAACTTGGTACATTCCTGTTGCTCCATCATGTTTGATCTACAAGTTGTTTTGCATATAATACTCCAAATTGTCACTGTGCATTGTTGCTCTACATCTTGTAGTTTGCTTTGGTGTATGTTATTTGCTGTGCATACTTCATTGTTCTTTGCATTTGTTCATATGAGTGTGCTCACTGTTGTTGCTGCAATCTTCATTGAGCTTGTATGCTTCAAGTTGTATTCATCGTCAGTTTATTCGTGCACTTGAGTTTCTTGGCACTGATGCACTCTGGTCTGTCCACTGCAGTTTGTGTTTTGCCACTGACTTGCTTGCATTGGTGCTGTTATGTTCTGTTCATTCCTAGTTGCCTTGTTGCAGTTTGATTGTGATATCCATGTTGCAGTCCATTTTAATGTTGGTCTTCGTTGCATTCATGTCATGTCGCCTTGTGTTGAATCCAGTTTCAAAACTCGGATTTGACCTTGTGCTTGTGTCGTGATTTTCAATGTTATTGCACGTGAGTTGAACCCGATTTTTCATTTGGGTTTGACCTGTGCTTACCTGTCCCTGTAAAACAATCAAGTGTATATATCGGCGAGCACGGCCTTGTGGCATATACAGTAATACACTGTGTATGTCACAAGTTGTTCGTGTATGATGAATTCAAATTTAAGTTATGACGAATAACCCAAATAACTGAGGCAAATATTATTTTCAAAATTCATCTTTTATTTTATATTGCAAAAATATTTTATTTTCAATTTTACTGCGTTAGTTTATATTTTTGCAGATTGCCCAGATGCTGGATTCAAACTGGAATGCAGTTGAAGATAAAAATACGAGTGTGAGTGATATGTAGTGAGGTGCTGATGTAAATGTGAAAAATGTGATGTAATCAAAGTTGTATAGTTATAATGAGAGCTTGAAGTTGTACTATTCAAAGTTGTAATAAATAAATATTTGAATAAAATATTTGTTTGAATTCAAATTCTGTGTTATTTATTTTATTCAGCAAATATTTATTTAATCTGTGAAAAAAATGAAAATAGTATATTATCAAATACATTTAAACGAATGTATATATGTTTATTATCATCAAACAAAAATCATATACACGCATATTCAACAATCTCCCCCTTTTGATGATAACAAACATATATTTAAGATTTTGAATATGTTAAATGTATTTGATCATGATATATCCTAATTGCTCCCCCTATTTAAATGCTTCCTCTCTATACGATGCTCCCCCTACATATATGCATACAAATAAAAATATGCAAATAATTCTAGATGCAAATAGAAAATTATTTGACCTTTGCTTGATTTTATTTGACAAAATCTTAACTTTTCTCTCCCCCTTTTGTTATCAGCAAAAGAATAATAGTGTTAGAGAAAATAGAGATAAAAGTAATCGATATCAATCCAACATTAAAACTCAATTGAATATAAATATTAAATTTCAATAAAAAGTCAAACAAAAGTCATAAATATTTTGTTAGGCGCATATTCCACTTTTAGAATGATGGAATATGATGTCATCATATAAAACCATACAGTTGTGTCTATTTGTGGTATATTATATCAGGAATTTGAATAACTACTAACCATGCATAACCGTTAGGACTTTTAAATGAGATTAGTAGTATTCCAATCTTATTTTAAAAAAAAATGAATTCAAGTATCTTCTAACCACGCATAACCGTGAGGACTTTTAAATGGGATTAGAATCAACTTGTTTATTTTACAAATCAACTTTTGATATGCGTTCCATACATGCATAACCGCGAGGACTTTTAAATGAGCATGGAAGCACACAACAAATTCCAAGTATTTCACCCATGCATAACCGTGAGGACTTTTAAATGAGAGTGAATACTTTGGTATTTATTTATTTATTTAATTTTTTTTTTAAAAAAAAATGTAAAAATGAAAAAAACGAACGATTCCTGTTTAAAGTACCACATATTGACAAACTATATAGAATTTTGATGAGTGATGGTTGATAGAAAACATGATAGACATAGAGATGATCATGGAATTTTTTACCAACAAAAATTTTATAACTCTTGTTTAAATTTCTAAAGAAATTTATTAATTATACCGTCTCGAGTCATAATATTTGATCAATATTAACACTCATCACTTTTTCAATCACTATTTTTCTTTTTGATAAACAATAGGAAGTCAGATTAGTCAAAATAGTCATTTAAAATCAATTCAAAAATAATTATGAAATTAATTTTTCAAAATGACTAATCTGAAAATATGGTCAAAAAATGATTTTCTCCAGGGGGTTTTAAAAGAAAATTTTCTGCTATTTGAAAATTATTTTAAATGAAGAATATGCAGATATTTTCTTTGAAGAAAACGATGCAGTTACTAAGTGTCTTAAAAATCACATTCAACTAGTAATTTTTCTATCAACTAGATTACCAGAGTAATCTGCATCTGAATTTCTTTTTCACTCAAAATTCTCATCAATTGAATTTTATTGACCAAAACATGAAGTGTGCACCAAAATTTTCAAATTCAATTTTAACAACAATTTAAATGACATTCTTTTGAATTTGAAATGAAACCGTGTAAATAATCAGAAAACCGTGAATAAAGAGTTAGCCATATTATAACCAATTGTAATATCCAACAAAACACTATTTTTAATCCAAACTGATATATATGAAGTAATTCAAAGAATCTAGAGATTTTTATAGTGTTTTTGGCATAAGAATATAATTGGCCAACTATGTTGAATAAGTCAGAATCAAAATCATCATCTTTTCATCAATCTCAATATTGGCTGATTTAATTCAAAAATACGGTGCAGATTATCACATTTAATATATCGTTTAAAACATACCATACCTGTTTTACCTTTACGATATTTTTCGTTGTTGTCCGTTGTGATTCTGTCACCTTTATACTAGGCTAAGGAACTTAGCTTTGTCGCCCGTTGTGTTTCTGGAACAGCCAAAATCCAGAGAACACTATTGTTGTTCCTTAGCCTGCCACCACACCTACGCGGAAAAAGATTTATGTGACCTATTTGTTTTTATAGGTCCATGGTTGTTAGTGGCAGAAAATTTTGAAAAATAATTTTATGTAGACCCAAAACTATTTATAATTGTTCCCTTTGGCACCCAAATTTGTTTAACTTTGAGAGATTTTATATTTGTGCCTTTTGGAACCCAAATCGGTATAGTTTTCACATGTTTGGGTCTATACCAACAATTATTATGACCGTGTCCAAATTTTTTACAAATTGTGCACATAGAATTAACTTGATTAATCTTGTTTTCAACAATTTTCGAATTATTATATCCAAGTCCTTGTCTAACCGTATTAACAGTTTGCTTTCCTAATAGCATATTCAACGATTTTTCACTTTTTGAAAATTTATCTAAAGTCGTTGACAATTGTTGGACTTGTGATTTGAGAGATTCATTTTCGTTTAACAACTGTGTGCACTTTTTAATAGAATTCTCTCTCCTAGTATTTTCATTCTCCTTTAAAATCAGAATTTCATTTTCAAGCGATTTTATTTTAATTTCTGATTTTTTAATTTCTTCATCAAATGTTGGACACTTATCACACTTAGGGATCCTACTTTGATAGGTTTTAACTAATTGATCAAGTTGTTTATTACATTCTATCAAAGTATCTTTTTGAGATTCAAGTTTGGCGTATTTTTCCCTAAGTCGTTCAAAACAACCGTTTACTTCATGAAAATATATAAGCAACTCAGAATGGGTAAGTTTTGATACCTCACTTGGCTCATCATCGTCACTGTCAGTTGTATTACCTTGAAGAGACAATTCTGCCTTTTCGCTTTCACTGCCAGTGCTTTGATCATTCTCGTCTATTTCATCCCAAGTGGCTGCAAAAATTTTCTTTTTCTGTTTCTTTCCATGGCTGGATTTAATTTGTGGACAATCGGGCTTGATATGGCCAGGTTTGTTGCAATTATAACAAATAAACTTTTGTTCTTCTGAGTAGTCTAGTGCTTTGGCTATTCTGCTTTTTGCTTTTTGATTTCGAGCTGAATTTCCATGTTTTTGATTCCATTTTTTGAATTTCCTTATTAACAGCTCCAATTCTGCTGCTCCATCATCTTCATCGTTATCATCATTACTTTCGGTTGTTCCTTTGAGAGCTATTGATTTCTTTTGAGTGTCACCTCCTTCACGCTCTTTTTTGAATTTCATTTCAAGCTCATAAGTGGTGAGATTTCCGATGAGTTCCTCAACTTTAAGTTGTTTTAAATCTTTCGATTCTTGTTTGGCAGTTACTTTTGCTTCAAAGCTTCGTGGAAGGACTCTGAGGATTTTCCGGACTATTTCTAATTCAGTGTATGTTTTTCCGAGAGCTTTTGATTTGTATATGATATTGGAGAGTCGTCCGTACATCTCTTTGACATTTTCTTCCTTCGCCATTTTGAAGTTCTCGTATTCGCTGCTTAGCATTGCAAGGCGAGATTCTTTGACTTGAGATGTTCCTTCGTGAGTCACTTCTAGTATGTGCCATATTTCCTGCGCAGTTAGACAATGTGAGACACGATTAAATTCAAATTGATCCAATGAACAGATAATAGAATTCATAGCTTTGGCATTAGTATTCTGTAATTTATTTTCTAGTTCTGTCCATTGTTCCTTGGGTTTCTCTATTTCCTGATTATCTACAGTTATAGTTGGTATACTATAACCTGTCTCAACAATATTCCAAGCGTCAATGGTTTTCAGAAAAATTTGCATTCTATTTTTCCAGTAAGCATATTCACCATTGAACATTGGTGGTCTAACTATGGATTGCCCTTCTGCAAAAGCATTATTAAAAGAAGCCATTTTAAAAATTCAAATTTCTAAACAAAAACTGATTTTTTCAAAAAAATAGAATTTTTAAAAACAAATGTTGACTTCTATTCCTAGCTCTGATACCACTTGTAGGATCGATTTCACCCTAGAGGGGGGGTGAATAGGGTGATAGTGTAAATTATAAAAATTAATCGCGGAAGCTTATCAATTAATTTAAATTCAGATCACAGAATAGCATCACAGATATAGCAGAATATAAATAACAGAACAGAACAACACAGAATTTACCCAGCTTCGGCAAAAACCTGCCTACGTGCTGCCCCCAAGGTTTCTACTAGAAATTAGATAGTCCCTCGCTTACACACGTAAACTTGCTATACCCGCTATTGACTAATCTAACTCTACGCTCAAAACCCTGACCACAACTCAACTACCGAGTTGCGAATTCCCAAACTACACACCGTAGTTTGTACCCTAGTCACACGACTAGAAAATTAAAAACGGTTTAAAAGAAAATACAAATTAAAAATAACAAAACCCTATTTAAACCCTTCTTATAAATTTTTAAAACCCCTTTTAACATAAACTAGGCCGGCCTTTTATTTTCTTCAACCCGTTCCTTTTACTATTATTTTCTTCGTGAAAGAAAATGGCCGCCCCTCTTTGTTCCTCTTTGCGAATTAGGGCTTCTGGTAATTTGCTATTGCTCCTTGCGATTTAAACTAGGGTTATGCAAAATCGAAGCGCCGCTCGATACAGTTTGATTGTATGCTTCGATGCAGTTTGCTTTGCTCATGGCTCTTCAATTTTGATCGAGTTCGATTCGTGATTTCGGTATGTATTTTATCCTTTTGCTTGTCTGATTTTGGCTTGTTCGAACTCTCTAAATTGCCGATGATGATTTGTGGTAATTTATAGGATTCCAGTTCCTATAATTGCGTTCGTATATTCGTGTTTGAATTTTTCATTGAATCATTTCGGCCACTTGATGATGCTTGAATGAATGAGATTGATTCTGACTTTTTCATACGCGTATAATTTTATTTCTTGCGTCCCACGGCTTTGAATCGATTTCGTGATGACCACGGTTTTCATTCCTTTTTTTTGTTGACTTGTTAAAACACACGGCTTTGACAAATTTGATGATTCCCTCTGATGCTTTGACACTGCTTTGACCCATCTTTGTGTTGTTGATGTTGTCTTAGTTTTATTGTCACTTGGTCGACACTTGCAGTTGCACACTGAGTTGAGTATGTTGGCACTGGAACTAGCTTGTATCTGTTCTCATTACTGTGTTGCATTCTTTGATGGTTCACTGTAGTATGTTGGTCTGTCTTGAATTTGATATTTGAACTTCAGTAGTTTGTTGGTCACTTGATTCACCTGTATTTGTGCAATTCCTTACTGTTGCTGTGCACTTCTGTTTGCTGTCATGTTCTTGTGCTCGAGCTTGCATACTGTTATGTTGTTTGCATATCACCTTGTTGCATTGTTGAGTCACTTGAGTGTGTTGATGGAAGATGTTGCACTGCTTCATTATGATTCACTTGATTCACCTGTGCACATTGTTGCTTGGTTCTCTGACCTTGTTGCTTCATTGCTTACTGTGTTGACCATTATGCACTGTAGCTTGAGTCTTTGTTGAAGTTGTATTGGACTTCATTCTGGTTAGCACTTGCATCACCACTGTAACACATATTCAACAATACATGCTGTGCATTTCATTCAGTCTTCATTATGGCCTGTGACTTTGTTATACCTGCTGTGCATTGCATTTTAAGTTGTAGTCTTCTGTCTTCATGTAACTTGGTACATTCCTGTAGCTCCATCATGTTTGATCTACAAGTTGTTTTGCATATAATACTCCAAATTGTCACTGTGCATTGTTGCTCTACATCTTGTAGTTTGCTTTGGTGTATGTTATTTGTTGTGCATACTTCATTGTTCTTTGCATTTGTTCATATGAGTGTGCTCACTGTTGTTGCTGCAATCTTCATTGAGCTTGTATGCTTCAAGTTGTATTCATCGTCAGTTTAGTCGTGCACTTGAGTTTCTTGGCACTGATGCACTCTGGTCTGTCCACTGCAGTTTGTGTTTTGCCACTGACTTGCTTGCATTGGTGCTGTTATGTTCTGTTCATTCCTAGTTGCCTTGTTGCAGTTTGATTGTGATATCCATGTTGCAGTCCATTTTAATGTTGGTCTTCGTTGCATTCATGTCATGTCGCCTTGTGTTGAATCCAGTTTCAAAACTCGGATTTGACCTTGTGCTTGTGTCGTGATTTTCAATGTTATTGCACGTGAGTGAACTCGATTTTTCATTTGGGTTTGACCTGTGCTCACCTGTCCCTGTAAAACAATCAAGTGTATATATCAGCGAGCACGGCCTTGTGGCATATACCGTAATACACTGTGTATGTCACAAGTTGTTCGTGTATGATGAATTCAAATTTAAGTTATGACGAACAACCCAAATAACTGAGGCAAATATTATTTTCAAAATTCATCTTTTATTTTATATTGCAAAAATATTTTATTTTCAATTTTACTGCGTTAGTTTATATTTTTGTAGATTGCCCAGATGCTGGATTCAAACTGGAATGCGGTTGAAGATAAAAATACGAGTGTGAGTGATATGTAGTGAGGTGCTGATGTAAATGTGAAAAATGTGATGTAATCAAAGTTGTATAGTTATAATGAGAGCTTGAAGTTGTACTATTCAAAGTTGTAATAAATAAATATTTGAATAAAATATTTGTTTGAATTCAAATTCTATGTTATTTATTTTATTCAGCAAATATTTATTTAATCTGTGAAAAAAAATAAAATAGTATATTATCACATACATTTAAACGAATGTATATATGTTTATTATCATCAAACAAAAATCATATACATGCATATTCAACAGAATTATTCACAACCATTAGGGGTACCAAGAGGTTATGAACTTGTGATCATTGGACGGTTACAGAATGACTCAATTGTGAGTCCTCTGCGCGTTATATATATAAATATAACTCAAAGCATAGGATCGTAATGTAATGATGTGCAGTAGTCTTTGGACTCGAGAATACTATACGAGGATGTTGTGTTTTAATTTTAGTTAACTCATGGCAACACGACCATGCTATGACTCAATTTGTATATATGCCAAATCATTAGAGTGAAACACTTCAACAGAGGATCCTCTGATATAAGAGGTTAGTATCGTTGTAATTAGAAGTCAACTCGAAATCAAAAATATATGCCTGTTGTAGTTTCAATTATTCAATAATTGTTATCGTCTGAATCAAGAACTTTGAAGTTGGTCTTTGCAATTAGCTGTGGATATTGTTAGATTTTTTGACCGTCGATCAAACTTTAGATATCTAAGTGATATAGTGATGATGAAAAGAAAACATGCGCATATATCGTCGATTAAGGTGTAGTTTGATTAGATTAAAATATGATTTTCGTAAACTATCTATAATAAATGGAACTTATACCATAATACTATACCAATAAAGCTAAAATTATTGTAGATTTTGTTGTCAAATTTTTTGATATTATTTGCTTACTGAGTTCTTACAGGTGAGTCACACAACTAAAATTGTTTGAGCAAATTCGAAAAGTGACCAATTTATAAATTTTATAAATTAAATTGATAAATTACTTTAAATGTTGTATTAATTTATTTGAAGGGTTAAATATTATTGAAGGGCTTTGGATTAGTTAAATAATATATATTAATATTATGTATCTTATTAATTAGTTAAATTAGATAACAAGTTGTTTACGACTAATTTTAGACTACGGTTGAAAACTGATTTGATCAATATATTATTGGCCCCCTTTTTATAAAATGCATAATGATGGGTTCATTATTTATATTAAAGCTTGGTTACATTTTAGAGATATATATTTGATCTGGACTTATTTAGATAGACTCTCAACCACTACATATATAGTAGTGTATTCATGAAACCCTACCCAGTAGAATCATTTCGCTCTCTCTCTCTCTCTCATGCACTTTATTTCAAGGAAGGAGAAGATTTCAAGGAGGAGAAGTAATCAATTTTGAGATGTTAACAAATGACAAGAAGCTAGATATATTACCTCGAGTCTTATAATATATTCTCTTTAATATTACCGTACTATTTTGGAATTATAATTGATTGTAAAACAATAGATTCAAATCTATAGTTTGTGCAAACTTGATTGTAAAATAATGAATTCAAGTATATAGTCTATGTAAAAAAAATTGTGTGTATGATTTTTATTTGGCCTAACTAAGAAAAAAACTATTTTTTTATTTGGTTTATGATACGTAATACGTATATCAAAATCACACACACTATATATTATTATAACGTGCATATGTATTATATTTAATACGCACATATAATAGCTTCGCCTTCAATTTAATTTGATAAAACAATGAATTTCTCTTATGGTCAAATTTTTTTTTAGATCAACATAATTTTAAAACTAAATTGCAAAAGCATAGGAGAAAAAATAGGACCCAAGATCGCATGTATGTGTATAATTTTAAAGAGGAAATTTGTTTTAAATTAGTCAAACTATCATTCTAAAATTTAATTTTGAAATTTAAACACACTAACATTTAATATGATTGGTAATTTTAATATGGAACCGGCTATTTGAATACAAAATTAAACACAAAATGGTGACAAAAGAAGATCAGGTTCATTAAATATTTTTGTCTTTATGGAGAAAGTGGAACTCAAGGGGCAATACAATGGTGGAGATTTTTTATATCATCAATTGTGTCTATATTTTGTGTCTAAATAGATTTTCCACTTTAACATATACATTTAATATATATATATATATATATTAAATGTATGTATGTATGTATGTATGTGTGTGTGTATGGAAAAGTCTATTGGGACATAAAATATAGACACAATTGGTGTCACAAAGTATCTGCAACATTGGATTGTCTTCTGAATTCCACCTCCTATATAAGTACAAAAAGATCCAACGGTTTAGATCTCTTGTGTCATCCAATTGTGTTTAATGTGGAAATTAGGTTGAAAGGCTTCTATTTGCAGGATAATAAATTTTAAAAACAGCACTTCTGAATAATTAGTTTTAAGAACAATTTACAACATAATGATAAATTTATTTATCTTTTTAAGTTATACGGGAAAATGATAAATTCTTTTACCATTATTTCTGTATAGCTGAAAATAATAACTTCTTTTATCATTATTTCTGTATAACTGAAAATGATAACTTCTTTTATCTTTTTTTTGTAAAATATTCTTAAAACTAATTTTTCAGAAGTAGTGTGCTTAAAACTTATTACCCTGCATAAATAAGCCCCTTGAAGTGAAAATACCCGTGTTTAATTTTGTGTACTATCCTGCATAAATAAGCCCCTTGAAGTGAAAATAACCGTGTTTAATTTTGTGTCCGCCTATACACCCCTCTATTAAAATAACGAGAGTATTCTATTAGAAAACGGTTTCTCTCCCACGGCGAATAGGAAAAGGCGATCTGATGATCTACGCCTAAACCGTTTCTAGTACCAAATCCAAATTTGCGTTTTCAAAATCGCGATTCAGCGTACGTTTCTGGATCTGCTCTTCATCTTCTTCCCCTGAATTTGGGGAGATTAAACTCGATCACTTTTCCTTTTCGAGATCCAATCGCTTTCGATTTTCAAAATCGGTTATTGATGGATTTGACCTACATCATGACTATCGATCTTGCTTGAATAATCTTCCTTTTCCATCTCCTGGTTCGATTTCGACATTTGGGAGCGATTTGTTTATTTAAAGGTTGTCCTCTTATATGCAACGACATCGCAAGCAATGAATCTAATTTTGATGTATGCATATCAGATTGAATGTGGCGAATTATTGGCCTCAGACGCATGGCTCATAGATCTGGTGAGTATCAAAGGCCAATTACACCGTACCCAGGAATATGTACATCTTCTATCACTAATTCTATTGCAACCCACTAAATCGATTAGTAGACCCCCTTAATTATATTAAAATGAAGAAGACAAAAATACCCTTTATCAACTACGTACATTTTTCTCCTCCTTCTCTCAGTCATCTTCCTCAGTGCAAACCAGTTAAGTCAAAAACCCTAATTAACAAATCAATAAAAAAATTACTCATATTTCAGTACTACCGAATGGAGAATGAAGAAGATAATCAATCGTTATCGCAATCACAGCAGGTAATTGGGGTTTTGGGTTTTTTTTTGAAAAGTTAGCAAATTCTTTTGAAAGCAAAGTGTAAACAGTCGAGTTTGTGGAATGTAAAATTCACGTTGAGCCTTTACTAGGATCCTCATATAACCACGTAGACAATAAATGTGGTTTATCTGACTACCACGTTGAAGGACAACGTGGTTTATTCAGTACCCACGCAAATCATAACGTGGATAGTTGTGTTACCACGTGCTCTATTGCATGGTAGTTTAATTTTTTTTCCCTGCTTTACCTTTTTCATCATTCGACACTTGGTTTATGCAGATTATACCATATTCCAGTGATGAACAAATAAGCGAAGAAATAGTGGTTGATTACTCTAACGAGTTTACGACTTATGACGTAAGTTTAATTTGCATTTCTTACGAATAAATCTTATTTACCCACATTTTATTTAACATTGTTAATGCAGATATTTCCTTCTCGACAAAAGTTGATTGATTGGGTTCGTAATACTGGAAAACGACTTGGTTTCGTTATCATAATATTGAAATCGGATACTGGTGCTTCAAGCAAAAAACCAAGAGTTATGTTTGCTTGTGAACGAAGCGGTGTGTATAAGAAGTGAAAAGAGATAAGCTCGAAGAACCTCCGAATGACTTGTACAAAAAAGTGCAATTACCCGTTTAGACTTAAAGGTGAGAAACTCCCTACTTTAGATGATTGGAGATTGCATGTTGTGATTGGTGTTCACAATCATTCAGAGTTAAAAAATGAGGAAGGTCATTCGTATATTGGTCGACTAAATGAAGATGAGACCAAATTAGTTGTTGAGATGCACAGAAACATGGTAAAAGCAAAAGAAATTTTACACACCATTAAAAGAAATGATCCTACAAATCGTACCACCATCAAAACAATTTATAATGTTATACGAGCACAAAATTCTATTGAGTGGGCAGGGCGTCCACAAGTTCAATATTTTCTTAGTAAATTGAAAGAGTTTCATTACTTTGAATGGCACCGTAAGACATTAGATGGAACAGATATTATTCAAGATATATTTTGGGCGCATCCTACGAGTTTGGATTTTTTACGTACATTTCCTCGAGTTATCATACTAGACTGCACGTATAAAACCAATAGGTATAGAATGTCTTTGCTAGAGATTGTTGGTGTTACTTGTACAGATCTTACATTTTGTATTGCGATTGCGTATTTAGTTTCTGAAACCGAGGAAAATTATACATGGGCCTTAGAACGGTTGAAATCTGTTTTGACTGATTGTGAAGTGGAATTGCCATCAGTCTTCATTTCTGATAGGGAAACAACACTAGTTAATGCTATCGGTGTTGTTTTCCCAAATTCTACACATATGTTATGCACATGGCACATTAAAAACAATGTTCTAACTTTTATGCAAAAAAGAGTGAAAGGAATGGAGCTTGAGGAGAAGAAGTCATTTTTATTTGATTGGAATGAACTTGTGTGTTCAAAAAATTTAAGCGCTTACAATGAGAATCTACAAGTATTGCATGAAAAGTATGAGAATCATACTTCACTGTTGAAGTATATTCACGGGACATGGTTGGATACATACAAAGACCGATTTGTTCAAGCGTGGACAGATGACTACAAGCATTTTGGAAATTATACTTCCAATCGGTAATTTTTTTTAATAATCATGTTAATATTTATTAAACAAAGTAATTGTTGTTATATAACTCGTATGCATGTGTCATATGCAGGGCCGAGTCCGTGCATTCAAAGTTAAAAAAACATTTAGCCAGTTGCCAATGTAATTTCGAACAAGCTTGGACTAAGATGCATTCACTCTTGGAACTCTCGTTTACTGAACTTAAAGCATCATTTGAGAAAAGTTTAACAAAAGTAAAACACATATTTCACATACGGGAGTTCAGAAATTTACGAGGCTTTGTTTCTATCAAGGCACTTGATTTGATACATTCAGAAATACAGAGAATGCAAGATGTTGGCGAGGAAGAATTGTTATGCGGATGTGTCGTTCGTAGAACACATGGATTTCCTTGTCCTCACGAGTTAGCACGTCTTGGACCTGGTACCGCAGTATCACTTGACATGATTGATGTTCATTGGACAAGACTTTATCTAGTAGAAATAAGTGGACAGAAAGATGCGGGGATAGTAGAAAAAATGGAACTGCTATTAAACGATGTGAAAAAGATGGAAACTCCTTACCAAATGCAAATTTATAAGAATATGTTGGAAGTTGTTGAACCACGCACGTCCTCTCTCGCATCTCCAAAAAGCAAAATAAAGACACGTGGAAGAGAGAGTAAAAAACGTGCTAATACTTCAACTAAAAGGATGCCTTCGGCATTTGAGCTTGTCGAAAGTGTTTATTCTCAAAGTTCGTGTACGTCAAAAAAGGCTCGTATTGATAAACTTCCTATTCGTAAGCCGAAAATGTATGTATAATACATTTTATTTGAACACGCATTTGAATATAAGTTATGTACTTAGTTACGATAACATGTTTTTCAGTTTGAAGAACTAAGTGAAGGCATGAGAACTTATATCCATCAAATACCATTGGAGTTGAAGGCTTTTGTCACTGATATTATAGACGTTAGATCGGACGGTAACTGTGGGTATCGATGTGTGGCTGCTTTGCTTGGTTTGGGGGAATCAAGTTGGAGCCAAATAAGAAGAGAGTTATATGAAGAATTATATGAAAATCAGAGTTTGTACGATCGTGTTTTCATAGAGATTGGTAGAAGTACAAATATTCTCAAAAGCCTTAAGCATGAAGATGAAGGGTTTGCGCCGGTGGAAAAGTGGATGTCTATGCCCGATGTTGGTTATATTATTGCAACTAGGTATAACGTTGTAGTATTCACCATTAGCGATAGACTTGTCTTGACAATACCTCCACTGAAAGGAAAAGTCCCACAACCAATATAGCGTATGGAAATTGCAATAGCTTTCGCTAACCAAGATCATTTTGTTCAGGTAATCAACTTATAGATTAATAAAATTCAAAATAATTTCATTTCTTTTCATACGTCCTGGCTCATGACTCATGTTTTGTAGGTAAAACTAGAGCCCAAACACCCGGTTCCTCCCATTTATTCAAAATGGTACACAGCTCGTGATACGGATGCCAGTAAATGGGAGTATATTTACAACGATAGAAGACAAGCTTGGGATGAAAGAAATGCGTTTGCAAATTGGAAATGAAGTGAATGTACTTTGTTTGAACATTAAGTGACTGTAGTTTGTACTTTTATTGCAAAACGTTTTCTGAAAATTTTGTGAATATACTATGTTTGGAAAGTTATTGAATGTTAGTGAATGTGCTTTGTTTTGAATGTACTTTGTTTGGAAAGTTAGCGAATGTTTGGTTGGTATTTTTTTTGACTTTCTGTTTCAATAACGTATTAAACAAACGTGGTTCCAAGAAAAACAACGTAAAAAAACGAGGAGAGGAAGAAAACCACGCGCCATTTGAACGTGGATGCTGAATAATCCCCCAAGTGCTTGTTCATGGTTTGTATACAAACCACGTCTTGTCAGTGCGTGATGAAAACCAGAAATGCAAAAAAAGTACTTCAAAATAAATCATCGTGGTTTGTTAACAAACAACGTGATGACCAAAAGAGGTTTGAGTTGTATCCACGTCAGTACTCAACGTGGTTCCTGAAATCACCACGTAGATATGTTGTTTTGTTTCTTTGCTAACCACGTCTTGTCAGTGCGAGATTAGAAACAGAAACTGAAAAAAATACTTCAACTTAACTGTGCGTGGTTTTGCAATAAACCAAGAGAGCGATAAACGTGGTTTGGGTTGTAGCCACGTGGAGAATACGCGATGTTGTTTACTACCACACGTTAGCCTTGTGCGTGGTTTTTTTTCAAACCACGTCTTGTCAGTGCGTTATAGTAACAGAAACCCAAAAAAAAAATTTGATCCAGTATACAACACCTTATAACAATTTAAACAACAACAGATGCACATCATGAATATACCATAACCATTAACATTCGAATACACAGCGTAAATTAAGTCCAAACACCAGCAAAATATACCATTAGCAGTCGAATTATCCGCACATATCACAACCTTTAAACTACAAAATAAGATAACATATTCATTTCAGTACATAGACCAACCAAAACACAAAACAATCTAAACTTGGGCACTAAACTTGATGTCGGATGTAGCGTGCAACAGCAGCTCGGACACTATCAAGTTGAGGGTTAGTTTCATTCAAAAGACCATGCACATCATGAAGAGTCTGAAAAAAAAAGTTAAATGAAGCATATTATAAACTAAAATTATATAGTGAAGCAAACTGAAACATACCGAGTACAGTTGGTTATAGGTAGGCTGGAAATGTGAAGCTCCAACCCTTACATCAGCAGGTAAGTATATAGGATTATGAACCCGTAAGACACTATGCTCCCTATACCACTCCGTATAATCATCAGTGCAACTCAACATAGACTGAGTGAGTGGTATTGATCTATGTCCTTCTGCAATCACATGGTTATACCAATTGTCCCATATACTTTCCAAAAATTGATAACGCACCCTAGTGTATGTAGCCGAAGTTGAACCTCGACGTGCAGTTGTTGCTACGGGAGGAATAGGAGCCGTGGGAATGTTCTGAACTCTACCAAACTGTCTAAGTACTCTATCAGGATGATATGGCTCCATAACATTTAGGCAGAGAATGCAACCACTATACCAAGATATAGCATGAAATGGATGATAGTGTCGTGCACAGACGTAAGGATCAAAAATAACCTATTCAAATATGTAACAAATCAAAATTAGTTTTAGTAAATAAACTGTTACTCATGACATGCATCTAATCATAACTACTGTTATTATAAAAGTACTGAATGAAGATAATAACCTGTTCAATTTGAATAGTATCAAGGAATATACGAAGATCGATTAATGATGCACCGCAATCTGTAGATGGATTCCATCGAGCAGCACGGGGTAAACTCTCGTAGTACAGATTGGTGGAAGGATGAAAGCATGGAAAGTGATCAAATATCCATGACTCAAGTAAACAAAGAAATCCTGCAATCTGTTTCACACCCATATGAGTCGCTAATCCAAGCTGCCTGTAGAGAAAAGCAAGTGTTGCTGAACCCCAAGAGTAAGTGTTGACAACGTCCAAATTTTTAAGTGGATCCAGTAGCGATATGTGCACATGAGACTTGCTTTTGTCAGCAAATAGTGTGTTGCCAACCAAAAATAAAAGATAAGCACAAGCGGCACGCCTAATTGCCCGATCAGTCCACTCATCGCTCACATCTTCAAATATACCATATAACGTAGACAAACTTAGTTTATATCCAACCCTCTCATTCATTTCCAACCTAGCTTGTGCTTTAGAAAGACCAAGGTACTTAGAAACAATACTAACCGCTTGTTCCATTTCATATGAATTACACTATATAGGTTTACCTTCGACTGGTATGTGTAATAAAGAATCTACGTCGTCAAAAGTAATAGTCATCTCACCGAATGGTAAATGGAAGGTATTAGTCTTAGGATACCATCGTTCTACGAAAGCTGATATCAGATTCCTGTTAACACTCTTATAGCAAGTGCTAACAATAGAAGATAAGCCAGACAAGTCAATGATGGCTTTGAATCTAGTAGCATTATCCGGAATTCTCCACTCCGATACCTTTTGTGCATGGTTGACATAGGTGAGCAGTGGTCGTTCCTACACAAATAAAATTTATATTTAATAAACGAAGTAATAAATTGATCGTTTAAAATAATAGCCACATACCTGCCCAGTCCATATCAAATAAGCAACATGAGTATCAAACTCTCTAATCACATCAGTGCTTTTAGGACCACCTTTCTCATTTACAGCTTCTTCATCTTCAGCTTCTACCTCATCATTTTGACATGTCTCTGTCTCGGCCCCTATGTCATCGTCATCTTCTCCCGATGAATCCGAACCATCTCCATGTTCCTCATCTCCAACATCTTCTTCTTCTTGCTGCTCTTCACCTTCCCTTGTATCAATCTCATACTCGGTTGTGTCACCCTCATCCCTATTATCGTTCTTGTCTGCACTTGTACCTTCGGCTACTTTCTCATTTCTTCGTTTTCTTTCGGAAGCCGTCATCGGTACTTGACCCATCTGTAAATAAGAACATAAAAAAAATTACTCGTCATGAAGTAAAATGCCAAGAAGCGAATGGTAAATGCCAAATCTCAATTATTTTTTTACAGCTCCAGGCTACCACGCACTGAGAACACGTGAAAAATATAAAAACAACGCAGGAAATGAGCGTGGAAAAAATATAAACCAAGCAGGGCGAATACGTGGAAAAAATAATAACCACGACTACAACCAACGTGGTCACTAATTTGTCCATGCATTTCTTCTGCGTGGTAACCTGAGCTCATCACTTCTATTTCAGCCCACCTCGCATAGAGATTGCGTGGTATGCTTTATTTCCACGTAGGGAACTTGCGTGGAAACAATTTTTTCCACCCAGTTTCCCTGCGTGGTATGTAATTTTTCCAAAAAAAATACTTGTTTTGCTGAAACCACTTAGATGCTCGATTTTGAAATCACGAGCAAATCGAGCATCGATGAAGGTTGTTGTTCGATCGATTTTGAAATCAATGCATTACAATCACTAGCAAATTGATTAAAGAGGCAGAAATACTTACGTCGATGGAGGTTCGATCTGTAGTTGGAGATGTGCCGCTGAAGTGGAAGATGCACCGCTGGAGTTGATCACTGGAAGAGGATGCCGTGCTTCGATCTGAAGTGGAAGATGCGGGAGGAAGATTTGATGCGGGAGGAAGATTTGCCGCTGGAGTTGCAAATTTACTAAGTAATTTGACGTGGGAGGATGCACGTATCTGAATGAAAGGGCAGATTTGGAAAATGCGGGGGGCTCCTAAGTAATTTTGTGGGTATACAGACTTTAGTAGATTTCAGGGGGCTACTAAGCAAAAAATCGTGTTGCAATAGAATTTACCTCATCTGATATGTTTTGTAACAACCCGCATATCTACCGATTTTATATTTAAATATTTTATTCAAATATTTTATCGTTAGTCGGATTTTAGTCCGAAAAGCTACTTTTTGCAAACAGTCGAATTGGGACTCGAGACCACCCCCATTGAGTTCAAAATGTCGTTTGCGACCTTTTTGAGTATAAGCTTCGATATGTTTGGAGATAGTTGATTTTTGCTACTTTTTCCCGCTTATGACTTTGGTTTGGACTGCACCCTTATTAGCTCAGCCCAACCCCCTTCTCTTCATAACTTCTCCTCTTTGCTTAAACACTCAAGCTTTAGCAACAATGGTGGAAGAGAATGAGAAATAGAAATTCCTAAGCCCTAGTTTCCATTAGCAAATCCATCTTCTTGCTCCAAACTCAAGTGAACCCATTGGTAAGCATCTCCTTCTTCTTCTCCAACTCATTCTCTCTTTGATTTCAGAAAATTCCTAAACCTAATTTACGAAATGTTTCTCTTTTAAGCTTAGATTGAAGCTTCTTGAGTTGTTATTGAAGAGGAATTGATTTTAGCTTGTTTTTAAAGCTTCTCCTTCATTGATTTGGGTTCAAAGGTGAGATTTTTATCTCACATCTTTGTCTATAATTATCTTCGATTGTTAGGTATGAATTCCTAACATTTATTCTTGTGCGATTGATTTTGGTTTGGATTGATTTTGTGTATATTCCAATTTTTGGTGTTTTGGTCTAATTTATGAAAATCCTATTACGGATATTTGGACATTGATATTTGAGGCGTATCGAAGAGCCGTTTAGGCTGGGTTGTCGTTTGACGTAATTCCTTAGTCATCGCCATTTGCTCGTTCGATCGTTTCCGATATTCGTTTGGCCATTTTTGGCCTAGGTTCAGGGAATGCCCTGAATCCTTCATTCGGACGTCTGAAACGTAATATTCAGACGTCTGAATATTGTTGTGGGAAGATTTCTATTCCCAGATTCAGACGTCTGAATATATGGTTTCAGACGTCTGAATTGGTTCATTTGGAACCAGAAAGGAAATAGGCTAAAAAGTGCCTATTTCAGACGTCTGGATCCAAGGATTCAGACATCTGAATTCTACCTTTGGAAAATATTTATTTTCCAGATTCAGACGTCTGAATCCTTGATTTCAGACGTCTGAATCAGCACTATTTTGCCTATTTGCCTATTTGCTTGAGAATTCCAATTTAAATCGATTCGTGATGATCCTATTTGTTGTTATCATTTATTATGACTTTGATTACTCCTTTTTTTGGGATTTTTGAATATCCATTTCGATGGAATATTTACCGGTTTCTTTGGATTTTATTCACGTCTTCGAATGTGAATTTTACTGATTGATTGTTCTTACAATCTTCTTTGTGATTTGTCACTTTAAAAATATAAAGGTTTCTATACTAGTAGTAAATATCAAAACTCTTTCTTCAAATGATTTCAACTCTATTTTAGTACAAAGCTCGTTTCTTGAACCGTTTTCCAATCTATTAGTATATACAAACCTTTACCTCATTCGCACAAGAAATCTAATTAAACGACTTAGTAAAACGAGTGGTATGAAATGCTTGCGTTTACTTCGTTGGTTAATTCTTGGACTTGTTCGATTGAATCTCTTGTGACAATTTTATAGTGGAGATCTACAGTTTGTTCATAAATATTTAAGTTAAGCAAGTGGTTATGGGACATGAAGCTAAACTCATATATTTACTAGCTTAGCGTAATTGACACTTCTCTTTGATCATGACGATCATTTTATGTTTTAGACTAGCATTGTGCAATGTCTTTTTGATTTGGTTCATCGGATGTCTCGCTGTACGACGTCATTGTTCCCTTTGATTTTGTTTTGGTTCATCGGATGTCTCGCTGTACGACGTCGTTGTTCCCTTTGATTGTGTTTTGGTTCATCGGATGTCTCGCTGTACGACGTCGTTGTTGCCTTTGATTGTGTTTTGGTTCATCGGATGTCTCGCTGTACGACGTCGTTGTTTCCTTTGATTGTGTTTTGGTTCATCGGATGTCTCGCTGTACGACGTCGTTGTTCCCTTTGATTGTGTTTTGGTTCATCGGATGTCTCGCTGTACGACGTCGTTGTTCCCTTTGATTGTGATTTGGTTCATCGGATGTCTCGCTGTACGACGTCGTTGTTCCCTTTGATTGTGTTTTGGTTCATCGGATGTCTCGCTGTACGACGTCGTTGTTCCCTTTGATTGTGATTTCTGGATTTCGTGTGTTGAATTCTGGAATTTATGTTTC
Source organism: Allium cepa (assembly GCA_030765085.1). Classification (NCBI taxonomy): domain Eukaryota; kingdom Viridiplantae; phylum Streptophyta; class Magnoliopsida; order Asparagales; family Amaryllidaceae; genus Allium; species Allium cepa. The sequence continues at coordinate 988,596,741 of CM060929.1, read as the reverse complement.
ACCAACTTTTACGATTGGCATTAATACATATGTCTTTTATTGTGGCTTGGTGAATGAAATTAGGAGTATGACATTCCTTTTTATCTTTGAGAAGATCTTTGCGACATTGATTAATCTCTTATTGATTTTTCAATTACTTATTTATCACAGCTTGGCATGGTGATTATTATACGTTTAGTCATATCTCTTATTCTATATCATTTCATCTGATATTTATAGCTAGACTGATCCGTTTATTATTTTCTTATTAAATAATACTCGGGTCAGACTGAGATATTACAGGTGCTTCCTCATGGCTTCCTATCTGGAACCATCTTCTGACCTTTGGCTAACTACTTTAGTTTAGTAGTTTTTGTTGTATACATTTGAGATACAGACTCTATGATGTATACTTATTCTTTTGTCTAGCACTTGTATCTATTCTTTTGGATATTGTGAATCTTGTTTGACCACTACTCTGATGTACACTTTCATGTGTTATATTCATATCTATTTCCGCCTTTGTGATATGAATTGTCTGTGACTGATTTATGTTATGTTTATTTCTATATTCGTTTCTGAAGATATTACAGCCACTGTGTAGTAGCCTTGAGTTTGTGTCGGTATGTCGGATTTCCCTCTTGATAAAGAAATGCATGTTATACTATCTGACATATCGATGCTCGCGCAAAGCAATTACACGGATGGTCGCTCCTCAACAGCCTTATTCTCCGTGCTAGTTGACAGCATTCACGGTAATGTTCTTGTCTAGCGTGGGTATAGAGGTGGGGCTTCACAGCTTGGTATCAAAGCCAAACTTCGGAACAATATGGAATATTATAACAAGAATCATCGTCCTAAGTCCATCTTAGGAGTCGTGCTTTAGGATTTTATTCGGGTCTTCGTACCGTCCTATCCTATTTTCTTTTATGATTCCTTGTTTTATCAATCAAGTTTGATTGAAATTTATTTTGAGAATAACTTTTTCCTCTTCTTTCTTTCTTTCTTAAAGAAGAGAAATGGTTAGACCTGGCTGTCCCAGCGCCGGTCAATCTAGTGCTACTCCTCAGGATGGAGTATTCATGTTTGCTCAACAACTTTTGGATCTTGTAAAGAATCAAGAGTTTATCTATGCTTTGATTAAGAACCCTGAAATGGTTCTCCCTTTGAAACTTAAAGTTTCTTTCAATCAGCTGGTGGATGCTACTCTTCTTCATGGAGAGGTTGGTAAAGGAAGTGTTTGTGATATTGGGACTTCCAAGAAGAGGCATATTAAGTTCAAGAGCCTTAATCCCAATAAGAGAGTGAAGCAAACTACTTTTGTAGTAAAGGCTCCATCCCTAATCGTGGAGGAAGCTACAATTGTAATTCTAAGGAACATTATGCGAACATGTGTCCAAAACCCCACTCTTGTCGCTATTGCAAGAAACCGGGTCATCTTTTATCTGCATGTCCCAAACTTTTGAACAAGGACATGAGAAAGCTAAGTATTGTGCAAGCCCCTAGTAACACTTCTCGTGGTCAAGGTATTTCTCATTTAATCCTTGATTACATTTGTTTTGTGATCATCCTTTGGAGTTCTTGTTGATATGGGTTCATCTCATTATTTTTATATCAAAAGAACTTGTCGATTCTTTTTCTTTGAATATTTTGGGCTTGATGACTTCTTTGAGGATTGCGAATCCGGATGGTAGATCTGCAACACTCAATTCGCTTTTATTTGATGTCGAAAATTATTTTATGTGATTTTTCTTTCCGAGCCAATATTTTTACTTAGGCTCCGGAATTGATTTGTGCGATAGGATTGGCTTAATTAATGAAGCCTATATCCTATTTTCTCCTGTGGACTATTCCTCTTCGACATTTTCAATCTGTTAAGCAGATTTCTATTTTTTCCTTTATGATTTTGATTCCAACTTGATGGCATCATTTTATTCCTTAATCCCACTTATAAGGAAAGTGTTATTTCTCTCATTCATGTAGTTAGAGAAATTTTTCAGTATTTTTGAGCTTGTCTTAGGATTATCACCTAAGTAATCTTTGGTGTGGTGCTAAGGTCTTTTCAGTTTGACCTTGCCACCGATTTTCATTTGGCTACGAGTCGCGTGAGTTAGCATTCCACTTACGCACTCCGCACTCGTTATGATTCTAATGAATGACTTATTTTGTCGTTCAATTTGTCCAGCTTATTTCATCCATTTTATATATCAAATATTCTATGAATATTTCGATGAGACCATTCTTGTATTTATAAGTTTTGGATGAAAATAGAAATTTAAAATTTTGTAAATCTTTTTCGGAAGATTTATTTATAAGTACAATTCGATTTTGATCTTAAAACGAGCAAAGAATATTCTTAAAGGTTTTTGAGAAACATGTTTATCATATAGAAGATGATTTTGTGATTGTATTGCCCATTGAGTGCTTTAAGAATTCTGGTCGACGCGCTTGATCGACGTTATCGATAGGAATTTCCTAAACGCTTTGATGAGACAGTCAGACACGATATATTGACTTATAAAAATGTACTTTTGAAAGTTTTAACTTTTCGAGAAAGATGATTATTTAAAAGAACTCTTCCTTTCGATACTTGTATTCTTGTGATTCCTGAAGGGGAACCAAGACTTTGCTATTTGTACCGATACTAGTCGTATTGGTTTGGATTCCATTCTCTTGCAAAGGAGAACGTGCTATCACTTGTGCTTCTAAGTCTTTATAGCTTATCAAGCCTAATATGACACTCATGATATAGTGCTCGCGGCTATTGTTTTTACTTTTAGAGTTTGACATCATCATCTTTGGGGGAGAAATTTGTTCTCTACCTCGATCATAAATCTTTGGAATATTTATTTTCTCATAAGGAACTTCATGTTGACTCGAGTTCCTGGCATCTTATGATCATGATATTCTTTTTATTCCCGGAAGGGAAATCATGTTGCCAATGCGCTTTGTCGTAAGCAACAAGTGGTTGATTCTTTGATGTTGTCTGAATGGAATTATCTTTTTATCAGGTTCAACGGGTGTTTTGAGGTACTTCGTTTTATTGAGTTTCATCTCATTTCTTTTATGGACTTGCGTCTGATGTTCTTTTATGGTGATCGGTTCATCGGATGTACTGTTATTATACTACATCGATGTTCCGTCTTATCTTGATTCATTGGATGTACCGTTTGTACTACATCAATGTCTTTGATATTGGATTCATTGGATGTACCGTTTGTACTACATCAATGTCTTTGCTTTGGTTCATTGGACGTACCGTTTTTGTACTACGTCGGTGTTCCAAATTATTCGAGTTTGAAGTTTCTCAAGCGTACCATTTCTGTACTACGCCGTTGCACTGGCTCAATTTTCTGCTATTCTTGACGTTTTCTACGTCTTTTAACTATGGAAATGCTTTTAGGTTTCCTATTTTATTCTTGAGCCCAGTGATATTGAGGAAATTGAAGTTTCACCAAATTTGACTTATGAGCAACATTCCATTCGCATCATTGCTTCGGAGGTTGAGCGCCTTCGGAATAACGGTGTTCTTCTTGCGAAAGTTCATTGGTTCTCAGATCCTAAGGATTTCTCTTGGGGTTCCTGGGAATTCATCAGCGATCACGTTCAGGCTTACTCTTTCATGCTCTTTATGGTGAACTTCCTATTTCAGATTTTCTTTTGTGTTAATATGCTTTTATGGTTGTTACTTCTTATCTTCTTCTTAAGTATTGCGAGGACGCAATTTCTTTAAGGAGGGGAGTCTGTAACAACCCGCATATTTACCGATTTTATATTTAAATATTTTATGTAAATATTTTATCGTTAGTCGGATTTTAGTCTGAAAAGCTACTTTTTGCAAACAGTCGAATTGGGACTCGCGACCACCCCCGTTGAGTTCAAAATGTCGTTTTCGACCTTTTTGAGTATAAGCTTCGATATGTTTGAAGATAGTTGATTTTTGCTACTTTTTCCCACTTATGACTTTGGTTTGGACTGCACCCTTATTAGCTCAGCCCAACCCCCTTCTCTTCATAACTTCTCCTCTTTGCTTAAACACTCAAGCTTTAGCAACATTGGTGGAAGAGAATGAGAAATAGAAATTCCTGAGCCCTAGTTTCCATTAGCAAATCCATCTTCTTGCTCCAAACTCAAGTGAACCCATTGGTAAGCATCTCCTTCTTCTTCTCCAACTCATTCTCTCTTTGATTTCAGAAAATTCCTAAACCTAATTTAGGAAATGTTTCTCTTTTAATCTTAGATTGAAGCTTCTTGAGTTGTTATTGAAAAGGAATTGATCTTAGCTTGTTTTTAAAGCTTCTCTTTCATTGATTTGGGTTCAAAGGTGAGATTTTTATCTCACATCTTTGTTTATAATTATCTTCGATTGTTAGGTATGAATTCCTAACATTTATTCTTGTGCGATTGATTTTGGTTTGGATTGATTTTGTGTATATTCCAATTTTTGGTGTTTTGGTCTAATTTATGAAAATCCTATTACGGATATTTGGACATTGATATTTGAGGCGTATCGAAGAGCCGTTTAGGCTGGGTTGTCGTTTGACGTAATTCCTTAGTCATCGCCATTTGCTCGTTCGATCGTTTTCGATATTCGTTTGGCCATTTTTGGCCTAGGTTCAGGGAATGCCCTGAACCCTTCATTCAGACGTCTGAAACGTAATATTCAGACGTCTGAATATTGTTCTGGGAAGATTTCTATTCCCAGATTCAGACGTCTGAATATATGGTTTCAGACGTCTGAATTGGTTCATTTGGAACCAGAAAGGAAATAGGCTAAAAAGTGCCTATTTCAGACGTCTGGATCCAAGGATTCAGACGTCTGAATTCTGTCTTTGGAAAATATTTATTTTCCAGATTCAGACGTCTGAATCCTTGATTTCAGACGTCTGAATCAACACTATTTTGCCTATTTGCCTATTTGCTTGAGAATTCCAATTTAAATCGATTCGTGATGATCCTATTTGTTGTTATCATTTATTATGACTTTGATGACTCCTTTTTTTGGGATTTTTGAATATCCATTTCGATGGATTCTTTATCGGTTTCTTTGGATTTTATTCACGTCTTCGAATGTGAATTTTACTGATTGATTGTTCTTACAATCTTCTTTGTGATTTGTCACTTTAAAAATATAAAGGTTTCTATACAAGTAGTAAATATCAAAACTCTTTCTTCAAATGATTTCAACTCTATTTTAGTACAAAGCTCGTTTCTTGAACCGTATTTCCAATCTATTAGTATATACAAACCTTTACCTCATTCGCACGAGAAATCTAATTAAACGACTTAGTAAAACGAGTGGTATGAAATGTTTGCGTTTACTTCGTTGGTTAATTCTTGAACTTGTTCGATTGAATCTCTTGTGACAATTTTATAGTAGAGATCTACAGTTTGTTCGTAAATATTTAAGTTAAGCAAGTGGTTATGGGACATGAAGCTAAACTTATATATTTACTAGCTTAGTGTAATTGACACTTCTCTTTGATCATGACGATCATTTTATGTTTTAGACTAGCATTGTGCAATGTCTTTTTGATTTGGTTCATCGGATGTCTCGCTGTACGACGTCGTTGTTCCTTTTGATTTTGTTTTGGTTCATCGGATGTCTCGCTGTACGACGTCGTTGTTCCATTTGATTGTGTTTTGGTTCATCGGATGTCTCGCTGTACGACGTCGTTGTTCCCTTTGATTGTGTTTTGGTTCATCGGATGTCTCGCTGTACGACGTCGTTGTTCCCTTTGATTGTGTTCTGGATTTCGTGTGTTGAATTCTGTAATTTATGTTTCACCAACTTTTACGATTGGCATTAATATATATGTCTTTTATTGTGGCTTGGTGAATGAAATTAGGAGTATGACATTCCTTTTTATCTTTGAGAAGATCTTTGCGACATTGATTAATCTCTTATTGATTTTTCAATTACTTATTTATCACAGCTTGGCATGGTGATTATTATACGTTTAGTCATATCTCTTATTATATATCATTTCATCTGATATTTATAGCTAGACTGATCCATTTATTATTTTCTTATTAAATAATAATCGGGTCAGATTGAGATATTACAGGTGCTTCCTCATGGCTTCCTATCTGGAACCATCTTCTGACGTTTGGCTAACTACTTTAGTTTAGTAGTTTTTGTTGTATACATTTGAGATACAGACTCTATGATGTATACTTATTCTTTTGTCTAGCACTTGTATCTATTCTTTTTGATATTGTGAATCTTGTTTGACCACTACTCTGATGTACACTTTCATGTGTTATATTCATATTTATTTCCGCCTTTGTGATATGAATTGTATGTGACTGATTTATGTTATGTTTATTTCTATATTCGTTTCTGAAGATATTACAGCCACTGTGTAGTAGCCTTGAGTTTGTGTCGGTATGTCGGATTTCCCTCTTGATAAAGAAATGCATGTTATACTATCTGACATATCGATGCTCGCGCAAAGCAATTACACGGATGGTCGCTTCTCAACAGCTTTATTATCCGTGCTAGTTGACAGCATTCACCGTAATGTTTTTGTCTAGCGTGGATATAGAGGTGGGGCGTCACATGTTATTTCATCATAAAGTAGATTACTGTTTTTTTTAGATGTCGTTTATTTGGAAAGAGTATCAGTTTTTCAACGGTCGTATATACTGAGATTCTAGGATAGGCGCATCAATATATGACATTTGCGTGGTCATTTCAAGGATGAGGAGCTTAACCATAGTGTTTCAATGTGATGGATTTTTAGGACGTATGTTGTTTCTTTTGGTTTCAACCTAGTATGTGCGCATTTTTATTTGGTTGATCAAGGTATGAAATCTGGAAATTCTTTGGTCAAATTTTTGTTGGTTGCATATCAGTTCGAAAATCGGTGAACCTTCAGGCCACAGATTCATGGCTTTTTAGATCAGGCGAGAACCAGGGCCAATTAAACTGCTTTCGGGGCCAATTAAACTGCTTTCGGGGCCATGTAATTCTTTTATGAAAGCGTCGAACTGATGTTCAAAGAATCAAAAAGGAGATTATCGATGCTTTAGATTTTGTTACTTTGGAACTTGTAAATGTTGATGAGGTGTATTGGTTTACCATTTTTTATGTGAACATGCTTCCAAATTAGAAGGGTGTATTATTCGATTATCTCAGCACTTGTTCTGTTCATGGGTACAAATTCTGAGAAATTTTAGAGTTTCAGTTCGCATATATATAATCATAAAGAAGAATAACTGCACTACTTTGGACAAAGAATCAGTTGAGGTATATTTGATTACAGATTTGCTTCGAACTTGTTTCTACTTATAGTTTTGGGCGTGTGTGAAACTTCTCTGGCGTACATTTTCAGCCACAACAGTTTACAGATTTGATTTGGCATCTTTATGATGTTATTAAGATATGTGAATGTCAGAGGTTATTGGTGTTTATCAGCATCCACATGCTCAAGCATGGACTTATTAAATCTGCGAGTATAAAATGGAGTCCTATCTTCTTTTCTTTGTATGATATAAAACAAATTAAGGGATCCACGAACTTGGTTTCTAATACTTGAGCATCCCTATGCTCTTATGTACAAGGCGTTTACATTTCTTTCATTGATTAATCTTATGCCTGAGGATATGTAATTGTGTTCTAGCATCTGGAAAGTTTAGACTTGTGATGAGATAACAAGCCAATGATGTGATTCAGAGAGGTAAGATGATGATCTGGTTACTGAATTGCGTGGCTGTTTACTAGTGAATGTTTCGTACCACTGGAAGAACAGGGTACAGATACTTGCATTTGCTCACGTGGGAGTTACACTTGAAGTTTCTGTAGCAGGTGCTACCTCTAGAAGTCGGGGTAAATATTCTTAAGTAGACCTGTCAATGGTACGGGTTTCGTCCGAGCTCGGTCCAAACCCGTCCTATTTATACGGATACGGGTTTTTCCTTTCACTACCCAAGCCCGACTCAGACCCGATCCGGAGCGGGTACTTTTTTATCAAAACCCGGTCCAGTTAGGTCGTGATCCGATTATTAGTTTTTCATTATATCAAAACATGAGTGCGTATGTTATTTATTTACCATTTTGTTTGTTTACATATAGATATTTTTGCATACTTTTGTTGTAAGTTTTGACTACATCAACTTTCAATTTATATGTTAACATTGTTTGTTTACAAATTTTATCAAAATTGCAATTTTAAAATATAGTTTTAACATAAATATGTTAGGTATATAATTATTACCCAGCGGGCTTAAAAAGCCCGAAGGGTCGGGATTGGATATTGGATTGAAATACCCTATAGTTTCGGACCGGGCTTAGGTTTTAGTTATTGTAATTGGACTCCGGTCCGGGTTTTATAGCATCCAGACCAAACTCTGCCCATTGATAGGTCTACCCATAATGGGCTTGGCTTCTACTTGTATGTTGTACATAGGGGAAAAAAAGCAATATTTCTTTCTTTGTTTGTTTTTTTTTTTTTTAAACTGAAAATGGATCATGGAACCTCTGAAAATAACTACCACCAAAAAGAAGATGATCCAAAACCGTCTGATCCACAGGCTAAATCTTATACTCAAAATGGAAAAAATGTGAAAACATATGCTGATGCTCTTAAAAGAAACTCTGGGTATTCATGCAAGCGGATTTCTAAAAACGAATTAAAGTATGTTGCACCATCAAAGGGTAATGCATTCATTCCAGAGACAGCTTTTAACAAATCTACAGAAATCTGGACTAATACAGTGGTGCTACACCCTATTGAATTCAAAATTTCATATGCTAAGTTGAACAAATATATACAGAAAGTCTGTAACCTGAAGGCAACTACCAAATTCATAATGCTCCTAATTATTGCTATGCGGTGCAATTTTAAATTAATGATGACTGCCAAAATTTTGGGTAAAAAGACCTTTTCCTGCTGTGGCAAACTACTATTAATTGATTCATGGTACCTGGATATGAATTTAAGCAGGAGGAAATAAAATAAGTAGGAATATTGGTTAAATTGTACAATTTGGATATGGAAATGTGGACACATGATGACAGTATAGCATAGAAGAAATACACAAAATATGCTAGAGTTCAAATTCAAGTTACTATTCAGCCCACTTTAGTTACAACAGCTCCAGTTCTATTCAAGGTTTCAAAGTCGTTTGAATTGAAGACCGAAAGGAAGAAGGTTAGCATTGATCTCGAATTCATCTGCAAGCATCGACGAAGGTTTTTCAATTTTCAATTTTTTTAATCGGCTTTTTGTTTTTTCGATTTGAAGATGACAGAAGTTTTTTCTGCATGCGGGAAGAAAGCGACACGTAGGGTTACATTGTTAAATGAATAGATAATGGGCTGGGTATTTTTAAAATGAGTCGATAAGGCAAGGGAATTGTTGATGGGCTGGGTTTAAATGGGTCATATTAATTAATAGTATTATTTAGTTGGGTTTAAAATGATTAATGTTTTAGGCTTGGTTTAATTTGGAAAATAAATATTGTTATGCAAAATATTATGATGATTATGGCAACAAAGTTAGGATTGTTTAGTTTGCAAAAAAATATATATTATATTGAATAACTAAATGTTGAAATTAGTTTGTTTCTAATTTAGATACTTGATTATGGCAAATCGTGATATTGTTTGGAATTATTGTACGGCGATTATTGGTGAAAAAAAAAAAATAAGTGTAACCATTGTCACAAAATAATTTCTGGTGGTGGTATAACACGTATGAAAGAACATTTAACAGGACAGACGGGTGGTGTAGCAATATGTTCGAATGTTCCTAAAGAAGTCAGAAAACTTATACGAGAACATCTGAATAAAAAGAGAAGCTAACGAAATTAAGGGAAGCTCGAAAAACAACGCATACAAGAAGAGCTAATGAGGATCTAGCGGAACAAGTATACGATCTAGCGGACTAAAGCGTTCAAAATCAACCAGAATAGATGACGATTTAGCAACACAAGCAGCTGGAAGGATTAATCCTTATGTACAAAAACGAGGAGGTACAATTCAACCTTCTATTAGAACTGCAATAAAAGGCATTAAAAATGCAAAAAACATATAGGTCGTGACAATACTGCTAATAGTCCTTACGATGAAACTATGGTAGAGATCATTCAAGAAGCTGGTCCTGGAATTAAAGGACCTATGACACATGAATTATCAAAAACATATTTAGATTTAAAGTGCACTTAAATCAAACAACACATCGATACTTACTTTAACTTTTGGGATGATTATGTTTGTACGTTGATGTGCGACGGTTGGAGCACACAAAATAGAAGAAAATCATAAATTTTCTTGTGTATTTTACCCAAGGAACCGTCTTTCTTAAATGTGTAGATGCTACCGACAAATTTCAAAGTGCTAAGTATATTTGTGGTCTAATGGATAATATTGTTAATTTTATTGAAGAAGATAGAATTGTACAAATAGTAGCTGACAATGGAGCAAATTACAAAGTTGTTGGCTAACTACCGATGGAAAAAAGAAGGAAACTATATTGGACACCATGCGCAGCACATTGTATCGATTTGATTCTTGAAGATATTTCAAAAGAAACCGAGGTAAAATCGATAATTTTAAATTTTCAATCAATAACAGGTTTCATATACACTCATGGTTGGTTGCTTACCATAATGAGAAAAAAAACCAATAATAAAGAACTGATTTGACCAGCAGTAACCAGGTTTGCTACTCACTTTATTGCATTGGAATCCATATACACACATAAGGAGAATCTAAGAAAAATGATTTCTTCGAGGGAGTGGAGCAAAAAGATTCATAAACTCGGTCCTAAAGATAAAAAACTGCAATTCTTATCTATAATTTGATCCACAGTGATAAATTTTGGACCAACGTTGCTGCTATTATTCTCGTATTTGGTCCACTTATAAAAGTTTTAAGAATGATGGATAATGATGATAAAGCAGAGATGGGATATCTATATGAAGCAATGGATCGAGCGAAAGAATCAATTAAGAAAAATGTTGGTGTACGACATTGTCAAAAATGGTGGAATATAATCGATAAAAGATGGAAAAGAAAATTGCATCGACCTATTCATGCAGTAGGTATTTTTTTTTAATTATTTCACAATTATAAAAGTACGTACCATGTCAATATTTCTTTGAACTATCAAACTGTTTTAGGTTATTTTCTCAATCCTCATATACAATACGGAGATAATGCAACAAACGATGATGAATTTTTAAATGGATGGACAAAAATTCTTGAAAAAATGGTATCTGATATTGCTATGCAAATTGAAATTTCAAAAGAGGTAATAAACAAACTATTAAACTACTCATGATTCTTGCTATTATGTTTAGCACAAAGAATAACTTGGTTTATTATGAATGATTCGTAGGTTGAAAAATATAGAATGAAACTTGATATATTTGGTTCTGCAAAAGCGAAATATGCAGTTAAGTCATGTCTTCCAGCTATGTGGTGGTCAATAATTGGTAGGAAAGCTGCTCCAAATTTAACACGCATATGCATATTCTTAGCCAAACAGTTTCTTCTTCAAATTATGAAAGAAATTAGACAACATTTGCAAAGATTCACCCGAAGTTAAGAAACGGAATAAAAATGGAGAACTTAGAAAAACTGGTATTTGTACATTATAATATGTGATTAAGAGCACGACATGCTAAACGCCAACAAATAACCGACCAACTTATTGATTTAGATTACATATTTCATGAGGAGGATCCACTTGCAGAATGGACTAGAGAAGCTGAGAATCCACTACTTGATAATGCAAGCAATAATCCTTGGTCGGACATTGATAGTGTATCTGTAGAAAATACTGAAAATGATAGTTCATCAAATGATGATTCAGGTAATGCGGGTGGTGACGGTATTGGTTCTAGTGGTTATGGCGTTGGTTCCACTTTTGATGAGTCTCAAAGACATATCCAAAATTATGAAGCAGATGACTATAGTGATGAAGAGATAGAAATTTGAATGTTGTACATGAAGATCAAGGGGATTATGATGGCAGATATACTTCAAACAATGTCCCCAGTTTTAGGTACTCTATGTCTGACTATAACGGAAATTATTCGTATTGTGGGTTAAATCAACCGTATGCTGCTGAGCTATCAAGTAGCCAAGATGAACCCTCACCCTTTGATAATATGATGATGACATTTTTTAAGTTCGGATCAGATATAGCAATATGCTTTTCCAGCATATTATGATCCGACACAAGACGAAGAGAGCGGTGGACAAAATTTATATGATGCTTAGAGAAATAGCTTTTGATATTAAATTTTTATGTCGTATGTTTTGTAACTTCTATGTCACTTGAATAATTTAGTATAATTGACTATCAGTATTGCATATTCATTTGCGTATTTATAGCAAAAATGTACCGTGATTCACAAACCGGATTTTAAACGAAATTTTCGAAAATCCCGAAACGGGACCAAAAATTTGAATTTTTCAGATGACCGAATCGAGAATTGAAACCAGTACTTTGAACCTTGGTTTTATTACATAATGGTGTAAAGAAAATGTGTCAGTCTAATATGAATTTATCCCTCCAAAATGTGAACAATATAAAATCTTTGGCCATAGATCATCTCTTCACTTCACTTCAGCACAACCACAAAGGATCCCAAAGAAATCAACAGAAACAGGTGAAACATTTGCAGCAAATCAAAGTGGTTCAGATAATGACAAGGCTACACAACAGTCATAAAATAATTCAGATGAATTCTTTGAGGTAATTGATATTGCACATCAGTCATTGAATCACAGAAAGGTGTTAAAGAAGCAAATAATGAGGATATAGAAAATCAAGCAAATACTACTGCAGCAACAAAATAGAGCACTGAAATAAATAACCACTTAGAATTCCTCGACCAAGAACTACCGCATTCCATAGAGGTAGATACATTATAAAATGTCGAAGATGCAAAAGAAGAAGAAATCCATAGTGAAGATGACCAGATAGATGTGTCAGAGTTTATCATGAAAAATCCAACTTATCCTGCAATTGTTAAGGATAAACCTATTGTTCAAAAACAAGCTCCTCCTAAAAGATCATTACAAAGCAATTTGAAAATAAATAAGTCTTATTACTTGGAATATTAGGGGTATGAACACACCACAAAGAGTATTGGCTCTTAGATGAAATAAGCTAACAATTGTTGGCTTGGTAGAAAATAAGCTAAACAATGATAATCTTACTTAGATGAAAAATCCCAACAAATTAGGATATTGTAACTAACAATACATCTCAGGTGAAAGGGCGAATACAAGTCATTTGGGATGCTACGATTTGGTGTATTTCTATTTTATCATCCTCTACTCAACATATTACTATGAATGCAATCAACACTGGTGGTTCAAACTTATTTGTACTATAGTATATGGCAGTAACATCTTCATTGAAAGACATGACTGATAGCAACAAAACATTCAAGAATCATCTACTTTCTCTGATGCCGAGGTGTTAATGGGGGATTTTAACAATGCATCATCAACTCTTGATAGAAAAGGAGGTCTATCAATACCTTTTAGCCGGTTAAGAGTTATTACAACTGATTAGTTCAATAAGGTTTAACAGAGGTTAAAGCTTTGGGATATAATTGTAAGAAATTGATACCTGAGATTTCCAAATCGAGTGAAACCCTAGCTGATCATCGACGAAGAAGAAGAAGCAACGTAGAAAAGCTCGTTAAGCTAATTTGGAGAAAGGGGGAAGTTTGAAGCGGTGAAATGTTTTTGTCGAACGAGATAAAGCGGAGTGGCATTTTTCATTCGGTGGAAAGAATGCTGTACAATTTTTTCATTTGGTGGAAAGAATGTTGAACTAGATTTTTCATCCGATGATTTGGTGATGTCGAACGAAATATATCGTTCGGTATTTAGGCATGATGGTCCAAAGTGATGTATGCCGAACCAAAGTGATGCCGAACCAAAGTGATGCCGAACCAGATGGATGTCGAACCAAAACCCAAGGCTGCTATATAGCAGTTGCCCCTCCTCATTTCTTCTTTGTATAAATAGTGGAATTTTTGAACAACAATGGTAGCATTCTAGAGAGTTGAAACTCTACGGAATTTTGTCTGTATTGTAAATTTTTCTTATGTATAGCCTCCAAAAGTGAATCAATCTTGCAACTCTAATCTTTCAGTGATTAATAAAATCTCATCTCCCCAAGTGCACGTACACTACCTAGCGGTAGTGGGACCACTATAAATACTTGCGTTATTTATTTTTTCTGCATTGTATTGATTTATGACTGTCGGATATGTTATTTATCTTTGTTTGTTCCATCTCACTACAATCACGGTCCAGTTGTTTTTTGCCGAGTTGGTTTTTTATTCCCGTAGACTGATCATCCGAAGGGATTTTCTCCAACAGTCTGGTATCAGAGCTGCAAGGTTGATTGAGGAGTGTTAGACTTTATGAAAGAAGATGAAGCGATTCCAGTTGTTACAAGACCCTATACTAGAGGGAAGTATATCGCGTCAGGATCATAGCTGGCAATTGAGAAATGGAATGGGGATAAAGACTTCGAGAAGTGGCAGTGGATGATGAAGACTGTTCTAATGAGGAACGAAGTCCATTCAGTAGTGTTTGTCCCTGAGAAGTTGATGGCTGACATCTTAGTCGCGGAAAGGAAGGTGATGAAAAAATTGGGCGTTTACTACTTTACAACTAGCTATGGAAGAGAATGGCATCTCAGAGATTAGTAGTGAGACCATTGCTAGGGGTATTTGGACTAAGCTAGAAAATCTCTACTTAAAAAAATCTTTGACTAACCATCTGATATTGCTGAAGACATTTTTCACCATGCGGGTGAGAGAGGGTACTTCAGTGAAGGAACATCTTAATTCTTTGATGATCTCATAATGAAGATGAAGACTGTTGACTTGAAGATGGATGAGGAGAAAATGACAGTGAATCTCTTGTGCTCTCTTCCGGAGCAATACACAGGTTTCGCTAACAGCCTTATCTTCGCTAAAGACACATTGACAGTGGAAGATTTGAAGTCAGGCTTCTATCCGAGGGCTTGAGAGATCAGATGAAGGAGATAAGTAAAGGAAGTAGAGGTGGAAGTAGTAATCATAGCCAGTTTGTTAAAAGAGGTAGAGAAGATAAGAAGAATTAGCACTCTGGAGGGCATTCTAAGTCTAAGAAGCCTGGTAATGGCAGGAGATGAAAGTCTAAGGATGAGAACTGTTTTATCTACAAGAAACCTGGTCATTGAAAAAAGGATTGTCCATATTTGAAGAAGAAGGAAGAAGATGGATCTTCATCATTTGCAGTGGAGAAGTCTGTATCTAACGATGTGTTGTCTGCAGCAGTGTCGGATGTCTCAGGCCATTGGGTGCTGGAGTCGGGAGCGTCTTACCATATGATGCCTAATATGGATTACTTCAGTTCTTTCATTGGACTAGTAGGAAGCTCTATTCTTATGGGTAATGATGTTAGCAGTAGAGAAATGGGTGAAGGTATAGTGAGGATTAGAATGTTTGATGGAGTGACACGCACTTTGAAAGGTATCCGGTATATTTCAAGTCTTCGAAAGTCCTTAATTTATTTAGTACAATTGGCATCTTTGGGATGCGAAGTAACCATTGAGAAGTATAGTTTGAAGGTTTCGAGAGGTGCACTAGTTCTTATGAAATGAGATGTATTCCGAAATCTGTATTTGTTGAAAGGAACCACGGTTCTTAAAGTGTCGTGTGTTGGAGTAGATAGTTCTCGTGCATTGGATGCTACAAAATTTTGGCATCTCAGGTTGGGTCATATTTCAGAGAAGGGATTAGAATTGCTTCAAAGATGGAATATGATCAAAAAAGAAACTTTGATAAGATGGACTTTTGCTAGGAGTGTGTTTAAGGCAAGCGAACTAAAGTATCTTTTGAAGTTGGACTCCATAGATCGAGGCAAGTATTTAAATACGTGCATACAGATGTCTGGGGACCGGTTGCTACTCCTTAGAGGAGCAAAGTATTTTATCTCTTTCATTGATGATATTTTTCGGGTATGGGTGTATGTGATGAAGGCCAAATCAGAAAGTTTTGAGAATTCAAACACTGGAAAGCACTTGTTGAGAACCAATCTGGTTCTAGGTTGAAGGTGTCGAGATCTGATAATGGCGGTGAATTTGTCTCTTGGGAATTCCTCGATTTCTGTAGATAGCATGACATTTAGAGACATTTCACTACACCCGGCGATCCGTAATCCAATGGGATCGCAGAAAAGATGAACATGACTTTACTGGAGAAGGCTCATTGCTTGAGATTAATTGTGGGCTTTTCTAGAGGTTTTTGGGCTGAGGCATTACCATCTGCAGTGCATATCATAAATCGAATTCCATGTTTATCCATAGATGGGAAGATTTCAAAAGAAAAGTGGGGAGGTAAAGCAGTGTATCTTTCTTACTTTCGAATTTTTGGTTGTCCTATGTACGTTCACCATACAGGTAATGACAAGTTGGAGGCTAGAGCATACAAGGGCATACTAATGGGATACACCGATGGTATCAAATGGTATCGAATTTGGAACCATGTTGATCGGATGATTGTTCATTCCAGACATGTTACTTTTGATGAGTCTGCTATGTTCAATCCAATGGAAAAGCTACCTACTACATCAGAAGATACTGATAGATCTAACGAGATGGAAGTAGTTTCCATGTTCCGGCCAAATAGTAGACTTGTTGTTGGTGCTGTCGAAGAAAATGCAGTTGATGAAACATCACATGATAGTCTATAGGTACCTTCTAGTAGTGATGGTGATGTGCATGAATTTAGAGAAAGCTCAGTTCAAGGTGCAGCTAAAAGGAGTTTAAGTGAAGCGGTACATACCTGGGTTAGTCGTAGGACTATTAGGCCGCCCTAAAGGTATGGTGATTGGCACTTTGTGAATCTTAGCCTTGGTTATCGGTTTGATTGTGCCCTACATGTGGTTCATGAGGAGCCGCTTGACCTTGATGAAGCTTTAAAGTCCTGTGATAGTTCAAAGTGGATGTGCGTTATGGCATTATCATCTGTGGTGCATATCATAAATCGAATTCCATGTTTAGCCATAGATGGGAAGATTCCAAAGGAAAAGTGGAGAGGTAAAGTAGTGTATCTTGGTTACTTCCGAATTTTTGGTTGTCCTCTGTATGTTCACCATACATGTGATGATAAGTTGGAGGCTAGAGCATACAAGGACATACTAATGGGATAAGCTGATGTAGCAAAGGGTATCGAATTTGGAACCTTGTTAATCGAAAGATTGTTCATTCCAGACATGTTACTTTTGATGATTCTGCTATGTTCAATCCGAAGGGGAAGCTACCTACCACATTAAAAGATTCCGATAGGCCTAAGGAGATGGAAAAAGTTCTCATATTCCATCCAAGGAGTAGATTTTTTGTTGGTGCTGCCGAGGAAAATGCAATTGATGAAACATCACAGGACAATCCATGGGTAGCTTGTAGTAGTGCTGGTGATGTGCATGAATCTAGAGGAAGTTCAGTTCAAGGTGGAATTGAAAGGAGTTGTGGCGAAGCAGTACCTACCCGGGTCAGTCTAGGACTATTAGGCCGCCCGAAACGTATGGTGATTGGCAGTTTGCGAGCCTTAGTCTTGGTGGTCAGTTTTACTATGCCTTACGTGTGGTTCTTGAGGAGCCACTTGACCTTGATGAAGCTTTGAAGTCATATGACAGTTCGAAGTAGATGCACGCTATGGAAGAGGATTTAGAGTCGTTGAAGAAGAACAAGACTTGCGATTTGGTACCACCTCCTCAAGGAAGCCGAGCCATAGGTTGAAAATGGGTGTTCAAGGTGAAGGATGATGGGAGATACAAGGCTAGACTAGTTGCTGAAGGGTTTTCACAAAGAAAGGGATTAAAATATGATGAGATATTCTCTCCATGAGTGAGGCATACGTCCATCTGCATTTTGCTCGCTATCTCCGCAACTCAAGACTTGGAGCTAGAGCAACTGGACGTGAAAACCGCTTTCTTGCACGGAGACTTGGATGAGACCATCTAAATGAAGCAGCCAGGATTTGTTGTAGATGGGAAAGAAAACTGGGTTTGCAAATTGAAGAAGTCGTTTTATGGACTAAAGTAGTCGCCTAGACAATGGTTACAAGAGGTTTGGCTCTTTTATGCTTTCACTTGGTTTTGATCATATCATCACGCTTATGTGTACTTCAAGCATTAAAGAATGGTATATGGATGTACTTACTCTTGTACATGGATGACATGTTGATTGCTTTCAAGGATAAAGCTGAAATCGATAGTTTAAAGCAAAATCTAAAAGCAGAATTCGAAATGAAAGACCTTGGAGAAGCAAAGAAAATTTTAGGTATGGAAATCCGAAGGGACAGAAAGCTAGGATTTTTGAGCCTGACTTAAAAGGAGTACATTTGAAAGGTGCTTGCTCGGTTTAGCGTAGAAGGGGAAAAGGAAATCAACGCACCCATGCCTTTGCACATACAGCTTTCTAGTAAAGGCTCTCCTATCTCGGAAAGGGACAAGACTTATATGATGAAGGTCCCATATGTAAGTGCAGTTGGCAGCTTGATGTATGCCATGGTCTGCACTACGTCTGACATTGCACAGGCTGTTGGATTGGTGAGTAAGTTCATGGAAAATCCGGGAAAGACGCATTGGGAAGCAGTGAAGTGTATCTTCAGATACCTTAAAGGAACTCCAAACTATGGACTTGTTTTTGGCGAAAGTGATAGAGATTTCAGTTTGGTTCGATTTTGTAATTCCAACCATGCCGGTAATAGAGATCGAAGGAAGTCAACATTTGGATATGTGTTCACCATTGGTGGGACAACGATCAGTTGGACAGCGAGGTTGCAGACGATTATGGCTTTGTCTACTGCAGAGGCAGAGCTCATAGCTGCGGTTGAAGCAGCTAAGAAGGCGCTTTACTTGAGGCGACTGTTATGTGATTTGGGCTTCACATACGAAGGAATAAATATGCATTATGAAAATTAAAGTGCAATTCACCTAGCTGAAAATCTGGCATTCAACTCGAGGACGAAGCATATTGAGGTGAGAGAGTCGTTTCTTGTCTCGATGAGTTAAGAGAAGCTAGTTCATCTTCAAAAGGTTCACACAAAGGAGAATGCAGCAGACATGTTTACCAAGTCATTGCCTATTGGAGCATTGCTCGGACTTGATTCGCTTAATGAAGTGCTTGGTGCCACAGGGTGGAATGGGGGAAGAGTTGAGATGGTTTATGGAGATGTTTGTTTTCATGGTGGGGATTGATAGGTTCTACACGGACTGATTACTTCAAACACTTTTTTGATAAGTGGTGGCCTTGCCGGAGTTCGTTGACATAGTGTAATGGATGATGGCATTGCCGAAACTCCACAACACCAAACTGCTCGTTTTGTAACACTTTTCCGCTTTCAATTTATAACGGTAATAACCGTTATAAATTTATAACAATAATTTCCGTTACAATCATTTATCACGGTTATAACTGTTACTAAATCTGGTAGTTTGGTAAATAACTAAAAGCAACATGGATAAGAGTGTCATTTTGTTTATTATCAATACTCATCCCCTTTTTCACGCTTCTAAAATCATTTCTCACGCTTCTTTCTGTAAATCAAAAGTTCAAATCTAGGGTTTGAACCCCCTCCGTTATTGCCACGATTCCTCCTCGGCCCCGTTACCATTCTAGTGTTACCCGCCTCTCCTCGATTCATTCTAGGGTTATCGCCTCCTTCGCCCCCGCCTCGTTCCAGCACCGTCGTTACCAAGTTATCACCTCCTTCTACTAGGTAGTGACAAAGGTGAGGTTCTCCTCTTTTTTCCTTGCACAATTTATTGCTAATTTATTTTGAATAAATTTGTTTATATTTTGGTAGAAACGTTTTTGATAGAAACTGTTCTCGGAGAACATAACATTTCCATTTTAGAGTATGTTCATTCAAATAAATCTAAAGGGGACTTGGGTTCGAGATAGAAAATAAATTGAAATGATTCACTATAGTTTTCATGTGGCAGTAATGAAGATGGAGGCACCATCAACGAAGATGAATAAAGCAGGAAGAAGAAGCTTTAGCCCTCCAAAGGACAGAGCAGTCTACTTGAAGAAAGCTTCAAACTGAGCTTAGTTCCTAGCCATGTGAGATTTCACATATATTCATAACTCTTACAGTAATTATTCGCATAATTTCTGTGTTGGTACAAAACTATCAGATGGCTTTCTACATATAGCCCAGAAAAAATTTCTGTTAGATTAAAAATAAAGTACCTTTGTTTGTTAAAACTTAAAAGCATACTTTTGGACACATGTATACACACTCGTACGAACACGGAACAAAGTCTTTAATTACAATCTTATATTGTTTTGGTGATAATCAATGTTAAACTAACACTAAATTTAATTTAGGATAAAAAGAAAGAACTGGCCTCAAAAGTTGCAGCTGATGACAAGGCAGGTGATTGTATGGTTTCAGAACCGAAGGGCAAGGTTAGTACTTTCAGATCTCTATTTATGCTTATTTGCGTACATTTATATTATTTATTTATGAGTAGTATGGTCATTTATTTAAACATAAGGGTTGATATGTGTTTTAACACAATAACTTATTGATGTACCTTCATATTAAACTGATTAAGTGGACTCCGTGAATGTGTGACACTTCATTTTTTTTAAATATTGTATGGTTAATTTGATCAATAAACGATTTTCAAAATTTACCTAAAAAAAGTTACATATACTACCTGTAAGAATTGTTCCTCTACACCAATATCGCCTATACGCTAGGTTAAGAAAACATGAATCATATAACAGAAATTGTTATGTCCAATACTATTAACTCCAATTGTTAATGTGGTTACCTTACAAAATATTTCCTACTATAAATTGTAATCGGGCAGGATCTTGATGCCAGATTATATAAAGGTATGTCAAGGAACATGTGGATGATAGAATATGCATTTCTATGCCTTAAGTCTAATATTGATGGACCATGAGTTTATGCTGAATTAGTTTACTAATGATCCTGTACATATGGTTGTTGCTGTAATTCCAGACCATGAAACATGAAAGTGATACTTGTTGAAACATATACACTCTTGAAATATGATTTGGTGTGGCCCTGGCCTGAAAAATATCATATAGCAGTATGTAGTTAATGTACATACAAAATGCATTTGTGTGTTTAAATTATTCAGTTACTTCTAAGTATTGTTTCTGAAATTAAGTGGTGCGTTGAATTTATTCATTACACATATAGTTATTGGATTATCCACTAAGTATTGCAGTAGCCTATACTTAATGTACATACAAGATGTAGCATGTGTTTAAGTTGTTTCAGTTGTCTGAAACATAATTTGATTGACTTGAAATAAAATTTAGTATCCTGGAAAAAAAAAGCCTGAAACATGATTTATTTACTTGAAATAGAAATTGATTATTGTGTTTTATAAAAACTGAAACATATGGCAACCATATGCCTGTGCAAGTAAATTATATGTGTGTGTCTTCATGTTTGTGGTATAGAAAATAACAAACTACACATGTTATTAAGTGAATTGGGCTAAGTGGTAATTTTTCTAATTAGTTTGATTATCTTGTAATTTTATTGTTAAAGAAGTAAAATGAACTAAGGATAGCTATAGATAAATTAGTATTAGTAGATATAGCATACTAATATATATCAGATGTTGTGTTAGATAATTATAATGGAGACTTTCATGTGGAAGGTTTTCTTATTTATTACAACACAAATACATGACTTCTCAGAACTATCAAATTAGTGAACTACTAGTTTCTAATTAGGATATTCTGTATGGGATGCAAACATTTAAAGCCCACGTCTGGGGTCTAATGTCTACTAGTGTACTGGAATTAAGTTATAACTAACATATAAATGAATATTGACACATATTGTTGCTGTGTCTCTTAACCCTGAAACCTATATGTCGTGTTGTTACTAATTTTAATGTATGCTTTGTAACTGGCTTGAATCATACAGCAGTAGCATGATTTTAACCGTTTTGAATTATACTACTTAAGCAAGTTTTTATGTTTTAACTTATAAAGCAACATATTTTCATGCTTTAATTCACAACAACATGGTTTCATCTTCAAAAGAAATAGAAGATTGAATTTAATAAATGACATGTAGGCACTGTGTGTTCACTTCTAAATTCAATGACTTGAAATAAGAATGTGTGGTCGTGGACCCTAAACATGACACTATGATATGTTCATTTGGTAACCTTTCTAAATCACGTACAGTGAAATACTAACTTGTATATGTTTTATGCTGCCTTACTATTATTAACGTAATGGACTCATGCTTGAGCATTGTTAAATAATCTGGTTTGTAAAATGGTTCTGAGATTATCAAAGTTAATAATCTGTGCAAGAGGTTCTATTTCCTTCATATATGATAGTTTCCTTCAAATAAGACTCATGATTTCCAACTTTGATTGTTGCGTTGAATGTTGCTATAATGACATAGCTCTCTGTTCCTGAAAAAAGGGTCTCAGCCGAGTGGATTGCCAAGGAAAACGAAGTCATGAATTTTGATATCAAAATTGTTTCTAATATGACTATGGTTGGTGAGGACAGGAAAGTTTCTATTAAGTTCTTGTGCAACACGATTAGAGTCAGGTTTGATGATAATATGGTTGGAAATATGGCCTTCCCTCTACAGCATTGCTCACGGTATCTTGCCATGGTATTTGTTGATGAGCCAAACTACTATGATAATAATTATCCCTATTTGGATAAGAATAAATATCATCCACTAGATTGATTAGCATTTGATTGATTCATTTGTTTCCAGATGATGTATTTTTGCATCTAAGAATTTGATCCACTTAGTCGTTAAGTATTGACAGTCTAACTTTGGATGGTATCTCTTTTAAAACACATTTCTGAAAATTCTTCTAAGTTGTACTTTTTTTATTGTTTCAAGTCAATATCGTATGTAGCAAAGTGTTTGGTTGCACTTTGACTTGTAAATAAGATATTAACATCATTTATCTGAATCTGTCATAAGTGCGTGATATACAGTTTTTGTTATACATTTAGTTTAAAACTATGATTATATGTTTATTTTTATAGTTATTTTGGCTTGTTTTATGCGTGAATATATGAGTATCATGGAAGACGCTAAAAACAATGCAAAAATTCATAAAATGATCGATTTGGTTGGCTGTTCAATAAAAGCAGACTATTTATTCATATAAACTGGGTGACATTTTATTGTTTTAACTACTTAGAAATCACCTTGTCTGATACTTAAACTCCTTGGTCCGTACATCTTGTTTTAACATTTTATTGTTTTGTCTAACAAGGGAAGTGACATGTACATACTTGTATGATGAGTTTGTTGTTTTCGTTTGAAACATGAATCCAGATTTTATGCAGATCTCCAAATAAATACACATTGAAAGAAACATGATGGGTAAACATAACCAGTATCGACGGAGAAAGCTACTGCAGCAATGGATGTGCAAACCACACAGCTTATGTGCTCCAATGCCTAGATGAGGTGATGCGTGGAAGGTACGAATTCGAAAACAAGTAGACCGTTAAGGATATCAACTACACCATAACACAAGGCTGCTCCTCAGTTGTGTATAGTATTACAGTATGTTTCCATGACATTTCCGTTTATATCCATGACGTTTCTGTTTATTTATACAGTATGTTCACAATCTTCACAATCTATGGTGATGTGTTGGAGGTTGACGAAAACAGTTTGCAGTTTGCAGTTGATGAAAACAGTTTATAGTTTGCACCTCCACACTTTCACGGACAGTTGGAGGTTCTTCTTAAAATCTGAGTACGATACTCAATTTTAAATCTGAGTACAAACTATTCTCAGTTTTAAAAACTGAGTACAAAGTTAAGTACGCAGTTTTAAAACTGGGTACAAACCCCGGTTTTAAAATGTAGACATTGTATAATACTTAATGCATTGTGCTTTGAATTAACAGCAAGTGCTTTGAATTAACCTTGGTCATGAAATATTTACTTGTACTTTCATCACTAATTAAAAAATACAAATTTTCAGTAGCATAGTACTTAGTTGATTGCTTTATTTTTGTTTTGTTTTTTGTTACATATATAAGCTTCACAGTTATGAACATCCCATGGTTATTTGTTCTATATCAGTTATATTAGTTTAGTTAGTTCAATCATATCATATTTTTAGCTGCAAAAAGTTTTATCATTTTTTGTATACGGGATCAGACATGAGAATTAGCATCATTATCTACATTTACAAAATTATAAAATACCCCAAATTTGAATGATTAATGCCAGAAAATGATATCTGCTAATTGGAAAAATAAATGAATAAGCAAACTATCTAACAGCATGCAAAGATAGGAAAACCAATTTACTTAGATAGATAGAGCTTAAATAATGTTTGATGATATGCCATATTCATACATTGGGCAGCTTGTATGTATTTTACGTTAGATAGAACTTTTATTTACGTATGACTATCAATATTATTGATGTTGGAAGAGCATATATGTATAGTATAATAGAGCATTTACGTATGACTATCAATCCAATGGTGCTATTGGATCTTCCACAAGAGATAGGCAATCTGTAGTCTTATTGTCAGAAGAGTTGAAAGAGGTTGCTAAGAGCCATCTTGGGACACAGAAAATATGCCACTATAGAGAGGTGATGAATGAGGAAAGAGTTGTATGGATGGAGAAAGTGTTTGATCCAGAAGCGCCTATTTATGAATCACCACAAAATGGTAATTACAAGCTATTTGATATAATTGATGGAGGTTTTGTTATTTGTCCTGAGTGTCGTGTTCGTTGTTTGTAGTATCTAGAATTTATTTTGAAGTAATATTAGAACTTGTAATATTTTGATTTCATACTCTTTAGTTATGTATGATGAACTTGTGAAATTTTGAATCATCCTTTAATTTGTTGTCAAATATTTGTGCAATTTAAGTTGTATGTTTGGATGCGTAATTGTTTATTGTTAAAATTCTGTAATTTTTGATATGTATGTACCTACTTTATTATAATAGACAATTCTGTAGTGTAAATGCTAGCAAAAATGCAGCTCTACATGGTTTGATAGCTGTAACGAACATATTCGTTACTAAAGACGAAATTTATAACGAGCATAGTCGTTACTATTGATGAAATTTGTAATGAACAAGTGCGTTACTAATGATGAAATTTGTAATGGACAAGGTCGTGATAATTTAGAATGACAACCCCTTCTTCTACCATGAAAGGGGAAACTAAGTAACGGAAAATACCTGTTACAAACCGATGCAGCTAATAACAAACTTTTTCGTTACAAAAATTTAGATTTCTAACGATAAAGTCCGTTGGTAAGTGATATATCTAATAACGGGTAGCCGTTATAAATATTTGTAACGACATACCTCACGCATGTACCGCTCACAACTATATCTGTAATAAATTTCATTTGTAACGACTATATTCGTTACAAATACACCTTTTTGGTGTAGTGCTCATTGAGTAAGTACACATTGCATATGGAGCACAAAGATATAGATGGGGTTGGAAGGCTTGTTTGGAAATCTGGTATCAAGGTGAAGATTGTTAGAAATTGATACCTAAGATTCCCAAATCTAGTGAACCCTAGCTGATCATCGACGAAGAAGAAGAAGCAACGTAGAAAAGCTCGTTCGGAAGATGCATGGAAGCAAATTTGGAGAAAGGAGGATTTTGAAGCGATGAAATGTTTTTGCCAAACGAGATAAATTGGACCAACATTTTTCATTCGGTGGAAAGAATGTTGAACCAGTTTTTTTATTCGGTGGAAAGAATGCCAAACCAGATTTTTCATTCGGTGATTTGGTGATGCCGAACGAAATATATCGTTTGGTATTTAGGCATGCCGGTCCGAAGTGATGTATGCCGAACCAAAGTGATACCAAACCAGATGGATGTCGAACCAAAACCTAAGGCTGCTATATAGTAGTTGTCCCTCCTCATTTATTAACTCTCTCAATAGTGAAGCTTTTGGACAACAATTGTAGCCATCTAAAGACTGAAACTCTGCAAAATTTTGTCTATATTGTAAATTCTTCTTATATATAGCCTCCAAAAGTAAATCAATCTTATAACCATAATCTTTCAATAATTAATAAAATCTTCTCTCCTCAAGTGGACATACACTACCTAGCGGTAGTGGAAACACTATAAATACTGGTGTTATTTATTTTTTCTACATTGCATTAATCTATGACTGCTGGTTCTAGTGTTTATCTCTATTTGTTCCATCTCACTACAATCATGATTCAGTTGTTTTCCACTGCGTTGGTTTTTTTTTATTCCCTTAAACAGATCCTCAACAATAATTACACTTGGAGAAGTAAAGGGGCCGCAAATAACATAGATAAATTTTTTGTCAACTCTACGTGCCTACAAAAATTCCTCTACATGAAGGCATTAACGTTATCTCAACTATCAAGTGACCATAACCCACTATTTCTGCATTTTCAGGTGCACAAGGCCAAGGATATCCCTTCGGATATGATAATGAATGGCATCTTAAGAAAGGCTATCAAACATTCATATCAAGAGGATTAAGCAGTAATACATTGGTTTTCCATGTTATAAATTTGAGCATAAACTACAGGCTTGTAAACAAGAACTAAGATATGGAACAAATCAAGAAAGAAAGAAAATTCATATCTGGGAGATGCAGAAAATGAATTGGAAGCTGTTGAATTAGCAGTAGATGAGGACCTTGAAAATCCGCAATTATATGAGGAAATCTTACATGCACGATATAAGTTTCAAATACAACAACAAATAAAATTCTGGAGTTCAAGACAAAAATCAAAAGTACAATGGTTGCAACAAGGTGATACCAACTCAAAAATTTTGTACCTTAAAATGTCATTCAGAAGACTTATAAAAACATTCAGGCACTTACAGATTCTAATGGAAATCTAACGTACAAGACTGAAGAAATTGAACATGAGGCTATCACATATTATACCAAACTATTCAATGGCAATACTGAGACTAATTTCCCAGATTTTCAAACTATTTCAAAGATCAACGAGGCATGCCATAATTTCTTGTTGAGGGACAAACTATCGAAGAAATAAAGAAGGTTGTTTACTCTGTTCACGATGACAAAAGCCCGAGACCAAATGGGATAAATGCAAAATTCACGAAATTACATTGGGATGATATTAAGCAAGGCCCCCTTTTTGCTCTACAGGACATGTCTAAACCAGGTAAGCTTCCAAAGGGTATTAACCTCACTTTTGTTTCACTCATACCAAAGATTGAAAAACCAAATCGCATAACACACTATCAACCAATCTCTTGTTGTAATATGTATTACAAAGTTTTTGGTAAGGTGTTATGTAATAGATTAAAGCATTTCCTACCACATCTAATATCATAAAACCAAAGCGCTTTTATTGCTGGGAGATATATGTGAGAAAATATATTACTTGCACAAAAACTATTGAGAGATTTCAACAAAAAAGGTGTTGACAAATTTTATGTTAAAATAGATCTACAAACAGCTTACGACAAGATCAATATGAGTTTTTATATATTATATCATGACAAAAAAGGGTTTTCTTACTCATTTCATTAATATAATATTCAAATGTACAAGCACTCCTACTTTTTCAATAATACCACAAGGAGTTCCCAAAGGAAATATTATTAGCAACAGAGGTCTACCTCAGGGAGATCCGATATTTGACCTAATTACTAAATGAAGCAACTATTCTGAAAATTTTGGTGCCAGTCTACAAATTTAAGCCACAAATCACTCATTTTCTTTCGCTGATGACTTGATGATCTTTGGAAAGATAAATGTAAAGACCGTAGACGCAATCAGACAAATTTTTGATAAACTTTCTATCAGCTCTGCATTAAATGTTAATATTTTGAGGAATAATTTTTTTTATAGTACTGAATTGACAAGAAAAGAGTACTTTATGGTACACTGTAGTTTAATGAAGGGAGTTTACCCATTACTGACTTAGGAGTTCCACTTTCATCCACATATCTTCACTACTTCCAGTGTCAGCACCTATTACAGAAAATACAAAACAAATTAAAAGGATGGGATTCACGCTTCCTCAATTTTGCAAGAAGAGCAGAATTACTATATTTAATAATCACTCCTACTGTATTATAAATATTTAAATATCAAATACCAGAGCAAACCATAGAAAAAAATTAACATATTATGTGCAGAAAAATTTGGGCAGGTAGAAAACACAAAGTAGCATGGAACATTTTGTGTAAACTCAAGAATGATGGAGGGATTGGACTTAAACTATTTTCAGATCTTAAGAGAGCAACATGTTTAAAACTTATGTGGAACTTTTTAACGAAGGCCAATCTGTGGAGCATGTAGACGAAGGAAAAATACTGCAGAGGTAAATTTTACTGGTCTTAGATCATAATGCTTCATGCACATGGAAATATATGCATAGACTAAGAATTGCTGGCAACCAATTTTTCAATAAAGTCATCACTAATGGTGCAACTACATCACTGTGGAAAGAGCCTTGGATTAATTGCAAATGCTTAGTTGATCTATTGGGCTTAGACATATTCCACCTAATTGGCTCACCACAATCAACAATTTCACATATTATATACAACGGTGCAGTGAATCCATACTTAAATAGTACACCTAGATAAATTGTTGACCAGGTTCAAGAGGTGCAGATTAAAACAGAAAATGACTCTGACTTCTACGAATGATGCGAGGGCAATGATTTTAGTTTTTATAAGGCATGGGATAAGATGAGACATAGAGATCTAAAACAAAATTGAACAACATTAGTTTGGGATAATAAAAATACTAGAATAATGTCCTTTATTACATGTAGACATACGCATCTACACTTAGATTTTGAGGTGTGGGTGTGTATGTATATGTGCATATATGTTTATATTTATGGATATTTGATATTCATACTTGTATTAACAGCATATAGACTTGAATGTATATTAACAGTTAATGATAATTTTAAAAAATATAACCTTAAGACCTTTAAAATACATTTTAGTTCATTAAATATGATTTAATGCACCAATTTGTTTGTATTTACATAATACTAACTATAATCTTTCAAATACCTTTAAATGCATTAAATATGATCCATCCTATGCATAAATTTAGTTGCATTAGCTCACTATAAGATCTAGAGTCTTAAATTAATTGGAACTTTTTTACATATGGTGCAAATTATCTGTCACTCAATGCACTTGATCCAATAATAGTATCACACCCCGCATTGTGTTAATGTAAATAACTTACCAATATTAGGACCCACTTAAAGAAGTGATCATAAAACATAGATGTCTCAAAAGTGTGTATTACCAAGAACAAATGGAAAATGGTCAATC
Source organism: Allium cepa (assembly GCA_030765085.1). Lineage (NCBI taxonomy): Eukaryota > Viridiplantae > Streptophyta > Magnoliopsida > Asparagales > Amaryllidaceae > Allium > Allium cepa. Next base: position 988,567,421 of record CM060929.1, on the reverse strand, counting down.
ACCTATCCTGGCCTAGCCCATTGATTGGTTGAGTACTGAGATATGTCGTACATGTAAGATACAAAATGTACTACTTTTTGGGCTTAGTTCAAATACACGTGTTTGAAAATTGAAAATATTTTAAATTTTAAAAAGGTTTTTGAATTCAAAATCCAATATTTTAATTAAAAGTATGAAAGTTTTATTGGCTGAAATGGTTACAAGTGATAGTGCATAGAGAGAAAAAGAGGAGAAACCACTAGGTCTGACCAGGAGGTAGTTGCGAGAAGTTAGAAGGAGACAGTTTTGAGTGCTCACATGAACAAAAATAATAATTTATTCAAAGAGTATTGCTGTAAATAGAGCCTATTGTGATTTTGTAATATGATGAATTTGATTGTTGTGTAACAAGATTTGAGAAGAATGTATAGATCAATCAGTCTTTAAACAGAAAGAAGATAAGAAATTGTATTATGTTCTTCATACTACTCTGTACAGAAATGCCTTGAGTTATATACAAATGAAATTAGAGATAATGGGCTACATTGAGTACGGCCCAAGCCCACATACTTTAAAAAATACAGATAAGTGTATTGCTCAGGATCGTTTTGTCATTCTAACTCCCCCCGTCAAAATGAGCTAGGGTTTCTTTTTCTCTGTTCCCAAATTTGCGCATCCATCTTCTACTCTTAATTCCTCTTTCAGATGAGAGAAATTCTTTGTTGAGAGTGGCTTTGTCAGTATATCTGCTCTTTGAAATTGAGATGGCACATGTCTTACTATCAGTTTCCCTTCCAAAACTTTTTCACGAACGAAGTGTAGATCTATCTCTATGTGCTTCGTTCTGGAGTGCAAAATTGGATTTGAGGAGAGTGAGACTGAACTCTGATTGTCACACCAGATTATGGGTGTTGCTGTGAGATTTATGCAAATTTCAGCCAGTAAAGATGAGATCCAAGTGATCTCTGCCGTTGTACTAGCTATCGCTCTATACTCGGCTTCAGTGCTTGAGCGTGAGATTGTTGCCTGTTTCTTTGAACTCCAGGAAATTGGATTGCAACCTAAAAAGACGCAGAATCCAGTTGTGGATCTTCTGTCGTCTGGATCAGATGCCCAATCTGCATCACTGTAAGCTTGTATATTTAAACTTCCTTTGTTGTTGAGGAGCAGTCCATGATTCATGGTTCCCCTCAGGTATCTCAATATTCGTTTCACTGCCTTCCAGTGATGATTAAGTGGTTTGTGCATGAACTGACACACCTTGTTAACACTGTAACTTAAGTCAGGTCTGGTTATAGTGATGTATTGTAGGGCCCCAACTACACTTCTATACTGTTTTTCATTTGTTATAGTTTCTCCTGAGTCTTTTGATAGCTTGAGGCCACTGGTCATAGGAGTGGGGAGTGATTTTGCTTGATCCATGTTTGCACGTTTCAGTAGGCTCTGTATATAATGTTTTTGACAAAGAAACATTTCTGAGTTGGATCTTTTAATCACCTCTACTCCAAGAAAGTAGTGTAAATCACCTAAGTCTTTTATAGAGAATGCTTTGTCTAAATATTTAACTGCTTGATTTATTGTCTGAGTGTCATCACCAGTGATAATAATGTCATCCACATATACTAGAATGTAAGTGGTCCTTCCCAACTTGTTCTGCATATATAGTGAGTTGTCTGACTTGGTTGGAGAGAATCCCAGACTTTTTAAAGTTGACTTAAGCTTTTCATTCCATACACGCGGTGCTTGCTTTAATCCATAAATGGCTTTATGTAATTTGCATACAAGATTGCTGCTGTTTTCTTTTATATAGCCCTCTGGTTGTTCCATATAGACATCTTCTTTTAAGTCACCATTAAGGAATGCATTATTTACATCAAGCTGTCTCACTTTCCATCCTCTGTGTATAGCTATGGTTAGAATAATTCTTATTGTAGTTGGTTTGACCACTGGTGAGAATGTCTCATAGAAATCAAATCCAAATTGCTGATTGTATCCCTTAGCTACCAATCTTGCCTTAAATTTTGCTATGCTTCCATCTGGATTCCTTTTCACTTTGTAAGTCCACTTACATCCCACTATATTTTTGTCTCTGGGTGGTGGAACAAGACTCCAAGTCTTATTATTCATGAGTGCACTGTATTCATTGTCCATGGCTTGTTTCCAGTTGTTACTTGTGATGGCTTCACTGTAGTCCCTTGGCTCAGTTGTATCAAGTTGGACATTGTATGTTTTTGGTTTAAAAATTCCACTTTTTGATCTTGTAATCATATGATGTTTTGATATTTCAGGTGGTGACCTTTGAATCTGTGTGTTCACATCTGTGTGATGAGACATGGATGTGGGAGTTTCTTCTTGACTTGAACTGATAGCATTCTTTTGACTTTCATTAGAGAGTGAGCTGGAGGAACTTGGTGAGTCATGACCTGATCCAGCTTCACTGCTGGATAAAGTGAGTTGTGATCCCTGATTTCTCTGCACACTTCCATCTGATTCATTCAATTCAGGTATAACTGGTATGGGTGGAATTTGAAAATTGGCTTTGTTGTACACTTTCTCTTTTGTTTGTATGTCCTTATCTGCAAAAGGAAAAATATTTTCATTAAACACTACATGTCTTGAAACATATATCCTACCATCATTGCTTAAACATCTGTATCCTTTCTGGTTATTTCCATAACCTATGAATGTGCATGGGGTAGACCTAAGACTTAGTTTGTGTTTATTGTATGGCCTAAGACATGGGAAGCATAGACAACCAAAAGTCTTTAGACTTTTATAATCTGGTTTTGCCCCAAATAAAACTTCTATGGGAATCAGATGTTTAATGCCTTTGGTAGGAAGTCTATTAATCAAATACACTGCAGTGTTAAATGCCTCTGGCCAGAATTTCATAGGCAATGATGCCTGAGCAAGTAAAGTTAAGCCAGTCTCTACTATATGCCTATGTTTCCTTTCTGCTACACCATTTTGCTCAGATGTATGTGGACAAGTAGTCCTGTGAATGATGCCTTTTTCTTGAAAATATTTTTTCAATGGTTTATATTCACTACCACCATCTGTTTGCATGATGATGACTTTATTATTTAGCTGTCTCTCTGTTTGAGTTATGAAGTGTATTACAGTCTTCTGTGTGTCTGACTTTGACTTCAAGAAGTATATCCATGTATGTCTAGAAAATAAATCAATAAAAGAAATGTAGTACCTGTAGCCATAGTCTGAACTTATAGGGGCTGGACCCCATAGATCAGTTGCAACAACCTGTAGTGGTTTGCTTATGACTGTTGTTGAATCTGTAAATGGTAATTTGTGACTCTTGCCTAATTGACAGTAGGTACATATAAATGGTAGAGATACATCAATGGGAATTTTATTATTCAACAGTACTTGTTTTACAGTATCAACATTGGGGTGTCCTAATTTATAATGCCACTGAGTAAATATTTCTTGATCATTTTTTGCATAACATTCAGTGCTGTTACAATACATGTTCCCAATGTTGCTCTTTCTTGTACTTCCAAGATTGAATTTGTACAGTCCCTTGTCCAGTTTACCCTGTAGTAGTATGTTTTTACTTAGTAGATCCTTAACTAAACAGAAATTGGGGTGAAACTCAAAATACACATTGTTATCATTAGCAAATTGAGATACACTCAGAAGATTCTTTTTAATCTGTGGTACTCTCAATAGATTATTAAGGTAAAGTACTCTTTTACCTGGAACACTGCTTGTTCCTACATGTGTGATTTTTAGAGCTTCACCATTTCCCATAACAATGGAATGCATACCTGTGTATTCCTTGTTCCCAAGATTGAGATTTTGCAAGTTGTTTGTGAGGTGATTGGTTGCACCTGAATCTGGGTACCATTCTTCTTCTGCTACATCTTCAGATCTGGTAAGTCTTTCTGAGTTTATATTTTGACTTCTTGAATTTTCTGCATGACTGCTTTGCCTTTGATCAATATGTGCAACATTGACACTGGAATTTTGATTCCTATGATTTGCTTGATTCTGCTGATTTGGGTAGTAGTTAACATTGAGTCTGTAGTAACATTGCCTGGCTGTATGTCCTGGTTTTTCACAGATTTGACATTTTGTCCTATTGTTATTCCATCTTCCACTTCTTCCTCTACCTCTCTGAGTTGCATTGTTTCTGTGGTTGAAATTTTCCTGCATAGTAATCTGATTTTCTGTCTTCTTTATTTGACCTTTGTTTCTTGAATTTGAGGCATAATTCAGTGATAGTTCTGTATTGATTTCTTTTCTCTGTTCAATTCTCCCTTCATGAGCCAACAAGATTGAGTTGACATACTGCATATTGGGTAAGTCCTGTTGAGATGAAATAATTGCCACAACAGATTCATATTCACTGTCTAAACCATTCAAGATGGTTAATATTTGCTCTGTTTCTGGTGCTTTGTGTCCAGCTGTTTCAAGAATATCATAATATGACTTCATTTTTGTTAAATATTCTCTCATTGTCATATTCTCTTTCTTGAGATTCTGCAATTGTCTCTTGTAATACATAATTCTCGCCGCTGACTGTGTGTTGAAATTTTGTTGTATTGCAGACCATATTTCGAATGATGTTTTGCAACCAACAATCTGAGATATTAGATCTGAACTGATGGAGGAGAGTAGCCATGCCGCAAGCAGGCTATCTTGTCTTTGATAATTGATGTATTCTTTGTTGATAATCATCTCTCCTGTGCCATTAGTTGTCATTCTTGCTGGTATTGTTGCAGTTCCATAGAGAAAGTCTTCTAATCCATACCCTCTTATACTGGTTTCAACTTGATATTTCCATAGTATAAAGTTGTTTTCATTGAGTATAGTTGTAACTAAATTATTCTTTGGCTTTATGATCTTGCAGGCATTTGTTTCAGCAGTTGTTAAATCTTGATTTCTTGATCTTGACCCTTCCTGATTTTTCATTCCACTGGTTCCTGATGATGCAGTTTCATCATCTCCTGCCATGGTGGATGATGAGGAAGTGTGTTTGAGATAGACTGATCTAGAAGTTCAAAAGGTGCAGCCAATGTTCTTGATTCAAGAATGTTGGCGTGGCACAGTTTGCAGAGAAAGCTTGCTGCAGAAATAGGTAAACACTATTCTCAGATGATGAGACTGCAGATCTGAGAGCAACCAGGATGGTGAATGATGACGACTTGTCTGACACCTCCTTGGATGGCTCGGTGATGAAGCAAGAAGATCTCTGATGAGATACTTACTGAAGATAGTTCTCAAAATACTGTCGTTTGACAGATTCGGTGCTCTGATACCATATTGTGATTTTGTAATATGATGAATTTGATTGTTGTGTAACAAGATTTGAGAAGAATGTATAGATCAATCAGTCTTTAAACAGAAAGAAGATAAGAAATTGTATTATGTTCTTCATACTACTCTGTACAGAAATGCCTTGAGTTATATACAAATGAAATTAGAGATAATGGGCTACATTGAGTACGGCCCAAGCCCACATACTTTAAAAAATACAGATAAGTGTATTGCTCAGGATCGTTTTGTCATTCTAACTGAGCCAATGCGTAAAGACAATGGAAAAACAACTTTCATGCCTTCATCAGTAATTCAGAGAACTACTTAGACATAGGGGAATAGTTTGATTTGCCATGTATATGGAAGTCAGCCCTACCGTGTACAATTCAAGGCTTACATTAATAAAATATGAAAGCCTAGGAAACTATGAGGCATATAATAGATCAATGACTTTTTTATGTCGAAATTTCAATAAATAGAATGTGTTGTTAAAAACATCCATAAATCTTCTTCATAATACCAACACTAAAAAATGCCACAACTTAATAGTACATTCGTTTATTAATACCATACCTCCCTCTATAGACTACTGTCATCGTATCCCATTCATTTCATTGCTTAACTTATATTTGAAAACCGAAATTCCCCTACAACTCTTAATTCCAAATTAAGAGATGAGAAAATCATCTAAAAACAACCTGCATAACACCAACGTCGTGATGCAGTAAAACTTTTAATTCCGAACCAAGAGACGAGACAATTATCCAAAATCAAGATAACTCAACCAAAAGCAGCTCCTTCACATATTATTTTTATATTAAATCGTCCGCTTTTTCAATTTTTGTTTTGAATTATATGTTAATTAGTTAATATGTGTGTTGAGGTACATTTTGGTTGGTACCTAATTATGAATCTATATTTGATTTTGATTAGAATTCGAGATAATTTTGATTTTTATGATGCTTTGGGCTTTGTTTGGATGAACTTAGATAAGCCACTTTTTAGCCTTTTGAATGTCAAAACTAATTTATTTTCGCTTTCAATAAGCAAAAAAAAATTGTTTGTTAAATCGATTCAAATGGATCATTAGGGATGAAGTTTTGGTAATCAGAGATGGATTTAGGAAGGGAGTTGAAATATGAACTTTGATAATGTGAAGATCAATGAAAAACTAAAGTATTAGGAAGTAGATGATTTTTTTAATTTTTATTAAAAAAAATTTATGGTTTCAAAAAGAAAAAGAAGATGTATGGATATTTTTAGCAGTACACTAAATATATACTAAATATATGATATAGAAAGAATTATAGCATTTGGTTTATACACTTCCAATTCCAGACCTATAATTCTTAAAAATGGCACGCTAGACTAACTCTTAATAGGTAGTTTTTGACTAGTATACATATTTCAGTGATGCTATTTGATTTATAGTTGGAATTGTTGGATAATAAAGCTATTATTCAAATCTGCGGTGTGCTAGGTAAACCGATCTTAGTAGATCAAATTACAAGAAAATGTGCATGGATGGACAATGTAAGAGCATTAGTAGAAATTAGCACAAGCACAGAATACCCAGAATATCTAAATATAGAAGTACAAAGCAGTGAACAAGTTAAAGTCCATATTTAGTATGTACATGCTCTAATTGGCATATGTGTGGTCACTTTACAACAAATTGTACAAAGTTTAAGACAACATGACAATGGGTTAACAAAAAAGCAGCAAAACAAGAAAAAACCACAGAAAAAATGATGTACAACCAAATTTAACTGCACCAACTACGGTAGCATCAACAGAGTAAGCTTCATCATCAACTATTGAAACAAAAAATGATAAAGAAACACCCTTTTCCTACAACAACACTAGTAAGAAACAAAATAAACCCAGGCATGGAACTGAGAATCACTAACAAAAGTGAATGAAACTAGGTTATAATCCCAACGTATATTTGCAAAGGACAGGTTAGTGCATGTTGGCATCAAAAATGGTCACACACTCAACCAAGTACAAATGAGATTAAAGAAGTTAGGAATTCAAAAGGAAAAGAGAACACAAGAGTTTTTAAAATGTTTAGGTTGGAATCTTTAACCCTACGTCCATTATCAGTTTTATTTATGATGATCCTTACAATTACAACCACTTTTACAACAAGTATAGCTCTAGAAACTAGTTGACAGTGAAATAATGGTTGTAATTCGGTGTAATGATCCAAAAGTTCTCTTCTTGTTGATGATCACTCATTATTTATAAATGAAATCCAATATCAAAGTCACAGAATCTAGTTTGAATGAGTAAAATTCTCTATATTTGAAATTTCAGTATAAAGTACATATCAAATTATGTCAGGTTCAACAAACCGACCACCATATGGGTCGGTACCGACCGATCCCGTTGACTCCACACATTTGATTCTCTCTTTTGGCAAGTATAAGTCTTCTTAGATTTTCCATGCAAGATTTTTGAAGAACCACCATGGATTGGTATAGACCTATGTTGTTCGGTAATGACCCATGTTGCCTCAACATGGCCCCTCATTCAAGCTTTAGTTCTGGTATCGAGTAGAGCATTGGTCTCCACTACTTTAAATGGTTCGATATTGACCCATAAGGGTCGGTATGGGCCCATGTGGATAATTTGAGTAATTGTTGCTCTAACTTCTTGACTTTTGCAATCTTGGCACTCTGCATGTTTCCCAAGCTTCTTGCTTCACACCATTATCGATACTCATAGTCCAGACCTATTGGAGCGTCACTTGGTTTAAACGCTAGTTATACCCCTAAAGTATGATTATATGAAATATAATGCACTTTGAATCGAGACAAGTGACTGAATCCGAATTCAAATCTACAAAGAAGCTTCTGTCTTTTGAGCTGCTTTCATGAAACGTCGTGTGTCATCGAATAATATCAATATGCCGCTTCAAATGGCCGTGGAGTCACATCTCTTTGGCGTGCACGTACACACATATATAATATAATTTAGATTCTTTCATTTAGACTTTCTATTTAACTCTGAGATTTTCTAAAAGCTATTCAATTCTTCTGGTCAAGTAGGATTTCACTTCTGTTTTTATTTTATTTTTTGAATAGAGTTAAAAGGGCCAAGCCCAGAATAGATACAACTTGGGTAGAAAACAAACCCGAACCCACAAACTCAATACTAACCCTAGCGCCGACACTTACGGCATCTTATTTCTCAATTCACCAGCGAAAAAAAGAAAATACAAAACAATGGCAGCTCGAAATCTATACTTTGTCGCTCTTATTTCCGCTGCTTTCACCTCTTTCCCAGTACGAAAGAGCCTCATAAAGCTCTTTCTCAACCCTCTGCCACAATTACTTCTCCAGTAGTTGGATCTATGTTCAACGCCACCTAGATTTGACGAAGTTTGCTGCTCTTTGCTGGTTCTCTCATTATAATCTCTGATGGCCTCAAAATTGTCAGATCTAGCGTCAACGAGACCTAGATCTGATGATATCGTGGCAGTAGCTTGATGTGGTTCATTACTGTAGCACACGGCTTCGAAAGAGCTATTATCCTCTTTAATTTCATTCAATTCGTGATGGTTGACTCTCGGATTCATAAGAAATGCTTCCAAGTGCTTGCTACCAGCTTCGGCCTTCCAGTCTTCAGCAAGGGAAGTATATTTGGTTTGACTTTTCTGAAACTTTTTAGATTTTTGTAACATAATCTTGCTGTCTGTACTAATAGTAAGCCAAACTTGCTCTTTGCTTCTGCTGCCCTTATTATGAACACGCAGATTTCTTTCTTTCCATAAGTTAAATACTGCCGTAGTAAGAAGAATATATACATACTCCGATTCTTCAGAATTAACCTTGAATTTGCTGTTGATAACTTTGATAATGTTCATTATATCCATATGTCTGTTTTCATCAATGCTTAAAGTCATTCTGATTTGATTCCATATAAAAAGGAGTAGCTGCATTCAAAAAATATATGATTAGCATTTTCATTGCATATTTTGCAAAAGAAACAGAGTGAATTTAAATTGCTACCCCATTTATTAATCCTGTCCCAGGTTGGCAATCTGTTTTTTATAGCAAAATAAGTACAGAATGCCATCTTGGGACAATTCACTCTATTCCAGATGCACTGATACCACACTTCAGTAGTATATTTAATTCTGATAAAATTCTAAGTTTCTTTAAAAGAAAACTTCCCTCTGTTGTTAGCTCTCCACTCCCAGTAATCATTCTCTGCATATTTATCAAACTGAATATTGCAAATATCATTTTTATGTGGGTTGGTAATGGGATGTATCTGTGGGTGCCACTGATTATTAACTATAATATCAAAAATTTTGTCATTAGGGTTACCACATAGAACAAGGCTGTTCCACCCAACCCTATTTATAAATGTTTCATTATTGAACCAAGGATCAAACCACAAACTGGTATTTTTCCCATCTTTAAATTTTCTATCAATAAGAGATTTACCAATTTCCCTACAATCTAAAATATGCTTCCAAGTATTTGATTGATTATTATTATGAACAGTAGTCCATAAATTTTCCTGTTTCAAGTACTTGGATCTCATCCATCTAGCCCGTAAAGAATCTGAACTAATGAATCGCCAAAATAATTTTAAGTGGCAAGTAGTACTCAAATCTTTAAGATTTCTAATACCAAAAACCCCCTCATTTTTTGGTCTACACACATTAATCCAACTAATTTTGTGGTATTTGCCTTTCCACAGAAAATCTGCACATCTTTTTTCCAATATTTTAATAGTTGCAGCAGGGATTTGAAATGTTTGTAACCAGTATAGGATAATAGCATAAACCACTGTCTTAATAAGCTCTAGTCTACCAGCAATGGAGAGTAATTTACAAGACCATGTTTCCATTCTCTCCTGAATTTTATCAGTAAGAATTGAGCAATCTGAACTCTTAATCATATTGGTAGAAAGAGGCAGACCTAAATACTTGATTGGAAGAAAACCCTCTTCAATTTGTAAAATGTTTAAAAGTTCATTTTTGAACTTACAGGCTTTACTGAAATAGGCTTTACACTTATTAACATTAAGCTGAATCCCAACATGAATTTTTAATTTATCAAAAATGTATTTAATAGATTCTGCATTATCTTTATTAGCTTTAACAAAAACCATCAGATCATCAGCATAGATCAGGTGATTTATACATGGCTGGATTTTGTTAATAGGATGAATTTTACCTTTAATACTTTCTATTTCAATAAGGATAAAAAAATATTCCATCACTATAGCAAAAAGATAAGGAGACAAGGGATCTCCCTATCTTAGCCCCCTAGTAGACTTTATAAACCCTTCAACCTTACCTTGAACAAGAATAGAAAAAGCGGGGGTGTTAATACACTCAAAAATCAAATCACAAAATTTTAAAGGAAAACCCATACATAACATAATGTGACGAATAAAGTGTCTGTTAACCTTATCATATGCTTTTTGCAGATCAATCTTAATACATACATTTTCACCCTGTTTTGTATTAAATTTTCTGACCATTTCATGAGCTAACAGGGAGTTTTCGTATATAAGCCTACCAGGAACAAAAGCACTCTGGTTTTCAGCAATAAGAAAAGGCAGAAACACTTTAATTCTATTACTAAGCACACTAGCAATAATTTTGTAAATAAAATTGCAACAAGAAATTGGTCTGTAATCACCTATATCAATGGGGCTTTTATTTTTTGGAATAAGGGTAATGAAAGTATGATTAATACTTTTAAGAATTTTACCATTGTTCATAAATTCATTGACCACATCAGTTACTTGTTGTTTTATAAACTCCTAATTATTTTTGAATTTTTTTGCATTAAAACCATCAGGGCCAGGACTTTTGTTGTCTCCAGCATTAAAGACAATAAATTTTATTTCATCAATATCCACAGGAGCAAGTAAGATTTCTGCAGCATTATTGTTTAAGATATTTTTACAAGTTATATTTGGAAATTCCCTTTCGATAGATGCAAAAAAATAAAGCTCCTTATAAAACTTGACAGCTTCAGCAGAAACTTTCTCATATGAATTAACTAAATTGCCCTCTCTATCAAATATGCATCCAATGTTATTAAGGTGTTTTCTATTACTCATCTTTGCATAAAAAAACTTGGTACAATCATCCCCTAAAGTAAGCCAATCAGTCTTAGCTTTTTGTCTAGCATCAACAGATTCTTTATACATCTCATTAGACAGCTCTCTTTGATTTAGAAAAAAATTATTAATTTCATTCAAATCACCAGGCTTATTATCAGCATTCATTTGTAACATTTTACCTTCATTTCTCAAGTCAGCAATCCTACTTTTATTAAAATATTTATTTTATTCCAGTTTAAGATTATTCTTAGTGAATTTCAAAAACATACAAAACTGAAATTGTTTGGATCCATTACAGGAAAAACTATGGCAATTTTCCATTAAAATTTTGTAATCTTCTTCCAGAACCCAACTGTTTTTGAATCTAAATGGGTGTGCTTTAATATTAGCAACACTATTAACAACAAGGTTAACTAGAAGAGGAGTGTGATAACTTAAATTCTGTTACAAAGTAGAATATGTACTATCAGGAAATTTATTTAAAAAGTCTTTATTATACAAAATTCTATCTAATTTGTAGTGAATATTTTTAACTAAACCAGATTTCCAGGTATATTTACTACCACTAATATTTGGCTCAATAAAACCAGAATCTAAAAGAAATTTATTGACTTTATCAAGCTTATTCTAAGGGATCTTAATCCCACCAACTTTTCATTAACATGAAAAACAGTATTAAAGTCCCCTAATACAATCCAAGGGAAATTATATATGTAATTTAGAGATTTCAATTTTTGCCACAAAACATTTCTTTCAATTTCAAAGTTACTACCATAAACAGCCATAACTTGTATATAAAAACCTCCAATATTTCTGAAATTACAATCAATAAATTGACTGTCTTTATTTATGTTTATATTATTCCAGATATTAGAGTCCCAGATAACAATAATTCTACCTTTACAGCCACAATCATTATTATGAATAGCTTTCCAATTACTGGACATTTTAATACAGAATCTATCAAAGTTTTCATCATTCAATTTATTCTCAATAAGGGCAATAATAGTAGGCTTATATATATATTAATCATATGTAGTATATCAGATTGTTTAACAGGGGTATTCATCCCCCTAACATTCCATGCAAAAATAGACATATATATGATATTAAAAAAGAGATTTAAATTGTACCTGACACCATTGTACTTTTACCTCTCCTTTTATTATTAGTACCTTTGGCCTTCAATCTGGTGGACATTTGATCCCACTCTGGGTTAATTGATATATATTTTTGTTTGAAAGCTTTTTTCTCTTTACTTCCCTTTAACTTACCAGATGATTTTGTTTTACTAATATGTAATTCTGATATGTCAAATTCTTCAACACTGTCTTTTTCCTCAGATTTATCTTCTTCCATTTGTGCAGATTCTGGGATCTTGATTAAAGATAAATCAAAAGAAGCTGTGCAAGGCAATTTTGATTCATTACAATCAGATATTGCAGCCTGTTCTGGAGGTTGATCACCCTTGCGAGGCAATGTTGAGCAACCATTTCTCTCAACATCTGCAGCAAGTGTAGAGGAAGATCCCTTCTCAACCTTTGATTCTTGAATCAGATTAGAATTTTGATGAATTTTGTTGACTAATCTTGTGTTATTCTGGCCTGTAATTAAACATGACTCTGAAATATGGGGGGTTTCAGAGTTAAAGACCTGTTTATATTTTCCCTCCTTTATGTTTGTCGGATCTTGATCATTTGAATTTTTTTTTATTTGCAGATGAATTTCCATCGCCATGATCTGATTGTTTTGATCAATGAGCTCTTTAAAATTGCTTTCTTGATCGAAAATGATATCATCTTGATAGATTCGATCTACATCTTCTTGAGATTTTGACTGAGATATTATACCTTCACCGACATTAATGTCTTGAACTGTTTCAGATCTATTTTCTTGACTACTTACTAAATTTTTATCAATCTTTTTGGGAATCCACAACTGCTTCTGGTTGCACTGCTCCTTAGTGTGACCGAAGCATTTACAGATGCTACACTTCGGTGGAACCCATTCATACTCAACTTTTTGTATAATGTTTTCCCCATTATAAAGATTTAAACAAATTTCATCTGGAAGTTCATCCATTGCAGAAACTTCCACAAGAATTCGAGCATAATTCAATCTCGTCTTCATGGTGGTTGCTGCGTCCATTTTAATGGGTTTTCCGATAATACTTGCCATGATGCTAACCGCATATCTATCCCATAATTTGAGGTTTACGTTGGGTAATCTTATCCATACCGGCATAGTTGACAGAAGATCTCTGTCCATCTTCAATGATTCCGTCCACCTTCTCATAATGATGAGCTTGGCGTTATAGAAATATGGACCATTCTGAATTATGGAGTTGCAGTCTTGTGAATCATAGAATTTTATCAGAAAGAAACCATTTTCTCTAGAAAAGATTTCAAACTCACCTTTTGGTTTCCAAACTCTGTTAATATATTCTTTGAAAAACATGAAATATGATTTACTACTAACAACATATACCAAAACGGAATTATTCCAACACTTCATAGCTCTTTTACAAACTGCCTCTTTTACTACACCATATTTCTTGTTATTGATTTGGATAGGTAAAATGGTTTCAAAACTGCAATCTTCATCCTTTGGTTCATTAGATTACTCCGAGACAATATCAGCCCAAGATTTCTGCCCTAGTTCTCTATTTAAAGAGAATTTTGTTGGTGGATTTTCACTTTACGTCTGCTTGGTCCTATCCCTGAAAGAATTGATCTTCTGATCCTCTTTCCTTCTTTGATTATTACTGATCTGAGACCGAGTCTGACCAATTCTGGACTGATTTCTCCTTTGCGATCTTGATTGAACCAATTGGAATCCCTCATTATCGATGATGATATTATTCGGCTTTCTGAAAAGAGTTTCAGGTGGCCTATCTTGAGGAGAAAGACAAGAGAGAGGAGGATTAGATTTGGATTTGAAAGAGAGATTGTTATCTCCCATGGCAGAAGAAAACCCTAAATATTTTTTTTTTTTTTTTTTTTTGCTTCTGGTCCACACTTCTGTTTTTATCATCGGCGTAATTTTTTAAGATGCTCATATGGGTCGATACTGACACACTAGGTTTGTATAGATCCATGATCGAATCTTTGAGTATATAAACAAAAGACTTGTAAAAATCACACCTCACTTCCATTTTCTATATTCATGTAGTTTGTGCTTCACGACTCAAAAGCTCTCATGACCTTTCACTACAACCGCCACTTCATTAAGGCTTGATATCTTCATCAAACTCCGACCAAAGATCCACCGTCGATCCACTCTACGGGAACCAACCCATTCAATCAAAACTTAACGTCAAGCTTTCTCAAGATTCTAGTGCCGCCACTTCTTTAATTTTTAGATCTAGATCTTCATCATTGATTTGGTGGGGCGCTGCCACTCTATCTGGCCATCTTAACCACATTTCAACTTCGACTACGCCATCCCCTATCCACTTGCCATCGACCCACTTCCATGCTCAAGCTCCCCTTACGTCGTTGCTGCCTCCTCCCATAATTTTACGAACATCGAAAACCTAACGGGAAATATGGGAAAAGATGGAAAAGAAAAACACTGCCTTGGAATCTCATGGAGATGGGTTGTTATCAATGTTTGGTTGAGTCAGTTTGCAAAGTTCATTCAATGAGTTAACTGCAGCATTCAACAATTTCAAATGTCAACACATTTTGGGACTTATCGAAACTCAGAACCGGCTATCGTTTATCAGCAATCCTACAAAAAGAAGCTCCGTATCACTCTAGATAATAGTTCTGTGGACGTAAATCATATGTTGAGGTTAATATTCACCACATAGTTCCATATCGCGTGTTGAAACTCGTTTGCCAGCTCAAGCGGGTTATATGCATTGGCTGCATCTATTCATTGTGCCAAGGACATAGAACACACACTACATAGACTGAATTGCATATCACTATTCTAGTTGACATATGCAACGTGACAGATCAATACTGTAACGGCTCGAGAATTTTCAATGATTTTATAATGTAAATAATGACAATTTCTTGAAAATATGAATAATATAATTTTGAAGAAAAAAATTTGATATTTGAAATGCATTTATTTAACGATAGTAAATGGTAAAATTTTATTGTAAAATATGAAAGTTAATTTATTTGTGAATTTAAATTTTAAATTCAATCAGTTAAATTGATGAAATTTAAACACTTTCGAAAACTGAATGTTTCTATATGATAAAAATAAAATTCATTTTCTGAGAAAGACGTCGTAATTCGTTTTGACAAATTTGAACTTCTATAGCTCCGTTACCTACTTTTCTACTTTGCTCTCAAATTCTGTTCGCAAACCAGATCAGTTCTCACTTTTATTCCCTTAGCTCTTCTCCTTTCTCTTTTTATTTTATATTTTTTCTTTTCCTTCTGCCTGAAAGAGTGTAACCAACCCACATCACCCTCTCAAAACCCGAAGTTTTTCCCTTCGACCCGAAGCTTACTGGCCTCCTGCCCAGATCCACGCCGACACCCCTCCACCGAGCACCACGTCACCTCGCCACCACCCAAACTCCTCACCAGCCGTGAAAACCAAACTCCGGTCTTGCCC
Organism: Allium cepa; assembly: GCA_030765085.1. Classification (NCBI taxonomy): domain Eukaryota; kingdom Viridiplantae; phylum Streptophyta; class Magnoliopsida; order Asparagales; family Amaryllidaceae; genus Allium; species Allium cepa. Next base: position 988,551,491 of record CM060929.1, on the reverse strand, counting down.
GCATTCCAGCCCCTAACCCGAAGCAAACACCCCATCGACCCAAGCTCCTCTCTACCAGACCAAAGCTGCCTCCTCCCTCAACCCTGACTGACCCGAGCATCCACCACCGAAGCATCCACCACGTCGCCGATCCAAAAGCCGAACCAATATTGCGCCCTGACCCAAACGTAGAATTGCTAACTTTAACTCGTTCCCCTTATCTATTTTAGTTTTGTTATGTGTGCGTGACCTTTCCCTGGTCCTAGCCGTGTATATTTATAGATATGCATCTTTTTTTCTTTTCTTTTTCCTTTTCTTTTGTTTGTTTGCGTGTGTACAGCTGAGAATGGTGTTCCACTGTCAACCGATCACCCCCTATCTTATTTTATATATGAAGTTTGTGTACTTGCGTTATATCTTGCCATCAATTGGTTAGTCGGTTTTGATGTTCACTCAGGCCCGTGGTACGGTGGCATGCATATCCTACTAGAGTTCATACATTGGCATATATGCTGCGTTATAGATATGTTGATCACATATTATGTGCTTGCCTCAATTTACAGTACATGGGTTGATGGGCCTTGTTGCCCTATGTGCTTGCCCACAATTATATATATGAAAGCATGCTCGGTTGCTGTTGTATAAGGAACTGTGGCAGCACAAATATTGTTAATTTGAGCGATTGCATAGTGCTTTAGAAGTGAGAGTATATATATGTCTTATAGATATAACAGTAATATATACCGTGTTATTATTATTTTTTTCCTTTTCATTGCTGTATAAGATGTACAATATGTCGACTGAAGTGAAGTGAAATTTATTTTGAAATCTAAGTTTTCCTATTGGTATGCAGCATTTATATATGTGCATACTTTTGACGAACTTCTTTGCATTATAATTATTAACAACAGTAATATACATGTATGTATATTTTACTTCTTCAAAAAAAGAAAAGAAAAAAAAAACAACAACATGGGCTTGATGCCTTGATCTAGCATAGCGTCAATTTACATTGTAGCTGTACTCTACTTGCACGTTCGATTGATCATCTTTTATAGGTTATGTATAATCTTAGCTAGCAGTCATCAAAGCTTTGCGTACTCTAGCTATTACACTTATGTACATATAAGGGTACTTATGCCGTCAATCTATTGCATAACAGCTATTTGTGTCGTCCCTCTGTATATATAGATATATGTGAAATTATATTTATATGTATATATATTAATATTTATCCGTTTCATCAAACTTTCGTACTAAATCGGTTTTGTATGTTGCAGTTAATTGAAATATCGTGCCGTGTTCGTATCCGTGTGCATGTCAGTGTCAGTTGCTTTTCAAACTCTATCGTTCTCTAGTTATAAAAGGTGAGCAATCACTTATGATTAATGTTCTTATGCTTATTAAATTGATTTCAAAATAAATGACAATTTAAATGTACTGTTAAAACTGAATTGCTAGCTATTAACTGTTAAATATGATAAGTTGTTATTTAAATTTGGTCACTTATGACACTGTTATATGTTAAGTATTTTGTCAGTATTTGTTATGTTAATTATTGTCCTCACTCTGCAAAGTTCCCTTAGTTTAGAAATCGCTATGGGTTTAAATGATATATATCCGAATGGACTTTAGAATAGGGGAACTTCGTTGTATGTTGAAATGATAAGCTCAAACGATTCAGTTATTGTTGAAATTTTTGGGATTGCGGGTTTAAAATATAAACCCATAAAATTAAACTATTATGGATTGAAATAACAAATATCTATATCAGTTGACCATAGGACAGAAAATTTTATACGGACAACGTTGGTATATATTTGAAATGATTTCCAAATATGTGAAAGGAAATATATGAGTTTGATTTTTTGAATTGCAATGAGTATTCTATTTTTTTATTGTAATATTTATAACTTTAAATGTTGATTTTGGAGATATAAAAAGTATGAGTTTAATTTAAGAAAATTTGTAAATTTTACTTATAGTTTTATTTCCTAAAATATACAAATAAGAATATAAATAGATAAATAAGAGTTAAATTTATTTTATAAATGACCGTGGTGTGAAATAAGCGTTTGGTTGCTAAAGAGATCGGGATCGGATAATATCATACTTTCTGCCAAGACCAAAAACCACTTTAACAACTGTGTACGTGGTGGAGATTCCAAAACGAAGTAGGATGGTTTAACAACGATTTTATATGAGTTATTAGCGCAGCCCTGATTTCCGTGAGTCAGCTTGATGTGGCTAATACAGGAGCCACGCCGGACCAAGTGAGGTCGCACCTTCGATCGGACATATTTCTTCGAAATCATATCTATTGCTTTTGTAATTTGATTTTGGCGTGCACACCTTTGATTTGCGAGTGTGTCTCGAGGTGGGCGGTAGTAGCTGCTATGTGGTACCACCAGTTCGGATCCGCAAATGGTATATCTACCCTAACATTGACTCGCGTGCCTTGTCACATGCCTTATCGCGCCTTCTACGAGTTTGTTTTGTGTCGTACCTATGGAGTGCTCTCTGACAGACCACTTGCGAGTGGAGTTTACAGTATCTGCATAGACTACGGTATTTTATAAAATGTGTTAAGAGGGATATGGGTAAGTCTTAACGCTATTATAATATTATACTTTACTATAGACATTATTTATGTAGCATATTGTACTATGTATGTAGATAGTTTATCAGATCCTTAAAGGATGGAATCCCAGCATCCATTAAGTTATATTGCATTTACTTGACATTTCACTTGAACCTAATTTATCTGCATAAGAATGTTAATCCTAATTCGAGTGTTTTGTTTTGCTTTACGCTCGAGTCAGCTTGAGTGTCACAGCTTGAGATTCATCCTTTGGAGCTGGAGTTCGTTGGAAGATCTAGCTTATTTATTTCAGCTGTCATTTTTTTTCTCCAGTTATATGTTTAGACATGTCATCCGATTTTTACTAGAAACTTCTGTGTACTAGGATTTCTGATGTATTTGTTTCAGACTATGTTATTTCTATAGTAGACTCATGAACTACTATTTATCTTTCCGCTGTTTGTTGCAAACTCTGTGTCCATGATTCCGTGATTGATTTATTTACTGTATATATTAAGTTGTGCCAAATAAATATATTAATAATCTGTTGTTTGGACGATTCAAGTCTAACACGTATGGATTATTGTCGATTTGAATGGTTCAACATATCGGGTCGTTATAAATACATGTCGACATACATCAGATTCTCTCATCGGCTACACACAAAAATTAAATCATACATAACCATGGTTGTGTCTCAAGCTTTCAGTATAAGTTGGAACATCTTAAACATGCAAGACGTCTTTTCGCTACAACGGGCCCTTCCACGCCTCCGACCACAAGTTTTACTTACGTGTCAGCTTCTACCTCAATCCCATTTAGAGTCAGGAAGCTCGATACCAACCTCAATAGCCAATGACTTTGGTTCCTTTTATGGCTTCGAGAGAAAATATTGCCCCAAATGTCGATTTGGTGGGTGTCATGATCCCAGACAATCCTTCAGACTTCATGGCCTCAAGGATAAATGCTGAAAGTCAAAAGAATCTATGATTGCCATGACATTCCTTTGGAGGAGATTCTTGTCTCATTTCCATCTCAAAGAGCACACAATCCCCCGAAAGGCTACACCGCTTGTAGTACTTATATGTGCTTCGCTGAAGCTATTCCGCCATTTAATCACTTTATGAGGCAATCACTCTAATACTTCAGATAGGCTCCATCCTAGTTTCATCCAAATGCATATGTTACCCATACTTGCACATATATGCTCTTCATTTAGCACTTGGGAAGAATGCCAACTTTTGAAGAGATTTGGTACTTTTACGATTTCAAGAAGAGGTTCAAAAGTCCACCACTAACATTCTTGAAGGCATACATGGTTGCCAAATAGTTATTGGCCTTGATAATAAATAATCATTTCAAATATGAATAATTCTTTAATCGGTGTCTGACATCTCCCAAAAATGGTTGTCTGGATTTAAGCTCCTATCCAGCTTACTCCATTGCACTAGAGTTAACTTCATTCAAATTGCTAACTTTCTTCGCTTCTTCTTCTATAGTTATCCCTCAAATATCTATTTGCATTGATATGGAGCAAACATTCTAGATCTTGAAGGAAATCTCTAAAGATGCTGAAAGATAATAAACCTTCTAACTGACTTTGAGTTACACCAGTTTAGGCTTTTATTTAACAGTCAAAGAATTAGCTGGCATACCTATGCCCTATGAGCCAGACGGGCGGGTTGAGCTTCATATGAAGATCAAGAAGTAAAAGAAATTGATCCTCCTCCGCCTTCACCTTAGAACATCCCAAATGTGGTTAAGGAGGGTGAGGGATAGAAGAAGAAGAAGAGGAACCAAGAAGGGGAGGAGTAAGGGAGGAGGAAGGAGACGACGAAGATGAGGAAGATGAGAGAGAAGAGGGAGATAACGATGAGGAAGATAATGATGAAGTGTCGATGGGAGAGACTACTCCTAGGATAGGACCACTATAGGAAAGTGATAACTATGTATGAAGAAACCACCACATCTGCCCCTAGATCCCCAAAGTCGGAGATCAAATATACAAGGATGACAACCGAGCCCTGATAGAGCCCTATCAGAGGACTGTTATCTGAATTAGCTGTGGAGGAGATCTTAGATGACCCTTTACAACCTCCCGATCTCCCATCTGGTGTGGTGCACCTCTCACTTCTGTTGGGAAATGTTATTTCGACTTCCCAATTCCACGAGCATGGTCCGTAGAATCAATATGACACAAAAACACTTAGGATCATGCGCGTGCTCACTTCATATGCACTTGTATCCAATTCTAAGTTCTAATCCACTCTTTTCTCTTTCCAAGTACCCTGGGAAGATCTTATTATGAAACCCTGAAAAAAAATCAAGCAGCAACGACCATCTCTCCTTCGGCAGATCCACAACTTCGATGAGGCCCCTATTATGAATTTAATTATGATAGGGATAAAAGGAAACAGAGGAAGAGAGATAATATAATGAGGGATAGGGAAGAGAGAAAAAGGCATCGATCGTAGGACCATTCTGGGTCCAAAAAAGGCTCTAATTCACAACAACGGGCGTTGATCTCTGCTTCCAAGGGATCTTGACCCATACTCCGATATGCCCATTTACCCAATGGGACAAACTTCGGTCCCACCACCTCACTTTCAAGCCTTGGCACCGGCCCAAAGAAAATTCAAAATAGCACACTCATCCTCTTCACTCCTAGAACAATGGTTGAGAAAAGAACGAATCACCACCGCCACTAACCTTCCACCTCTAGCTTCATGTGCTCCAACATCTAAGATACTCACAGAGTGCGAGGTTATACACCTCTATATGGATCTCATCGAGCTCCAACTCATATAACGTGAAGAAAATCCCTCCTAAGGACTTGGAGACCAGAATATCACTTCAAAAAGAGCTATTGGAGCAATACAATCTGTAAATGAAGCTATCCCAAGGCTTGGTTGATCAAAAAAAGAAGGATTTTTTTTATAATAGTAATGTGGAGAAGAAGAATGAGAGAGACGAGAAAATGAAGCAAAACCTATCCAGTCAAATAGATAAGCTAGAGAAAGAGCTAGCCACCAGGGAAAAGGCAACCAAGGAGGCTAAAGATAAACACTAGGGTGCGATCTGGGCTATGGAAGCGAAGATGAAACTATTGGTTGAACAAGTCTAGTTAGCTCGCATCCAGACTGGCACTGCTACCAAAGAGAGACATGCACATCAAATAAAATTGGGCATAGAGATTATGAAACTCAAACTGGATCTCAAACACGAGAAGGGCGAGAACATGAAGCTCTCAAGACTTACCAAACTTACTATAAAGAAATCTATGATCTGATGGAAGAAAGAGAACACTCGAAGAAAAGATCACTGAAGTAGAAGCCCACCTTGCTTCAGTGGAAAAAGAAAAATCAAATTTCAAGAATAAAATCTACTCTATCATCTTATGCTTCTATGTCAATGTTGTGAGATTTGGCAACATCACATGGTTGGAGGAAGAGTATCTCGATATGTTAGTTATGGTCCACGGGAAACCTTAAAGCAGGAAAGAGAAGAAACAGTAGGAGAGGCAGATGAAGATGCAATCAAAGCTCTCATATTTGATGGGTTGATATAAAGGCCTTGGTTGAGGGTCAAATATTACGGGCTGCAAAAGCCGTATCTCTGACACATGCACCCGTTGGGGCTCCTATCGAGTCTAGAACCAAGGGCTTGGCAGAAAAGACCGCTCCCAGCACCACGGAGTCCTAGGTAGATATTATTACTTCTGTGATAGCCAGCTCTGAGGTCATTACCGAGTTAATCCCCAACCCAGTCGCTTCAACTACCGGGTCCACTCCCAACCCGGAGCAAAAAAGATTAATGCGCTTAAGGATGAAAATATAAACGAACTTAATGCAACTAATGACAATGACAAAAAGCTAACTATCATCCAGATCATGGGTAAAAATAAGTAACACTCCGTAATTTTATGAAATTAAATAATTAAATTTAAAAATTAAAATCGTAATTTCATATAAATGGAAAAATAGTAATTTTTACAAGAGCTAGAATTAGGTCTTGAGATCTATTCCATTACATCCAAAATGTCATTTACAATCAAAAAACATATACAATTTACTGAATTTGGTTAACGGGCTAGAAATTAGAAGAAGTCAAACCCATTGACATTTTCGTAATATGTTAATCTTGGGATTTAGCCTAAACAAATATTATTTCATTCTATAAATAGAAAGTTAGACCATATTCTCTATTCCTACATGTGCATAAACATCTTACCACCGGTCTACGTCTTCATCTTCTTCTTCTTATCTCTAAATAAAATCAAACCAACTTAATATCAAATCAAATCCAAATTAAATAAAATAAAATAAATATAAAATGGATCACTACAAAGAAAGCTATGCAAATATACTGAAACTATCGAGAAATTTGGCATTTTCAAGCCAAGTAATTTATAGAAAATAAAGAAGGAGGTAGGTTCACCTTGGATCAGAGAAGATCCATGGTTAATCGATTAGTGATATTCATCCTAATTGTGTATATATTAGTAAGATATAGTAGTTCATCCCTTATGGCCGTAAATCACATCAAGTATCATACTTGAAATTTAATTTTTTAATAAAAATACAATTAGGTTGTAGTATGCCATGACTTGATAGTTAAAAATCCAATTTTTATTGATTGTAGTTAACAAAAACAATCTTCTTATAATTAAAAAGCATGAAATACAAGAGTGTTCCAAACATACATACTATATACCGAATTGAAGTTCTCGATGACGTGAATCCACTGGTGGTGTACTTTCATCGATTGAATGTGCAGATTGATCAGAAAATGCATCAAAAGTTTGATGAATGTGAATCGTTCATTTTGATCCAGCGGCAAAACAATGATGATACGATGATCGAGAGCAGGGATGTGAAGAGCATGATGAGTAGACAGCCACGCCGAGGTCTGATCGACCATATTTGGTTAGAGATCGTCAGAAGTTTATGGTTTATGGTCAGTGGTTGCACTGATTTCTTAGACATCGAAGAAGGTAATGACTTGGCTATAGTAGCGGCTCGGTGAGGCTAACATCATGGTGTGGTCGGATCATTGTTCGGATTGTCATAGTTGCGGTGGTGATGAAGTAAAAGCAGGGATTGGGTTGGCTTAATGAATTCATGAGGTTCTCAACATGCTGTAGCATGATGTGGAAAAATAAAAATAAAAAATAAAATATTTAAATAAATAAAGAGTTTTGAAAATGCCCTTGAATGTTACATATTTCTAACTCTTGAATACGACCTTTATTTCATGCGCGGTTCACGGCATTGCGATCGTGGAGAGACGAGGAACGTTTTGGTATGCTATTTCCTATATATTGAAATACTTTGAAAAAGTGTCCTAGTTGGTTAGGTTCATTATGCATTGTTCAACTGATGATTACAAGTGTAGGCGTTGCGGTACATTTTTTGAGATAAATTAGATCTTCGGTGCAACCGGTGACGTCCAATGATGGTGAATATGAGTATAGGCAGTACGATGTATTTTTCAAAGGAAATGTGTTCTTTGATATAGTTGGTAACGTCTGACAATGACATTGCATGCATTTTTTAAAGGAATCGAGTTCTCGGTGCACAATTTGATGATGATGGGTAAGGTACACTTTTTTGAGGAAACGAATTCTTCAATGTGACCGGTGACCCCTAATGATGATGGTTTTGATAGCATTGGCATTATGGTAATTTTTTATAGAGGAAATAAGTTCTTCGATGTGACCAATGACGTGTAGCGATAGCGGACCGACATATGTAGTTCTTTAGTAGCGAGTCGTGCATTATTTGGCGATATGCTACATTTAAATGTGCCAATTACATGATGTAAGATTTGTCGATAGTGGGTCGAGATGCATAGTTTTTCAATAGCGGTTTGCATAGATTTTCGACATGTGAGTTGGGACTTTGGGCCTAATCATGTGCATATGAATGCATAGAATGAATTTTAAGGAAACCTCAACATATGATTCCATTATGGCATTATAGTATGTTTGGCTGGCTTGTTGGGTGTAGGTGACATAGGTTAAGATTGTTTTTCGAGTATAAATGTTGTTTTACTAGCTTCTTAGTATTATATACTTATATGATGCATTACACTCACCAAATGTATGTCTGACCGACTGACCTCCTCTATCATTTTCTTATTTTTAGTTATATGCCGAAAGGTTGATAGAGAGGAGTAATGATGACTTAAAGGCATATGATGACTTAAAGGCATGATGGTATGATGGAAACTTTCATTTTTTTGTCTATTAGTTACAATTTTCTCTCACTTATTTCTAGACTTTAGGATGTTTTTGTTGCTAGTGTCGAGAAATGTGGTAAGTAAAGTATACTTGATACTGTATTATTTTTTTCATATGGGATTATTGTATTATTGATTACTATTATATTTTATTCCTTCTGAGTTTCAAAATGTGTAGAATACTGTAGATATATAACTCTGTGATCCATTTTGTATATTTTAACTCGAAATAATCTACCATCAATGATGTCTGCATATATTTATGCGTGAATCAGGACATTGTAGATAATGGATTATTACATGTGGCATCAATTCTTAGGTTAAGCGAGTCCTACTAAATTAGGGCGTATGAGGGAGCATATGTTTGGATTTTATTATATATATATATATAAAATCTTTATGCCCCACCCCATATACTTTGACTCATAGAGGTAGTTATAACCTATCTCTTATAGAAATAAATGAATATGAGTTAAATGTTGAGATTTATTTAGTTTTTATGGGATGGTAAATTCATCACATTTACTGTAATTTACTCAATAGAGAATTGCTATAGGAGGGTTTATATGCCACTTGAGTAAATTATGAAACTAGGAATGAATACGAAGAAGAGTAGTACCTTTATGTCCACAGAATATATTGTGTTGTTGATGGGTCATAATGAAGGTACTCAAGGATTTTTCTTAGATTGTATGACCTAGTTGGACTTGTGTAAGTTACAATATACTCCAATTAAAGAATTAGAGTTAACTGAAATGTTTTCCTAAAAAGTTAGAAGTATTAGTATTTGAGATTCTTAGGATAATAAAGAGGTTGTAGTTGTTTAATCTTTAGAAAAATAATAACTCTTAAGTGTGAGTTTCAAAAATTGGGAAAATTTAATAACAGAAAATTTTCCATAAATATTTTAAATCTTTTGTTTTTGAAAAATCATGAAAGGTGCATTGATGCCCTTATATTTTATTATATACTTTTGTTTTGATAAAGAAACTTTATAAGTAAATAGACAAGTACAGACACATCCTTTTGAATTTCCATTATTTTATAAATAATTTTGTCACACTTTGGAAAAAATTAAAATATTATAATTCATGTACACTTTTATGAAAATTTCTAATATATAAAGTAATTTAAAATGGTAGGCTTTACATGTTTATATTTCTATTCGAACCATTTTGGATGTTATCTAGATTGAAAAAAGAAAGAATTTAAATTTTTTATTATAAACTTGTGGATTTTTGTTTCAATTTCCGTATGTATGTATTTTTGAATGGAAATTGAAGGACGTGGGATATAAAATCTCGAAAAGGTGCATTAGTAAATATTTAACATTTTGGAAATTATCTCCAACTGAACATGAATATGGTTTATAGCCAAAAGTGAATTATGCATGCATATATACATATATATTTTTATTTATGTACAATATATATTATTTAAAGGTGTTGGAATTTGGCTAAATGTAAAATAAAACTATATGTACTTATATAGATGATGGAATGGTTATAAATTATATGAAATAATATTGAAAAAATGAAGTATGAGCATTATAAAAAATAACAATGTTATTTCAAATCTAATTAGATTTCAAGTATGTAATATTGGTTTGTTAATACTTATAAAGATTCGAGTTTTGAAAATTAAATGCTTTTGGTAATGGATATTTTTAGAATTGTGGAAAATAAATAGCTTTGGAAATTGAAATTATATTAGTCTTTTTAATGGTTATCGATGCATAAATATGAAACTATTAAATTTAAATAAATATTTGTTTATGATTTTTTATGAAATGATTTAATATAAAATGCTAAAGTATAACTTTTTGAATTTTTTTAAGTATAATCTCAACAATTTATTTAAAAGATTTGTGTGATGATCAAAACTAAACATTGGTTGAAGTTAATAGTGAATTTTATGGTTTTCAAACCTTACTAGTTTTGTGAAGAATAAGTTTTGAGATCAGCAATTTAAATATAAAAACTAAATTGAAAAGTTATTGATATTTTAATTTGAAATTTTATAGGAGCTAGAAAAGAATTAGACAACCTATAAAGTTCGAATTGATTAAGAAAAACTAGCTAGTATAATTAATATACCAATCTGTTAACTGGGTTTTAATCCAAGCAGGAATCCAAATGAGTAGGAACATTTAGGCAAAGCCAAAACAACTCAAGACTTAATCAAAAGGACCAGAGGAGTAGGCCAAGATGGACTCAAGAAGAATTACCCAAAAATTCACTAAGGGGATGGATCGCCAGTAATCCCTAAGGAAGCTTCATGGTTCATTTAAGCCTCTTGCATCATGAATCAATATCTTTTCAAGGGATGTTTACCAATTTCATAACATTCCAAGAAACCTAGTTCGAAAAGTGAACATTCATCTGATTCAAGTTGTAGAACAATCTAAACCGTGTGTGAACCATTACCAAAATAAGGAAGCAAGCTATAAACTACATGGAGGACAGCTACATAGGGAAAGGAACCCAATCCGATTGGGTTGGCTCAAAAATATGCCAAGGGCAGGATCGCTAGAGATCCATCCCCTATGGATCGCTGGCAATCCATCAAAATGTCTTAAATCGCTGTTGAAGTTTTAGAACTCCTTCGTGGCATCATGTGCAGGCCTTTGGAAAAGCAGCCTAGCCCAATAGCTTTCCTACAATCGCACTTGCAACACAAACAGGATCTTCTGGACTGGCTCCTAGAACTCTGTAGAGATTATTCTTCGCTCTTTTCCTTCCACACAATAATCATCTATGGGTTCACTATGATTCTACAATGAACTCATGTACTTATGACTTGATCTAACTTAGAAGATTCAGTCATATTATGATCCAATTCAACTTGTAACAATAGTAAATTAATAGAAAGTTATAAAGTGGATGTAGGCTTCACAAACAGCCGAACCACTGTAAAAATCTTCTTGTCCTTTTACTATATCTTCTTTTTACATTTATTTTCTATATTATTGCTCTGTAAGAATAGGGCTGGTGCTTTCACACTCAATCTAGGGTATTGATCCATTTTTTGGGTTAACATTTTGGTGCATTCACTAAGAACCCAACTCAGGCTTAGATCTAACTTTCTACTTTGGATCAGATAGGTTCAAAATTTAGATCCTCAATCTCTGCTTAGAAAATTTGCTGTTAAGAATCAAAGGCGCTAGGGAAAAAGAAATCTGCCTCTTGAAAATCCATAGGAGATACCATTGCTTGAGAAGAAACTAACCCTTAGCAAATTGAAGTCAACAATCCCAACAACCTACTGTTAGGAGCTAACTTTGAAGATCGGGTTCCAAGATCCTCCACACAACATGAAGTTGTAACTAAGGGAGAATTGAACAAGATAGTTGATGAAATTAACAAGAAAATGGCAAATAGTTAAAAGGTTTTATGGAAAAGACAGATGCTCTCTTAGTGCTTCAATCACTAACTACTCCCAGAATGGTGCCTGAATCCGTAGCTACTAAGGAGCAAGAGCATTCTTCTATTTATGGCTTGAATGGAAGAAATAGAAGGCAAAAGAAAAAGGAAGTAGTGGGTGAAGCTCCAAGAATCATGACAGAAGAAAACGTTAACACTCCACCCACTGCAAAATCTCCTGCTACTAACCTAAACTTAGGGGTAAAAACCCCACGGGGAGATATAATGACGGCTCTCTCCAGCTCTGAAGTTGACAAACAATTTGAGGAAGACAAACTGGATGAAAATGCTAACGTGAAAAATGATAAAAGAAGCTCTAACACCCATGCCGTAGCATAGTGCCAAGCAATGGTCGAGGAACTGCTACTCAAAGGGTACTCCTAGAGGTAGGAGAACCATGAAGATATGAGATAAACTGGAACCGATTACAAGGCTAAGCTCCCATGGTATATCGTGACCACTCCCAACTGACCAATGTCCAATCCCATCATGGAGCTCCCATCGTTGAATCACGAATGGTCATCGTCGAAAGTCATCAAAAATCGTCAAAATGGTCGTTGAAAAACTCACTTTAGGGTTGACTCGAAGTCGAACTCGGGTAATCGCCTATTTGACTCAAAGCAGATTTTAGAAGTCCTGACTCGAAGGCAAACTCAGGTAATCACCCATTTGACTCTAAGAAAACCTAGAAAATTCTGACCTGAAATCAGACTCAGGAAAAACCAAAATTTTCTATAAGCAAACATGCAAATGACTCCAAGCATCGTTCATTACCAACCTAGCACTTCAAATTTCATGACTCATAGCGAACCATTTAATGACTCTAAGCAAATGAAAATTTTTCTTGGGCCGGACTCCAAGTAAAATATCACCGATCCATTTTCTTTTTCCCATAACTCGAACATGAAGACTCCAAATGCCTTGAAATTTGAAATGCAACCTTATGTGGCCTTTCTTGATGGCCTATATCGATCTCACCTAGTTTGAATTTTTTTAGGGATCATCACTGATCCATGAACCCATCCTAAGTGATTTGCTATTTGATCAGCATTTCCAATCTTTCAGGCATATGACAATCATGCATATATCATTCCTAAGCATTATAAACAGACGTAACTTAAAAACAGGCCGGACTGACAATGATTAGAGCATCTTCCTCAATCGAAACCCATTCATCGAAGCCGTTCAACATGTAGAATATCCAAAGAAGTTTATCATGCCAACTATACCTTCCTATAACTGTACAACTGATTCAAAATTGGATTTTAACAAGAATGGCTAGCATAGGGATGAAGCGAAGGCGATGGATACAATCTACTGCAAGACCCACATGGATGATTAAAGGATGAAACAACCTACTGCCCTGGAAGAATTCTATGGGAAAGAAAACTAGTTCTAGAGACTAGAGATAGTACAATTGGCAGAATGCAAACCCGACAATTTGCCAAAGAACATACCTAATGGTAAAGGAGCTACAAGACCTTAGGGACCTTCTACCTAAGCAAGGACACTAAGACCAAGTAGAAAAGCTCCCCGGCTAACTGACGAAATCAGACGAAAGGATGATTATCAAATAATAATTTGAGTAGTAAGCTACAAAGGAATGGGACAATAACCTAAGCGATGCCTTCTTTCCATCCTTTTCTACTTTCCTTTTCCAAATGAGCTTTACCGGGACACTAGGGGAATTGTAGATATTATGGCGAAAGAAATGCTTCTATGTCCTCGACGAGTCATATCGATCTCCCTTTCGAGAACCGGCATTACTCTTGTAGTGTCGAGAAGGCTTGTCGAAAGGATCGCCGAACAAACAGATCCAACCCCCTGGTCTTCCAAAAAAAAACAGTGTTCCCATGAGCCAAATCCAAAAAATTCCTTTTGAAGTCGATGAATCATCGCTTTAATACTGTTGGGCCGTCGGAAACACAACCTAGAACTCTACCTGGAGTCGATAAATTATTGTTCCAAGGCCGTCTAGTAGTCAGACATCCAACCAAAATTGTTCTTGAAGTCGATAAATCATTGCTTAAAGACCCTTGGGTTGTCGGATACATGACCCAAAACTCTTCTTTGAGTCGATGAATCATTTCTCCATGGCCATCTGGTCATCAGAAATCCGACCAAAATTCCTCTTGAAGTCGATGAATCATCGCTTTAAGACCGTCGGACACACAACCAAAACTCTTCTTGGAGTCAATGAATAATCACTCTAGGGCCGTCTAGTTGTTGGACGTTCGGCCAAAATTCCTCTTGGAATAAATAAATTATTGTTTCAAGGCCTTCTGGTCGTCGGACAACCAACCGCAAAAACTCCTTCACGAACTAAAGCGTCGTGAAGGTCCTTTATGAACTAAAGTGTCGTGAAGGCGAACAGGTAGATCGATAGTCATCTGATCAAAAAATCCTTCACGAACTGAAGTGTCATGAAGGCTAACTAGAAGATCAGTGGTCATCTCATCCAGAAATGCCCAAAGTCAGTGCAGTCATGCTCTAAGGCCACGAATCGACAATCACATCAGCTATTCTACAAAATTAACATAATCACTTCCGATGACCAATGAGTCAAACGGTGCTGAATTCCAGAGCTTCAAACTCGCTCAAAGAAACTAAGCCAAAACTGTACCGACGTTATGATCAATCAAAGGCCGACTCGAATCAAGCCAAGGTTCGACACCTGGGGGAACTAAGTATCTCAAATCTCTAATATATTAGTCCCTGAAGACAAAGGCTTTCCCATGCTTTAATCATCTAGAAGACACAGCTGCATCCTTTGGACCGCGTGTAACCAAACTGGTTGTGGATAAAACCCAGATGCAATTTAAGCTTACGAACAACCCTTTGGCATGAGGGCACCACACATACTTGAATAGCTATAAGGAAAGCTAAGACTAATCGTACCACAGTTTTGTTACGCCCGATCGAAAATTCTGGCATTTTGATAACTACGGACTTAACGACCTAGCTAGCGCAACAAACAAAATAGAAGCATACACTTTCTTGCTTCTTCCTAACTTCTCCTTTACCATCCTTGGTGACCAGTTTCTTTTCCTTTTAGACTGTATGCCAGTTGAAGACCAATTCCCTAAAGGTAGTTTGGACCAAAAACTAAGATTCTTGCCCTGAACTCCTACAGGCTCTTTCTTTATAACTATCTCGATGCTATTGGTTGTAGATCTCTCCACCATAGCAACCTTATCTATTGGTTGTGCACATCTTCTCGAAATATGGGAGGATCATCCAAGCTACAGTTACCCGATCCAAAAACCATTTATCTCTTATAACCGACGAAATCGCGTTCTAGCGAAGTCAAATCGTCGGATTGATGGAAAAACTCGATCCTTACCTTCTAAGAACTGGTATAACTCCTTTAGCACCAAGAAGTTCCAAACCATTATGCACGCTCCCATAAAATTCGCATCACTTCTTGAGCCATGGAACCACGCTCTTGAAGCATGAACTCCTCACGTTACCCGAAGATGGACAACGTCCAGAAGTTCCAAACCGTTCTGGATTGACGGGTCGTTTTGATCATGAGCCGCACACTCCCATAATCCATGCATCATTTCTTGAGCCGTAGAAACATGCTCACGAAGCACGAACTCCTCATGTTACCTGAAGATTGGTAACGTCAAGAAGTTCCAAACCATTCTGGATCGACAAGTCATACCGATCCCATAAGTCGTGCACTGCCATAAGTCGTGCATCACTTCTTGAGCCGTGGAACCATGCTCCCGAAGCACGAACTCCTTACATTACCCGAAGATTGGCTATGTCGAGAAGTTCCAAACCATTCTGGATCGACAGGTCGTATTGATATCGTAAGCCGCGCACTCACATAAGCCGCACATTATTTATCGAGCCATGGAACTATGTTCTCGAAGCATGAACTCCTTACATTAACCGAAGATTGTAAATGTTGAGAAGTTCCAAACCATTCCGGATTGACAGGTTGTATTGATCTCATAAGTCGTGCATTCTTGTAAACCCCTCATTACTTCTTGAGCCGTGGAACCATACTCTCGAAGCATGAACTCCTCATGTTACTCGAAGTTTGGAAACGTCGAGAAGTTCCAAACCATTTTGAATCGATGGGTCATACCGATCTCATAAGCCACAGACTCCCATAATCCACGCATCACTTCTTGAGCCCTAAACTACGCTTTCGAAGCATGAACTCCTCACATTACCCGAATATTGGCAACATCAAGAAATTCCAAACCGTTTTGGATCAATGAGTCATATCGATCTCATAAGCCACGCACTCCCATAAGCCACGCATCACTTCTTTAGTCGCAAAGTCACGCTTTCGAAGCATGAACTCCTCACATTATCAAAGATTGGTGATATCGATAAGTTCCAAACCGTTCTGCATCAACGGGTCATATTGATTCCATAAGTCACGCACTGCCATAAGCCGTGCACCACTTGTTGACTCCTCACTTTACCCGAAGATTGGCAACGTTGAGAAGTTCCAAACCATTCAGGATCGACAGGTCATATCGATCTCATAAGCCATGCACTCCCATTGGCTACACATCACTTCTTCAGCCATAGAAACACACTCTTGAATCACGAACTCCTTACGTTACCTGAAGATTGGCAATGTCAAGAAGTTCCAAATCGTTATGGATCGATGGGTCTTAAGGATCTCATAAGCCGCACATCACTTCTTGAGTCATGGAACTACGCTCTCGAAGCACGAACTCCCCATGTTACCGGAAGATTGGCAACGTCATGAAGTTACAAACTATTCCGGATCGACGGGATGTACCGATCCCATAAGCCACACACTCTCTCAAAAACTATGCATTTTGTAAGTCACGTACTCTTAAAAGCCATGCATTTCGTAAGTCGCGCATTCTCAAACACCATGCATTTTCTAAGCTACGCAAACATTACTTGATTTTGCTCTAGCATCATCAACGAACCATTAAAATTTTCTAAATACCGGTGTTGTCCTGACAACACCGGGAAACTTTTCTTTTACAAGAATAATAGGGATTAACTCCTCCTACTTGGAAGAACCAAAATTACTTCGGTAGTGCCACAAAGTTTACAAACCAAGAAATCAGCAAAGAATCCTAATCTATGACCAAATTTAATATACAAAATGCCTAAATTCAAGACATCAAAGTCATGAGTTCCCAATGATAGGAGCTGCGACACATCTTTGATTGGGGGCATCTAGGGAACTGCCTAGAACATCATGTCTCATATCAATTACTCAGAATAATCAGCCCTATGGACCGAGGGGAACATAACACATTAACATTAGGTCAGGATAAAAATCCCTCCAACTTGCAATAAAAGGAGGAATTTACTATCGTCCAGAGATAGACGACGACGCAAGGCATTTCCAAAATCAATTCATCAACGCACTTGTTTTCGAAGACAGAAGCAGGTGCTCGACTGAGGTCTCAAACCCCAACTTGTAGAAAACCAGCTGTTATCCGAAAATAGATAACGGCAAGGAGAGAATGCTCGAAATCGAGCAACTAAACCATTAATTCTCGAAGATTGGAACTAATGAATAAGGTTGGTATCTGCGATAATGCGATCAACCCAGCATAAGACATATGGCCTGAAACATTCAAGGTAAAGTGTCACAGATTCAAGAGAAACACTACCGAACTCTACCGGTCCGTGATCAAGATAGGAATAAGCATGGTTGTATGGCGTGCAATGTGATGACTCAATCCAAAATTTCTAATTTTCTATAAGAACCTAGAAATTAACACCTAGAAATGAAAGTTTCTGCCTAGAAATGAATGCTTCCATAGATAGAAGTCAGATCATACAAAAATCGGTTAGAGGAAATCCGATTTTCTGTGAATAAGAACAACCATGGAATTGGTTAAGTAGTAACCCTGCATTTCCAAGGGTAACACTTAGTAACATCCTTAATTTTTTTATAACATTATTTAGGAGATTTAATTAGATAAATTAAATAGAATAATGTAAATGTAAGTGTTAAGGAGATTGAGACTTGAATTAATAAATTAAGGTCGAGCCTAATACGATAATTGATGGGCTAAAGAAGGGTTTTTAGGTTAAACAAATTACATAAGGGTATTATTGGAAATTGCCGTCCATAACTTCCCCATTATATATTTTTGTTCCTACTATTTTCTTCCCATTTACATCATTTTAAAAATCTAAAATGCAAGAGGAACGATCGCCCATTAAACAAGAAGAACTCAAAGTAAAAGCTAGAGAATCAAGCATGGGGAATCAATCTCAATCCAATCTCCTTATCTAGATCAAGGTGAATAATAATTCCATCTCTATTTGGTTTTAAATCATATATTTTCGGATTTAAGGTTAAATTCATTTTTGTGATATATTGGATGATGTTATGCTTGATACATGATTTATACGATTTAAACAAGATTGTTTAGAAAGAGTGTTACATGTTTTTAAGATAAAACCGAAATCTAATGATGATTAAATGCCATAGGAAAATTTTATGTTATGAGAAACAAGATTTTGGAGTTGGGTTTCAATTTGGATAATTTTCCAAGCTATGGAAAGATTATTATAAATTTTCAAAGGAAAATATAGTTATTTGGGTTTATAATTTATTTTGGAAAATATGTTAAGAATTTAGGTTTAAAATTTGGATATGTTAGATAACATGATTAAAGTGAATTTATGGAATTATTGGGGATTTTTCCAAAGTGATTTGCTATAAAAAATAAATTGTTTCGGAAGAGGGACTTCTTTGCCAAAATTGGAAGGGCTTAATTGATTAACTTAACCATGGTTTAGAGCTGGATTAGCGGCAGTTACTTTTGAAAAAGAATTTGAAAAAGTTAAAGCAACCAATCTGGTGTTGACATGTGGCAGGTTAGTTAGAGAAAAGTGTAGGATCGATTTCACCCTAGAGGGAGGGAGGGTGAATAGGGTGATGGTGTTAATTATAAAAATTAATTGCGGAAGCTTATAAAATATTCAATTCAGATTTCAACACAGTTCACAGCAGAATAATAGCAGCACAAATATCGCAGAATATAAATAACAGAAACAGAACAACACAGAATTTACCCAGCTTCGGCAAAACCCTGCCAACGTGCTGCCCCCAAGGTTTCTACTAGAAATTAGTTAGTCAGACGCTTACACACGTAAACTTGCGACACCCGCTATCGACTAAACTTAACTCTACGCTCAAAACCCTGCCACAACTCAGCCACTAAGTTGCGAATTCTCAAACCACGCCACGTAGTTTGTCCCTTAGTCACACGACTAGAAATTACAACGGTTTAAAAAGGAAATTACAAATTAAAAACAATTTAAATTAAAATAACCCTAATTAAAAATTAAAATCCCTTATATAATATAAAAGAGAAAGCTCTTTAGAAAAATAAGCGGGCCCCTTTTGTAATCCGACCCAATCCCTTTTTTTTATTTGCTCCGTTCCTTTTGAGATAATGGCGGCTTCTTTTTTTATTACAATTAGGGCTTTCATCCTTCGATCCAAATTAGGGCTTTCCGAAGAGCCGACTTTATGTTGATCGATTCGCGTGGATAATTCGCAAGTAGCTTTGATCGATCTTTTCCTTGTTGCTCACTTTGGCTGCTTCGGCGAGTTCGATTCTTGCTGGGTAAGAATTTATGCTTTGTTCTTTTAATGATTTTCGTATTCGAACTCGTATGCTTTAATTTGCCGATGATGATTTGTTTATATAGGGTTTGTAACCCTTGATTTTCGTTCGTACAAATATATTTGAATTTGTCAATTTTATTTGATCGGCCGATTGATGTTACTTGGATGATTGAGATTGTTACTTGGATGATTGAGATTTCACTGACTTATTCAAATTCGTATATTATGATATTGCTTCCCACAGCTTTGATGTTTAACTCGGTCAACTATCTTGGCCACCACGATTTCGAATTTGACTTGTTCATATTGATTACAATCAGTTCTTCATGGCTTCAACTTTTCTCTGTAAATTGAATTCGTCAATTGATTTTGTGATTCATGATTTTGTATTATCTTCCGCCTTCGTCCTTACGGTATTGAGTTTCATTTGACTTCGGCATTTAAACTTGACTATGTTATACTTTGTTATTCTTGTACGCTTGATCGCTTTTCATCATAGTGGCTTTGCTGTATCATCATATATGTATATTCTAGCTGTTCACTGGTCTGGTCTATAGCTCTGTTCATTACGACTTGGCTTGACTTTTCCTGACTTCGACATCCTATATTCATTAAGATGTTCACTGTTGTTTTTCTGTTGCAAGTGTTCATGTATGTTTGCATCGACTTCTATCCACTGTACTTTCAGTCATGTCGAATTGTGTACATGCTTTATGTTCTGGTCATTCAATGTTTGCCATATTGGCTTCACTGCATCTTCATCTACTTGTACATTTGAGTCTGGTTCCATTGAGTCTGAATTTGTGCTTTGGTAGTCATTTATGATCTGGTGCCTGTAGTGTTGCTTCGTTGTTAGCTTTGAGCATGTTGCTAGACTAGTTCATTCATGTTGTATTTGATGTCTTCACTTGAGTCATTTGAAGTTGTAGATTACTGAATTGATCTGAGGCTTGAGTCTGTTGTGCACTTCATACTGTGTAGCCACTTGGTCATATAAGTTGAGGCTGTTGTTGTTACATTTAGGGTCTTGTTCTTGTGCATGTAGATAGCTCATGTGTTTGTGTTGTTGTGCACTGACCATGTGGTCTTTTGATCTGTTCTTTGAGTCAGTGGTATTGTCTATGTTGGTTTTGGATTCTTGATGCGGCTATGCACTGTATATACATGTGCCATTTCATTTTCTTCTCTAGTCTTGTTTATATTGAACTAGTCGACACTTGATTCTTGAGTTTTGGCCATTTGCACCTGTGTTGAATCCAGCCGATAGCTCGGGTTTGACCTTGTGCTCGTGTCGAGATTTTATTTATATTGCACCCGAGTTGAACTCATCTTTTTATTTTGGGTTTGACCTTGTGCTCACCTGTCCCTGTAACATTATCAAGTGTATATCGGTGTGCACGGCCTTGTGGCATGTACAGTGATACACTGTGGATGTCATATTGTTCGTGTGTGATGAATTCAAATGTAAATGATGACGAACAACCCAAATAAATGAGGCAAATAATATTTTCAAAATCCATATTTTATTTTATATTGCAAAAATATTTCTTTTTCAATTTTACCGCGTTAGTGTATATTTTTGCAGATTGCTTAGATGTTGGATTCTATCTGGAATGAAGTTGAAGATAAAATACGAATTGAGTGAATGAGTGATGTGTAGTGAGTTAAACTGTAAATGTAAAATTGTGATGTAACTGAATTTGTATCAAAGTTGTATAGTGAATAGTGAGAGCTTGAATTTGTACTATTCAAAATTGTAATAAATATTTGTTTGAATAAAATTTCTGTTTGAATTCAAATTCTGTGTTATTTAATTTTATTCATAAAATATTTATTTAATCTGTGAAAAAATAAAATAGTATATTAACAAATACATTTACATGAATATATATATATATATATATATATATGTTTATTATCATCAAACAAAAATCATATAATCGCATATTCAACAATCTCCCCCTTTTGATGATAACAAACATATATTTAAGATTTTGAATATGTTAAATGTATTTGATCATAGATATATCCTAATTACTCCCCCTATTTAAATGCTTCCTCTCTACACAAAGCTCCCCCTACATATATGCATAAAAATAAAAATATGCAAATGAACCTAGATGCAAATAGAAAATTATTCGACCTTTGCTTGATTTTATTTGACAAAATCTTAACTTTTCTCTCCCCCTTTTGTTATCAGCAAAAGAGTGATAGTGTTAGAGAAAATAGAGATAAAGTGATCGATATTAATCCAACATTAAAGCTCAATTGAATATAAATATTAAATTTCAATAAAAAATAACAAAAATCATAAATATTTTGTTAGGCGCATATTCCACTTTTAGAATGATAGGAATGATGTCATCATATAAAATCATACAGTTGTGTCTATTTATGGTATATTTATATCAGGAATTTGAATATCTACTAACCATGCATAACCGTTAGGACTTTTAAATGAGATTAGTAGTATTCCAATTTTATTTAAAAAAAATGAATTCAAGTATCTTCTAACCACGCATAACCGTGAGGACTTTTAAATGGAATTAGAATCAACTTGTTTATTTTAAAAATCAACTTTTGATATGCGTTCCATACATGCATAACCGTGAGGGCTTTTAAATGAGCATGGAAGCACATAACAAATTCCGAGTAATTCACCCATGCATAACCGTGAGGACTTTTAAATGAGAGTGAATACTTTGGTATTTATTTATTATTAAATTTTTTACTGTATTTTTTTTAAATGTAAAATGAAAAACGAATGATTCCTGTTCAAAGTACCACATATCGACAAACTATATAGAATTTTGATGAGTGATGGTTGTTAGAAATATGATAGAAATAGAAATGGTCATGGAATTTTTACCAACAAAAGTTTTATCCTCTTGTTTAAATTTCTAAAGAAATTTACTAATTATACCGTCTCGAGTCATAATATATGATAAATATCAACACTCATCACTTTTTCAATCACTATTTATCTTTTCGATAATTATTAGGGAATCAGATTAGTCAAAATAGTCATTTAAAATCAAATTCAAAAATAATTATGAAATCAATTTTACAAAATGACTAATATGAAAATATGGTCAAAAATAATTTTCTCGAGGGGGTTTTATATGAAAATTTTCTGCTATTTGGAAATTATTTGAAATGAAAAATATGCAGATATTTTCTTTGAAAAAACGATGCAGTTACTAAATGTCTCAAAAATCACGTTCAACTAGTAATTTTTCTATCAACTAGATTACCAGTGTAATCTGCATCTGAATTTCCTTTTCACTCAAAATTATCATTAATTGAATTGATCGACCAAACCATGAAGTGTGCACCAAAAATTTCAAACTCAATTTTTACAGCAAATTAAATGACATTCTCTTGATTTTGAAATGAAGCTGTGTAAATAATCAGAAAACCGTGAATATTGAGTTAGCCGTATTATAACCAAATGTATTATCCAACAAAACACTATTTTTAATCCAAACTTATATATATATATATATATATATATATAAAGTAATTCAAAGAATCTAGAGATTTTTATAGTGTTTTTGGCATATGAATATAATTGGCCAACTATTTTGAATAAGTCAAAATCTAAATCATCATCTTTTCATCATCTCATTATCGGCTGCTTTAATTCAGAATATGGTGCAGATTATCACATTTAATATATCGTTCAAATAAATAAACCTTTACCTGTTTTACCTTTATGATATTTTTCGTTGTTGTCTGTTGTGATTCTGTCACCTTTGTACTACGCTAAGGAACTTTGCTTTTTCGCCCGTTGTGTTCCTAGAACAGCCAAAATCCAGAGAACACTGTTGTTGTTCCTTAGCCTGCCACCACACCTACACGGGAAAAGATTTATGTGACCTATTTGTTTTTATAGGTCCATGGTTGTTAATGGCAGAATATTTAGAAAAATAATTTTATGGAGACCCAAAACTATTTATAATTGTTCCCTTCGGCACCCAAATTTGTTTAACTTTGAAAGATTTTATATTTGTGCCTTTTGGAACCCAAATCGGTGTAGTTTTCACATGTTTGGGTCTATACCAACAATTATTGTGATTGTGTCCATATTTTCTACAAATTGTGCACATTGAATTTTCTTGATTAATCTTGTTTTCAACAATTTTAGATTGATTATATCCAAGTCCTTTTCTAACCGTATTAACAGTTTGCTTTCCTAATAGCATATTCAACGATTTTTCACTTTTTGAAAATTTATCTAAAGTCGTTGACAATTGTTGGACTTGTGTTTTGAGAGATTCATTTTCGTTTAACAATTGTGTGCACTTTTTGATAGAATTCTCTCTTCTAGTATTTTCACTTTCTTTTAAAATCAGAATTTCATTTTCAAGTGATTTTATATTGATTTCTGATTTTTTAATTTCTTCTTTGAATGTTGGACACTTATCACACTTAGGGATCCTACTTTGATAGTTTTTAACTAATTGGTCAAGTTGTTCATTTAATTCTATCAAAGTATCTTTTTGTGATTCAAGTTTGGCATATTTCTCCCTATGTCGTTCAAAACAGCCATTTACTTCGTGGAAATAAATAAGTAATTCAGAATGAGTGAGTGAGTTTTGATACCTCGCTTGGCTCATCATCGTCGCTATCAGTTATATTTCCATGAAGGCACATATCTGCTTTCTCACTCTCACTGCTAGAATTTTGATTATCTTCATCACTTGTATTCCACGTGGCTGCAAAACTTTTCCTTTTTGATTTCTTTTAAAAGTCGCATTGATTTTGAGAACAATTGGGTTTGATGTGTCTGGGTTGATGGCACTTATGACAGATGATTTTTTGTTCTTCTTGATTGTCCAATATTTTATTTATTCTGCTTTTCGCTTTTTGAATTCGAGCTGAATTTCCATATTTGTAATTCCACTTTTTGAATTTCTTTATTAATAGCTCCAATTCTGCTGCTGCATCATCATCGTCATCGTCATCACTTTCAGTTGTTCCTTTGAGAGCTATTGATTTCTTTCGAGTATCTCCTCCTTCCCGCTCTTCCTTGAATTTCATTTCTAGCTCATAAGTGGTGAGATTTCCGATGAGTTCTTCGACTTTCATTTGTTTCAAATCTTATGATTCTTGAATGGAAGTCACTTTGGCTTTTAAACTTCGTGGAAGGACTCTGAGGATTTTTCGGACTATCTCCAACTCTGTGTATGATTTTCCAAGAGCTTTTGATTTGTATACGATATTGGAAAGTCGTCCATGCATCTCTTTGACATTTTCTTCCTTCGCTATTGTGAAGTTCTCGTATTCGCTGCTTAGCATGACAAGGCGAGATTCTTTGACTTGAGATGTTCCTTCGTGAGTCACTTCTAGTGTGTGCCATATTTTCTGCCCAGTTAGACAATGTGAGACACGATTAAATTCGAATTGATCCAATGAACCGATAATAGAATTCATAGCTTTAGCATTAGTATTTTGTAATTTATTTTCTAGTTCTGCCCATTGATCCTTTGGTTTCTCTATTTCTTGATTATTTACAGTTACAGTTGGTGCTCTATAACCTGTCTCAACAATATTCCAAGCGTCAATGGTTTTCGGAAAAATTTCCATCCTATTTTTCCAATAAGCATATTCACCATTGAACATTGGTGGTCTAACCATGGACTGACCCTCAGCAAAAGCAGTATTAGAAGAAGCCATTTTAAAAATTCATGTTTTTAAAACAAAAATTGATTTTTGTAAAAACAAATTTTTAAAACAAAAACGGTTTTTGTTCCTAGCTTTGATACCACTTGTAGGATCGATTTCACCCTAGCGGGGGGGGGGGGGGGGGGTGAATAGGGTGATGGTGTTAATTATAAAAATTAATTGCGGAAGCTTATAAAATATTCAATTCAGATTTCAACACAGTTCACAGCAGAATAATAACAGCACAGATATCGTAGAACATAAATAACAAAAACAGAACAACACAGAATTTACCCAACTTCGGCAAAACCCTGCCTACATGCTGCCCCCAAGGTTTCTACTAGAAATTAGTTAGTCAGACGCTTACACACGTAAACTTGCGACACCCGCTATCGACTAAACCTAACTCTATGCTCAAAACCCTGCCACAACTCAGCCACTGAGTTATGAATTCTCAAACTACGCCACGTAGTTTGTCCCCTAGTCACGCGACTAGAAATTACAACGGTTTAAAAAGGAAATTACAAATTAAAAGCAATTTAAATTAAAATAACCCTAATTAAAAATTAAAATCCCTTATATAATATAAAAGAGAAAGCTCTTTAGAAAAATAAGCCGGCCCCTTTTGTAATTCGACCCGGTCCCTTTTTTTTATTTGCTCCGTTTCTTTTGAGATAATGGCGGCTTCTTTTTTTATTACAATTAGGGCTTTCGTCCTTCTATCCAAATTAGGGCTTTTCGAAGAGCCGACTTTATGTTGATCGATTCGCGTGGATAATTCGCGATCAGCTTTGATCGATCTTTTCCTTGTTGCTCACTTTGGCCGCTTCGACGAGTTCGATACTTGCTGTGTAAGAATTTATGCTTTGTGCTTTTAATGATTTTCGTATTCGAACTCGTATACTTTAATTTGCCTATGATGATTTGTTTATATAGGGTTTGTAACCCTTGATTTTCGTTCGTATAAATATATTTGAATTTGTCAATTTTATTTGATCGGCCGATTGATGTTACTTAGATGATTAAGATTTCACTGACTTATTTAAATTCGTATATTATGATACTGCTTCCCTCGGCTTTGATGTTTAACTCGGTCAATTATCTTAGCCACCACGATTTCGAATTTGACTTGTTCATATTGATTACAATCAGTTGTTCACGGCTTCAACTTTTCTCCGTAACGTGAATTCGTCAATTGATTTTGTGATTCATGATTTTGTATTATCTTCGGCCTTGGTCATTAGAGTACTGAGTTTCATTTGACTTTGGCATTTAAACTTGACTATATTATACTTTGTTATACTTGTACGCTTGATCGCTGTTCATCATAGTGGCTTTGCTGTATCATCATATATGTATATTCTAGCTGTTCACTGGTCTGGTCTGTAGCTCTGTTCATTACGACTTGGCTTGACTTCTCCTGACTTCGACATCCTATATTCATTGAGATGTTCACTGTTGTTTTTCTATTGCAAGTGTTCATGTATGTCTGCATCGACTTCTATCCACTGTACTTTCAGTCATGTCGAACTGTGTACATGCTTTATGTTCTGGTCATTCAATGTTTGCCATACTGGCTTCACTGCATCTTCATTTACCTGTACATTTGAGTCTGGTTCCATTGAGTCTGAATTTATGCTCTGGTAGTCATTTATGATCTGGTGCCTGTAGTGTTGGTTTGTTTTTAGCTTTGAGCATGTTGCTAGACTAGTTCATTCATGTTGTATTTGATGTCTTCACTTGAGTCATTTGAAGTTGTAGATTACTGAACTGATCTGAGCCTTGAGTCTGTTGTGCACTTCATACTGTGTAGCCACTTGGTCATATAAGTTGAGGCTGCTGTTGTTACATTTGGGGTCTTGTTCTTGTGAATGTAGATAGCTCATATGTTTGTGTTGTTGTGCACTTACCATGTGGTCTTTTGATCTATTCTTTGAGTCAATGACATTTTCTATATTGGTTTTGGATTCTTGATGCGGCTATGCACTGTATATACATGTGCCGTTCATTTTCTTCTCTTCTTGTTCATATTGAACTAGTCGACACTTGATTCTTGAGTTTGGCAATTTGCACCTGTGTTGAATCCAGCTGATAGCTCGGGTTTGACCTTGTGCTCGTGTCGAGATTTTATTTATATTGCACCTGAGTTGAACCATCCTTTTATTTTGGGTTTGACCTTGTGCTCACCTGTCCCTGTAACATTATCAAGTGTATATTGGTGTGTACGGCCTTGTGGCATGTACAGTGATACACTGTGCATGTCACATTGTTCGTGTGTGATGAATTCAAATGTAAATGATGACGAACAACCCAAATAACTGAGGCAAATAATATTTTCAAAATCCATATTTTATTTTATATTGCAAAAATATTTCTTTTTCAATTTTACTGCGTTAGTGTATATTTTGCAGATTGCTCAGATGTTGGATTCTATCTGGAATGAAGTTGAAGACAAAATACGAATTGAGTGAATGAGTGATGTGTAGTGAGGTTAAACTGTAAATGTAAAATTGTGATGTAATTGAATTTGTATCAAAGTTGTATAGTGAATAGTTAGAGCTTGAATTTGTACTATTCAAAATTGTAATAAATATTTTTTGAATAAAATTTCTGTTTGAATTCAAATTCTGTGTTATATAATTTTATTCAGCAAATATTTATTTAATCTGTGAAAAAATAAAACAGTACATCATCAAATACATTTACACGAATATATATATGTTTATTATCATCAAACAAAAATCATATAATTGCATATTCAACAAAAAGTTTATTTTAAAAAGAACTAAACCAAATTTACACAGAAATTTGGTTCTACCTACCTAGTAAAGCGCCTTTCAACATAGAAGATTCCGTCTTCATCTTTGTCGAAATCAACTATGCTGAAAGCAATACACAAGGTATCACCCTGATGGTACGCAGTGGACTGGAGGAAGGCGGAAGGTAAGGTGTCGAAAGCATAGCTTCCGAAAAGGTCGAAACCTTGGTTTGTTTTTAAAAGAAAAGAACATACCTATGTTCTATTTTAAGCCTTCGATGGTGTCAAAGCATAAGGTTTCAAAAGAGGTTATAAAGGCTTTCAACTTAAGATTGCTTTCGACCGAGCTCCTTACTTATGAAAGAATGTTTTGAAGGAAGGGGTTCCGACCTAGTCGAAACCCTGCTGTCGTTCTATATCCTTTCGGTTGCATTGAAGATATAAATGTTGTCAAATGGTACTTTTTTTTCTAAAGTTTATGCTGCTTCCTATAGCTTTCGAAAGATGTTAGGGATTTTGAAGGTGATGGTTTCAGAATGGGTTTCGACTCCAACCATCCAATGTTTTACCCAGATGTTTTATGCTTTCGAAAGAGATGGTGCTGACGCCATTATGTTTTCCTAAATATTTTATATGATAAAGGATGGTTTCGAAATAGATGCTTTTGACTATATTCACTTTGACCCAAATTATGTTTTAAATATAAACCCAATGCTTTCGGAAGGGGTACTTCCAATGATTTCGGAAGGGTTGCTTCCAATAGTGTCGAAAGGAGTACTTTCAACTGGTTTCGAATCTAAGCTTCTAAAAGTTAAATATTAATACTTTAATGTATTCAAAAGGTTTCGAAAGGTAGATTATAAAGTATTAAATGGCAGGAGCCTAATGTTTTGAAGATAGATTTTTAAGGCTTTCGAAGGAGGCTATCCTATGATGTCAAAAGCTAGGTTTCGAAGGCATCGAAAAGTTTTATAACTCAAACTCTATTTTTAAAGGAAAAATCCATGGTTAAATAAAAGGATTTTTTATAGTGGTTTTGAGAAGAAGCTTTCGATAAAGTAACAGGTTAAAGGAATTAACTATGTTTCATATTAAACCCATATGAGTGTTATTACTATGTTGTTATATTGCTTCTTCTAATATGAATATATTCACTTTATAATGGCCCTATAACTGCATTTTGGGGGTAAAGGATAGGAGAACTAGTTAGGTTAACCCAGTAGTGGATATAAATTGGTTAAAACTCTTGAATGCATAGAATTGCATCCAAGAGGTCAGGAAGGCCAGAATATAGGATGCTAAAATATAAAAGAAAGATATTGGCAGGGGCCAATAGGTTTATAGTTATCCCACGAAAATTACGTGTAAAGGAATATGTCAGATAGACAAGTCCATAGTTAGCCCATGAAAATTATGTGTAAAGGAAGATGTCAGATAGACATGTTCATAATTAGCCCATTAAAACTATGTGTAAAGGAAGATGTCGGATAGACAGGCTCATAGTAATCCCATGAAAACTATGATTGGATACTGGCAGGGGCCGGTAGGTTTGTAGTTAGCCCAAGAAAACTGTATCCGGATGAAATATTGACATATGTCAATAGGTTCTAATCAACCCATGAAAATTAGGATAAAATGAAAGGATATCATGGTTACCAATAGGTTCCTAGTCAACCTATGAAAACTAGGATAAGCGTAAGATATTAGAGTTACCAATAGGTTCATAGTGATCCTATGAAAACTATGTAATTGGACAAGGGGTCCTTAAATGTTTAACCGTTTATTAGTCAGCCCATGAAAACTATTAGGTTAATAGTAATCCTAGAAACTATAAGTGAGGCAGATAGTCTAAAATGAATGGGGATGGGTAATCCAGAATTGATTCATTTGTTTTGCATATCATCATATTATACTGTTTTGAATTGTTTTAACCATTGTGGATGCAGGAGCACGGTCTATGGTTTTATAAAGGTTTTGAGATACTGGTGAGGAAAAACCCATTCCGCTAAGCGGCGTGGTTTCACTAGATATCTAAATGATTTGCGATGGTAGATTATTATTCACACCAGGCTTTATGTCTGAATCGAAGTTTATATTTTCCCCTTAAACTCTCGGATACTCAATTGATTTTGAGTAGTTTGAGAGTTGAGGTTTTCAGGTACCAGTAAGACGAATAAGCTTCCAGAGACGTTCAGGAGGCATGATAGATATTTAGAGTTCTCTTTCTTTTGATTCCACTATGTTGTTTTTAATGGCAAAGCTTTTGTTTATTATGTATATACTCTAATCTTCCAAGAGAGCATCTTCATATGTCGCTCTTGGTGTATGTTGTAATAAATATTTTTTTTTGAACGTGATTTGTGTACATGAGATTATGCAATGAATTGGAAATGTTTTGATATGGAATGTGATCTTATTTGAAGTTTAATATTTTTTTCCATATTCATGTGTTTCTATGTATCAATGAATTTAACACCGCCGTATTTGGTCGTCGTGAATTAATAACTATGGATGACTACCGCCCTGTTGTCGTTAGTTTTGGGCCTCTAAGTAAGGGGATGTTACACACTTGACAGTGATAAACAAGGCTAGGCAACAGAAATGCTTGGGACTCCCATCCTTCCAGAACATGGCGTATCCCAAAGTTAATCAATGGTGAGAAAAATAGCCATGTTGCGTTGAAAGAGTTCTACTCAACTATACAGGATCGGATGAATCCTAAACTAACATGACTTTAACATTGCCCCAAGATAACCAGCACTAAGAAAAGACTTCTACAATTCAATCATCTAAGTGCAAGTTTTCGAAGACCGAAAATAGTGACCACCTACATTAAAAGCATTGCCGGATCGGTAGGGAAAATCGATCCCAACCTCCTGAGTGTCGTTGTTGCCCCGACAACGCTAAGGGCTTTTCTCATTTCCTAAGTATAGGTGTTGCCCCTGCAACATCGAAAAACTTTCTATTTTATAAATATCGTTTTCCCCCAGCAATGTGGGTAAACCCTCTATTTCCTAAGTACTGACATTTCCCTGACAATTCTAGGAAATTTTCTATTCACTATGTACCGGTGTTGCCTCGGCAACACCGGTAAAACTTTTATCTGCATATTTGATGTGAAACATTCATCGTAGTAAACCATCAATGCACTAGCTTCCTGATAGAAATTGGTCCTCAACTGAGATTCTACCCTTGTCTTTAGAAAACTACCATTGCCCAAAAATGGGAACAACAAGAAGACATAACCTTTCATATGTCAACCGAATGGTTCGAGTGCTCATCATAGGAATCAACCATTATACAAAAATAAACCGGCACCAAAAGGAAATCCACGGATTGAATTGCTTGTGTGCTAATTACTAGGGATGAAAACTAGTGCATAACGGAATTTCCTAATTCAACTTAGAAAGAATTTAGATATAGCCAAAAGATAGGCAGCCTCGAGGAAATGTTGCTTGGAACCAAGCAACTAGGTTTTCAATTCCCAAAGTCAGGAATTAGCGTATGAACAGAACTTCCGTTAAAACAGCAATCAAGCAAAGCATGCATAACTAAGGACCTGTAGGTACAATCATGGAAGGTCGGAAGTAAAATCATAAGACTTCCTCAATCTTAGAATAGGACTGAGACCTAGACAAGGGGCAATCAAATCATTTGTCCTAAACCTATCCATCACTCACAATCGCCCAAATATAGGCGTTCGAAATAGCTATTCCCTCGAGCAGGATAGACGCATGGATATTGATTGAAAGAAATTTTGCAAAGTCCAAACATGAATAACCATGAGGTTGGTTAAATAACAGTCCTATATCGCAAAACAGAGCATTATAGCAATAAAATCACCAACAAAGGAAGTGAAAGATTTGACGTTCAGAAATCAACCATCGCTCGCTCGCAGTCTGATGATGACAAGAAGGATTGATGACCTACTTACATTCCAACTATATCATTTGGTTCCAACTTGCAGGAGTATGCCATTACCCGAAGTCTGATGATGCTAAGAAGAAACCCTCAAAATGAAACTATGATACATCAGCTTTCAGAATAGAAGCTAGATTTAGATTGAATATTTAGCCCTACCTTCTGTCATCTCATGCTACCTGAAGATTCACAATATCAAGAAAAAATCCACAGAGTTGAGTCATCCGTGCACGAGTTTCTAGAGATAGAAAATGATACATGATTAAGGTCTCTACACTAGACTTGTAAGAATTCACTCTAGCAAAAGATAACAACGATGCGTCTTTCTAGCACATGTACCCCGAATGACATTGGATGATGATGTTAACTTGGAGGAATTCAATTACAATTAGGAAATTGACATCATTGAAAAAATAAGAGCTTGGAATCAAGCAGCAAAGTCCTTATGTAACGACCTGAATTTTTCGATGTTTGATTTGGAATATTTAAATGATTTCAAATAATGAATTTGGATAATAGATTTATTTTGAATATGAAAATTGGGTTTAATTTATGAAATAAATTCAAATTTTAAATATATTGATTTATTGGATAATTTAATTATTGAATTTAATAATTGAATATTGGTTAGGTTATTGTGTCCTAAGTTTTAAGCTCGATAAAATAATTTAAAGGCTTATAAAATTCATAATAATAATAATAGAGATAAGAAAAGTTTTAAAATTGAATTTAAAAGTGATCTATTCAATTTTAAAAAGTTTGTTCAAATTGATATTTAAAAATAACGATCCGAGGCACAGTCTTGGATTTCGACGAAACAAGTTCCATTAGATCCGTAATATTGTATTATTATCGAATTTTAAATTTCGTAGTGTTTGGAGTTATAGTTTGGTCATATGGGATGTAAATGTGTTAAAGTTTATATCAAAAATTCAATATAATAACTGGGTCCAAAAATCTATCTTCACCATACGATGGAATTAGGACTCGAAACCTTTTCCATTATGTTCGGAATAGGGGTATAACATTATTAACGCCTAGCGTGCCGCCTCCAACACGTCTCGTTCCCTTATTAAAAACACGACACCCCTATTAAATCAAATCAAAGTCAAATTTAAATCAAATCACGCCGCCTTCAACATGTCTCATTCCCTTATTAAACACGCGACACCCCTTTTTTCCCTTCGATCGGTTCAAAAGCCTATTCAAATAAACCCGACCTCGTCCTTCTTCGTTCCAAAAGCGACCTTCATCTTATAAAAAAGGAAAAATAAGTAAGGCTGATGTTGTATTACTGCTACCAAAGATTTATTTTAATGGCATCCAGATTGAATGTCCGCTCCAGCAATCAAGGGATTTTTACTCCAAAGAAGCCAAGGACGATGAGGATGAGCATGGAGACGGTTTCGCCTATGAAAGAAGAATTTTCCAAACTTGCCAATTATCTTAACGAGCTTAATGATAAGCGTGAGAGAATCGTAAAGGCTAGTCGTGATGTTACTTTATACAGCAAAAAGCTCATCTTCCAGGTACATAAACTTAATAAAGAAAACAAAGATGAAGTTTTAAACAAGGCAGAGAATGATTTACATCAATCACCAGTCAGTATATGTTAAGATTAGTAAATGAACTTAAAGGGACTGATTTTTGAAAGCTCAGAAGTGCTTATACTTTTGCGATTTAGGAGTATGTTAAGGCTGCAACGTTCTTTGAGTTCTGCAAGACAGGAAGTCTCTTAATTCTTGAAGAAATCAATGATATTTTGCGACCATTGAGTGATGATTATGAAGAACCCCTATAGATCAACACTCTAGATAATCTATTAGGGCTAGCAGATTTAAGTAGAGGGCTTACGAGACTTGCAATTGGTCGGCTATGATTTAAGGGCAATTAACTGTGAATGGTTTTAATAATTCAAATATTTATATTATTAATTTCAAATGCTTATAAAATGTACATCTCAATCATACGAGGTCAAATTAGGATGCGAATGTTTGCGTTATGTTCAAAGTGACGAATACTTTGAAAAGAAATTGGTTTGTAATTTTTCGAAATCGGCTAGGATTTTAGAAATTTTAAAATCTAGATGTTCGACAAAATAAAAACCGAGGTGAGAAATTCTCTCTCATTTGGATTTTCAAATTTTAAATTTAAATAGTTAAATCTAATTAAGATGCCTGATTGAATTGACAAAATTATAATTATCCGGTGGAAGTTATACATACAGATATAATAGTATATATATAGTATTTGAAGTGATATTCCTGCATACTATAGCGGATGAGACCCTATGTTTCCTGCATAATAGAAAATGACCCTATATACCGTGATATCCCCCTCGAAGTGGGATTGGTATTATTTTTATATTGGATTAACATCTATGAATACTGGGAAACAGGTTGGAGGGATCCAACTAGATTCCTCAAATATATTGTTTATTTTTCATATATAGCGATATATGATTTGTGTAGAAAAATCTATTACAGATTATTCTAATGATTTAAATTATTGGATGTTATTGTAGCACTGGCTTAAATTTTGATAATTTAAATACTATAAGTATAATTTTTAAAAATTTAAGGCATAAGAAGGAAATTATATATATATAGGAATTGGAGTTATTTTAAACAAATTGAATTAGAAAAAATAATTGACTTTTTCTATATTTAACTATTGCGAAATAATAAATGGAGATTTTAAAATATGAATTATATAAGAGAATTTATAAATGATATTCTATAAATATAAAAGGAGTTAAAGTAAATATTTAAAAATAGATTGGAAGCATAAATGGAATTTATAAGAAATGAATTTATATCATGGAATTTTATAAATAAGTTTTGTTTTATGAACAGGTAAAACAAAAGGGGTTATAAAATTGATAAACGATGTTATAAATAAAGGAATTCGATATCAGATGATAATTGGAAATATAAATTTATATTAGAACAGGGAAAGAGGATTGAGAAAAAAAGTAGATTCTATTTTTGAAGTAAGAACGGTTGGAAAATTGAAAATAAATCGATACGTTGTGAAATCGAGAGAAAGCTATAAATTAAATTGGTTATCGAAATTTTAAAATATATTTAAGAAGTTACGTTCATTCAAAAGGAAAAACTTTATTGTTTAAACTATGAAATTTTAAACTAGTTAATATTGGAATATTTCAAAAAATGGATTTTCAATTATTAATATTTATTAAAATAACATTTTATTTTTCTATTATCAACTTTGTAAATTGATTTTATTTATCTTAAATGAGTTATTGATGGTTTATTTAAGTGTTAAATATTTTAAATAATAACCTAAATCATATGTTAAAAATAAAAATAAGTTACTATCCTTTAAAAATGCTCATATATATATATATATATATATATATATATATATAGTTTTGAAATGACTGCAAATTTATTTATAAATTCTCTCGAATGTGTAAACGGGGTTTATTAAAGGATGAGATTTTATAAGAGAAATCTTATAAATGGAATGTTAGTACTTAAGAATTTTTTTTCGATATCTAGATGCGATAACTTCGGGAAGATTTTGAATTCATTCAAAAGGAGTTTTAAATGGTGGGCTGGGATTACAAATAAGTATGATCGGGTAGGGAATCGTAAGAGGAGACTTATGAGATAAGTATGAAATATTTCCAGGTTAAATATTAAAATTATTTTGAAAACTATACGGATAAATATTTTCCTAAGTATTGAAAGGAAGGTTTTGAACATATTTTAGTTGGAAACAATTTGGAATATAAATATTTTCTAAGTGTGTAAAAATGGAAGTTGGAAATATTTCTAAGTATTGAAATGGTTAAATATCCTGTTATGGATACAAGTGTTGAATTTTTTTTCAAGTATAGAATATTAAAGAGATTGAATATACATACATACATACATACATACATACATACATACATATATATATCTTGGTGATGACGCTTTGAAATAAATATTTTGGAGATTTGTAAAAATTGGACCTAGCGATGCTCATGGATGTCATTTGATAGTTAAATAACCAACTATCAATATTGGCCAATTTCGTTAATCGTTTCGAAGAGACCGGGATCAGATTTAATTATCCGAAAACCACTTCAATCTGGTTTGAACATTACAAATGAATAACGTGAAGATGATGAAGACGGTTATTTGGTTTCTCCAGACCCAGAACAACTTGTATGGACGAATGCTATCAGAACATCGTCATTGGAGGACGATGAGCATTCTAAGTAGAATTGTTTCCTGAAAGGTAACGCTTAGACTCGAGCCTCATCAACTAGGAATGACTAAAATAGGGGAGATGCAGCAAGGCTAAGTGGGTCGCACCCAAGTAGGGTATGTTGTCACCTTTCTAGATGTCCTCAAAAACCTATTTATTATAGATCTGGTTGTGCATGGAAGGAGCACTTGATGGTAAGGGTGGGAACACCCAGGGTGATAACATATCGGCCTATCCAAGTTAAGGGTAGGCCGATCTTGTGCAGTAGGAGATCTCGATGTGGTCCTTGGTACATTGTTCTAGAGGTGTATTATGGTGGATGGTACTCCAATGGCCCAGTCATTCGATGGAATCCATTTCTCAATAAGCGACGGACGGTTTTGATTGTGCCCAACTATGCTAGAATGTGAGATGCAGGCTTTTCAGCTATTTTCTATTTACTTTCTATAGACACTATTATAATATTAGATGATTTTGATATAAATCGTTTTGGTTATTATAAAGTAAAAACCTGTCGTGTTTGTTTGTGACGTGATCTAACGAGATACCTTTGTTTTCAAAGGATTTTGAAAAGTTAATAATTTAAATTGAGTATGACTTCTCACGCTTGTTTTTCAGACTGACTCGAATGTTATTTTATTATAATGCTTGGGGTAGATTGAGTGTTACAGATTCAGGATGAATGCTATGGAGCTCAGGAAACGAGCTAGATGACAGAGACGTATCTTCGTACTTAGTTATATTTCCGCTGTATGAGGACAAGTTAGTAACTATCCAGATTGAATGTTATATATTGTACTCTGATAATGGTATGTATATTAATAGTACAGTTCTTGTATTAAAAATCCATTGTTATATATTATATTTTGTTCCACTGCGATTATGAGATTCTATGTCGTTGTTATTCTATTTTCTCCTCTCTCTTTCTTCTCCTTACCCAAAAGATTTGTATTTCCATCCAATTTGAGTTGAGATGATGTGAAATATTGTCGACCCAAAAAGGGGATGGATTTGCGGGCCTTTGCACCCTAGTTTATGGAGATAGGAGCTATCATGTCAATTAAACTGGGGTAATCGAACATATTTCCCAACAGACCCAGTCTCTCGAGAACATATAGACTTATTATCGGTCCTATGGACAAGGGCAGATACCCTAGGAGACCTAGTCTTCCAAAAGCTTATAGAGTTAGTATTCGTAGAAATCTGCCCTATGGACCAGGGTGGATACATCAACACTTTGTTGAAATGAACTCAATTGAGCATAAGTAGGGATTTGCTATAGAACTAGCTAGACCAAGCCACCTCATAGTTTCGAACAAAGCTATGAAAAAGAACATGCCAAAATGACCATAGAAGTATTACTTACATGTACAGAATTATAGTAAATGAGTATGCTGCACATGAACATGAGAGGTTGAATAGCGAGAAAAAGCAATGCTCGAATTGAGCAATTGAACCAGTAGTCCTCGGAGACAAAGGCCGATACGCAGGTTAAATTCCAAAAAATGCAAAGGAAGGATAATTGCAATTGAACAAGCCATGCGCTAGTTTTCGAAGATTGAGGCTGTGCTTGATCGAACTTTCAACTACAACTCTACAATAGCAGTTATGCCTTGTAATTTAACCATATTCAATCATCCTAGTGTAACAGGAATAATAAGTGAAGCCTAAGTTACAATGGACCCAGCATCTGGAGGAGCGGAAGTCCCTTTTTCGGACTAAATATTGGATGACCGGAAAGTCATTTTCAATAAAAACTTTGCATTCAACCCTATCGGGTATGTTTTACTTTAAATAACATCCTCACATAACCAACGCCCAGAATCCAAGGAAAGTCGGCGTATGTTGACTAGTTGGGTCCTGAACATTAACTGAGGCAGATGGAGTGTGTTATCTATTATCCCACCCTTTGGTCAAGGCTGGAATATCAAAAAATTGGCGAGAAAGGATGGATATCAGGATTGGAGATCGATTGGAAATAAGGCTACGATCGATGTCGTTAAAATTTGGTCAAGTTCGATCAAGACGGAATTGGTTAGGAATGATGAACAGGGCTAGGAGAGGCTACGTTTCAATTTTCAGGTCAATCGGAGTTGGTTAGGAATGATGAGCTCTGTTCGAATCGATGCGGTTCGACTTCATCCAGAATTAAACGGTTCCATCAATCCAAAAACAGCAGCATCATATCGACTTAGTTCGTATCCATCGTGATCGAACTACTTCGTATCAATCAAGGGCTGACTTGATTCGTATCGATCATAGGTAGGCTTAGTTCGTATCCATCTAGTTTGTGGTTGTTCGAATTGATATATTCGTATCCTTGTTCGTATCCATCACGCTCAAGCGAGGTCATTTCGTATCGATGGCATCTGCAGCGATCGATACGAAATACACCAACAACAATCGATACGATCGAGTGCTACGATGGATGGATGCGAACCGATAATCGATTCAAAGAAGGACTGAAGCGAATGGATGCGAATTAATGTTCAATGCGAACAAAACTTCAGTATTAGGCCCAAATCACTCGATCAACTCGCACATAAAATGGATCGGTCCAGGAATCTTGCAACATGTCATCACATGGTCACGTGCCCTGATCGATTCGAACAGATCGATACGAATCTATCGATACGAACTACACTGCTTGCCGAAAAACCCTACCTCGTATCGATCATATCTCCTAAACCACAGGTCCAAATGCTATGATATTTTCACAGGAGCTTACATACAAGCCAGGGAAGGCTCATGCCAAGTTTCAACTCCATTGGACAACATCTTGATCGATACAAAATTGGTTTGTACCGATCACGGATCAAGTCGAAACTTCATGAGATCGGTCGCGTGGGCCTACTTACGTGCCAGGAGGAGTCTCCTGAAGTTTGAGCAAGATATCAGCCTCCTATGCTTATAAATAGAGCCCCAGAGCCTATAGAAAAAGGATCTTTTGGATATTCAGCGTCCAGACTCTGCCGGATCCAATCCCACACTTCATCATAACTGTTGTACTCGAATTTCTTCATTGTAACTCACTGTAATCGACTGTAACCAGTGAAGAAGATTAATAAAAAGATTATCATTTGAAGTGGACGTAGGCCGGAGATAGCCGAACCACTATAAGTCTCGTGTTTCTGTTCTCTATTTTTCAGTAGTTATTATATATTGGCTTGATATTTGAGATATGTGTCTGGCTATTGTTGATTTACAATCATAACTTGGTGCTTTCACAACATTCGAGGTTTGTGACCAATTTTGGCGCAAAAACTTTGGTGCTTTCACTGAGAAGCAACTAGCACCCGCTATACCAGATTTAGGATTCAGGTTTGAAGGTTCAAGGATTCAGATCTAGAGAATTATGATAAGGCAATCGAGTAGGAGACAGAGGACAGAGAGAAGTCAACATGAAGGAAGCCAGGAGGCTTTATCAGGAGCCAACCAGACTTCAGCTTTCATCACCCGAGACGAAACGAAAATGATGACGGGAGCAATGCATGAAGAATTCCTGAAAAGGCAAGAGAAGATGATGCATAACCTCCTCAGATAGGTTGGACAAACAGGGACAGTCGGAGCTTCAGGAGTTCATATCTACGAGGCTGGAGCAAAGACAAAACAGGCAACCGAATGGAGCAGTTCAACAAGGTAGAGCCCCTAATCAGCATGCACCTGCTAATCTGGGTGAACGCAGACTCGGGGGCACACCATCGGATAACGATGGACCAGTTCATAGAGAAACTAAAATTGACACCGCACAACAGGATGCTGGCAGGAATGTAAGAGCGTGGGATGAGGAGTATGTACCAGAATTCCCTCGGGGACTCGGGGGGAACCCCTGACGGACAACGCTGGATTGGCTGAGACTATCAGATGAACTATGCACGGAGGATTGACGAATAGAGATCTGGAAGGGGTAAACAGGAGTCCGTTCTCTCGTGAAATCAGGATAGCTCGGTATCCGCCAGAGTTCAAGCTACCTAACATGGAGATGTACAATGGCAAAGCTGATCCAACTGATCACTTGATGAGGTATACAAGACGCATGAAGGTGCTGGGGGCATCGGAGGAAGTTATGGCTAGATGTTTCCCTTTATACTTAACGGATATAACTGCTATGTGGTTCAGGCAGCTGGAAGAGGGATCTATCGGGAAGTGGATAGAATTGGTAGACAGTTTTCTGAAGCAATTTTGGGTTCATATTAAAAGACCGAAAAAAGTGATGACGCTAACGTCAGTAAAGCAAAGGATGGATGAATCACTGAAAACTTTCCTAACTTAGTTCAATGCGGTGGTTGCTTCGGTGGATCGGTCGGATCCATCGATGGTTTTAATGGCAGCGGTATCGGGGGTCAGAGAGAATTTCGAATTCAAAGTATCTCTAATACGGGACCCACCATTGGATCTCGGGGAATTCTTTCGCGAAGCTGAGAGATTCCTTCGGCAAGAAGATGCATGTACAGATTTAAAGTTAAAGGAGGCGAACGCGACTAAGGATGGAGGACCATCCAGCGGAGGTTTGGATAAAGATAAGGGTAGAGAAAAAAAGGAAGCTCGATGATGATTCAGAAAAAGCTAGGAAGCGATGGAGAGAGCCAAATTCTCTACATATGCAGGATTGAATGAAACATTGGACCAGATATACATGGAAACCCGAAATCGCCTTCCCTGCCGAACGCCGACTAGGAGAGAACCTTCTGAATGTGAAAGGGCATCAGGAAGGTATTGTCTCTTCCATGATTTGGATGCACACGATACCAAAAACTGCAGGCACTTAAAGGACATAACTGAGGAGCTTGTGAGGAATGGACAGTTGAGGCAGTATGTTGTGGCTCGGAATGCAGCGGTGGAGCAGAAGCGACCACCATCTACCTCACACAATGATGGTGTGAGGCCCAGGGATGATGATAGATTGATTATCAATTGACTGGGATGTTATGAAATAAGTAGCAAACGACAA
Source organism: Allium cepa (assembly GCA_030765085.1). Classification (NCBI taxonomy): domain Eukaryota; kingdom Viridiplantae; phylum Streptophyta; class Magnoliopsida; order Asparagales; family Amaryllidaceae; genus Allium; species Allium cepa. The sequence continues at coordinate 988,510,148 of CM060929.1, read as the reverse complement.
AGTCATTTGCACATGTACGGGGACGGAGATGGCCCTTAGGCATGCTCTGAATGTGATAGACCGCGATGCCATGGTATGTGAAATCTGTTTTTCATTTTTGGATTGGATACTCATTTCTCTGGTTTGGTTTTGGAGTATAGTTTGAACTCCTAATTCTGTTTGTTTTCTGGTTTGGACATCTATTTGGATGATTGTTCCATGTTTGGATGTTAGTTTTGATCTTCTATGTGAATTTTTGATTTTCTGATTTGGTTTGGATTTTGGATTGGATTTTTATTTGGCTATCTGGTAAACAATCGTCGGGTATGGATTATTCCTGGCAAGGGGTAAGTGGCTTTGCCTAGACGTGGCGAATCGACTTACTAAGGTCGTCGAGTATGGACTATGCTCAACAAGGGTCAGGAGAAACCAGAATTCGGCCTAGGACTTGGGCCCAATATTATTGGTTATTATTTCAGGTTGTCGGGTATGGGCTATGCTCGACAATGGTCCGGAGTGACCAGGATTCGGCTTAGGACTTAAGCCATGGCATTGTACAACGTCCAGGGACACTAGACCGCAGTCGTTAAGTGTGGATTGCTTTGGTAAGAACCTGGAGAGGTTACAGATTTGGATATCGACCCGGAGAGGTCATGGATTTGGTTATTGATTATTGGATGTGGATGGATTAGGACTCGGTTATCGAGTTCAGATGGATATGGAATTGATTAAGGCTTTGGCTACTGGACTTGGAATCGGACATCGACTCGGAGCAGTCAAGAACAATGCACTCGGATGATATGGCTATGAACTTCAGATATCGGATTCAGAACTATTTCAAAACACACCTTCATACCACAAGGCATGTTTTAGGGGGTAAATGTTATCCCACCCTTTGGTCAAGGCTGAAATATCAACAAATTGGCAAGAAAGGATGAATATCAGGATTGGAGATCGATTGGAAATAAGGCTGCAATCGATATTGTTAAAATTTAGCCGAGTTTCGATCAATTCAGAATTGGTAGGGAACGATGAACAGGGCTAGGAGAGGCTACGTTTCATTTTTCAGGTCAATCGGAGTTCATGTGAGCGAGATATGATCGATACAAGCTAAGGAAGAAATGTTGTTCGAATTCATCATATAGCTCTGTTCGAATCAATGCGGTTTGACTCCATCCAGAATTAAATCCTTCCATCAATCCAAAAGCAGCAGCATCATATCGACTTAGTTCGTATCCATCGTGATCGAACTACTTCATATCGATCAGGGGATGACTTGGTTCGTATCGATCACAGGTAGGCTTAGTTCGTATCCATCCAGTTTGTGGTTATTCGAATCGACAGATTCGTATCCTTATTCGTATCCATCATGCTCAAGCGAGGTCATTTTGTATCGATGGCATCTAGAGCGATCAATATGAAATACACCAACAACAATCGATACAAATGAGGGCTACGATGGATGGATACGAACCGATAATCGATTCGAAGAAGGACTGAAGTGAATGGATGCAAATTAATGGTCGATGCAAACAAAGCTTCAGTATTGGGCACCAATCACTCGGTCAACTCGGCACACAAAATGGATCGGTCCAGGAATCTCGTAACACGCCATCACATGGTCACATGCCCTGATTGATTCGAACAGATCGACACGAATCTATCGATTCGAACTACACTGTCTGCCCAAAAACCCTATCTCGTATCGATCATATCTCATAAACGACAGGTCCAAATGCTATGAAGTTTTTATAGGAGCTTACTTACAAGCCAAGAAAGGTTCATGCCAAGTTTAGACTCCATTGGACAACATCTTGATCGATATGAAATTGGTTTGTATCGATCACGGATCGAGTCGAAACTTCATGGGATCAGTCGCGTGGACCCACTCATGTGCCAGAAGGGGTCTTCCAAAGTTTGAGCAAGATATCAGCCTCCTATGCCTAAAAATAGAGCCCTAGAGCCTACAGAAAAAGGATTTTTTGGCTATTCAGCGTCCAGACTCTGCCGGATCTAATCCCACACTCCATCATAACTTTTGTACTCGAATTTCTTCATTGTAACTTGCTGTAACCGACTGTAACCAGTGAAGATGATCAATAAAAAGATTATCATTTGAAGTGGATGTAGGCCAAAGATAGCCGAACCACTATAAATCTCATGTTTCTGTTCGCTTTTTTTAGTAGTTGTTATATATTTTGGCTAGATATTTGAGATCTGTGTCTAGCTATTGTTGATTTACAATCATAACTTGGTGCTTTCACAACATTCGAGGTTTGTGACCAATTTTGGCGCAAACATTATCTACTTGAGAAGACTCAAGTATCCTGAATAATGCAAATGAAAAATCTAGTGTAGATAGCTTACTTACATTTGAAAAACAATCAATATCATCCTTTGAAATTATCTTTCCACACTTACCCGTTATCGATCAATGATTGATAATGAAGCCACTGTCCGTAACGACGTGGGAAGCTTTTCTTTTTTGGATCCCTGGAGTACAGAAATGGGAAGAGCGATATGATTGAATCATTCATTGTATTCGATTATGGAATAAATTTTCGCATTAGAATTAAAAACAGCGACAGGAGCTTAACGAAGTCCTCGAAAAGAAATAGTTAAAGACAAAGAAATAGTTAAAGAAAAAAATATGTCATATATTTACTTCCATCTTCAAGATATCACTCACGCACTTATTGGATTAGGAGAGACCATATTTGAATTTGACATAGTGTCAAAAACTTTAAAATCTTTAATTAATGATTGGGGAAAAAAAGTGTTAGCCATTGAAGAGGCTAACATTCTTTCACAACTCAAGGTTGAAGAGCTGACTGGTAACCTATGGCATATGAAGTGAATTTGCAAACAAGAAAAATGCAGAATCAGGAAAATAAAATTATTGCATTCTAAGTTGAAAAGGATCCAAGCTTGATGAAGATGAAATGACCTTCATTGCAAAGAATTTTGTACAATTTAAGAATTAGGTGAGGAGAATTAACAACGATGGAAATAACAATTATGCACTCAAATGCTTCGGATGTGATAAATTTGGTCATATATTAAAGGATTGTGCCACTCAGATTAATGGAAAAATAGAGTTCAAAGGCAAAAACAAATATGAAAAATACAATAAAAAAATAAGCCAGCATATCATACGACATGGGACGATTCTAATTCTTTATCTTATTCCGAAAGCAACAGTGATGATGAATGTCTGCTTGCTGGCTACAGTAAACAAGGCATAACCCAATTTAACATATAATGAACATTTTGAATTTTGCACAGAATTAGATAAAAGAGTTAGTAATCTCAAAAAAACTCATATAGAGACTGTAGAAAATTTAAGCTGAGCAAAAATAGAAATAACTATGCTTAAAGATGAAATTACTGTTTTAGAAAAAGTAATTAATAATCAAAAAATATCTTTAGAAAAATCTATCTTTGAAAATGGGACCAAAATACATAAGAAGACAGTTAGAATTATTTAAGGAATGTGATTTATTAAAGAATTTGAAATATTCAATTGACAATATAAATCGTAAAATTGATTATTTAAAAAATAAACGGTGATCTAGAAACTAAAAATACTGAATTGCTTAGAAAAATTCACGATTTAGAAAATTTACAAAATTCATATGAAAATTTGACAAATAAAATTTATGAACTTAAGGATGAACTTAAGACGTATAGAAATGAAATATGACAAATTACAAAAAGAAAATTGTTTTTAACTACAAATATAGGAAATCTAAAAATAAAAAATTTGGAATTTAAAAAAGAAGAAGAAAAGATTCCAACAAATGTTTCAAAATTTAATAAAGGTCAAGAAAGTTTATTGAATTTGATAAAAATTTCAAGACCATCACATAATAAAAATGATTCAGGATGTAAGAAAAATAAAAATATGAATGCTCCAACGAAGTATAGTTCCTTGTATGAAAATTTTAAAAAGCCAAACAACACGTCTAAAAATGAAGTAGAAACACATAAAAATAGGACAGTTCAAATCCGTGTTCCAAAAACAAATCATAACTTAACTAGGAAGTAACATATAGAAAATTTTGTGATAGATGTTCATAAAGATATAACTTATTCTTTCGAAAGTTCTACCAAATCCTCATGCGTATGGTTACCTAAAACTTAACTCCAGGACCATAACGTTGGAAGTGGATACCAATAAATTTATCTATTTGTCACAGATATCCACTAATAATAGCAAAAATAAAAGGTGAATTCTGAATAGCGAATATTACAATCATTTGACAGGAAACACCAGCATGCTAAGAAACATCAAACCAATAAATGGAGGCACCTATTCTTTCAGTGATAATTCTAAAGGATATATAATCAAAAAATGAGACGTCGGCAATAATTTTAATTTAAATTCGCCTATAATTACAAATGTTTATTTAGTTAAAATTTTTAAACATAATATATTAAGTATTAGTTAATTATGTGACAAGGGATATAAAATAAATTAAAAAGATAATTGTCATAATTTTGATCGAAATGATAGGCTTATTTTTGAAGGTTTAAGAAAATGAAATATTTACATTTTAAATATGAAAGTTAATAATGACATTAACTTCTTGTTGTAAACTCTAATGACCCATGGCTTTAGCATAAACGTTTATGTCACATTAACTTTAAACTATTAATTAAAATAGCAAAAGATGAAATTGTGCACGATCTTTCAAAAATGAATTTTAAAGTTAATAATTTGTGTTTGCTAGTAAAAAAGGTAAATTAAGCAAGTATTCTTTTAAATCTATAAATGAAATTTCAACCAAGCAACCGTTAGTATTACTTCATGTTGATTTATTTGGTACAACTCAAGTTAGGTCAATAAATTATAATAAATATGTTTTTGTAACAATCAACGATTTTTCGAGATATACATGACTTTGTTTTTTACACATAAAAGTGATACTTTTGAAATGTTTAAAACCTTTGTAAATAGAATTCAAAATTTGAAAGATTTAAAGGTTAAAAATATTAGAAATGGAGGAGAACTCAAAAATGATGATTTTGCGAATTTTTACTAAAAGGGATTGATTATAATTTTTCTTTTCTTTAAACAGCATAGTAAAACAATGTCGTGGAAAGGAAAAATAGATCTTTATGAGAGTATGCAATATTACTAAGTACAACTTCTTAATCTCGGAATTTCTAGGATGAAGCAGTTGCTACCGCATGTCATGTTCTAAATCAAATTTCAATACACCTAAAGAAAAATGCACTTCTTAAGAACCTTTTAATCCAATTAATCCTAATATATCACATTGCAGAACTTTTGATGCAAAATGTTTTATTTTAAATATAGAAGATAATTTAGGAAATTTTGATTCTAAAGCTTATGTAGGTTTTTTTTGATTATTTGGAAAGGAGTAATGCTTATAGAATTCTCCATAAAAAACAAATGTTATTGAAGAAAATCTACACGTTTCCTTTATTGAATTTTTTTAATAATTCTAAGATGATGCTAAAATATCAAGTATAAACTAATATTATCACTTAAAATACTAAAAAAAACACTTAATGAAAATCCTCATGAAATTAATGAATCATTAGAAGAAAACATTACCAAAGGTCCTGTAACACCGTCCTTTTCGACTCTAAAAGTCGACACTAATATATAGGCGTTATTCACATGCTGAGCATCCAAGTGCAGGAAAGACGTATTGTTGGGGTGAAAGAAAAGACAGAATAAAATCTAACAACATGATGTGTAATATATAATATGCCGGTGATCTTTACAAAAGAATACCATAACATATATACCTCAATAAGAGTAAACGAACCTATCATTAGCTTGGACAGTTAGCAACCTATCTTCACAAATGTTGATAAATATAGCATAATAAATGCAGTGGAATTAATGATGCGTAAATTTCACTTAGAGGCATCTAGCTCGTCTCCTGAAGCTTCAAAGCATCCATAACTAAATATGGAAATATGCTGGGGATGACTCGAGCATTATAAGAAAATAACGCCTGAATCAGTCTGGTAAACTAGTATGAGAAACACTCAAATGGATTTTTAATGTTATAAAACCTTTTCAAAAATAAAGGTATCTCATACGACAACGCCGTATATAAACACAGATAGGTTTTTACCTTATGATAACCTAACCATTTTATTAGAAAATATTGTAGTATTATAATATGTATAGGATTTAAAATAAATATATAACATAGCTGAAATGCTTGTTACTCATATTCAAGAAGTTGGGCACAACTAAGTCTGTAATGCACATTTTGGAGATTCGATTCCATCAACGACAAGGCTACCGGGGTACCACTCATCATAGTAAATCTCTAGGACAATGTACCGAAGGCCTCATATGGACCCTCCACCAACACAGAGCTGGCCTGCCCCTCGAACATGACAAGCTGGATTACATCATCCATGGGGCACCAAGGCTGCAAACCTATTGCATCTGGTCCCATTTTTCCCATGCGCACACACCAAAATTTATAAATATAGAATCTAGATTGAGGAATGATGCTCCTAATGGCAGAGAACCACATAACTCTACTGCATATCCCATGTTTTAGTCATTACTGGGCTATGAGGCTTGTGAGGTCACGATTATCTTTTTCATCTGTTAGCACTTCCCACTTGGAATATCTACACTGCCTTCCAAGCAACAATGCATTGTCAGCATTCATCCATACAAGTTGTACAAGATTTGAACAAACCGAAGGCACCACTTCTACTACATCCATTTTGTAATCACCCTCAAGATTAGTACCAAGTAGCACTTGCACTTCAAAGAACTCCATCTTTAGTTCCATCATCTCAAACTAGTCTCGAACCTCTTCTAAAGCATTAAACACACACATATGGTTTTGGAGTGGTTATGGTTTCGAGTCATCTCATATAAGTGCACTCCCCATTTACCGGACACTATAGATTTCAGTAAACTCAACACTGGTTCTTTTGGAAATTAACGGAGATCATAAGATCGAAGATCTCCTCCTAACCATTGATCGAACGAATTTTCTTATCATTTTTCCTAGAACAACAAAATGAGTTTATACGTACAATATAACATCACCGAATATAACTCTATCGTATAATTCCCATGCTTCTTCTAGATATTTCCAAAGTTATACTTAGTCAAGATTTGATAGTCGGTTATTTAATTATCAAACAAACAGTCAAATAAAATTAGAGTTTAATTTCATAACAAACTAAGCATGGTTAAACTCATAAACAACTATTAAGCCTCTTTAATTATCTTTTTATTAGTTAAAAATATCACCTTTAAAATACTTGAAAAATATTCATAAACTTATCTCGACGGCATAAGTATATCACAAACCATTTCTCTTCCAGTACTTATAAAACATTTTCCATTTTCCAGAAATCATATTTAACCGGGGCAAAACAAATGTAATTTAAAACATTGTTACAATAAATCCAAACCACTTTTCCGTGAGTGTTAAGTATGAAAGAATGCTTTCTTACCACCACAATTAAGAAGGTATCTATCAGAATCAAATCCTATTCCTTTTATAAAATTCTCTTTCTATAAACCCATTCCACATTTACATGTCCTTTGCAAATCTCCAAATTAATTTACAAAACTTAATTTATAAATCTCTAAATCTATTTATAAAACTCTTTTTACACATCTCTAAAATTATTTATAAAGCTCTTTTCTATTTATAAAATAAAACTCTTTTAAAAAAATCTCCCTTTATAAAAATCCTTTTACAAAAATCCTTTATAAAATCCTTTATAAAAATCCTTTTTTAAAAATCCCATGACGACACATAATTTCACTATCTTGGAAATGAGAGATTTTGTTCGTTTTAAATTTAAAAATTAAATAAACATGTTATATATAATAAATAATTATCTATTCTTATACTTAATAAATTTAAAAGTATAAATTTGAATATTAGAACAAATCAACAAAAGTTAAGTTTTGTTAAAAATAAATAAAGGCTTAAATACGTTTAAATATTTATTTGAGAAGTTAAATCTTATTTAAAACACCAAATAAAGATAATAAAGTATGTTAAATGATTTAAAAGTATATTTATGATCGTTTTATAGAAATAACCAAAATTTGTCATATCTTGTCAGTTTTACATACACTGTAAAAATAGAGATTTCGATATTATTTAAATATGATTTTAATATGTGGATAGAAATGTTTTAATTTATTTAAAATAAGAAAAAATTTCATTTTAATTTGCTTTACATAAATGAATAGTTTAACTAAAACGTCAAAATATGACCGTAAAACATTTTGTCGAAAATCAACGTTTTACCGATTAAAAGTTGTCGCAACGTTGTTGCATCTTTATTTTTTTATATGAACATATATTCAAATATTATAAGTATTATTTACTTCACTAAACAAGTTTACTTTTACTAAACAAGTTTAAAAATAATTAGCAAAAGTAAACACAAAAGGACAAAACATGTCACATCAAATTCAACCAAATCTTTACTTAAATATTAGGTGATTGAGACATAAAGTAATGATGTGATAAAGTGATAGTAAGTGTTGAAAAAGTAAGACAAAGTAAGGATATTTTAGTAATTTTGTAAAGGCGTTAGTTTTGTAATTTACCACTTCTTACTTTTTCTATAAATACTCATCCATTCTTCTCATTTTTTCGCGCAAACTATTCTCTTCTTCTTCTTCCTTTAAGCTATTTTAATGGCTTCTTTCTTTAAGAGAGGTAGGAGAGTTAAAAATAATGGAATGCTTAAGCACTAATCCATTTGTTACTCTCTGACCTCTTCTTAATTCATTTCTTCTTCTTCTCTTCTTAAAAAATGGCGCTTGGCGGTGAGAAATATGGATGTAGGGAGACATGGTCGAGATCAAAGCAAAGGTAGAAGCGATGGTCAAGCACTTGGAAAAGGTGGAATAATGTTTAGGTGGTGATTTAGTGAAGCATTGAATTAAATGAATTGGTAGGAAGTAAAACGTTTTGTTTAAAGGTGAGAAAATTCTCACTACTTCTAAAAGATCATATTTTAATTTTGCTATAATAATTATCTTATGAAATATGCAAGTATACACCCCTTTAAAATGTTACTATGGATGTTAGGTTATGTTTGTGTAATGTTTGAATAAGTAGAAAATGTTTATGGTTGTGATTATTTATCATATTAGCTTATGTATGGACCATATATTGTTAGTGACAAATGTTAACTCGATTATGTTCTTAATTCAATAATCTCTTTGTTAATAAGACCATATTTTAGTGATATGAGATATTTTGGAAAAAATAAGTCTATTTTCAATTAGAAGTGAAATTAAAGTAAAAATAAAAGAGAATTTCAAATTTGAAGTGAAACGGATTTAAAAAGGATAGCTAAATTGAAATTGGAATTTAGACGAGTTGTGAAATTGAAATTGAAATCGATTTTGAAAATTGAAGTTGAGATTAAAGATGAATTGAAGTTTAAATTGAAATTAGATTTGAATTCTATGTTTTAAATGAGTTTAATTTGAAGTTAGAATTAAAATTGAATTGAAATTGGAATTTAAAATTTAATATAAAAATAATTGGAATAAAATAATATTATAATATGATAATAGTGAAAATTCATTGTAAATACTTTAAAAAGTGAAAATATTAATTTAAAATGATTTATAATAATTTTATAAGTGATATAATTCAATTTGAATAAATTATTTGAAGTATTGAAAAATAAGTTAAAAGTAGGTGCGTCGCGCAACGATAGTTCGCGATTTCGTGCCAAAAAGTTCAAATGAATGTACAGAGTGAAATATAGCTCGAAATTCTTCAACATAAGAAAATTTCGGACTATTATATCCATATATTTGAAATGAAGAAAGAAAATCCAGATTTCGTCCGGTAGATTTTGAATCAAGTCCAAACAATTTTCTAGAAAAATCGCGCTAGTGCAGTTAAGTGACCATAACAAGAAATTTGTTTAAATGAATGTTTTCAATTATGGAAAAATACGGAACAATTTAATAAATCTATTTAAATGATATAAAGGAGAATTGGATTGAAAAATATGAATTATCGAATCTTTAAAAGTTGATTTAATCAAATAATCTTATATAGCACTTTCCGTAGGTTAAGCTGCGGATGGTATAACTTTTTAAATATGAGTTTGAACGTAACAATTTTTTTCCAGAATCAATTGTGAATGTTTTTAAACAAGAAAATTAAGCATTTGAAAGATCATTTGGAATCTTTATAATCAATTCCAAAATAAGCTGGTAACTGAGTATGCAGAAACGACTAATACAGTTATCCCGCCAGTTAGATTTGGGAAGAAAAAACAAGGTGTTTAACTAACGTTAGAAATGGAGCAACCAGTACCCTGAACATACCTGGTCTATGTTTTTTTTTTCTTAGACGAGTGGTGGAACAGATCGAAAGAAAATCCCGGATGCTCTAAGAAAAAAAGTTTCTATTAAGTTTTTCCAAAATAAAAGAAGATTGGTATTATCCAAAATTTAAGCATCTCCAAAATTAATGATTTCTATGATCCTATTTAGTCAAAAATGTTTATCTAAGATTGATTTTAGGGTTTACCATAAACGTTGTCTTAAATAAAATTATTTTTGACCCGCTTAAAAGTTAAGGAATTTGGATCGAAAGTTAAGCAAGGAAATTTGAGATATTATCCAAAGCAAAAGAATGAATTTCTTAGAATTTTTCTAAGTAAAAAAGAAAGAGATTTTGAAATCATCCGAAAATAATTAAAGTGAAAATAGACTTAATAAATCTTGTATACCCATATTCATTTTTTATTGACAATTGGATTTCGAAGGAACCAGGGTCAGATTTGGGTAATTCTTGTCTGAAAACCACTTCGAACCAATGTATACGTTCGAACGTGAAGACATGTCGAAGATGATGATTATTGAAGATCGTGGATCTTCAAAGCGTGAAGACTGCTTTTTGAACATGCTCTATGTAGCTTCCATTAGAGAGTTATTTATAGAAGTGGTCTCCTCGTGGTGGAGATTTTTCGGACTGTAAGGATTACTTGCTACTAGTGGTAGTAGGAGAGTGCCTTTGGTTTGTCCTGTTCCTGGAAAACTAGTATGGACGTTTATCTTAACATTGCATTTCCAAAGATTACGTACATTAGCGTTTACAAATGTACATCAGTGGTGACCGGAAACGCAACTTCACTTAGCTTAACACCCTCCTTGAGACGTGCGAGTTCAAGGGTTGTATTTTTATGGAAGGCAATTAGCAGTTAACAGAAACGACAATGCGGCATTCAAAGATACGATATATGCTATGTGAAAAGGTAATTGTTTCCTCCAGCCTCATCAAACCGTAAATGACCGAAATAGGATTAGATGCGACAAGGTTAAATAGGTCATTCCTAAGTAAGGTATGATCATCCCCTTCTAGATATTTTTCTTCCCGCTATGACGTTCGGGATGTAAATTAATATGGTGTATGGAAACGAGCGCTCTGTTAAAGGTTGCTAACGACTGGGGGATGCCATATTCGGTACTATCTAGTTATAGAGGTAGGTCGATTTTGTGTTGGTAGAGGGTAGATGTTCTGTGCCTTGGGAAATCCATTTAGAGGTGTACCCATTCGGAAGGTAGATCCTTCACCTGGTCATTTGTATGGAAATTCATTCTCCAATAAGAACCTATGGATTTATTTGTAGAGCCTAGTATGTTGGAATTTAATTATGGTAACAATTTTGGCTAAGATTAATAAGTTTATTTGCAAATATTTTCAAAGAGACGTCATTAAAAATAATATCAAATGTTTTGATATAAAAGTGTTTTAGTTATCATAAGGTAAAAACTCGTCCGTGTTTATGTGTGGGCGTGATCTTATGAGATACTCTTTCTTTTCAAAGGATTTTATTTAAAGGTTAATATATGACACTGTCATTTATTATTGAGTTTTTCTCATGCTGGTTTATTAAGCCAGATCCGGGTATTTTCAATACTCGGGTCATATCAGAGTAGTTTCAGGTTTTTTCAAAGACGGTTGGAGTTTCCAAAGGTAAGTTGGAGAAATTCATCTACGTATGGACATATTCTATTATCCGCTTAGCTGTTTTAATTTGATGTTTTTCAGCAATTGTAAGGATAGATGTTTATTACTGTCCAAGCAAAATTTAGGTTAGACTTTGATATATGTATTTTAAAGTTTTCCTCTGTAAAGATAATTGTTCAATATTATATGTTATTCCATTCATGTGAGATTCTGTTCTATCTATTTTTCTTCATTACCTTTCATGTTCCGTATTTTTGTGCAATTTGAGTTGGACATGTGTGGTTTATTGTCGATTCAAAGGGTACGGTAAAACGGGTCATGACATTTGGTATCAGAGCTGAAGGTTAAACAAGAACCTTGGCTTTGTTATGTATGAAGTCTCATTAGAGATATGATTAGTAATATCCTAGAATGAGTAACTCATTAAAGATAGGGTTAGCAACATCCTAGAATGAGTTTGAGCGTATTATATATGAGTGCATATTTGTTAATTTTATAAAAGTGATTTTGTTTTAAAGAAATTGGTAAATGAAATAATTTTATCTTAGGTTTATATTTCAAATATACAAAAAGGATATTATTATTTTTAGGTAAAAATTAATGATTGTTTGTAATTTAGTATAGTAAAACCAAAATATGAATATCTTGTTAAAATTGCACAATTTGACTATAAGATATTTCATATAGAATCAATTGGTTGAGAACTAGAATTTAGAACTTTAATCATATACCCTGAGGTATTTAGTATTAAGAAATAATAATGATTAAGTGATTATCATAATGAATGGATTTAAAAGCTAAGTACAAATATCTTGTGAAGTATTTATCGATTTGACTATAAGATATTTGATGATAATATTATTCAAGCTAGAAGTTGTAATTAGAGAAAGTAAAAAAGAAAATGCATAGAATTCTTATCAATAAGATAGAAAAAGATAAGCCAAAATTGAGATTTTTGGGTAAATATAATCTTAAAGGGTATGTTCTATAACTTATAAAGGAGATAAGGTAATTTGAAATTTAGACACTTTGATTATGTTAAAATCAAAGTGAAATCTAGGAATAAGAGATATAAGAGATATAAGAGATATCATCCTGACATAAAAATTGGAATTAGTGATACATTTAGGGTAACGTTCGTAATTCAAAATGAAGTAAGATTGGAAGTGGATAGTTTTGAATAAAATGGTTAGTAGATTGATTGTTGGATGAAAACGTCTAAGCAACAAATACCACGTGAATTAAGTTTCACAATTTGACTATAAGGTATTTGATGGATTTAAGGTTAAGAAATTTGATTTAGAAAATGGATAGGTAAATAAGTTAAGATTGGTAAGAAAAAGATGTGCACTTAGTAAAGCTGTCTTATTGAAATATGGATTAGATAAATACTATTAGCTAAATTGAAATCTTAGGTAAAGAAAACTAAGGATTAAGTTTTATAACTTATCAGTTTGAGATAATAGTAGAATTCCACATTTGTTAAACACCCCAATTGAAGTAATAACGATTTGAAGTTTGGAAATATGTATATATACTCTTAGGAAGTAAAGGTATATTATACAAGTTTAAGTTATATTTGTTTGCTTAAGTAATAATGTATTTAGAAGAAAGTAAATAGTTGTAAAATAAACTTGGATTAATATAACTTTGAAAAAAATGTATTAGGTAAAAATGAATGTGAATAAGTACATAAGTTATATGTAGATCATTTTGGCATATAAAATTTGATCTAAGATTTGAGTACAGAACTTTGAGATGTTTACACCAATCCGAAAAAGGATTTATCACTCGATTCTTAACGGCGAACATTGATGAGAGTTTGTGATTATGTGCTCAAGTTTTCTATCATAGTTGAGAGCTATGCAAGGAAAGTAAGGGTTTGTGATCAAGAAGTCTGATCAAAGTCCACACTTGAAAATCGAGGGATCGATATTAATTCCGAGGTAAAGTTATGGATTCAAATAATAGATCGAATCAAATATCACATATAATATGATTTTTTGGTCTGTCCACATGGTAGTTAGATAGTTATCTTAATTGGTAGACACTTTGATAAGGGATAGACTTATGTTTTGATATGTGTATATATAGACCTCAGGTATAGTACATGCTCAGGTCAGGGGTTGAGTTAGGATGTATTCATCTATGTTGGTATAGTATCGGTTTAGTTATTTTTGGATGTATAGTCTTGTTTGGTTATTGTATATATTATTTAAGTGTGTAGTACTCACTAAGATGGATACGATAAAAGTCTGACTTGATGTATGTATATATCACCTTAAGTACATGATAGATACTCAGGTTGGTGTGGGGAATCATTATATATGTGTTTGGTATCATCTATTTTAGTGTTGTTATGATATCGACCTTCTTCTTTTCTATTATCAGTATAAATAAGTCAAATTATTTAATGATATGAGTATGAGATAGATTCCTTTATCTAACTTTCATTTCGAGGACGAAATGCTTTTAAGTAGGGGAGAATGTAACGACCCATAATTTCGCTACTTTGGAAATGAGAGATCTGGTTCGTTTTAAATTTAAAAGGAATTTAAAACTTAAATAAATATGTTATATATAATAAATAATTATTTACTCTTATAGTCAATAAATTAAGAAATACAAATTTGAATTTTAGAACAAATCAACAAAAGTTAAGTTTTGTTAAAAATAATAAGTTTAATTATTTATTTGATAAGTTAAATCTCATTTAAAACACCTAATAAAGATAATAATTAAAAGATTTAAAAGTATATTTATGGTTGTTTTACAAAAATAACCAAAACTCGTCACATTTTGTCAGTTTAACATACACTGTAAAAATAGAGATTTTGATATTATTTAAATATGATTTTAATATATGAATAGACATGTTTTAATTTATTTAATTGAGGAAAAAAGTTCATTTTAAATTTGGTTTACATAAATGAATAGTTTAACTAAAACGTCAAAAATGTGACTGTAAAACATTTTGTTGAAAATCAACGTTTTGTCAATTAAAAGTTGTCGCAACGTTGTTGCCCCTTTATTTTCTTATATACGAACATATATTCAAATAGTATAAGTATTATTTAACTCACTAATCAAGTTTATTTTTACTAAACAATTTTAGAAAACAATTAGTAAAAGTAAACACAAAAGGTTAAAACATGTCACAACAAATCCAACCAAATCTTTACTTTTTTTACTTGAATAAGACATAAAGTAATGATGTGATAAGGTGATGGTAAGTGTTGAAAAAGTAAGATAAAGTAAGGATATTTTAGTAATATTGTAAAGGGTTAGTTTTGTAATTTACCACTCCTTACTTTTTCTATAAATACCCATCCATTCTTCTCATTTTTTCACACAAATCATTCTCTTCTTCTTCCTTTAAGCTATTTTAATATCTTCTCTCCTTAAGAGAGATAGGAGGGTTAAAAATAGTGGAGTGCTTAAGCACTAATCCACTTGTTACTCTCTAACCTTTTCTTAATTCACTTCTTCTTCTTCTCTTCTTAAAAAATGGTGCTTGGCCATGAGAAATATGGAGGTGGGGAGGCATGGTCAAGATCAAAGCAAAGGTAGAAGCGATGGCCGAGAACTTGGAAAAGGTGGAAGAATGTTTAGGTGGTGGTTTAGTGAAGCATTGAATTAAATGAATGTTGGTAGGAAGTAAAACGTTTTGGTTAAATGTGAGAAAATTCTCACTGCTTTTAAAGGATCATATTTTGATTTTGCTATAATAATTATCTTATGACATATGCAAGTATACACCCTTTTAAAATGTTGCTATGGATGTTTGGTTATGTTTGTGTTATGTTTAAATAAGTAGCAAATGTTTATGGTTGTGATTATTTATCATGTTAGCTTATGTATGGAGCATCATTATGTTAGTGACAAATGTTAACTCGATTACGTTCATTTAGATTTAATAATCCCTTTGTTAATAAGACCATATTTTAGTGATATGAGATATTTTTGAAAAAATAAGACTCTTTTCAATTAAAAGTGAAATTAAAGTAAAAATAAAAGATAATTTGGAATTTGAAGTGAAACGGATTTAAAAAAGATAGTTAAATTGAAATTGAAATTGAAATTGAGATGAATAGTGAAATTGAATCGATTTTAATAATTGAAGTTGAGATTAATGATGAATTTAAGTTTAAATTGAAATTAGATTTTAATTCTAAGTTTTAAATAAGTTTAGTTTGAAGTTAGAATTGAAATTGAATTGATATTGGAATTTAAAATTTAATATTAATATAATATGAATAAAATAATATTATAATATGGTAATAATGAAATTCATTTTAAATACTTTAAAAAGTGAAAATATTGATTTAAAATAATTTATAATAATTTTATATGTGATAGAATTCAATTTGAATAAATTATTTCAAATATTGAAAAATAAGTTAAAACTAGGTGCGTCGCGCAACGATAGTTTGCGATTTCGCGCTGAAAAGTTCAAATGAGTGTATGGAGTGAAATATAGCTCGGAATTCTTCGAGATAAGAAATTTCTGACTATTATATCCATATCTTTGAAACGAATAAAGAAAATCAAGATTTCGTCATTTAGATTTTGAATTAAGTCCAAAACAATTTTCTAGAAAAATCCGCTAGTGCAGTTAAGTGACAATAACAGGAAATTTGTTTAAATGAACGTTTTTAATTATGAAAAAATATAGAATAAATTTGATAAATCTATTTAAATGATTATAAGGAGGTTTGGATTGAAAAATATGAATTATCGAATGTTTAAAAGTTGATTTAATCAAATAAGCTTATATAGCACTTTCCGTAGGTTATGCTGCGAGTGGTATAACTTTTTAAATATGAGTTTAAAAGTAACAATTTTTCCCAAAATCAATTGTGAATGTTTTTAAAAAAGAAAATTAAGCATTTGAAAGATAATTTGGAATCTTTATAATCAATTCCAAAATAAAATGATAACTGAGTACGTGGAAACGACTATTACATTTGTCCCTTCTATGAGATCTGGAAAGATAAAACAAGGTGTTTAATTAAGGCTAGTGATGGAGAAACCAGTGCCCTGAACTTATTTGGCCTATGTTTTCTTTTCTTAGGCGAGAGGTGGAACAAATTGAAAGGAAAGCCCAAATTCTCTAAGATAAAAAGATTCTATTAAGTTTTTCAAAAATAAAAGAAGATTGGTATTTTCCAAAATTTAAGCAATCTCCAAAATGAATGATTTCTACGATCCTATTTACTCAAAAATGTTTTGCGAAGATTGGTTTATCGTAAACGATGTCTTAAATAATATTATTTTTGACTCGCCTAAAAGTTAAGAAATTTGGTCGAGAGTTAAGTAAGGAAATTTGAAATATTATCCAAAGCAAAAGAATGAATTTCTTTGAATTTTTCTAAGTCAAAAGGAAAGAGATTTCGAAATCATCCGAAAAGAATGAAAGTGAAAAGAGACTTAATAAATCCTATACACTCATATTCACTTTTTATCGACAATTGGATTCCGAAGTAACTAGGGTCGGATTTGGGTGATTCCTATCTGAAAACCACTTCGAACCAATGTATACGTTCGAACGTGAAGACACGTTGAAGATGATGATTATTGAAGACCGTGGATCTTCATAGCGTGAAGACTGCTTGTTGAGCATGCTCTAGGTAGCCCCCATTATTTATAGCAATGGTCTTCTCGTGGTGGAGATTTTTCGGATTGCGAGGACTATTCGCTACTAGTAATAGTAGGAGAGTGCCTTCGGTTTGTCCTGTTCCTGGACAATTGTATAAACGTTTGTCTGACATTGCATTTCTGAAGATCACGTACATTGGTTTTTACAAACGTACATCAGTGGTGGAGGAGAAAGCAACTTCTCTTAGCTTAACACCCTCCTTTAGACGTATGAGCTCAAGGGTTGTATTTTTATGGAATGCAATTAGTAGTTAACGGAAATGGCAATGTGGTATTCAAAGATATGATATATGTTATATGAAAAGGTAACCGGCGCCTCAAGCCTCATCAAACCGGAAATGTCCGAAACAGGATTAGATGCGGCAAGGCTAAATGGGTCATCCCAAGTAGGGTATGATCATCCCCTTCTAGATATATTTCTTCCCGCTATGACGTCCGGGATGTAAATTAATGTGGTGTATGGAAACGAGCGCTCATTTAGAGGTCGATAACGACCGTGAGATGACATATTCTGTACTATCTAGTTACAGAGGCAGACCGGTCTTGTGTTGGTAGAGGGTAGATGTTGTGTGCCTCAGGACATCCATCTAGAGGTGTATCCATTCGGAAGGTAGATCCTTCACCTGGTCATTTGTATGGAAATCTATTCTCCAATGAGAACCTACGGTTTTGTTTGTAGAGCCTAGTATGCTGGAATTTAATAATGATAACAATTTCGGCTAAGATTAATAAGTTTATTTGCAAATATTTTCAAAGAGATGTCATTAAAATAATATCAATGTTTTGATATAAAAGTGTTTTAGTTATCATAAGGTAAAAACCCGTCCATTTTTATGTGTGGGCATGGTCTTATGAGATACTCTTTCTTTTCAAAGGATTTAATTTAAAGGCTGATATATGACACTTTCATTGATTATTGAGTTTTTCTCACGCTGGTTTATCAAGCCTGATCCGGATATTTTCAATACTCGGGTCAGATCCGAGTAGTTTCAAGTTTTGTCGAAGATGGTTGGACTTTCCAGTGGAGAGCTGGAGATATTCATCTATGTATGGACATATTCTATTGTCCGTTGTACTTAGTTGTTTTAGTTTGATGTTTGTCAAAAATTGTAAGGACAAATGTTTATAACTGTCCAAGCTGAATTTAGTTTAGACTCTGATATATGTATTTTAAAGTTTTTCGCTCTAAAGATAATTGTTCAATATTATATGTTACTCCATTCGTGTGAGATTCTATTCTGTTTATTTTTCTTTATTACCCTTCATCTTCCGTATTTTCGTGTAATTTGAATTGGACATGTGTGGTTTATTGTTGATTCAAAGGGTATGGAAAAACGGGCCGTGACAAATCCTTTCCTTTTATAAATCTAAACTCATTTCTATAAATCCTATATATGTAACACAAATCTTCATTATTATTAAAATATCGCTTATAAATCCATTCTTTTATTTATAAACTACCATTTATAAATTCTCTATTTCTATACAACATTTTTATATAAAAACGTTTCATAGATATTTATTCTAGAATACTACTATCTTCTTTTAAAAATTAAATCACTTTATAATAAAAGATAAACCCATTTATTTTCCTTTAAAATAAACACTCATTATTATATCAATTTTTCTATAAAATACATACTTCCCGAAATACATCTAAAACATTTCCCAAAAGGTTGGAATCAAATAGAGAAGCTCAAAAACCATTTCTATATAAATGCCATTGAAAATTCCAAAATTGTATTTAAAATCATTCTTCAACTCAAAACCATTTTTAGATCAGCAAATAATAGTATTTTAAAATATTATATTGAGGCCCAAGGCTACCATACACTAAACCAATGTTATTACCATTTTCGTTCCAAAAAGAATTCAGCTTATGTGACATATCAAAGTCACACCCAATATAGCCAGGCTGCCAAGTTCTGCTACTCGACAATTAATAATCAAAAGTTAACACATCATTTATCCAATATTAATTAATCCACATATTAATTAATTTCAAAAATCATCATTTTACTTTGCAAGTATAGATAGAATGGAGATTTATTCTGCTCAATAGATGTCCAAATAATCTATTCAATTTAATTATAGCAAAACGGTGTTTTATTTTGCCAAATAGATATCACAAATGTAGTACAATTAATTTGACTATGCTATTATAAAAATCAACGTAATTATATTTAATCACTATTAATACTTCGTTAAAACTATCTGTGAGAAATGCGGATTACGGATCTTAAGGCTAAGATTCATACTAGAGGGGGTGAATAGTGTTAAAAAAGAATTACTAAACCTTTTTAATTTATGTTAATTTAGACACAAAAGTATGCAATATACAGACACAGATATGATCACAGAAACAATCACAGATGCAGAAATAAAATAAAAGCGGTAAAGGAAAGAACACACCGGATTTTATACTGGCTCGGAGTTACCCTACGTCTAGTCCCGCAACACAAGTACGGATTTCCTTTCAAAAGCAATTGTACAATTACACCCTCGGTTTCAAGGCTACGAGGTACATCCTCCAAAATTTTGATCCTCTAGGTAGAGATACTTGATTTCCAGGCCACAAGTTTACCCAATTGATTTACCAAGGCTACAATCACACCTTTTCCCTTTTGATTGATTTCCAAGGCTACAATCACACCTTTTCCCTTTTGATTGATTTCCAAGGCTACAATCACACCTTTTCTCGCTTAATAGATTACAAAGCAGTCTATAACTCTGAATAGCACTGAGAATCTTGTAGAGATAGTGATAGATAATCAAACTAGAAGTAATCGAGTATGATTCAATGTTGATTTCAGCAGAGTAATGTTAAGAATATGTATTAAGAAATGAGGAAGAAGAAGAGGAGTGAAAACCAGAAAATTATGATTAAAAATTCGTTGAAACTGACCCCTATTTATAGAAGAACAACATCCATGACCATTCATGAAGAGTTATGGCGAATGGACACTTCTTTTGAAATTTGAATTTTTGAATCAAACTGTCACCATGTCGACATGGTCATGCTAGGCATGTCGACATCCCAAAGGATTTTTTTGGTGTTTTTGATTTTCTTTGAAAATAACCTTAATCTTATATAAAAACTATTTTAAACTTTATAAATATACTTGACTATAGTTAAAATTCATAAGTAAATATAAATAGTAATATATATAGATTTTAACTATAATTTTATATTCAAATCTAAGTATAAATATTTAAAAGTTAAATATATTATTTAAAAAGATAGTTTAAAATCAAGAGTAATTTGACTTTGAAAATAAAGATGTTTTTGAGGCTAAAATTATTTAAAATCAGGATCGAGGGTTTTGAATCTTTTAAAAGAAAAGTTTTGAAAACATTTTGAAAACAGGATATAATTTTGAAAAATCATTTTGAAAAAAAGTTAGCGGATATAAAATAATATTCCACTAGATTTTTCGTAGGTTCCATCCTACTTAGGTTTCCATCCCTTTAACGGGATCTAAGTGGATTCCTTTCCACGAATAAATTGGATTTTAAGATGCCAGTGCTTTTCTACGAGTTTTAACAAAAATTCCTAATAATAATAAAAAATAATTATCCTTGAAATCTTGAACTCTTGATAGTCTCGATACTCATTAGTCTTCTGTCTTGATATTTTATCTTGATATCTTGAATCTCTATACTGTACAGTCTTCATTCTTAGTACTTGCATGGTTAAATCCTGCATATACATACATACATACATACATACATACATACATATATATATATATATATCTAAACTTATAATGTTAGTATTTATATTTTATAATCTATTCTAAGGTTGTTGTCATCAAAACCATCATCCCACAGACTAACAATCTCCCCCTTTTTGATGATGACAACCTTTGTTTATAAAATATTATTTCTATTGTAATAACTCCCCCTAAAACTAACAACCCCACCTTAATCTATACCTAACTACCCTATTTTATATTTCTCCCCCTTTGTCATCAACAAAAACTTACTCCCCCTCATTCTTGGACTTCAGTACCTGCATTGATAAACTATACAATGTAATATATAGAGTAGGAAATAATTATACTTCTAAGCATGATAACTAATTCAAAGATTATATACATTTCATTGTGTATATATATGTGTGTGTTTTACACACCAATCTTCAAATTAATAAGAAATCAATCCACACAAAGTATCAGTTCAAACCAAATCAATTCAAACAAATCAAACAAAGTAAATAAAAAATCAAACGTTATGTGGAACTTCCACCTATCCTTCTTCTCCAAAGATTGGGTCTCCCTTAATAGCATGCCAATTATCATTGTCATTGGTGAGAGAGATAGGAGGATATGCTTCGTTATCATCCTTGTGCAGAGAGGAGATCATCCACCATATCACATCGAAGTGTCTTTCTTGTTCCTTTATCATCTGCATTTGACTTAATTCTAAATGACGCTGGTTTCGTAGAATAAATGAGAGAATATTCTTGAACGAATTAAGAGTTTCTTCAAGATTTTTGGATAAATTGTGAATAGGAGTAGCCATAGTTGAATTTGTGAAAGAAATGGAGGATATAAATAATAAGAAATAGATTTCAGTGAAGAATTATGGAAGAAACAGGTATATATAGGTGTAGAAATTCGTTTGAATTGAATAGACATGTGGTAGTTACTAAAATTTCAAATTCAAAATCAATTTCCATTTCTGACCAGTACATGTCGACATGGGTTAGTGAAATGTTATGACTAATTTGATTTTGTGAATAATTGTGTGTGTGTGTGTGTGTGTGTATAATATACTAACATTTATTCTAGAGATAAAATAAGGTAGATAACAGAAAGGAAATTTCATTTCATTGCATACTACGATAACACAATGATTAAGCACACAACAAACTACATGAACATTTGAAATAAAGAAAACTAAAACAAATACAACAAGATACGAAAAGATAAAACTAGTTAAAGGATGAAGATGATGAAGATAGTCCAAGTTTCTTGCTGACTTTGGAAAAGAACTTGTTCATCTTCGAAGAAATGTTATCCAACTTTTTACTAACGGATCATTTTAGAATCCGTTGATTCTCCATAATTATCTTTTGGTTTTTGAAAAGGATTTTGTTGGATGGATTGGAAGGATATTCAATGCTTTCCAAAGACGTTTCACCTTCTTCTTCTTCTTCAATTTCCATTTCATCCCCTTCTTCTTCTTCTTCAACTCCCTCTTCTTCCATTTCCTCATGAGCCAAACGCTCTTCCTTTTTGGTAAGTGTCTCATAAGGTTAAAAAAACAAATGGAATTTTCATAAGCGAAATGTTGGAATGATTGAAAACTTTTCTAGAAACAAATTCTTTGCCTTTGAAATCCACTCCAAAATAGTTAAAAATCCGAGTGAGATAAATTCCATGGTATAAAGTATTCTCACCAATTTCAAGATTTTTAGGATGAAGTTCATCTAAAATAACTTGCGCCCAATTTATGTCATAGTTTCCGAAAATAGCAAAAAGAGCTTTGCAAACTTTTGAAGTAGGATTGTTCAAATTTCCCGATCTTGGGGTCAAAGTATGTTGCAAAAGAAGATTAACAATTCTTGCTTTTGGTCGAAAATTTCTATTTTTAAAATCAAAATCATCATCTCTTTCGAAAATGTGACGAAATGTCTCACGACCATATTCATCGATTTTAAAGTTAGAAAGATCCATTCCTGAACTCTTGCAATTGAGAATGGTACCCAAAAGATCACAATTCAAAACAATTTGAGTGCCTTTGACACTACTCCAAATTTCATCTTCGTTTCCAACATAAAATCCACGATTTATATTTGCATAGAAAATTTTGACAAGATTAGGATAACAAACAAAATCATTTTGAGAAGCATCAATAAGACTAAGAACAACATTGTTTGCAAAAAGAGAATCAATTTCATAAGAAGAAAAGTCTTGAAAAAAAGCAAATTTTCCGGGATGGACTTTGGCATAGTTAGCACAATTGATGTATGCTTTAATTGCCTCTGGATGATTGAATAATTGCTCTTTGATTTTTTTGGAAATTCTCATGGTTGAGGGGTTGCTTGAAGTTATGAAGAGAGAGTTTGAATTTGAAATGAAAGTGAAAAGATATGATAAAAGATAGTGAATAAATAGATTCTTAAAGGACATATTCTCTGGTCAAAAGTTATCTTTTCAGAGAATTGAATGAAGTGAAAAGGTGGAGGGAAATTCAAACTCAGGTAGCCATGTCGACATCATGGTTGGGACCATGTCGACATGTGCTTTTGAATTTTCATGAATTGATTTTTCCTAAGATCTCTAATATATATATTATTATTATTAATGTTTATTATATATTTCTGAAATATTACTATACTTATAATATATTTCAGAAAGTATTAAAAATATTAAATATAATAATAAAAATAATAAAAAATAAAAAATAAATTTTAACATTCAAACAACACACCAATTCAAAATCAATCAATCAAACGATCAAGCAACTAATCTTAAGCAAGCAATTTCAACCAATTGTATTGTAAACGTGTACCTTTTCCTGAGTCCATTTCTCTGAATTCGTCGGAGTCGTGAACAGCTATGTAACACAAATTCGAATTATCCGTCTTCTGATCATCATCACTTGAGGACGAGTCTGAGTCATCCAGAGTAGCAATAAATGCACGCTTCCATTTCTTTGCTGGTTCATTGTTCATAGGAGGATTCTGCCTTTCTGTATACGGATAGTCTCTTTTGAAGTGGCCTGATTTATCACAGTTGTAACACTTGTCATTATTTGGCACTATATTCCGATTTCCAGAATTCTTATAGTTGTTTCTCTTAAGATTATTCATCTTTTTGTATATCAGGAATCTCCTAAAATTTCTGGTTATAAAAGCTATCTCTTCATCACTATCGCTATTTGAGTCTGATCCATCGGTCAATGCATTGAATGCCATTGATTTTTTTCTAGATGCTTTACTTTCTCTTCTCCCGATCATTTGAACTTCATACGACATTAGATTTCCAATTAATTCTTCTATCTTCAAAATACTGATGTCATTTGCCTCTTCGATCGCAAGCGTCTTTTAATCCCTTTTTGGAGTTAGAGAATTAAAAAAATTTCTGACTTGATCTTCTTCAGAAAATTCCTTTCCCAAAAATATTAGAGAATGCACAATATCCTGAAATCTACTATATATATCTGAAGTAGACTCAATAGCATTCATTTTAAATAATTGAAACTTATTTGTGAGCATGGAAATTTTGGTCTGTTTAACTTTGCTTGTTCCTTTGTGGGTAACTTGCAAAGTTTTCCAGATGTCATATGTAGACTTACAAACTGACACTCTATTGAATTCATTTCTATCTAGTGAACAAAAAAGAATATTCATTGCCTTAGAATTATTTTGTGCAACAGTCTTTTGCTCAGCAGTCCACTGTGCAAAATCAATTGTGGGTTCAGAATATTCAGTTTGTGTGATATTCCAAGTGTCTAATCCTATAGATTGTAAATATACTTTCATCCTACATGCCTGTTAGCACCAAAATTGGTCACTAACACCCTTGAGTAGAGTTATGTAGAGAGATTAATGAAGAGAGTAAATTAGGACTGAAAAATAGTGTAATTCAATGAAAAAGAATAACAAAAACGAGAACACCAGATTTATAGTGGTTCGGCGTAACTGCCTACATCCACTTTGAGTTTAATCTTTATTGCTTTCTCAATTACTTGAATACAGATACAATCCGTAAATCAATCACTTGGATACAAGTTTGAATTAAAAAGAGGAGAGTATAAGAAATGGCAGAGTCTCCCCAGTGTTCCTGGAAAAAAGGGTCCCTTTCACTGTGCCCTGCCCCTCTATTTATAGACGAAGATGGGTTGGACTTCCCTGGTGGGCCTGGTAGCTGAATAACTCGGTCCAAATGGAGTAAGCCCCGTGTGTCGACCCAAATAGGCCGAATGACCAAACGCCGAACCTTCATCTTTATGCCGAACGAAGTGAGGCCAGACGCTCTGCGTGCCGAACGAGGTAAGGTCGGATGCTCTACATGCCGAACGAGGTAAGGTCGGATGCTCTACATGCAGCACGAGATTTGTGCCGAACGGTGCAAGGTGTTGAGTGAGGGGTGTAGGCCGAACGAGGCTGGTAATGCCGAACAGTCCAGGAATGCCGAGTGAAGCATGAATGCCGAGCGCTCTAGAAGTCAAATGCTCTTAAATACCATTTGACCCATACGTGCCGAACATATCTTGTATGGCGAACGTTCATGGATGCCGAACGTTCCTCGTATGCCGAACGTTCATGGATGCCGAACGTTCCTTGTATGCCGAACGTTCATGGATGCCGAACGTTCCTTGTATGCCGAACGTTCATGGATGCCGAACATTCTTTAGGTGCCATTCGATATTCAATACCGAACGTCCCTTTATGCCGAATGTCCTTCTAATGGGCCTGACAACTTGCTAACACCTCCAAGCTCTTCGAGGTCAGAATCTTGTCTAGCGCTAATAATAATGTCTTCGACTGTCGTCTTGTAGCTGGGCCAAAATGCCAATTAATATTTGCCCCCCAAAGTGTGTCGTGTGAAGCAACACAACACGCTTTGAATCAGTGAGTATTCCTTGTCTTCAGAAAGAAATCCATCATGTTTCTTTAATAGTCATTATCCTTCGACTTTATCCTCCCAAGCTGTCATATCCTTCTTTGGCTGTCTTGACGCTTGGTTGATTCCCAATATTATAAATCCAGGGTTGTAGTTCATCAGTGACCACTCGTGTCTGATTCTACAGAGCTAGCAAGCTTCGGCTATCTGATCTAGTATTTTCTCAATAACCCTTAGTGAGAATTTAATTTTTGTTGATTTCAAGAAGTCGGACTTGTTCGGATATACACATGCACGTTTGGGTACATGTTCTTTCCATTGGCTCTCGAATGCGTTTTATATGCTCATAAGTCGTCGCCAACTCCGTCCAGTTTAATTGCAATTCAATTGCGATTCCTTGTTTGTATTTTCTGTGAAATAAGGGTTGCAATCAGCCACTTGAGGAGTTTTCCAAACCCCTCTTCAGTAAAAACTCTATGATTTTGTTCACAGCTTCAACCTTTAGGATTGGTAAGAAGAGGACGTCAATGCCCCCAAGTGGGAAACGGCCGTGGACTAGCCATTTGAGTAATTTCCATCGGTGGGGTTCCTGAATTTTTGCAAACATCTTGCACTTTTCGCATTGTCTAGCATGATCGACCGTATCTAGATTGATAGTTGGCTAGTAATACCTGTAGCAAAGTATCTTCTTTATCATGGTTTTCTCCCTGATGCTATTACCGCATTCTTCTTCATAGAATTTGCTCAAGATATCATCATGGGCGATGCGCCGAAGCATGGGGATGGATAAACTCCTTTTGACAAACGACTTATTCTTAGATGATTTGGTATGAAGATTTGAGGAGGATCTGTCGTTTTCCATTCCTCTGTTCAGTAAGAATTCCTCATTGTAGATAGTCTTCGATGGGAGTCAGCCATGACACCTTTTCATTTTGTTCGCTTAGGTGTGTAATGATGTAATACCTGAAGTCGGTTAGTGGCCCTTGGACTTGGTCGAGATAAGGAGCAAGACAATGCCCCCTAGCAAGATCAACTTCCTTAAATTTGTATACTACCAATCAAGAATCACAAAAGATATGTAAAGTTTTCACTTCAAATCCTCTAGCAAGTTTGAGGCTGGCAGCCAAGGCTTCATACTAAGCATCGTTGTTTGTTATAGGTAAATCGAGTTTCAGGACGTAGCAGATTGATCGTTCCTCAGGAGTTATTATCATGACTCCTATGCCATAACACTGACAATTGGATGCTCCATCCGCGTACATTTTCCATCTTATGGTTGGTTCTCTGCTACTCTTCGAGTAGTGATCTGAGGTAGTGAATTTGGGTGTGAGGTCTGCTGATTTCCGTCCTTAGATAGCCCTTCGAGGGAAATAAGTGATATCGAATTAGCTTAGTTTGATATTTTATTTAAGTAGTCTTTCAGACGTCTCAGGTCATTGTATGCCCTGTCGCATCGGCTGGTAGGCATAGACGTTGATGGATTGAGCCTAAAAGTAAGAGTGGAGCTTTCATGGTGAAATCAATAGATATTATGCTAGCTTTTGTAGCTTCGGGTTGATATCCAATGCATGGCTCGTGATAGTTAATGAAATCACATATGCTTGTCAGAATGGGTCCAAGGGAACATATCATCATTTATTCAGAAAATCCAACTAATTCTTTTATCATCACTACACTGAGTTGTGATCCGATATTCAACACCCGGAAAGGGTCGCCATGGCTGAGTGTAATGTCGACCGTCACCTTAGCAGGTGCCATCCCAGATTCTTTGAGTATAGATGTAATTATTTTGCATAACATTCAATGTGAAATATGGTTGGGATGACCAATAATGATGGTTTCTCTAGTCGAACCCTAGAGTCTTGTCATGAGTTTTTAAGTCTAATAGCGAAGGACTCTGAATGCTCTAATAGATTATCAACAAATGGCCAAAGATCAGGCTTAAAAGCGCATTGAAGGAAATGTCGAGTAGGGGTCAGCCTCGAGTGGCGTGCAACTGTATAGATGGATCTTGCTATGAGTTTGAATTTTCTTGTGTATTCGAGTAACGCACTTTCTATTCAATGCATTCATGATCCTTTACCCGTCCTTCGGATTGGAGTGAAAGTCAATTGCTCATGAGCTAAGGTGTCAATTCAATGATTCAATCTCTAGGCATCCTTTCGGCCGTCTCCTTGAGCAACTGTAAGCACTATATATAAGTTTTAATACTGAACTATCGTAGCCAGTTTTAGGATGACCATGCGTCTTCTCCCAGTCTCGGGTTGATAAATGTACTGCATGGACGGTTAAGTCTCGTCCTAGCTATGTTTATGTTTTCACCTAAGTTCCAAAGACATAGAGGTGATCGGTGAATAGTCGGTTCACATTCATCTTGCTCCTCGCTCGTGCCCCCAGGTCTGGGGCATATACCGATAAGTAGGAAGGCCAGCCACGCCCACTTTAGCTTTACTCTCTTTCCCGTTGAATCGTGGGATCATGTCAATCGATGGGAGACTAGGTCTCACCTATCTCGGATTTTATCGTGGTTTTTCGTTCCAAGAGGAATACTTCGATGCCACGTCAGTTTCAGGGCGTAATTTGGACAGTGGATGGTCATCTACGTCCACTTTGGTTCATGCTATGTAATCAGTTCTCGGGGTAAAGTTGGCTACAAATGCAGTCGGGTTATGCTCATCCAGTTTCATACTCCTCCTGACGAATCGAATGAGGGTGCTGGAGAATTTTTGACCAAGTATTCATGGTTTACCCTCCTTTCCACACTCTGGAGGTCATAGTTTCTCAAGAAACATCCGAGTCACATTCGTATGTGCTTGGTGCGGATCGGTATTGACCCTCGATCTGAGGTATGATATAGTCGATTGCTCGTAGCTTTGGATGCCATTTCGATTGGTTTTGTATTGAGGCTTCCCTGCAGTCGTTGCTTCAAGTTATAAAGAACGCCACGCTAGAGCTATAGTAAGCTGTCGTATTCAGCTTTTTAGTGATTTGTACCCATGCTCCCAGCATTGATTTGGCCAGGCCACTAGTTGGATGGTCGAACTCCATCCTTTGAAGGTTAATAATCCTTCGGTCGATTCCATGCCGAAGTTTGCGTAATAGAGAATTGTCGGAATCCACTCGTCCATTTATCGATGTTTATACACCACTCTGCATTCTGGTGACTTAGTGTTATTCTCCCCCTGGTTGATTCGCGTCCAATTTGTACTCATGCTTCGGTCCATGCTCCGGGGACTTAGAGATTTGTCGAACGGTTTATGCTTTAGTCCAAAGTTCGGGACGTAGGGATTTTTGTCAACTCGTTTATACTCTAGTCCGCATTTTGGGATTTTAGAGTAATCTAGTCCGCTTCTGGGATTTGGAGATTCTTCTCAAGTCTTCTATAATCTAGTCCATGCTCTGAGGACTGAGAGTACCGTAGTTCGCACTCTGGGGATGTAGAGGTTTTTTAAGCCGTTTATACTCTAGTCCGCACTCAGGGGACTTAGAGAACTCTAGTCCGCACTCCGGGGATGTAGAGGTTCTCAGGTCGTTTATACTCTAGTCCGCACTCAGGGGACTAGGAGCACTTTAGTCCGCACTCTGGGGACATAGAGGTTTCTGAGTCGTTTATACTCGAGTCCGCACTCTAGGGACTTAAAGTACTCCAGTCCGCACTCTGGGGACTTGAGGTTTAAGTCGTTCATATTCTAGTCCATACTCTGGGGACTTAGCGTACTACAGTCCGCACTCTGGGGACTTGGAGGTTTAAGTCGTTTATACTCTAGTCCGCACTCCGGGGACTTAGAGTACTCCCGTCCGTGCTCCGGGGATGTAGAGGTTCTTAGGTCGTTTATACTCTAGTCCGCACTCAGGGGACTTAGAGTACTCCCGTCCGCGCTCAGGTGATTGGAGCGCTTGATGAAGACAAGTCCGGAACCTCCTTCTATACCGACGGGGGTTATGAAGTAGAAATTGCAGGCGCCTCTAATCACACATCCGAATTGAGCATGAAGGAGCGGCTCGAGAAAGAGAAGGTCAGGGTCAAGGTCGAGCCCCGAGTTGTGGACTTGGACGATCCTTTGAAAAAGCCGTTGAAGGTCATCCTTCCTGGCGGGTCCAAGCCTATGGAAGTTCTCCGTACTTCTTCAGATGCTACCCCTCTATCAAAGAAGAGTACCAAGGGTAAATGCTATGGAGAGGAGCCGTCCGGAAAGGAGTTGAAGAAGTACAAGAAGTGATTACTATCCTCGTTCAACGAGAGTTAGTTTAAGTCATGTAATTATTTTCATCTATTTCCTTAGTCCTTGTAAATAGAATGTCGACTCCGAACTTTGGAGGGGTTGTAATAGGAACTCATTTCTCATTAAAGTTTAGTTCCTTTTTCCGTCTTACAAAAGACTCTTATTGTTCAGTTTTCTTTGTGATTGTGATGTTGATCCAAGCAGTTGTGAGTAACATAGACTTCTCGGTCCATCTTCATATAACTCGGAAACACTTCGGGAGTTGTTGAACTTCCATTCTGTGCTTCGAGCACTTAGAATACATTCTAGCCCGTATGTCAGGGATTTGACAAATTCAAGTCATCTGTGTCATAGTTCATATTCAGGGAACTAGGAGATCCGAATTGCTTATATTCGAGTCCGCACTCTGGGGACTTAGAGTACTCCAGTCCGTACTCTGGGGACTTGGAGGTTCGAGTCATTCATACTCTAATCCGCGCTCTGGGGACTTAGAGTACTCCAGTCCGCGCTCTGGGGACTTGGAGGTTTAAGTCATTTATACTCCAGTCCGCGCTCTGGGGACTTAGAGTACTCCAGTCCGCGCTCTGGGGAGTTGGAGGTTTTTTTAAGCCGTTTATACTCTAGTCCGCACTCAGGGGACTTTTAGCACTCTAGTCCGCACTCCGGGGATGTAGAGGTTCTTAGGTCGTTTATACTCTAGTCCGCACTCCGGGGATGTAGAGGTTCTTAGGTCGTTTATACTCTAGTCCGCACTCAGGGGACTAGGAGCACTTTAGTCCGCACTTTGGGGACATAGAGGTTTCTGAGTCGTTTATACTCGAGTCCGCACTCTGTGGACTTATAGTACTCCAGTCCGCACTCTGGGGACTTGGAGGTTTAAGTCGTTCATATTCTAGTCCGCACTCTGGGGACTTAGCGTACTACAGTCCGCACTCTGGGGACTTGGAGGTTTAAGTCGTTTATACTCTAGTCCGCACTCTGAGGACTTAGAGTACTCCCGTCCGCACTCTGGGGACTTGGAGGTTTAAGTCATTTATACTCTAGTCCGCGCTCTGGGG
Source organism: Allium cepa (assembly GCA_030765085.1). Lineage (NCBI taxonomy): Eukaryota > Viridiplantae > Streptophyta > Magnoliopsida > Asparagales > Amaryllidaceae > Allium > Allium cepa. The sequence continues at coordinate 988,478,667 of CM060929.1, read as the reverse complement.
ACTTAGAGTACTCCAGTCCACGCTCTGGGGACTTGGAGGTTTAAGTCGTTTATACTCTAGTCCGCGCTCCGGGGACTTAGAGTACTCCAGTCCACGCTCTGGGGACTTGGAGGTTTAAGTCGTTTATACTCTAGTCCGCGCTCTGGGGACTTATAGTACTCCAGTCCACACTCTGGGAACTTGGAGGTTTAAGTCATTTATACTCTAGTCCGCGCTCTTGGGACTTAGAGTACTCCAGTCCGCGCTCTGGGGACTTGGAGGTTTAAGTCGTTTATACTCTAGTCCGCGCTTTGGGGACTTAGAGTACTCCAGTCCGCACTCTGAGGACTTGGAGGTTTAAGTCATTTATACTCTAGTCCGCGCTCTGGGGACTTAGAGTACTCCAGTCCGCGCTCTGCGGACTTGGAGGTTTAAGTCGTTTATACTCTAGTCCGCGCTCTAGGGACTTAGAGTACTCCAGTCCACACTCTGGGGACTTGGAGGTTTAAGTCATTTATACTCTAGTCCGCACTCTGGGGACTTGGAGATTTGAGTCGTTTATACTCTAGTCCGCGCTCTGGGGACTTTGAGTACTTCAGTCCGCACTCTGGGGACTTGGAGTACGCGCTCTGGGGACTTGGAGGTTTAAGTCGTTTATACTCTAGTCCGCGCTCTGGGGACTTAGAGTACTCCAGTACGCGCTCTGGGGACTTGGAGGTTTAAGTCGTTTATACTCTAGTCCGCGCTCTGGGGACTTAGAGTACTCCAGTCCACGCTCTGGGGACTTGGAGGTTTAAGTCGTTTATACTCTAGTCCGCGCTCTGGGGACTTAGAGTACTCTAGTCCACACTCTGGGGACTTGGAGATTTAAGTCATGTATACTCTTGTCCGCGCTCTGGGGACTTAGAGTACTCCAGTCCGCGCTCTGGGGACTTGGAGGTTTAAGTTGATAGTAGTCGTATTTCCACTCTTTAATTTGTATTCATCTACCGTATCGAGGCTAATGTTGTCGAATGAACAGTCGAACCACATTTGCTCATGGAATGGGATCTTGCCCCCAGCTCAAGGGATGAAATTTGAAAAATGGACGATCGATTCTCGTCCGCTTGGTAATTATAGCTCTTCCAATCGAGTCAAGGAAGGAGGTATATGACAGATGGTTGGATCACATTCGTGTTGGGTTAGATAGCAGAATCTCTTACAATTTGCTCTGTATCTCCTTCTTTTGTGTTGAAGGCAGGATTTGGTGTGTAGATGATCAAATCACGTCCACTCTAGACAGATCTTGGCGTCACTGAGCTTCAGAAGAGGCCTCTGTATTTTGTCAAACTTTGTTCTATGACTTGATTTGAGTGGGCGATCAGGACATACTAATTCCAAGCCTTGTTCAGGTCTCCGAGTCAAACGTGGAGGTCAATGAAAAGATGGTCAGTCATGTCGACTTTATATTTGGGCTCTAATCGTAATGAGCTTTTCAATCTCTAGTTCTTGGCCCTAAATTAAAGGCACACGATTGATGATGAGCGATTGAATTATTCTCATCTAGATGTACTCCACACGTCCGATCATGGTCTGCGTGGATTGGTTGGTGACCAAATCTGAGTATCCAATCTCCTGCATCGTTTTGAAAGTAGTTTAGTTAAAGTTAGTCGTAGTTCATAGAACAATTGAAATAGAAATGGAAATGATTCAAAGAAGATTATGATAAATCTCATTGATAGATGAAGTAGCATCGTGTGCTTGCTATTCGACTTTTGCCCTTGGCTCCTTTGAAAGGGATGTCGGCCGTCAGCAGTCCAATTGATAATCATAGCCCTTTATTAATAGGCATCGGATATTCACTACCCGCCATTATGCAGGACATGTACATACTATTGAAGCTTTACTTTCTAGATCAACTTTTTGATCACACCTCGGAGGTGTTTGTAATCGCCCGTGTTAGGATCAGTGAGCATTTGGGAATATACAACATTCCCCTGATTTTCTTTAGACTTTGGTGTACTCTCTCGAGGTTGGTTTCCAAAATCACTCCGAATCGTGAGTCTTCAAGTAGAGGTTGTCAATTGAATCTTTCAAAGAGCATATGAGCCAAATTTTGAGGTCTTGCTTCGGCTACTAGGATCTACATCCTTAGTCAACGGCCTTCATTGTTATTTTCCTTAGTCTGTTCTGCTCCCTTGTTGTCGTTCAGAAGCTGTCGCTAGATCCTCTATGCCCCGGTCGATCAGGGGATGTAAGGGAAGTAGATAGAATGTTTCTTTATTAAGTTGAGTTTTGAGTTCACTATAGGGGTCGTATAAGAGACCGGTGTAACTTAAGTTTGGAACGGTCTGGATGCCGCTCGACATATACAATACCGTTCGGCATTATAGAGGTGGTCGGCATAGAGGTATGTTCGGCCTGGAAGAGCGTTCGGCCTAGAGGTTTGGATCGGCCTGGAGGAGCGTTCGGCCTAGAGGATCGGCCATGAGTGTTCGGCCAAGATGGTTCGGTCAGAAGTGTTCGGCCAAGATGGTTCGGCCAGGAGTGTTCGGCCAAGATGGATCGGCCAGGAGTGTTCGGCCAAGATGGTTCGGCCAGGAGTGTTCGGCCAAGATGGATCGGCCAGGAGTGTTCAGTCAAGATGGATCGGCCACGAGTGTTCGGCCAAGATGGATCGACCACGAGTGTTCGGCCAAGATGGATCGGCCAGGAGTGTTCGGCCAAGTGTAACTCGGCATACGCCTTTTCTGCAACGATCGACATAGACTTTTTCTGGGGCGATCGGTTGAATTGCCTTTAGAGGAGGGTCGACCTTCATTCAACTTGAGTGCAAACTTTAACATCAAATCGCCAAATCTTGCGTACATCAGTGAATCCAATCTACGGCTAGCAGCTTCCTTTAGATTTCTTTCAAATCTGAGTAGAATAGGAAGTTTTCTTTAGACAACTGGATCTATCTCGCGAATATGGAAATCCAATTGTAGATGATGAGATCCAATCAAGCTGAGAATTCAATTCTCAGTGAAAGCACCAAAATGTTAGCACCAAAATTGGTCACTAACACCCTTGAGTAGAGTTATGTAGAGAGATTAATGAAGAGAGTAAATTAGGACTGAAAAATAGTGTAATTCAATGAAAAAGAATAACAAAAACGAGAACACCAGATTTATAGTGGTTCGGCGTAACTGCCTACATCCACTTTGAGTTTAATCTTTATTGCTTTCTCAATTACTTAAATACAGATACAATCCGTAAATCAATCACTTGGATACAAGTTTGAATTAAAAAGAGGAGAGTATAAGAAATGGCAGAGTCTCCCCAGTGTTTTCGGAAAAAAGGGTCCCTTTCACTGTGCCCCTGCCCCTCTATTTATAGACGAAGATGGGTTGGACTTCCCTGGTGGGCCTGGTAGCTGAATAACTCAGTCCAAATGGAGTAAGCCCCGTGTGTCGACCCAAATAGGCCGAATGACCAAACGCCGAACCTTCATCTTTATGCCGAACGAAGTGAGGCCGGACGCTCTGCGTGCCGAACGAGGTAAGGTCGGATGCTCTACATGCCGAACGAGGTAAGGTCGGATGCTCTACATGCAGCACGAGATTTGTGCCGAACGGTGCAAGGTGTTGAGTGAGGGGTGTAGGCCGAACGAGGCTGGTAATGCCGAACAGTCCAGGAATGCCGAGTGAAGCATGAATGCCGAGCGCTCTAGAAGTCAAACGCTCTTAAATACCATTTGACCCATACGTGCCGAACGTTCCTTGTATGCCGAACGTTCATGGATGCCGAACGTTCCTTGTATGCCGAACGTTCATGGATGCCGAACGTTCCTTGTATGCCGAACGTTCATGGATGCCGAACGTTCCTTGTATGCCGAACGTTCATGGATGCCGAACGTTTCTTGTATGCCGAACGTTCATGGATGCCGAACATTCTTTAGGTGCCGTTCGATATTCAATACCGAACGTCCCTTTATGCCGAACGTCCTTCTAATGGGCCTGACAACTTGCTAACACCTCCAGGCTCTTCGAGGTCAGAATCTTGTCTAGCGCTAATAATAATGTCTTCGACTGTCGTCTTGTAGCTGGGCCAAAATGCCAGTTAACAATGCCCAATATGCATAGTTACTACTATTAAAAAGTGGTGGTCTGACAGTAGACTGACCCTCTACAAATGAACTAGTGATAGGGATACTAGTGTTGATAACAGTACCAGTGTTGGTAGCCATTTTGAAAACTTTCCAAAAATCAGATTATGAAACTTTGAAAACCTTGCTCTGATACGAATCGTGAGAAATGCAGATTACGGATCTTAAGGCTAGGATTAACACTAGAGGGGACGGGGTGAATAGTGTTAATAAAGAATTACTAAATCTTTTTAATTTATGTTAATTTAGGCACAAAAGTATGCAATTTACAGACACAGATATGATTACAGAAACAATCACAGATGCAAAAATAAAATAAAAGCAGTAAAGGAAAGAACACACCGGATTTTGTACTGGTTCGGAGTTACCCTACATCCAGTCCCACAACACAAGTACAGATTTCCTTTGAAAAGAAATTGTATAATTACACCCTCGGTTTCAAGGCTACGAGGTACACCCTCCAGAATTTCGATCCTCTAGGTAGAGATACTTGATTTCTGGGCCACAAGTTTACCCAATTAATTTACCAAGGCTACAATCACATCTTTTCCCTTTTGATTGATTTCCAAGGCTACAATCACACCTTTTCTCGCTTAATAGATTACAAAGAAGTCTATAACTCTGAATAGCACTGAGAATTTCATAGAGATAGTGATAGAGAATTAAACTAGAAGTAATCGAGTATGATTCAATGCTGATTTCGGCAGAGTAATGATAAGAATATGTATTAAGAAATGAGGAAGAAGAAGAGGAGTGAAAACCAGAAAATTATGATTAAAAATTCATTGAAACTGACCCCTATTTATAGAAGAACAACAGCCATGACCATTCATGAAGATTTATGGCGAATAGACACTTCTTTTGAAATTTGATTTTTTGAATCAAACTGTCACCATGTCGACATGGTCATGCTAGGCATGTCGACATCCCAAAGGATTTTTTGGTGTTTTTGATTTTCTTTGAAAATAACCATTATCTTATATAAAAACTATTTTAAACTTTATAAATATACTTGACTATAGTTAAAATTCATAAGTAAATATAAAGAATAATATATATAGATTTTAAATATAATTTTATATTTAAATCTAAGTATAAATATTTAAAATTTAAATATATTATTTAAAAAGATAGTTTAAAATCAGGAGTAATTTGAATTTGAAAATAAAGATGTTTTTTAGGCTAAAATTATTTAAAATCAGGATCGGGGGTTTTGAATCTTTTAAAAGGAAAGTTTTGAATTTTTTTTGAAAACAAGATATAATTTTGAAAAGTCATTTTTAATAAAAGTTAGCGGATAAAAAACAATGTTCCACTAGATTTTTCGTAGGTTCCATCCTACTTAGGGTTCCATCCCTTTAACGGGCTCGAAGTGGATTCCATTCCACGAATAAATTGGATTTTAAGATGTCAGTGCTTTTCTACGAGTTTTAACAAAAATTCCTAATAATAATAAAAATACATATCCTTGAAATCTTGAACTCTTGATAGTCTTGATACTCATGAGTCTTCTATCTTGATTGATATCTTGAATCTTTATACTGTACAGTCTTCATTCTTAGTACCTGCATGGTTAAATCCTGCATATACATATATATCTAAATTTATAATGTTAGTATTTATATTTTATAATCTATTCTAAGGTTGTTGTCATCAAAACCATCATCTCATGGACTAACACTATCAACAAGTTATACCATAGTGTTGAACTCGTCCACTATAGTCTAACGCAAAAATCCATAGGTTAATCGGATTTAGAACGAATATATGTCACATTTTAAAGTTAACACCCTTAGTTAATATAATTAAACCACAAATTAAATAAAAATCCTCACCCAGCATAAACTAGCCAAGCCCATTCGTTAACCTAAACCCGCATGCAATAGTTCTATCTTCCTCTCTAAAACAAATACACACTAAGGCAAATTCAAATCAACCACATCCATCTTAATACCGTTCCCGTCTTGATCTATCATGACCACTACCACCATGCCATTGCAATCGCCACCTACTACCGCACCTTTGATTGCCTCCATGACGGTCACAATGCTGCCAATCACCACCGTTCTATCAAATACCCAAACCTAAAACAATATCCCCTTAAACCCTTGTTTGAGATGAACTGGCCACCTCAAACATCCATAGGACCTTTGATTAATTCCAAAAGACGCGATCACTTCCAAGCTTCCTCCAGTCATTGTCGCTCCTCCCCTAAACAACTAGATCATCAGAAAAAGTTAGATGAACAGAGGACGTTCATTAACAGAACAGGCAAACTCCGACCATCCGACACCCTGTGAACACTACCAAAATACATGTCTTGATAATACAGACCCGACCATACTCTCTGATCTCCATTTCGTGATCATCGAAAAATGACCATTTTCCGACCAGCATTGTAATCGAACATTTCCTACCACCATACTCGATGAAATGATGAACGACTATTTTTAGAAAATACTACAGATGAATATACACTACTTTATATTTGGAAGTTTTGGTTGAAAGTTGATAGATTTTGAGATATTAATTTTAGAAGTTTTAATGGAGGAGTTTTTTTATTTACAAGAGGTGGAAGAATGAAAGAAGAGAATGAGAAAGAGATGGAAAAGTGAATGAGTGAAGTGAACTGAGCATTGATGTGAGAATACTTACTACAAATCCAATACTTTATTTCAAGGTTAAGAAAATTCACAAAATTCAAGATTCCATCACCTTAAAATCAAATCAAAGGAAAATCACATTAATGGCATGTCAAAAACTTTAGATTTGATTTGATTTGAAAAATTTTGAACTTTTTTTGTACTATAATGCTACATAATATCTCGTTCACGTACGGACCGCAAACGATAGAAATAAAATTGCGATCGTGCATAATAATGTAAAACAATCCTAAAATAATAATAGACTATACCGGTTATTTATTTTACGAAACTTTCAGAAATAACGATGTTTGCCATAAAATACGCTAAACGATAATTTAAATATTTTCCAAATTAAAAGATGATGGAAAAATCCTATAAGTTCATTTAAAAATACATCATTAAAAACCAAATTGTTTTAATATAAACCGATTTTCTGATTACTTATTAAATTAGAATCAAATTCGAATATTTAAATAAATTAAATATTCAAATTCTAAAAGTTAACAATTCTGGATCGTTATAGGTCCACCTCGTATTGTTTAAAAAAATCACCCTATTAAATATGTTTTAGAAGATGCAAGTGCAAATGTTTTAATAAGAAGAAAATTAAATGGATGAGTCGCTTAACTTTTATTTCAAATATAGAACCTAAAGATTACAAAGAAGCCAAAAAAGATGAAAACTAGATTTTACAAATACAAGAACCTAAATCGATTTGAAAGAAATACTGTTTGGGAGTTAGTTCCTAAACTGAATGATCAATCCGTATTTGAAACGAAATGGGCATACTGAATGATCAATCTGTTATTGGAACTAAATGGGCATACAGAAAGAAAATTGATGAAGAATGATAAATAAAAAGAAACAAAGCTAGATTAGTTGCTTAGGGGTATAATTAGGAGAAATGAATTGACTATGAGTATGATGAAACTTTCACTCTCGTTGCACGAGTTGAAGCAATTAGAATATTACTAGTTTTTCCTATCACCAGAAAATTAAATTTTATCATATGGACGTAAAAAGTGCCTTTTTTAAATGGTTTTATTAAAGAAGATGTATATGTAAAAAAAACCACCATTATTTAAATATGAGAAATATCCTGACCATGTTGTGAAACTTAAAAAGGTGCTTTACGGTTTAAAACAAGCACTACTGGCTAGGTATGATACATTTAGAAGTTATAATGAAAAGTTTTGCATTGAATTTTCATACATTATGAGAAAAGAATTTAAAATTTCCTATATGGGTGAATTAAATTATTTTCGTAGTTTACATTTTTAAAAAGTTACCAAATGGTATTTTATTTCATAGCAAAAATATTGTAGAGATTTAATTAAAAGATTTAGTATTGAAAATACAAGTAGTAATCCAACCCCTATAAGTATGTATGTTTACTTATATAAAGATGAAAAGGGTAAAAATGTTGATTAAAAATAATTTAGAAGTATGATTGGATCTTTACTATATTTAACAGCTAGTCATCCAAATATAGTGATTAGCGTGTGTCTATGAGCTAGATTTCAAGCTAACCTTAAGGAATCACACCCACCTGCTGTTAAAAGAATTTTAAGATATTTAATTAAAAATAAACATTATGGTATTTTCTATGCAAAAGGATGTCCATTTGAATTAGCATCATATAGTGGTATTGATTTTGGTGGATGTCGAACAGATAGAAAATCACGAGTGATACATGTCACTTTCTAGGACAACCTATAGTTTCATGGCTTGGTAGAAAGAAAAAAATGTGTATCTTTACTACTTATGAAGTAGAAAATATTTAGCAACTTTAGCTTGCGCTTGAATAATTTATATGCAACAAACTCTTAAATATTTTGGAGTATATTTAAGAAAATCATTTATATATAGTGATAATACTGGTGCGATAAATTTGAAAAATCCAATTAACTCATTAAGAACTAAACAGATTGATGTAAGATATAACTTTTTACGAGATCATTTCAAAAAATTATCACTTTAGAACTTGTAAATATGGAAAATCAAATTGCAGATATTTTCAGTGAACCATTAAATGAAAATACCTATATTAGATATCATAATGAAATTGGAATTTGTTCACTAACAGATTTGATCTAATTTAATACTTAAATAAAAGTTTTTATAAAATAATTTTTTAAAAATAATTTATATTTTGTATATTAACCAAAATTATTTAAGATATAAAATATATTCATATTTCTTATGTATAATAAAATTTAAGATTTTTTAACCATAATTTATATTATTGAAATCATATTATGAAAATCTTTTTAAGGGTTTTAACAAAAAATTATGTAATAAACGTAAATTCATATTATTGAACATTTTATATTATAATGGAAATTCAGCTTTGTTTATGAATAATAAATTTTAACTAAGTGTTTTTATAATAATTTATATTAAAAAATATACATATTCGTTTTTTATGAATATTGACTTAAATATTTAAAAAAATTATAATAAAAAATATATAAAGGCATTTTACAATAATTTGTTATACTAATGTTCGTGGATATGAAATATTAATAGTAAAAATATAAAATAATAAATTCATATAGTAATTTATTTGAAAATAAAGAACTTTAACAAAATTTCAAAAATGTAAAAAATTAGCACATTGGTGGACTGATGCGAGTCTTAACCAATACAGTGGTGATGGGTTTTCTTGTAAAATCTGAAAGCTTTTTTCACTTATTCGTTGTTATATTTCTACTCCGCCCCTTTAATTTACTCTACTATTTCAAAATTTTATCCTTCTTCCTAAAATCCTATCCCCCGAAACCACAAAATCCATCCAATTTTCCACAAAAATTACAAATTTCTACTATTGCTAGAGGTAAAAGACCCACTCTTCTACTTCCATTGGCTCTATGGGTGAGATTCTCACCAATCATGTAACAACCCGCTTTTCCGTGCAATCCAAGCTGACTATAAACCACATATGTCCAACCAAATCGAACGAAAAGACATATAGTTAAGGGAAAGAAAAAGGAAAGAAGAAGAGAAGAGAAGAAAAGAAGAAAGAAATTAAAACAACACAGATTCTCATGATTGCAGCAGAACAATATATAATATAATGTCAATAATTTTTACAAAAGAGAAACTGTTATATACATACATCAAACAAAGTACAACAATAAATCACGATCATCAGCTTGGACAGTTATAACAACCTTCCCTCAAAATTGCTAATAATTTAATCAACAAAGCAATGGAAAATAATCATATACATGTATACGCCTTGAAGACATCCATTTCGTCTCTTGAGCTCCAATGCATCGAAAACAGTCTGCAAATATGCTTGGTTTGACCTGAGCATTGTAATAGAATAACACCCGGATCAGTCTGGAAAATCAGCGTGAGAAAACACATCCAACTGGATTTTAAGGTTATATAAAACCTTTAGAAACCAAAAGTATCTCGTAAGACCATGCCGCACACAAACACAGATGTATTTTTACCTTACGATGACCAAAACATTTCATATGAAATCCTTTGATATTGTAAAAATGTCTAATATACAAATACTTATTAATCATAGATGAAATTGTTACATTAATTAAATTCGAGCATACTAGTTTCTACAACCAAAACCGAATGCTCGTATTGGAGAATGGATTTCAACTGTGAAAGGGTATGGGTCTACCCATCGAATCCATACACCTCTAGATCAAATGTACGGGAGGCTAAAAACATTGCACCTCAGCTACTCAAGACCGGCAATAACCACTTCTCGGGTAGCACCAAATATGATCACCTCTTGGTTGCAATCAACAACCACAAAATGGGATTCCGAAGCATACATGAACATCGCTCTAGATTTGGGATGATCATAACCTATTTTGGTGCAACCCACTTAGCCTTGCCGCATGTTGCTGCTTTATTCATTTCCTGGGTATGAGGCTCGAAGAGGCCATGCACTTACATTCATCCTAGCAAACCATCTTGGAATGCTAATATTTCCCTATATGCAAACAATGCAATACTAGCGTTCATCCATACAAGTTTGTTTTGGGACATGACGAAACGCTTAAGAACTGTGTCTCTAATTCCATCATCTTCAAGATGTTTTCACTTCGAACACTTGAGTTGTATCGAAGTGGTTTTCGAATAACATATCCGTTCCCAATCCCTTTGAAACAACATTCGACAGTTTCTGGCAAACTCAACCCCGATTCGTTTGGAAATAAGCTGTCAAAGATAAGATCAGAGATCATCTTCTAACCATTGGTGGATGTATTTCCTTATCATTTGTCCTAGAAGAACAAAATAAGATTTACACACACAGTACATCATCATCGGAGATGACTGTGCCACATAACTCACGTGTTTCTCCTTGATATTTCCAAAATTACGTTTGGGTCCAAATTCGATAGTCAGTTATTTAATCATCGAATAAACAAAAATTCAATCAGGGATTTGATTCCATATGGAAAACCTACATTGGCTAAGCAACAAGCAACACTAAGCCTTCTTAATTGGTCTTGTAACAACCCGCATATTTATCGATTTTATATTTAAATATTTTGTCGTTAATCGAATATTAGTCTGAAAAGCTACTTTTTGCAAACGGTCAAATTAGGACTCGAGACCACTTCTATTGAGTTCGAAATGCCATTTACAACTTTTTTAAGTATAAACATCGATAGGTTTGGAGTTAGTGAAATTTGACTAACTTTTCCCGCCTTGGACTTTGGGTTAGTTTAGCCTATTAAGCCCAAGTTCCAACCCCCTTCTCCTCACTCTTCATAAATTTCCTAACTAACTCAAGCTTTGGCATTAATGGTGAAGAGAATGGGAAATTAAAACTCCAAGCAAAAATTCAATTGCAAATCCAACATTCAACTCCAAATTCAAGTATAAGATATTGGATTCAAGCTTTGGATTGCTTCTCCTTGCTTTCAAGCTTCATCTTCATAAATTTTAGTGCAAAGGTGATATTTTTTCTCACAATTCTAGCCTATAACTATATTGGACCGTTAGGAATGATTCCCTATCACTTTTGCATGCACATTTGCATTTGGTTTGGATTGGATTGGCGAAAAACTCCAATTTTTATCGTTTTGGTGAATTTTCTGCATTTAGGTCATTCTGGCCATTTTCGTGTGTTCGGAGTTAGGTCGTTCGCGACATAACCCTTAGGTCGCTCATGTGTTAACGCGCTAGGTCGTACTGCACGTATTGTCATCTCGGAATTAGGTCGTTGGGCTTTAAGTCGTAGGTCGTTTGGCCCATAGGTCGTTAGGTCGCTAACACTTAGGTCGTTTCTGGCCTTAAACCCCCTCTGCAGTTTTAGGTTGCTCGCGAGTTAAATCTTAAGCCGTAGGTCGTTCGCGAGTTAAGCCGTAGGTCGTTTGGCCTTTATAACGTTAGGTCGCTCGCGTGTTAAAACGTTAGGTCGCACTGACCTTAAGTCGTAGGTCGTATGGACCTAGGTCGTAGGTCGCTAGACCTTGTCTCCTTAGTTCGCAAGACTTTGTAAACCGTTAGGTCGCGTGATCTATATCCCGTAGGTCGTTGACCCCTTGAGTCGTAGAACCGATAGGTCGCTCGCGAGTTAAAATCGATAGGTCGCTCGACCACTAGATCGTATGACCTGTTAGGTCGTTAGGTCGCGTGGGTTTTAAGCCGCGTATCAGTTAGGTCGTTCCACCTTATAACCCTTAAGTCGCTCACCTCTGTTAGGTCGCGAGTCCCTTAAGTCGCTCGCCTCCGTAAGGTCGTGCATCCCCCTGACTCGTTCGGCCTTGCCTTCGTTAAGTCGCGTGACACATTAGGTCGCGCATCACCTTAACTCGCTCGACCTTGTTTAGGTCATTAGGTCGCGAAGACCCTTAGATCGCAACCATTAGGTCGCTCGACCCAATTCCCCTTAGGTCGTTAGACCTCATTTTGTCTTCACTAGGTCGTACCGTTTTGGACGGGGCGCTGCCCCGCACCCCGCCGGGGGCGCTACCCCCGGACCCTCGCGACCTGACCGGGCAGGTTGAACCTCGTAAGCAGTGGCGTTGCCCCCGCACCCCCACCTTGGGGGGTTGCCACCCCCTGGACCCCCCCCTCCGTAGGGGCTCTTAGATGAAAGATGCATTTTGAGTTGATTTCCTTGGATTTCATTCACGTCTTTGAACGCGAAGTTTTTGTGATTTGTAACTTTAATAAAATAAAGGTTTCAATACTAGTAGTAAATATCAAAACTCTTTCATCAAAACGATTTCAACTCTATTTTTAATAACAAAGCTTTTTCCTTAAACCGTTTTCCAATCTATTAGTATATACAAACCTTTACCTCACTCGTATGAGAAATCTAATTAAACGACTTAATAAAACAAGTGGTATGAAACGCTTGCGTTTACTTCGTCGGTTAATTCTTGGACTTGTTCGATTGAATCTCTTGTGACAATTTTCTAGTGAAGATCTACAGTTTGTTAGTAAATATTTGAGTTAAGCAAGTGGTTATGGGACATGAAGTTAAACTTTTATATTTACTAACTTAGTGTAATTGACACTTCTTGACGATCATGACGATCATTTTTGTGTTTTAGACTAGCAACTGTGCGATGTCTCTTTGTCTGCGAGGGAGACTAGACCCCGCTCTTGTGATGTTTCGCCATCTAATTTGTGTGATGTTTCGCCATCACATATGTGGGGTAGCGCCCCACGGTCTTCGGGCCATTCGTGTGTCAAAATTAATGGCTTGCAATCATGAGATAGCTTCTCCTTTGTGTTACACGTGTAGGTGAGTTTTCATGCTCCCATTTTGTGAGTTTTCATGCTCCCATATTGTAATTTCTGGATTTCTTGTGTAGTCTTCTGGAATTTGTGCTTCACCTATTTTCATGGCTTTCATTGTTATGATTTTCCAACTTTTATGTTTACGTGAATTTGGATCTTTTAGAAGATTCTTTTGATATTGTTTGATCTCTTGATGATCTTCATTTACATGCTTATCATAGTATGTCTTTATGGTTACTATATGTTCTTGCCATATCTATTGTTTATATCATGTTATCTGATATTTATAGCTAGACTGATCCGTATTATTTTCTTATAAATAATACTCGGGTCAGACCGAGATGTTACAGGTGCTTCTGCTTGACTTCTCCCCCAGGGATTTACTACTCTGACTTTTGGCTGACCTTTTAGATTAGCAGTTTTTGTCGTTTACACTTGAGATATAGACTCATAGATGTATTCTTTTGCATAGCACGTGTTGCTATTCTTTTGTATTATTGTGGATCTTTTTGACCACTACTCTGATGTACACTTTCATGTGTTAGTTATATATTCATATCTTCTTCCGCCTTTGTGATATGGATGTTTGTGACTGATTTGTGTTATGCATATTTCTATGTTTGTTTTCGAAGATTATTATAGCCACCGCGTGATAAGAAATCACGAGGATGGTCGCTCCTCAACAACCTTATTCTCCGTGCTAGTTGACAACTCTACACCGTAGTGTTCTTGGCTAGTGTGGGTATAGAGGTGGGGCGTCACAGGTCTTTTCATTAATTAATTAAAGTCATCTCATAAATACTTGTGTCAAAATACTTTTACAAAGATGTATTCACAACTCTTATATTTTCAATACTTAGAAAATATCCACATACTTATGTCAACAGTATAAGTATATTTATCAAACACCGAGGAAGATCTCCTTTTTATAAAATTATAAAATCATTTATAAACTCCATTATAAATTTCTAAAACCCTATATAAACCATTTATAAATTATTTCCCAAGTCATTTATAAACCCTTTATAAAATCATGCAATTATTTATAAACTCTATTTATAAAACTATAAGTCCATTTCTAAAATTCATTTAAATATCCATATATTTATAAACCTCTTTAACTTGTAAATAATCTTCATTTAAATCTTCAAACCATTTTATAAGCTCCTCTTATAAAAGTCCACATCTGTTTACAAATATATATTTATGAATCTCGAATACATTATAATTAAGTCCTAATCACTTTCTTTAAAATACTATTATATAATAATAATTATTCATAATAAACATCATAAGGAAATAATAATTAACAATTCAAAACATTATGAATAAAACAACCATTAATTTTTACCATTAATGTAAATAATAATAAATTATCAAATTATTATCCACAAGTGTTATTATAAATTCCCATCCATATTGACAATTTAAATAATTAACCTTTAAAAATTATTTAAATATTCACAAACAACTTTAAGCACTTTTAGTAGAAGTGACCAGCTTTTGAAACATAATATATTTCCTTGATAAAAATCCATACCTAAATCTTCTGCCCTATCATTTCCATATTTATAAAACTACATTCAAGAATCTCTTTCCATTTGATAAAAGCTACCTTTTATAAAGCTCACTTATTTATGAACCCCATTATTAACTCTATTTCGTTTATGAGTTTCACTTATTCATAAATCTCATTTAAAACATCATCACCATCCGTTTTAACGTTGCTTCCATATGGATAAATTCATTTTATAAATTCCTTTCTATTTATAAAATATCGTTTAACATTCCAAGTTTACCCTCGCCTTCAATTTCCAAAATAGAGTCAATTATTTCTAAAATATCATTTCGCATCTTATAATAAATCCATTGTTTGATTTATTTCTCCAAGTTATTAAACTATAATAATTTCCTTTTATTTATAAACCCCGTTTATAAATTCATACTTTAATTAACAATATACGATTTTACAAATCTTCGTTTCCATTGTAAAAATACCATTCTTATAAATTATTCCATCTATAAATTTCACATTTTTGAATATATTATAATATATGTACTTATATACATATATATCACTTTATACAAAGATGATAAATAAATATTATACCCAAAATATTTCTGTTTCCTTTTTAAAAACCATATCCCTTCATTATAAAAGACTGACATATTCTCCAAGATATTAAAAAAAATTATCCACGGCTCAAAATCTCTTTTAAAAACATTTCATAAAGCTATTAAGTTGTAATATCCAAAAATCTTACCTTTGATTTTAAAATAAATTACTCGTCCAATTATTCAGGACTAATTATTTAAAACATATATATAATTGTCAAAATTTCTTGGAAATCCCCATTTTAAATTAATCACTATTTATGGTATCTTAAAATACCAAAATACAAGGCCCAATGCTACTGAAGCACTAATAAGCAGAATCATGTTCATATCATCCAATATAACATCCAACATATCATATATCACAATATATATGAAAAATTAAATCAACAGCGTGAGGAATCCTGTTGGATCCCTTTAACCTGTTCCCCTACATCACATATAGTATAAATCATAAAAATATAAATCAACCACTTCGAGACAGGATTCGTATACAAAGGGTCATCCGCTCTTACACGGGAATGAAATAGGTTCTCATCCTCTCCAGGGGTGGGAATATATTCAATCCAATTAATTAATAGTAAATCATCCAACAATTAATAATAAATATCCAAACATCCAATAAATAATTTTATCCACTAATATATATATATATATATATATATATATATATATATATATCTGATTGACCAAAAAGTGAGATTAATTTACATTGATTTTAGTAGTCGTCAAAATGTTTCATTTTGAATAATAATTACACGAACGTCCAATTTTAACCCAAAATTCTCACTAGTTTCGAATCCATCCAATCCAATTCCAAAGCATCACACTCGCTGATACGAACACAATGCAACTTGTCGCGCTCGATTTGGACCTCGTATGAGCAAGTTAACATATATATAATTAAAATTAATTAACTTATTTAAACTAAAGTTAGAACTTAAACCTTATCTCTGCTTCCTTTCTTCCTCCCTTCTTTCACGCGTTCCAAGTCGAGACTTTCGTTTGTTTTCTTTTATCTTTTTTTTTTTTGAATCGCACCCTATGACGAATGCACGGCTGACCACGCCCTGCTGCACCGCCTCGACCATCACTCCACCCTCGCCTGCTCCACGCGCACATGCGACAAAAAATCATGATCTAACCCATGACCACAGCTGCGAACACAACCACTTTGCTGCCACCTCGAGCCACTTTGCCTCGATCCTACCAGTACTTTGCTTCTTATCATCACTCTATACATTTTGTTAGTTGATGTCGAAGGCAAATTTCGAGAGGCTCCATTGTTGTTGGCCGTTGGATGGAGTTCTTGTTAATGGCGACTGAACATTAAGTTTAGGGTTTTTGTTGCAAATGAAGATAATTGATTGCCTTATATTGAAAATTTTAGCGGTACTATTCATCTGTGAAAATTTCAAACTCCAAAGGAGGGGTGCCGCCTGGCGTTTGTATATTATACCCTTATTCTGAACACAGTGGAATATATGTCGAGAGCAGATTCCATCATACTCAGAAGTTAGCTTTTCAAAATAAAATTATTTAGTTTCAATTCCTTTAAATAATTTCTACGTGTTCAAACTAGCATGACCAAACGATATGTCCAATCACCACGAAATTTGACGGCATATAATAATTCACTATTACAGACCCGATGAAACTGGTTTCATTGGAATACAAGATAGTGTCCCGAAGGACTATTTTTACACGTTAATTAAAATGAGCAATTTTAAAAAATTAATTTTATCACTTTTAAATCCAAATTAAAATTTACTATCTTCCTTCTTATTCAAATAGAATTTAACCAACTTTAGAAATTGCTTTCTTTTATATTAAATTCAAGATTTAATAATTTAAAAAACTCCAATATTAAATTCAACAATTTAATTATCAAATAAATCGCTATATTTGAAATTCTTAGTTATTTAGCTTAAAAAATAAATTTTCAATATTTAAAATAAATTAATTATTCTAAATTCAAGTGACAAAAATTCTGGATCGTTGCATTCTCCCCCCTAAAAAGAATTTCATTCTCGAAATTACCAAGTAAAAAAGATGTCATAGACTCATTAACTTTTCATAAACAATTAGTTGAAATAAATTACCAAACTCATTTAAACCTTTTAACTTTCGAAATTGATTAGTTAAAACTTCTGAAAAATCCTTTTCTAAGTCTTCAAATTCATTCATAGTCATTAACTAATACTATTCCAAAAATCAACTAATATCATTTCAAGTTATAAAACCTAAAATCCAAATTTTACTTATCAATTTTTTTTCAAAATTCTCAAAAAATTTCTAACACCTTAAATTTACGAAAAATTTCCCCAACATCTCCTTTATGTAGCTCGATCCTAAAAATTTACAATATATATAATCACAAATATACATCACATCTTTGAGGATAAGACATCCCATAGGAAAAAATACAAAAGAAAGGCATGTAATCCAAGATGTGTATCTTTAATTATATTTGCAAGCACATACAATCAATATAGCGTGAAAGCAAGCTCCAAATGCGATGCATACTCCATCTGCACCTACTAATCACTTAACAACAATGAGAATATGTATATTGAAAGCAACATCAACATATAACATATAGAATATACAATAGTTATATGAAAATGTAACAACAGAAATATAAAATAAATAATCTCCATTTAATTTAATTCATAAGGATATCAATTTGCATCGTAAAATGTCAACATTATATTTATTAAAGCCCGTACGATGTACATATATTATCCAGACACAAAACCATACCTGATCGCTTACTCGATCACACAATTTCACTTCCGAACTAGTATCATTCACACGACCATACTCTAGTGCGGACTCGGATCTGGTTCCTTGATTAGAAACCGCCATTCTCCTTGCATAGCCATCTATTATGATACAGAATATCAAAATCAATCAAAAATCCATATCCACTATTCGATGTCGAGAATCAAGTGAAAAATCCTAACTCGGATGGATGTAAATCACCTCGAAATCGTATATTCGAATCTTGATCAAACAGTTATACGAACAAAATATTATATGTACAACTTACGTATTTATTTCAATTGGTTCCTTATTAACATGCAATTGATTTACCTCCAATTTATTCACATTCATTTTACTAACATCCATTTAATTATCCTTCAATCCATTTGCATTAAATTGATTTACATTCAATTTAAATCAAATTCAATTATTCACGTTGATTATACTTACACTCATCTATTCACATTCAGTTGATTCTCATGCGAGCATTTTTCTTTCAATTGATTTGCGTCCCATTTGTTTAAAATATTTCTTTTTACACTAATAACATTTAGGAACCATTCCATGAATTTTTTTATTTAAGTTCATTATAAACATTTTATACTACACCATTAATATTTATTATTACTTCACATTTTAAGTTCACATTCAATTTTCTCCAATAACCTAAGTCGTATTTTATTTTACAACTCAAGTTCGTATCTCATTAATTTATTGCAAATCAAATTCAGTTTCATTTAATTCATTTTACTAGCTAACTTCACTAAATCAATTCAACTCACAATCAATTTTATTTCAAAAATCATCTCATTTAACTTAAGTTAAACTTAATTACCTATCTCAATTTACGATTTTCATTCCATAATATTTGTATCTAACAAATTTATAGAAAAAATTAGCTTGTTCTTTTCAAATCCATAAGTTGTAAACTTATTTGTTACCTATACCATCTTCATAAAATTCAAAAACTTATTATCTTATGTTTCTCGGAATATTAGATAGAAATATTCAGGATTTTAAACACCTGGTTTTATTTTGAATCATTTTGAAATCATATATATACATAACTCCTTTATATATCAAATTACACCTCTGGAATCTAAAAAATTTGTTTAACCAAAACAAAACTTTAATGGAAGCAATTTCTCAATTAGAAACTCGAAAATAAACGCCATTGATGTTGTAGTCATCACCAGAATTATTTTCCAGCGATCGAAGTGAGTTTAGTGCTTTCTATTTCATTTAGACCATTTAAAATATTTCCAACCAAATACTTTCAAAATAATACTATTATTATTTATTCCAAAACCTTTGAAAAACCATTTCCTAACCAATAGGGCTTCAATCCTCAAATTCCATGTTTTAAAACCATTTCCATTTACAAAGTCATACCTATAAATATACTTATGGAATTTTCATTTCCTTTCCATTTATAAATCACGTTTATAAATCATATTTATAAATTCACTTTCTTATATAACTTCTTTTGCAAATGTTTATCTTTGTTTAGCTTATAATGACACTTTTTTTAGAACAACAACAAATGATAATAATCAAATATTATCATTCTCTAATAACCCCACATTCCATATATAATTATAATAATTTCTGAACAATTATTCCTTCATATAGAAAAATATATTTAGGTAAAATTATTTCATTTACCCACTTTTAAAACAATATTGTGTCAGTTTGCTTTTTTTAGTGTATAGAAACCCTTATCGATATCGTGACATCCCACGTATCGACCAGAATTCATAAGCGGCTCAATAGATAAAATAACACAATATAAAACATATTTTATAATCACTAACAAATACGTGCTCATATATATACATCCAAACTCATCCTAAAGTCTCGCTTACCCTATCTCAAATGAGTAAATTCCCATCAAAGCCTAGGTGTTCGCTCAACCTATGCTTTGATTCCATGTGTAACAACCCGCTTTTCCATACAATTCAAGCTGACAATAAACCATACATGTCCAACCTAAATCAAAGGAAGGACGGATGATTAAGGGAAAGAAAGAAGAAAGAAGAAGAGAAGAGAAGAGAAGAAGAAAGAAATTAAAATAACACAGAATCTCACAATCGCAACGGAATAATATATAACATAATATCAATGATCTTTACAAAAGAGAAACTGTTAGATACATACATTAACTAGAGTATAACAATGAATCACGATCATTAGCTTGAATGGTTATAACATCCTGTCCTAACAATTGCTGATAATTTTAAAAACAAAGTAGCGGAAAATAAACATATATATGTGTACGCCTTAAAGACATCCAACTTGTCTCCTGAGCTCTAATTCATCGAAAGCAATCTGTAAATATGCTTGGTCTGACCTAAGCACTTTAATAAAATAAAACCCGAGTCAGTCTGGAAAACCAGCACGAGAAAACACACCAAAATCGATTCAAAGTTATAGAAAATGTTTGGAAATCAAAAGTATCTCGTAAGACTACGCCGCACATAAACATAGACGGGTTTTTACCTTACAACAACCAAAACATTTCATATGAAATCCTATGATATTATAATAATGTCCAATATACAAATACTTAATAATCATAGTTGAAATTGTTACAATAATTAAATTCTAGCATACTAGGTTCTACAACCAAAACTGAATGCTCGTATTGGAGAATGGGTTCCTATCGTGAAAGGGTCAGGGTCTACCCAACGAATCCGTATACCTCTAGATCAAATGTATGGGAGGCTACAACACATTACACCTCTGCTACTCAGGACTGTGACTACCCCTTCTCGAATAGCACCGAATATGATCACCCCTTATTTGCAATCAACGAAAACATAATGGGATCCTGAAGCATACATGAATATCACTTTAGATTTAGGACGATCACACCATACTTGGGTGCGTCCCACTTAGACCTGCCGCATGTCCCTACTTTATTCATTTCCTGGATGTGAGGCTCGAAGAGGCCACACTTTTACCATTTCCTCCTACCAAACCATCTTGGAATGCTAATATTACCCTCCAAGCAACCAATGCAATACTAGTATCCATCCATACAAGTTCATTCTAGGAATGAACAAAATGCCTGAGAACTCCATCTCCAATTCCATCATCTTTAAGTTGTCTTCACTTCGAACGCTTGAGTTGGATCAAAGTGCTTTTCGGATAACATTTCTGATCCCGATTTCTTCGAAACAACATTCGATTGTTTTCGGTAAACTCAACTCCGGTTCTTTTGAAAATAAGCAGTCAAAGATAAGATCATAGATCACCTCGTAACCATAAGTGGATGGGTTTCCTTATCATTTGTCCTAGAAGAACAAAACAAGATTTACATGCATATTACAGCATCATCGGAGATGACTATGTCACATAACTCACGTTTTTCTCCTAGACATTTCTAAAGTTACATTTGGGTCCAAATTCGATTATCGATTATCTAACCATCGAATAAACAAACATTCAATCAGGGGTATAATTCCATAAGGAAAATCCACATTGGCTAAGCACCAATCAACACTAAGCCTTCCTAATCGATCTTTTCATTAATTAAAGTCATCTCATAAATACTTGTATCAAAATATTTTAACAAAGGTATATTCACAACCTTATATTTTCAATACTTAGAAAATATCCATGTACTTACTCAACGGTATAAGTATATTTACCAAACACTAAGGAAAAATATCCTTTTTATAAAATTCTAAAAACATTTACAAACTCCATTATAAATGTCTAAAACCCCTTATAAATTATTTCTCAAGTCATTTATAAACCCATTATGAAACCATGCAATTATTTATAAACTATTTTCATAAATTTATAAGCCCATTTCTAAAATTCGTTATATACATATATTTGTAAACCTCTGTACCTTGTAAATAATCTTCCTTTAAATCTTCAAATCATTTTACA
The DNA here is from genome assembly GCA_030765085.1 of Allium cepa. Classification (NCBI taxonomy): domain Eukaryota; kingdom Viridiplantae; phylum Streptophyta; class Magnoliopsida; order Asparagales; family Amaryllidaceae; genus Allium; species Allium cepa. The sequence goes on along the minus strand of CM060929.1, from coordinate 988,456,404 downwards.
AGCTCCTCCTATAAAAATCCAAGTTCATTTATAAAGCACTATTTATGAATCTCGAAAACATTATAAATAAGTCCTAATCACTTTCTTTGAAACACCGTTATATAATAGTAATTATTCATAATAAACATCATAAGGAAATAATTATTATTAGCTTTTAACCTCTTAAAAATAATAATTAACAATTCAAAGTATTAAAACAATCATTAATTTTTACCATTAATGTAAATAATAATAAATTACCTAATTATTATTAGCAATCATTATTATAAATTCCCATCCATATTGATAATTTAAATAATTAGCCATTGAAAATTATTTAAATATTTACAACTAAATTTAAACAATATTAAAATAAGTGACCAGCTTTTGAAACATAATAAATTTCCTTGGTAAAAATCCATACTTAAATCTCCAGCCCAATCATTTCCATATTTATAAAACTACGTTTAAGAATTTCTTTCCATTTTACAAAAACTTCCTTTCATAAAACTAATTTATTTATGAACTCCATTATTAACTCTATTTTGTTTCTGAATTTCACTTATTCCTAAATCACATTTAAAACATCAATCACCATCTATTTTAACGTTACTTCCATATGGATAAATTCTTTTTATAATTTCCTTTCTATTTGTAAAATATCGTTTAACATTACAAATTTACCCTCGCCTTCAATTTCCAAAATTGTAACATTCCTGATTTTTAAGCCTAATTAATTTGGTAATTAATATAAAATTTTGGTTAAATTATGAACTAATTGAGGATTGATTTGAATATTTGGGAATAAAAATAAAGTAGGTTTAAAATAAATTTGGACTGGAAATTTAAGAATAAAATTATAGATAGGATTTTAGTTTAAAATTCAGGGATAAAAATCTTATGAATAAAAAATTTGATTTAATATGTGAATTGGATTTAGAAGTTATATTTTGACAAGTAATATATATGTAATTATAAATATAATATTTAATTTGAAATTAAAATTTAAGTATAAAAGTATATAAAATATAGGTGAGATTTAATTAAAGATTTAAAATGCTTTCCTCTTATATAATTGAAGATGAATATAGTTAGAATAAATATAAAGGCTTTATTATGAATATACCTTTTTGTAATAAACATATTAATATAAAACATGTTTATAAATTAAAATAAAACAAGGGTTTAACATAAAATAGTTTGTACATAAATTAAGTAATTTATTTAAATATAAGGGTTTAAAACAAAATTTAATAAAATTATTTAAAGGAGGACTTAAACATAAAAATGATTGTTTTGACATCTGTAGAATATTAGCAATTCGAGATTAACAATTGTTAAACTTAATGATACAAGTGGCAACCTTATTTTTAAAAAAATAAATAAATATCAAAAGAATAAAACAGGCTGCTCATTTTTCTTTCTCTTCAAAACAAACCTGAACAAAACAAAGAAAGTAAATCCTCAAATCTAAAAAGAAGATCAAAAACAAAATCATCTCAAATTCAAAGTAAAACTCAAAATCAGGTTGCCTGAAACAAAACTGCAAAACAGAGCCTCAAACCAGTAAAATAAAACAAACCTAAAAACGAATTCTAAAGCAAAGGCAAAGGCTTAGATCAAAGCCAGAAAAAGAAACAGATCAAAACAAACTCAAATGCAAGTCTCTGATTAAATCCAAGTCCAGAGCAAAGCAACAAAAAAATCAACATCTGTTTCAAGTCTTCAAAACCTGAACAACTACTTCAAGATCAGATTCAAACTCAAGTGAATCAAAGTCAAGTTCAGTTTCAACTCAAGTACAAATCAACAACAGTTCAAATTCAAGTTTCAGTTTTTTCTGTTCAAAAACAAACTAGGTGAGCAAACCTCTAACCAATGTTGCTTGTGAAATGAACCTTTATCTGGAATCTGTTATACTCTGGTTGCATGCTGAAGTTTTGTTGTGGAAAATATCAAATGCTTGTAGGTTATAGATGTGCATATATATGAATGAATGGTGCATATCTATTCTGTTCTTAGTAACAGGATTAAAGCCATAAATAAAACAAAAAATAAGCTGCTCTTTCTATGTTCAATATTAGAGCAAGATCGTTGAAGATAAAATGATGATATGGATGTGAAATTGTTTTTAAAAATAATTTCAAGCAAAAATATTAAATAAATTTTATTAAAAAGGTAATTTGCATTAAGATTATAATATGTCAGAAAATTCGAACATCTTAACTTTAAAATATGATTATATAATCAAGTTTGTATCACGAATTAATGATTTTAGATACAAGTCTCGTGATTTTTAAGCAATTTGATGTCGAGAATTTTTAGAGTGAACAGAAATTGTATTTTGGGCAAATACAGGCGATCGTGGTGGTCAAGGGTCTCAGAATTGAAGTGGGAGGTAGTTGATGGGATGGTGGTTGTCGGAAAAATCATGGGTGAATTTATTATTCACCGAGGTGAACAAGAGATGGCGATATAGGGTTTTGTGTATGGTTTTGGGTTGTCAGGTTTTCGTGGCATTTACGTCAACGTCGTTGCTCTAGAATGCATCGCGCCGGGGGAATTGGTTCATGGGTAAATGACGAGGCTGTGGACAAGGCGGCGAAGTGGATGGTAACCGGAAGCGTTGTCGGCGAGGGATTTTTCATTGATGATGGGTTCCAGTATTTGGTCGAAGAGGCTCAATCTCAATTGACAGCGAGTTTGGAGGTTATGAGTGGTCGAATGTGTTGTCGAGGTCGTAAGTGAGTTGCTAAAGTTCTCGGCGATGATCAACGATGATCGGAGTAGGCGTGCACGTTCATGCGTGCATCTTTGCGTCAGGAAATAAGGAAAAAAAAGGAAGAGGAAAAGAGGGACCTTAAGTCGTGCTCGTGAAATCTTGATTCTGGCTCGAAGCTTTGTGAAATTAGAATAGCTCGAGAAAGTTTAAATTATACTCGGGTATTTTTGAATCTGGCTCGGGGAAACGTGGTTTTGGTTCGAGTTCGTGTTTAAGTATATGCGAGGGTGGCTCGTGATTTGCCTCGAGTTTGTTTGTAGGTATCCAGGTTTAAGAGGAAACAAAAAAATGCAGTTTTCAAGCAAAGTAAATTTGTTAACAAGTTTTCAATAAGTTTTCAAAGAAATATGAACCAAATTTCAATTTATAAACAAGCTTTAAAACTAGTTTTAAAGGTTTAAATTTGAAGATAAATGTTTTAAAATTGTTTTGGACTAATTATCTTATGTAATCTCTATTCGCTTCCAAAATATAATGGTGTAATAAATTAATTAATTAAAATAAATGGTTTATCTTAAAAATAATACTTTAAATCACTAGTTAACTTAAAAGTGTTAAGTTAAATTATATGATTATGATAGTTTATTTTAAACATTTAAGTAAGGAGATTTAAATATTGTAATTAAGTAATCAATTAAGATAAATAATTTATCTTTGATTTATTAGGGCCTTGAGTAGTTTCTTAATATAAATGATTTAAAGGATGATGATAACTACTTAATGTAATTAATGAATTTTTTTATAGTAATTTATGTGATAAATTAATTAAGGTAATTAGAGAATAATTAATTAATTAAAGATTAATTAATTAAGAGTAATTAATTAATGTAATTAATTAAGGATAATTAATTAAAGAATAATTAAATAATTAGAGGTTAATTATTTAATGATTAAAAGTTAATTAATTTATCAATTAAAGGTTAATTAATAAATAATTAAAGGTTAATTAATTTATTTATTAATGGTTAATTAATAAATGATTAAGGGTTAATTAATTAAGATGGTTTGTAATTAATTAATATTAATTAATCAGGATTATAATTTATTCATAAGTGATTAACCTGATTTAAATTGATTAGATAATTAATTGATCTTACTTATGGATGTTTGAATTCTATTGATTGTTGAATTGTTTGATATCCCTGATCTATATGCTTTGTGCTATGAATTGTTTTAATTCAAGCTGTGATGACTGTAATTTATTTGTTTATCTGCGATGAATGTAAATTATATTATCTCTGGATTTATGAATGAGTGATAAGCGTTATAGGATTATACCGCTTATCGATATTGATATGATTGAATCTGTGATGATTGATGTTGTTGCACTATTGGGTAAAACCCCTGGACTACACCATACACACACAAATATGGATTGCACGAGGAAATTGGTTAAGTCACAGATAACTTGAATTTAATATTATTTTATTCAAATGATTTTAAAAGATGAATTTTGAATCCAAATGGTTTTGAAAATGAAATTGGGTTAAATCTGAAAAGCTTTTAAAAAGGAGTTTTAAAGATAAAAGTTATTCTGAATAACTTGATAAAGTTTTGGAAGCTAAAATAGTTTGATTTGAATTTAAAATGTAACGACCCGATTTTACGACACCCGAAAGTCGTCATTTATACGTCCATTGTATCAAATGTCGCACAGTCGAATGCCGGAAAACCGAACCATTAGATTTTAAGAAGAAGAAGATAAAAGAAGAACAAAAACAATAACAGAATCTCACATTTCGCAGCAGAGCAAATATAATAGATAAATGAATAATCTTTAAAACAAAGAATCATCTCAGTTAATACAATACAACATCGGAGTTTACAACGACATCATACGTCACTGACAGTTATTATAACCTGACTATATGAAAACTGATTTGCACAACCATACACAACGGACACTACATAGTAAAGAGATACGTCTCACCATCCAGCTTCAACTTCTGATCTCCACAACAACTCTTTTATGACTTCGCTCCTGAATAACTGAAACCTGACTCTAGGCTGCCCGTATGGAAAATTATGGGCACCCAGAGTTTAGAAAGGGAACAATAAACTCTAGGTCAGTCATGAGACTGCTGTGAGATCTTAAAAACAGTTATTCTTAACCATAAGAAAATAAAGAATTTAAAAGAAATCCGTAATGCTTTTTGGAAAATGAGACTACCATAAGGCCTCCCGCCACACACACAATGCAATCGCAGAATTGGAGGAGATTTCTCCTTATGATAGTCAAATATGCTTGATACGCAAAATCATTTGATATTATTATTATTAGTGCATAGTATTGAAAAAATTTCAAAAGTATAATATTAATCTTAGCCAGCACAGACATTCCGAACTATGCCTACTATAGCTACCATCTAAACAGTGCTGACTACCATAAGTAAATGGCAAGTTATACAACTAAAATCGTACAAGGCGTGTATTGTTTCTTTGGATTTCCAACAAATGGTCAGGCCAAGGAACTTCCCATTGCCACATGGGTACGTCTCTGGAGGGATGCCCCGAGAACCTAACCGGATCTCTGCCAACACAAGGCCGGGTTACCTCTGCAAAAATAGGTAACTACTGACATGAGTATGCCATCCCCCGGTTGTAAACAACCTTTATCCGAGGATCCACAACAACAACAATTACAAAGTAATATATATTTTCAATATCCACATAAGTTAAGTATCTGGGCTCCTTACCATGATACAACTTCTATCCAAAAGGAAATGTACATACCCTGAGGGGCGCTACTCCTTATAACCTTGCTGCATTCTTCCTGTTTTGACCATTCCGGGGGTGTGAGGTCCGACGAAGTCTAGTCCACAAAGCTACGCTTTTCATAAAAGCCATGCTTCGATCAACAAATGATCAGAAGCACTTCGTATGCCACATTATCAAATTGGGAATGTATCACTAGTAACCATCAACTACATAACCTCTGAGCTCGTACGTCTCAGAGAAGGGTTTTAAGCTAAGATAATAAATTCTCTACCACCAATCAGAAATGTATTTGATAGAAACCAAGTGTAACGTCAGACACACATCCATACAAGTCCGTTCCGAGATCGAACGGAACCGAAAGCACTTCAAAAGAAGCCCTTGCAAATCCGGATATTTACTAACCACGTCCGGAATCCCCATCACAAAGGGTGATAAAATCTCTATACCGGAGCAACCCGGTGCAGAGACATTCGACGGGTAATCCTTTCACTTTCGAAAATACCCGGTCTTCAACACCATCTTCAAATGCAATCCCATTTCGTCGTATAGTTATTTGGAATGGGTTTTATGACACAAGGTCCTCTCCCGGCTAATCCGAATAACGAGCGCTTATTTTAAAAATAAGTGTTACATCTAGATTCAAACAAATCACAACAATTTTACTTTAATCTTTTAAACAAAAGATCGATCACAATCACAAAGGTTCGATGTGGGTTTCGAATATCTAGTTGGAATTCGACTCCCGGTCGCATCGAAATTCAAATGCCGATTAAGGCCAATATTGTTAGTCGGTTATTTAACTATCAATCATCATTCTCAACAGTCACTGGATTTCAAATAATTTTCCCCCAATTATTATTATTTTCAATATATCTTCGCAAGATAAAATTTCACACTTCAATCCTTTGAAAATAAATTTCAAATCAATTTCCACATTTCAATCTTTTTTGAAAACAAATTCAAAACACTCTTCTCACGTGGAATACATTTCCAAAAATTTATTCATTTCCACTGAAAATCCACCGATTTCAAATATTTTAAAATAATATAAAAATACTTATTCAAAATATACATGGAAACATTTAAAATAAACTATTTTAGAATATTTGCTTAAATATTAGTTATGAAAAATATTATACTAATATCTCATATAAAAATTCAGGTCCAAAACTAATTTTAAAATAAAAATTGGTAAATAGAGTATAAATATTTTTATAACTATCTTCTAAATCAAATATCCATTTAATCTTTAAAATGATCCCTTATATAATTAATTAAATAAATTTTTACTTTAAAGATTTAAAAACAATTTTCAAAACTAATTCCCTCAACAATATTATTTTAAAACCAAATCTAAACTTTTAAATTTTATTCAAAACCATTTTAAAAATATACTCGGCTTTCCAGGGAAGAATTCTTTTTCCATTACAAAATGGTCCATTCAAATAAATTAATAAATCTTCTTGATTTATTTTAAATTTACATTCCAATTTGTAAATTTCTTTCCACACTTTAAAAATAAACCAATATTTATTTTTAAACAATTTCCCTTTTCTTTACAAATTCCCATTGTGAATTTACATTTCCAAATATCAACTGATATACGAATTTTAAATCGATTTCCAAATATCATCTTCAAACCCAATCAAATCCCAAACCGATTTACAGTTTATTTCAAACAAAAAATCAAATTCCAATTTGATTTCCCAAATTAATTTTCCAATATTAAATCAATTTCAAATTGATTTCCCAAGTTATTTCCAAAACTCCTAACCAAATTTCCAAATCGATTCCTAAGATTTATTCTAACTCCAAATTAATTCCCGAATCGATTTCTAAAATTAATTTCAACTCTAAATTAAATTCCAAATTTAATTTCTAAATTTATTTCCTTTTGAATTAAATTTCTTTATCTCTTTCAATTATTTAAAATACGTATCTTAAATAAATCCTTCAACTATTAAACAACATTACTCGAAATTCCTTAATTAAAATATTTTCCCTTATTTTTGGAATTTATTCAATAAGTTTTCAAAGATAAAATTTTATCTATTTAAATTTCCTTCTTTTAAAATTCACCCGATTCCTTTGAGTGAATTTATTATAAATTTCCTACCCAAATATCAATATCAAAATTTTATTTATTTCTGGTATCCTACGATACCAAAAATATATTTGGCTAAATTATAGCCTTCAACGGTTTCAATCACAAATAATCACACGAATTAAAAATAATCAACACACAACATACGAAACAAATCAAATATTTGAGGAATCCAGTTGGATCCCTCCAACCTGTTTCCCTGCATCCACAGACGTTAGCACAACAATTAAATACCCATTCCACTTCAAGGTGGAATATCGCGGTATATGGGATTTATAAAATATTATCCGCTATTATGCGGTGCAATAGGGCCTCATCCGCTATATAATGCGGGAGATCAACAACTCTAAATACATATATAATACCAATTCCACTTCAAGGTGGAATATCGTGGTATATGGGTTTAATATAATAACTTTCGCTATTATGCGCGCATAGAGTCAAAACTAATATAACTAACAATAAATTAATTATCCAAGCACACAATCAGTCAATTTAAAATTTAACTATTTAAAATTTAAATCAGAAAATTTGATCGAGTGAGAAGATCTCACCTTTGCTTTTATTTTGCAATCCAATCCAATCCATTTCCATTCCAGTTTGATTTTCTTCACTGTATTAGACCTTTTATAAATAATTATGTGATTTTATTAATACCCAAACTAATCGAATAATTTATTTCCTTTTGAAATAAATTTAATTAATCAATGATTTTTATTTTAAATAAATCATCAAAATTTAAACTAATTTTCCTTTTATAAACTTTAGTAATCAAAATATTTGTATAGGTTAATTAAACCAATTATTCACTATAATTTATTATTTTAAATATTTAGAACTAAATTTGAAATTTATAAGTATATTTATTTCATATAAACACTTTCTTATTAAATTAAATCAGACATTTTTGAAAATGGCTTATCAGAGAATTTTTTTTCACTTTATTGTAAATTTTATAGCTTCTCTGTATATTTTATTAAAACAAGGATAAACCTATAAAAAAAAGAAAAAAAAAGAAAAATGTGTACCTCACCACGCTACAGGCAAAACGTGAATTCCCAACTCGGCAAGACCCAACACCCACGCGAAGACGATCGCGCCACTAGAAACTCACATCCACCTTGCCTTTGCGAAAGCTTGCAACCATTATCGATCGCATGTGCCTCCATCAGTTCGAAACCCAATACCGAACGCAATCCCATCCTTCTCTGTCGCTGCCCCCCACATGAATGCCACCAGGTCGCACTGCCCAAGACCAACGCGACGAACTCCTCGAGCCCACCAAGACCACTCATGCTTTGCCGAAACCCAAATCGAATGCGAACCCTAAACCAAAATGCTGCAACTCCATCCTATGAACGCATTGCGAACCTTAGCAACCACGTGGTGCCTACATGCTCGAGCTACCAATCTCGAGACTCCGTCTTTATTCGAAATTGAGTTTGATCGAATCCTGCTGCCACTCCAACATGTCGCTGCCGATATGCTATTCGCGATCGCGCTAACCTTATTTGTTCGAACAACCGTTCGAAAAGGTTTCGAACAGCCCCCCTTTTTCTGCTTGATTTTTCGCTTGAACGATTGAAAATGGGGGCGCCATTGATTTCGAATTTCGATTTTGAATGAGCACGACTCTTTTTTTCTTCTTTAATTTGTTATACTCGGCCGCCATTTGATTTTGAAGAAAAAGTGTTTTCGTTCAAATGAACTGAAGAAGGCGAGATTTTTAATTCGAGAATTTTTTTTTTCATTTCAAAAAGGCTCGGCTGTTTTGTTTTGAACGAAGAAAATGTTTTGTTCGCTTATTATATTTTTTTAGTTTAAAATGAACGCGTGTAAACTTCTACGAAGAAAGTGGAACACGTGGTCGAAATTTTCTTCAACGTGTCTAATGCTACAGTATCCCTTTTTATTTTATTAAAATTTAAATTCGACTTTAAATTATTTTCGAATTGTGCAATTGAAAATTACGAACTCCAATCGAGGCATGCCGCTAGGCGTTTATAAGGTTATACCCTATTCCGAACGCAACAGAAAAGGTTCCGAGTCCGAATTCGATCGTATAGAGAAGATACCTTTTTGAATCAGTTAAAATATCAAATTTTCAATTTAAATTTCAACGCGTTTGCTTATCGTACGGCCAAACGAACACTCCAAACATTATGAAAATTGAATCTGATGATAATACAAAATTACGGATCCAATGGAACAGGTTTCATCGAAATCCGAGACTGTCCCGCGGAAGGCTATTTTTAAATATCAATTTAGATTATATAATTTCAAAACTGAACAAAACAGTTTCAAATTCAATTCTGAAGCTTCTATTATCTTCAGTATCATCAATATAAATTTTGCAAGCCATCAAAATATTTTTAATCAACTTAAAAGTCAAGTTTCAAATTTTTACCCAAATCTTCTATTATTAAATTTGATAATTAAATTGCTAATTTCGTAGTTAAAATTGAAAATCAAGCTTAAATTAACCATTCAGATATTTGAAATCAATTAAATATTTCAATTTCTAATGTTCAAATTTCTGGGTTGTCGCATAAAATTTGAAATCGAATTCTATGTTTGGAAATTATGGTTTAAAAAGTTATACAAGTTATAAATCAGTTTATATTAGTTTTAAACCAATTAAAAGTATTATTTTCGAAATTTGAATTTAAACCAAGTTTTATACTTGAAAGGCTTTAACGTTTGCAAATGTAATCAGATTTTTCCAAAACAAAAGAATTTGTTTTCAAATAATAATAGCTTTCAAATAAAGAAGGTGTTTCCAGTTTTTGTTGAAAGGGTTTCACATTTGAAATGGAATTGTTTTGAAAGCTATGAATAAATCTTTGTGGAAGATTTGGTGAACCTTGTTTTAAAAGTAAATTGAATTGGATTTGTTCTAAAGTGAAAACCTTATTTTCAAATTATAGTAGCTTTCAAATGTAAGAAGAATTCCTAGTTTATTAAAAGGGTTTCAAGTTATGATAAATCTTTGAAATGGTTTTGAAAGCTATGAATTAAGTCTTTGATTTAAAGATTTGATGAGTTAGTCCAATTTGAAATCGAATTGTTTTGAAAAGATATGAATGAATCTTGTGAAAGATTGGTGAATTTTGTGAAGTAAATCTTCTTGTTTGAAAGATTTGAAATGGTAAATTGTTCAAACCATTTGAAAGAAAGGTTTTGGGTTTTAAGTTGTGACTTAATTGAGATCCTAATATCCATGTGATTTTAAAAATGCGCTCATTATTCGATTTAGCCGGGAGAGGAACTTTGTGTCATATAACCCATTCCGAATAATGGTACGACGTTATGGATAGCATTTGAAGACCGGTGGTGAAGACCGGATATTTTCCAAAGCAAAAGGATAACTCGTCGAATGTCTCTACACGGAATGGCCCCGGTATAAAGATCTCATATGTGATGGGAAGTCCGGACGTGGTTAGAAATTACCTGGATTTGGAAGGACTTCTTTGGAAGTGCCTTCGGTTCTGTTCGAACCCGGAACAGACTTGTATGGAAGTGTGTCTGACATTATACTTTGAGATGTAAAGCTGGTTTCTATCAAATACGTTTCTGTTTGGTGGTGGAGATTTATTCTCTTAGCTTAACACCCTTCTCTGAGACATACGAACTCAGAGGTTATGTAGTTGATGGTTACTAGTGATACATTCCCAATTTGGTAGTGTGGCAGATGAAGTGCCGTTGATCATTTGTTGATTGAAGCATCGCTTTGTGAAAATGCATATCTTTATGGACGAGACCTCGTCGGACCTTACTCCCCGAAAATGTCGAAACGGGAAAGATGCGGTAAGATTGCAGGGGTCGCGCCCCTAGGGTATGTCCATTCCTTCTGGAAAAGGGTGGTATCTTAGTATGGAGTCCAGATATTTAACCTATGTAGTTACTGCAAATACATTACTTTGTGGTTGTTGGTGTTGAGGGCCCTCGAATAAAGGTCGCAAACGACCGGGGGTGGCATATCTTAGGTTTTACTCCCGGGAAGGGAGTAAATTGGCCTTGTGTTGGCAGAGAGCTGGGTAAATTCTCGAGGTGTCCCTCCAGAGGCGTTCCCATGTGGTAATAGGAAGTTCCTTAGCTTGACCATTTGTTGGAAAATCCAAAGAAGCAATACGCGCCATGTACGGTTTTAGTTGTTGAACCTGCCATCTAACATGGTAGCTATAGTAGGCATACTATAATGGTACGTATGCTGGCTAAGATTAATATTATACTTTTGAAAGGTTTTTTGCACTATGCACTAATAATAATAATATCAAATGGTTTTCACGTAGTAAGCATTTTTGACTATCATAAGGAGAAATCTTCCCCAAGTGTGCGATTGCATGGTGTGTGTGCCGGGAGTCCTTATGGTAGTTTCATTTTCTAAAAAGCATTGTGGATTTCAAATGTTTAAAATTCTTTTGTTTGTTTTAAAGATAAAACTTTTTGTTTGCTCATACCAGTCCCATGACTGACCTGGAGTTTATTGTTCCCTTCCTAAACTCTGGGTGCCCACAATTTTCCACACGGACAGTCCAGAGTTGGGTTTTTCAGATAATCAAATAGTACTTAATGTGTTATAAGCTCCGGCGAACCAGATTCGACGTTTGAATCTGCGGCATTTGAATATAGGTGACCTATTCGGTGCCGATTTTCGAAGGTCGAGTTAGGGTCGTTATAAAAATAGAGTCTACTATTTCTAGAATACCATTTTGTATTTTATAATAAATCCATCGTTTTAATATTTCTTCAATTTATTAAACGATAATAGTTTACTTTAATTTATAAACCCCATTTAAATTCATACTTTTACTAACAATATATATTTTAAAAATCTTCGCTTCCTTTGTAAAAATACCACTCTTATAAATTATCCCATATATAAATTTCACATTTTTGATTAAATTATAATATATTACCTATATACATATACATATTACTTTATACAAAGATGATCAATAAATATTATATCAAAATATTTCTATTTCCTTTTTAAAAGCCGTATCCCTTCATTAAAAGACTGACACATTCTCCAAGATTTTAAAAATCTTTATTCACGGCTCAAAATCTCTTTTAAAAACATTTCATAAAACTATCAATTTATAATATCCAAAAATCTTACCTTTGATTTTAAAATAAACCACTCCCTCAATAATTCAGGCCTAATTATTTAAAACATACATATACTTTTCAAAATCGTTTGGAAATCCCCTTTTTAAATTAATCACTATTTATGGTATCTTAAAATACCAAAATACAAGGCCCAATGCTATTGACGCACTAATAAGTAGAATCATGTTCAAATCATCCAATATAACATCCAACATATCATATGTCACAATATACATGAAAAATAAAATCAACAGTGCGATGAATCCTGTTGGATCCCTTCAATTTGTCCCCATACATCATATACAGTAACAATTATAAAATATAAATCAACCGCTTCGAGGCAGGATTCTTATACAAAAGAGTCATTCACTCTTACACGGGAACATAATAGGTTCTCATCCACTCTAGGGCAAGAATATATTCAATCCAACCAATTAAATAGTAAATCATCGAAAAATCAGTAATAAATATCCAAACATCCAATAAATAATTTTTATCTGCTAAAATATATATCTAGTTGACCAAAAAGGTGAGATTAACTCACACTGAATTTAGTAGTCGCCAAAACAAATCGTTGTGAATTAAAATTGAATGAACATCCAATTTTAACCCGAAATTCTCACTAGCTCTAAATCCATCCAATCTAATTTTATTGCATCATACTCGCTTATACAAATGCAACGCAACTAGCTGCGCTTGATTTGGACCTCGTATGAACAAGTTATGAATATATTAACATAATGAAAATTAATTAACTTAATTAAACTAAAGTATAAACTTAAACCTTATCTCTGCTTTCTCTCTTCCTCTCTTCGTTCATGCATTCCAGATCGTGGCTTTCGGTTATTTTCTTTCTTTCATTTTTTCGTTTTTTAATCCTACCACCACGATGAACGGGCTGCCGACCACACCCTATCGTGCTTCCTTGACCGTCGTTCCACCCTCGCCTGCTCCACACGCACGCGAAAAAAGTTATAATCGAACCTATGACTACAGCTGCGAACGTAGCCACTTTTCCACCACCTTGAGCCACTTCGCCTTGATCCAACCGATAGTTTGCTTCGTATCCTCGCTCTCTACATTTTGTTAGTTAAAGTCGAAAGCTGATTCAACCTCTAGAAGCTTCGAGCATTGTTGGCCACTGGATGGAGCTCTTATTAATGGTGGCTCAAAATTAGGTTTAGGGTTTTGGTCGCAAATGAAGATAGTTGATGGCCTTATATGGAAAATTTTCATGGTACTATTCATCCACGAAAATTCCGAACTCCAAACGAGGCATGTGGCCCGACGTTCTATATGTTATACTCCTATACCGAACACAGTGGAATATATATGGGGAGCCAATTCTATCATACTCAGAAGTTAGTTTTTCTGTATCAGATTATTTTAATTTCAATTCCGTTAAATAATTTCTATGCCTTTTGAACTCGCACGACCAAATGATATGTCCAATCACCATAAAATTCAACAGCGTAAAATAATTCATTATTATGGATCTGATGTAACTGGTTTTGTCGAAGGTCGAGACAGTGTCCTGGAGGACCTTTTTACACGTTAATTAAATCGAGCAATTTCCCAAAATTAGTTTAATCACTTTTAAATCCAAATTAAATGTTTACTATCTTCCTTCTTATTCAAATAGAATTTAAACCAACTTTAGAAATCATTTTTGTTCCTATTAAATTCAAAATTCAATTATTTAAACAATTCCAATATTAAATACAATAATTTAATTATCAAATAAATCACTATACTTGAAATTCCAAGTTATTTAACTTATAAAATAACTTTACAATGTTTGAAATTGCTTAAATATTACAAATTCAAATGATTAAAATTCTGGGTTGTTACAAATCAAATCAAGGTGTGACGGAAGAACAATCGGAAAACATCAAAGGATTATAGGCAATAATGGAGAATGACACTCTAGGAGGAAGACTGATAAGTCTAGACTCTCTTTCACACTATGATATTTGAAATATATTTGCTCGAGCTCAATTATTGAACATTATTGATGCAGATAGTTTTGAAGTAAATACTGATCCCCGCTGTGTTGCTCTATTTTACGATAATATGAAGGTTGCACATGATGCTAATGGTATTGTGATATACACAAGCGTGAATATGGTTAATATCAATTTAGTGAAGGAGTTTAAGGAGCAATTTTAAGTATTTCCTCTAATGGTATTATTTTAGATGAACTAGTAATGGAATATTGAAATATATTACAAAGAATCTTAGCAAGAGAAAATTAGAATTGGTATATATTAAATCTGACGAATCAAGCCATATCATTATTCAGATACTTTAATATAATTTGATCCCAAAGATTAGTAGCTTTGATGAAATCTATCCCTTAGTTCGTAAAGCTACATATGTTATTCTTGGAGATATTCAAGCCAAGCGAGCTCATACTATTATGGACAATTGGATAGAAAACTGATTGGGAGAAAAAAGAAGATACAACCTTATGGAAATTTGATCACTACCATTGTAGAAATTTGATCACTACCATTCTACAACATTATCATGTTACTTTGGTCGATGAGACATATATTCAGCATCATTATGGTTTTATGTTTGGTACCAAAGTTGTTAAAGCCATGAAGATCCATGCCATTCTTTGTGAGATTCATGTTGAAACTTCAATGTATCAGCCCATTTTGCCTGATGTTCCTTCCCCTTTATAGCATCCAGCTTCTCCATAGCCTCCCACTCCCTTAAGAGAAGACCATATTATATCTACACTTAAGAGATAGGTGTTAATACCCTAAGTAATGATTTTGATGAACAACATATAAACATTGCTACCGACATATCTCCAAGTTGTACGGTTTTCAGATATATTATGTAAACACTCTACAGAGGTAAACAGGAACTCAGTGGAATCAAATAAATTATGCGTTTAAGGATTAATCAGAGCAAATGAAAGAACAAAATTGATTGAAGAAGAATTAAATGCAAGTGTTGTAATGATACAGATATTTGAAGTAATGAGTGGTTGTTTCAATCTTAGAATCTTTATTAAAGACCCCATAGCGGTTATACTTGAAGATCATCAACATTTGACCTCAATCAAATCACAAAATATCCATAAATATGTAGAACTTTGAAATAAAAAAATTTCACAATTATGTTGACATATCCCCCAAGTTAGCTAACATATCGACTGTTTTTCTATTTTTTAAAATTCAAACAAAGGGATTTTCCTTTCATCCCTTCACGAATGGACATGTCTCTTCAACCATTATATAATGGCTTAGAAAACGAAATTTAACACATAACATTCTCATTTCTCTTACTCTTTCATTTCCATACTTTTGTGACAAAGATCTATTACATATTCTTATACTCTCTTTGCAAATCCATACTTTTTCACTCTAATTCTTCAAGGATTTTCACACCACACTAGATCAGAGAATTTGTACTCGAATACATATTATTCACTCTCTAATTTCAACATTCTTAAATTCATATCACTCTTTCTCTGATTTCAACATACTTGAATTCATATCATTCTCTCTCTAATTTCATCTTATTATTCCTCAAAGAGTGCAGAGATACATTGCTGTTAGAGGTCTATAGGATCAATGTACTGAATTTGTAAGAATCTGTATTGAAGATGCGACTACTTGTCATACTCTACTATTGATTATAAAGAGAAGAAGGCATTCTTTTAGCCTGTAAAATCAAGAAGGTGATCTTATAGCCTGATAAATCAAGAAGGTACATCTTATAGCGCAATCAATTATGATTGTAAAGTTGTTCTTGCCACCCATGAAAAGAAAGTGGTGACAATGAAATTCCGTATGGTGCAATGCAGGACTGGATGTAGGGTTAGATATCCGTACTAGTACAAAAATTCCTAGTGTTATTTATTTTATTGCATCTTATTTTACTACTTACTTATTGTGTGATTATTTGTTTTTGTTTATAATTTGAGCAGATAAAGTTTTAAACTCATAAGTAAGTTTTAAATAGTTGAAATACACACATTACCTCCTTTGGTGTATAAATATCTTAAAATCAATTCTGCATTGTGTTATAGACAACTTATTTTCCCACGACAGGAGTAGCTGATTCCATTGGTTATGCATGGACTGACAAAATAGAAGCAGGGGCATAGTTTATTAGATCTTACTAGTTTGATTGTATGGCTCTGTACGTACAAGACAGAGTGGTGTTGGGACTATTAATAAGGGTAGCGCTTTGTAGCCTCCTTTTATTTCAGATGAGATAATCTTCTCCCTACCATCGGCACATGAATTTTAGGCAGGAGCTCATGGTAGTGATGCACCTAGGCCATCCTTTCAGCGTCCTACCAGTATCACTGAGATAAGTGCTATTGTACGAGGACCTAGGCCACTCTCCCATTCCTACTCCAACACTGGGCCGGCGTCATAGCACATTTACAGAGTCTAATCATAGTTCACCTACCAATTATAGATCCCCTATTGTTGATAAGAGCTTTGACTAATCATCATGTCCAAAGTTAGTACCTTTGTTTGATTGTTTTTCATTCAACATATTAAACTTTTGGGGAGTATTCTGTTTTTGTATGTGCGTATTGTGACATTCAATGATTTTGTTCAGCACTGTGACATTCTATGACATTATGTTTCATGTTATTTTGACATTCAATGATTGTGTCTTGTGTTCAATGATATGCAATCTGGAGTATTGTGGTCAATTTTCTTCTTTTTATGATGACAAAGGAGAGGAAATACATATACATACACATATACATACATGCATACACACACACATATATATATATATATATATATATATATATATTTGTGTGTGTGCGTGTGCAAGGATTGGGTACACCTTATTTTTTTCTATGTCTCAAATTCCTTATTATTTCAACCACATATTTCAACTTAAATTATAATTTCTCGATCCTACCACTTATAATTATTTAAATCAAAAAATGTATTTGCCACTTATATAATTATTGAAATTGAAACATATGGTTGAAATCTAGGAGATTTGAGTTATAGTCGATCCTAGTCCTACACACACACATTATATATTCAGGGGGAGTGTTTCATGTAAAAAAATTATGCATTGTCTATGTTTGCATGAATGCATATAATAAGTTGTCATTATAAAAAATAGGGAGAATGTCAAAGTAAAATTTCATGGATTTTGATGACTGCAACTTCGTACATCATCCAAAGAAGAAAAATATAAGAGGCTATATCAACAGAGCTATATATTGAAGTGGATAATGCTTGCAACCTTATCAGATTATCGGCGAAAGAAGATTCCATTGAAGAATTTAACATTGTGAGTCCATAGTCAAAGGCGTAGCATGTTAAAACTCACAGGAATCTCATTGTAGAATTTCGGGGATTTAAAGTTTCTCAAAATAATTTTCAAAAATAGTTTAATATTTCTAAAAGCCTCCTTTTAAAGCTTCATATTACTTGAAAAAACGTGTACACTGATGGGGAAAACCAACGCACCAACGAACGCACTTTTTTAGGAATATGAAGCCGTAAGAAAATTCAAAAATCGCATTTCTTCAAATGGTCACGGTCTCTACTTTAGAATTTCATGGTGATATTTGTTGAATATGCGAGTATATGATTTTTGTTTGATGATAATAAACATATATATATATATATATATTCATTTAAATGTATTTATTAATGCACTATTTTATTTTTCACATAATTAAATAAATATTTGGTGAATAAAATAAATAACACGGAATTCAAATTCAAACAGATATTTTATTCAAACAAATATTTATTACAATTTTGAATAGTACAAATTCAAGCTCTCACTATACATATATAACTTTGATTACAATACAAATTCAATTACATCACAATCTATCATTTACAAATACACCTCATTACATATCGTTCATTCACTCGTAATTTATCTTCAACTTTATTCCAAATCGAATCCAGCATCTGAGCAATCTGCAAAAATAAATACTGACGCGGTAAAATTAAAATGGAAATATTTTTGCAGTATAAAATAAAATGTGAATTTTGAAAATAATATTTGCCTCAGTTATTTGGGTTGTTCGTCATCATTTAATTTCGAATTCATCATACACGAATAGCTTGTGACATGCACAGTGTACCACTGTACATGCCACAAGGCCGTGCACACCGATGTATACACTTGATAAAATTACAGGGACAGGTGAGCACAAGAAAAACCCAAATGAAAAGCCGGTTCAACTCAAGTGCAATAAAAATAATGTCACAATATCAGCACAAGGTGAAACCCGATCTTTAAGCTGGATTCAACACAGGTGCAGTTTGAATATACAAGTTTAATAAAATCGTCAGGAGCAAGCCAATCAAAGTGTACACATGAACCAGAATAGTTCGATTCAAGACAGTGACTCAATCAATATGATATGCAACCTGGACCACATAACATCAAAGAAATAGATACAACTTCAATGACTCGACACACAATAAACTGCACCAGACCAGGCACAAGCTAGAAGTTCATCATGCTCACAAGTTTAAGGCATAGTGCTGACTTACAAACACACTTGAAATGACAACTGGAAACATGAATGTACAGACACCATGAAATCAAGTGAACCAGTAAATAAAACAATTACAAGACTCACAATGCAACTGGAAAGAAAATTGTCTCAAAGTAAATACACTGCCTCAAAGCAAGTAGTAAGACTACATCAGTCAGACATCAAGTATATGTGGAACACATAAAACAGTGATGAACCATTTCATGTCGAACAAGAGAAAGTCAAAGACTAGGCACCAAGTATACAGTGAACCAGACCAGTTTATAAATACAAGTCAAACTCAATGAAGTACATCAAACCAGAATAGCAAGTGGAATTAACCACACAAGAAAAGCTTGACCAAGTGGTAAACAAAAAACACATGAAAATGAACCAAATCCTTATGTAGTGAACAGAACAACAACAATGATGAACCAACAGAGTTTGAGTTTCAAACACAACAACTTGATGCATCACTGTGACACAGTTATAAGCTAAAATGCACACTTCACTAATCCAGACAGCATGAACAACATGAATGATCAAACACCAATGAACCAAATAAGTGTACAGGTCTATGACAATATCAAGTGAAGGCCACAACAGCTCAAATGAGCAATCTCAAACATGATACAGTTACAATATGGTTGCAAGTGAATGCAACATTTCTACAAGACATACATATATATCAATGAAGCAGTGCAGCAGTAAATGGCAGCAACTCTAACTCAAGTCAAGCTACATGAAGACTAACAGTAAGCAGTGTTGAAGACATAGAGGATTAAATCAAAATCGTGAAGATGCAGTAGGTCAAAAATCCAAGCATCAGGGTGAGTATGCTACAGATATGAACACACATATATATGCAGTGCAACCTCGACTAACAGGTTCAGGTAGACCAGTGAACAAAATAAGTATGCACATGAATATGTCCAAGACACAATAGTATGAAAGTCATGATATACAAGTGAGAAAATGACCGAAGTTAGGCAATGTCAACAACCACGACAACAGTCAAAAATTCAACCAGTCAAAGCAAATATCAGAGCCGTGATGAACAAGGTGTCAAACAAATGAACAAATCAAACAAGCCATGGTGGCCACGAAATTAATCAACACCGTGCTAAATAAGTAAACAAATTATACGACTTTGAATGAGTCAGTAATCATTATCAACATCCAAACAACATCAAACGGCCGGAACAAAGTAAATGATGAATTCAAATAAATTTATACGAACGAAAATATAGGAATTCGAATCCTATATAAACCCAAATCATCACCGGCCGAAAATTCATTCGAGTTCGAGAATAACTGATAATAGTAAACCAATAACTCGAATCATCGATCGAGTTCAAAACAATCAACCAGAAAGGAAAAAAGGAAAATAACATACCAATTTTAATTCGAACTCGATCGGATTGAAGTAGCCGAAAGCAATCGACAAAGAGAAGAAAGGAATCAAAGCTTCAGAATTCAAGCGACGGCTTCAATTTTCACAAGCCCTAATGTCGTACATAGGAACAAACAACAAAGGAAAAGGATACAAGGAGGTGGGACAATAAAGGAATAAAAAGGGATAATATTTCACTTGACAAAAGTTTGGGCCGACTTCTATATGCTATATTTGGGATTAATTTTTAATAGGTTTTGTGTTTAATTTGATTTTATATTTGTATTTCCTCTTTGAACATCTGTAATTTCTAGTCGTGTGACTAGGGGACAAACTACGTGGCATAGTTTGAGAATTCACAACTCAGTGGCTGAGTTGTGGCAGAGTTTTGAGCATAGAGTCAAGGCTAGTCGATAGCGGGTGTCGTTAGTTTATGTGTGCAAGTGTCTGACTGCTTAATTTCTAGTAGAAACCTTGGGGTCAGCACGTAGGCAGGGTTTTGCCGAAGCTGGGTAAATTCTGTGTCGTTCTATTTCTCCATTTATTATTCTGCTATTGTGAATAAATAAATAAATTTGCAATTGCAAGCAAATGAAAGTGAAATTGACTGTTAAAATTCATTTCGAATTTGTAAGTAATCACAACTGGAGTTGGAACTGAAAATTGATTTGTGACAAACAAAGTGAAGTATTAAACTAAAATTAGTAAGTGAAGCTAATTGATGAATTACCAAATACGTAAGGTTTAAAATGAATTGAATCTAATATTTATAGATGAAAGTAAATTGAATTCATATAGAATTGGAAATCCAGTTTAATATAAGTGGTTATAAACTAGAATAGTGAATTGAAAATAAATTTTTGGAAATGAACAAAAGAATAAAACTGAAATTGAAACTGGACATTGAAAATCAATTTGAATTGTGTTCGAAGTGAACTAAAGATAATAAAGGTGGAAATGTAAAAAATGGTTTGAGATTACATGAATTGGAATTTGTAATGAATTAGTAAATGAAACTAATTTAAAATAGTGATATGAATCAGTTGTGAATGAAAGATAGTCGATAAAAATTCAATATTCAGAAGGTAAATTAAATCCAAATTACATTGAAAGTGTAAATTGAATTCAAATGAAATTGAAAATGTAAGATTGAAATAAGATGAATATAAAACTTCAATAATGAAGTAGAAATGGTATAAGAAGTAAGCATTGAAATTTTGTAAAGGAATGTGTAAAATAAATTTGAATGTTGTAATTGGATATTATGGATATCAGGATATATAGGTGTGTTAAAGACAAAGGATAAGTTGGATTTTGATTCCGAAGATAATTTGAAATTGCTCGACAAAAGGTTTGTATTTAAATTTCAGTATGAAATTTGGTGATTTTCTTGTCCAGCCGCTTGGCTTTTTGTTTTCTTTTTGAATCTGGGGGCATGTGGTGCCATTATGTAGTCGTACCGAGCTAGCCGCGCAAAGGAGATGCATGCGAAATTTTTCGAAAATTTAGGGAGTTAGAAAAATTTTGAGAAACTTTTTGATAATTTAAAATTTGAATTTAAATTAAATTTGAATGGCTAAAGAAACAATGTTGTTTGGAATCTAAGGAAGATTTTGGAAAGTAGTTGAATCAATAATGGGTTTTAAATAAAAGGATTTGTTTTGACAAGTTGATAGAACTATTGGGTT
Source organism: Allium cepa (assembly GCA_030765085.1). NCBI lineage: Eukaryota > Viridiplantae > Streptophyta > Magnoliopsida > Asparagales > Amaryllidaceae > Allium > Allium cepa. Next base: position 988,434,126 of record CM060929.1, on the reverse strand, counting down.
TTGGGAAAATATAAAACGGGTTGAGGATCATTCTTCTTAATTAGTAATTTTGGGACGAAATTCTTTTAATGGGGGAAGGATGTGACGACCCGAAAATTTTAAACATTTGAAATCGTAATATTTAATTGATTTTTAAATATTTGAATGATATTTTAACTTGGGTTTCAAATATAACTCTGAATTTGGCAAATAAATTATTGAATTTAATCATAGAAATTTAGGTAAAATTTTTAAATCTTCAATTTTATGCTGATTAAAAATAATTTGATGGTTTGAAAAAATTATATTGATAATACTGGAGATAATAAAACTTTTAAAAGTTAATTTAAAAGTAGTTTGTTCAATTTTGAATTTATATCATTTATTTAAAAATAGCCCTCCGAGGCACAGTCTCGGAATTCGACGAAACCAGTTCCATTGGATCCGTAATATTGTATTATTATCGGATTTCAATTTTCGTAATGTTTGGAGTTGTCATTTGGCCGTACAATAAGCAAACGCGTTGAAAATTAAATCGAAATTTAGTTTAACTTCTGGGTCCAAAAAAAGCTTTCTTTTCCATATGATCGAATTATGACTCGAAACTTATTTCATTGCGTTCAGAATAGGGGTTTAACATTATGAACGCCAAACAGCACGCCTCGATAGGAGTTCAAAATTCATAATTATTTTAAACGAGATATTTTGATTATAGTATAACATTTAAAACATCAAAGTCAAACTCTATTATCTCCTATAATCGGCCTATCTTATACTAGAAGCCACTATTCTCCAATCTTATAAAGCATGATGCCTTATCTCCTTTTTGGAGATCGAAAACATAAAAAAATGTAGAGAAAAAAAAGACGAATCAAAACCCAAAATCACGATTTTTCCGTTGGAAAAAAAAATGTGCGATCGAGTTCAAAGGCAAGCGATGTCGCGATTAAAAGAAGGAGAGGTGATTGATAGCTGCTGGTGATAGGGAGGCAACAACGACTTTGGCATCGTGACATGGCTAGATGAGGGCAAATCTTAGTCGCGATTCAAGGAGAGGACGGTGGATGGCCACGATAAAGCGTGCAAGCCTGGATGCTGGCGTAGTTTCGAGCGGTTGCATCTTGGAGGCAGAGTAGGCAATTATCGGCAGTTCGTTGTCAATTTATTTGGGTCGACCTCGATTGCGAGGTAGGGTGGAGCATGGAGCTACTATTCACGTTCTAGCATATTTGGGAAAGGACGACGCTGGGGGGTTTTCGTGGTTCGAAGACTCGTTCACGAGCTAGGCTCGACGAAAAAGGGGCCGTTCGATCGGAGTTAGGGCTTAGGGGTGGGGCCGTGTCGTGGGAAATAGCTGGAGGCGGTAAGGTGAAGTCCTATCTCGATTTTAGATTCTGTGGATATATAATAAAAAAATTAATATATAGTAAAATAAATGCAGAACTCAGTAAATGAATTTTTGAAATTTATGCTGCCTCTTCAAATACTAAGTTACTATCAGGTATAAAATAATTAGTTTTGATTAATTCTATGTATATAAACGTATATATGAATAGTTACTGAAAGGTATTTTAAAAAGGGAGCATTGGTTTAGAACTAAATTTTTAGCTGATTAGAAAACTAAAAAAGGAAATTTAGTTCAAATTTAAATTTCTAGTTAAATAAATTAAAAGAAACTGGTTTAGAATGAAATAATTGGATAATTAAAATTACCAAACGAAAATTGATTATTCGATTGTTTCGAATATTAAAAAATTGTATAAATATTTATACTAGGTCAAAATCTGTAAAGAAGCAAGCCGGTTTGGAAATGTATTGCAAGCATAGGCAAAGGTGAGATCTTCTCACTCAACCAAATATTGTTCTGATTTAAATTTTGAATAGTTAGATTTAAAATTGATTGACTATGTGCTTGGATGATTGATTTATAATAATTTATTCACTGGATGATATTATATATATAGTAGTATATAGTATATTAGAGTGATTGATTTCCCGCATTATGTAGCGGATGAGACCCTATGCGCCGCATAATAGTGGATGGCATTTTATAAATCCCATATACCGCGATATTCCATCTCGAAGTGGAATGGGTATTTAATCGTTGTGCTAACATCTGTGGATGCAGGGAAAACAGGTTGAAGGGATCCAAGTGGATTCCTCAAATATTTGAATTAATTTCAGTATTGTGTATTGATTATTTATAATCTGTGTGTGACTATTTGTGATTGAAACTATTGAAAGCTTTAATTTAGCCAAATATTTTTGGTATCGTAGGAGACCAGAAATAAATAAAAATTGAATTTTGAAATTTAGTAGAAAATTTATAGTAAATTAATTTTAGAAAATTAAATAAATTCAAAAGAAGGAATTTGTTTCAAAAGAAAATAAATTTGGTGTTGAAATAAACTTAGAAATCAATTTTGGAAATTGATTTAGCATTTGAAAATAAATTTGGAAATCAATTTAGAATTAAATTCGGTGCTGAAAATGAATATTTGGAAATCGATTTGAAAATCATATATAAATGGATGTTTTGAAATTTAAATTCACAATGGGAACTTATAAAGGAAAGGGAAATTTGTTTTAAAAATAAACTTTTGGTTATTTTTTAAAAAAATGTGAAAGGAATTTACGTATTCAAAACGTAAATTTAAAATAAATCAAGAAAGATTTATTAATTGATTTGAATGAACCATTTTGAAATGAAAATTGTATTTTCCTTGGAAAGTTGAGTATGATTTCGAAGTAGCTTATAAATATAAACTGAAAATTTTTAAGGATGGTTTTAGAAAGGATACCTTGGATAAATTATTTTATTAACTGGTTTCAAATCTTTAAAGTATGGATTTATTTAATTACTTATAGAAGGGATTATTTTAAAGATTAAAATTGATATTTGTTTTAGGAAATGATTATTTACATAGTTATACCTTATCTACTAATTTTATTTTAAAATTAGTTGGGACTTAAAATCTTATATGTGATCATTATAATGTTTTCATAACCAATATTTTAAGTAAGTATTTAAGATGGTTTTATTTTAAATGTTCCAAGAATATTTTGGATAAGTGATTTGAATTATTTTAACTCGGCATATTTCCAGTGGAAATGAACAAAAATTGGGAAATATATTCCGCGTAAGGGAAATGATTTGAAATTTGTTTTCAAAGGATTGAAATGTGGGAATTGATTTGAAATTTGTTTTCAAAGTGTTGAAGTGTTAAAATTATATCTTACGAAGATATTTTGAAAATAATAATTGGGGAAAATTATTTGAAATTTAGCGATTGTTGTGAGTGATGATTGATAGTTATATAACCAACTATCAATATTGGCCTTTTAAATGGCATTAGAATTTCGATGCGACCGGGTGTCGAATTCCAAATGGATATTCGGAACCCACATCGAACCTTTGTGATTGTGATTGATCTTTTGTTTAAAAGATCAAGTGGAAATTGTTGTGATTTGTTTGAAATTTGAATGAACACTTATTTTTAAAAATAAGCGCTCATTATTCGGATTAGCCCGGAGAGGACTTTGTATCATAAAACCCATTCCGAATAACGATACGACAAAATGAGATTGCATTTGAAGATGGTGTTGAAGACCGGATATTTTCGAAAACGAAAGGATTACCTGTCAAATGTCTCTGCACCAGGTTGCTCCGGTATAGAGATTTTATCACCCATTGTGATGAGGATTCCGGACGTGATTTGTGAATATCCGGATTTGCAATGGCTTCTTTGAAAGTGCCTTCGGTTCCGTTCGATCCCGAAACAGACTTGTATGGATGTGTGTCTGACGTTACACTTTGAGATGTAAAGCTGGTTTCTATCAAAAACATTTCTATTGGTGGCAGAGAATTTATTCTCTTAGCTTAACACCCTTCTCTAAGACGTACGAGCTCAGAGGTTATGTAGTTGATGGTTACTAGTGATATATTCCCAATTTGGTAATGCGGCGTACGAAGTGCTGCTGATCATTTGTTAATCAAAGCATGACTTTGTGAAAAGTGTAGCTTTGTGGACGAGACTTCGTCGGACCTCACACCCTTGAAATGGTCGAAACATGAAAGATTCTGCAAGGTTATGAGGGTCGCGCCCTTTAGGGTACGTCATTTCATTCTGGAAAAGGGTAGTATCATGGTATGGAGCCCAGATATTTAACCTATATGGTTGCTGCAAATCTATTGCTCTTTGTGGTTGTTCCTTTGGGTTTGAGGATCCTTGGATAGAAGTCGCAAATGACCAGGGGATGACATACTCGAGTAGTAGTTACCTAGTTACAGAGGTAACCCGACCATGTATTGGCAGAGATCTGGGTAGGTTCTCGGGACGTCCCTCCAGAGGCGTACCCATGTGGCAATAGGAAGTTCCTTAGCCTGACCATTTGTTGAAAATCCAAACTCCAATACGCGCCTTGTACGATTTTAGTTGCATAACCTTCCATTTACTTATGGTGGCCACCACTGTTTAGATGGTAGCTATAGTAGGCATAGTTCGGAATGTCTATGCTGGTAAGATTAATATTATACTTTCAAAATGTTTTATGCACTATGCGCTAATAATATTAATAATATCAAAGGATTTTGCGTATCAAGCATGTTTGACTATCATAAGGAGAAATCTCCTCCAATTCTGCGTTTGCATTGTGTGTGTGGCGGGAGGCCTTAATGGTAGTTTCATTTTCCAAAAGCATAGCGAATTTCTTTTTATTTTCTTTGTGAAAAAATAACTGTTTTTTAAGATCTCACACCAGTCGCATGACTGAATTGGAGTTTATTGTTCCCTTTCTAAACTCTGGATGCCCATAATTTTCCACACGGGCATCCTAGAGTCAGGTTATCATTATTCTGGAGCGAAGTCAAAAAAGAGATGCTGAGGAGATCGGGAGCAAGTTGGATGGCGAAGCGTATCATTAGTATATGTTATATTCTTTTCCGCTGTTTGTTGTTGTAACACTCTGATAATGTAATGTGATGTAATGTAACAACTGATATAGTTCTTTGTTTTAAAGATATTCATTTATCTATTATATTTGTTCCGCTACGATATGTGAGATTCTGTTATTGTTTTTTATTCTTCTTCTATCTTCTTCTTCTTAAACCCTAATGGTTCGGTTTTCCGGCATTCGATGGTGCGACATTTGATACAGTGGACGTATTAATGTCGACTTTCGGACGTAGAAAAATCGGGTCATTACAGCTATTATCTGTGCTGCTATTTTGATATATCTGTGTTAAAAATATTTTATAAACTTCCGCGATAATTTTTATAATTAATAACATCACCCTATTCAACCCCCCTTTAGGGTGAAATCGATCTTACAATATTCACTTCTGTTTAGCAAATTTTTTTAGCATCTATATATACATATTGTTTTTGAAGAATTGATAAATTGCTTTCTGTTCTGACCCTCTAATTTTCAAAAAGGCTATTGAATTCTAAAGAAGTCACAATCAACGCTCTTTCAATTTGTAAATCAGTTCTCTGGTTACTATATGTCCAAAAAACTATTATTCCTTCAATTCCAAAAAGATTCTCGTGAGTTATAGGACCATTGTACTAAAGTCTACAAATCATTATATTGAGATACTATTGTTATCGAAGAATGTTTTCTTTCTAAGTATTTTAAAAGAATTTTTTAACAGCTTAAGCATCGTGTAAACCTTTAATTCCAGGTGAAGTAAGGGCGTTGGCTACTAAAAAGCTAGAATAGAGATTCTGGGACTGGACATAGGAAGGTGATCCAAACCAGTATAAAAATCCTAGTGTGCTATTTTATTTTTACTATTTTACTTTTTCTAGTTAGTTTACATTATATATATTTATATATTCTATTAGCTTAGCCATATACATGATCCACTATAATTTCAATAGGTATGGACTAGAGATTCAAAGAGACATTGCTAGCTAGAGTAAGTTATGGAACCATAACTATATATTGCTATGATTATCTATCCAGTATTTTTCTTATGGACTTATTATACTTTTTGTTGTTCATGAGATATATTATTTTGGGGTTTCTTATCATTTAAACTCCATATGTTTAGAGTGTTATATATTATAATGATGGAAATATTGTCTACAAATTATCATGATATTGATAGCTTGCATATATGTATTGTATTATTATATTTTATCCTTCGGCTATGAGATACGAACTTGCGATTGATAAGCTCTATTTTCTTACTTTTTAGCACCCTTAAAGTCATTATTTTTGGTACTTGGGGATTTAGATGTCGTTGTGCATGGATATTTAGGTATTACGAATGATGGGCCAATACATTTGGTATTAGAGCTTAAGTTACCCGAAAAGAAATTTGAGCAATGTTGAGAAAGCGTATTTGTGTACCCTTACCATATAAGTACTTAAACATGCACTGTTTACCCTATGTATTTCAGTGCTCTCAAGGAAGTTTCTAACGTATACTTCTTATGGATAAGGAAGAGACGACGTAAAAGAGAAATAGCAAGTGGAGCTAATGCAGATGCCGACAATAAGGCTATGATATCCACATGGTTTTGAAACACCTAACAGCTATGGCTCGAGGTACCCCTTTGGTAGGGATAGAACCAAATATTTCGGTGTGGGATAAAAGCGGTGTAGCTAAGGTTTACCTAAGCCATTAGCAGCGGACTTCTTAAGAACGTGTCAAGGATTTATAGGCTGAAGCATAATGCCGTACATGGGTACGGAGACTATTGCTGAGATCCAAGCTTGAATCTAATATTGCGATCATATATTCAATAATATAGCACTTAATGGCACAATGAGGCATACATTTGCTTCAAGGAATCTCCATAGGGAAGCTCTAAGTTGGGAAGTAGCAGTTATTGAGGTACAAGAGGAGGAAATAACTTCAAGCACCGATTTGAGACTTAATTCATCTCAAAGGCCGAGAGAGGAACTAAGCTTGAAGTATTTATCAACCTTGGCCAAGATAATCTTTCAACATGGGATTATGTAAGAAAGTTTAACGTCTATATAAGTTTTGGATGGATCTGATCAAAACTCCATTGAAGAAGGCTTCTATGTTTGCAAGGGTTTAAACCTAATTATTAATCCATGTTTTAGGCTAAATTACTATGGAGCAACTTTTGAAAATCTTGTAGAAATATCTCTTCTCTATAAGGAATCTAATGGAGTTATTAAGGTAGCGCAAAAGTTAAAGTAAAATAAAGCAACAAAAGGAAACCAAAAGAGGGTGAGATCATATCTACAATGGGAATATTGCCAAGGATTGCAAAGTGGATCTCATAAAGTGGAAGTGTTTAATTATGACCAATTTTAGGCACTATAAATGGGAGTGCCTATTACTTTCTAAAGGAGGTCCGAAAAAGGTCTATGCTATTAGAGCAGCTATGAGACAAGTGGGCTTATGTCTTAAGAGAATGGAAAGAACTTCATCTTGGAAGGTTTGATTTATATTTGTACAACACATATATTTAAGTACTTTTGGTGCCGAGGCTTCATATTGTTTTATATCCAGTTGATTAGTTGGTAGATTGCATTTGGTTCAATACTTTATTTGTAAACCCCTTGTTGTACCAAATCCCTTTAGGGATATATAGTTTGCTTAAATGTGCCAGTAAAGAAAAATGAATTCAAGTTTTCTTGTGATGCATTCGTTATCAGGTTTCGAGGTACAATCTTAACTTGGGTATGAATTTGATGAGTGAACACAAAACAGTGCATGATTGTGCTGGGCGATGGGTTAGAGGTGTAAGTGTAAAGTACAAGGGCTTGACACGGGTTGTGAACCAAAAACTCCATCTTGAAAAGCTAACTGTATTCGTTAAACACTTCCCATTATGAGTTACCATCGATTCCTAAAATTTACGACTTTTTCGATGAGTTTGTGGTGGTTACAGTTTACCTTCCTAATGAGAGACTAAGTTTCATATTGATGTTGAGAAGAATGCCGAGGTGGTGATTATGCCTATTACGTGCATTGCAATGAGAGAGTGAAGGGAATTGGAAGTGCAAACCAAAGAGTTGCTATGGTCGGGCTTTATTTAAAGTAGTACATCAAAGTGGGAGGGGTGTATCGATTGTATTTGCCACAAAGACCAGTGGGTTGCTGAGCTTTGCATCGATTATAGAGAATTAAATATGTTGACCCGAAAGAACCAGTATCCATTTTTGCACATAGATGTCTTGATAGATAACTTAGTGGCACAAAATTTTTCTTGCAATTAGATTTAGTGACGTGGCTCCATCAATTGAGTAGCGAAGGATAGTGCATCAAAGACTATTTTTAGGACCCCCGATGGATCCTATGAGTGGAAGGTCATGTTGTTTGGGTAGATTAATGCTTTGACATATTTTGCTGACTTGATGAGCCATGTTTTCAGAATGCAACTTAATAATTTTATGGTTGTAACACCCCACTTTTCTTAACATCTAAAATTTATGACAAATGCCATGAAAATACGCTTGGACAATAATCTCGGATGTAAAAGACAGTGGGTCGTTGGTTATATAAATCATAATCTCAAACTATAAACAAATCGGGAAAATATAATGGTTTAAAAAAAAGACCAGGGTCTAAAATCCATGGCAACCTTCTATGTTCTGTCTTCTTCTTCTTTTTCCCATCCAGCTAAGAACTTTCGTTATACATCGCACAAACATTTTAATCCCAATTTTCGAAATAGATCTAATGCAGAAGTGGTTAGGGATTCACGTCCCAAAATTCAAATCCAAAATTCTTGATCTACTTGGATACCAAAATTGAAAACGGGATTGTACTCTTATAGGTGTGGGATAAAAATCATAAGGCCAAAGACTAGGAATTCCATTCGCTGCTTTAAGTGTAGAGGTGTTGGTCATAAGAAGATGTCTAGTTCATTGGTTTCAAATCCCTTTCAGATTTCAGAACTCTATTCCATATTCAAAACCTCCTCTTGTGAAACCAATGTGTTTAAAATATCACCATTACAATTTTTGTTTTAGAATTCTTGAAGATAAGAGTTTTGTATCTTGGAAGTTGTGTAGGGAATAAAGAGGAGGGTAATTATCTTTTTAACAAAATGTTATGGCATTTTGATTGTTTAATTGCTAATAATATTGGAAAGTGTCCAAAATAAAGGAATAGAGATGGATTCGACCCCATGAATTTATGAAAAAAGTAAACACTTTTCAAGATAGGGTGACTACACAGTGGAACGAAAATGTTGATTTGTAGTTAAACGACTCTGTTGATGATGGTCATACTGACATAATGTGGTTGGATCTAGTTGTTAAAGGTTATAGTCATAAAATTATCCCGCAACGTCCTCTTCATAATAATGAAAAAGGCGGAAATGATGAAAGTAAGGAGAGTGATGACTTTAAAATGGTAGTTATACATAAATCTAAAATAAGGAAAGAAAAAGACATAGATGTCATTGTGTATAATAAATTTGATGTCTTAACCCTAGTAGAGTGTTTGAACAAAAAAGGGCACAAACACCTAAAAAGATTGTGTAGAGAATAAAAAGTGAAGAAACTAAATGAAAATGAGTAAGAAAAGTACACGCTACATTTATAGTGGTTCGGCTAATTTGGCCTACGTCCACTTAGTGATTTATGATGATATCATTTGATTACAGGCAGTTGTTCTTACGGATCGGTATAAATCCATTATGAGACGATATAAATCCATAGGTGATTATAGGAAAATAGAATAAGAGAAAGCCAGGGCAAAAAAATCCTTAGAAATGAGCCATACCCTCCAATTTATAGAAGGAGGAAGCCTAAAATCTTGCCCAAAAGATCTCCACCTCGTTTTCCATGCCACCGACCAATTCTCCAAGAAAATAGGTGGACATGTCATCAACAATCATGGATCAGCATCGATGCAACCTCTAGATCGGTACCGATCCATAATTTCTTCATATGGATGGTTTTGATCTTCTTGTCTTGGCTCAATTTATTGTTAGCTTCATGATTCCATAGTGGTTTGCAACATTTCTAGCTTGTTTCTGGGTTCAAGTTATGGATCTGTGGAGAAGTAGAGTTACCGATTCAAATGATTATGGAGATCGATAGAGAATTGCACGGGATTGACGAAACAATTACTTGAGGTAGGCCTCTAGCATCTAATAGAGTGCTTATCCTGTGGCTTTGCTTGCACTTGGTTTCTGGACTTCTGAGCCATATCTTAATGCTTACTACCTTGATAATCCCAAGTTCGATTCGTCCAGTCTATATTGTCTGGTCAAAAGAAGGATAACACTTGCCCCCTAAAGTACATCTTATTTCAAACATGATATGATTTGAATCGAGACCAGTCGAGATTGGTGTAAAGAATTCCACTCTATTTTCAAATGGTCGTTATCCCTCCTGCGAATCATTTCCATGAAGAGTTATGTCTATAGTCATCCGTTGCGATGCTTTACCAATATCCGGTACTATAATCCCAGGATGCACTCTCATGACCTGTCATTCCAAGTTTAGCAATTTTGAAATAATTCCTTTTCTATATAGTCTAGGTTCTAATCTTATTTTCTTCAACTCTCGTCGTTCAAGGATCGATATGTACATGCACAATTTACACGTGCACGTTCTCGAGAATTCTCATCATCATACGCAAGTACCCATGTAGTTATACATATAGGTCATTGATATGGTAATTTTTTTTAAATTAAGACTTGATACCAATCTGTTTTCTTGGATCGGTACCAATTTGAGAGTTGGAGAAAATTTCCAACTTAAGTGCTTAAAAGTTCAAGTCCAAAAGGTTATATAACCCGCTCCTTTCACCTTTTCCTCTTCACATTTGCCTTACCGATCCAAAGCTTCAAGCCCCTACCATTAATTTTTTTAATCTTCATATTGAACTTCTGCCTTTATTCGAATCTAGGACCGTTGCTGCTCCACATCGCCAAAACCTATCCTCACTTGCCTCGCCGTGATTGAATTCTGTTCACCGACCCAAGACTCGACTCTCTTAAACCCGATCCAGTACTCGAGCCCTAAGTCATATAGAACTAGGTAGGTGATGAATTGGAATCACATATGAATAGAGGAGAACTTGGAATCACATATGAATATAGACCCTTGGTGAGATTTCTAATCTTTAATTCCACTTGTGTTCAAGCATTAACATTCCCATTTGCCAAACACGGTCTTTTGAGTTCCAAAGCATATCCAATGTATAGCCTTTAACATGAAGTTCGTTGAGATGGTCAGCAATGACGGTCACTCCAGACGATATTCAAAGATTAAAATGAATTGTCGTATAATATCATAAGTTTGAACTTCACGAGACTGCATGACACTACACTAGGATTAACTTTAATATGGGGGTATAGCTTATAATTTTCTTGATGTTGATTAGCTGTCGAGTTTTGTAGAAATGGAGCAAAGATGTTCCAACCATCTTGCCGCTCAAGCTGCAGGTCCATCTGATTCCAAGTACATTGAATCCAATCTTGAGTCAAGTTCAATTAGGACTCTATGAGATATGAACCGGTACAGCTGGCACATTAACAAGAAAATCCACAAGTCGAATAACATATTTCAAAATATCTAATATAGCCTGCAAAAGGGCCTGAAGTTGAACCTACTCCTAACACTCTCGAAGATGCTGTTCTTTTAGACAATCTCGTCGTTTTCGTTGCTTCAAAAATAGAAGAAAGATCGCTCCATAGAATTTGTGATAAGCATGGAATTCCATTTGAGGATATACTAATCCCTACTCATCATCAGAGAGCTCATGATCCCTAGACACGTTATACTGCTTGTAATAGATACATATCTCTGACAGGATGTGTTCCACTATTCAACCCATTCACTCATCAAGTTCTAAGTTTCATGAGATTAGCTTCGACACAACTACATCCAAATAGTTACGCCTTCCTTCTTGGCATGGACAGTGTCTTAGTTTAACATTTGCACCGAGTGCCCAGTGATGAGGATATTTGGTATATATGTAGTTTAAGAGCCAAAATGGAAGTCCTTCTTTGACTTACTTGGAACTGGCTAGTTGAAGAATTATCACCGGAACATGGAACAAACTCAGCTATTTCAAGAGTGGATGGTTTTTTGTTCGCTGTCCATCTGGGTTTGCACGTATATGGCTGTCCAGACGTAAGTTCCATTCCTTGTGATTATATAAACTTTCCTTATAATCTATGAGGTCGAATTATACACTTTTTGTTATTCAGATGTCCAGGTGAGTTCCGGTAGCACGGTGCTTGCAAATGTCGTTAGAGCTCTCATGGCACTCCCAGTAGAAGATAGATATATTGGAGTAATCCTCTCCAAAGGGAATTTATTAGCCCACAACTTATTGGAAACAAGACGCAACATGGGTTAAGTCCAAGTGGTCGACAACGATGACAATGATGATGGCAATAACTCGCCTAGAGGTAGATATATAAATACCGACGTGCCCTCAGTCCTGAGTTCAAGGGCAAGATAAAATGTTAAAGAAGAGGTAAAACACGTCGAGGAAAGCAAAATTGTAGGTGGAAATGATGAGGCTGGCCATGGCGGCAGTGATGTAGGCCATAGTCTTTGAATTAACAATCCAGAGACGACCAACAGCATGTTCCAAAGAAGATATTAGTTGGGAAGATTTCCAAAATGCAGACTTCTACATAACCTCCGCCAATCACAACTGCAGATAAAATTCCTTTTCCCTCAACAGATACATTCTTTAAGCTAGAGTCGATTCCTACCGAGTTCAGCTCCTTTGGTATTGGGAACATGAATTTAGAGGTTCTCGATTCTCCCATTCGCTTTGATGAGGACATCATTCCTACCAGTGTGGGAGAGATCACTCCTATGAGCAAAGCTTCAGTACACGATTCGTCGGAGGGATACTAGGACACTCAGGCATACATGCACCTCACGGCACTACATTGCACTGGACTAGTGCAACAATCCGATTTCAAGAATCGATTGATTAATAATTAAATAATATTAAATAATGAATTTATTTAGGGTTTGAATTAAGTAAATTAGAATTGTGGTGGTAATTTTGGAATTAAAAAAAAGAAACATTGGGCTGAATTAATAAATTTAGATAGTATAAATGTGAAGTTAATTAGCAAATGGTTTAAATAAAATAATTAATTGATTATATACGATTATGGAAAATTATTTATAATACATACATACATACATACATACATACATACATACATATATATATATATTAATTGAATTTTACATGGACTTATATGTTTTCATTCATAAACCAAATAAAAGTACAAAAGAAAGAAAAAGGAAACTAAATGGACTAAAGCCCACAACACCCAAACCCATTAACCAAAGCTCTACAACTTAATATCTGAACTTTTCTATTTTTGTTTGCTGAGGATTTCATTTTCCAGAGTATTCAATCTCTGGATATTTCTACTTCAAATATATACCCTGTACTTCAACTTTGAATCGTTTAGAAAAAAAATTATCCCCATACCCAAAACTCTATCACTTCATAATTCAAATGAAAATCCAAACAAAATTTACAAATTAAAATAACTCTAAATCGTAGCTTCTCAACATCTCAACACAAACTCCCAATCTAATTGTTAGAGCAGATCATCATTGGAGCGAGAAGTAATTAAAGCTAGAAGCAAAAGGAGGAACAATAGAAGAGTTCACAAGGCAAGTGATCTTCTTCCAACAAGGTAAGTACTCTTATATTCACAACTATGTCTATTACGCTCATCGCTAAAATGAGCTGAAACAAACATTTGTACATTGCTCTACATTCTTATTTCTATCCCCATTCTCATATCAAAAACAATTACTTAACTTGCTTATAGAGAAAATAATATAGGATAAGGAGTGTTTACAAAGAAGGAGGAGAAGGAAGGTAATAATAGGTGGAAACCCATAACCAACACTTTATCTACGGCCTGATTGACCCTCAAACCTGCTCGATCGGTCAACCATTCTTGGTAGATCGGAGCACTGGTAGAGGAAGGTTAGTGTCATCCAGTTCGTGCGATTGAGTGCCCGAAAGCGTAGTCATGCACATGCGCGTGTATAAGGTTAAACATGTACAGATATACGTATACATGAGTTCCCCTATGTTGTTTGCATTAATGAGTAAATTAATATGTTGGGTAGAATTATGAACATGTATGTTTTACTATCAGTTTGGCAATATGAAAGAGAAGATGCACAAATGTGTGAGTGAATGCAAATTATAGCCACGAATAATTAAACTGGAACCTATAATTGTATAAATATGATAATATAATAAACTAAGAGTGTGTGTATTCATATGGTATTTATGAAGGTGTTAGTGTCGGCATGTGGTGATGCGCATACGTTTACAGAACCGAGGAAGTTTGCATAAAATCCAGGACTTATAGAAACAATTTGCTGAAAATATATACATATCCAAATTGAAATCCACTTTATATTTGTGTTAAAATATAATATAATAAAACTGTTACTATGATAAATATACCCAAGCTTTAACACACACACACACATGTTTGTCCATTTGAGGTTGGATGTGTGTTTTTCGATGTGCGCGTGCATGCTCCATCGTCTTTTGCTTGTACGCATATCAATGAACAAGTGTGTCATGTGTGTAGGTGTATAGTGTGTGCGCGTGTTTCCACTGTCACGTCATGTGCTCTTGTGTATATGTATTTTTGACACACACCTAAGTGTGTGTATAGCGTGTGCAAGCCCGGCCCAACAGCAAGGCAAGCGAGGCCTTCGCCTAGGGTAACACCGTCGGAGATAGTGAAAGGGACAACAAAATGTTCCGGATGTTTTTATAAAAACTGAGTTTGTTAAGCAGCAGGACAACATATTTTAGAAATCATATCTAGTGTAGTGGTTCAAGCTCTTGTTTATGTATTTAACCACCTAGGTTCAATTTTTGGCATCAATTATTGATCTTAGTTTTTTTTCTTCATATTTCGTTTCCTTCAAAAGTGGGCCTAGGGCAGCTGATATGCGGAGGCCGGCACTGTGTGTGTGCGTGTTTCCACTGTCATGTCATGTGCTCTTGTGTATATGTATTTTTGACACACACACATATACACATATATGTATATGTTATGAGCTGTTGTACATCTTAAGTATTTGATCTCCTATTATTGTGTTAATACCTTGTTGTCGGTCTTGTTAGTTTAACTATTTCCACAGAAAACCTGTTGTTATTCTGTATACTATTACACCTAGTTGAACTAATATTAATCGAACACTTTTGGGTCCAAACTATTAGAATTTGCGTCATGTGTTCATAAATGGTTTGGGTTTCACTATACTTTCATCTTTTTTTTTTTTTTTAAAGAAAATATGTATAACTAAACATCACCAAAAGCTGTCAACAAGCCTGACAGGTAACCGTAAAAGAACAAAGACGAGAGAATACATGATCGGATCACAGAAATAACCAAAAGAGGAATACAAAAAACCACTAACAAAAAGATCCAGAAGGAGGTCTCCCAGCAGGCGCAAAGCAATCCCGAATAAGTCCAAAAACCCCCACTCCGACCAATATCAAAATCGAGCTCCGGCAAAGCCACCGCCCGATTCCGATGTATGGATACCACCGAAAAATAGATAGCGATCTACCAAAAAGACCGATAGAAGAACTAGAAGAAAACAACAGACAGCAACCCATCACCAGAAAGACCGAAACCCGAAAAGCAGAAACAGAAAACTCTAAGCAAGCTCCAAACAAAGAACGGACTGAGAATCACACACCCCATAAAGCCTCTACCTTGTCCAATAGAAGAGCTAGAACAGGTGATTGATAACAAATTCACTAGGCGACCAGAACGAAAGTTGACAGAACCTCGGAATGGACGGCCCCAGAATGCCAAGTAAACATCATCTCGAACCTTCCGAATAACAGATAGAGGGTCCATAGGAGTTTCGTCAAAAATTGCCTTATTCTGGGCACACCAAATGTGCCAGCAAATCAGACAAGGAATCAAACGAAAAACAATAGAACGAAGGGAACGACCAGCACGACGACACCACCAAGTGGACAGCAAATCAAAAGAAGAGTTGATGGAACCACGTACCCCCACTAAATTCCCGAAGTAGTTCCAGCAAGACCTGGCACACCATCCGATGAAAAGCAGATGATTCACCGATTCCGTCTCCCCGTTACCGCAGCATCTGCAACGAGAGACAAAAGGAATGCCGATCCGTTGAAGGTTTTCATCAACTGAGAGTCCATTATGGAAGGAACGCCACAGCAGAAGAGAGACTTTAGAAGGGATACGGACGTCCCAAATGAAAGAAAAAAAGGGAAGAACGGGCGATGGGATTCTAGAAGAGGACCAAGCCCTCCGAATAGAGAACGGACCACCATCCCATCCGGTGAGGCCGTCATGAGAGTCAACAAACACTTTGACCGATTGCATATGCTTCCAAGTCTCACTCGCGAAGGAAGGAGTACCGGAGAATCCAGAATCAGCCAGTCTCCGGTACTTAGCATGAAGAAATTGCGACCATAAGGAGTCGTTAGCCCCAAACCTATACCACAACTTGCAAGCGAAAGCCAAGCAGATGTCCTTCGGATTACGCAACCCTAACCCACCCTCACACTTAGGCCGGCAGATAACATCCCAAGACACCCAATGATGACGACGATCGTCACCCTTAGAACCCCAGAAGAAAGAAGAAGCCAACGAACGGAACGAACGAAAGAAAGAAGAAGTTGGGGTCATAGCGGCGAAAATATGAACACCCAAAGAGCACAAAACCGATTGGATAAGCACCAATCTACCAGCTTGGGACAGGATTGATGCATTCCACCGGATAATCCTCCCCCTAACCTTGTCCGAGAGGGGATCGAAAAGGGCGTTAAGTTTCCTCCCTCTGTATAGAACAATGCCCAGGTAAGGAAGAGGGAGGGAAGCAGCCCAGAACCCAGAAAAAGACTCGACCCACGAAACTCTCAAAGGACCCATGTCCTTTGCGTGAACGAAGCAACTCTTAGCCGAATTGACAAGTTGTCCCGAACATCTTTCGTACAATCGAATGAAACGAAGAAGGCGCCGAACAGAAGAACGACTACCGTTAGAGAAAATGACAATATCATCTGCGAAAGACAGAGAAGATACAAGCGGACATCCACCCGGAATGCCAAAGCGCTGAATTTGACCAAAAACCGTCAATGAGTGAATGCCACGAATGAAAGCTTCGGCCGCAATAACGAAAAGAGAAGGGGATAGAGGATCACCCTGCCGGATACCTCTACCAGCCTTGAAAAAACCATTGGCAGATCCGTTAACGATAACAGAAAACCAGCAGTTGGAAATGAGCCTCCAAACTAAGTCGATGAGAGTTTCAGGAAAACCGAAGGCACGAAGAACCTTGATGATGAAGAACCATGACATACGATCATAGGCCTTTTCCATATCAAGTTTGAAAAAAACGTTAGAACCCCTGACCTTTCGGTCAATCTGAGAAACGAGTTCTTGGGCTAAAAGGACGTTATCAGTGATCAAACGACCTTTAACAAAACCAGCCTGCGAGGAAGAAATAATACGATCAAGGTACGGAGCCAAACGAATGGCCAGGACCTTAGAAATGACTTTATTCGCGAAGTTACACAGACTGATCGGACGGAATTCCGATCACAACCTCGGATGATCACACTTAGGTATGAGGATCAAGTTAGTGGAAGACCAGCTAACGGGAAGATCGGCACCAGAAAAAAAATGTTGAATAGCCAAGCAGAGATCCGACTGGATGATGTGCCAGGTACAACAAAAGAAAGAACCATTAAAACCGTCCGGCCCACTGGCACTCTCCTTGCTGAGTGCAAACACACTGGCACGAATCTCCTCAGGAGAAGGCGGTAAAGCTAATCCGGCACTACCTTCAGCTGAAACAAGACGGAGAATAAAGGACAGGATGTCGGAAATCGGGTCCGACACCGAATATGTGAGTGTAGTTTAATATATATGTGTGAACTAGTCACATTTTGAAATGAAAACAATTATTAATTTAAATATTTTGTGCAAAGCTTGGGAAATGCTACCATAGTTTTGAAAACCGAACCGTAAATCGAATCGTGAAGACATATGGTTTAAAGGTTCGATAGGTCGAACCGTCAAAATCGTACATTTTTCCAATGGTGTAAGTTCTTCAAATATTATAAGTATATAAATGTAAATTACACACATGTATATAAATACATACATATATACAAGTGCAGCAATGCAATGTTGTGTAGACTTATGCTAACGCTTGTGCTTACAGACCCATCAAGCACGAAAATAACATATTCATTATTAACTAGAGTACAAATATATAGTGATCACATCCGTAAGAATCCAAATCATAGGAGCAGCTCAAATCACATTAATAACAATGCGGTGCTCTCACAAATTTAAACTTCAACGATTGGCTCGTGCAAATTCAAAACGACAGACTTCATAATAAATTATATAATTTAAATTCAACAAATTAAATTTCTTTACTTACAGGCGGTGGTGCATCAGATAATTTAGTGCTGGCAAACATAGCGATGGGTTTGTAGTTTTCGATTTGAGAATTTGAGATATAGGGTTTGGGAATTTTGGATAAATAAAGCTGTTGCGCAGGAGAAGCATTCTAGGTTTCTGGCTTTTCACGGTTTGATCGATTGGTTGGATCTCGGTTATGCGACTGAACCAACGGTTCGTACATGCTGAAGGTCTGAAGCTTCTTCGGACCGTCGACACTCACGGCCGACGGTTAACCATGGTTCGACCACGGTAAGGTCCGGTCATCAAAACACTGACGACTACTGATATTTATACATATAAGATAGTACTACATCTGGATTTTTCATGCACGCATGTCTTAAGGGACTTAAGGTGCTTGCGTGGATATACGTGTTAGGGTGAGTGTTTGTGGAAGTTATTGAGTGAATGTGTGTTAACTAGCGTGTGCATGTTCATGAGCATGTTGTGTGTACTAGTGTGAGGCTGCGTTTCTGGCATGGGAGTGATTAAATTTTGTGAGTGATTTATGTATACTATTGCGCGCGTATTGTTATATATATTTCTAAGTTTGGATACATGTTCACCTGTTGTTACACACACACACACACACACACACGAGTACAATGGCACGTGCGATGCACGTGCGCAAGAGGAAATGGTGTTAAGAATCGGTGGTTGTGACGTTTTCAGAATTTTATGAAATGACTGTGACGTGTACGTAATGTTGTGATTAGTTGTTGTAACTGTTTTCCCTCCTTCTTGTTCCGGGCTTGAGACCGGCATCAGCAGTAAGCTGACGGCGGAGTTAAAAACGTTTTGTAAGGGATTTGTTTATGTGAGTGGAAAGTGGGTTGGAATAGTAAAAGAGGGAATTTTTGTCAATCCAGTTTTGTATTTTGTAGAAGTTGTAGCTGAATATATGACCGAAAAACAGTAAAATGGAGAAAAACATTGTAAGCGAAGATATTACTCATATGTGGTCGTAAAATACCGTATTTATTTAAATAGAGTAATAAAACAATTTTGAAGAACTTATATTTGGACCCTTTAGTTTACAGTAGTAAATGTAGTAAAAGTATGGCATGTGAAGAGGAAAAATGAAGTATTGTTAATTAAGTTCGTGAGTGCATTGTAACAACACATCCTTATAAACAACATTTCTAGTATGTGTGCCAGTCCTATTCAGAATCTTTCCATTTTTAACCAAAACTTTTGTTGTTTTTCTTGAAACTCCTCTTGATAAAGCAACATATAGTTGACCATGACTGAAAACATGTTCGGGAAGATAAATACCAACATGAGGGATGGTTTGTCCCAGTGATTTATTAATTGTTAAGGAAAAAGCTAATTTAATTGGAAATTGTTTACGTATTAGGTTGAAAGGCATGTTAGTATTATCTGAAGGCTTTAGTGGTATACGTGGAATAAATACTCTTGTACCACGAAAATGTCCAACAGTTATTTCTGCATCTATGACATTTCTGTGGAAGACACGACATAGTAATCTGGTGCCATTACATAAACCAATTCGTGGATCAATATTCCTAAGCAACATGATTGGTGCACCTACTTTTAGTCTTAATTTATGTGGTGGTAGACCTCCCGGAGCAGGTGAGTTCAAGAATTCGTATTGGTATAGATTATGTGTATCTTCTTCGACTTTGTCAAAGGAGTAGTAAATACGCTCAGTACCTGGAAATAGTTCTATAACTTTGTTATTAATGTCATCTACTATTTCGTTTGTAGGGGCTAATATTGCTCTATCCATTATAAAATTAGGATCACCTAATCCTCATTGAGTTCACCAAAAACTTTATTAATCAGAGCATAGAGTGACGAACTATTGTTCCAAGGTTCAACGATATCATTTGGGAGCTGTATAATGTCGTCTTGAATATAGACTTCATCTCCATTTCCAATACGTAAAAGAAATTGTGCGTATGATTGATCATCTTTTGCGCGCATATTTTCTGTTAAATGAATTACGTGAACTTTTTGCCATAAATATGATCGTACTATACATGCATCGACGGTTTGAGCTCTAGTACCGTTTACGACTATTGGTAGAACTTGACGAAAATCACCGCCTAAGATAACAATCTTTCCTCCAAATGGTGCGTCGAAATTAGTTAAATCTCGTAATGTTCTGTCTACGGCCTCAAATGCATGGCGGTGAGCCATGGTAGCTTCATCCCATAGGAAAACAGTAGAAGTCAGTAAAAGTTGTGCGAGTTCAGATTGCTTGGGAATATGACATGTAGAGGAAGAGTCTAAATTAATTGGTATTTTAAATCGAGAATGTGCAGTTTGACCTCCTGGAAGAGCAAGAGAAGCAATTCCAGAAGTAGCGACTGCAATTGCAATATGACCTTGAATTCGTAGATGTGCTAAGATTGCTCTATATAAATATGTTTTTCCTGTACCTCCAGGACCGTCTATGAAATATATAGCATTAGCTCCACTTTGAACAGAAGACATTATCGTGTCAAATGCCTTCTTTTGTTCCGAGTTCAAGTTATCTACAGAATTGATATCATTATTGGGTATTTCTATGCATTGCTCTTCTGAAATAAGAGTGGATGTGTTTGTGTGGGTAAAGTGGTTGAAATTAGTATGTGGAATGTCATAGCCAAAAATTGTTTTGTTATATTGTTTGAGAAGGTTGTCAAGGTCAGACAGACATTGAGTTACTGAAAATGAATTGGTCACAGTAGTAGCAGATGTAGTAGGATAGTCTTCAAGTAAGAAAGGTGAAAACTCTTCCCACAATTCACGCACATGGCATGGGTCACAGTATACCAAAATTGTAACAAATAATCTTCTTAAAGCATTAGGCATATGTGTGTGTGAAGCATCTGTCAAACAGTCCTTTATACTATCATCGTTTTCAAGTAAACCTCTATGTTCAGCTGCTTCTTTAAATGTGTTATATTCTATTTGATTAAATGTTAGTAAGTCAGTAAAAGATAGAGGACCTCTAACATGTGTTAATAGTAGGCGCAAATAGTAACGATCTCCTTCAGTGGGAGATACAGTGTAAATTCTACCAATTGCCCTACGGTTATTTCGCCTACGGTTCCATTGCTTACGTGTAGAATCCCACCAATATTTTTCAGGAAACTCATAGTATAAATATTGACGGGCTTGTTCATCAAAAACATTTTTACAAAAAAATTCAGTAAGCATTGTTTTACATCTATGTTGATCATCCAAAATAGTGTGTATGTGCTCTTCTGCACGAAATAATAATTGTTGTCTATTTGGTAAATGTATTTGTAAGCCGGTAACAGATGGAAAAATATTACTTAGGGAAAATTTAAATATTCTCCATAAAGCTTCTGGAGCACAAATCCATTTAGCATCAACAAATTTTGAAATCTCATCGTTATCGTCAGATGTAGTGGATAATCCTACAGAAACGCGGTCTGAACCTTTGTAGACATATTTGTAGAGATATTTCATAGATTTAATACTTGAACAAATCTCAACATTTATATGACAATCATATTTCAAAAGTAAGTAAGGATTATATGGTACTATCCAACGGTTATAGATTATGTGGCTTCCAATTTGATATTGTATTCCGTTATCGCGTCTTTTATAAATAGGGTAAGAGTCAGTTCCTTGTAAAGTAAATGGAGAAAAAGCTTTTGGAAAACCCTTCTTACAGCGGTTATTTTTCATGCAGACAGCTCTTGGGTTTAAATGTCCGCATGGATAATGAATCATATGTTTCATTACAGCGTTGTGTAGTTCGGGTTCTAAATGTGTACATGGAATTTCAGCGCGAACTAAAGCATCATAATCATCAGGATTGCTAATTTTATCGTTTTCATCTAGGATAAGTAGAATGTGAGAATGTGGTAGTCCTCTTTTTTGGAATTCAATAACGTGGACATGGGCAATGACTTTACCTAAAACAAACGTGTCAAATAGGTCAGTTTTAAGTTGCTCTAGTTTTGATCGAAAAATCCTAGTTGTTAAATCCGGTCTATCTTGTGGTTGTTGACCGGGAAGCAATTCTTGTGTAATTTCTACCCAGTTAGTATTACATGTCATAGTAATAAATAAGTCGGGCTTTCCATACCTTCGCACTAATGCCATTGCATCTTGGTATCTTTGATGCATATCTCGTGGACTACCAATATAGGAGGAAGGAAGAATCTTCTTGACACCAACACTTCCTAATGTGTGAAAAGGCATAGAATTGAGTAGTAGTTAATTAAGTGGTTAGTAATTATTGGGAACAACAAATGGTTGATTGAAGTAGATAAAGAAACTTACTGGCAGATGTTTCTCCAGTGGCTAAGGCATCTTGTAAACCTTGGTATAATTCCGCTCTGATAGTAGTCTGATTGTTGCGAAGAAACCTTAGTCGCATTGTTTCTATTTTGACGTACATATCAACGACATATTGTTGAAGTAGACGACCACCAAGCAGTATAAGTGATGTCTCTGTTGGTCGTATCTTTATGTGTAGGCGATAGACAAAATGCAAGTAACGTTAGTACTGATGTTGATATAAATGAATTTTGTGTTATTTACGAACAGATAATATTGGATATCAAATAGGCTATACGTACCTGTAAAATATGAGAGTAGTAAGATGTACAACTAATAGGTGTATTTCCATTTTCGTGGATGCTTAAATCCCATCCATGTTGACCGTAAGGCAACAATAGTGGATATTGCAGCGGGTCGTAAAAACCTGCAGTATCTGCTATTCTTTGTAGATTTCCACTTATTGTCTCAACAATGATATCTCGACCTTGCAAATTGTCTGGTTCATCTCCAATTATTATTCCTGCTACTTGGGATGTGGTTGGCAGCTCATGAAGATGTCGATCTATTGTGATCTCTTTGATTTGATCCTACATTTTTGCACGTCAGGTTGTTGCCCCAACTGTCGAAGTATGGAGACATATGGGTTATAAGTATCTAAAATTGGTTTCAAAATCATAATTATCTCCGGTCTCATTGCTTCACTATCTTGAAGTCGGTTTTCAATCTCATGGTCAGTGTCATATATGTACAGTTGTAAATATCTTGGTCTACTTCCAGCCAAGGGTAAAAGACTTCCAATACTATGATATATTGAACCTTGCGTGCGATATGTGTAAACTCCTTCTCTAGCATTGGCCATGTTATTATCAATTGATGCACCCATAGACGTGAATGAAAATGCATCATTATAGGATCGGATGTTTGTACGAAAATGGGTACCCATTTCACCTTGATCTTGGAATAAGCTCAGTAACTGTTGTGGTGTTGTGGTAGGACGATGAATGTCAATGGAACCTCCCGAGCAATAGTTATGTAAGCTTTCGTGGAAAAATATTTTAGCATTGCAGAAATCACAGTAAGTTGGCTGAGGAAGTCGATGTTTGTCGTAGGGAATGGTTGCGCTAAAATTTCGACCACAGTTATGACTATTGCTTAATACAGTCCGCAGTATCGTTTCTTCGTTACCCCGTGTTATTGAAGAACCTAAAAAAATAAGGTTATTATTCAGTGTAGTAGTGATACTTTTACAACTTCACATCACTGTCATTGTACTTGAAATGATGAT
Source organism: Allium cepa (assembly GCA_030765085.1). Taxonomy (NCBI): domain Eukaryota; kingdom Viridiplantae; phylum Streptophyta; class Magnoliopsida; order Asparagales; family Amaryllidaceae; genus Allium; species Allium cepa. The sequence goes on along the minus strand of CM060929.1, from coordinate 988,410,162 downwards.
TATAGAAAACATATCATCGGTTTAAGTCAAATAATGTCCGTGCAGAAAGTGAAATAAATAAAATTACTTTCCAAAATTTTATCTTTTATCTTGTAAAAAAAATGTAAAGAATCTATGTGGTTTTTCTCTAGTACCCAAGTGCATGTCCGTTAGCTTCCTAGTTCAAAGGCATTGTATATTAGAGAGATCTTTATAGACATCAAGTGTTATGTACATATGCTTAGGAAAGCAGATAAACATGCACCCACAAAGATGGCTTAGGTTGTTAGCTGCGTTGGTTCCAAGATCAAGTATGCACGGAGGTAAGGGAATACAGTAGGTGATGCATTGAATGAAAAGAATCAATCGATGGTTCTGGTGATAATCACCAAACAAAATTTTTACTGGCATTGGCTTCTTGTCTTACTCATTTGAGTTTAAATATAGTTCAGTCCAGAATTCAGTGATATAATTTGGAAACGAAACTTGCATGGATTGAGAGAATTGTTATAAGCAATGTAATAACCCATTATCGGTACACAGTAAAGTAAATAGTACTACGGGACTAAGAGCTGATTTAACAAATATGTGCGAAATATGTAAAGGTGGTAAACGATTAAGTAGCCGAGTACAGGAACAGAGGTGTGGAGTCCGTGCAATGGCCAGTGGAGTGTTGTATGTGAAATAAAGTTGTAAAAGTTGAAGTACGTAGTAAAAAACGTAAATCATAAGTAAAGTTATAATATGTTTATTATTACGTGATCGGTAAAATGGATGTGCACTGTTTTGTTTGTGTGAAACAGGTTATGAAACAGGTTATATTTCAAGCTTATGTACTACCACCAAAATTCAAATACATAAAAAAAGTCGGCATAGAATAATTAGCGTTGAGGTTTAACTATTTTGATATTGCAATTCTACCGTAAAAAAATGCATTTGCTTACATAGACTATTATGAATAAATATGTAGCAAACTACAGTAAGTAGTAAGCATTAGTTTCTCCTTAGATGATGCAAAATTTGACCCACTGTATGTAAAAATTAACTTTTGATTTGGAAAAATATATATGGAATAAATGGTGTTCTCTGTAAGCAAATAAGTTCATTAAGTAGAAATAAATATAATAAGTTAAACATCGTTATGGACTTATAATTCTAACCAAAAGAAGGGGTTGTTCTTACACGGTTGCGTTAATGAAGACAGTCGAAAAATTTATATATGATTAAAAGTAAGATGTTACTAAATTTGGGTACTGGCATAGTATGCAGCCTGCATCGTCAACTCAGAACCGAGTAGTAGGTTCAACGTTCCACATTTTCATATTTGATAATTTATTAGGTATAGGTAGTAATAGTGTACTGTGCGTACGGTTGCCAGTGTATCATTTTTTTTATTTCACAGTTTCCTATTCATTACTGCAAAACACGGTTAAGGACATTTCATTTTGTATGCACCATGTATCGTCAAGTCAGAACAGAGTAGTAGGTTCCACGTTCCACATTTGATATTTGATAATTTATTAGCTATGGGTAGGCATGCTGTGCGTACGGTTGCCAGTGTTTCATTTATTTTTTTGGACATTATAACTGACTAACAGGTGTGTGTTTACAAATGTAGAAATAGGTATGGAAAACAGTATGCGTTGGCTGTGATATTGAATACTTTAGATTTGAAGCTTGTAACACTACAGGCTTCTAGTACTACCGTGAATAATTTGCATTCGAGGCTTCAAGTGCTACCGTGAATACTTTAGATTTGAGGCCTAGAAAGCTATACTGTCAGAGGACGTACAGTATTATTTTTAAAAATTATGTGGTTGCTGATAATTGCGTGTGAACATAACATATGACTTGACCTATATTATATTCGAAAAAGTTTACGCAAGAGAAAAGTCAAGTTTAGGATCCAATTTTTATGAACCGTACGTCCTTGTATGTATATGTATAATAGTATGGAATACAAATATTGAAGATAGTTGTATCTTCTTAATCGCGGGGGTAAAAATATTATGTGTGCAGTGTACTGTGTTAAGGGTTTGATGTGTGATCCATCATTTCTGTCATATCGTGAAACCAAAAAAAAAACATAGTAGGGAAAATAAGTATGAAATATTTAAATTTGTTACACCTCAAAATAACACATGACATGAACTGAGGTGTGGAGTTGGTGTGACTTTCGTGAGCATAGAGAGGGAAAAAAAAATTAATTACCTGATAAAGCTGGACTGTGGAATCCTTCAGTCGACCGAGTTCGTCTATTTGCAATAGCTATGTCTTTTGCGAATGCACGTCTAGCACGTTGACTAATTCTACGTCTTTCTCTTTGTTGCTGTTCCATTAAATGTTGAAGATACACTGAAGAGGTAATAAGTAGAAGTAAAGGTTTTTATTTACGACTGATTTGCAGAGATATATGACAGTAGTAGAAATAGTAGTAAGTGAAGGACAATCTATTGGTATGTATATATATGTATGTAAATTAACGGTTACTTAAGTTGCTATAGATGCTGAAAAAGAGTACTAACCGTTGTTGAAGCGGTAAAGATATGGATGTGAGGTGAGGATATTTAGTAACACGTTGGAAGTATATTGTATACCGTTGCGTTTAAAGAGTGGAATGAGTGTACTTTACGTTAAGATAGAATATGTAGTAAATAAAATAGCAGTAGAGGACAAAATGTAGGACATCAGGAAAGTGGTTGTACTATTGGCTACGTTGGCAATAGTAACAGGTTTTATAATTTTTAGCTGCCTTGCTATTTTATATTATGGGGCTGTATTTTCAAATATATATATATGCATGCCTTTTTTGTTAGCAGTAGGCAAATCGTAAGTAGAAATCATTTTTCACAACAGAATTAGTGTATATATTTTTGAGTCTTTAGTTTTCTAGTATACTGTAATATAATTTGTTCCTTGCTGATTATTCTTGCTGATTTCCCTTTTTGGATTTCAGTTGCCTACTTCCAGTTTACTTTACTCCTACCTTCGTGTTTTTCATTTATTAATAATGTATATAATAACGTAGAGTTGAACAAAGTATTCGGTGTTAATTTGTGTAGTACACGTATTATTATGCAATAGACACAAATAAAGTTAAACATACTTAAGATTTATTATAGACATAGATATATGTTGCATGTATGTGCATTCTTGTCTTACTGTTATCCTATTCTAAGGCCATATCTTGCGTTGTTCATGTATTATTATATTAAAACACTCAATTAAATTGTCTGCTCTTTTATCTACTTTGTATATTGCGTGAGTCTACGTCGTTCCCTTAAGTACTATGGTTGACTGCAGATAGCATTCTGAATTATCAATCAACATGGTTTCCGTCATTTCATAGATATAATATATTCCCAGTTCGTTTGTTCTGATGGGCATTCTTATTCACCATCAGAAGCTAATATTTAGTCCACATGATCCAATTTAGACAACGTATATATGCTAATGCCCTGTGCCAATTCCACTGCCATGTGATATTGCCCTTGTTTTTTAACACTTCACATCTGTAAATCATTAGTTGTAGGAAGTATTAAATTGTCGGACGGGGATGGATTTAATAAGTGTATGACGTGAGAAAGGAAAATATTTTTTATACTTATTTCATAGTGGCGGTAGTTTAATAGGCTTATATCTGTGTACGGAATATATACAGACAACATATAACTTTTTAACAGAACTTACGTGCACGTGAAAAGAACATGAAATTTATTTAGGCAATGAAAGCATGGAGTACAGGACAAATTTAATGTAACATCAATGAATACATCGGAAACAAATAAATTTTCGTTAACTGCGATGAAAGGAAAAAGTACGGAAGCACTGAAATGAACAACTTATTGGATGTCATAGAGCTGTATTAAGTACGGTTCTTGAGAAAATGCTCAACAGCTGCATCACATTGGGTAATCTGTAGAAGGAACAAAAAATGATGATTAGCATGTACTGTAGACACACACACGTATATGTGTGTCTGTGTCCGTGTGTCTATCAAATGAATAAATTTTGGCATACCACTTCAGGAGTAAAAAAAGCGTCCCAACTGTCATGCTGACAAAATTGTGGAAAAGACTGGAGTTCATCAGATTGTGTCGTATGTCGTTGACAGTTGGAAGATTTTGATAGGGTGTCGTTGGTTTCCAAAAATTTTGTCGTAACCGGAGGAAGGTGAACAGAGTTGGTCGGTTTGTTAACATTGTCCAATTCAATATGGGAAAGATTAATTTGTGAGACTTTGGATGAAGCATTAACTTTTTCTTCGGTAGCGGATTGTAGGTGCTTTGTTGAACGTGTACTTTTACGTTTGAATTTGTCTATGGAAGGGGATAATGCAGGCTCTTTGCCTTGTTGTACGCATTTGTTCTGCAGTAAAAAAATATATGGTAACCTGTGTCAAATCCGACATAGGATAGAATAGAGTAAGTGTGTGAGTGAAAGATAGCATAGGAGTACCTTTGTCATTTTGAATAAAAAGTAATGTGAAGGTTGAGGAAGTTGGAATGGAATTCACGTAGGCGGAAGAATTGATGGAGATGAGCTGTAGAGGATATACACTGGTGTGTGGAGGCTGTTAAGGAAGATGTATATATAATATGTAGCGGTGGAAGTGTTCAAATGTTTGGGTGGAGAAGTACGTAGCATCCTAGTATGCAGGAAAAGTTCAAGCAGTAGTAATAGGAAACATGGATAGGAAAAGCGGATCACGTGTACCGCAACAACTTTCATCAACATTAAATAATCCATTGTCAAATCACATCTTGCACTAAGCTCCGACAACTCATACAATGTTTGGTTGGAAAAACACAAAGTGGTGGTGTTCACTCTTTATTATTACGGAAAATTTGATATAGTACTCTAGTCTTCCAATTCAAACTGCGTACGTAGAATGTTCATGTATTTTAGCAGTAAAGAATTAAAAAGTAACGAAGCTACTGCCATGTACATTCAGTAAGTTTTTATTGCCTTGAAAATGCAGTACGTACTTTATAACATATTGCTTATGCACTGTCAACATCATAGGCTTATTTAATGTTTATTCCATATATATAAAACAATTTACACTGACATAGTAAGGCTTAAAATGAAGATGCTAAGCTCACTGGTGACTGTAATTAAGGCTTACCTAGGGGTCTCTTTGAACACCATGCCTCGGTACAACATAGGTAACCAATTGTTATCAAATTAAAGATGGTGAATCAAATAAAGTAGAGAAAAGATAAATGTTATTAATCTTAAACAAATAAAGTAAAAAAAATCAATATTGGAATTCGATACATGAGGGTTATTAGTAACTAATATTACAGTTAGGTTTACAAAGTATCAAAATCGTGAAAGAATACATGAATACGTGCTTGCTCACATAATAACTCCCTATTATAAAAGAGAACTTGGCATGCAATAAATAATATCAATGCTTATTAGAATTACAAAATACCCTGCATGACATAATACTCGACCAAAGTTTTTACGGAACATGAAGACTTATAGCTCCCTCTGTTTGTGGAACCATGATATCTACTCATAATCCAAATGCATGAAAGTGGCCTGCAAGGAAAAGCTGTTTAGTGACAGAGATACTTATTTTTTATTGCATAGTTCTGCACAACATGATAATATGGAAGGTACCCAGATCATAACAAATAAAATAATTGGGTATACTATGTTCGATAATTAGCAATTTAAAAGAGTTCGTACTAAATCTGTTATTAAAGTATCGTCAAAATTTGAATGTACGTGGTTTTCTTATGTAAATGCATATTTTGCATGATTATGAAGTCAAAAATACAACAACATTGCATTATTTCCTGAGAATGATCGTTTGAAAATAAATTTCAAAACGTGGACAGAATCGCTGAAACTTAACAACCTTCCCAATAATAAAATATGCAGCTATCCTGTTGATGATTAAGTGAATCAATAGGAGTAAGATTTGCAAATACATCCATAGCTCATATATTTGATTTACAACTTGTATAAATCTAATACTAATAAAACAATCAATGGATTAGATCATAAATCTAAAACTTCACATGCACTACTCATATCAAAGAAGTCTCCGTTGTTGATTGGTTTCCTGCATCACACATTCTTACTAACATGTATTTGATGACAAACTATTTTTATAAATGATTTGTACTAAATCTGGTGTTTGACAATTACAAACTATATGTACTTCCATTTCAATTTAGTTTTTTTATGAACTATCATGTAATTGTCTGATAACGATGTTCTACTCATGATAGTGGTGCGAATGTTTTAATCTTTTGCCCTGCTCATTTTTTTGTTATTTTCTAACTTTTTAATTTTGATTTATTTGCATTCATGAATATACTTCCCCTTATTTGATTAACAAATCAGATTAATTTTTGGGGAAAATGCATATATTTATGGATGTGTATATTAATGCATATACACACATTTTCCTTCATGTGTGTGAGTCAAATGTATATACATGTATGTGTGTATATATGAAATATAGGTCAATAGATTGTAATAGTATCAACTTCTTTTACTGCTGAAATAAAGGATATTGGGGTAAGATATGTGCGTAGTTCTCTTTTGGTTTCTTCTAGCATTTAGGTTTAACCATGGGATTTCCAGTAATTTAGCAATTATTTCTCTAACTTTTCACAAACAGTAGAACTAAAATGTTGAAATGTAACAACTGTGTTATATTCAACAATCTTCTCTGGCTATCTTTCCACAGTAAATTATAAAGGATGACCTCCCTATGAAAACATAGAGCTTAAACTATCATATGGCTGGAGTGGTATTTATAGTTGTTTTGCAGATTGTTTGAGGTTCTAGCCGCTACCATTTACTATCGTGCGTTGCCTAGCAAGTAGTACAGATTGTCTGTTATTTATCTTCTATTTGGTTACTAATTGAGGATTCTGATTCGGTATATGCTAATAAAGTTTCGATTACAAAGGATCAAAAGTTGCTAAATATAGCGAAAAGTAAATGTTTGATATGATTATTATTTTTCATAATACCCATCCTCTCAGAGAAGGAAAATTATTAATGTGGATGTCCATCTTTCCATTTCATGCTAAAAGGAAAGGAAAATAAGAAAAAGGGAAATAGATATTTTAACTATTTCGACACAGAATTGTTTTCTAAAGAAATGAAAACACTAAATGTTGAGTACAACACTATAAATGAAATGGTGATCTAATATGAGCACAAAGAAAATCAAATATTTTGTCAATACCTCTAATTCACTCAACACCCAATTTATATGCCACAGCCATCATGCTCATCTGCCAATATCCAATTTCAACCAACTGCACAATAATTGAGCCATCTAGTTGTAGAGAATAATAGTGTACACAGTTAAACGTCGAATGAAGCACCTAAATTTGGAATCAAATCTTTAGCATGCACTCACCTTTCATCGGCTCTTCTATCAACTCTTGCATTCACTCATGTATAACTTGGCCATTCAGTGCCCCTGTTCCCGTTCCGTAGGCTGAGATTCACATTTTTGCCCCCCTGATCCATCATTATCTCTGCAGTAGGAAAAACATTTATACAACCACCATTTTGTACCACCAAATTCATAATTTATGTTGTGATTCCTTATAGAATTTAGCTTTGACCATGAAACATTCAGTAATTAAGCAATTAGTTTAGAAATTGTTCCCTAAAAGTTGACCTGAAACAAAATCACATAATGATTGTGCTAGATCTAATAACCTTCTGTGGCTATCTTTCCATTTGGATGTCCATGTTTCCATTTCATGCTAAAAGGAAAGGAAAATAAGAAAAAGGGAAATAGAAATTTTAACTATTTCGATACAGAATTGTTTTCTAAAGAAATGAAAACACTAAATGTTGAGTACAATACTATAAATGAAATAGTGATGTAATATGAGTACAAAGAAAATCAAATATTTTGTCAATACCTCTAATTCACTCAACACCCAATTTATATGCCACAGCCATCATGCTCATCTGCCAATATCCAATTTCAACCAACTGCACAATAATTGAGTCATCTAGTTGTAGAGAATAATAGTATACACAGATAAACGTCGAATGAAGCACCTAAATTTGGAATGAAATCTTTAGCATGCACTCACCTTTCATCGGCTCTTCCATCAACTCTTGCATTCACTCATGTATAACTTGGCCATTCAGTGCCCCTGTTCCCGTTCCGTAGGCTGAGATTCACATTTTTGCCCCCTTGATCCATCATTATCTCTGTAGTAGGACAAACATTTATACAACCACCATTTTGTAGCACCAAATTCATAATTTATGTTTTGATTCCTTATAGAATTTAGCTTTGACCATGAAACATTCAGTAATTAAGCAATTAGTTTAGAAACTGTTCCCTAAAAGTTGACCTGAAACAAAATCACATAATGATTGTGCTAGATCTAATAACCTTCTGTGGCTATCTTTCCATAACGTATAGTAAAGAGACATAAGCATGAATAATAAGCCGAGAATGTATTTATATTGGAACTGTGCACTGCTCCATTGCTAAGTAAAAATATAGTTATTTTGAACATAATCTATAACTGCCTCCTACTGCCACTTATTGTGTTATAAGCACTTGAACCAGATTTCATGTCCATTTGAATTGCAGTATCATAAGTTTAATTTAAACTCCAAATTAAAACCGGTTAAACAAAGTAAGAAGTAAACAAAAACTTGAGTTGGGTAAATGCCTGTTTGTGCTATGCAATTCAAGCAGCACATTTTCTTATCCACATTCTTCACTAAAACATACAAAAGTACTGGCTGTTGAAGTGGGGGAAAAAATGCAAATAGCGGAGCAGTCGTGTACTGCTATGCCTCTCCTCTTCAGTTTCCAAGCAGGAACAAACTGGCTGGCATCCGGTCCTTCTGTATGGTAATCTGAATTATTCAGTTAGGTGCAAAAATAGCATACATAGAATTAGGGTTTTAAAATAATAGAATTCAAAAATCAAAAATGAAAACTGAGATTGCAATTTTAAGAAGAAGATCGGTACTCTGATTTAGGATCGCTTTGGTGCACTATCATCTTCGTAGCAGTGCTCTTCTCTGTGGGCACCATAATAAAACTGTGGAAAGAACAGAATTTGCTCAATTTAATCCCCTCCTTTTTTGTAGATTGGAAAGGGTAAAGTACCGTTGTTTTCAACGGAGAAGAAAAGGGGAAAAAATGTGCAAGCTAGTTATTGGAACAATCGATTTAACAAAGGTAGCATACCATCAAACATCAGTGGAAAAAAACGAATATTAACTTCCATAAATTTCATAATTTACAAACGAACATTACCCTCATCCCTGCGCTATTCAATTATCAGAATGTAGTCGCCATCTTTGCAATTTCTTGCAGTGGAAGCCGTCTCATTTCCCAAACTCGCCGCCGCAATGTTCTAGCTTCTCAATCGGTTAAAGCTGAAGAAATGGAGTTTGGTTGAAGCGAGAGTGATTGCGGTTTGAAGGATTGTGGAGGGGTTGAAATGGGGCGTGAGTAGAAGACGTGTACACGAACTGAAGGTTAGTGGGCGGGGGAAAAACCGAGTATGTCCCTAATGCCATGTATTATACTATCATGTGAAAAAGGACAATTTTGTCAGTCCGAAAAAGGCTTCACTCCTTCAAGTATTCGCTTTATATATAAGATATATATATATTAATCTTGATGGCATTATTAGTATGTGTTAACCTTTACGCGAGCAAGCTTAATCAAACAATAAGCGGATATGAGTATATATATTTATATTTGAAATCTAACAAAAACAATTACATTAAAATTCTATTATATATTTTAAATATAAGTTTAATAAATTTATAAAGTGATATTAGTAATATTATTGAAATAGCTTTAATTTGTCATTTTACAGGAGTGTATAATTTTAATAAGAATAATTTAAGTTTTGGAAATATATATTTGCTTGGTTACAGATACATTATATTATAAATTAGAGGTTTTATAATTATCTAAATTACCATTTAATCAAACTAAATTTTGAAATATCTATTATTTTCTATGGGATAAAATCGTAGAAATGATTTATTCTTAGGCATTGATTTGTTGTGTCATATTTATTTGGACATTTTATTTTTTTATTTCTGTTCCAATACTTTATCTTTTGTTAGTTATGTAAAGATTGTATGAATGATTCAACATTGATATCGATTTGGGTGATCGTTTTAGTATGATACGGTGATGTCTCCCTTCTTTCTGATTTGTGAGATTTCGTTTTGGTGTGACAAGAAATTTGAATAAACAGATTAGTGATATCGTCTGGTATGAGATTTTCGGTAATACTTTTCTGGTTATATTGAAATATCTAGTATGATTAAGTGTAGTTATGGGTAATGAATAGTTATCTGAATTACATGCGATGATATGGAACGCATTTATGATATTCGTTTGATTATTTGTTGTAAGTAAATATCAATCAAATGGGATTACCGATGTATGTGATGACACTCGCCGTGTTGAGTAAATTATACTCACGTGGTGACCTATGGGTATAGCCATGTGTTGGGCGGCACTGGAGCTATAATATATTATTGTCACATGGTGAATTATACAGAGCCATGTGTCAGCTTATGACTATAGTTGAATGTGAATATTGGATATGAGTATTATATGTCATCCACTTATTGTCCAGCTTCTTTTATGGTTTAGGAGTGAACCGGATTTCAAACAATAATTAGTTACATATGTCACAACAATATCGAATAATATACCAACACCTATTGTTTCCTCTAAGTATAAAATCATCTTATTATTGTTTATTATAAAGATACTACTATCTCGATTATTTCAAAACAATAATATGATCTCGAAACAACAATATACTTCAAAAATCCTTCATTTTAAAAAATTACTTTAAATATATCAAAACATTGTTCTTTATCCACAAATAGTATTTACAAAAACCATAATATTATTCTTTACGTCCAAATAATAATATATACTCAAATGCTTTGTTATTTTTCATAATTATTTTATGTTAAAATAATAATATATACTCAAATATCTTTATTATTTTCAACAACCAATTTATTACTATTTAACTCAAAAATAATAATATTCCACTTTGAATCTCAAAATTTCTTCTATTGTTATTTATCAAAACAGTAATAACATAACTAATAATACTTTTGAAAACACATCTTTATTATCATTACCATCCTCATAATATCACTTATTTCTACTATTCAAATAATAATAATAACTATCATAAACTCCATAAAAATAGTCACATTTTTATTTTACCCAAAAATAATGCAGTCTTCCTAAAAATCATATTATTTATTTATTAAATTAACTTTACTCTATATATAATAATATATTCTTCAAAATTTACTTTAAAAATAATTTTTTGTTATTATTTATGAATTTCCCCAAAAAATCTTAAATGATGACATTTAAAATTTTTCCCCATAAATTTCAGTATAAATTATTAAATCGTTGTTATTTTATATTTTTTAAATAATCTTGTTTTCTGTTAATTTAACTATTTTCTTCCTAAAATTACACGATCTTTTACTTTTTCACTATTCATAAATTATCTTTCGAAATCTATGATCAATTACTGTTGATTATCATCAACCAACAATGCAGTAATTAGATAGATGAACAACCAAACAGAACACATGTCATATTAAAACATCACAGTACTCGACATATCATCAATAGGCATAACACATATCAATGAATGTAATGTTTTATCGATTAATACTTATTTAATATTTTAAAATATGATACCTACAACCTTTGAATCCCACAAAGGCGCTTTCATAAACAACTCTGAAATTTGATAAACCATATTCCAGATTGTCCGGAATTTCATAATAAATCAAACGAAACAAACCATAAAAATGGCGGTCTTGTGCAAAGTCATAGGGGTTAGGAAATCTATGTTTTATTTGTAATTAATAATAGTAAAGGGGCTTAATAGAAATTTTGCAGTCACACTACAATAACCGTACATGCATGACACCACCTGAGATGTCACCTTCCCGTTCTCCTCGCCGCCACCTCCGACCACCATTTGTCGATCAATGCCCATTGTTATGTCCTCGATGCCCCAGCCTTAAATTTTGACCTAGCTGCCCTACCTCCACCACTGCTGACCTGCCTATATCGCCACCATGCTTTTTCATGGTTTTTGAATTATTTCAACCACCTTATTGAGATCTGAAATGATCAATCACCTTGATGCATTCCATTCGTCATCCCCTATGCAATGGTATATTATGATTGTCGATTAGTCACCATTTCACAATTGAATTAAAATTGATAATATGGACGTCCGAGAATATTTCATCAATTTTTGATCTATTGGAATGCCAGATGGAAAAATAAATCACACATGCCTTTTCGCCTCGTCGATAGCTTTGACTTGTTATATTATAAGCTAGGTTTGGACACTAAAATTTTTGGAATACTTTTTGTTAAAGACAATTTTCCACCATTAGAAGGGGATTATGAGAAATTTTGAGATTGGTGAAGAAAACGCGATGCGATGGCTCCTCCCTAGGGTTTCATAACTTCATTTATGCGGACAACTATGTGGATTGGGTTGTTTACAACCTTTTAGCCAAAAAGCGGTTACGTAAACTGTTTTAACACTATAATGTCCATATCTCTCAAACCATAACTCCAAATTTAACAAATTTATAGTCCAAATTGATCAGCTCGGAAAGCGCCTCCGTAATGGTTATAAATATAATATCTTAATCACCCTTCCATCGAAAATCCATTTTAAGAAACTTTACAATAATAATATCAAATTTTTGAGTAGTTACATTCTTTCCTTTTGAAAGAATATCACCCAGAAATTCCCAAAAAACAACCATCAACCTGGGTGGCAAACTATCATCATGTGTTTAACCATAAAATATGAGAATGTATAATAATGCAAACTATCCACTTTTAAAATAGTATACAATAACCACATAATACAATCAATTATGATCCAATCAAATCCGTTCACAACAATGAATGCAGTTTTCCACACACATACTATAGTAGCCCAAACATTTCCAACCATGCAATCAAAATTATAGCATGTAAAAATAACACTCTGTCAACAACAAGTAGAACAATCTCAATCATAGATCAACTCTGATCACAAGCCATATAATGCATCTCAATAATTGAACCACAATAGCCCATAACACAAGTTCATGAAAAATTCAGGTTGGTTCAACCATGCACGTACACACACACACACATACACACACACATATATATAAACCAACAATTAGTATAGCTCAACAATATAAAGCACAAATACTCAAAATGATAAGGTATTATCATCATACTAACATACTAATAAATGACACAGGAGTGCTAATCGCTATACTGACTACACATCCACCATAGCATGCATATCCTCCCAATGAATTTACTTATGGTCTTATCCTTAAAATAAGTAGGTGTACAATCTCATACTTACAACTTCTAAAGCATTATGAGTATGTATTCATGGTTACTTCCTCCAGGTGATATATGGTGCCCACTTAAGGCTACATCCTTAGAAAATATATATGTTTACTCATGGCTACATCCTAAAAATTTATAGCTATCTACTCATGTTGTAACTGTCTCAATCCTCAATTCCTGACCCATTCAGACAGTTGGGAAGTGAGTGTTGCGGAATTTTGAATATTAAAGCTGATCAAACGCTAAAGAGGGTGAATTGTGTTTTCTAACTTTTGTAAATATTTTAAATTTCTTTCAAGTTGACGTTAAATCTCAAATTAAAAATACAGGATTATACTATTAGACTATCATAGATGCAATCACAGATAAAAATAGAAGCAGTAAATGAGTTAAAGAGATAACACCAGGAATTTTATGCTAGTTCGGATTTCTCTTACATCCAGTCTCGTACAGTCGCTTGTACAGATTTCTTTTCAAATGCCAATCTTTAAATGGGCAAAGACAAACCCAATTAAAATCTCAATTTTGAGGCTACAAGACGCACCTATTTGATATGGATGGGCCACAAGCATACCCACTTAGATTTCTGAGCTACCAAGCACACCAACTTGATTTAAATAGATTACAAGCACACATAAGCAAATACAAAAAGGGTTTGATGGTTTTTCCAACGATAATTTATTGAACTTCGGATACAATGGATCCTATAGCCACTTGTACAACACTTTGATCTTTGATTAAGAGAGAGATGATTCCAAAACAGTAAGATAGTAGTAGTGAATCAATATAATGAAGTTTGAATTGATTCTATAAGATTTTAAAGAGAATAGTATATGTTTTTTAAAGGAGTTTTCAAGCGAGCAAGAGGAGGGAAGAAAATAAGTTACTAACTATCAAAAAAATTGTTTGAACTCCTATTTATATAGTAAATACACTGACGTGTCCTTTCGCAAAGAGTTGCAACGATGGACACTTCTTTTCAAAATTTGAAAAACCATTTGGTAGCATGTATGTCGACATATCATTTGGGCATATGTCGACATATGCATGTTGAATTTGAAAACTTGTTTCTTTTTAAAATGTTTTGTAAATCATATACTTTATAAAATAATTTGATACTTTGTAAAATGGTTTGAACATAGTTTATAAACATTTTGAACTTTGAATTTTTTTACAAAATATTTATTAATATATTTTGAAAATTTATTTTGTTTTAAAAATATAAAACATAGAAAAATAGAAGATAGAGATCAAAGGTTGCTACCAGAGACTTTAACAATATACTATGACTCTATACTATATTAAAGTCCTGAAATCTTTATATCTTGGTCTCTGTACTTATGAGTTTTCATATCCATTTCTTGAGTATTTATACTTTACAGTCTTTGATTCAATATATGTGTAATATCCTACACTATATGCTATATAACTTGGCAAAACATTGGTATCTATATTTTATAAGAATGCATATTGTTGTTATCAACGTTGTTATCATCAAAATCAATAATTGAGGTATTAACAATCTCCCCCCGTTTGACAACTATCAAATATTCCTGCATATAACATATAACCCCCTAAATATATGCATATGCATATTTTATTTTTTCTCCCACTTTATCATCAACAAAAATAGGTAAAAAATAAAAACTTCCCCCAAATAAAATACTTTGAAACTATAAAGTAAAAATCAATATAAAAAATGTTTAAAGCATACTAAACATGGTATAATATGATATGATAAAGATATACGGGGACTTTATAAATAATAATATTTTATTTTGTTCAATTCAAACCATACATATCAAACTATTAGTCCAAACATTAACAATTAAACCAAAACAACTAAATCCAATCCAAATACACACTCCAAACCATAATCAGTTCTTAACAAAGCAAACTAATAAGTATTAAACTTAAACCTTCGGTTTCCTTTTTAGTATAGGAGACTTATGGATGAGATAAAAGGGATAGTGGGGACAAAAGTTTTCTTTTTGTTCCATGAGATTTCAAACCTTATCGAAGCACATTTCACCAACATATTTGACTTCATTGTCATCTTCAACATCATCATGTTCTTCCTCTTCTTCCCCCTTTTTCTTCTTTCTCTTTATCTATAGGTTTTTGAATGATAGGGTTAGGAGTACCCTCTTCGTTTACAATTTGATTTGCTTCGTTATCTGGTAGGCACTTTTGGGGATTGCGAAGGATGCACCCTTGCTTCTCTTTCTCTTTAAAGGGGCATAGTTGAGTGACCTTTATTTCTGAAACTATATTAAGAATATGCTTTAGATCATATTCAATCTTGATTACTTTGTCTATGGTGGTGTTTTGGAAGTGACCTAGAGTAGGAGTTTCAAAGTAAAAGGGTGTTCTCTTCTGTTGGATGTTTGGAACTTGTGGAAGTCATTAATTTAATTTCATTTTGAATTTACAGAAAGAAGAAGACTGGAAATGAGAAATAAATCAAGGTTTGATGGTTATATAGCCTCATTTTGAATTTTGAATTTTAGAGGAATTTTTTAAGTAGTTTTCTATAGTATATGTCTATATATACATAGACTTTTGTTCACATACATGTGTTAATTTTGACATTTTATTTTTCTATTTTATTCATTTTATATGTTGTTATATTTATATTTTAGAAAAAGAACATATTCCTAACTCCCTTCTAAATTTAATAAAAAAATGTTAGGGGTTTTATTAAAATATCAACTATTTGATTTTTAACATTTGTAAATTCAAGTTAAATTACTTCTTTGTTTACGTTACCTCTCATAAAATGATGTCTTATATCATTATGTTTAGATCTAGCATGATGTGTAAGATTCTAGATAAATTTATTGCATTAGTTTTATCATAGTATATTGGTGATTTAGTAAAATTTAAACCAAAATCATTTAAAGTTTGTAGCATATAGATAACCTGTGAATAGGCTAACGCAGAAAAGATATATTCTACTTTTTCGTAGATAAAGACACAAAATTTTGCTTTTTGCTAAATCAGGAAACAGAAAGTGTCCTAAAATGTGACAGGTTCCAGTTGTACGTTTTTGGTCTAATTTTCATCCGGCATAATTAGCATCATTATATGATATTACATCTAAAAAATCTTCTTTTGGATAAAAAATTCCATAGTCTAGTGTGTTGTTTACATATCTTGATATTATTTTTACCGATTTTAGATGAGTTTCCTTAGGTTGAGATTGATATCTTGCACATAGAGAGACACTATGCATTATATCCGGTCTACTAATAGTTATGTATAGTAATGATCCTATCATACCTCTATATAATTTTTGATCTACATCTTTTGAAATTTCTTTCTTATTTAATTTTTCATTTGTTTCCATGGGAGTTGACTTACCACTAGAATTTTTCATACCAAATTTCTTACTAAATCCTTAGCATATATATATTTTTTTGCAAGGCAAGCGGGGTTAACTGGTCCCCTACCAGTTTATTGATATAAGAAAAAAAAAAGAAATGATAATGAACATGCTCATTATCACCAATAAAACAGTACAATAACACTGCAAACCACATGAAGGTAAGCAAAGTAAAAAACAGACACCCACACTAAGGAAAACGAAAACATGAAGAAAGACAAACAAGAAACAAGCACACAAGCAAGAGCAAATGCAATCAATCAAACATGTGACAGGAGAAATCATACTGACTATCCCTCATACCAACAGTGATAACTTGCTGAAGAAGATTCCAAAGTTGGTCAATACTCCTGCTCTTGTCCTCAAAACATCGTTGATTTCTTTCATTCCATACCAAGTTCAAGTATTTTTTCAGGCAAAAGAAATATATATTTCTATCATGCTTCTTCCACCTAATAGACTTGCATATCAGATCCTACTCGACAGTAGACATCCCATGAACATGTTTTTTGTTTATTTTTGCAACCACTCTTTTCCACAAAACTAATAAATCAGAGCATTCAAAGAATAAATGCTCAAGTGATTCATTCTGTAGCTTGCAAAACACACAGAGACGGTCAACATACGTACCAAAACTCAATAGTTTGCTCTTGGTTAGAAGAGCATTAACTATAACCTTCCACATCAGTAAGTTTTCCCTAGAAGGAGAGATTCTAGACCATAAAATCTTATGCCAAACTAAACTATCACTTTCAGTAACATTAACAAGCAAATCATATGCTACAGATATTGAGTGAGACTTACCACACCAAAGTAGAAAGTCTTCAGCTGCAGTAGGATACTTGGTAGTTTGATACTTTTTCCATACATCATTTATTTCTTGGTTACTGGTGTAAGGTAACACAAGCAAACCATCAGACAAAAAATCCTTTGCTAGAGCATCCCTATTAATTCCTGTCTGCTCTATCTGGAGATGGGAAAAGGTCCTACCAAGCAACAAACCTTCAGACATCCATGGTTCATTCCAGAAGCTAATTGAACTGTTATGTGATAGAGAATATTTTAAAAATGGTAAGAAAGAAGTTCTTAAGCCAAGCATCTTCCTCCATGTCCAGCTAGAATTCTGGGGAACAGACATGGTCCAGAAGTTTCTACTTTCAAGATTATGCTTTTTGGTCCATGCAACCCACAGAGAATCAGCATTACAGAGCAGTGCATTAAAGTGAACACTGAAGGCAGCCTTATTCCAGGTTAACAAGTTAAAAATACCAAGACCACCTTTGATTTTTGGTTTCTCCATCCTGACAAAGGAGCGAAGGATGATTTTCCTTGTGTGAATAGACCCAGTCCATAAATATCTCAACATAGCACTCCTGACCATATTGACAAGTTTATAGGGAAGAATAAACACCCTGGAACAATACACCATCATAGATGATATGACAGACTTGATCATCACTAATCTTCCTGCCTGGGACAAGAATCTATTAGCCCAACAGTTCATAATGCCACATATTTTAGAGTACAAAGGCAAGCAATCAGCAGTAGTTATTCTAGATGAGCAAAGAGGAAGGCCCAAATAATTCATGCTAGTTTCCATTGTTTGCATGCCAGATATATCAATCAACCTCTGAGTTTCATCACTGGAGATTCCTGCTGTTAGAATATGAGATTTGGTTGTATTCAAATTCAAACCAGTCATTAGGTAGAAATTATGAAGAGTTGCTAAGATATGTTGAATGGAACCCTGGTCAGGCTTAGTAAAAATCATAATGTCATCAACAAACAGTAGGGATGTGATTTGGGGGTACTTGCATTTTGAATGGAACAAAATATCCTTTTGCACATATTTCTTGTTCAGCACTGTAGTAAATACTTCCATAACCAGAATAAATAGATATGAAGATACTGGATCACCTTGCCTGATCCCCTGCTTGCTTTTGAAGAAACCAGATGAGAATCCATTATATTTGACAGAGAATGTGGGGGAGGAAATACAGCTGTAGATCCATGCCACATAAACTTTTGGAAATCCCATGAGTGCCATAATTCTCACAATGGATGTCCAGTGAATACTATCATAAGCCTTCATTAAGTCCAACTTAAGCATGGCATTTTGAGTAGCATATACACGACCATAGCCCTTAAGCAATTCATGAGTTAAGAGGATGTTATCAAGGATATTCCTCTTGGGAAGGAAGGCAGTTTGATTCTTGGAAATGATTCTGCTAAGCACAACAGCAAGTTTAGAGGCCAGAATTTTCGTTATACACTTATACATTACATTGCAACACGAGATAGGCCTAAATGATGTAACAGATGAGGGAGGATGGACTTTAGGTATAAGAACAAGATTAGTAGCATTTACTTCATTAAGCATTTTGAAACTGGAGAAAAAGTTATGAACAGCTTTATAGAAATCCTTCTCAATGATATCCCAACTGTGAATGAAGAATTGCACATTAAAACCATCTGGTCCACCACTCGAGAAAGTCTGTTTATGGAAAAAAGGGTATCCTTAATTTCTTTATCAGTAACCCTAAAGACAAGAGAGGAAGCTTCCTCATCTTGAATTTTAGGTAACTGCAGTTGCGATAGATCATCAAGAAGAGGGTTGAAACCAGTACTGTTACTCAACAAACTGGAAAAATAATTGAGAAGGGCATTATCCACTTCAGCAGGGTTAGTGTGAAGCACTCCATACTCATCATAAATAGTAGTGATATTCTCCTTAGCATGTTTAACTTTTATGGCAGCATGGAAGTAAGCAGTATTATTGTCCCCTTCAGCCGCCCATTTTTGCCTCAATTGTTGCCTCTTCATATTTCCTTCAGTTTGTAAAGCTTTATTTAAATCATCAAAAAGTTTTCTTTCCAAATCAGCAGCAGTAACATTGTCCGAATTGCTCATCATAAGTTCTTGGGCTTCCTTGAGCTTCTTTCTCAGCAAAGTTGATAACAATGTTCCATCACCATATTTGTTCCTAGCCCATTCTCTTAGTGCATACTTAGTTGATCGAAGTTTCCTGCAAAAAATATACATAGGGTTTCGATAAAACATTTCAGACCATGCTTTATTTATAATACTAGTATACTTAGGTTCAAGGACCCAAGTATTATAAAATTTGAAACTTTTATTTTCCTTTAACAACTTCTTTCCCGAAGTGAAAATGATAGGTGAATGGTCAGACAGGATAGGAAGGGGGATAAAAGAATTCATAGTTGGCCAAGAGGTTAAGGCTTTGAGGTTAGCAAAGGAATGGTCGATGGTAGTAAAGGTTCTAACACCAGATCGACTCCTGTTATTCCAAGTGAATTTTGCACCAGTTGTTGGAATGTGAAGCAAACTTGATTCATCAATTGCCTTGTTAAGAGGGATAATGTCTTTAGGAAGAAGGGGGTGCCTCCTTGCTTATCATGCAGGGAAAGACAGCAGTTAAAATCCCCAAAGACAAGCCAGGGATGGGTGTCTTGCCTGAAAGCAGGAAGAAGATCAAGAAGAGTTTGCCTAGAGATTGAAGAATTGTGAGCATAGATTATAGTTAGGTAAAAGGACTTGGAGGAAGCTGTGAGTTTGGCATGGAAGTGCATAAGTTGATTAGTACTAAGGACAGTGGTAAGAGTTACAACAAAAGGGTCATGAATGACCATGATTCGACCATAAGATGCATTAGACAAGTTGTGGTTAAGGGTCCAGGATGGATTTATGTGCCTAGCAGCTTTGTTAGTAAGAGTTTCATTCAGTTTTGTTTCAAGAATTGCAAAAAGAGCTAACTTATGATGGTTGATGAGATACTTGACTTGGTCTTGTTTGGTTAAGGAATGTGCTCCCCCAATATTCCATATTGAAAAGGTTTGCTTCATTTGGTATACTTCAAGGATTGATGTACAACATTTTTCATGCTCCTAGTTGCAGGAGATCCCCTATTACTGGTTGTATTGTCAACTAAGTCATATTTTCTACTGCTTTTACGTTTTTCACTCTTGTAATCTTCAAATGGAAGTGTTGGAGAGCTTCTAGGTGATGATGGCAGGGAGGACCAACCAGGCAGAGTACCAGAGAAAGAGTAGAAGTTAGCTGTGTGAACATTATTTTCATTATGCACAGATATGCACATGCAATATATTTCATTTTCTAGGGATTCTCTGAACTGAGTTTCCTCCTGCAGAGAGATTGGATTTGTTCTACCATATTTTTCATTATTTTCCAGGTTATCACTAACTGCTTGTGGGGTTCCTCCATTAATGCTAGTAGTTACAACAGAAAGTTTTTCAGTGTGCATTGTTGTACCACTGTATGGTGTTGATCCCTTTTGATTACTATTTTCTTTTCCATTTACTCCATTTTGCACTATTAAGATTGTTGGCACTTGTTCATCATTTTCCATACTAGTAGATTACATTTTGCCTTTGAATTCTCCTTCCTCCTCTATCTCTTCAATATTATATATCACATTGCTTGGTTCTGAACTGCAGTTTTCCTTACATTGGTTTGACTCATCATGCTCCATCAAAACATTAAATCTGTTGCTTTCACTACTGTTTCCAAAATTTATTTTTGCAAGTTTATTTCTTTCCTGAGAACAAGCACAAGGTTCATGCCACTTTGTATTTGTGACTTCTTCTACCAGATTTCCTGCTTTATTAGATATGTTAACACTTTGCAAAAAATTTTCCTTTTCTCTTCTCATTTTAACTCCTCTATTTTCAACCTTTCTCCACTCCTGCCTTTTATTCACGACCATTGTTACTTTTTGACACTCCACTTCCTTTGCTCTACTTGCCTTACCTAATTCTTCCTGTTGTCTTGCCTTTTCTTCATTCTGACTTTTCATTTTCATACACTTTTCAGTCTTTTGCCCAAACTCATTACAGCATATGCAAATATCTGGCTTCCACAAATATTCAACTTTGACAAACTGCTCTGAACCATCCAGAAGCTTCACAGCAAATTCATCTAACAATTCTACCGTTGGTGAAATTTCTACCATACATTTAGCATAACCAATTCTATCCAACCTTTTCGTTTGCTCATCCATACACATGAATGAGCCAATTCTCGAGGCGAGCCAATTAATTCCCAGGTGAGACCATGCATATAGCGGAATATTGGATAGCTTAATCCACACAGGCACAGATCTTATCGTACTACAGCTGTTACCAACATTCGAATCCCATTGTTTTATAATGAATAATTTGTTCCTCATGATAATTGGGTCAGATGCAATTATTCTCCTTCTATCTTCATCATAAGATAGATAGAATAGGAGCAGAAATCCATCAGATTTAACTTTAATTGATCCCTTTAATCTCCAAACGCGTTTAAGGTGGGCTATAACAGATAGATAGGAAAGCGGTTTGTCAAGAAAAAAACCAACCAAGTAGTCACCCCAAGCCTCATTGCCAGCCTGAATGATCATTTCAGGCGGAACCAGTGCTTCACCTTCATAAACCAGAGGCACTGAAATAGGGGTATGGTGACCAGCATTACGCAGTTTATCTTTGAAATGACTACTCCAATGAACAGAAGGAGTAGACTGAGAAGAAGGGGGATTTTGTGAAAGGACAGATGGCAAGGGGACAGGATGAATTTGAAGAGAAGGAAGAGATGGGCAAACGGAAGCAGGAGGGGAAGGAGGGGGGCAGTTAGCTGACAAGGGGGTGGATTAGGGAGAAGAGAGATGGTTGGGTCAGGGGGGAGGAGGTCGGGAGGTACGGGGAAGGACATGGCGTGAACAGTTGAAGGTATGGTAGAAAGTACGGTTATTCCTTAGCATATTTTTCTTGACTTATAAAAATATCGTTATTCAATTTTCATATTTATATCCTAAAAAATGTTAGTTCTCCTATATGACCCGTTTCAAATTTCTTAGTCATTATATCTAAAATTATTTATTTAACTGTTCATTTGTGATCCAAAATAATATCATCTACGTATATTTGTATAAGTCGAATATCATTATTTTTCTTTTAAGAAATAGAGTACTATCTACTTTTCCTATTTCAAAACTAAATTGTAATGAGTAGGATTTAATTCTAGCTTACCGTGCTCTAGGAGCTTGTTTTAGACCAAATAAGGCTTTCTTTAATTTATAAATGTGATTAGAAAAAATTTCATCTTCAAAACGTGGAGGTTATTCCACATAAACATCTATTTGACAAATCCATTTAAAAAGACACTTTTAACATCCATTTGAAATAATTAAAAATTACTATGACTTGCAAAAGCAAGTAGAATTCTATAGATTTTAATCTAGCTAC
This sequence comes from Allium cepa, assembly GCA_030765085.1. Lineage (NCBI taxonomy): Eukaryota > Viridiplantae > Streptophyta > Magnoliopsida > Asparagales > Amaryllidaceae > Allium > Allium cepa. Next base: position 988,387,124 of record CM060929.1, on the reverse strand, counting down.
AGAAGCAAAGGTTTCATCAAAATCTATACCTTCTTCATGACTACAATCTTGAGCGATTAGTCGTGCTTTATTTCTAACGACTTCTCCTTGTTCATTCATTTTATTTCTACAGACCCATTTAGTTCATCTTACAAACTTATTTTCAGGTCTTAGGACTAATTCCCAAACATCATACCTGGTAAACTGATTAAGTTCCTCTGCAAAGCAAGAATCAATGAACCATCTAATGATGCTTCTTTTGGATTTTTAGATCCAACATTTGAGGTAAAAGCAACATTACTCGTTTTATTTAATTGATTTCTTATTTTTACAACATAGAATACTTTCTATAGGATTATGTTTCAAATATTTTGTTCGTTTATTTGGATGTAAATTTTCAGAGTTATTATTATTTTCATCATTGATGATTTCATTATTTGTAATTTCATTAGTTTTATTAATATTTTCTTCTTCATCAAAACTGAAATTATTGATTTTAAAATTCTCATGTGAAATATGTAATGTCTCTTCAATTGTGTTAGTTCCGGTGTTGAAAACTTTTTAAGTTTTACTTCTTTTAGAACAATTAATAAAAATTCCTTTATCTAATTTAGCATCAAATTTATCTAAAATATCTTTTGTATTTAATACAAAACATTTACTACCAAAAACTCTAAACTAAGATACTTTTGGATTTTTATTATAAAATAATTCATTCGGAGTTTTCTTAGTCAAAGGTCTTATTAAAATTTTATTTAAAATATAACATGTTGTAGCAACTGCTTCAGCCCAAAAACATTTAGGTAATTCACTATCATTTTACATTGCTCTAGAATATTCTTGTATAGTTCTATTTTTGCGTTCTACGACTCAATTTTGCTGTGGTGTTCATGGAAAAAAAGTTATGTGTAATTCCTTCCTTATCATGAAAATTCTCAAAGTTTCCATTTTCGAACTCTCCTCCATGATCAATCCTAATCATTTTAATTTTGATTAACATTTGATATTGAATTTTTTAGTAAAATTTTTAAACGTTTCAAAGACTTTATTTTTAAGTTTTAAGAAAATTGTCCATATAAATCTGAAAAAATCATCTACAATTACAAGGACACACATATTATGATTTATTGATTGTATTCACAATGGTCTAAAAAGGTCTAGGTGAAGAAGTTCAAGAGGTTGAGAAGTAGAAATCATATCTATTAATTTAAAAGAACTCATATGAACATTTACTAATCGATAGGTTTCGCATAAATTATTGACATTAAAACTCATTTTAGGAAGAACCCTAACAAGTTCATATTTAGCAACTTTAGAAAGGTGTTTGAAATTAAAATTACTAAATCTTTTATGCCAAATCTAAGGGTCATTGGATTCAGCCAAAAAACACAGATTGTCATTAGACACTTTCATACTTAAAATGTAAATGTTATATTTCATACTATCTTCAAAGATAATGTTTGACTCATTATCTTCAATGTGGCAATTATCCTTTTCAAATTTAATCTTAAAACCTTTATCACATAATTTACTAATACTAGGCAGGTTATGCTTCAAATTGCTAACTAGCAAAACATAGAAATAGTAGGAGTTTTAGAATTACTGGTATTGCCAGTATTGCCAATGCCAATCACATATCTTTTTTAGTTATCTCCAAAGTTAACCAGTCCACCATCTTTGTAGGCAATATTCTTCAAGATCTTCGGATTTCCAGTTATACTCTTGAGTATCCACTATCCAGAATCCATTTGTCCTTCTTGATTTGTGATGTTTGAACATCAATTGTCGGTCCATCATTAGCCATATAACAAACTTGTTCCTTCAATTCAAAATTATACCTTTCCAACAAATCAAATGACTTTTCAAAATAATTAATTTCTAATAACATTGGTTTCAAAAAGTTGTTTTTCTACAAAAGTGTTAATATATTACTAGCCATCAAACTTTTCAAAAATCAAATTACGAAATTTTCAAAACCAAGTGCTTTAATACTAAATATGGGTTGCAGCATTATAGATCTTAAGGCTAATTAACACTAGAGAGGGGTGAATTGTGCTTTCTTACTTATGTAAATCTTTTGAAATTTCTTTCAATTTCTCAAATTAACAACATAGAATTATACTATTAAACAGTCGTAGATGCAATCACAGATAGAAATAAAAGTAGTAAAGCAAAGTAAAGAGTTAGAGATATGACACTAGGGATTTTACAATGGTTCGGATTTCTCCTACATGTAGTCCCTTATGATTGCTTGTACATATTTCTTTTCAAATGCCACTCATTAAATAGAAAAAAGGAAAACCCAATTACAATCTTGATTTTGAGACTACGAGACACACTCTTCTAATTTTCGGGCTCAGGATACAGCCATTTGATCTGGATAAGCTACAAGCACACCTAAGAAAATACAAGTAGAGTTTTATGATTTTTCCAGAGAAAATTTCTTGAACTTTGGATATAACGGATCTATAGCCTCTTGGACATCTCTTTGATCTTTGATCTTTGATTTGAGAGAAAGAGATGATTCCGAAATAATACGAAAGTAGTAATGATTCAATACAATGATGTTTGATATTGATTCTATATGATTTTGAAGAGGAAAGAATATACTTTTACTGGATTTTTCAAGAGAGTAAGAGGAGGGAAGAGAAAAAGTTAATAACTATCAAAAAATTATTTTAAACTCCCTTTTATATAGTAAATACGTGTCCATTCGCAAAGAGTTGCAATGAATAAATACTTCTTTTTAAAATTTGAAAAACTATTTGGCATCATGTATGTTGACATATCATCTGGGCTTATGTCGACATATGCATGCTGAATAGGAACTTGTGAGTCGCACAACTGAATTCATTTCAGTCTGTGAATCATCACTCGATTTAATTAGTTTATAAAGTGTTGTGAATTAATTAAATCAATTAATATTTAAGAAATACTAATGATTATTATATTTATTATTTGGGGTCTATTCAGTAAATGGGGTAGCCTCTAGAAATGTTATCGGTGCTATTAGTAATTAATTGGGTGCGTTCATAAAAGTTATATATGTGTATCAATATGTGATATCGATAAGAATTTAAATTGGATTTAAATGGAATCAATTTCTATTGGGTTTTGTTCCTTTATTGACCAAGTTTAAGCTTGATAAAAATGTGGATGGGACAGTTCTAACTGATCCCTTGTTTAAGTGAACCTATGAATCCATTAGTTCACTTTTTGCTCCATCTCTCCCATTTCTTAATCTCCATGACCTCATGTTTTCTAAACCATATCCAACCTCTAACATACTGCAAATATAGTGCAAAACTCTTTCCAGTGGTGGAACTTCGAAGTTTGTACCTTTAGATAGGGATCTAGAAGATCTAGGTGACGATTTGAATCGATGTGTGAATCGAAAGCTAGTTCTCTTAGGTATATTATTTTGTATTATATACTTTGTTCATTATATGTATTTACGTATCATTATAACATTTTATATATATGACGGTCTCCCCATACATATTAATATTTATTAAATTATATTAAACAAGTAATCTATATGAAAATGTTAATTTAAATTCAAATTTTAGTTTTAACAAAATGTAAACACTTTAAATTGGGCCATTTTTATATTATAATATATTATATATGTATACATTAATTTTATAAATATTCATTTTTTTTAATTTTAGATGATTATTCACTAATTTTATTACCCAATATACATTAAGATTATATATATTCATTTTTTAGAAAAAATTAGTTTTTGCTTTTTTTAAATATTATTTATTATTGGACAAATAATGATTTACATATATATAATTTTAAAATAATTTTTAATGATACATATATTGTTTATACATATTAAAATAATGTTGTGTATTTTTAATAAATAAATAAATAATATGTATATATAAATAGAAAAGAAATATAGTTTTCTTACTGGCCATATAATGTTTTAGATATATATATATATATATATATATATATGTATATATATTTAAAACATTCGTTTCATTATATATATATATATATATATATATTAATAGTTGGAATAGAAATGCAAACTTTTGATTTGACCATGAAATTCCAAAAATACCCTTGTATGCATTTGTTTATTAATAGTTATAATACATTTGATGTCATTTTTTTTGACATCAGCGTGAATTACCAAAAATATCTCTCTAAAGATATTATCAAAAATTAGTATCACTTAAAAATAGGATTTGACAATTGAGCTTCATTTACAACTTTAAAATTTCCCCTATAAATATTAACAAGTCTTAATATTAATTAAAAGTAGAATCTAACAAATAAACTGCTTTACAAACTTATTTTTTTGGTTTAACTAATAATATAAATAAAATTTTAATCTAACTAAAAATTAGATATTAAAACTTAGAAATAAAAATTCAAATTAACTACATATGATTCAACAAAAAACAAGCTAAATATTTGTGAAAATTATTTTCTTTTGGCCATATTAAACAAATATAATTTGTAGAAAAACATTTAAGGTGCTTTCATCATGCACGAAGCGCATGCCGTAACGCTCTTATATATATATATATTTACATATATTGTTTATGCATACTAAAATCATGTTGTGTATTTAAAAAAATAAAAATTTATTTTCACTATGGTAATTGCTTTATATAAATATAAGTTTTTAAGATATTTTAGCTAATATTTCTACAATCTAGTTTTTGAATTTCTAAATGTTTTACTATGTCTTAATTAGATATTTTAAATACAAAATTTGAATTTAAAATTCATCGACTTAATAAAAGATAGAATAGATATTTTATATTTTATTATGTATAAAATAAAATTTATATTTATATATTTTATAGATATATTAAAATATATTTGAGACAATCAATACATGTATAAATGGCTAATGTTTACATAGTAGGTATAAATCCAAATATCAACTTATGTAATCATTAACCATCTACACCTTACTATGTTACAAATTACACACATATATACATATATGTTCATATTCATATACTCAAAAGATACATATGTTAAATTAATTAACATATATTAATTAAACATGTTAAGAAAAATAAATGAAAAATGAATTTACCGTTCTAGCTAAATTAGATCTAGTATAACTGTTAGAATTCATAAGCCCGCTAAGATCTAATTAGGGAATTTATTGGAATTCACAAATTTCGTTCACTATTGACCAGCCCAGTTCCAACAAATCATAAGATGCATGGTAGATCCTATTCAAAATCCATTGAGGGCATCCCTGCCTATCCCTTTTATACGAGCATACATCAAAGCCTTTGGTCATTAAAGATCCCTTGATATGCATCTACATTGGAATCCATCTTGTTCCAACCTACAAAGCACATTGAAAATTTGATTCCACAAATTTGATGATATAGACGACTCACCTAAAATACCAAAGAGGGATCTGCTAGCGATTACTAGCAAGAAGAGTTCTAATACATCTTCAAATAATAACTTTCTTACCAAAATATTCAAATTTTCAAATCAAACTTCCATGTTTTCTTCAAATTAAAATTTTTAGTTCAAAATGGTGGCACCATTTATTTTCCTTAAAATTAGCTTAAAATAATGTGACAACCCGCACCTTAATGGGCCCAAATTTCGACAAATATCAAAACCCAAGTCCATCAGAGCACGGGTCGTTGGATTTGGTACCTGTAAATAATCATGAGCATTATCAGAGTTCGATAGAAATCTAAACTCACAACGGAAACAATAATAGGATAAGAATACTAACTATGATTACTACCTTAGAACTAAGGGTATTCCTTGGATAGCAGATTTCCACATCAGAATCGAGTATGAGAGAAAGAACACTCTCCAACAATAAAGAACATCTAGCTCCAGTGACACGTTCCTCTAAATTTATCCTGTGGGTTGTAATGAGGAGGAGGGTCAGAACAACGCTCTGGTGACTAAAAAAACATAAATTGTCCATAGCATAAACTAATACCAATAGGTTTCCATTTAACTGTATGTCCATCAAAGTGAGGAATTCAAATCTAACCTTGCATTGAACACATGATTACGTACTTATCCATTCCCAAGGTACGAAATATTGATGAAGCCATATCAACCACCCAATACTTCCAAAACCATTAGCCACTCAGTACTTCTAATTATGAATTGAGCTTATATAATAATTTTTGAAAGAGCAATATGCAGACTCTATCATTTATGACCTTAATTGAGGTAGACCGCATCATTTAAGACCCATTCTTAGGGTGGTTCCTAACATTGTTGTCAATGGTCAATGGGTTCTAGCTACAAGACCTCTGACCACTATTTAAGGCTTTTGACATACAATGTCCAACTATTACCGCATCTATCGCACATAAAATTATAATCATTTAATAAATAGTACCAAGCCACTTAATACCTTTTTATTAGAAAATAGGTGGACTTTGGTCATTTAAGACCTTAACTGTGGCAAACCCTATCATTTAAGACCTATCCCCAGGTCGTGCTCTTAAATGGTACTATTATTATTTCGTCTTTAGCAATGTAAGAGACTGTACCCAAGCCACTTAATACTTTCCAGTAGAAAATAGGTACACCCCATCATTTGAGACCTAATTCTAGAAGAATGCTTCTCAAGGTTACTATCTAGCAATCATTGCTTGGAAATTTCATTGGGTTACTTAATGCTTCTTTTATAGGAAAGGGATGGACTTTATAGTCAATTAAGACCCCAAATCTGTAGTGAACCTTTCCCACGATATACATTCTCACTCTTTAATTATAAATACGACATCTCATTAGATTACTTATTTCGGTAGGGAGATGGACCCTACATCCACTTAAGACCTCAATACTGAAGTAAAACCTTTTTAGTGAAATACTAATTTATTTATTTGGAATCTCATTAGGTTACTTAATACTTCCATTTAGGAGAGAGGTGGATCCTTCAACCATTAAAGACCTCAAACCAAAAGCAAACCCCTATGGAAATATCCTCACCGCTCCTAGCTCTAAATTTGGACCATTTAATACTTTCCAATTAAGAAAGCAAGCCTGATTTCTCACGTTGTCATGAATCGTTAGATAGTGATACCTCACATCAGTGTTAAGTACACCCTACTATTGGTAGCCTCAAAGTGAAGGGTAGTCATCCATCGAGTGGCTCTACTGACCTCGCATCACTAAACCACTAAGTCCAATTAACCATCCTAAGTCTTTATCCTTATTAGTTTAGATACACAATGGACTTAGCTTACTATTTTCCTTTTTATTTAAGGCAATTAGATTTACCTTAAATATTTACCCACCCATAAATCCCGTTTAATGCTCATAAATGTCAATTTGTCCATAAAATCATAGCAGACATTTCCTAAGACATTTATGAATTATTACTAATTTCAAACTAGTAATCTTTTATATCTATTCCTTTTTACCAGTTCCAATAATCCATTTACCCTATTAATTTATTGCAACTTTCACATTCATTATCATTTATTGGAGTTACAACCTTTTAAGTTCTTTGCTCATTAGTTAATTGTCTTAAACGCGAGTATTACGTGCAAGCATAGTTATTAGCCTTTTATTTAATTATTATAAGCACAATAATTACATATAAATATATTTTTATTAAATATGTTTTATTTTTATACCCTTACTAGATTATACTTTTCCATGTTAAATTATTGGAATTATATGTAAAAGATTATCCGCTATAATTTCCATAAATTAGCCCAAAATAAAATATTTAACTTTAAAATATAAAAGATTATAATGTTTGAAATTATCAGGAATAATCATTCTTTTTATTACTAAAATAGAAAAATGTAAAATATAATGAATTCATACTATACACATCTCTTTCTCTATCTATTTGTGTCTATTCCTTGTTAGAACAAATGCTGTATCTTTTTAAAAAGGAAAATAATTAAACTAATTTACAAATATAAAGGGATCTAAATGCCAACAATTCCAAATAAAGAAAAGTTTATATTCTAACAAGATTAGGGTAATAATCCAATTTTATAACATTCTTATACAACCTATTTCAGATCTAGGATAAATTTCATTTAAATTAATATTCTAAATTCATACTTTTGGGATTGATTTTCAAATCAGGTTATATACAATGCTAAATCAATTCATAAATAAGAATACGTATGCGATATTTATTATATTCAAATCATATTCAATTCATTACTTACATCTCATAACAATTATCGAATTAGGCGTAAAAATCAAATAAGTACCGACGGGATAATTTTCATATTATGACAATCTATAAAAATTCCCACTCACCTTTTAAAAGAGATCCAAATCTCCAGATCTGAAGTAGAACCTTTAATGCGTCTTCAAATCCTTTTTAATCCATGAGATATGTATAAAAGGGTATATGCATACCTTAGAATTATAGATCTGAGAAGAGTTTTAAGACTGGAAGAGAAAATAGATACAAATATATAAATTATCTCAAATACGCATATGGTCGATTCTCTTCTCTTCTCCTTTTTATTAGATTTCTACTCTTTTCTGAATTGTATAGATATAGATACAAATATCTTATCTTATTAGTTTAGACCGAAAGTGAGAAGAAGAAATCGCAGAGCTTTACTACTGCATTCAGAAAAATTTGAGAAGATAAGGGAAGGCTAGGCTGAATTTATAGGTGTTAGAATCAACCAAAACCGTTCGACAAAAATATATTAAATCCAGGCCTGTAACGACCCATAAATTAATTGCTTTGTATTTGAATATTTAAATAATTTTTAAGTATTTATAATGGATTTTAATAAACAAATATACATATTTTAAATATTAATTAATGATATTAAAAATCGTTTTAAATTTTTACCAAAATAAACGGTTCAAATAAAATAGAAAATGTAACCGAAAAACTTTTTCTGAAATTTCGAATTTTTGACTTCGGAAAGTCGTCTGAATGTTGTGAATTTTTTTATATCACTCATATACATATGCACACACATGCTCATATGTCATATGATAGGTTAGTGATAGTGTTAAAGTAAATAATTCATGTTTAGAGTAAAATAAAACAAGATTTGACTTGAAAATATAAAATAAAACTTTAGTAACCTAAGGAAGTACTTAACCATAACCTAAGCTAGCTAGGTTAGTACAGAAGCCATGATGAAGAGGAGGAGGGCTATGAAGGGTGTGTGCGCACCTATGCGCATGGAGATGCATGGCCTCCATGTTTCATGACAACATCAAGCATATTTTAATGTTTTAGTTAAATTAAATTAACTTCACCCTTTGCCTATAAATACCACTACACATGCTTTGTTCTCACTTTACATATCCATTCCCATCTTCATTTCTCATCTCTTCATGTTCATGAACACTTCCATGTCTTTCAAGAGAGATTCCAAAATAAAAAATTAGTGAATACACTAAAAACATCAATTTAAACTACATATATGCATATACAAACACTCCTATACCAAAACTAAGGCAATTTCCACCTCAAGACTCCAAGGATAAACCTAAGTTAGCCTATTAAGGGCCTAAAAATCCAAGCTAAGGTGTCATGACAATTGTTCGTGAGTTCGGCAACTTGTCGTAGCGATCCGATTATTTGATGAGTAAAGCTTTCACCTTTGAACCATAAAATTTAAAATATATTAATGACCATATTTGTAGCTATTTAATGCTTGTTATGTAATCGTAATAATAGTTTGGTTGATGGTTTTTTGCTTGAAAGATAGCCGCTTTGGAAAGTTAGTAAGCGAATCATTGGTTATATGGAAATCTAATAGTAAAACAAATGCCATTATTATTAAATAATTGATATATGTTATGTTATTATAAATCATCATGTGTATATGCTCATTCCTTTGTTATGTGATGTACAGTTGTGTTGCAAATATCATATCCTTGAATTCCAAACTGCCCTTATAGCGATAGTCGCTATATTGACACTTTCGGGAAATCTCTTTTTATCGAAATATTTTGGTTTCATCGTCGTGCTTGAAATTATTTAAAAAAATTAAGCAAGTTTTTGATTAATAATGTTTCCAAAAAAATAACTTATTATTTTAATAATGATTATTTAATTTAATTAATTATTTACTAAATTATTTATATTAGTAAAGATTAAGGTCAACTAATTAGCTTATTAATGAGGTGTTTTAAATTTAACAAATTACATAGTTAATGATGTTTTGATTTTAATTAATCATTTTATTTAATGATGTTTAAGGCTAATTAAACCTTTGGATAATGATGGATTAAGATTTATTAATTTATTAAGTAATGATATTTTAAAATTAATTAACCCTTTTTATTTAATGACTTTTAATAGTTAATAAATTGTTTAACGTAAAATAAATATTTTTCTTAAATAAAATTTAAATTAATTTACCACTTTTAAATAATGATATTTGATTAATTTGATTAATTGAATTATTAATTAATAGAATTATTGACGTTTTAAAAGAGATTTACCCTTTTTAATTAAAGGATACTGAAGTTAATTAATCAAGTTAGTTAAAGAAGTTTTAAAGTTAATTTAGTCAACGTAATAAGATATTTAAGTTGTTAAATCCTTTTTATAATGATGTTTCAAATTTAGTAAACCCTTTTAACAAAGTGTTTTAAAGTTAATACTTCTAATTTGAAGCCAAGTAAGACTTTGGGTTTTAAAAAGGAAAGTTTGATTCATTTATGGAAATGAATTATTTCCGTAAAACAAATCACTTATATGGGAACGATTTATTTGTACAATTATCATTAAACATCGAAGAAGAATACTTGTTGCTATTTTGAAAGTTAAGAATAATAGTGAGACATGACTTTGAGGTAACCATGCCTTGACTTGTCCAATATTATTGTTAATCAAGAAATAATACAAGTTTGAATTCAATGAGCGGTGGTAAGTATAAAAGACTTAATTTCCATATATGATCATTTTGCATCCTCGGTAGTCAGTTTCTCGACAATCGATTACTTCAGCTACTTTATTATCGTCATTCTAAGATGATTTATTGCTCTATTGAACATTGGTATTCTTTGTCAGAAATGACTATAACCAAAGCGCGAGAGGAGGCCAAGCTATATGGGGTTGCCCCATTAGGATATGTTCACATCTCATCTAGATTGGGTTCGGTAGCTCTATTAGATGTTAAATATTCGGATACTCAGTAAGGTTTGGCGAGGTCTGGCTTGGAGGGTTCCAAGAAGTGTCGCAGGGTAATTGAGTTTCTCAGAAGTATATTACTAGAGGTATACTTCAAGGAAGGTGCACCTTCCTGGTCATTTGTTGGACATTTTCTTTTTCTTATTTGATTCGAACCTTCAAATTTATCTCCTTGTTTTCATCAGAAAGAGTCAACCACTCTCAGTGATGTTTAATTATTTATCCATTTTCGCCATTTGGATATTGATTTATGTGAGAATAAACCCGTTCCATGTTCCACAGTGTGTTCTACATGTTTGTGTTTTATTACTCACCTTTGTTTAAAGTTTTACTCATACCTAACATATCCTCTGACCCGAGTTATTTGTTTCCATACACTCTAGGGTACTCATTTTTATTTGAGTAGTCCGGGAGTAGCAGGTCTTTGTTGGGATCTTTGGAAGACCGCACTCGAGTAGGAGGCTTTTATCATTTTAGTTATCTATTCCACCATATTATCTGGTTTGTATAAGTGTATTTTGTTTCGACACTTGTAAAGGCATGATGTTATAACTACCTAAGATGATTTATAGTACTTATGTTTAACTCGGATAACTCCCTTTAAGGAGTAAGCTAATGTACTATTTGTAGATTATGCTAGTATATGGCTTTTGTTTGATGATAATAAACATACATATATTCATTAAATGTATTTGTTATTGCACTATTTTATTTCTTCACATAATTAAATAAATATTTGATGAATAAAATAAATAACATAGAATTTAAATTCAAACAAATATTTTATTACAATTTTTAATAGTACCAATTTAAGATCTCACTACATATATACATTTTCAATTACAATACAATTTCACTTTACAATGTTCACCTCACAACATACTACTCATTCACTTGTATTTTTTCTTCAACTTTGTTCTAGCCTGAATCTAGCATTTGAGCTATCTGCAAAATAAACACTAACGTAGTAAAATTGAAAAAGAAATATTTTGCAGTTCAAACGAAGTGTATGTTTTGAAAATGTTATCTGCTTTAGTTATTTAGGTTGTTCATCATCATTTTCCCTTTGAATTAATCATACACGAACAACTTGTGACATATACAGTGCATCACAGTACCTGCCACAATGCCGTACCCATCAATATACACTTGATATAATTGTAGGGACAGGTAAGCACAAGGTCAAACCCTAGCAAAGCTGGAATCAACTCAGGTGCAATACGAAAACAAGTCACAAAGTTTCAAATTTAAGACTACATATACACATGTGTACACGTGCACATGTGCACTGCCTCAGCATCTTGAATTTTAGCCAAGAGACATAAGTACACATGAATATAAAATGAAACCAAACTATAAGATAGGTTCAAATACAAGTGCACTCAATAAGGAACCAGCATGCATGCATGAACACACATATATCAGTTCAGATGCATATGAGTCTTACAACATGAAAACACAAAATAGTACATAATCAAAGACACAAGTATCAATCAGACCTCACAAACATGTATTAGGTCATGGCAACTCAGACTTGTACAGACCATTCAAATTCGATACAAAATGAATTCAATATACATAACTGAAGTTATAACAGACCAGAATATACAAAAGACTCAAGGGGAACCATGGACAATGAAACCAAAAAAGGAACCCACCAGTTTCAACATCAACAATGCAACCTAACATGTAACAAGGCTAGAAAATCAAAGCGCAACCAAACTTCAACACAAGGAAATAGAAACAAAGCAAGCCGGTACAACATGAACCAGAACAAGCATCAACCACTTGAATCAGACATGGTTATAGTGACATGTATGCAACGGTAAACCACTTGAATGGCAAGTCAATATACAACAAGAATCCAATTTCAAGTGAGCAAAAGCACGCACCAAACTTCAAGGAAAACAAGTTCAAAATCAGGCGCTCAACAACAAGACACACACACAAGTGGTTATGGCAACCCATATAATTCCAAACGAACTCAACAAGCCAGTGGAACCAACTATAAGCAGCTCAATAGACTTAATTGAACATGCAACAAAAATGAAGTACATAGCATACATGGATGCATGTGTGAACATATATATATATATATATATATATATATATATATATATATATATATATATATATATATATATATGCGTGCGCGTGTGTGTGTAGTGACAACCGGGTGAAGATTGAATCAGTGATCAAGTGAAACTACGAGCGCACACACATCGAACCAGTCAATACAAGAAATTGGACATGGAAGGGATGCAACCTAGACCAAACTACAAAAATGCAAGACTAACAAGAACCGCTCTAGATAGAATGTACACAAAGGCACGGACCACATGAAAATGCATGAACATCAACAATGAAGACTCAACACAATGCACCAGATCAGTAACCAGTGACTAATGCAACGACAATGGATATGCAATCACATGTACACATGATAAAATTCAAATAAAGAATATCATGGTGAAAATTATCAGTTTGAACAAGTCGGTGAATTGAAAGTCAAAGTCCAGATTATCACAATTTCAAATGGCCGAAGTCATGGGTGAAAGGAATGAAACCGACTCAGAGAAAATCCAAAGCATCAGAGTGAAATTAAAATTCATCAATAATGGAATAATTCAGCAAATAACACCATCGTTCGATTAAAATATCACGGCCAAATAAAATCATAAAAGAATTCAAACATATTATATGAATGGAAATATAGGGAGTTCGTTCACTATATAAACCCAGTTCATCATCGGCAATTATCTCATTCAAGTTCAAGCAAAAAATCAGAGATCCAAGTTTCAAATTAAATACCAAATCAATAACTCGAATCGAGTTCGAACCAAAGCAAAACAGCAGACTAGTTAAACGACCAAATTTACATACCAAATTCACAGTTTTGAACTCAATCCTGAAATCAACCACAAGCCAAATTGAAGGAGCATTGAAGCCGCTGTGAATTATCAAAGGAAAGGAATCGATTGGGAAGGCATCTCAAATCATCACTGAAATCGATCAATTTCGAATCAATGCTTCAATTTTCAACAACTGTAGTTTTAGATCGCAAGTGGAAAGAGGAACAACATGAACTAAAAGAGAACACGGTCAAAAATTCTACTGAAAGGGATACGGAGATAGATTTTTCTTTATTGTGTTATAAAGTGGGCCGGTCATATTTTTTTTGGGCCACAATTTTAATTAGGGTGTTATTTTATTTTTTTTAGTTTATTTTCCTTTCAAATTCAAATCAAACTCTAGTTATGTAACTAGATTACGAACTACAGTGGTGTAGTTCGAGAATTCGCAACTCAGTAGCTGAGTTGTAGCAGTGTTTTGAGCATAGAGTTAGGTTAGTCAATAGTGAGTGTCGCAAGTTTACATGTGTAAGCATCTTACTCTTAATTTCTAGCAAAAATCTTGGGGGAATCACGTAGGTAGGGTTTTGCCAAATCTTGGTAAATCCGTGTTAGTTCTATTTCTGCTTTTTTCGTTGTTACCTATGCTACAATTATTTTATATATTTTTACATTAATTTTTATTATTATTAGTATCACCCTATTCACCCTACCTCTATGGTGAAATTGTTCCTACAAGTGGTATCAGAGATAGGAACAAAAAACCAACTTTTGTTTTAAAAATTTGATTTTTTAAAATGGCTTCTCTTATTAGTGCTTTTGCTGAGGGTCAGTGAATAGTTAGGCCACCCAATGTTCAATGGTGAATATGCATATTGGAAAAATATAATGAATCTTTTTTCTAAAAACCGTTGATGCTTGGAATATTGTTGAGATAGGATATAGGACACAACTATAGTGGTAGATAATCTAGAATTTGAAAAATCCTAGAGTTCTTCCATGAAATTTTGAAGCGAAAGTTACTTCCATTCAAGAATCAAAAGATCTGAAACGAGTTAAAGTTAAAGAACTCATCGAAAATCTCACCAGTTATGAGCTAGAAATCAAATTCAAGGAAGAAAGCGAAGGAGGTGATACGAGAAAGAAATCAACGGCTCTCAAAAAAACAACGGAGAGTGAAGATGACGACGATGATGATGGAGCAACCGAACTGGCACTATTAATAAAGAGATTCTAAAGGTGGAACCACAAATACAGAAATCCATCTCTAAACCAACAATTGAGAAGCAGAATAGTCAAAGTACTAAACAATTTAGAAGAGCAGGAGATCATATGCCACAAGTGCAACAAACCTAGTCATATCAAGCCAAATTGTCCTCAGAGTCGACACGGCCAAGGAAAGAAACCGAAAAGGAGAAGTTTTGCAGCTGCTTGGGATGAAACTGATGAAGATGATAGAAGCACTAGCAGTGGGAGTGAAAAGGAAATCCATATCTTCAAGGAGAAACAACTGATGGTGATGACGACGAGTCAAGTGAGTTTCAAAACTTACTCATTCGGAATTACTCATATATTTTCATGAAGTAAATAGCTATTTTGAAAGACTTGGGGAGAAATACGCTAAAATTGAATCACAAAGAGATAGATTGATAGAATTAAATAAACAGCTTGATCAATTGGTTAATAACTATCGAAATAAGAGCCCTAAATGTGATAAGTGTCCATCATTTGAAGAAGAGATTAAAAAATCAAAAATTAAAATTAAATCACTTGAAAATAAAGTCTAGTTTTGAAAGAAAGTGAAAATAGTAGGAGAGAAAGGGGTTTTTAAGCACAAGGAAAAGGTTGCAAAAAAATTTAGTCTCAGGGACAAGAAGTTTGTTTTTTAGGCTGATGGACACTTTTAATGTAAATTACAGAATGATAGTTGTAACTATCATTTTCAGTTTACACTAAAAAGTGTCCTTCAGACTAAAAAGCAAACTGAACATATAAAAACAAGTCCAAAAATTGTCTACAACTTTAGGAAAATTTTCCAAAGGAGAAAGATCGCTAAACACGTTATTAATGAAACAAACAGTCAGTCAATATTGTCTGACAAGGACTTGGGTATAATCAATCTGAACATATTAGAAGTGAAATTAATCAAGTCAATTCCAAGTGCATGATTTGTGGGAAAACTAGACACAATCACCATAATTACTGACATAGACCCAAACACATGAAAACCATTCCAATTTGGGTTTCTAATGGTACAAATGTAAAATCCCTTAAAGTCAAACAAATCTGGATAACAAAAGGAACAAATATAAATTGTCTTGGATCTACACAAACATATTTTTCAAAATATTTTGCCACTAACAACCACGGACCTATAAAAACAAATAGGTCACAAAAATCTTTTCTTGTGTAGGTATGGTGGCAGGCTAAGGAACAATAACAATATTATCTGGATTCTGGCTGTTCCAGGCACACGACGGGCAACAAATCGAAGTTTCTTAGCCGAGTAAAAAGGTGGCAAAGTCACAATGAGTAACAATAAAAAATTATCGGTAAAGGTAAAATAGGTAATGATACATTTATCTTGAACGATATATTATATGTTGAAAATATGCACCATAATCGATTTTAAATCAGCCAGGTATGTGATAAGAAAATGAATGTTGATTTTGATTCTGACTTTTTGGCCAATTATCTTTTTATGCCAAGAACACTATAAGTACCTCTAGAGTAACTGAACTGGTTCATATAGATTCGTTTGGACTAACGATGTTGAAAATTTAGGCGGTAAGAGATTGTGTCTTGTGTTGGTTGATGATTACTCTAGGTACACGTGGACATATTTGTTCATCTTACTACTTCTAGATCTGATACTATGTTCACTAGTTGTTTATGCGCACGGTTTCAATTCAAAATAATTTCATTCAAAAGATGTAAAAAGGATTTTAAGGTATTTGTTGCAACTTCACTGTCTGGTCTATGATATCTAACTAGCGATAATCTTGAGTCAAAGAGAAATACTGATGCAGGTTACACTGGTAGCCTAATTGGTAGAAAAAGCACTAGTGGAACATGTTTTATGTTGAGACATTCATTAGTTACGTCATTCTCAAAGAAAGTTTCTACGTATTTTTCATTTCAACTGATTTTCAATTGGCAAACATTTTAAAAAAAAACTCTTTCATAAAATAGATTTTGTTGACGTCATTTCAGATTAGGCATTTTAGAAATTTTGATTTTATAATTATTTTTGGTTTTGATCTTAAATGACTACATTAACTAATCTGACTCCCTATTGATTATCGAAAGGATAAATAGTAATTGAAATAATGATGAGTATCGATATTAATCGAGATAGTATATTTAGAAATTTTCTTTAAAAATTTAAAAAAGAGTTATAATAACTTTTTATTGGTATAAATTCCATAACCTTCTCTATTTCTATCACATTTCTAACGACCATTACTCATTAAAATCCAATATAATATGTCAAAATATGGTATTTTAAAAGGAAAATTATTCGTTTTATTTTATGTTTTAGCAATAAAAACGTCCAAGTATTCACTCTCATTTAAAATTCCTCATGGTTATGCATGGGTGAATTACTTGGAATATTTTTTTATGTGCTTTCATGCTCATTTAAAAGTCCTCACGGTTATGCATGTATGGAACACATCCAAATTGATTAATAAATAGACGAGCTGATTCTAATCCCATTTAAAAGTCCTCATGGTTATGCGTGGTTAAAAGATGCTTGAAATTCATTTTTTATATATAAAAATTGGGAATACTACAAATCTCATTTAAAGTCCTAGCAGTTATGCATAATGAGTTGATATTCAAATTCCTAATATAAATATACCAGAAATAGATACAATTATATGGTTTTATATGCCGACATCACCCCTATCACTCTAAAGTAGAATATGCGCCTAACAGAGTATTTATGATTTTTTATTGAAATTTAATATTTATACTCGATTGGGGATTAATGTTGTATTGATGTCTATCACTTTATCTCTATTTTTCGAAAACTATTACTCTTTTGCTGATAACAAAAAGGGGAGAGAAAAGTTAAAATTTTGAAAAATAATGTTCAAATATTTCATTCTTTATTTGCATATTCCTATCTAGGTTCATTTGCATATTTTTTTATTTTCATGCATATATGAAGGGCGAGCTTGGTTGTAGGGGGAGCATTCAAATAGGGGGAGCAAATAGATTTCATCAATGACTAAAGACATTTAATAAATTCAAAATCTTAATATATGTTTGTTATCATCAAAAGGGGGAGATTATAGAATATACTAGTATATGATTTTTTTGATGATAATAAACATACATATATTCATTAAAATGTATTTTTTATTGTACTATTTTATTTTGTTATATAATTAAATATTTGTTGAATAAAATAAATAACACAAAATTTAAATTCAAACAAATATTTTATTACAATTTTGAATAGTACAAATTTGAGCTCTCGCTACATCTACACATTTTCAATTGCAATACAATTTCGATTACATCGTAAATTTCACTTTACAACAATCACCTCACTACATATCACTCATTCACTCGTATTTTATCTTCAACTTTGTTTCAGCCTGAATCCAGCATCTGAGCTATCTGCAAAATAAACACTAACGTTGTAAAACTGAAAAGAAACATTTTGCAGTTTAAAATGAAGTGTGTGTTTTAAAAATGTTATTTGCCTCAGTTATTTGGGTTGTTCATCATTATTTTCTTTTGAATTAATCTTATACGAACAGCATGTGACATGCACAGTGTATCACTGTACATGCTACAAGGTCGTGCACACCGATATACACTTGATATAATTGTAGGGACAGGTGAGCACAAGGTCAAACCCTAGCAAAGCTGGATTCAACTCAGATGCAAAACGAAAACAAGTCACAAAGTTTCAAATACACTAGGGCCTACATATACACATGTGTACACGTATACATGTGCACTGCCTCCGCATCTCGAATTTCGGCTAAGAGACATCATTACACATGAATATAAAATGAAACCAGACTATCAAATAGGTTTAAATACAAGTGCACTCAACAAGGCACCGGCATACATGCATGAACACACATATATCACTTCAGACGCATATGAGTCTCGGCCAACATGAAAACACAAGACAATAAAGACTCAAAGACATAAGTATCAATCAGACCTCACAAACATATGTCAGGTTAAGGCAACCTAAACTTGTACAGACCATTCGAATTTGAGACAATATGAATTCAATATACATAACTGGAGTGACAACAAACCAGAATATACACAAGACTCAAGGGGAACCATGGATAATGAAACCAGAAAAGGAACTAACCAGTTTCGACATCAACAACGCAACCTAACATGTAACAAAGCCAGAAAATCAAAGTGCAACCAAACGTCAATACAAGGAACTGGAAATAAAGCAAGCCAATACACCATGAACTAGAACAAGCATCAATCACTTGAATCAAACATGGTTATAGTGACATGTATGCAACAGTAAACCACTTGAATGGCAAGTCAACATACAATAAGAATCCAGTTTCAAGTGAGCAAATGCACACACCAAACTTCAAGCAAAACAAGTTCAAAATAAGGCGCTCAACAACAAGACACACACACAAGTGGTTATGGCAACACATATGTCTCCAAATGAACTCCACAAGTAAGTGGAACCAAACAACAAGCAGTTCAACATACTTAAGTGGACATGCAACAAAAATGAAGTACACATCATACAAGGATGCATGTGTGAACATATAAATGTGTGTGTGTGTGTGTGTATCTCTGTGTGTGTATAGTGACAACCAGGTGAAGATTGAATTGGTGATCAAGTGAAACTATGAACACACACACATCGAACCAGTCAATACAAGCAACTAGACATGGAAGGGATGCAACCTAGACCAGACTACAAAATTGCAAGACTAACAAGAACCACTCCATACAGAATGTACATAAAGGCACAAACCACATGACAACGCATGAACATCAACAGTGAAGACTCAACACAATGCACCAGATCAATAACAAGTGACAAATGCAACAATAATGGATATGCAATCACATGTACACAGGATAAAATTCAAATAAAGAATATCATGGTGAAAATTATCAGTTCGAATAAGTCAGTGAACTGAAAATTAAAGTCCAGATTATTACAATTTCAAATGACCGAAGTCATAGGTGAAAGGAACGAAATCAACTCAGAGAAAACCTAAAGCATCAGTGTGAAATTTAAATTCATCAATTATGGAACAAGTTAGCAAATAACACCATTGTTCAATTAAAAAATCATGGCCAAGTAAAATCATGGAAGAATTCAAACATATTGGATGAACGAAAATATAGGGAGTTTGTTCACTATATAAACCCAGTTCATCATCGACAATTATCTCATTCAAGTTCAAGCAAAATATCACAGAGCCAAGTTTCAAAGTAAATCCCAAATCAATAACTCGAATTGAGTTTGAGCCAAAGCAAATCAATAGAGTAGTTAAACGACCAAATTTACATACCGGATACACAGTTTCGAACTCAATCCTGAAATCAAGCACAAACCAAATCGAAGGAGCATTGAAGCCACTGCGAATTATCAAGGGAAATGAATCGATTGGGAAGGCATCTCAAATCATCACTGAAGTCGATACATTTCCAATTAGCTTCAATTTTCAACAACCCTAATTTCAGATCGCAAGCGGAAAAAGGAACAACATGAACTAAAAGAGAACACGAACGAAAATTCTACCTAAAGGAATAAGGGGATAGAATTTTCTTTGTTGGGTTATAAAGTGGGCCAGTCATATTTGTTTTGGGCCATAATTTTATTTGCGGTGTTATTTTATTTTGTTTAGTTTATTTTCCTTTTAAATTCAAATCAAACTCTAGTTGTGTAACTAGGTTACGAACTACAATGGTGTAATTCATGAATTCGCGACTCAATGGTTGAGTCGTAGCAGGATTTTGAGCATGGAGTTAGGTCAGTCAATAGCGGGTGTCATAAATTTACATGTGTATGCGTCTGACTATTTATTTTCTAGTAGAAACCTAGGGTGCAACATGTAGGCAGAGTTTTGCCAAAACTAGGTAAATCTGTGTTGTTTTATTTCTGCTTTTTTTGCTATTATCTATGCTGCAATTATTTTATATATTTCTACATTTATTTTTATTATTATTAGTATCACCTTATTCACCCCCCTCTCTAGGGTGAAATCGATCCTACACTATTTACTGTTATATTTTATTTAGCAATTTTTTTGTGAGGTTTTCTATTATGTTCCTTATTTCACTGTATGACCATTCATCTGTTCGATGCTTAGGCAATGGCACATGAACAACGATAATGTTTTAAATGTCGTTCCTAGGGGTTAGAATGGTGGATCATCATAGTTGGTATCAGAGCTTCGGTTGAGCGAATAACTCAGCCTAATTTGTGGTATAACTCATTAAAGATGGTGCAAGTAGAGCCCTAGAATGAGTTAATCTTGAGAGAGCATTTCCTTTTCTCCCCTGAATGTCTAGTTTTAGATCCTTTACTATAGTTTCCCTTTTATCATCTTTGACACTATCTTTTTATTCTAATCATACCTGTCGCTTATCCTAGTTATTGAAAATGAGTATAAGAGGAAGAAGAGAGAGGGAATCTAGAACCAGCACAGCTACATATGGAAGAACTCCTAGAAATGAGCCAGCTGTAGAGCCGGTAGTAGAAGTAGTGATGCAAGTTCAGGCGCCTTAGAACTTTGCGAGCTTATGCAAAAATTACACTACTTTAGGTAGTAAGCCTTTCTATGGAACTGAAATATTTTAGGAGTTTAGACGTTGCTCTGCTCTTGTGAAAGGATATTGGCATCGCGTTATGGGAGATGCTGGAAAGAGAATATTAGCATCGCATCAGCTTTAGAAAGTAGAAATGGGTTTGTGGGATTCAGTCACCATGAATACACTAGAAGAAAATTTCTTGGGTGCAGTTAAGGAAGTTTTTGAAGCTTAATTTATCCTAGAGGCCGGAAAGACTCAATTGTTCAAAAGTTTCATGGATTTTAAACATGGTGAGATGATAGTCGCATAGTGTGAGCATACGTTCAATGCATTGTCTCGCTTTAGATCAGGATTGATTGATATGCCGTTTAAAAAGAATGAGATGTTTGAAAGGAATGCGACCAGAGTTCCAATGGGAAATGACCAATCGTCTCAATGGTACCTTCACTAATTTGATTATTATGGCTTTGAGATTTGAAGCTCTTGATATTAAGCAAGGAGTTCAGAAAGGAATAGTGCTAACAGTTAATGCCCAATCTTTATTGGTTATTCCAGTTGCTAATAAACCATTTTTCAAGCACAAAGGGAAGAAGAAGTGGTCGGGAAAGAAGCCTAGAGGTGGAGCTCCAGCTTAGATTAAGCAGTTAGACTTGACTAAGATCCTTTGTTAAAAGTGCTATAAAATGGGCCACTTTGCAAATAATTGTCTGAAGATTAACCTACCGGTATGCTACAATTGCAACCACCATGGACATATGAAGACCCAGTGCCCTTTTCCAAAGAAGGGATCATAGAGACAAGCTTTTACTGTGGAGGAACTTCAAGGTATCCAAAAGGAAAGTAGGTCCTTCAAGGTACACTATCTGTTTCTAATATTCTTGTTAGAGTGTTATTTGATTCCGGTGCATCCCTTAGTTTTATCTCATACGACATGATGAACCAGTTGAATCTTAAATATATTATTCTTCGAAATTCGCTTTGTGCATCGAACCTAATTGAGAGTCGAACCAATCTTGACACCATATGTTTGACCATGCCTATTTCTTATCGAGATTGGCCTTTCTTTCCGACTTATTTGTTCTTGGGTTCATAGGTTTTGGGATAGTATTGGGTATGGATTGGTTGTCTAAATTTAGAGAAGTCATAAATTATAATCACAGGATTGTCATAATTAGTGATGTTGGAAATGTTGGTATGGATGTTTATTGTGGGGAGCCTAATAAGTTGATGAGTAGTTTTTTCTATTCGCTCGAAGTACCCAAAGAGGGGATAAGAGAATTGCGGATTGTTTAGGACTTAAAGGATATTTTTGAAGAAGTGCAAGGTTACCTCCTCACTGGGAAGTAGAGTTCCACATTGAATTTATTCCAGGAACTAGACCAATTGTTCAACCTCCTTGAAGATTGGCTCCGAAGGAAAGAAGAGAGAGTTAGAGAAGCAGACGTTTGATTTATTGCAGAGGGTTTTGATCAGACATATCACATCGAGTTTGCGCTCGCTAATAGTGTTTGTTACCAAGGAAGATGGTTCTCTTAGATTATGTGTAGATTGTCGAGAGTTGAATAAGAGCACTATTAAGAATATGTATCCTTTACCTAGGATTGGTGACATGTTTAACCAGCTCCACAGAGCTCGGATATTTTCTCAACTTGATCTTGCCACTACCAATTAAGAGTAGCAGAGGAGTGTGTACCCTTAACATCTTTTGAACCCCTGATAGTTTTTATGAGTGGTTAGTCATGCCGTTCGGATTGACTAACGCACCGCTTGTTTTGTTGATTTGATGAATAGAGTGTTTTGGGATTTTCTTAACAAGTTTGTTCTAGTTTTTATTAATGATATCCTCGTTTATTAGAAAATGGAGGAAGAGCATAATTACCATCTTCATCTTGTACTTAGTACTTTAAGAAATCATGTTTTAAAGGCAAAGTTTTCTAAATGCCATTTCTAGAAATCCGAATTTAGATTTCTAGAGCACGTAATTTCGACAGAAAGCATATCAGTGGGCCCAGCTAAAGTAGTTGTGATTCAAGATTAGAAGAAACCTGAAAGTGCGACCGAGGATAGAAGTTTCTTAGGACTAGTAGTTTCTATAGAAGGTTTATTAAAGATTTCTCAAAGATTGCTTCTCATCTAACAGTGTTGATGAAGAAAGAGACTAAATTTGTTTGGACACCCAAGTGCAATCAAGCATTGAATGAGTTAAAGAAGAAATTGACAAGTGCTCCTATTTTAATTGTTCTTGATGGGAGCGAAGGATTAACCGTTTACACGGATGCTTGTTCAACAGGATTAGGAGCAGTTTTGAAGCAGAATGATAAAATAATAGCGTATGCGAGTCAGCATTTGAAACCTCATGAGAAGAATTATGCTATGCACGATCTGGAGCTTTTGGTAGTTTTCTTTACACTGAAAGTATGGAGGCACTATCTTTTAGGTGCAAAGTTTGAGTTATTTACGAATCACAAGTTATTAAAGTGTCTTTTTATCCAAAAGGACTTGAACTTAAGACATCAAAGATGACTGGAAATTCTTGCATCTTATGACCTAGAGATTTTTTATACCCTAGGGAAAGCAAACGCCATTGCAAATGCGTTGAGTAGAAGTGCGGCGATGATTGCAAATTTGGAAGTTAAGCCAGTAGTAATTCAAAGAATCGCATATTTCTAGGAAAAAGACCCTAATCTAGCTCGGCTTAAGAAGGATGTTGAAAATGGTATTATTTCTAATTTTCAGATTGCTCTCGAGGCATTTTAAGAATGAATGGTTGGATTCGTATACCATATGTTAATGAAATTAGATAAGATGTGCTGAGAGAGTTTCATCTGTCAAAGTTATCTATCCACATAGGAGTAACTAAAATGTTTCAAAATATGAAGAAAACCTTTTGGTAGAAAGGGATGAAGAGGGACATTTCGATTTTCGTAAGTTGGTGTGGGAATTGACAACAAGTCCATAGTGACCAGTAGAAGATCGCTGGGTTGCTTCAACCATTGGAGATACCAAATTAGAAGTGGGAGCAAGTACCCACAGACTTTGTCGATGGAGAACAAGAAGAGGTAATGAAGGGCATTTGGGAAATTGTAGACCGATTAACAAAGAGCGCCCACTTTATTCCGGTGAAGTCAATAAGAACTACAGCTTCTTTGGCAAGGATTTATCTAAGGGAGATCGTTTAACTGCATGGAACTACAATGAGTATATTAGTGATCGAGACCCCATCTTCACCAGTCGATTCTGGAGAGCATTGCAAGTCATTTTAGGGATAGAGATGAATTTGAGCATAGCCTATCACCCGTAGGCAGATGGACAAACTGAATGTGTGAACCGAATTTTGGATGATCTCTTGAGAGCATGTGTTTTGGATTTTGGAGGTTCTTTGGAAGATCATCTACATTTGGTAGAGTTCTATTATAACAATAGCTACCAAGCTAGCATTGGCATGACGCCCTACGAAGCTTGGTATAGACGACTACGTAAGTCACCTTCATGTTGGGTTGAGACTAGAGACTGATTAATTCTTGGGCCAGAGATGATTTGAGAAGCATCATAGAAAGTGGCTATGATCAAGGAAAGGATGAATGAACCCCATGATCGATAGTAAAGTTACGCCGATCAAAGGAGAAGGGACTTAGAGTTGTGCACATTTTTGTATCACTCATATACACATGCACACACATGCACATATGTCACGTGATAGGTTAATGATAGTGTTAAAATAAATAATCCATGTTTAGAATTAAACAAAACAAGATTTGACTTAAAAATATAAAATAAAACTTAATTAACCTAAGGAAGTACTTAACCATAAACTAAGCTAGCTAGGTTAGTACACAAGGCATGGTTAAGGGGGGATGAAAGGTGCGTGTGCACCTATGAGCATGAAGAGGCATGGTCTCCATGTTTCATGACAACATTTAGCATATTTTAATGTTTTATCTACATTAAATTAATACTTCGCTCTTTTCCTATAAATACCACTACACATACTTTGTTCTCGCTTTACATATCCATTCCCATCTTGAATTATTGTCTCTTTATGTCGATGAACACTTCCATGGCTTCCAAAATCAGAAACTAGTGAATACACTACCAAACATCAATTTAAACTACATATACACACATACAAACACTCCTATACCAACACCAATTCCATTTCCACCTTAAGACTCTAAGGTCGAGCCCTATATAGCCAGAGGCCGAACCTAACTTAGCCTATTAAGTCCCCAAAAATCCAAGCTAAGATGTCATGACGTTAGTTCATGAGTTTGGCAACTTGTCATAGCGATCTGGTTAAGTTAGAAGTGTTTTTGGCGAGTATAGCTTTCACTTGGAACCATAAAGTGTAAACTTTATTCATGCCTATATTTGTATCTATTAAATGCTTGTTATATAACTATAATAATGGTTTGGTTGATGGTTTGGTATGTTGCTTGAAAGGTAGCCACTTTGGAAAGTTAGTAAGGGAATCATTGGTTATATAGAAATCTAGTAGTAAAACAAATGTCGTTGTTATTAAATGCTTGATATATGTTATGTTATTATAAGTCATCATGTATATATGCTCATTCCTTTGTTACGTGATGTGTAGTTGTGTTGCGAATGTCATATGCTTGAATTCTGAATTACCCGTATAACGATAGTCGCTATATTGGCACTTTTGAATCCTTTTATCGAAATAGTTTGGTTTCATTATCGTGCTTGGAATTATTTTATAAGTTAAGGAAGTTTTTGAATAATGATGTTTCCAAAAAAATAATTGATTATTTTAATAATGATTATTTAATTAATTATTTAATAAATTGTTCAAATTAATAAAGATTAAGATTAACTTATTAACGAGGTGTTTTAAATTTAAATAATTACTTAGTTAAAGATGCTTTAATTTTAATTAATGTTTTATTTAATGACGTTTAAGGATAATTAACCTCTGGATAATTATGGATTAAGATTTATTAATTTATTAATTAATGATATTTTAAAATTAATTAATCCTTTTTATTTCATGACTTTTAAAAAATAATAAATCTCTTCAACCTTAAATAAATATTTTCTTAAATAAAGTTTAAATTATTTTGTACTTTTAAATAATGATACTCAATTATTATTCAATTAAGTTATTTAAATAAATTATTAATTAATTGAATTAATGATGTTTTAAAGCAGATTTACCCTTTTTTATTAACGGTTATTGAAGTTAACTAATTAACTCAGTTAACAATGTTATAAAGTTAATTAATAAATGTAATAAGGATGTTTAAGTTGTTAAATCCTTTTTATAATGATGTGTCAAAGTTAGTAAACCGTTTTAATAAAGTTTTTTAAAGCTAACACTTGTAATGTGATGCCAAGTACGAATTCAGGCTTTTAAAAGAAAAGTTTGATTCATTTATGGAAATGAATTATTTCCCTAAAGCGAATCACTTATATGGGAATGATTTATTTGTATATTAGCACTAAACATCGAAGAAGTAAACTTGGTGCTATTTCTAAAGTTAAGTATAATAATGAGACATGACTTTAAGGTAACGCTACCTTGGCTTGTCCAGTATTATTGTTAACCAAGAAATATTACAAGTTTGAATTCAATGAGTGGTGGTAAGTATACGAGACTTAATTTCCATATACGATTGTTTTATATCCTCGATAGTTGGTTTCACAGCTATCGGTTAGCTCAACTACTTAATTATCGTCATTCTAAGATGATTTATTGCTCCATTGAGCATTGATATTCTTTGTCGGAAATGACTAAAACCAAATCATGAGAGTAGATTAAGCTATGTAGGGTTTCTCCCATAAGGTACTTTCACATCTCATCTAAATTGGATTCGGCAGCACTATTAGATGTGAATATTCGGATACTCAGTAAGGTTTGGCGGGGTCCGCCTTGGATGGTTCAGAGAAGTGACAAAAAGTAAATGGGCCTCTCAGAAGTATATTACTAGAGGTATACTTCAAGGGGGTGCACCTTCCTAGTCATTTGTTGGAGTTTTTTCTTTTCTTATTTGATTCGAACCTTCAAATTTATCTCCTTGTTTGCATTGGAAAGAGTCAACCGCTCTTAGCGGTGTTTAATTATTTATCCATTTTTGCCATTTGGATATTGATTTATGAGAGAATAAACCCATTTCGAGTTACACGGCATAGTCTACATGTTTTTGTTTAGTCACATACCTTTGTTTAAATTTTTACCCATACCTGACATGTCGTTTGACCCGAGTAGTTTGTTCCCATAAACTCTCGGATACTTATTTTTATTTAACTAGTCCAGGATTAGCAGGTCTTTGTTAGGCTCTTTTGAAGACCCATCCAAGCTTGATGCTTTCATCTTTTTTGTTATCTATTCCGTTGTATTATCTGGTTTGTGTAAAAAAAAATTTTTTCAACATTTGTAAAGGCAGGATGTTATAACTGCCTAAGCTGATTTGTAGTGCATTTGTGTAACTCTGATAACTCCCTTTAAGGAGTAATCTGATGTACTATTTATTGTTATGTTCTATTTAGCAGTTTCATTATGAGGTTTTCTATTCTTTCCTTTATTTCACCTCATGACGATTCATCATTTCGATGCTTAGGCAACGGTACAAGCACTAAGGATGTGTTAATTGCCGTTTCTAGAGGTCAGAAAGGTGGGTCGTCACAAGGCCATTGCGGCCTAAGTTTATTGGAGCCTCCAGGTCGCCACCAGTTGACCGTCCTTGGGAGATCGATCGACCCTAGGGTTCTCCCGTCTCGAATGATGGAATGGCTTAAGGGTCTGGGTAATTAATATAGAAACATTGATTGTTTATTATTTAATTATTTCTGTTCGAATTTGTTTTCTATCTGTAACTTCTTTATTTGAACTTATATCGTAAAACCCCAAATATGAAGATTGTTTAGAGTTTTGCCACGAACACAATGGTGTAAGTTCCATGGTCAAATTCTACCATTTGCATAATTTCCATTTTTGGAGAATAATTAAATAACCACTAAATAATTAAGTAATTAGCACTAAATTATGAGGTGTTACATTCTTACCTCCTTAAAAAGTATTTTGTACTCGAAATTTCTTCAATGGCTATGTTAAGATTTTGCCTCCTAATTATCCTGAATTACACAACCAATGAGTGTACAACTAATTTTGGAACCTAACGTGCATAAATGCATAGTTTATTATTGTATCACATACAGAAAATTTGTATGCAGAATGATTCTAAATCGGATCTTCTTATATGAATGCATTTTTTTAGAAATATTTTTGAAAAATATAATGCAAACAACCTACATATATACAGGCTTTTCTACATGTATGTAGCTTTTGGAAAAAAAATTCAACCAAAACCCCCATACTCCTATAAATAGAAGTATGAAGCAACCAATTTTGCATCCACTTCTTATCATCTAAAAATCTAACGCATCGAAAAACGCTTCATGAACATTACTCCTATGCCACATAAAGGAATTTTGGCAGAGATTTTAACATTCTTAGCACACCATAATTTCCTCATTCCTATAGTACAGTGGAAACTTTTTCGCTACCCCGGATGTACTCGAAATTTTCCATGTACAAAACGCATAAGGAGACTTATCTTCAAGCTCTATAACAGAATTAAGTCTAAAAATAGACTTGCGAGCACTGTCGACAAGGTAAGGAAATAGAAATTCCAAAGCTAAAACAGTTTTTCCCTTGTTATCTCTTAAATTTATGGCATCGTCAACCTTAATGCACCGTTAAATCGCAAATTCTAAATTTATTAGCCTTCCCTACGACTAATGTGTACCCTTAAAAATCAAAGATTTCGCTAAAATCTTTCTCACCTTTCAAATTTGTACGTCATTTGGAAACTAAATGCCAAAATATTTGGATGCACATTTTCCCTTAAACGGAATTTTGAACAAAAATTCTAAAAGTAATTTAAGAGTCAAAAATAACCAAAAACAAAACTTAACTCTTTTTTCAAAAGAAACTTTTCAAATCAAGGGGAAACTTTTCAAATCAAGGAGAAACTTTTCAAAATATTTTCCTTCTTCAAAATTTTGAAAAATCGAGCCATACTTTCATCATAATCGAAAGTCGGTTATTTGCCAAACGCATAAACCAGGTTTCAAAATTCAACTACTAATCTTTACCCAAGAATTTGAATTTTTATTTAAAAATGTCAACTTGTATATTATTAATTTTTTTTAGCTTTTATGGAACAGGAGCAACGATCCGTGATATCGAAACAACTTCGTCACATCCTTCGCTAAAAATTCCAACTATTCTATATTTTTCTTATATTGCTTTTACTGTTAGTTAAGCGTCTTTACGAGATTCTCATGTTTATATTGTTTCGTTGTTATACATTCATATATGATTGGTTCGCATATCTAGAAATAATAATACAGAAAATGAATGTAAACTCATAATAATTTGCTTGCCTTTTTAATAAGAGATGACTAACAGTTTTATAGCCCAACAACCCAAAAGAAAAGAACAATTCCTGAAAATAAAAGATAAAACAATCCTAAATAAAATAATGCCTAAGAACTGTGGGAAGGTTTTGTTCCACGGCTGGAGCTTGAGCTATTGCTGCGACAGTGGAATGGTCATAGCGTGGTGGCTATGCACCCAATCTCACACCCTTGGCGTTGTTGCTCTATCCTAATTTCTTGGAGCGCTGCCTGAATCTGACGGATAGCAACAAGCTCGACTCATGTATCCCTCGGCGCCCTGGGCTATCTGCTGGTGCTAGTGATGTGGCTCTGGTGGAGGTACTTGTGGTGCGGCAGGCGGTAAAGGAATATTCATCCTCTTAATAGTGGTCTGGTCGATGGCGTGAGGGACCTTCTTCTCTACTGGCTCTCTACTCAAATTTACCTCATAATGCCTAAATACTCGAGTGAGCAAGGGGTAATATGAAAAGTAAGTCCTTCGAATACCAACTACTTGATAAACCATATGGAGCATCACGACACGAGCCCAATTGACGGCTACCCCGCCAAATATAGCATAGGTGGCTTTCCTCAATGAGGTGTAGATCTGGTCGAGACTCCCCATCCACAGAATGATGTTTTGCTAAATGATGCACATGAAGAGACGGGCCATCAGTCACGAATTTTCGCCCTCCAATCACCGACCAGAAAAGATCCGTTGAAGATTCCCAAGGTCATTCATCTCATTGTCATCCAAATCTGCGCCTACTGTAGATATCTCCAAAATTCTAGTATGATCATCGTTTGACATCTCAATTTGGGCCCCCTTCACCTCGGACTCAATGTAGTTGTTGCCATCACTGAAATTTTATGTCGTCTGTGCATCGAAAAGACAGGTGCAGTGTGGGTAGTATTCCTGCTCATAAGTCTCGGAGCAGAAGATCATTGCAAGTCACGCCATGATGAAAAGCTCTTCAAGCTCGAGAGCAACGAAAAACTTCACTGGTTTTCATAAAGCAAATCAATGTCTACCATTCCAAGATAGGTGTCGATCTTCTGTTCACTCCAGTTAACCAAGAGGCATCATGCGAAGTGAGGTGGGGATGACGAGAGGAAGAGCCACCGGTACGTGTGCCATGGGTCGAGGTGGTTGGAAAAGGGAGAAAAGGTTTTAGATTCAGATTAGTGGTGGGGAAAGAACCGACGCACAAGGATTTAGGCATTGGTTGATGGAAGAATGGGGGAAAGAGGCCTTGGTTAAGCGAAGGAAAGGGGAGGTGGAATTGTGTTCGGCTAAAAATTAAAGAGGGAGAGGATGAGGGGTGTTGAGGAAGCCGAAGGTTTGGAAGCGACTTATAGTTGCGTTCTAAGTTCAGGTTCCGCTCGAATCCACCTAGCGGTCGACCCTACTAGGTCAACCAATCGACCGCTTGGTCGATCGCTAGCCCAAATTTAAGCGCAGCCTGAACCAAGACCAAATAGGAGCGGCTAAATTAATTAATATTCTTAAGTCCGTTCCGTACACCATCTTCAACTTAACCCATCTAGAAAAATTTATTCCTTCCATATAACGGTATCCACCTTACCGTGTAGACCCTTGCTCGGCAAGATTACGATAGCTTCAGCAAAACTATTTCAACCAACAACACTTCCAAAAATCTAAAAATATTCCATCTACTATTTCAGGTGTACCTCGCAAAGAAATATTTCTTCCAACAACTGGTGGGTCTAGCAAACACTTCAAACTACATATCACAAATAAGATTGAACGTTATTCCTATTTTATTCGAACCTTGAAAAAAGAAAGTATAAAAACCCTCGATTTTATAAAACGAAAAATCACTGAGCTAAATATATGCTCCTTTATACTTGTTTCTAAATAACATAAACTATTTCATACTAAAACTTCCCTCAAAGTTAATCTTATATATAATATTTCAGGGCTTCCAAATACCTTCTTAAAACACAAATTTCCCAAACCGGAAAATTATTTTCTTGCCAAAAATCAACATCTAGCCTTTACTAATATATACACATAAATATTAAGGATTTAAAATATCAATCTTTTATAAGCTAAAAATCTCTTAACACGGCCAGCTTAGTGGTATACATGTTTCTCTGAAAATTAAAATTCCAAAACTTTCCTTGTACAAAATTTTCAAAATAAGTTCTTAGGAAAAGAAATCCTTTGAAAAACCCTTTTTGAAAAATCTAAAGAATTTCTAAAATATACTCTAAGGAAATTCACTCACAAGTTTTAAACTAAGGAATTGACATTAATTATTCAAATGGAAAAAATACGGTTCTCCATCAAAGAGGTAATCAATGAGTGCACCCTAGAAAAGACTTACTTCTAGACAATTGCGACATACATAATCTAATTTTCCATCCAATTGGAATAATTGTATGTCTTCGACTGAAACTCAAAATTCAAAACCACAAGGTAGCTATCTCAACCGTCAAGTCGAACACTCCAGTTTTCGGGATTTAGCCATATATCATACTCATGCTCTTTATCATTAACGCTTTACGCATCTCCAGCACTCCGTGGAGTACTTTGAATTAGGTGTGCAAAATCTTAACTCTAAGATATTTCCAACTCATAGTTGCTTTGCTCATTCCTTCGGAGTGGTACTGCAACTACTTCTATAGTCGGAACTCTTAGCATCTAGCGAAAGAATATAATATTACTAGATAGAAAAGTACGAATATGTTCTCTCAGTTTATCCTAATTCCTCTTATCTACTAGCTTAGAGCTCTGATACAAAATGTGAAAATTTGCACCTTAATGGGCTCAAATTTCGACAAATATCGAAGTCCAAGTCCATCATAGCATAGAACGTTGAATTTGGTACCTTCAAATAAGCATGAGTATATCAGGGTTTGAAAGAAATCCAAACTCACAGCGGAAACAATAATTATATAATAATATCGACTATGACTACTACATTGGAACTATCCTTGTATAGAAAATTTTCGCATCAGCATCGAGCAAAGGAGGAAGAAGTCTCTCTAACAACAAAGCTCATCCAGCTCCAGCAACTTGTTCCTCTAAATCTATCCCGTGGGTTGTAATAAGAAGGGTGGCAGGAACAAAATTTTGGTGACTGGAAATTTTTTAATTGTCCATAACATAAACTAATACCGATAGTTTCCATTTAATTGTTATGCCCGTCAAAGTTAGCAATTCTAATCTAACCTTGCATTGCACACTCGATTACATACTTATCCCTTCCCAAGATACAAAATACTAATGAAGCCATATCAACCACCCAATACTTCCAAACCCGTTAACCACTTATTACTTCTAAATATGAAGCGGGGTTCTAGAATACCATTTTATAAGTGAAATAGGCAGACTCTATCATTTATGATCTTAATTTAGGTAGCCCCGTCATTGAAGACCTATTGCCAAGGTTACTGCTAACAATGTTGTCAATGGTTAGTGGATCCTAGCTACAAGACCTCCAACCACTATTTAAGGCTTTAATGTCCAACTATTACCGCATCTATCATTGATAAAATCATAGTCATGTAATAAACAAGACCCAAGCCATTTATTTCTTTTAGAAAATATGCTGACTCTGGTCATTTAATATCTTAACTAAGGTTGGACCCATCACTTAAGACATATCCCCAAGGCATGCTCCTAAATGGTACTATTATTATTTCAGCTTTAGCAATGTAAGAGACTATACCAAGACGCATAATACTTCCTAGTGGAAAATAGATAGACCTTGTCATTTAAGATCTAGTTCCAAAAGCGTGCTTCTCAATGGTACTATCTAGCTATCATTGCTTCAAAAGCTCACTGGGTTATTTAGTAATTATTTACAGGAAAGAGGAGGACTTTATAGGCACTTAAGACCTCAAATCTAAAGCAAACCCTTCCTAAGATATCCACTCTCACTCATTAGGTTACTTCTTTCGGTAGGGAGGCAGACCCTTCAACCACTTAAGACCTCAACACTGAAGTAAATCCTTTTTCGAGACATCCTTATTTATTTATTTGGAATCTCATTAGGTTACTTAATACTTTCACTTAGGAGAGAGGTAAACTCTTCATCCACTTAAGACCTCAAACCAAAAGCGGACCCCTATGGACATATCCCTCACCACTCCTAGTTTCAAATTAGGACCATTTAATACTTTCTAATTAAGAAAGCAAGGCCAATCTCTCACGTCATCATAGATCATTGGATTAGTGATATCTCACATCAATAGTAAGTACATCGAATGCTGGTAGCCTCAAAGTGAAGTAGTCTTCCATCGAGTGACTCTACTGACCTCGCATCACTAACCCACTAAGTCTAGTTAATCATTCTAAGTCTATTTATATTGGCTTAGGTAGACATTAGACTTAGCTTACTAATTCCCTTTTAATTTAAAGCAATAAGATTTAACTTATATATTTATTTACCTATAAATTCTGTTTAATGCTCATAAGTGTTAATTTGTCCATAAAATCCTAACAGACATTTCCTTAGACATTTATGTATTCCATTTTTATCAATTTCAAATTAGTAACCTTTTATATCTATTCCATTTTTATCAATCTCAATAATCCATTTACCCAATTAATTTATTGTAACTTCCACATTTATTACCATTTATTGAAGTTACAACCTTTTAAATTATATTCTTATTAGTTACTTATCTTAAACACAAGTATTACGTGCAAGCATCGTTATTAGATTTTTATTTAATTATTATAAACACAGTAATTACGTATAAAAATTTATTTATATTAAATATGTTCAAGTTATATATCCTTACTAGAATATAATTTTCCATGTTAAATTGCTGGAATTATATCTAAAAAATTATCTACTATAATTTCCATAAATTAGTCAAAAATAAAATATTTAACTTTAAAATATAAAAGATTATATCACTTGAAATTACAAGGAATAATCATTTCTTTTTAGTACTGAAATAAACAGTGTAAAATATAATGAATTTGTACTTATATGTAACAATCCG
Source organism: Allium cepa (assembly GCA_030765085.1). Taxonomy (NCBI): domain Eukaryota; kingdom Viridiplantae; phylum Streptophyta; class Magnoliopsida; order Asparagales; family Amaryllidaceae; genus Allium; species Allium cepa. The sequence goes on along the minus strand of CM060929.1, from coordinate 988,352,021 downwards.
TAATTTAATATCTTTAAAATATGGATACTTAATATATTTTTAAATAATTAATTAATGGATTTATGACTAAAATAAAACTTTTTGAAATAATAAATAATGATGGTGAAATAGTTTATAAAAATAATTTACAAAAAACATTTAGTTTGAAGAACAATAGAAAATGTAACCTGAAGCCGTTTTTCAAATTATCGACTTTTCGGTGTTGAAAAGTTGTCGAAAAACGTTGTGCACATTGATGTATCATATACACACACATATGAATAAAGTTAGGGCAACTGTATATACATGTATACATGTGTTAATTACATAAACGCACACACACATACACATATATGTGTGTTGTCACATTTCATGAAAAACAAAATGGAATATTCAATAAAGATACCATATGAGACATGATTTGATATTTTGGCAATTTAGTGTGTGTATATATACATATATATGCAGTTATTTGATGTTGGATTTCTAAATGGTAAAGATAGACATGTAAATTTCGAAAGTTGGGAGGGAGAGACAAGGATGAGATGGTATAGTGAGATGGCCTAATGTTGTGGAGGGTAAAGGACGAGGGGCGTTTTGGTAATTTCATTTATCAACTTTGTATATAAGAAAATTCCAAATTATTGTTATCATTTTCTCATTTATACTTTCATTTTCAAACCTTCATTCAAGTTTTCTTTAAGTTTTCATGTCTTCCAAAACTTTTCTCAAGTTCAAAAATGTTAACCTTTCCTTTTGAATCTTGTGTAAAACTTGTTTAAATTCTTCCATCTTCTTTTTCATCACTTTATCCTAAAAAATAATCCAACCATCACCAAAATTTCTTTATGGCTGAGCCTAGACTTGTTAGGACCAAGCCCATCTTGATGCTTTTGGCTTAAAGACTTCATTTTTCTCAAGTTTTTGCAAAGATTTAAAGGTTTTTGAAGTTCTAGAACAAGTTCGGTTGAAGTTAGTAAACTATTGTGAGTAGAAATATCATCTTTCAAAATCATAACTTTTTAAACTTAAATATTGTTCATATTTTTTTTTGTTAGTGGCTTATTGTGTTTGTATTACCATGTGATGCATGTTGGATTCGGTTATACCTTGAAAAGTTGTCATCTTGTTAGTTTTGTAACCAAGTTAGTAAGCAAGTTTTGAATGTTAGTAGTAAAAATTAGTTATATTGTTAATGATTATTCTCTATATGTTGTAGAATAGTTTAGCACTTTGTATTATTGTTCTGCTTATGTTATATGATGTACGGATGAAAGTAAAATGACAAAAATTAGTTGTCGAAGTGTCCGTATAGCGACTATCGCTATATCCGCACTTTTCGACAAACATATCTCTTTCGAATTTTTTTGATTTACTTCTCAAACTTGGGTTTGGTTTTACAAGTTAACAAAGTTGTTAAATAACAAAGATTTCAAGTTTAATCAATTATTTTAATAAAGAATTTTAAATATAATTAATTAATTATTTATTGAGGATTAAGATTAATTAATTAACTCTAATGATGAGTTTAAAATTAATTAATTAATTAACTTATTAATTTTGTGTTTAAATTTGATTATTTACTTTTTTAATGATACTTAGAATCAATTAAACATTTTTTCTAATGATGATTAAGGTTAATTAATTATTTAATAATGATGGATTAAAATTAATTAATCATTTTAATTAATGACAATTAAAATAAATTAACTCCTTTCAATTAGTGGTTTTTAAATTTGATTAATTAATTTAAATTTAATTAATATTTTCTTTAATTATGTTTTAAATTAATTAATTTAATTAACAATATTTTTTATTATTAATTAACTTAATTAATGATGTCAAAATTTAATTAATTAATGTAATTAATGAGACCAAATTTAATAAATTATTTTAATTAATTCTGCTAATTTAAAGGTGATTAACCTTTTTAATTAAGTGTATTTTGAAGTCAATTATCCAAATTGATTAATGAAGTTTAAAGATAATCAATTATTCTCATTTATGATAGTTAAAGCAAAGTATCCAATTAAACAAGGATGTTGAAAGTTATTAAATTCTTTTATTATGATGTTTTAAAGTTAGTAAACTCTTTTAACAAAGTGTTTTAAAGCCAATACTTGTAATGTGGATCCTAAGCATAAATTCGGGTTTTTAAAAGAAGAAGTTTGAATTGTTTATGGAAATGGATTAATTTCTGTAAAGCGATTCACTTGTAGGAAACAATTTATTTGTTACTAAACATCGAAGAGGTAGAGTTGTCGCTATTTTGAAAGATAAGAATAATCATGAGAAATGACTTCGAGGTAACACTAACTTGACTTGTCTGGTATTATTGTTAACCAGTAAATAGTACAAGTTATAATTCGATGAGTGGTAATAAGTATGCGAGACTTATTTCTATATACGATCGTTTCATATCTTGATAGTCGGTTTCTCAGCTATCAGTTATATCGTTATTCTAAGACGATATGTCGCTCCGTCGAGGATTGATATCCTTTGTCGGAAATGACTAAATCCAAAGCATGAGAGGAAGCCAAGCTATGTGGGGTTGCTCCCATTAGGGTACTTTCACATCTCATCTACATTGGATTCGGTAGCACTTTTAGATGTGAAATATTCTGATACTCGATAAGGTTTGGCGGGGTTAGGCTTGGTATTATCTGAGAAGTGTCATATAGTATATGAGCTTCTCAAAAGTATATTACTAGAGGTATACTTCAAGGGTGATGCACCTTTCTAGTCATTTGTCGGAGATTTTCCATTTCTTATTTGATTCGAACCTTCGAATTTGTTTCCTTAATTGAACCAAGAAGAGTCAACACTCTTCACGATGTTTAATTATCCTTCCATTCTCCGCGTTAGTATGTTGATTTATATGAGAGTAAACCCGTTCCTTGTTCAGCGACGTGATCTCACATTTTTGTGTTTAATCACACACCTATTGATTTAATTTTTTTACTTATACTAGACATATCGTTTGACCCGAGTTGTTTGTTTTCCCTAAACTCTCGGGTGCTCAATTTTGTTTGAGTAGTTCAAGAATAATAGGTCTATGTGGGTTTTTTGAGGACGACGACTGAGTAGGAGTCTTTCGTCTTCTTAGTTATCTATTCCGTTGTATTATCTTGTTTGTGTAAGTGTATTTTTTTCAGCATATGTAACGACAGGTTTTTATAACCGCCTAAGCTATTTTGTAGTACATTGTATAACTTTAGTCACTTCCCGTTAAGAAGTAACTTGATGTACTATTGACCGTTATGGTTTATTTTACAATTTCATTGTAAGGTTTTCTACTCTGTTCTTTATTTAACCCAAGGACGATTCATCTTTTTGGTTCTTGGGCAACAATACACTAACACCGAGGATGTGTTAAGTGTCCCTAGGGGTCAGAGAGGCGGGTCATAACAGTTGGTATCGATGCTCCAGTTGAGCAAACACCTTAGCCTGATCAGGGTAAAACTCATTAGAGATAGGGTGAGTAGAGCCCTAGAATGAGTTAATCTTAAGAGAATGTTTCCTTTTCTTCCCTAAAAGTCTGGTTTTAGATCCTTTATTACAATTTTCCTTTTCCATCATTGACCCTATCTTTGTATTCTAATGATACTTGTCACTAATCTAGGTTATTGAAAATTAGTACAAGAAGAATAAGAGGGAGGGGATCTGGAACTAACCCAACTACAAATGACAGAGCTCCTAGAAATGAGCCAATTATAGAGCGATTAGCAAAAGCAGTGATTCAAGTTCAGCTGCCTCAGAACATTGCGACCTTGTGTAAGAATTACACCCCTTTAGGTGGTAAGCCTTTCTATAGGACTGAAGATATTTCGGGTGTTCAAACATGGCTCCGCTCTTGGAAGAGGATATTTGGAGATCTTAAGTTAGGAGATGCTATATAGAGATTGTTGGCATCGCGTCAACTTCAGAAAGCAACAATGGATTGGTGGGATTCAGTCATTATGAATACACCAGAAGAAGATTGCTCTTGGGCGCAGTTTATCTTAGAGGCGGGAAGGACTCGTTGTTCCGAAGTTTTATAAATTTGAAATAGGGTGAGATGAAAGTGGTGCAGTATGAGCATAGGTTTAATGCATTGTCCCGCTTTGGATCAGGAATGATTGATACGCCACTTAAAAAGAATGAAACGTGTGTAAAAGGAACGCGACTAGAATTTCATCGGGAAATGACCAATTATCTCAACGGTACCTTTACCAATCTGATCTGTATGGCTTTGAGATTTGAGGCTCTTGATATTGAATAAGGAGTTCAGAAAGGAGTGGTGCCAGCAGTTAATGCCTAACCTTTATCAGTGATACCAGTTGCTAGTAAGCCATTTTCAAGCGTAAGGGGAAGAAGAAGTAGTCAAGAAAGAAGCCTGGAGGTGGAGCTCTAGCTCATAGCAAGCAGATAGACTTGACTAAGATCCTTTGTTATATGTGCGACCAAATCGGCCACTTTGCAAATCAATGCCCAAACTTGGCTAATGGACCACTCTGCTATAATTGCAATAAACATGGACATATGAAGAACCAGTGCCCCTTTTCAAAGAAGTGATCTCAAGTACAAGCTTTTGCTATTAAGGAAATACCATCTACCTCTACAGACCCAAAAGGAAAGCAGGTGTTGCAAGGTACACCATCCATTTTTGATATTCCTGTTAGAGTGTTATTTGATACCGGTGCATCCCATAGTTTTTTACATGATATAAATAACCAGTTGAATCTTAAATATATTATTCTCCATAATCCTCTTTGTGTGTTGAACCCAATTGTGGGACTAACCAATCTTGACACCATATGTTTGAACGTGCCTATTTCTTTTCGAGACCGGTCTTTCTTTTCTTACTTGTTTGTCCTCGGGTTCATGGGTTTTGGAGTATTATTGGGAATGGACTGGTTATCTAAATTTAATGTTGACTTGGGTTGTGTTAGAAGGGTGATCGTAGTAAAAGATTTAATAGGTAGAAGCGTTGATATATGTTGCGGAGAGCCTAAGGGGTTGATGAGCATTTTTCTGTATTCCCTCGAAGTATCCAAAGAAGAGATAAGGAAAATACCAATCGTTTGTGACTTCAATGATATTTTTGAAAAAGCGCAAGGTTTACCTTCTCATCAAGAAGTAGAGTTTTGTATTGATTTGATTCCAAGAACCATACCTATTATACGACCTCCTCGAAGGTTGGCTCCAAAGGTAAGAAGAGAATTAGAGAAACCAACATTTGATTTATGCAGAAAGGTTTGATCAGATGCAGCACGTCAAGTTGGGGATCGCCAGTAGTGCTCATTACCAAGGTCAATGGTTCTCTTAGATTATGTGTCAATTACCAAGAATTAAATAAGAGGACTATCAAGAATAAGTATCATTTACCTAGGATTGATGGCATGTTTGACCAGCTCCACGGAGCTCGAATATTTTCACTGTTGGATCTTGCCACACCAATTAAGGGTAGCATAAAAGAGTGTACCCTTAACTGCTTTTTGTCCCCGTAATAGCTTTTATGAGTGGTTAGTCATGCCGTTCAGATTTACTAACGCACCGCTTATTTTGTGGACTTGATGAATAGAGTGTTTTGGGACTTTCTTAACAAGTTTGTTCTAGTTTTCATTGTTGACATCCTTGTTTATTCTAAAACGGAGGAAGAGCATAAGTACCGTCTTCAAATTATTCTAAGTAATTTAAGAAGTCATGTTTTAAAATCAGATTTTTCTAAATGCCATTTCTGGAAATCCGAAATTAGATTTCTCAGGCATGTAGTTTCAGGGGAAGGCATATCAATGGACCCAGCTAAAGTAGTTGCGGTCAAGATTGGAAGAAACCCGATAGAGCGACTGAGGTCAGAAGTTTCTTGGAATCTGCAGGTTTCTATGGAAGATTTATTAAAGATTTCTCAAAGATTGTTTCTCATCTAATAAAGCGGATGAAGGAAGATGCTAAGTTTATTTGGACACCCAAGTGAGATCAAGCATTCAATGAGTTAAAATGAGAAATTGGGCTCCTATCTTGACTATTCCAGATGGGAATGAAGGATTAATAGTTTACACGGATGCTTTGTAGGACTGGATTGGGAGCAGTTTTGATGCAGAATGGTAAAGCAATAGCATATGCGAGTCAACAATTGAAACCTCATGAGAAAAGTTACGCTACGCACGATTTAGAGCTTTTGGCAGTAGTCTTCGCATTGAAGCTGTGGAGCGTAACTAACTATACTTTTAACTATTTTAAATTGTTAAATTTAATATGATTATTAAATTAAAAATTGTTAGAATAAATTTTTTAATGATTTATTAATGTAGTTATTGAATATGAACTTGAATAAAATTTTGAAATAACCAATTTTAGATATTTTAGCAATAATAAGTGATCAAATGAAATTCTATGTATTGGAAGTGTATATAATCAATAGCAAGAATTGGATAGTAATTGTTGTATTGTTTAGATGGAAATAAAATAATTGTTGAAAAATAAAATTCATTTGAAATATAATGATTTATTAATGTGATTTATTGGATAATTAAATTGTTTAAATTTAATATTGGAAATTATTTAAATAATTGAATTCTGAATTTAATATGAGTGAAAATGATATAAGAAGTTGATTCAAAATTTTATTTAAATGTGAATGAAGATTGTTTACTTTTAAAATAGAATTTGAAGTGATTAAACTAAATTTTGGAAATTACTTGTTTTAATTGACGAGTGAAATAGCCATTTTGGGCACCGTTTCGGATTTTGACGAAATCAGTTTCATCGGATCCGTAATAGTGAGTTATTATAGGATTTCAAGTTTCGTAGCGATCGAACTTGTCGTTTGGCCATGCAAGCTCGAAACGTGTAGAAATTAACTAAAGGAATTTAACTAAAATAATTTGATTTTAAAAACTATCTTCTGCATGCAATCCAATTAGGCTTCAAGATTAGTTCCATTGCATTTGGAATAGGATATGATATATAGAACGCCAAGCAGTATTCTTCGTTTGAAGTTCGAGATTTCGTAGGTCGATCGGATGAGATATTTTCTAATGAAATAATATATATTTACTTCCCTTTCCAACCATTCGTAAGCCCAGCCTTCTTTATGCCTGCCCGTACCTCCTTTCCTTTCTCTTATTTCAAATGAGTAGATCGAACGAATGAAAAGAAAAAAAATGGTGAACTGCCTGAGGACGAAGGCCGAAGTCGTGCACGCAAGGAGGGAGGTGAAGTCGCGTATGAAGGGGATTAAAGGAGGAAACTAAGCTCAGGGTAAGCACGAGGTCTGTTTTTGGTCAATCAATTTTAGGGTTTCTCGAACTGGAGGTACGGTTGTTGGAGACTCGGTGGTGGCCACCTTAGGCACGGCAGCGATGGACTGGAGTGGTCAGCGCTTGCTTGATTACATAAAAAAACTGCGTTGGCTGGAGAAAGAAAGAGGGAAGCGCTGTCGCATGTACTGTTGCATGCTATCAGAGTTGATTGGGTATGTTCTAGGGTTGTTTAAATTTAAATATAAATTAAGTTATGTTAATAATAGTTTTAATTATTTCAAATGCTAATAAAATCGTAAATTTTCATACAAGACCCATTTTGGACGAAACAAATTGTGTTGGAATCATATTGACGAAGACTACAACGAGGATTCGCAGTGGAATTTATTTGAAGCTGAAATACTTTCAGTTTCAAATAAAGGGTAAGTGTTTTATAATGCTCAAGATGTACTAGAATATTTTTTATGTTAGTTAAATTGACATCATGAAGTAATTTAATTTTATTGACCACTGTTCGGTAAGATTAACTGAAATTTAAATTGATATGAATTAAAATGATAGGAATTTCAATTGACGGTTCAAATTTGCAATGAAAATTAAATTGCTAGTTAAATTCCTAATTATTAATAACTAGTAATTATTATGATATTTTGACTGTTTTGGCTATTGATTATGATGGATGCTATTGATTGATATTTTGGATGATTTGTATGTTTATTTATTTTAATATATCCTATTATCATCCTGTACATTATATACAGTACATAAAACTGTAAATTGAATTATTCCAAATAAATTTAGAAATAGACTGAAATGATATACTTATGACATTTATTTTGGATTGATACGATATGTATCCATCCTTGAATTAAATTGAAATAATCGATTCACTTGGTCATTGGATAGAAAATTATTGATACTAGATTTCGTAAATTAAATGATTTTAAAAATTTTGATTTGAAATTATTTAAATAATTTTGATCTAAAGAAATGAAAATCTAATTTATGAAAATCTAATTATTTTCGAACTTGAGCTCAAAATATGGAATTAAAACGTGTTAAAAGATATTGTTTAAAAAATAAAATTTGAGATTTTGAAGTTATAACTGAAATATGATTTGAGCTTCGAAATTTATTTGTATTAAAAGATTTGGTTTTTATTCGTACTTTGAAATATTTTTAAGTAAATGTAATTTAAGAGATATTTCAAAATTGAGCTCGGAATTAAATTATTTTGAAGATTTGAATCTTAAATTGAATATTGAAGTTAAATTTGATTTAAGATTTAAATTGATATTCTGAAATCGAGAATTCATATGAATTGAAATAGTTTTAAATTTGGAATTAAATTGAATTTAATTTCAAAATGGAAATGAAATTAATTGAATTGAAAGTGAATTAAATTAGTTTGAAATCAAAGTTGAAATCGATTTGAATTGAAATTGGAATCGAAGTAAATTCAAATTGAAATCGGAATTAAATCGAATTAAATTGAAACGGAAATTGAAGTTGATTTGAATTTGAAGGTTTGGAATTGATTCAGTTTGACTTTGAAACTATTTTCGAATAAATTATTTTAATATAAACTACTTAGAACCTTTCTCTTTAGATATTCAATTTTTTATTTTCCAAACTATTTCCTATATAAATAATTTTGTTAAACTTTCTTGTATCAAACTATTTTAACTTCTTAAACTATTTAATATTATACAAACAATTTTCTAATATTTCAAGCTGGTTGAGGCTGGAATGTTTATATTTAAATCATGATTTAAATACGAATTGGGCTAAATGAAGTTATAGTCTAAATTGAAATTCGAAATAATTTTGGTAGCGAGATCAAGATATTAAGGCGAAAATGATTTTGAAGTGAAATAGTATATTTTGAGTTAATTTGATGATTTTGAAATGAAGCGATATTTTGAAGTGAACATGATATTTTAATATCAAATATGAATCGTTTCGAAATGTAAAAGTACCAATTGGTGTGTAAAACGACATTTGGTTGTTAAAGACACCGGAACCACTTATTAGCGTACTCTCTGTCAATATTGAAACCACTTTAACTACAGTGTACGTGGAGGAGATTCTAAAACAAAGTGGTTGGATTAGCCGTCATTTGATGGATTTGAAGAAAGAGAACAATGATGGATAGACCCCGACACTTGTGCCAATTTGAAATAACTAAAATAGGATGTGAAAGACCCATAAATTTTAACGGTTATTATAAGTAATTAACTAAAATTTTACTTGAAACTAAATAATTAAATTTAGCAATGAATATTTGATATTTGGTAGGCGTCTATTGAAACATAACAAATGGCAGATTTTCATTGGAAAATTTGAAAGTTATTCTATTGTGTGATTTTCAATTTCAATTTAAAACAGTTAATACTCGATGGAAATAAAATATTTTTGAAACCTGAATATTTTATATAGTAAATTTGTAAATCATTTTCTAAGTGAGACGTCGTAATTCATTTCATCAAATTTGGACTTCTCGAGCCTCGGTTATCTTATTTTCGGCAAATTAGCGGCACTTTGGCAGCGAATATCGACTTTTGATAGGATGGTCGTATCGCTCATATCTGTGTACCATTCTGTTTGTCTCGTCGTGCTGATCTCCGTAGTATATTCATTTGTGTATTTCGGTGTCCGGTACGTGGCGAAATCGGCAAACGATAAGCCATATCAGTTTCGTATTTAAGCCTTTTGGTTTCCACTGTCAACTTATTTTCCTATAAGAATAAATAACCACTAACCTTTATTAATTTAAACGTACATGACTTTACAATTCCCACTATTCAATGTGTATCTCTCTGGTACATCTATTCACTTTATTCTCTACTCTTCTCCTCTTTTGCTCTGTCCTTCCATTTGAAAAATAATATATAAAAAAATATAAAGCATTTATAACCTAAGAAGCCAACTCACCTATTCATTTTGTTTGTACATATTTATTTGCTTTGTTACATGCAGTGTTTTAAAAACCAGACCCGATCGCGGTCGAACCGTGGATAAACGCGGGCCTTGGGCCACAAAGGCCGGGAACTCATTCCAGCCTTCGCTATGCATAAACCCTGGTTCAACCCTCCAACCTTTGTTTCAACCTTCTTATTCAACCCTCCGAACCTTTCTTCCGTCTTTTTTTCTCTGAACATCAAACGCATCTCGTCCATCCTAATTTCCCAAACTACAAAACCCTAACCTAGAACGCTGTCGCCACTGCCCATCATTGTCACCGCCTTTAGTGCCGCTTCCGCCAAACCATCACAGTTTATCTTTGGTCCATCCACTCTCACCTACAGGTATTGTGTTATTCTTTATCTTTTTTATTTTTTTCCTTTTATTGCTGTGGTTGAATTTGCTATGAAAAGTGAAATGCTTGAATTTGTTGTTTGTTATTATTTCTTGAATAGTCAAATTCATTTTTGGTTATGTCAATTTTTTTCCCCAATTTTCCCACTTCATTTTCAAGTAGAATTTGCTGGTTTGCAAACAGTGGCGGTATCAACTAAAATGAAAAAGTTTATTGCTCATTTTCACTTAAATTTTTTTATTGTTAAATACTGCAATTTTGTTAAATTGAAAAACTGCCTATATTTTTTTTTGCAAACTGCAATTTGCATTCAGTGCCCAATGCCTATAGTGAAATACAGCAACTTGCAAACGATGGCTAAATACATTAAAATGAAATACTACCTATATTGATTTTTTTTTCAAACTACAATTTGCATTCAATGCTTATAGTGAAAATGTGAAATACTGCAATTTGCAAATAGTGGCTGTATCAACTAAAATGAAAAAGTCTATTGTTCATTTTCACTTAAATTTTTTTATTGTTAAATACTTCAGTTTTGTTAAAATGAAATACTGCGTATATTTTGTTTTTGCAAACTGCAATTTGCATTCAATACCTATAGTGATATACTGCAATTTTTTTATTATTCATTTTTACTTAAAATTTCCAGTTTCATACTTTATAATTTATTGTTTAGTTGATATTAAAACAAAGTTTTTTTTTTCAAAATTATAAACAGAATGACAACTAATCCAATTTCTATAGAAGCATCTAATCCTAGCATCCAAAGCATCGTTCAAAAATCAAATAGAACTAAATACGATCCGGCATGGCAATATTGCGCTACAACAGTAGTTAATGGGCATTTGGAGATAAAGTGTATGTACTACAACAAAGTGATTCGGCATTTTGGAAAGAATGTTCTTTAATTGTCAGTATTACTGAACCACTTGTTCGTGTTCTCAGACTTGTCGATAGCGATGAAAGACCTGCAATGGGTTATTTGTATGCTGCAATCCACAATGCAAGAAGGGATATGATAAAAAGATTTGGAAGGAACAAAATTATTCTAAAGCCATTCATTGATATCATTGATAGCCGTTGGGATAGGCAGTTGCATAAAAATCTACACTCTGCTGGTTTTTGGTTTAATCCAGAATATCATTATAACCTTGACATTATGGAGAAGCATTTTTCTTGTCATTTGGCTATTTTAGATGTCATTGAGAAATATCCGAATGGGGATCCATATTTGACTAGAGATCTTACAAAAGAGATTAAGTTTTATAAAAATGCAGAGGGTGATTTTGGTAGAAGCTCGGCCATAAATAATCATACCCATATGCTTCCACGTAAATGTTTAGATTTTAAATATTTTTAGTTTTCATTATTACACCTATGTCTAGTAAATAATTAATAATAAAATTCAAATGCAGATGAGTAGTGGTCGATTTATGGAACTAGTGCACCAAACTTAAAAAAGTTAGCAATTCGAGTGTTAAGTCAAACTTGTAGCTCTTATGGATGTGAACGAAATTGGAGTGTTTTTGAAAACATTCATTCAAAGAAAAGTAATAGATTAGAACATCAAAGGTTGAATGATTTGGTTTTTGTACATTACAATCTTCGACTTGGACAAAAGTAATTTCTTAATGAATTATAATTTTTAGCTTGGCAAACATGACTTGTTACTATATATTTATTATTGCAAATAAAAATTAATTTATTCATACCTAAACTCATTCAAGTTTATGATGTATATTTAGGCGTGAATTAAAGGGAAGAAACTATGATCCTATTAGTTTTTTTGAGTTTGATGAGAACAATACATGGGTGGTGGAGGATGAACCCCCATTATTGACGATAGATAAAATCAATGCTTTGTACAACGATGGAGGTGCTTATTTATTTATTTTGAATGATTATTTCATGTTTTCATAAATTAACAAATTTTTATATTTTTATTTTATTTTTGTAGATGCTAATATAGCAGTCGATACAGAAGGGTCGTCGGTTGATATAGAAGGCCGTAGGATGATGTAGAAGGGTCGTTGGATGATGAAGAGGTCAATGTCGTTGACATTGATGATAGCGGAGTGGTTGTTGGTCATCTCTTTGGTAATGAAGCGGGTTTACAAGAAATAAACAATGGTGTAGAAACATTCAACTACAATCCGCTGATGTCGTATACCGTAATGTTACAAGTTGCCGAAGAAGGTGGTGCTAGCAGTAAACAACCATCGTTGTGGACCGTGGATATGTAAGGTTATGTGGGGTGGTTGTGTGTGGAAGTGAAGTTTGTTCTTTTATGACTCCTAAATCCTAAGTTATGTTTGTTTTGTTATGAAACTTGGTTTAAATATGATTATTTACAATGGTATGCTACTGTTCTGGTTCTATGAATACTAGAGAAAGCAGTAATTCTTCTTTCTGAGGTTTGTTTTAACTGAAATACATCAAGCTTCATCTTTTTTTTTTGGGTAGTATATGATTATGAAATGAGCTTTGTGTTAACCTTAGATGTTTCTTCATAAACTGAAAGGTACTCAAGCATAGAAAGAGTGGATGAAAGAACCTGAAACTTTTGATAAATGCTCTATTGGCCTTAACTTTCTATCCAATTCTTCACCTAAGATTAATGTTCAGGTAACCATTTTTCTGTATGTTTGTGCTATAGTTGTACTGCTATTTATTACTTGATTTTCTGGTTTCTGGAAAAAGTATTGCCTGTGGGTTTGCTTCGGTTCTACAGTGCTGAAGAATAAGGGTTTGTTCTGACTGTAAACTCGTATGATGTGCTTTCTAATGTAATGTTCTGAAGTTTGTTTTAGTAATGTATATCTAGATTACTGTTAATTCTGAATTTTATCAGACTTATATGTGTATTTATGGTGATATCTCATTTCATGTACAAGTATATGTTAACAGACTGATTTGGTAGTCCAAATATGCCTTGAATTCAGTAAGCATTCAGAGAGGTAGTTGGCGCTGCCAGTAATATTTGGGTTATGTTTATAAATTAAGAAGATGTGGCAATTCATGAGAATATAAAGCAGCTAGCTGTGTATGTAAGTTCATTCATGCATGCAGAAGTTTCAAGAAGTATTGATATTGCACAGTTGCACATGTTTCCAATATGTTCGTCACTTTCTGCTATCCAGAAGTGTTACTATTTTATTTTTGTGTGTAAAGCTTTTATGTTTTTAAAATTTAAAAAAAAGAACATATGCGGTTCTCGAGGGTTTGACCGGTAGGACCTTCGAAACCTCAAACCCTGAGTCTCCACGGTTTGATTCACGGTCGGGTTATGAAAATATTGGTTACATGTTTTGATATCTTTCCAATTCATGATTCACTTGTCCCCATCCCTTCATATCTGCTTCGCCTCCGCCGTGTAGTGACCACCCCACCATCGTCAATCCACTTCCTTGCTTTCTTCTATTTCCATGGCCACGACACTACAACCTTTGGCCGCATTTCATCTTCGACCACCAGATCCCCACAACTTCTAGCCCATGGCCTTGTTCCCCAGAATCCGACATAAGCCACATGACAGCCCTTCTTATTCATCGCCAACTTCCAAAGCAACACACGCACTCATTTTCCTCTGTGCCGAACACCACCGAGTAACCAGCCAAGCGACAGATCCACCCTGGCCTCTACTTCTTCGTCGACCTTGACACCACTACCCGCATACCACCAGCTGCCTCATAGCCATCAAATCTTCCATCTCCAGTTCCAGCCACCGCCTGTCGAGACCGCCATCACAGCCCACCTTGTCGAGCACATCACAACACCAAGCACCTTGCTCCGACCCACTTGACCCATCCGCCTCCTAGCCCTCCATGCATTTACCACCGACAGCCTTGTGAAAGTCACTACCTAAACTCCTCTTATGCGCAACTCAGCCTCCAACACCTTGTGCTCGACAGCCACGCCCATGTTGCCTTCACCAAGCCAAGCATCACCCTCATGTCGACCAATCCCACTTCACCCCTACCCGCCAAAACTTTCGCAATCACCCCGCAGCAGCCCGAACCACCGAGTGTCTCTCCCTCTCACACATGCTTGGCCTTCCACCCGATCAATCCTGCCTAAAACCACACGACAGCCACCTTCCTTCAACCCAAAACCCGACATGTCACATCTCCACCTCAGACCTGTACCCATATCTGCTTGCCTCACCCTTCATCGAACTGACCTTCGCTCCATGACTGCTCCGAGCCTAGATTATCGCACAGCAAACCATCCTATCCTTTGTTGTTTTGCTAGTTTGGAAAAATTATATATATATATGTATGTATGTATGTATGTATGTATGTATGTATTGGTTTTATATATAATTGGTTAATGTATAAAGTTGTTGTAAGTTGCATATATAAGTTTATACATATACTATAACAAAGTAAGTTATATAGACTTTATAATAAATATTGATTTTCAATTATAATGTGTATATTAGTTTATATATACAAGTATACATGAGTTTGGTTTTCGAATACATATAGAGATTTAATTTTTATTTTTATGCGATTAATTTAAATATTGATTTGAAATTATATACATAGAGAATTTATTCTAAATTGATTAAGAGAACAAATAAATTTATATAACAGATATTTTGCTCAGTTTATATTAAGCTAGTTTTGATTTGTTTTCCGTCAATTCCAAACTTCCATCTTTGCTTCAATCGTCAAATTCGTGTTCATCATACTTTACTTTGGAATTGTTGCTCGAATTCGCAGCTCAGTTCGTTATCAAATTTCTCTAGCCTCGAAAGGTGAGCGATCACTCACGATTAACATTCTTATATTTAATAAATTTAATTCCCTTAAATGACGATTGAAATATGTTGTTAGATTTAAACTGTCGGTTATTTAATTATTACATATGATATGCCTTTTTTTTTATTGTTTACCTATGACACATGACACCATAACTTATTGAATATATAATATTTTATTTGTTAGTGATAATATATGCTATTGTCGATATGTTATCTTATTATCATATTTGTTCTCACTCTGCAAGTTCCTTGTTAGTCTAGAAATTCCCTATGGGTTGAAATGATACATACTCGAACGATTTTATAGATTAGAAGAAAAATCGTTATAGGTTGAAATGATAAACCCAAGCGATTTTCATTGATTTTGAATTTTGGGATTTGCGGGGTTAAATGATATATACCGGTAGATATTTAAATTGCGGATTGAAATGATAAATATCCTTATTACTTGACCATAGAATAGAAAATTATATACCAACACCGTTGGTCTATATTTTGAAAATGATTTTCAAAGCTTGAAAGAAAATATATGGGTTTTAATAAGTTTTGATTTTTAAAATATAATATATAAATGTTATTTTTATATACGTATAAAATTTAGATTTTTAAAATAATATGTTTTGGAAATTTAATTTATAAGTTGGTTTGAAAAATATAATTTTTAAGATCTTACTTATAATTTTATTAATATATATATAAGACTTAATATAAAATAAATATAATAATAAGATTTAATTTAATAAAAATATAATTTAGTTAATATATAATATGTTTAAGTGTTTATTTAAATTTGTATTAATATTTTTAAAAATAGATCTTTGTAACTTTAATAATAGAGGTTAGAAAGATAAATTAATGTTGACTGGAATTTAAATGGTTAAAAATAAAATTTAAATAAGAATTGATTTGAACTTATTGATCTTGAGATTTCAAAAGGTATGTTTTTATAACTTGGTTTCATAAAAGTGATTAAATGAATATTTCAACCTTAAATAGAATTGAAATTGAATATTTTGTAATATAAGAAATTATTGAAATGGTTATTAAAATGATTAGGTGAATATTTTCAAAATTTAAAATAAAATATAAAGTTGAATTTGGAATATAAATGAAATTACATTGAAACTTATTGGACTTGAAATGATAGTTCAAACCTGGGTTTGAAATCGATAAAATTTGAAACGGTTTATCGAAAATTTGAATTGAATCTTTAACCTTTTAAATAGAAAGTGTTGAACAGGGATTGATTAAACTGAATTTTGGAATTTAAGTTGATTTGAATCGATTTGTGGAATTGGATGAAACAATTCTAATTGGGAAACTATTTCAGTATAATCTCTTTAAAGAAATATAAACTATTTTATGACTATTTTAATATATAAATTATTTTATTATATAAACTATTTTAATTTATAACTATTTTAGTATATATATTATTTTCAATATCCAAACTGTTAAAGTTGGAACTGTTATGATCTCAAAGGTGTTATGATTTCAAAAGTGTTATGATTTCAAAAGTGTTATGATTTCAAAAGTGTTATGCTTTCAAAAGTGTTATAAATTTGGAAGCGTTATGATTCTAAAAATGAATATTATGTAAAGTGAATAATGATATCGAATTGATACGGTTTTGAAATGAATATGTTATTTTGATATGAAGTATGAACTATTTGAAATGAAATGACGATGGTGTGATATAAGCGTTTGGTAGTTAAAGAGACCCGGATCGGAGATTGTCATACTCTCTGCCAATACCGATAACCACTTTAACAACTGTGTACGCGGTGGAGATTCCCGAACGAAGTAGGATGGCTTGGCGACGATTCTATATGAGGTTTTAGCACAACATTGACTCCCGTGAGTCTGCTTGATGGGGCGAAAACAGGAGCCACGCCGTTCTAAGTGAGGTCATTCCTCCGATCATACACATTTCTTCGGTACCATTCTATTACTTTGTGACTTGATTGTGTGCATTTTTGATTTGGAGTGTGCCTCGAGGTGGGCAGTAGTAGCTGTTATGCATTACCACTAGTTCGGATCCGCAAAACGTTAGAATCCTACCCTGGGCATTACCTCGCATGCCTTGTCACATGCCCTATCGTACCTTCTATGAGTTTGTTTTGTACCATACCTATGGGATGTCCTCAGGGTAAACTGCCTATTTGGTAGAACTTACGGCATTGTATATACCTCGGGAATATATAAAATGTGTTAAGGGGGATATGGGTAAAGCCTTAACGCTATTTTAATACTTTACTTTACTATAGACATATTATGATAGCGTATATACTACATAGTAGATAGTTCCACGGATCATTGGAGGATGGGTATCCCCAACATCCTTTAAGTTACTTGTATTTCAGTTGACATTTCACTTGAGTTAAATTTACTGATATAAGAATGTTAATCCTGACTCGAGTGTTTTGTGTTTTGCCTTTTGCTCGGGCCATATCGAGTGGCACAACATTGGAGACATCTTTGGAGTTCAGAGCTTTGCTTGAAGATCTATCTCATATCTTGTCAGCTTTCAGTTGTTTCCAGTTATTGCTATTCAGTCTTGTTGTTACTTTTGTACTTGAGACAACTCTGTATTTGAGATTTCTATTGCATTTTGTTTTAAACTCTGATGTTATTTATAGTAGCTTCATAAACTACTATTTATCTATTCCGATGCTTATTGTTAAATTACTCTATGTCTGTGATTTTTTGATTGATTTATTTATTGTATATGTTGAGTTTTGCCAAATATAAATTAACAATCTATTGTTTTGAACAATTCATGTCTGACATGAGTGGACGATTGTCGATTTGAATGGTTCGAAATATCAGGTCGTTACATGATGGCTTGATAGGGCCAAGCGGGCTAACTCCCTCTAGCGGACATCCGTTCTTCGATTTTCTTAGACTTGGTCCATATTATTACTCTTGTTATTGGTTTCAACTGGTACACCTAGATTTTAGGATAGCCTCCCTTTGACCCAATATGGGATGGATGCACATGATGGACGATCGTGGCTGCGATGCGTTACCACTAGCCCTACGACCCGAACTGGTAGTATCCTACCTTGGGCATTGTCTCACGTGCCTTGTCATACTTTTATCCCTATACGAGACCACTATGATTTTGGTGTAGTGTTGTCGTATCACGGTGCATCCCTATTCCCCGATGTGCTACTAGGGCATTATATGCAAACTATACGACAAGCTTAAAAATGCGTTAAGGGGGATTAATGTAAAGCCTCAACGCTAAGAAAATATTTATTTTATTGATTAGACATTATATATGTATATATAGCGTACTATACTATATATAAATAATTTGACCGATCATTAAGAGATGGAAAATCTCGTAAATTCTTTTGAGTTATGCATGCACACTATGCACTGGGCAGTAGATGTGAAATCCGGTAAACATCTCTAACGCTATTACACTCATGTTATATGATATCGATTTGACTCACATAAGGATATTTTAGTACTAACTCGAATGTTTTGTTTTTCATTATGTTTGGGTCAGTCCTAAGTTTTTCAACGCACTGAAGACTATTCTCTAGAGGACGAAGTCGGAGATTTGGTATACTATTGCTATTACTATTCCCTGCTTCATGTTGTTCTGCTACATTATTTATTTAGCACTGTTGTGTGTATAACTCTAATAAATGTGCATAAGTTATAATTAATTGTATAATATAAACAGCTTCATGAATTGTTTATTTGATTACTATGTTTTCGTCATTCCGCTGCAAGATTTTGTGTCTGTTTTCTTCTTCTTTTCTTAATTAACGTCATTGATTATCTATGTTTTGGATTGTTTAAGTTCAACATGTGTGGATTATTGTCGATTTAAACCTTTCGAAATGTGGTTCGTCGCATGGCGGCATTATCTTTTGGGTGCAAAGTTTGAGTTATATATGAATCACAAGTCATTAAAGTATCTCTTTACCCAAAAGGATTTTAACTTAAGGCAGCAAAGATGGATGGAGTTTCTCGCGTATTATGACCTAGAGATTTTTTACATTCTAGAAAAGCAAATGTCGTTGCAAATGCGTTAAGTAAGAATGTGGTGACGACTGCAAATTTGGAAGTTAAGCTAGCACTTATGAGAGAATTGCATATTTCCAAGAAGAAGAACCTATTCTAGCCCGGGTTAAGAAGGATGTTGAAGATGCAACTATCTCTAGTTTTCAAATAGACTCTCGAGGCATTTTGAGAATGAATGGATGGATTTGTGTGCTAGAAGTTGACGGAATAGACAGGATGTGCTGAGAGAGTGCTATCAGTCAAGGTCATCTATCCACCTAGAAGCAACTAAAATGTTTAAAATATGAAGAAGACCATTTGGTGTAAGGGATAAAGAGAGACATTTTGATCTTCGTGAGCTAGTGTGCAAATTGTCAATAGCTCAACAATGACTAGCGAAAGACTACCGAGTTGCTCCAACCATTAGAGGTACCAAATCAGAATTAGGAGAAAGTATCCATGGACTTTATATATGGGTTTCCCAAAACAAGAAGAGGTAATGTAGGCATATGGGTAATTGTAGATCGTTTAACAAAGGTTGCCTACTTTATTCCGATGAAATAGAACTGCAGCTTCTTTGACAGGAGTTTATTTGAAGGAGGTCATTTGATTGTGTGAAGTGCTTGTAATTATAGTCAATGATCAAGATCCCATCTTCACCAGTCATTTTTGGGGAACACTGCAAGCCGCTTTAGGGACAGAGCTAAATTTGAGCACAACCTTTCACCCGTAGGCAGATGGACAAACCTAAAGGGTGAACAGGATTTAGGAGGATCTTTTCAGAGCATTTATTTTGGATTTTGGAGTATCATGGGAAGATGACCTTCACCTAGCAGAGTTCTCTTATAACAACAGTTACCAAGCTAGCATTGGCATGGCGCCTTATGAAGCTTTGTATGAGCGGCCATGTAAATCACCTTCATGTTAGGTTAAGAGTAGAGACCGTTTAGTTCTTGGACCAGAGATGATTCGAGAAGCATCAGAGAAAGTGGCTATGATCACGGAAAGGATGAAAGAAGCCCAAGATCGACAGAAAAGCTATGCCGATCAACGGAGAAGGGACTTAGAGTTTGTGGTCGGGGATTTGGTATTTGTGAAAGTATCCTCGATGAAAGGAGTTGTAAGACTCGAAAGGGCAGGAAAGTTTGCACCCAGATTCATTAGACCATTTAGAATCCTTGAGAGAATTGGATCATTGGCCCATAGAGTAGAATTTCCTGAAAGATTGTCAAAAGTTCATAATTCCCTTCATGTATCCCATTTGAGAAATCATGTTCATGATCCATCTTTGATTGTTGAGATGTTTGTTCATGAAGACTTAGAAATAGAACCAAATTGATTATTGTTCGACACCCGGTCCATATTGTAGACCGATATAAAAGGAGATTGAGGAACAAGGTGGTTAAGCTTGTGAAGGTTCAGTGGAGTGATGACCCTCACGATTGTACTTGGGAGACTGAGGATTGTATTAGACAAATTTACCCTGATATAATGTCAGGTTAGTTGTTTGTTGTTTGAATGCATTATGTATGTTCTTCTCTAACATAGTTGCTTTGCATTGTTATATGAGTTTCTTGGTATAATATACACCTTCTGGATTTTCTTTTTGGGTATTAATTTCGAGGACGAAATCTTTTAAGAGGGAGTGTAAGAACTCGTAATTTAACCTCTTTAAAACATGGATATTGAATATATTTTTAAATAATTAATTAATGGATTTATGACTAAAATAAAACACTTTGAAATACTAAATAATGATGGTGAAATAGTTTTTAAAAATAGTTTACAAAAGTATTTAGTTTGAAGAAAAATAGAAAATGTGACCGAAAACCATTTTTCAAATTATCGACTTTTGTGTGTCGAAAAGTTGTCAAAAAATGTTGTGCACATTGATGTATCATACACACACTCATATGAATAAAGTTAGGGCATGTGTATATACATATATGCATGTAGTTAAGTACATTAACACACACACACACACACAGATATATATATATATACATACATATATATATATATATATATATCTCTGTGTGTGTGTGTGCATGTGTTTGTATGTACGGACGTACGTACGTACATATGTATGTATGTATGTATGTATATGTATATATGTTGTAACATTTCATGAAAAACAAAATGGAATATTCCATAAAGATGCCTTGTAAGACATGATTTGATATTTTGGCAACTTAAAGTGCGTGTATGCACATTTATTTCATACTGGCTTTGAAAATGGTGAAGGTAGACAAGTTAATTTCGAAATTTTGGGAGGGGGAGACAAAGATTAGATGGTATAGTGAGGTGGCATAAGGTTATGGAGGGTTAAGGGCGAGGGGGTTTTTGGTAATTTCATTTATCAACTTTGTATATAAGAAAATTCCAAATTATTTTATCAATTTCTCATTTATAATTTCATTTTGAAACCTTCATGCAAGTTTTCTTTAAGTTTTCATGGCTTCCAAAATTTTTATCAAGTTCAAAAATGTTAACTTTTACTTTTAAATCTTGTTTAAACCCTTTCATCGTCTTTTTCATCACTTTATCTTCAAAGACATGCCCAACATCACCAAAATTTCTTTATGATCGAGCCTAGACTTGTTAGGGCTGAGCCCATCTTGATGCTTTTGGCTAAACGGTTTTTTTTTTTTAAGTTTTTGCAAATATCTAAAGGTTTTGAAGTGCTAGAATAAGTTCGATTGAAGTGAGTAAGCTATTATGAGTAGAAATCTCATCTTTCAAAATCTTAATTTTTTAAACTTAAATATTATTCATATATTCGTTGTTAGTGGATTATTGTGTTTGTATTACCATGTGATGTATGTTGGATTGGGTTTATTGTGATGACCCGCAAATCCGTTCCCTTTTGAGCTGACAATATTCCACATCAACTCAACTCAAAGTGGAACATAAATAAGAGTCATCAGGGTTAAAGAAGAAGGGGGTGGAAGAAGAAGATAAAAACAACATCAGAATCTCACAATCGCAGCGAGACAAAATATAATATATAATAACAACTTTTAAATACAAAGAAATATATACTGTTATATACTTACAACCATCAGAGTACATTTAGCAACAGATAATCTGGACAACTTAATAGCCCGTCCTTACATAGCGGAATAATAATCAAATACGGATGTACGCTCTGCCATCCAGCTTGTCTCTTTAGCTCCTTAGCTTTTTAACCTGAATCTGTACAAATCGGTCTGACCCGAGCATCATAATAAAACAACACCCGAGTCAGTCTAGAAAACCAGCGTGAGAAAACCACACTCAATTGGACTACTAAAGTTTTTGAAAATCCTTTGAAACAAAGGTATCTCGTAAGACCACACCACAAATAAATATGCTGGGTTTTTAACTTACGATAACCAAAACATTTTTATCAAATTCGTCCGATATTATTATAGTGTCTATAGAAAGTAAAATAGAATCAAGCTGAAATACTTACATCTCACGTTCCAGCAATAGTTGGGCACGATCAAAACCGTACGGGAGCTTATTGGAGACTGGATTCCATACAATGGTAGGGCTACTGGAGTACCTCCCGTTACAGTACCTGGCCTAGATCAGAGTACCGAGGACCACTCCCGATCTCCTGCAACACAAGACCGGAGCTACACCTTACTGGATAGTCCAAATAAGATCAACCTATGGGTTGAGCTGACAACCGCCCACACAGCCGAATATCAAGGCACATCTAGACAGGGAAAATATTACCTTACTTGGGTGCTACCCACTTATTCTTGCTGCACCTCCCCTGTTTTAGCCATTCTCGGTTGATGAGGCTTGAGGCTAGGCGTTACCTTTTTAAGAACGAGTCTCACTTAGAATGATCATCGTCCTTCTGACGATGTTCTAATAGAAATCGTCCATACAAGTTGCGTTGGGTCTGGACAAACCGAATCACCATCTTCATCATCTTCACGGTCTTCATTCGCTAACGTTCAAACTGGATCGAAGCGATTTTCAGATAATTAAATCCGATCCCGGTCTCTCTGAAATAATCGGTGCATTGGTCAATATTGATAGTCCGTTGTTTAACTATCAAATGACATCCATAAACAATCATCAGGCCTTAAATAATTTTCCAAATTATTTATCTCAAATATTTATGCCAAATATCATTCCCATATTTCAACTCTTTAAAAATAGTTCTCAAATCACTTTTATTCTTATAGAATAAATTTCAACCTTTTCCCAATACTTAGAATATTTTCCCCACTTCATTTAATATTCACACTTGAAAACTATTCATTTCATTTCCTATTTCTTTTCTCAAAAATTATTTACAACTTTATTTGTAAATTACCAAAATCATTCCACATGAATTCTATAAATTCCAGAATTCCTTAGTTAAATTCCTTTAATATCGTATATGCTTATTTATTATTCCAGTTTCACTCCTACTTCTTTTTGTGAATTTTATTTCACCTTCCGAAGTTAGCTTATTTTATGCCTTGGAGGTTTATTTAAAATTTTCCATAATAACATTTTAAGATCTTTCCCTATAAATTTATTCAATTAGAAATAACTTCACTTCCCAACTCGAGAGGATTCATACTTGAGTTTAAACATTTGAAATTTTATATATAAAATAAGAATAATGGTTTACTTTTAAAAAAATGGTTTTAGGTAACTAATTTATCAACTTCTTAAAACATTAAAAGTTCGTATTAAGTTATTAACTAATTTACAACATTGATTGTAAAGTTTGAATTCATTTTGATAAATACCAAGTATATAATAACTTACTTCGGGATATTCCAAATCCAAAATCTCGTTTAAAACAATTTCAATTTACTTAACAAAAATCTATTTTTAGAAAATTCAATATTTACCAATTCAATTCATAAGTTCCTCTTGATTTGTCTCACACCGACCATATCACCCTTCCTCGTATTCTAAATATTCCATTATTTCTTTTCACAACAATTTCATAACTAGACATAAATTTCATGCCATAACTTATATTTTTCCCATATCCACTGATATCAACCATCTCATTCATAAACCCCGTTTATAAATTTATAAACCCCCCTAAATTTTCCATCAATTTATTAAAACTAATCTTTATTTAAAGTTCGATTTCGATTTCTTTCCTTTATAATTTCCAATTCATTTCAAATCTATTTCCAATTATTGCTTGAGTTCTTTTCCCATAACTTCAAAATATCCTTCATGTTCTTTTCTGTAATTTCTTTCCAAATTCCCACTTAAATCAATTTATAATGGTTAAGTATAGCTAAATTTTAGTTAGCATATTTTATTCCACTTAATCCTCTTTAAAATAAATCTAATTTACAACATAAATTCTTACCATTCAAATTCCTGTTTCAAAATTCCTTCAAATTAATTGTTTACCCAATTCACTTCCCAGACTGTTTAACATTTTGATAATTCAATTCAACATAAACCATATCAATTTATCCATCATATCATATCTCAATATATATATACATATATATAAAATAAATATTTTTAAGGAATCCTGTTAGATCCTTCCAACCTGTTTTTCCTGCATCCACAGATGTTAGTCAATAAACAAAATAGCAATCCCACTTCGAGGGGGATATCGTGGTATAAAGGGTCATCCGCTATTATGCGGGGAGCATAGGATCTCATCCGCTATTTAATGCAGGAATACCAACCACTCTAATATATGTATACTACTACATATACAATATCATCCAACAGACAATCATTATTTAATTCAACCAAGCATCCAATGATTTAAATTTTTAAACAAGGTAATCCGAATAAGTGAGAAAATCTCATCTTTATTTTTGTTTGCAATCCACTTCAATCTCGACTTGATTTCACGATGACTTTAGACCTTGTAAAAGAATTTATACGGTTTATTAATACTCGAAATAATCGAACAATCAATTGCCATTTTATAATTTAATTAACTAATAATTTATTTTGAACCAATAATTTTCCTTTCAAAATCTTTTAGTAACTAAAATAAATTAAATAAGAAAATTGAATAAATTAGTCACCAAATCCATTATTTTAAATTAAACTAGTAAGTTTAAAATGTGTATATATTTATTTTATTTTATTCAAACTACATTTGTATATACTTATCAAATAAATAATTTATAGATTTCATAGAACTTATTTTACATAAACTTTCAACATTTTCAAATTCTCAAAAAAAAATTCAAACCTTATCTATATAGAATAATTTTCTATTTTCTGTAAATATATAAAAACTTGACTTTACTGTAAGTTATTAAAATAGGGGTGTGTATGTGTGTATATATTTGTATTGTATTATACTTTTCCCTTTACTTCAAACTTATATACATACATACATACATACATACATACATATATATATATAAAAACTAAAACTGCTATACCTCACTGTTTTTTGTATGAGTTCTTTTTTTCATTTTAACCTGATTATCGTTTCTTTTTTAAATACAAATTCGAATAAAAAGGAGAAGCCATACCCAAAACGCCTCAAGAGCTTAGGCCACCGCCCCATCTTCACGCGAGCCATCAAAGTAGCGATACGATCAACAAAGAAGCCGACCCCATGCTTCGAATCGCGCACCTTCCATCGCCTTCGCTTTGGCATTGACCCATCCTCCTCTGCATTCTCAAGAATGCGCTGGCCACCACCACCTCTTCTAATAGCCTTGTTGCCTCGAGTTTCCCAGCCTGGTAAGTTTGACAAATGAACTTGAATTGATTTTCTCTGCGAATCTTCTTCTCTTTTCACGAATACAGATTGATTCGACGCATTAACTTCATGAATAGGATTTGAAGGAGAGAGCGCGTTTGGTTTCTGTAAGCATCTTTTTAAGGAACAAATTCGATTTCATTTAAAAACAGAAGATGGAGAATGACTTGAACTGGGAAGCTTCATTTTCTTTTTTTTCGTATTTCTTCTCGGCTGAGTAATTTATGGATTTAACAGAAGATGGAAAGAGGGAGAGATAGGCGATTTCCTTATGTTCGATTCTTTTTTTCCTTTGATTTTGAACTGAGGGAAGGAGAAGGAAGTTGCATGATATAAAGGAGGATAGGGGCAAGACACGACGTTGAAGAGAAGGTAGCGTATACAGGCAAGGCTACAGTGCTTCAGAAGTGCAGAGAAAAAGTTTTGATGTGAAGGGAATTTCGGCTACTGACTAAGGTATATATATAAATACAAATTTAATTAAATTTAGATTGTCTCGATTTACGCCAACTCAAAATTTTGACCTCCTATCAAGGCGTGCCGCTAGACGTTTATAATATTATGCCCCTATTTCGAGCATACTAGAGAACATTTCGAGTCCTAATTCGATCGTGTGGGAAGATAGCTTTTTGAACCCAGTTATTATATTAAATTTCGATATAAATTTCTACGCGTTTACAAACCGTTCGGCTTCACGATAACTCCAAAAGTTACGAAATTTGAAATACAATAATGATATAATATTACGTATCCAATGGAACTGGTTTCGTCGAATTCCGAGACTGTGCCTTGGAACGCAATTTTCAAATATTGATTTAAAAGATATATTTTTAAAATTGAACAAACCCTGTTAAATTCAATTTGAACCCTTTTATTATCTTCAGTATTATTAATATAGATTTTACAAGCCTTCAAATTATTTTTTAAAGCTTTAATCTCAAGATTCAATAATTTACCCAAATTCCAATCATTAAATTCAGAAGTTGAATTGTTCAATAAATCACTATATCTAAATCCTGAATCTTTAAATAAACCCATGTTTTCCATATTCAAAATCAATTTATAATTCAATTTTCAATATTTAAAACCATTTAAATATTCCAAATCCAATGTCGAAAAATCCGGGTCTTTACATCCCTCCCCCCTTAAAAGGATTTCGTCCCCGAAATTACTTGGCAGAAGAACACCCCAAACCCACTAACTTACTAAAACCCATTTAGTGAAAATCCCATATTCGCTTTTTCTAACCCTTTAGTTCCAACTAAACACTTAGTTTTCTATTCCAATTCCAAAATCCATTATTTCAATTTGAAATCAATTCGTCGTTAACAAAAAAATTCAAATATTTTCTAGCTCCCAAAATTTTCGAATTTTTTTGGCAGAGTCTCCCTTGTACGGAGGAGCTTTTGCAATTTTACGAGAGAGATAAATATATATACATCGACCCACACGGTCGGACAACAAAAAACAAAACAATATTTCATATTTCCTGTCTTTTATTGCGTAGGCATACCTCTCTTTAGCATTTTTAAGCAAGCGGGTTATTTATTTAGCAATTAACGTGCCCAAAATCCAGCCAAACGGCATTTAGGTACCTGTATTTACTCAATTCAAACATGTAAGTGCCATATATGGGAAGTTTATTTAATTTCACTCATTTTCAATGGTTAACACATGAATTTCCATAAGTAATTTATAAGGTTTTGATACAAATTTAATTGCTTTTAACTGATTCATATACAGTTTCGTTCAATGGTTTACAATTCAATTTCTTACATTCAATTCATTTTTAAACGAAACGAACTCATATTCATTTCAATTGATTCCAAAATCAATTCTATTAGCTTCTATTGAGTCATAGAATTTTATATAATCTCGTTTTCATCAAACGACAATTATTTCCATGCAAATTCGACGATATTAATGTGAATAAACAATTCCTTAAGCTTATAACCATTTTAAATTTATTACAACTCAGTTTATATCAATCTCATTCCATTTCTAATTTATTCACAATCCATTCATTACTTTTTATTCCATATTCGCATTCATTTTAATCAAAACCATTCTATTAAGCTTGAAAACATTCTATATCTTTTGTTTTCTTCAAGTTATTTCAACTCCTTAATAATTCATTTCTTCTTAACTTGTTGCGACTAAAACTATTCCATTTTTAACATTATAACATATGTTCATTTCATTCAACCAACTTCCATTTCTTTTTGCAACAAGTTCTATTTCCATCTTTAATTTGATTATTGTTTAATCAAATTCCATCCATTTTATTTTACAACATCTCCACCTATTTTTGATTCACTATCAATCCAAGTCAAATTTTATCATAACTCGAGTTTATTTTACAAACCCCATTATTATCTCACAATCCAATTTTATTTAACCGAGTTAAATTTTAATTAACATACTCTATCAACTAATTTATATAGCTAATTAGCTCACTTCCAATTTTTAAATAAATATTTGATTTTATTTCAAAAATCACTTCATTTAATTTTCCTGAGTTCAAATTTACTTTATAATTCAAGTTTGGATTTTCTTTCATTTCCAAATATCAAACTACTTTATTTTAGCTACAGACTATTAAATTATTTTTAGTCCAAGCATCTTTTTATTTCGTAAAATTCAATTTTTATTTAATTTAGCTTACGCTAAATTCAACTTCATTCCATTCTCTTTAATTCACACAATTCATTTGAATTTAATTAAGTAAGAGTTTTTTCATTCAACTCAATTCAATTTCATTTTAAATTACCATTAATTAAATTCCAAAAATTTAATTTTTGTCAACTTAATCCTAGTTAAAATTTCATTTTAACTTTCCCACTTTTTATTTTAATTCAAGATCCGCTCCTATGTTTTTCTTCAAAATCATTCACCATTTTTAAGTTTATAACTTATCTCCTGACGATTTCTGAATTATTTATATAATATTTTTCAGAACTTTTTCAACCACCCGGTATTTATTTCAAATCACTATAAAATCACAAGTGTCCCAAATCGTACTTTTTAATCTTAACCCAATACTGGTTTTTATCCAAACCCAATTCCTTCCATCATTTCCAAAACAAACCTGTTTTCCTTAAAATAATTCAAACAGCTACCATGGCAGCAATCCATCACTTAGAAACTCGAAAATGAACACCGATGATGTTGCGATCATCATCGGAATTATTTTCTAGCGTCCGAGCAATTCCAATGCTATAACATCTACAAAATTCATTTAAAACCATTTTCTATTCAAAAACATCCCCAATAATAATTCTATCATTTAGCCCCGATTACTTTGGAATACATTCAAAAAATTTCAGGATTTAATTTCTCAAACTCTGGTTTTTTAATCAATTGTATATTCCATATTTGATGTCTATTTGGTTTATAAACTATTTAAAATCTTGTTTTTGGTTATAATATTATCATCCAAACACTTCAATTGTATATAAAAATTTCAGAAAATTATTTCTTTTATATCAAAACATATTGTTGGATAAAATTATTTCATTTATCCCTTTTTTAAAACATACTGTGTCGGCTTATCGTGTTCAAGTGTTTATAAATTCTTGTTGAATTAGCGACGCCACTATTCGATCGGAATTCAGATTGCACTCAACCAATAAGTCAACGCAATATTAAAACAATTTATATTCACTAACAAATATGCGCTCATATCTATCAATACACTCAAACTCATTCTAGAGTACTACTGACTCCATCTCTAATGAGTAATCCCTACCAGAGCTCAGTTTCTCGCTTAACCTTCTGCTATGACACCAAATGTGATGACCTGCAAATTCGTACCCATTTGAGCTAATAATATTCCACATCAAATCAACTTAAAGTGGAACAGAAATACATGTCTTCAGGGTTAGAAAAGAAGGGGGTAGAAGAAGAAGATAAAAATAACATCAGAATCTCATATTCGCAGCGGAACAAAATACAATATGTAACGACCCGAAATTTTCGAACCCAAAAACTCCAGATAGTTATGAAAAAGAAGAAAGGGATAGAAGAAGAAGAACAAAAACAACAACATCAGAATCTCACATCGCAGCGGAATAAAATATAATATATAGAATACATTTTTAAATACAAGAATCTGTACTGCCATATATATATACATACCATATCATAGTACATCAATCAATCATACATGTCCATACACAGCGGAGATAATAGACAAATACGTAAATACGCTCTGTCACCAGCTCATCTCCTGAGCTCCAGCATATAACCTGAATCATGTTTAACTCGGTCTGACCCGAGCATCATATAAAACAACACCCAAGTCAGTCTGGTATACCAGCGTGAGAAAATCACACTCAATTGGATTATTAAAGTTTCAAAAATCCTTTGACAACAAAAGCATCTCGTAAGATCACGCCACAAATAAACATGTCGGGTTTTTACCTTACGATAGCTAAAACATTTTTTTATAGAAATCCTCTGATATTATAATAGGGTGTATATACAAATACTTATAAAATAGCCGAAATTGTTACATCTATTAAATTCCAGCTACTAGCCACAGAGTGGGTAATACAAACAAAACTCGTACAAGGCTCGTAGGGAGAATGGATTTCCATCAATGGCTGGGCTACTGAGGTACCGCCCGTCACAGTACCTGGCCTAGATCAGAGTACCGAGGAGTACGCCCGCACCCCTGCAACACAAGGCCGGAACCATTCCTTACTGAACAGTCCCGAACAAGATAACCCCGTGGTTGGCGCGACCAACCACCCACTAAGCCGAATATAAAGGGACATCTAGACAGGGGAAAATCTTGTCCTGCTTGGGCATGACCCACCTAACCTTGCTGCACCTCCCCTGTTTTAGCCATTCCCGGTTGATGAGGCTTGAGGTTAAGCGTTACCTTTCAAGAACGCATCACTTAGAATGCTCATCGTCCACCTGACGATGTTCTGAAAGCATTCAATCCATACAAGTTGCCCTGGGTCTGGACAAACCGAATCACCGTCTTCAACTCTTCACGGTCTTCATTCGTAAACGTTCAAACCGGATCGAAGTGGTTTTCAGATAATTAAATCCGATCCCGGACTCTTCGAAACGATCAACGCATTGTCCAATATTGATACTCGGTTATTTAACTATCAATTAAGCATACACAAGCAACCATCAAATAATTTCCACAAATTATTTATCCCAATTATCATACAGATAATATTCCCATTTAACCCATTTGGAATAAATTTTCAAAGTCCTTTATTCCCATGAAATCACTTAACACAATCTGATTTAACCCTTGAAAATATTTCTATTTTTCACATTCCTTTCTCAAAAATTAATTTATACTTTGCTTATAAATTTCAAACTCAATTTCTTCACTTAATAAGATTTCCCCTAAATCTTATCTCGTTTAATAACTCACTTATCAGCACAAGAGGATTTTTAATTGGATTTTAAAAACATTTTAAAAAAATTTAGGTTTATAAAATAAGAAGCATAGTTTTTATACAATTTACGATTTAAAAGAAATATTTAACATAAAAATTAGAGTTCATATCCAGTTAATGATAAATTGTAAAACTTGTTTTAGAAAATTAAAGTTTATGATAAATATTTGCCTATCCTTTAAAAATAACTAATTCAAACATTTTAAATTCAAGAAATGGTTTACAAAAAAGTTATATAGTGTGGTAAATTAAAATACTCCTTTTTAAAATAATAAGTTTAAAATTTTAGAAAATCCAATATCCATCTATCATGCCTCTTGTCCAAATTCATACTTCTTACTTCCGGAAATATCCAACTATTTCCCTTCAAAACCAATTCCCATAACTCAAATCAAGTCCTTACCATGACTTATCTCATTACATATTCGCTAATACTTTCTATCTCATTTATAAACTCCGTTTATAAATTTATAACTCCTTGATTTTTCCTTTTTCATTTAGTTATGAAGAAAATTTATTCAACAATCCTATTTTTAAAATTTTATCCTTCAAATCAATTCCATATTGTTCCTTAATAAAATTCCATTTCATTTCTTAAATAAATTCCCTTATTTTATTTCTTAATATAGTTCTTTTGTTTTATTTAATATAGTTTTGCTTTACTTCAAATTTATTCATCGATTACAATATTCTCTTTAAATCTTTGTACATAATTTAATTTTTCCCAAACTCAACTTTAACTAAATTTTTAAGTATAACCCAAGTAATAGATATTCTTTTCATTCTACTATATATTCTCAATTTAAGTAGATCCAATTCCTAAATAGATATTCCTTTAATTTAAGTTTCATTTAACTTCCCTTAATTAAATTATTTATGATATTTAAAAATTTCCAAATTCCAACTCCCATGTTATTCAACACTTAATAATTTAATTCACATGCAATTTCATATTAATTCATCCAACCTGTCATATGAAACACATATATAATAAATAACTTTGAGGAATCCTGTTGGATCCCTCTAACCTCTTTTCCCTACATCCACAAATGTTAGCACAGAATAAAATATCAATTCCACTTCCAAATGAATATTACAGTATATGGGTCATGATATTTGCCAGTGAATAAACTTATTTTCAATCAACCAAACACATTCAATAATTTAAATTTAACATTTAAATTTAATTTAGGGCTTCCAAATGAGTGAGAAAATCTCACCTTTGCTTTTAAGTTGCAATCATTCCCAATCTCGACTCGTTTCCAAAAAATTTTTTGACCTTGAATGACAATTGTATGAATTTTATTAATATTTGAACGATCGAATAATAAATTTATCGTTCAACATTTTAATTGACTTCAACTTATTTAAGCTATTTATTTCCCCACCTTAAACCTAATATACCAATTTATATGAATTTTATAAATATTCAAAATAATCGATCCATAAATTTCCATTTTATAAATTTAATGAACTGATAATTCAAAATTGAATTTCATAAGTATTTGAACACCAGCTAGCATTTAGAATCATAAGAATAGCGAACAAATTTAACATTAATTTCTTTAATAAATTTAATTTACTAATTACTTAGTTTTAAACTGAAAACATTTTCCTCTAAAAAAAATCTTTTTATAAGCTGAAACAAGTAAAATAAGTTAATTAAACAATTTTTATTTTTATTTTTTATTTTTCACCAGACCCTTATTTAATAAAAATATATTTAGCAATCTTAAAACATGTAGATTTATTAAATTAAATAGCAGATAAATGATATACCTTACTGCATGAAGCAACTCCAAGCCCGAACCCCTACATCCCCTAAAACGACGTGGCCTCCAACACCCACGAACGCGACTCCCTCTCTCGACCTAACCTGCCAACATCGCCGCCTCCCTCTTCGATTCGAGACCGAGCTTCAAAATCACGGCGACGGCCCTTAGATCGAACGCAAAACAATTCGCGTGTTAGGGTTTGTAGCGGAGCGGAGGGGAGTAGGTCTGATCTGTGCGGTGAGCGTGGCAGAGGATGGGAGTATGGGCGCGGTGAACGTAACCGAGGTTGAGGGCTTAGACCCGGTGACGAGATTCGAGATCGTAGATGATGTCATGGCGCTTATTTGGGATTTTAATGGAGCTGGGGTTCGAAGGTGAAGGAGTGAGGAATTTTAATTTTTCGTGATTATAGGAAGATAGCGGCCATGATACTTGTTGAGGAACGAAAAGGTTTAGTCTCTATTTATTTTCTTCGCTATGATTTCGCCCTGCGATATGAACTGAGGAATAAGAAAGGAGATTGCGTGATTTTAACGAGGATGGAAGACAGAATGATGGCTTATATCAGACTAGGTCGGCTATGATTTGATGTAAGATATTTTGAATTTTAAAACGATTAATTATTTCCGAAGTGTTTACCTCTCATACGATCACACGATCACTCCAAAAATTACGAAATTTGAAATCCGACAATAATTCAATATTACGGATCCAACGGTACTTGTTTCGTCGAATTCCGAGACTGTGCCCCGGAAGGCTATTTTCAATCGTCTATTTAAACGATGTAAATTTAAAATTAAACGAACAACAGTTAAATTCAATTTTAATCCATTTATTATTTCCAGTATTATCAATATAAATTTATAAGCCGTTAAAATATTTCCAACAAGCTTAAAATTCCATATTTAAATAATTTACCCAATTGGCAATCGTTATTTAATTTATTCAATTAATGGTAATATTTAAATTCTGAGTTCTTTTTATTTAATCAAACCAACTTTTCATATTGAAAACAAATTATATTTCAAATTAATTATTTAAATTCATTTTAAATATCACAAATTTACTGTTGAAAATGCCGGGTCGTTACACAATATAAAATAACAACTTTCAAATACAAAGAAATATATACTATTATATACTTACAACCATCAGAGTACATTTAGCAAAAGACAATATGGACAATTTAATAACTTCCTTACACAACGGAATAATGATCAAATACGGATGTACGCTCTGCCACCCAGCTCGTCTCTTTAGCTCCTTAGCTTTTTAACCTGAATCTGTACAACTCGGTCTGACCCGGGCATCATAATAAAACAACACCCGAGTCAATATGAAAAATCAGCATGATAAAACCACACTCAGTTGGATTATTAAAGTTATTGAAAATCCTTTGAAACAAAGGTACCTCGTAAGACCACGCCACAAATAAATGTGCCGGGTTTTTGCCTTACGATAACCAAAACATTTTTATAAAATTCGTCTGATATTATTATAGTGTTTATAGAAAGTAAATAGAATCTAGCTGAAATGCTTCCATCTCATGTTCCAGCAATAATTGGACACAATCAAAACTGTACGGGTGGTTATTAGAGATTGGATTCCATATAATGGCGGGGCTACTAGGGTACCCTCCGTCACAATACGTGGCCTATATCAGAGTACCAAGGACCACTCCCGATCCCCTACAACACACCAAAGGAACTACCCCTTACTGGATAGTCCAAATAAGATCACCTCACGGTACGAGCTAACAACCGCCCACACAGCTGAATATAAAGGGTCATCTAGATAGGGGAAATCTTACCCTACTTGGGTGCTACCGGCTTAACCCTGCTGCACCTCTCCTGTTTTAGCCATTCCCAGTTAATGAGGCTTGAGACTATGCGTTACCTTTTTAAGAATGAGTCTCACTTAGAATGCTCATCGTCCTCCTGACGATGTTCTGATAGCATTCATCCATACAAGTTTCCCTAGGTCTGGACAAACTGAATCTTCATCTTCATCGTCTTCATCATCGATCTTCATTCGCTAACGTTCAAACTAGATCGAAGCAGTTTTCGGATAATTAAATCCGATCCCGGTCTCTCCAAAATAATCAGCGCATTGGCAAATATTGATAATCGGTTGTTTAACTATCAAATGAAATCCATAAACAACCACCATGCCTTAAATAATTCTCTAAATTATTTATCTCAAATATTTACACTAAATATCATTACCATATTTCAACACTTTGTAAATAGTTTTCAAGTCACTTTTATTCTTACGGAATAAATTTCAACCTTTACCTAATACCTAGAATATTTTCCCCACTTTATTTAATATTCACACTTGAAAACTATTCATTTTATTCCCTATTTCTTTTCTCAAAAATCATTTACAACTTTATTTGTAAATTTCCAAACCCATTCCACACGAATTCTATAAATTCCAGAATTCCTTAGTTAAATTCCTTTAATATTTCCAAGCCGTTTATGCTCAGTTAACATTCCAGTTTCACTCCTACTTCTTTTTGTGAGTTTTATTTCACCTTCCGAAGTTCACTTATCTTATGCCTTGGAGGTTTATTTAAAAATTTACATAATACCATTTTAAGATCTTTCCCCAAAAATCTTATTCAATTAGAAATAACTTCACTTCCCAACTCGAAAGGATTCATAATTGAGTTTAAACATTTAAAATTTTATACATAAAATAAGAATAATGGTTTACTTTTAAAAAAAATATGGTTTTAGGTAACTAATTTATCAACTTCTTAAAACATTAAAAGTTCATATTAAGTTATTAACTAATTTACAGAAATGATTCTAAAGTCAGAATTCATTTCGATAAATACGAAGTATATAATAGCTAACTTCAGGATATTCCAAATCCAAATAATTGTTCAAAGGTTAGTAGTATGGTAGTTTAAAATCCCCTTTCTAAAAAATATTCAATTTACTTAACAAAAATCTATTTTTAGAAAATCCAATATTTACCAATTCAATTCATAAGTTCCTCTTGATTCGTCTCACACTGGCCATATCACTCTTCCTCATATTCGAAATATTCCATTATTTCTTTTCACAACAATTTCATCACTCGATATAAGTTTCACGCCATAACTTATATTTTTCCCATATCCACTGATATCAACTATCTTGTTTATAAACCCCATTTATAAATTTATAAACTCCCCTAAGTTTTCCATCTATTTATAAAAAAAATTATTTAAAAGTTTGATTTTGATTTTTTTCCTTAATAAATTCCAACTCATTTCAAATCTATTTTCAATTATTGCTTAAGTTCTTTTCCCATAACTTCAAAATATCCTTCAAGTTCTTTTCTATAATTTCTTTCAAAATTCACAATTAAATCAATTTTACAATGGTTAAGTATAGCTCAATTTTAGTTAACATATTTTATTCCACTTAATCCCCTTTAAAAAAATCCAGTTTACAATATAAATTCTTACCATTTAAATTCTCGTTTTAAAATTCCTTCAAATTAATTATTTACCCAATTCACTTCCTAGACTGTTTAACATTTTTGATAATTCAATTCAACATAAACCATATCAATTTGTCCATCATATCATATCTCAATATATATATATATACATATATATATATATAAACAATAATTTTTTTTAAGGAATCCTATTGGATCCCTCTAACTTGTTTTTCCTACATCCACATATGTTAATCAACAAATAAAATACCAATCCCACTTCGAGGGGGATATCGGGGTATAAAGGGTCATCTGCTATTATGCGGGGCGCATAGGGTCTCATCCGCTATATAATGCGGGAATATCTACCACTCCAATATATGTATACTACTATATATACAATATCATCCAACAAACAATCATTATTTAATTTAACCAAGCATCCATTGATTTAAATTTAACATTTAAATTTTTAAACAAGGTAATCCGAATGAGCGAAAAATCTTACCTTTATTTTTGTTTGCAATCCACTTCAATCTCGACTTGATTTCACGATGACTTTAGACCTTGTATAAGCATTTATACAGTTTATTAATATTCAAAATAATCAAACAATCAATTGCCATTTTATTATTTAATTAACTAATAATTTATTTTGAACCAATAATTTTCCTTTTAAAATCTTTTAGTTAGTAAAATAAATTAAATAAGTTAATTGAACAAATTAATCACCAAATCCATTATTTTAAAATAAATTAGTAAGTTTAAAATGTATGTATGTATATTTATTTTATTTTATTTAAACTACATATTTATATATTTTAAAATAAATAATTTATAGATTTCAAAAAATCTAATTTAAATTAACTTTCAACATTTTCAAATTATCATTTTTTTCCAAACCTTATCTATATAGAATAATTTTCTGTTTTCTGTAAATATATAAGAACTTGACTTTACTGTAATTATTAAAATAGTGTGTGTGTATATATATTTGTATTTGTATTATACTTTTCCCTTTACTTCAAAATTATATACATATAGATACATACATATATATATATATATATATATAAACTAAAACTACTATACCTCACCGTATTTTTTTATGAGTTCTTTTTTTTCATTTTAACCTGATTATCAATTCTTTTTTAAATACAAATTCGAATAAAAAGGAGAAGCCATAATCAAAATGCCTCACGAGCTTAGGCCACCGACTTACCTTAACGCAAGCCATCAAAGTCACGATACGATCAACAGAGAAGCCGAACCCATACTGCGAATCGCCCACCTTCCATCGCCTCGACTTCGGCCCTAACCCATCCTCCTCTGCGTGATCAAGAATGCACCGGCCACCACCACCTCTTCTAATTGTCTTGTCGCCTCGAGCTCCCCAGCCTGGTAAGTTTGACGAATGAACTTGAGTTGATTTGCTATGCAAATCTTCTTCTCTTTTCACGAATACAAATTGATTAGACGCATTAACTTCGTGAATAGGATTTAAGGGAGAGAGGCGCGTTTGATTTCTATTAGCATCTTTTTGAGGAACGGAATCAGTTTCGTTTAGAAACAGAAGAGGGAAAATGACTTGAACTAGGAAGCTTCGTTTTCTTTTTTTTTTCGTATTTCTGCTCGCTGAGTAATTTGTGGATTTAACGGATGATGGAAAGAGGGAGAGATAGGCGATTTCCTTATGTTCGATTATTTTTTTCTTTGATTTTGAAGTGAGGGGAGGAGAAGGAAGTTGTGTGATATAAAGGAGGAGAGGGGGCAAGACACGACGTTGAAGAGAAGGTAGCTTATACAAGTAGGGCTACGGTGCTTTAGAAGTGCAGAGAAAAAGTTTTGATGTGATGGGAATTTAGGCTGTTGACTAAGCTATATATATAAATATATTTTTAATTAAATTCAAATAGTCTCGATTTACGCAACTCAAAATTTTGACCTCCTACCGAGGTGTGTCGCTACGCGTTTATAATGTTGTACCCCTATTTCGAGCATGCTGGAAAAGGTTTCGAGCCCTAATTCGATCGTATGCAGAATATAGTTTTTGAACCCAATTATTATATTGAATTTCGATATAAATTTCTGCGCGTTTACAAACCGTTCGGCCTCACGATAACTCCACAAACTACGACATTAGAAATTCGATAATAATACAATATTGTGGATCTAATGGAACAGGTTTCGTCGAATTCCAAGACTGTGCCTAGGAAGGCTATTTTCAAATATAGATTTAAACGATATACTTTTAAAATTTAACAAACCCTTATTAAATTCAATTTTAACCCTTTTATTATCTTCGGTATTATCAATATAATTTTTACAAGCCTTTAAATTATTTTTAACAAGCTTAAATATCAAGATTCAATAATTTACCCTAATTCCAATTATGAAATTCAAAAGTTGAATTGTTCAATAAATCACTATATATGAATCCTGAATCTATTTTATTAACCCAAGTTTTCCATATTCAAAATAAAATAATAATTCAATTTTCAATATTTAAAATCATTTAAATATTCTAAGTCCAATGTCGAAAAATCTGGGTTATTACATATGCCTTGAAAAGTTGTCACATTGTTAGTTTAGTAACCAAGTTAGTAAGCAAGTTTTGAATGTTAGTAGTAAAAGTTAGTTATGCTGTTAATGATTTTTCTCTATATGTTGTAGAATAGTTTAGCACTTTGTATTATTGTTTTGCTTTTGTTATATGATTTATGGATGAAAGTAAAATGACATGAATAAGTTGCCAAAGTATAAAAAACTTAAGTATACAAGTTTGACTTGTTCGGTATCATTGTTAACCAAGAAATAGTACAAGTTTGAATTTGATGAGTGACGATAAGTATAAAAAACTTAATTTTCATATAAGATCATTTTATATCCTCGATAGTTGGTTTCTAAGCTATCAGTCACTTTAGCTTCTATATTATCATCATTCTAAGATGATGTGTTGCCCCATCGAGCATTGATATCCTTTGTCGAAAATGACTAAATCCAAAGCATGGGAGGAAACCTAGCTATGTGGGGTTGCTCCCATTAGGGTACTTTCACATATCATCTAGATTGGATTCGGTAGCGCTATTAGATGTGAAATTTTTGGATACTTGGTAAGGTTTGGCGAGATCAGGCATAATATTGTCCGAGAAGTGTCACAAAGTATATGTGCTTCTCAGAAATTGATTACTAGAGGTATACTTGAAGGGTGGTGCACCTTTCTATTCATTTGTTGGAGACTTTACTTTTCTTATTTGATTTGAACCTTTGAATTTGTTTTCTTAATTCAATCGAGAAGAGTCAACCACTCTTCGCGATGTTTAATTATTTATCCATTCTTTACGTTATGTTGATTCATGTGAGAGTAAATATGTTCCATGTTCAGCGGCGTGGTCTCACACTTTTGTGTTTATTCACACACCCATTGATTTAATTTTTTAATCATACCAAATATATCGTCTGGCCCGAATTGTTTGTTTTCCCTA
Source organism: Allium cepa (assembly GCA_030765085.1). NCBI lineage: Eukaryota > Viridiplantae > Streptophyta > Magnoliopsida > Asparagales > Amaryllidaceae > Allium > Allium cepa. Next base: position 988,311,873 of record CM060929.1, on the reverse strand, counting down.
AACTCTCGGGTGTTTTAGTTCGAGAGTAACAGGTCTATGTGGAATTTTTGAAGACAGAGTTTTAGTAGGAGACTTTCATCTTCTTAGTTATTTACTCGTTGTATTATCCTGTTTATGTAAGTGTATTTTGTATCAACATATGTAAAGGCAGGTTGTGATAACTGCCTACGCTGTTTTGTAGTACTTTGTGTATCTTTGATAACTCCCTGTAAAGGAGTAACCTGTTGTACTATTGACTGTTACGGTTTATTTTACAGTTTCATTATGAGTAGTCTATTTTTCCCTTTATTCACCCCCACGACGATTTATCTTTCCAATTTTGCATCTATTCATTGTTAGATCAAACATTGTATCTTTCTAAAAGGGATCAAACTAATTTACAAATATCAAACGGATCTAAATTCCAATAATTCCAAATAAGGAAAAGTTTATATTCAAACAAGATTAGGGTAATAATCAAATATATAACATTCTTATACAACCTATTTTAGATCTGAAATAAATTTCATTTAAATTATATTCTAAATTCATGCTTTTGGGATTGATTTCTAGATCAGTTGTATACAATGCCAAATCAATTCATGAACAAGAATATGTAGGCGATATTTATTATATTCAGATCATATTTAATTCGTTGTCTACCACTCGTATACACTTATCCAATTAGGCATATTCAAATAAACACCGACGGGATAATTTCATATTATAACAATCTATAGAAATTCTCACTCACCTTTTAAAAGCGATCCAGATCTCCAGATCGACAGTAGAACCTTTGATTCATTACCAAATCCTTTTTAATCCGAGAGATATGTATAAAAGGGTATATATATGTACATTAGAATTATAGATCTGGGAAGTGATTTGAGATCCTAAGAGAAAATAGATACAAATATATAGATATATAAATCACCTCATATACATATGGTTAATTCTCTTCGCTTCTCATTTTATTAGATTTCCACTCTTCTCTAATTTGTATGAATAGATACAAATATCTTGTCTTCATAATTTAGACAGACGCTACTGCTTTCAGAAAAATATGAGAAGAGAAGGGATAGCAAAACCTGAATTTATAGGTGCTAGAATCAACCAGAATCGTTCGATCGAAATATATTAAATGCAGACCGTTGCAGCTTAGGTTTACCGGAGCCACCAAGTCGCCACCAGTCGACCACCCTTGGGTGACCGGTCGACCGCTAGGAGTCGACCTTCCCCAACAATGGGTCGACCTGTGAGCTCGGGTAATAAATCAAAAACAATAATTTTTTATTATTTAATTATTTCTGTTTCGTATTCTTTTTTGTCCATAACTTCTTCGTTTGGACTTCCGATCGCAAAACTCCAAATATGAAACTTGCTCAAAATTTTACCATGAACACAATGCTGAAAGTTTCGTGGTCAAATTCCATCATTTGCACAAATTTCATTTTCGTAGCCTAGTTAATTAACTAACTAATTAAATAACTAGAGCCAAATTATGGAGTGTAACAAATAATTTTGAGAAAACACTATTTTATAAAATTTTCAAATTTTATAAACTTCCTTAGAAATCAAAATAGAGGTCTTTGTAGAAATTGAAACACTTATGGAAGTTGATAATCACTTGTACAAACATAGGTTTTGAAGCATGCATACGTTAAAACTCCATATTTTAGTAAAGATGCAATGAACCACCTACACATCACTTTAATTCTCTAGTGGTACCCACCAAGCCTTTAGTAAACAAGACTCTATAGTCACTATTAATCATTCTCAAGGAACATCATCACCTCTCTTAGTCAATATGAATATCAAGTTTTCCTTGTCTTAGGAAACTATGCCATTCTATTATCGATAAATCAAATATTTACCAATGCACCCTCCAATATTAACAACCTCATCGTACAATTATCACACATAACATGCAATATAACTTTGCATACAAGAGATACAACTGCAATAAGGTAACTAAACAAACAAATAAACAAATAAAACAATAATATAGCAAAACAAGTAAACAGCCATAATATAATGAAAGGGAAATAAATTAATTCAAACCAACATGTCACGAACTATAAAACAAAAATAGTCAAACAAACCAGTGCAATTTTTCCTAACATAACAAACCACTTAAATAACATAAAAACTATGACGGCCCTGACTCGACTTTCGAAAATCGGCACCGAATACGACACTCGTATTCAAATGCCGTAGATCCAAACATCGAATCTGGTTCGCCGGAGCTTATAACAACATCAAATGAATATAAAACAGCGGAACAAAACGAATATCATGCATACATCACAGCTACAACATCATAATATCCAATAATACATCAGAGTACTTTTTTCAATATACGTACACCACAACTCCAAATAAACATCATAATAATACAACAGTGATCATATATCCAAAAAGTCTTCAAAGGAATGAAGTGATAACAAACTCTCAAAACTCAACACCTGAGATCCCAAAAGCTTCTAAAATATCTTCAAAGCAAGAGATCCAAAATACTGCTAACACCAGAACACGGAAACTTGCTACTAAGCTGCCCGTGTGGAAATTATGGGCACCCAGAGTTTAGAAAAGAAACAATAAACTCCGGATCAGTCATGAGACTGGTATGAGTAAAAGTAGTTTCTTTTAAATAAACTAGATTTATAAAATAAAATCCGGTATGTTTTTGGAAAATGAAACTACCATAAGACCTCCCGCCATACACACAATGCAAATGTAGAATTGGAGGAGATTTCTTCTTATGATAGTTAAATATTCTTGATACGAGAAAATTTCTTTGATTATTATTACTAGTGCATAGTGTAGAAAGCATTTTGAAAGTATAATATTAATCTTAGCCGGCATACAACCATTATTGTATGCCTACTATAGCTACCATCTAAACAGTGGGGCGCCATCATAAGTAAATGGCAGGTTATACAACTAAAACCGTACTGGGTTCATATTGGGAATTAGATTTCCAACAAATGGTCAGGCTAAGGAACTACCTACTGCACATGGGTAGGCCTCTGGCGAGACGTCCTAAGAACCTACCCGACTCTCTGCTAACACAAGGCCGGGTTAGCTCTGTAACAAGGTAACTACTACTCGAGTATGCCACTCCCCAGTCCTTTGGGACCTTTGTCCGAGGGCCCTCTATCACAAAGCAACAACCACACAATAAATGAGATTGGAGCTACCACACAGGTAAACATCTGGGCTCCATACCATGACATCACCTTTTTCCAGAAGGAAATGACATACCCTAAAGGGCGCGACCCTCATAACCTTGCCGCATCTTTCCTGTTTCGACGATTTCCGGGTTGTGAGGTCCGATGAGGTCTCGTCCACAATGTTACGCTTTACACGAAAGCCATGCTTTGATCACAAATGATCATCAACACACAGCAGCACATAGAATGCCACACTACCAAATTGGGAGTATATCGCTGATAATCTTCAATTACATAACCTCTGAGCTTGTACATCTTAGAGAAGGGTGCTAAGCTAAGAGAATAAATTCTCCGCCACCAACAGATACGTATTTGAAAGAAATCCGCTTTATATCTCAAAGTGTAGTGTCAGACATACGACCATACAAGTCTGTTCCAGGTTCGAACAGAACCGAAGGCACTTCGTCCAATAAAGGAAGAAGCAATTGTAAATCCGGCTATCCACAATCCCTATCGGACTTCCCATCACTTAGGGAATCTCTATATCAGAGCAACTCAGTGCAGAGACAATCGATAGGTTGTCCTATCATTTTCAAAGACACCCGGTCTTCACCACCGGTCTTCAAATGCTATCCATTTCGATGTATCACTATTCGGAATGGGTTATCTGACTCAAAGGTCCTCTCCCGGCTAAACCGAATAGTGAACGCTTAATTTTAAAACACGTGGGCATAACAATAACAAAGATTCATATTCAGTGTTCGATGTGGGTTTCGGATAACTAACTGAAATCCGACTCCTTGTCGCATCGAAGTTTAAATGCCGTTTTACGGGCAAAAGGTGTTTTCATACCAATACAGCACAAATCACAATTACAGGACAGTACATGGCAATCTACATCACACAGCATCACAATCAGAACAGAAATAGCAATCTAGTGCACAACGATAGTTAATTATTTTCAATTAATGTGAGTGTGATTTTAATAGATTAACCACATAATTATTTGTAGTGATTGTTTTAAAATCAATAATTAAATTTGGATAAATTAATTAAATCTTAATTAACTTGATTAATTGTTTCTTAATTGGTTACTTTAGTTAGCTGCCAATTATAATTAATTAACTTAATTTTTTTCTAATTAAAAAATTCTTAATTACAAATTAATTTAAACACTTAATTGTTTATTAATCTATTTTAATTACAAATTATAAATTACTCTTAATTTCTTTTCGAAACCATTAACTTACAAAAAATTATTCACCTTAATTATCATTAAAAATCTTCTCTATATCTTAAAAATCAGTTTATTGTTACATTAAAAGTTTTATCGTAAATTAATTCCAATTCTTATTTTAAATTTAATTATCTAAATAAAGGGTTAATTAAATTTTAAAACATTGTTAAATAATTTAAACTTATAGTAAGTTTTTCAGTTAACATAAACTAACATTGGTTAACTTGTAAATATAGAAATCAACTTAACTTTGTAACTTGAAATTTTGGTCGGGCCTACCCATTATAAAGCAACCGAGTAAACCATACTTTCAACTCGAGCCAAACTCAAGTTCTTCTCGTCTTCTCCCCGAGATCTTTCTCTCCTCCCCTCGCACCTGTTTCTTCTTCTTCTTCCTTTTTTTTCCAGTTTAAATTTACATCAAGCTTAAACTAAGTAACAGGTAAATGTATTCGTGTACACGAGCTCCATATGAAGCCATGCATGCATTTTCTCTAGTTTCAACTCGAGCTTCCAATCTGCAAAACTTCTAATACCCAAAACATATCATGCACGTGTACGACGTGGCGCCACCACTCCGATGATCATCACGATCATCGGCAGGTCGAGAAATCCATGCAAAGCGAAATCGAACTTCGATTCGACCCAAGAAACTCGAAATCGAGTATTCACCTTTTCGTCGAACTGTAACTCAAAACCCACCAGCCTAAAACGCCTCGTCCTCCTCGCACAGTTCACCAGAAAATTCATGATTCCGGCCATATCACGTCGACACTTCGCACCATCATTCCCCAAAAGCATACGCATCTCGATCGCTCCTAGATGATGAAATCACCTCATTTCTTTTTCGCTACAAACTTTGAGGTTAAACCCTACTTTGGGTTCGTACCTCAATTCATGGATTCGAAAAAAAATTCAACAATTTTCCCATCATCACCGAAGTTCAAACGAGCTTCCATCCAAATTTCAACAATTATCATTGGATCGTTTGCCGGAAATTTGAAAAAATGCAAATTCGGGTTAAATTCGAACTGCTCTTAACCTACTTAAGTAAAAATCATTGTATTGCCTCTAAAAATCATGACTTGATATGCTTATTCAAATTATGTAATCAAATCCATGTTTTTAAATAGTTGAATTCATCAAAGAATTTTGTTTTTATTGTAAATTACAAGTTGCACAGACAAAAACTTCATGTTCACGCTTGAAATAAATTTTTAACTGTAACTTAAGTTGAAGCAAACTGGTTTTGTAAAAAGACTAAGCTAAAAAAAAGATTGTGTGAGTTTATTTAAATTTTCTTCAATTTACTTTTGTTCTGAAACAAATTATTAAGAACAAACTGTATAATACTTTCAGTAATACATAAACAATACAAACCACATTTTCTTTCCAATATACAACTAAAAACACAATATCCATGAAATAAATACTTAGATTTCAAAGACAAATAATTTTACTCACCTGAATTTTCCCGAAACAAAGAACTGTCCTTGTTTTTGAACCCTGCAGATATTCTTCTTTTAATTTTTTTTTTCCTGGTTTGTTTTGTAAACTGGTTTTGAATTTGTAAAATGATGTTTGTTTGTTTGTTTTTTCTCTTCCATCCTTTGCTATGTTTTGTTTGAATGAATTAAAGCAACTATGCATGTGTATATATAAGGAGAGGGTTTGTACAGGGGAATGTTTTACTGGTGCAACGGTTTCTTTGATCAGATTATCTTTTTTTTTTTTTGACCAAGCCAAAATTAATTCGGCTGAAATGATTTGATTTAGGCTTAAGAAGAGATAGCATTTAATGTTTGTGTTCCCACCTTTGTTTACATATATATGTTGTTGATTTTATAAGTACAAAATTTTCTTTTCTTTGCAAGTACAAATTTTTTTTGTTTTATTTAAAATATCTATCTTCTTGGATAATCCTTGTTTGATTTTTTTATATGTACTCTTTGGTTTTGTTTTACAGTTTTTTTTTGTTTATATTTCTACATACTTACACTTAAATGTATGTCCTTTCTTTTGTGACCAAAACTTGTTTTTGTTTTACATACAATTTTCTTGTTTCTTGGTTTATATATTTATTATGCAACTTGTATGAATTTTCTATGTCATCTTATAACTATAAAATCTTATTACTACATAAACCTTGAATTTTATTTCTATTTTAAAGTTAACTATTAATATCTAATTCATCACATATATTTTATTTTATTGTTTAAAATAATTTCCTGTTTGTTATATATTTTTATTTATTATTATTATTATTTAACTTAACTATCAAATATTTATTTAATTCCATATATCTCTCTTTTATTAAATTTTAATAACATTTTATTTCATTTGAAACTTTCAAATTAAATCCAAAAGTTCAAATAATTTATCGAGTTTAGAATTCAAAATTTTGGGATGTTACAAATATCCCCCCTTAAGAAAATTTCGTCCTCGAAATTTGAAAGAGAGAGAAAAGCAAACAAAGAATATATGAATTCAAAAAAATAAGAAAATGGCTTACCAGTTTAAGCCGAGATATCTATTCTGCAATTGGGATATGATTTCTTCATATTATCTTCACTTTCCCAAGTATAGTCCATTGGATCGTCACTCCACCGAACTTTAACGAGTTTCACCACTTTGTTTCTCAATCGCTTTTCATCACGATCTATAATCTTTATTGGTTTTCTTCTTACGTCCAAGTTGGGAGTGATCTCAAGGTCCTGCTGAGCTGCCTCCTCAATAATACTATCTGGATTGTGCACATACCTCTGAAGACTAGAAACGTGGAACACATTGTGCACACCAGACAACCAGCTAGGGAGTTTCACTTGATATGCTAGTGGACCGATCCTTTCCAGAATAGGAAAAGGACCAATATAACGCGGTGCTAGCTTTCCAGTTTTCCCAAACCTCAATACACCCCGCATCGGAGATACTTTCAAAAATACAGAATCTCCAACTTGAAATTCTAAATCTCTTCTTCGGCGGTCATAATAGCTCTTGTGACGACTTTGAGCTGCTTTCAATTTCTTTCGAATAAAATCAACCTTCTCCGTGGCTTCTTTACTCATATCTGGTCCAAGGACGATTCTATCACTTGATTCGATCCAGCATGCAGGTGATCGACACGGACGACCATATAAAGCTTCGAAAGGAGCCATTTCTATACTGGCCTGATAACCGTTGTTATAAGAGAATTCGACCAGGTGCAAATGGTCCTCCCAAGAACCACCAAAGTCGAGAATGCAAGCACGCAAAATGACTTCTAGAATTCAATTAATTCTCTCAGTCTGCCCATCAGATTGTGGGTGATAAGAAGTGCTGAGATTCAATTTTGTTCCCAAAGTGGCTTGAAATGCCTCCCAAAATCTACTAGTGAAAATCGGGTCACGATCACTCACTATGCTGTTGGGAATACCATGGAGTCGAACAATTTCCTTTATATATAGCTCTGCTAAGCTGGCTGCAGTCTAAGTGGATTTCACTAAATGAAGTGAGCAGTTTTAGTTAGACGGTCCACTATAACCCAAATTGCTTCATTTCCCTTCCTGGTTCGTGGCAATCCGTCAATGAAATCCATCGATACCTGATCCCATTTCCATTTTGGTACTTCCAAAGGCTGAAGTAAACCGGCTACTTTCTTTTGGTCGCTTTTAATTTGTTGACAAGTGGCATAGCGACTCACATATATGGATATGTCTCCTTTCATTATCTTCCACCAGAAAGTTCTTTTAATATCTTTATACATTTTATTAACTCCTGGATGGATGCTGAGCTTAGATTTGTGGCATTCGTCTAAAACTTCGCGTTCAGCTCTGGAATGTCAGGGTCACAATTTTGCCTTTCATCCTTATAACTCCATGATCATCCATTTCAAAACTAGAATCTTTACCTCGACCCATTCTTCTACGAATTTCCCGAAGAAACTTGTCTTCAGTCTGCTGTCTTGCAATCTTCTTAAGAAGAGTAAGAGCGATAACAAGATATGCGAGAACAACATGTCTTCTGCTCAAAGCATCGGCAACTACATTGGCTTTTCTCGACGTATGTAGAATATCTAGGTCATACGATGCCAGAAATTCTAACCAACGTTGTTATCGTAGATTCAGATCTTTCTGGGTAAAGAGATATTTCAAAGATTTATGGTCGGTGAATAATTCAAAATTTTCACCTAGAGAAATAAGAGTTCATTAAGTATATTGTTTAAGTTAAGTTAATTTCGAAAATTGTTAAGAAAGCTGAAAAGGTTCTTACCCAGAAGATAATGTCGCCGGGTTTTTAAGGCGAAAACAACAGCTAAAAGCTCCAAATCATGTGTTGGGTATTTTTTTCTCGTGCAGACATAATTATCTACTCGCGTAGGCAATTACCTTCCCATTTTGCATCAATACTGCAACTACCCCATCACCACATGCGTTAGTATAAACAGATAATCTCTGGTTCCCGTTAATAATAGCGAGAACAGGAGCAGTGATTAATCTCTTCTTCAACTCCTGAAAAGCTTCATGGCATTTCAGAGTCCAATTGAATTTTACATCCTTCATTGTTAGCTTAGTCAACGGACTAGCTATCTTATAAAAGTCCTGAATAAACTTCCGATAATAGCCTGCTAAACCCAAATAGCTTCGAACTTCTTTTGGGTAGTAGGTCTTCTCCAATCAAGAATGGTGGAAATTTTGCTAGGATCAACAGAAATTCCTTCTTCATTAACAATATGACCAAGGAATTTAACTTCTTTGACCCAAAAGTGGCATTTGGAAAATTTCGCAAATAGGATATTTCTCCTCAAATCTCCAAAACGATTCTAAGGTGCGCGGCGTGCTCCTCTTCGGTCTTGGAATAGATTAAGATATCATCAATAAAAACAAGCACAAATTTATTCAATACTTCTCGGAATACACGGGTCATAAGATCTACGAAGTAAGCTGGAGCATTGGTTAGCCCGAAAGGCATGACTAACCATTCGTAGAACATATTAGGACCCCTGAAAGCTGTCAAATGGACACAATCTTTGGCGATTCATTGTTGAAGGAATCCCTAGGCTAGGTCCATCTTTGAAAAGAAACGAGCGTCGTGTAATTGATCAAATAGATCATCAATTCTGGGTAGTGGAAATTTATTCTTGAGAGTCATTTTGTTGAGATCGCGGTAACCTACACACAATCTCAAAGATCCGTCTGACTTAGCAACAAATACGACGGCGGAACCCCATTCAGAAACAGTGGGTCAAATTAATCCTTTTGCTAGTAGATCATCGGTTTGCTGAACTAATTCAACCTTTTCCCTAGGTGCCATCATGCGACTTGCGTGAACAACAGGATGAGCGTTGGGCACTAGGTCGATTCTGAATTCTATTTCCCGATGTGGAGGTAAAGATTTCACTTCTCCGAATACGTCTGGAAAATCTCTAACAATTGGTATAGACTCAAAACTGGCTTCGGGATAACCCAAGTTATACATCAATCCTTCTCTTTTAAGGCTAGGGTCCTCACCAGAAATTTCGATGAAATCTCCAAATTCGATTTTAATTGAAATCAATCGATTAATGCAATCCAATTTGGCTTCATATTTTTCTAGCCAATTCATTTCGAGTAAGACTTCAAACTCGTTAAAATCAAGAACAAAGAGAACGATAGGAAATTGATAACAAGAGTATGAGATAGGAACGTCTTTACATCGAAGACAAAGATTCACAGGACCTCCACAGGATTCTTTACGCATATAGGCTCATCAACAAAATCAGGTTCAAGATTTAATTCATTAATGGCATGCTAAGAGATAAAACTATGTGTAGTGCCCATGTCAAATAGAACTCTAACAATGCTATCGTAAATGATAAGATTACCTTCCAGAACTCCTTTCTTTTTTTCTGCTTTGGAAGATGCAGGTTGGTCTTTTGCTATGTACACCTTTGCTGTTTGAGCTTGCTTCATGGCTGGACAGTCTTTAACTTCATGCCCTACATTCTGACTATAATAGCATTTCCTGGGCATTGCTTGAACGGACTGATCTCTCTTTGGCTTCTTACAGCTGTTTGAGTAATGGACTTTCTCTAGACAATTATAGCAAGTGACATTCTCCGCTATGCTTCCCTGAACGCTCTTCTTTTTTCCTTTTCCCTGCCATGGTTTCTTGCCTCCAAATTTCCGCTTCTTCCAATTTTGATTGCCCGAATTTCCTTTCGCTGCCGGAGCTTCGTGCATATCAAGTGTGGCATATCTGTACCCCATATCAACTAAATCTGAAAAAGATTCCTTAACATGGCTGATCATTCTTTCATGGAATTTCTTATTCATCCCACGAATAAATCTTTCGTTCTTCTTCAAAGGTGTGTTTACCAATTCGGGACCAAAACGAGATAATTCATTGAATTTGTTTAAACATTCTTCGAATGTCAAACTCCCCTGCTTTAAGTCCATGAACTCCTGGTACATTCGAGAAATTCCAGCCGATGGCAGATAACGCTTCTCAAATACTTCTTTGAATTTCTTCCAAGTAAACTCATCTTCTGGCTTATCTACAATAACTGTCTCCCACCAGGCTAAGGCTTCCTCTTGAAGTTGCCAAGAAGCTATGAGTCGCTTCTGATCGTCTTCCAGCTTTAGTCCTCTGAAGATTTTCTCACATGATCTGATCCATGCTTGAGCCTCAACAATTGACTCCTTGCCGGTGAACGGCTTACCACCAAGTCTTGAGAAATTCTTATGTAAATCGGCCAGATTCGGATGTTGCTGAATAGGTACTGCTGTTACTGCTGTTGGGGAATTCTGATTAGGTGCTGTGGCTTTTCCTTGACCCCTAACTCTTCCTCTTTGTCTGCTCATTCTTACTATCTATAATTAGTAAGAAAATTGATTTAGATATACGGACAAAATATCTTAATGAATATCAGCAGTTAAAAGAAATAGGCTAAGAAAATTTGGAGTTTCAGCCTCAATTATACTCATTCTAGGGTATATTTCACCCTATCTCTAATGAGCCATCTGATGTGTTATACTCTGTAACTAAAGTTCTTACTCAACCTTCAGCTCTGATACTAAATGTGATGCCCTGACTCGACTTTCGAAAATCGGCACCGAATACGACACTCGTATTCAAATGCCGTAGATCCAAACATCGAATCTGTTTCGCCAGAGCTTATACCAACATCAGATGAATAAAAAACAGCGTAAAAAAATGAATATCATGCATACATCACAGCTACAACATCATAATCCAATAATACATCAGAGTACTTTTTTCAATATACGTACACCACAACTCCAAATAAACATCATAATAATACAACAGTGATCATATATCCAAAAAGTCTTCAAAGGAATAAAGTGATAACAAACTCCCAAAACTCAACACCTGAGATCCCAAAAGCTTCTAAAATATCTTCAAAGCAAGAGCTCCAAAATACTGCTAACACCAGAACATGGAAACCTGTTACTAGGCTGCCCGTGTGGAAATTATGGGCACCTATAGTTTAGAAAAGAAACAATAAACTCCGGGTCAGTCATGGGACTGGTATGAGTAAACAAAAGTAGTTGCTTTTAAATAAACTAGATTTAAAAAAGAAAATCCGGTATGTTTTTGGAAAATGAAACTACCATAAGAGCTTCCGCCATACACACAATGCAAACGCAGAATTGGAGAAGATTTCTTCTTATGATAGTCAAATATGCTTAATACGAGAAAATTTCTTTGATATTATTACTAGTGCATAGTGTAGAAAGCATTTTGAAAGTATAATATTAATCTTAGCCAGCATACAACCATTATTGTATGCCTGCTATAGCTACCATCTAAACAATGGGGCTCACCTTAAGTAAATGGCAGGTTATACAACTAAAACCGTACTGGGTTCATATTGGGAATTGGATTTCCAACAAATGGTCAGGCTAAGGAACTACCTACTGCCACATGGGTACGCCTCTGGCGGGACGTCCCGAGAACCTACCCGGCTCTCTGCCAACATAAGGCCGGGTTACCTCTGTAACTAGGTAACTACTACTCGAGTATGCCACTCCCTGGTCCTTTGGAACCTTTGTCTGAGGGCCCTCTATCACAAAGTAACAACCACACAGTAAATGAGATTGGAGCTACCACACAGGTAAACATCTGGGCTCCATACCATGACATCACCTTTTTCCAGAAGGAAATGACATACTTAAAGGGCGCGACCCTCATAACCTTGCCGCATCTTTCCTGTTTCGACCATTTCCGGGTTGTGAGGTCCGATGAGGTCTCATCCACAAAGCTACGCTTTACACGAAAGCCATGCTTTGATCACAAATGATCAACAAATGATCATCAACACACAGCAGCACTTAGCATGCCACACTACCAAATTGGGAGTATATCGCTGATAATCTTCAATTACATAACCTCTGAGCTCGTGCGTCTCAAAGAAGGGTGTTAAGCTAAGAGAATAAATTCTCCGCCACCAACAGATACGTATTTGAAAGAAATCCGCTTTATATCTCAAAGTATAGTGTAAGGCATATGACAATACAAGTCTGTTTCAGGTTCGAATAGAACCGAAAGCACTTCGTCCAATAAAGGAAGAAGCCTTTGTAAATCCGGGTATCCACAATCCCGATCGGACTTCCCACCACTTAGGGAATCTCGATACCGGAGCAACTCAGTGCAGAGACAATCGATAGGTTATCCTATCGTTTTCGAAGACACCCGGTCTTCACCACCGGTCTTCAAATGCTATCCATTTCGATGTATCACTATTCGGAATAGGTTATCTGACACAAAGGTCCTCTCCCGGCTAAACCGAATAGTGAACGCTTAATTTTAAAACACGTTGGCATAACAATCACAAAGATTCATACTCAGTGTTCGATGTGGGTTTCGGATAACTAACTGAAATCCGACTCCCTGTCGCATCGAAGTTTAAATGTCGTTTTACGGGCAAAAAGGGGTTTTCACACCAATATAGAACAAATCACAATTACAGGACAGTACATGGAAATCTACATCACACAACATCAAAATAAGAACAGAAATTGCAATCTAGTGCACAACGATAATTAATTATTTTCAATTGATGTGAGTGTGATTTTAATAGATTAACCACATAATTATTTGTAGTGATTGTTTTAAAATCAATAATTAAATTTGGATAAATTAATTAAATTTTAATTAACTCGATTAATTGTTTCTTAATTAGTTACTTTAATTAGCTGCCAATTATAATTAATTAACTTAATTTTTTTCTAATTAACAAATTATGAATTACAAATTAATTTAAACACTTAATTGTTTATTAATCCATTTTAATTACAAATTATAAATTACTCTTAATTTCTTTTCGAAACCATTCATTTACAAAAAGTTATTCACCTTAATTATCATTAAAAATCTTCTCTATATTGTGAAAATCAATTTATTGTTACATTAAAAGTTTTATTGTAAATTAATTCCAATTCTTGTTTTAAATTTAATTATTTAAATAAAGGGTTAATTAAATTTTAAAACATTGTTAAATAATTTAAACTTATAGTAAGTTTTTCACTTAACATAAATTAACATTGGTCAACTTGTAAATATAGAAATCAACTTAACTTTGTAACTTGAAATTTTGGTCGGGCCTACCCATTATAAAGCAACTCGAGTAAACCATGACTTCCACTCGAGCCAAACTCGAGTTCTTCTCGCTTTCTCCTCGAGATCATTCTCTCCTCCCCTCGTACCTGTTTCTTCTTCTTCCTTTTTTTCCAGTTTAAGTTTACATTAAGCTTAAACTAAGTAACAGGTAAATATATTCGCGTACACGAGTTCCATATGAAGCCACGCGTGTATTTTCTCGAGTTTCAACTCAAGCTTCCAATCTGCAAAACTCCTGATACCCAAAACACGTCGTGCACGTGTACGACGTGGCGCCGCCACTCCGATGATCATCGCGATAATCGGCAGGTCGAGAAATCCATGCAAACGCGAAATTGAACTTCGATTCGACCCAAGAAACTCAAAATCGAAAATTCACCTTTTCGTCGAACTGTAACTCAAAAACCACCAGCCTAAAACGCCTCGTCCTCCTCGCACAGTTCACCAGAAAATTCACGATTCCGGCCATATCACGTCGACACTTCACACTATCATTCCCCAAAAGCATACGCATCTCGATCGCTCCTAGGTGATGAAATCACCTCATTTCTTTTTCACTGCAAACTATGAGGTTAAACCCTACTTTGGGAGTACCATCAATTCATGTATTCGAAAAAAAATTCGACAATTATCCCATCATCGCCGAAGTTCAAACGAGCTTTCAACCAAATTTCAACAATTATCATTGGATCGTTTACCGAAAATTTGAAAAAATGCAAATTTGGTTTAAATTCGAACTGCTCTTAACCTACTTAAGTAAAAATCATTGTATTTCCTCTAAAAATCATGATTTGATATGCTTATTCAAATTATGTAATCAAATCCATGTTTTAAAATAGTTGAATTCATCAAAGAATTTTGTTTTTACTGTAAATTACAAGTTGCACGGACAAAAATTAATGTTCAAGCTAGAAATAAATTTTTAACTGTAACTTAAGTTGAAGCAAACTGGTTTTGTAAAAAAACTAAGCTAAAAAGAAGATTGTGTGAGTTTATTCAAATTTTCTTTAATTTACTTTTGTCTTGAAACAAATTATTGAGAACAAACTATATAATACTTTCAGTAAGACAGAAACAATACAAACCACATTTTCTTTCCAATATACAACTAAAAACACAAGATCCATGAAATGAATACTTAGATTTCAAAGACAAATAAGTTTACTCACCTGAATTTTCCTGAAACAAAGAACTGCCCTTGTTTTTGAACCCTGTAGATATTCTGCTTTTAAATGTTTTTTCCTGTTTTGTTTTGTAAACTGGTTTTGAATTTGTAAAATGACGTTTTTTTTTTTTAATTTTCTCTTCCAGGCTTTGCTATGTTTTGTTTGAATGAACTAAAGCAACTATGCATGTGTATATACAAGGAGAGGGTTTGTACAGGGGAAGGTTTTACTGGTGCAACAGTTTCTTTGATCAGATTATATTTTTTATTTTTTTTTGTTGACCGAGCCAAAATTAATTCGGCTGAAATGATTTGATTTAGGCTTAAGAAGAGATAGCATTCAATGTTTGTGTTCCCACCTTTTTTTACATATATATGCTGTTGATTTTATAAGTACAAAATTTTCTTTTCTTTGCAAGTACAATTTTTTTTGTTTTATTTAAAATATCTATCTTCTCGTATAAGCCTTGTTTGATTTTTTTATATGTACTCTTTGGTTTTGGTTTACAGTTTTTTTCTTGTTTATATTTCTACATACTTACACTTAAAATGTATGTCCTTTCTTTTGTGACCAAAACTTGTTTTTGTTTTACATGCAATTTTCTTGTTTCTTGGTTTATATAGTTCTTATGCAACTTGTATGAATATTCTATGTCATCTTATAACGATAAAATCTTATTACAACATAAACCTTGAATTTTATTTCTATTTTAAAGTTAACTATTAATATTTAATTCATCACATATATTTTATTTTATTATTTAAAACAATTTCCTATTTGTTATATATTTTTATTTATTTATTATTATTATTTAACTTAACTATCAAATATTTATTTAATTCCATATATCTCTCTTTTATTAAATTTTAATAATATTTTATTTCATTTGAAACTTTCAAATTAAATCCAAAAGTTCAAATAATTTATCGAGTTTAGAATTCAAAATTTTGGGATGTTACAAAAACAATGCAATCAATTCAACCAAAGTAAGAAAATACAACTAAAATAAAAATGTCTCTATTCCATGCATCGAAATGGATAACAATAACATCATAACCAAACTCTCTTTCTAAATGGAAGTAGCTAGACATCCCTACGATTCATTAGGGAAAGTCACACATGATAGGCATAAAAGTTATGTCACCATAATAGATGTTAGGCAAACTTAAAAATCATATCATTGGATCATCCCACACTCATGCCACTTTGTCTAGTCTTATATTTCTTAAAAAGTTGTCCAATAAAAAAGTTAACCAAAATAGACTATCTTTACAATAAATACTTTTAGCAAACACCTCTAAATTTGGTTTCTCCAATCAGATATTTTACTTTCCAACTATCTATTTAGACCTAAATTATTCTAATTTTAGAAAATATTTTTCTAAAGTATTTTTAAACTAGATATTTTATAATTCATCTTTTCCAAATAAAATATTTTTCAAATATATCCCTAATATTTTTTTTACCAAGTTGAGTATTTTCCAACCAAAGTATTTTACCCAAAATGTTTTCCTTCCAAAACATCGTTTATCAAGAGAATCCTTTAAGTAAAATACTTACAATCAAAACTAACTTCCAAATAAAAAGTTCTCCAAACTCAAAAACATTCTTTAAATACAACATTTTTCCTTAATAAATATTCCTAACACGCTTTATTGAACTAGGGGTTTCTTGAATCAAAACATTTCCAACTATTTTCTTTGATAAAATACTTTCTTAAAATATATTTTTCAAATAAAGTCAAAGTTTTTTATCGAAATAGTTATTTTCATAAAACATCTTTTTAATACATACCCCTCAAATCATATGTCATCTATTATAAAGTATTTCCCATAACATCTCTCTCTTTTTTTGGTAAGAATTTCCAAAAAGATATTTCTTCATATATTTTTTACAAAAACACTTTCAAACTAGAATACTCTTTATAAAAATACCTTTCACAATATAGTCTTTCAAAGAGTGTATTCAATCGAAGACAATTTTACTAAAATATTTTCCACCAAACTATTCTTATCTAAATATTCCAAATACCAAATATTTCACGTAAGATTTCTCAAATTAATCATCCTACTTATAAATATCTTTATTTAAAATAAAAAAATTATGCCTCGAAGTAAATGCTTTAATTTAAGCAAAAATTATAGCTAATCACTATTGATCAAAAACATTCATTTCCCTTTTTTTTAAAATAGATTATAATCAAAATTGAATATTTTAATACAACCCTTTAGCAAAATATTTTTCAACCAAAATTTTATAAAACCAAATGAAATCCCATTTAGTAAGGTTCTGTTTTATTTACGAAATTTTATCATCATGTGTGTGTCACCTAGGTTATAAACAACACTAAAATCCTTATACTAGTGGTCCTCCCACCCCACTTCTACATTGTTTATTTTCCCACAAAAAGGTCATCATAAATGAACATCGTATTAGGGTGAGGTAATAGTTGTCACACATACATCCCATATGACATAAAGCATCCGTACATCAATAAGAATGCTCTCTCATTCAATATTTAACACAACCTAAAGTTTAAATTAGCCTACTCTTAATGGTTTAGACCTTACCATGGCACGGGTAAACATTAATCCTAAGATTTGATTCCAAATGTGAAGTCCCACTATTCTTAACAACTAAAATTAGTGACAAATGCCATCAAAATACGCTTGCACACTAATCTTAGATAAACAACAGGTCATTTGTTGTATAACTTATAATCTAAACTCTAAACAAGAAAAGAAAACCTTATAATGGAACTAAATAATATTATACATATATCTCAACAAATAAATACGTACAAGATCCAATAAATCAGATGAACATCTGTATTACCAATACATCAATCATTATGAAATCTATAAATAATGTAAATATGATACAAGAGAAACATATAGAGTCAACGATTTACTGATGTGGTCTACATCCAGACCTCTTTTCCCTTTATAACTTTACATGTACATAAGTGTATACAATAAAAAGGAAAAGGCGATCAACTATACTTGGATGTGTCTTAACCCTATACTCCCCATCCTTAAGGGATCTTTGGGCTACTGCATAGGGAAAACTGCCTATGTGATAGAGTTAAGGATATGCTCAGAGAAATTTTATAATTCATTACAAATTATTAACTCTATAATAAAATCTCATCTAAAATAAAAGATGTTTTTTATTATATACTTATCATAATTTGTTATGTTAAGTATCTATTTAATTTAAGTATATTCATTATATATAAAAATCCTTAAATGATATGTTATGTGATAGTAATTACTATATGTTATAATCATGAGAAATGTATTACAATAAAAATAACATACCATTTTAATTGTTCCTAGTCAAGATGTTTCAAACCAGGATATCGATACCACTTAGAATAGAGTAATGCTCTCTAAAAATTGGGTAGTATATTACTCATGACCGCTAGGAGCACCAAGGGTTACGTTTATAGATTTGTTAGATAATTATGGAATGACTCATTCGACAATGTTATGTTGGTTAATATAGCTAAGATCAAACAAAGAATATCTAAGTGATGATATTACACAGTTCTCTTGATTTGAGAATACTGTTAAACTTCAATATGGATATTTACTTCGATCATAGTTAAATCATGACCTGACATTCATCGAACAATAATGGTTAGGTCTAAGTTGAAGCATTGGTAGTAAAATACTATCTAATAGAGAACTCGTCACCATAATTAATAAGGTAGTATTACGGTCAACTATAGTCAAACTTAAAGTCAAAGTCTCTAACCAGAGCAATTTGGTTATAAAAATTGTTATAATTGAAACAAGGACTTTGTGTTTGGATTGTACAAGTCGAATGTAGAATATGTTGGAATTTTACCAAAACTGAATTCCATACGTCATAATGTGGTATAGTTTTGACGAGGAGAATTAGTGTAAATAATCCTTACTTCCAGGGACTACTTAAAATAGCAAAATTAGATTTTTACCAAAAATTTGTAAGCAATAAATTCAGCCAAACTATCACACTGCTAGCCAAGGTACCGTACGAAGGTTAATATTTAAATTGTTTGATATTAATCGATAACTTAATTTACACTTTTGAGTCACACAACCACAAGGTTGAATACTCTTAAAAACCACACGATTTTATTAAACATAATTAATTAAATTAATATTTATGAAATATTAATTATAAATTTTTTATTTGAATAGGTATTTAGTTAAGTCTTTATATAAATTAATTAAATAGAATAAAGATTTTATTTAAAATTAAATGGATTTGATCTAAATTAGTTTGAACTTCATAAGCATAATAAGGTCTAAAAATGGTTTTTTTAATTCAGTCAATTAACTCGCTACATGTTAGCCAAATTTCTTCTATGGTATCAGATCTATATAACATGCGGCCTAAATTAGCAAGATTGGGGCTAACTTATTAAACCCTACCTAAGTTGTCTAGAAAAGTAGTGTCAAAGGTTGGGTTTGGGTAATTGAGTATTCTGCCTACCTAGCTATTAGCCTGGTGTAAAAGATAAAGTAAGCCCAACTGGATTAATTAATAATTAATTAATTAAAAGTTAATTATTAATTTAGAAAACATACACTAAAATTATTAAAAATTTAAAGGTGATTAATATATATATATATAATATAAGTTGATTAAAATTATAAAATGTCGTATAAGAATCAAACTTATACGATATGAATGTATAATAATGGTGGAATTGTAGTAAATCGAAATTAGAGTTAAGGAACAAATACCTATGTATAGTATATAAATCATGATTTCAAATATTTTTAACATTTGAATCACGAGGGTATTTCATAAGAAATACAACATTCCATAAGTCAATATCACTCAAGTAAATATATTATAGATTATGAATCTTTAATATAAGTGTTGTCCTCTACCATTTATATATTAATAAATTACTTACATACTCTCTAGTTGTTGAGGAAACTCAAGCTAGTGATGTTATGTATAGTATTATTAATATACTGATAGATGTTGTAAGACAGGTATGTATTTGTTGAGTAAAGTCAAGATACTTACATTTATACTTAGGCTATCACGAAATGGTAGTTACGATTGAATAATCTTTTTCAATTTGTTAAGCAGACCCAAGGTCGGAATAAGATTTGGACAAAGGCCATGGGTTAGGAGTTGTATATTATACAATCAACAAAGTGTTATCCATCGCTTGGGGGCCTATATTTATCATAGGGTTTTGAAAAATATAAAAATCTAGTGAGAGTTTATTAGTAAACCGAAATATAATGTTTAACCTTACTTATGAAGTAAATGTCCCAATCTACTAAATCAAATTTGCAAAAAAATGTCCACACTAAAGTTTTTTTCTAAAATGACAAACTCACAGGACCTAACTACATAGAATGGCTAAGGGAGATCAGAATAGCACTTACATATGAATGCTTTGGTTGTCAATATTCGAACCTCCTAGAGCTAAACCATCGAAGATAGAGGCCTAGAACTAATAATTGCCTATAATAATTGGGTTTCAGGCTTAGAAATAGCCTAAGTCTACATGTAGTCTATATTAGACAAACTGTTGCAAAGACAACACGATACGATGTTTTTCCATCCAATCTTAGATAGCCTTAAACCATTATTTGGGGAGAAATCTCATTTTGCATGGTAGAAGATTACCAAGAGGTTGTTCAGATGAAGATTTCTAAGGGCTTGAAAGTTGATGACAATGTAATGATGAAAGGCTATATTGATAGACTTGCTCTATTAGATGTGATGATAAGAAACTAGCTACAAGTGGACTTGATCTTATGGTCTATTACTCCATAGTTTAAGCCGTGCATATTGAACTATAATATGAAACAATTCAATGTAAGTCTAGTTGAGCTGTTCAATATGTTGATATCAACTGAGTCTTTATCCAAGGATCAAGACGTAATGCTCACGGTACAAGGGAAAGTGTCATATCTGAATGGTTCAAAGAAGAGGAATCTAGTTAACAAGAAGAATAAGAATACTGCTCAAATGACAAGGGTAAGGGTCATCATTGTCACAAGAAGGGGTGCTAGAAAAGGAACTGCCCGGATTACCTAAAGATTGTCAAAGAGATAAAATAGAATGGTTCTGCCACTCCTATAGGTATATTTGTGATTTAAAATTATTTTGCAATCAATAAACCAACTTGGATTTTAGATTCTAGATCTAGAACTTGTATCTGTAATATGTTATAAGGATGTAGGAATATGCATCATGTAGCGAAGAGTGAGATGAGAATTCAATTTGCTGATGGGTCTTAAATAGATGCAACCATAGTTCGAGACTATCACTTGATTTTTTTGAATGGATTAGGGTTGATTTTAAATAATTGCTATTATGTAAAAACTTTATTAGTGAAATAATTTTAGTATCTAGATTGTTTATGACTGTCTATATTTTTCATCATCTTGATAACAGTACGAACATTATGCTGAATGGAATAAAACCTGCAACGGTGTCTTGGATAAGGGTATTTATATTATTAATTATAATTATATCTATGCTGTAAATAATTATTCTAATGTCGACATTAACAATAATTATCTTTGGCATTGTAGGCTAAGTCATATTAACGAGAAACGATTACATGAAATAAACACTCAAAGGTTTTTACCATCGTTTGATTCTTAATCATTTGATACGTGTGAGTCATGTCTTAAAGGAAAAATGACCAAGCACCCTTAGTGGGACCAATGAAATAGTCAATGAACTCTTGGGTCTTGTACATACTAATGTATTTGGCCCAATCCCTATATTGACCAAAGATAATACTTCTTAGTTTTGAAATTTAACCAATGATTTATTAGGACTAGGATGTGTATCTTATAAAGAATAAATATGATGTCATTGAGAAATTTAAACAATATAAGAATGAGGTTGAAAATCAAAAAAATGATAAGATTGAAATTGATCAAAATGATAAGTACTCCAACGGTACTTAAAAGATATTGGGATACTCTTTCTAGTTACTTCACCCTATACTCCACAAAACAATGGTGCTTTAGGAAGCTGGAATCAAACCCTATTAGATACGGTTCATTTCATGATAAGTAAAGCCGAGTTAACTCTTTCCTATTGAAGATATGCGCGGGAAACCATGGTGCATATATAGAATTTATTGCCTACTAAATTTGAGCCTAAGACAACATATGAGATGTGGTGTGGGAAGAAACCCCAACTAGAATATTTGAAGATATGAGGTTGTCTGACCTACATTAAGAACGTGGGCCCCAATAAAATTGAGGCAAGATTGACACCATGTAAATTTATAGTATATCCTAAGAATGCAATAGGATATATTTTCTACATTACCATGGAACAAAAGGTTATCACTTTTTGGCATAATGTCTTTCATTAAAGGAATTACTATCAGAAGAAATCAATAGTTAAGTTGCAGACTAGGATGAGATCTAAGAAATTAACACAGAGCCTGAACCAATAGGTGAACCAAATTCATCAGTATATGAAAACATGCAACCTGATAGAAGGTCTAATAGGGAATTTCACGTACCAGAGAGATATCATAATTTTCTCATGGATGGTGAGAGGGAAGACCACATCTTAGATGATGGAACCCTCTCCCATTCCAACAAGCATTATAGAGTAAGGACTCCATACTTTGGCTTAGAGCTCTGAAATTTGAAATGGATTCCATGTATAAAAATAATGCATGGACTTCTGCTAACATAATTGAAGGGATAAAACCTATCCTATGCAAATGGATATTTAAGAAAAAGCTAAATGCAAATGAATAAGTAAAGACTCATAAATCTGGACAAGTTGGGAAAGGATTACCTTAAATTCAAGGTGTTGATTATGACAAAACATTTTTTCCTATAGCAGTCCTTAACTCCATTTGGATAATGATAGCTATTGCTGCATTATACGACTACAAATATGGAAAATGGATGTGAAAATGACGTTTCCAAGTGATGATTTAGAAGAGACCATTTACATGTCACAACCTAAGAGTTTGGAGGCCAATGGGAGTGAGGGCTTGCCTTGCAAGTTGTTAGGATCCATTTATGGTCTTACACTAGTACAAAAAGTGCATATTGCTTCGCCTCATTTACATCAGTTGAAGTAAAAAATGATGCAAATAGAATTATTTGCATCATTTCTATCTTAATAACCGATGCAATTGGTACGTGGAAAGCAATAGGTAATAAAAAAATCAAATTTGCATCAGTTTTCACCAACAACCGATGCAAATAGTTTTAGTCGCATCGGTTTTAAAGTCAACTGATGCAACTACATTTGATGGCAACATGAAATTTAGGTGGGAAATAATGAAAAATTGGCTCCAAAGTCACTACCAAATGTACTCCTTCTTCCTCAGTAATCCACTCCCAAAAAAAACGCGTTTGTCCTCAAACTACATGTTGATGGAAGAATTATTCAGATGATGGTCCAGGAGGAATCCAATATTAGGCGCCACTTCCAAGATCTCAGAAATCTTGGTATTTCTGCGTTTTGATTTTAACATTGCGTTGTTCGCCCAAATTTTTGTTTTGATTGGTGTCCCTATTGCTGTTTAATTCATATTTTATTGGTTGGTTTTAAACCGTACATCGACATGTTACCATTGAATTTTTTGGATAATATTCATAATTTCACAATTTATTGTTCACACAGAGTTTACAAACCATACTAAATATTTTCGATTTCCAGAATCTTGATATGTGTTGCATCCGAGTTCTGTAATTCGGTTTTCTGGTACAATCAACTAGTTTATTCTCTCTTCTACATATATAATTTTTACTGCTCAAGTTGTTGTTGTCTATAATCATCATCATCATCATCATTATTATTATTATTATCATCGGCTTCATTAACCGTTGAATGAAAAGCCAACTGCAAATTTATGCTATAAAATTTGTGGTCCTTTGAGTTAAACTTTCATTGCCAGCTACCTAAAGACTTTACTCTTTTGTAATTAGGAAGACAGCTAGAAGAATCTGGAGTGCTTAGTGGAGCTCTAAAAGCACGAGGTAATTCTTGGGGATTGCATATGCCTGTTGTTTGCCCTGATGGTGCTGTTTGCTTATGCATGGAAACGTCAGCTTGTTGGTCGAGCTGGTGCATCTGCTGTCGACCGGACTAGGTATAATTAGTTGAACTACTCATCTTACCAATGAAATATATGATATTTGTCTCCCACAAAATGTATTGTCAAAATAAGTAGCTGCAATTCTTTTTAACATGTAAAATAGACAAAACAGTAGACGCTCTCAGTATTAACTGTGTCAAAACCATTCAATGATCATGGTTTGCATACTCAAAAGTCAGACCAAACAGTAAAGTTGCATGGTACGAAAGTTATTACAGATATTGGCTATTTTCATAGGTTGGTTCTCACGGCATTCGCTTACCAGAAGAGGCAGTTTTTTCCTCATATCGAAAACGAGTCTGATGGACAAGAATGCGAAGAAGGAACCCATGTTGCAAAAAAATAGTGCACCTCTCAAAAGTGGGACACGGTTCACATGGACAAGTTCAGAGAACACAAGACTATCTGACATTTTCGTTTACCTGGAGCAACAAGCACCTGATATAAAGATATTCACATATCAGCGCCTAGATTGGCAGAAGAGAGCATTATCACTGCCAAGTGTTGATTCAAAATACTCAATAAGTGGACAAATGGGGTCAGGATCCAGTTGCGCTTCTACAAATCAAGCTGCTATGACTGAAATTCTAGTACCTTCCATCTTTAGAGCTGTAATATCCTTGCATCCAGCAGGTTCTATAAGCCCAGATGCAGTTGCATTCTTCTCTCCTGATGAGGTAATCTTGTTCTGTCAACTAATTGTTGACTCTAATATAGGTTAAGTTATGTGTATTTTACAATAATATCTTCATTGTGCAGAATCCACTTAGTTGATCTATCAGCACAAAGCTGAAGGATTTTGTTCCAACTTTTACTTAACATAAAGTGACTTTTAACATTATAAGTATATATAAGTTAATGTTTAACACATAAATTGATCATTTTGATTTCTTGTAACTAGATTGTAGCTATGCTTATATTTTTAGAACCCCGCCTCGTCAAAACCTTGTTAGTCCCTCCCCCTCCCCTCCCCCGGCGGGTAACATGGTTAGGAAATAGAGTATGGTATGTATGGTTGAATCATGAAGAAGCGTACTTAGTATTTTTGTGGTTAAACTGGAAACACACCCAAGTTGTTCCCTTACCAAAAGTTTGAACTTAAATTCATTTTTGAAAGACAAATATTGAAGTAACAAGTTGGGGGTGATAAACAATTATGTTGTATGTTTCTTTGTTTGGGTTTTTATTTATTTTTATTTATTTATTTTTATATTTTAAAACTGCGCAAATATCCTATTTTAGCATATAACGGGAAACCGTGAGCTATAAACTTCAGCTTTCTATACTAATTTGTATTTTCACAACATACGGTTAGGATCTAGAACGGTGGTACATTGCTATTATCGCAGTTATCTGGAGGAATAACAGTTAATAAGAAGTACAACAATTTGCATGCGATGAAAACTCTTGAGTTTCATCTTTATTTATGTGTCATTTTACATAATTTTCAGATCAAAACGTAAACGGATGCTTTGTCCGTATGAATCATAAGAGAGAGCGGAAGCTTATTATTAACTTCAAGTTGATCGATGTGGATTTTAGTAGAAAAATATTTGCATGTATGTGATATATAGTTTAATATCTTCAAAAGCTACAGTGGACTCTTCATATAATTTGGTTATTTTCTGTGATTTTTGTATGCAAGTGTATGAGTGCTAATTTCTCATGACTATATAGATTACAACCAAAATGGAAGAAACCATACTTTTTATTGTTATTCTAATGTACATGTTTGCATTAATACACCTGGAAAGAATGTATAGTGGGTGCCTTCGTCAATTTTTTTCTACATACAACAAAGCTAAAGTGACCATATTTTGCATAGAAAAACAAAAAATGAACTACATAAAAGAAGCAAATGGAGGGATGAAAACTGTGTGCATACCAAGAGTTTGCCATTGTCATCAAGAAAAAGAGAGAGATTCATATGTAAGAGTGACATTCAATCAAAAAAATAATTTTAAAAAAACACAAGTGTTTCCTTTTTTATGCATTACGCATAGCACCTTTGAGTAAAATTAAATTTTAACCAAACAAGAAATACCATCAATTTTCTTAAACAATATTACTTTGAACCTAACCCATCCCAACTATGTTTTATACCAACTATTATTAGAAAAGAAAAGAAAATGAAAAAACACATACTAAAAGTTGAACTGGAAATCGAGAAATGAAGATGTTTTTCTCTCTTTCTTTTCAAATTTCTTTGTGTGTTTTTTCTTTTCTTTCTTTCCTTTTGTTTTCTTTCTTTTTTCCTTTTTTTATTTTTATTTTTGGTACATTCCTACGGTAGAGCTTTGTCACTGAAATTTTTAGAAATGAATGTATACTACCATAGCCAACATGATGTGTGCTAGCAGAAACAATGAATGCAACATAATTGAACCCCACTAGTCAACATGATGTGTCAGCACGTAAATTTTTGTAGTAAAAAATAACTACCATAGCCATAGGTGACTTGTGTTTACTAAAGTTTTCTTAACAGTACTTTGTAATTGCAGGCTGGATCAATTGAAGGGCAAGTCATGGAAATGGGACTCACAACCACAAGTTTTGATAACTGCTGAGAAATTTACCATGATTGTTCCAAACTCGCTATTCTATTCTCGAGTCAGGTGAACATATTTTTTATTTTATTTTGCTTGTTGCATTGTTGTTTGAAAATTTGATGTTTTAAACAAAATATTAATTCAGATGTTGCTTCTTCAATAGACTGAATATTTGATAGTTATAATACATCTGGTTATCACACTCTTTTAAGTTTTGACTGATGAAGAAATGGATATTTTAATATTGGAGCAGGAAGTTTGAGAAGAATGTGAAGAAGAACAGGCCCAGATAAAGCTAGAGCTGCTGCATATATTGATAAAGTTTAATGGGCAATAAAAGTGGAGTCAGTAGCATTGGTTTACCTCCAACAAAAGGTCAAATTGCATACAATCTTGGTTGAAGGGGTAAGTTGGAACAGTCTTTATGCAACTTAATTGTTGGCTTATATGTGCATATCTTTTGAACACATTTTTCACATATAATAACTTGAACGGCCATGCATAATCCACACTCAAGTAATGGACCGTGTGTGTATATATATGTATGTAGAGAATGAGTTTTACCCTTTTGAGCCTGTACATGTTATTGTTGGCTTGGCTTATATGTGGAGAATGAGTTGATGTTTATGTTAAATAGCTAAAAGCCCAAAAAAGAAGCATATGCTGTTTTTATTTTACGTGGATGTAAAGAAAAACATGTGCAGAAAGAGGGGGATGGGTTAACGGAGTAGAGCAACACCTGGATGTTTCATTTGGATTTGGATAATAGATGATGAGGTGTGCTTACAAATGCTTTGTGGAATCTCTGCCATTCTTCTGTTTGTATGGACACATGCATGCCCTTCCACCTAGATGCTCCCTTCCCTTTACTTTTTGCCTACGCTTTTATTTTTCCTAACATCTCTTCTCTTATTTTATTTATTGGATTATTTTTATTTTTATTTTGTAAACCAACTAGAATTGGGGAATGTGGTATGGCTGATGTACAAACTTGGGCAAAGTTTAATTTATGAAACCGAGTTGTGGGATTAACAGCATTATCCTGAAAGTAGAAAACTGGAATCTTTCCAGAACCATATAAGTATATCCGACACTAGTAACGTGACAATGGATTCCAAGCATGTATTGTGGTATTACTGCATAATTACTTTTATCCGTACCTACATATATCAATGGATTCCAAGCATGTATTGTTATCAATTATTCAGCAGTCTGATTTTACAGTTCAAATATAAGATTGACAATAAATTTTTGTACTTTGCTTAAAAAACCTAATAATGACATTTACTCTCACATGTTTCTGCTCAACTCAGATTTGCTCTTGATGTTGACTTTGATGCTCCCAAAGTTAGGATCCCTATGAAAGCTAATGGATCTATTAACCAGGAAAGCCAATTCGTTTTGGATTTTGGTCATTTTACAGTGTATACAAGAGTATGTCTCTTCAGTCGAATTTGTGATGTTGGTTGTTAATTCTGTTTGTGGTTTTAACTGGCAATATTGGTGCAGGAAGGGCAACCTGATGAAAGAAGACAGTCTTTATTCTCGATTTTATATATTTGGAAGAGACATGAATGCTTTTTTCATAGATGGTTTATCAAAAGAAAAACCTTCAAATTCTGTGGAGCATAGCTTCCTACAGTCTTCAGAAAATGCTGGTCATTTCTATTCTCTTCTTGTTCGCTGTGGCATGTCAGTCATTGTTGATCAGGTAAATACAATGATATTATTGTTTCATTAAACACCAATATCATGTTTTTATTTGGTTTTAAATTCCTGTTTGTCTGAACGTAATTTCTCAAAATTGATTATGTGGTATCTTCTACTTATTCAAGGTTTTTTTCCCATTTGGTATACACTAATAACTAATTTACATGTAGCTTCCAGGCTGGAAACTTGGAATACAAAATTTACACTGAAGCCATGTCCAAAAGTTTCAAGAACTTGAAACTACGCAAGAATTATTAGCAGCTTCACGAAATGATGAAGAAGCCATGAAACACTGATCAGGGAATAAAGAACTGAAGACGATTAACTTAAGGTCTTACGGAACTCGACACTGAAGCAAAGCCAAGATGCAGTAAAACTGCATCGCACGGAACTATAATAGACCTATTTCCTTCTAACCCGTATTCATCTTCAGATATTTTGAGAAGAGTTCTGAATATGCCACTTATTAAATCTAAGAGTAATGTATTTATTAAATCTGATTATGTGTTAACCCGTGCACTTATGCTATTTATTAAATCTGATTATGTATTTGCCATCAAATTTAATTTTGAATGATTGTAATATTGCATGCAATAATTGTTTGTTATAATCAATAATATATATGTATATATATATATATATAGTCTATTTGAGTACCGTAATAATGATTTCTGAAAATGGCTTTTTTGCATCAGGTATAAATAGCTGATGCAATAGAGGGATTAGTTTGCATCGGTTGTTATAAAAAATCGATGCAATAGAGGGATTAGTTTGCATCGGTTTTCAACAACAACCTATGCAACAAGTTACTTTGTTGCATCGGTTTTCATTACAACCGATGCAACATGGGGGCTGTGTCCAAGCAATCAACCATGATATTTTGCATCGGTTGTTAGTAACAACCGATGCAAAAAGGACTTTTTTGCATCGGTTTCAGAACTGATGCAAAAATATTAAGCCTGTTGCATCGGTTGCATATGCATCGGTTTTTGAACTGATGCAAAAGGGGGGTAAACAACCGATGCAAATGACCTGTTTTGTAGTAGTGTTAAACAAGCTTCAATAAGTTAGAATAAATGTTTTGACAAAGTAGTCAAATATTTTCGTTTTTATCAAAGCACAAATGAAGATTTCATATATCGAAAAGAACAAGGAAGTGTTATAGTGTTCTTACTCGATGATTTGTTACTAATTGGCAACGACATTGCATTGTTTCTACTCAAGGATCTCTCTAGAAGGATTTGGGAAAACCGGCCTATGTACTGCGTATAAAGATCTATAGAGATAGATCTAAATGGCTGTTGGGATTGCCTCAATCTATATACATAGATACCATATAAAAAGGTTCGATATGCAAAATTCCAAGAATGGAAATGTTCCAACACAATCTAGAATCATCCTTTCTAAGAAGGACGCACCTTATAATGATAAGGAGAAAGTGCATATGAAGAGTATACCGTATGCATCAGCAATCGGTTCCATAATGAATGCCATGCTATTTACTAGATCGAATTCGTCTTATGCATTAGGATGCACAAGCCAATACCGGTTTAATCCTGGAGAAAAACATTGGACTACTACAAACTGTATAAATAAGTATTTTTGAAATGCTAAAGACCTGTACATTATAAATGGGAATGGAGACTTCCTTATAGAGGGAGACTCTTGGTTACTTGTTAATGGAGACTTCCTTATGAAGGGAGACTCCTGCTTCCATGGTGTTATCGATGAAAGTAATTCTATATCGGGTTTTTTTTACTTTAAATGGTAGGCTATTAGTTGGAAAAGTTCAAAAAAAAGAAAAAATAGCTGATTACATAATAGAGGCCAACTACATCACCCTCAACGAAGTAGCTATAGAAGCGGTCTAGATGAGCAAATTTACGGGTGAGCTAGTTATGATTCCCAATAAGGAAGATCCTACGGCATTATTTTGTGACAACAATGCTGCAATGCAGATCACAATGGAACCTAGAGCATACAAGAAATCAGGACACATTCTTCGAAAGTTCCATCTCATTGGAGAATTTGTCAAGAAGAAGGAAGTCGTGATTCTAAGAGCATATACAAAAGACGAGACAACAAACCCACTCAAATAGCCCTTGCTCATTCAGTTCTCAATAAACCGATCGAAGGGATGTGAATGAGATCCTATAATTAGCCCGAAGTGTAAGCGAGAGTTAGATAGAGTTAAGGGTATGCCCTAGGAGAAATTATGTAATTTATTGTAAATTAACAACTTTGTAATAAAATCTTATCTAAATAGAAGGTGTTTTTCTTTCTATTATATAATTTTCATAACGTTTTATGGCGATCTCTTCAGTTAGCAACATTTCAAAAAGATGATGGATATGGTCTAAGGAGTTATTAGATTCAATATTCAAGATGCAAAATCAAGGCACGGTATTGGTAATGTCTAATCTATATTCTGTTACATACATGTTTGTTTATGTCAATACCTAAGCGTAGATTAGAATCTTACTTTATCATGAATTTATATATTTGTTTGTTGTCAAATTTACATGCATATTCATACGCATTTAAATTGAATTAAAAAAATACATATTTGCATAACTTTTGACCATTCTTTTCTAAATTTGGAAGTAAAATTAGTTTTAAAATAATTTTAAATTAAAATTTGAAATTTTAATTTGCAGATATACATATATATATATATATATATATATATATATATATATATTATGTATGAATTAATATATTAATTCATACCAATACACCCACGTATGCACGCTCACACACAACCACACGCGTGCGCATGCACACACATATACATATATCTCTATATGTGTGCATTTAAAAAAGATTCATATATATATATACATACATACATATATATGTTTATAACAAAATCCAAAATTATATATATATAAAACCCTTTTTAAATAGTATGCATTAAAATATATTTACATATATATTATAAACATAATGATCATATGGAAATTAAAGTTTCTTTTTAAAATTTCTTTGAAATCCATATAGATTTTTCAGTTTAAAAATCCATATAGATTTAAAATAAAAAACTAATTTTGTTAGAAAAAGGATTTCGACATAAAGATAAAACAATTTAATTTTTACATATTATTTTTTATATTTACAAATTTATGTTTTATAAATAAACTTAAAATTATATGTATATGTATACACACATCTATGTGTGTGTACATATATATGTTTAGACATATCAGTATTTTAAATTTGAATTTTAAATTTCAAGTAGATTTCATTGTGGATCTGGATCTGTATTAGATTTAAATCTATCCTACGATATTTTAAATACTAATTTGAATTAATAGAATTCGACATCTTTATATTAAATATACATACATACACATATATTTCTTATCTATGTATGATTATATACATATAAATGCATATACGAATAAATAAATTATAGACAACACTGCATTGTAAATCTCAATACTTACATATGGGCAAATTAAATCAGGTATGCATCTATATGTTGCACATATTGACTTTTTTTCCATTTTTTCTTCTTTAATGGCAGCCATTCACTCTGACATATCTATCTCCCTTCCGTACCCCTGTCTACATCCATCAATCCCAACCCTGACCCTGCCAACACCCTCATCGTACCTCCTACCACCACTGTCCTTAAGCCTAATGTCCAGCATGACCCACTCTCTTCTCCCCCTCCACCACATTTTTCTGGATAATCCTCTGCCCCTACCCTTTCTTCTCCTGTCGAACCTCCTTTCCTACTTCATCTCTCTTCTACATCTACTGTAACAACCTGAGAATTTCAACGATTTTGTAACGTAATTAACTATAAAATTTCATGAAAATAAACGATACAATTTTGAAATAAAAATTTAATATTTGAAATACGTCTATTTAAACAAAGAAATTGGTGAATTCTGATTTGGAAATATGAATTTAGTTTGTGCGTGAAGTATCAAAATTAAGATTTAAATTAGTTAAGTTGTAGAAAATTAAATATTTTCAAAATCCGAATATTTTATGTAATACAAATATAAATCATTTTCTAAGTGAGTCGTTGCATTTCGTTTTCCCAAATTTGAACTACTATGGTCGCGTTATTCTTATTTTCGACGTTTTAGCAACATTTTCGGTGGCAAAAAATCGAGTTGTTATAACTTGGTCGTACCACTGATATCCGTTTATCATTCTGTTCGTCTCATCCCGTTGGTCTCCACAGTATATTCATTCCTGTAATTCGGTGTCCAGTACGCGGCGAAAAAACGACAAAACAGTTTGTCGTATCGGTGCCGTATTTATGTGCTTTTGTTTTTCCTTTGTCCTTCGAATTCCCAGGCGTGTGACCTTGCTTTAATAAATTATGAAAAAACGTTTGGCCCTTCATATTCCATTGATTATCATATATATTATCGTGCCTTTTCATTTTTCTTTTCTCTATTCATTCTAAAAAAGAATAGATAAGCTTTTTTGTTTCATCCCTGTAGCTTCTGTCCTTCAAAATTTCTACCGGGGCTCTCTCCCATTTTCCCCCAAGCACACCTTCTCAATCCCCGAGAAATTCACCCCTTGAACTTAGTCAGACCCCAAAGCCCACTTCATCAACCCGGAGTGGCCATTTAAACCACCTACGCACCCACACCAGACCACCAAATCCATCACCGCCTTGCCTACCCACCCAAACGCGAAGCATCTCTGGCCAAAAACCCTCCCTGACCCATAGCCACCTCCAAGTAGATCCACCTCCCTCTCTCAAAATCTTCTCTAGCTATGAGCACAACACTTTCCTTGACTCACAACAGAACTCGAAGCGTACCCGTGTTTTCCCTATGCCTGACCCGAAGAAACTCAACGCCAGCACTCACCGGCCCGAGACCACAGATCCCTATCATCGACCTGAAGCCTGACCTGAGTCTTCCGCCTTGAAACCCGAAGCCGAACCCATGCAAATCCCCTTTTGACCGGGAGCAGTTTGCAGCAGTTTTATTTATTTATTTTTCTTTCGTTTCTATGACCTGCTCTTGGTTTTCCAACTGTGACTAATTTTACTTATATGAACCTTTCTTCTGTTGTTTATTTGGAACATATATATATATATATATACACGCAATATTATATATGGTTTTTGTGTGTGTGTGTGTATATCATATATTGATATATATGTTGTTGCTCTCAGACCTTGTTACAACTGCATACATATATTGTTCATATATGGGTAGGTAGAAGTTATAGGCTTGTTCATTTGAATCTAAGCTCGAATCTGTAATGTATATATTGCATATGTATATACTTTTGTCGATAGGAAGTTGTATCTGTTGCGTTTATATTTGTCGACAGAAGTAATATATTTTATACATACATACATATATACATATATATATATATATATACATACATACATACATACATATATATATATATATATTTGTTCCTTTAAATGTCATAAAACAAACGTATATATATCACACATATGTATGTATATTTTTTAGTGAATTTTATGCTAAATCTACTCTTTTCTTGTCATCGATGGTTAACATGTCACGCCTGATTTATGTCCGTGTCCGTTGCATTGTTCTTCATCGTAGTTATTTTCCGTTTGTTCTCTAGCCACGAAAGATGAGAAATCACTCACGGTTAATGTTCTTAAGCTTAGTAAATTGATTTCATATGAATTAAAAATTTAAATATGCTATTAGATTAGATTTTTGTTCACTTATGTTGATATTTTGTTCACTTATATAAATTGAATATGTTGATATTTTGTTCACTTATATATCACACATATGTTGATATTTTGTTCACTTATATAAATTGACACCAATACATGTTGACTGACTATAGTATTTAAATTGTTATTTATCATATATGCTAGAAATTGATATGTCATGTCATTTCATTTTATTGATCTCACTCTACAAGTTCCCTTAGTGTTAAGAATCACTATGGATTGAAATGATACATACCAAATAGACTTTTAGATTTGGAAAAATCATTATGGGTTGAAATGATAAACTCAAGTTGTTTTCATTAATTTTTGAAACTGTGAGATTGCGAGTTTAAATGATATAAACCCATAAATTTAAATTATTGTGGATTGAAATGATAAATATCTATATCACTTGACCATAGGATAGAAAATTATGTACGGACACCGTTGATCTATTTTTGAAAAAATGATTTCCAAGGTTTTGAAAGGAAATATATGAATATTGATTTTGAAATATAATAAATATTTTATTTTAATATTGTAAAAGTCAGAATTTTAATGTTTTATGTTTTGGAAATTTTAAAATTATAAGTTCAGTTTAAATGTAATTTAAAAAATAAAAAATTTTACTTAAAATTTTATTATTTTTAAATATATATATTAAGATTTAAAATAGATATATACATAAGGTTTAATTTAATTTAATTTTATAAAATCTATTTAATTTTTATTTATATATGTAATATTTAAAAAAGTTTATTTAAATTTTATATTTAAAATAGATTTTTATAACTTTAATAAATTAAAAGTTGGAAAGGTAAATTGAAATTGATTTGCAATTTAAATTTGGTTAATAATTGAATTTAAATAAGGATTTATTTGGAACTTACTGATTTTGAAATTTTAAAGGTATGATTTTGTAGTTTGATTTAATTAATGGTGAATAAATGAATATTATCGAATTTAAATAAAATTAAAATTGAATATTTAATTTTTAAATTTGTAATTTGAAATTTTATTTAAATGTTTATAAATTGATTTTTGTAAGATGGTCATGGTGTGAAATAAGCGTTCGGTTGTTAAAAAGACGGGATCAGATATTGTCATACTCTTCGCCAATACGAAAACCCTTTAACAATTGTGTACGTGGTAGAGATTGTAGAACGAAGAAGGATGGTCCGGCGAACGATTTTGTATGAGGTATTAACGTAGCCTTGACTCCCATGAGTCAGCTTGATGTGGCTAAAACAGCTATACCTGGACCAAGTGAGGTCGCACCTCCAATTGGGCACATTTCTTCAAAACTATTCTATTACTTTGTGATGTAGCCCAGGGTAGAAGGATAAGTCGTATACGAGATAAGGACAAGTATTTAAGTCGTTCACGACTTAACAGGGTGGAGGATAACGAGTTACGACTTATGGAAGAGAAGTTAAGCCGTCCACGACCTAAGAATGAAGGCTCGGATTGTTTCCGGGTTAAGGAAGGTCGGCAACGACCTAACAAGACACATGGGAAGGCAACACGATCTAAGTAAGCATTGGCGTTGGGCCGTGTACTGGTACTAGGACGGCTACGACCTAAGGAAGGACTTTTGGGTCGACCACGACTCAATGAGGCACGGGAAGAAAAACTGCGAGCTAACAAAGAGTTAAGTCGTTGAGGAGATATGCGCAGGAAGATGGAGGGCTAGAGTCGGCATGCGCTTAAGTCGGTCATATGAGCAGATGTGGGTTGTTAAGTCGCAAGTCTTTGAGTCGTGGATATGTTGAGTCGTAGCAACTTTAAGTCGTCTGTGTTGTATATATGTATTCTGTTAAATCGTACGTCGTTTGTAATAATAAGTCGTGTCCAATGTTCTGTTGAGATGCATGTATGAGTCATGAGTCGTCTTATCTTTAAGTCGCATGATTGTAATGCTGTGTGAAAGCCTGTTGAGTCGGTGCCGACTTAGTTAAGTCGTAAGTCGCATACGACTTAAGGGACAGTGGTGAAATACTATAAATAGGGGATGTGTGTTGTCATTTGAAACTTGGTTGATTTTGAATAAAATTTCTTGTTGATTGCTGTGTGCTTTCATCTCAAATTGGTAGTTGAGTGTAATCTCCTATCTCCACTTTCGGTTATTCGAGTGCGCTCGAATCAACGATTGTTGAAGCCGATTCGCGGAATCAAGTGCGCTTGATCAACGCTTGAAGAATTGAAGATCTTCTCTCACGGTATCGTGCGCGATCAACGTGTCGAAGATAGCTAGAATTCGGTATCTTTGTGATCAACGAATTTGGGCATTTCAGTATCTTCAATCCACCGATTGCTACATTTCATCGATTCCATCGTTTTCGTAATATCCGCTGCCTCAGTTTTGGTATCAGAGCTAGACTTAGCCAATCATAGCTAAGCCAAGACTTGGAGCCAATTTTTGAAGTTGATGTTTGAAGTTGGAGTTCATCGTGTTCATCTTGAAGTTGCAACGAGTTTGAAGATTTTGATCCAATTTATTTTGGATCTAGAGTTGAAAAGGTGTTTGAAGTATTGAGACCGAGTTAGTAGTTGGAGCCGTGCCTTGTTATTTGAATTGAAGGGTTGAAGTAGGTGGCCGAGACAAGTGCAGTTAAGCCGTGCTTTGTTGAGTTGAAGCCGACCTATTTTTTTTTTGAGTCGTTGCTTGTTGCCGAGCCGAGTTAGTGTTGAACCGAGCTAAGGAGTTGTGCGAGCTAGTGTGAGGCCGTGCATTGTTCGGCTTGTGTTGGAGAGTTTTGAAGTACATTTTTGTTGAAGTAGAGCTATTGCCGAGTCAAGGTTGAGCCGTGAATTGTTTGACTTGTGTTGCTAGTTTTGAAGTATTTGAGAAGTATTTGAAGTTTTTGAGAAGTTTTCAATCATGCCGCCTAGAAGAGCTAATCGTCATCAAAACGTTGAAGCTTTGTATAGAAGAGAAGAAGCCGAGCTTATGGAACAACGTATTAATGAGAAATTTGATGAAGGCATTGGAAAGTTAGAGAAGTTGATGAATGATTTGAATCAAACTCAAAAGAGGAGATCACCAAACTCGAACCATGGAGGAAACCGAGTTTCGCCATCGGTTACGGAAGCGAGGAGGGTATCACCGCATTCTTTTAGAGATAGAAGAGAAACATCAATTTCATCACGGAGAGATCATCATGACTATGGACATGAAGAGAGAAGAAGTCAACGTGAATTTGACAATGAGGCGTATAGAGATGAAGAGAGACATAGTCGAAGAAGCATGCATGAGCGAAGGGATGATAATGGTCGAGATCGATATAGACGTACATTTGATTTTAATGAAGAGGGTGATAGAGCAAGTATTCATTATCGAGATCGAGACCCCGTTCGAAATTCTTATCGCGATGTAGATGATGATCGTCGATGGGAATCGGGTATGAAGATGGAAATTCCAGAGTTCAAGGATGGAATGGTAGCTAAAGAATTTCTTGATTGGTTGTAAAATGTTGAAGAGATCTTTGATTTTAAGAGGTTCCTGAGCATAGAAGAGTGAAGTTGGTTGCTACTAGGTTGAGGGGGAGAGCATTGGCATGGTGGCAGCAAACTAAACTTACAAGGGAGAGAATGGGGAAGTCAAAGATTGAATCATGGGAGAAGATGAAGAAGTTGATGAGGGCTACATTTTTACCTTACAACTATCAATCACTCATGTACCAGAGGTTGCGGAATCTGAGGCAAGGGACGAAGTCTGTTAGTGATTATGCTGATGAATTTTACCAACTCATTGCTAGGAATGATATTATGGAAACAGAAGAACAGCTAACTGCTAGATTCATTGGGGGATTGAGAATGCAGATCCAGGATATGGTTAATATGTTCGATCCGAGATCTGTTGCAGAGGCACATCAGAAAGCGTTGGCTTGGGAGAAGCAAGGAAGGCGTAGAGGTGGTGTGTTTACTAATTCCAATAATCAAGCGAAGGGTGTTAGTGGGAGTTCTAATGTTCCTAAACCTGTCAGTAAGCCAGTGGTGAAGGAGGCTGAGAAGGCAAAGGTTAGCAGTGGTTTCAAATGTTATAATTGTCAGGAGTTGGGTCACAAAAGCAATGAATGTCCGAAGCCGAAGAAGAGAGCAATGGTTGCTGAGATTGAGGATGATGGTGAGGAGGCAGAATGTTTTAATGCACCTTATGTTGAGGAGGAAGAAGAATTATCTGGAGATGAAGGTTGTAATCTTATGATGAGGAGGTCATGTCTTACACCAAAGCAAGAAGAGGATTCTAGTTGGTTGAGAAGCAATATTTTTCAGTCGACATGCACTATTCTAGGGAAAGTTTGCAAGTTCGTTATTGATGCTGGAAGCTGTGACAATATTATCTCTACTGAAGCAGTAAGGAAGCTGAACTTGAAAACTGAGAAGCATCCTAAACCGTACAAGTTAGCGTGGTTAAGGAAGGGTGGTGAAGTGAAGGTGTGTCGAAGGGCTTGTGTGAATTTTTCTATTGGGAAGAAGTACAAAGACGAAATTTGGTGTGACGTTGTAGACATGGATGTGTGTCATCTGTTGTTGGGCAGACCATGGCAGTTTGATAGAGCATGGCAACATGATGGTCGTGCTAATAGTTACAGTTTTATGTTTGAAGGTACTAAAATCACTTTAGTTCCCAAGAAGCAACAACAGAAGGAAAACAAGTTGGAGGAGATTGAAGAGCTGAAAACTTTGCTATCTTTAAAGGAGTTTGTGAAAGAAGTAGAAGAAGAGTCTGAAGTCTTTTTGTTGATTGGACGAGAGTGTAGTGAAGGGGTTGAAATTCCAGAAGAACCGAAGCCAGTTTTGAAAGAATTTGAAGACGTATTTCCAGAAGAGTTGCCAAAGGAGTTACCGCCACCGAGGGACATTCAACATCAAATTGATCTTGTTCCGGGAGCAGTTTTACCACATCGACCACATTACAGGATGAGTCCAAAGGAACATGAGGAGTAGCGGAGGCAAGTGGAAGAGTTGTTAGAACAGGGACGTGTTCAGGAAAGCTTGAGTCCTTGTGCAGTACCAGCTTTGTTGGTGCCGAAGAAGGATGGAACATGGAGAATGTGTACCGATAGTAGAGCTTTGAACAAGATTACTGTTCGCTACAGATTTCCTATGCCAAGATTGGATGACTTGCTAGATCAGTTGAGTGGGGCTACCATCTTTTCGAAGATTGATTTGAAGAGTGGTTATCATCAGATTCGAATTAGACCGGGAGACGAATGGAAGACCGCATTCAAGACGAGGGAAGGTTTATATGAATGGTTGGTTATGCCGTTTGGACTATCAAATGCACCGAGTACATTTATGAGGGTGATGAATCAAATTTTCCGACCGTACATTGGGCAGTTTGTTGTAGTTTACTTTGATGATATTCTAATCTATAGTGCGAGCACAGAGGAGCATGTAAAGCATTTGAGAAAGGTGTTAATTATTCTTCGTGAGGAACAATTTTATGCAGCTACGAAGAAATGTGTGTTCATGACACGAAGTGTATTATTTTTGGGATATGTTGTATCTGAGAAGGGAATCCAGGTGGACCAGAGTAAAGTTGAAGCTATTAGAAATTGGCCACAGCCGAGAACTATCACTGAAGTTAGAAGTTTTCATGGATTGGCACCATTCTACCGAAGGTTTATTCCTCACTTCAGTAGCGTGATGGCACCGGTTACTGATTGTATGAAAGGGAAGCAGATTTCTTGGTCGAAGGAAGCGGGGGTTGCCTTTGAACGAACCAAAGAATTTTTGACGACAGCGCCAATTCTTGTATTACCAGATTTTCAGTTGTTGTTTGAGCTACACACTGATGCATCAAAGGTTGGGATTGGAGGAGTGTTGAGTCAGAGTGGGAAGCCAGTTGCTTATTTCAGTGAAAAGCTATCAGGGGCAAAGATGAGATACAGTACCTACGATGTTGAGTTTTATGTTGTTGTGCAAGCTGTTAAACATTGGAGGCATTATCTATTTCAGAAAGAGTTTGTTCTTTACACAGACCATGAAGCTTTGAAGCATTTACAGGGGCAGGATAAGATTTCAGCGAGA
Source organism: Allium cepa (assembly GCA_030765085.1). Lineage (NCBI taxonomy): Eukaryota > Viridiplantae > Streptophyta > Magnoliopsida > Asparagales > Amaryllidaceae > Allium > Allium cepa. Next base: position 988,271,634 of record CM060929.1, on the reverse strand, counting down.
CATGCATCGTGGATTGCATATTTACAGCAATTTACCTTTGTTGTTAAGCACAAATCTGGGGTGACGAATCGTGTGGCTGATGCTTTGAGTAGGAGGAGTCATTTGTTGACTACAATGAAAGTTGAGGTGATAGGGTTTGAATTATTGCCAGAGTTGATTGACGAAGATCCTTACTTTGCAAAGTTCGTTGAGAAAGTTAAGGATGGAGATACTGATGAATTTATGATGGTTGATGGATTTTTGTTTAAAGGAAATCGGTTATGTATTCCTGAGAGCAGTTTGAGAATGAAGATTATCAAAGAGTTGCACGAAGAAGGCCATGTGGGCCGTGATCGTACATTACATTTGATTTCTCAATCTTACTTTTGGCCGTCGATGAGGAAAGAGGTTGAAAGGTTTGTGGAGAGATGTCATATATGTCAGGTTTCGAAGGGAACTGCGACCAATGCAGGATTATATATGCCGTTACCTGTACCGTCTAAACCATGGGTTGATATCAGCATGGATTTCGTTTTGGGTTTGCCTAGAACTCAAAGGGGGAATGATTCTATATTTGTTGTGGTGGACAGGTTTTCGAAAATGGCGCATTTTATTGCTTGTAAGAAGACGGCGGATGCTGTTCGTGTTGCTCAGTTATTTTTCAAGGAAATCTATCGTTTACATGGGTTGCCGGAATCTATTGTGTCAGATAGGGATACTCGTTTTCTGAGTCACTTCTGGTTAAGTTTGTGGAAGATGGTTGGAACGAAGCTGAAATTTAGTAGCGCTTATCATCCGCAAACAGATGGACAGACAGAAGTTGTTAACAGGTCGTTGGGAAATTTGTTACGATGTTTGGTGAAGGACAATCTGAAAAGTTGGGACATGAAGTTATGCCAGGCAGAGTTTGCACATAATCATGCAGTGAATCGTAGCACCGGATTCAGTCCATTTTAGATTGTATATTCAAACGTACCCAGGGGACCGTTGGATTTGGCAGTAGTACCACAACCGAAGGGGACAGTTAAACGAGCTGTTGATTTCGTCGATGAATTAACTGAATGTCATAAGATCGTTCAGGAATGATTGGAAAAGTCAAATGAAAAATATAAGAAATTTGCAGACTTGAAGCGACGAAAAGTTGAATTTAACGAAGGAGATTTGGTGTATGCTGTGTTAACCAAGGATCGTTTTCCAGTAGGCGCTTATAACAAGTTGAAAGCCAGAAAAATTGGTCCAGTAGAAGTTGTGAAACGGATCAATGAGAATGGTTATAAGTTGAAACTGCCGGAGGATGTATACACTTCTGATGTATTCAATGTTAAGCATCTTGTGCCATATTATGGAGATGGACAATCTGATGTGGAAGAATTTACAAATTCGAGGACGAATTTTTCTCAACCAGGGGAGGATGATGTAGCCCAGGCTAGAAGGATAAGTCGTATACGAGATAAGGACAAGTATTTAAGTCGTTCACGACTTAACAGGGTGGAGGATAACGAGTTACGACTTATGGAAGAGAAGTTAAGCCGTCCACGACCTAAAAATGAAGGCTCGGATTATTTCCGGGTTAAGGAAGGTCGGCAACGACCTAACAAGACACATGGGAAGGCAACACGATCTAAGAAAGCATTGGTGTTGGGCCGTGTACTAGTACTAGGACGGCTACGACCTAAGGAAGGACTTTTGGGTCGACCACGACTCAATGAGGCACGGGAAGAAAAACTGCGAGCTAACAAAGAGCTAAGTCGTTGAGGAGATATGCGCAGGAAGATGGAGGGCTAGAGTCGGCATGCGCTTAAGTCGGTCATATGAGCAGATGTGGGTTGTTAAGTCGCAAGTCTTTGAGTCGTGGATATGTTGAGTCGTAGCAACTTTAAGTCATCTGTGTTGTATATATGTATTCTGTTAAATCGTACGTCGTTTGTAATAATAAGTCGTGTCCTATGTTCTGTTGAGATGCATGTATGAGTCATGAGTCGTCTTATCTTTAAGTCGCATGATTGTAATGCTGTGTGAAAGCCTATTGAGTCGGTGCCGACTTAGTTAAGTCGTAAGTCGCATACGACTTAAGGGACAGTGGTGAAATACTATAAATAGGGGATGTGTGTTGTCATTTGAAACTTGGTTGATTTTGAATAAAATTTCTTGTTGATTGTTGTGTGCTTTCATCTCAAATTGGTAGTTGAGTGTAATGTCCTATCTCCACTTTCGGTTATTCGAGTGCGCTCGAATCAACGATTGTTGAAGTCGATTTGCGGAATTAAGTGCGCTTGATCAACGCTTGAAGAATTGAAGATCTTCTCTCACAGTATCGTGCGCGATCAACGTGTCGAAGATAGCTAGAATTCGGTATCTTTGTGATCAACGAATTTGGGCATTTCAGTATCTTCAATCCACCGATTGCTACATTTCATCGATTTCATCGTTTTCGTAATATCCGCTGCGTCACTTTGTGATTTGATTGATGCACACCTTTGACTTGGGAGTGTGTCTCAAGGTGGACGGTAGTAGCTTCCATGCGTTACCACCAGCCCAGTTTTGCAAAACGGCAGAATCATACCCTAGGCATTACCTCGTGTACCTTGTCACATGCCTTATCGCGCCTTCAATTAGTTTGTTTTGTACCATACCTATAGAGTGCTCCCCGAGTATCCCATCATTTTGGTGGGGCTTATAGTATCTGTATAGACTATGGGAATATATAAAATGTGTTAAGGGGATATGGGTAACGCCTTAATGCTATTTTGATATTCAACTTTACTATAGACATTATATATGTAGCGTGTTGTACTATATATGTACATAGTTAATCGGATCCTTAAAGATGGAATCCCAACACCCTTTAATTTATTGCATTTCACTTGGCATTTCACTTGAGTTTGATTTATCTGCATAAGAATGCTAATCCTGAGCCGAGTGTTTTGTGTTTTGCTTTACGTTCGGGTCAGCGTGAGTGTCGCAGCTTTTTAAGACTCATCTTCTGGAGCTTGGAGTCGCTTAGAGATCTACCTGTTATCTATTTCAGCTTACGTTTTATTTCTATTATTTTCAGTTGTCTATTTCAGACTTGTCATTTGCTTTTGTATTGAAGACTCTTATGTATCTAGGACTTCTATTGTATTCTATTTTAGACTATGTTATTTCTGCAGTAGCTTCATGAACTACTATTTATTTATTCCGCTGCTTACTGTTGTAAAACTATATGTCTATGATTTATTTATTTACTATATATGCTAAGTTATGCCAATTATATATATTAACAATCTGTTGTTTTAAGCGATTCATATCTGACATGTGTGGATTATTGTCCATTTGAATGGTCCAAAATAGCCGGTTATTAGTTGGTATCAGAGCCAGGTTAGGCAAACTTAGCATATGAAGTAAAACTCATTAGAGATAGGGTAGTAATGCCCTATAATGAGTTAAATTAATGCATATATTCGTTCGTGCTTGGAACTCTAAGTTAAATTTTCTTAGGATTTCCTTTGAATTTGGAACTTTTTCTTTGTTTTAAAATCTATTCTTATCTTTTTCCAGACGAGTAACTATAGGAATGTCCATGGTAGGGTCGTGGAAATGCTCCTGCACCACTAGTTGCTCATGCACCACCAGTTGCTCATGCACCACCAGTTCCCCCTGAACCACCTGTTGTTGCACCTATTCCACCCGTTCATCCCATTAGCTTCACTCAGCTTTGTAAGGAGTACACTGAGATTAGGGAGATGAAGTTCATAGGAGCCGAGAGTATTATCGAGGCTCAGTAGTGGATGAAGAGTCTTGAGAGTACTTTCACCTTCCTTGAGATTACCAATGCTCAGAGGCATAACTTAGCTACTTGGTTGTTATAAGAATCCACCCATGATTGGTAGGAATCTCTTACCACTCAGATTATCGAGGCTGACATCACTTGGTAACAGTTCAGGTGAGACTCTTAGTTGTCCTTTCCTAGCTTATTTCTGTTGAATCTTTTTCTTTGAAATTTATCTCTTTGAACTTTATCTTTATCTAATCTTGAATCTGTTCCTTTTAGTAATGCTTTTGTTGCCAAATGGAAGCTCGAAGCCGAGAATTCTCAGTTATATAGAGCATTCATGGATCTTAAGCAGGGAGACGTGACCTTTGCTGAGTATGAAAGGATGTTCAACGAGCTATCTAAGTTTGGACCTGGTTTGATTGACACTCAGCTTAAGAAGAATGAGAAGTTTATTCACGGTGCTCGTACAAAGTATTATGACCGCTTGATTAGTCATGTTCATGGCACATTTACTTCTCTAATAAATATGGCCACTAGATTCGAGAATCCTACTTCCAAGGGAAAGCCGGCAGTTTCAACGCCCCAGGGCAATTCCAGTGGTTCAAAGAAGAGGAAGCCTAATTTCCATAAGCAGAAGAAGAATTGGTAGAAGTCTCAGGGTATTGGATATGCTCCTCAGAGGCAACCACTTTAATTATTTGCCATTACTTGTCTCAAGTGCAACCAACAGGGTCACTATGCCAACAGCTGTCAATCACTTGCCAGAGCAGCTATTCGTCCAGCAGCCCAGAATTCCAGGAACAACCTTTGCTATCTTTGTCTGTAACTTGGTCATTTCAAGAATAACAGTCATACTCAGCAGAGAAGCAAGACATCTAGAGTCTTTGCCATGACTTCTTCCACTCCTCCTCCTCCGCCTGCCAGTGATGACCAAGGTACTCTTCAGAGCTCCTTTACTTTCCATAATTCCTATTCGTGTTCTCTTTGATACTGGAGCATCGTATAGCTTCATTTCTGTTGATCTTTATGATAAATCTGAGCGTATCTTGCAACCTCAACTTGTTGCTTCATCATTATGTGTGACTAATACCATCGGCGGTTCCGCCAATCTTAGTATGATTTGTAAATGGGTGAAATTCCTTTACAATAGGTGTCGATTCACCGGAGTTTTCTATGTTTTGGATTTCGATGCATTTGATATCTAACTTGGAGGTGATTGTTTGAAGCGTTATGATGTTGTTATCTTTTGTAAAGCCTGAACTACTTCTCTTGTAGATGACCAGGGTACTTCTCTTCTAATTGAATTTCAAATGCATCAGGATTATGCAGGCAGCTTTATCTTTTATCTGGATTCTCAGCCTAATGATCTTGACTCCAACCCAATAGTCAAGGATTTTCCAAATTTTATTGGTAAAGTCACTTCTACTCCTCCAAAGCGGGAAATTCAATTCCACATTGATCTTATTCCGATGCTTGACCTGTTGTTCTCCCTTCCAGATGGATGGCACCCACAGAGAAAACCGATGAAGAAGCAGATTGAGGACTTGTTCTCCAAAGTTTTAATTAGGTAGAGTTTTTATGAATGGGGAGCTGCTGTGGTCTTTGTCACCAAATCTGATGGTTCTTTGAGGACGTGTGTTGATTATAGAGAGTTGAATAAGCTTACTCTCAAGAACCGATATCTGATTCCTTGCATCAATGATATGTTCAATCAGCTCTACAGAGCTAAGATATTCTCTCAGCTTGATCTTGCTACCGGTTTTCACCAGCTTCGTGTTGCTGAGGATAGCATTCCCAACACTACTTTTTGAACAGGGAATAGTTTCTATGAATGGTTCATCATGCCTTGTGGATTAGCCAATGCTCATGCCTTCTTTGTCGATCTTATGAACCGCATTTTCCATGATGTACTTAACAAATTTGTTCTAGTTTTCGTTGATGGTATTCTCGTCTTTTCTAAGTCAGAGAAGAAGCATGAGTCACATTTGAGCTATGTTCTCCAAAGTCTTAAGAGCCATCAGTTGAAAGCCCAGTTTTTTAAATGCCATTTCTAGAGAGATGAAGTCCGATTTCTAGGGCATATTGTTTATGAGAATGGAGTCTTGGTGGACATGCTAAGGTTGCCGCGATTAATGATTAGGAGACACCTAAGACTCCATTTGATATTCGTAGCTTTCTGGGCCTTGCCGGATATTATCGAAAATTTATAGAGAATTTTGCCCGTACAGCTACACCTCTGACTTCTTTGACTTGTAAGAATACTAAGTTTGATTGGAATGATAAGTGTGAAGCTGCATTTAACGAGTTAAAGCAAAAGCTCGCTTTTGCTCTTGTTCTCACTATTTTAAAGAAGGATTACTGGTTTATACTTATGCTAGTAGAGAAGGTATGGGTGTTGTGTTGATGCAAGATGGGAAGGTCATTGTTTATGCTAGTCATCAGTTGAAGCCCCACGAAGCTAACTATGCCACTCTGATTTAGAATTGCTTGCTGTTGTGTTTACTTTGAAGTTATGAAGGCATCAGCTTTTGGAAACCAAGTTTGAGCTTGTTTTAGATCATCAGTCTCTTAAGTATATCTTCACCCAAAAGGATTTGAATCAGAGTCAGGTTCGATGGCTTGAGCTCTTAGCACCTTATGACCTCGACATCAACTACACTCCTGGAAAAGCCAATGTTGTGGCCGATGTTTTGAGTCGGAAGAAAGCCTTGTTGTGTCAGATTATAGCTTCTCCATATCTTATGGATCGTATCGCAGCTAAGTAGGATGAGGATGTGATGCTTAAGCTCATGAAGGAGAATATTCGAAATAGGGAAGGTGATAACCAAAACAAGATAGGAACACGGATTGATCAGAATGGAGTTTTAATGATTAATAACCGCATTTGTGTTCAGAATGTTGATGGTTTGAGGCAGGAGGTTCTTAAGTAGAATCATCAATCCAGATTCTCTATCCATCTAGGTGTTACGAAGATGTTCCAGAATATGAAGAGGTTGTATTGGTGGAGTGGTATGAAGCGGGATATCTCTATCTATGTCAGTAGATGTGCCACTTGTCAACAGGTTAAAGCGGATCACCAGAAGACTGCTATATTGCTGCAACCCCATGAGATTCCCATTTGAAAGTGGGATTAGGTTTCTATGGATTTTATTGATGGTTTGCCGAGGACTAGAAGGGGCAACGAGAGTATATGGGTAGTTATCGATCGTTTGACCAAGTCCGCTCATTTGATTTCGGTCAACTCAAATCGAACAGCTTTGAGCTTAGCTGAGATTTATATGAGCGAGATTGTTAGGCTGCATGACGTTCCTTCTAGCATTATTTGTGATCATGATCTTATCTTTACCAGCAAGTTTTGGAAAGCTTTTCAGGAAGCTTTGGGTACTCTTCGAACCTTAGTATGGCTTATCATCCTCAGACTGATGGTTAGACGGAAAGGGTGAATCAAATTCTGGAAGATCTTCTTCGTGCTTGTGTTCTTGATTATGGAGGATCTTGGGAAGATCATCTCCATCTTGTAGATTTCACCTATAATAACAGTTATCAGGTATGACTCTATCTTTGAATTTGAATCATCTTAAGCTTAGTCGTTTTGTTAATCCTTGTAACGACCCGTAAATTTTAATAGTTTAATTAATTGAATTTTTATGAAATTTTGCATAATAAAATTTTGAAATATAGATTTGATATTTGGAATACGATTTCTTAAACATAGCAACTGGTAAATTTTCATCGAATAATATGAAAGTTTATTTTCTTGTGAATTTTATTTCAATTTAAATCAGTATTTGATGATAATAAAATAATTCCAAACCTGAATATTTTTATACAATAAATTTGTAAATTATCTTTTAAGTGAGACATCATATTTCGTTTCTTCAAATTTTGAATACTATTGCTCCGTTTATCTTAATTCTGGCAAATTAACAGCATTTTTGGTACCGAATATCGACTTTTGGTTGGATGATCCTATCACTGATATTTGTATACCATTTTGATCTCTCGTCATGCTGATCTCCACATCATATTCGTTCTGTGTTTCGGAGTCCGGTGCGCGATGGAATCAATGAAAACGAAACCGTATCTACACCTTTTTGAAGCCTTTTGGTTTCTTTGTCCATTCTTTTTCTACCGTATAAATTAATTAGACATTTGCATTTATAATTTCCTCGACTCAATCAATGTCTGACTTTACCATTCCCACTTTTTTTCAAAATAATTTGGTTCACATTCTTTCAGTTCTTGATATATATTAATATATAAACATTTATGAGCCTATTCATTTATTTTTGCAATCTTTAGCTCCACCGTCTCCTTGAAAAAAATGAGTGTCCTTTCATTTACTGTTCAATGTCCCTTTTTTTCTCAGCATCCTCATCACATGATCGACTCCAATCTCCAAACCCTTCACCACCGAGATCCTACACAACTCCTCACGCCATGAACCACCTTTGACATCGATTTCTGTTTCCCACCACCGCCTGCTCAGCCGAAGCTTCGGCCATCCTCCCCTCGCGTAGCTCTCCTCCTCCCCTCCTCTAGCTTTTTCGATCACCTAGTGTAGCCACACTGCCTCACCCTCTATCAGCTACTCGTAAATAGTGAGGTGATATATATTTATTTATATATACATGTTACTTTGTATAAATTTTGTATAATATATGTTAGTTTTAAATATACATTGGTTTGTAATATTATATTCAGTCTGAGTATTATACAGGTTGTAGTATATGTACGTTTGTTTATTTATATATATGATCTGCTTTAGTTAATATACACATTATATTTTAAAGAATTTTTTTTGCATACACTAGTTTACGTTTATACATGTTTCTCTAGGTGCTATATGCGATCTGTTGTATATAATTGTATATATATGTTATACAACAACTAACTTGTTATTTATACATATCTATTAGTTATGTAGCCTGGGTATGTATACATAAGTTTATATATAGAAGCTGTTGTTTATAGAAGTGTATAAGTTATACAAGATTGGTATTATCTGATTTAGTTTGTACTATACTTATATATATGATCTGTATATTTGTAAAAGCTTTTATAAACTATATTTTTTATATCACTTTCCAAAATATATATTAGTTGTCGAATCATTTGTATGAAGTATATATCTGTTATGTATTATATTATATATATATGTTATGTATTTATAGGTAAGTATGTTTTAAGTATAACAGTTCACTTATATTTTCGTATATCTAGTATAATATATAAATGTTTATGGGATATACATTGTTTTATGTTTTCATTCTTAAAGGTTTACATAACATTTATATATAGATATATATAGCTTTATTTGTTATTCCCTACTGTAAATATATTGTTATGCTTTATTTGTAAACTAGCTTACCTTTATGGGTTTGCTTAGAATTTTAATATGTGACGGTTATATATATTTAAGGGTGTGTAGTTTTATTTTTCTCTTTTTGTTTGATTTCAAGATCTATGTTGGCTTCTTCAATATATATATATTTAAAATATAATATATATGTTATATATATTAATAGGAGCAGTATATATATGTATGTCTTGGCATTTTCAAGTGTGTATACTAGATAAATATATATAAGTGTGCATTGATATGTTCGAGAAAAATTAACATATTAGTATAATATAACAGTTTAAGTGTTGTTTCAGGTAGCATGCATATATATATATATATATATATATATATATTCTATTTGGGTCTGCATGTATATTTTTGTATAATGCATGTGTTATTACTCCAAACAGTATAGTGCTGCGTGCATTTATTTTTCATATATATGAATATTTGACTCTTTTCTTTTAAAATGTATATAGAGATTTTCAAAATGAATAAACAAAATATGTAAGCATTTGCCTTTTTTTAATGATATATATGTATTCATTTCAAATTTCATTATGTAGATATGTTAGTTTTATTTTATATGTTTATTTAAAACAGTGGATTTTGAAATACATACATATATTTAATTATATATATGTTTGAATTTAGAATATAGTTTTACAAACAGTTATACATATATAAGTTCGCTGATACCATATATATTCGTCGATCTAGTTCTGATTTGATTTCGTCAATTCCTATTTATCAGCTTTGTTCGTCGATCCGAGTTCAATTTTGCTTTGCTTCGAATTTTGTGCTTGGATTCGTAGCTCTGTTCATTTTCAAATTTCTCTAGCCTCGAAAGGTGAGCAATCACTTACGTTTAACATTCTTATATTTATTAAATTTGATTTCAATTGAAACAACAATTGAAATATGCTACTGTTAGTCATTTAAATTGTTATATATATGCTATTATCTGTAACTGTTCACCTATGAGATATGACACCATATCCTGTTATTTATATTATATTGTTATTGATGATATATGCCTGCTATGTTATTATCATATCTCTTATCACTCTGCAAGTTCCCTGTTAGTATAGAATTCCCTATGGTTGAAATGAAACATACCCGAACAATCTGTAGAATAGGAAAAAATCGTTATGGGTTGAAATGATAAACCCAAGCGATTTTCATTGAATTGAATTTGTGATTGCTGGATGAAATGATATATACCCGTATATATTTTAAATTACGGATCGAAATGATAAATATCTATATCACTTGACTATAGGATAGAAAATTTTATACATACACCGTTGGTCTACATATATATAATCAAAATGATTTCCAAGGTTTTGAAATGAATATCTTAGTTTTAATAAATATTAACTTAAAATATTACATATATATATATGTTATTTTATAATGGTTAAAGTTAAATTTTTAAATTTATATGTTGAAATTTTTAGGTTATATGACAGTTTTGAAATTTTATTCTAAGATAGATTATAATGATTTTATAAGTTAAGGTTGAGAAGACAAATTTGAAATTTATTTGAAATTGTATTTAATTAAGAATTTTATTTAATTAAATAGATCTGAAACTATTGAATTTGAAATTTAAAGATATGATTTTATAACTTGATTTTGATTTAAGTAATTTAATGAACATTTCACGTTTAAATAAATTGAAGGAAATATTTAGAAAAATGTAGTTTAAGGTTATTTAAATCATATTGAATTTATTAAGTGAATATTTCAAGACTAAATAATAGTGAAGTAAAATCAAGATCTATATGAAACTGTTAAATTTAATTTTCAAAATGTTTGAATATTTAAAGCTTTAAAATATATTGAAATTAAATGGTTTATTTTGTGGTTCAAATCTGTACTTGAAATTGATATAATTTGAATTTGTTTATTTAGAAACTAAATTGAAATGAAATTGATAAATTGAGATTTGATTTAAATTTGAATTTGGAATTCGAGTTGATTTTAATCAATTTGTGAAATTTAAGGGAATTATAAATATTGTACTTTATAAATTATTTAGTGTATATATATTATTTTAATATAAAACTATTTTTAATATAAACAGTTATCCCGCCTTTTGGCAAGGCCGAGATACCAAGGAACTAACTAGAAAGAGGCAGGATCACGCGTCCATAGCTTTAAATAATTATTGGGCGACTACAAATATCGATGAATTTTGCCCGAATCCGGATCGGGCTACGATTGATATGACACGTCAAGCGAAGCCGCAGGAACCAACATTCCAAATTTCAAGACAATCCGAGTTAGTATGCTCAAGTTATCGCCAATGGAAGATGGATGAAATGCTATAGGCGCGAATCCCTCAGGAATGGCATAGGTTCGAATCGATCAGAAGTAAGCCTTGCTCTGAATCCATCGACCACACATTGGCTCGAATCCATCCAAGTGGCCATGCTTCGACTCCATCAACCGCACACTGGTTTGAACCCGTCCACAAGGCCTTAACTCGAATCCTTCAGTAGTCGGCCTTGGTTCGAATCCATCGGTAGTCAGCCATGGTTCGAACCCATCCCCGTATGCCTTACTTCGAATCCATCAAGGCGATCTCCAGGTCGAATCCATTGAAAACCTCTCCCTACTTTGAGTCCATCAAGAGAGAATCCTTCGAATCCATTCATCAGTGGAGTCTTCGTATTGATTGACTATGGAATATCCTGATCGATACGAAAGGAACTTGTGTTCAATCGATTTGAAGGAGCATACCTTCGAATCCATTACTACGAATCCATCGAGTCACAGCAGCTAAAACCAAGGGTATGACCCAGAAAACTCAGAGAAAAAGAAGGACTGACCCGAAGCACGTGCACCACGTCACCACCTTCACGTGCAGAAGCATGGATTCGACCCTATGGATTCGAACTATATCGATTCGAACGAATCCATAGGGCGAAACACACCATCTTGAATCGATCATAACTTGAGATCTACAAATCCAAATGCTATGAAATTTTCACAGGAGCTTGCATATACATAGAAGAATGTCCACACCAAGTTTCGTCACGATTGGACACTTTTTTGATCGATTCGAACCAAGGGTCGAATCGATCCCAAAGTAGGCCCGGATCTCCAGAATTCGGCCATGTGGGCCCCCCACACGTGCTAGAAGCGTTCTTCCCTGATTTTAGGCGAAATATCATCCCTCTACACCTATAAATAGAGCCCCTGGCCATTCAGAAAAGGGACGGAGAATTTTAGAGAAAAAGCACGCCCGGACGCTGCCAGAATTGCTTCAGAGCACCACCGCTGCCTTTGATTTCGAATTTTGGCTTACCACTTGTTGTACTTTGACATAAAAAAGTTGTATTCTCTGAATATCAAGCAATAAAGTAACAAAACTTCATAGTGGACGTAGGCAATACGACGAACCACTCTAAATCGTTGTCTCTTGTGCAATTTACTTCATGTTATTTGGAGTTTTTGTTAGATAATCCACATTTTAATTTACTTTCTTCATTTATTATCTCTTCAAAAACTTCCGACGAGTGTTGTGCCCAATTTTGACACAAACACTTTGGTGCTTTCACCGAGAAAAACCCAGTTTTTCTCCTGCTCCTTGGATCTATCTTCGATACCGGATTGCATAAATCTAAGAGAGAGATCCAGAACTCATATTCAGATTCCTTCCGTTCTATTCAGATTTGTTCAAAGTCTAGCAAAGGATTCAACACTTCAAGATGGTGAGTACAAGAACCACTTCTAACGTTGGTGATTAAGAAGGTCGGGATAGGTAAAATCCCGCACAGCTACAGTCTACCAATCAAGATGCTGCTGGGCATACGGATCAGTTAGATTCGGTCACAAGACAAGAGTTCCAGGCGCTACTCCAGGAACTAACCCAAAGCCGACAACAGCTAACTGAGCAGTTGCGCGCTAACACTGAGCTGACCAATCAACTAAATCGCCAAAAGCGAAGGAGATCCAGAAGGGATCAAGCTCCTCATTCTTCCACCGAAAGCTCTGCTTCATCTGACTACAATAACAGATCTACCCGTCGCAGGCTAGACGGAAACCATGCGCAAGCTTCTGACTATCAACAGGCATTAACCGTTGGGCAAGTAAGAGTTGGCCCATCTACTAGCTTCCATACTGGACCCTCCTCCCGAGGTGGCACTATTCCACAATACACTGCAGATGATCGTGCTGCCACAGCCGCTGCAGTTGACATAGGAGTTGATACCCGAGATCACTCCAATCAAAATTATCATCAGCAGGGACATGCTCCAGAGCCATATGTCCCAGAAGACGTCGAGCCAAGGATGGGAGATACGGATGGTCGACAGCGCCCGATCCCACCTCGCACTGTGGAACCCAACCACACTTTGGCTCACCACACACAGAATGTTCCGATGCCAGACCTCTCAGCCATGGTACGACAAATGATTCGCGAGAGTCAAGGCCTAACAAATGACGATTGGGGAATCTTCTGAAGTCATACCCCATTCACTGATGACATATTGTATGCTGAACCTCCTCGGCGATTCAGAATGCCAACCCTGCCCATGTATGAGGGGAATTCCGACCCAAATCAACATATTTTGAAATACGAATGGTCGATCACAGCTGCGAGAGCTGATGACGCCGTAAAATGCCGTAGTTTTTCCATTTCCTTAGGGGGAATTGCGACGATGTGGTTTACACGATTACCGCCACGATCTATCTCTTCGTTTGATCAGTTAGCTACCAAATTTGTTGAGCAGTTTCGCATGCATATTGCCAGACCTAAAGATGTTAATACCTTATCAAGTGTCACTCAAGCTCCCGGAGAGACACTTAGACGATATTTGGAGAGATTCAATGCTGCATGCGTAGTGACCACCAACCCCAATGATAATTCTATTTTAATGGCTTTGACTAAAGGAATCGACCCTGATTCCGAGTTTGGAAATTGGTTAGCTGGAAAGCCTCCCGCATCGTTGTATTCCAAAGCCGCTCAATTCTTGAGGCGAGAGGATGCGAAACAGTCTAGGAAGCAGGACGATGCAAGGCCCAGCAGTGAAGGCATTCATAGTAATGTTGCGGTTAAATAGTCTGGCGAAAGTTCAGGAAAAGTCCAGTTGAATATTCAAAATAAGCAGACTCAACAATCGAGGAACGGTGATAACCGGAGCAAGAAGTAAGACCAAAATCGTGGTCCGAGGCGTAGGATTCCAATGATTGACAGTTATACACCACTTAACACGTCACTGGAAAATGTATACCTACAGACTTGTAACACTGTGCAATACAAAAAGCCTGCTCCGAAGCCATCGTCGAAGAGGCAGATTCAAACAGGAAAATTCTGTAGATTTCATGAAAGTTATGGACATAACACCAATGAGTGTAGGCATTTGCAAGACCTCATTGAAGCGGGCCCACCTAATCAAAACCGAACGCAAATTCAGGAAAGATAAGGTGAACCCGCTCGTACGGTCGGGAGGTTGGTTATCAATACAATAAGTGGTGGTCCCCATCCGGCAGACAGAAGCTGGAGAGAAATGGAGTCATATGCTAGCTCGATCAGGCATATGGACTTTGAATGCTATAGTAACTCTGAAGACGGAACACCGGTTAAACAACAAAAGATGATGGATGATGAAATCGTATTTAGAAATCGAGATGCCGATAAAGTCGAATCCCCCACAATTGACCCGTTGGTCATATCCGCTCAAGTTGGTCCTGCTTGGATGAAGAGGATCTTGGTAGACAGTGGGAGTTCCGTGAACATACTGTTTAAAAGAGCATACGCTTTAATGAAGATGGAAGCTAAAGACTTAAAACCTTGTCAATCACGAGTCCATGGCTTCAACGGAAGTGCGACAATACCAACCGGAATGGTTGAATTGCCGGTGGAGTTGGGAGTGGGAGAATGCCGAAGAGTTCGGATGTTGCAATTTGTTGTCTTGGATATTCCTTCTTCGTACAATGCCTTTTTGGGCCGACCGGCCCTTGCTGAATTTAGGGCTGCTATTGCCCCATGGTGTTTAACTCTGAAGTTCCCTACTGACCACGGGATAGGAGTTGTACAAGGAGATCAGGCTGCTGGAAGAGCCTGTTATGTTGCTGAGCTGCGGGAGGCGCAGCGAAAAGAAAAAGGAAAGGGCGTAGAGGAATCTCTCTGTGTCCGTTTCACTGACGATTGACAATTAGTGCCTGGGCCTCAGCTTGGGCACCCCAACCAATTCCAAAAGGATCTTGACCCAAGGGACAATGATAATAAAGAAGAATCCACGGAAAATCAAGCTTCTCCGGCTGAGCTAACTATCGATGTCCCGATTGACGATGATAACAATGACTCGAGAATGTTGAAGATTGGGTCTCAGCTAAACCGAGAGACACAACAGGAATTGGTTGATTTTCTCCGGGCAAATCTCGACGTATTCGCCTGGACGCACTCTGATATGTGTGGAATCTCGCCGGACATCGTGAGCCATACTTTAAATATTGACCCGCGGTATATCCCGGTCAAACAGAAAAGACGTGGTATGGATCCAGAGAGATCTGCCGCCCTTAAGGAAGAGGTCGAAAAATTAAAGACGAATGGGTTCATTAGAGACGCTTTATACAAAGAATGGGTGTCAAATCCCGTACTTGTCCGGAAACCAAACGGGAAATGGAGAACGTGTATCGATTACTCTGATCTGAATAAAGCCTGCCCGAAAGACAGCTTTCCACTTCCCCGAATCGATCAACTGGTAGATTCAACCGCCGGAAATGAATTATTATCCTTCATGGATGCTTACTCAGGTTACAATCAGATACCCAAGCATGTACCCGACCAAGAGCACCCAAGCTTCGTAACCGACTTGGGATTATACTGCTACAAGGTTATGCCTTTTGGATTAATGAATGCTGGTGCAACTTATCAACGCTTAGTCAACTGCATGTTTGCCGATCAGATTGGGAAGACTATGGAGGTTTATGTAGATGACATGTTGGTAAAATCGCAATACTCCGATAATCATGTCAAAGACTTGGATTCAATGTTCAATATCCTCCGAAAATACGGGATGAAGTTTAATCCACTAAAGTGTCATTTCGGAGTCGCATCCAGAAAATTCCTCGGGTTCATTGTCAATGCCCGAAGAATAGAGGCCAACCCCGAGAAGATCTGGGCTATCAAAAATCTTCAAACTTCGAGAACCATAAAGCAAGTTCAGAGTCTTAATGGGAAAGTTGCAGCACTGAGCAGGTTTATCTCAAAGTCGACCGACAAATGCATTCCCTTCTTCGATTTGATTCGAAAAGGGAAACGAAACATCGAACGGACTGTAGAATGTGAGGGCGCATTTCAATCGCTAATCCAACATCTTTCCGTACCACCAATCCTTTCAAAGCCTGTAGATCATGAACAGTTATATCTCTACCTGGCGGTATCTGAAGTGCAATCAGTGGTGCATTAATTCGGGAGGAACACCGAGTGCAAAAACCGGTCTACTACGTGAGTAAACGATTGACCGGAGCCGAGAGAAATTATCCAAAGCTTGAAAAGTTGGCATATTGCCTAGTCATTGCCTCGAGGAAGCTCCGTCCATATTTCCAGGCTCATCCTATTACTGTGTACACCGACCAGCCGTTACGACAGGTCCTCACGCGGCCTGAGACGTCTGGGAGGTTACTAAAATGGAACATCGAACTGAGTCAATTCGACATCACTTATACTCCAAGAAGAGCCATTCACGGCCAAGTCCTAGCAGATTTTATAGCTGAATTCACTATTCCTGAAGGCTTGCCCGAGACCAGCAAATCTCCCGAATACATCTGGAAGCTGTACACCGATGGCACGTCAAACGATCGGTGCTCAGGAGCTGGGGTAGTGCTTGAAACCCCCGAGGGACGATCCATATGTTATGCTTTAAAGTTCGAGTTCCGCGCAACCAACAATGAAGCTGAGTACGAAGCTCTACTTACCGGACTAAAGCTTGCCCGAGATCTGAAAATCATCGCTGTAGAGATCTACTGTGATTCCCAGTTGATAGTATGTCAAGTTCGAGGAGAATATCAGGCCAAAGACCGAAGATTGGCCGCTTATCTAACTCGAGTTCTGGAGATGCTTGATCAGTTCGATTACTATGTCATTTTCTACATACCCCGAGAGCATAATCAGAAAGATGATTCGTTGGCAAAGTTAGCAAGTACGGGTTAAGCTCAGCAGTTGGGGGTCGTTCCGGTTGAAACCCTATCCTCCCCGAGCATTGATCGAAGGGAGACCGATTTCATGTTTGAAGCTACCTCCAACAGAGAGTCGTGGATGACTCCTTATCGAGATTATATCGAACGTGGTGTATTGCCCGAGCGTGGAAGCGAGAAAAGACAAGTTCTACGAAAGGCCTCACGGTTTGTTATTCAAAATGGAGTAATGTACCAGAGAGGATACTCTATTCCTCTCCTCCGGTGTATCGCGCACGATGAAGTCAAACGAGTGTTACACGATGTACATGAAGGAGAATGCGGCGATCACACTGGAGGGCAAACACTTGCAAAGAAAATACTTCGATATGGGTATTATTGGCCTACTGTTAATCGCGACGCTGCAGACTATGCTAGGAAATGTGACAAATGCCAGAAACACGCTCGAATTCCTAGAGCCCCGCCTACCGAGATAACCCAAATGGTCAGTCCTTGGCCATTTGCGGTATGGGGAATAGATATCATCGGCACATTGCCTCTGGCCAAAGGTGGCGCGAAGTACGCCATCGTCGCAGTTGATTATTTCACCAAATGGGCTGAAGCCGAACCTCTTGCAACAATTACGACAAAGAAAGTAATCAACTTTGTAGTACGTAACATTATCTGCCGGTTTGGTCTCCCACATACTATCATTACCGATAACGGAGCCCAATTCGACAGTGCTGAATTCAAGGATTTCTATCAACGATTCCACATTTATAAGAAATTCTCTGCAGTAGCGCACCTTCAAGCAAATGGTCAAGTTGAAGCTGTTAATAAAGTTACCAAGTCCATTCTAAAGAAGCGACTGGAAAAAGCTGGGGGCAAATGGGTCGACGAACTTCCTATGGCATTATGGGCCTATCGAACGACTCATAAAACTGCAGCCGATCATACCCCGTTTTCTCTATCTTACGGCTCTGAAGCCATTATTCCAGTCGAAATGGAAGTGCACTCTCATTGTGTAACATATTATGATCCGAAAACAAATGCCATACTACTCGCTGAATCTTTGGATTTACTCGATGAGAAGCGCAAAGAGGCTGACTTGAGGGCAGCCGCATATCGAAGTCAAGTCGCCCGACTGTACAATGCCAAGGTCCGTCCGCGAACCTTCGAACTCGGCGATCTCGTACTCAAAAGGATCTATCTGGTTCCTTCGCACATGAAGCCAAATTGGGAAGGGTCGTATGTGATTTCACAAAAGCTCGAAGATGGCACGTTCAAATTATCGACCGCTGACGGTCTTACTTTGCCGAGGGCTTGGAATAGCGAAAGTCTTCGTCGCTACTACATATAAAAGACTTCACTTATTTATTTTCTGTCAATTTATCCCTTTGCATTTTATTCTAGCATTTCGAGATTCAAATTTGTAATAAGGCAACTGACTTTGTCATATTTTCTCATTTCAGCAATAAAATTCCACCTCTTCGAGCCAGAGCTGTGATTTATTGAATATGACGTACAATATCACGATGCACGGAAAGCTAAGTTCCATCACGTTGTGGGATTTATTCAAATAGGGAGTGACTGTGATACGACCGGTCACTCGCTAAGTGAAACGCGAGCTCGGGGGCAGAACACTACATCAACATTCACAGGGATTGATACACGACAATCCCTCCTCCAACTCCAAATTCCCAGAGTGCGAATTGGAGTATAAACTTCAACTCTCTGTTCCCGGAGCGCGAACCGGGGTATAAATCCATCGCTCCCAGAGTGTGAGCCAACTCCAAATTCCCAGAGTGCGAATTGGAGTATAAACTTCAACTCTTGGTTCCCGGAGCGCGAACCGGGGTATAAATCCATCGCTTCCAGAGTGTGAGCCAACTCCAAATTCCCAGAGTGCGAATTGGAGTATAAACTTCAACTCTTGGTTCCCGGAGCGCGAACCGGGATATAAATCCATCGCTCCCAGAGTGTGAGCCAACTCCAAATTCCCAAAGTGCGAATTGGAGTATAAACTTCAACTCTCGGTTCCCGGAGCGCGAATCGGGATATAAATCCATCGCTCCCAGAGCGTGAGCCAACTCCAAATTCCCAGAGTGCGAATTGGAGTATAAACTTCAACTCTCGGTTCCGGAAGCGTGAACCGGAGTATAATCCATCGCTCCCAGAGTGTGAGCTAACTCCAAATTCCTAGAGTGCGAATTGGAGTATAAACTTCAACTTTTGGTACCCGGAGTGCGAGCCAGAATATAAAACTCTATCTCTACATTCCCAGAGTGTGAATTGGAGCATAAACACCAACTCTTGGTTCCCAGAGCGTGAACCGGAGTGAGAATCACTAACTTCAAATTCCCGGAGTGTGAATTGGAGTATAAACGTCAATTACAGATTCCCGGAGAGCGAACTAAGTCATAAACATTGATAATTAATAAGTTCCCAGAATATGGGCCGAACTGTTAATTGCAAATTGTGTTAAGTCCCCGGAGTGTGGACATGTATTCAAGGCTTATGATATATGTGAGCACGAGCTAATCAACGCAATACTTAAGCAAAAGAGAAAAGAGTTGTTTTCCATTTTATCAACAAACAAAAAAGGAGTTTTATTACATAACGAAACAAAAAATAGTCCATAGAGTGGGTGCCGAATCCACACTTACACACGGCTCAAAAAAGGAGAAGTAAAAAGAATTGCCATTTCACAACCACATGATAGAACGAGAAGTTCACTCCTTCTTCTTCCGGGGTCTCTTCTTCGGAGTAGAGCCGCTAGACCCACTACCCGGCTTCCTGCGAGATTTTTTGCCCTTCGCAACATCCTCAGGATCTGGCATAATATCAACGTCTTCCTCAGAACTGGAAGGGATAGAGATCCTTTTGTGAGGACGAACCGGTGGCAGAGAAGCCGTAACAGGTGGTGGAGCTTCGACACTAGAAGTTATAGCTGTGCCGGCAGGAGAAGTAACTATTAAAGGAGTTGAGCTTGGTGGAGCAACGTTACCTCCGGAACCACCGACCGCCGTCGCCACGGCCATTTCAGCGCTTATTTCGGCAAGGATTTCTTCTTCTCGGGAAGATCGAGCAGCGCTGGACACACCGATAGTCGGCATAAACGAGCTAAAAGTTGGAGCGACTCTACCCATTACAAAGGAAGGATCGGTAAAAGGTTCACAGGGCTACTTGAGAAGTTCCTCAATCATATGAACATCAAACGACATTGAACTCCCCTCTTCCATCTCGCCGGTTACGGCGGTAGTCGTAATAGCCTCAGTAACGACAGCTCCTTGCATTGACTGCGGAATTTGTGGTACTGGAAGTGCTGGCGCATCACTTTCAGTCACTGATCGAAAAGAAACGAGAATAATCAGTCAAACGATCTGTTCCAAGTTCGTCATTCTAAAAAACATTTAAGGAATATTTGAAATACCTTCTTTGCCTTGGCTCGGTGATGAGACGAGTTCGGAAGCAGTAGTTGTACCGAGAGACAGTTCCGGTCGATCCGGGTTATAAGCAGGAACAACATGTGGACCAACTGTAGCAGTAACTCCAGACGAGGTCGGGGCATCAACTGAAACATCCTCACTACAATGTGCAGCTCCAGAACCCTCGCCAGTCTCCACATGGTGAAAACCAAGTCTCTCTCTCTCAGCAGAAATCATCGCTTCATGGAGAAGTTTCCTTTCCTCCTCGCTCAACAAGCGAGACTCGAGTTCAAATTCATCCACGGCACCTTCAGGGAGAGATGCTTTCTTGTTCGCCACCAATTTTCTCCAAGCATTGAGTAGAAGCGTAGAATAATCTCTGAGCCACGAAAGATTCCTGTGCTCAAGCACATTAGCATTGTAAGTGTCAAGAAGCTCATCAAACTCGGCTTCTACCCTGAACAGCTCTGCCTGGACTCTCCCTTCCACTTCTGCCTCCACCGCTTCAACTTTAGCAACCGCCGCGTCTTGCTCAGCTCGGAGAGACATGACTTGCTCGCATGCTTCTTGTGCGGCCATGTTAGCATCATCTTTTTCCTTGTTCAAGTCGGCAAACTTAGCCTTTAATTCCTCAAGTTCTTTGACAGCCGCATCCCGCTCGGCCTTAACATTTTTGTACCGATGGCCCAAGTCTTCAACTAAAGTGCAATGCGCCTGTTGCATCTTCGCCATCTCAACTAATGTCTCATCGACCTTTTTCAGCAACTCAACTTCGGCCTTACGAGAGGATTCCGTTTCAGACTGAAGTATATCAACAATGCGGTTCTTCTAAGCCAAGTCGGCTTCCAGTTTCTCAATAATTTTGGCTCGATCGAAGGCTAATTTCGAAACTTTGACAGCCGCCTTGTACCATTCTTTATACTGAGCATAAAAATCGCTGGTATAGCTGAGGGCGGTGTTCACAGCCTCTTCGGAAATTCTTTTGAGATTGGGAGGATAGATGTAAGCATCAAAGCATATTTCTGGAAAATCTTTCTTCAGTTGAGCGATTCTCATAGCCCCTTCACCAGATGGTTCGAGAGGGGCCTCCTCCACAGTTGTGGTCGTAGCCGTATCAGTCCTAAAACGATGTGGACCAGGTTTTGAGACTTGTAAAGATGGCTGTTGTCTCGAAGATTCAAGTGCAGGTGCTTGGCTTCTGGGTGGCGGAGGAGAACGAGAGGGTGAACGGTACCTTCGGTCTCTATCGGAATGCTCCTGGCTAGAATAATGTCAGGAATGGTCCCTCTCACGATGCTCTTGCTCATAATGCCTCCGATCACGATCACGATCAGAATCCCTACGGCGAGATTCGTAATAAGATGAAGAGTGATGTACTCGTCGAAGTCTATCAAGTGTAGAAGGACGATCCGACATGGCACCTATAAAGAAGAAACAATTCAATTAAGTACCAAGGAAAAACACTACAATGCATATGGAAGTTGTGAAGTATTGTGAAAGTGTATGAATGCGCAAACCCCCCGACCAACCAGAGGCGTCGATTACACTAACGGGTAAAGATTCGCTTATATCAAGCGCTCCTCGGAGCTCTTCCAACCCGGACCCGTGGTGGAGAGATACGTAGTCCGGAATGGGGATATCGTCCAGCTCTGTGAAAAAGTCTCCGGACTGGCGAGGAGCGGCGCCGGAGACAGTAACCCCAGGTTTGGAATGGGTTACGACTACAGACTTCCATCTCTTAAACTTAGGAACATCAGCCTTGCCTTTCTGACCCTCTTCTATTCGGGAAAGGTCGGCTGCTATCTCAATGTCCGTGGGCGTTCTCTCATCATCGCTTGCTTCTCTTATCACAATGCCAGGTTTTTTTTTGGCCACTTTTTTCTTCTTCCTCGAGGCCGATTTTGCCAACCCTTCAATTACAATACTCTGGCTCATCTCAATCAAACCCAGTGTCCTTAAATTATCGTCGGTCAACGGCAAGTCGATGTGCCTCGAGTCGCTTGGGACCCTTTGCAAGCTTTGAACGATGCCTCTATAATGCCCACCGGTAGGTCTCGAAATGATGGCTGTAAGAGTAACAGAGTATTAGTACAAGTATTAAGAATGGACATTCAAAGATGACTTATGATACTTACGTCTGGATAACCATCTCCTGGCAAACCCTGGGGGGCATCGAACAAAAAACCACTCATTCTTGAAATAGCTAAGCCTGGTCCAGGCCCCAGTCACAACCTGACAGTTTCTGACCGCTTCCAGAAAAGTGAAAGACGGGCTATCACCCCTACTCTTGAAATTGAATATGTGTCTGATCTCGTTTGGCCTTGGCGGGTGAAAAAGGCAATCCATAAATATGACAAAGACGTTATTCAGTAGTGCATGCCCGTTGGGATGGAGTTGTGAAGGAGCAATTCCTAAATACGACAACATCTCTCTGATGTATTGGTTAAAAGGAGGGAGAGATCCAGCTGCGCAGGCATGGCGGTAAAAGGCAGTATATCCTTCAGGTGGGTTGTGTGGTCTGTCATCGGCACTAGGTAATAGAACATCTCCAGGGATATGTTATGCTTCGAACATATCCGGCCCAACAAAGACTCCGAGATATTGGACTGAACAGAATCGACGGGATCTTCGATAAATATGGCCTCCGGCAACTCATCCGGAGCCGGATCTATAACTTCAGGAGGGATTTTGGAATCTCAAGCACCGGAGGAGGCGAGCTTTGTACTTCTTGTTGTTGAGAACTCGAAGATTCCATAATTAACTAACTCGCCAAAAAGCGGCGTTAAATACATAAAAAGCCAAAGCATCCCCCTAGTGTATAGTGTATGAATATGTCGTGCAGTGCAAGTGATATGCATAACTTAAGCAGATTTCACAAGTTGAAACAAGATGTCCGAACGACGAAACTTTGGGATTTGAGAATGAAAATGACCGTCATCGCTGACCGTCACTTCCACGCCATCCAGATGCTACTGACCAATTCAAGTATAAATTCGTTATATTTTGGTTAAGTCATGGTGCCATCGACGAGCTCCAAAAGAGAGGTCAAGTCAAATTCGATTATGCAAGGCCGAAGCTCGCCGGAGTCAAGTATGCCAAAGTTCAGTGAGTTCGTTAAAATTCAACTTGAAATTGGTCGTAGTTCAGATGTTGGAGCAAATCAGAAAAGTGGGAGTCCCAGAAGCAAGGATGTTCGAATCTATCGACTCGAATCGATGCGAGTCGAATCGACAAACTTCGATCGATACGAGTCGAATTGATGAACTTCGAATCGATACGCCCCAACTTCCGTGTAATTCGACTCGATGAGGCCTTGGGATAGAGGAGCAAATTCTAATCCATGAGCTCTGCTTAACTTCGAATCGATCAATATTGAACACCTTCAAATCCATCAGAATACCGTTACTTCGATTCGATCCGCATGAGACCCTTCTTCTTTCACAGCTATCGATTCGAAGCCTTGCATTCAAGATCGATTCGAACCGTTCATTCCTGGATCGATGCGAAGCAATGAAGGAAGATAGCGTCCTTCAATGTCTACGCTCCTCCAAGACAGCATTCTACGATCGATACGAATTGAATGGTTTGGTTCCTCAGGTCCATCGAGTCGACCCATTCCAGATCTCACAACCCTTCATGATTTTCAGAAGAAAGGATTGAATCGATGTTGGAAACTCCAGTTTTATTATTTCCTACGCTCGAATCGATCCCTTGGTTACCTGATTGGATTCGATTGCAAAAGAAGACTTGGTGGAATTTTATCAATTCGTGCAGAGACATGGTAGTTTCTTACTTTGAAGGATCGAGTCGAAGAAATGGCTACAGTGAATGATAAAAAAGTAAAAGGTGAAAGTGAAGATGGCCTTGCGTATTTATATGGGCTCAAGAAATGAGTTGTGGCTCTTCGTCTCCCGGTCATATTGACCTTCTACCACCGGTCACTCGCCATGCTCCATCGATTCGAACGACCGCTCAATAACCCACTACATTTGAATCCATCCTAGCGTCATGCCGTTGCTTCGAATCCATCACACGGCTGAGTCCATACTTCGCTTCGAATCCATTGCCTTCCTATCCATTGCACGTTCGAATCCATCCCTGCAGGATCGATGCGAGGCATTATCGATTCGAAAGAGCCATCGAGCAAAGGTTGGATTGAAAATTCAATCAATTCGAAGCACGAAGACCATTGAACCATTGATTCGAAAGCTGTCGCTTCGAACATACATGCCTTCAAATCCATCAAAATCCACCGATGAGAACGGACGAATCGCTTCAATTTGAAAAATTACTTGTCTATCTTTTATATCGATTCAGGAGAGGATCGACACAAGAGGACGATTATAGACAATCATAAAACAGTGTCTCAACTCGAATCTCAAGATCGGTTCAGGAGAGGACCGATGCAGAATTCGATAACAAACCGAACTGACAACGACTGGCAATCGTGCAACGTTAACCAAAACCAAAGTGGTACGTATATGCACATATGTCTGACTAATACTTGATCTGTGTTATTCACAGGGATCAAATGTCCATTCCGTCATGATGTAGACGACGAACAGCCGATCGCGATCATACGACGATTGGCTACAGCAATAAAGAATAAACTCTCAGCAAAGCCTGTTCTAATTGTTCAACGATAGACTGCAGCTTTTCAAAGCACATCATGTTTACACAAGACGTACTTTGGGGGGCAAATGTTATCCCGCCTTTAGGCAAGGCCGAGATACCAAGGAACTAACTAGAAAAAGGCAGGATCACGCGTCCATAGCTTTAAATAATTGTTAGGCGACTACAAATATCGATGAATTTTGCCCGAATCCAGATCGGGCTACGATTGATAAGACACGTCAAGCGAAGCCACGGGAACCAACGTCCAAATTTCAAGAAAATCCGAGTTAGTATGCTCAAGTTATCGCCAATGGGAGATGGATGAAATGTTATAGGCGCGAATCCCTCAGGAATGGCATAGGTTCGAATCGATCAGAAGTAAGCCTTGCTCCGAATCCATCGACCACACATTGGCTCGAATCCATCCAAGTGGCCATGCTTCGACTCCATCAACCGCACACTGGTTCGAACCCGTCCACAAGGCCTTAACTCGAATCCTTC
This sequence comes from Allium cepa, assembly GCA_030765085.1. Lineage (NCBI taxonomy): Eukaryota > Viridiplantae > Streptophyta > Magnoliopsida > Asparagales > Amaryllidaceae > Allium > Allium cepa. The sequence continues at coordinate 988,245,881 of CM060929.1, read as the reverse complement.
AGTAGTCGGCCTTGGTTCGAATCCATCGGTAGTCAGCCATGGTTCGAACCCATCCCCGTATGCCTTACTTCGAATCCATCAAGGCGATCTCAAGGTCGAATCCATTGAAAACCTCTCCCTACTTTGAGTCCATCAAGAGAGAATCCTTCGAATCCATTCATCAGTGGAGTCTTCGTATTGATTGACTATGGAATATCCTGATCGATACGAAAGGAACTTGTGTTCAATCGATTTGAAGGAGCATACCTTCGAATCCATTACTACGAATCCATCGAGTCACAGCAGCTAAAACCAAGGGTATGACCCAGAAAACTCGGAGAAAAAGAAGGACTGACCCGAAGCACGTGCACCACGTCACCACCTTCACGTGCAGAAGCATGGATTCGACCCTATGGATTCGAACCATATCGATTCGAACGAATCCATAGGGCGAAACACACCATCTTGAATCGATCATAACTTGAGATCTACAAATCCAAATGCTATGAAATTTTCACAGGAGCTTGCATATACATAGAAGAATGTCCACACCAAGTTTCGTCACGATTGGACACTTTTTTGATCGATTCGAACCATGGGTCGAATCGATCCCAAAGTGGGCCCGGATCTCTAGAATTCGGCCATGTGGGCCCCCCATACGTGCTAGAAGCGTTCTCCCCTGATTTTAGGCGAAATATAAGCCCTCTACACCGATAAATAGAGCCCTTGGACATTCAGAAAAGGAATCGGAGAATTTTAGAGAAAAAGCACGCCCGGACGCTGCCAGAATTGCGTCAGAGCACCACCGATGCCTTTGATTTCAAATTTTGGCTTACCACTTACTGTACTTTGACATAAAAAAGTTGTATTCTCCGAATATCAAGCAATAAAGTAACAAAACTTCATAGTGGACGTAGGAAATACGCCGAACCACTCTAAATCGTTGTCTCTTGTGCAACTTACTTCATGTTATTTGGAGTTTCTATTAGATAATCCACATTTTAATTTACTTTCTTCATTTATTATCTCTTCCAAAACTTCTGATGAGTGTTGTGCCCAATTTTGACACAAACATAAACTATTTTAATATACTAATTATTTTAATATAAACTATTTTATTTTATATACTATTATTAATATCTAAACTTTTTAAGTGGTGGAAGTTATAACTTCAAACTTATGGTTTTCCAATGAATCATGATTTCAAAGTGTTTTGGGTTTCAAAAATGTTGTAACTTCAAAAGTGCTATAATTTAGAAATAGATATATTTGAAGTGGAAATGATATTTTGGGTTTGAAGTATAAATTATTTTGAAATGACCACGGTATTATAATGACGTTTGGTTGTTAATAGCGTATATTTCCATATAGTAAATAGTTCCATGGATTCTTAGAGGATGGCTATCCAAAACATCCTTTTAGTTACTTGTATTTTAGTTGATATTTCACTTGAGTTGGATTTATTGATATAAGAATGTTAATCCTGACTCGAGTGTTTGTTTTGCTTTACGCTCAGGTCAGACTGAGTGTCACAGCATTTGAGACTCACCTTTGGAGTTTGGAGCTTCGCTTGGAGATCCAACTATTGATTCAGCTTTCAGCTTTCTAGTTGATTTGTTCAGAGATGTCATCAGTCTATAATTGAGATATTCTATTATGTTTTATTTCAAACTCTGTTGTTTATATATTGCTTCATGAACTACTATTTATCTACTTCGCTGCATTCTATTATCTGTGTTTGTGATTCTATGATTTATTTATTTATTGTAATGATGAGTTTTTGCCAAATCTAAATTTACAATCTGATATTTTGAGCAATTCAAGTCCGGCATGTGTGGATGCGGCTCGAAGTAGCGGTCCATTACAATCATATTCTATTGATATCAGGCAAGTATCGAGATGTCTCTTTTTCTCGCTCTATATAGGCGATCCCACAAATCTCCATCTTGTTGGATTGAGTCTGGTGATCGATTAATTATTGGACTTAATATGATTCTGGAAGCATCTGAGAAAGTTGGGGAGATTAGGAGGAAGATGAGGATTGCTCGGGATAGGCAGAAGAAGTATGCTAATAAGCGTAGAAGGGATTTGAATTTCTTAGTGGGTGATCAGATTTTTCTCAATCTCACCGGTGAAGAATGTCGTTCGTTTTGGTCGATGAAGGAATCTTGCTCCTAGATTCATTAGTCCTTTCCGCATTTTGAAAAGAGTTAGTCCTTTGGTTTATAGTTGATTTGCCGAAGAAGCTGGCAGGTGTGCACAGTGTGCTTCACGTATCTCACCTTTGCAAGTATCTCCATGATCCGTCTTTGGTTGTTCAGCCAGCTTTAATTGAGAGTTTGGACGTTGAGCCAAATCTCACTATCGAGAGGAAACCACTTCGTATTATTGATAGAAGTATGATGCAGCTTCGGAGGAAATCTGTCAATCTAGTCAAGGTATAGTGGAGTACAGATGATCGGGATTGCACTTGGAAAACTGAGGAATCCATGCGTGCTTCAAATCCATATTTATTTGTCTCAGGTACTATTCGTTTGAATTTTTTTCATCTTTCTGTTTGTTTCTATTTCTCCTATCTCATTTCTTTTCGTGAATGAAAAGTTTTGAGTGGGGGAGAGTGTAATGACCTTAGAATTTTAACGATTTTATAATGTAATTAACTAAAAAAATTCATGAAAATAAAAAATAAAAAAATTGAAACAAAAAATTGATATTTGAAATATGTCTATTTAAACAAAGCAAATGGTAAATTTTGATTTGGAAATATGAATGTTAGTTTGTGTGTAAAATTTCAAAATTAAGATTTAAATCAATTAAGTTGTTAAAAAATAAATATTTTTGAAATACAAATATTTTATATAATAAAAATGTTTATCATTTTCTGAGTAAGACATCGTATTTCGTTTTCTCGAATTTGGACTGTTGCGGCCCTGTTTATCTTATTTTCGGCGTTTAGCAGCATATTTGGCAGCGAAAAATTGAGTTTTTATAGGTGAAAATTAGCCACAAGGGCCTCTTTACCAAGTATAATTTGTTTTTAGGACACACAACTGAAATAATTACTTTTAAGGACAAAATGCAAAATAATTAGTTTTTAAGGCCTAAAAACATATGAAATTATGTCCTTGAAAGTAATTGGACTTCTGACTTTGTCCTTTAAAGTAATTATTCTGCTGATTTTGGCATTGAAATTAATTTCTGTGGATGTGTGTCCCAGAAACTAATTAGACAGAAAAGTTCGTCCTTCTAGTGAATGCCCTTTTTTATAACTTGGTCATACGGCTGATGTCTATGTACTATTCTACTCGTCTCGTCGTGTTGATCTCTACGGTGTATTCATTCCTGTAATTTGTTGTCCAATACACGGCGAGAAAGACATTACAGTTTGTCTTATCGGTGATGTATTTGTGTCGTTTTGTTTTTTCTTTGTCTTTTCGAATTCCCAATCGTGTATCCTTTCTTTAATAAATTCTGAAACAACGTTTGGCCCTCCATATTTCATTGATTTTCATATATATTCTCGTGCCTTTTCATTTTTCCCTTCTCTGTTCATTCTAAAAAAAGAATAGGTAAGCTTTTTCGTTTCGTCCCTGTAGCTTCTGTCTTTCTCCTTCAAAATTTCTACCAGAGCTCTTTCCCATTTTTACCAAGCACACCTCCTCAAGCCCCAATAAATTCACCCCTTAACCTGAGTCAGACCCTAAAGCCCCCTTCATCAACCTGTCGGCCATTCAAACCGCCCAAGCGCCCAAGCCAGACCACTAGATCCATCACTGCCTTGCCTACCCACCCAAACGCGACGCCTTTGGCCACAGCCGCTCCCAAGTAGTTCCAGCTCCCTCCCTCAAAATCTCCTCTAGCCATGAACCTAAAACTTCCCCTGACCCACAGCAAAAGCCGAAGCATACCCGCGTTTTCCCCATGCCAAACCTGAAGAAACTCCAATGCCAGCACCCACCAGCCGAAGGCTACAGATCCCTATCATCGACCCTAAGCCTAACCCGAGTGTTCCCCCTTGAAACCTAGCGTCGAACCCATGCAAATCCCCTTTTGACCCGGATCAGTTTGTAGTGGTTTTATTTATATTTTTCTTTTGTTTCTGTGACCTTCTCTTGCTTTTCTAATTGTGACTAATTTTATTTGCATGAACCTTTCTTCTATTGTTTATTTGGAATATAGCAGTATTATATATATGTTGTGTGTGTGTATGTGTGTGTATCATATATTGATATATATGTTGTTGCTCTCTGACCTTGTTGCTACTGCATACATACATGTTATGGGTCGGCAAAAGTTATAGGCTTGTTCATTTGAATCTAAGCACATATCTGTAATGAATATATTGTATATGTATATAATTTTATCGACAAGAAGTTTATCCATTGCGTTTATATTTGTTGATAGAAGTAATATATGTTGTGTGTATCCATATATATATATATATATATATATATATATATATATATATATATATATGTTTGTGTGTGTTCCTTCAAATATTATAAAACATATGTATATATATCACACATATGTTTATATATGTTTATTGAATTATCATGTTAGTCAATTCTTTGCTTGTCGCAGATCGTTGACTTGTCGTGCCTAATTCATGTCCAAGTCTGTTGCATTGTTCTTCGTCGCAGTAGTTTTCCATTTCTTCTCTAGCCACAAAGATGAGAAATCACTCACGATTAATGTTCTTATGCTTAGTAAATTGATTTCATATGAAATAAAAATTTCAATAAGTTGTTAGATTAGAATTGTCAGTTATTTAATTGTTAATATAACATGTTGATAGTTTGTCCACTTATGTAAATTGACACCATTACATGTTGAATGATTATTGTATATAAATTGCTATTGATCATATATGCTAGTAATTGATATATTATTATATTTCATTTTATTATTTTCATTCTGCAAGTTTTCTTAGTTTTAGGAATCGCAATGGGTTGAAATGATACATACCCGAACATACTTTTAGATTTAGGAAAATCTTTATGGGTTAAAATGATAAATCCAAGCAATTTTCATTCATTTTTGAAGTTATGGGATCGCGGGTTGAAATTATATGAACCCGTAAATTTAAATTATTGCGGATTGAAATGATAAATATCAATATCACTTGACCATAGGATTCAAAATTATACACGAATACCGTCGGTATATTTTTGATAAAATGATTTCCAAGGTTTTGAAAGGAAATACATGAGTATTGATTTTGTAATATAATAAACATTTTCTTTTAATATTGTGAAATTGAGAATTTTAAAATTTTATGTTTTGGAAATTTTAAAATTAGATGTTTAGTTTAAATGTAATTTAAAAAAACTTACTTACAATTTTATTTTTTTAAATATAAATATTAAGATTTAAAATAGATATAAATAAAAGTTTTAATTTAATTTAATTTTTATAAAATCCATTTAATTTTTATTTATATATAATATATTTTTTAAGAAGTTTTATTTAAAATTTATATTTAAAATAGATTTTTATAACTTTAATAAATTAAAAGTTGGAAAGGTAAATTTAAATTAATTTGCAAATTAAATTTGGTTAATAATTGAATTTAAATAAGGATTTATTTGGAACTTACAGATTTTGAAATTTTAAAGGTATGATTTTATAATTTGATTTAATTAAAGGTGATTAAATGAATATTATCGAATTTAAATAAAATTAAAATTGAATATTTAATTTTGATTTAAATTTGTAATTTGAGATTTTATTTAAATATTTATAAAGTGATTTTTATAAGATGACTACGGTATGAAATAAACGTTTGGTTGTTAAAGAGACCGGGATCGGATATTGTCATACTCTCCGCTAATACCAAAAACCACTTTAACAACTGTGTAAGCGGTGGAGATTTCAGAATGAAGTAGGATGGTTTGGCGAACGATTTTATATGAAGTATTAACGTAGCCCTGACTCTCACGAGTCAGCTTGATTTGGATAAAACAGGAGCTATACTAAGGCCAAGTGAGGTCGCATTTCCGATCGGCCACATTTCTTCGAAACCATTCTATTACTTTGTGATTTGATTGGTGCACACCTTCGATTTGGGAGTGTGTCTCGAGGTGGGTGGTAGTAGCTACTATGCATTATCACCAGCTCGGTTCTGCAAAACGGTAGAATCCTACCCTATGCATTGGCTTGTGTGCCTTGTCACATGCCTTATCGCATCTTCTAGGAGTTTATTTTATACCGTACTTATAGAGTGCTCCATGAGTATCCCCTTAGTTTGGTGGGGCTTACAGTATCTGTATAGACAATAGGAATATATAACGTGTTAATGGGGATATGGGTAACGCCTTAATGCCATTTTGATATTTTACTTTACTGTAGACATTACATATGTAGCGTATTGTACTATGTATGTACATAGTTAATCGGATCCTTAAAGGATGGAATCCCAACATCCTTTAGGTTATTGCATTTCACTTGACATTTCACTTGAGTTTGATTTACCTTCATAAGATTGTTAATCCTGACTCAAGTGTTTTGTGTTTTTCTTTACGCTTAGATCGGCTTGAAACGAATATTATCTAACAAGAATAACGAAGAATATAGATTGGTCACAACACTCTTCGGGAGTCATTGAAGAGATAATAACGAAGAATATAGATTCAAAACGAATATTATCTAACAAAAACTCCAATCAACAGTAAAGTAAAAGAGTAGACAAGCGATTTATAGTGGTTCGGCGTGTTGCCTACGTCCACTGTGAAGTTTTCTGCAGGTTTATTGATTCTCTTTCAATGGTTACAAGTTGTTATAGCAATCAACAACATGTTACAACTGGAAATTCGAAATAGACAGCAAATATATGATATATGATGATGGAGATCTTGATCCGGCAGAGTCTAGGCGCTTGAGAGTCGAAAGATCCTTTTTCTGTTGGCTCTGGGGCTCTATTTATAGGCGTAGGATGCTGATATTTCGCTGAAAACTCGGGAGACCACTTCTGGCACGTGAGGGGGCCCACGCGCCCGGCCTCAGGAAATTTGGGCCCACTTTGGCATCGATTCAAACTACATTCGAATCAATCACAAAATCATCCAATCGAGATGAAATTTGGTGTGGACATTCTTCAACATGTATGCAAGCTTCTGTGAAAATTTTGTAGCATATGGATCAATAAATTGGGAGATATGATGGGTTCGAGATTACTTTCTTCGAGTGGATGTTCGGTTCGAAACCATCCCTTCGGATCGATAGTTTCGAACTGATGGCAGCACGTGTCTTCATGTTTGACGTGGAGCGTACACTTCGCTTAGATCCGGTCTTCACTCCGAGTTGACCGCTTCGACTCCATGTACCTCGACGCATTCGAACCGATGGATGACACATCATTGTGGCTAGTTGACCCAGTGGATTCGAACGAAGCTTCAATGATGGGTTCGAACAAGGCTTCATGGATGGGTTCGAACAAGGCTTCATGGATGGGTTCGAATAACTGATGCTTGGTGGACTCGAACTCGCGTTCCTCTAATGGATACGAGCTTTGTGACTTATCCATGGATACAAGGTCCATCAACATGAACCCGATGGATTCGAAGGCGATGGAGTCAAACCGAAGGCGCTTTGATGGGTTCGAAGTCGATCGATACGAAGGTGATCAGTTCGAACGATTGATCGGTGATGGGTTCGAAACCTAGGTCTTCCCCTTCAAATTGAATCGATCATAACTCGAGCGTATGAACTCGGATTGACTTGAAATTTGAGATGCTGACTTCTATGATCTTTCTTGTCGTGTCCTATCAATTGTAGCTCAATCTGGACTCGGACAAAATTCAGCGATATCCATAGCGAAACGAAGTATGATCAATCTCTGATACGAACTGTTCTCCGTTTTCGATCGATCTTTTGGTATCGCGGCTTTGCCAAAAAGCGGGATAACATTTTGCCCCCCAAAGTACGTCTTGTGGGAACATGACGTGCTTTGAATAGCTGCAGTTTCTCTCTGAACAATCATTGCTCTCTTTTTTGTCGAGACTCGTACTTCGTATTGCTGTAACCTTGCATTGATATGATTGATTGCTGTATAATAGCACTTAGCCATTGGCTATTGCATTTGTAACAAGATGAGTATTCGATCCCTGTAAATGTTTAAAATCGAATGTTAGTTCGACATGTATGCACATATGTAGCTTGACCCTTATTAACGTCATGCGTCCATGATTTGTTGTAAGTTTGGTTTGCTATCGAATTTCGCATCGATTCTCTCATGAACCGATTTGGAAACTTAAGTCGAGACAACGCATGATGGTTGTTCTGAAAAGTCCCTTCGTATCGATCCTCTCCTGAACCGATATAGAAGGTCGAAGGAAACAATTTTGGGTTGCGCGAATGTAATACTTCGAACCGATGTATTGGAACATTGATGGATTCGAAATCTACATTCGTATGGATGGAGTACGCTTATGTTATGATGGGTGCGAATCTGACATTCGAACCGATGGCTTGGACGAGTATGAAACGTTCATTCATACCGATGAGAAAGAATGGATACGAAATAGTAGTTCGCATCGATAGGAAATGATGGATACGAAACAGTCGTTCGTATCGATAGGTTGTGATGGATACGAAATCTCTGTTCGTATCGGTCAGTTGTGGATGGAGTTGTGGGTTTGCTGATGTGAACAGGGTTTTCGAATCAATGTGCCCACTGTTTGTTTTGCATTGATGCGACTCGATGTTTTGCCGTGTGCTTCGTATCGATGAAATATGATGTTAACTTCGAACCCACAAGGCATTAGGCAAATGGTTTCGAATGGAGATTTCGAACCGATCCACGCTTTGACCGGTTGCGACCGGTCAAGTTTACCGGAAGGGAAATCGTCTCGGTCAGTCTCAAAGCTCCATATAAATAGCAGTTGGCTTGCCACTTTTTCACTTTTACTTTTTTACTCTTGCCTTGCGTTTACTGCATTCTGCATCGTCTCGAAGCTTCATAGAAGAAGGCACTGTGTTACGTATTCGAACCATTCAAGATCCAAGTCTTTAATTCTTCGAATCCATCACTCAAATTAGGTAATTAGCCTCGAATCCAAACGGCAAGGTTATTTCGAACCTATCTCTTCTTCATCGGTTGTCCACTCTGGTGATTGCAAAAGAAGATCTGGTTTGGGGAAAGCTTCGAATCGGTGCGTGGATTCGAGTTCGAATCGATGATGGCAGCGTCTTTTTCCTTGGATTTCACATCGATCCCTGGAATGACTTTATGGGGGTGGCGCAGTTCGCACCGATTGACTACCCTTGATGGGCCTATTCGAATCGATGGATTCGAATCCATCAGCTATCAGTTCGAAGTTCTCAACTTTACATCGATACAGAGGGTATCGATTCGAACTTGGTCGATGTTAAGTTGAGGGTTTCCTTATTGGTTCGAACCAGTTAACCAAGGATCGATTCGAAGTCATCCTTCATTTATCGATTCGAACTTGACACCTGATCATCGACTCGAAATGCGCCTTTCTGCATCGATTCAAAGTGATGTTAGGATGGGTTCGAATGAGTTCCCTGTGATCGGTTCGAACCCTCCATGATGGATACCAAAGTTTGACATTCTCTAAGCATAATTCCGACGAGCTTCATCCTTGCATATTTGGACTTGATAATCACACTGCATACTTGACCACCTTTCGAAGCTCGTCGATGGAACCATAACAACTTCTATCCAAGTCAAATTCCATCATACAAACGGTTTAGCGATGACGGTCAGCGATGACGGTCATTATAACTGGGCTCCGTAGCTTTGTCGTTTGCATATTTCCTTTAACTCTGTGACACTTATTCAAGTATGCATGGCACTGCACAACATACATTCATACACTTTACACTGGGGGAACGCACGGGTCCTTTGTCATCTAACGATGGTTTCTCATGAGTTAGCTAGTCATGGAACCTTCAAGTTCGCGTCAGCCGAAGGTTCAAAGAACAGTCACTCCGAGACTAGAGGTTCCGGATATTGAACCTGAGATCATCGGTCCAGCCCCGGACGAATTCTCCAATGCGTCTTTTATTGCCAACCCATCGGATTCCGTTCAATCCAATATTTCTGAAGATATGTTGGGGAGAATATGCTTGAGGCACGGCCTGTCGTTGGATGACGTGTTATTGTCGGGGCCAAACGATAGACCATATAATCCGCCGAAAGGATATACAGCATTCAATCGCCACGCGTGCGCGGCCGGGATGCTTCCTCCATTCAACGAGTATATAAGGGAAGTGTTGTCTTTTTTGAGGAACGCTCCATCTCAACTACACCCGAACGGATATGCTTCCATGAACAGCTTGTTCATCGTCTTCATGGAGTACCTTCATAGGCCACCGATCCCGACCGAGATCAGATATCTATTTAATTTCAAGACCCGAGGTGATTACCCTTCCTTCACATTCTAGAAGCAGTGAGGAATTACCAAGTGGTCACTGGGTCCTGAACCAGATTGAGTTACTACAGGACGGAATTGTTCTATGTCAGATGTCCTCCGGGGTTTTCCCGGCGGTGGTTATTCAGACATGAGTGTAACTGAGTTATCAAGTAATTATTAAGGCGATTGCAGTCAAAGTGAAACTTATGTTTTTTCTTTTTACAGCAACGATCCAGCAACCTGAGGGCGAACACTTTAAGGAGATGGTGCGAGTACTTCGAGAAGTCCCGAGTGAAGATAGAGATATCGAGTCGCTTTTGACCGATAGGAATCTCCGGACTTGCGGGTTGATTGAACAAGGGCAGAGCATAAAGTTTGACGGGGCATTAAGGACCGTTTCGAAGAAGCGAGTCAAGCACAAGAAGCCCAAAGTTATTATAGCCGAGGGGGTTGATTCTGAAAGAACTCATACTGACGACGAGCCGCTGTTGGAGCCTACCGACGTGGTTCAGGATGTCGTAGAGCAAAGAAAAGGCAAGGCAGCCGTCGTCACATCAACTAAGAAGGGGAGGTGGAAATCGGTTTTCACGGCCCGATCCTCTCCCGGAGTTAGAATTTCGGAGATGTCTCGTCCGGGAACTAAAAGTCTTTATGAAGGACTCGCCGATATTCCAATTCTGGACGATGTGTCCCTGCAGCATGATGCCGGATTGGAAGAACTTTCAGAAACTTTAGCTTTGAGCGAGTCTTTTGCCACTGGTGTGGCAGACACATTCGGTTGGTCGGGGGGTTGCACATTCATACATATTTCATAACACTGCATAACCTTTGACTGTAAACTACATGTATCGAAGGGTGATTAATCCTACTTTATTTTGCTCTGCAGATACCATGTCCGGACGAGGTTCGATGTTAGGGAGTCTCCGACACGCGCGCAAGTCTTCATATCATGGGTCGTGTAGACGGGAAGGGGACAGAGATTACGACCAGGGACGCACTGGGTACTCTGGTCAAGAGAGATATGACACAGATAGAGGCTATAAGCGTCGGTCTCGATCGCGTACTCCTCCTCCTTCCAGGGATCCCATACAACCTCATGTTCATGTCTCTCGTCCCTCTGAATCTTCACATTACATGTCGGCCCCTCAATCTTCTAGGCATGGATCCCGCCATTCTAGGGGCGAAACTATTACTGGTGCCGTTACAGAACAGCCCCCCGTGGAAATTTCAGGGGAAGGAGCAATCAGGCTTGCTCAGCTAAAGAAGGATTTTCCAAACATTTGTTTCGACAACTATATATTTCCTCCACATTTAAAGAAGATCCTGGAGGAAGCTGAGCAGTTAGTACATGACTAGTACACGATTTTTATGCTCAGTACAAAGCGTGGTCGAAAGCGGCGGAGAAAGCGTCAGCATTGGCCTTTGAGCGTGGGGCCACCATCGAGAGGTTGCAGGCTGAGTTAGCTCAGAAGAGCCGTATTATTGAGGTGCTAAACACTGAAGCCGAATCCTCTCGTAAATCTGAAATGGAGGCTATCAAAAAAGCCGACGAAGCCCAAGCAACTATAGATAGGATGAAACGTGAACATTATGCCATGGTAGAGGATATGGGCCATCGAAACACTATGGTTACTGCCGAGAGGGACGCAGCCCTGAAGGAGCTAAACGAGCTTAAGTCCAAATTTGCTGAAATAGCCAAGGATAGGGATGACGCGAACAACGCTTCCCAAGAGGCATGTGAGCAAGCCGTGGTGCTTCGGACTGAGCGGGATGCGGCAGTAGCCAAGGTCCAGGCGGTCGAGACGGTGGTTGAGGAGAAAGTTCAACAAGCGGATGCCAGGATGGAGGCCGATATAGAAGATTTGCTCATCACTTACAATGCCAATGTGTTGAGACACAGAAATTTGGCCTGGCTCCAAGATTACCCGGTACACCTCCGCAGCGCTTGGGGTCGATAGGTTGAGGAAGAAGAGGAAGCGCATCCGGATGAATCGGTCAACCGATTCGAACTCGAAAACCGGTTGCTGACAGACGATGAGAAGAAGATCCTCCATGACGCTATTATTGCTCATGAGAAGGAAATGATTGGTGGCCGGTCTCTGGAGGTTGGAGTGGGATCAGGTGTTGATCATCACGCCACCGTTCTTGAATTCGCCGCTCCACCTCCGTTAGAGCCTGTATCTACGGTCGATTCCCAATCCGTTCCAGTTTACGATCCAGAACAGCCACGGCTATCTCCTATTTAGGAGCATACTTCTGAGGCCGCTCAGCCGTCCGCAAGCCATACTGAGGAAGGTACTCCGAATATATCTCAAGTGTGTTTTCATTAGAGCGTTTGTTTTGAAGCGGTTATTAGTAACTTCTTCTTATCTTTGCTTAGTGATTGGAGTTGCGCCGATTGCCGCGACCCAAGAATCAAGTGAAAGGAGTAAAGCCATCATTACTGAGACTACTGTCGTAACAGCAGTATCAACTGAGGCGGCGCAGGAGAGCGGATTATCTCTTGATGAACAAATGGTGAGCGAGTTGCTCGGTGTGCAGGGTGGCTTCTCCACAGACCTGCCGTTCATCATTAGTGACCTCCCGCCAGCCTCGAGCTCTTCAATGCAGACTGCGGATGCCCCCAGCCAAGCCCAAACGACTCGTGGCGAGGAAATTCTGGCCGAGATCAACGCCGAAATAGAGGCTGTGGGGCAAAGTGGTAGTATTGGTGGCAGCACGGCGGCGCATAGCTCAGCACCTGTAGGGATAGTGTCATCGGGTGACACTATCCCATCTTTCGTTACGGATCCAGTCCCTCCTACTCCTCCGGTCGAAAGCCTTCACGTGGATTCGAGCTCTGAGGAGGAAATTGACATTATGACCCCAGCCGAGGAGTAGCCACCGGAGAGGAAGTACTCCAAACGAAGGATCTCTATCTCCAGCGAGTCCAAAGATGAACCGCTGATAAGGAGATCCAAAAAGAAGAAGTAGATGGGCCGTTTAAGCAGATTTTTTGGTAGATAGGTCGTGTATAGATGCAGGTTCGGCCCCTGCAAGTAGAAATTCTTTTTTTGGAAGAACTTTTTTGCATGTAAGTTCTTGTCTCCAGTTAGTTGAAATAAAATTTAATTTCTTTGTTTCAATTCTCATTTATTTTGTGCTCAAGTGTTTGTGGTGTTTTGTTTTCATTCCGGTGTACTTGTGGTGTTTTTACTGTCAAGTAGAGTTCGTTTTTTTGCCAAGTCTGAGAATCTTGGTTGCAAGTTGTGATCGATGAATAATTGAACTTCAGACGTTGTATCACTTTGGTTAGTGATTAACACTTAGCTTTTTTGCCCCCCAGTTTTGGGGAACAGCACTTGTATTTTTGGTGGTTGATCGCACTTGTTGCAAATCTTAAGCACACGTCCGCATTCTGGGGACTTAGGATAATTTGAGATCGATAACTTGGTTTGCACTTCCAGGAATTTGAGAGTTATCGATGTTTGTAATGCGGTTCGAGGTCCGGGAACCTGGAATTGATGTTTATATTCCACTTCACACTCTGAGAACTTGGAGTTAGTATTGATACTTCAGTTCACACTCCGGGAACTTTGACTTGGTATTTGTGCCCCAATTCACACCCCGGGAATTCGGAGATAGCATGTATGTTTGGGTTCACGCTTCGGGAACCTGTAATTTATGTTTATACTCCATTCACGTTTTGCGAAGTTGGAGTTCGCAAAGATGCCTCGGTTCGTGCTCCGGGAACCTGTAATCCATATTCATACTCCAATTCACGTCCTAGGAAGTCGGAGTTGGCCGCTGGATGGTCAGTCACATCTATGTGGGCTTTTTAGGAGTCCGTTCACACTCTGGGAAGGATGGATTCGACGTTTATACTCCAATTCATGCTCTAGGAAGTTGGAGTCCGTTCGCACTTCGAGAACGACTTGTTGAATGTTTATACTCCAATTCACACTCTACGATGTTGGAATCCGTTCGCACTCCGGGAACGAATTGTTGAATGTTTATACTCCAATTCACACTCTGGAAAGTTGGAGTCCGTTCGCGCTCTGGGAACGAGTTATTGAATGTTTATACTCCAATTCACGCTGTGGGAAGTTGGAGTCCGTTCGCACTCTGGGAACGAGTTTTTGAATGTTTATACTCCAATTCACACTCTGGGAAGTTGGAGATCGTTCGCGCTCTGGGAACGAGTTATTGAATGTTTATACTCCAACTCTCACTCTGGGAAGTTGGAGTTCGTTCGCACTCCGGGATCGAATTGTTGAATGTTTATACTCCAATTCGCACTCTGGGAAGTTGGAGTCCGTTCGCACTCTAGGAACGAATTGTTGAATGTTTATACTCCAATTCACACTCTGGGAAGTTGGAGTCCGTTCGCGCTCTAGGAACGAGTTATTGAATGTTTATGCTCCAATTCACGCTCTGGGAAGTTGGAGTCCGTTCGCGCTCTGGGAACGAGTTGTTGAATGTTTATACTCCAACTCACACTTTGGGAAGTTGGAGTTCGTTCGCACTCCGGGAACGAATTGTTGAATGTTTATACTCCAATTCACACACTGGGAAGTTGGAGTCCGTTTGCACTCCGAGAATGAATTGTTGAATGTTTATACTCCAATTCACACTCTGGGAAGTTGGAGTCCGTTCGCACTCCGGGAACGAATTGTTGAATGTTTATACTCCAACTCACACTCTGGGAAGTTGGAGTCCGTTCGTGCTCTGGGAACGAGTTATTGAATGTTTATACTCCAATTCACGCTCTGGGAAGTTGGAGTCCGTTCACGCTCTGGGAACGAGTTATTGGTAGGATTGTCGTGTGTTGGTCCAATTCAGCCTTTGATGTGTTGGCTTGCCCCCGAGCCGGGGTTTCACTTAGTGAGTGGCCGGTCGTATCATAGTCACTCACTATTTGAATAAATTCCATTGTTTGATGGAACTTAGCTCTTCGTGTGTCGTGATTGTTGAATTTCGTATTCGGTGAACCACGGCTCTAGCTTGAAGAGCTAGTATTTTATTGCTGAAATAAGAAAATATGGCAAAGTCAGTGCCTCATTACAAATTCAAATTTCAGACTGTAAAGGAAACTACAAAGCATTCATAGATTGAATGAGCCTGTCATGTGTGACAGTGACGAGGATCTTCGTCGTTCCAGGCTCCTGAGTAAGTAGGTCTGCCACTGATGGTGTTTATCACCAATCTTTCACGGGGACAAGTCGAGTCCTCCTGTCTCGGTCGATTGGGTTCATTGTTTTGATTTGATGGGCCCGCTTCTTTGGGCTGCGGTGTCCGCACAAACTGTTCCAGCTTCCTTTCTCTGATCAATTTTTCAAGGAGATCTTGTAAGTGACGACACTCGTTCGTATTGTGCCCGTAGTTTTCATGGAACCTGCAAAACTTTCCCGTCTGGATTTGTCTCTCTGACAACGGTCTTGGTGCATGTTTTTGATATTGAATTGTGTCACAGGTTTGTAAGTACAAGTCCTCTAGTGATGTATTCAGAGGAGTGTAACTGTCAAACATTAGATTCTTGCGCTGCGGGCCACGATTTTGATCTTGTTTTTTAGTTTGATTCACGCTCTCTCTTTGCCGAGCTTGTTTGTTTTTAACGTTCAACTGAACTTTTCCGGAGCTCTCGCCGGATTGTTTGATTGCAACATTACTTTGGATCCCTTCCGTACTCGGTCCTGCATCAGTTTTCATCCTAGACTGTTTCACATCTTCCCGTCTCAGGAATTGAGCCGCCTTGGCGTGGAAACGGTCTAATGATGCAGGTGGTTTTCCAGCTAGCCAATTGCCAAATTCAGAATCGGGGTCGATCCCCTTAGTCAACGCCATAAGGATGGAGTTATCGTTTGGATTACTAATCTCCGCACATGCAGTATGGAATCTCTCTAAGTAGCGTCTGAGCGTTTTCCTAGGAGCTTGAGTGACGCTAGACAGAGTGTTGACATCTTTGGGCCTTGCGACGTGCATGCGGAATTGCTCAACGAATTTTGTGGCTAACTGATCGAATGAAGAGATGGATCGAGGTGGCAATCGAGTGAACCACATGGTAGCGATGCCCCCCAAGGATATGGGGAAACTACGACACTTCACTGCATCGTCGGCTCTGGCAGCGGTCATCGACCATTCATATTTCAGAATATGTTGGTTGGGGTCGGAGTTTCCTTCATATATGGGTAGAGTTGGCATCCTGAATCGCCGTGGGGGTTCAGCAGTAAGAACATCGTCCGTAAAGGGAGTGTGACTTCGGGAAACTCCCCAATCGTCGTTTGTGAATCCTTGACTCTCATGGATCATCTGACCTATCATAGTTGACAAATCCGGCATCTGCGTGTTTTGTGCGGCCTGCACCGGAGTATGATCGCGTTCCATTCTTCGGGGTTGGACTGGATATTGTCGACGGTCCGAGTCTTGCCTTCGTGGCTCATAGTCTTCCGGGACGTATGGATTAGGAGTACGTCCGTGTTGGTGACGGTCCAGGTCGGACTGATCTTGGGCGTCAATTCCTGGTTCAGCCGCAATGTTAGTGGTGCGGTATTCTGCGGTGTGATGAGGAACGACACCCCCTCGGGAGGAGGGTCCGGTTTGGAAACTGGTTGATGGACCGACTCTCTGTTTTCCAATGGCTATTGTCGGTTGATTTCCAACGGGTGGCATACGACTCCTATCTAGCCGGGGTCGTGGAGGCCGATTATGATAATCAGAAGATGAAGAACTTTCGTTGGAGGAGCGAGAAGCATGGTCTCTCGTGGATCTCTTTCGTTTCCGGCGATCCAGCTTGTTGACTAGCTCAGCGTTAGCGCGTAGCTGTTCTTCTAGTTGTTGTCGACTCTGGGTTAGCTCTTGGAGTAGCAACTGCAACTCTTGTCGAGTAACCGGACCGGACGGTTCAGAGTGCCCAGTAGCATCCTGATTAGATGGAGGTGGGGGCACAGGATTCTGTCTATCCTGTTCTTCTTGATTGACAGCGTTTGAGGTGGTTCTTGTGCTAACCATCTTGAGAGTTGAATTCCTTTCCTAGACTTTATGCAAATCTGAATAGAAGGGAAGGAAGTTGGATTTAATGATCTGGATCTCTCTTTTAGATTAATTCAATCTGATATCGAAAGTAGATCCAACGAACGGGAGAAAAACTAGGTTCGTTCTCAGTGAAAGCACCAAAGTGTTTGCACCAAAATTGGTCACAACACTCTTCAGGAGTCGTTGAAGAGATAATAACAAAGAATATAGATTCAAAACGAATGTTATCTAACAAAAACTCCAATCAACAGTAAAGTAAAAGAGTAGACAAGCGATTTATAGTGGTTCGGCGTGTTGCCTACGTCTACTGTGAAGTTTTCTACAGCTTTATTGATTCTCTTTCAATGATTACAAGTTGTTATAGCAATCAGCAGCATGTTACAACTGGAAATTCGAAATAGACAGCAAATATATGATATAGGATGATGGAGATCTTGATCCGGCAGAGTCTAGGCGCGTGAGAGTCGAAAGATCCTTTTTCTGTTGGCTCTGGGGCTCTATTTATAGGCGTAGGATGCTGATATTTCGCTGAAAACTTAGGAGACCACTTCTGGCACGTGAGGGGGCCCACGCTCCCAGTCTTAGGAAATTTGGGCCCACTTTGGCATCGATTCGAACTACATTCGAATCGATCATAAAATCATCCAATCGAGGTGAAATTTGGTGTGGACATTCTTCAACGTGTATGCAAGCTTCTGTGAAAATTTAGTAGCATTTGGATCAATAGATTGGGAGATATGATGGGTTCGAGATTACTTTCTTCGAGTGGATGTTCGGTTCGAACCATCCCTTCGAATCGATGGTTTCGAACCGATGGCGGCACGTGTCTTCATGTTTGACGTGGAGCGTACACTTCGCTTCGATCCGGTCTTCACTCCGAGTTGACCGCTTCGACTCCATGTACCTCGGCGCATTCGAACCAATGGATGACACGTCACCGTGGGTAGTTGACCCAGTGGATTCGAATGAAGCTTCAATGATGGGTTCGAACAAGGCTTTATGGATGGGTTCGAACAAGGCTTCATGGATGGGTTCGAACAACTGATGCTTGGTGGACTCGAACTCGCGTTCCTCTGATGGATACGAGCTTTGTGACTTCTCCATGGATACGAGGTCCATCAACACGAACCCGATGGATTCGAAGGCGATGGAGTCGAACCCGAGGCGCTTTGATGGGTTCGAAGTCGATCGATACGAAGGTGATCGGTTCGAACGATTGATCAGTGATGGGTTCGAAACCTAGGTCTTCCCCTTCAAATTGAATCGATAATAACTCGAGCGTATGAACTCGGATTGACTTGAAATTTGAGATGCTGACTTCTATGATCTTTCTTGTCGTGTCCTATCAATTGTAGCTCAATCTGGACTCGGATAAAATTCAGCGATATCCATAGCGAAACGAAGTATGATCAATCTCTGATACGAACTGTTCTCCGTTTTCGATCGATCTTTTGGTATCGCGGCTTTGCCAAAAAGCGGGATAACAGGATACATGTCCACCGAAATTAATTTCAAGGCCAAAGTCGACAGAATAATTATTTTTAAGGACAAAGTTAGCAGTTCAATTACTTTCGAGTACATAATTTCATAGGTTTCTAGGCCTTAGAAACTAGTTATTTTGAATTTTGTCCTTAAAAGTAATTATTTCAGTTGTATGTCCTGGAAACTAATTGCATTTGCTAAAGAGGCCCTTGTGGCTAATTTCCACTTTTCTTTTTGTATTAGAGACTCTTATGTATCCGAGACTTCTATTGTATTTTGTTTTGGACTATTTTATTTCTGTAGTAGCTTCATGAACTACTATTTATTTATTCCGCTGCTTGTTATTGTAAAACTCCATGTCTGTGATTTTGTGATTATTTATTTACTATATATGCTAAGTTATGCCTAATATATACACACACATTAGCAATCTATTGTTTTTGGTAATTCAAGTCTAACATGTGCGGACTATTGTCGATTTGAATGGTTCAAAATAGCTGGTTGTTACATCTCCCATGTTGTTTCATGCCACCGCTCTCTCTCCTTTACTGTCTATAATATCAGCCACGTTCAAGATGCAATTTCCAATAGCACCCAAGATGCACCTAAAAAATGGTCAGCGCTATTAAAAGCTTTCCTCAAGAATGCTGGAGCTTACTCTCCTAAGCAGTTTGATATAGAATACAATGGCACTGCAATTCAGTAGCCGTAGGAAGTAATTAATGAAGGTATAAGCTTTTGGAATAATTATTTAGTTGGTTTTTTTTCTTGGTGAGAAGTTAAGCTACATGGCTGTTGTTACTTTCATAAAAAAATGTGGAAGTTGAAAGGTGATCTTGATGTTAAGTCAGATGGTTCAAACTACATTTCAAGTTTAGTTGTGATGTGCGCAAAAATAAGATTTTGCACTCCGACCCTATCTTTATTAGGGAACAAACATTCATGATAACCACATGGAAACCAGCTTTTGAAGCTGTCCAGACTCAAGTTAAGAGTCTTCCCGTACAGGTGCAATTTTACAACATTCTGCACATCACGTGGACTCTCCTTGGTATTAACTGGCTTGCTTGTCATATTGGAAATTTAGCCTGTTTCAATGAGGTAATGGAGAAACAACAGTGACTTGAGTCTGCCAAGTGTTTAACTAAAACTTCAACTAGTAAAGTGTTGCCTGACTATACTAGTGTTGGGGAAGGCAACTGTCATCGAGTGCAGGTAGAATACGCGTGGAAGCCGTTAATATGTACCCACTGTAAAAAAATTGGTCATGATATAATGAAATGCATATTGTGTGAAAAGTAAAACAACAGTCTTATCAGGGAGCGCTGGCAAAAAAAGATGTTTCTCAGCAAAAGGAACCCATCCTATCTAAAAAGCCAACCATGAGCTTGCCTTCAAATCAAAATAAGCCACGTGGCCCCTTAAAATATTGGCACAAGAAAAACCGACGTCGCATGCAAACTGTTTCAATAGAGAAAGTCATGCAATCTCAAGACCTCTCTATTAATACTGCAATAACTCATGTGCATGAAAATAATATATCTCATGTTCAAGGTTTTAGCTCAAGCTGTGCAAATGAAGAATTAGAATTGTATAGATGATAACAGATTTGCAATACATGAACAACTTGAAGACGGAGAGATAGACTTCAGCAATGCAAGCATGGCTCCTAACCAAGATCAAATTACAAAGCATAGTGAACATGTACACATTCATCCACAACCTGATATATCTGATATTGCAATACAAGAAAATACATGCACAACCAACTCCAAAGCTACCAAGACAATAATCAACATCCCATTGTATGCAGTTGGAATTCAACAAACCATATTTTCGTACTCAAATCTTTATGTAGAATCTCAATCAGCACTCACTGAACCTTTCCCTCAACCAACTGATGCAGGGTATCAAAGGGAAGAGGTAGGAAATCTCACCTGTAGGTAGTTCACCGACCTAACTCTGCCTCTACGCGACCTTCACCAAACCCGCGACTCAACTTCACCAACACAGCGACCAAACTCCATCCCTCCTACGTCGCTACGCGACTCAATTCCACCAACACCGCGACCTAACACCGTACCTCAAGTCGCGAACGACCTATCGCATCACTAAGTCGTTAGCCCCTTGCGAGTTCCCTGCTCTGAGTCGCACTGCCAACTCCTATAAATCAAATTCCGACCTAATCGCGAGCGAGCAAGGTGAAGTCGCGTGAGCGAGTTTCAGTAGGTCGCTGATGACTTGTTTTAGGTCGTTGAAGTTTTGTAAATCGCGAGTTCATTAAGACGCCATTGCTCCATTTTTAAGTCGCGAGGCTTTGTACCGTTTGCTTGCTTAAGTCGCAGAGATGAGGAAGTACTTCCACCTTATGTCACATGCAATATGTCGCTGCCAAGTTTATTGAGTCGCGAGCGAGTTATTTTAAGTCGCGTGAAGCATTTTAGGTCGTGTGTGTTGTTCGTAAGTCGTTGTACTGTTTGTATTTCATTTTTTTTAAGTCCCTGTGTTTGTTGTACCACTGTGTAAAGTCTTATGTGTTGTAATCTCCTATAAATAGGGGTTGTGTCATTTGTAAAAGGTTGTTGAAAATTGAATAAAATTTTGTTTGTGAAGCTTTGTGCCTCCATTAAATTGGTAGTCGAGTGTTAACTGCTATCTCCACTTCGGCATTCGAGTGCGCTCGAATCAATGAACGTTGAAGCCAATTCACGGAATCAAGTGCGCTTGATCAACGCTCAAAGAATTGTAGATCTTTCTTCACGGAATCGTGCGCGATCAACGTGTCGAAGATTGCTAAAATTCGGTATCTTCGTGATCAATGGATTTGGGCCTTCCGGTATTCTTAAACCCATCGATTCTTCGTCGATTCACCGATTATTTCCGCTAATCGTGTGAGATCCTGAACGGATTCGATTTACATCATCGAATTCGCTTCCCACGCTGCGTCAGTTTGGTATCAGAGCTAGATCGCAAGGAGTTTGCATCATTTGGAGACTTGGGTTTCGAGAATTTGAAGTTTGGAGATCGGATTTGCAAATTGTTGAGAAGTTTGGTGTTCATCGAGAAGTTGCAACAAGTTGGGAATTTCGATCCATCTCACTTAGGATCAAAGTCCGGAAAGTGTTTGGAATTTATTTTTGAGTTTGTTTGAAGTTCAATCATGCCTCCAAGACGAGCTCAACGTCATCGTAACATTATTGCTTTGTATGGAAGAGAAGATGCCGATGAAATGGAGCAACGAATCAACGAGAGTTTCACTGAAAAGTTGAATGAAGGAATTGGTCGATTAGAGAGAATGATGATTGAAATGAATCAAAGTAGAAGAAGAGTTTCACCTGAATCGAACCATGGGGGAAGTAGAGCTTCGATACATTCAGATCGGGAGAGAAGAGAAGATCAAGATCATAGAAGTGTTGATAATCGTGATAGGAATGTTGATCGAAGGAGTGGTAGTAGAGATGTTGGAGGTCGTGATCGACATCGATATACTTCAGATTTTGATGAGGAGTTTGATGGTGATAGAGGAAGTGTTCATTATCGAAATAGAGCTCAAACACGACGTCAGTATCGAGATGTAGAGGATGATCGTAGATGGGAATCGGGAATGAAGATGGAGATTCCAGAGTTCAAGGGTGGAATGGTTGTAGAAGAATTCTTGGACTGGTTGTCTAATGTTGAGGAGATATTTGATTTCAAGGAGGTTTCGAAAGACCATCGAGTGAAGTTGGTTGCTACTAGGTTGAGAGGGAGAGCTATGGCATGGTGGCAGCAAACCAAACTTACACGAAAATGGATGGGGAAGTCGAAGGTTGTGGATTGGGAAAAAATGAAGAAATTGATGAAAGCTACATTTTTACCTTACAATTATCAATCACTCATGTATAAGAGGTTGCAGAATTTGAGGCAAGGGACGAAGAATGTTAATGATTATGCTGACGAGTTTTATCAACTGATTGCTCGAAATGACATTATGGAGACAGAGGAACAGTTGACTGCTAGGTTTGTTGGAGGTTTGCGAATGCAGATTCAGGATATGGTTAATATGTTTGATCCGAGATCTGTGGCGGAAGCGCACCAGAAAGCGATAGCTTGGGAGAAGCAAGGAAGACGAGGAGGTGGTGTGTTTACCAGTTCCAATATTCAAAGCAAAGGTGTCAGTGGGAGTTCCAATGTTTCTAAAGCCGTCAGTAAACCAGTTGTGAAGGAGGTTGAGAAGGCAAAGGTCAACAACAATTTTAAATATTATAATTGCCAAGAAGTGGGTCATAAGAGCAACGAATGTCCAAAACCAAAGAAGAGAACGATGATTGCTGAAGTTGAAAGTGAGGATGCTGTTGAAGATGAAGATAGTCCAGTTGAGGAGAATGAACAGGATATCGCGTCAGGAGATGAAGGGTGTAATCTAATGATGAGAAGGTCTTGTTTAACACCCAAACAAGAGGATGAGGCTAGTTGGTTGAGGAGCAACATTTTTCAATCTACATGCACTATTCTGGGAAAAGTTTGTAAGTTGATGTACGAAGTTGTGACAATATTATTTCTACTGAAGCTGTGAGGAAGCTGAAGTTGAAGACGGAGAAACACCCTAATCCTTACAAGTTAGCGTGGCTGAGAAAAGGAGGAGAGGTGAAGATGGATAGGCGAGTTCGAGTTTCATTTTCTATTGGGAAGAAATATAAAGATAAGATTTGGTGTGATGTAGTTGAGATGGATGTTTGTCATTTGCTTTTGGGAAGACCATGGCAGTATGATCGAGCAGTGCAGCATGACGGTCGAACCAATAGCTACAGTTTTATGTTTGAAGGCGTTAAGAGTATTTTAGTTCCAAAGAAGAGACAACAGGAAGAGAGTAAATCTGAGGAGATTGAGGAGCTGAAAACTTTATTGACTTTGAAAGAATTTGTTGAAGAAGTAGAGAAGAGTCCCGAAGTGTTTTGTTGATCGGACATGAAGCTACTGAATCAGTTGAAGTTCCAGAGGAAGTGAAACCGGTATTGGAAGAATTCAGTGATGTGTTTCCGGAGGAGTTGCCAAAGGAATTACCATCGTTGAGGGATATTCAGCATCAAATTGATCTTGTGCCAGGGTCAGTGTTAACTCACAGGCCACATTACAGGATGAGTCCAAAGGAGCATGAAGAACTGAGAAGGCAGGTGGAGGAGTTGTTAGAACAAGGGCGTGTCCAGGAGAGTTTGAGTCCATTTGCCGTTCCAGCTTTATTGGTACCGAAGAAGGATGGAACGTGGAGGATGTGTACGGACAGTCGGGCACTAAACAGATCACTGTGAGATACAGATTTCCTATGCCGAGGTTTGATGATTTGATTGATCAGTTGAGTGGGGCTGTTGTGTTTTCCAAGATTGACTTGAAGAGTGGATACCATCAAATTCGAATTCGACCGGGTGATGAGTGGAAGACTGCTTTTAAAACCAGAGAGGGTTTGTACGAATGGTTGGTTATGCCATTTGGTTTGTCAAATGCTCCTAATACTTTCACGAGAGTGATGAACCAGATTTTTAGACCATTTGTTGGGAAGTTCGTGGTTGTTTACTTTGATGATATTTTGATTTATAGTGGGAGTACGGAAGAACACATCCAGCATTTGCGAGAAGTATTGTTGATTCTACGACAAGAGCAGTTTTATGCAGCAACAAAGAAGTGTGTGTTTATGACGGACAGTGTTTTATTTCTGGGGTATGTTCTGTCAAAGGAAGGTATTCAAGTGGATGAAAATAAAGTGGAAGCTGTCAGGAGTTGACCACAACCGAAGACAATTACTGAAGTGCGAAGTTTTCATGGCTTGGTGTCTTTTTATCGAAGATTCATTCCACACTTTAGCAGTGTGATGGCACCAGTAACCGATTGCATGAAAGGAAAGAAGTTTGTATGGTCAGAGGAAGCAGGAGTTGGTTTTGAGAAGATCAAGTTACTTTTGACGATAGCACCAATTCTGGTACTACCGAATTTTCAGTTGTTGTTTGAATTGCATACTGATGCTTCGAAAGTGGGAATTGGTGGAGCATTGAGCCAGAATGGAAGACCAATTGCTTATTTCAGTGAAAAACTATCTGGAGCCAAGTTGAGATATAGCACTTATGATGTAGAATTTTACGCGATTGTTCAAGCCATGAAACATTGGCGACATTACTTGTTTCAGAAGGAGTTTGTTCTTTACACTGATCATGAGGCATTAAAACATCTCCTAGGGCAGGACAAGATTTTAGCGGGACATGCTTCGTGGATAGCATATCTACAACAATTTACTTCCGTTGTAAAACACAAATCAGGGGTGACAAATCATGTAGCGGATGCTTTGAGCAGGAGGAATCACTTGTTGACAACGTTGAAGGTTGAAGTGACAGGATTTGAACTATTGCCAGAATTGGTTGAAGAGGCTCCTTACTTTGCAAAGTTTGTTGAGAAAGTTAAGGATGGGGATACTGATGAATTTGTGTTGGTTGATGGATTCTTGCTCAAGGGGAATCGATTATGCATACCAGACTGTAGTTTGAGAATGAAGATTGTTAAAGAATTACATGAAGAAGGTCATGTAGGCAGAGATCGAACATTGCAGTTGATTTCTCAATCTTATTTTTGGCCGTCAATGAGAAAAGAGGTAGAGAGATTTGTGGAGAGGTGTCATATTTGTCAAGTTTCGAAGGGAACAGCGACGAATGCGGGATTATACATGCCATTACCCGTCCCTACTAAACCATGGTTTGATATTAGCATGGACTTTGTGTTGGGTTTGCCGAGAACTCAGAGGGGAAATGATTCAATATATGTTGTAGTGGACAGGTTTTCAAAGATGACACATTTCATAGCCTGTAAGAAGACAGCTGATGCCGTCCGAGTGGCTCAATTATTCTTTAAAGAGGTGTATCGATTGCATGGTTTACCAGAATCCATTGTTTCTGATCGAGATACCAGATTTTTAAGCCATTTTTGGTTGAGTCTATGGAAGATGGTTGGAACGAAGCTGAATTTTAGTAGCGCTTATCAGCCGCAGATAGATGGTCAAACAGAGGTGGTGAATATGTCGTTGGGAAATTTGTTACGATGTCTTGTGAAAGACAATTTGAAGAGTTGGGATTTGAAGTTGTGTCAAGCTGAGTTTGCACACAATCACGCAGTTAACCAGAGTACAAGTTTCAGTCCATTTCAGATTGTATATTCTAACTTACCAAAGGGGCTGTTGGATTTAACAATAATACCACAACCGAAGGGGACAGTTAAGCGAGCTGTTGATTTTTTTGATGGATTGACAAAATGCCATAGAATCGTTCAGGAACGATTGGAGAAGACGAATGAGAAGTATAAACTAGCTACAGACAAAAAGAGAAGAAGTGTGGAATTCAACGAGGGTGGTTGGGTGTATGCTGTGTTAACGAAGGATCGTTTTCCAGTAGGTACTTATAACAAGTTGAAAGCTCGAAAGATTGGACCGGTAGAAATTATAAGACGAATTAATAAAAATGCTTATAAGATGAAGTTACCAGAGGATGTTTACACTTCTGATGTGTTTAATGTGAAACACTTGATTCCGTATTATGCTCATGATCAAGAAAATGCGAATTCGAGGACGAATTCTTTCGTACCCAGGGAGGATGATGCAGGGTATCAAAGGGAAGAGGTAGGAAATCTCACCTGTAGGTCGTTCACCGACCTAACTCTGCCTCCACGCGACCTTCACCAAACCCACGACTCAACTTCACCAACAAAGCGACCAAACTCCATCCCTCCTACGTCGCTACGCGACTCAATTCCACCAACACTGCGATCTAACACAGCACCTCAAGTCGCGAACGACCTACCGCATCCCTAAGTCGCGAGCCCCTTGCGAGTTCCCTGCTCTGAGTCGCACTGCCAAGATCCTATAAATCAAATTCCGACCTAATTGCGAGCGAGCAAGGTGAAGTCGTGTGAGTGAGTTTTAGTAGGTCGCTGATGACTTGTTTTAGGTCGTTGAAGTTTTGTAAATCGCGAGTTCATTAAGACGCCATTGCTCCATTTTTAAGTCGCAAGGCTTTGTACCATTTGCTTTCTTAAGTCGCAGAGATGAGGAAGTACTTCCACCTTATGTCGCGTGCAATAAGTCGCTGCCAAGTTTATTGAGTCGCGAGCGAGTTATTTTAAGTCGCGTGAAGCATTTTAGGTCGTGTGTGTTGTTCGTAAGTCGTTGTACTGTTTGTATTTCATTTTTTTTAAGTCGCTGTGTTTGTTGTACCACTGTGTAAAGTCTTATGTATTATAATCTCTTATAAATAGGGGTTGTGTCATTTGTAAAAGGTTGTTGAAAATTGAATAAAATTTTGTTTGCGAAGCTTTGTGCCTCCATTAAATTGGTAGTCAAGTGTTAACTCCTATCTCCACTTGGGCATTCGAGTGCACTGAATCAACGAACGTTGAAGCCAATTCGCGGAATCAAATGCGCTTGATCAACGCTCAAAGAATTGTAGATCTTTCTTCACGGAATCGTGCGCGATCAATGTGTCGAAGATTGCTAAAATCTGGTATCTTCGTGATCAACGGATTTGGGCCTTCCGGTATTCTTAAATCCATCGATTCTTCGTCGATTCACCGATTATTTTCGCTAATCGTGTGAGATCCTGAACGGATTCGATTTACATCATCGAATTCGCTTCCCACGCTGCGTCACCAGCTCAATCAGCTGGGAAAAATCTCAACTCTACTAAATTCTTTGAAATCTCTTAGTAAAATCTATCTGATGAAACTCATATTAACAGCACCACTCCCTATGATCATATTAAATCTCTCAATCCTATCCTACCTATAATCAGAATATGAAGACCATTTCTAAACTTGATCATGCTTACCTAGATCCCCAAGCTTTCGACCTCTAACTGTATCTCACTGCCAAATATCCCTCCCCAAACCTCTCTGATCATAAACCCGTTATCCTCTCCAGGGAATGGTTAATACTAAAGTTCCATCTAATTTTAATTTCTTTAATTCTCGGACTAATGACAATGAATTTTTTCCCTTATTAATTCAGATGTAGGATAGGATTGCGTTTGGAGACCCTACGTATATTCTTTAAACAAAACTTAAATTAATAAAAATGCTTTAAAAGCTTGGTGTAAACAAACTATTGGGATGGTAATTTATTTTCAACTTCTATTAAAAAGAAGCTTCACTCCCCGCAGGAACAAACGCAAGCAATCCCTGATGACTTGATATTCTCAGCTGATGAACATAAGATTAGTTCTAACCAGTCTGCTGCTATCAATGCTGAATTAGCAATGTTAAAACTGAAGTCCAAATCTGACTGGAATGATTGGGGTAAAAAAAAAATTTAAAGTTGTTTCATACTTCCTTCTAGTATAGTATAGCTAAATCCACCATCCACCCATTACATGATCGGTTTAATCAAGCTTTTCTCAGTTATTTTACCACTGCCTTATCTAATCTCGAGGATATGCATTTTGATGTTTCTCAGCTCATCAAAATTAGCAACCCATCCACATCTCAATCCCAGGCCATCATCCTCATTCAACAAATTCTGAATTAAATAAAACTCGAAACCTTTAATATAAAAACTCTTAGCTCACCAGGCCCTGATGGATTCACTTCTCACTTCTTCCAAAAATCATGGGATATTATAGGAACTGTTTTCGTCAAAGCCATAATGTACTTCTTTAAGACTAACAGATTTTTGAGCAGAAGCAATCACACAAATTTAATCCTTATACCAAAAACTGATATGCCTCATGATGTTACACAGTTCAGGCCTATTGCCTGTTGTAATGTTGTTTATAAATGCATAGCTAAAATTCTAGCCTCCAAAATGAAGGTACGCCTAAGTGATCTTATCTCCCCAAATCGAGCAGCTTTTCTCCCAAACAGATCAATTACTAAGATCGTCTTTTTATCCAATGAGCTAATGAAAGGATACTAAAGAAGCAATATCTCTCCTACCACTAGTAGAACTATAGTGTATTCCAACGTCCAATTTCCAACGGCCTCCAACGGCGTTTCTAACGGCTCGTTGGATTTTGACGTAACCGTCTGAAACCGTTGGAAACCGTTGGAAATACGCCGTTTGCGGCCGTTGGAAAATTTCCTGCATATTTTCCAGACAACCGATCTTCAGCTCATTATCATCTTCGCCTTCACAATTTTCCCCCAATTCCCCTATTCCACCACTTCCAACCTGCTACCGCCGGTCCAAACACCATCCCAACTACCTCCGACGCCATCTAGAAGCTGCTCCAGCCCATCTCCACCCTTCTAGCTCTTCAAATCGGTAATTTTGCTAAACCTAATATTTAGATTTTTTATTTATTTAGGGTTTAATTCGAATTGTGATTGATTCCTACTTGTTAGTGTATGCATATTACATCATGTTATCCCCTGATTGCCACTATTATACCATAATGAACAAGTTATTATAACCGATTGAAAATTTTGTAATTTAGGATATTGCATTAGTTTATGTTGATTTGGTTAGTATATTAAACATATGTGCATGATAGAGTTTATTGCATTTGGGAGCCGTTAGAACGGATATTGCATTTATGCGAACACGAATTTTGTATTTGTGCGAACACGCGAACTGATTTAGTGTATAAATGAATTTGTAATAAAAGAATTTTGTGTACAAATTTTGTGTATAAATGAATTTGTAATAAAAGAATTTTGTGTACAAATTTTGTGTATAAATGAATTTAGTTCTTATGTAATAAAACGGTAAAATATAAAAACCAATATTAATTAAACTCGTTATATATTTAAATTTAATATAAACAAATATTTAAATCCTTAGATATATATGGCTCCGTCTGACAAGTGTTGTATATGATTGTTTTAGGGATATTCGTTTTTTCTACAAAACGGACAACTCTAATCATATGATACATCATTTGTCGGATTTGTCCCTGTATTGGACAAGTTACAAACACTATAAAGTAATTGTATTTTGTCAATCATATTACTTTAAATGGTTCACAAAATTTCGACGGCATTTACTTTACGTTCCTTGTGTACACGCATTTGTGTACGATTCAAGGAACAAGGGGGAAATGCTGTCGAAATTTTGTGAAATCGTTTTAAATGATATGATTTACGAAATATAATTACTATTGTGTTTGTAATGGGAAGTAGGATGACCGACCATCAAAAAAGGCACATAAGTGGCAATGAATCAATAATTGTTTATTTAAAATGAAGTTTGTAGAAAAAATATAAAATTTAGTACATGTTTACTACATCAGTAATAAAAATTTAAATAAAATATAAAATGAACGATTTATAATTTTTTTACTTTATCATAGGTTTTCGAGTAGGAAAATGGTCAATTACTTTAATGATCGGAGCTGGATGTATCAAAGAAGGGAAATTAATGCCACAATGATGATCGGAGCTGGATTTATAATTTCTCTCTCATTATTTTAATGATCATGTGAACTTATCATTTGTAAGTGTTTCGCGTAATAATGAGGCCGTTGAACAAAATTCTTCTTCTGAATCAATATTATCTATTTTTAAACAACATGGCCGACATGCTGGAAAATGTGTGAAAGTATGGCTAGATGATAAAGACTACCATGTAGCACACATATATATTCTTCTTAATCGTCCTGAAGTTGCACCATTTGTTAGGTAATTATCACCTTCCAAGTTTTGTTAAATTTAATACTACACGTGTAAATAAATAATAATGTAATATATCATGTTTGTGTTTGCAGTATTTTTGAATCACAAAATCCAAGCGGTGATTTAAGCAAAGATTTCAGTATTTGGTTTTCGAAATACGTTTCTGATCCCACAAACAATGTGCTCGATGAAGGACTGAAACATTTGGCGTTTGGACCGAAAAGAAACGTTAAAACGTATCCAATATTTTTTGTTAATGGATATAATTCAACACTAAAGAATACGGTGCTGAAAAATTAACAAACAATACTGGTGTATTTGTTAAAGGCAGTGATGATCCTAATAATCATATAAATGATTTTTATGGCGTGTTAACTCAGATTTTGCAGTTGACATATTTTACAAGACCCGCGGAGGATGTTTATTTGTTTAGATGCAACTGGTTCAGCAATGTTCCAGGTTCTGCTATTAACGTGCATCCAAATTATAATCTTATAGAAATTAAACATACCTCGCGTTATCAAAAGTACGACCCTTTTATACTAGCCAAACAAGCCCTACAAGCTTATTATGCCCCTTATCCATCTCTAAAAAGGGATAAAGTAGATTGATCTACGGTTTTTGAAACCAAAACAAGATTTACGTTCGATGGACATAATATTCCCAACGAACAAGCCTATCAAGCAGATCTGGAGGAAAATGTTGAAATAGCATTTACAGACGATCAAACTGATTTTGAACCTTTAAATGATGAGACAAATGTATTAGTCGAAGCATTTGAGAGTGTAGAGGAAAACGACATAGAATTCGAAACCGAGTCTGAATCAGAAAACGACGATGACGACTGAGTAATATCGGGTAATTTTTACAATTATTCATATTACATTTATCTATGATTAATAATGCTCACATTTGTATACTCACACACTCAACACATACACACAACATGACACATTTGTAGCATACTGTATTACATTTTTTAATGGCTCGTCATATCATAATTATTATGAATTGTATATGTATGTATATGGCAGGTATATTATATCTGGCTCTGGTTCTGGCTCTCGACGACGTGGCTCTTCCTAGCATATTGGAGAGAGTAATGGTGAGCCACCAGCTTGTCCAATCGTTTACTTGCAGCCAAAGGCTGATCAGGCGTAAGTATCATAATTAGCAGCATAGTAATTTAATTTTTTGTACATGATATATCTATAATTGTCTAAAGTTCTATTTTATATTTAACGTAGTGGGTTGAGTTGGAGCCATCTAAAGTGGTTCTGAACATTTCTAAGCAGGCGTATATGAGCAGGATGAGCAACGCTGGCCTAAGTGGAACAAGATCCCCGATGATGTGAGAGAGACCATTTGGCAAAATTTTCTAGTAAGTTTATACCGCTTTACAAAATGATTAATTAAATACAAACAAATAATTAGTAATATTTTCTCATTGTATAGGGCGTGGTAGATTTATAAGAGTCTGACATCAACTTAGTTCAGCGACACTGGAACTCAAAGATCGCTAAGAGCTATAAGGAGAAGATGTCAAAGATTAAAAAGTGGGGAAGAAACCAAAGTGGATGAGCGCGGCTGTATGGGATAAGTGAGTTGAATAGTGGAACTCTGAGGAGTTCAAGGTAAATCTATATTGAGTCTCAGTAATTTTTTAACATTTAATAAATAATTATTCATTGTAAATTTGCAGGAGGAGTTACAAAGGAACTCAGCAAACAGGAGCATGAATCTAGTAACTCATCGTGGAGGCTCCAAATCTTTCCAGCATCACCGTGAAGATTTGGTAAATTTATTTATTATCACATTTGTATATTGATCAGTTCAGTAATTAGTTATGTGGAGTTAAATTATCCAAATTATCAATTGCAGGAACGAGCTTATGGAAAATCCGTTGGCTTAGTGGACTTATTTGCTCACACCCACGCATTTAGGCAAGTAGACGAGTCTGGCAAAATCATATATCAATGTGGTGATCAGGATAGGGTGACTGAGGCATATGTATGCATTTTTTAATTTCTAATACTTACATCGATAAGTTTATTAATTACTAGCTATGTAAAATAAAAATTACATTCTACTATTTTTCAACCGAATTTTTTTTTTTCATTATAGTCAAGGTTACATGAGGCATGGGCTTATGCGCTTCAGCGGTCTGGTTGTGATGAGTTGACACAGGAGGAGCAAGATAACATATTTGACGCTGTTATCGATCAGACGCAGTGGAGTAGACGTTATGGTTTCGGGAACGTATCGGTAATTATTTCTTTTACATATGAACAACAAATTAGCGTTTAGATATATAGTGTTTTAATATTTTATATGCTAAGACAACCCTTTTGCTATTATTTCTATTTGCAGGCTCGACAAGCTCAAAAGGCCCAAGACAAAGAAGAAATTAAGGAGCTTAGAGAATCGTCTGCGAGCTGCACAGATAGAGCAGCTGAATCAAAAGCTTACGGAGTATGTGCAGAATCATGGTACCTTTCCTTCGTCTTCTGGTGCTTCCGGAGGCGACGACGAAGATGCTTGAGGAGGTATGTTTTTTAATGTTTGTGTTTGAACGATGTATATATTGACTTGGAGATGGTTATTATGTTTTTTAATGTTGTATATATTGGTACGGAGTGGGTGAGAACGATATTTTGATGGTATGTACGTGTTTTGTTGACATGTTTTGATGGTATTTACATTGATGGTATGGTTTATGATGTTTGAATGGTTTGGTTTGTTTATATTGGTGTTTAACTGATTTATGTGTGTTGTTTATATTGATATTGATATATATATGTGTGGAATGGATTGGAAATTTATTGGAAATGTATTGGATATGAAATGGATTGGAAATGGTGTGGCTAGAAGGTGAATAGGCTTGTTGTTGTACAGCAAACTAAATCCAGATTTCCAGCGGCTTCCAACGGCCTATTGAACATTTTTTCGAACGACTTGTAACGGTTTCTAACGGTAACAAACCATTGACGGCCGTTGGAAAATGGCCGTTGGATCCGTTGGAAACATTGGAAAGCGTTGATTCTATTCCAACGGCTCCGAGCTGTTGGAATAGCCGTTTAATCTTGTAGTGTACATGTGTCTTGAAACTTGACATC
Organism: Allium cepa; assembly: GCA_030765085.1. Classification (NCBI taxonomy): domain Eukaryota; kingdom Viridiplantae; phylum Streptophyta; class Magnoliopsida; order Asparagales; family Amaryllidaceae; genus Allium; species Allium cepa. Next base: position 988,212,298 of record CM060929.1, on the reverse strand, counting down.
CAGAAAGCTTATGATACAATTCAATGGGATTCTATAATTAACTTTCCTCTCCACTTTCTTGCTTGGATCTATACATATATCCGAACTCTTAAATTTTCTATAGTTCTCAATGGCCAGTGCATGGGTTACTTCACTTTGGAGAAGGGTATTAAACAAGGTGACCCTATTTCCTTATACTTTTTTATTTCTGTTATGGAATGCCTAACCACTTTAATCAACCTCAAGGTGGCAATCTATGAGATTGAAAGACATCCAAATTTTCCAGGCAAAGTATCTCTACCCTTATGTTTATTGATGATCTCCTACTATTTACCAAACCGTCTATTACCTCTATAACCAATGTCATGCTAACACAGAAACTCTTTATTCAAATATCTGATCTCAAGTACAATAGGGAAAAATCCAATAATAGATTAGCCGGTCTATCTAATAATGCATGATCATATTCATCTCATCTCCAGATTGAACCCCTTCCCATCTCTTGCCATCTACTTGGGTGCTCCAATTCTTGATTCTAGGATTTCCACAGCATAATCTTTACTCATGTATGAGAAGATAACAGCTAAACTTGGTAATTGGTCTACTAGCAAACTTCCAATAGCTGGTAGATTAATCGTTTTGAAATAAGTTGCTATCCCAATCACAGCATACAATTTCTGGCTCTATATGTTACGCGTCTAGTATACCAAAACAGAGACTAATCAATAATAAACTTGTCTCACAAGTTTACGGTATTAGTTATTTTAACAATAAGTATGTTGTAATTAATTACAAAAACAAACTAACAACTATAGCAATAATAACTATAGTGCTAAATCAAACGTCATACTATTTAAAGAAATAGTACAATGCAGAAAGAAAACGATATATATATATATATATATATATCAACTAGAAGTCTAACCAGTTGAAGAAGGAAATTACGTCTGAGGCTTGTCGTAACAATTTCCTAAAGACTTTATTCAAAGACTCCCAAGATACAACAGACGTGATCTGCTCGAGATTGTGATGTGTATGATCTTCTGTGTGATATGCAAAAATGCACGGATTGTAGATATTAAGAAACGAAGAGGAAGAAGAGAAAATACGGAATTAATTGAGTGAGGAAAGTGATCAGGTTTCCTCCTTATTTATAGCCGAATTCTCAATTGCTACACCCGTTGAGGAAAGTAGCATCCCTTCATTTGAAACGTCAAAAAGTGTTACTGTTTGTAGCAGTCGCGCCTCTTCGTTTTGCAAGGTCGAAAAATGTTTCTGTTCGCAACAGCCGTGCCTCTTCGTCTGTAACGGCTGAAAACTGTTGATGTTCACAATAATCGCGTCCCTTCATTCGCAACGGCTAGAAACTGTTGTGGTTTGTAACAGTCGCGTCTCTTCATTTTGAATTTAAACAGTAGAAAACTATTCACTTCTGTACGACAAAAATATAACACGGTCCACTCTAGCACCCGCACCCGACCCGGTCGGTCAAACGGATGGGCGGCGGCGTGTGCGCGTGTTAGTCCATAACCATATAGGTCCTCCCCTCGCATAAAATTACCTGACCCTAAGGGATTAGGATTGAGAGTATACTACATAAACCAAAAAATTAACATATTTTTGGCGATGTGGGACATATCTCATTCACCATTTTTTGAGAATTCTTACAATCCTCCACATGAATGACGATATATGTCTCCCCCACACAAAGTGTAATATCACAAGTACGTATGAAAATAATGCTATATCGAGGATAAGTAGATATTTCACTTTGAACTTTCCCTGGTTAAAACTTATCGGATATAATTGGCTAATCGGTGAATCATTTCATCTTGAACCGTCAGCCGTTATTGTATAACCAGACAACAAGATTTACAAAGCATTATTTCCCTTCACATCCAATCTCTTGGGAACATTTTGGTCCTGAACAATTTTTGATTCTGCGAGTGTTGTTAGAGAATAAAAACCTTTAATGTTCTCATAAAGCCGACCTAGCTCACACTAACATAGGTGATCGCAACCATTAAGAGTATCTTACATATACCCCACTTGTTATATTCAAGATATGGTCATCATTAAAAAACATAGTTTAACCTTTAAATACTTTTGTAGGCATGCATTTATATTATGCACCATAGGAATGGAGTTGGACTATGTCCAATCAAATGCATTACGTCTTGAGTTACTCAGAACTGGTTTGCCTATTGATCCTAGTCTGTGGGATCTCCAGTCGCTAGGATAGGTTTTCGTATAAGATAACTCTTGATGGTTTAGGCTTTTAAACTCATTCCCCTCGATGCACAGTTAATTTTCTCTCTTGACAAAACTTTAGTAAATGGATCCGCTAGGTTATCATTTGTACTCAGATAATCTATGGAAATAGTTCCATTTGAGAGTAACTATCTAACTGTGTTATGGTATCGACAAATGTGTCGTGACTTTCCATTATACATAAAGTTGTGCGTTCTACTTAGCCAGCTTGGTTATCACAGTGTATGCATATGGCCGGTACAGGTTTAGACCAAAATGGAATATTTTCTAAAAAATGACGAAGCCATTCTACTTCTTTGCCTGCTTTTTCTAAGGTAATGAACTCTGATTCCATAGTGGACCGAGCTATGCATGTTTTTTTAGTTGATTTCCATGACACTGCTGCCCCTGCTAAGGTAAAGACATAACCACTCGTTGATTTTGATTCCTCTGAATCAACAATCCAGTTTGCATCATTATATCCTTCTAAGACGGTAGGATATTTTCCATAATGTAAGGAATAATTATTGGTATTTTTTAAATATCCAAGCACTCTCATTAGTGCATTCCAGCGTTCCTTTCCTGAATTGCTTGTATACCTGCTCAGTCGACTTACTGCATAAGCTATGTCTGGTCTTGTGCAATTCATAAGATACATGAGACATCCTATTACACGAGAGTTTTCCATTTGCATTGCACTCTCATTAGTGTTTTTATGCAGTACTTCTGATGGATTAAAATGTTTTATTACTCCTTTAATTCCAAAATTTTGATTCCTCTGAATCACTTTGTGTACATAATGTGATTGAGATAATTTAATTCCATTAGGTGTTTTTATTATTTTGATTCCCAAAATAACGTCTGCATCTCCTAAGTCTTTCATTTCGAAATGGCTAATTAACATCTTCTTTATGGTCTCTATTACCTAAGTATTTTGACCAAATATTAACATATCATCTACATATATACAAATCATCACAGATGATTGTCCAATTTATTTTTAATAAACATACTTATCTCATTCATTAAAACCATTTCTCATCATGACACTATCAAATTTTGCGTGCCATAGTTTTGGTGCTTGTTTTAGTTCTTATAATGATTTTACCAATCTACAGACTTTGTTTTCATTTCCTTTGGAAACAAAACCTTCAGGTTGCTTCATGTAGATTTCCTCATCGAGATCTCCATTTAAGAATGCTGTCTTTACACCCATTTGATGAATTTCTAGATTACAGATCAATGCAATTGCTATTAGCATTCTTATAGAGGTTATTCGTGTTATCGGCGAGTATGTACCAAAGAAGTCTACTCTTTCATTTTGACGATATCCTTTGGATACTATTCTGGCTTTATACTCGTCGATAAAGTCATCTGCTTTAATTTCTTCTTGAAAATCCATTTACAGCCAATAGGTTTTATTCCAGGTGGAATATCAACAATTTTTCAAGTTTTATTGCTTAGAATTGAATCAATTTCATTGCTTCCTTGTACGTTTGAGGTTCGTGTTCTAACACATATGTGAAAAAATCCAAACCAAATGTCTTGGAAGTCCTTGCCCTTACGCTTCTTCTTGGTTCAACTTCATCAATCTCATGATGAGTTTCATCTTCATATGAATTGCTTGATTCTTCTCTTGTCCTTTTAGGGACATTATTCCCTCAATTCCTTTTGTGCGAAAACGCATCTTCAAAGAATGAGACATCTCTAGATTCCATGATTGTATTTACATGAACATCAGCAATATCAGACTTGATACCAAAAATCTGTAGGCACTACTATTTTAGGTTGGCCTTGGATAGTAACAATCTACCATTTTTGGTCCAAGTTTGACTCTCTTGGGAGGCGGATCTGGAACTTTTGCCAAGCACCACCACACTTTGACGTATTTAAAGCTCGGCTTGTGCCCTTTCCAAATCTCATATGGAATAGTTCATATTTTATTGTGAGGGACTTTGTTTAATATGCGATTAGACATATTTAAGGCTTCCCCCCCCCCCACAAGTTCGTCGGTAGACCAGAGGTTAAAAGCATACTGTAATCATGTCTTTTAACGTTCTGTTCTTCCTCTCGGTACACTATTTTGTTACGGTGAATATGGAGCTGTTGTTTGATGAATTATACCATTTTCGGCACAACTCTGTTCAAATGGTGATTCATATTCTCCACATCGATCAGATATCAATATCTTGATCTTTTATTTAACTGATTTTCTACCTCAGTCTTGTACTTTATAAATGATGTAATTACTTCATCTTTACTATACAAAATATATAAATAGCAATATCATGTATAATCGTTAATAAATGTGATAAAATACTTTTTTCCATCTCTTGTAGGTAATGATTTAAAATCACATAAATCAGTATGAACCAAACCTAGTGGTTCGGTGCTTCTATTGAAGTGGTTTTTAACCATTTTTGCTTCTACACATGTTTCACATTTGTAGTTCTTATCTACTTGGAATTTCGGAATTAATCCCAAGTTTGATAATGTTTTCATTTTTCGAAAATTTATGTGTCTCAATCTATCATGCCACAGTAAAATTTCATGCTCAAGCAAGTAAGAAACTTCAATTTTATTAATAGCACAATCAGAATACATAGTTTTATTGCCGATAACAGCTACATTTGCCTTAAATAGGCCATCACATAAATATCCCCTTTCGATATACATTCCATCTTTGGACAGAACCATCTTGTCTGACTCAAACACTATTTTGAATCCTTTCTTCGATAGTACTGCACCAGAGATGAGATTCTTACGTATGTCTGAAACGTGGAGCACGCCATTCAACTTGGTAGTTTTTCCAGAAGTAAACTTGAGGATTGTTGTGCCACTGCCTTCGATCATGGATACTGCAGAATTACCCATATAGAATTTTTCTTCGTGATCGAATTTCTAGTTATACAAAACATGGATTTGTCAGAGCAGACATGACGAATAGCGCTGTGTCTACCCACCATTGGTTAGGATTCTGAACCAAATTGCATTCGGATACAAGTGCTAAGAAGTTGGACTCGTCTACTTCCATGTTGTCTACTATATTTGCCTCTTTGTTGCGTTCCTTTTTATGTCTGCAATCTCTAGCGGCATGTCCAACTTTTCCACAAGCCCAACACTCGCCATTGAACTTTTTGGTTCATTTGCTGTTTCTTGGTTTGTTGTCTGGAGCTTTCCTTTCCTTTGGAAATTCTTCTTTTTGTTTTTGGTCTTTGACCCTTCAGCCACAAATGCCTCCTCGCTTGGTTTTGTAACTCCACGGTTATCTTCCTTAATTTTCAGTCGGCCTATGAGATCCTGTAAATACATTCTTCTTATGCTTTAGATAGTTGTGGTAATCTCTCCATGGCGGCGGCAGTTTTCCCATGATAGCTTCAACCCAAAACGATTCTCCAACCTTATGACCTTCCTCTTCGAGTTCATGAATGATGATTTGCAGTTCATGCAATTGAGCAGTCACCGGTTTGGAGTAAACCATCTTGTAGTCCATGAACTTGTGATGCAGCACGATCTACAGAAGTTCAGAGGTTAGGTCGTTCACAAGATAAGGAAGCTTCGATCCCAACTCTTAAGTCATGCACGAGTCAGCCTAAAGAAGTTTCGGTTTTAACTCGTAAGTCGTGCACGAGTCAGCCTAAGGAGTCACATGGGAAAGATCTACGACCTAACCAAGAAAAGGAAAAGGAGTTACGACTTAAGGGCTTAAGTCGTTCGAGTTTGATGAGTCGTACACGACTCAACGACTCATCTATAAGTCGTCCACGACTTATTTTGAAGCAGGGGAATGTTCCAGCTATTAAAGGCTTTGAGTCGGAGGAAAGGCACGACATAGTTAAGTCGTTGAGGAGATATGCCGTAAGAAGCTCATGTTGCTTGAGTCGTATGAGTCTTAGGTCGTAAGCCAGGTCATGCTAAGGCGTTATCTGTTTGGAGTCTTGAGTCGTTATATGTAAGTCGGTCATGTATGTATGTAAATGAGTCGTAAGTAGACACGGGTCGTGAGTCGGTTGAGGCGCTGTTGTGTTGCTGTGAGTCGGTGTATTGTGCATTGTCATCTGTTGAGTCGGTTGCTTGTGTTGTGTTGTAATTGAGGCGTGTAGTGTCTTTTAAGTCGGCAATGACCTAGTTGAGTCGTGAGTCATGAGTCGGCCGCGACTTAAGGGTCAGGGGTTGGAAACTTCTATAAATAGGGAGTGAGTTGTAACTTTTTGGAGGGATTTTTGGGGAATAAAATTTCTTGTTGATTGCTGTGTGCTTTCATCTTAAATTGGTAGTTGAGTGTAATCTCCTGTCTCCACTTTCGGTTATTCGAGTGCGCTCAAATCAACGATTGTTGAAGCCGATTCGCGGAATCAAGTGCGCTTGATCAACGCTTAAAGAATTGAAGATCTTCTTTCACGGTATCGTGCGCGATCAATGTGTCGAAGATAGCTAGAATTCGGTATCTTTGTGACCAACGAATTTGGGCATTTCAGTATCTTCAATCCGCCGATTTGCTACTTTCATCGATTTCATTTGTTTTCATATTATCCGCTGCGTCAGTTTTGGTATCAGAGCAAGACTTAGCCAATCATAGCTAAGCCGAGACTTGGAGCCAATTTTCGAAGTTGAAGTTGGAAGTTTGGTGTTCATCGCGAGATTGCAACAAGTTTGAAGTTTTCAATCCATTTCATTTTGGATCTAGAGTTGGAGAAGTGTTTGTAGGCCGTGCATCAGTTTTGGTATCATTGTTTTAAGTGTTAAGCCGTGTAGAGCTATTGCCGAGTCAAGGTTGAGGTCGTGACTTGTTTGATTTGAGTTGAAGATTTGTGAAGTTTTGAAGTATTTGTTGAAGTACTTGGGAGGTGTTCAATCATGCCACCAAGGAGAGCTAATCGTCATCAAAATGTTGAAGCGTTGTATAGAAGAGAAGAAGCCGAGCAAATGGAACAACGTATTAATGAGAAGTTTGATGAAGGCATTGGAAAGTTAGAGAAGTTGATGAATGATTTGAATCAAAATCAAAGGAGGAGATCACCAATCTCAAACCATGGAGGAAACAGAGTTTCGCCATCGGTTACGGAAGCGAGGAGGGTATCACCGCAATCTTTTAGAGAGAAAAGAGAAACATCAATTTCGTCAAGGAGAGATCGCCATGACTATGGGCATGAAGAGAGAAGAACTCCACGAGAATTTGAAAATGAGCCATATAGAGATGAAGAGAGACACAGTAGAAGAGACATGCGTGATCAAAGGAATGTTGATGGCCGAGATAGATATAGACGTACATTTGATTTTGATGAAGAGGGTGATACAGTCAGCATTCATTATCGAGATCGAGACCAAGTTCGAAATTCTTATCGGGATGTAGAGGATGATTTTCGATGGGAATCGGGTATGAAGATGGAAATTCCTGAATTTAAAGGTGGAATGGTGGCAGAAGAATTTCTTGATTGGTTGTCTAATGTTGAAGAGATCTTTGATTTCAAGGAGGTTCCGGAGCATCGAAGGGTGAAGTTAGTTGCTACAAGGTTGAGGGGAAGAGCTTTGGCGTGGTGGCAGCAAGCTAAACTTACGAGAGAACGGATGGGGAAGTCAAAGGTTGTAGAGTGGGATAAGATGAAGAAAATGATGAGAGCTACATTTTTACCATACAACTATCAGTCACTTATGTACCAAAGGTTGCAGAATCTGAGGCAAGGGACGAAGTCAGTTAATGACTATGCAGATGAATTTTACCAACTCATTGCCAGGAACGATATAATGGAAACGGAAGAGCAGCTGACCGCTAGGTTTGTTGGAGGGCTGAGGATGCAGATCCAGGATATGGTTAATATGTTTGATCCAAGATCTGTGGAGGAAGCACACCAAAAGGCGTTGGCTTGGGAGAAGCAGGGAAGGCGTGGAGGTGGTGTGTTTACTAATTCCAATAATCAAGTGAAGGGTGTTAGTGGGAGTTCTAATGTTCCTAAACCTGTCAGTAAGCCAGTAGTAAAGGAGGCTGAGAAGGCAAAGGTTAGCAGTGGTTTCAAATGTTACAATTGTCAGGAGTTAGGTCACAAAAGCAATGAATGTCCGAGGCCGAAGAAGAGAGCAATGGTTGCAGAGATGGAAGAAGAGGATGTGGAAGCTGAATGTTCACATGCACCTTATGTTGAGGAGGAAGACTTATTGTCCGGGGATGAGGGTTGTAATTTGATGATGAGGAGGTCTTGTCTTACCCCAAAACAAGAGGAAGATTCTAGTTGGTTGAGAAGCAATATTTTTCAGTCGACATGCACTATTTTGGAAAAAGTTTGCAAGTTCGTTATTGATGCTGGGAGTTGTGACAATATTATCTCTACTGAAGCAATAAGGTAGTTGAACTTGAAAACTGAGAAGCATCCTAAACCGTACAAGTTAGCATGGTTGAGGAAGGGTGGTGAAGTGAAGGTGTGTCGAAGAGCTTGTGTGAATTTTTCCATTGGAAAGAAGTACAAAGATGAAATTTGGTGTGATGTTGTAGACATGGATGTGTGTCATCTGTTGTTGGGTAGACCATGGCAATTTGATAGAGCAGTGCAACATGATGGTCTTGCTAATAGTTACAGTTTCATGTTCGAAGGTACTAAAATCACTTTAGTTCCTAAGAAGCAACAACAGAAAGAAAGCAAGCTGGAGGAGATTGAGGAGTTGAAAACTTTGCTATCTTTGAAGGAGTTTGTTAAAGAAGTCGAAGAGGAACCTGAAGTGTACTTGTTGATAGGACGAGAGAGTCATGAAGAGGTTGAAATTCCAGAAGAAGCAAAGCCAGTTTTGAAAGAATTTGAAGACGTATTTCCAGAAGAGTTGCCTAAAGAGTTACAGCCACCGAGGGACACTCAACATCAAATAGATCTTGTTCCTAGAGCAGTGTTACCACATCGACCACATTATCGAATGAGTCCGAAGGAACATGAGGAGTTACGAAGGCAAGTGGAAGAGTTGTTAGAGCAGGGACGTGTTCAGGAAAGCTTGAGTCCTTGTGCAGTACCAGCTTTGTTGGTGCCGAAGAAGGATGGAACATGGAGAATGTGTACCGATAGTAAAGCTTTGGACAAGATTACTGTTCGCTACAGATTTCCTATGCCAAGGTTGGATGACTTGCTAGATCAGTTGAATGGGGCAACTATCTTTTCGAAGATTGATTTGAAGAGCGGATATCATCAAATTCGTATTAGACCAGGAGACGAGTGGAAGACAGCTTTCAAGACAAGGGAAGGATTATATGAATGGTTGGTTATGCCGTTTGGTCTATCGAATGCACCAAGTACGTTCATGAGGGTGATGAATCAAATTTTCAGACCATACATTGGAAAGTTTGTGGTAGTTTATTTTGATGATATTCTGATCTTTAGTGGAAGTACGGAGGAGCATGTAGAGAATTTGAGAAAGGTGTTAATTATTCTTCGTGAGGAACAATTTTATGCAGCTACGAAGAAATGTGTTTTCATGACTCGAAGTGTGTTATTTTTGGGATATGTTGTATCTGAGAAGGGAATCCAGGTGGACCAGAGTAAAGTTGAAGCAATTAGAAATTGGCCGCAGCCAAGGACTATCACTGAAGTTAGAAGTTTTCATGGATTGGCCTCATTCTACCGAAGGTTCATTCCATACTTCAGTAGTGTGGTGGCTCCAGTTACTGATTGTATGAAAGGGAAGCAATTTTCGTGGTCGGAGGAAGCAGGAGTTGCTTTTGAACGAATCAAAGGACTTTTGACGACAGCACCAAGTCTTGTATTACCAGATTTTCAGTTGTTGTTCGAGTTACACACTGATGCATCCAAGGTTGGGATTGGTGGAGTGTTGAGTCAGAGGGGACGTCCTATTGCATATTTCAGTGAGAAGTTATCAGGGGCAAAAATAAGATATAGTGCGTATGATGTTGAGTTTTATGTTGTTGTGCAAGCTGTTAAACATTGGAGGCATTATCTATTTCAGAAAGAGTTTGTTCTTTACACAGACCACGAAGCTTTGAAGCATTTGCAGGGGCAGGATAAGATTTCAGCAAGACATGCATCATGGATTGCTTATTTGCAGCAGTTTACTTTTGTTGTGAAGCACAAATCTGGGGTAACAAATCGTGTAGCTGATGCGTTGAGTAGGAGGAGTCATTTGTTGACTACAATGAGAGTTGAGGTGATAGGGTTTGAATTATTGCCAGATTTGATTGACGAAGATCCTTACTTTGCAAAGTTTGTTGAGAAAGTTAAGGATGGAGATACTGATGAATTTATGTTGGTTGATGGATTCTTGTTTAAAGGGAATCGATTATGTATTCCAAAAAGCAGTTTGAGATTGAAGATTATCAAAGAGTTGCACGAGGAAGGACATGTGGGCCGTGATCGTACATTACATTTGATTTCTCAATCTTACTTTTGGCCGTCGATGAGGAAAGAGGTTGAAAGGTTTGTGGAGAGATGTCATATATGTCAGGTTTCGAAGGGAACTGCGACCAATGCAGGATTGTATATGCCGTTACCTATACCGTCTAAACCATGGGATGATATCAGCATGGATTTCGTTTTGGGTTTGCCTAGAACTCAAAGGGGGAATGATTCTATATTTGTTGTGGTGGACCGGTTTTCGAAAATGGCGCATTTTATTGCTTGTAAGAAGACGGCGGATGCTATTCGTGTTGCTCAGTTATTTTCTAAAGAAATCTATCGTTTACATGGGTTGCCGGAGTCTATTGTTTCAGACAGGGATACCAGATTTTTGAGTCATTTTTGGCTTAGTTTGTGGAAGATGGTGGGAACAAAGTTGAACTTTAGCAGCGCTTATCATCCGCAAACTGATGGACAAACGGAGGTGGTTAACAGATCATTGGGGAATTGTAACGACCCGGTATTTTCAACCATTCGCATCCATTAAAGTGTATAGGTAGACACTCATGCCGGAATTGAATTGCTCAAAAATATCGCGTTGTAAATAAAAATTTGGCAAATCTCAGAATATACAGTAAATAAAAGTCACAGATCACAGACACAGAGTATATAATAATGCAGCGGAAGTAAAAGAGATAGTAGTTCATGAAGCTACTAAAAAAAATATAAGATATATCAGAGTTAAATGAGATACGATAGAAGAGTAACAAGATACATCACTGAAACACTAGATACTGAAACAAAATAGATGGCTGGATCTTCAAGGAAAGCTCCAACTCCGAAGGTGAATCTTGAATGCTAACTCAATCAATCTGACCCGAGCGTAAAGCAAAACACAAAACACTCGAGTCAGGACATAAATACTTATAAACTGTAAATCAACTCAAGTGAACAGTAACAAAATGCATCAGTAACTTAAAGGATGCTTGGGACCGCTCATCCTCTAAGGATCCGTTAAACTATTTACTATGTAGTAATATACGCTATATACGGTAGTGTCTAATCACTAAAGTATAATCATATAGAAAATAGCGTTAAGGGGATGGTGAACCTTAACGCGGTCGGATCTTTAAAACCAAAATCGTAGTGGGCTCGATATAAGGATATGACACGGCACGCGAGGCAATGCCAGGGTGGATACACCGTTTGCACTCCCGGACCGGTGGTGACGGCAAGCCAGCAGCTTCCGCCCACCTCGAACAATACCCCCGAATCAAAGTGGCGCCACCGAATCGAATCACAACAGTAATAGAATAGTTTCCGATGGAGCATGCTCGATGAAAGGGTGCGACCCTTTGTGTAGCCCGGTATAGCTCCTGTTTTAGTCATATATGCCAACTCACGGGAGTTGGGTCCACGTAATATACCTCGAGAACGTCGCCACCATCCTACTTCATTCTGGAATCTCCACCGCGTACACAGTTGTTAAAGTGGTTTTCGGTATTGGCCGGCTATAAGACAATATCCGATCCCGGTCTCTTTAACAACCAATCGTTATTATAACCCGTAGTTATAACTTTAAAACATATTTTATACTTCAAAATAAAATATCATTTCAACCCAAATCTTTATCAAAATAAAGATTAAATCATTTCCAAACCATTTCAATATATCATCATACCATATGTTTCAATTCAAATATTTATCAAAGTAATCATCAAGTCATTTCAAATCATTTTTAATACATAAACATCACATCTTCCAAATTCAATATTTATCAAAATAATTATCAAGTCATTTCAAATCATTTTTAATACATAAACATCATATCTTCCAAATCCAATATTTATCAAAATAATTATCAAGTCATTTCAAATCATTTTTAATACATAAACATCACATCTTTCAAACTTCATTTTCAAATCGTCTTAATTTCAAAATATCATAACTTTCAAAACTTCATCTTCGAATCATTTAATATATACCAGAATATCATATCTTTCAAAACTTCATTTCAAATCATTTCAATATATCATATCTTAGCATCTTTAAATTCAAAGATAACATTCAATTATTATCATCTCAAATCACCTTTAAAAAATTTATATTCCATCGATTTAATTCAATAAAAAAACATTTTAAAAGTGTAATTATTATACTTTCAAATCAAGTATTCAATTTCCAAAGTTCCAAATCTTTCTGAGTTCGCTTACTAAGTCAAAAACCATAATTATTACAATTTCAGCATTTCACAGCATATAGAAAAAGCTATTATAAGTTATACTTGAAACACTTTAATTCAGCAAAAACAGCATTTTAAAACTGCTGTTAAAACTCATTTTTAGTTGAATTATAGTTCAAAACAGAAAAGACAGCATTTCAGAAGTGCTGCGGTAGTTCAGATTTCAAAACAAAGGTTTTATTTGATTTCAGCAAAGACTGCAGACCATTATGGCATTTCCAGAGAATGCTATAAGAGACCTGAGTTCAATATTAGCATATAAGTTCAACTACAACAACTACAGCATTTCAGAATGCTGTAATAGCTCTTTTTACACAATTTTGGTTCAATTCAGAAACTATAGCATTTCTGAATGCTGTAATAGCTCTTTTTACACAATTTTGGTTCAATTCAGAAACTATAGCATTTCTGAATGCTATTAAAAGTTAATTCCATTTTTTAGTGTATTACTAACAAATAATAAACTTCAATTTAAAACCAATACACATAAAAAAACATCCTTTTAACATTTTAAATGTTCATTAACATATCATTTGACATATTATTTTTATACAATAAATCTCTTATAATTAAACCCAATCTTCAACAATTTACTAAATAAATTTAAGTTTAAAGGTTTCCAATTCTTCACATTTTTAATAAACAACTCAACACTTATATTTATATTACAATTTCACAATTTTAACTAAATTTCCAATTTATTTAATTAATTTAAATCTTTAGTTAAAACTCAATTTCACATTTTCAAGTCAAGTTATATTTTAAAATTTCACCTTTCAACAGTCATTTATTCAACCGCTTAAATTCATAGAAAAGTTCGATAATACTTTAATAAATCATCTGAATTAAGATTTAAATCAAAAATCATATTTACCATTTTCCAATATAATTAAATTTCCATTTTATTTTATATAACTTAAACACCACTTTAAATCATGATTCCAAATTTCAAACATAAGTTATATTTCAAAAATCCAGTTAAACCATTCATAATTACATTTTTAATACATAGAAAAATCATAATTTCTTTAATTTAAAATATTTCAAAATCTATTTAAATCAAATTTTATAAATTTATATTTTTAAAATACTTAAAATATCCAAAACACTTTATAAAATAACCACGGGCCTTTATATAATTTTCTACGCTAGGCCAAGTGATACGGATATGTATCATTTCATTCCGTCGTTTAAAAATAACAAATCCGGGTTCTATCATTTTAAACCCGCAATCCCAAGTCAAAATGAATAATTTAAAACCATTCAGGCCTATCATTTCAGCCCATAACATTTTTTTTCTAACAGGGAACTTGCAGTGTGATCATATACAGAAATAGTATAAACAAGGTCAATATCACAATATACAGTCATATATCAGATGTCAGGTGGAAAATAACAGTTTTAACATGGTAACAACATGGTAATAACATGGCATAGCATATCATATGATCATCATTAACTTGCATAAATATTTTATATTACTAAACACTTGTCATCAATTCACTTTTCATAAGTATATATGTCAGAGTGAGAAAGACTCACCTTTATCAAAGCTAGAGACAAACAACACACACAAGAGCGATTCCAAAGGCACGACAAGAACGATTTGATTTGAATAGATGGAGACCCTTGTAAACAACAAAAAATATAACATACATAAGCACAAATATAAATATTGACATACAAATAAAATCAACAACTTTAGTTTGCAAAACAATTGCAAAACAAAAGAGATGACTAAACCTTAGAAGCAACAGACTTGTACAAGACAACATAGGCTTGGCCAAAATGCAAATGGGCTTGATCTAAACACACCTAGGCTCGGCCTAGGTCATGTATGCTCGGCCATGAGTCATGAGATGAGGCTATGGACATGAAAATGGAAGGCAAAGGCATGGAGAGGCAAAAGTAAGAAAGGGGTCAAGGGATGGAAGGTTTTGGTGCAACATAGGCTCGGCCTATGCCAATATTTGGCTCATCCATGGCTCATTTCAGGTCAGGTCAGATGTATGGTGATGGCTAGAGGTCATGGCAGCAAGTGGTGGTGGTGTTAGAGGTGGTGGCCAAGGCTAAACATGAAGGTGATGGTGGAAATGGCTTGGCTAGGCATTGTTTCGGAGTTTTTGCATTATTTTTGTGGTGATTACTTCAAGTGGAGGTCACGGCCTGTAATGGTCATAGGAAAGGAAGAAGGTGCTGCTGTAGATGATGGAGGAGATGGTGGAGCTGATGGTGGTAGAGTGGGGCCGAGCCAAAGCAAGAAGAAGAGGAAGGCTAAACGTAGAAAAGAAGAAGGGAAAAGTGGAAAAAAGGAAGGAGAGAGGCCATTTCCTTCAAATTTTTTCTCATGGCCGTGATTTTTTTTGTTGAGAAAGATATGAGAAAGGTAAACCACATGAAAATGAGGAAAAGAAAAGTGGCGGCTGAAGGATTAGGGTTTAGTCAAAAGAAAATGAATGCAAGGGTTAAGAAAATGAAGAGACGGGAAAACAAAAGGCCTTAAGTTTGTAACTTTCTAACCCTTTGCATTTCCTTTTCTTTTTAAACTTATAAAAACAAAAATAAACTTAGAAATATTATTTAAAACAGAGACTAATCCAGAATAAAATAAAATAATTAATTAATTTAATATAAAATAGAAAAAGGAATGAGGAAAATTGCTAAAAATAGCAAACATGGCCCAAAATTACAAGAAAATTCTAATAGCTTTGGAAAATTATGTATTTCATTTTAAAAATGTTATAAAACAAAATTTGAAATAAAAATGATTTTGAAAACATTTTCAAGGTGAAATAAATAATTTAATTTTAATTAAATAGAATTTCAAATAAAGAAAAATGCAGTAAATACAAAACTAAGCTTTATAAATTGAAATAAATTCAAATAACTTTAGAAAAATTATATTATCATTTTAAAAATATTTAAAAGTCAAAATATACATAATATAACATATTATCACATATTAAAATAAAATATAACAAAGAAGAAGTAATTTATACAATTTAGAATAATCATTGTTAAATAACCCTATATACGCACAATATTGTAAAGGGTATAACTTTCACAGTTTACATCCAATTTCAACGAAACGAAAAGTGATGTTCTTAGAATTTTATGTACTTTCATAATAAAAGAAAAAATTTAAATTTTCAAACTTTTAAAATTTTAAGTTAAAAGTCACAGTTTGACTGTTTTGACTAAAATCAACATTTCAGGCAAATATTCAACTTACACAAGTTTGGAATTATAACTCATATAAAATATAGATTTATATTTAAATAATAGATTTAATCTTTTCAAATAAGTAAAATAAGTTTTTAAATCAAAATTTTATATTAAAATAATTAAAATATACAATAAAACAATTACAAAATACAGGGTTGTTACAGGAATTTATTGAGATGTTTGGTGAAAGATAATCTGAAAAATTGGGACATGAAGTTATGCCAGGCAGAGTTTGCTCATAATCATGCAGTGAATCGTAGTACGGGATTCAGTCCATTTCAGATTGTATATTCAAATTTACCCAGGGGACCGTTGGATTTAGCGGTAGTACCACAACTAAAAGGGACAGATAAACGAGCTGCTGATTTCATTGAAGGATTGACGGAATGTCATAAGATCGTTCAAGAACAATTGGAGAAGTCAAATGAGAAGTATAAGTGAACTGCAAATTTGAAGCGACGAAATGTTGAATTTAACGAAGGTGATTTGGTGTATGCTGTGTTAACGAAGGATCGTTTTCCAGTGGGCGCTTATAACAAGTTGAAAGCCATAAAAATTGGTCCTGTCGAAATTGTGAAACGAATTAATGAAAATGCTTATAAGTTGAAGCTGCCGGAGGATGTGTACACTTCTGACGTGTTCAATGTTAAGCATCTTGTACCATATTATGGAGATAAGCAATCTGATGGGGAAGAATTTACAAATTCGAGGACGAATTTTTCTCAACCAGGGGAGGATGATGCAGCACGATCTACAGAAGTTCAGAGGTTAGGTCGTTCACAAGATAAGGAAGCTTCGATCCCAACTCTTAAGTCGTGCACGAGTCAGCCTAAAGAAGTTTCGGTTTTAACTCGTAAGTCGTGCACGAGTCAGCCTAAGGAGTCACATGGGAAAGAGCTATGACCTAACGAAGAAAAGGAAAAGGAGTTACGACTTAAGGGCTTAAGTCGTTCGAGTTTGATGAGTCGTACACGACTCAACGACTCATCTATAAGTCATCCACGACTTATTTTGAAGCAGGGGAATGTTCCAGCTATTAAAGGCTTTGAGTCGGAGGAAAGGCACGACATAGTTAAGTCATTGAGGAGATATGCCGCAAGAAGCTCATGTTGCTTGAGTCGTATGAGTCTTAGGTCGTAAGCCAGGTCATGCTAAGGCGTTATCTGTTTGGAGTCTTGAGTCATTATGTAAGTCGGTCATGTATGTATGTAAATGAGTCGTAAGTCGACATGGGTCGTGAGTCGGTTGAGGCGCTGTTGTGTTTCTGTGAGTCGGTGTATTGTGCATTGTCATCTGTTGAGTCGGTTGCTTGTGTTGTGTTGTAATTGAGGCGTGTAGTGTCTGTTAAGTCGGCAATGACCTAGTTGAGTCGTGAGTCATGAGTCGGCCGCGACTTAAGGGTCAGGGGTTGGAAACTTCTATAAATAGGGAGTGAGTTGTAACTTTTTCGGGGGATTTTTGGGGAATAAAATTTCTTGTTGATTGCTGTGTGCTTTCATCTTAAATTGGTAGTTGAGTGTAATCTCCTGTCTCCACTTTCGGTTATTCGAGTGCGCTCGAATCAACGATTGTTGAAGCCGATTCGCGGAATCAAGTGCGCTTGATCAACGCTTGAAGAATTGAAGATCTTCTTTCACGGTATCGTGCGCGATCAACGTGTCGAAGATAGCTAGAATTTGGTATCTTTGTGATCAACGAATTTGGGCATTTCAGTATCTTCAATCCACCGATTTGCTACTTTCATCGATTTCATTTGTTTTCATATTATCCGCTGCGTCAACTTGTCTACAATGAATTTCTTAAGACTGATATTTTGCGTCTTGTACTTCGTGCAAGTGCATTCCAGAGTGCTTTTGCTGTCTTTAGAGGCTGATATACTTTGTATAGCACCTTGTCGAGACAATTCAGAATATAGTTTCTGCATAGAAAATCGGAATGCTTCCATATATCAACATCTGATTCCTTGCCTGGTGCAGGAATCGGTTCCTCCTCCTCCAGACACCGTTGCTGACCAAGTGTGGTGAGATAAAATAGCATTTGATTTTGCCATGTTACGAAGTCATCACCATCTCCTTTGAACGGATCAGGCCTGTTGTGAGTAGTAGCCTCTGTTGATAGTTTAACTGTTGCCATCTCTGTTTTAGCGAAAACATGAAAGTCTTAAGATGTTATACGTCTAGTATACCAAAACTGAGACTAATCAATAATAAACTTGTCTCACAAGTTTACAACTCATATTTCCACTACTTTGAAATTCTGTATTTGTTATTTTAATAATAAGTATGTTGTAATTAATTGCAATGATAAACTAACAACTATAGCAATAATAACTATACTTCTAAATCAAATGTTATACTATTTAAAGAAATAGTACAACGCAGAAAGAAAATGATATATATATATATAAATATATAAATCAATTAAAAATCTAACCGGTTAAAGAAGGAAATTACGTCAGAGGCTTGTCGTAACAATTTTCTTAAGACTTTACTCAAAGTCTCCTAAGATACAATAGACTTGATCTGCTCGAGATTGTAATGTGTACGATCTTCTGTGTGATATGCAAAAGCGTATGGATTGTAGATATTAAGAAACGAAGAGGAAGAAGAGAAAATTTAAAATTAATCGAGTGAGGAAAGTGATCAGGTTTCTTTCTTATTTATAGCCAAATTCCCAATGGCTACACCCGTTGAGAAAAGTAGCATCCCTTCATTTGCAATGCCAAAAAGCGTTACTGTTCGCAGCAGTCGCGCCTCTTTGTTTTGCAACGGCCGAAAACTGTTGTTGTTTGCAACAGTCGTGCCTTTTCGTTTGCAACGGCCGAATACTGTTGATGTTTGCAATAGTTTAATGGTCCACTCTAGTACCCACACCCAACCCGGCCTGATTCAGCCGGTCGGACGGGCGGGCGGTGGCGCGTGCGTGTTAGTCCATGGCCATATAGGTCCTCTCCCTCGCAAAAAATTACCTGACCCTTAGGGCCAATATACGGATTGAGAGTATACTATATAAACCAGAAAATTAACATATTTTTGACGATGTGGGACATGTCTCATTCACCATTTTTTTGAGAATTCTAACACTACATTCTTCCAACTATGCTGATCCAAATGCTTTATGCTGCTTTTAATCATTTATTATGGCACTCTAACCCTTTCTCAAAAAAAAATATTCCTATATCTTATCAGAAAATTCAATTCCCTCCCAAGCACGGTGGTTTTGGCGCTATCAATCTAAAAGTGTGGAATTAGGCTGCAGCTACACATTGCATTAATACCTGCTCAAAAATGGTTACAGTCTTTGGGTCTGTTCGAACAACGACCATAATTTAAATAAAAAGAACTTCTAGACTATGGATATTCCTCCGCATTGCAGCTGGTTTTGGCCTAGCACTTTGAAGAAAAGACAGTCTGCCATTCCAATTGTTAAACGTGACCCTAACAACTCTTTCTAGCACTCCCTCTGGAGCAAACAAGGTCTTATCCTATCACATCACATAAACTACAATTTGAGATCTCTTTTTGGTATTTCGAATAAAGCAATTGCTTCAGATTACATAGCTTCATATTATATCTCCCTCCCTCATGCTAGTTTAACCATTATCAGAGGTATGTGGTCTGATATTCAATCCAATTATAGTCTGCCTTCTTCTGATTGCACATGTTGGAATTCCAAGAGACCTATACAATCTTTCATGTCTACAAAGCCAGGTTGGCTTCCAATAAACATCTTATGGTTTACACGTACACGGGGAGGGATCTCTAAGCCAATAGAAAATATAATGATGTGGAAAGATTCAAAACGCTATTCACACTCAAGACAATCTTCTAGCTAAGGGAACAATCAATTCTTCAGGTTGTTACTTATGCAACCGATCTAATGAAAAATCTTCTTATCTATTCTTATAATATATGTGTGTGTGTGTGTGTGCACGCATGTGTGCATACTCTCTGGAAAAGGCTTCTGTCTATTCATAGCATTCATATTCCTTCTTGTGATTCTATGATTGAATAGGCTAAGATTTTCAAAGCCACAAGGTGGCAACTGATGAAAAAAATTACTCTTGAAAATTCTTAAGAAAATCGCTTATAAAGTTTAGGAGGAAAGGAATCGTATGCATTTTAATAGTGTTCGACGGTCTATATCTATGTTAACACAGGCGAGCTTTGAAAATTAATGCTAACCCTAATTAGACCATTACCAACAATCTGTTCTGTTCACTGCGTTCTCTTTCATCATTGGCAACTGAGTGAACAAGCGGTGGGACTAAGTAAGGGGGAGAGTAGCTAATGGCTGGTTAGAGATTGTCTTATAACAGCAAAGTCTTTACTGTTATAAGTTTATAACAGCAAAGAATTTGCCGTTATAAACTTATAATGGCAAATACTTTGCGGTTATAAGTTTATAACCCTAACCCCCGTAGCCAGCCGCCACAACCCACTTCAACTTCCTTTCATTTTTCAGCCGAGAAGAAGCCCCCAATTTACCATTTTCCACCTCCAACCATCCAAACCCATTAACTTCTATCCAAATTAAAGGCCATTTTTGAGGTACACGCTCGAACAGATGTTCAGATTACTAAAAAAATATCACCGAAAAGTTCATGCATGGAGAAAACAGTAGCAGCGGCGTCGGAGGCGCTGGTAGGAGCGGCGAAGAACAGAATATTATAATGTACATGCAGGAGCAAGGAATAGAAGATCTGCTAGAAGCCGTCTAAAATCTCGATAATCAGGACAGTGGCGAAGAAGAAGGCGGTCGCCGTGGTTGTGGAGGCTGTAGAGGTAGTCGAGAAGGTACGACGCGTAGGGGTATGGGGGCATATTTCCGCTAGAGTCGCCGAGCTTAATGGATTTTAGGATCCGATCCTTAGCGCGGCGAAATTGCCTATGCTTTCCAACTTTCCTACACTTCAAAATGGCAAAGTACATGTCAGCACACAGATGAGTTTGGCTGTAAGTATTCTTTGTATAATTAAAATAATTACAATACGTTGTTAGTTTATGTTTATAGTATGATTTTATTTAACTTTAACAGTCATGAAATATCCATTCATAGGGTTCATTATCGAACATACTTAGATATTTTCATGCACATTTGGCAAATAAGGATAGAGTCGTAGCATTATTACATGGGCTTGGATTCCACCATTTCTTAGGTAATCTAGGTAACCATTTACTTAAAAAAACCAGTTAATTATGACTCTATAACTTAACTTGTTATGTGCTCTATAATTTTAGGAATCCTAGTGTTATAAAAGGCGATGTGAAATTGTGCGTAGCTTTTTTTTACGGTGGTATAAAACTACTCACACGTCCCACTATCTTTGTGGTGAGCTAGGAATTACACCACTCGATTTCTCTATGCTTTGGAATAGTTGCTTTTCCATCGTTGCCGTACGATGATGCTTGATGAGGCGATCCTGAACGCATTCATGATCCTCTACCTCACTTTGACGCTTCCGCTGTGTCATATCAGACGGGAGGTGCTATTAGAGTCAACGCTATTCATGTTGCCTTGGATAACATACTTAATCATTACTCTCCTGATGATGATCTGGAGCTTGCACGAATATTTATCCTATACCTCATGAGTAACCTGTTTTTTAGCGCATCGAGCAATAGTTTAGCTATCGATTTTATTAAGGTCATGTGTGATTTGGATTTCAGCGGTGCTATTCTATATGACTGGGTCACGACTTTTCTTGCATACTTGTACAGAAGCCTCGACATATAGTGCATCATTTCAGACGTATAGGTTTCATTATTTGGCTTCTTTGAGTTATTATAGCACTAGTATTTTGAGTATTTAGGAATTTTTATTTCATCAATTTGACTTCTGATGCATCTACTTTTTTCCCCCGTCTATCATTTTGGTGCGCGGACAACAGAGGGCCCAAGGATAATGAATCCTGTCATGTTTATTCAGTTTCCCATAACCAAATTGATTTGAGGATGTACAGACACCATATTATAAAGAAAGTCTTTTGTTTAGTGCAGGAAAGTAGAATGCATTTTCAATACCGCTATCGAAAAAGGAGGGATTAGCTTGATTCATGTAGGTCGATGCCATCCATTTCATGATAGTGTATCTATAGGCATTGATTTTACAGAAATTGCTAGGATGCTTGCCGGAAGGAGATTTTCACTCCTATCATATCCCTCAGCGTTTGGTGCATGTCGGTATCTTGGGTAAGAGTTGTTGGAGACAATTGTACGACTTTGATGTTGTTCTCGATGATCCACACCTCATACCTATCGCTGTATGATTTACCTACCAGAGCTGCCAAACCTAGCGAGGGCAGGAGGTTGATGGTCGGCCGAGGGCTTTGTTATTACCGGTCCATCATACGTTGAATTTTGGTGTAGATACTACAGTAGGTACGCTGATACCATTACCCATGCAGTGGCGATAGATTTAGTCGATCCATCTTCTATATGACACGGCGTACACCCTCATGTTGTCGAGGATCTTACCCAGCCCATTCAGGGTTACCGTGCACTTGACCACATGGCGGCTGCTTCTCAGTTCGAATGGACCATGGTAGTTCCTACCAGTGGACCAGATAGTTATGTTGATGTGTATCATCCTCTAGTGCACGATCATTACCAGGATACGAGCCAGATATCCTACGCTGATCTATATGATATGTAGATGGGGATTAGACATACATGATGTGTAGAGCATAGGCGTAGCCTAGACTACTATGATGGTGAGCTACGTCGGCAAGCAGAGGCAACAACACGACTGCGGGCATACATGGAGGAAGAGCGTAAGAGATTTGTTGACATGCAGTTGTGCTATAAGCATTTAGTTGATCCGAGCGGTGGTTGAGATGATGATGATGATGAGACGTCATCGATGTCATACATGTCCCCACAAAGATGGATAATCTTATGTATTGTAGTTTATTTCTATTTCTATGTTCTTTCTGTTTTTACTTTTTTGCTCTAATGTATTATATATCTACTGTATTTGGTTTGTGTATCGATGTTATTATCATTCATGTTTCTGTGTAATTGGTGTTATTGTTCATGTGCTGTTATGTATCGTTGTATTCAGTTTATGCATTGACGACATTATTTTTCATGTATATGTGTTCTTGGCAACCGCACGTCATTATCAAAGAAATCGTCTTGTAGGAAAATCAGTTTATTTAAATCACTGGAACTATATTTAAATGAACTAACACCATTGAAAGCCATGTTATTTGAATAACATTGTAAACGTATTTATGCAGCATATAACTAATGGACAAAATGGATTATATAGGACGGATGGAAAGATTGGAAAATGTAGGTATTGGATTGTAATTATTAATATTTGTTCGCATGTTTATTGAAAACTAATACAGGCTATTCAATCCGTTTGGAAATTAGGTAGATAATGTTTAAGTTTATTTTTATTGGTCAGTTGAAAAAGTACGAGTTAAGTACATTTTTTTACCATGTTTTTATGCACTAAAGTCAATCACATTTATATAGGATGTAGGATGAACGAAAATAAGGTTTAGATATTTCCCTTGCTCTCTTCTTCTCATAATTAACAATCAGCCATTTTATGCTTTCGTTCTATATATACGCATACCGGTTTACATCTTCTTCTTCACAATCATCTGCTCCATCTTCACTACTATCTACATCTTCCTCACATTCATTTACATCTCACGCTGATTCCATCCTGGCCTTCTTATATTGAGTCTGATATAGGAGGCTACGTGCCTTCGGAAAGTCCATGAACCAATAAGGATTGGCTTATCGAGTATCATGAGCAACACTACGAGGATATTCAAACCGAGTTCCCAAATCTTAGCCAACTAGGACTCTAGGAGATTTTCAACCCGCATACGAACAACAGGCTGGACAACATCTATATGAATAAGAGGGATTTTTGGACTGTCTCATGTCTTTTTGATTTTATTGATAAGACTTCCTACAAACACACAGGAATGCCAGGAAGTCCGTAATGAACAGTTTCAGATAGAGCAGAAAGTTAACTCTCCTCCATTACTATATTGTGTTTGCAGAGTGTCCGTTACATATTCCATCATGCAAAAAAGGCATTGGATGGTGCCATTACACATGCCATAATTTTCCAATTAGTTGTGGTTTATGGAAATGGATTGGTGATCCATTCCCTCATCAAGCTGTGGAATATGGAAACAAACTGGAACAAGAACTAGCCATGCTACGCGACAGGCTAAGTGCATTGGAATTTCAATGCGGATGTGGGTATAACTAAAATGCTTAAGTATTTACTATGTTTTCATTGTATGTTTAAGCATGTAGTGGTCTATTGTAGTATGTTGAAGTATGTTTTATGATGTGGTATGTTCGAAACTATTGTTATGCATTTTGTTCTATGTTTAAGTATGTTGCGGTATGTTCAAGTATGTTGAAGTATGTTGTATGTTGTTGTGCGTTTAGGTACATAATTTAGTCTCCAAATTACATCGAACATACACAACTCATATTACTACAGGTGGACATGCATTAAACTAATACAAATGATAGAATTCAAGTTCCCCAAACTAATACTCATGGACATAAGCAGACCTAAGAGAGTTGGATGAACACATGGACATACATCGTTTGTTGACATAGTACTCGGTCAAACTATCTAACATAATTTACACACAACTCGTACATGGCATGACCAACAAAGTGTGTTTGATGATCCATAAATACAGGGAGTCAAAAGTTGATCGGGTCATTTGAAAAACATTGTCTTGTTAGTTATAATTCTCCGATACCTCTTGCAAGCTCTAGTAAATGTAATGAATGTACTTCTAGTATCCAAATTTCATCTTATCAGCCTACATTCTGGATTATTTTTGTAAGTTTCATTAATGGTGATCCAAAAATCTTCATCGACCTCCTCTTCCATGTGCCATGTATCAGCCTGAATATAAGCATTGATCAACACCAAATAATCATGGGGAGTCCATATCTGATTTTCCATTTGCAATCCTATGAACCTCCCACGTCAATACTTAGTGTATAAATTGTAATCATGGGGATACAAGAAACCAATCAGTAGCCTCTGCAAATGGACACTGTACCCATTGCTATCATGTCCTTTCTAATATTGTAACTATAGTGTAGCCATTATGGCCCCTACAAACGTACACTGTAGCCACTACTATTATGTCATTCCCAAAATTGTAGCCATATACATTTTATAGCCTACATACTTTATAGCCTGTACACTATAGCCATGTACACTCATATTACTATCATGTCATTATGGCCTCTGCAAATGTACACTTTATAGCCTATACACCATATAGCCTGTATTCTACACTTTATAGCCTGTACACTTTATAGCTTGTCACTTTTTGTTTTGTAGCATGTGCACTTACATTATAGCCTGTAATTTTTTGTTTATTAGCATATGCGCTTGCATTATAGCCTGTCATTTTTTTGTTTTATAGCATGTACACTTGCATTATAGCTTGTTATTTTTTGTTTTGTAGAATGTACACTTTCATTTATTTCCCAGCACTTTATATGCTATCATTTTTTGTTATGTAGCTATATTGTTTTTTATGTAATCTATATATATTGCTTCATATAGTTATATATACTTGCATTCTAATCTACTCCAACATACCATTGCATAAAACTAAAACAAACTAATAACCCAAATTACTTACTGCTCGACAACCATGGATCCTAACCTATAGTACTTTTATAACCTAGGTATGAACCAAAGCTATGACAATGGACAAGAAATGCATGATGAAACGGTAGAGTTTAAAATTCAACAAGCAGCAGTAGGATATTCTTACTTTTTGGTGAAGGATCTACAAGAAATCGTCGTCGTAGTATACCTAGACGGATTGACTGACGATATAAGAGGGGCTATAAGGATGGACATGAAAGTTTAATGAGGGACTACTTCATTGATAATCCAACCTACGATATAAATTTGTTCCACCATCGATTTGGAGGAGCCTAGATGTTTTCTCTAAAATTTATTTTAAACTTCATGAAAACAACCCATATTTCACTTATAGGCTAAATGAAGCACTATAACCTGGACATTCTCCCCACATAAAAATCTCGACTGCTTTATGTATGTTAAGCTATGGAATATCTGGTGATCATATGGTTAAATATTTTAGAATCGCATCATCAACAACAATAGAGTGCATGAAGGAATTCTATAAAACAGTAATTGAACAGTTAGGTGAGGAATACTTACGCAAACCGGAACCAAATGATGTAAGCAGGATACTAGCCAAAGGAGAAGCTAGAGTTTTTCTAGGTATGCTTGGAAGTTTGGATTGCATGCATTAGGCATGGAAAATCTGTCCAACAGGTTGGAAAGGAATGTTCACAGGACACAAAAAGGTGCTGATAATGATCCCTAAAGCGGTTGAAACCGATGATATATGGCTTTGGCATGCTTTCTTTGGTGTACCAGGTTCATTAAACGATATAAATTTTTTAAAACAGTCATACCTATTCTCTGAACCATCTAACGATATTTTAACGGACGTTAGATATAAAGTTGGTAATCTCGAGCATCAAACCGGGTATTACCTAATTGATGGAATTTACCCAAAGTGGAGAACTTTAATACAAGGTTATAGAGTACCAACAAACAACAAAGAGAACTATTTCACTGAAAAAGTGGCAAGCTACAGAAAGGACATTGAACGTACATTTGGTGTCTTGCAAGCAAGGTTTTAGGTTTTACAAAATCCTGCTCGATTTCATGACGTAAGAGTTCCATCTAAAATTATATATGCTTGTATAATAATTCATAATATGATTGTTGAGTCTGAAAGAGGTGGGTATAAATCAATAGACTAATTACTCGAACATCTTTAAGGGTTCTAACAAAAGACCCAATAGAAACATAAACTAAATGAAGGAATCTTTTGCCATGGTACAACATATTGAAGATCAAGCTGCACACTTCTAATTGCATGACCAGTTAGTGGACCATTTGTGGGCACACAGAGGAAGGAATAGTAGGAATCCTTAGGAATGCTTATAGTAGTTGTTTTTGCAATATTACTAGTTTGTTTTGTGTTTGCTAGTTTGTTTACCGTATTATATTGATGAGGTTTTATGTTTGCTAGTTTGCTTACTGTATTATGTTTTAAGGTTTGTATGTTGACCATTACGTACTATTATTATGGAACTTGTTTAATAAAATGATGTACGACCTTAATTCAAAATGCATAATGGTATAATAAAATTATATCAAGTACAAAAACAATACACACATAAACCAAAAGATATTTAGAGATACTACAGAGATTCAACACAAGTACACATCAACCATTACAATGCAACCGCACATCTAAAACTCATCCCTATACGTGCCACTTCCGTTTCTGCTTCCACTATCTCTAACTTTCTTTTAAGTTTCCAACTGTTGGGCTACTAGTTCTTGTTGTAAAGGAGAAAGCTCATTGAAATCACAAGTCATCAGTTTGATATAATTCTTCTCTCGCATCAAAATCTTTCTTCCCCTCGTGGGCGCGTCTCCTAAACTCTCGATCGTCCATGATAGCCTTCAGAAACTTAGCTTCTTTGCGGGTTCTTTGAGCTGAAAAGTTGGCTCAGTGCTCTCTTTTTTCTCTAGCAAAAGTCTCTAAAGTTCCTACAAATCTAGAAAATTTCGCACTGCGCTGCTCCAACTAAATCGACTTGTTTCTACCAAGAGGTCATCTATCACTACTTCCATATAGTGGAGATCTTTCCTACGAACTTGGATCTCTTCCTGGACTTGAATCAGAGTAGCTCATTTTTCTAGCTTTGTTTTGTTGTTCGAACATGAAATTGTCCAGAATATTCCATTTCGGTAAACTAGATAGAAGCTCAAAGCGCTCTTAGAATTTGAATGGTTATCCGTACTGCAGCTGACAGGCCTTACATGATTCTTCAATCTATAGAACAGATCCAAAAGTGTATGAATATACTAAACTAGTCAAATACATTACAATATCAAAGAAATTTAAAACAATATTGTACTTACGATGTAATAAGGAGCGGCACCGCTTTGCTGCCTATTCTGCAATCTGGTAGGTATTGCTAAATAGTTTTGGAAGGTGAAGTTTATAACCCGATAACATCCTCTGAGCGGTCCTCATGTTCTCTTCATCGGTTCCAAGGTGCTGTAAAAATCCGCAACTCTTTACCAAAATTTTCGATCTTTCATATTATTGCCAGAAATGCTATCTTGCGAAATGCATGTCCATGATTTAGCAAGTGAAATATACTACTCAGAAGTAAACTTAACTTGCTTTTTTTGCCATCAGCTGCTCCTTCCTATTCGACATTTTCCTCCTCAATGTCTTCTATGTCAGCTTCTGTCTCCATTGCAAGTGAATCTCTACATCGTTTGTCAAAAATGCCACTTAAGGATTCCCACTTCTTATACTTCTTGTTATATTCCAGGATCGGTAGCGTAAGAAACTCTACAGCTGTTTCTTTATTGCATACTTTGTTACTTATTGCAACCTTCTCTTGGTTTTCGTCATCCTCCTCCTCCGAACTATTAACAGTTTCTTCATTAGCAGGAGCATTGTGAGCATAAGAAAATTGCCTTTGTAGATTCTACATTACTTCATGGTCATGAATCTCTGACTATTGTACATTAAGATGATGATGTTACAGTCGATCGTTCTCCATCATCAATGACATGTACGATGAATGATCGTCGTATGCGCCTAATGGAGAATGTTGTTGGTAATATTATTGCGGGGTAGAAAAATAAATGGGAGGAAAGTTAGGAAGAGGAGCGAGTGGTTGGTAAGGCTGACTATAGGAGAAGTTTGAATATGATGAATATCCATACTCATGTGATGGACGAAGTGTTTGCTGTTGGTATGATGAGTGTTGGTTGGAAATCCGATGGAACGTAGGCTGGATGTTGGTTTCTTGCTAATGACTTTTTTGCCGGAATGCTTGGATAAAGAAAACATTTTCAGAACTAGAGGATAAAGAAGTAAATGATGAGGTTGTGTTGAAGGAGGAGAATGGTGGAGTGGAGGAATATATAGGAGATAAGTCGAACGTTGGAATGTAGCCATTGCAAGGCAACTGCTATGTTTTCTAATGGCAACGTCTTTGCCGTTATAAACTTATAACGGCAAAGTCTTTGCAACCAACCCATGTTCAGTCAACCAGCCACGATAATAGCTCCAACTAGCCACCAACTAGCCATGGCGAAGTGAACATGCCACACCTGGTTGCTCTATGGCTTGTTTAGCAACTGAACAAGCCAGTGTTGGTTATGTCCTTAGGATTTTGTTGATTTTCTAAACAAGCTTGCTATATTTTCTTTTTTTGTTGTTGTTCCTTTTTCTCTCTTTTGTTTCATATTTCCTTATTTGACCATGTGTCTCTCTTTTATGTAATAATAAAAGCAAATAAGCCTTCCATACATGTATACACACAAGCATTATGGTATGCGATTCACGCGTGAATTGTGTTTCTTATAAATTGGATAGGTTTAAATCAGCCAAAAAAATGATTTTTAACTTTCAAGTGATATTAAGATTTTATATTTATAAAGAAATATTTTGAATTTGTAAAGAATGTTTAGTTTTAGATCCTATCTTTGAAGCCTTTTGAATTTGTAAAGCATGTTTAATTGTTAGATCCTATTTTTAAGAGAAATTGAATTTATAAATGAAGTTGAACATTAGATCCTATTTTTAAGTGATTAAGATTTGATAATACATAGAGGGACGTTTTTGGTAGTTCACGTTAATACCAAAGAAGTGTGACACCAAAGCTGCTACAACTATTATTAAAGATGTGTGTGCGTGTTGAATGTATACTTTACGCATATGTGTGTTTGTAATACATATATACATTGTATACTACTATATGTATAAATAAAATCTATATATAATTATTTAAATAATAGAAATTTTTTTATTAAAATTATTTTGATTGGACCAAAATAAATTTAGACTTCATAGGCCAAATAAGATCTAAAAATGGATTTTTTTCTTTTAAATTCACCGATCTAACTTGCAGCGTGCTGGCTTAGTTCCATAACTAAATAAAATTTTGAGATCAAGCCCATGCAGTTCTATTTTCTTTTCTTCTCCTTCATCAAATACTTGTTATTGATGGAACTTGAATGGTGAACATTGGCTAAATTTCAAAAGAAGTTCCCTATTTCGATCTTTATTAGGCTTACGAAGTCAGAATTTGTTATTAGATCCAATCTGATATGATCAAATAAAAGATTAAATTTATTTAACTTTTTTAATTTGTTTAGATGGTAGGTTTGACCAAATTTATATTTGGTGTGCTTGCGAGTATTTCTAAGTACACTCAAGCATATATAGTGCAAGTTTAACTTTTCATATTGTGTTTATAATTAATGCATACGTGTATAGATGCTAGGATTTACACCGCAGCATATATATTCTGTAACGACCCAGAATTTCTGTCATTTGAAATTTGTACATTTAGTTGATTTTAAATATTCACAAGTTAAATTTTATAAGTTGAATAAGTTATATTTGAATATCTAGATTTAATTGGATAATTAAATTGTTAATTTAATATTTGAAATTGTGGAAATAATTGAAATTTGGATTTAATGTGAATAAAAATGATATACAAAGTTGAATTAAATCATATTTGAATTAGAAGAATGTTAGAGAACTTTTAAAATTGAATTAAAACTTAATTTGTTAAAATTGAATATTTAATATTTAATTAACCAGTAAAAAAAGCCATTTTTCAAACAGTCTCGGATTTCGACAAAATTAGTTTCATTGGGTCTGTAATGTCATATTATTGTAAGATTTTAATTTTCATGTCATTCGGATTTATTGTTTGTCCAGGGCAACCTAAAATGCGTAGAAATTTGTTTAAGTGAATTTTAAATTTAAACAATTCAATTAGAAAACCTATCTTTCAAATACGGTCGAATTAGCTCCCGATATATATTCCATTGTGTTTGAAATATGGGGAAAACATTATGAATACCAGGCGGCATGCTTCTTTTCGAGTTCGAAAAATTTCCGGGTGAATAGTGTCGCGAAATTTTCTATAAAAGGAATGCAAAAATCATAAACAACTAGGTCATGGCCCCCGGCCCTAATTATTCAGTGGCCGAAAATCACTCATCTTTCCTCCTTAATTTCTTCCAATCCGTGCAATATTTCAACAAACCTCCAACTACAAAGTTAAAGAGCTTCATAAGATCTTTCAATCTATATGGTGATGATCGTATACGATGCAACGATAGAGGTGAAAAAGGCCGATGAATGTCATGCATTTGAACATGTTTCTCGAGGCCTTGGTGCGACCGAGTTTGCCCGTATTCAAGCCAAGGTTAGAGTCGGTGACGTGCTTTGAAGTGGTGGAGCTCGATCATCGTCGAAGTGATGGAGTAGCGCGCGATAATTCATGAAAAGAAGGCGGCATGGGTTCGTTTCGGCTGGGGTTTCACGTGACAAAGGAAGAAGCAAAGCAGCGTCCAAGATCTGCTTAATCAAAACGAATGACCCAGATGCAATTGAGGTTTAAAAATAAATAAAATTTGTGAAATTAATTATATTAAAATCGTATAAACTTTGAAGTATCATAACTTCTTCATACGAGATCCGTTTTTGACAAAACGAATTGCGTTGAGTCCGTATTGACCAGCATTACATAATAGAACTGGTTTGGAGTTGATTGAAGATAGTGTAAATTTTAGATAAAATTAAATGATCTTTTAATTTTATTCGGAATAAAACACTTCAACTGCTATTGGAAGCAATATGAGTAAAACTCACTCTTTCTGACTCACTGATATTTAATATAAGTAAGAAATAAATTTTATTTTATGATGATGATGATTTTTTGGATGATATATGATATAATGATTGTTATTTAGATATATTCCTGCCTATTGGAGCAGATGACCCTATACATTTCCGTGTATGAGCGGATGACCCTTTATACGCGCGTCTGCCTTGAAACTGATATTTTACACATTCTAATACGTATATTTGTTGTAGGTGACAGGTTGGAGGGATCCAACTGAATTTCTCACCATTATTGGTTTTATTTACAGATATTGTTATATATGTTGTTATCATATAATATATGATGTTTTGGATGTACTGGTAGATGTATTTAGTGCTGTTGCAACATTGGGAATGTTATGGTAATATAAAAATGTTGAAGTGACGATTTCAAATTAAAAAGGATTTTAAAGTGATTTTGAAAATAGATGTTTATTAAATTTTGAAGTGTTAAGGAAATGAATTTATTTTTGAATAAAAAAAAGTTATAATGTTATGTAATAAAAATTATGATTTTTGGGAAATATAATTGGAATGTGATTTTTGAAGTATGGAGTTATTTATTTTGTAAATGGTTTAAAATTGAGATTTTGATTTATTATAAATGGTTTTATATATAAGATTTATAAAATTAATATTTTATAAATCAAAATGATGGAGTTATAAAGGAGTTTTGTAAATGTTAAAATGAAGTTATAATTGGATTTTATAAGTAAATAAGATTTATAGATTTATAATTTGTGAAGTTATAAATCAATGAAATTGTAAATAAAGAGAATTATAACTAAATTAACTTATAATTTGGATGTTTGGCATATAATTGGGATATAAATAGAATTGGTTAATAAGGAATTTTGTATATGGAAGTTTTTATAATATATAAACGGAATTTATAAACATTATTTTATAAATGTGAAGCTAGTTGAATTTGATAAGTTAAACATAGAATATTATTAAGGGCATTATATCCACGATTTTGGATAATAGATAATCCTTTAATTAAATGAACTGTATTCACGATTTTGGACAGTGAATAATATATTAAATAAATGTTTTAAAAAGTGATATTTTAAATGAAATAAAATGGTTTGAAGATGTTTTAAAATGTGTTAAGTATCGAATACGTAGACTTCAACATTCATTGTTGAAATAGACGTTTTCGAGAAATAAGGAAATGATGGACTATAACACTGTTGTTATAGTAAATGATTTTCAAAAGGGGGTGTTTCGTTTAGTATATGGGTTCATATATCTATCTAATTTTCGAATCCTTATACTAGTGATTTTGGGTTGTCGTAACGATGTTTTATGCAACATTCGGTTTGACCGAAATAAATGTGTTTAAAGAGAATGTTTTCCTTAAAGAACAAAATATATACTTAATCATGATTTAGGTATATGGAATATTTTCTAAGTGTTGAAAATAAATAGAATTGTGAATTACTTATTATTAAATACGTGTATGGAAATGTTTTCCAATATTGAAAAGCTGAAATGTTTTGAAATATATCTTTTTAAAGATAATTTAAAGTGAATATTGGGAAAGTGATTTAATTAATAAAAGATTAATTAAAAGGGCCCAGTGATTGTTATGGTGCAGAATGTTTGTTTGTTTGCTTTGATAGTTAAATAACTGACTATTAAATTTGGCCATTTAGTTCATTGACTTGATGTGGGAACTATTTATTCATACACTTAATATGTTGCCATCTATGTAGGCTTGTTTATCATTTGTGTTGTGGATGTTGATTCATATAGTGTGGAGTATTACTCCAATCAATCGAGCTTCCTTCTAGGCCCGAAGATAGCAAGTTGAAAGTTGGAGACGTGATAAGTCTATGAGACTTAGTTTCTGTATGAGGTTGAGAAATGCTTTTGCATTGTTGGTGTGAAGAGCCCGGGATCAGATTTATCTAAAAACCACTTCGGACCAACGTATATGCGACAATTGTGCAGGTTGCTTATGATGATATTGATATTCCGTATTTTCATAGTGGGGACTACTTGTTGATCGTTTCGGGTTAAAACCCCAATATACATCCAGTACTAGTATTCTCTTCATTATGAAATATCCAATGCAAGGTATATTCGCTACTAATCCTTGGGGTTTCCTGACAGGATGTGGTAACAAAGTACCTTCAGTATGTCCTGTTCCTGGAAAACTTGTAAGGATGTTTGTTTGACATTCCATTTCTATAGATTACGTACATTGATTTTTACAAACATACATCAGTGGTGACGGAAAAGGCAACTTCTCTTAGCTTAACACCCTCCTTGCGACATATAAGCATAAGGGTTGTATTTTTGTAGAAGGCAATTAGTAGTCAACAGAAATAACCATGTGGCATTCAAAATGATATGTGAATTGTGAAAGGTAAACGTTAACTCAGGCCTCATCAATTGGAAATGACCAAAACAGGGTTAGATGCAGCAAGGCTAAGTGGGTCGATCCCATTAGGGTATGATCATCATCTTCTAGATATATCTTTACATGCTATGACGTCATGTATTATTGTGGTTCGTATGCTTCGAGGCCCCTTGGTAAAAGTTGGTAACGACCGGAGGATAACATATTCGGTACCATCTAGTTATAGAGATGGGCCGGTCTTATGTTGGTAGAAAAACTTTATGATGGTTTCTCGGTGCATTCTTCTAGAGATGTACTATCGGAAGGTAGTCCGTTCACCTGGTCATTTGTATGAAAATCCAAACTCCACTACGTACCTGCCGTTTTATTTGTAGAGCCTAATATGCTGGAATTTAATTATGGTAACAATTTCGGCTATTTGAATATTATTTGTGTAATGGACACTAGTATAATATCAGATGATTTGATATGAAATATTTTAGTTGTAAGGTCCCGATTCTTCGACTTCAGAAAATTGACATTAATACGTTCACTGTATCAACTGCCGAGCAATCGAATGCCGGAAAACCGAATTCTTAGGGTTTAAGAAGAAGAAAAAGATAGAAGAAGAAAGAAAGAAAAGAAACAGAACAATACTAGAATCTCACAATCGCAGCGGAACAACATATAATAGATAAATGAATAATCATTAAAACAAAAGAACTATATATTTTATACATTACATCACATTACATTCATTATCGGAGTTTACAACAACAAACAGCGGAAAAGAAATACTATATACCTAGTAATATACTATGCCATCTAGATTGTCTCCAGATTTCTACAGCAACTCCCGAATCCAGAATGACCTGATAACCTAACTCTAGACTGCCCGTGTGGAAATTGTTGGGCACCCAGAGTTTAGGAAGGGAAACAATAAACTCCAGGTCTGATTGAGTGATTGTGTGCTTGAATGATGATTGTTGTGTGTATATTTGATTGAAATAGACCCTGTACGCCGCCTATTAAGCGGAGGTTATTTATTACACACATATACCGCGATATTCCACCTTGAAGTAGATTGGTATTATATATGTACTTGGAGTTGATTTCCCGCATTATATAGCGGATGAGACCCTATTGCGCCGCCTATTAAGCGGATAATAAATTATAAATCCCATATACCGCGATATCCCATCTTGAAACGGGATTGGTATTGTGCTAATGTCTGTGGATGCAGGGAAACAGGTTGGAGGGATCAAACTGGATTCCTCAACCGTATTTATTAATTTACATATATTATGATGTTTGTTGATTATCATATAATGATATATGATGTTTGGATGCTGTGATTGATTATTTGGTGTGTTGCATCACTGGGCCTATTTTGAAATTTTAAAAATGTTAAAGTAATGATTTCAATATAAAAGCATTTTTAAGTGATTTTTGAAAGTATATGTTTCGTTAAATTTTTGAATTGATTCATTTTAAATAAATTAACGTTATAGAATTTAATGTTATAAAAGTATGATTTTTGTGAAATATAACCGAAATGTGATTTTTGAAATAAGCAGTTGACAAATTTATAAATAGTTTAAATTGAGATTTTTGAATTATTATAAACGATTTATATAAAAGATTTATAAAATTGATATTTTATAAGTTAAAGATATTGGAATTATAAAACGAGCTTTTATAAGTGTTAAAATAAAGTTGTACCTAGTTTTATAAGTAAATAAGAGTTTTAGATTTATAAATTAATGATGATATAAAAGAATGGATTTGTGAATAAATGGATTATAAGTAATTTACTTATAAGTTGGATTCGACATGTAAACGAAATATAAATAGAATTGGTGATTAAAGGAGATTTATAAATTGAAGTAGTTATGAAATAGAAATGGAATTTATAAACGTTGTTTTATAAATCTGTAATCAAATAAATTTGATAAGTGAACATAGAAATTATTAAAGGAATTATATCCACGATTTTGGACTGTGGAAAATCCTTTAATTTAAATATGTGGAAGTGTTGAATTTGGTAAACGATGTATATCCACGATTTTGGAGTGGATAACCTTCTAAATAAAACGTGTAGAAAATGTTGAATTTTGATTAACAAAGTATATTCACGATTTTGGATAATGAATAATATATTAAGGAATTTTTTTGAGAAAATGATATTTTAAATAGAATTAAAACGATTGGAGATGTTTTAAATGTATTAATATTGAAAACATAGATTTCAACATTCATTGTTGAAATAGGTGTTTTCAAGGAATTGAAGGAAATGGTGGACTATAATACTGTTGTTATAGTAAATGATTTCCGAAAGGAAATGTCTTATACAATATTGGGATTTATATATATCTATCCAAATTTCGAATCCCTATACTGGAGATTTTGGGTCGTCGTAATAATGTTTTATGCAACATTTGTTTGGACTCAAATAAAAGTGTTAAAGAAAATGTTTTCCTTAAGAAATGAAATATGTACTTAATATTAATTTAAGTATATCGAATATTTTCCAAAGGTTGAAAATAAATAGATTTGTGAAATACTTATTATTAAATAAGTAGGGAAATGTTTTCCAATATGAAATAAACGTTTTGAGAATTATCCTTTTAAAGATAAATTGAAAGTGAATATTTAAAATCGATTTGAAAATAGTATATTCACAGATATTTTGGAAATGTAAATTCAATATGGAATTTATAAATGAAATTGGGAAAAATTGGTTTAAAAATAAATATCGATTTATTTTTGAAGTATGGAAATTAAGTGTATATATATCTTGTAAAGATATTTTTGGAAGATAAATAATTTGGAAAATTATTTGGAATCTGGTGATGTTGTGCATACCTACTGATAGTTAAATAACCGAATATCAATATTTACCTTTAAATAGGTATTCGTTGTGATTGCTTGAATTTGAATGCTACACTTATTTATTTTTTTAAAAATAAGCGCTCACTATTCGGGTTAGCTAGGAAAGGACCTTGCGGTCGTATAACCCATTCCGAATATGTGATACGTCGTAATAGATAGCATTGATGACCGGTGTTGAAGACCGGATATTTATGAAAACGGAAGGATTACCATCGAAAGTTTCTACATCGGCTGATCCCCGATATAGAAATTTATTACCCTTTGTGATGGGAAGTCCGGTCGTGATTAGTGAATATCCGGATTGCAAGGACTTCTTTGTAAGTGCCTTCTATTCCGTTCGATCCCGGAACGGACTTGTATGGATGTGTGTCTGACGTTACAATTTGAGATGTAAAGCTGGTTTCTATCAAATATATTTCCATTGGTGGCGGAGAATTTATTCTCTTAGCTTAACACCCTTAGTGGTTATGTAGTTGATGGTTACTAGTGATACATTACCAAATTGGTAATGTGGCATACGAAGTGCTGTTGAGCATTTGATGATCAAAGCACAGCTTTTATATAAAGTGTGGCTTTGTGGACGAGACTTCATCGGAGCTCACACCCCGGAAATGGTCAAAACAGGAAGGATGCGGCAAGGTTATTAGGGGGTAGCGCCCCTTTAGTGTATGTCATTTCTTCTGGATAGAGGTGGTATCATGGTATGCAGCCTAGATACTTAACCTATGTTGCTGCTGCAAATTTATTGCTTTGTGGTTGTTGGAAATCGGGGATCCTTGGATATAGATCGGTTACGATCAGGGAATGACATATTCGTGTCAGTAGTTACCCAGTTAGGGGTAACCCGGCCTTGTGTTGACAGAGATCCGGTTAGGTTCTCGGGTCGTCTTTCCAGAGGCGTACCCATGTGGTAATGGGAAGTTCATTGGCCTGACCATTTGTTGGAAATCCAAAGAAACAATACGAACCCTGTACGGTTTTAGTTGTATAACCTGCCATGGAACGTGGCGGTGACCTGCTATTGAACATGGTAGCTATAGTAGGCATAAGTGTGAAATGCCTATGATGGCTAAGATTTATATCTTTACTTTTGAAATGATTTTTCCTACACTATGCACTAGCAATAATATCAAATGTTTCTTTTAATGCGTATTAAGCATCTTTGATTATCATAAGGAGAAATCTCCTCCGATTCTGCGTTTGCATTGTGTGTGTGTGTGGGAGGCCTTATGGTAGTCTCATTTTCTAAAAAATCATTGTGAATCTATTTTAAAATTATCCTGTTCTTTGTTTTAAAGATAAATAACTTTTTTAAGTTCTCACACCAGTCACATGACTTTAGTTATCGTAAGGTAAAAATATGTCCGAGTTTATTTGTGGACTTGTCTTATGAGATACTTTTGTTTTGATAAAGGAAAAGTTTGGTAATTTAATAAATTCAATTGAGTGTGTTTCTCACGGTGCTTTACCAAACTGAACCAGGCAGTCTTCCCTTTCAATGCTCAGGTCAGACCGAGTATATTCACTGGTTCAGTTTAGGTTCTTTTGGAGCTTCAGCAGGAGAGCTGGAGACCTTCATTTTCGTATACACGTAACTATTTTGATTATTGATTATCCGCTACATTGCTTTGTTGTTGTATATTATCGGTAATTGTGAGGATAGGCTATTATAACTATCCAGGCTGATAATTTGTGATTGATTGTTGAACTCTAATTGATGTATGTATATACAGTTTCTGTTTTGTAAAGATTATTGATATGATATTATATGTTTTCCGCTGCAATGTGAGATTCTGTATTGTTCTCTTTGGTTCTATCTTCTCTCTTCCTTCTCTTCTCTTCTTCTTTCTTCTTTTCTTTCTCTTGACTTTCCGTCAATCTATGCTTTTTGGTTCGGACATGTGTGGTTTATTATCGATCCAAAGGGTACGGATTTGTAAGTCGTCACACGTGGTATCAGAGCTAAGATTTTGTATATTCCTAAGCTTTGATGTGTACTTAGTATAGATAGGGACAGTAGCAACCTAGATTAAGTTTGAGTGTATTTTATATAAAATCTCGTATTTGTAACTGATATAAAATGTTTTATATTGTGTTTACTTATTCGTTGAGTTGTTTGTGAATTTTGGTCGGTATGTGGGATGCCATGTAATCTATAGGTATTTCTAAACACTTAAACGAGACAAGTCGACATAGTATCATTTTAAATTGGATAAACGAAATAATTTTGCCTTTATTATATTTTATATATAAAGGAAATTATTTCTCAGAAACTATTAAAGTGTATATAAATGAATTTTTTGCTTGTTTGAAAACATAAGTATATACAAGTTAATAAAAGCTGATTGAACAATCTAAATAAAAGCAATAATCGTAAAAGAATGAAATTATATAAACAAATGAATTATAAAGTATGGAATTATAAACAATATGATTTACAGTTGTGAAATAATATTATATATAAGAAGTGGAACTACATGAATATATTTATGAATATAAGTTATAAATAAGAAGAATTTAAACAAATTATTTGAAAATATGAATTCCGTTTATTTTGAAAGTTGTTTTCAAAGATTAAAGAGATTATATTATTATAAATCTAAATAATATAAATAAATTTGGAATGATCTTATATAAGTAAAGTAAAATATTGAAATTATATAAGTAGAATGTATAAATGTGATTTATAAGTAAAAGGGTTTTAAAAGAATATAAAGCACCGAATTCACTATTGTTACTGGGAAATAATAAGGGTGATGATTGCAGCATCATCAGTATCATTTTCGAGTTCCTATGTGGTGGATTTGCTACCAATAGTAAATTGAAAAGTTAAGTTTTGTTGTGGTAAACAAATTTGATTTAAAATCTAAGTTGAAATTGATAAATATAAGTGAAATGAGTTTTGGACTTATAATGTGACATAACTAAAATTTAACTTGATAAAGTAATTTAATTAACTTGGTAAAGTAAAGAAATTTGAGTAGCATAATAAAATATATTGACGCGGATTTGACTAGGCTCGAACAGTTTAGATACCAAACTGTCACAACCTATCCAGGATCTTCCTCGTGAAATGATGATTTCGTGTCAAATAAACCGATAGAACGATAAATGCTCAATTCCGTTGATCGTGATGATGTCAGAATCTAGCTATCTCCAACCCGTTGATCTCGCAAGATGCCGTGTTGAAAGATCTACAATTCGATCGTTGATCACTCGTAAGTGATACCGAGAATTGGCTTCAAATTCGTTGATTCGCTCACGAATAACCCGAAGATGGAAAGAAGAAGGAGATCACACTCAACTTCCAACAATGGTGGCCAAAGCTCACACACAAATTTATTTTCAAAATCAACCCCTTTACAAATGACAACACACCTCTATTCATAGGAAATTACAACACACACATGCGACTCAACACATGCGACTGACGACCTAACATATACGACTTGGCATCATACGAGTTATAACATCACACGACTTGACAACACGACTTACGACCTAACACATACGACCAAACACATCCGAGTTATAACATCATACGACTTATCAACTATGTACATAAGAAATCAGCACACGACTTACGACTCACGACCTAAGAAGATAGCACAACTTCAGGAACGACTTAAGCGACTTAGCACAGCTTCAGGAACGACTTAAGCGACATACGACGTAAGAAGATAGCACAGCTTAATGCGACATAAGAGAACAATGCGACATAAGTGAACCATGCGACATAAGCGACATAAACGACATAAGAGAACCATGCGACATAAGTGAACGAATTATAAAAATGCGGCTTGATTTCTTGAGTCGTTATCTTATAAGGTCGGCGAATCATGGCAGGCGACTTAAGACGGCGACTTAAGGCAGGCGACATAAGATGGTTGAAGCGACTTAAGATGGTTGACATAACTCGCTTATCATGATGCGCTGCATCATCCTCCCTTGGTTGAAAAGAATTCAACCTCGAATTTACACTTTCCTCTTCTTCGACATACTTACTCGCATGATACAGAATCAAGTGTTTGACGTTGAAAACGTCAGCAGTATGGATATGATCCAACAATTTTAACTGATAAGCATTCTCATTAACCTTTTTTACGATTTCCAAAGGGCCAATCTTTCTAGCAGCTAGTTTGTTGTAAGTACCAATAGGAAATCGTTCCTTAGTCAATTCTGCATTTACAAAATCTCCTTCTTTGAACTCAACATTTCTTCGTTTAATATCTGCGGATTGCTTATATTTCTCGTTCGCCTTAAGCACTCGTTCCTGCACAACCTTGTGGCACTCTTGCAATTCACTCACAATATCACTAGCTCATTTGATCACTCCTTTCTGCTGTGGTACTATAGATAAATCTAATGGCCCCTTAGAGATCGTTGAGTAAACGTTCTGGAATGGATTGAACCCACTGCTACGATTAACTGCATGGTTGTGTGCAAACTCAGCTTGACACAGCCCGGAATCCCAACTCTTCAAATTGTCATTCACGAGGCATCTCAATAGATTACCTAGGGATCTATTCACAACTTCTGTTTGTCCATCCGTCTGTGGATGATAAGCACTACTAAATTTCAGCTTTGTCCCGACCATTTTCCATAGACCCATCCAAAAATGACTCAGAAAACAAGTGTCTCTATCCGATACAATAGTTTCGGCAACCCATGAAGACGATAGATCTCTCTGAAGTATAACTGTGCGACATTAACTGCATCTGCAGTCTTCTTGCATGCGATAAAATGTACCATTTTTGAAAACCGATCAACCATCACGTAGATAGAATCATTGACACGTTGTGCCCTCGGCAATCCCAATACAAATCCATACTAACATCCACCCATGGTTTAGTAGGTATAGGCAATGACATATATAAACCTGCATTTGTTGTGGTCCCCTTTGAGACTTGACAAATATGGCATCTTTGAACGAACTTTTCAACTTCCTTCCTCATTGACGGGCAAAAATAAGAATTTGAGATCAACTGCATAGTACGGTCGTGGCCCACGTGTCCTTCTTCATGTAATTCTTTGATGATTTTCATTCGTAGACTGCAATCTGGAATACACAACTGATTTCCTTTGAATAAAAAACCTTCAATCAGCATATATCCATCCATGTTTCCCTGCTTGACTTTGTCTAGGATTTCGGAAAAATATGAATCTGAAAGTAAGAAGATCTGGAAGTAAGTCAAAACCCACCACCTCTATTCGCATGGTTGTTAGTAAATTATTCCTCCGACTCAATGCATCGGCGACGCGATTAGTTACTCCAGACTTCTGCTTTATGATGAATGTAAATTGCTGCAAATAAGCTATCCACGATGCGTGTCTAGCTACAATTTTATTCTGCCCTTGTAAATGTTTCAATGCTTCATGATCTGTATACAAAACAAATTCTTTATGGAACAAGTAATGTCTCCAATGCTTCACGGCCTGCACAATAGCATAAAACTCCACATCATAAGTACTGTAACTCATTTTTGCTCGAGAAAGTTTTTCACCGAAATAGGCAATTGGACGTCCCCTCTGACTCAACACTCCTCCGATTCCAACTTTGGATGCATCTGTATGTAACTCAAATAGTAACTGAAAATCTGGCAACACTAGAATCGGTGCTGAGGTTAAAAGTTCCTTGATTTGTTCAAAAGCAGATCCTGCCTCTTTCGTCCATGAAAACTGCTTTCCTTTCATACCATCAGTAGGAGCCATTACACTACTAAAGTGCGGTATAAATCTTCGATAAAATGAAGTTAACCCATGGAAACTTCTGATTTCTGTTATAGTTTTGGGCTGTAGCCAATTTCTGATTGCGGCTACTTTACTCTGATCCACTTGTATCCCTTCCTTAGACACGACGTAACCCAGAAATAAAACACTCGGCGTCATGAACACGCATTTCTTCGTCGCTGCATAGAACTGCTCTTGACGAAGAATAGTTAACACCTTTCGCAAGTATTGAATGTGCTCCTCTGTGCTAGCACTACATATAAAGATATCATCAAAGTAGACTACAACAAACTTCCCAATGTAAGGTCTGAAAATTTGATTCATCGGCATCATAAATGTGCTTGGTGCATTAGATAGACCAAATGGCATGACCAGCCATTCATATAATCCTTCCCGAATTTTGAATATTGTCTTCCATTCATCACCTGGTCTTATGCGAATCTGATGATAACCACTCTTAAGGTCGATCTTAGAAAAGATTACAGACCCACTGAGTTGATCCAATAGATCATCAAGTCTTGGCATAGGAAATCTGTATCTGATAGTTATGTTGTTGAGTGCCCTACTGTTTGTGCACATTCTCCATGAACCATCTTTCTTCGGTACCAACAGAGCTGGTACAGCACAAAGACTGAGACTCTCTCGAACACGCCCTTGCTTAAGAAACTCCTCAACCTGTCTCCTCAACTCTTCATGCTCTTTTGGACTCATACGATAATGCGGCCTATGCGGTAAAACAGCACCTGGCACTAGATCAATTTGATGTTGTATATACCTCATTGGCGGTAATTACTTGGGTAATTCCGCAGGAAAGACATCTTCAAATTCATTTAACACCAGTCTAACCTCCGCAGGAATTTCAAGATCTTCACTTGTTTCATACCCAATCAACATAAACAATTCGGCACTGTCTTTCACTTATTCAACAAATTCTCTCGTAGATAATAGACTAGTTGATTCCACTTTCTTCTCTAACTTGCTTCCACTTTGTTCATGCTTCTTAGGAACTAAGGTAACTTGGGTACCTTCGAACATGAAACTGTAGCTGTTGGTGCGACCATTATGTTGTACAGCTCTATCATATTGCCATGGTCTTCCCAATAGTAGATGACACACATCCATATCGACAACATCACACCATATATAATCTTTGTACTTCTTCCCAATAGCAAATGTAATAAATGCTCGTCTTTCCACTGTCACTTCTCCACCTTTCTTTAGCCATGCCAGTTTATAAGGTCTAGGGTGTTTTTCAATCTTCAACCCTAACTTCTTGACGGCTTCTTCAGAAATAATGTTATCGCAGCTTCCCGCATCAATAACAAATTGACAAACCTTTCCCAAGATAGTACATGTAGAC
The DNA here is from genome assembly GCA_030765085.1 of Allium cepa. Classification (NCBI taxonomy): domain Eukaryota; kingdom Viridiplantae; phylum Streptophyta; class Magnoliopsida; order Asparagales; family Amaryllidaceae; genus Allium; species Allium cepa. The sequence goes on along the minus strand of CM060929.1, from coordinate 988,168,168 downwards.
TAAAAGATATTGCTTCTCAGCCAACTAGAATCATTCTCATGCTTTGGCACTAAACAAGACCTCCTTATCATCAAGTTACACCCTTCGTCTCCTGACACAACTTCTTCATCTTCATCGAACTTCGATGGTTGAGAATAATCAATTTCAACTTCCACATCATCATACTCACATTCCTCTGCAACTAATGCTCTCTACTTTGGTTTTGTACATTCATTACTTTTATGGCCAAACTCCTGACAACTATAGCACTTGATACTGTTATTGACCTTTGCTTTAGCGGCTTCATTGACAATTGGTTTATTGACTGCCTTGGAAACATTAGCACTGCTACTAGCACCCTTATTCTGGTTGTTAGAACTCGCAAACACACCAATTCCTCGTCTCCCTTGTTTCTCCCAAGCTAGAGCTTTTTGATGTGCTTCAGCAACAGACATTGGATTAAAAATATTAACCATGTCTTGAATTTGCATTCGTAACCCTCCAACATATCTAGTCGTTAGCTGTTCCTCGGTTTCCATAATATCATTCCTTGCAATCAATTGATAGAATTCATCTGCATAGTCATTCACTATCTTCGTCCCTTGTCTTAAATTCTGCAAACGTTGATACATAAGAGATTGATAATTGTACGGCAAGAAAGTCGCTTTCATCATCTTTCTCATCTTCTCCAAAGTGACAACCATAGCTCTTCCCCTTAGTTTTGTAGCAACTAATTGGACTCGGCGATTCTCAGGCACCTCCTTGAATTTCAAAATTTCATCAACATTCGACAACCAATCAATAAATTCTTCTGCTTGCATACCACCTTTGAATTTTGGAATTTCCATCCTCATACCTGTCTCCCATTTACGATCATTTTCTGAATCCAGATATTGATTTCGCACTTAGCCTCGATTTCGATAATGAATACTACCTCCATCACCATCTTCCTCAAAATCAGATGTATTTCGATATCGATCCTGACCGTCTACGTCCCTATGACCACGCATGTCCCTTCTACCCTGTCATTCAGCATCACGATATGGTTCATTTTCGAACCCACGTTGAGTTCTTCCCTCTTCATTTCGGTACCCATGGTGGTCTCGCATCATTGAAATTGATGACTCTCTCCTATCTCGATAAGACTGGGGTGACATCCTCCTTTGATTTTGATTCATGTCATTCATCAATTTCTCCAATTTTTCAATACCCCCATTGAACTTTTCATTGATACGCTGCTCCATCTGCTCAGCTTCTTGTCTTATATACAAATCTTCAACATTATGATAGCGATTAGCACGTCTCGGAGGCATGATCATTAAACAATCTCGTTTCTGTCTCTGATTTGGCTCTGATACAATTGACGCAGTTTTGACTAGGCTCGAATAGTTTAGATACCAAACTGTCACAACCTATCCAGGATCTTCCTCACGAAATGATGATTTCGTGTCAAATAAACCGATTGAACGATAAATGCTCAATTCCGTTGATCGTGATGATGCCGGAATCTAGCTATCTCCAACCCATTGATCTCGCAAGATGCCGTGTTGAAAGATCTACAATTCGATCGTTGATCACTCGTAAGTGATACCGAGAATTGGCTTCAAATTCATTGATTCGCTCAGAATAACCCGAAGATGGAAAGAAGAAGGAGATCTCACTCAACTTCCAACAATGGTGGCCAAAGCTCACACACAAATTTATTTTCAAAATCAACCCCTTTACAAATGACAACACACCCCTATTTATAGGAAATTACAACACACACATGCGACTCAACACATGCGACTCACGACCTAACATATACGACTTAGCATCATACGAGTTACAACATCACACGACTTAAAAACACGACTTACGACCTAACACATACGACCTAACACATACGAGTTATAACATCATACGACTTAACAACAATGTATATAAGAAATCAGCACACGACTTACGACTCACGACCTAAGAAGATAGCACAGCTTCAGGAACGACTTAAGCGACTTAGCACAGCTTCAGGAACGACTTAAGCGACTTAGCACAGCTTCAGGAACGACTTAAGTGACTTAGCACAGCTTCAGGAACGACTTAAGCAACATACGACTTAAGAAGATAGCACGGCTTCATGCGACATAAGAGAACAATACGACATAAGTTAACCATGCGACATAAGCGACATAAACGACATAAGAGAACCATGTGACATAAGCGACATAAGTGAACGAATTATAGAAATGCGGCTTGATTTCTTGAGTCGTTATCTTATAAGGTCGGCGACTCATGGCAGGCGACTTAAGGCAGGCGACTTAAGATGGCGACTTAAGGCAGGCGACATAAGATGGTTGGAGCGACTTAAGATGGTTGACATAACTCGCTTATCATGATGCGCTGCATCATATATGATTTGAAATTTAACTAAAGGAAAGTTAATAAAGTGAATTGGATTTGAACCAGATTAGATAAGTTATTGAAATGGAAATTTAACTTAAGTGGTAAGTGATTATATAATATGAATTTGGAAGTCTAAATAAATAAGTTGTATAACTTATTAAAATGAGAAAAGGTAAGTACAACCAATTGTTAAAAATGGTTAAACGATTTTGTTAATAAAAACAAAATCTGAATTTGAATAGTGATATGAATTTGACTTAAGCAAAGTTAAATAAAAGGGAATTTGAATTAAAATTAGCTGTGAACTTAAGTTGTATAAGTGAAAGTAAATGTAAATCAAGTTGATTTTGATAAATAAAATGAATATGTAAAGTAGAGTTGAATAATAAGCAGTTAATAAAGTGAAATGATGAATATAGATTTGAGTTATGTAATGAAATTCAACTTTAATTGTAAATGTGAACATAGTGAATGTAAACATTGTAAATTATAATTAATTTGGTTATGTTGGTTATGCATTGGTTGTTAGTTGATTGAATGGAAATTCATATGGAATTGAATAAATATTGAAAGTTAAATAATCGAATCCAAATTGGAAGTAAGTGAATCTAAATAGAAATATTGATTTTGGTTTCAAACAAAAGTGAACTAACTTTGAATGTAAATTAGTGAATGTAAACTAATTGAATTTGAACAAATGTTAGTAAAATCCAATGTTAATAAATCAAACGTGATTTAAATTGAAAACCAATTCAATGAATAGAAACAAAAAGAGAATTTATATTGATTTGGTTATGGATTGATTGGATGTAGATTTTCGTTCATTGGATGATAGTTGTTGGATGGTTGGATTTGTTGCTTTTGTTGCATTACTTTATCGGCATATATAGTTGTTGTATTGGTATATGTTGTATATTGATATTACTTTCATATGTACATGTTTCTCATTTGTAGTTGAGTATTTAGTAGGTACGTATGGCGCTTGCTTCGCATTTGGAGCTCGCTTTCGCTCTAATATTAGCCGTATATGCTCGCTAAATATATAAGGTACGTATCTCGGATTACATATCGTACTTTTATACTTTTTTCCCTACAGGATGCCTCATCCTCGAAGATGAGATGTATATTTGTGATATATATATATATATATATATATATATATATATATATGTTGTGATCCTACTACGATCGAACCACGCAAAGGAGACTATGGCAAAAAAATTTGAAAATTAAAGTATTAGAATTTTTTGAGATTTTGGAAAAAATTTGACAACTAAAATTTTGATTTTGAGTTAAAGTTAAATGATATTAGTTGGGAAGGATAAATATATGTGGATTTGAAAACTTAGTAAAGTTTTATAAGAGTTTAACTAATGATTTTTGGAAAATTTGAAAGGTTAAATGAATTTGATATCTAATTTGAATAAATTGTTTTGAAAAGTTAATGGATTTTGTGACTTTTTCTTACCTGGTAATTTCGAGGACGAAATTCTTTTAACTAGGGGAGAATGTAACAACCTAGAATTTCTATCATTTGAAATTTGTATATTTAATTCATTTTAAATATTCATAAGTTACATTTTATAAGTTGAATAAATTATATTTGAATATCTAGATTTAATTGGATAATTAAATTGTTAATTTAATATTTGAAATTGTAGAAATAATTGAAATTTGGATTTAATGTGAATAAAAATGATATATAAAGTTGAATTAAATTATATTTGAATTAGAATAATGTTAGAGAAATTTTAAAATTGAATTAAAAGTTAATTTGTTAAAATTGAATATTTTAATATTTAATTGACGAGTAAAAATAGCCATTTTTCAAACAGTCTTGGATTTTGACGAAACAAGTTTCATTCGATCCGCAATGTTATATTATTGTAAGATTTCAAATTTTGTGTTAATCGGATTTACGGTTTGTCCGAGGCATGTGCAGAAATTTGTTTAAGTGAATTTTTGATTTAAATAATTCAATTTGAAAACCAATCTTCCAAATACGATCGAATTGGCTCCCGATATATATTCCACTGTGTTTGGAACAGAGGTAAAACATTATAAATGCTAGGCGGCACGCTTCGTTTTGAGTTCGAAAATTTTTCGGGTAAATAGTGTTGCGAAATTTTCTATAAAAGGACGTATAATCTTCATTTTTTGCAAAAACCCTAAACTGCTAGGTCATGGCTACCGGCCATAATTATTCAATGGCCGAAAATCACTCATCTTTCCTCCTTAATTTCTTCCAATCCATGTAATATTTCAACATACCTCCAACTACAAAGTTAAAGAGCTTCACAAGATCTTTCAATCTATATGGTGATGATCGTATACGATGCAACGATAGAGGAGAAAACGACCGATGAATGTCACGCATTCGAACACGTTTCTCGAGGCTTTGGTGCGATCGAGTTCGCCAACATTCAAGCCAACGGTAGAGTCGGTGACATGCTTCGAAGTGGTGGAGCTCGATCGTCGTCGAAGTGATGGAGTAGCGCGCGATAATTCGTGAAAAGAAGACGGCATGGGTTCATTTCGGCCGGGGTTTCACGCGATAAAGGAAGAAGAAAATCAGCGGTCGAGATCTTCTTAATCTAAACGAACGGCCCAGATGCAATTGAGGTTTAAAAATAAATAAAATTTGTGAAATTAATTACGTTAAAATCGTATAAACTTTGAAATATCATAACTTCTTCATACGAGGTCCGTTTTTGACGAACCGAATTGCGTTGGGTCCATATTGACAAGCACTAAATTTTAGATCAATTTTGGAGTTGATTTGAGCTAGTATAAATTTTGGGTAAAATTAAATGCTCGTTTAATTTTATTCGGAATAAAACACTACAACTGCTATTGGAAGCAATGTGAGTATAACTCACTCTTTCTGACTCACTGATATTTTATATAAGTGAGAAATAAATTTTATTTTATGATGACTGATGATTGTTTGGATGATATATGATATATCGATTGTTATTCGGATATATTCCTTCCTATTGGAGCAGTGGCCTTATACATTTCCATGTATGAGCGGATGACCCTTTGTAAGCGCGTCTGCCTCGAAGCGGACATTGTACACATATTCTAATATGTATATTTGTTGTCGGTGAAAGGTTGGAGGGGTCCAACTGGATTCCTCACTAGTATTGGTTTTATTTACAGATATTGTTATATATGTTGTTATCATATGATATATGATGTTTTGGATGTCGTGATAGATGTATTTAGTGCTGCTGCAGCATTGGGCCTATATCGGTAATATAAAAATGTTGAAGTGATGATTTCAAATTAAAGAAGATTTTAAAGTGATTTTGAAAATAGATGTTTTATTAAATTTTGAAGTGTTAAGGAAATGAATATATTTTTAAATAAATAAAAGCTATAATTTTTATGTAATAAAAATTATGATTTTTGGGCAATATAATTGGAATGCGATTTTTGAAATATGGAGTTATTTATTTTGTAAATGGTTTAAAATTGAGATTTTGATTTATTATAAATGGTTTTATATATAAGATTTATAAAATTGATATTTTATAAATCAAAATGATGGAATTAAAAAGGAGTTTTGCAAATGTTAAAATGAAGTTATAATTGGATTTTATAAGTAAATAAGATTATATAGTTATAATTTGTGAAGTTATAAATGAATGAATTTGTAAATAAAGAGAATTATAAGTAAATTAACTTATAATTTGGACTTTTGGCATATAATTGAGATATAAATAGAATTGGATAATAAGGAATTTTGTATATGGAAGTTTTTATAATATATAAATGGAATTTATAAACATCGTTTTATAAATGTGAAACAAGTTGAATTTGATAAGTTAAATATAGAAGATTATTAAGGGCATTATATCCACAACTTCGGGTAGTAGATAATCCTTTAATTAAATGAACTATATTCGTGATTTTGGACAGTGAATAATATATTAAATAAATGTTTTAAAAAGTGATATTTTAAATGAAATAAAATGGTTTGAAGATGTTTTAAAATGTGTTAAGTATCAAGTACATAGATTTCAACATTCATTGTTGAAATAGACGTTTTCGAGAAACAAGGAAATGATGGACTATAACACTACAACAAAACAGCCTTTTTACAACGGGCAATGCCTTTTGTAATATGGATTTCAAACGGGCATGCGTCCGTTATATTAGGCCTCGTTGTAATAGGTCGATCGTATTTTACAACGGGCAATAAACGTTGTAAAAGGCCGTTGTAATACACCTTTTTACAACGGTCATCGGCCCTTGCAATACTCTGTGACAACGATTAAAGGCCGTTGCAAAATGTTGGAACTTGCAACGGGGTCTGACCGTTGTAATAGCCTATAATACAAGTGGCATAGCCCGTTGCAATAGACTATAATACAACTGATATAGCCCGTTGTAATACATGATATTGCATGTTATGGTAGAATCTACTAGAACCGTTTTTATCCATTGTTAAAAAAGATGCAAAATTTAAAAATAAAATTCTAAACACATTTTGTACAGATAAGCATAAACAATACACTATATGAAAATCAAACATTACATTACTGTTCTCTACAAAACTAATCTATCAAACAAACAAATTTGAGGTACTTAAATAGTTTTGTGGAAGAACAAAGGATTGTGCATATATTAATAATGTTGATCGATCATAAATGATTATATCTGAAATGGAAAAAGTTCAATGATACATCTATTGTTAAAAGCGGGCGTTATCATGTAGCATTCAAGCTCTGCACAAGCTCTGCTCCCTTGAAGAATTTGCTCCACTTTTACCTATCCTACTGTGTTCTATCAAATAGGACCATCATTTTCATATCAAAGAACAGTTCATCTTCTCTTGATTTTTCAACCTGATATATAAATGAATTTTAAGAAAGAAAAACAAAAAATAGCAAACAAAGTAAATGCTAAAAAAACATCAAAATATAACAACTCCTAACCTTCATGTTAGGGGCTACTGTTTCTCACAGTTTTGGGTCAAAACATGGAAGAACAAAATAATTGGAAGAATAGTTATGTACTTACAACACATGTTTTAGAGTACCGGTTGGTTAGTAGTTAGTATCTTACTAATGGAAAACAACATAGCAATGTTTTATTATCATCATTGAAAAGATGGGTATGCTTATGTCATATTTCTAAAGTTGGCTATACTAAAAATAACTGTATATATTATATAAATGGACGAGTTCAATTAATCATAAACATATATAATTGATACCTAATAATGGTGTGCTATATATGGTATCCCTGTATCAGCAGCTTGAAGAACATTTTCTTCACCACATCTTAATGAATTATCTTTTTAAAAACTCTTATCTAAGACAAGAATTTGGTACGGTAAGCTAAATCATTCAGTAATCCAGTATTTACTATGTACTGTTGACATGAAACTTGAAAACATAAGGGAAGAATTTTTCATATATTCAAATAATAGAAGATAACATAAACAATAGAACAAAACAAATTACAATGGAAGTCTTCTATATACATGAGATCTAGCAGAATCATGAGGAATTGGTTCAAAAAAATTAGTAGAGCAGTAATCTTACTGACCTGTTTACATTTTAATTCGAATTGCATTTTTCCATATACATTTTGGTTTCTATTTGGATACCCTTGATTCAGTTGGTTTCTTGACTTTACAAAGAAGATGGAACTAGAATTGAAATTATAAAATAGTTTATTTATTTTTTATGTTATGCACCTTTATATTCTACAATTCTACATTGTTTCTAAAACATGCATTTCAATTTGGTTTCATTCATAGTGGCAGATATGATATAAATGTACAAAAAAAATTAATTATTCATATCCTTGTCCATAAAGCAAGTTATTTATCCACATCTAAAAGTGTAATTATATATGCCTTTTTTCAGAAATGTAATTTATGTTTGCACTTTTCAGCTTCCTACATTGGCTCTTCCATTTTCATTTCCTTTATACAATTTATTTATTTATTCAAGATTATTTTTACTATTTTCATTGTGTTTTAACTATTATTTGAGCACAAAAAATGGCAATCTTACATAAGAAAGTTGGGTTCAAAAAAAAGAATAGATACCTGAATTCCAAACTAATTGCAACCTTTGCTTTATAAATGCATGTTTTACATATACTAACCTTGATTGAAGTTATATGGGATTAACTTCGAAAATTAGTCTCGTCTTTGTTTCTAATATATAATTATATGTGAAATACTTTGTTTGATTAGGCACCAAGATAAAAAATGCTATAGGGCCCAGACAAGGTAACAGAGCTATTTGCCAAGCAATGGAGGTTCGATGAAAGCTTAAACGATAGGTTCTACTATATGGAATTTTATCTCCATCAATAACATCGGCTACACAAAATATATAATTCGCCAATTCTCTATTGAAATTATCAATCAGTTAACTAATCTGCACGTACATAATTATTTCAAAAAGGCATTTTTATTTATTCTCCTACGAAGCATACAAAACAGAAGTCATTTTTCTACAGATTGTAGAATTACAGCATATGTCAACTGTAAATGTATGAAACTGAGAAACAAAATTAAAGCCATAACATTTTTTAATTTTAATTAAACTGAGCAACAAGTTAAAAGCAAACATATCAATCATTAAACTTGAAATTGTGGAAAAGGACCAACAGCAAGCAACAAAGTAATTTAGGTAGTACACATTCCACGGGATAATCAACAACAGTTTACTGAGTGAAATGTATGAGCCGCAAAGCAATTATCAATATGGGTCATATCGAATAGTTTAAAAAATAATATACAATGGAACATAAATAACAGAAAAATTACAGAAGATTAAAAAATACCTAAAAGTGGTCGACGCTCGGTATCTAAGAAAAAGTACTCGAGGAGTCGGAGTAGAATAAGTTAAGTAGAGGAATTAGAGCACAATCCTAGTCTACAAAATGGTCGACTGCAAATTGCGATGCTCGTCCCTTTGGAAATAGCGACACAATGCATTAGCTGAAACTTCCGGCAATTGCTAGCGTCAGGGATCAAGAGACGGTGTTGTGATCGAGTAAGAGGATGATGACAATGTGATTTGTGATCGATTTTGAGGGTAAAGGAGGTGTAGATTCAAAGAAGTATGGATTTGACAAGCGAATAGCTTCTGATTTCTGATCGATATAGGGTTTAGATTTGAAATTAGGGCAAAGGGATGATGGAATTTGGGTTTGATAAGCGAATAACTTCTAATTTCTTATCAGTCTAAGGTTTCTGATTAAAAGAGAGGAAGAAGGATGGCCGAATTTGGATTTGATAAGCGATTAGTAGTATAGATAAAGATGAGCAATTTGGGATTTTGGGTTTATGTGAAAAAATAAAGGTATAGCGATAAACGAACATTAGCTGCGACCTTTAAAATTTATTCCATAGTAGCGCCAGGTCCTCTTATTTTATTTTTTTTAGTAAATTCACTTTGAATGGTTCACGGACTTGGTTTGGAAAAAACTGTGAGAAATAGGGTAAAGTATAAAGCTAGAATTTGGCAAAATAGGAAAGTAACGAAAATTATTATAAACTATATATTATTAAGTATATATTGTTGTTTACATATTATTATTTACATATTATTATTATAAATTATTAACTAAAATTTATTAATAATTAATTATAAAAAAAAATATTTATAAAAAATATATGAGTTGAAAATAAAAATAATAATTATTAATTATTATTCATAAATTATTTATTAGTAATTTTCAATTATAGTAAATGTAAATTATTAACTATATAGGTGATAATTTTTTAGATATTAAGTAATGATTATTTAATATTAATTACTGATTATTAAAAATTAATTATTAAAATCGATTAGTTTGAACCAATAAAACCGTCTACATTAAAAGAAAAATTTAAATCAGACCATTGATAAATGACGTTGTTGTCCTGAATGCTCAAGTGTAATTTGAAAACTATGTAATGTTGTTTGCTAAAATTATATACAAATATATATATAATGGAAAAGTGAAGGAAATATATAATATTAATTATTTTACTAAGTACTAATAATATTTATTAATCATAAGTCATAAATTTTAGCTATAATTTACTAAATATTAATAATTAACTATGATAAATTATTAATATAAAAAAGAAATATTGATTATAGATAATAATTAGTAATTATAAATTATTTATTAGTAATCATTAATTATAATATGGTATTTTTGTTGTAGTGAATAATTAGTAATCAATGATTATTTATTAATAACCATTAATTTTTATAAGTTATAAATGGTTAATATAATATTATTAATCATTAATTTGTAAATATTAATAAATAATATAATATTATTAATGATTAGTAATTAGTAATATAATATTACAATTAGTAATTGGTAACATATGATTAATATAATATTATTAATGATTAATTATTAAATATTAATAAATTATAAATATTAATTTTAAGAAAGCATTGTAATTATTAATTATTGATTGCCAAAAATTGGCAACAAACATTTATTACAATAGGCATTTTGTGATCGTTTTAAAATTGGCAACAGTGAAAACGGGCATTTTATGACCGTTGTAAAATTAGCACTTATTACAACGTACGTTTTTAGCCCGTTGTAAATTGACATCTATTACAATGGACGTTGTAAAATTGACAACTCTTACAACGGTCATTTGGTGACCGTTGTAAAATTGGCATATATTACAACGGGCATTTTGTGAACGTTGTAAAACTGGCATCTATTACAACAGACATAAAAAGACTATTGTAATATCATTCTATTACAACGGGCAGTCATTGCCCATTGTAAAAAGGATGTTGTATATGAAAACTTTTACAATAGGCCTGAATAAACCGTTGTAATAGCCTTCTATTACAACGGACAACGAATGCCCATTGTAAAAAGGACGTTGTAGTAGAGTATTTTTGTTGTAGTGCAACACTGTTGTTATAGTAAATGATTTTCGAAAGAAGATGTTTCGTTTAGTATATGGATTCATATATCTATCTAATTTTCGAATCCTTATACTAGTGATTTTGGGTTGTCGTAACGATGTTTTGCGCAACATTCGTTTTGACCCAAATAAATGTGTTTACAATAAAATATATACTTAATCGTGATTTAATTATGTGGAAGATTTTCTAAGGGTTGAAAATAAATAGAATTGTGAATTACTTATTATTAAATAAGTGTATGGAAATGTTTCCAATATTGAAAAGTTGAAATGTTTTGAAATATATCTTTTTAAAGATAATTTGAAGTGAATATTGGGAAAGTGATTTAATTAATAAAAGATTAATTAAAAGGGCCTAGTGATTGTTATGATGCTGAATATTTGTTTGTTTGCTTTGATAGTTAAATAACCGACTACCAAATTTGGCCATTTTAGTTCCTCGACTTGATGTGGGAACTATTTAATCGTACATTTAGTACGTAGCCTTCAATATAGGCTTGCTTATCATTTGTGTTGAAGATATTGATTCGTGTAGTGCAGAGTATTACTCCAATCTATCGAGCTTCCTTCTTGGACCGAAAGATAGTAAGTTGAAAGTTGGATACGTGATAAGTCTATGAGACTTAGTTTCTGTGTGAGGTTTAGAAATGCTTTTGCGTTGTTGGTGCGAAGAGACCGGGATCAGATTATCTGAAAACCACTTCAGACCAACGTATATGCGACGATTGTGCAAGTTGCTTATGATGATATTGATATTCCAGGTTTTCATAGTGGGGGACTACTTGTTGATTGTTTGGGGTTAAAATCCCAATATTCATCCAGTAGTGGTGGTCTCTTCATTATGAAATATCCAATGCAAGGACTATTCGCTACTAATCCTAAGGGTTTCCCGACAGGATGTGGTAGGAAAGTACCTTTGGTTTGTCATGTTCCTGGACAACTTGTATAGATGTTTGTCTGACATTGCATTTCTAGAGATTACGTATATTGGTTTTTACAAATGTATATCAGCGGTGGCGGAGAAGGAAACTTCTCTTATCTTAACAACCTCCTTGAGACGTATAAGCTTAAGGATAGTATTTTTATGGAAGGCAATTAGTAGTCAACGGAAATGGCCGTGTGATATTCAAAGTGATATGTGATTTGTGAAAGGTAATCGTTACCTCGAGCCTCGTCAACTAGAAATGACCAAAACAGGGTTAGATGCGGCAAGGCTAAGTGGGTCGCTCCTATTAGGGTATGATCATCCTCTTCTAGATATATCTTTACACATTATGACGTTGTGTATCTGATTATTGTGGTTTGTATTCTTTGAGGACCCTCGGTAAAGGTCGGTAATGACCAGATGATGACATATTCGGTATCGTCTAGTTATAGAGGTGGGTCGGTCTTGTGTTGGTAGAGAAACTTTGTGATGGTTTCTCAGTGCATTCTTCTATAGATGTACTGTTGGAAGGTAGTCCCTTCACCTAGTCATTTGTATGGAAATCCAAAGTCCACTATGTACCTGCCATTTTATTTGTAGAGCCTAGTATGCTGGAATTTAATAATGGTAACAATTTCGATTATTTGAATATTATTTGTGCAATCGACACTAGTATAATATCAGATGATTTGACATGAACCATTTTAGTTGTCATAAGGTAAAAACATTTCCATGTTTATGTGTAGACTTTTCTTACGAGATACTTTTGTTTTGATAAAGGAAAATTCGGGTAATTTAATAAATTCAGTTGAATATGTTTCTCACGTTGGTTTACCAGACTGATTCGGGCGTTCTTCCCTTTCAATGCTCGGGTCAGACCGAGCATATTTATAGGTTCAGTTTTGGTGCTTTTGAAGCTTCAACAGGAGAGCTGGAAAACTTCATTTTCGTATACATGTATCTATTTTGATTACTGATTATCCGCTGCATTGTTTGTTGTTGTATGTTATCGGCAATTGTGAGGATAGGTTATTGTAACTGTCTAGGATGATATTTGTGATTGATTATTGAACTCTGAATGATGTTTGTATGTATAGTTTCTATTTTGTAAGATCATTAATATGATATTATATGATTTCCGTTGCGATGTGAGATTCTATATTGTTCTCTATCTTCTTTCTTCTCTTCTCTTCTTTTCTCTTCTTTTCTTTCTCTTGACTTTCCATTGGTCTATGCTTTTGGGGTCGGACATGTGTGGTTTATTATCGATTGACGGGTTGCAGGTCGTTACATATTCACCCTTTATAAATGCACTCGCTATCCAAAAAATTATTTGCATCTATATGTATGTATGTATGCATGCCTGCATGCATATGTATATATATGTGTGTATATACATATAAATATGTATATATGTATGTATTTTTATTTCATTTTTTGTTAAATCACTTAATAAACCTTATTAATTTTGACAGAATAAATCAATCTGAATTCAAAAAAAAAAATTCTTAAACATCAAGTTATTTGAATTGGTAAGACAATAGAAATAGATCAAGATCTGCAAGTTCAAATATAAATTATATTTATTAATTTAAAACAAAAATAAAATAATGAAATTTTTTAATATAATGTACACACATGCATATATATTCTTTTGCTTAAAATACAACCTTTCATATATTTTTTCATTCAATTGATTATTTTGCAATAAAATTAATAATTAAAAATCGATTGTGAATACGATTATTAAATTAACATCTTGACCTAAAACGAAAATTTATTATTTTTTAATCAAAAATAAAAACTTTGTTAAACAAAACAAGGATGTCAATTTTTGTGAGTATATACATCAAAATAGATCTCCTTTAATTATATATATATATATATATATATATATATATATATATATATTGTGTGTATGCATGTTTTATTTTCTGTTAAACTATTTACTATAAACATATTTTCAAATTAGTACACACATATATGTATATGCTTTTTGGAACAAGAAAGTAATTAAATCAATGGAAATTAACATTGATATTTAACTGTATATATATGTATGTATGTATGTATGTATGTATGTATGTATGTATGTATGTATGTATGTGTATATATAAATTAATAACCGTTTCAAAAATATATATATTAATAAATTAGCTATTAGATCCAGATCTAAACAACATCAATGACAATAGATATTAACAACAAGAATCAACAATCAAAAACATTATTAATAATTCAAATCCAATCTAAACTAACAAACTCTTAAAAAAATAGATTGACACGTGTATAAATTAAATGTAACGACCTGACTTTTCAACTCCTAAATGTCGACATTATGAAATCCATGATATTCACGTGTCGAACACTCAAGTGCTAGGAAGATGGATTATTAGTGTAGATAAAGAGAAAAAGAAAACGAACAAATAAGGAAGAACAAAACATTAGAATCTCACAATGGGAGGATAATATATAATATCCTAAACGGTTCAAAGAGCTACTCCTAGATGCAACATAATTTCAGAGTTACTAACCAAAGTACTATCATCGGTCTGGATAGTTAGGACAATCTACCCTCACAAACGATGATATATATACTGGTAGTGCAACAAAAATAAAAATAGGTAGATAGTGGAAGCCTCCAGCTCGTCTTCTGAAGCTCCAAAGCTTTTATAGTAAAATTGCTTACCTCGGCCTACTCGAAAGAGCACCTGAGGATTTAGGGAAAAAATAAAACAATGAGCCAGACAAATGTTTGGTGTGAAAAAATCAAGAAATATCTACACCACATAACAGTATGTTTTGAGACCAACGGAATCACCGAAATGGTTTCCCCTCAAAAGATCCAAAATCATCTAATAAGTAAATAAGGCGATATAATAGATAACGCTGACCTTTCCTTGGGAGCTACCCCTAGGCTATATAGTCCAACCCTAAAAAAATTTGCTCCATAATCGCTTCTCTAATATACAATTCATATATCGATCTTAAAGTGGTTATGGATTTGAGTAATCTCATATAAATATACTCTCCTCGATACCGAACTCTTCAGAACCAAATCGTTGAATTTTTGGTTAAGTCAATTCTAGTTCTTTCAGAAGTAAGCGAACAATATATAGGAGTCCTCCTTGGGGGATCTCGAATATATTTGCTTAAAGCAAGAGACATTTCATACGAATTAGTCTTCCCTGGTGATCTCAAACCATATAAATACGTGAAGCTTTTATATACTTCCTAAGTAAATTTTGGTCAAGTTCAATAGTAATAAAAATGATCGCATATGGAAATCAAGTCTCGTATACTTATCACACTTTCCAACCTTCTTAACTTAGGCTTTCCCCCGATAAAGGATGAAGCCAGGTAGGTTATGACACTTGTTGTAATCGAGCCCTGAACACATTATTCTGAACTCTCACAGACAGAACAAGTCTACTTTATCAAATTTCAATGCTAATTACAAAAGTAGAAACTTCCCATAAAAGAATAAAGACACAAACATGATTAAATCTCATAAGTGATTTATAATCCACTTTATCAAATCATACTTCTTTGTCAATAATTATATATTTAAAATACCTTTATAAATGATATGTGTTATCTTACCTTTTGGCAAAGCTGAAATACCCAAAAATTACCTGAAAATCAATGATTACTAGTCATGAATATCGATTATGCATTGCAGGTACACCATGGATATCGATGATTTTTTTTTGAGTCTGGATCGGGCCACAATTGACAATACATGACAAGCAAAGCCGTGAAAGCCAGCATTTCAAATTTCAGGTTAATCGGAGTTCGTATGAACGAGATATGATCGACACAATTTAGAGAAAATATGCTGTTCGTACTCACCAAAGTCGAGGTGATGGTCTATTCGAATCCATCAACTTTGTATCCATTAGAATGACTTCGCCTCGCTGTTCGAATCCATCAGGTTTTTCATAGTTCGAATCCATCAGGACCATATCGATCTGAGAGAACCTCGTCTCGTTCGTATCCCCATGTTGGAATCGTTCAAGGTCATCTATTCGTATCGATTCTAGATTCGCCTTTCGTATCGATCCCTAGAATTAATGATCAATGCGAAATGGCATACCAAATATCGATACAATCATCGATGCGAACAGAGCTTCATCGATACGAAACGGAGTGCAAGCCATAGATGCGAATGCGTCGATGCAAACGAGGCGAAAGCTCAGGAACGACTCGAGAAACTCGGCACAAAAGGTGGGGCGATCCAAGAATCTCACGCCATGTCACCACGCACTCACGTGCCCAGATCGAGTCAAAATGGGTCGATGTGAACAATGGATTCGAACGCGACAGTGCTCACGAAAATGCAATCTTGCATCGATCATATCTCCCAAACCACAGGTCCAAATGCTATGAAATTTTCATAGGAGCTTACGTACAAGCACAAGAATGTTCCTGCCAAGTTTCAGCTCGATTGGACCATTTCTTGATCGATACGAAATCGATTCGTATCGATCACAGATCGAGTCGAAACTTGGTGGGATCGGTTGCGTGGGCCCACTCACGTGCCAGAAGAAGTCTCCTGAAGTTTGAGCACAATGTCAACCTCCTACGCCGATAAATAGCCCTCTGAAGCCTACAGAAAAAGGATCTTTTGGCTATTCGACGTCAAGACTCTGCCGCATCCAATTCTACATCTCATCATTGCCGTTATACTTCAGTTTCTACGTTGTAACTGCTGTAATCAATTGTAACCAGCAAGGATAATCAATAAAAGACAAACCTTTGAAGTGGATATAGGCCGGAGATAGCCGAACCACTATAAATCTTGTGTTTCTGTTCGTTATTTCTGGATTGTTGTTTGCTTAGATCTGTGGCTTGTGCTCTAATATCGTTGATTTATATTCATACATCAGTGCTTTCATGATACTTGGGGTTTGTGACCAATTTTGGCGCAAACACTTTGGTGCTTTCACTGAGAAGAACTAGCACCCACAATACCTAATTCGGAATCCAGATTTGAAGGCTTGAAGAAATTAGATTTGAAAGACAATGACTCGACAAACAAGCAGAAGACAAAGAGCTGAGAGAAGCCAACAAGGAGGAAGTCAAGAGGCATCCTCCAGAGCTAGAGAAGGGCAAGCTTCGATCTACGTCACCAGGGATGAGATGGAGGCTATGTCTAATTCAATGCATGAAAGGATAATGAAGAGTCAACAGGAGATGCTGCAGAATTTCGTTAAGCAGATGAGGGTGGCCAATGTGCAGAACCTTGAACCAACAACAGCAACAACGAATGCTGAACAAGGAGTTAGGATTGTAGAAACTAATGGAGATCAAGCTCAAGGTCAGAATGCGAAACTAGAAGGCAATCAACAAGGACTTGGGGCAGACCCGCAGGATCTGACACTGGAAGACCTATGGATGGAGCTCAACAGGATAGAGCCAACACTAATGCTAATGAGCCACACGAAGAGTATGTACCAAAATTCCCTTCGAGACTTGGGGGGCAGGATAGAAACATAACAAGGGGGCAACCCCTGGATGTAGATGAACGAATGGTTGGTCTAGTACGATGAATCATGAGAGGAGGATTGTCAAGTGAAGGATTGGAAGAAGTTCGTCAGAGTCCGTTCACTCCGAATATCAGAATGCAAGGAACCCTCCAAAGTTCAAACTACCAATGTTGGACCCTTATGACGGGAAGTCAGACCCGACCATGCACATTACTAGATACATCAGACATATGGAAGTGCTGGGAGCATCGAGGAAGTGATGGCGCGATGTTTCCCTCTATTTTTATCAAATTTGGCTGCGCTTTGGTTCCGACAGCTAGGGACTGGATCGATCAGGACATGGGGCGAGCTTGTAGATTACTTCATGAGACAGTTCAGGGTCCACGTAACGTGACCCATGAGTGTGATGACTTTGGCTTCAATAAAGCAAAGGACCGGAGAGTCCATAAAAGATTTTCTACTACAATTCAATGCAACGGTGGCTTCTGTAGATCGCCCGGATCTATCGATGATTTTGATGGCAGCGGTGGCAGGAGTTGGGGAAGGCACTGAATTCAAAGATTCTTTGGCAAGAGATCCACCACAAGATCTTGGATAATTCTATCATGAAGCTGAAAGATTCATCCGACTAGAAGAATAACGAGCTGAGAGGCGAGAAACAAACGTTGTGCAGGGCGAAGGAACCGCCAGAGAACAGTCTGGAGCTGACAAAGGAAAGAGAAAGCAGGATGACAGACATGATGGTCCTGATAAATGGAAGAGATTCCGAGAGCCCAGATTCAGGCAATACACAGATCTGACGGCAAGTCTGGAATGGATTTACACGAAAACTCGGGGGCAACTCCCCTATTGAAAACCACCCAGGAGATATCCCATAGAGCGGGAACGTAGAAGCGGAAAATATTGCCTATTCCATGAGCTGGATGGGCACACTACCGATGAATGTCGCCGCCTAAAGGATGAGGTGGAAGAACATGCCAGGAGTGGTAGATTGCCACAATATACCAAAGAACGAGCAACGCCCGTAAGACCTGAACAACTACCGCCTCCACTTAATAGAACTGATCCTTGATCGGGATCGCGACTCGTCATCAACTGATTATGACGGCAAGGGCCAAGTTCAGGATTTGGACTCTGGTCGATTATATTTCTTAGATTTGATTTTAAAATAAAGCGTCTATTCCACTTACACATGTACGGGAACCGGAGAGATCCCTAGGCATACTCTGAGATGGTGATAGATCGATCTGCCCATAGAGGCAATGTCTAGTTTATCCTAATGTTGGAGATTGAACATCCAGGACTTGAATTTAATAAACGTATTAGAATTTCTTGAAATAAAACCTTTGACCGAAGAGTTAAAGGATGAATATTGAAGACCATCTTGAAAATGATCGCTTTATGACCCTACCTAGAGAGGCGGGGTCCGGAGTGCAAGAAGTGAGTTGCTTCACCGGAGAGCGACAGGATCGACTCACTTAACGTCGTTTCCCATTCACCGAAGAGTGATTGGATCGGGGTTCGATAAGAGCCCGGAGTGGCTGTGATCGGCCCACGATTTAGTTCGTGACATCGCTTAATGTTCAGATACACTGAACTGGAGTGCAAGAAGTGAGTTGCTTCGGAAGAGCGACAGGATCGACTCACTTAACGCTGTTTCCCCTTCACCGGAGAGTGACAGAATGGGATCCAGCAAGAGCCCGGAGAGGCTATGATCGGTCTAGAATGACCAAGACATCGCTATACGCCCTAGCTAGGGCCGAAGTGCAAGGGATAGAAAGCAACGCCAGAGTGCAACAGGATCTTTCTATTTGATCGCTAAATCTGGAATGGACTTGACAATGGTTCGGAGTGACCACTGATAGTCCAAAGAGACTGTGAATTTCATTCTTAACTTCCACAGGAAGAAATGAATAGTAATTTGGCTTGGAACAACCGCAAACTTGATTGACAATGATATAAGCTTTGAATTAAACATGAATTCACTGCATTCGATTTGAGACTGTACAAAACACACCTTTTACCAAAAGGCATGTTTTGAGGGGCAAAGTGTTATCCCACCTTTTGGAAAAGCTGAGATACCCAAAAATTACCTGAAAATCAATGATTACTAGTCATGAATATCGATTATGCATTACATGTACACCATGGATATCGATGAATTTTGTCCGAGTTCGGATCAGGCCACAATTGACAAGACATGACAAGCAAAGCCTTGAAAGCCAGCATTTCAAATTTCATGTTAATCAAAGTTCGTATGAACGAGATATGATCGATACAATTTAGAGAAAATATGTTGTTCATACCCACCAAAGTCAAGGTGATGGTCTATTCGAATCCATCAAATTCGTATCCATCAGAATGACTTCGCCTCACTTTGTTCGAATCCATCAGATTTTGCATAGTTCGAATCCATCAGGTTTTGCATAGTTCGAATCCATCAGGACCGTATTGATCGGAGAGAACCTCGTCCTATTCGTATCCCCATGTTGGAATCGATCAAGGTCATCTATTCGTATCGATCTCATGGGAGCCTTGTTCGCATCGATCCTAGATTCACCTTTCGTATCGATCCCCAGAATTAGCGATCGATGCGAAATGGTACCCCAAATATCGATACAGTCATCGATGCAAACAGAGCTTCATCGATACGAAACGGAGTGCGATCCATAGATGTGAACGCGTCGATGCAAACGAGGCGAAAGCTTAGGAACGACTTAATAAACTCGGCACAAAAGGTGGGGCGATCCAAGAATCTCGCGCCACGTCACCACGCACTCACGTGCCCAGATCGAGTCGAAATAAGTCGATGCGAATGATGGATTCGAACGAGACAGTGCTCACGAAAACGCAATCTTACATCGATCATATCTCCCAAACCACAGGTCCAAATGCTATGAAATTTTCACAGGAGCTTACGTACAAGCAAAAGAATGTTCCTGCCAAGTTTCAGCTCGATTGGACCATTTCTTGATTGATACGAAATCAGTTCGTATCGATCACAGATCAAGTCGTAACTTGGTGGGATCGGTCGCGTGGGCCCACTCACGTACCAGAAGAAGTCTCCCGAAGTTTGAGCGCAGTATCAGCCTCCTACGCCTATAAATAGCCCCCTGAAGCCTACAGAAAAAGGATCTTTTGGCTATTCGATGTCGAGACTCTGCCGAATCCAATTCTACATCTCATCATTGCCATTATACTTGAGTTTCTACATTGTAATTGTTGTAATCAATTATAACTAGCAAGGATAATCAATAAAAGACAAACCTTTGAAGTGGACGTAGGCCGGAGATAGCCGAACCACTATAAATCTTGTGTTTTCGTTCGTTATTTTTGGATTATTGTTTGCTTAGATCTGTGACTTGTGCTCGAATATCGTTAATTTATATTCATACATCGGTGCTTTCACGGTACTTGGGGTTTGTGACCAATTTTGGCACAAACAATATGTACATGTGTATTACTACTTCATTATTTTTTCCACTCTTTTCATTCTTCAAAATATATTCAATTTCTTACTTCAAAGGTATAAGAATATTCACAAATCATTTAATAATATTATCCGTTTAAAATATTGTTACCCGGATGCTTTTCCCGACTACAAATACTGGTTTTAGAAGTCAGTTTGGATGGTTCGGACTGCGCACATGGGTCAGCCTATAGACGTCGCTTGACCACCTACATTCAACCAATATTGCTCAACAACTTTCGTTCAGCCTTGCTACATCATTTGGCGTGATACATCGCTCGGCCTAGATATTTGGTTCGACCAAGAAATTATGGCATGTGTCGCCCGGTTAAAAGAAAAGTGTTGTTGGAAACTCAGTAAATATCGCCCGGCAAAGCGTCGCTCGGCAACATTGTTTGGCAATCATCGTTCGGCCAAGAAGATAAAGGTGGGATGGTTCGGTCTGGATGCTCGGGGAAGTACGGCTCG
The DNA here is from genome assembly GCA_030765085.1 of Allium cepa. Classification (NCBI taxonomy): domain Eukaryota; kingdom Viridiplantae; phylum Streptophyta; class Magnoliopsida; order Asparagales; family Amaryllidaceae; genus Allium; species Allium cepa. Next base: position 988,146,533 of record CM060929.1, on the reverse strand, counting down.
GCATGAGTGGTTTGGTCAAGAAAGCATGATCACATGTCACTCGGCTTAGATGGTCGGCGCATGTCGCTCGGTCTGGAAGGTTCGGCATACATCGCTCGGTGCATATCAGGAGAGTTGGCAGTGGCCAATTTCATTCTAAAGCGAGCCGACTGCTATATCATCACTTCGAGTCACACCACTGTACGTTTCAAGCTCCTTACGGGTTTGCTTCGAGTCCTTTATCAAGACACCCTGATTTGGCCTTTTTTGTTCGGTATGCCTCGTTCGGCATGCCTAGCTCGGTGCACAGAAGTCACCTACTAGGGTCGAAGTACCTTGTTTTGGGCGCACGGAGGAAGTCCGGTCTATCCTCGTCTATAAACAGAAGGGCAGGGGCGTAGTGAAAAAGGATCTTTTTTCGAGAATAATGGGGAGACTATGGCATTTTCAAGACCCATTTCTTTTCTGTTAAAACTTGTATTCAAGTTGTTAATGTATGTATTGTATCTGTATTCAATTATTTGTAGAAGTAATAAAGATTACGATCAAAGTGGATGTAAGCAATTACGCTGAACTATTATAATTCTGGTATTCTTATTTCTTACAGTTATTATTGCATTCTACCATGTTATTCCTCGGTTTTAATTTACTTTCTTCATTAATCTCTCTATATAATCCTACTCAAGGGTGTTAGTGACCAATTTTGATGCTAACAACTATAATCAAAGAGGTTAAAAACAAATGTTACTTGAACATTGATTATAAATCCCTTTTCTCTTTTATAAATTAAATCGTCACTTTTTCTAATCTTTTTCCCAAAACACTTTATACTTATCATTATCTTTAAGATACTCATTTTAAAAATTAAAGTATATCTACAATATTTTTAACAAGATAATATACTTTTTAAACAACTTCTCAAAATAATTCATTATAACTAAATGTTATATAAATCCCTTTACCCTTATATAAAATATTTAACTCACTTTTCCAAACTTATATATAGAAAAACTTTTAAAATACTTATAAATATGTTTTAAATATTCATATAAAATTTTATACAAAAATAACTAATTTATAATTTAGTAAAAACAATTTTAATTAAGTGTTACAGATAAACAAAACCCTTTACTTTAAAATTCAGATTTATTTATTAGAAATATATTTGAATTTGAAATTACTTTTAAAATAGTTGTAAACATGTTATTAGTCATCCCCCAAAGTTTTTTAGTCTTTTTCAACGTGTTTTCTCTCATGTCTTCTCTCCTGTCACCCATACCCATCCCCCAAACCATTCCCCCTTCTGTTCACGTACCTCCTGTTCTCGTACCTCCTGTCCCCCACCTGTCCTGTCCTGTCATCCCACGTCTCCCGCCGCTGACCGGCCGCTTCCTCCTGTTCCTCCTCCGCCAGACCTGGCATCTTCCTTACCATCCTCATCCACTTTGCCTTCTTTAGTACAGTTCCCACCTCTGCTTCCTTCTCCCCATCAATCATCTTTTTCTCCTCCTTCTTCTTCCTCTTCTCCTCCTTCTTCTGTCCAGCCTTCTTCGTGGTCATCTCTTTTCACTGTTAAGCCCAGAAATGCGGGGTCATATATTCCAGTGCACTTTGACATTCAGTTTACTGGCTCCCCTATTTCTCCTCCTGTGGAGATTATTAATGAAGGAATTAAAGCATGGTCTGATTGTTTAGTAGGATTCTTCCTGGCTGATACTGTTAACTTTATGGCAGTTAAAGCACACATCGATAAGGTTTGGAAAATAAAAGGCTCATATGAGATATATTTTGACAAGGTTAATTATTACTTTAGATTCTCAAATGAAGAAGACAAGTTATCAATTCTAAAGAAAGACCCTATCTTCATTCGTGGTCAAATGTTCATCATATCGAAATGGAATCCTTCCTTTGCTTCTGCTCAAGCTGCAGTGAAAACTGTCCCTATTTGGGTTCATTTGCATCGAATTCCTATTCTAACCTGGACTCTGCTAGGCATCAACTGGTTGGCATGCCATATAGGAAAATTAATATGCTTTGATGAGAATACTGAGAAACTTAAAAGATTTGAGTATGCGAAGTGTTTAATTGAAATCACACCTGATAGAGAACTACCAGATTGCTTATCAGTGGGTGATGGATCATGTCCTGATATACTTGTGGATTATGCATGGAAGCCACTTATATGTACTCACTGTAAGATGTTTGGACATGCAACAATGGATTGTGAAAAATATAATAACAGTGGTAATGCTACAGTAAAGACTAGTAAAGGAACTCATGGGCAAGTTGAGAATGGAGACAAGAATATAATCAAGACCGGACCAGCATTAGTGCAAAAAAAGGGTTTACAATTAAAAGGCAAAAGGAAAATTAAACCATTTCAGAAAATGTGGAAAAGAGTAAGTCAAGATGGTGATGAGAATGCTTCGAGTCAATCAGCTAAATTGGTACAACATGTCGAGTCAAGCTGGTGTGGATAATGTTGGTCCTAAACAAGTGGTGAAGACTGCTGAAATTGATAATCAGATTGATATCAGGGATGACCCTATTTCACCACTGGATGAACTGATAGTGGATGATTCTTCTCACCACTCTCTTCCTGGTAATATTGCTCATATAATTGAAATAAATACTGATGCAATTGGCTTGCTTCCTTTTCCTAAACCTATACCTCCCATTATTCCTGCTTTAGTGCCAGTAGTTGATCAATTAGCAGAATCTGAAGGAGTATCAATTCATAACAACTTTTCAATTCTACAGTCTTTGCCTGAGGATTCCGAAGAGGTTACTGATGCCTTAATTCCAACTGCTGATCACAATATCATACATAAAACCCAGCAAATTAACACATTATATGTCTCAAACAACAATAACTTGACCATGCACAATGATATGCACAGTTCTGTGCACCCTTCTGCACTGATTCTTGTCCTTTCTCAAGCTTCACATAATCAACCCCTTCTCAAATCCCCTTATTCCTCTTTATCACTGCCTAATCATGTTTTTTCAGACATCATCCCTAATCAATCCAACAATACATCAATGTCTCCACCCTCTTTACATTCAATTCCTGAAAACTCAATCTCTTCCTCTCAAAATAAAAGGGGCAGGCCTAGGAAATCATTCAAAAAATCATATGACCTGGATAAGGGCGTTCTTTACTCCATTGATCAAGTATCCCCATCGAAGCCTATCTCAATTGACCTTCTCACTTCATCCTCTGGTGTTAGAACCAGAGCCCACTCTCAAAATATTTTATGATTGATAGAATTGCATTTTGGAACATAAGGGGGGCCCACTCCTTATCAAAACAACTGGAAATTAAAAACTTCATTCAAAATTCAAATAATGGCTATTGCTGAAACAAAATTGAATCATATCAAAAGCCTCAAAGCAGCTAAACTCATTAACAGTAACTGGAATGCTATTCACAATCTCTCCCAAGCTCCTTATGGAAGATTGCTAATTCTTTGGAACCCCAGTGTTTTCACTATCACCCCATTAAGTGTTCAAAGGCAATTCATTCACACTGTAATATCCCATATACCTTCATCCACAGTATTTCACATGACTTTCATATATGCCGAAAACAATAGTGTCCACCGTCAATCGTTCCTTGACTCTCTTCCCTCTCTCCAGTCTTCTACTATCCCTTGGCTTTGTCTAGGAGATTGGAACTGTATGCAAAATTCTGCTGACAAGCAGGGGGGCACTCCTCTTACTTATCAACAGACTAGACCACTCAACCAAGCTATTTTTGATTCCAATCTCCTGCCTATTGCTGCTAGTGGTTGTCCATATACTTGGAATAACTCAAGCAAAACTGGCAAATTCACCTTCTGTAATCTTGATAGATCTTATCAAAACTTTTCATCTGTTCTTTTATGGCCTAAGCTTCATTGCATCATTCCACCTCCATCTCTTTCTGACCACTCCCCTCTTATTCTTGACTGGGGAAAAGCTAATGAGAGAAGACACCCCTCATTTTCATTTTTTAATAACTGGACTAAACACCAGGATTTTATGAAAATTGTTACTAACTGTTGGTCGACTAAAGTTTATGGTAACCCTATGTACATTTTACAGGCAAAACTCAAGCATCTAAAAGACACTCTCAGGCCTTGAGCTAAAGTCAACTTTGGCAATGGTAATAGTCTATCTCATGCTGTTAGAATTAATTTACATAAAGTGCAACATGATATTCAGGTATGTATGGATCAGTCTCTGCTAGCTAACCTTATTACTCAAGAACAATCTTTAGTCAATATCCTTGCCAAAACTTTAATGGAAGAAAACAAAATGGCTTACCAAAAAGCAAAAATCAAGTGGACTAATAATGGTGACAAAAATTCAGCTGTGTTCCATGAATCTCTGAGAAGCAATCGTACTGCTGCGAATTTTACTAACCTTCTTGACAAAAATGATGTACTATGTTCTACCCCTGATGATATCCATGCTGGATTTCTCGACTATTACAATGATTTGCTCGCCCCCACTAACAACCCTACGATTAACAGTCAACTTTTTGAAGACATCCATCTTCCTGTTTTATCCCAGCAGGCTGCTAATGTTCTTATTCTTGAAATCACAGCAGAGGAAATAAAAGACAATATATTTTCTATGAATGAATCAAGTTCCCCTGGTCCTGATGGTTTCAACGCTCAATTATACAAATGTGCTTGGCCTATCATTGGTACTGACGTGATTAAGGCTGTTAAGAACTTTTTCAAGCACAATAAAATGATTTCTGGGATTAATGCCACAAAGATTTCCCTTATTCCTAAAACTAAACATCCTTCCTCTGTCACTCAATTCAGACCCATAGCATGTTGCAATGTTATCTATAAGTGTATATCTAAGATTATGGCCATTAGAATGATGAATGCTATCCCTGAAATTATTGCTTCCAATCAGAGTGCTTTTCTTCCTAACCGTGACATCACTGACAACATTCTTCTTGCTTCTGAATTACTGAAAGGATATGATAGGAATAATATTTCAAAAAGATGTGTTCTCAAGCTTGACATTCAAAAGGCTTATGATACATTACAATGGAAGTCTATCATCTACATCCTTTACAAAATGCTATTCCCAATCCCATTCCTTTCTTGGATATACACTTGTATCTCCTCTGTCAATTACTCTCTGAATTTTAATGGGGAACTTTATGGTTACTTTCATGGCTCTAGAGGTATGAGACAGGGAGACCCCTTGTCTCCATACATTTTTGTTTGTGTCATGCAATTGTTCACTTCCATTTCCAACAAATACTTGGATATGAAGCTTATTGAGTATCATCCCTTATGCAAGCATTCTGGAATCTCTTCTCTTCAATTTGCTGATGACCTCCTTCTATTCACCAAACCCACTGTCAAATCAATTCACGGAGTTCTTCACATATTGGATGATTTTAAATGTTTTACTGGTCTCAACATTAACTACAACAAATCCAAGATTAGAATTGCTGGCATGTCTGAATATGATAAATCCCAGATATACAGTTTGTCTGGCCTTAATCCTATTCATCAAAATGATGACTACCTAGGAGCTCCCATGTTTTCATCTAAAGTTACGACTAACCAATGCTTAAAACTTTATGAAAAAATCACTGCCAAAATTTCTTCATGGCCAATTTCTAAATGCTCTATGGCTGGTAGACTTGTGATTGTCAAATCCATAGCCACATCTATGTGCCTATATTATGCTAGAATCTTCATTCTGCCTGCTAAATTAATCTCTATGATTAACTCTGCCCTTAACCATTTTCTCTGGCATGGCAGTCCTTATTCCAAGAAACCTATTCCTATCGCCTTCAGGAAAATTTGCTCTCCTCTTAAGTATGGAGGTCTCGGGATCATGAACATTAAACTATGGAACAAGGCAGCAATTTCCAAACGTATTGACACAATTTTCAAATTTGATAATAATATATGGGCTTCTTGGGTGAGGAGCAATTTAATCAAAAACAACAATTTTTGGACTATGCCTATGCCTATGGATTGTAGTTGGTCATGGAGGAATATTCTTAGGTTAAGGGGGGTTTTTATTCATATTTTTCAGGTTGGTTTACTTCATATGAATAAAATATCTTTCTGGTTTGATCCCTGGTCGGAGCAGGGATGCATTCTTGCTGATTTTATTGATTACAACATCAGAATGATGTCTGGTATCTCTGAGTATGCCAGAGTTTCCTCTATTTGGTCTGAAGGAAATTTGATGCTGCCTTCTTCTAGCTCCACTTCTGTTCGTGCATGCTGGGAGAAAATCCTTTCTCACCCTGCCTTTAGCACTGATTTTCATGCTGCCTGGGGACATAAGCATCATCAAATTAGTGTGGTCTACTCCAATATGCAATCTCATGCTAATGCTGTTTTATTTCCTTGGCATTCCAGAGTGTGGAATCATGCATCTATTCCAAGAGAGAATCTTCTGCTTTGGAAGATTATTAACAATGGTCTTCAAACCCTGGATAAAGTTAAAAAGATGGGTACTGTACTGAATGATATTTGCCTTCTGTGTAATAGCAATAAGGAAACGATTCATCATCTTTATTTTGAATGTGACTACTCGTATTACATTTGGAGCTACTGTAAGAGGATGTTAAATCTTCAAAACCCATTTAGAGACTCGGCGATGGAATGGTACAGCATCTTCAAGGCTACCAGATGGAAGACAAGTAAAAGTTTAATGCTGCTGCGTTCATTGAAAAAGTGTCTATCTATTATTTGGATGGAGAGGAATAGTAGAGTGTTTACTAGTGTGTCTACACCTAAGCATTTACTTGTCTTCTCCATCCGTAGTAATCTAGGCGTATAGTGTATTTGTTGTTATTTTTTCTTTCTTCCGATCTATTGTTTTGCTATGGATCGGTGTACTTCTTTTTCTCGTAATATATGGTAGGGGCCATTTAACCCCGCTGGCTTTGCCAAAAAAAAATGATCTCACTAAATTTGTCAATTTAACTATTATTTTCAAACACATTTTAATCACTAAAATTGGTAAATAACCAAACAACGGTCGGTGCTATAATAGAGTTAGAACTACTATCTTAGGGCCAAATTACTACTGTTAAGTGCTGTTAGAAAGTGACGGTTGAGAACAATTAAAAATCCTTGAAACTTTGGCTTGTTTTCTCTTGCTAACAAATGATTAAGCTTGACTTTTTTACACTAAGTATTTACTTAGATTAAAAAATAACCATGTAAAGAAACCACTAACGATATGTCTGTAGATCATATTAAAAATCACTAAAAACAAGATATTTTCAAGTGCACAAATAGATGCCTTTTTTCCTTCTAACTTTTGTTTAACATGTTCTATACTATTGCGAACCTTTTCTTTGCTGTCACATAACTATTTTAAGTGTAGAGCATAACCAAAATATACTTTATCAAAAAACATGTACACATCACCAATTTAAAGAGTTTTAAACATAAGGGATAACAAAGTGCACTTATAATGATTTTTCTCACTTTAACCAATCACACACACTTAACATCACATACAACCAATCCAAGCATTTAAACATCATATCTAGGCCACATCACATGTTATAAAGGATAATCAAAATGAGTATACCACATATAAAGTTATCATTTTCTTTACACAAGCAAGAAGGATCCAAGCATAATAATTAGTTAATGTCGCCACTTTATATTTGCGCACAATTATATACACAATATATACTTTTCAATGGTGATTTAACCAACCAAACTCCTTGCTAGCTCCAAGTAGAAGCCCTTAAGAACACATTAACCCTTCCTACTATCACTCAATGCAAGCAAAATCCATCCAAAGCATCGCAAAGTTCATGACCAACTTGCTTCCTCCTCCCATGCTCATAGCCACATGGTCCTCCCTCTCTTTAGCTCACGGTCTCCACTCTTTGGCTTGATCTTCAGGCTTCCTACTTCGCATTAGGCCCTAGGCATAAGTTTGAGAAGGTTTGGAGTCATTTTACTTTGGTTTTAGAATTTAAAGAGACGAGAATAAGTGCATGAAATCATTTATTTAGTGCTTTAATTTGTGAAATAGATTTGTGCAAGTTATGTGTGTATGAATATAAGTTGTTGAATATGCGAGTATATGTTTTTTTGATGATAATATATATATATATATATTCATTTATATGTATTTGTTAATGTACTATTTTATTTTCATAGAATTAAATAAATATTTTTTGAATAAAATAAACAACACAAAATTTAAATTCAAATGGATATTTTATTCAAACAAATATTTTGTTACAATTTTGAATAGTACAAATTTAATCTCTCACTATATACACACACACACACACAATTTCAATTACAACACAAATTCGATTACATCACAATTTTCAATTTACATTTGCACCTCACTACTTTTCACTCATTCACTCGTATTACTCTTCAACTCTGTTCCAGATTGAATCCAGCATCTGAGTTAGCTGCAAAATACACATCGATGCAGTAAAATTGAAAAGGAAATATTTTTGCAGTGTAAATTAAAATGTGTATTTTGAAAATAATATTTGCCTCAGTTATTTGGGTTGTTCGTCATTATTTAATTTTGAATTCATCAAACGAACAACCTATGACTGCATAGTGTATCACTGTACATGCCACAAGGCCATGAACATCAATATACACTTGATTGAATTACAGGGACAGGTGAGCATAAGGTCAAACCCAAATCAAAAGCCGGGTTCAACTCAAGTGAAATACAAATAAAGTCACGATATTAGCACAAGGTCAAACCCGAGGTATAGGCTGGATTCAATTCAGGTGCAATTCTAAAAATCAAAATGAAAACACGACGTACTTGTCAACAAGGACGTACTAGATGCATAGAGACTCAAATGAACATGACCAAAAATTAATGAACACAACATCAATATACAGGAAGACTAACAAAGCTTCAACCAATGCACCATAAATTGATAACATACTTCAACATATGACAAGAAACAATGCTATAGAGATGTGTGGATGCACAATGGAAACAAGTATGGAAATAACATGAAGATATCATGAAGTTCAATAGCAAAATGCATATGGTCAAGCAACAAACTACAAACTCGAACAAACAGTGACAAGAAGCTCAACCAACCTTTCAGGAATAAAACAGCATGCGCATAAACAAGAGTGGCAACAACAACCATGAAGTACATAAGTGCACCAACAACTCGAAGAATGCAAAATAATGTCACCAGTGAAACAAAATAAACACAATATCATACATACATATGTACCCGAGGCAATTAAAGCTCAATGCAATCAAGACATAGTGCAAAAGAGATGAACAACAACTATGTAATAGTCCACACAGCTAAAAAAGCCGTGAGTCAAAAATCAATCAAATGATAAAATGTTCCAGGTTGAACATTTTTGCAAGTAGCAGTTTCGAACAAAGACAGAGGTGTCTTAAATATCATCACATAAACAAAGTCAAGGCCGAAGTCAAAATGGAATCAAATCCAATGCCAGAGAATTCAGAGCAGCAGTTTCAAACCATAATCAAAATCATGGTGGCCAAGGAAGTCGAGCAAGTTCAAAATCAAAGCCGGGAGAATCAAGTAACAAAACATATGATATTGAACTAGTCTAAAGAAATCACAATCATTCAAGAATAATCAAGTGGCCGAGAAAAATTATCAAACGAATGAAATTTAGGGGTTCGAACTTATTTAAACCCATCTCTTCATCGGCTACAAAATCATCGAGTTCAAGCAAGCTAACCAGTAAAGCAAAGAGAATAAATCACATATCACTTTAGTCGAACTCAATCAAAATTGGAGCAACCGTGTGCAAAGTGAAGAGACCGTCAATCGACAAAGAAAGGACGCTGAATCATCATTTAATCGAGCAATTGAAGTCGGCGTCTTCAATTTATCAAAAGCCCTAAATTTTCTCGAAGAGAAACGAACGACCAAAACAAAGCAGCCATTTTCTTTTAGGAAAGAATACAGGCCGATATAATTCAAAAGGAAAAAGGGAATCACTTTTATTTTATTTTTTGGCCAGAAATTCAATTGGGATTTAATATTTAAAATTAGAGTTTTCGTGTTTTAATTTGTTTTTATTTGCTATTTACTTTTAAAATTTTGTAATTTCGAGTCGTACGACTAGGGGACAAACTACGATGGTGTAGTTTAAGAATTCGCAACTCAGTGGCTGAGTTGTGGCAAGGTTTTGAGCGTAAAGTTAGGTTAGTCGATAATGAGTGTCACGAGTTTACGTGTGTAAGCATCTGACTAATTAATTTCTAGTAGAAATCTTGGGGGCATCACGTAGGTAGGGTTTTGCCGAAGCTGGATATGCCTGTGTGTTCTATTTTCTGCTTTTTATATTCTATCATTATCTATGCTGCTATTATTCTGCTGTGATCAATGCTGCAATTATTTCATATAAACTTCCGCAATAATTTTTATAATTAATAGTATCACCCTATTGACCCCCACTATAGGGTGAAATCGATCCTATATAAGTAAGAGGAGGTAGTTTCCTCCTTCTTACCTTCTATAGCTATCCATCAAAGCCTCACTCGCCATGTGCTCAACTTTCCACCTAATGTGATAATACTTCATGTAAAAAACAATACCTCCCTTGTAAAATATCTTCTCCCATGACATCATCTATTACCTCATCAAATGCATTTAGTTATCCATAAACTAATACTTTTTGCTAATATTAAAGACAACAATAGTTTATTAAACATGTCCAAAAAGTTCGGCAACTTTTATCGAGTAAAATGTCAATTATAATAAAACGATTTTCAGCCGTGTTATCGATTTTTCCTCGCATATTTATTTTTGTAAGAATGTTTAATAAATGACGTTCTTATCATTATACATAATTAAAAACAAGTTCATTAGAGTTATAAGATTAATTTTATAACATTTAACTCAAATTCAAATATTTAATTAATTCAAATATTTAAATACGAAGTGTTTAAAATTATGGATCACTACATTCTCCCTCCTTAAAACATTTTGTCCCCAAAATTCCAACACTAAAAATAAGAAAAAAACACATATTAATACTTTACAATACTCAAAACAATCAATGATAATGCTTACCTAGGTTCAAAAACCCTCTTGATCGCACAAAGAAATAAATAATTTACTATACAAACCTTACGCTCATTAGCCTCGGGTTATTACTTAAAAGATTATTCCAACTACCCTAAAATAAATCAAAAGTTAATTCTACACAACCCTATATTTTTAGTAACATTATTAGGAACATTTAATTAGACAAATTAAATGAAATGATGTAAGATGGTTAATGGGTTGAGATTTGTGATTAGTAAGGGTAGCCGTGCCATATACAAATGAACCAAAGAACTAAAATGTTAAGGCAAATAGATAAGAGGCAAAGTTAGAATAAGAATATTATAATATCCTAAACCCTTAACCCCATCATTCTCACATTCATTCTAAATTCACAAAATAAAAATAAAAGCTAGATGTCGGCCACACTTAAGAAAAGCAAAGAGAAGATTTCAAGAGGAAAAGCTTAAGCAACTTAATAAAGATCAAATCTCAAATCCTTCATCTCGGAGCTAAGATGAATAATGACTACATCTTTTATTTTCTTAATTTTCTTGGGTTTTAAGGTCAATCCAATTTATTTTGTAAAGTTATGCCATGATTTTGAAGGGTAAAATGTTTATATATGCTTGTTGATGATTTATGCTCATTCATATAGGTTTTATGATATGTTTTAATATGGAAACCCTATTTAATGACATCCAAATGCTATGTGATTTTAGAGTTAGATCAGAAATGATATTTTAGAGATACGTTTCAATTGTCCTAATTTTCTAAATTAACGTGGATTTTATATTAATTTTCTAGTGAGGAAAATGATTATTTGGGTTAAAAATTATTTACCGTTAAATAATATATGTTTTGGATCTGAAATTATTATACATTAGAAAATGTAATAAAAATGATTTTTTGGAATTTTTATAGAATTTTCCTAAGTGTTTTGATAGATATATAAACTTATTTAAGGTATGAGCCTTAAAGTGTTTCATATATTTATAAAAAGGGAAGGGGTATTTTGTAAATTATTTAATATTTTTTCTGAAATTTTGGTACACTTTTTAAAAAAAAATTAGCAATCAATAATATTTTAACAAACAAGGAAGGTTAGTTGAAAAGAATTTTTTTAAATTTAACATCAGTTTTTACATGCTTTTAGCATGTTTTGCCACTTTCGGCACTAGGGGTTCCAACTTAGTAGCTCCACCTCCACCATCAAGACCAATGCGCATGGCATCAAAGACTTGGTGCATAGGAAATTCGATAAAGGCGGAAGGTATTGGGTCAAACCAGGGGTTCCAAAGGGATGGAAGCACTACTTTGATTTCAAACAAAAATGAGCCTACTTTGCTTTTGAAGGGTATGCCTTCGACTTGGTTGGCTTCCGACTAGGTCAAATTAATTTAAGGAATCGTTTCGAAATGAGTTGCGCCTTTGTTTTAAGTAAATTATTTCGAAGGGGTCGAAACCCCTAGCTGCCGCCTTTCTACCTTTCCAAGCCAATGGTTTTGGGAGGTATACCTTGTTTTAAAACCTAATTGCTTCTCCAATGCTTTCGAAAGGGTTGGTTTCAACGCCATCACTTCTATACTTAGGAATTGCTTTCGAAAGAGTGCTTTCGACTTAAATGTTTTAATGAACCTTTTGCTCTACTAAAGGTAGAATCTAAATGGTTTCAAAGAAGATAGTTTTAATGGTTTTGAAAGATTTTCAACACGTTTTACTTGAACCCAAATGATATCAAAAAAATTGATGTTTTAATGCTTTCGAAAGGATTTAATGAAGGTTTCGAAGGAGTGGTTCTCCAATGGTTTCAAAAGGTTTAAAAGGAAAGGTTTTCCAATGTTTTTGAAAGGCAATGTTTAAGTGTTTGAAGATAGGATGTCTAAGGTTTTATAGCTTTCAAAGGAAAGGTTTTTTAATGATTTTGAAAGGTTTGTATGAATGGTTTCGAATGTGAATGTTTGGCTTTTCGGCCTTAGTAAATGAAAATGGTTTACTTGGTTTCGAAAGTGTTACTTTCAATAGACTCGAAAGGGGTACTTTCAAAAATTTAAATGTTTTCATAAACAAGATTCGAGTAAGTATATATAATATGGCAATGTAATTTTTAGTAAAGCATAGAATATATATTTCCCTTTTATGAGTTTGATTTAAATATTTTAATTCAATTTGAGATGTAAAGGTTTTCAAGGAAAATTTAAGGGAGGATTGCACTGAGTCAAATAACTCGGATATTAGAATACCAGATGGGACTGGTATAGGGTCGCGCCCTATACATTAGCTATTACCCCAGCTAATTTAGTCCAAAATTCCAGTGTGTAGGGCCTTGAAACTGATAAGACTAAATAATGTTACACATAGAAAGGAATATATATATATATATATACGCATATATATATATATATATGTACAGAGATAGGTTATTGGTGTGTTTAATGATGAATTTTCTATCAAGTAGGAAAATCACCGATAAATTTGAAATTAAAATAACCGCAAGTGCACGGCGTACAAAAGTTAGTACGTGGCGATTATGGGTCGATCCATAGGGAATTGTTAGATTTTAAATTTCTATTCAATCAAATTAAACCAAGAATTTGAAGAGTGTGAACTAAGAATGTAAATAAACTAACTTACTAACAAAAGAAATTTGATAAAAATATGAGAGTTAAATGGCAATTTAGAGATAACTCCACTCTCTAGATTATATAGTTCAACAAAACATGAAATTATGATCTTTCTTTTTTGGTCATTAGTTAGTTTAATTGATTATTTATCATAAATATGGCCTATTTGGGCTATTAATTAACTCAACATAAGCCATCAAACTATAACACACCCCTTAAACAACTTTTAACTCTGATGAAAAATGACAACAAGTTGAAAATGAAATCTATTTTAAGCATGGCCCATTGACTATTGTTTAGAAATATAGGCCATCAAATTTTGATTAAATTTCACTTCATTGTCATAATCATATGTAGATGAAGAGGAAATTTGAGATTCATATGACTAAGCATAACCTATTTGTTTTGAACAACATAGGCTATCAAACTCAATACTAAACACAAAATTACATAAACATCAACTTTCCATGAAGCAAAAAAAGAGAGCAAAGATTATTAAATTATGTTTAAACTACATGATTAGAGAGCTTCATTACCCCTAAATTAAAGGGGTTTCGCCTCTCATATTTGTTATCAAATCAACAAATATAGCTTGCAACATGACATAAAAAGAGGAGGAAAATGAAAGCTGATGGAAAAGAGAACCAATCTAATTGCATAAAATAAAATCTACACTACTAGCATGAAAGAAAGAGAGTATTTAAGTAAAATACAACACTAATTAACATTGCATAAAAAAAGGAAAAGTACATGAAATGAAAAATGGTTAATTAGACATGAAATGAGAAAGAGAGCTTGTCTTTTATTTTTGATTCTAAACTAGAATTAATTAAGAGGAAAATGAGGGTTACATAAAGATATGACGTATTTATACAAGTTAGAAACCCTAATTCATTTTTTTGGAGAATGCCCAAAATACCCTTGAGGTAGTGTGTGCACCAAGTAATCATTAGCATGTCTTAATCCCCCACTTAAATATGCATGAAGCTTTATTGGCCTTTTAGCATGTGCATGACCTTCTAATTGAAAATCAAGGTAAGTGGGCAGGTGGGGTCCTCCATGTTTATGAATTTGAATTATTTTCATCTTCATTCCTTTGTATCTTCTTTGTATATGCATATATCTTCATAAAACCACTTGTATATGAAGTCAAATTCCTATAAAATAATATAGAAATTTCCAATTAAAATTTCTCAAAATAATATATGCACAAAAATGACAATTTTGCCCCTATATGAAGATAAATATGTGACGATTTGAAAATAATTTGAATTTTGATTTAAACACGTTAAAAAAACCTAATATAATCATTTATTTAATTTAATTAGATTAAATATGGTGGTAAAAATATACACATTTACGTACACGTCAAATACCCCCACACTTATCTTTTATTTATGCTCGAATAAACTAAAACTAAGATAAATTCATTTTCATAGGGAACACGATTGCATTGAGTGTATGCAACAAGCCGTTAAACCTTTGGGTGTCCCCGGTAGGATGAGTGTTGTCTCGTGAGGGTTTTCTCTGGATACTATCTACAAAATCCGAATGCGATATGAAAATATTTACAAAGTGCAAGATTTATTTACGAAGACATGAATGCAATGTTTTGAAAATATATAAAATGAAGGGTTTACTTTTAAACCGACACAAATAAGTTAAATATAGGTTTTGGTCATTATCTTGAAATTTAAGTCTCTTCCTCGTCAAAATTTCCAATAAAAACGAAGTTATCGTAAAAAATGAAAAATAGTTTAACTCATTGTTTCGATCGATAATAAGTGTAACTATGAAATGGATCTTTAGTTGATTGTCAAATTTTATCAGTGGTATTTTCATTTCTTTTCAATAAAAAGTCAAACCAAACAAGTTAAAATAGTGCTTGGATTTCAATTGCTTACGCTCTCTAATTTTTTATTTGAAAATTTTATTTATATTAACAATATTTATGTATGCCTAACTCAGATAAACTGAGGCCATATATATTACCCATGCACTGCCTTGCGGACTGATGTGAGGGGAATACAGAGCGTGTCGAGTGAACACACAAGTGTGAACACTTATTGACTATAGGCGTTATTAGTAAAATAATTTATACACACCTAACTCAGATAAACTAAGGCCAGATACAACAATCGTGCACTGCCTTTCGGGCTTACGTTAGAAGAGCACGAAGCTTTTTTTTGGCCTTTTTGGATTTTTGATTTTGAAAATTTTCAAATGAAAGGAAGCGCGATATTTACAATTTTTTTAGTTTTGCATTTTGAATTTTTTTTAAATATGCATGAACTAATGCAACTAAATGAATGCCACGGTTAATTACAAATATTTATCCTAAGTCAACCCAAAATTATATAATCACAGTTTGTCTTAGATCGACAAGATTCTCAGCCAGGTAACGGGCAAGATTTATCGGTGCACCACGAATCACCATTGCAATGTAGCCGAAAGTTTAAGTACCTTCAAAAGAACAACCACTATAATATTTATGAATCACTGTAATATTTATAAATGGTTATTACTCTGTCGTAGCCTAGACACCAAGAAAGTAAATTGTTCAAAGAAGACAATTTGTCAATTTACAATTAAATGTTATATATGTCTAACCGTTATTATTAATCAATAATCTAGAATGAAATGCAAAGCAGAAATTAAACGTGTAATGACAATGCAACTACAATGAAGTTTGTTTTGTTTTTGATTTTTTTTTAAATGCAAGCAATCAACAATGCAAGACAAACAGAAACAGTAGAAACATACAATGCAAGGCAAATAGAAAGAAAATTATAAATAAGCAAGCAGTTAATTTTTTTTTTGGGCAAGATCGGCAAATCAAGCAATTTATTTTAGTAAGCACTTCTGCTCCTTCCACAACTCTGCTTTGGCAACCTGAAATAAAACAAGATTTATGCAGTTTTTTATTTTAAATATATGTAAAAAAGCTAAAATAAATGAAAAACAAAAAAAATTAACCCAAAAAAATTGAAAACAACTCTTTTTTTGTTTTTTCTGAGTTATGAAGCCCAAAGCAAGTTTAAAATAATAAAGAAGGCACTGAAAGCGCAAGTAATCAGCCCAAACAAATCAACATTCAATTAAACAAAAGGGCCAGTAGCCATAACAAGCCCACACACAACCCACTTAAACAAATTAAAACCTGATTAATTGCATACTACTCCCCTCTTTCGCTCAACAAAAAAAAAAAAAAGAAAAAAAAAAAAAAAAAGAAATCGAGGCAAATTTCAGAAAGGAATCGAGAGAGATTTGCAACGCTATTCCTTTGATTTGGGTGAAGTGAAGACACGGATGGCTTTGGCGATTGCTGGTTTGAAGTCGCGAGTCAAGGCAGTGGTCGAAGTGGGGATTTTCGAGGAGAGCGAGGTGGTGAAGTTAGTTTCAGTGATTAGGCGAAGGTGGAAAGCAGCTGCTGCTGGTAGTTGCGAGTGATGAGGGAGTGGAAGTTTGCGACTTCGGTTGCTTGGTTCAGGCGAGTGTGTGGTAGCAGTGATGGTGGAGGGATGCAGTTGTAACAGTGACAGTTTTTTTTTTTTTTTTTTTTTTTTCTTTTTCGTTTTTTTGGTAAGGTGGTTTGGTATTGTGATGGTGGGAGTAAGGTCGGAGGGAATTTGGGTTCGAGGGGATGGTTTCTGGAACGGCAGTGATTGGCAGAGATTGGTATCAGTGTATGTTTGCAGCTTAAGTTTGAAATGTATGAATGGTGTGAATAGTTTTGAAAATAAGCAGCAGGAGTAGTATGGATGTTGTGAAATGGTGGAGCAGGCTGGTTGAATGATGTCCGTAGTTGTTGTGAAGTGTACATGTTTTTTTTATGGAGGAGGTGGGGGGGGGGGGGCAGCAAATGTTGGAGGTCGATGTTGTTACTGATGAAGGAAAGAAGGCACTGATGAAGTGGGTAAGTTATGTTGAGAAATGGTAATGATATATGCAAGGTTATATGTAAGTAATGTATGTATGCAGGGAATAACAGTTGAAATGGGAAAATGTTAATGACTGACAGGGGTTGTAGCTGAAGGAAGTTATATAGAAATGCAGGGTAGAAGTGGATGACTGACAGGGGATGGTGTGATTTGGTACTGATAGTGATGATGAAGTTGTGTAACAGTTTGGTACAGGGGTGTTTTGAAAGTTGAAAGGCAGTTTTGTGGGTAGATATGGATACGAAATGCACAGATAAGGATATGTATATGAAGTAGTGTGAATGGTGGTTGATTGAGTGTTAGCGATGGAGTTGCGTTGTAGTAGTGATTTGCTGGTGGTCAGGTGATAGTGGATGCGGTTTCAGGCGAGGCTGCAGGAATGGTTGATGGTAATTTGGTTTGCTGATGATGGCAGGTAGTGTGCGTGTGCACTGATATATGTGCACAGTTGCACAGTTGTGTTGCTGCTTGTAGTTGTTAGCAGCAAGATAAGTGGTGGTGGTGTATGTTTTGTGAAGTGATACAGGATGGCGGAAAGGAATATGGTTGTAACTGCAGTGCTTTGGTAATGAAATGCTTTGGTGGTGATGATGGTTTAAATGGTTGTGACGTGTATGAATTGGGAGGAATATTGACAGTGGAGTGTTCTGTGAAGTCGATTGCTGGCGATGTTGCTGTGGTTGATGTTATGAAGTGGTAGTATGGGGAGCATGTGGTGAACAGTGATAGAAAATAGGAACTGGAGTTGAAGTGAATATAGGAACTGGAGTTGAAGTGCTTTAATGGGTATGAGGAGGGAAGTAGTGGTGATTGTTTTGTTTGAAGTTGATGGGATGCAAGGGAGGCAATGTTGGTCAGGCAGTAATGGCCAGAGCAGCGTTGATACAGGGGAGTTTTGATGAGTGAACAGTGAGTGAAAGCACAATTTTTGTTCTGGGCTGTGCACAGGGAAGATGTGCACAGTTTTTGTTTTTGTTTTTTTGTTTTTTTTGAAAGCGATGTAAATCAAAAATGTAAATGAAAATGAAAAAGAAATAGATTTTTTTTTTTCAGATTGTGTATGATCTTTTTTTTTAAACAATGAAAATGCAAATGGAAAAGGAAACTAGATTAACAAGCACACAAACAAATGCATACAAAAATCAAACAAACACACAATTTTTTTTTAAATGCAAACACACACAAAATAAAACCACACAAAAATCAAAAGAAAATAGTTCGAAGGATAGAAAATAAAATCAAAATGATTACCCGACAACGGCACCAAAAACTTTTTTAATGACGAATTTTCTATCAAGTTAGAAAATCGCCATTAAATTTAAAATTAAAATAACCGCAAGCGCACGGTGTACTGAAGTTAGTACGTGGCAAGTACGGGTCGATTCGAAAGGAATTGTTAGATTTTAAATTTTTATTCAATCAAATTGAACCAAGAATTTGAAGAGTGTGAACTAAAATGTAAATAAACTAACTAGCTAAGAAAAGAAATTTGATAAAAATATGAGAATTAAAGTATAATTTAGAGATGACTTCACTTTCTAGATCATATAGTTCAACAAAACATGAAATTATGATCTCTTTTTTGGTCATTAGTTAGTTTAATTGATGTGTGTATCATAAGTATGGCCTACTTAGGCAATTAATTAACTCAACATAAGCCATCAAACTATAACACACCCCTTAAACAACTTTTAACTCTCATGAAAAATGACAAGTTGAAAATAAAATCTATTTTAAGCATGGCCTATTAACTATTGTTTAGAAATATAGGCCATCAAATTTTGATTTAATTTCACTTCATTGCCATAATCATATGTAGATGAAAAAGCAATTCGAGATTCATATGTCTAAGCATAGCCTATTTGTTTTAAACAACATAGGATATCAAACTCAGTGCCAAACACAAAATTACATAAACATCAATTTTCCATGAGGGCACAAAAAGAGAGCAAAAATTATCAAATTATGTTGAAACTGCATGATTAAAGAGCTTCATTACCCCTAAATTGAAGGGGTTTAGCCTCTCAAATTTGTTATCAAATCAACAAATGTAGCTTGCAACATGACACAAAAAGAGAAGAAAAATGAAAGCTAATGGAAAAGAGAACTAATCTAATTGCATAAAATAAAATCTACACTACTAGCATGAAAGAAAGAGAGCATTTAAGTAAGACAAAACATTAATTAACATTGCATAAAAAAAGAAAAGTATATGAAATAAAAATGGGCTAAGTAGACATGAAAAGAGAAAAGGACTTGTCTTTTATTTTTGATTCTAAACTAAAACTAACTAAGAGGAAGAGGATGTTACATAAAGATATGAGGTATTATACAAGTTAGAAACCCTAATTTTTTTTTTTGGAATGCTCAAAATATCCTTGAGGTAATGTGGCCACCAAGTAATCATTAGCATGTCTTAATCCTCCACTTAAATTTGCATGAAGATTTAATGGCCTTTAACATGTGCATTAGCTCCTAATTGAAAATTAAGGTAAGTGGGTAGGTGGAGTCCTCCATGTTCATGAGTTTGAATTATTTTCATCTTCATTCCTTTGCATATATCTTCACGAAACACTTGTATATCAAGCCAAATTCCTATAAAATAATATAGAAATTTCCAATTAAATTTTCTTAAAAATAATATATGGACAAAATGACCATTTTGCCCCTATATGAAGATGAATATGTGACGATTCGAAAAGAACTTGAATTTTGGTTTAAACATGTTAAAACACCCAATATAATCATTTATTTAATTTATTTAGATTAAATATGGTGGTAAAAATATGCACGTTTACGTGCAAGTCATGGTGAGCCCACAAAACCATTAGGATTAGGTGATCTTGGAGGAAGATAAGTTAGGGACAGACTGTCTAGAAGAGTGGTGTCTAACAGGTGTTAAATTATTTGTTTACATTGTCTAGTAGGCTCGAGTAAGCGAAAGGTTAGTAGTTAGCCAAACAAAACTATACTGTTTGGATAGATAGTCCATTTGTTACCTGACATGCAAGTATACAAGATACTGCTTTACATTTCTTAACCAGTTTTGGTTGCAAGATTATGATTTGCAAAAGATATTTTTAAAAGGATATTAGTGAGGGAAAACCTATTACGTTAAGCGGCGTGGTCTCACTTAATATAAAATAACCGAGATGTATAATATACTCACACCAGGCTTTATGTCAAACTCAAAGTTTATGTTTTTCCCCTTAAACTCTCGGGTGCTCAAAAATTGATTTGAACAAATTAAGGGTTAAGGATTTTCAGGTTTTTAATAGGTCGGCGGATAAAGCTTCCAGAGACGAGCAACTAGCTGACGGATAGCTATTTAGGCGCTGCTATTTAATTTTGTTTGATTCGTCTGTGTTGTATTGTGTCAGTTATGACGATATTGTACTCTGGTCAACCAAGGGGGAATCATCATATGTCGCTCCTGACATATTTATGTAATCATTATATTTTATCTAAACCTAGGAAAGTGATGGGATTATGTATTTTGAATATGAAATGTTGGTTTAAAATGTAATCAGAAAAGTTGTTTTAATCTATGATGATTTTATTTCATATTCTTGTGTCTTTAATATTATGGATACCATTAACATTACAATATTTTGTCACCAGAAGTTAATATTATAAATGACTGCAACATCTGTAGCGTTTAGCTTTTGGCCTAAAGATATGAGATGTTACAACTTGGAATCAGAGCATAGGCTTATGAAAAAATTAAACTAAAAATGATTTTTAAAAACATAATCCTAAGGAATTAGAGGTAAGATCAGGGTATGGGATGACGCTATAGTAACGTACTTACATTTGCTATACATAAGTATATTCTATATCACTATTCTCCTATCTCTTTAGGCTTCTTCTGTATCTTATGAGGCTTGAATACAGATGTGGATGCTAGAAGTGGAAGAGTGAATCTTGGAGGAAGCACCACCACAAGTGGTAATGCCAGACGGAATACTAGAAGGGACCAAGGTCAGGCACAAGCTAGGAATGTTGGTGCTGACGATTCCATAAGTGGATATGGGAGCTATGTATCAGTTTTTTGTTAACATGATGCAAGCTGGGATTGCTGCTAGAGTGTTTGGAGGAAATGCTGGAGTGTAAGTTCTGGATACTCCAGTGGTCAATAATTTTGCTACCTTGAGCAGAGATTATGTTAGGCTTGGAGGGAAGCTATTTATCGAAATTGAAGATGCTATTGAGATGGAGTGTTGGTTATTGCATTGTGAGAGAAACTTTCCTGACTTGGGGCTCAAGGATGAGAATAAGAGAAGGCTTGCTTCGAGACAGCTTCAGGAAGCAGCTTTATTTTGTTGGAATAGTGTGACAGTTGGAGTGAATGAAGAGACGATGACATAGGCTGAGTTTAGGAGAAGGTTTTGAGGGAGCTTCATGTCTGTGATGGCACAGTCGGCTTTGCTTAGAAATTTTGCCGAGGTGGAGTAGGAGGAGATGTCCATGTTGGAATATTGTAGAAGGTTCAAGGAGTGAAAAGGTATGGGTATGCTACTGTGGATACCGTGATGAAGAAAATATGAAGTTTATAAGGGATTTGAAGCCTGAGTTAGCGAGGGCTACACTACCTCATCTTAGGGATCCTTGTGATGTTGTAGCAGATATGGCATTAGGAAACGAGGAGATGCTTGCTTCTCTGGAGAAGAATAAGGCAAAGGAGGTCCAGGTGGAGTAGAGTGAGAAAAGAAAGTTCTTTCATAAGAAGGGCGCTCAGGAAGGTGGAGTCACAAAGAAGGGAAAGCCAGAAGTTGTTCGCTTTAAGTTGATAAGAAAGGACATTTTGCTAATGAATGTCATAGTGGAAAGACAAAGAAAGTGATTGGAAAGAAGAATATCAGATGCTTCAACTGTGATCATCTTGGTCATTATAAGAACCAGTGTAAAGAGCCTGCTAAAGATGGAAGGGGCAAAGTATTTGCATTGGAACCTGCTACTTTGGGACCAACAACGCATGAGAAAGGAAAGGCGGTGCTAGGAGGTACACTTTAGATTCATAGTATGCCTGTTCGATTTCTATTTGATATTAGTGCATCACATTCTTTTATATCTCATAGTTTGATAGATAAGCTTAGCCCAGAACCCACATACCTAGTCACTTCCTTAAGAGTTGCAATTCCAATAGTAGGGTATGCAACACTTGGGATGAAATTTGACCACCTAGGGTTTGATTTGTTTGTTCATACCTTTGTTTGCAGTTTACCAATGTTTGATTTCGTAGAGCTCGGAATTATTTTGGGTATGGATTGGTTAAGTAAGCATGGTGCTAGGATATTTTTCCATGATAGGAAAATATCAATTAGACACCCTGACTGCAGTGATCATATTGTATATACCATAGAAAACCCTAGTTGTGAAGTGAAACTTTGCTGGGTGTTATGGAGGTAGAAGATGAGTTGAATCTAGTTCTGGTGGTTAGATAATTCGCAGATGTCTTTGAGCTGGTAGCAGAATTTCCACCGAAACAAGCCATTGAATTTCGGATAGATTTGGTGCCTAGAGCAGAACTAGTGAGTAGGCCGCCAAGTAGGATGGCACCTACAGAGATGAGAGAGATGAAAGTGCAATTGGTGGATTTGGAAGGCAAGAATTTTATTAGACCTAGTAGTTCACCTTGGAGAGCAGCCGTAGTGTTTGCAGTCAGACGAATCGTTGAGGATATGTATAGATTATCGTAAGTTGAATGAGAAGACGATAAAGAATCGATATTCGTTGCCTCGAATTGACGATTTGTTCGATCAGTTGAGTGGAGACAAGGTATTTTCTTAGTTGGATTTAGGAATAGGTTTCTATCAGCTTAGAGTAGTAGAGGATAGTATTTCTTTGACGGCGTTTAGAACTAGACATGGATCGTACGAATGGTTAGTGATACCGTTCGGACTAACTACCGACATTCTTTGTGGATTTGATGAACCAGATTTTGCTAGAGCACTTGGTAGGTTCATGTTGGTTTTCATAGATTACATCTTGATATACTCTAGAGATGAAAAGGAGCATAAAGTTCATCTTAGAGTGGCGCTTGAGATGTTGAGACAGCATCAGTTGAAGGTGAAGTTTTCAAAGTGTCATTTCTGGAAGAAGGAAGTGAAGTTATTGATTATGAAGTCTCAAAGAAGGGTTGTCTGTAGATCCGACTAAGATTGAAGCAGCGAATAATTGAAAAAGACTCAAGACAGTGACCGAGATAAAGAGTTTTCTGGGATTTGTTGGATATTATAGAAGATTCATTGAGGAATTTTCGTGGATAGCAGCACCGATGACCAAGCTAACACGAAAGGATGTGAAGTTTGTTTGGACCAATAACTGTGAAGAAGTATTCTAGAGCTTGAAACATTTATTGACTCATGCACCTGTACTAGTTGTTCCATAAGGGAATTAGGAGTTGGTAGTATATACAGATGCATATGGAACTTGATTAGGAGCTGTGTTAATGCAGAGAGGTAAAGTGATTGCCTATGCTTCTCGATAGCTTAAACCGCATAAGGTTAGATATCCAATGCACGATTTGGAATTGGCTATACTGATTTTTGTATTGAAGCTGTGGAGACATTACCTTTTGGGAGAGAGGTTTGAGCTTTACACGGATCTTAAGTCATTGAAGTATATGTTCTCTTAGAAGGAGCTGAATATGAGACAACAAAGGTGGTTAGAGTTTTTAGCCGCTTATGATTTTTATATTGAGTATACACCAGGGAAAGGTAATAAGGTTGCAGATGCACTTAGCAGAAAGCATCAGAATGCAATGTTGGCAATGATAGGAGAGTGGAAAGATTTGGTAAAGTTGTCGAATTGCAGAGTGCAGTTGAGATTTGAGGCTGGATCTAGTGGAGAAGCTGTAGTGTTGTCTTGTTTAGAAGTTCGACCGGTGATGATCTAAAAGATTGCATCTAAAAGGAGGAGGATCCAGTATTTATTGAATGGATCAGAAAGTTAAAGGAAGGAATGGAAAGCAATGACTTAAATGATTTTAGTTTTGACTAGAATGGATGGTTAAGGAAGAAAGGTAGGTTATGTATTCCGAATGTGGAAGACATAAGGAAGGAAGTTTTGAAGGAATGCCATCATTCGAAGTTCATTATTCATCTGGGAAGAAGTAAGATGTATCAAGACATGAAGCGGAGTTTCTTTTGGAAAGGAATGAAGAAGGATGTAGGCTTGTGGGTGAAGCAGCGTCTGAAATGCCAAAAGGTAAAAGCCGAACATCAAAAGTCAAATGGGTTGCTCAGCCATTAGATATTCCGGTATGGAAGTGGGATTCTATTTTTATGGATTTCATAGAAGGGTTTCCAAGACCAAACAGAGAAATTAAAGTATATGGGTCATAGTAGAAAGAATAACCAAGAGTGTCCATTTCATTCAAGTTAAATCAACAAGGACGACACATGTTTTGGCTAAGTTATTTATGAAGAATGTAGTTAGACTTCATTGAATTCCTAGTAGTATAGTAAGTGATAGAGATTCTTTATTCACTGAGTTCTGGAAAAGTCAACATGATATTTTAGAAACCAAGCTCAAGACGAGTACCGCTTACTATCCACAGACCGATGGGAAAATGAAAAAAGTTGATAATGTTTTGGAGGATTTGTTATGAGCTTGTGTGTTAGATTTTGGAGGATCATGGGAAGACCATTTACACTTATTCAGGTTTTCATATAACAACGGTTATCAGACTAGTATGGGTATGGCACCGTTTGAAGCTTTGTATGGAAGGTCATGCAAATCACCTGTTTGTTGGTTTGAGACCAAGGATAGGTGGGTTCTTGGTTCAGATTGGGATAGAGAAGCTACAGAGAAGATTGAGTTGATTCGAGCGAGGATGAAGTAAGCTCAGTCTAGGCAGAAAAGTTATGCAGATAAAAGATGGAAAGACTGAGAGTTCTCTGTTTGAGATCTTTTTTTCATTAAGGTATCACTGATGAAGGGTGTGATTAGATTCGTCAAATCAGAGAAGTTAGCACCAAGGTTCGTTGGACCTTTTCGTATTATAGAGAGGATCGAAAAAATCGCGTATAGAGATCCGGAGTCGACGATGTTTTTCATGTTTTTCATCTAAGGAAGTGTATTAGAGATCCAGAGTCTACTATAATACTGACTGTGTTAGATGACTTGGTAGTAGAACCAAACTTGACTATAGTTAGAAAGCTAGTTTGGATAGTTGCGAGAGATGAGAAGAGGCTAAGAAACAAGACAGTCAGATTAGTGAAAGTCTAGTGGAGCGATGATGAGAGAGACTGTACTTGGGAGATGTAACGACCCAGGATTTTAGTCATTCAAAATTCAGATATTTAATTAATTTCAAATATTGACAATTAAAATTTATAAGTTGAATAACTTCTATTTCGAATATAAAGATTTAATTAGATAATTAAATTGTTAATTTAATATTTGAAATTGTGTAAATAATTGAAAATTTGGATTTAATGTGAATAAAAATGATTTACAAAGTTGAATTAAATTCTATTTAAATTGGAATAATGTTAGAGAACTTTTAAAATTGAATTAAAGGTGAATTTATAGAAATTGAATATTTTAATATTTAATTAATGTGTAAAAATAGTCATTTTTGATACAGTCTCGGACTTCGACAAAACTAGTTTCATTAGAACCATAATGTTATATTATTGTAGGATTTCAAATTTCGTGTCAATCAGATTTAGCAAGCTAAAACATGTAGAAATTTTTTGAAGTAAAATTTTAATCTAAATAATTTGATTCGAAAACCTATCTTTCAAATATGATTGAATTGGCTCGCAATATATATTCCATTACGTTCGAAATATGGCTAAAATATTATAAACGCCAGGCGCTATGCTTCGTTTCGAGTTCGAAACGTTTTCGGATGAATAGTGTGCATGAATTTTCTATAAATGGCCACGTTTTTTCACCATTTTTCAAGACTCTAATCAACCCTAGGTCTAGACACCACTTTATTTTCCAATGGCCAGAATTTCATTGCCTTTTCCCTCAAATATCACACGATCCATCAACCCATTCGAAAAACATTCAACTACAATACTGTAAAGGGCGACGAGATCTTCGAGATCAACGTTCAAGATTGGATTTCAAGCTATGGATCGATGGAAAAATGACAATGAACGTCGTGAATTCAAGCACGATTTTCCAAGCTTATGGGGGACCGAGCTTCGCATTTCTCGACGAAGGTGGAGTGGAGCAAGGCCTTTCAATTGATGGTCGTTGATCGATGCCACGATGCACGATGGAGGCTCGAAGTCGAGGAGAAGCAAATGCGTACATGGGTTTGTTCGGCCTGGGAGTTTTTACATAATGGAGGAAGAGGATTTTCACGACCATGATCTTATTTTCAAAAAATAATGACCACAGTCTACTAAAGGTTTTTTCTAAAAATAGAATTATAAATAAATTATTTATATTTTAAATCGTGTGATGTTTAAAATGGCATAACTTCTTCATACAAGGCCCGTTTTTGACAAAACAAGTTGCATTGGGTCCGTATTGAAGAGTACTGGATTTTAGAGGTAGTTTGGAGTGGACTGGGGCTACTGAAAATTTTGGATAAAATTAAACGCCTGTTTAATTTTATTCGGAATAAAGCACTGCAACTGCTATTGGAACCAAAGTGAGTACAACTCACTCTTTCCGACTCATTGATATTTTTATATAAGTGTGAATAAATTTACTTATGTTGATTGATGATTGTTTGGATGATATATGATATATAGTATATATATTGATTGTATTTGGATATATTCCTGCCTATTTGACTAGATGAGACCCTATACGTTCCCGTGTATGAGCGGATGACCTTTTGTACGTACGTCTGCCTCGAAGCAGACATTGTACATATTTTCTAATATGTATATTTGTTGCGGGTGATAGGTTGGAGGGATCAACTAGATTCCTCACCAGTATTGGTTTTATTTAAGATATTGTGATATATGCTGTTATCATGTGATAAATGATGTTTTGGATATCAGGGTTGATATGATTAATGTATTTAGTGCTGTTGCAGCATTGGGCCAATTTGTGGTAATTTAAAAATGTTAAAGTGATGATTTAGAATTAAAAAGGATTTTCAAGTGATTTTGAAATAGAAGTTTTTTTATTTTTGAATTGTTAAGTAAATGGATTTATTTTATATGAACAAAAGTTGTAACTTTTATGTTATAAAAATTATGATTTTTGTGAATTATAATCAAAATGTGATTTTTGAAATGTGGACTTAACTAATTTTAAATAGTTTAAATTGAGATTTATGAATTATTATAAACGGTTATATATAAGATTTATAAAATTGATATTTTATAAATCAAAATGATGGAATTGTAAAGGAGTTTTATAAGTGTTAAAATGGAGTTATAAATGGATCTTATAAATAAATAAGATTTGTGAATTTATGAAGTTATAAAAAGAATGAATTTGTTAATAAAGAGATTTATAAGTAGTTAACTTATAATTTGGATTTTGGCATATAATTGAGCTATTAAATGAAATTGGTTAATAAATGGATTTTATAAGTGGAAGTTTTTATAAATATATAAATGGAATTTATAGTAATTGTTTTATAAATCCAAAGTCAATTGATTTTGATAAATTAAATATGGAAGTTTATTAAAGGGACATCATCCACGATTTTGAACAGTGGATAATCCTCAAAATAAATGTGTAGAAATATTGGATTTGGTAAATTAATTTATTCACGATTTTTGACAGTGAATAATATATTAAATAAAATGGGTATGTTTTGTAAAGTGATCTTTTAAATTTAAAAAAATATTTTGGAAAGTGGTCTTTCAAATGGAGCTAAATGGTTTGAAGATGTTTTAAAATGTGTGAGTATCGAAACCATAGATTTCAAAATTCATTGTTGAAATAGACGTTTTAGAAAAGTATAGGAAGCATGGACTATAACACTGTTGTTATAGTAAATGATTTTCGAAAGGAGATGTTTTGTATAGTGTATGGGATTTATATATCTATCTAATTATCGAATCCCTATGTTAATGACTTTGGGTTGTCGTAACGATGTTTTATGCAACATTCGTTTTGACCCAAATGAATATGTTTAAGAGAATGTTATCCTTAAAGAATAAAATATATACTTAATCCTGATTTTAGTATATGTAATATTTTCTAAGTTTTGAATATAAATTGAATTGTGAATATTTATTATTAAATAAATATGTGGAAATGTTTTCCAATATTGATATGTTGAAATGGTTTAAGATTATATCCTTTTGAAGATAATTAGAAGTGAATATTTGGAAAGTGATTTAATCAATATAAGATTAATTAAAAGGGCCTAGTGATTGCTTATGGTGCTAGATATTTGTTTGTTGCTTTGATAGTTAAATAATCGACTATCAAATGTGGCCAATTTAGTTCCTCGACTTGATGTGGGAACTATTTAGTCGTACACTTAGTACGTAGCCTTCTATGTAGGCTTGATTATCGTTTATGTTGAGGATGTTGATTCGTATAGTGTGGAGTTTTACTCCAATCTAGCGAGATTCCTTCTTGGTCGAAGGATAGTAAGTTGAAATTTGGAGACGTCATAAGTCTATGAGACTTAGTTTTCCATGCGAGGTTGAGAATCGCTTTTGCGTTGTTGGTGCGAAGAGACCGGGATCAGATTTATCTGAAAAACTTCGGACCAACATTTATGCAACGATTGTGCAGGGTGGTTGTGATGATATTGATATTCAGGATTTTCATAGTGGAGGACTGCTTGTTCATTGTTTGGGGTTAAAATCCCAATATACATCCAGCAGCAGTAGTCTCTTCATTATGAAATATCCAATGCAAGAACTATTCGCTACTAATCCTAGGGATTTCTCGACAGGATGTGGTAGAAAAGTACCTTCGGTTTGTCCTGTTCTTAAACAACTTGTATGGATGTTTTTCTGATATTGCATTTCTAAGATTACATACATTGGCTTTTACAAACGTACATCAGCGGTGGTGGAGAAGGCGGCTTCTCTTAGCTTAACACCTTCCTTGAGACGTATGAGCTTAAGAGTTGTATTTTTGTGAAAGGCAATTAGTAGTCAACGGAAATGGCCATGTGGCATTCAACGTGATATGTGATACGTGATATGTGAAAGGTGATTGTTCCCTCAGGCCTCATTAACCTGAAATTACTGAAACAATGTTAGATGCGGCAAGGCTAAGTGGGTCGCTCCCATCAAGATATGATCATCCTCTTCTAGATACATTTGTTCCCTCTATGACATTCGGGATGTAAATTAATGTGGCTTGTATGCTATGAGGGCCCTCAGAAAAGGTAGGTAATGACCGAAGGATGACATATTCAGTGCCACCTAGTTATAGAGGTAGGCCGTTCTTGTGTTGGTAAAAGAACTTTGTGATGGTTTCTCGGTACATTCTTCTAGAGATGTACTGCCGGAAGGTTGTCCCTTCACCTGGTCATTTGTATGAAAATCCAAACTCCAATATGTGCCTTCCATTTTGACTGTATTACCCATTTTGGGCTATATGCTCGAATTTAATCAATGTAACAATTTCTTCTATGATTAATATTATTTGCGCAATAGACACTATTATAATATAAGATGATTTATATGAAATGTTTTAGTTATCATAAGGTAAAAACATGTTCGTGTTTATATGTAGGCGTGTCTTATGAGATACTTTTGTTTTAAAAGGAAAAGTTTAGTAATTTAATAAATTCAGCTGTGTGTGTTTCTCACACTGGTTTACCAGACTGATCTGGGCGTTCTTCCCTTTCAATGCTCGGGTCAGACCGAGTATATTTACAGGTTCAGATTTGGTGCTATTGGAGCTTCAGCAGGAGAGCTGGAGATCTTCATTTTCGTATAGACATATCTGTTTTGTTTATCTGCTTTGCACATTGTTGTTGTATATTATCGACAATTGTGAGGACATGTTATTATAACTATTCAGGCTGATGATTTGTGATTGATTGTTGAACTCTGATCGATGTATGTATATGCAGTTTCTGTTTTGTAAAGATCATCAATATGATATTATATGTTTTCCGCTGCGATGTGAGATTCTGTATTGTTCGGTTCGGTTATCTTCTCTCTTTCTTCTCATCTCTTCTTCTCTCTTCTTTTCTTTCTCCGGACATTCCGTCAATCTGTGCTTTTTGGGTCGGACATGTGATTCTAAGTGTACGGATTTGCGGGTCGTCGCATTTGGTACCAGAGCTAAGATTTACTATATTCCTAGTCTTTGATGTATACTCAGTATAGATAGAGACAATAGCACCTTAGATTGAGTTAGAGTGTATTATATATATGAGCGCGTATTCATTAGTGATTATAAAATGTTTTATTTTGCGTTTACTTATCCGTTGAGTTGTTTGTGATTTTTGGTCGGTATGTGGGATACCATGTTATCGATAAGAATGTCTAAACACTTAAATGTGGCAAGTTGACGTAGAATTGTTTTTAAATTGGGGAAATGAAATAATTTTACCTCTATTATGTTTTATATATAAAGGAAACAATTTTTTATAAACTATTATAGTGTATATAAATTGATTGTTTGGTTGTTTGAAAATGTAAATATACATAAGTTAATAAAAGCTTTTTGAATAATCCAAAAATAAAAACAACAATTGTAGAATAATAAATTATATGAGCAAATGAATTATAAAGTATGAAATTATAATTAATATGATATACAATTGTGAAATAATCTTATATATATGAAATGAAACAATATGGATATAGTTATAAATATGAGTTGTAAATGAAAATGAATTTAGACTAAGAATTTGAGAAATTTGAATCTCGTTTATTTTGAAAGTTATTTTTCAAAGTTTAAGAGATTATATTATTATAAATCTAAATAAGATAAATAAATTTGGAATAAATCTTATATAAGTAAAGTGAATAGTGAAATTATATAAGTAAGAAGGCTTATAAATACAAAAAGGATTTTTTTAAAAGAATATAAAGCACCGATATCACTACTGCTGCTGGGAAATAATAAGAGTAATGACTACTAATTTGAAATTTTAAATTTTGTTGTGATAAACAAATTTGAATTTAAAATCCAAGTTGCAATTTTTAAATTTAAGTAAAATGAGTTTTGGACTTATAATATGAAATAAAAATTTAACTTGGTTAAGTTGAAAGAAATCTGAGTAAGCATAATAAAATATATGATTTGAAATTTAATTAAAGGAAGGTTAAATAAATTGAATGGGATTTGAACTAGATTAGATTAGTTATTGAAATGAAAATTAAACTTAAGTGGTAAGTGATCATAATATGAATTTGGAAGTTTAAATAATAATAAGTTGTATAACTTATAAAGTGGGAAAATGTAAGTAAAACCAATTGTTAAAATGGTTAAACAATATTGTTAAGCAAAACAAAATTTGAACTTGAATAGGGATATAAATTTGACTTTAGTAAAAGTTAAATAAAATGACTTGAGATGAAATTTAAGTTAAGTTAAACAAATGATGTTTGAAAAGGAATTTAACTTAAGTGGTGTTGAATGAAGTTGAATTTGATATCAAAATGAATTAATAAAGTGAATTAATGAAATGAAGTAATTAGGTGAATACGAACTTTAGTTATATAGGGACATTCAACTTTAGTTGTAAAATGAATTAGCAATTGAATAACTGAATGAAAGTCAATTAGATATTAAACTAATTGGAATTAAAGGTGTTAAACCAAATTGGAGGCAAAAGAAGTGAATATGAATGTTCGGTGCAAATTAAATTAATTTGGATTATATTGGATATGCATTGGTTGTTAGATAAATGTTAGTTGATTGAAAAGAAGTTCATATGAAATTGAAAGTTAAGTAATTGAATTCAAATTGGAAGTAAGTGAATCTAAATAGAATTGAATTTAATTTGAATTGGAAGTGAACTAACGTAAATGTAAATTAGTGAATGTAAACTAATTAAAAATGAATAAATGAAAGTATAGTGATTTGATTATTGATTGATTGGATAGATTTTGGTTTGTTGGATGTTAGTTGGATGATAGTTGTTTGATGGATGAATTTGTTGTTTTTGTTGCATTTTCTTTATTGGCATATATAGTTATTGAATTGATATATGTTGTATATTGATATTACTTTCATATATACATGTTTCTCATTTGTTGTTGAGTGTTTAATAGGTGAGGATGGCGTCTGCTTCGCATTTGGAGCTCACTTTCGCGCTACATTAGCAGTATACGCTCGCTAATAATATATAAGGTTCATATCTCGGATTACATATCGTACTTTTACACTTTTTTTCCTACGGGATGCCTCATCCTCGAAGATGAGATATATATTTGTGATATATATATTATATATTGTGATTTTACTACAATCGAACCGCGCAAAGGAGGCTATGGTGAATTTTTTTTTGAAATTTAAGGCGTTGGAAAATTTTGGAAAACTTTTGATAACTAACATTTTGATTTTCGAGTTAAAAGTAAAAAGATATTAGTTGGTTTTAAAAGATAACTAAGAATGGATTTGAAAACTTAGAAAAGTTTTGGGAGAGGTTTGACGAATGGATTTCGGTAGAAGTTAAAATGTTTAAATGAATTTAATATCAAGTTTGAACAATTTGTTTTGAAAAGTTAATGGATTTTGTGACTTTTTCTTACTTGGTAATTTTGAGGAAGAAATTCTTTTAAGTAGGGGAAAATGTAAGGACCCGAAATTTTAATAATTTGAAATTCACATATTTAATTAATTTTAAATATTCACAAGTAAATTTTATAAGTTGAATAACTTATATTTCGAATATAAAGATTTAATTAGATAATTAAATTGTTAATTTAATATTTGAAATTGTGTAAATAATTGGAAACTTGGATTTAATGTGAATGAAAATGATTTATAAAGTTGGATCAAATTCTATTTAAATTTGAATGATGTTAGAGAACTTTTAAAATTGAATTAAAGGTGAATTTATAGAAATTAAATATTTTAATATTTAATTAACGTGTAAAATAGTCATTTTTAATACAGTGTTGGATTTCAATGAAACCAGTTTCATTGGATTCTGTTATATTATTATAGGATTTCAAATTTCATGTCAATCGGATTTACGGTTTAGTCATGGCAAGCTAAAATGCGTAGACATTTGTTTAAGTAAATTTTTAATTTAAATAATTCGATTTTGAAAACCTGTCTTTCAAATATGATCGAATTGCTCTCAGTAAATATTCCATTGTATTCGGAATAGAGGTGAAACATTATAAACGCCAGGCGGCATGCTTAGTTTGGAGTTCGAAAAGTTTTTGGATGAATAGTGCTCGTAAATTTTCTAAAAAAGACCATGTATTTTCACCATTTTTCAAAACCCTAATAAACCCTAAGGCTAGCCGCCACTTTATTTTCCAATGGCCAGAATTTCATCGTCTTCGTCCTTAAATATCTCACGATCCATCAACCCATTCGAAAAATATTCAACAACAATATTGTAGAGGGCAACGGGATCTTCTAGATCAACGGCCAAGATTGGATTTCAAGCTATGGATCGACAGCAAAATGACGTTAAACGTTGTGCATTCGTGCATAATTTTCTACGCATATGGGGGACCAAGCTTCGTGTCGTTCTCGACGAAGGTGGAGTGGAGCAAGGCCTTTCGATTAATGGTCGTTGATCGATGCCACGACGCATGATGGAGGTTCGAAGTCGTGGAGAAGCAAACACGTACATGGGTTTGTTCAGCCGGGGAGTTTTCACGTGATGTAGGAAGAGGATTTGCATGGCCATGATCTTATTTTCAAAAACGAATGGCCACGATCTACTAAAGGTTTTTAGAAAGCAAAAAAGAATTGTAAATAAATTATTTATATTTTAAATCGTGTGATGTTTAAAATGCCATAACTTCTTCATACGAGATCCGTTTTTGACAAAACAAGTTGCGGTGGGACTGTATTGACGAGTATTGCATTTTAGAGGTAGTTTGGAGTGGATTGGAGCTAGTAAAAATTTGGATAAAATTAAACGCCTGTTTAATTTTATTCGGAATAAAACACCGCAACTACTATTAGAACTAAAGTGAATACAACTCACTCTTTCTGACTCATCGATATTTTTATATAAGTGAGGATAAATTTACTTATGCTGACTGATAATTGTTTAGATGATATATGATATATTGTATATATATTGATTGTATTTGGATATATTCCTGCCTATTGGAGGAGATGAGACCCTATACGTTCCCGTGTATGAGCAGATGACCTTTTGTACGCACGTCTACCTCGAAGCGGTACATATTTTCTAATATGCATATTTGTTGTAGGTGATAGGTTGGAGGGATCCAACTGGATTCCTCACCAGTATTGGTTTTATTTACAGATAATGATGTTTTTGACATAAGGATTTATACTATTGATGTATTTAGTGCTGTTGTAGCATTGGGCCTATTTTTGGCAATTTAAAAATGTTAAAGTGATGATTCAGAATTAAAATGGATTTTCAAGTGATTTTGAAATAGATGCTTTTTTTATTTTTGAATTGTTAAGTAAACGGATTTATTTTCATGAAAAAAGTCATAATTTTTATGTTATAAAAATTACGATTTTTGTGAATTATAATCAAATTGCGATTTTTAAAATATGGAGTTAACTATTTTGTAAATAGTTTAAATTGAGACTTTTGAATTATTATAAACGGTTTATATATAAAATTTACAAAATTGATATTTTATAAATCAAAATGATGGAACTGTAAAGAAGTTTTATAAGTATTAAAATGGAGTTATAAATGGATCTTATAAGTGAATAAGATTTCTGAATTTACGAAGTTATAAAAAGAACAAATTTGTCAATAAAGAGATTTATAAGTAATTGACTTATAATTGGATTTTGGCATGTAATTGTGATATCTTGAAAATTGGGCAATATAAATTTAATAATCTGTGTTATAAATTTAATTTGATTTGATAATTTTAATAACAGATTAGGAATTTGATTTAATAATCATGTTTTAATAAATATTTAAATTAGAAGATTTTATCTTTTTAAATAAATAAATTGTTTCTGTTTATAATATATATAATTGTATATATTGTAAATTAATAATTTTTAATTTTGAATTTAGTAAATAAATTAATTTTCTAGCTCTAATTTATATTTGATAAATTGGAAATTTGATTTAAATTTGATATTTAACTTTTCAACACAATTTAATTAATAATGTTATGTTTTATACTATGATAAATCTTATTTGTTTTGAAATTTTATTTAGCTTAAAATATATATATATATGAATTTAAAATAGATAAATATAGAAGCTAAGTTTTATTTTATACTACTTGAAATATATATACATGAGTTAAAATACAAATCTCAAAATGATCTTAATTTAGTTACAATCTCTTTCATAAAATCATTTTTAATATTGTTTGATTTGTAGATAAAATTTATAATACCTAAGTTCTTATGAACGTAAATAGATTTTGTAAGGAATAGAATTGTTATTTTTAATTTTAATAGAGTTATATATGCATCTATATATATATATATAAATAACTTGATTTTTAAAATTTGATTTGATAAATTAATTTATAATTTGATTTTAATGTCTTGGATTTAAAAGAATAAATAATTAAAAATATTTGAATAAGCTTATACTTAAAATTTGTTTTTTTTTATTTTTTCTATAAAAGATAAGGAAGAAATTCATTTATATATACACAAGAAATAATGAATTAAGATATAAAAGTTTTTAAACTCAATTTAAATTAAAAATACTTAGATTACATGTGTAAGTCTCTTAAGACATTTAATTTACATTTGTAAGCCATTAATTAAACCTAGTGACAAGTGTTAAGGTTAGAGCAAGTGTATTCTTTAATTATCTTTTTCTTTTCTTCTAATTAAATTAAAAATTTGTCTATGTAAACATTTCTCCTCATCTTATTCTTCTTTTCTTCAAACTTAAGAAAAAATTTCAGATTCTAAAATCTGAATTCATCTACACTCAAAAACAGAAAAATCAAAAATCTGCAAACCTATTTCCCTCAAAAACAAAACCCTCTGAAATACATTCTGCAAGTCAGAAATCTGTAGCTCTTCAAAGTATAAACTGAAATCATTTGTAAATCCCCCCAAATCTGTTATCACCTCAAAAATCAAACCTGCAACTACATAGTTCAATCATGCCTGCAAATGAAATCAGGGAGCTTAGGCATTTCAGCAATAAATCAAGCTTGCATTTTCATACATGGAAGTATGCATGTAGATCTGGGAGCATTACAGCTAAAAACAGGATTTTTAAAGTTTACAAAAATCAAAGAAACAACTTGAAGTTTTGAATCAAAGCACCATTCCAGTGTCAACTTTTCTAAAACAGGGCTCTGCTCATATTTTTCCAAGTGAGTAACATTTTTATTCAAAACTAAATTAAGTAAATTTAGTTGCTTGCAATGAGTTACTGATATATTCATACTTATATGAAAGCATAGGATAGAAGATCTTATGTATGGTTGCCGAGTATTTATGCTTGCTGTAGAATATATGTTACTGCCTGATTCTAGAATTCCAAGTTTTGTTCCTGATTAAATTCCATGAGTTCATGATCAAACTTTTGTTATAGTTTATGATTTACACACAATATGACATGTATCATAAGTTTAAGTTTTAATTTTATTAAATAAAAAAATGAAACTGTATTGTCTCTGAAAACAAACTACAACAGAGAAATCTTTGAAAATAGAATTTAATCATCCTTAATTCTTTGATTTAAGAATATGGACATGTTACAAGATCCAAGATGTGAATTTTAAAACTAAAATCAGATTTTCTAGTTTGAAGATGAATGGGTATTTCTGGTTTGTCCAGAAAAGGGATCTTGGGTTGTAACTGTCCATCTATGCGTTAGGGGTAACCAGTGTTTCCTCTGGTGGTGGAGTAGTGATAGTAGTTGCAGGGAAAAATGGTTGATGATGGAATAAAGCGGTGAGGTGATGGGGATTTTGAATCAAAATTATAAGCCCTAGTTAACTGTTCATTTGAAATTTGGTCGACGTTAACTCTAGAGGTGACCGAGCCCTCCATAATTCAAGTAGGTGGTTGGTGGGGTGTGGAAGTAGTTGTGGCCGGAGGTGGAACTTCACCGATGATCGGAAATTTGAGTTTGAAGCAATTTCCAGGTTGCGACATTGTTACAGTTTTTCGAGCTCGAATGCTTAAAATCAATTCAGGGGTTCGGCATTCGGTTTGATGGTGGGAATCAGGTCGGGAGATGACCGTCGATGTGAATGGGTGGTCGCGAGTGGTAGGGGAGGGTTCCCGTGATGGTGAAGATGCACGGTGAATCAAGGGTATCAGTTGTTTTGGGAAGATGGGATACTCGTGTTTGTTACGGGTGAATTTGTGGGTTGCTCGAAGTTCTAGGTTGTTTTACTCGAAGCAATTGGTTTGGGGACTCGAAGGAAATTGATGTGAGGCTCGGGTGTTTAAATTTTGTTACAGGGTTTGGGTAAACCTGTTAGTACATGGTTTTGTATAAATCTGTTTTTATTTGGGATTTAAATTGATTCTAAGATAAATTTAAAAGGAAATTGTTACTTGAGTTACTCGACATATTTTAGTTTTTAGCTCGGGTTGTTTTGTTAAAGTTTGAAAACTCGTCTTGTTTTCAAAAATTAAAACTAAATTTAAAACTAAATTTAAAAATGGAAGCAAGAATTTAAAGTAAGTTTTAAATCTAACTTAAATTATGGATTCAAGTTGAATTGAATCACAAGTTGGAAATGATGAAGTATTTAAATTCAAATTTGCTTTAAAATAACTTTAAAAGAGTTTATTGTTTAAAATGTTTTTAAAGAATTTGAATTTAAATTTGAAATTGAAATATGAAGTAATGTTTAAACAAAATGTAAAATTTGATTCAAATTTGGATTTGAATCTTTGTTTAAAAATAAATTTAAGTTTATAAATTTAAGTGTTTAAACCAAATTTGAATGTTAATGTAAAAATTTAAATGGTTTAATTTTAAAAAGAAATTTATTTTAACTTTTGTAAAATTTCTTTTATAATTAAGGAATTATTATCAATTAAGGGTTTTAGATTGATTTTAAACTTGTTAAAGTTAATAATAAATTAATGTTTTGTATTTCATTTAATTATTAAAGTAATTAAATGAATAATTAATTTATTTAATAAATTAATGAAATAAATAATTACTTAAAGTAATTAAAGGTTGATCTTAAGGGTTTAGGATTAATTATTCTTTGAATAATTAACTTGTAATTAAGAATAATTAATTAAATAAGATTAGTCTTTAGTTAATAACTAATTAATCAAGTAATGGATTAATTAAGTTTTAATTAACACTTAATTATTAAATTAATCTGCAATTAATTAATGGGTTAATTAATGATTAATTAATTTGTAATCAATAATGATTAAAATAAGTTAATTATTTTAGAAAAATAATTAATGAATGGTTAATAGTTAATGAAGGTCATTAACTAAGGATTATTTAATAATTAATTAATGTGATTAATTTTAATTATTAATCAGATTAATTAATTTAAAGATAATCATTTGTGTAAGTTGTTAAGTATAATTATTTATGGAAGTAATTAAGGAATTAATTACTTATTGTAATTAATTGAGTTAATTTGATTAGTTTAAGTTAATTAATTCAGTTTAATTAATTTAAAATTAATCATTTGAGGATTTGTGAAGGATAATTACTTAATGTAATTTGATGAAAAGGAATTACTTCGAGAAGTAATTAATGATAATCACTATGTAATTAATTGGTAGTGATTTGATAATTTAAGTTATTTGAGTATAATTACTTTGTAATTAATCAAGGGATTAATTAAAGATAATTAATTAAGGAGTTATAAATTTATTTGGTAAAGCAATTAAGGGTAGCTTATTGCTGAATGGGGTTAATCAAGGGTGATTAACAGTTATGGTTTAAATTAAGATTAATTACTTAAAGTAATTAATTTAAATAAGGTAATTAATTAAAATGTAATTAGAGATCATTAATTAATATAATTAATTAAGATTGATTAATTAAAATTAATTAATCAATAATAAGTGATTAAAGGTAATTAATTAATGTAATTAATTAAGCACTAATGTAATTAATTATAATTAATAAATTAATGAAGTAATTAAAGGTTAATTACTGTATTGGTTAAATATAATTAATTTAAGAAATTAATTAGTGGATAATTACTTGAATGTAATTAAGGGTTAGTTAATCAGGGATGATTAATTAAAATGAATAATTGGATGATGATTAATTAATTGATTGATAATTAATCAATAGTGATATGAGCAAGTTGATATTGGTGAAGTAATTAATTAAATTTACTTTAAATTAATTTGAATGATGTAATTAATTTAATTCATTTTAAATTAATTATATTTGGTGTGGTTAATCTTGCATATATAGATGGATGATGTTGTTTACTTTGGATGGTTTGATCTTAGATATGAGATAGATAATGTTGAGTGATTTGGATGCATTGGTTGCATTGTGATGTTGATATAGATTACCTTTGGATAGTGATAATATGGTTTATCTGATATGATGATAATGTTGATTATCTGTTGAGAACCTGTGATTTATCTATTTGTATATATAGATAATTGAATTGCTTTAAAACCTTTAAAACAACTTGGCCTTAAAAGACACGCTTTGGATTTCGATGAGACCGGGATCGGGTTTCCATATTTGGATATCCGAAAACCACATCGATCCAAATTAACGATAGGTCGTGAATCTCTTGTGAAGAGTGAAGACTCGAGGTGTAAGGGCTATACGTCAGTATAACTCTGTGGGTGATTCCGTAATGAGTTTGACGGAATAGTGCTTATAGATTGGAGATGGTGATTTAGAGTGCAAGGGTTATCGTCGTTAACTCTGAGGGTGATTCCAAATGAGTGTAACGAGATAATGCCTTCGGTTTCGTTCGAACCCGAAACGAACTTGTATGGATTGAATGCTTTCAGAACATCGTCAGGTGGACGATGAGCATTCTAAGAGATGTGTCCTCTAAAGGTAATCGTAGCCTCAAGCCTCATCAACCGGGAATGGATAAAACAGGAGAGGCGCTGCAAGGCTTCGTGGGTAGCTCCCACTGGAGAGCAAGATTGAACCCTGTCTAGAGGTCCCTTTTTATTTCGGCTGTGTGGGCAGTTGGATGTACACCAACTGCAGGGTTGTCTTGTTCGGAAATGTTCAGTAAGGAATGGGTCCGGCTTTGTGTTGCAGGGGAGCGGGCGTACTCCTCGGTACGTTGATCTAGGCCACGTACTGTGACGGGCGGTACCCCAGTAGCCCTGCCATTGATGGAATCCACAATCCAATAAGTGCCAACGGTTTTGATTGTATTACCCACTTTTGTGGCTAGTAGCTGGAATTTAATCATGTAACAATTTCGGTTATTTCTTATTTACTTGAAAACCCTAGACCCTATTACAATATCATCGGATTTCCTATCAAATGTTTTGGTTAGCGTAAGGTAATTTTTTTTCCATGTTTATGTGTGGGAAGTCTTACGTGATACCTTTCTTTTCAAAGGTTTTTTAAAGTTAAGTAAATTTAACCTGTTACTCACACCAGACCCATGTCTGACATGGAGTTTATTCTTTGTTTTCTTAAACTCTTGGGTACTCAAATTTTTACGAGTAGCCAAGGAATTCAGGTTAGCTTTTGACGAATAATGGAGGAGCAAATGGAGCAGGAGGCTTCTGCGTTAGATATATAGTATTCCGCTGTGTGATCTGTGACTATCTCTGAGTTGTATTATGTTGTAAGTACTAGACATGTGTTTATAACTGTCTAGTATGTGTTGTATATCTTTGTACTCTGATAGTGGTTGTAAACTATGTAATATTTTATGTTATTAATATAATTTATTCGTTCCGCTGTTGAGATTCTGATGTTGTGTTTGTCTTTCTTCTCTTTCTTTTCTCTTTTCTATCCCTTTCTTTCTTCATGATGATACGACTTTTCTGGAGAGAAAAGTCAGGTCGTCACAGTTGGTATCAGAGCATTAGGTTGAGTGAATACCTAGGCTCTGGAGTGGTGTTTATCTTGAGAGAGCGTATTTGTAGTTTTATTATATATATATATATTTATATAATTACTTCTATCTAATTGTTGGGTTACCTGTTCGGGTTTTCCAATATAGGTTATAAAGGTAGATAAGGTAGTGAGTGTGTAACACAACTACTACCAATGGTTGGAGTTTGAATGTTGAGGTTGGAAGTGATTCTATCGAGACTGTAGATCGAATACCGTCTCAAGTGAGTTTTGCTTGGAGAAAGGATTTCATAGATCTCTGAAGGTAACCTGTAAAGGTTCGGAGTCTATCTTTGAAGTTGGATGAGTAGAATTTGGATCTGTCAGTTAGGCAGAAGTGAGTGATGGTATTTTGATACCTCAGGGAGTAGTAGCTGCATGATGAGAAGCAGTAACTATGGATGTTTCCGAAGATGTTTTTTTTGGAACAAGTTAAGGAGATGAGTCTGTTTCGGTGTTGTGGCTGGATTCAGCAGGATGTTTCTGTATGGTGAGGTCCGAGTTTCTCGAAGAGTTTTGGATTAGGAAGTCTTTGGCGTCGGTGTCAGCAGTGCAGTTCGAAGTATTCTATGTGACAGCAAGAAGATCTTCTGGTTAGCAGTTTCTGAAGATAGAGTTCAGAAGCATCAGAGTGGATTCCATTTCTTCGATGGATCGGCTAGATAAGCGTAAGCTGTTCTGATTGGTAAAGAGAGAACAGTTTTTGGATATTAGGCTGGGTTGATCGAAAAAGTGACTTGCGATAGTTTGAGTGTTCTGTTGAGCTAAGAAAAGTTTGTCGGTACCTGGAGGTTGAGTTTCCTTATTGATTGGATTCTAGGAGTGATACCGGAGGTTTAGTGAAGCAGCTTTGGATCAAATGGGGCATCTGAGTTTTCTTTTATGGATCCGTTGAACCATATTTCTGTGATGTGTTATCCAGTTTGTGCTCGAGTTTTTCTTCTACTCCAGATCAGAGTTGTGCAGAGGAAGCAGTTTGGGAATGCTTTTGTTTTATCTTTTCCGGATAGGAGAAGTAAGTTAGTTTTCTGATATTTGTGGAGTAGAGTTGGTGTTCTTTGTTTTGGATTGATCTTGAGGAGATCATTTTGTTGGATTGTTTTGGTCCAATTTGTTTCTAGAGACATCAACAAAGGTTG
Organism: Allium cepa; assembly: GCA_030765085.1. Lineage (NCBI taxonomy): Eukaryota > Viridiplantae > Streptophyta > Magnoliopsida > Asparagales > Amaryllidaceae > Allium > Allium cepa. Next base: position 988,103,796 of record CM060929.1, on the reverse strand, counting down.
AGCTGATCAAGAGAGAGTTGAAGGCAGCCCAGGATCGTCAGGAGTGTTTTGTGGATAAGAGATGAAGGAATTTGGATTCCGGAGTCGGAGATGTGATCTTGAATAAGTTTTCTCCGATCTAAAGAGCTATAAGATTGTGTAAGACTAGGTAAGTCAACTTCGAGATGTTTTGGATCTTTTCTGTGTTCTTGTGAGGATTGGTGATTGATTTTCAAAGTTGAACTGTCAGTTTGGATAACTGGAATTCGATGTGTTTTACGTATCTCTGAGGGAGTACGTGTATGGCTTATCTCTGGTTATGGAACCAGCAGTTCAAGAGGATGTGATTGTTGATTCAGACTCGTCTGTAGTCTGATATCCGTAGATCTAGCTGGATAGGAGCTCTATAGTTTAATAGTATTGATTGTTTAGATTCTATAGGGCGAGTATCTCGATATTTACCGGGGAAACTCGTGGATATTTTCTCCAGAATTTATCTGAATAATTAGATTTGCTTTGATTAGATGAATTGGTTGCTATGGTTGTTAGCGTATGTTTGATATATGCTTGTGTTTTAAAATTAAATCTTAAGATAGATTATTAAATTACCTTTGTTTTAAATTTCGGGGACGAAATTCTTTTAAGGGGGAAGGAATGTGATATCCCGGAAATTAGGCAATATAAATTTAATAATCTGTGTTATAAATTTAATTTGATTTGATAATTTTAATAACAGATTTGGGATTTGATTTAATAATCATGTTTTAATAAATATTTAAATTAGAAGATTTTATCTTTTTAAATAAATAAATTATTTCTGTTTATAATATAAATAATTGTATATATTGTAAATTAATAAACTTTGATTTTGAATTTAGTAATAAATTAATTTTCTAGCTCTAATTCATATTTGATAAATTGGAAATTAGATTTAAATTTGATATTTAACTTTTCAACACAATTTAATAAATAATGTTATTGTTTATACTATGATAAATCTTATTTGTTTTGAAATTTTATTTAGCTTAAAAAAAGAATATATGAATTTAAAATAGATAAATATAGAAGCTAAGTTTTATTTTATACTACTTGAAATTTATATACATGAGTTAAAATACAAATCTCAAAATGATCTTAATTTAGTTACAATCTCTTTCATAAAATCATTTTTAATATTGTTTGATTTGTATTTTTAGATAAAATTTATAATATCTAAGTTCTTATGAACATAAATAGATTTTGTAAGGAATAGATTTGTTATTTTTAATTTTAATAGAGTTATATATGCATATATATATGTATATGTATATATATATATATATATAACTTGATTTTTAAAATTTGATTTGATAAATTAATTTAAAATTTGAATTTAATGTCTTGGATTTAAAAGAATAAATAATTAAAAATATTTGAATAAGCTTATACTTAAAGTTTGTTTTGTTTTATTTTTTCTATAAAAGATAAGGAAGAAATTCATTTATATATACATAAGAAATAATGAATTAAGATATAAAAGTTTTTAAACTCAATTTAAATTAAAAATACTTAGATTACATGTGTAAGTCTCTTAAGACATTTAATTTACATGTGTAAGCCATTAATTAAACCTAGTGACAAGTGTTAAGGTTAGAGCAAGTGTATTCTTTAATTATCTTTTTCTTTTCTTCTAATTAAATTAAAAATTTGTCTATGTAAACATTTCTCCTCATCTTATTCTTCTTTTCTTCAAACTTAAGAAAAATTTTCAGATTCTAAAATCTGAATTCATCTACATTCAAAAACAGAAAAATCAAAAATCTGCAAACCTATTTCCCTCAAAAACAAAACCCTCTGAAATACATTCTGCAAGTCAGAAATCTGTAGCTCTTCAAAGTATAAACTGAAATCATTTGTAAATCCCCTCAAATTTGTAATCACCTCAAAAATCAAACCTGCAACTACATAGTTCAATCATGCCTGCAAATGAAATCAGGGAGCTTAGGCATTTCAGCATTAAATCAAGCTTGCATTTTCATACATGGAAGTATGCATGTAGATCTGGGAGCATTACAGCTAAAAACAGGATTTTTAAAGTTTACAAAAATCAAAGAAACAACTTGAAGCTTTGAATCAAAGCACCATTCCAGTGTCAAGCTTTTCTAAAACAGGGCTCTGCTCATATTTTTCCAAGTGAGTAACATTTTTATTCAAAACTAAATTAAGTAAATTTAGTTTCTTGCAATGAGTTACTGATATATTCATAATTATATGAGAGCATAGGATAGAAGTTCTTATGTATGGTTGCTGAGTATTTATGCTTGCTGTAGAATATATGTTACCGCCTGATTCTAGAATTCCAAGTTTTGTTCCTGATTAAATTCCATGAGTTCATGATCAAACTTTTGTTATAGTTTATGATTTACACACAATATGACATGTATCATAAGTTTAAGTTTTAATTTTATTAAATAAAAAAATGAAACTGTATTGTCTCTGAAAATAAACTACAACAGAGAAATCTTTGAAAATAGAATTTAATCATCCTTAATTCTTTGATCTAAGAATATGGACATGTTACAAGATCCAAGATGTGAATTTTAAAACTAAAATCAGATTTTCTAGTTTGAAGATGAATGGGTATTTCTGGTTTGTCCAGAAAAGGGATCTTGGGTTGTAACTGTCCATCTATGCGTTAGGGGTAACCAGTGTTTCCTCTGGTGGTGGAGTAGTGATAGTAGTTGTAGGGAAAAATGGTTGATGATGGAATAAAGCGGTGAGGTGATGGGGATTTTGAATCAAAATTATAAGCCCTAGTTAACTGTTCATTTGAAATTTGGTCGACGTTAACTCTAGAGGTGACCGAGCCCTCCATAATTCAAGTAGGTGGTTGATGGGGTGTGGAAGTAGTTGTGGCCGGAGGTGGAACTTCACCGATGATCGGAAATTTGAGTTTGAAGCAATTTCCAGGTTGCGACATTGTTACAGTTTTTCGAGCTCGAATGCTTAAAATCAATTCAGGGGTTCTGCATTCGGTTTGATGGTGGGAATCAGGTCGGGAGATGACCGTCGATGTGAATGGGTGGTCGCGAGTGGTAGGGGAGGGTTGCCGTGATGGTGCAGATGCACAGTGAATCAAGGGTATCAGTTGTTTTGGGAAGATGGGTTACTCGTGTTTGTTACGGGTGAATTTGTGGGTTGCTCGAAGTTCTAGGTTGTTTTACTCAAAGCAATTAGTTTGGGGACTCGAAGGAAATTGATGTGAGGCTCGGGTGTTTAAATTTTGTTACAGGGTTTGGGTAAACCTGTTAGTACATGTTTTTGTATAAATCTGTTTTTATTTGGGATTTAAATTGATTCTAAGATAAATTTAAAAGGAAATTGTTACTTGAGTTACTCGAGATATTTTAGTTTTTAGCTCGGGTTGTTTTGTTAAAGTTTGAAAACTCGTCTTGTTTTCAAAAATTAAAACTAAATTTAAAACTAAATTTAAAAATGGAAGCAAGAATTTAAAGTAAGTTTTAAATCTAACTTAAATTATGGATTCAAGTTGAATTGAATCACAAGTTGGAAATGATGAAGTATTTAAATTCAAATTTGCTTTAAAATAACTTTAAAAGAGTTTATTGTTTAAAATGTTTTTAAAGAATTTGAATTTAAATTTGAAATTGAAATATGAAGTAATGTTTAAACAAAATGTAAAATTTGATTCAAATTTGGATTTGAATCTTTGTTTAAAAATAAATTTAAGTTTATAAATTTAAGTGTTTAAACCAAATTTGAATGTTAATGTAAAAATTTAAATGGTTTAATTTTAAAAAGAAATTTATTTTAACTTTTGTAAAATTTCTTTTATAATTAAGGAATTATTATCAATTAAGGGTTTTAGATTGATTTTAAACTTGTTAAAGTTAATAATAAATTAATGTTTTGTATTTCATTTAATTATTAAAGTAATTAAATGAATAATTAATTTATTTAATAAATTAATGAAATAAATAATTACTTAAAGTAATTAAAGGTTGATCTTAAGGGTTTAGGATTAATTATTCTTTGAATAATTAACTTGTAATTAAGACTAATTAATTAAATAAGATTAGTTTTTAGTTAATAACTAATTAATCAAGTAATGGATTAATTAAGTTTTAATTAACACTTAATTATTGAATTAATCTGGAATTAATTAATGGGTTAATTAATGATTAATTAATTTGTAATCAATAATGATTAAAATAAGTTAATTATTTTAGAAAAATAATTAATGAATGGTTAATAGTTAATGAAGGTCATTAACTAAGGATTATTTAATAATTAATTAATGTGATTAATTTTAATTATTAATCAGATTAATTAATTTAAAGATAATCATTTGTGTAAGTTGTTAAGTATAATTATTTATGGAAGTAATTAAGGAATTAATTACTTATTGTAATTAATTGAGTTAATTTGATTAGTTTGAGTTAATTAATTCAGTTTAATTAATTTAAAATTAATCATTTGAGGATTTGTGAAAGGTAATTACTTAATGTAATTTGATGAAGAGGAATTACTTAGAGAAGTAATTAATGATAATTACTATGTAATTAATTGGAAGTGATTTGATAATTTAAGTTATTTGAGTATAATTACTTTGTAATTAGTCAAGGGATTAATTAAAGATAATTAATTAAGGAGTAATTAATTTATTTTGTAAAGCAATTAAGGGTAGCTTATTACTGAATGGGGTTAATCAAGGGTGATTAACAGTTATGGTTTAAATTAAGATTAATTACTTAAAGTAATTAATTTAAATAAGGTAATTAATTAAAATGTAATTAGAGATCATTAATTAATATAATTAATTAAGATTGATTAATTAAGATTAATTAATCAATAATAAGTGATTAAAGGTAATTAATTAATGTAATTAATTAAGCATTAATGTAATTAATTATAATTAATTAATTAATGAAGTAATTAAAGGTTAATTACTGTATTGGTTAAATATAATTAATTTAAGAAATTAATTAGTGGATAATTACTTGAATGTAACTAAGGGTTAGTTAATCAGGGATGATTAATTAAAATGAATAATTGGATGATGATTAATTAATTGTTTGATAATTAATCAATAGTGATATGAGCAAGTTGATATTGGTGAAGTAATTAATTAAATTTACTTTAAATTAATTTGAATGATGTAATTAATTTAATTCATTTTAAATTAATTATATTTGGTGTGGTTAATCTTGCTTATATAGATGGATGATGTTGTTTACTTTGGATGGTTTGATCTTAGATATGAGATAGATAATGTTGAGTGATTTGGATGCATTGGTTGCATTGTGATGTTGATATAGATTTCTTTGGATAGTGATAATAAGGTTTATCTGATATGATGATAATGTTGATTATCTGTTGAGAACCTGTGATTTATCTATTTGTATATATAGATAATTGAATTGCTTTAAAACCTTTAAAACAACTTGGCCTTAAAAGACACGCTTTGGATTTCGATGAGACCGGGATCGGGTTTCCATATTTGGATATCCGAAAACCACATCGATCCAAATTAACGATAGGCCGTGAATCTCTTATGAAGAGTGAAGACTCAAGGTGTAAGGGCTATACGTCAGTATAACTTTGTGGGTGATTCCGTAATGAGTTTGACGGAATAGTGCTTATAGATTGGAGATGGTGATTTAGAGTGCAAGGTTTGTCGTCGTTAACTCTGAGGGTGATTCCAAAATGAGTGTAACGAGATAATGCCTTCGGTTTCGTTCGAACCCGGAACGAACTTGTATGGATTGAATGCTTTCAGAACATCGCCAGGTGGATGATGAGCATTCTAAGAGATGTGTCCTCTAAAGGTAATCGTAGCCTCAAGCCTCGTCAACCGAGAATGGCTAAAACAGGGGATGTGCAGCAAGGCTTCATGGGTAGCTCCCACTGGAGAGCAAGATTGAACCCTGTCAAGAGGTCCCTTTTTATTTCGGCTGTGTGGGCAGTTGGATGTACACCAACTGCGGGGTTGTCTTGTTCGGAACTGTTCAGTAAGGAATGGGTCCGACTTTGTGTTGTAGGGGAGCGGGCGTACTCCTCGGTATGTTGATCTAGGCCACGTACTGTGACGGGCGGTACCCCAGTAGCCCTGCCATTGATGGAATCCATAATCTAATAAGTGCCAACGGTTTTGATTGTATTACCCACTTTTGTGGCTAGTAGCTGGAATTTAATCATGTAACAATTTCGGCTATTTCTTATTTACTTGAAAACCCTAGACCCTATTATAATATCATCGGATTTCCTATCAAATGTTTTGGTTAGCGTAAGGTAAAAACTTTTCCATGTTTATGTGTGGGAAGTCTTACGTAATACCTTTGTTTTCAAAGGTTTTTTAAAGTTAAGCAACTTTAACCTGTTACTCACACCAGACCCATGTCTGAATCGGAGTTTATTCTTTGTTTTCTTAAACTCTTGAGTACTCAAATTTTTACGAGTAGCCAAGGGATTCAGGTTAGCTTTTGACGAATAATGGAGGAGCAAATGGAGCAGGAGGCTTCTGCGTTAGATATATAGTATTCCGCTGTGTGATCTATGACTGTCTCTGAGTTGTATTATGTTGTAAGTACTAGACATTTGTTTATAACTGTCTAGTATGTGTTGTATATCTGTGTACTCTGATAGTGGTTGTAAACTATGTAATATTTTATGTTATTAATATAATTTATTCGTTCCGCTGTTGAGATTCTGATGTTGTGTTCTTCTTTCTTCTCTTTCTTTTCTCTTTTCTATCCCTTTCTTTCTTCATGATGATACGACTTTTTTGGAGAGAAAAGTCAGGTCGTCACAGTTGATATCAGAGCATTAGGTTGAGTGAATACCTAGGCTCTAGAGTGGTGTCTACCTTGAGAGAGCGTATTTGTAGTTTAATTATATATATATATATATATATATATATATATATATATTTATATAATTACTTCTATCTAATTGTTGGGTTATCTGTTCGGGTTTTCCAATATAGGTTTTAAAGGTAGATAAGGTAGTGAGTGTGTAACACAACTACTGCCAATGGTTGGAGTTTGAATGTTGAGGTTGGAAGTGATTCTATCGAGACTGTATATCGAATACCGTCTCAAGTGAGTTTTGCTTGGAGAAAGGATTTCATAGATCTCTGAAGGTAACCTGTAAAAATTCGGAGTCTATCTTTGAAGTTGGATGAGTAGAGTTTGGATCTGTCAGTTAGGCAGAAGTGAGTGATGGTATTTTGATACCTCAGGGAGTAGTAGCTGCATGACGAGACGCAGTAACTATGGAAGTTTCCGAAGATGTTTTTTTTGAACAAGTTAAGGAGGTGAGTCTGTTTCGGTGTTGTGGCTGGATTCAGCAGGATGTTTCTGTATGGTGAGGTCCGAGTTTCTCGAAGAGTTTTGGATTAGGAAGTCTTTGGCGTCGGTGTCAGCAGTGCAGTTCGAAGTATTCTGTGTGCCAGCAAGAAGATCTTCTGGTTAGCAGTTTCTGAAGATAGAGTTCAGAAGCATCAGAGTGGATTCCATTTCTTCGATGGATCGGCTAGATAAGCGTAAGCTGTTCTGATTGGTAAAGAGAGAACAGTTTTTGGATATTAGGCTGGGTTGATCGCAAAAGTGACTTGCGATAGTTTGAGTGTTCTCTTGAGCTATGAAAAGTTTGTTCGTACCTGGAAGCTGAGTTTCCTTATTGATTGGATTCTAGGAGTGATACCGGAGGTTTAGTGAAGCAGCTTTGGATCAGATGGGGCATCTGAGTTTTCTTTTATGGATCTGTTGAACCATATTTCTGTGATGTGTTATCCAGTTTGTGCTCGAGTTTTTCTTCTACTCCAGATCAGAGTTGTGCAGAGGAAGCAGTTTGGGAATGCTTTTGTTTTATCTTTTCCGGATAGGAGAAGTAAGTTAGTTTTCTGATATTTGTGGAGTAGAGTTGGTGTTCTTTGTTTTGGATTGATCTTGAGGAGATCATTTTGTTGGATTGTTTTGGTCCAGTTTGTTTCTAGAGACATCAGCAAAGGTTGAGCTCATCAAGAGAGAGTTGAAGGCAGCCCAGGATCGTCAGGAGTGTTTTGTGGATAAGAGATGAAGGAATTTGGATTCCGGAGTCGGAGATGTGATCTTGAATAAATTTTCTCCGATCTAAAGAGCTATAAGATTGAGTAAGACTAGGTAAGTCAACTTCGAGATGTTTTGGATCTTTTCTGTGTTCTTGTGAGGATTGGTGATTGATTTTCAAAGTTGAATTGTCAGTTTGGATAACTGGAATTCGATGTGTTTTACGTATCTCTGAGGGAGTACGTGTATGGTTTATCTCTGGTTGTGGAACCAGCAGTTCAAGAGGATGTGATTGTTGATTCAGACTCGTCTGTAGTCTGATATCCGTAGATCTAGCTGGATAGGAGCTTTATAGTTTAATAGTATTGATTGTTCAGATTCTATAGGGCGAGTATCCCGATATTTACCGGGGAAACTCGTGGATATTTTCTCCAGAATTTATCTGGATAATTAGATTTGTTTTGATTAGATGAATTGGTTGCTATGGTTGTTAGCGTATGTTTGATATATGCTTGTGTTTTAAAATTAAATCTTAAGATAGATTATTAAATTACCTTTGTTTTAAATTTCGGGGACGAAATTCTTTTAAGGGGGAAGGAATGTGATATCCCGGAAATTAGGCAATATTAATTTAATAATCTGTGTTATAAATTTAATTTGATTTGATATTTTAATAACAGATTTGGAATTTGATTTAATAATCATGTTTTAATAAATATTTAAATTAGAAGATTTTATCTTTTTAAATAAATAAATTGTTTCTGTTTATAATATAAATAATTGTATATATTGTAAATTAATAAACTTTGATTTTGAATTTAGTAATAAATTAATTTTCTAGCTCTAATTCATATTTGATAAATTGGAAATTAGATTTAAATTTGATATTTAACTTTTCAACATAATTTAATAAATAATGTTATGGTTTATACTATGATAAATCTTATTTGTTTTGAAATTTTATTTAGCTTAAAAAAAGAATATATGAATTAAAAATAGATAAATATAGAAGCTAAGTTTTATTTTATACTACTTGAAATTTACATACATGAGTTAAAATACAAATCTCAAAATGATCTTAATTTAGTTACAATCTTTTTCATAAAATCATTTCAATATTGTTTGATTTGTATTTTTAGATAAAATTTATAATACCTAAGTTCTTATGAACATAAATAGATTTTGTAAGGAATAGACTTGTTATTTTTAATTTTAATAGAGTTATATATGCATATATATATATATATGTATAACTTGATTTTTAAAATTTGATTTGATAAATTAATTTAAAATTTGAATTTAATGTCTTGGATTTAAAAGAATAAATAATTAAAAATATTTGAATAAGCTTATACTTAAAGTTTGTTTTGTTTTATTTTTTCTATAAAAGATAAGGAAGAAATTCATTTATATATACATAAGAAATAATGAATTAAGATATAAAAGTTTTTAAACTCAATTTAAATTAAAAATACTTAGATTACATGTGTAAGTCTCTTAAGACATTTAATTTACATGTGTAAGCCATTAATTAAACCTAGTGACAAGTGTTAAGGTTAGAGCAAGTGTATTCTTTAATTATCTTTTTCTTTTCTTCTAATTAAATTAAAAATTTGTCTATGTAAACATTTCTCCTCATCTTATTCTTCTTTTCTTCAAACTTAAGAAAAATTTTCAGATTCTAAAATCTGAATTCATCTACATTCAAAAACAGAAAAATCAAAAATCTGCAAACCTATTTCCCTCAAAAACAAAACCCTCTGAAATACATTCTGCAAGTCAGAAATCTGTAGCTCTTCAAAGTATAAACTGAAATCATTTGTAAATCCCCTCAAATTTGTAATCACCTCAAAAATCAAACCTGCAACTACATAGTTCAATCATGCCTGCAAATGAAATCAGGGAGCTTAGGCATTTCAGCATTAAATCAAGCTTGCATTTTCATACATGGAAGTATGCATGTAGATCTGGGAGCATTACAGCTAAAAACAGGATTTTTAAAGTTTACAAAAATCAAAGAAACAACTTGAAGCTTTGAATCAAAGCACCATTCCAGTGTCAAGCTTTTCTAAAACAGGGCTCTGCTCATATTTTTCCAAGTGAGTAACATTTTTATTCAAAACTAAATTAAGTAAATTTAGTTTCTTGCAATGAGTTACTGATATATTCATAATTATATGAGAGCATAGGATAGAAGTTCTTATGTATGGTTGCTGAGTATTTATGCTTGTTGTAGAATATATGTTACCGCCTGATTCTAGAATTCCAAGTTTTGTTCCTGATTAAATTCCATGAGTTCATGATCAAACTTTTGTTATAGTTTATGATTTACACACAATATGACATGTATCATAAGTTTAAGTTTTAATTTTATTAAATAAAAAAATGAAACTGTATTGTCTCTGAAAACAAACTACAACAGAGAAATCTTTGAAAATAGAATTTAATCATCCTTAATTCTTTGATCTAAGAATATGGACATGTTACAAGATCCAAGATGTGAATTTTAAAACTAAAATCAGATTTTCTAGTTTGAAGATGAATGGGTATTTCTGGTTTGTCCAGAAAAGGGATCTTGGGTTGTAACTGTCCATCTATGCGTTAGGGGTAACCAGTGTTTCCTCTGGTGGTGGAGTAGTGATAGTAGTTGTAGGGAAAAATGGTTGATGATGGAATAAAGCGGTGAGGTGATGGGGATTTTGAATCAAAATTATAAGCCCTAGTTAACTGTTCATTTGAAATTTGGTCGACGTTAATTCTAGAGGTGACCGAGCCCTCCATAATTCAAGTAGGTGGTTGATGGGGTGTGGAAGTAGTTGTGGCCGGAGGTGGAACTTCACCGATGATCGGAAATTTGAGTTTGAAGCAATTTCCAGGTTGCGACATTGTTACAGTTTTTCGAGCTCGAATGCTTAAAATCAATTCAGGGGTTCTGCATTCGGTTTGATGGTGGGAATCAGGTCGGGAGATGACCGTCGATGTGAATGGGTGGTCGCGAGTGGTAGGGGAGGGTTGCCGTGATGGTGCAGATGCACGGTGAATCAAGGGTATCAGTTGTTTTGGGAAGATGGGTTACCCGTGTTTGTTACGGGTGAATTTGTGGGTTGCTCGAAGTTCTAGGTTGTTTTACTCGAAGCAACTGGTTTGGGGACTCGAAGGAAATTGATGTGAAAATTTTGTTACAGGGTTTGGGTAAACCTGTTAGTACAGGGTTTTGTATAAACCTGTTTTTATTTGGGATTTAAATTGATTCTAAGATAAATTTAAAAGGAAATTGTTACTCGAGTAACTCGAGATATTTTAGTTTTTAGCTCGGGTTGACTTGTTAAAGTTTGAAAGGTTGTCTTGTTTTCAAAAATTAAAACTAAATTTAAAACTAAATTTAAAAATGGAAGCAAGAATTTAAAGTAAGTTTTAAATCTAACTTAAATTATGGATTCAAGTTGAATTGAATCACAAGTTGGAAATGATGAAGTATTTAAATTCAAATTTGCTTTAAAATAACTTTAAAAGAGTTTATTGTTTAAAATGATTTTAAAGAATTTGAATTTAAATTTGAAATTGAAATATGAAGTAATGTTTAAACAAAATGTAAAATTTGATTCAAATTTGGATTTGAATCTTTGTTTAAAAATAAACTTAAGTTTATAAATTTAAGTGTTTAAACCAAATTTGAATGTTAATGTAAAAATTTAAATGGTTTAATTTTAAAAAGAAATTTATTTTAACTTTTGTAGAATTTCTTTTATAATTAAGGAATTATTATCAATTAAGGGTTTTAGATTGATTTTAAACTTGTTAAAGTTAATAATAAATTAATGTTTTGTATTTCATTTAATTATTAGAGTAATTAAATGAATAATTAATTTATTTAATAAATTAATGAAATAATTAATTACTTAAAGTAATTAAGGGTTAATCTTAAGGGTTTAGGATTAATTATTCTTTGAATAATTAACTTGTAATTAAGAATAATTAATTAAATAAGATTAGTTTTTAGTTAATAACTTATTAATCAAGTAATGGATTAAATAAGTTTTAATTAACACTTAATTATTAAATTAATCTGGAATTAATTAATGGGTTAATTAATGATTAATTAATTTGTAATCAATAATGACTAAAATAAGTTAATTATTTTAGAAAAATAATTAATGAATGGTTAATAGTTAATGAAGGTCATTAACTAAGGATTATTTAATAATTAATTAATGTTATTAATTTTAATTATTAATCAGATTAATTAATTTAAAGATAATCATTTGTATAAGTTGTTAAGTATAATTATTTATGGAAGTTATTAAGGAATTAATTACTTATTGTAATTAATTGAGTTAATTTGATTAGTTTGAGTTAATTAATTCAGTTTAATTAATTTAAAATTAATCATTTGAGGATTTGTGAAGGATAATTACCTAATGTAATTTGATGAAGAGGAATTACTTAGAGAAGTAATTAATGATAATTACTATGTAATTAATTGGAAGTGATTTGATAATTTAAGTTATTTGAGTATAATTACTTTGTAATTAGTCAAGGGATTAATTAAAGATAATTAATTAAGGAGTAATTAATTTATTTGGTAAAGCAATTAAGGGTAGCTTATTACTGAATGGGGTTAATCAAGGGTGACTAACAGTTATGGTTTAAATTAAGATTAATTACTTAAAGTAATTAATTTAAATAAGGTAATTAATTAAAATGTAATTAGAGATCATTAATTAATATAATTAATTAAGATTGATTAATTAAGATTAATTAATCAATAATAAGTGATTAAAGGTAATTAATTAATGTAATTAATTAAGCATTAATGTAATTAATTATAATTAATTAATTAATGAAGTAATTAAAGGTTAATTACTGTATTGGTTAAATATAATTAATTTAAGAAATTAATTAGTGGATAATTACTTGAATGTAATTAAGGGTTAGTTAATCAGGGATGATTAATTAAAATGAATAATTGGATGATGATTAATTAATTGATTGATAATTAATCAATAGTGATATGAGCAAGTTGATATTGGTGAAGTAATTAATTAAATTTACTTTAAATTAATTTGAATGATGTAATTAATTTAATTCATTTTAAATTAATTATATTTGGTGTGGTTAATCTTGCTTATATAGGTGGATGATGTTGTTTACTTTGGATGGTTTGATCTCAGATATGAGATAGATAATGTTGAGTGATTTGGATGCATTGGTTCATTGTGATGTTGATATAGATTATCTTTAGATAGTGATAATATGGTTTATCTGATATGATGATAATGTTGATTATCTGTTGAGAACCTGTGATTTATCTATTTGTATATATAGATAATTGAATTGCTTTAAAACCTTTAAAACAACTTGGCCTTAAAAGACACGCTTTGGATTTCGATGAGACCGGGATCGGGTTTCTATATTTGGATATCCGAAAACCACATCGATCCAAATTAACGATAGGCCGTGAATCTCTTGTGAAGAGTGAAGACTCAAGGTGTAAGGGCTATACGTCAGTATAACTCTGTGGGTGATTCCGTAATGAGTTTGACGGAATAGTGCTTATAGATTCGAGATGGTGATTTAGAGTGCAAAGGTTGTCGTCGTTAACTCTGAGGGTGATTCCAAAATGAGTGTAACGAGATAATGCCTTCGGTTTCGTTCGAACCAGGAACGAACTTGTATGGATTGAATGCTTTCAGAACATCGCCAGGTGGACGATGAGCATTCTAAGAGATGTGTCCTCTAAAGGTAATCGTAGCCTCAAGCCTCATCAACCGGGAATGGCTAAAACAGGGGAGGTGCAGCAAGGCTTCATGGGTAGCTCCCACTGGAGAGCAAGATTGAACCCTGTCAAGAGGTCCCTTTTTACTTCGGCTGTGTGGGCAGTTGGATGTACACCAACTGCGGGGTTGTCTTGTTCGGAACTGTTCAGTAAGGAATGGGTCCGACTTTGTGTTGCAGGGGAGCGGGCGTACTCCTCGGTATGTTGATCTAGGCCACCAACTGTGACGGGCGGTACCCCAGTAGCCCTGCCATTGATGGAATCCACAATCCAATAAGTGCCAACGGTTTTGATTGTATTACCCACTTTTGTGGCTAGTAGCTGGAATTTAATCATGTAACAATTCGTCTATTTCTTATTTACTTGAAAACCCTAGACCCTATTATAATATCATTGGATTTCCTATCAAATGTTTTGGTTAGCGTAAGGTAAAAACTTTTCCATGTTTATGTGTGGAAAGTCTTACGTGATACCTTTCTTTTTAAAGGTTTCTTAAAGTTAAGCAACTTTAACCTGTTACTCACACCAGACCCATGTCTGAACCGGAGTTTATTCTTTGTTTTCTTAAACTCTTGGGTACTCAAATTTTTACGAGTAGCCAAGGGATTCAGGTTAGCTTTTGACGAATAATGGAGAAGCAAATGGAGCAGGAGGCTTCTGCGTTAGATATATAGTATTCCGCTGTGTGATCTGTGACTGTCTCTGAGCTGTATTATGTTGTAAGTACTAGACATGTGTTTATAACTGTCTAGTATGTGTTGTATATCTGTGTACTCTGATAGTGGTTGTAAACTATGTAATATTTTATGTTATTAATATAATTTATTCGTTCCGCTATTGAGATTCTGATGTTGTGTTCTTCTTTCTTCTCTTTCTTTTCTCTTTTCTATCCCTTTCTTTCTTCATGATGATACGACTTTTCTGGAGAGAAAAGTCAGGTCGTCACAGTAATTGAGCTATTAAATGGAATTGGTTAATAAAGGGATTTTATAAGTGGAATTTTTTATAAATATATAAATGGAATTTATAAACATTTTTTTATAAATCCGTAGTCAATTGATTTTGATAAATTAAGTATGGAAGCTTATTAAAGGGATATCATCCATGATTTTGGAGAGTGGATAATTCTTAAATTAAATGTGTAGAAATATTGGATTTGGTAAATGAACTATATTCACGATTTTGGACAGTGAATAATATATTAAATAAAATGGATATGTTTTGGAAAATGATCTTTTAAATTTAAATAAATGTTTTGGGATGTGGTCTTTTAAATGGGGTTGAATGATTTGAAGATGTTTTAAAATGTGAGAGTATTGAAACCATAGATTTCAACATTCATTATTGAAATAGACGTTTTCGAATTGTACAGGAAGCATGGATTATAACACTATTGTTACAGTAAATGATTTTCGAAAGGAGATGTTTTGTATAGTTTGTGGGATTTATATATCTATCTAATTTTCGAATCCCTATGCTAATGATTTTGCATTGTCGTAACGATGTTTTACACAACATTCATTTGGACCCAAACAAATATGTTTAAGAGAATGTTTTCGTTAAAGAATAAAATATATACTTAATCCTGATTTAAGTATATGTAATATTTTCTAAGTGTTGATAATAAATTGAATTATAAATTACTTATTATTAAATAAGTATATGGAAACGTTTTCCAATATTGAAATGTTGAAATGGTTTGAAATTATATCTTTTTTAAAGATATTTTGAAGTGAATATTTGGCAAGTGATTTAATTAATATGAGATTAATTAAAAGGGCCAAGTGATTGCGTATGTTGCTAGATATTTAATTTGTTGCTTTGATAGTTAAATAACTAGCTACCAAATTTGGCCATTTTAGTTCCTCGATTTGATGCGGAAACTGTTTAGTCGTACACTTAGTACGTAGCCTTTCTGTTTAGGCTTGATTATCGTTTATGTTGAGGATGTTGATTTGTATAGTATGGAGTTTTACTCCAATCTATCGAGCTTCCTTCTTGGCCGAAGGATAGCAAGTGGAAAGTTGGAGAGTGATAAGTCTATGAGACCTAGTTTTCTATGTAAGGTTGAGAAAAGCTTTTGCATTGTTGGTGCGAAGAGATCAGGATCAGATTTATTTGAAAACCACATCAGACCAACATTTATGCGATGATTGTGCGGGTTGGTTATGATGATATTGATATTCAAAATTTTCATAGTGGAGAAGTGCTTATTGGTCGTTTGGGGTTAAAATCCCAGTATACATTCAGTAGCAGTAGTCTGTTCATTATGAAATATCCAATGCAAGGACTATTCGCTACTAATCCTATGTATTTTCCGACAGGATGTGGTAGGAAAGTACCTTTGGTTTGTCCTATTCCTGAACAACTTGCATGGATGTTTGTCTGACATTGCATTTCTAAGATTACTTACATTGGTTTTTACAAACATACACCAGTGGTGGCGGAGAAGACATCAGTGGAGGCAGAGAAGACAACTTCTCTTATCTTAACACCCTCCTTGAGACGTATGAGCTTAAGAGTTGTATTTTTGTGGAAGGCAATTAGTAGTCAACGGAAACTGCCGTGTGGCATTCAAAGTGATATGTGATATGTGAAAGGTAATCGTTACCTCAGCTTCATCAACCGGAAATGAACGAAACAGAGTTAGACGCAGCAAGGCTAAGTGGGTCGCCCCCATCAAGATATGATCATCTTCTTCTAAATATATTTCTTCCCGCTATGATGTTTGGGATGTAAATTAATGTGGTTTGTATGCTATGAGGGGCCTCAAAAAAGGTCGGTAACGACTGAAGGATGACATATTCGTACTACTGAGTTATTGAGGTAGGCTAGTCTTGTGTTGGTAGAGGAACTTTTTAATGGTTTCTCGGTACATTCCTCTAGAGATGTACTGCCGAAAGGTAGTCCATTCACCTGGTCATTTGTATAGAAATCCAAACTCCACTATGTGCCTACCATTTTGATTATATTACCCATTTTGGGCTATATACTAGAATTTAATCAATGTAACAATTTTTGCTATGATTAATATTATTTATGTAATAGACATTATAATAATATAAGATGATTTGATATTAAATGTTTTAGTTATCGTAAGATAAAAACATGTCCGTGTTTATGTGTGGGCGTTTCTTATGAGATACTTTTGTTTTAAAAGGAAAAGTTTGGTAAATTAATAATTCAGTTGAGTGTGTTTCTCACGCTGGTTTACCAGACTGATCCGGGCGTTCTCCCCTTTCAATGTTCGGGTCATACCGAGTATATTTATGGGTTCATATTTGGTGCTATTCGAGCTTCAGGAGAACATCTGGATATCTTCATTTTCATATACACGTATCTGTTTTGATTATCCGCTTTATGCATTGTTGTTGTATATTATCGGCAATTGTGAAGACACGTTATTATAACTGTTCAGGCTGATGATTTGTGATTGATTGTTGAACTCTGATTGATGTATGTATATACAGTTTCTGTTTTGTAAAGATCATTGATACGATATTATAGGTTTTCCCCTGCGATGTGAGATTCTATATGTTCGGTTTGGTTCTATCTTCTCTCTTTCTTCTCTTCTTCTCTCTTCTTTTCTTTGTCCTGACTTTCCATCAGTCTATGCTTTTTGGGTCAGACATATGTGGTACAGATTATCGATTCAAAGGATACGGATTTGCGGGTCATCACCAGAAACTTAGAGCATGATTGGAGATGCTTATCCTTATTTCTTTAGTTCTATGTTTTACATTTATGTTTGATTTGTGGTGTACCTTATCGTAATTTCAAGGACAAAATCCTTTAAAGAGGGGAGACTGTAACATCCCATATTTTTAGTAACATTATTAGGAACATTTAATTAGATAGATTAAATGAAATAATTTAAGATGGTTAATGGGTTGAGATTTGTGATTAGTAATGGTAGCCGTTCCATATACAAATGAACTAAAGAATTAAATTGTTAAGGCAAATAGATAAGGGGAAAAATTGGAATAAGAGTGTTCTAATACCTAAACCCTTAACCCCAGCATTCCCACGTTCATTCTAAATTCACAAAACAAAAATATATGCAAGATGCCAGCCGACATTAAGAAAATCAAAGAGAATATTTCAGAATATTTCAAGAGAAAAGGCTTAAGCAACTTAATCAAGATTAAATCTCAAAACCTTAATCTCAAAGCTAAGGTGAAAAATGATTACATCTTTTGTTTTCTTAACTGTTTTCGATTTTAAAGTTAATCTGATTTATTTTGCAATGTTATGCCATGAATTTAAAGGGTAAAATGTTTATATATTCTTGTGGATGATTTATTCATATAATTTTTATGATATGTCTAATGTGAAAACCCTATTTAATGACATCCAAATGCCTTGCGATATTAGATTTAGATCAGAAATGATATTCTAGAGATGGGTTTCATTTTCATAATTTTCTGAATTAATGTGGATTTAATATTAATTTTCTAGTGAGAAAAATGATTGATTAGGTTTAAAAATTGTTTACGGTTAAATAATACGGAGCCAACATAGTATGGTTTTCATGGCCTTGGTCCGTGCTATCCATCCCGACACCGAGCTCAAAAATGTATCAAAATGAGATAATATACCACTAGGAAGGACTCTAACAGAAAGGCAAGCCAGTACTTTAGATTGGAAGAGGCGAAGGAGCTAGAAGGAAAACCTGCTAACCTACAACTAGCCAACACTAGCCAGAATGGTATGGCATCTAACCAAGATGCAAATACCTCCGGGACTCCTGTAGGAAACACGGGGAAGGATAGGAAGCGAAAGGAAGAACCAAAATTTTAACAAGCGAAACGGAGGTAGCAAGTGACTAAAGGGCCTGAGGCTCGAAGGTTACACCCTGCTCAATGAAACTCCAGAAAACATCTACCTTGTGACATAAGGGACGAAGAAGTACAAGAAGCTGCATAAAAATAAAGCTACGAATAACAACAACGTTCTAGAAAGTACTACCACTTCCATGAAACACATGGTCATAACACGAATGAGTGGTGTCACCTAAAGAACCTGATTGAAGATCTAATTCGAGAAAATAAGCTTCAGTAGTATGTGAGGAAACAACAAAATCCTGACCAGCCTGTAGCACCCCAAGATCCTAAAGACCAAGGAAACAAAGCTGAAACCAATGAAGATGGATCCATATGGATTGACTAGAAACTCGTCATTGGAATAAAGTCTAGAGGACCTTATCCGACATAGAAGAGTTGGGGAAAAATGGAACGATATGTAAGCTCGCTAAAACCGCTCCGAAAGATTCATGCTTCGCAATTGTAGATGGAGCTCCCACCATGCAGTAAAGAACCCTGAACGATGACATAGTATTTCAAAATCGAGATACTGAAGGAATAGAAGCTCCGACCCTCGACCTCATGGTCGTGACAGTAGGAACCAGACCATCCATGGTCCAATGAGTATTGATCGACAGTGGCAGCTTTGTGGATATTCTTTTCAAACACACGTTTGATCAAACGAATATCACTACGAGAGACATATCCACTTGCCGAGAAAAGGTATAGGGATTCACTGGTGAACCTAAGAAATCTATCGTGACAATTGATTTACGCATATAACTTGGGGAAGGTGATCGAAGAGTCATCCTCATCCAGAACTTTATGATTGTAGATGAAATATCCACCTAAAGTGCTTTCTTAGGTTAGCCTGCTTTGGTAAGTTTCAGGATTGCTTTAGCTTAGTGGTGCCTAACCATGAAATTACTGATAGAGAATGAAGTTGGGTTGATCAAAGGAGATCAAAGTGATGCTAGAGAATGCTACATCGCGGAACTGCGTGAGTCTAGAAGAAAGGAAAAGAGAAGAATATGGGGAGAACTCTCAACATTCGTAAACCTACGGAATAGCAACTAAAGAATCACACCTGACTTGGGGACCATAGTTGATTAGATAATGCTTGGACCCTAGACTAAAGAGTTCATGGGAGGATCGGGCAGCAAAGACAGAATTAATGGTGCCTGTCCCAGTCGATATGGATGATCGAAATCGGGTCCTAAAAATTGGATCACATTTTAGAAACAAGTTGCGACGGAAACTAATCATATTTCTTCATGCCAACTTTGACATATTCGCTTAAGCACATTCCGATATGTGTGGGCAGTCACCGGAGGTTGCATGCCATGCACTTAATATTGATCCTAAGTATAAACCAGTGAAGCAGAAGAGACGCAGCCTAGCACCCGAACGGTTCAATGCACTAAGAGATGAAGTGGATAAGCTGACAGCGAATGGCTTTATCCGTGATGCAATCTACCCATAATGGGTATTGAACTTGGTTTTGGTCAAAAAGTCCAATGGAAAATGATAAACTTGTATTGACTACATGGACTCCTCTAAGAATCAACTAGCTTGTGGACGGGATAGCTGGACACGAATTGATATCATTTATGGATACCTGCCTAGGATACAACCCGATCATGATGCACAAACCTGATCAGAAAACACCGGTTTCATCATTGATATGAGATTATACTACTACAAAGTGATGTTGTTCGGTTTAAAAAATGCCGGGCAACCTACTAACAACTAGTGAATGCCATGTCCAAGCATCAGATCGGGAAGACTATGGAATTCTATGTAGACGATATGCTAGTTAAATCGCGCATAGCTGCAAATCACTTAGACAACGTTGCTAAAATGTTCAAAATACTCTACAAATATAGAATGAAACTCAGTCTACTTAAATGTCACTTCGAGGTAGCCACCGGAAAGTCCTTTGGATTCATTTTGAGTGCCAGAGGCATCGAAGTGAATCTCAAACATATTACTGCTTTACGGGAAGTCGAGGCCTAAAGAAACAAGAATGTGTTACAAAGTTTGAATGGAAATGTTGCAGCACTAGGCTGGTTCTTCTCAAAAGCAATCGACAAATGTAAACCGTTCTTTGACGCAATAAAGAAGGAAAAGAAGAACTTTAAATGGAATCAGGCCTATTAGACTGCTTTCGAAGAGCTACTGCGACATATGAAAACTCCGCCAATCCTATCCAAGTCGGTAGACGAAGTAGACTTATTCATCTAATTAGCAGTCTTGCCCCATGCATTAAGTGATGCGCTTGTGTGAGAAGAATCCAAGATCCATCGAATTATATATTACATCAGTAAATGATTCACTAGAACTAAGAAGCACTATCTGAAACAGGAAAAACTAGCATATTGCCTCTTGATTACATCCAGAACTTTACGACCATACTTCCAGGCACACCCGATTAAAGTACTAACAAATCAACCCTTGAAGCAGGTGTTGTACCGCCCTAAGACTTCTGGACAGCTTATCAAATGGAACATCAAGTTAAGTCAATATGAAATCACTTACCATCTTTGAAGGGCAATCAATGGGCAGGAGCTGGAAGACTTCATCGTTGAGTTTACAATACAAGATCATGAAGAAGAAGTTATTCCAAAAGTGAAGACACACTGGAAGTTGTTCATCATTGGTGCATCTAACGAATTTTGCTTAGGGGCTCTAGTTGTGTTCGAAACTTCCGAGGGACGATCCGTTTTATATGCCTTACATTTGGAATTCCCTACAACAAACATGAAGCGAAATATGAAGCATTGATAGCCAGGCTGAAAATTGTAAAGGAACTTGGGATAAAGTCCATACACACCTATAACGACTCTCAGCTAGTATTTTATCAGGTAAGAGGCAAATATCAAGCCCGAGGAGAGAACCTTGCCCCATACCTATCTAAAGTGCATGAATTGTTGAATGACATTGAACATTATACCATAACTCATATCCTGAGGGAACAAAACATGAAAGTAGACTATCTTGTTAAACTAGTCAGTTTTAGAGAAGCTCAATCATTGGGACTGGTCCCAGTTGAAATGCTAAATGCTCCAACAATAAGCAAGATGGATATCGACTGGATTTTTGAAACAATTGAAGAACCAGGAACATGGATGACACAGATAAAGGAGTACCTGCTTAGAGGAACACTCCCCGTGGACAGGAATTAATGGAAAAAGCTCCTTCAAAAGGCACCACGGTTCATAGTATTGATGGGATAATCTACTAAAGGGGATTTTCCACCCCCTTGCTCAGGTGGGTGACCAATGGCGAAGCTCAAAGAATCCTCAAGGAAGTTCATGATGGCGATTGCAGAGATCACACTAAAGGCAAACCCTTGCAAAGAAAGTCCTTCGATATGGGTATTTTTGGCCATTGGTAAACCGCAATGCAACAGATTAAGCCAGACAGTCCAATCAATGCCAAAAATTCAGAAAGATCAAAAGAAATCCTTCAACAAAGCTAGCACAGATGGTCAGCCTGTGGCATTCACAATACGGGTAATCGATTTGATTGAATTATTGCCAATAGCCAAAGAAGGAGCCAAATACGCTATCGTTGCTGTTGACTACTTCACCAAATGGGCCATAGTGGAATCGCTGACCACTATTACCATAAAGAAAGTTATTAGCTTTGTCACTAAAAATATTATTTGAAAGTTTGGCGTGCCATAAAAGATCATCATGGATAACGAGACTCAATTTGAAAGCACTAAATTGAAATACTTCTTCAAACGCTTTCGAATCGAGAAAAACTTTTCCGCTCTTGCACATTCACATGCAAATGGTTAAATGAAGGCAGTGAACAAGATCATCAAATCCACCAGCAAAGTGTGACTAATTAAAGCTAAAAATGAAATTGGGTTAATGAACTTCCACTCGCACTATGGGCATATATGACAACGCGTAAATCTACAATCGAACCCTCCATTCGCCCTGGCATATGGTTCAGAAGCATAATCTCAGTCGAGCTAGAAGTCCCTTCTCATCAAAGGAAAAATTTCAATCAAAGGCAGAATGAGCAGGTCCTGCTCGTGTCACTCGATATGGTAGATGAGAAGAGGAAGGAAGCCAAACTAAGGACTGCTGCTCCCCAGAAAAGGGCCGCACGATTCTTCAACTCCAAGGTTCATAACCATACTTTCGATGTAGGAGATCTTGTCCTCAAACGAATCTACTCTATGCCGGGAATAGTCGAACCAAACTGAGAATGGCCCTATTTAGTAGTCCAAAAGCTAGAGGATGGCACATTCAAGCTAGCAACCGTTAATGTAACCCAAATTCCTCGAGCTTGGAACAGCAAATTGCTGCGTTGTTACTTTATCTAAGATTAACTTATGTATTTCCTATTTCTCGCAAATAAGCTATCTCGGAATACCAAAGGCATTGTAAATAGGTAGAACTTGCCAACCTTTATTAATGAAATTACTTTGCTTTATGAACTAATAAAACCATGTTTACAAAAATATTCCGCTGAGTCGATGGGGTTAAATCGACTCAAAACCATCCAATCGCTGCTACCTGTCGAGTCAATGGAAGCAAATCGACTCAAACCAATGGATCGATGGAACTCGATCCCTGCTTTTTAAGAACCGGTGTTGCTCCGGGATCAACGGGTAGTCCCAAATCAAAGACGTGCATTTCGAAAGCCATGCACTGCCTCTTGGATTTTTGAATCACATCCAAGCAAACAAAATCTCTTAAGCTGCGCATCGCTTCTTGGTATGCAAAAGCTCGACCATGCAAGCCTCGATCCCGATCAATTCTAGATAGGGATGATCATGCCCACTTAGGAGTGACCCTTTTAGTCCTGTTGCATCTCCCATGTTTTAGTCATTTCTATTTGATGAGGCTTGAGACTATGCTTTATCTATTATACAGCACTTCTCACTTGGAATGTTAACACTATCCTCCAGGAAATAATGGAATACCAGCATTCATCTATACAAGTTGTACTAGGACTTAATGAAACACTTAAAAGCTTCATCTTTAATTCCATCATCTTCAAGATATCTTAACTTCGAAATGCTTGAGTTGGATCGAAGTGGTTTTCGGATAACATACCCGATCCCAATCTCTTTGAAAAAACATTCAATAATTTTCGGTAAACTCAACCATGGTTCTTTAGGAAATAAATAGTCAAAGATAAGAGTGGAGATCACCTCTTAACCGTTAGTGGACGGATTTCCTTATCATTGTCTTAGGAGAACGAAAAGAGATTTATATGCAAAGTACAACATCGTCGGAGATGATTGTGTCATATATCCCACATGTTTCTCCTAGATGTTTCTGAAGTTACGTTCTGGGTCCAAATTTGATAGTCGGTTATTTAACTATGCGTAAACACACATCAAAATCAGGGATTTATTCCATATGGAAAACCAACATTGGTTAAGCATATAAGCAACCTCTAACTTCTTTTAATAAATCTTTTCACTAACTAAAATTACTTTGTGAATATTTGTACCTAAATACTTTTACAAAAATTCATTCACAAACCCTATATTTTCAATATTTGGAAAATATCCATATACTTATCTCAACGGTATATGTATATTCACAAAACAGAGAAAGATCTTCTTTTTACATAAGAATAGATTTATAAATTTCTTTAGAAAACTCTAAAACCCATTTATAACCCCATTCATTAATCTCTGAAATCATTTATAAACTCCCTTTTATACATTTAAAAAATCACTTAGAAGCCATTTATATATCCATAAGACCATTTATAAAGCTCCTTTTATAAATCTATAAACCCATATCTGAATTTTTTTATAAAGATCTAAGGCCATTTATAAAACTCTTTTTACCCTTTTTTAAATCTTCTTTTAAGTTTTTCAAAAGTGTTATAAGATTCCTTTGATAAAACCACATCTATTCATAAAACCCTATTTATGAATCTTGAAAACATTTATAAATAGATTCTTATCATTTACTTTGAAACACTATTATATGATCATAATTTATAAATAATAAACAATATAAATGATTAATACTCATTAACTTCAAAACCTCTTAATCTAAAAATTTATAATTTCAAAACATTATCAAATAAACGATAATAATTAAAGTTTATCATTATAGTAATAATAATTTATTATCAAAACATTATTAATAAATCCTTATTATTTATTTCAAGACATATCTACTTTTTTCTTAAATAATTAATTTTTTCAAAATAATAAAATATTTAGAAATAACTTTAAAACAAAAATTAATATAAATAAATAACTTTTAAACATAAATATACTTCCTTGATAAAAATCCATACTTAGATTTCAATATAATCATTTCCATATTTATAAAATGGTATTTCCAAATCTCTTTCTATTTTATAACATATCATTTAACATCTCCTAGTTTATCTTCACTTTCAATTCCCAAATAGAATCAAATATTTTTTTAGAAACATTTCATATCTCATTAGAAATCCAAAAATTGATTTATTTCTCCAATTCATCCAATGATAAAAGTTTCCTCTTTATTTATAAATACTGTTTATAAATTTATCCTTTTATTAAGAAAATATAATTTTACACATCCCACTTTTATTTGTAGAACGTCCCTTTTATGCATTATCAACTTTATAAACTTTCCACATTTATAAATAAATCTTAATATATGTGTGTGTGTATACATATCACTTTATGCAAAACATCTAATAAAGACTTACATGAAATATTTCTATCCTCTTTTTAAAACAGTATTCCTTTATTATAAAAGACGGACTTATTTTTAAGATTTTTAAAATCCTTATCATACAGTTTAAAAATCCATATTTAAAATCTTTCATAAAACTATAAATTTATAATGTCTAAAAATCATACTTTTTATTTTAAAATAAATACCTTCTTCAACTAAATTTGAAGAATAAATATTAAATATATAAATTTTCGAAAATTAAGTAAAGTCCATTAAAAACTAAATCTTCATTTTATAGTATTTCAACATACTAAAAATATGGCCCAGTGCTATTATAGCACTAAACAGGGAAAAATCATCCATATCATCAAATATGGCATCTAACACATCATATATCAAAATATATGGAAAATAAAATCAACAGTGTAAGGAATCTAGTTGGATCCCTCTAACCTGTCCCCCTGCGTCATATGCAATGTGTAATCATAAAATATAAATTAACCCCTTCGAGATGGGAGCATATACAAAGTTTTATCCGCTCTTACATGGAAACGTAATAGTGTCTCATCCGCTCCAAAGGTGGGAGTATATCCAAACCAACTAATAAAATATTAAATCATCCAAACAGTCATTTAACAATTCATTATCATTATATAATATTACTAGTTAACCAAAAAGGTGAGTTTAACTCACCTGGTTTTAGTTCTCACTAAAGTGATCCAATTTTGAATTAAAATTGAATAGGTGTTCAATTTTGATCCAAATTCCAACTAGCTCCAAATTATCCCAATCTAACTCCATAGCATAGTACTCACTAATACGATTGCAACCAACTGTCACGTTCAATTCCAACCTCGTATGAAAAAGTTATATAATTATAAACATTCAATTTTGAATATAATAATTAATTTTAATTACACTTCATTAAAATTGATTAATTACCATCGTACAAAAACCCTAATCCCGCGTTTAATTTTAAAGGCTGGTGATATGGACTTGGCATATTGCTACATTAACAATTGGTGATGAAATTGTGTTGGCGGCGGATATAGTGGAAGATTCGAGCTAATTGCGATTTGTGGAATAAGATAGAAAATTATGTCTTGAATTTTTCATGGATGAAGTTCGGGTTTTGCTCTGGTGCTCGACATGTTTCATTATCTTCATCCATAGAGTCGGAATTAACTTGCACCGAGTTGCACAGTTGATCTCGGCATAGCATCTTGCGGATTGGTTTTGGTTTTTCTAGGAAGTGATAATAGTTTAAGGTAGCGCCTTGCATGCAGCTCATGCCGTTATCACTTTCCAGAGAACTAAAATCGACTTATGCTGAGAATTCTCTACTCGACTTGGACCCATCGATCTATAGTTGCTCGCTTTGGATTAGTCCTATCATTGCACAGTCGATGCACTTATAATAGGAAAATCTTTTCATGTCTCTTTAGAGAGCGGATCCGTTATCGACCATCGATCAATAACAGGTAAGTACAGAAGAAAAGAAATTAACAGATGATATAGATCACTCATTCTGGTGCAAGTGCCATCTACATGAAGTGGTTGGTTCACAACATTTTCAAGATACCTAACCCATTCTCATTACGCATCACACACACCCCCGGTTAATACTTGGAATCCGGTCGGTGGTCGGTATATGTTAATTATCTTTCGAATTTCAAGTACTAACCAGTACTAGAGTTTATAATTTTGAGATTAGGCATACCTGGCCGTTTTGAACACAAGCTTTGTTATATAGCATGACGTGCAAATCTTTTCGGCACAATCAGTTGAGGGGAACTCTCCTCTTTCTAAAGCGGAGTCATCGTTGATCCCAGCTGAATTCACCGCTTCGACAACTTCAGGTCAACATGGTCGCTTGATTCTAGTCGGCCTCGCCGTTGATCGCACTCCTCCTAACTTCTAAGTCTTACTCGATCCTCTGGAGAAAGCTCCTTCAGTTCATACACACCAGATGTTGTGAAGCATTTATTTATAATAAGGTATCCTAGAGGACGACTTCTTTTGCAATCGAGAGGAGAATTTTCTCATAAGCCACCTTTTAGGTACATGGCTTGCCATCGGTACATGTGTTTGTATGGTGCAATGCCTTCGTTTAATTATTTCTTAATGACAACACTTCAGAACATAGGGTTGGCCCCATTCTAGATTCTTCCAAATGGATATGCCATGCTGATGTACTTATATTATAGTTCATGCAGACGCTCAATCGTGCCTCGAGTTTTACTGAGTTGCAGTATCTTCTATTACTCAAAAAAAGAGGCTAACCCATCACTTGTCTATATTGAGGCACAACATAATCGGAAACTTAGGCTGGATCTTCCTAATAAAGTTCCTTCATTCAAGAATCAGTTCTTTTTCACTAAATATCCATAGGAATTCACCCGTTTATGGACCACGGGGATTAAGTCTCCTTCATCATGTTTGGAATTTCTTTTAATTGCTACAATTCTTATAAATGATCATATATTCCTTGCAGTTCTTCCAAATATTAACAAGGATCTGGCATTTTTGTTATTCTTAGCTCCTTGGAAGCGGTCGATGCTCAAAAGCACACAATTTGGTTGTTGCTCACAAATGAAAATCTTCGCCGATGTGGGCTTTTACACCCTGAAAGGTCCATTGAATTAATATATGCTCCTTCGCGCTCCAAAGGTCGGACCAGTTTTGTTTCCTCTTTCCATGACTCTGGAAAAGATGATGATGATGAGGAAGAAGAAAGTGACCCATCCAATGGGTCAGAGAAGACCCCTGAGGAGACCCAAATACAAAGTCAGGGTCGACAGTCCATTCAAAAAACCATCAATCCTAGAAAAGAAAGAAGAAGAGTTTATTTAACGGAAAGATAAAGCTCCATTAATTGAAGGGGAAGAGGAAGGAAAGATCAATGAAGGGCATCCTCTAAATGAAGAAGATGTATATTAGGACACTAACGAGGGTAATGTAAACTTAGGCGAAAAGACCTTGGGGTTGAGCCCTGAACATGCTCCCTTACCTCCTTTGGAAGAGACCATTGAAGGAGATTCTCCTAAGAATGAACCTGTATCCAGCTCTTTGCCGAAAGGTGCTGATGTTGACTTAGGAGATATGAGCGACATTTTTGTAAATATCGATGACATGATGGATGACTTCACTTTGGAAGGGTTGCCTTCTCAACTTACTCAGATCATCCTTGTAGGAATCAATGTTTTGATATTAGTCGATGATCGATTTGGTTTGTATATTCTGCTATTGTCATTAAACCACAACACTCACTTCACTAGGATCACACACTTTATATTATTATTATTTTCTAGGATGTTTTAGTTTATCAAATGGCTCTTTCCTAAAACCTTTTTATTGCTTGCTGTAGGAATCGTGTATCGCAGTTTTTACTGCGATCTCAAATAAGTTTTGAAGTCTCAGCGTTTGTAGAGACACTCTTGTAGGTACCATGCACCTCGGAAGATTAATGAGGAAAGAAAAAGGAGAAAAGATAGGGAGGTGGAAGAGCGTCGACGTGTCAAGAAAGATCAAGGTCGTGATAGAGGAAATGGCTATGAGAAGGGAAAGATCCATCAAAGAGTCCAAAAAGAGACCAAGAGCGAGAACCCAATTTAATGCTTCCTGCTTCCACTGGGATAATGTTACTACTTCCGGTGTTGTGACTCCTCCACTCATGCTGTTATGACCGCCTCTTTCCCAATTTCTAGGCGAGTGCCTTACATTCTCCTCGCCGGTCCCCTGCATTCGATAAGCTCAATTTAAAATCAGTTCATGCTCAATCTTATTCACTCTATCTCCGTGTGATTCAAAGCAATTTAGAGCGAGCCAAGGGGTGGGAAAATTTATGCACGCAGCTATCCACCATTAGTCGAAACAACTACCAAGAGATACTCTCATTCGTGTCCAAGAAGGATGCACACGAGAAGCAGCTCACGGATCGTGACGTGGAGATTGAGAGGCTGAAGAAAGAGAGGGATGCTGCCATCAAGAGAGAGAGAGCAAAAGTGCTTCTTTTTTTAAGGAGCTGAAAGAATCCACCAATCCGGCCGCATTCATATTTAGAGATGAAATAAAGAATTGCTACACTAATGATGCGGCATTAAAAGAAAAGTTAAGGATGAGCGAGACGATGGTTGAGACACAGAAGAAAATGATCGTCGAATGGGCTCAAGAAATTGCCTCTCTTTGCGAATAATTTTCGACTTTGGATGCTGAGAAAAAGAAGCAGGTGGTAGAGGAGGCTAGCATAGATGCTTGCTTTTCAGAACTCCAAGATACCTTCGTAAAGAAGATGGAAGGCTTGGATGCCACTATTTTGGCTTTTATGTCAACTCCATGCTGCATCTAGGGAGTATCAACTACTTGGGTCAGTTGTTCCCTCATATGCTTGTCGTAGTCTGGAAAGAGATTCTGGCCCAATTTCTGGACATGGGTGGTAGTTATACTGAAGAAGAGTTGGTTCAAGTAAATATAAATGAAGAATCCCGCCAAGTTTTAGTGGAGGGTCAGGAAATCTTGAGACTGGAGAGGGAACGAGAAGCTATTGATATCGCAGTCGCCGCTAAGGTTACAACCAGGCATTTTCCTTCAGGCCCTGGTGAGTCGTGTTCGCATCTTCGTGCTGATGAAGGGATCATTTCTACTTCAACTTTAATTATACAGCCATTAAAGGAGGGCAATGACGAAGGCTTCAAAGTTGTGGTGCATGAGCTGACTCCCGTAGCAGGTAATTTTCTTATCTCTCCCATGCTTGAAGACTTCCAATTTACGCATGATGAAATTGCCAGGATAACCGCCCTTTATTTTGATATTATAAATCAACGCTCTCTTTCTACCAAGTTACCTTATCGTCACGATGCTGGATTGCTACCATTTTGAATGCATCAACCGTTTTGATGCACATCTAGCTCGCAGCCCATTTCGCACTCCGAGAAAATTGCGGCGCTGCATGATTTAGGCGACCCCTTTGTATCTCAAGAGGAAGGCTTGGCAGCTACTAATACACGAGAGCAGGGAAATACAACTAGCCAATTAGACAAAGCAGAGGACGAGCAGTCGATGACCCGAGCAGTATATGATAGCGATGAAGAAGGAACATGCCAAAGGGCAAAAAAGGTCTTCAAAGAGTTCTCACATATCCTGCAAGCACAAAGACAAAGGTGGGTCCACCAGTGGCCTTGTCTTAGAGAGCAAGATCGCCCCGGGAGGGGAGAAGCCTGAGAAGCTGCCGATCAGAGGCAAAAAAGGCGACAAGAGAAGCTATAATAAGAAGTCATGATTTGTCTTTTACTTTTCTCGTTGCATTTTGTACAAGTGCAAAGTCTACACTTAGTATTTCTTCTTGTTGTTGTAATAATGGTGTTTGTAGTTTCCTATTCTTGGTCGATAATGTGCGAATACAACATCGCTATTTGTTATTGTACAAGAAACACATTATAAGTAACATAACTATTGAAATTTTGATTGTAACTTCAATTATCTACTTATCTATATTCCATGTTGTGTTGCCTTTTTATGCCACTCTTTTTTATTCATCCCTATTTTACATAGTCCCATAATCACCGCAAAATTCTTTTTTTAGAGTAACAGAACTATGAAGTATTTGTTACTTTGTTTGAGTATTGGTGTGTGCCCCTAGTTTAAGGGACTATTTATTCCAAAGACTTGATACGAGACCGGGTGCCCCTGGTAGCCTTCCGGATGCCCCCAATCAGGTCTATACCATAACTCCTATCTTTAGAAACTTCTGGCTTAAGATATTTATAAAGTTTTTTAGAGGCCTTACGGTGAGTAGTTTACATACTCAAGTGATTTACGTACTTAAGTGATCGGCGACACTGGAGCAACACTGATTACTTGATTATTTATTAAGTGATTTCATCGTGATGCTGACTTTCAGGCTATCGCGCATATGTATGCTCCTTGAATGTTATTTCCTTGGCTCTGGGAGTGATATATGATTTTTGCAATATGATAGTTCCTCGTTTTTGGATGCAATTTTTCTGATCCACGTAGTAGTGTGCGGCTTACAAAATGTGCATTATCTCTCATTTGCATGCTTTGGGGTCCATTAATGGAGGGGTGATCATATTTAGTACTACTAGTCAAGTGGTGGGCCGATTTTGTGTTGGCAAGGGATCCCAGCGAGGTCCTTGGTGTTATTTTATCTTGAGATGCACCATGATAGGCGGTACCGCCATAGCCTAGTCATTGTATGGAATCCATTCTCCAATAAGTGTTGTACAGACTTAGTCGTGCCCAACTATGCTGAAGCGTGAGATGCAAGCATTTCAGCTATATTCATATTTTACTTTGATCCTTAAATATTATTATAATATAAATGGATTTCTATACAAATTGTGTTTGGGTATCACAAGGTAAAAACTCATTCGTGTTTATGTGCGGCATTATCTTACGAGATAACTTTATTTTGAAAAGAGTTTGATAACCTTAAGAATTCAATGAAGTGTATTTTCTCATGCTGGTTTTCCAGACAGACTTAGGTGCTATTCTATTATAATGCCCGGGACAAACCAAGCATATTTATAAATTTCTTTGGATGCATTTGAGCTCTGGAGACGAGTTGGAGGCCTTCAAGTCATATTGATGTATGTGTTCATTTTCTGCTACTTTATTGTTGAAATCATCAGCATTTGTGATGACAGGTTGTTATAACTGTCCAAACTAATGATTGTGATTTGTTGTTATACTCTAATTGATGTGTGTATATAACAGTTTCTCTTTTGTAAAGAACATTGATATTATATTATAGATTATTCTTTCCTCTATGCGATTCTTTCTTATTTGTTTTCTTTCTCTCTTCTTTCTTCTTCGTCCTTTCTTCTTTTTTTCCCCCAACAATTGGGTTTTAGGCATATGATTGATCAGCACGTAATATAGTAAACATATTAGTGTTGATCTTCGAGGGTTGGAATTCTCAAGCTATAGCACTTGGTATCAGAGAGCAAGGTTGAGCGAGAACCTTGGCTTTGGTGGGGTAACTCATTAAGAGATAAGGTAATGTCACGCCTTATTATGAGTTTGAATGTATTATAGATATGAGTGAACATTTGTTAGTGATTATAAAAATGTTTTATATTATGTTAATTTATCTATTGAGTGGCTTATGAACTCTGGTCGGTACCTGGGGCGCCACGATATCGATTGGAGCTTCTAAATAAACAAGGCAAACCGACATGGTATTGTTTTGAGAATTGGTAAATGAAATAATTTTACCTAAAGTGTATTTTATATATAAAAGAATAATTTTTCAGAAATTATTATAGTTATATATGGTGTGTTTGGTTGTTGGTGAATGATAATATTTGATTAATGTTATTGTTGTTTGTTATTGGGTTCTAATTAAAGTTGCTATTATAATATAAATAAAGATAAATGTTTTTAAATTGAGTTATATAAGGAGGTGAATTTATAAATATTAATTATAGAGTATTGATGAATAAAACAATCAACATTTGTGAAATGATATTTCATAAGAAGTAAGATTATATAAATTTATTTTGTAAATGTGATTTATGAATGGAAAGGAAATGAAATTGCCTAAGTATATTCAAAAATATGACTTGTAAATAAAAATGGACTTAAAATGCGAAATTTGAGATTTAAAACCCATTGATTTTGAAAATTGTGTTTCAAGGTTTCGAAAGAATAATAATAGTATTATTATGGAAATATTTTGATTAGAAACATTTTTAAGGGAATTTAAAAGAAATAGACAGCATTGAACTCACTTCAGTAGCTAGAAAATAATTCTGGTGATGACTGTAGCATCATCGGCGTTCATTTTCGAGTCTTTAAGTGATGGATTGTAACCATTAAGGTTGTGTTTGGTAAAACAAGTTTTGATATTAAAATCTAAAATATAATTTGATAAATATAAGAAAATAATTTTTTGTAACTAATAAATTGAGTTAATGAAATGAACTAAATGAAATGAAGTTTAACCTAAGAAAGGTTAAATTAAATTGAATTGGTTTGAAATGAATTAGATGAATTAATAAAGTAAACTAACGAAATGAAGTAATGTAATGAATATGAATTTGTGTTATAAAATGAAATTCAACTTATGTTATAAAATTAATTGAATATGTTTTGGGATGTGGTTTGATAGAATTAAATATAAGCTTCAATATTGAAGTGATAATAAACATTTATGGTGTAGTATAAAATGTTTGCAATAAACTTAAGCAACTTATGGAATGGTTCATAGATAATGTTAGTGTTGAAGAAATAAACTAAGTGATAATGAAATAAAATTTATCTTAGGAAAAGTTAAAATGCAACGATTTTATGACATGGCCCATAAACGAATTTAATATGCAATGAAATGTTGGTAAACATAAATTAAATTTAAAATGAATGTAAGTAAAGTGAATGAAAATAAAGTTAATTTTAATAAATGAATGCAAATGAAATTGAATGTAAGTAAATTGAATGGGAATAAATTGAATGTAAATTAACTGAACGTAAATAAATTGAAAATGAATTGATTAAATGTTAATGTGAAATGAGAGTGTATAAATATAATGTTGACATTTGGAAATCCAAATTGATATGATGATAAATAAATTGGATGGATATTATTTGTTGGATGGTTTTTCTTATTACATTTGCTAAATTTACATATAGTTATTATATTAGCACATATTATACATTGATATTACCTTCCCTATACATGTTCTTATTGGTTGTTGTGTGATTAATAAGTGCGGATGGCATATGCTTCGCATTTGGGGCTCGCTTTCGAATTATATAGGTTGTATATGCTTGCTAATATTAATAAAAGGTACACATCTTAGATTATATATCGTATTTTTATATTTTTCCTTACTGGATGCCTAATCCTCGAAGATAAGATGTATATTTTTGATTTTATACATACTGTAAATTTTTTCGATCGAGCCACACAAAGGAGATGCTGGCGAAATTTTCGTAAATTTTAGGCGTTGCAAAAATTTTAAGAATTTTGGGAAAGTTTTTTATGACTAAAATTTGGTTTTTATGTTATAACTTGGAATGTATTAGTTGAAATCTGTTAAAGAATATTAAAGACTTAGAAAGTTTATAATCTATTTCAATTAATTAGTTTTGAAAGTCAATGGGATTGTGGAATTTTCTTACTTGCTAATTTCGAGGATGAAATTCTTTTAGGGGGGAGAATGTAACGATCGGAATTTCGGTCATTTGAATTTAAAATATTTAATTGCTTTTACATTTTGGAACGGTTAATTTTATAAGTTAAATAACATGAATTTCAAATATAAGGATTATTTGAATAATTGGAATTATTTATAGAATTAAATTTTGAATTTAATACGAATGAAAAGATTTTGAAAGTGGATTTAAATTCTATTTGAATAAGAATGAAGATAGTAAATTTTCAAATTGGAATTAAAATGATTAAACTGATTTTGGAAATAACTCAATTTGATTAATGTGCGAAACTAGGCTTCCGTTGCACTCTCTTAGAATTAGACGAAACCAGTTTCATTATACCCATAAATAATGGTGAATTATATATACCATCGAATTTCATGGCAATCAGACATATTGTTTGGTTGTGAGAGTTTGAAATGTGTAGAAATTAATTTAAGAAATTTAAGTTAAATACAATTTGATTTTGAAAGCTTACTTCTGTATGCGATGGAATTGGGTCCTGACATATATTCCATTGTGTCCGGAATAGAGGTATTACATATAGAATGTCAGGCGGCATGCCTTGTATTGGGTTCGAGATTTTTGAGCACTTAGAGGGGGATATTAATATATATATATATATATATATATATATATATATATATATATATTGACTATATTTTAGCCCATGCCTTAATACTCCAGCTATACTCATGCATGCCTGCCCATACCATCTTCCCCTGTTAAATCACGTTTAAACCAGAGGATTTCAAGCTCTTTCAAAAAAATTCACCTTCAAATTCAAATAGTCCATTTGATGACCCATATTGATTGGAGCCAATAATGGCTTTTCTAGGCGAGGCCTTTAACTAGGAAAATGTAGAGCTCGAGGCGATAAAGGGTTTCAACGATTGGATTATCATATGGCATGGCATAGAGGCTGGAATTTGGCCATGTTTAAGGGGAAGTTTGGGTTCGATTTCGACGATCGATGGAGCTAGGGAAGTCGGTGCTGGTGCTCGAAGGCGAGGTGAGGTCGTGGCATTCTTGGGTGGTGGTCGCGTGGTCGACGATGAAGCATAAGGCGGTGCGGCGATGGTTCAAAGTCGCATGTTGTGCGTGCCTGGAGGAAAATCAAACACGGGATTAGGATTTTTGAACGATGTTGATTAGTTAATGTTAATGAAGTGTAATTAAAATTAATTATAATATTCAAAATTGAATTATAATGATTGTGTAAACTTTTCATACAAGGTTGGAATTGAATGCAACAAGTTGTGTTGCAATCATATCTACGATTACTGCGCCATGGAGTTGGATTGGGATAGTTTGGAGCTAGTAGGATTTTGGATTAAAATTATGTTGTTTAGGAAAATAGTTGATTCTATTGGGAACTGAAAGTTAGGATAGATTTGGAGATGTTAAAAGATATGTTATAAAATAGAAAGAGATTTGTAAATACAGTTTTATTATGGAAATGATTACATTGAAATTTTAGTATGGATTTTTCATCAAGGAAGTATATTTATGTTTAAAAGTTGTTTGTTTATATTAATTTTTGCTTTAAAGTTATTTATCAATATTTTAATATTTCGTAAAAACAAGTTAATTATTTAAATAAAAGTAGATATGGCTTGAAATTAATAAAAAGGATTTTTTTAATAATGGTTTGAAAATAAATAATTATTATTTTAATTGAAAATATTAATTATTGTCGTTTATTTAACAATGTTTTTGCATTATAAATTATTAGATTAAGATATTTTGAAGTTAATGGATATTAATAATTTATAATGTTTGTTATTTATAAATTATGATTATATAATTTTGTTTTAAAGTAAATGATTAGAATTTATTTACAGATGTTTTGAGATTTATAAATAGGTTTTTATGAATAAATGTGGGTTTTATACGGGGAATCTCATAACAATGTTTGGAAAACTTAAATGAAGATTTGAGAAAGGGTAAAAAAGAGTTTTATAAACGGCCTTAGATATTTGTAAAAGAATTTTAGAAATGGGTTTATAGATTTATAAAAGGCTTTATAAATGATTTTAGGAATGTATGAAAGGGAATTTATAAATGATTTCAGAGATTAATGAATGGGTTATAAATGGGTTTTAGAAACTTATAAAGAAATTTATAATTCTGCTCCAGAATTGTGTAAAATGGAAATCTTACTATGTTTTTTGAATATAATTATACTATTGAGATAAGTATATGGATATTTTCCAAATATTGAAAATATAAAGGTTTGTGAATGAATCTTTCTAAAATTATTTTGGTACAAATATTCACAAAGTGATTTTAGTTGGTGAAAATATTTATTAAAGAGGCTAGTGGTTGCTTATGTGCTTAACCAATGTTGGTTTTCCCTATGGAATAAATCATTGATTTTGATATGTGTTTATGGATAGTCAGATAACCGACTATCAAATTTGGACCCAGAATGTAACTTCAGAAATATTTAGGAGAAACATGTGATTATATGACACAATCATCTCCGATGATGTTGTACTGTGCGTATAAATCTCATTTCATTCTCCTTGGACGATATAATAAAATCCATCCACTAATGTTTAGTAGTTGATCTCTGCTCTTTTCTTTAACTGTTTATTTCCTAAAGAACCATGGTTGAGTTTACCAAAAAATATCAAATTTTGTTTCGAAGAGACCGGGATCGAGTATGTTATCCAAAAACCACTTTGATCCAACTCAAGCATTTCGAAGTGATTGAAGATGATGAAATTAAAGACGGAGCTCTCAACCATTTCATACAGTCCTAGAACCAACTTATATGGATGATGCTTGCATTGCATTATTGCCTGGAGGGAAGTATTAGCATTCCGAGTGGAAAGTGTTATATAAGAGGTAGAGCGTAGCCTCAAGCCTCATCAACGAGGAATGACTAAAACAGGGAAGATGCAACAAGGCTAAGTGAGTCGCTTCTAAGTAGGGCATGATCATTCCTATCTAGAGTCGATGTTATTTCTCTTTTGTATGCTTTGGTGTCAAATAAGGGAGGGGTGATCATATTCGGTACTACTAGTCAAGTGGTAGGCTGATTCTGTGTTAGCAAGAGATCCCAGTGAGGTCCTCGGTGTTATTTTATCTAGAGATGCACCATGACGGGTGGTACCCCAGTAGCCAAGTTATTGTATGGAATCCATTCTCCAATAAGCTCTATATGGACTTAGTTGTGCCCAACTATGTTGAAACGTAAGATGCAAGCATTTCACGTATATTCATATTTTACTTTGATCCCTAGACATTATTATAGTATAAATGGATTTCTATAGAAATTGTGTTTGGTTATCGTAACGTAAAAACCTGTCTTTTTTTATATGTGGCATGGTCTTACAAGATACCTTTGTTTTGAAAAGAGGTTGTTAACCTTAAGAGTTCAACTAGGTGTGTTTTCTCATGCTGATTTTCTAGACTGACTCGAGTGTTATTTTATTATAATGCTCGGGTCAGATCGAGCATATTTACAGATTTTTTTGGATGCATTGGAGCTCAGGAGACGAGTTGGAGGTCTTCAAATCATATTCATGTATGTGTTCATTTTTTGTTGCTTTGTTGTTGAAATCATCAGCATATGTGAGGACGGGTTGTTATAACTATTTAGGCTGATGATTGTGATTTGTTGTTATACTCTGATTGATGTATGTATATAATAGTTTCTCTTTTGTAAAGATCATTGATATTATATTATAGATTATTTTTTGCACTATGAGATTCTATGTTGTTTGTTTTCTTTATCTCTTTTTTCTTCTTCCTCTTTTCTTCTTTCTTTTCTCCTAACAATCAGGTTTTTCAGCATTTGATTGCTCGGCACGCAATACAGTGAATGTATTAGTGTCGATTTTCAAGGGTTGAAAATCCAGAGCCGTTACAATATATTTCCATGGGATTTCCATAAATTATTCCCCAATTTAATTGCCATTTACTTAATTCTATTATTAATTAGGGTACATTTTTCCTCTGCTAAATAATTCATAGAAAACTAATAGGAAGATTCCCAAAAATTCACCAAAATTACAAAAGATTTTCTTCTACCACTAGTAAAAACTTTAGATCAAAATATTAATTCTAATATTTTTAAATATTAATTTCTATTGATATTATCCATTTTCCACCATAAAATTTCATAACTAACCATTTCTTCTTTAAAAAATTACGAAATCTAAAACGCATCTTTATTTTCATATCAAAAATATCAAATTAAAATTTCGTTTTTTTGGCCTATTCATTTAAGTTCACCAATACATATAAAATCAAAATTATTAAATCCCATTTAACATCGTTTAAAACATTCAAACAACATTAAATTTGAACTCAAACAAGTTTAAAAGGGTTATAGAGAGTTTTACTCACCTAAGCTTTGAAATCATTGATTAAATCGTCCTCTTTCTCTAAAATGATATCTTGTATCTTCTTTTGATTTGATTTGCTCCCTTCCCTTAAGAAATAGAGACCAATTTATCTAACAGTCAGTTTGGAGTGCAATGGCTGCAGAATCAAACTTGAGCATGGCTAACTACCCAAAGACAAATGGTCAAATAGGATAGCACCGTTTCAAAATAAAAAAAAACAAAATACATCATTTCTGACTACCATTTCTCAAATGTGGAGGAACAAATCAAATAAAAACAAGAAAAGGGATGTTATTTTTGA
Organism: Allium cepa; assembly: GCA_030765085.1. Classification (NCBI taxonomy): domain Eukaryota; kingdom Viridiplantae; phylum Streptophyta; class Magnoliopsida; order Asparagales; family Amaryllidaceae; genus Allium; species Allium cepa. Next base: position 988,064,699 of record CM060929.1, on the reverse strand, counting down.
AAAAAGAATACTTAGGTAAGTAATACTTTCTCTACCCTTCCAAATATGTTTGAGTTTGGGTTTAATGATGTTTGGATGTTTTAAATGATGCTAATTATGATTTAATGATTTAGAATGATTTCTTAGGCATTGTTGAATTTAAATAAATAAACTCTGTTCATTTATTGGGTAAAACATGATTTAATTTTTTCCAAATAACATGATTGTCTAATATGATGCATTGAATATGAAAATAGAGATGGGTTTTCAATTTCATAATATTTGGAAGAAACAATAATTAATTATGAATTTTTTATGTGGAAAATGGCTAATCTGGGTAGAAACTAAAATTTAAAAATATTAAATTAATTATTTTCAGCACGGTGGTTAGGGCATGATGTTTCTTTCTAGGGCAGTAAAGTTTCAAATTACATGATCTTCACATTTGGTATTGGAGCCTATACCCAGTCGAAATTGTGCAAGGTAATGCTACGATAACAATCTGTGTGGTACTGATGCAGGTTACAAGCACATGCCTGGGTAGTATGTAATGACAAGCCAAAGAGGACGTTGGGCTATTTAAGGAGGGTGTAGTCGGTAACATCTATTTTGAAAAGTTAACACAAAGATTCTCTAGCATAGTGGTTAGTGCATGAAGTTGCTTTTTGAGGCAGTAGGGGTTCAAATTCGATGGCCATCATAGTTTCATACAATTTCATTAATGTTTACACATATATAGTCATATAAGTTTAATTTATTTATAACTTTTATAATTTAATTAACTTATACAATATTTACGCGTGTAGTTTATTAATTAAATCATATTTGACTAATTTTACTTTTTATTAATAAATTTTATTTAGTTAATTTAAGTTATTATATATAAAATTTCTGAAATTTTATATTTTGCACCTTAAACTATTTAAGATGTATAATCAACTATAACATTCATAGTTTGTTAGTATATGCATATCAATATATGTATACATTTTAATAAACTAACTTTTAATTAATTTTATTTCATAAATCCTTTTATTTAATTAATAAATTTAGCCAAATATTTAAATTAAATGAAAAATTAATTTTATTCATCTTAAACCAATTAAAGATGAATGTATGAGTATAAGATAATTAATTCATGTACCAATATATGTACATGTTTGTATTAATTAACATTTAATTAATTTATTTATCAAAAAGATCACATATTTAATTAAAACATTTTTCATTAAATTTCTTTAGTAATTAGAAATTTTAATTTATAATTTATCTTAAACAATTCAAGATAAATATATATATAAATATATATATATGCATACATTTTAAACAAGTTTTTAACCCAACAGAATTCAGAAGGAGTTAGGACATCCGAATTGTGCCAGGACAACTCGAAACTTGATCGGAAAACCTAAAAATACTTGACAAAAAAACCTCGGAAGTTTGTACTAAAAATATGTAAAGTATTTGGATCAGCACCTTTCCAATCAAATTGGATCGGTACCGATCCAAATTATTGAGATGTGGATTCTCCAATCCTCATGCATTATATTATTACATCTCTCTAAATTTATCTACTAAGTTTGATAACATTCCGAGCATCCGAGTTGATGAAATCAAGACTTATTCGATTCGGGTTATAGTTTAATCCAATTTACAGTTGAGCCATTGTCAAAACAAGTCAATAAGTTATGAAATCACATGGGGAACCTCGCATGCAAGAAAAGAAGCCAATGAAGGAGGAGTTGTGAAAAAATTGCACAACATTTGGATCGGTACCAATCCGATCTTGGATTGCTACCTATACGAATAGTTAGTTCAAAAACGCCGCAAACTTTACATGCCTTCTCCTACGGATAACTACAGGCTTCTGGTACTCTGGTTTTGATCCAAGTGCTATCTAAATCCTATAAATACCATCCTATCTTCGATAGAGAGGGGGCGGGCTGCTTTGATCATTGAAAAACTCTGCTACTAAGATTCTTCAACCTTCTTCCTCCTCACAATGGCTATGATGGGATAATTGAGATCCTTCCTTTTGTCATCATCTATGGTGGTCGGATCTTTCCTCGTTCAATTAACAGAATTGTAAACTGCGTGTAATTGCGACCAACAGTCAATCTATCAATAAAATCTATAAAGTGGACATAAGCTACATTATCAGTCGAACCACTATAAAAATCTTGCGTTTCTCTACTTTATTTGTCTTTTCTGCAATTTGGAAAGTGTCTAACTCTACTTTATTTGTCCTGATAAACAGGACTGGTGCTTTCACAGTCATATCAGGGTGTTGATCCATTTTTTGGGTTAATATTTTGGTGCTTTCGCCGAGAAAACTAAATCCATGCTTAGATCTAGCTATCTACTTTGGATCAAATATGTTTAAAAGTTAGATCCTTAATCTTTACTTAGAAGATTTCCTGTTGAGAATCAATGACACCAGGAAGAAGGAGATCTGCTTCCAGAAGATCTATAGGAGCTGTAATTATTGGAGAAGATATCAATCCTCATCAAATTGAAGTCAATGGTGCCAACAAAGGAGATAAGGTGCCGGGATCCTCTATTTAGCATGAAGTTGTCATAGAGATGAATTAAATAAAATGATTGATGAAATTAATCAAAAGATGGAAAACAACCAAAAAGCTCTTATACGCAAATCAAATGCTCTATTGACCTTATAGTCACATGCTGCTCCGAGAACCATGAGAGAGCCCGCGGCTGTCATGAAACAATAAAATTCTTCCGTCTCAGGCCTAAATAGGAGAAACGTAAAGTAGTAGTAGAAAGAAGCGATAGGTGGAACCGTAGGAATTAATATGGAAGAAAATGTAAACACTCCACCAACTGCGAGGAAACCAGCTGCAAACTTGAATCTAGGAGTGAAAACACCATGGAAAGATATAGCTATGGATCTCTCTGAATCAGAAATGGTGAGCGACTTAACGACAACAAGTAGGAAGGAAATACCAATGCATTCAATGATGCCGGGGAGATCCAGACTGCCCCTACTAGACCAACCGCAAGCCAGTGGAACCCTGAGGGAGTTATTCTCCCGAAGATAGGAGAGCCTAGGCTTCAGCCCACTTACTAAGATCGTTTGCAAAATCAAACACTTGGTGTATTCACTAACAGCCAACCCGTAGATTACCGGACATCTGAGGCATATAACGCAGATATGGCCAAGATACTAATAGATGAAAGTAAAGATAGAAGGGATGATGAATAAGGATCTGCTACAAGACAAACTCTCTCCATTAATGACATTCTGAATGAGTGGCACCCTGAAAATTTCACTATGCCAACTATTCCGTTTTATGAAGGAACTAGAGACCCGAAAACCTAGTTGTATAAGTACAATTGGAACATGGATGGAACAGATGCTTCGAATGCTGTTTGATGTAGATGCTTCCTGATTTTTCTAGGGGGAATTGCTTCTATGTGGTCCGCTAGGCTTCCACCAAAATCATCTCTACCTTCGATCAACTAGCAACAAGATTCCTTGATCAATTTAGGCTTCATAAGGCACAACCAAAAGATGTGATGTCCTTATTCGGCCTATTCCAGGGACAAAATGAGTCTTCGAAATCCTTCATGAATCGGTTCAACACCATAGTGATTGAAATAAGTAATCCAAAGAGGATATGGTTTTCATAGCCTTGGTCCATGTCACTCACTCCGAAACTAAATTTGGGAAATTGATCAAAATGAAACAACATACCACTAGGAAGGACTTCAACCGAAAGGCGATCCAGTATTTGAGATTGGAAGAGGTATAGGAATTAGAAAGGAAATTTGCTAACTAACAACCAACCAACATTGGGCAGAGTGGTATGGTGACAAATCAAGACATAAATACCTCTGGGACCGCTAAAGAGAATGTAGGAAAAAAGGGAATGAGAGAAGGAAGTGCTAGAATTTCAACAAGTGACTTAAAGGTCTAAGGCTCGAAGAATACACCCTATTAGATACTCCTGAAAACATCTATCCCGCAACACATGGGACAGAAGAGTACAAGAAGCAGACTAAAATGGAAGCAGCTGAACAACAAAAATATTTTGAAAGGTACTGCAGCTTCCATGAAACACATGGCCACAACACGAATGAGTGCTGCCTCCTGAAGAACTTGATTGAGCTAATTCGAGAAAAAAAGCTTCGACGGTATGTGAGGAAACCACATAATCCTGACCAACCCATAGTGCCCCAAGCTCCTAGAGAACGAGTAAATCAAGCTGGAACCAGCAAAGAGGGACCCAGATGGACCGACCACAGACTCATCATCCGAAAAAATATCTCGAGGATCCCATCCTCCAGTGAAGTGTTAAGGAGAAATGGAGCGGTATGCAAGCTCACTAAAGCACGCTCTATAAGATTCATGCTTTGCGATCGAAGATGGAACCTGTGCTAAGCAATAGAGAACACTGAATGATGATATAGTATTCCAAAATACTGAAGGGATAGAAACTCCAACTCTCGACCCCATGGTCGTGACAGTACAAATCGGACCCGCTAGGGTCCGACGAGTATAGGTAGACAGTGGCAGTTCTATAAACATCCTTTTCAAATGCATCTTTGATCAGGTAAAGACAAGTATGAAAGATGTATCCGCTTGTCGAACAAAGATACAGGGAATTAATGGTGAACCCAAACAACCTGTTAGAATGATTGATTTACCCATAGAACTCGGAGAAGGTGATTGTAGAGTCACCCTACCCAAACCTTTATGGTCATAGATGAAATTTCCGCCTATAATACCTTCCTAGTGTGTCCCACCTTGGTAGATTTTAAGAGTGCTTTAGCTCAATGGTTTCTACCTATGAAATTTCCAACAGAAAATGGAGTTGGGGTAATCAAAGGAGACTAAAGTGGCATTTGAGAATGCTATATCACAAAACTACGTGAGTCTGGTATATGCGGGGTGTCACCGAAGATCGCATGCCATGCATTTAACAATGATCCCAAGTATATGCTAGTAAAGCAAGGAAGGTGCAGCCTAGGATCCGAGAAGTCCAAAGAGCTAAGAGAAGAAGTGGATAAACTGATGGCGAATGATTTTATCCACGATGCAACCTACCCAAAATGGATACCAACACGGTCTTAGTCAAGAAGTCCAACGGGAAATGGAAAACTTGTATCGACAACTCGGATCTAAACCAAACTAGCTTAAAAAATAGCTTTCCTCTTCCTAGAATCGATCAACTTGTGGATGGGATGGCTGGACATTAATTACTATCATTTATGGATGCATACTTGGAATACAACCAAATCATGATGCATGAACCTGATCAGGAAAATACCAGTTTCATTAAAGACTATACTACTATAAAAGATGCCATTTGGCTTAAAGAATGCTGAGGAAACCTATCAACGACTGGTAAACGCCATGTTTAGACATCATATTGGGAAGACTATGGAAGTTTATGTAGGTTAAATCGAGCATAGTTGCGAATCACTTGGAAAACCTCACCGAGATGTTTGAAATACTACACAAATATGGAATGAAGCCCAATCCACATAAGTGTCACTTCGGGGTAACCTCTGGAAAGTTCTTGAGGTTTATTGTAAGCGCCAGAGGCATCGAAGCAAATCCCGAACAAATTAACGCTTTACTGGAAGTCGAGGACCGGAGGAACAAGAAAGAGTTACAAAGCTTAAATGGAATAGTTGTAGCACTAAGATAGTTTATTTCGAAAGAATCAGATAAATATATATCATTCTTTGACACACTAAAGAAGGAAAAGAAGAACTTCGAATGGATTCAAGCTTGTCAAACTGCATTCATAGAGCTGCCGCGACATATGGAAACCCTGCCAATTCTGTCCAAGCTGGTAGATGGAGAAGATTTGTATATCTACTTAGCAGTCTCACCCCATGCATTGAGTTTCGCGCATTTATAGGAAGAAGATAAGATCCAACGACCCATATATTACATCAGTAAACAGTTCACTACAGTAGAAAAGAACTATCCAAAATTGGAAAAACTGGCATATTGCCCTTGATCAAATCTAGAAATTTACGACCATACTTTCAGGCACACTCGATCAAAGTGCTGAAAAATTAACCATTGAAGCAAGTGTTATACTGCCTCGATACCTCTGGACGACTATAAAAAGGAACATAGAATTAAGTTAGTACAAAATAACATACCACCTTCGAAAGGCGATCAACGGACAGGCACTGGCTGATTTCATTGTCGAGTTTACAATATGAAATAACGAGAAAGAAATGACTCCAGAAGTGGAGGCACGTTGGAAGTTGTTCGTTGATGGTGCATCTAACAACTTTTGCTTGGGAGCATAGGTAGTGCTTGAGACTCCCAAAGGATGATCCGTTTGCTATGCCTTACGCCTGGAATTCCTTGCAACAAATAACGAGGCGGAATACGAAGCATTGATTGCGGAGCTCAAAGTTATGAAGGAACTCGAGATAAAGTCCATACATCTATAGCTACTCTTATCTAGTCATCTATCAGGTTAAAGGCGAATACCAGACTCAGATGGAGAACCTCGCCCTGTACCTATCCAAAGTGTAGGAATTGCTGAACGACATCGAACATTACACCATAACTCATATCTTGAGGGAACTGAACATGAAGACAGATTATCTAGCCAAACTGGCCAGTTTCAAAGAAACTCGATCATTGGGGATAGTCGCGGTTGAAACCCTGACCACTCTAAGCATAAGCGATATAGATATCAACTGGATTTTAAAGACAACCAAAGAACCAAAAACATGGATAATGCCTATCAAGGACTAACTGCTCATAGGAACTCTCCTGTAGACTGTAGCGGAAAAAGCTTCTTCAAAAGGCACTACGATTCTCGATATAGGATTAGATACTCTACTGCCTTGCTCAGATGTGTAACCAAGGGCGAAGTTCGAAGGATCCTAAGAGACGTTCATAAAGGTGACTGTGGAGATCATATCGAGGGGCAAATCCTTGCGATTAAAGTTCTCCGGTATGGGTATTATTAGCCAACAGTAAATCGTGATGCAACAGATTACGCCAAACAGTGTGACCAATGCCAAAATTTAGCAAGATCAAAAGAAATCCATCGACGAAGCTAACATAGATGGTTAGCCTACGGCCATTCGCAATTTGGGGAATCGATATGATTATTCTATTACCAACGGCTAAAGAAGGAGCCAAATATGTTATCGTTATTGTTGACTATTTCACCAAATGGGCCAAAGCAGGACCGCTGACCACTATTACCACAAAAAAGTTATTAACTTTGTTACTAAAAGCATTATATGTAGGTTTAGTGTGCCACGAAAAATAATCATGGATAACGGGACACAATTTGAAAGCACTGAGTTCAAAGACTCTTTCAAATGATTTCAAATCAAGAAAGATTTTCTGTTGTCCCATATCCACAAGCAAACGGGTAAGTGGAAGCACTAAATAAGGTCATCAAGGCCACAAACAAAAAGCGGCTAACTACAGTGAAAGGAAATTGGGTCGATGAACTTCCACTCGCATTATAGGCATACAGGACAACATATAAATATGCAAATGGATACTCTTCGTTCACCCTTGCATATGGTTTAGAAGCAATGATCCCAGTTGAGCTAGAAGTCCCTTCTCACTGAAGGTGAAACTCCAATCAAAGGCAAAACGAGTAGCTCTTACTTAAGTCACTCGATATGGTTGATGAGTAAAGGGAAGAAGCCAAATTAAGGACTACCGCTCACCACAAAAGTGTCGCACGGTACTGCAACTCCAAAATTCATAACTGCATCTTCAAGGTGGGATATCGTGTCCTCAAGAGGGTCTATCTGTACCGGGAGCATTTGAACCAAAATTGAAAGGACCCTCTGAGATCGATCAGAAGCTATGGGATGGCACATTCAAGCTAACAACCGTTGATGGAGCCTAAATTCTCCGAGCATGAAATAGTGAATCATTGCATCCTTACTTTATCTAAGGCTATCTTATGTATTTCCTATTTCTAGCAAATAAGCCATCCTGGAATACAATTGACATTGTAAATAGGAAAAAATTGCCCAACATTCATTAATAAAATTGCTTTGCTTTCTGAACTAATAAAAAGTGTGTTCACAAAAGTAACATGTTGAGTCGACGGGGTCAATCGACTCAAAATCATCAGATCATTGCTTGAGAAAGTGAAACCATGCTCAACTATGCCCCACCTACCCGCCGGGTCAACGGAAGCAAGTCTACTCAAACTGTTGTATTGGCGGAACCCGATCCGACTTCTAAGAACCGGTGTTGCTTTGGTGACACAAGGAAGACCCAAATCAAAGCCGTGCATTTCGTAAGCCGCGCACCGCTTTTTAGATTATGGAATCACATCCAAGCAAGCACAGCTATCAAAGCCACGCACTTCAATAAGCCACACATTACTCCTTGAGTCATGGAACCATGCTCTCAAAACACGAACTCCTTACGTTACTCGAAGATTAGCAACATCAAGAAATGCCAAACTGTTCCGGATCGACTAGTCATATCGATCCCAAAAGCACACTCTTAAAAGCCTTGTATTTCATAAGCCGCACACACTCTTAAGTACTAGTATTATCCTAACAATGCTTGGAAACCCGTTTATTGTAGGACCAACAAGAATCAATCCACTGCACTATCAGGTGTAATGGGCATGAATCCAGTAATGTCGCACGACTATAAATCGGCAAAAATTCTAATTGTTGACTGACAAAATCACTAGATCCGAGACACCTAAATTAAAAGTTCCTACGGATCGAAACCACAAAATAGACACGGTTACAGACATCCGAAGGATCACATGGATCAACCAGTCATTTGTCAAGTGTTTGAAGAAAACAGCCTCATGAACTGGGGGTGCACACACCAATACCCAACAGAAAACCAAGTACTTCACAGTTCAATTGCTCCAAACAAAGAATTTTTGCAGTGATTACAGGACTAGATAAAATAGTGATAAACGAAATTGGCATAAGTGCACGAAACATAGATAAGTAGACAAATAAAGTTACAATTGAAATGTCAGCATTGTATTACTTATAACATATTCAATGTACAACAACAAATAACATGTGCCGTGCCTGCATAATATCGGGAAAAAAATAGTAAAATACAAAATATCACTGTGACAACAATAAGAAATGTGATAAGTGCAGACTTTGCACTTGGACAAAAGGTGATTAAAAAACAACAAAAGGAGTAAAAGACAAATCAAGACGTCTTCTCACCACTTCCCTCGTCTCCTTTCCCACCTCTAATTTGCAGTTTCTCGAGCTTATCCTTTCCTGAAGCAATTTCACTCTCTAAAGCAGAGCCGCTGGTGGACCCTCCTTTCCATATATGCTTATAGGATCGGTGAGAGCTCTTCGATGACCTCTTCTTTGCTTCAACCTTCTCCTTTTTCACCGCAATCATCTGTTGCTTGGTCTTCGACTACTTAGCCTTTGCTCTGTCCGGTTTGCTGCCTTGGTCTGCTTGCTCTCCTGTATCACCAGCTGCCAAGATCTCCTCTTGAGAAATAGAGGGGTAATCCCAACCATTCAGCGTAGCAATTTGTTCATAATGCAAACCAGGCTACGAGCTAGAAGCGGAGACAACAGTTGATGAAGTTAAAACAGCGGCAGACCCGGAATTATGATGAGAAGGCTATTCAGTGGGAAGACAAGATGATGTACAATATCAGAATAAAGGGCAGTTATCTCAGTAATCTCTTCAGGCATGAATTGAAAATCTTTAAGCACGGGAGGGATAAGAAAGTTACCTGCTATGAGGGTTTGTTCGTGTGTAACAACTTCGAAGCCTTTGCCACTGCCTTCCTTCAATGTTTGCACGACTATAGGAGAAGTGGCAACAATCCCTATGCTGGTGTGAAGATGCGAAGATGGCTCACTCGGGCACAAACTAAAATCATTAGCAGCCTCTACGATGGTGGTCGTGACATTGATGGTTTCATGCTCCCTCTCCAACTTTATGATTTTTTGGTCTTCCATTGGAGCTAGGTGGGATTCTTCGTTCAAGTAGGCCTGAACTAGCTCCTTTTTGGAGAAACCATCATCCATGTCTTAAAACCGGGCGAGAACTTCTTCCAAAACTACAGCGTATGTGTGAGGGAACAATGGACCCTAGTAACCGATGCTACCCTGATGAAGCAAGGAATTAACATAGAAGCCTAAAATGGTAGCATTCAAGCCTTCCATTATCTTAGCAATACTATCTTGGAGCTTTGAAAGGATGGCTCCATGCTTGCCTTCTCTACTGCTAGTTGATTTTTATTGGCCTCCAAAGTAAAAATTTGCGCATGCAGAGAGGTAAATTCCTTGGATTGTTCGGGGACAACTTTCTTCTCCGCCTCAACCATTGTCTCGGTTGCCTTTAGTTTTTCTCTCAGAACCGACTCATCCATGTGGGACTTCTTTATTTCGTCTCTGAGCTCTTACTTTCTCTCTTCAAAGTGCCATCCCTTTCGTTCTTTAGTCTCTCAATCTCTGTAAACTGTCTTTTGTATTCGTCTTTTTCTGACACAAATAGGAGAATCTCTTTGCAGTTATTTCGATTAATGGTAGAAAGCTGCTTGCATAATTTCTCTCATCCCTCAGCTTGCTCCAAGCCGCTCTGAATTGTATGGAGATGGGGTAAATAAGATTTTGCGTGAAGTGACTTCAAGTCGGGTTTATCTAAAACAACCCTTTTAGGAAAAAGTTAGGAAATGTAGCATGAAAGAGCGACAGACCATCAGGGAGAATTTAGGGGGCTCGCCTGGAAATTAGGAGAGAAGCAACCACTGTAGCATGAATGGAGGAGGTCACAATTTCGGAAGTGGGAACGATGATCCTAATAGAAGTAGGAAGCTGTACGAGGGGTGCATGTTTTTGATCATTCTTCAGCTTCTTTGATGGATCTTCCCGTTCAATCGGGCTTTTCCTTTTCTCATTGCCGCTTCCTCCGTCGCGATGTCGATCCTTCTAAGTTCGACAACGCTCTTCTACCTTCTTACTTTTTCTCCTCCTTCTCTCTTCATCGATTTCATGGGAGGCAGAGTATCTGGATGGATACCTTTCCAGACATTGAGACTCAAGTACTTGGTTAAGATCGTTGTAGAAGTCACAAGACATGGTCCTGACTCCCTGTAGCAAATAAAAAAATGACATAGTAAAAAAGGCATTTGATGGATTAAAGTATTCTAAGAGGATGACTGTGAAATGCGTGATCCTAATGAAGTGTTTGCTATAGTTTAACGGCCTCAACAGAATACACAAAATGGATCGATCGCCAACTAACGTCAGAACATCCATTTCTATAGGAATGGTTTGGGTAGGATGGAAGGGCAACCCTTTCGAAGTGAAGTCACCCATTAGGACACCTATATCTACAAAATGTATCTCGCATCTCCCAAGTCAAAATCAGCGCCCTCCGACAAAGGGCTGGGAATGGGCTCATTTTGGGGAGGAGCTTCTTTAAAACATTCCTTCCAAAGAGGTGAGGGAGTATGTTCGGGACTTGGCTCCGTGACCATGTGACCTAAATCGACATCGCCTTCATCGGTATCTGTATCCCAATTTATTTCTTCTTCGATTAAAGGGATCCCCTCACCAATCTCTCCTTCTTCCTTTCCCTCGATTAATGGAGCTTTACCCGTCCAATGAACAAATTCTTCTTCTTTTTCCTTTGTGATCAAAGGCGTCTTGGGCGGACTGTCAACCCTAACTTGAACATGTGCCTCTTCATAGGTTTTCTTTGACCCACCAGACATGTCACCTTCTTCCTCATCATCATCATCATCACCTTCAACAGAAATATGACAAGAGGAAACTGAGCGAGTCTAGTTTTTGGAGCAAATAGGGGCCCTAATGAATCTAACAGACCTTCTGGGATGTAAGAGCCTAAACTGGGGAAGATTTTCATCCATAAGAAAATAACCTGATTGTGTGCTCTCGAGCATCGACCGCTTTCAAGGCACTAAAAACGGGGCCGAGCGTCGAATTTATGTTAATCTTCAAGAGAACTACTAAAAGTTTGTGTGGATCGATAGATAGGGAATATATATTAAACTAAGTTCGGAAGCAGTTAAAAGCAGTAAAGTAAATAAAAGTAAGTAAAATAGAATAAGCACGCCATGAATTTTTATACTGGTTCGAACTTCCCGTTCTACGTCCAGTCCCAGACTCCTCTTGGAATTGAACTAACAATACCCTCACTTAACCCAGAGGAATAGGTCTGAGCAGCAGAACAGACACCTGAGCAATAGAACATGATTTTTTCCTCAGTAGTCGAAGAGGACTTTCCCTTGCCTGAGTAGCATAACAGGACTTAACAGAATATAAAAGTAGTTGACTTAATGTGTTCTTGATAACACTAATTTGTCTTTAAGATTACAAACTTCCTATAATCAATTCCTCAAGAATATAAAGAGTATGTGAAGATTTGAAAGCAAGAATATTGCTAAGAATCAAAGTATATGAAATATAATTCAAAGATTCAAAACAATGAAGAGTATGAATGCACTAGAATAATAACAAGAGAAGATATAAAGAATTAGAATCAGAAATTGGTGATTATGAAGTATGTGATAACACTTATATATAGTTTTCAGAGAGATGCAACTCTTAGTGAAGAGTTTCAGCCAAGAGAGGCATCTTTTCACGAAGTGAAACTCTTCATGGAAGAAGATGTCCACTCAGAATTTTGACAGTTGAAGCCGGATCAGTTGATTGGTCGATTTCTATCAGTCGACTGAATTTAAAAATAAATTGATCGTTTTAAAATTTGAAAAAGAGTACACTATTGTGCATCTGCATAGTCAGTTGATTGGGCATGCATAGCCAGTCGACTGATTGTGCATATATTGCACAGTGAACTTTGTTTTTTAAGTAAAATGGAAACCTAGAAAACTTGTGGATTGATTTTAACATATGGCTAAGACTCAACACACATAATAATTACTTTAAGCATAGAGTTGTAGTCTTGATCCTCTGATGTCTTCTTTTTTCATGCATGAGTGCATATTTTTCTTTAGCTTCTGAACCGTCTTGTCATGAATCAAAAACTAGTGATTCAACATTCTCCCCCTTTTTGATTGATGACAACATGTATATATCTTAGAGAAAAAATTTTCTCCTCATGAATATACGATATCGTTTTCCTGCATCAAATATGTTAGTGCACATATTTTGTCATCGACAAAAAGGAGACAAATGAAATAAATTTTAGTGTACAACACACAAATAAAGAAACGAGAGTACAACATACGAACAGTACACATAGATAAAATAGAGTATCATAGTACATGAGATGAATAAAAACATAAACAACAATAATGAGACTACTTACTACAAGTATCATAATGTTTACTAGAGTAGTTGCAAATTCTATCATATCTTACCAATAATAGATAGAAGCTTACTTATCATGATCCTAGTCAAATTCCTCTTCAGACATATTCTCCTTTCCAGGCCTTGATTTGTTTTGTCCAATACCACTTGGTCCGCTAGTATCGCTTCAGGTGTGTTCCTCGAAAGTAGACCATGTGAATCTCGGTTCTGGTCGCATACCATGTGCTACCGAAGAAGTAGTCATGGATGAAGAACATGAAATCGCATCCCATAGTATAGAAAAGAATCCTTTGACCTTGTCTAATTTTTTATCAACTTTCTTCAAATGAGCTCTTAGTATTTGTTGATTTTTAAAAGGATCTCTATGGATTCTCGTATACTAGCCGATTTTGCAAGACGAATTTCTTCGTCTTCTTGGGGATAAGGTGTTCGATCTTGAATGATTGATCTGCCTGATTGTTGTTGTCATTGTCGGCGATGCCATTCTTCATATGAGATAAGTGTAGGAGGAGCTGACGGTAGTTTCATGAGACTTAATGTGCAAATGTTGATAACTCCAACGGAAGAAGTGTCGGTTTCAGGTTGAGGTGTACCCACATTTAAAAGTAATCTCATTATATATTCTCCAAAGTAAATGATTCTCATATTATCGTTGTTGAAGGTGAGAAATTCATCCAATATTTTCCTTAGCCAATTAACTTGAATTCCTCCCCATACCGCGTATAGTGCTTTGAAATTTTCCAGGTAGATAAGTTCATAAGACCCGGTTCTTTTAAGGATACTCCTCGTGAATGCTTTGTGAAGAATTCTTGCTTTTGGTCGAAGAAGAATGGATTTTAGTTCCATCATATTATCACCCATAAACATATGGCTAACTTGATCTCTTTGTCGAATATTACAATCGACATCATCTAGAGGAATACCTTGGTTAGGAGATTGAAGTATGTGCGCCATTCGGTCTAAGGAGAAGAAAACTTGATGCCCACAAACTAAACTCCAAACACAATCATATCTATTTGATGGACGTTGATGAGGAAGATTTAAATTGTCATAAAAAATCTTTACCATGATATGATTGATCTTATGAGAATTGAGATTCAAGTCGAGTAGTGATTCCAATCCGGATCTACGCATAAGCTCTTGTAATCCGTAAGCCGCAAAATCGCTGTAGACCATAAATAAACCTTCAAAGATCCACGAATTTTCATTTTATGCCATCTTGCTACCGCTACATCATTATACAACCATTGTGCAATTTGGGCATCGGTAGGTTCGGCGGAAGAGGAGCTTTACCTATTTCGCTTTGTAGGAGCCATTTGAGCAAGAAATTGGTGAAAAATGTGAATTAATTTGGGATTTAGGGTTTTTTAACGAAATGGATTTGGGTAAAAAATAGAGAATGGTAAAGAGAGAGGGAAGTAAAAGGTAACTAAATAACGGAACAAATTTTTTTTTCCTACAGCCAGTCGACTGAAAAAAGTAGTCAGTCGACTGGTGCACTAGGAAAAACATACAATTTATACAGCCTGTCGACTGATCGTGTTAGGTCAGTCGACTGACTGGTTTCCCAAGAGGTTTGGTTACCTGTAAACAGTTGACTGAATTTGAATTTCAATCGACTGACTGTAAAAAAAATTGCAGAACAGCTTTTGAATTATATTTCATGAAGACATACAAGTTTTATTTATGAACATAAGTACATTTTTAAAACAAAGACAATGAGCATAGAAGTTTTTGCATATACAAAAATTAGAAATGAGAGTGTGAGTCTTCCGATTCTTCTCCCGGTTCAATTTTTGTATTTTCAACAAATAGTTTTATAGGTGAACATTCTTTTTGAATTGGTGAGTTGCTCGTTCCTCCACGTTTCCATGAATTCGGTGATACGTGAGGGCGTTGTGGTGAGTGAATATGTGCGTTCGTGTTGATGGGGGATGAACCACATATTTTTGCAACACATCGTTCAAGAAAACTAAGTCTCCTATCATGACTCTTTTGTTCATAATACATTTCACGCTGAAGTTCAAGTGTTTCCCTTTGATAGTGATGCAAGTCATCTATCTTTTCTTTAGTTGCGGAGTTGGAAATAAGTTTCTTCGCGTGCGTTTATTTTCTGGCGTATATCCTGTATGATGGTTTTGTGGTGGACATATTGGGATATAAGCAGGAGTCGGAGTTGAAAGTATTGAAGACCCTAAACTTGGAGATTCATAATTAATTGAAGAATATCCAGATGAGTAATGAGAGGAAGGCTCGTCTGAGGATGATCCAGCCATGGTGTAGGTAAACAATACAAAGTTGAAAACCATGTTTGATAGTTTTTGATAGAAGTAATATTTTCTTTAATCAAGTAAGAATATTTTCGAATGAATATAAATAGAGAAGTCTGGAAAAAATGAATAGCTGAGATGAAACATAGAGTGATTGAATTTCAGCCATAAGAGAATTGAGGACAATAATCAAGGAGATGTGGACCATAAAAAAAGAAATAAGATGAAGTGAGCTATGAGCTTGGACAAGAAACATCACGTAGCCTACTGGCAAAGACATATCCATACTTACCAGAAGGTTCTGAGTTTGAATCCCAGCTTATATAAACAAAATTATAAAATTTTAAACGAGATGATTCCAAGTTCTCGTCTCAATTTTACAAAAGTGTTTTCATTTAAAGGTTTAGTAAAAATATCGGCCAACTGGTTTTCAAAAGATACGAAATCAAGATTTATTATATCTTTTTCAATGCAATCACGAAGAAAATGATGACGTATGTCAATATGTTTTGTTCGTGAATGATTAATTGGATTTTTAGATAAGTTGATTGAACTTAAGTTATCACAAAAAATTGTTGATTTAGATAAATTAAAACCAAAATCTTGAAGAGTTTGCTGCATATAGATTACTTGAGCACGTGCTAAAGCTGCAGATATATATTATGCTTCACAAGTTGAGAGTGAGACGCAATTTTGTTTTGTTACTAAACCAAGATACAAGAGATCGTCCAATAAAGTGACAAGTTCCTCTTGTACTTTTTCTATCCGTCCGACTTCCTCCAAAATCAGCATCACTATATGAAACTAATTCGAAAGGACATTCTTTCGGATAAAATAATCCAAAGTCCTTGGTTTTATTAAGATATCGTAATATACCTTTCACTGCTCTAATGTGTGACTCTTTTGGATCTGCTTGAAATCGTGCACACAAACAAACACTCATCATAATGTCAGGTCTACTAGCTGTTAAATATAGTAACGATCCAATTATACTTCGATATAATTTTTGGTCAATACTTCCCCCATTTTCATCTTTATCAAGATGTATGGTTGTACTCATAGGAGTTGGTTTGGTAGAAGCATTTTCCATACCAAAGCGTTTAATTAGATTGTTACAATATTTTTCTCGATTAATAAAAATACCATTTTCTAGTCGTTTTATTTGTAAGCCAAGAAAATAATTTAACTTACCCATATGTGACATTTCAAATTCATTGGTCATTATTTTAGAAAATTCTAGACAAAGTCTTTCATTTATAGATCCATAAATTATATCATCAACATATATTTGAGTAATTAAAATATCCTGTTTATTTCTTTTAATAAACATAGTTTGATCGACCTTTCCAATTTCAAAACTAGAATCTATTATAAATCTTTTAAGACGATCGTACCAAGCACGGGGTGCTTGTTTCAAACCATGTAAAGCCTTTTTAAGCTTATAGACGTGGTTAGGAAATTGTTCGTGTATGAATAACGGAGGTTGTTCAACATAAACATTTTCTTTTATAAAACCATTTAAAGAAACACTTTTGACATCCATTTGATATAATTTAAAGTTATGAAAACATGCAAATGCTAGTAAGATTCGTATTGTTTCTAGTCTAGCGACTGGAGCAAACGTTTCTTCATAGTCAATTCCTTCTTCTTGATTATATCCTTGAGAAACTAATCTAGCTTTATTTCTTGTAATATTTCCTTGTTCATCTACTTTATTTTTGAAAATCCATTTTGTAACAATAACTGATTGATCACTTGGTCGTGGAACTAAATCCCAAATGTCATTTCTTTCGAGTTGGTTTAGTTCTTCTTGCATAGCGATTAACAAATTTTCATCGGTAGATGCTTCTTTAATATTTTTAGGTTCAATATGAGAATGGAAAGTTATATCACCTATTTGATTTAATTGACTTCTTGTTCTAACAGATGAATTGAGTTCTCCAATAACATTAACGGAAGGATGATCTCTTAATAATCTAGGTGGAGATCTTAATTCGTTGTTAATGTGAACAATGTCTTCATTATTTTCAAGATTTGAAGTTTCTGTGTTTGTGATATTATCAAGGAATTCTTCATCATCTCTTATACTTGGGATTGGTTTAAAATTTTCATCGAAAGGTACATGAAGTGTTTCTTCGATGATATTTGTTCTTTTATTATAAATTCGATAAGCTTTGCTTCGATCCGAATATCCTAAAAAAGATTCCTTCATCGGATTTTGGATCGAATTTACCAAGCTGATCTTTTGTGTTTAAAACAAAACATTTTGAACCGAAAACTTTAAAATAAGAAATATTTGATTTTCTTCCATTAAGAAGTTCATAAGGAGTATTCTTAGTTAGTGGTCGAATAGAAACTCGATTCAAAACATAACAAGCTATTGCAACTGCTTCAGCCCAGAAATGTTTTGGTAATGTACTTCCATTTAACAAAGTCCTTGCACATTCTTGTAAGGTTCTATTTTTACGTTCTACAACTCCATTTTGTTATGAAGTTATAGGAAATGAAAAATTATGGAATATTCCCTTTTTCTTACAAAAATGTTCAAAGGCTTCATTTCGAATTCACCTCCATGATCACTTCTTATGTTTTTTATTTTTATACCTTTAAATTTTTGAATTCTTTTGAAATTTTTTTGAAATTATGAAAGGTATCACTTTTATTTTTCATAAAAAATAGTCCAAGTATATCTAGAAAAATCATCAACAATAACAAACACATATCTTCTATGATTAATTGATTGTACTTGTGTTGGTCCAAATAAATCCATATGTAGTAATTCAAGTGGTTGTAAAGTTGAAATGACCTTTTTAGATTTAAAAGATGACTTAGTTAACTTTCCTAACTGACATGCATCACAAATATGATCAATTTTAAAATTCATTTTTGGTAGACCTTTCACTAAATCATTTTTAGAGAGCTTGTTTATAGTTTTGAAGTTAATATGACAGAATCGTTTGTGCCATAACCAAGGATCATTTATTTGGCTATTAAACACATATCTGAATTATGATTTATTTTCATATTCAGAACATAGATATTTTTATCTCTATTTCCTTCAAAGATAAGATTTTGATTTTGATCAAAAATACTACATTTGTTTTCAGAAAAAGTGATTTTGAATCCTTTGTCACACAATTGGCTGATACTAAGTAAATTATGTTTTGAATTTTTGACAAGTAAAACATTTGAAATAAGAGGTAAATTTGAAATACCGTTGTTGCTCACATCGCCTTTCCGATGATATAACCTTTAGAGTTGTCTCCAAAGGTGACGCAACCTCCATCTGAATAAGTAATATTTGATAACATATCTTTGTCTCATGTCATATGTTTTGAACAACCACTGTCGAGTATCCATTTTCCTCTTTGCTTGAGTGGGACCTACAAAAAATATGATATAACATTGGTACCCACTTTTTAATAGGGTCCTAAGAGTTAAATCTTAGGAAGCCAAACCCAAGAAGGCTCGGTATCCCATTTAAAAATGTAATCCTTATTTTATGAACAATTGCTAAAAAGGTGTTTATATATTTCTTCGTAATCAAACTACTGTTTGTTTAGGAATCCATATTTTTATAGTTTTGAAATTTTTCCTTTTTGAATTTTCCTTAGTGATTGTGGGTTTAGAATCAGTTCTCCTTTTATTTTCGATTCTAGATGGAGCTATTGACTTCTTAACATAACATAACCCTTTTTTACTTGACACAGATTGAGAATTTTCAATAATTTTAGACAAATCTTCTCTTCCTTTATTAAAGTTAGAAACATTTTTAGTAATATTCTCTAGCTTACTTTTTAGCATAGTATTGTCTAGTTCAAGTAATTTTACTTTTTTTTAACTCGTGATTTTCAGAGACAAGAAAATCATTCTTTTCTTTTTGAGTTTCAACTTGACTCAATAAAGTTAGTTGAGAATTAGTATTAGAGACTGATTCTTGAAGTTTTAGTTAGTTGAGAATTAATATTAGAGACTGATTCTTGAAATTTTTCAAGTTCTTCCTCTAGTATTTTCTTCTCATCTTTAAGCATATCTCTTTCGAATTCTGCTTTGTTCTGATTTTCACGAGCTTCTTTATATTTTCTTTTGAAACTTTTTAGGGTGTTCAAAAGTTCTGAATTAATTTCTATTAGATCATCAAAAGTAAGATCACTAACCTCATTTTCTGTTGCTATGAAGCATACATTTGCTTGTTCATTTTCATTATCACTGTCACTATCAAATGATGAGGAATGTGAGTCGTCCCATGTGACAGAGAATACTTTCTTTTTGTACTTGTCTTTTCTGCCCTTGTTAGAATAACTCTTCTTTAGTTATGGACAGTTTTCTGGATATATCCATTCTTGTGACAGTTATAACATTCTAAAGCTGATGCAGATGGTTCTTTTTATCATTGAATCTGTTGTTCTTTCGATACTTTAAGAATTTCGTGAAATTATTGGCAAGGAATGCTAAATTCCCATGATCTGAATCTTGGGTCTCTTCTTCTTCAGCCTGAAAAGCTATGTTCTTTTTGTCTTGTGCCTGTACTCTTTTAGCTTGTAGATTAACTTCATAAGACATTATATTTCCTATCAACTTCTCTAGATTTATGGTAGAGATATCATTAGCTTCTTCGATAGCTAAAACTTTTCTCTCCCATTCATCCGTGAGTGAGTTTAGGAGTTTTAACACAATATCAAAATCTATATACTTTTCTCCTAGTGATAACAATGAGTGATATATGTCTTGAAATCTAGAGTACATATCATTTATAGACTCATCTTGTTTCATTCTAAAGTTTTGAAACTGACTTTTGAGCATGGAGATTTTGCTTTATTTGACTTTGTTAGTTCCTTCATGAGTGATTTTAAGCGTTCTCCATATTTCATAAGCACTTTGACACATGCTAAAAAGATTAAATTCATTTCTATCTAATGCACAAAATAACATGTTCATAGCTTTAGCATTGGCAGTAGCATCTAACTTTTGTGTGTTTGACCAAGTGGAGTATTCTCCAGTAGGAAGAGTGTATTCATTCTATGTGATATTCCACGATTCAAAACTATTAGATTGCATGTAGATTCTAATATGAGTAGACCAATAATTATAGTTCAAACCATTAAAAAATGGAGGTCGTGCAGTGGATTGACCTTCAATAAAACTAGTGTTAGTGGTAGTGCTGGTGTTATTTTCCACATTAGCAAGATATCAGATAACTTTGTAACAGTTATAAGAAACCTGCTCTGATACCAAATAAAAGACTGTGTGGATCGATAGATATGGAATATATATTAAACTAAGTTCAGAAGCAGTTAAAAGCAGTAAAGTAAATAAAAGTAAGTAAAATAGAACAAGCACACCAGGAATTTTTATACTGGTTCGAACTTTCCGTTCTATGTCCAGTCCCAAACTCCTTCTGGAATTTAACTAACAATACCCTCACTTAACCTGGAGGAATAGGTCTGAGCAGCAGAACAGACACCTGAGCAACAAAACATGATTTTTGCCTCAGCAGCCAAAGAGGACTTTCCCTTGCCTGAGCAGCAGAACAGGACTTAACAGAATATAAAAGTAGTTGACTTAATGTGTTCTTGATAACACTAATTTGTCTTTAAGATTACAAACTTCCTATAATCAATTCCTCAAGAATATAAAGAGTATGTGAAGATTTGAAAGGAAGAATATTGCTAAGAATCAAAGTATATGAAATATAATTCAAAGATTCAAAACAATGAAGAGTATGAATGCACTAGAATAATCACAAGAGAAGATAGAAAGAATTAGAATCAGAAATTGGTGATTATGAAGTATGTGATAACACTTATATATAGTTTTCAGAGAGATGCAACTCTTAGTGAAGAGTTTCAGCCAAGAGAGGCATCTTTTCACGAAGTGCAACTCTTCATGGAAGAAGATTCCATTCAGAATTTTGACAGTTGAAGCCGGATCAGTCGACTGGTCGATTTCTATCAGTCGACCGAATTTAAAAAAATTGATCGTTTTAAAATTTGAAAAAGAGTAGGTTGACTGGGCATGCATAGCCAGTCGACTGGTTGTGCATATATTGCACAGTGAACTCTGTTTTTTAAGGAAAATGGAAAGCTAGAAAACTTGAGGATTGATTTTAACATATGTCTAAGACTCAACACACATAATAATTAATTTAAGCATAGAGTTGTAGTCTTGATCCTCTGATGTCTTCTTTTTTTCATGCATGAGTGCATATTTTTCTTTAGCTTCTGAACCGTCTTGTCATGAATCAAAAACTAGTGATTCAACAACTACAAAAGAATAGACGATCGTTTAGAAGACTGCTTAGTTGTTAAAGGAAATTCCTTGCATGGTGAAAGAAACTTACCCTATCACAAGGTATCTTATGTATCGTAATAATAAAACCATAATAGTCCATAATAAAAGTTCACAACAAAACATGTTGGTTTAAACTTGCACGCAAAAGAAAATATTTATAACCCAATAATCAGTATAGTTTATTACAATACATTACACCAAAATCAAATGCTCTAGGATCAATATCACATAAGCAATGTCATCTTCATAGGTTTGTCCCATTAATATAACTCTCTTGGAACCTAAGGTTCCCCAAATCGAGTAAATAAACAAACCATTGAGGTGAGAATAAAGCAACAACACATTAATACTTATACTCGTTTACAATTATATAGCATACCCTACTTTCTTTACTTTGGTATACCATGGGCTCTTTATGAAGGTTGGCTATTTGCCAAATCTACCACAGCCAATCTACTTAATTTAGGATTAAGATTACAGTTACTTTAGAGAATTAAATGGATGCCTCCATGTCCCTCAGTGCCTACATCGTATGTGAGAAGAACCAACCACTAATACTAACCCACTAAAATCATACCAAAACATTCATACATCAACGTTATTCGCATCAACATACTTTTTCACAAAATTCATCAACATTGAGTACAATGCCACGCAAGGTTACATACAACATTCTTCCTATCTTTTCCATTTAATCGATACAAGGTAACTTCAACCATTTATAGGCCTTTCCTAATCTTGGTTAAAATTGGCCCTAATATAGACATTCAAACATATGATTTTCTTATCCAAACATCTGAATAATCTGTCTAGTATCACCATTAAGATGTCCAAATGCAAATTCAGTCATTTGACCTATGATTTTATATGTCCAATCGGTAATTTAAGTCATTTGAATTTCTCAATATTGAAATGTTAAGTAGGGAGTTTTTACTATAAAAATTCAAACTTATGAATATTTCATTTAGCTATTTGTTTAGTTGTTTGTTTTTGATTTTCATATTTTTTGTGTGTTTATCATTAAGTATTTCTATCAATTTTCATTTAAACCATATGTATATCCTATTATACGTTATTCGAGTATAACATAGTTTTCGTGTGATCATTTAATCAAATCTGTCATGTTACAACCATCTCCAGTTCCTCCTAATCACAATTATACTTCCATATCCTTTAATTTATTCCCTTTTCATCTCTTATTATTCTCGTACTACAATGTTTATCCGTGTGTGTGTGTATATAGCTATTGATTTTGTCTTCGCATTAAATAGAAACAATCGTAATACTCTTGTGTTCTTACTTTTTCTCTAACCATTTACGTTAGCTCATATAGTTATTATTCATTTATTCATCTTTTTTTATTTGACTTTTTTCTGCTTTCTTAATCCACTATCATAAAATCATCTCTACTGGTAATTTATCCATTTCTCGTATCAATTTCAATATCAGAAATTTGGATATATACCAATATTGATATCATATTAAACATGCCCACTAGCCTAAGTTAAGCTATAATTAAAAAATTAAAGGCATATATGATGTTATGCATCTTAATTGATAACTCCCTCCCATTTATGTAATAACAAGTATCTTTATTATCCATGAAGTGTTTCTAAATTATTTTTAAAAGCCAAAGACTGTCGATGACCCATTATCCAGTCCAAGTATAGTATAAAATTTTGAAACCAAACATACAAAATGTACCTAACTAGACCTAGTATTTCATTTATCAACTTATCAAATTTTATGGGTTTATTGACAAAATTAATAAGTATGCTCATTGGTCGATGTTCAATTTAATTAAGATATCCGGTTTACTAAACTATAAAAATTGTATGTTTGTGTGTAAAATAATATTTCAAATGTCAAGTTGACCAACTTATTCAATTTAAAAGTATTTTGGGAAAAATATTATATAAAGATAAATTTCTACCTCGGCAACTTTATGAATTCATAGGTTTAGATAAATCTTGTTATTATTCATCTATATTTAATTGGCTTTTAAAAAGGTCAAATATAGGGAGTTAAATCCCTTACCATATTTCCAAACTAGTTTAGGCAAAAATTAAATGTTGTATAGTTTACGTTGTATAATCAAAGACACACCAATATGGCTTTCACTATATTGGTGATAGTGTAACAATATATGAATTGTAATGTATTACTGACAAATATCAATACAAGCATGCACGAACACCATAAATAAGGGTAAGTTTTTTGCTCATCGTTGTCATCTTAATCGACTCCCTAGTTATTATTACTCATCCTTAGGAACCTTGTCTCATAACTAGTCAATTTAAACACATAGCCTTCCTCACCTTAGGAAACTATGTCATGCCATTATGACTAAAACAAAATATGTTCCTAAACTTCCGCTTAGTGTTTTACATGCACACCCCACTAAAAGCCAACTTTTGGCAACTATCACATCACATATTTATCATATAAAACATGCAAAATAATTTAACATATAAGGGAAACAATCAATGACAACTAAATAAAATTAAAAAATGAGAGTGTAATCAATAAGCAAACTATAATAAGGCAACATAAGAAGAATTAATCAACATAACAAAACGTGTCATAAGCTATAAAATAACTGTAGTTAGACTAAGTAAGGAATTTTTTTAAAATTATTTGACAATACATTAAGAAAATGCAACCAACTAAACCCAAATAAGCTAATGTAATCAAATAGGAAAAATAAGATCCTAAACAAAATACCATGCCTTGCCCATCCAAGTAGATAACTATAACATCATAACCCAATTGCCTAGAAGGGAATAGATTAGGATTCCCTATACTCTTTAAATTCACACATAATAGAAATGATTACTTGCTCATAATGGTTATTAGTTAAATCCAAAACACATATATCACCCACTCATCTCGTGGCTATGTCACCTAGTCTAGTCACATAGTTCTCCAATATTGCACATGTAATTTTTAACTGGAGTATTTTGTCGTTAAACACTTCCAAATCAAATATTTTAGCTACTATGTGTTTTGCTTGAAAATGTTTCCCAACAGAAGTTTTCTCAAAGCAAAACATCTTTCCAATAAACAACTTGTAGCTAAACATTTGACAAAACTAATATTCTTTCGCTAAAGTTTTGTTTCTCAAATCAAAATAATTTTCTTAAATAAAATAATTCTAAAAATACCCCCTAAAAAATTGTTTTTCCTTCAAAACAACCTTGAAATGAATGTTTCTTATATATAACGTAGTATTTCTTATTAAATTTCTTTAAACAAACATAATTTTCTCTTTTAAACAAATTTTCACCAGAACATCCCTCAATAAAAATACATTTAAAAAAATGATTTAAAGCAGATTGTTTCTAGCAAAATACTTTTCATATATGTTTTCTAACCTAAAAAAATTTAACTAAAATATTTTCCAAACCTAATTGAGTACACATGAAAACCAATATATAACTAAGATATATTAAACGAGCATATCATTGAATGCAAAAGCCAACCAATTGCCAAACTTAATCAGGTACATATGGATGCAAAAGCTAATCGAATCCAAAACCTAATAGGGTATATGTGGATACAAAAGCCAATCAAAAGCCAAACCTAATCGAGTACGTATGGATAAAAAGCCAATCGAATGCCAAACCTAATCAGGTACATATGGAAACCAATCTATAAACAAGATACATTGTTCAGTCAAGCATACCACCAAACGCAAAAGCTACCAAATACCAAACCTAATTGAGTACGTATGGATGCAAAAGTCAACCGAATGTCAAACCTATTCAGGTAAGTATGCATGTATTAGTCAAATGAAAGCTAAACCTAATCGGATAATTATGGAAGCAAAAGCCAACTGAATGTCAAATCCAATTGAGTTCATATGTGAAACAATCTATAACCAAGATACATTGTTTAACCGAGCATCCATCGAATGGAAAAGCCAATCGAATATCAAACCTACTCGGTTATGTATGGATGCAAAAGTTAACTATTTCAACCAAAAATAGCACAAACACCTAAAAGAATAAGTAGAGAACAAAAGTGAAGAAGCGAATGAAAAATGAGTAAGAAAAAGCACATAACAATTTATAGTGGTTTAGAAAATCAAGGCATACGTCCACTTAATGATTTAATTGCATATATTCTAACTTGGAGGCAGAAATTCTAATAGATTAATACAACTCCCACTACAAGTCGGTACATCTCCGATAGTGATTATAAGATAATAAGAGTAAGAAGTACAAGGGCCAAAAGATCTTGATAAATGAGCCGTACCCGCCTATTTATAGAGGTAGAAGCCTGAAATCTCGTTCATAAGATCTTCACCTCATTTTCCATGTTGTAGACTGATTCTCCAAAAAAGTTGGATGCCACCTCATTGATTTGTATAGGTTGGTATGACACTAGGGGAATGGATCGGTACGACTCCATAACATTTCCAATCTGGTTACCTTGAACTCTTTGCTTTAACTGGTCTTATGGTCAGCTTCATAATTCCATAGTCGTTTGCACTAATATTATCTTGTTTCAAAGTCTAAATGACGGAGTCATGGAAGAACAGAGTTGCTAATTCAAGAGTTCATGGAGACCGATAGAGAATTGCATTAAATAAAAAACAACACTTAGAATAAGCTTCTAGCATCGAATAGGTTGTGTAGGCCGAAGATGGGCCCACCTGTGGAGATTTCCTGGATCGATACTGACCTATGGTGTTGGATCGCTACCAACCCATGGTGTTGGATCTGTACCAATCTGACACTTGCGCATTTTGGGATCTTGGATTTTTGGAGTGGGCACATACTTGCCTCTATCTTCAGTTACTTGGAGTCCAACCTGAGAATTTCGAGTGTTTTCTTAAGGCTCGACCTGAAGGTTTTTTGAGATTTTCATGCTCTGAATTTTCCTCCATTTTCTTCGAGTCAGACCCGAGAACTTTGTGTGTCCGGACCGAGACTTCTATGTGTTCGAATTAAGTTCGCTTGCGTGGCGTCAGACCTAAGATTTCTTTGTGTCCAACTCGAGTTTTCATAGATCGATACTAACCTAACCACTTGGTTTGGTACCAAACCAACTTCAGGTCGGGGTTTCTACGTGGATTGCTTTAGGTCACGCTTGAAATTTTTTCAAGGCTATCTCACTTTGAGCCAGACCCGAGGATTTTGTCGGTTTTCTCCTATTTGACTCCTCCAAAAACTTCAACTTCCAAATTTTCAACTCTTTTCGCTCATTCTTTTATATTTCTTTTTTTCTTGCCTTTTTATGATATTCACAAAATCTTTGGGTCTTTTTTCATCGATCGCTTATCTTATTTGATTTTTTCAATCTGTTCGAAGACTGCAGCAAATTCGGTCGTAACACATGCTCCTCAAAATATGCCTTGTGGATTCTCACTCATACTTGTGAAACTTTGGGCCTATCTCTTCGGGAAGCCTAACTTGGTAGCTCCCAAGTTCATCTTGTCCATTCTATCCGCATATTACCAAAAAGCTAGATAATGTTCACCCCTCAAAAGTATATTTTATTTAAGCTTTGAATCGGGGCAAGTCAGAATGTTGTAAAGGATTCTACTATGTTCTTTGAATGGTCATTATCCTTTTTGTGGATCATTCTGTAAAGAGTTATGTTTATAGCTATTCATCGTGATGCTTGATCAGTGTTTAGTGTTATAATTTGGAGAGCTCTCTCTCTGGATCTATTATTATGAGCATAGTAATTCTAATTTCTCTTATGGATTTTCTAGGTATGAGTCTTCTTTTCTTTAACTCTAGTAATTGGGTGTCCAAATATGATTATGTATAAGTATACATGTACACTCCTTTCTAGAAGCTCTTGATCATATGCATGTACTCATGTGTAGTTCATTATCTTCATTGTTGTTATTGTTGGTTTTATGTAGCTAGACTTGCTTTTGGTTTGAGTTAGAGTCTATTTTCGTTTTAGGCTGGTGTTGTTCGGGTTCGGTCCCCGCTTTTGTTTTCTACTTAGGTGTAAATAAAACCTATACATTTCTTTCCATGTTTTATATTGAATGAGAATAATAAAGATTTTTGTTCCATCCAATTTTTGTGTGAATTTTCTAGGTATTTAAGAAATTCATTTTTCATTCAATGCATTTGATCCATTTCTTTTCATAAATATTGTTAGACTAAGTCATTAGCTTGTTCCATGCTTTGTTGGCCTTTTGTCGCAAAGAAATCATTGAAGCGCCAATCTTTAGGCATTTAAATGCAACCATATCTAATCCTAGAACCTGCTCGAACATAGATCATCTAGAAAGGTGATTCAAGCATTCCTTTTAGAGGAACTTTAAATGCGATCGCACCTACCTCCAGGCATTGATTGAAGTAAATTGCCTTGAACAGCAAGTCATACATCCTTCTTCGAAATGCGTTTTTTGACCATGCCAAACTCCAGGCATTGGCTAGGGATAACCAATTAAGATTGAGGTTTAGGGACCCTTTTCTAGGGTAGTAACATTCGATCATGCCAGACTAAGGGCATCGATCGAAGTTTATAGGTAAGATTCTATCTTATGTTGAGTATGGATCTTTTGTTTCGCCTACTTCGGGCAAAATGTCAAGGATTGGACGGTTTTATCATGTCGATTTCAATTTATACTCCTGCCCCCAATCTAAAGACAAGAGTTAAGAGAATGAACGGTCGTATCCTACACCCACGTCAAGGGCGGGAGTTAATGTATAGACGGTTAGGTCACATCCAGTTTGTGGTTTGTACTTCTACACCCACATCAAAGGAAACAATTGGCTGATGGACGGTCATGTCACATTCATCTTTAGCATATAATCCTTCCCATAATTTAAGGATAGGAGTTGTCTGATGATAGTCCTGTCACGTCTATCTTTAGTTTATACTCCTGCCTCCAATTCGAGGACAAGAGTTGGGTCGTGTCACCTCCATCTTTAGTTTATACGCCCGCTCCTAATCTGAGACAAGGATTGGCCGATGGATGGTCGTGTCACGTCCATCTTTAGTTTATACACCTGCCACCAATCCAGGATAAGAATTGGCTAGTACTAATCTTCGGATACTAAGAAGAACTTCGGGGGTCCGATCATGGACCGTAGAAATTTGGTAGGCACCTATCACCGGGTACCTGCATAATTGCACTATACACATGAAGATTCGCTCGAGTTGGTCAAAGTCACAACTCTTAATTAATTGGAAAATGAAGTCTCTAACTCAAAAATATTTTTTATTCTATTAAAAACGTGAAGTGACGAGTTATTTCTTAGACACTCCTAATGTTGCTGGGGCAACGCTAGTTCTCAAAAGGTTGGGGATCGAGTGACCGTTGACCTAGCGTTTCAGACCTTCCCGATGCTGCCAGAGCAACATCAGTTCTCAAAAGATTGGGGATCGAATGTGATCGTCGACTCGACGTTTTGGACCTTATTGATGTTGTCGGAGAAACAATAGTTTTCAGAAAGTTAGAGATCGAATGTGGCCATTGACCCGATGGTTTGAACCTTCCTGATGTTTTCGGGGAAACATGGGCTCTCAGAAGGTTAAGAATCGAATGTGACCATCGACTCAGCGGTTCGGACCTTCTCGATGTTGTTGGAGAAGTACCGGTTTTTAAAATGTTAGGGATCGAACGTGACCGTTGACTTGGCGATTTGGATCTTCCCAAGGTTGCTAGAGTAACAATGGTTTTCAAAAGGTTAGGAATTGAATGTGACCGTCGACCAAGTGGTTTGGACCTTCCCAATGTTGACATAGCAACAACGGTTCTCAAAAGGTTAGGGATTGAATATGACCGTTGACCTAGCGGTTTAGACCTTCCCAATGTTACTAGAGCAACACCGATTTGTAGAAGGTTAGGGATAGAATTTGGATGTCGACCCAGTGGTTCTATCGATTCAAGAAGTGTCATGCAGGTTATTATGTGTCGTATGAACGTTACTGTTAGGAGCATGGTTCCATCGGCTCAAGAAGTAAATTTTATTAATGAGTAGAAGAAATGGCAAGTCTTGCCTATTTACAGTCCCTCTAGTGTTACTGGGAAGCTTATTTGCGAAAGGAAATTAGATAATGAAGAACGGGGCAGTATTATAGTAGGCTGCTGCTTCATCCATAGGTGAACGGATAGTTGATGACCAGTCTTTCATCAGCTCATCTCGGCCCCTAACCACTGGATTCAAGCAGTTCTCCTAGAGAAGGTAGACCTCGAGTCTTGCGGTTTCCCCACCATTTGGTTGTTCCTTAACGTATTGTTGGAGCTTGTTATTCCTTATCAGCTTCGTGGTCAAACTTTATAGATTTGGACAGTCGTTAGTGTTTTGTTCATAAGTTTCATGGAAAAATAGTATTTTTCCGAGAACTTCTGTTCAGTAGTTGCCTCTCTTTAAGGCAGCTTCTTGTACAACTCCATCCTTTGTCTAGGAAGGTAGATGTTTTCCAACGTATCATTTAGAAGTGTACACTGTTTTGATCCTAAGTTCCTCGGGTGCTCGTTGTTATCGTTGTGTTTCCAGCCTAGAGATTTATTCCTTTTCCTATTTTATTAGAATCCACGACGTTAACTACTGCGTTTGTAGAGTTTCCTCTAGACCGATTCACAATGACATTGCTTTGTACCACTTCGGATGAAATCCCAACACCATTCCTTCGACCATGATACATGCTTCTTCCAAGCATAAGTACTCATTGGCCTTTTTGTAGAAAGTATCCATCGTTGGTTGGGGTTTTCTTTCCAACCATTCCGTGAAATCCATATTAGGATGAATCCCACTAATCAGTGCCATCAGCACTACATCATCTTGGGATCTAAAACTTTTGTCATAGCTATGTGGAACTGATTCAAGAAATCTATCAGCGACTCTCCATCAGCTTGGAAGAGGTTTGACAAAGACATGTCATGTTTTGGATGTGAAGTATGTAAACAGAATTATTCTATAAAATTCTTTGACAATTCAGCAAAAGACGATATGGATCTCGGCGAAAGTCGAGTGAACCACATCGTAGCTCCCCCTTCTAGGAAAATTGGAAAGTAGCGTCATTTCATGGCATTGAAAGCTCTGGCGGAATTCATATGTCATTGCAGTCATATCTCATCAAATGCTTACTAGGATTCGTTGTACCTCCGTACAATGGCATAGTCGGCATTGCAAACTTTCGATGATATATCTCTTGTAGGATGTTTTCTGCAAATGGATTTTGACTAGGAAAGGTACCAGCTAATCGTTGCTTCTAAAGCGATTCTCATTCACTAGTCTCTTTACTATATCTTCTAAGTACTCCGGTCAGTATGATCGATTGAACTACGGTAATCAGGATCCGCTCAAAGTGTTCGGTCAAACGAACACTCTCAGTTTAGCACTCAATACCTATTCACCCCAGCCTTCGAGGGATCCATTTGTCTAGCAGTCCTCCCTGTTTGATTCCCATGAGTTGTATCATCAGTAGTAGCATGACTCTTCGGATTCTAATCATCAGAAGGAACCTCTAGAAGTCAAATCCATTCCACATTCTAGATGATGAACCCTAGGCCCACCATCGGTTTGGTCGGTATTGACCCATGCTCTTCGGTCGGTATCGATCCATAAACATGCGCTCGGGGTTTGTCGTCTTTTTTATTATGAAGTTCCAACAACATTTTGATTTCTCTTTTTCTTCCTATCCCTCCGTCTTTACTCGAATGATGAGGAACTTTCAGACTTTGAGCTAGAATCTCTCCTGCTCCTTTCATAACTGTTCTGAGTTAGTTTATTTAGCATTCTCAAGCTCTACTGCATTAGTTGATTCATCTCATTTTGACTAGCCTGGAATCTATCTTCCATCTAGTTCATCATCATATCCATCTTCATTCTAATTACGACTTCGACTGGAGTCTATATCTCAGCATGTCTTGGTTACCGTGCAACTTCACTCACATGTTGAGCATCTTGGTTCTCAGCATCACCGGTAGCTCTGATAGTTATAGTACGTTGTTCTTTCCTTGATGGGGCCATGGCTGATTACTCCTTAATCTAAATAGTAGAAAAAAGTAGGAACCTTGGATCTATTTCTAAGATATAGGAAATCTAATAACAAATGATGGATCCAAATAGCATGAGTTCAATTCTTAGTGAAAGCGCAAAAATGTTTGAACCAAAAATGGAAAAAACACCCAAAAGAATAAGCAGAGAATAAAAAGTGATGAAACAAACGAAAAAAGAGTAAGAAAAAGCACACAACAACTTATTGTGTTTCGGTGAATCAAGGCTTACGTCCACTGAATGATTTAATTATTTATATTTTGACTTGGAGGTAAAAGTTCTTACGAGTCGGTATAATTAGGACTATGTCTTGGTATAACTTCAATAACGATTACAAGAAAATAAGAGTAAGAAGCACAAAAGCTAATAGATCCTGAAAAATAAGCCCTACTCTCGATAGGAGCTTAGAATCTCGTCCAGAAGATCTGCACCTCATTTTCCACGCCGTAGGCAGATTCTTTGAAAAAGTAGGATGCCACCTCATCAATTTATGCAGGTCGGTACTATTCCAGAGGCATCAAATGGTATGACTTCATAAGATTGCCAATCTGGTCATCTTGAAATATTTGTTTTGACCCGTCTTGTGGTTAGCTACATGATTCTATAGTTGTTTGTACCAATATTAGCTTATTTCGAAGTCCAAACGACGGAGTCGTATAAGAACAGAGTTATTGATTCAAGAGTTCATGGAGATCATAGAGAATTGCATTGAATCAACCAAAAAACACTTGGAATAGGCTTCTAGTGTCATGTAGGTTGTGTAGGAAAACGATGGGACCTATCGATGGGGATTTTCTATATCGATATCGAACCATGGTGTTGGGTTGGTACCGATCCAACACTGGTGCCTTTTGGAATGTTGGATTTTTGAAGTGGATATATACTTACCTCTATCTTCGTTGACTTGTAGTTCGACATGAGAAATCTGAATGTTTGCTTGGGCCTCGACCTGAAGATTTTCAAAGATTTTCATGCTCTGAGTTTTCCTTTGTTCGCTTGGATTCAGACCCAACAATTTGTGTGTTCGACCTAAGACTTCTGTGTCTCAGACCCGAGTTCACTTGCTTGGAGTCAGACCCGATATTTCAACGTATCCAACCCGAGTTTTCATGGGTCTGTACCGATCAAACCACTTGGGTCGGTACCGAACCAACTTTGGGTCATGCTTAGAGTTTCTGCAAGGGTTGCTTCGTGTCGCGCTTAGAGTTTTTCCAAGGCCATCCTGCTTTGAGTCAAACATGTGGATTTTGTGGGTTTGCTCCAAGTCGGCTCCTCCAAAAATTTCAACTTCCAAATTTTCAATGTTAATGCTCATTTTTTAATATTTGTTTTTTCTTGCCTTTTAATAATATTCTTAATGTCCTTGGGTCATTTTTCCATTATTCGCACATCTGCTTCGATCATTTAAGTCTGTTTGAAGAATGTGGCAAATTTGGTCATAATATTTGCCCTCAAAGTACGCCTTGTGAATTCTCGACTATACTTGGTTTCTGGACTCTAGGTCTATCTCTTTGGGAAGCCTACCTCAATAACTCCCAAATTCATCCTTTCCATTCTATGCATATATTTCCCAGTCAAAAGGCTGAATAACATTAACTGAATGCCAAACCTAATTGAGTACATATGGAAATGAAATCTAACCAGATGTTAAACCTAATCTGGTATGTATGCATGCAAAAGCCAACCGAATGCTAAACCTATCGGGTACATATAAAAACCAATCTATAACCGAGATATATTGTTTGACCGAGCATACCATCAAGTGCAAATGCCAAATCTAATTTGGTACATATGGATCCAAAATCCAATCGAATACCAAACCTAATCGGATATGTATGGATGCAAAAGTAAACCAAATATTTGTGAATGCAAAACCTAATCATATATACAAAATAACAACAGTTAAGCAATATGACCATGAAAGCAGAAACAAATATTTGTGAGGCAAATATTTCCTTGCCAAATATTTAGGGAAAATATTTATTGGGCCAATATTTGCCAAAACAATAATGTCACGCATTAAACTCACTATCAGATTCCATTAATATCATGTGATTCAATACCAACAAATACTTGAACTATAACAATAACAACATGAGCATTATATCCAATTAAAATGATAACAAAAACAAACATAGTAAATTCAACATTGGAAAATATACTTCATATCATAAATAACAACAACAAACTATAACTATAAAAAAACTACAACAAAAATAAAAAAAATTAATTCACCATGATGCTTGACAATAATTAAACAAAAAAAATAAGTACGACCTAAATAAACTAACCTCAAACTTATATTTTTAGCTGTAGAGTAGAAGAAGAAGAGGAGGAGGATTTTCAAATCTAATAAAATTAGTTTTAAAAAATTCCAATCAACAAAAATCTGAGACATAGAAAAACCGAAGACGCCAACAATAGCTCGAGATATATGCGCAATAGCTGAAAGCATGAAAATTCAAACGAAATTAGATATACAGAAATCGGATGAAAATTAAAATGAAAATTCAAAATAAATTGGAAGTCGAAATTGGCACGAATGAAAATTGGAAGTCGGAGTTTGGAATGTAATTAGGTATAGAACAGTGGGGTTATTAACTTGGAATTAGGTATAGACATAGGGGTAAAAATGGGAAGACGGATTTGAAAAATAAAAAAAGGGTCGTAAAACATAACACACAATTCGCAAGGATATAGTTTATAAAATAATTAGAAATAAGGATGTGTCGCAAATTTCCACTTAAGAATACTTAAAAATAGGTTTTAAATACCTATATAAAATATTACCTAAAGATAACTAATTTCAAATTTAATTAAAAAAATTATGTTTTATATTTAAAACCCTTTACTTTAAAAAGTTACAAATAATTATTAAAAATATATATAACTTAAAACCATTTTTAAAATACTCTAATTAATGATATTAAACACTCCTAAAAAGATCTTGTGTAATATCCTCCCACGTGAGACTCGAATATGAACACCAATGATGTTGCAATCCTATAGTGATTAAAATGAGTTTAGTTTATTAATTAAGCGTAGATAAAATAAACAGAGTAGTTAAATATTACCATTACATCAAAATTTTCTTTAACACTCTTTACACATACTTCAGTCACAAAGAAAACCTAAAAACATGCCCATGCATGGGTCAAATATAATAGAAAAATAACGTGGAAAGAGTTGAGTCAACATATGATGATGCGGCCCGCACTCCTTTATACAACGGAAAAAAAGGTCTTTATTGGCTACCAAGCCTTCTGCTCCATCTTCGATCTGTTACTACAGCCCATATTTCAAACATGTCTAATCTTATAAACTCAGCTTATTCAAATGAGCATTCATGAGTTTATGGGAAAAACGATAATAAAACACCGGTCAGATATAATGTCTTGTGTGAATAATACTTACTCCAAAACAATCATATAGTGAGACCAAATTGCACTGCACAGGTTAGGTTTCCCCCTCGCTGAACAGGCGTGAAACATTCAACATATTGACTCCGCGATTTCCTATCCACGTCTGCATCTTACGCTTTCCAAAGTGATCCCAGTTAACTTCTACACTCTCCATGCAGTCCCACTAAATTTCCAAGTTTGGTTCATTCTTTTATTTCATTGCAATATTTTTCGACTACACTTCCTGTGTAGACCCCACTTGGCATCCACCTTAGATTATTATTTAATACAATACAATACTACACCCTGCATAGATCTTTCTTATTTTACTTTTGGCAATTTATTACTATGCCCCACGCAGGCCTTACTTATTTTCTTGAACTATTGATTATTATGTCCCACATGGGTTTTACTGATTCTTCATTAACCGTTTAGTATTGCGTCCTATGCATGTCTCATTTGGTCTTCTTTTAAACACACAAACTCCGCACCGTGCAGTTTTTACTTAACTCCCTTTAAAAATTTAATACTGCACCATCACAAAGTTTTTATTCATTATTCTTTTATAATTTAATACTGCCCACGTGCAGTTGAATGCCACTCCTCACCTTCCCATGGTGTCCATCCACTCTAAACATTTATTTAGCTTATGGAACTACCCTACAGTCCTGAAAGTTGAATTCGTATCCTTAGCTTCCCAAGGTGTGCATGCGAGTGAGCCTATGCAATTAATGCCCCGTTATTACCTCGCCACAACCCTGCTATATCTCATAGCGGATTTCTACTGCTACGATTTTTCCATGTAGCCCCAAATATAGCATTTCCGCTTCAAGCACCGCTATTTCCGCTATATCCCGTTATTTCTGCTACAACTAGCTATTTCCGCTATATCTTCTTCAAAAGAAATGAATTGAAAAATGATATATTCATACATTATAAAAAATTAAAATTAATTTATTTAATTGAATTTTTAAAATATTTTCAGAAATTAAAATACTCTTATATGCCACAAAATTCAAGTATGTTATATAACAATTTTACGTTTATTTATAGTATATTCGCACATGTTTTAATTTAAAATTATTTATATATTAATTATAATTCAATTAAATGTTAATTTTTCATTTAATTAACATTTATATATTTGTAAAAACATTATTTATATGTTATTTTAGAGTCACCCGCTATATCTCGCTATATCCTCGTTGTATCCCCGCTATATTGCACCTCCGCCGCATTGAATCTGTCGAGCGCTTTAACTGCACAAGAGTGAGCGTCCCCACCTAGCGTCGATAGCCCTTCTAACCTTATATCTCGTGCACGATCCCATCCATATGCCGACCTGGCCTCTTCCCTAGTCCCACCTACTTATCTCTTGTTGGGTTTCATTTACTACTTCCCTTGGCGTAGTACCACCTACCCCAACGCTGAGTGCTTCTCACTTCCCTTATTAAGTGTACTCTTCCTAATTTGGTCGTAGTATGACACCTTCATATTACATGTAGTTTATATTTGCAATGTAGAGCTACCGCCCCTACTTCGCTTCAGACAAACTCTGATATCCTTGGCAACGTCTTTACACATGTCGTCCTCCTATTTGTCCCAATTTTACTTTTCGTTATTTGAAGAGTCATTTTCTTTCTTTTCAACAAATGATTTGGATTTCGTTAACTTATAACCCAACACTTATTAATATATTTTTCGCATAAATTTATTTCCATGCGCCCCCACAGTTCCTTACTTCCCCCAGCGCAGTACTTAGCCATTCGGGTTTATTTTCCTTATAGAAAATTCTAATAAATTCCTATAAAATTAGTGAACACTTGTTCTAACACATTAAATCTTTATTTGGACTTTTAAGGCTAATTTTCTTAATTATTTTTTGTTTGTATCTTCAGTAAATTATATGAAATCAAATAAGCTTAAGGAATCTCTTGAACTAAAAACCCATCTCTAAAATCATGATTAAAATATCATATACAATTTTCACTACATTTTGAAATCATTTAAATAAGGGAACACATCTAAACATCCCATGTTTATCCACTCTTCCTCAAAACATTCATTAACCATTTTATATTTGTTAATAGAAACTCGTACGATCTCATCATACTTAAAGACATGGAAATCTCAACCCAAACCATGTATTAGAGATCGGTATAGATAGGTTAAGTACTGCTCCTATAGATCTTTAAGATGCGTAGCTATAGTCTTCTTAATTCCCTTTAGCTTGTGTTTTCCTTATCTTCTTTTTATTTGCCCTTTTTAAGTCACTGCCATTAAAGTTTCTCTATAGTTTTTTATTTTATTTTTGAGTAGAATGAAATGAATGAATCGAAAGGATTAATTTTTATTGTCCCACAACAATTTCGGCTTGGGCGCTCATTCCCTTTTTCTACTTACTTATTCCAACATTACAACTCTTACTTGGGCCACCCCGACTATTTAATCAGTTTATTTGATTAATTTAAATTTAAGGTAATTAAAGCCTTCCCTCCTTAAATGAATTTCACCCCTAAAATCCAGTTAAGGTTCAGTAGAGATTTGTCCTCTATTCCATACATACCCTAAGAATACCCATGAATTCCCAATCCATGCATATAAAATGTACTAGTGCGGCCTACTAATATGATAAACAACTGTAATATTCATATATGTTTACACACACACACACACACACACACACAGATATATATATATAGTCCATAGCTGTATAACTCAATACATTGCTAATGCGCTAATATGAAACGAGTAATTATAAATATATCTTCTTAATCTTATTCTCTATTTCCCATGTGCAGTCTTCCTGATCTGCACTCTACCGGACACATATTAGCTTTACTGCATGTTCCAAAGCTGTTTTTCATCCTAATTCACTGTTTGAACCGATCTGTGCACATATGTCATATTTGGCTTTATGACCAAGTCGTCTA
Source organism: Allium cepa (assembly GCA_030765085.1). NCBI lineage: Eukaryota > Viridiplantae > Streptophyta > Magnoliopsida > Asparagales > Amaryllidaceae > Allium > Allium cepa. The sequence goes on along the minus strand of CM060929.1, from coordinate 988,026,558 downwards.
CTATGCTTTAATTAAGCACTGCGTCCGAATCTCTAATGCATTTTCTACAAACATGATACGTGAAACATATCATGAATCCCTACAAAAGCACTAGGCAACTCCATCTTATATGCCACCTTTCTATTCCTATTTATGATCGAGAATGGTCCTACATATATGAGTGCTTACTTCTCAGTTCGTTCGAAGTGCATTATACCCCTCATCGGAGAAACCTTCATGAACACTTAATCTCCTACTGCATACTCCAGTTCTTTTCTCCTCATGTCGGCATAACTCTTTTGTCTAGACTGTGTTTCCCTCATTCTAGCCCAAATCGGTTCTACCTTCTTAGTAGCATCCTTCCCCATATCTGGTCCTTATATCAACCTTTCCCTTACCTCCAACCAACATGCAGGCAACTAATATGGTCTTCCACACAACGTCCCCAAAGGTGCCATCCCAATACGGTAGCTGTTGTTATACGCGAACTCTACCAGATGTAAGTAATCTTCCTAAGATCTACCGAAGTCTAAAATGCATGCTCGCAGTAAGTATTCCAGGACCTTGTTGATCCTCTCGGTCTACCCATCTGTCTATGGATGGCATGCGATACTCACGCGCAGTTCTATACCCAATATCTTTTGCAAACTTCGCTAGAATGTGCTAATGAAAATGAATCTTGGTCACTAATAATAGAGCTAGGCACCATATGCAGTTTCACTATTACCTTCATGTATATCTCTGTTAATTTTGGAACAGTCATTTTAGGCTTCACTGGAATGAAATGAGCACCCTTATTTAGCCCATCAACTATAACCCATATACCTTCATTTCCTGCCCTTGTCCTGGGTAACCCATCTACGAAGTCCATAGATACTGAGTCCTATTTCTACATTGAAATTTCTAAAGGCTAGACTAAGGTGATCATTATTTGGTTAAACCAAATAAACTAACCAAACCAATTTATTTTGGTCGTCTTGGTTTGATTTTGAAACTAAATTGGTTCATAATCGGTACGTAAAAAAATTAAGTTTGGCTATCGATTTAACTGAATTAATTGAAATTTTATATTATTTTTAAAATTATCGATGTTTTAGTAAATTTTTTAGATTAGTTTAGTCACCCAAATAAATTTTATTTATCATTTATGTGTCAAAATTACTTTTAGAAAGTATAAAAATGATAAATAATAATACTTTAATAATATATTTATGTTTTATTCCAAACATAAAGTGTAAAACATTTTTAGTTCGGTTAAATCGATAACCAACTAAACCAACCAAACTTAATTTGGTTGGTTTGGTTTGATTTTCATTTTTATTGATTTTAATTCAGTTTAACAATTTTGATCATCGGATAAACCAAACCAACCAAACGATCATCCATAAACTGTAGAAGCCCACTTGGCATCTAATGTACTGTCTTCACTTGTTGGCATGTAAGACATCTTCTCTCATACTTTCCCACATCTTACTTCATCCCTTCCTGAAGAAACTGCTCTTCATATCTTTAACCCTCTAGGATGTATAGAATATTTTGAACGATGGCATTCATCCGATACTTCCTTCTAAAATCCTTCTGCACTCGGAACATACAACCTTATGTTCTTTCACAGTCTGCCTTCTCTATCAACGCTGAATCTTCTTAGATCTACAGCTTTGACTTTTGAGCCCAAGTTCCTTACTATTTCTACGCATAACTTACCTCCCTCTTGTAGTTCAACTATCCTTTTCACCCACCTAGGAATGACTTTTAAGTATGCTAGTATTCCAAATGTACCGTTCGAACCTGCACTAGACCAAAACTGCACATTACATGCATGCAACGTTTCTAAACGGTCCATTCTTCTATCATTGATAAAACACAACTTTGTTGTTTCCAACTTAAGGCTTCATCTATTTTGTGGCCTTTTCTTAGTGTATACTCTATCCCAAAATCATATGATGCTAGAAACTCTAACCACCTCGGTTGTCTCATGTTCAGCTCCTTCCGAGAGAACAAGTATCTCAAGGACTTATTGTTAGTATACAACTCAAACTTCTTTCCCACGAGATAATATCTTCAAATCTTCAATGCGAAGACTATTACTGCTAACTCCAAATCATGCATTGGATATTGAACTTCATGGGGTTGCAATTGCCTGGATGCTTAAGCAATTACTTTGCCCCACACCTAACCCAAAACCTGATGTATCAATATAAATAGTCATACCATTATTCCATTCAGGTATCACTAACATGGGTGCTTCATCAATCGATACTTAAATTCCTAGAATTCCGTCTCACACTCCTACGCCTAAACAAACTGCCCACCTTTCCTGGTTAGCTTCATCATTAGCATAGTTATAAGGGAGAAGTCTTTAATAAATCTCTGGTAATAGCCAGTTAATTCAAAGAAACTTTGCACTTTGGTCAGCGTCTCAGGTCGCATCCACCCATTTACAGTGCCAACCTTCATAGGATCTACTACCAACCCTTCTTCCAAGATCATACGGCTTAGAAACTTCACCTCCCTCTTTCAAAAATGACACTTAGAAACTTTTTCCTTTAATTTATGTTGTCTCAATGTCTCTAGCACAACCCTTGGGTGAACTGCATGTTCCCTCTCATCCTTATAGTACACTAAAATGCCATCTATATACACCAACACATATATCTCCAGCTTATCTTCGAAGATCCTGTATGTAAAGTATACAAAGACTGCAGGTGCATTAGTCAACTCAAATGAGATAACCGACCACTCATACGAACCATACCTTATTCTAAACGTAGTCAAAGGGACACTTTCCTCCACAACTCAGTTGATGGAACTGTGTAGCTAAGTCCAACTTCGGAAACATGTTGGTGCCACTTAGTTGATCAAAAAGATCATCAATTCTTGGCAAAGAATACCTATTTTTTACCATCCTTTCATCAAGCTTGTGATAGTCAATGCATGGTCTTATTGACCCATCGGTCTTTCTTACAAATACTGTTGTTACTGTCCAAGGCAAGCTGCTTAGCCTTTTGAAGCTCTTCTCTTCTAACATTTTTAGTCACTTCTTTAACTCCGCTATCTCCTTTTGTGGCATTCTACTTAGGGGTAGACTAAATAGTTCAGTCCCCAGTAATAAGTTATTATGAAACTCTACCGCTCTTGGGGGTAGCAACCCCAAAACTTGTTCAAACACATCTCAGAACTCCTTCACTACATGTTTCGCTCTAGGAAGCTCTTCTTCCAAACCGAATAAAACATACCTACACAGTTCTCCAACATTCTTCAAAGGCCATATATACTCTATCGCTGCGGTCTGGATGAATCGGAGTAATTATCCTCTTTGCACAATGCACCCTTGCATTATACCTCTCCAGCCAATCCATCCCAAAAATAAGTCTGAAGCCTATGAAGTCAAACACGTAGGGATCACAAGAAAACTTACATTCACCTAACTCAATATCTAGGTCAGTGCATCTCAATATGAAAGTGGCATACCTTCCTATCGGATTTGACACGTATGGAAGTGACTAAATAGGTAACTCCTAACCAAGTCTATCAATCAACACTTTATCCATTAATGAATATGTAGCTCTAGTATCAAATAATACTCTAACAGAAATACCAGAAATCAAAGCCATACCTTCCAAGACTTTCCCTTTGCCTCTTTTCTCGGCAGGTGTCCCTCCTTTGGTCCCTCCAAAGCATAAACCTATACTTTCGTTTTGGGGCAGTCCATTTTCAAATGTCCTACTTTGTTACACTCGAAGCATAATGCTCCTTTCATATGCAGTTAAAGCATACAACCTCCATGTTAGCAACTTTATACCCCTTCCCCTTCTGTGCTCCTTTATTACCTTTCGTATGTAGGGAAAACTTCTTCTGCTCTGCTTCGGTCTCATTTCCACCCTTATCTGCTCCTGGTATATCCCATCATACCTTCTAGCCATTTTAACTACAAACTCAAAAGGAGATGCCAAATAAGCCATCACCTTATGATCAAGACCTTGTTTCAAGCCCCTCGTAAACTTCTCATTCTTCTTCATCTGGGTATAAATGATCTCCTTGCCACACTTAGCCAACGAGTTTTACTTCTAGATGTGTCCCTCCACTATAAGGTCACCCTGCTTCAGATTAATAAACTCCATTAGTAGCACACTCTATTGAGATTTTAATATGAACTGCGCTTTAAACCTCTCTTTAAACTACTCCCAAGGGATCTTCTCCTTTTGGGTCTTCGCAAATACTGTCTTCCACCAGTCTAGTGCGTCTTCCTACAGTTGTCGAGATGCAAACCTCCTCTTCTATGCACTATTCAATCCTAAGTCTTCAAATATATGCTCAAAACTTCTTAAACAATTTTGTAGTTCTACTTCAGATACCTTTCCTATAAATTCCTTCCCTTCCAAACTTCTATAAACTTTGTTCATCTTCGGGAAGTCCTCTTTCCCTTCTACCGACCTTGGCTAAATAGCCTTTGGTGCAGTTTCCCTCATCAGTTGAACCATAAACTATCTAAACAAGACATTTAAATCCATGCTTGCATCATTTGATGGCTGTGCATCTTCCTTTCCTACTGCCTTTTGAATTCTTTCCCTATTTCCTACATTAGTCTGTGTACTTTCAACCTCTCTTCTCATAATTACTCCTCCTATCGTAGTTCATCCACTTCTCAAATCCATCTTTCTTTTCTTTTAAGAAAGTCTTCATCGGAAACGAAATGATAAGGACTGAACAACATAGAAGGATAGATATATCTTGTAATATACCTATATACAAGTACGTTATATATATTTCTATTGCTAATAATGGAAATTCTCTGAACTAATTTACTTGGTGTCCTTTTGAAATTCCAAAAATGCCCTTGCTTTCCATTTACAATAATACAAACAGTCGGTATGCGAAGCACGGGCCCAAAATAGTATATATAGTAGCGCATCATCTCCCTAAAGTGTTTATTATATTATCATATACGTCCTTTATGAGTACCGCTTTCATCTTTTTCTTGGTTTTGTTTTACTTAAATGTCCTTAGCCTATGCTCCGATACCAACTGTAACGTTCCCTACTTGAGATTCGAAGATGAATGTTGATGATGCAGCAGTTATCATCGAAATTATGTTTTAGCGGTGGAAGTAAGTTCAGTTGTATAGATAAAGTAAACATAGCAGCTAAAATTTTCATTATGTCACAAGTTTTCTTTATCGTTCTTTATATATGACAGAAAAAGTCGGGCCAACATATGATGATGCAGTCCACACTCCTTTGTATAGTGAAAAACAAAAAGTCTTTATTAGCTACCGAACCTCCTACACCATCTTTGACCTGCTACTGCGACCTTATTTCAAACTTACCTTATCCCGTAAACTCAGCCTACTCAAATGAGCACCCGTGAGTTAATAGAAAATAATAATAATAAAAGATGGGTCAGACATACAGTCTGATGTGAATAATACTTACCCCAAAACAATCATATATGAGACCAAACTGCATTGCACAGCTTGGGTTTCTCCCTTACTATTCAAACAACAAGAGTGAAATATTAAACATACTAATGCAGCTGGTTCTTATCCATGTCTACATCTTATGCTTCCTTAAGCAGTCCTCGTTTACCTCTGCACCCTTGGCACAGTCCCACTAAATTTCCAAGTTTGGTTCATTCTTTTATTTTCCAAGTTTGGTTCATTCTTTTATTTCATTACAATACTTTTCTACTGCTCTCCCTATGTAGACCCCACTTGGTTCATAGCAAATGGGATTGGTTCCTGTCGAAACCTTACGTGCTCCGAGTATAAATGTAATGGATATAGATTTCATGTTAGAAACAGAAATCGAGAAGGAGTCGTGGTTGACCCCATTCAAACAGTACTTGCTATACGGGATCTTTCTCGAAAGAAGGAGCGAAAGACGACAAGTCTTTTGTAAGGCTTCAAGATATGTAATGTAGGACGCAATAATGTATCGGAAGGGATTCTCGACCCCCTTACTTCTGTGCATTGCCCACAATGAGCTAAAACGAGTCCTGAAGGAAGTCGATGAAGGAGAATGCAATGACCATATTGGGGGGAAGACATTAGCAAAGAATATCCTCCGCTATGGATATTATTGGCCAACTGTAAATTAGGACGTTGTAGACTACGTAAGGAAATGCGACAAATGGCAGAAGTATGTAAAAATCTCGATAGCGCCGCCAAAGGAACTCACGCCAATGGTTAGTCCCTGCCGTTTGCAATGTGGGAGACCGATATAATCGGTTCCTTACCCATATCTAAAGGTGGTGCGAAATACACAATAGTTGTGGTCGATTATTTTACCAAGTGGGCAGAAGCAGATCCCTTAGCCACGATCATCACCAAGAAGGTCATTGATTTTGTTGTACGAAATATTATATGCCGTTTTGGCCTCCTACGGACTATCATTACAGACTATGGGACTTAATTCGAAAGCGAAGAATACAAAGAATTTTGTCAAAAGCATGGCATCTAAAAAGGTTTGCAGCAGTTGCTCATCCAAAATCCAATGGACAAGTGGAAGCCATGAACAAAATAATCAAGTCCATATTGAAAAAGCGTTTGGAAAAGGCTAGAGGCAAGTGGGTGGAAGAACTACCAACAACACTATGGACTTATAGAACCACACACAAATCCACGACGGGCCACACTCCATTCGCATTGGCATATGGCACGGAAGCTGATATACCCATCAAACTTGAAGTTCAATCACATCGGTAACTCATTACGACCCCAAGATGAATCAGGAACTTTTGCTGGAATCACTGGACTTCATTGATGAAAAACGTGAAGAAGTTGACTTAAGAGCGGCCGTGTATAGACACCGAGTTACTCGATGTTATAAAGAAAAAGTCCGGTCAAGAGTTTTCGACGTTGGCGGCCTTGTTTTGAAATGAGTTTTCCGGTCCCGTCGCATCTGAATCCCACATGGGAAATTCCATACGTCATTGAACGGAGGCTTGGAGAAGGAACTTCCAAGCTAGCGATCATTGATGGCGCGATGCTCCCCCGGGCATGGAATAACAAGCATCTGCGGCATTATTATACTTAGTCTATTCCTTTCATATTTTAGTTGCAATTATTTCTCGTATATTTTTATTTCGTTGATTCTTAATTTTCAGCATGTAATAAGACAATTCAGCTTGCTTCATTAATAAAGGCTTGAAGCCATTTTTTCCATGAATTATTGATGTTTCCGTGTATGATAATTTTATGGCAGAAAACTAGAGTTACATTATTCTATCTGACGTACGAACGCGCAAAAACGACTTGAAATCTCTAAGTCCCCTGAGTGCGGACTGGAGTACTCTGAGTACCCTAAGTGCGGACGAGAGTATAAACGACTTAAAATCTCCAAGTCCCCTGTGTGCGGACTGGAGTACTCTGAGTCCCCTGAGCATGGACTAGATTATAAACGACTTAAAATCTCCAAGTCCCCTAATTGTGGGCTGGAGAACTCTGAGTCCCCTAAGCGCGGACTAGAGTATAAACGACTTATAATCTCCAAGTCCCCTGAGTGCGGACTAGAGTACTCTGAGTCCCTGAGTGCAGACTAGAGTGTAAATGACTTAAAATCTCCAAGGCCCCTTAGTGCGGACTGGAGCACTCTGAGTCCCCTGAGTGCGGACTAGAGTATAAGCGACTTAAAATCTTTAAGTCCCCTAAGTGTGGACTAGAGTACTCTGAGTCCCTTAAGCACGGACTAGAGTGTAAACGACATGAAATCACCAAGTCCCCAAATGACTTGAAATCTCCAAGTCCCCTCTGTGCGGACTGGGGTACTCTGAGTCCCCTGAGTCCGGACTAGAGTATAATGGACTTAAAATCTCCAAGTCCCCTGAGTGCGGATTGGAGTACTCTGAGTCCCGTGAGTGCGGGCTAGAGTATAAACGACTTAAAATCTCCAACTCCCCTGAGTATGGACTGGAGTACTCTGAGTCCCCTAAGCATGGACTAGAGTAAAAACGACTTGAAATCTCCAAGTCCCCTGAGTGCGGACTGGGGTACTCTGAGTCCCCTGAGCGCGGACTAGAGTATAAATGACTTGAAATCTCCAAGCCCCTTGAGTACGGACTGGAGTACTCTGAGCCCCCTGAGTATAGGCTAGAGTATAAATGGCTTGTAATCTCCAAGTCCCTTGAGTGCGGACTGGAGTACTCTGAGTCCCATGAGTGCGGACTAGAATATAAACAGCTTGAAATCTCCAAGTCCCCTGAGTGCGGACTAGAGTACTCTGAGTCCCCTAAGTGCGGACTAGAGTATAAACGACTTGAAATCTCCAAGTCCCCTGAGTGCGGACTGGAGTACCCTGAGTCCCTTGAGTACAGACTAGAATATAAACGGCTTAAAAGTCTCTAAGTCCCCAGAGTGAAGACTAGAGTATAACTGACAGGATGTCATCAAGTCCTCAGCGTACAGACTGAAAAATATTCTAAGTATCCAACGCGTGGAATAAAGGATGTACAATTCCAAAGAATTTTCGAGTTATATGAAGATGAATTGGGGGTTTATATAAATCATAATAGCTCGGGTTTCGACCATGATAATACAGAAAGCTTAACAGTAAAAGTCGTTTGTTTATTTATTCATCCAAAATGAGGTTCTACCACAACTCCTCCAAAACTCGAAGCCAAAAGTCTATTTACATTGACTATGGAAATAAATAAAAATAATTACATAATCTAATCTAGCTCTCGTCGAACGAGTGTAACAGCTACTTTTTTAATTTCTTGGGTTTCTTCTCCTCCTTTGTTTTCTCAAATGATTCTTCCCCCACGCGTTTTTGTTTGGACATTTTGCTTGATGGGGAGGTAACAACCGAGGAAGAACGAGGGACCTCTAGTAGCCTGGACCCACCAGGGAGGATGACCTTCAAAGGCTTGTTCAAAGGATCATCTAGATCAATGACTCAGGGATCGACTTTGATTTCAGCTGTCTTTTTCTTTTCCTCCGCGAGTTTCTCCTTCATGCTCATTTTTGAAGTGTGTCTGGAGGCGCTTGTGATCTCAATTTCATAACTTTCTTCGACGGGAGACGAAGTCTCAAACTTATCCTCATCAAGCGCCTCAATCACTTGAGCATCTTGACCGGGAGTCTCTCCCGCGTGAGTAGCCTCGTTCATTTTCCCTTTCTCCTCCTTGACATCAATACTCCTTAGAGTTGGTTTAGGATCAGACAGCCTGCTCAAAATCATAAGAGACAAACGTTAGAATACAATAACCTCTCGTCGAAAATGACAGCTCCTTTAATTTTAAGAAGAAGAGTTATATACCGGCTTCTTGCTGGCTCTCAACCGTCCGATGAGTCTCTCCCTCTAGAATGCGAGATAGAACATGAATGCCGAGGAAAGGGTCTTCCGGGCGTGTTGCTCGAATAGATCAAGTACTGGCCGATCAGCCGATTGAGTAGGAGGAGCTGGAGACTTGGTTCCAGACGGACTGACAATGATACTTTTTCCTTTTGATGAGGAAGAACCTTTGCAGTAAAGGGCCTTTGCTACAGACAAGTTGGAAGGATTGTTCCCCCTAATAAATTCTTTCATCAAAGCCTCCTCGTCAACCTCTTCCATGCCCAGCTCGACCGTCCTGATCTTTATCAAAGTCTCCAATGCCTCAGCTAGAGAATCGAGGTTGCCCTCGCCAAGAAAAGTTAAGTCTCGATGCATGAGGACACGGGCGTTGTATTCTGCTATAACTGGGTCGAACATGCACTTGATCTCCTCCCTGCCAACCTCTGTAGCTGCCTCGAGGCAAGAGTCAATCTCTATGGATGCTATTCTTTTGCCCTTTTCACGGGCTTCATCCTTCAGCATCCCAACCTTAGAGAGCTCGTCGTCGAGCTTTGCCTTCAGGAGTCCTGTAGCAACAATCTCATCGCAATATCGCTATGACTCTTCCTAGGCAGCTGTTTTTTCCTCTCCCTCTTTGCGGAGTTGATCTTCCAACTCTTTGACTCGGAGGACAAATGCATCCCTTTCCTTATGAATAGAATCCTTCTCTAAAGCCAGGGCCCCGTAGAATTGGACCGCTTCGTCAATTTCTTTCTTATGTGTAGTTTCCAGACAATTGACAACCTTCGTAGTATCTTTAGCACTTTGTTGGGAGGCTTCGAGCCGAGACTTGTACGAAGAGAGCTCTTCATCTTGAGATTTGATAACATCTTTATCGTGATTGGCTTCAAGCATCAGGCAATCAATTTCGTGTTGACGCTCAACGGAGACATCCGAGACTTTTTGAGCTAAATGGACAAACGCGTCATGTTGAACATAAACGTCGTTGTTACAAGCAATAGCGCTTTGTTTGACGTGTCTCAGAATGTGATGGATCGTCGGGAGAAACTTCAGACCATCGAAGCATATTTTAGGGAACTTAGCCTTAAGCTCGGCTAGCCTCTCCGATATCGTCGGATCTATTGCAGAAACAGGAGGAGATGGTTTCGAGAGTTTAGTTGTAACGACCCGCCATCCATCTCCGTAGTATGACGCATCATTAACAAGAAAGAAAGGGATAGGAAAGAGAAAGAAAGAGAAGAAAGAAGAAACAACACATCAGAATCTAAACAGAGGAACGAATAAATTATATTAATAACATATACATAGTATCATATACAACATCTATCAGAGTTATATAGATAATACAACACATACTAGATAGTTATAAACACCTGTCTAGTTATTAAAACTCAAATACAACATAGAGAAATCACAGAGATACCAACACAGAGGAACGCTAAACATATCTACAACGCCGAGCCTCATGCTCCACTGCTCCTCCATAATTCGTCAAAGCTAACCTGAATCCCTTGGCTACTCGTAAAAAATTGAGTACCCAAGAGTTTAAGAAAACAGAAGATAAACTCCGGGTTAGACATGGGTCTGGTGTGAGTAACAGGTTAAAGTTGCTTAACTTTAAAAATCCTTTGAAAATAAAGGTATCACGTAAGACTTCCCACACATAAACATGGAAAAGTTTTTACCTTACGCTAACCAAAACATTTGATAGAAAATCCAATGATATTATAATAGGTCTAGGGTTTTCAAGTAAATATGAAATAGTCGAAATTGTTACATCCATTAAATTCCAGCTACTAGTCACCAAAGTGGGTAATACAATCAAAACCGTTGGCACTTATTGGATTTTGGATTCCATACAATGGCAGGGCTACCGGGGTACCGTCCATCACAGTATGTAGCCTAGATCACCGTACCGAGGATCACTCCTAGTCCCCTGCAACACAAGGCCGAAACCATTCCTTACTGAACAGTTCCGAACAAGACAACTCCGCAGTTGGTGCGCATATCCAACTACCACACAGCCGAAATAAAAGGGACCTATAGACAGGGGAAAATCTCGTCCTACTTAGGCACGGCCCACTTAGCCTTGCTGCACCTCCCCTGTTTTAGCCATTCCCGGTTGATGAGGCTTGAGGCTATGATTACCTTTATAGGACACATTTATCTTAGAATGCTCATCGTACACCTGACGATGTTCTGAAAGCATTCAATCCATACAAGTTCGTTCCGGGTTCGAACGAAACCGAAGGCATTATCTTGTTACACTCATTTTGGAATCACCCTCAGAGTTAACGACGATAACCCTTGCACTCTGAATCTTCATCTCGAATCTGAAAGTACCACCCCGTGAAATTCATCTCGGAATCACCCTCAGAGTTATACTGACGAATAGTTCTTACACCTCGAGTCTTCACTCTTCACTTAAGATTCACGACCTATCGTTAATTTGGATCGATGTGGTTTTCGGATATCCAAATATGGAAACCCGATCTCGGTCTCATCGAGATCCAAACGTATCTTTTAAGGCCAAGTTTTTTTAGAGTTTAAAACAATTCAATACAATTATCTATATACATACAGATAGATAATTCACAGATTCACAATAGATAATCATCACCACATATAATCCATATTATCATTATCAGAAGATAATCCAATTCATCATCACAATGCAACCAATGCATCCATACAACATTACTAATCTCATAGTTGAGATTTCAAACCATTCAAGGCAAACAGTATCATCCATTCATATATAAGCAATGATCTATAATCACACCATCTATAATTAATTTAAAATAAATTAAATTAATTACATCATCTCTAGTTAATTTAAAGTGAATTAAATTAATTACTGACATCAATATAAATCTTGCTTACATATCCATTAATTAATTACAAATTAATTATTTATCCTTTAATTAATCACCTTAATTAATCACCCTTGATTAATTATTCTTTAATTACATTCTGGTAATTATCCTTTAATTAATTGCAAAAATTAAATACTCAAAACCAAATACAGTATTTGACCTTTAATTACTTCATTAATTTATTAAATATAAATTAATTACATTAATCCTTAATTATTTACATTAATTAATTACCCTTAATCATTTATCATTGATTAATTAATCTTAATTACATCATTAATTATATTAATTAATGATCCTTAATTATATTTAATTAATTATCTTATTTAAATTAATTACATTGAGTAATTAAGCTCAATTTAAACCATAATTATTAATCACCTTTGATTAATAACATTCTGTAATTAACTACCCTTAATTACTTATTAAATTAATTACTCCTCAATTAATTTTTTTAATTAATCCCTTGATTAATTATAAAAGTAATTTAATCCAAATTACTTCCACAATTAAACTATCTTCCACAAATTACATCCAGTAATTATCTTTAATTACTTCACTGAGTACTTAAATTTCATTAATTACATTTCATTAATTACATTTCATTAATTACATTAAGTAATTATTTACCAAAGCATCTAGTGTTTAACTTAATTAAACATAATTAATTAACTTAAACAAATTACATTTAAACTTAATTAATTACATTTAAACTTAATTAATTACATTAAGTAATTAATTTCTTAATTACTTTCATCAAGTAATTAATCTTAAAATAATTCACAAATGATTATCGTTAATTGATTAATCTGATTAATTATTAAAAATTAATCATATTAATTAATTGTTAAATATCCTTAGTTAATGACCTATTCTTTAATTGCTTTTCTTAATTTACTTCTTAATTAATCCCTAATTATAAATTAATCTAAATTATTAATTTAGAAATTAAATAAATAAGTCATTCCTTAATTATTTAATCATTTTCATACTTTAATTGATCTCTAATATAATCCATTTCTTTATTAATGACCTCATTAATATTGAAGTGTACTTAGAACATTACATTTAAAATTTAAATTCAAATTCCATTTTGAATTTAAGATTCAAAATGATTATTTATTTAAACATTAACCAAATTTAAATTCCATTTATAATCCTTTAAATAAATGTAAATAACATTTATTACTTATATACGAAACTTATATAAGAAAAGCCTTTAAACTAATTTACTTCATTTTATTTAAAAATTAAGCTTTTTAAATACATTACTAGTTAACTTGCAAATTCAAGTTAACAAATCATTTAACTTCCGTTTATAAACCTTTTATAAAGAACTTCATTCAAAAATCAAGTTTAAATATTTGTTTGAAAACAAATTTACTTTTAACAAGCTATTTTAATTTAAACTTGTTTTGAAAACATTCAAAATTTAAAAACTTATTCAAATACTCAAATCTGAATTCAAGAAACTTGAATCCACCATTTATTTTAAAACATTTGATTTTAAACTTGATTTAAACTTTGTTTTAAACCTTGATTTAAAATCCTTTATTAAAAATCCATATTTCATTTTAAAACCTTAAAATTCAAAAGCTATTTGAAAACTGAACTTAGCCCTTTGAATTTAAAACAATGTTTAAATTATGATTCAGATTTAAAATAAAATTCAAATTCTAGAAAACTGTCAGGTTTCGTTTTTTTAAAACCTGAAAACCCATTTTAAATATTTAAAACTTTTATTTCATTTCAAATTAAAATTCAAATATAAATTTGAATCCACACTTCAAACTGGATTTAAACTTTGTTTAAATCTTAGTATTCAAATTTGAATTTCATTTAAGTTTGTTTTAAAAAAAACAATCACTATCAGGTTTTACAAAAACCTGAAACAAACAACTGACTCGAGCTAACCCTTCAACTACTTTGAGTCCACCAACAAAATACTTCGAGCAACCCATCAACTTTCTTCGAGTCAATCTCCATTAACTCGAATACAAGACAGCACCATGCTACCTCACTACGACACAGTGCTCTATGCACTTGCACCAGCACGACAGCTAACTCCGAACATCAACATTGATCCACCCAGGTCGGCGATCACCCTCCTAGCCAAAACCAAACACCAGATTAATGACATCATCACAAAATCAAATTTGAGCAATTAACTCAAACCTGGAACAACAGACATCACCAATTCCCAAAACCTGTCAACACTTCATCCAAGTAACTCCGATCACTAGAGAGCCTCCACCACCGGCCACAGCGTCGACTACCTTCCCTCTAGCGATTCCCAAAAACCCGAGACACTCGATGCTCCAGAGAAATCAAACCGAGCCAAAATCTATCACATAGACAAACCAGGTTTAGAAACTAAAATCCTAACACCACTGCCACCACCGCCACTGACCAACCACCGGTCATTTTTCCTAGCCTCTCCAGTCACCCATCTACCATCAGAAAGAAACTCAACCTCCCCAATCATTGGAATCACCAGTGATTCCCAAAAACCTAAAAATAGTGCAATTCTAAACTGCACCCCCAATTCTAGATTAAAAATTGTGATTTATGTGTTAAAAATCATGATTTGGTTTATGTATTTATTTTATAATACTGAATCTATAGATTTCACAGGTTGAAATTTTCATATTATTCAACATTCTCTGATAATCTTGGTTTAACAGAGATACCAGATTTTAATTTAACTATATTAAGTTTTTAAACCTTAATCTATACTAATTCAAACATCATTGGTTTGTAAATCAAGTCCTAACAAACGCTAGATCAGGTGTAAGGATTTAAATGGAATTTTGAACCTGGAAAAAATATAAACAGAATTGATCTATATATTAGGCAATCATGCATACTATAGGTAATCATACTAGATTTCACATATACACTCATGCAGTACTTATTCATTACAGACATACTAGTATTGTAACCAGATTTATTTAAGTTTAAAAGTTACTCACTAGATAAAATTATGAGCAGAGCCTTCCAGATTTTATTTGAAAAGTCTTAAAACCTTTAAACTTTTTAAAACTGGAAAAATTGCTTTGCTTTAGGAACTAAGTTGCTTCATAGATTTTAAAACTGCAGCTGATTGAGTTGAAGAAGAATGCAGATGCTTTGAAACTCCAGATTCTAAATGATGCAGGCCTTGATTGAATATGTAGGTTTTAGAACAGATTTGTTTGCATGCTACAGATGAGTTACAAGAGTTTATTTGAAAAGATTATAGGAATTTAATTTCATGAATTTGGTTTTATTGGAGGTGTTTTCAGATTTTAGTTTTGAGGTAATTTGTTTTTATGAAGTATTGATTCATACTTGCCTTTGAAAAATGAAAATAGAAAAAAAAAGATAAGAAACATATGTATTTAAAAGGTTGAAATTTGATTTATTAAAATAAAAGAAAAATAAAATAAAAGACATTTGTCTCAAATTTTAACATTTGTAATGAAGGTATGTTAATTAGTTAACACATGTCTTTTAATTTGTAAAATGTTTACATTTGTCTTTTAAAGTTAATTAGTTATAATTAAATGTTAATTAGTTATTTAGTTATAATTAAATGTTAATTAGTTATTCAGTTAATAGATTAATATAAGATAAATGTAAACTTATGTTTAATTAATTAGTTATTATGTATTTATTTACATATAAATAATTTTGGAATGAATAAATCCAATTATATTTATGAAATAAAGGTTTATACAAATATTTCAAAATCCAAAACAAATTAAAAATATTTACACTTTAAATTTTCAAAGCTTTAAATTCAAATCGAAATCAAATTCTTAAATTCAATTTTGAAATCAAGTTATATATACATATATAACTACACAATTCAATTTTGAAAAACAGCTACTTTTATTAAAAATCTATTTGTCAAAAAATTTATATTATTATATTTTGAAAATAACAAATTTGATAACTTTAAATAATTTATAAAAGAAATTGTTTCTTTATTAATAAATTATTTATTTTATCCAACTATATTTAAAAAGAAAATCAAAATAACCTTATTGTTCATTTTATTTAAATTTAAACTTAAGTTAAAACATATTTTAAACCATTTAAACTTTTACCTTATGTATTTAAATCATATAGTTATTTATTATACACTTTAAAAAAAACTTAATATCAAATAAATTAATTTAAACAAATTAAATTTTTATCTTAACAATTTAAACCATATATTATTTATTCAATAGCTTTTAAAAGTTTAATTTTAAACAAATTCATAATTCATAATTTTACCAAAGATATAAATATTTATAAAATAAGATTTATTTATTTAATTTAAAACAAGGTATCTATTTACAA
Source organism: Allium cepa (assembly GCA_030765085.1). Classification (NCBI taxonomy): domain Eukaryota; kingdom Viridiplantae; phylum Streptophyta; class Magnoliopsida; order Asparagales; family Amaryllidaceae; genus Allium; species Allium cepa. The sequence goes on along the minus strand of CM060929.1, from coordinate 988,010,102 downwards.
TATGTGCATATTCTATATACATTATAAACAGAAAACAATTATTAGCTTTTAAAAGATAAAATCTATCAATTAAATATTTATTTAATTGAACTATTAAATTAATTCCAATCTTATTATCAAAGATTATCAAATCGATTTAATTTTTAATTCAGATTATTAAATTGATATTGCTTAAAATTGCGGGACATCACATTCCTCCCTTCTTAAAAGAATTTCGTCCCCGAAATTTAAAACAAAGTTAATTTAATAATCTTATTAAAGATTTAATTTTAAAACACAAGCATATATCAAACATATGCTAACAACCATAGCAATCAATTCATACAATCAAAATAAATCTAACTATCCAGAAAATTCTGGATAGAACTTCCTCGAGTTTCCCCGTATAAATATTGGGATACTCGCTCTATAGAATCCAAACAATCAATACTACTAAGCTATAGAGCTCCTATTCATCTATATCTACAAAACTAGACAACATATCGGACTATAGACGAGTCTGATTCAACAACCAAACCTCTTGAACTGCTGGTTCCACAATTTAAAAATAGATCATACACGTACTCCCTCAGAGATACGTGAAACACATCGAATCCCTGTTATCCAATCTGGCAATTCAACTTTGAAAATCAAACACTTATCCAACCAAAACACAGAAGAGATCTATATATTAGGCAATCATGCATACTATAAGTAATCATACCGGATTTCGCTTATATATTCAGGCGGTACTTATTCATTACAGACGTACTAGTATTGCAACCAGATTTATTTAAGTTTAAAAGTTACTCACTAGATAAAAATATGAGCAGAGCCTTCCAGATTTTATTTTGAAAAGTCTTGAAACCTTTAAACTTTTAAAAACTGGAAAAATTGCTTTGCTTTTAGGAAATAAGTTGCTTCTTAGATTTTAAAACTGCAGCTGATTGAGTTGAAGAAGAATGCAGATGCTTTGAAACTCCAGATTCTAAATGATGCAGGCCTTGATTGAATATGCGGGTTTTAGAATAGATTTGTTTGAATGCTACAGATGAGTTACAGGAGTTGATTTGAAAAGATTATAGGAATTTGGTTTCATGAATTTGGTTTTAGTGGAGGTGTTTTCAGATTTTAGTTTTGAGGTAATTTGTTTTTATGAAGTAGTGATTCATACTTTTCTTTAAAAAATGAAAATAGAAAAAAAAGATAAGAAACATATGTATTTATAAGGGTGAAATTTGATTTATTAAAATAAAAGAAAAATAAAATAATAGACACTTGTCTCAAATTTTAACATTTGTCATGAAGGTATGTTAATTAGTTAACACATGTCTTTTAATTTGTAAAATGTTTACATTTGTCTTTTAAAGTTAATTAGTTATAATTAAATGTTAATTAGTTATTTAGTTATAATTAAATGTTAATTAGTTATTTAGTTAATAGATTAATATAAGATAAATGTAAACTTATGTTTAATTAATTAGTTATTATGTATTTATTTACATGTTGATAATTTTGGGATGAATAAATCCAATTATATTTATAAAATAAAGGTTTATACAAATATTTTAAAATCCAAAACAAATTAAAAATATTTATACTTTAAATTTTCAAAGCTTTAAATTCAAATCCACATTAAATTCTAAAATTCAATTTTGAAATCAAGTTATATATATACATATATAACTACACAATTAAATTTTGAAAAACAACTACTTTTATTAAAAATATATTTGTTAAAAATAATATATTATTATATTTTGAAAATAACAAATTTGATAACTTTAAATAATGTATAAAAAGAAATTATTTCTTTATTAATAAATTATTTATTTTATCCAACTATATTTAAAAAGAAAATCAAAATAAACCTTATTGTTAATTTTATTTAAATTTAAACTTAAGTTAAAACATATTTTAAACCATTTAAACTTTTGCCTTATGTATTTAAAATCATATAGTTATTTATTATACACTTTAAAAAAAAACTTAATATCAAATAAATTAACTTAAACAAATTAAATTTTTATCTTAACAATTTAGTCCATATATTATTTATTCAATAGCTTTTAAAAGTTTAACTTTAAATAAAATCATAATTCCTAATTTTACCAAAGATATAAATATTTAGAAAACAAGATTTATTTATTTAATTTAAAACAAGGTTTATCTATTTACAAAATATACATATTATATATACATTATAAATAGAAAACAATTATTAGCTTTTAAAAGATAAAATCTATCAATTAAATATTTATTTAATTGAATTATTAAATCAATTCCAATCTTATTATCAAAGATTATCAAATCAATTTAATTTTTAATTCAGATTATTAAATTGATATTGCTTAAAATTCCGGGACATCACATTAGTTTTCTTGTAGGTTTCTTGGGATTGCCGTGTGTTGGATGAACCAGAGTATTGATCACGGTGGGAATCAGATTGGGACCCCTTGTGGCCATATTTCTTCCTGCCCTGCTACGAGTGAGAAGGAGGATTATAATGGTATAAAGGCTGATGATAAGTTTTCTTTCGAGATGATGAATACCGAGAGTGATAATCCCTGTTCGCCGTCATTATCTCTACCCCGACGTCTTTCGGAGCCCGAATCCCATCTAGAATGGTGAAAGATGGATGATTCGTGAAGACGATCGAGTCCGTGTGTACGTCCCATATCACCTGCATAGAATTTACATAACAACAAGTCAACAAAGAGTAGAGCGATGGCAGAAATTTAAGTGCAAGTTGAAGTGCACGTGTCTGTGTTTGTCCTAGTGTTTCCCCCGACGGACCAGTTTCTTTATCTCTACTTATGGGAGTTTTTTCTCCCTGAACATGGGCTTGAGCGCCTGCATCGCCTCTTGCGGGCGAACGAAGTTTAAGCCTTTCCGGATCATTAAAGCCATCGTTAAGCAAATAGTCGGTAATAGTAAGGTCCAACAGGCCTTTCAATGAACTCTCTAAGCGTTGAGGAGAAGGCTCTCTCTCCACCGGGGTGATTGTGACTTTAAATGTTCCATCCGTCGTCTTCTTCCTTAGTTTATAAGTCAATTTTTTCTTTCCCTTCGCCGAGGGAGGCGTTACTTCGATGTCATGCACCTCGACTATCGAATCCCGAGTGGGGATAACATTCTCGCCATGTACTTTGAGAGTTTCAGCTTATTTAATCTCCCCCTCCTCAGGTGTGTCAGGAGCATCACGTGCTGAAGGCCTTGCTTGCTTTTTTCCTTTGCCCAAAGCAGACCCGGTTATGGTGACACCTAGAGGAAGGCTTATCCTGGGCGAATTTTCTCCATGCGTCGATTGGAATTTGACAATTGTTGTGTGGTTCGAGAAATACAAAAGATGGGATGTCCGATCGTCTCTTGAAACGATAAATTTAACGGATATCGACAGGAGTCGGGAGCCTGAATAGGATGCTCATAAAGAGAATGCACGTCCCGTATACAAATGCATGACTGTTTGGGTGTAATTGTGATGGAGCGATTTCAATATACTGTAGTAGGTTGCGAAGAAAGAAGTCGAATGGCGGCACACTACCAACCCAACACATAAATCTGTTGCAGGCCGTGTATCCGACTGGAGGCAGGTGAGGAAGATCTTGCCTTGATGGAACCAACACGTCATCAAAAGGAATCCCATGTATGGAGCATATGCAACGGAGTGTGCTTTCGTTAATTCTTGAGGCCTAAGAATCGATCGGATCATCTAAAAAGACCGTTGCATCCAAGGCATCGGGCGCCAAGTCAAAGGATGCGATTGCGGGACTCGGAATGTCTTGTACAGGAGTAGTTGACGGATTTGAAATTCCAACTACTTCTTATTGAGAGGATGGCCCGGGTCTGTCCGAGATAGTGGCAGAACTAGATTTTCGAGACATCTCTAATAAGTGTAGAATCCGATGAAACACCTGTTTAAACTATACTTAAAAAACGATCGATATTAGACATAACAACAAAATACTCCCCCCGTGTGGTGTGTGAACTAGTGCAGTCATTCAAATATAAGTGCCAAGAAATTAAAAGTTACAGAGTTGATGAAATAAAGTTAGGCTTTGAACTATCATCTTTGAAGACCGTCATCACTGACCGTCTGCGAGAGCTTGTCGTAAGATGGTATGTTTTGAACTCGACACTGTACGTTGAAGGTTATTATCCATTTTAGTCAAGTTAAATTCAGGTTTGTAGTTGTCAAAACAAAGAAGTTATCAGTCTGGATTGTCCGATATGCTTAATTGCTTTAGTCCTCGTACTTCTTCACTGTCATATGTTTGGGCATAAAAAATAGGTTGAGTCAACTATGCATTATGTTCGACTAGTGTTGTTGTTGTACACCACTCTCCTACCATCCATCACGACCATTCGGCATGCGGCAATACATGCCGAACCGCAATCATGATGGACCGCAGACATGCCGAGCTGCATCGCTCGGCATTTTTCCCTCAAAGCCAACTTCCTTCCTACACATCCTCTCAACCGCTCGGCACAGACGAGTCATCCAGCAAGTCATGTCGAGCCGCCTCGTTCGGCACTCTACCTATCTCCCACTTTTCTCCTGCGCTCCCTCTAACACCGTTCGGCATAGGGGATCATGCCGAGTCATAGCTATATCAAACCACATTGCTTGGCACGCTAAACCCAACCTCTACTCTTACACTCACTCACATCGTTTGGCATGCGGAATTCATGCCAAACCACTGCCATACATCCTCCTCCAATTCATTTCTTTGGACAAACTAGATATCCTCTAAGGTGACTAGTCGACCACCACTTCGACTCGCACGCCACCTACGACCGGACATCTCAACCCTCACAGATTCCTACTTGGTCAACACCTTCTTCCATATTCCTCTCCATTTAATCTTAAGGCTTTTTTAAACCTCGAATCCACCTTCCTTATCTACGAGACTTCTGTTACTTATGGGTTAAAGGAAGGCCATAAATTCAAGTCTTGTCGAAAATCTATAATTGGAGAAAGTCAGGTATGTGAGGGTTTTGTACCTAGGAGAAGGAGTTGGAATCAAGTGAGATGCTCGAGTTGAAAGTGGAAACCTATTCAGGCTTGCTGCTGAAGGCAGTCGACAAGTAACTAATAAGACTCGGGGACTAAAGGAGATGTTGAGGTGTTAACAAGGGTATTGGAAAAGTTGAGCTCATGAGCGTGTTAGAGCGGAGGTAAAAAGTAAAAGGAGGAAAGAAGAGAAGTATTGAGTCATATAGGATGAGGGAAGACGAATGGATAGTGACTGGTAGAACCAGTCGAGGCACCTCCCTCGTTCGACATCAATTCATTCGGCATCCATATGTCGTTTCGCATTCTATGCCGTTCGGCCTCCATATGTCGTTCGGAATTCAATGCCGTTTGGCATACATAGGTTGTTCAGCATTTATTGCCTCATTCGGCATTCAAGAGATCACTATAGAGAGGATAGAATAAGGGCTTAAAGAAAAACACGGAGTACTCATGTATCAAAGTGCATCATGTTCGTCCACATGATACACTTTGGGGGGCAAGTGTTACACGGTTGCTTGACCATGTAACAAGAGGCCCGACACAGGCAGTGTTTGGCACACATACCGTCGCTTGGCATAGAGCATCGTTCGGCATAAATGCGCTGATCGGTGCAAGGCCTCATTCGGCATAGAAGGGTCGCTCAACACAGCAACTCGCTTGGCATTGAGGGGTCGTTCGACATCTCGCCTAGCTCGGCATTGAAGGGTCGTTCAGCATCTCACCTTGCTCGGCATTGGAGGGTCGTCCAGCATCTCGCCTCACTCGGCATTGGAGGGTCGTTCGGCATCTCACCTCGCCCGTCATAGAAAGGTCGTTCGACATTCACCTCGTTCGACATACGAGTGTCGCTCGACACTGAGGCCTTGCTCGGCATTCTCTGATTCGGCCAACCTCGTTCGGCAATTGCCGTTAGGCATCTATGGCTTGGTGCGTAGAAGTCAACATGGGCTGAGGTACTTTGTTCCTAGGCCCACGAGGAAGTCCGACCTATCTTCGTCTATAAATAGAAGGGCAGGGGCACAGTGAAAGGGACCTTTTTTCAAGAACACTGGAGAGACTCTACTGCATTCAAGACTTATTCTACTTTACTTAGCACTTGTATTCAAGTCTTTATAGTGCAGATTGTATCTATATTCAATCATTTGTGAAAGCAATAAAGATCAAGATTCAAAGTGGACGTAGGCAGTTAAGCTGAACGGCTATAAATCCGGTGTTCTCGTTTTTGCATTTAATTGATCATACAATTCTCTGTTTTAATTTACTTTATTCATTACTCTCTCTACACAATCTTTCTCAAGGGTGTTAGTGACTAATTCTTATGCTAACATTCATAAATATTTTATAAAGACATAACTTTATGTATAAAACATTTCATAAAACTTACACTTAGTTATTACTCATATAATACTCTACGACATCCGTAAAGTATATACAAAATATCAAATTAACTCTACTATCTAAAATTCAGACGAAGGCCTAAAATAAATCTGTATCTTATAAATGAGTCAACATTTTCAACTTCTTTAACCATCGGTTAGGCAAGTAATTAGGAAGAGCGGGACATTGGTACCCAACGCGGGTCTAGAGTCTACTTTCCTTAGTCACCCCAAAGGTATAGATGTTTATTAGCACTGCAAGAAAACTACCCTATTGCAACTAGTTATTTAAAATTGGCGCCACATGTAGTGGCAACGAATGATTTTTAACAATTGTTATTTCTGACAGTTGTAATAAAATGATCTTTAGCACTGACATTTCCCGATGGTTTAATAAACGTATTTTTAACAGCAGCGTTCTCCTGCCCGTTGCAATAAACGTATTTTTAACTATTGCGCTTTCCTTTCAGTTGCAATAAACGTATTTTGTAACGACGGGGCAATTTTCGACCCGCGAAAATCGACATTAATACGTCCACTGTATAGAGTGTCGAGCAATCGAGTGTCGAAAATACCATGTTGTTTGGGTTTAAGAAAAAAAATAGAATAAGAAACGGAAATAACAACACAAAATATCACAATTGCGGTGGAACAAAATATAATATACAATAACAGCATTTTTTTACAAAGAAAAGCTGTAACTTCTAATATACATACAAGTTATCAGAGTACAATCATCAATAAATAAATCTGGATAGTTATAATAACTTATCCTTAAATGCTGAAAATACAGCCCACAACACACAGCGGAATATAGTCAAATACGTACAATACGTCTTTGTCATCTAGCTCGTCTCCTGAACTCCAATAGCACGCTAACCTGAAATTCTGCAATACTCGGTCTGACCCAAGCATTACAATAAAGTAACATCCGAGTCAGGCTGAAAACCAGCCAACACACTTAAATTTGAAATACTTAAGTCATAAAAATCCTTTGAAACTAAGGTAACTCATACAAACAAGACGAGTTCTCATCTTATTTTAACCAACGCACTTTTACAGAAGTACATCAATATTATAGTAGTATAAGCATAATACTTATTTGAAATAGTAAAGTTTGTTAAATTAATACAATTCCAGTATACATGGCTCTTTATCCCAAAACCGTTGAGATTTGCAGTGATTACTAAATCGAAGTGTTTCCGGATAACACTGGTATCCGATTCCAGTCTCCTCGAATCAAAGCAATAAATTTAAAAGGTTAAATTTTTTAAAGAAACAATTTATACTTAGAGTGAAAATATTCACATATGGAAATTTATTACAGACGTTTATTTCAATAAAATTTATCATCATGTTAATCTAACTATTTTAACCTGTCTGACCATTTGATGGCACGAACAAGAATAATTTGGAATAAATATCCAATAGAAATAGGCCAAGATATTGATTGTTGCTAATTTAACGACTAATAACAAATATCAAAACAATTCACACATTAGGATTTTATTAACTTTACTTAACCGGATCCATTTTATCCAAATTAATTACAAATAAAGAATTATGAACAATTTATTAATAGCTAGTAAAATTAAACAACCAAATGTATGCTAATTTTATGAATTAACATAAGATTTAAAAAATTAAGAATTTAATTAATTACTCACTTTAATTATTATAAATAATTTAATTTTTATATTACCAAAATAAATTAAGCTTAAACATTTAGAAGTAAAATTATAATGCAAAGGACTTCGTGTTGATTTGGCAATAGAATTAGAGTTAAAAGAAAAGAAATATAAGTTCCAATTTTTTTCTTTTTTTTTCCTTTTCTGTTTCCTTCATTTTTTCCTTTATTTTCCTTTTCTCTTTTTTTATTTCCTCGACTCAGCCACATTCCGGCCCAACACTTCTCCTCCTCCTTTCTTTCTTTCCAGCTTCCTTTCTCTTCCTTTTCACGCGTGCAAACACTGTGTCGTGCACCTACACACGTCGTCGAACAATCCAGCCTCGTCGTCGACCATCTACGCAAGTCACCTTCGACCATCACCATGCATTCCACTAATGGAACCACGATGAAACCTCCTCGTTCTAAATTTCAAACCCAAACCCAAACTAGGAGCGTCACCGTACCCAACCAAAACCCATTTCCACGATCACCTGTACCTCCATCCATCACCAGATCCTACCCCAAGCTCCACCACGACCTCCTCTTCTCTTTTCCCCAGGTGTGCACGTCTCTCTCCTCCTCCATTCTTTGCCATTGCCGCACGAACGAAGCCCAAGACAACACACTCAAAACCCTATAATCAACTTGACCAGACAAACCACCCTAAAGAAAAATCATACGCCATTTTTCGTGAGTGCACCATCCTCCGAGCCTCCCCAACGCCAAGCCTCAAGTTATGAAAATGTGTGGGTCACCGAAATTTAGCCAAAAACCCATTTTCGGTCATCTGTTTCTTTCTCACTTAATACGCAATTAGAAATCTTCAAACCACCACCAAAAATCACAATTTTCAATTGTAAACACATTCATATGATCAATCGATTTGATTATGATCTTCAAATTTTGGTCAATTTAAAATTGTTTACTGTAATATAAGCTTTTCTTCATCCATGCTTGATTATACTTGATGAAACAAATTTTAGAATAAATTGCATTAAAAAACACAGCTTTATTCTTGTAATCATAGCCTAAAATTTAGTGAGTAGTGAGATCAATATTTTTTAAGCTGAATGGTGTTAAATTTTTGAAAGAAGCAGAGGGATATATAGGCTTCTTCTTTCTTTTTCTTTTTTAGGTGATCAACAATGTCTGACACGCATATATGATGCATAAACACTTATTTAGAATACTTGAAAGGATTAAAGAACTCAAGCGTATAGGTATATACAGATTTACAGTAGGCTAACGTTTAAGTTTACTCACAGTTCTTTGAGAGATGAGACACTGCCGCTACTCATTTTCAATTTCCTACATCAAACCTTTGTTTGTCTTTGATCTCTGTACTTTAATGGCAGCATTCTTCTTCTTATTATATCTTTTCTTTTTTAGCATGTTAGACATGAAGGTAGCTAGGTATGTGTATACATATGGATGAGAGGGAAATAGGCTGAAGCTTATTGCACATGCACATTACTGTTTTTTTGTTATTCGACTTTTATTTTCTAATTTATTTTGAAAATAAATTGATTTGATTTTGATTAATTTTTGACTTGATTTAAATATAAGATTGATTTTTTTTCATGTTGATTTGCCATTTATGTGCTTGAAATGAAAACTTGTATGCTTGAATTAAATGCTTGTCATGATGATGTCTCCTTGCATACATACATGTATACATCATATATATATATATTGATTTGTACTTATTTACATATACACTATTTTATATTAACATATATTTTTCCTATTTACTAATTTATTTAACATATGTACATATAAACTCCAGATCAGTCGTGGGACTGGTATGAGTAACAAATATAGTTTATCATTAAAAACAAACAAAGAAATATTTTAAAACAGATCGCAATGCTTTTAGAAAATGTAACCACCATAAGGCCTCCCGCCACACACACCATGCAAATGCAGAATTGGAGGAGATTTCTCCTTATGATAGTCAAACATGCTTGATATGCCAATTTCTTTGATATTATTACTATAAGTGCAAAGTGTGAAAAACCGTTTCGAAAGCATAATATAAATCCTAGCCAGCATAGGCATTTTGTGACGCCCCACCCCTATACCCATGCTAGCCAAGGACACTACGGTGTAATGCCGTCAACTAGCACGGAGAATAAGGCTGTTGAGGAGGGACCATCTATATAATTGCTTTGTGCGAGTACCGATATGCCAGATAAGATGTAACTTGCATTTCTTTTCAAGAGGACATCCGACATACCGACACAAACTCAAAGCTACTACACAGTGGCTATTATGTCTTCGGAACCAAATATAGAAATAAACATAACACAAATCAGTCATAGATAATTCATATCACAAAGGCGAAAATAGATATGAATATATATAACACATAAAAGTGTTCATCAGAGTAGTAGTCAAGAAGATCCACAATAATACTTAAGAATAGCAACACGTGCTATACAAAAGAATACAACTGTGAGTCCATATCTCAAGTGTATACAACAAAATAAACTACTAATCTAAATAGTTAGCCAAAAGTCAGAGAAATCAATCCCAAGTGAGAAGTCAAGCAAAAGCACCTGTAACATCTCGGTCTGACCCGAGTATTATTAATAAGAAAATAATAAACGGATCAGTCTAGCTATAAATATCAGACGACATGATATAGAATAAGAGATATGGCATAAACATATGATAACCATACGGGCATACTACAATAAGTATGTAACTGAAACTCAACATGAGATTAATCAATATCACAAAAATCTTCACAAAAATTCAAAAAGGGTATCATACCCAAAACTTGTATTCACAACAAGTCAATGACGCACGAATTCACCAATGCACAAAAATTGATAAATCATATCAATGAAAATCACTAAATTTGGTGAAGCATAAATTCCAGAATTCAACACACGAAATCCAAAAATCATAAAAAGGGGGAGGCCTATCACACGAACGGGAGCATGAAAACTCACCTACATATGTATCACACGAACGAGATGCTATCTCATGGTAGCTAGCCATTAATTTTTGACACACCAATGGCCCGAAGACCATGGGGGCGCTACCCCACATGTGTGAGTCGAAATCACACAGAAACGGGGTCTAGTCTAAATCGTAGACAAAGAGACATCGCACAATTGCTAGTCTAAATCACAAAAAATGATCGTCATGATCATCAAGAAGTGTCAATTACAGTAAGCTAGTAAATATATGAGCTTAGCTTTATGTCCCATAACCACTAGCTTAACTTAAATATTTACGAACAAATTGTAGATTTCCACTAGAAAATTGTCACAAGAGATTCAATCAAACAAGTCCAAGAATTAACTGACGAAGTAAACACAAGTGTTTCATACCACTTGTTTTACTAGGTCATTTAATTAGATTTCTCATACGAGTGAGGAAAAGGTTTGTATATACTAATAGATTGGAAAACGGTTTAAGAGAACAAGTTTTGTAATAAAATAGTATTGAAATCATTTGATGAAAGAGTTTTGATATTTACTACTAGTATTGAAACCTTTATATTTTAAAGTGACAAATTATCGAAATGATTGTAGAAACAATCAATCACTAAAATTCACGTTCGAAGACGTGAATGAAATCCAAAGAAATCGATACCGAATCCATCAAAATGGATATTCCAAAAATTCCCAAGGAAAAGAAGTCATCAAAGTCAATAACAAATGATAACAACAAATAGGGAGATAATACGAATCGATTAAATTTGGAAACCACATAAAATAGGCGAAATAGGAAAAACAGCAACTGGTCGGTCGGCCGGCTACAAAGCTCGGTCGACCGGACCCTGTTCTAGAAAAATTCTCGAGAAGCAGGTCGGTCGACTGAGCTCTGTAGTCGGTCAACCGGGCCTGAGACAGAGAAGTGTCATGCACTTTTAGTAGCAGGTCGGTCGACCGGCCCAGTGGTTCGGTCGGCCAAACCTGTATTCTTGCACTTCCTACCCTATTTCAAAAGAGGTGCAAACTCCCTCAATTTGCAAATGGTCGAGCAACGGCACTAAGGGTTTACGCCAATCGACTACCCGACCATAGAAGCTCTTCGGTTCATCACCAAACATGATCAAAACATCAAAGCTATGATTTTTAAAGAATTAAACCCAAAACACCAAAAATTGGAATATTCACCAAATCAATCCAAACCAAAAGCAAATGCACATGAATAAGTGTTAGGAATTCATACCTAACAATCGAAGATAAATATAGGCCTAGATGTGAGATAAAAGTCTCACCTTTGAACCCAAACAAATGAAGAAGAAGCTTGAAAGCAAAGGAGAAGTAACCACTCTTCAAATCCAACACAAGAAGCTTGATTCTAAGCTTTAAAAAGAAGAACATTCCCAAAGTTAGGTTTATGAATTTCTGAAATTGATAAGAGAATGAGTTGGAGAAGAAGAAGAGAAGGCTTACCAATGGGTTCTCTTAGAATTTGGAGCTAGATCTTGGATTTGCAATGAAACTAGGGCTTGGAATTTCTAATTTCCACTCTCTTCCACCATTGTTGCTTAAAGATTAAAGTGTGAGGAATATGAAATTAAGTAATGAAGAGGAGAGGGTTGGAACTGAGTTAAGTGGGGTTAATGGGCTCAGCCCAAACCAAAGCCCTAAGTGAAAAAGTAGCAATATTCCACTATCTCCAAACATATCAAAGATTACACTTAAAAAGATCGCAAACGGCGTTTTGAACTCAATGGAAGTGGTCTCAAGTCCTAATTCTACTGTTTGAAAAAAGTGGCTTTTCGTTTTAAATTCCGAGTATCGATAAAATATTTAAATAAAATATTTAAATATAAAACCGATAAATATGCGGGTTGTTACAGACTCCCCTCCTTAAAGAAATTGCGTCCTCGCAATATTTAAAAAGAAGATATAGAGTAACAACCATATAAGCATATTAACACAAAAGAAGAAATTCGAAATAAGAAATTCACCTCAAAGAGTACGAGAAAGTAAGTCCGGATGTGTTCGCTCGATGAACTCTCTAGATTCCCAAGAGCAATCCTTAGGATTTGAGGACCATTGGACTTTAACAAGCGGAACATCTTTATTTCGAAGGTGCTTGACCTCCGAAGCAATAATACGAATAGGATGTTGCTCATAAGTTAAATTAGGTGAAACTTCAATTTCTTCCACAACACCGGGCTCAAGAATAGAATCGGAATCTCGAAGACATTTCCGTAATTGAGAAACATGAAACACGTCATGCATGGCAGAAAACTGAGCCGGTAATAAAAGGCGATAAGCCACGGAACCAATACGTTCAGTGATAGGAAATGGCCCAATATATCGGGGTGCTAACTTTCCCGAACGACTGAAACGTACAACACCTTTCATAGGTGAAACACGAATAAAAACAGAATCTCCCACAGAAATTTCTAACTTCCTTCTTCGATTATCGACATAGGATTTTTGTCTACTCTGCGCTTCTTTCATCCTATGTCGAATAAGTTCAATCTTTTCTGTGGAATCACGAATAAAGTCTGGACCTAAAACCAGCTTCTCACCGGCCTCAAGCCAACAAGAAGGAGATCAGCATGGCCTTTCATAGAGCGCCTCGAAAGGTGCCATACCAATACTAGATTGGAAGCTGTTATTATAGGAAAACTCAACAAGAGAAATATGATCTTCCCAACTTCCACCAAAATCAAGAACACATGCACGAAGAAGATCTTCAAGAGTTTGATTCACACGCTCAGTTTGTCCATCAGAACGGGGGTGATAAGCGGTGCTAAAATTAAGCTTCGTCCCTAAAGCTTTTTGATGACTCTTTCAAAATCCACTAGTAAACAATGGATCACGATCACTAACAATAGAAGTAGGAACTCCATGAAATTTAACAATTTCTTTAATAAAAAGTTAGGCCAAAAGAGGTACCGTTCGATTGGACAGAACGGGAATAAAATGGGCGGATTTAGTAAGTCTATCAACTATCACCCATAAGCTATCATGACCAGAACGAGAACGGGGAAGGCCGTCAATAAAATCCATGGAAATTTGATCCCATTTCCAAATTGGTATTTCTAAAGGTTGCAATAACCCACCGGGCCTTTGATGTTCGACCTTAATGAGTTGGCAAGTCATGCAACACTTAACAAAGTTAGTAATATCAGATTTCATTCCCTCATAATAATAAAGCCGCCTCATATCCGCGTACATTTTACTACTACCGGGATGAATGGTAAATTTAGAATGATGAGAATCTTCTAAAATATCTTTACGAAGATCACTAATATTTGGCACGATAAGTCTACCAAATTTCCGAATGCTGCCACGAGAATCGATATCAAAGTCTTTCAAACCTTCAATATCAATTTTATCCTTAATATTTTGGTCAAGAAGAGCCAATTCGGGATCTAGCCTTTGAGCTTTAAGAATGCGGTCTAAAAGAGAAGGATGAGCCTCAAGGCTACATAAAACAAGAGATGAACATAAATCAGAAATACGTTCTGGAATTTCACAAGTGGATAAAACCTCAAGATCATTCCATTCTGATATCATCATGGAAACAACCGCTTGTTGCTTTCGACTAAGTGCATCTGCAACGCGATTTCCCTTTCCGGGAGTATAAAGGATATCAAGATCATATGGTGCAAGAAATTCGAGCCAACGCTGTTGACGCAAATTAAGTTCCTTTTGAGAGAATAAATACCTCAAGGACTTATGATCGGTATAAAGAACAAATTTCTCTCCTAAAAGATAATGACGCCAAATACGAAGGGCGAAAACAACAGCCGCGAGCTCTAAATCATGAGTGGCATATCTAGTCTCAGCAAGCTTCAATTGCCTAGAAGCATAAGCAATAACACGTTCTATTTTCATAAGAACGGCACCCAAACTAATGCGACTAGCATCGGTATAAACAACGAGATCTTGATTCCCCTCGGGAATAACAAGAATAGGAGCATCAGAAAGAAGTTCCTTTAGTTTCTGAAAAGAAGTTTCACATTTGTCCGACCAAATGTATTTAACACCTTTCTTCGTTAAGCTAGTGAGAGGCACGACAATCTTAGAAAAGTCTTTGATAAAACGGCGGTAATAACCCGCCAATCCAAGAAAACTTCGAATCTCCGTCACACTCTCCGGTCTCTTTCAATCTTGAATCGTTTCAATCTTTGAAGGATCCACGGAAATTCCGGATTCGGAAATAATATGACCAAGAAACTTCACACGAGATTGCCAAAAGTGGCATTTAAATTTTTTTGCTTTTAATTGATTACTCCTAAGAGTTTCCAATACAATCCGAAGATGTTTCTCATGTTCCTCCTCGGTTTTTGAATACACAAGAATATCATCAATAAAGATGAGGACAAACCGGTCGAGGAAGTCTTTGAAAGCTCTATTCATAAGGTCAACGAAATAAGCCAGAGCATTCGTTAGACCAAATGGCATAACAAGCCATTCATAAGATCCATAACGAGTACGGAACGATGTTAAAGGAATGCTATCCTCTGCAATACGAAGCTAATGAAAACCGATAGCCAAGTCTAACTGTGAAAAGACTCTAGCACCGCTAAGTTGGTCGAATAGATCATCAATCCGAGGTAAAGGATATTTATTTTTGATAGTAAGATCATTAAGCTTGCGGTAGTCAACGCAAATCCTAAGCGTACTGTCGGATTTCTTCACGAAAATAGCCGAAGCTCCCCAAGGCGAGGAGCTAGAGCGAATAAATTGCTTCGTCTCCAATTCAGATAATTGTTTGCGCATCTCCTCAATTTCCTTATTAGACATGCGATAAGGAGGACGAGTAATAGGTTGAGCTGCAGGAATAAGGTTAATTTTGAAATCAATTGCTCGCTTAGGTGGTAATCCTAAAACGGGCTCAAATATGTCGGAAAATTCACGAACAATGTGAATAAGAGAAATAATATCTTCCTCATCATCATTATCGTCATCACCAGGATTTAAAGAATATAATGATGCAACCAAGCTGGAATCCGAATCTTTAAGATTAATAGAAATCTGCTTAACAGATTGAGGATGTCGAAGATGAATAGTCCGCTCAGGACATAGGATATGAGCTTCATAACGGTTAAGCCAATCCATTCCCAAAATCATTCCAAAGCCTAAATAACGCATGACATGCAAATCGGCTAGGAAAGAAAAATCACATAAAATAATCTCGACATCTTTACAAAGCAAACTAAGAGTTGCAGATCCGCCAACTGGATTCGAAATTCTCAAAGAAGTCATTAAAGCAACAACACTTAAAGAAAAAGTATCAACAAGTTCTTTTGATATAAAAGAATGGGATGCACCCGTATCAAAAAGAACTCGAACGGGTTGATCACGAAATATAATGGTGCCATCAAGGATAGAATGAGACATATCTTGACCACGAGATATGTTGCCAGGGGCTTGAGCAACATTTAACTTTCCCTCCTTCTTGCCCAGAAGCTTGGGGCATGAAGATATAACATGACCTGGAACTTTGCAGTAGCGACAAGAGATAGACTTTGGACACTTGTTCGCGTAATGGTCTTTGGAACCACAGTTAAAGCATTTCCCTTCTGTAGAGGAAAAAGTCTTCGCAGCAGGAGTTGCCTGTTTACCCTTTTTACTGGGATAAGGACCTTTGAATTTGTTTGGCCTCTTCTTGTTGTTGAAGTTTGGTTTGGCACCCACCACTTCAACATCACTTTCCCTATCCGCCTCTTCAAGTCGAAGAGCGATATCAATGAGTTGGTCGAAAGAAACTTCTAATTTTAGAAGAAATGGCTTCTTGAGACTCTTGTTCAAGCCATAGACAAATCTCTGATTTTTCTTCAATGGGATATTAATATATTCAACCCCGTATTTAGAGAGAGATTCAAAAGACGCGACATAATTTGCCACGGAAGATTCACCTTGAACAAGGTCAATAAAACGGCGAGCCAAAGTCACCTTCTCAGCTTCTGGTAGGAATTTTAACTCGAAGCGCTCTCAGAATTTCTCCCAAGTGAGATCTGCTTCATTTATTTCAGAAATAAGAAGTTGGTACCAGTCCAATGCTCTCTCTTGGAGCATACTGGAAGCCACCTGAACACGGTGAAGATCGACGAGATTCATGCGAATGAAGATTCGATCACAGGTCCTCAACCATGCCTGGACCTCGATGACAGTTTCAGAACCTTTAAATGGCTTCCCACCCAGGTTGGTGTAATCGTTGCACCAACGTGCAAACCCAGATTTAGGGTGAGTAGGTTCCGGATTAGAAAGCTGATTGAGCATTCGTGACAAGGTCAAGAAGTTGCTGGGTAGTCATAAAAACTCCATCTTGGGGTGGAGCACTAGATTGACCGGTGCTGGGACGTCCAGGTCTAACCATTTCTCTTCTTTTAGAAAGAAATAAAGAAGAAGAAAAAAGTTATTCACAAAATGAATATCAAGCAATCTTGATAGATAAAACAAGAATTCATAAAGAAAATAGGATGAATCGGTACGAAGACTCGAATTAAATCCTAAGGCACGACTCCTAAGAAGGACTTAGGACTATGATCCTTGTTAAATTATTTTACATTTTTCCGAAGTTTGGCTCTGATACCAAGCTGTGATGCCCCACCTCTATACCCACGCTAGCCAAGGACACTACGGTGTAATGCCGTCAACTAGCGTGGAGAATGAGGCTGTTGAGGAACGACCATCTATATAATTGCTTTGTGCGAGTACAGATATACCAAGTAAGATGTAACTTGCATTTCTTTTCAAGAGGACATCCGACATACCGACACAAACTCAAAGCTATTACACAGTGGCTATTATGTCTTCGGAAACAAATATAGAAATAAACATAACACAAATCAGTCACAGATAATTCATATCACAAAGGCGGAAATAGATATGAATATATATAACACATAAAAGTGTTCATCAGAGTAGTAGTCAAGAAGATCCACAATAATACAAAAGAATATCAACACGTGCTATACAAAAGAATACAACTATGAGTCGATATCTCAAGTGTATACAACAAAATAAACTACTAATCTAAATAGTTAGCCAAAAGTCAGAGAAATCAATCCCAAGTGAGAAGTCAAGCTGAAGCACCTGTAACATCTCGGTCTGACCCGAGTATTATTAATAAGAAAATAATAAACGGATCAGTCTAGCTATAAATATCATACGGCATGATATAGAATAAGAGATATGGTATAAACATATGATAACCATAAGGGCATACTACAATAAGTATGTAATTGAAACTCAACATGAGATTAATCAATATCACAAAAATCTTCACAAAGATTCAAAAAGGGTATCATACCCAAAACTTGTATTCACAACAAGTCAATGACACACGAATTCATCAATGCACAAAAATTGATAAATCATATCAATGAAAATCATTAAAATTGGTGAAGCATAAATTCCAGAATTCAACACACGAAATCCAGAAATCATAAAAAGGGGGAGGCCTATCACACGAACGGGAGCATGAAAACTCACCTACATATGTATCACACGAACGAGATGCTATCTCATGGTAGCTAGCCATTAATTTTTGACACACGAATGGCCCGAAGACCATGGGGCGCTACCCCATATGTGTGAGACGAAATCACACAAAAACGGGGTCTAGTCTAAATCGTAGACAAAGAGACATCGCACAATTGCTAGTCTAAATCACAAAAAATGATCGTCGTGATCATCAAGAAGTGTCAATTACAGTAAGCTAGTAAATATATGAGCTTAGCTTCATGTCGCATAACCACTAGCTTAACTTAAATATTTACGAACAAATTGTAGATTTCCACTAGAAAATTGTCACAAGAGATTCAATCGAACAAGTCCAAGAATTAACCGACGAAGTAAACGCAAGCGTTTCATACCACTTGTTTTACTAAGTCGTTTAATTAGATTTCTCATACGAGTGAGGAAAAGGTTTGTATATACTAGTAGATTGGAAAACGGTTTAAGAGAACGAGTTTTGTAATAAAATAGTGTTGAAATCATTTGATGAAAGAGTTTTGATATTTACTACTAGCATTGAAACCTTTATATTTTTAAAGTGACAAATCATCGAAATGATTGTAGAAACAATCAGTCACTAAAATTCACGTTCGAAGACGTGAATGAAATCCAAAGAAATCGATACTGAATCCATCAAAATGGATATTCCAAAAATTCCCGAGGAAAAGAAGTCATCAAAGTCAATAACAAATGATAACAACAAATAGGGAGATAACACGAATCGATTAAATTTGGAAACCACGCAAAATAGGCGAAATAGGAAAAACAGCAACAGGTCGGTCGGCCGGCTACAGAGCTCGGTCGACCGGACCCTGTTCTAGAAAAATTATCGGGAAGTAGGTCGGTCGACCGAGCTCTGTAGTTGGTTGACCGAACCTGAGACAGAGAAGTGCCATGCACTTTTAGTAGCAGGTCGGTCGACCGGCCCAGTGGTTCGGTCGGCCGAACCTGTATTCTTGCACTTTCTACCCTATTTCAAAAGAGGTGCAAACTCCCTCAATTTGCAAACGGTCGAGCAACGGCACTAAGGGTTTACGCCAATCGACTACCCGGCCATAGAGGCTCTTCGATTCTTCACCAAACATGATCAAAACATCAAAGCTATGATTTTTAAAGAATTAAACCCAAAACACCAAAAATTGGAATATTCACCAAATCAATCCAAACCAAAAGCAAATGCACATGAATAAGTGTTAGGAATTCATACCTAACAATCGAAGATAAATATAGGCCTAGATGTGAGATAAAAGTCTCACCTTTGAACCCAAACAAATGAAGAAGAAGCTTGAAAGCAAAGGAGAAGTAACCACTCTTCAAATCCAACACAAGAAGCTTGATTCTAAGCTTTAAAAAGAAGAACATTCCCAAAGTTAGGTTTATGAATTTCTGAAATTGATAAGAGAATGAGTTGGAGAAGAAGAAGAGAAGGCTTACCAATGGGTTCTCTTAGAATTTGGAGCTAGATCTTGGATTTGCAATGAAACTAGGGCTTGGAATTTCTAATTTCCACTCTCTTCCACCATTGTTGCTTAAAGATTAAAGTGTGAGGAATATGAAATTAAGTAATGAAGAGGAGAGGGTTGGAACTGAGTTAAGTGGGGTTAATGGGCTCAGCCCAAACCAAAGCCCTAAGTGAAAAAGTAGCAATATTCCACTATCTCCAAACATATCAAAGATTACACTTAAAAAGATCGCAAACGGCGTTTTGAACTCAATGGAAGTGGTCTCAAGTCCTAATTCTACTGTTTGAAAAAAGTGGCTTTTCGTTTTAAATTCCGAGTATCGATAAAATATTTAAATAAAATATTTAAATATAAAACCGATAAATATGCGGGTTGTTACAGACTCCCCTCCTTAAAGAAATTGCGTCCTCGCAATATTTAAAAAGAAGATATAGAGTAACAACCATATAAGCATATTAACACAAAAGAAGAAATTCGAAATAAGAAATTCACCTCAAAGAGTACGAGAAAGTAAGTCCGGATGTGTTCGCTCGATGAACTCTCTAGATTCCCAAGAGCAATCCTTAGGATTTGAGGACCATTGGACTTTAACAAGCGGAACATCTTTATTTCGAAGGTGCTTGACCTCCGAAGCAATAATACGAATAGGATGTTGCTCATAAGTTAAATTAGGTGAAACTTCAATTTCTTCCACAACACCGGGCTCAAGAATAGAATCGGAATCTCGAAGACATTTCCGTAATTGAGAAACATGAAACACGTCATGCATGGCAGAAAACTGAGCCGGTAATAAAAGGCGATAAGCCACGGAACCAATACGTTCAGTGATAGGAAATGGCCCAATATATCGGGGTGCTAACTTTCCCGAACGACTGAAACGTACAACACCTTTCATAGGTGAAACACGAATAAAAACAGAATCTCCCACAGAAATTTCTAACTTCCTTCTTCGATTATCGACATAGGATTTTTGTCTACTCTGCGCTTCTTTCATCCTATGTCGAATAAGTTCAATCTTTTCTGTGGAATCACGAATAAAGTCTGGACCTAAAACCAGCTTCTCACCGGCCTCAAGCCAACAAGAAGGAGATCAGCATGGCCTTTCATAGAGCGCCTCGAAAGGTGCCATACCAATACTAGATTGGAAGCTGTTATTATAGGAAAACTCAACAAGAGAAATATGATCTTCCCAACTTCCACCAAAATCAAGAACACATGCACGAAGAAGATCTTCAAGAGTTTGATTCACACGCTCAGTTTGTCCATCAGAACGGGGGTGATAAGCGGTGCTAAAATTAAGCTTCGTCCCTAAAGCTTTTTGATGACTCTTTCAAAATCCACTAGTAAACAATGGATCACGATCACTAACAATAGAAGTAGGAACTCCATGAAATTTAACAATTTCTTTAATAAAAAGTTAGGCCAAAAGAGGTACCGTTCGATTGGACAGAACGGGAATAAAATGGGCGGATTTAGTAAGTCTATCAACTATCACCCATAAGCTATCATGACCAGAACGAGAACGGGGAAGGCCGTCAATAAAATCCATGGAAATTTGATCCCATTTCCAAATTGGTATTTCTAAAGGTTGCAATAACCCACCGGGCCTTTGATGTTCGACCTTAATGAGTTGGCAAGTCATGCAACACTTAACAAAGTTAGTAATATCAGATTTCATTCCCTCATAATAATAAAGCCGCCTCATATCCGCGTACATTTTACTACCACCGGGATGAATGGTAAATTTAGAATGATGAGAATCTTCTAAAATATCTTTACGAAGATCACTAATATTTGGCACTATAAGTCTACCAAATTTCCGAATGCTGCCACGAGAATCGACCGGACCCTGTTCTAGAAAAATTCTCGAGAAGCAGGTCGGTCGACTGAGCTCTGTAGTCGGTCAACCGGGCCTGAGACAGAGAAGTGTCATGCACTTTTAGTAGCAGGTCGGTCGACCGGCCCAGTGGTTCGGTCGGCCAAACCTGTATTCTTGCACTTCCTACCCTATTTCAAAAGAGGTGCAAACTCCCTCAATTTGCAAATGGTCGAGCAACGGCACTAAGGGTTTACGCCAATCGACTACCCGGCCATAGAAGCTCTTCGGTTCATCACCAAACATGATCAAAACATCAAAGCTATGATTTTTAAAGAATTAAACCCAAAACACCAAAAATTGGAATATTCACCAAATCAATCCAAACCAAAAGCAAATGCACATGAATAAGTGTTAGGAATTCATACCTAACAATCGAAGATAAATATAGGCCTAGATGTGAGATAAAAATCTCACCTTTGAACCCAAACAAATGAAGAAGAAGCTTGAAAGCAAAGGAGAATTAACCACTCTTCAAATCCAACACAAGAAGCTTGATTCTAAGCTTTAAACAGAAGAACATTCCCAAAGTTAGGTTTAGGAATTTCTGAAATTGATAAGAGAATGAGTTGGAGAAGAGAAGGCTTACCAATGGGTTCTCTTAGAATTTGGAGCTAGATCTTGGACTTGCAATGAAACTAGGGCTTAGAATTTCTAGTTTCCACTCTCTTCCACCATTGTTGCTTAAAGCTTAAAGTGTGAGGAATATGAAATGAAGTAATGAAGAGGAGAGGGTTGGAACTGAGTTAAGTGGGGTTAATGGGCTCAGCCCAAACCAAAGCCCTAAGTGTAAAAGTAGCAAAATTCCACTAACTCCAAACATATCAAAGTTTACACTTAAAAAGATCGCAAACGGCGTTTTGAACTCAATGGAAGTGGTCTCGAGTCCTAATTCGGCTGTTTGCAAAAAGTGGCTTTTCGGACTAAATTCCGAGTATCGATAAAATATTTAAATATAAAACCAATAAATATGCGGGTTGTTACACATTTCGCACTTATGCCTACTATAGCTACCATGTTCAATAGCAGGTTACCACCACATTCCATGGCAGGTTATACAACTGCAATCGTAAAGGCTCGTATTGTTTGATTGGATTTCCAATAAATGATCGGGCAAAGAAACTTCCCAAATAAAATGGAATGCCTCTAGAGGGACGTCCCCAGATCCTAATCGGATCTCTGCTAGACAAGGTCGGGTTACCTCTGTAATAGGTAACTACTGACACGAGCATGCCATCCCCCGGTCATTTGCGACCTTTATCCGGGGTACCTCTCAACTAACAACCACAAAGTAATAAGTTTGCATCAACCACAAAGCAAGTATCTGGGCTCCATACCATGATACCACTCATAATCCAGAAGGAAATGACATACCCTCAGAGGGCGCTACCCTCAAATAACCTTGCTGCTACGATTCCTGTTTCGACCATAACCGGGTTGTGAGGTTCGACGAAGTCTTGTCCACAAAGCTACGCTTTTCACAAAAGCCACGCTTTGATCAACAAATGATCAGCAACACTCAGCATGTCACATTACCAAGTTGGAAATATATTGCTGATAACCTTCAACTACATAACCTCTGAGCTCGTACGTCTCAGAGAAGGGTGTTAAGCTAAGAGAATAAATTCTCTACCACCAATAGAAATATATTTGAAAGGAATCTGCTTTATATCTCAAAATGTAATGTCAGACATACAATCCATACAAGTCTGTTCTGGGTTCGAACAGAACCGAAGGCACTTCCAAAGAAGTCCTTGCAATCCGGGTATTCACAATCCCGATTGGACTTCCCATCACTTAGGGAATCTCTATACCGACGCGACTCGGTGCAGAGACAATCGACGGGTTATCCTTTCATTCTCGAAAATACCCAGTCTTCACCACTGGTCATCAAAAGCTATCCATAACGTCGAATCACATATTCGGAATGGGTTATACGACACAAAGGTCCTCTTCCGGCTAAATCGAATAGTGAGCGCAATATTTACAAGAAACATATGGATATTGGGGTCTCAGTTAAGTCACAACTTATTACCCAAAACTTTTCTTTCAAATGGTTTAAACAAATTACCATTTCCAATCTTTTTAAACAAAAAGATTCATTCCACAAAGTTCTCCCAGTTTCACAAAGATCCATTTACGGATTTCAAAACAATTCCCATTTCAATTGGATTTACTCGTTTAAAATCTTTAAATTAAAGATTTTACTTATAGTTTTCAAACCATTTCCATAACTTGGAAAATCATTTTCATTTTTTACTTGAAATCCCTTTTAAGACAATTTGGAAGTTCATTTCTTATATG
Source organism: Allium cepa (assembly GCA_030765085.1). Taxonomy (NCBI): domain Eukaryota; kingdom Viridiplantae; phylum Streptophyta; class Magnoliopsida; order Asparagales; family Amaryllidaceae; genus Allium; species Allium cepa. The sequence goes on along the minus strand of CM060929.1, from coordinate 987,985,964 downwards.
AAAGCTTTTTTTATTTGAAAAGGAACAGCTTCCGTTTTTTAGAAAAATTCGATTTTTATTTGCACGAGTTAAAGCCTTTGAATTTAAATTCAAAGTCCCAAATCAATACTTTTAAAATAGTTTAACCCATATATAACAGGTATAACATCTTTAGTCCCTAGTTTCCAAACATAGAATTCAGTTTCAAATCTTGAATTTAAGTTTAAATCAAATTATTTAAAATTTCAAAACTTAATCAAGTTATTCAAAATAAATTTTATATTTGAAACTCCATTTCAAAAGCTTTTCACTTTAAACCCAATCCATTTTCAAAACATTTGGATTCAAATTGTCTGTTTAAAAATCATTTCAAAAATATGTGACTTAATCGATTTCCTTGTGAAATCCATGTTTGTGTGTGTATAAGTGTGGTCTAGGGGTTTAACACAATAGTGCACAACATCAATCATCACAGAGACATTAATATTGATAAGCGATATAATCCATAGCGCTTCTTCATTCACAGTTTCACAGATAAAATAAAATTTATAAATCACAAAGATTCATCATTATAATTCAATGTGGGTTTCAGATAACCAACTGGAACCCGACTCCCTGTCGCATTGAAATTCAAATGCCATTTACGAGAAAATAGGGTTTTCACATATACATAGAAAAAAATCACAATCACAGTTCAGCACGAAGCAATTCACATTACATAGCATCACAATCACATATTAGAAGTATCAATCCAGTACACGATATTTGATAATTAACTGAAATTAATCAAATTAAACTCAATTAATCACACATTTAAACTATTTAATTTAATTAATCATTTCTTAATCAATTATTAAATCTTAGTTGCTTAATTAATCAATTAAAGGTTTAATAAATGTCGTTTGTTAAAACCTCTGATGATTTACTGAGGATAGTAAGAGAATTTACTGAGGCATACCGACAGATATCTTAGGGATTCATTCTAGGGTATACTTCACCCTATCTCTAATGAGCTACTTAATGTGTTATACTCCTGAGCTAAAGTTTTTAACCCTCATCTTTGATACCAATTATAACGATCCTGACTTGACCTTCGAAAATCGGCACCGAATACGACACTCATATTCAAATGTCGCAGATTCAAACGTAAATCCGAGTCGCCGAAGCTTATAACACAATTAAGTATAACAACATCAGCGGAAGAAAAAGAATAATACATTGATATACAGCATTGATACAATATCTGATACAACAGATGATACAATAGATATCAATATACATCAGAGATATGATACAATAAAATAGTAGCGGAAAAGAAAAATAGATAACACCAGCAGCGGAACAAATAACTCTAAGATGATCTTCAAAGAAGAACTCCAGCGGTAGCTCGAACTCCCAATAACGATGCACAAAGATAAGCAAGTGCCGTCCGCATCCAAAGAATGAACTAGCTCCAGATAACCCACTAAATCTGACTATCTGAAAACCCAACTCTAAACTGCCCGTGTGGAAAATAGTGAGCACCTAGAGTTTAGGAAAGAAACAATAAACTCCAGGTCAGTCGTAGGACTAGTATGATAGTCACACACACCATGCAAACGCAGAATTGGAGGAGATTTCTCCTTATGATAGTCAAACATGCTTGATACGCCAATTTCTTTGATATTATTACTATAAGTGCAAAGTGTGAAAACCCATTTCGAAAGTATAATATAAATCCTAGCCAGCATAGGCATTTCACACTTATGCCTACTATAGCTACCATGTTCAATAGCAGGTTACCACCACATTCCATGGCAGGTTATACAACTGCAATCATAAAGGCTCGTATTTTTTGATTGGATTTCCAACAAATGGTCGAGCAAAGGAACTTCCCAAATAAAATGGAACGCCTTTGGAGGGACGTCCTTGAATCCTAACCGGATCTCTGCTAGACAAGGTCGGGTTACCTCTGTAATAGGTAACTACTGACACGAGCATGTCATCCCCCGGTCGTTTGCGACCTTTATCCGAGGTACCTCTCAACATACAACCACAAAGTAATAAGTTTGCAGCAACCACAAAGCAAGTATCTGGGCTCCATACCATGATACCACTCATAATCCAGAAGCAAAGGACATACCCTCAGAGGGCGCTACCCTCAAATAACCTTGCTGCTACGATTCCTGTTTCGACCATAGCCGGGTTGTGAGGTTCGACGAAGTCTCGTCCACAAAGCTACATTTTTCACAAAAGCCACGCTTTGATCAACAAATGATCAGCAGCACTCAGCATGTCACATTACCAAGTTAGGAATATATTACTGATAACCTTCAACTACATAACCTCTGAACTCGTACGTCTTAGAGAAGGGTGTTAAGCTAAGAGAATAAATTCTCCACCATCAAAAGAAATATATTTGAAAGAAATCTACTTTACATCTCAAAATGTAATGTCAGACATACAATCCATACAAGTCTGTTCTAGGTTCGAACAGAACCGAAGGCACTTCTGAAGAAGTCCTTGCAATCCGAGTATTCACAATCCCGATTGGACTTCCCATCAATTAGGGAATCTCTATACCGGCGTGACTCGGTGCAGAGATAATCGACGGGTTATCCTTTAATTCTAGAAAATACCCAGTCTTCACCACCGGTCATCAAATTCTATCCATAACGTCGAATCACGTATTCAGAATGGGTTATACGTCACAAAGGTCCTCTGTAGGCTAAACCGAGTAGTGAGCGCAATATTTACAAGAAACATATGGATATTGGGGTCTCAGTTAAGTCATAACTTATTATCCAAAACTTTTCTTTCAAATTGTTTAAACAAATTATCATTTCCAGTCTTTTTAAACAAAAAGATTCATTCCACAAAGTTCACCCAGTTTCACAAAGATCCATCTACGGATTTCAAAACAATTCCCATTTCAATTGGATTTACTCGTTTAAAATCTTTAAATTAAAGATTTAACTTATAGCTTTCAAACCATTTCCATGACTTGGAAAATCATTTTCATTTTTACCTTGAAATCCCTTTTAACACAATTTGGAAATTCACTTCTTATATGAAAGCTTTTATTATTTGAAAATGAACAGCTTTCGTTTTTTAGAAAAATCCGATTTTTATTTGCACGAGTTAAAGCCTTTGAATTTAAATTCAAAGTCCCAAATCAATACTTTTAAAATAGTTTAACCCATATACAACTAGTATAACATCTTTAGTCCCTAGTTTCCAAACATAGAATTCAATTTCAAATCTTGAATTTTAGTTTAAATCAAATTATTTAAAATTTCAAAACTTAATCAAGTTATTCAAAATAAAATTTATCTTTGAAACTCCATTTCAAAAGCTTTTCACTTTGTACCCAATCCATTTCCAAAATATTTGGATTCAAATTGTCTATTTAAAAATCACTTCAAAAATCTGTGATTTATCGATTTCCTCGTGAAATCCATATTTGTGTGTGTATAAGCGTGGCCCAGGGGTTTAACACAACAGTGCACAACATCAATCATCACAGAGATATTAATATTGATAAGCGATATAATACATAACGCTTATCTTCATTCACAGTTTCACAGATAAAATAAAATTTATAAATCACAAAGATTCATCATTGTAATTCGATGTGGGTTTCGGATAACCAACTGAAACCCGACTCCCTATTGCATCGAAATTCAAATGTCGTTTACGAGCAAATAGGGTTTTCATATATACATAGAAACAAATCACATCACAATTCAGCACGAAGCAATTCACATTACATAGCATCACAATCACATATTAGAAGTATCAATCCAATACACGATATTTGATAATTAACTGAAATTAATCAAACTAAACTCAATTAATCACACATTTAAACTATTTAATTTAATTAATCATTTCTTAATCAATTATTAAATCTTAGTTGCTTAATTAACCAATTGTTAATTCGTAATTAAATTACTTAATTACTTAACTACTAATCATTAATTTATTAACCTCAAGTAGTTAATTATAAATTTATTAATCACTTAAGCATTGATTAAGTCAAACTCTAATTACAATTAAAATGTAATTATTCTTAATTACTCTCCAAAATAATTAATTGATATTAATTATTCATCTTAATTGACATCCTAAAAATCTTCTTTAAACTTTAAAAATCAAATTTATTACCAACTAAATTTATTACCAACTACAAAACTTAAATGTTAATCAATTTTATACTTAACTTAAATTTATTCCTTAATTAAAATAACAATTAAGAGAAAAAAACATCGTTAAGTATTAACTAAAATAATTAAAATGTGTACTAAATTCTTAATTCAATTTATTAAACCTTTATTAAATTGATGAAACACAATTTATTTTATATTATTGCAATTTGAAAGAGAACAGCCCGAGAACTCCCCTGATTAACTCGAGTAACCACTCGATTTCCTACCATCTTTCCCCGGGACATTCACTCGTGCTTCACATATTTCTTCTTCTTCCCTTCATTTTTTTTCTTTCCAGTTAGTTTAAGTTTAAAATTAACTTAAGTTTCCAAACATAAACGTAGGAAGCACCCTCGCGTTCTCGAGTTCTGCATCGAAGCACGCATGAATTTTCTCGAGTGTTGACTTGAGTCATTCACCCACTTGCTCCGAGTCATCTTACTCCCTCTCGTACTCTTCTTCTTCCCTTATTCTCTTTTTTTTACAGTAAATTAAATTTTAGTTTAAGTTTTATAACGAAGGAATTAGATATTTCGAACTCGCGTTCTCAAGCATGAACCCGAAGCGACCACTACCCGCACTCGAGAATCGACTCGCATTGTTCACCACCATCGAACCTGAAACAGCGACAACGTGCTCGTGCACGTGCATACAGGATTTCGATGGCTCCGACCATTGCCATGAACCCCAACACATCACCAATGTCCCCTTCAAGCACCACGATACCTCCAGTCCCTACGATCTGACCAAATTTCGAAATCGACCCTCTTCATTTTAACCTGGAAATCAGTCATTTACGGAAAACCCATCGTAGCCATCGCCTCAAGTCACCCGCGACCATGAAATTTTGGTCAAAGCACCACCGATCATCCACGCGTCATTTACCACCGGTCCGATCGTTTCTAGTCCATTGACGACGATGCTGTTGCATCTGAAACCACCTCGGCCCAAAAACAACTCTAAACCTGAGTTTGATCTCGTGCAATCATTATTTGCAATAGACATTTTTAAAAAAAAATTCCTAACTCCATTGATAGCTAAGCAAGCTTCAAACATAAACTCAACATTCAGTATTTCTTTGATTACCAGAAATTGATCAAAAAGTGTATCCAGTTCTTTTATGAACTGCTCAAAGCATACATAACTAAAAATTCCCATTTTTGTTTTAAAAGTCATATCTTACAGTAAGGATTCAAGTTATAAACTTGAATTAGCATTTTACAAAAATCAAATTCATCAAAATATTCTTGTTTGCCAGTAAAGCCTGATTCCAGATTATAGTTTACTATTATGTTTTTAAAAGGGATTTAAAAATCCTGATTTAAAAATCCTGATTTAAAGTTTTAAACATATTGTTTTTCGAAAAATTAAAGCTTTATAATGATTTGATGAAGATAATTTTAGTTTTTTTGGAAAAATATCCAACCTGTAACAAATAATAGAGAAGCATAGAACACAGAGCAACCCATTAATCAACACAAAAATTATATTCAAGACTAAAGTATATGCAAACCATATTATCGATGAATCTCGTACTGTTGTTTTACTAAACTTAAAGCTTTTTAAAAAAAATTGATGTTTACTCACCTTCCACATTTTTTTGTTTTAGAAATGATAGAGCCTTCTCTTCTTTTTTTCCAGGCTTTTGCGATTTCAAACTGGAATTCTTCTTCTTGAATCTCTGGTTCAAGTTGATTTGAGTTGTTGTCGAATCTTTGTTTAAGTTGTAGAATAATGATGTTTTATTTCAGTTGCTACTTTAAATTTTCTCAACTTGGAATAAATGAAATGAAATGAGAAGTTGATATAAATAAAGAAGTTTATTGTGTAATCTGGTTTGTACAATAGGCATGGCTGAAGATGCTTGCATTATAGGCTGCATTACAGAGAAGTTACTATTTGCTTGTACAGCAGGTGACCTTAATCTTTTTCTATATAGAGCTGAAATGATAGGGTATGTTCTTAGAGATGCAAACATTCAATACTAATGTCATTTGTTTTGTAGATATTTTCTTCTTTTGCATTGCTTATACATATGAATTTTATTTTGTTTCTTTTCTTTTGTTTTCATACTAATATTTTGCTTGTACATGAACATATATATTTGTTGTCTTCTTTATAAGCTCACATACTTATATTACTTATCCAATTTTGTTTGTATTTCTTCTTTTTGTCTTATATATATATATATCTTATGTTGAATTTTGTTTTGGTCTTGTTAATTTGAAATTTAATGAAGTTCTATTTTTATTAAGTTGTTATAATTTAACAATTTGTTTACTTCATATTTTGTAATTTATCTTATTTTGCATAATTATATTTCTAACTTAAGTATTTAAATTGCCTTACATACAAATTGCCATATATATTTATTTATTTTTCTACTTAGGTCACACATATATAAGATTTAATTTCAAATGAATTAAAACATATTAAATTTAAATTCGGAGAAACTCAAATTAATTTACCAATTAATTTTGCAATTTTATTCAAAAATTAAATTAATTCCCAATTAATTTTAGTCAAAATTCGGGATCGTTACAGCTATCATAGAAAAACCGTAAGTAGTCCATAGGAAATCACTGCCTCTTGAATTATGCTGCCAAACGAAAATTTACAACATAGATCGCAGACTACACAAAGGTTTCGTCGTTATCCTAGTGAAATCTAGTGTAGACTGTAGGAACTCACTACCACATGAATTACACTATGGAACCAAACCCCATGGATCACAATCTATTGATGTACGTCTCTATCTCAGTGAAATCAAACGTAGATTGTTGGCAATCACTGCCACCCGACTTACGCAATGGAACTGTGATAGATCGCAGTTACACAAAGGTTACGTTTCCATTACAGCACAACCCAATGTAACTGTAGGCATTAGCACCACTCGACTTACGCTACCCAACAAATGATCATCAGGAACTCAGGAGTTTTGTCCAGACAACCTCTGGGATCCCAATTCTCATTGAACCCACCTTTTGGATTCTTCGGTAGAACCACCCAATGGATCTCTTACAATAAGTTTGGACATTCATGGGGTTATTTTCCGTACTCTTTCCTAAAAACATATCATACTATATACATATATTGTACCTTTCAAATCATACTCTTTATATATATCGCATATAAACTTTATCTATACAAAATCGATATCTTCAAAATCGATAGTTTTCAAAATTTGGTTTGCCAAATTTCCAAAATTGACTTGTTGCCAAAATCAAAAGTCCTTTAAATTCAATGAGTTCCCAAAACCTTTTCAGTTTCATTCTCATATACATATAAAATTATTCCTTCCCACTTGAATAACTTTCAAATTAATAATTTTTGATTCCACTACATACTTATATGTTGTTCCATTTAGGTTATAAATTCGATTTATCTTAATTCGTATTTAAATCCATGATTTACATACAAACAATTTCCTCTCCGATCAGTTTGAATTTAGAAAATAGCTTGAATAGTTGTAAAATAGTTCAATGGTTAGTATAAGATAGTTTGGGCATTAAAAAGAATGGTTGTATAGTAAATAGCTTGGAAAAATCAAAATAATTTGAATATTTAAGAAGATAGATTTTAGACATTTTATATCAAAATAATTTATTTGAAAATAATTTTCAAATCAAACTGATTCAATTTCCAATCTTCAATTCAAATCAATTTCAATTTCCATTTCCATTTAAATTGATTCAATCCCGATTCCAATTCGAATTAACTTCTATTAAAATTCCACTTAGTTCAATTCAATTCCAATTTGAACTAATTTCAGTTCCATTCTCAATTTTAACTCATCTCGGCTTATTTAAATTCGGGTTCGATTTTTCAAAATATCGATTTGAATAACTTAAACCAAATTCACCTTTATTATTTAATTTAACAATCTAAATCTTTAAATTCCGAGCCCAAATCTCAAATATTCCTTTAAATTACTTTTACTTAAACTTATTTCAAGGTTCGACTGAGGGTTCAAATCTTTTAGAACAAATCAAATTTTCAAAATTCAATTGATTTCCTAGATTTCCCAACTATAACTTTAATATTTAAAATCCAATTCTTTAAACAATTCCGGTTGACAAGTTCATTTTTAACATTTCAATCACTAGTTCAAAATGATCTTGTTTCCATAAATTCGACTTTTATTTCTTAAAATCAAAATCATTTAATAGTTTCAAATCAAAGTTTTATTTCTTTTTAATTTTAGGAATGGATATATATCATTTCAATCCAAATAAATGTCATTTCAATCCACTTCTTAACTTATTCGAAATAATCCGATTTACGGCTTATATAATGTAAATAATATAAGAATGACAGCAGGATATATCAAGGTAAATAAACACCCAAATTATCTAAAACATCAACCAATAGCATACATCACAATCTTTTTTAGAATTCGAAACTTGTTTTTATTCCAAAAATCAATTTGAAATCATTCATACATACATAACTCCTTTTGCACCTCTTATCAAATTCAGACTTTCCTTTTACAATTTAACCTATTTAACTTCCATAAGTTAATTTAAATTTCACCTTGAAATTTCTAATTTCAGGTTATAAGTTGAAAACTTATTTAACTTGCCCTGAGTTAATTTCCCAATTCGTTCAATCCATTTAACCTTCTCAATTCAAATGTCTACCTCCTAAATTTAAATTCTTATTATATCACTTCCCACTTGTAAGTTCAAAAACTCATTTTCCTTTGTGTTATACTTCTCATTCAAGAGGCATTTCAGAATTTAAACACTTGGTTATTTATTTCCAATCAACTCTGAAATCATATCTGTATACACACACACATATACCCACACACACACACACACATCCTATTTACATACTAAATCGCACCATTAAATTTTAAACCAACCCATTCACTTCCTTAAGGTATTTCACACTGTTTTATCATTGTTTATTCTGTAATAAATGTCCTTTATTAAGACACACCAACCAATTTATGATAATAATCGGTATTACCATATTTAGAAACAAAACACATCATATATTCAAAAATAATTTCCTGAAAAATTATTTCTACATATATAAAATATAATCAGGGTAAACTTATTTTACTTCAAATACTTTAAAAAACACTTCCAAAATTTCCAAAATTTTAATTTCTGGTTTAAGTCCATTTTCAGCTTAACTTACCTACGTAGTTCATTCTTACCCAAATTTCTATTTGGTTTTATATATATATATATATATATATTACCACTTAAATTTTATAATCTTATTTGATTATAATAATTACAGCCAATCACCTTAATATACTATAATAATTAAGAAAATTATATCTCTATATATCAAAATTATAATCTTATGTAAAAAATATTTTAAAATCGTTTTTAAAATCATTATATAAGAAAATAATAATTACACCCTTATTTATAGTACACTCAACTCATTCTAGGATATTACTGACTTTATCTCTAATGAGTAATCCCTACCAGAGCCAAGGTTCCCGGTTAACGTTTATCTTTGATACCATATGTAACGACCGGGCAATTTTCGACCTCCGAAAATCGACACTAATACGTCCACTGTATATAGTGCCGAGTAATCGAGTACCAAAATTACCAGTTTGTTATTTAAGAAAAAGAGATAGAATAAGAAACAGAAATAATAGCATAGAATCTCACAATCGCAGCAAAACAAAATATAATATACAATAACAACATTTTTTACAAAGAAAAGATGTAACTGCAAATATACATACGAGTTATCAAAGTACAATCATCAACAAATAAATCTGGACAATTATAATAACTTGTCCCTAAATGCTGAAAATACAGCCCACAATACACAGCATAATATAGTCAAATACGCACAATACGTCTCTGTCATCAAGCTCATCTCCTGAACTTCAAAAGCGTCCTAACCTAAAATTCTGTAATACATGGTCTGACCCGAGCATAACAATAGAGTAACACCCGAGTTAGGCTAGAAACCAGCATGAGTAAACACACTTAAATTAGAAATACTTAAGTCATAAAAATCCTTTGAAACCAAGGTAACTCATACAAACAACATGAGTTATCATCTATTTTAACCAATGCACTTTTACAGAAGTACATCGATATTATAGTAGTATAAGTATAATGCTTATTTAAAATAGTTGAGTTTATTAAATTTATACAATTCCAGCATACAAGGCACTTTATGCCAAAAACGTAGTGATTCGAAGTGATTATTAAATCGAAGTGTTTCCGGATAACACTAGTATCTGATCTCGATCTCTTCGAATATAAACAATAAATATAAGAGGGTAAATTGTTTAAAATAAACAATTTATATTTAGAGTGACAATATTCACATATGGAAATTTATTAGAGACGTTTGTTTCAAATAAAACTTATCATCATGTTAATATAACTATTTTAGCCCGTCTGACCATTTGATGGCACAGACAAGAATAATTTGGAATAAAAATTCAATAGAAATAGGCCAAGATATAAATTGTTACTAATTTAATGGTTAATAACAAATATCAAAACAATTCACACATTATAATTTTACTAACTTTACGTCACCGAATCCATTTATATTTTTATCCAAATTAATTACAAGTTAAAGAAATAATGAACAATTATTAATAGTTAATAAAATTAAACAACCAAATTAATAATAATTTTATTAATTAACATAAGATTTAACAAATTAAGAATTGTGGAAATTAGGTTAAAGGGCTTCTATTTGTAGGGTAATAAGTTTTGAGGACAGCACTTCAGAATAATTAGTTTTAAGGACAATTTACAGCATAATGATAAATTCATTTATCTTTTTAAGTTATACAAAAAAATGATAAATCCTTTTATCATTATTTCTGTATAACTGAAAATGATAAATTCTTTTATCTTTTTCCTGTAAAATGTCTTTAAAACTAATTTTTCAGAAGTAGTGTCCTTAAAACTTATTACCCTGCACAAATAAGCCCTTGAAGTAAAAATCCTCTTAGCAATTTAATTAATTACTCACCTTAATTATTATAAATAATTTAATTTTTATACTACCAAAATAAATTAAGCTTAAAATTTGGAGTGTTGAGTCTCGAATACTCTCATTTGGCTATGTCTCAGTGCGAATTTCCAAAATGTCGTCTTGACACATATAATTAAATGGTGCATGACGAGGAGGAGTATTCTCATAATGTTGCTCTACTTCTTATGATGGTTCGAGTTGTTTTTGAGGTGGAGGCCTAGCTTGTCCGGCTTGACGACGTTGTGTCCACTCTATAAAATCCGGAGGCTTTTTCGGTAAGTGCATTAGAGAGAAAAATTTTGTGGACATATATTTTGGAGAAATCTCTTCAAAGGTTGATAAATATGAAGGGATGTTGTGAGCTCACAGAATACACATGATGTATATAGGGTATATGATGGATGGGCGTGATCGAGTCCAAAAATGTTCGAGACCGTCAAATATATAATATATCCTAATTAACCCTTGTTAATATAGCATATAAAGCCTTATGCTCTAACTCTGTGATTTGCTCACGACTACCAAGGCGAGAAATGATGGTGTCGATAATCATTTTAGTGGGATGTCTCGCCTTAGGTCTTAGGTATTTTGATGCAAATCTAGGCATTTCATATTCCTATATTTGATATGTGATATTATCTCTCGGTTTGAGACGTATATCCGGAATATTATATAGATCTTCGCCGGAGTCAGAACATCCGAGAGTTCGGCCTATGATCCCTGGAGTAAGTCTAATTTTGTTGCCATAAACACTTGACCATAGCCAATTATCATCGTTGTCATTGTTCCAAACTGATGTGCTATCTAAATTAGCATAGAAAAGAAATATGGCCCGCTGATCGATTCGGATATTATTGAGATTGAAGGAAATTAATGTTTCTAATCCAACACTTTCGCACATTTCGTCCAAATCATACAATGGGAACTTTAGCAAATTATAAAATAGACCTGTATGGAGCTTCTTCTTTTGAATATCCTTATATCTCTTGACTGAATGTGGTACACGATTCATCCATCGCTCAATTTGATCGTCAGAGCAAACTTGCGGGTTAGATGAAGTAGCTTGGTCTTGCTTTCGCTTAGAGATTATAGGGTTTTTCATTTTAGGAGCCATGAGATTCGAGCGTGTTTGGAGGGGAAAGCGAGTTTGAGAATTAGAGAATCGATTTTGCAGCAGAAACAAAATGAAAATATAAGTGGGAAAAAGTGGAAAAATAGACGTTAGCAGGGTACTTAAGAGAGTCGATTGAATTTCAGACGTTTGAAAGGTGAATCAGACGTCTGATTTAACCTAGATTGAAGATAGTAAATAGAACCAGACGTCTGATTTAACCTAGTTTGAAGATAGTAATACTCCACACTATGTGAATCAACATACTCAATACAAACGATAATCAAGCCTACACAGAAGGCTACGTACTAAGTGTACGACTAAATAATTTCCACATCAAGTCGAGGAACTAAAATTTGGCAAAGTTTGATAATCGGCTATTTAACTATCAAAACAAACAAACAAATATTTAGCATCATAACAATCACTGGGCCCTTTTAATTAATCTTTATTAATTAATTCACTTGCCAAATATTCACCTCAAATTATCTTTAAAAATATATATCTTCAAAACCATTCAACATTGGAAATTTTTCCAAATACTTATAAAATAATAAGTAATTCACAAATCAATTTATTTTCAACACTTAGAAAAATATTTCGTATACTTAAATCATTTTTGTTCTATAAGGAAAAGATTCTTTTAAACACATTGATTTGGGTCAAAACGGATGTTGCGTAAAACATCGTTACGACAACCCAAAATCACTAATATAGGGATTCGAAAATAAAATAGATATATAAATCCCATATACTATACAAAAACATTTTCTTTCGAAAATCATTTACTATAACAACAGTATTATAGTCCATCATTTCGTTATTTCTCGAAAACGTCTATTTCAACAATGAATGTTGAAATCTATGGTTTCGATACTTAACACATTTTAAAACATCTTTTAATCATTTTATTCCATTTAAATATCACTTCCCAAAACACTCATTTTAAAATATTATTCACTGCTCAAAATCGTGAATATAAATCGTTTACCAAATTAATGCTTCTACACTTTTAATCCAAGAATTATCCACTATCCAAAATTGTGGATATAAATCTCTAACTAAATTCAACACTTCTACATTTTTAATTAAAGGATTATCTACTATCCAAAATCGTGGATATATCTCCTTTAATAAGCTTTCATATTTACTTATCAAATTCAATTGATTTCGAAATTATAAAATAATGTTTATAAATTCACATTTCTATTTTATAAAAACTTCAATTTGTAAATTCTCTTTATTCACCAGTTCCATAAATAATCATTTGCATGCAAAAATCCAAATTATAAGTTAATTACTTATAATTCATTTATTTTACAAAATCATTCATTTTTACAAATCCTATTCACTTATAAAATCCATTTATAACCTCATGTTTACACTTCCAAAACTCCTTTTATAATTGCCTCAGTTTGATTTATAAAAATATCACTTTTATAAATCTTATATATAAACCTTTTATAAAAAATCTCAATTTAAAATATTTTATAAAATAATCAACTTCATATTACCAAAAATCACATTCTGGTTATATTTCACAAAACCATAATTTTTATAACATTATAACATTTATTTATTTAAATAAATCAATTCCTTAACAATTTAAAATTCAATAAAACGTATATTTTCAATATCACTTGAAAATCCTTTTTAATTTGAAATCACCACTTTAATATTTTTAAAATTACAAAAATAGGCCCGATGCTGCAATAGCATTAAATACATCAATCACGGCATCCAAAATATCATATATAATATGATAGCATCATATATCAATATATCTGTAAATAAATTAATACAGGTGAGGAATCCAGTTGGATCCCTCCAACCTGTCACCTAAAATAAATATACATATTAGAATATGTGTACAATATCTGCTTCGAGGCAGACACGCGTACAAAGGGTCATCCGCTCATACACGGGAACGTATAGGGTCATCTGCTCCACTAGGCAGGCATATATCCAAATATCAATCAATATATCATATATCATCCAAACAATCATCAATCATCATAAATAATATTTATTCTCATTTATATAAAAATATCAGCGAGTCAGAAAGAGTGAGTTGTACTCACATTGCTTGTAGTCGTCGCGATAGCGATTTATTCCGATTAAAGTTAAAAAAGCGTTTAGTTTCAACCAAAATTTTCACTAGCTCAAATAAATCCCAATCCAGCTCCATAATGTAGTGCTCGTCAATACGGTTCCAACGCAATTCATTTCGTGCGAAACAGACCTTGTATGAAGAAGATATGATGTTTTAAATTTTAAACGAAATTAATATATAAATTTATTTCCAATTTTATTTTCAAATTTTTAACCTTAAAACGATCGCAGCCACACGTTTTCAATCCTAGAATCAAGGCCATAGATTGCATCTTCTTCCTCCCAGTAAAACATGTGAACAAACCTACCCATCAGCCGCCTATTACCCTTGAATGCTACAGCCACCACGGTACACGAAACCCCATCACTCCACCGCCAAATCGAAGTCCCCTACGCGAGCCACCATCGGCCAAAAAATAATGAAGCTCGGCCCTCCCTAGCTCGTGAAAAACGTGCACGAACGCCACCAATTTGAACGCAAATTTTCGATGATTCGTTGCTTTGATTTTGATCATCACCGTTGGATTTGTAGAGGGGGATGTGCTCTACGACTTTGTAGTTGAAGATTTTCTCTAATTATTCACGGATTGGACGCAAAACTAGGAAGAAGGAGGAGAATTTCTAGCCATGGGAATTTAGGTGGCGGCTTTCCCTAGCTTCAATTAGGGTTTTGCAAAATGAAGATATTCACGTCCTTTTATAGAAAATTGCAAAACACTATACATCTCGAAAATTTTCGAACTCGAAACGAAACGTGTCGTCTGGCGTTTATAAGGTTTTACCCCTATTCCGAACACAATGGAATATATTTCGGGAGCTAATTCGATCGTACTTGAAAGATAGGTTTTCAAATGGAATTATTTAAATATAAAATTTACTTAAATGATTTTCTACGCGTTTTAGTTTGCCCTGGACAAACCACAAATCCGATTGACATGAAATTTGAAATCTTACAATAATTTAACATTACGAATCCGATGAAACTAGTTACGTTGAAATCCGAGACTGTTTGAAAAATGACTATTTTTACATGTCAATTAAATATTAAAATATTCAATTTTTACAAATTAACTTTTAAATCAATTTTAAAAGTTCTCTAACATCATTCTGATTCAAATAGAATTTAATATAACTTTGCAAATCATTTTTATTCACTTTAAATCCAATTTTCAATTATTTACACGATTTCAAATATTAAGTGGGTAATTTAATTATCTAATTAAATCTAGATATTCAAAATATAATTTATTCAGCTTGTAAAATTTACTTGGGAATATTTAAAATAAATTAAATATACTAATTTCGAATGGCAGAAATTCTGGGTCGTTACATTCTCTCCTGATTAAAAGAATTTCGTCCTCGAAATTACCACGCAAGAAAAAGTTACAAATCCATTAACTAAACTCTTATAAAAACTTTTCTAAGTTTTCCAAATCCATTCTTAGTTATCTTTTCAAAACCAACTAATATCGTTTAATTTTCAACTCAAAATCAAAATTTTAGTTATCACAAATTTTCCAAATTTTCCCCAAAATTTTCTAAAGCTTTAAATTTTCAGAAAAAATCGCCATAGCCTCCTTTGCGCAGTTCGATCCGGAAAAAAAAATAGCACTATATATATCACATATATACATCTCATCATCAAGGATGAGGCATCCCGAAGGGAGAAAAGTGTAAAAGTACGATATGTAATCCGAGATATGTACCTTATATATTATTAGCGAGCATATAGGGCTAATATAGCGCGAAAGCGAGCTCCAAAAGCAAAGCAAGCGCCATACGCACCTACTAAACACTCGACAAACAAATGAGAACATGTATATATGAAAAGTAATATCAATATACAACAACTATATATGCCAATATGGAAAATGCCAGCAAAACAACAAATCCAATCATCAAACAACTATCATCCAACTAACATCCAACAACTCCATAACCAAATCAATATACATTCACTTTTCATTAATATTCATTGAATTGGTTTTCAATTTAAATCACATTTGATATATTAACATTGGGTTTTACCAACATTCATTCATATTCAAATTCAATTAGAAATCATTCACTAATTTACATTCAAGTTGGTTCGCTTTTAATTCAAATCAAATTAAATTCAACTCTATTTAGATTCACTTAACTTCCCATTTGAATTCAATTATTTATAGCTTCCATTTTCATTAACACTTAATGAATTTCTATTCAATCAACTAGCATCCATCTAACAAACAATGCATAACCAACATTTGCCAAATTAATTTACTTTACATTCATTAAATTTGGTTCAACACTTTTAATTTCAAATTGGTTTAATATTCAATTGACTTTCATTCAATTATTCAATCCACAACTTCTGAACTTAATTTTTATTCAATTATTAACAAGATCATTTCTAATGGTGATTCATTTTACAATTAAAGTTGAATTTCTTTATATAACTCAAGTTCATATTCATTTAATTCACTTTATTAATTTACTTCGATACCAAAATCAACTTTATTAAACATCACTTAAGTTATGTTTCATTTCAATTTCATTTACATTACTTTCACTATACAACTTAAGTTCATCTCTAATTCATTTCAAATTCTATTTTACTTAACTCTTACTTAAGTTAAATTTCATTCTGCTATTCAAATTCAGATTTTGTTTTTCCTAACCAAAAGTGTTTAACCATTTTAACAATTGGTTTTACTTACATTTTCTCACTTTATAAGTTATAAATCTTATTTATTCAAACTTGCAAATTCATGGTATATAATCACTTATTTTTAAAGTTTAATTTCCATTTCAATAACGTATCTAATCCAATTCAAATCCAACTTATTTATCTTTCCTTTAGTTAAATTTCAAATCATATATTTATTATGCTAACAAACATTTATTTCAACTTCACCAAAGATAAAATTTTATTATCTCATATATTATAAGTCCAAAACTCATTTCACTTAGATTTATAAATTTCAACTTGGATTTTAAATCAAAATTTTTTATGATAACAAAACTTCAATTTAAATTTACTATTGGTAGCAAATCCATTACACAGGAACTCGAAAATCATACTGATGATGCTGCAGTCATCACCCTTATTATTTCCCAGTAACATTAGTGAATTCAGTGCTTTATATTCTTTCAAAAATTCCTTTTTATCTTTATAAATAACATTTATAAATCTTTCACTTATATAATTTCATTATTTCACTTTACTTACATATGATCATTTCAAATTCTTTTATCTTATTAAGATTTATAATAGTATAACATCTTTAATCTTTGAAAAATAACTTCCAAAATAAACGGGATTCAAATTTCCAAATTATTAGTCTAAATCCATTTTTATTTATTACTCAAATAGTTTAATTTCTTACATATAAGATTATTTCACAATTATAAATCATATTAATTATAATTTCATATTTATAATTCATTTGCTTATATAATTTATTCTTGTACAATTGTTACTTTTGTTTAGATTATTCAGACAACTTAATTTAACTTATATGTATTTATATTTTCAATAACCAAACAATCAATTCAATATATATACACTTTAATAATTCCTGAAAAAGTATTCCCTTTATATATAAAATATAATCGAGGTAAAATTATTTCATTTACCCAATTTAAAATGATACTATGTCGACTTACCTCGTTTAAGTGTTTGGAAATCCCTTCTGATAACATGGCGTCCCAAATACCGACTAGAAATCACAAACAACTCAACAGATAAGCAAACACAATATAAAATATTTTATATTCACTAACAAATACGTGCTCATATATATAATACACTCAATCTCAATCTAGGATGCTACTATCCCTATCTATACTGAGTACACATCAAAGCTTAGGAATATACAAAATCTAAGCTCTGATACCATGTGTGATGGGACGCACCAGTGGGTAATACCCACCGTAGCTCACACTAACACCTCGCGCTTTGCTTTTATGGCCAGCCTCTCAACTACAACCAACCCTTTCACTCTAGGGACATGTAGGGGCAAGAGTCATCCGTTCGCTACCTAACAAGAAGCGAGAACCCCCTATCAGGCTGAACATAATCAAGCAAAACCGATGTACGTAATCTGTAAAAATGCAATGTCAGACAAACATTCATACAAGTTGTCCAGGACAGGACAAACCGAAGGTACTTTCCTACCACATCCTGTCGGGAAATCTCTAAGATTAGTAGCGAAGAGTCCTTACATTGGATATTTCATAATGAAGAGACCACTGCTACTAGATGTATATTGGGAATTTAACCCCAAACGATCAACAAGCAGTCCCCCACTATGAAACTCCGGAACATCAATATCATCACAAGCAACCTGCACATTCGTCGCATATATGTTGGTCCGAAGTGGTTTTTAGATAAATCTGATCCCGGTCTCCTTGCACCAACAACGCAAAAGCGTTTCTCAACCTCACACAGAAACTAAGTCTCATAGACTTATCACGTCTCCAACTTTGAACTTGTTATCCTTCAGGCCAAGAAGAAAGCTCAATAGATTGGAGTAACACTCCACACTATGAGAATCAACATCCTCAACACAAACGATAATCAAGCCTACACAGAAGGCTACGTACTAAGTGTACGACTAAATAGTTTCCACACCAAGTCGAGGAACTAAAATTTGGCAAAGTTTGATAATCGGTTATTAAACTATCAAAACAAACAAACAAATATTTAGCACCATAACAATCACTGGTCCCTTTTAACTAATCTTTATTAATTAATTCACTTGCCAAATATTCACCTCAAATTATCTTTAAAAATATACATCTTCAAAACCATTTCAACATTGGAATTTTTTCCAAATACTTATAAAATAATAAGTAATTCATAAATCAATTTATTTTCAACACTTAGAAAATATTTCATATACTTAAATCACGATTAAGTATATATTTTATTTTATAAGGAAATGATTCTTTCAAACACATTTATTTGGGTCAAAATGGATGTTGTGTAAAACATCATTACGACAACCCGAAATCACTAGTATAGGGATTCGAAAATAAAATAGATATATAAATCCCATATGCTATACAAAAACATTTTCTTTCAAAAATCATTTACTATAACAACAGTATTATAGTCCATCATTTCTTTATTTCTCGAAAACGTCTATTTCAACAATGAATGTTGAAATCTATGGTTTTGATACTTAAACACATTTTAAAATATCTTTTAATCATTTTATTCCATTTAAATATCACTTCCCAAAACACTCATTTTAAAATATTATTCATTGCTCAAAATTGTGAATATAAATCGTTTACCAAATTAAAGCTTCTACACATTTAATCCAAGAATTATCCACTATCCAAAATCGTGGATATAAGTCTCTAACTAAATTCAACACTTCTACATTTTTAATTAAAGGATTATCCACTGTCCAAAATCGTGGATATATCTCCTTTAATAAGCTTTCATATTTACTTATCAAATTCAATTGATTTCGGAATTATAAACAATGTTTATAAATTCACATTTCTATTTTATAAAAACTTCAATTTGTAAATTCTCTTTATTTACCAATTCCATAAATAATCATTTACATGCTAAAATCCAAATTATAAGTTAATTACTTATAATTCATTTATTTTACAAAATCATTTATTTTATAACTTCACAGTTATAAATCCTATTCACTTATAAATTCCATTTATAACCTCATTTTAACACTTCCAAAACTCCTTTTATAATTTCCTCATTTTGATTTATAAAAATATCAATTTTATAAATCTTATATATAAACCTTTTATCAAAAATCTCAATTCAAATATTTTATAAATTAATCAACTTCATATTATTAAAAATCACATTCTGGTTATATTTCACAAAACCATAATTTTATAACATTATAACATTTTTTTTTTAAATAAATCAATTCCTTAACAATTTAAAATTCAATAAAACGTATATTTTCAACATCACTTGAAAATCCTTTTTAATTTGAAATCACCACTTTAATATTTTTAAAATTACAAAAATAGGCCCAATGCTGCAACAGCAGTAAATACATCAACCACGGCATCCAAAATATCATATATAATACGATAACAGCATATATCAATATATTTGTAAATAAATTAATATAAGTGAGGAATCCAGTTGGATCCCTCCAACCTGTCACCTGCAACAAATATAAAAATTAGAATATGTGTATAATGTCCGCTCGGGGCAAACGCACATACAAAGGGTCATCCGCTCATACACGGAAACGTATAGGGTCATCTGCTCCACTAGGCAGGTATATATTCAAATATCAATCAATATATCATATATCATCCAAATAATCATCAATAATCATCAATAATATTTATTCCCACTTATACAAAAATATCAGTGAGTCAGAAAGAGTGAGTTATACTCACATTGCATGTAGTCGTCGCGATAGCAATTTATTCCGATTAAAATTAAACAAGCGTTTAATTTCAACCAAAATTTTCACTAGCTCAAATAAATCCCAATCCAGCTCCACAATGTAGCGCTCGTCAATAAGGTTCCAACGTAATTCATTTCGTGTGAAATGGACCTTGTATGAAGAAGATATGATGTTTTAAAGTTTAAACGAATTTAATATATAAATTTATTTCCAATTTTATTTTCAAATTTTTAACCTACAAACGATCGCAGCCACACGTTTTCAACCCTAGAATCAAGGTCGTAGATTGCATCTTCTTCCTTCCAGTAAAACACGCGAACAAACCTAACCATCGGCCGCCTATTACCCTTGAATGCCGCAGCCACCACGATACACGAAACCCCATCACTCCACCACCAAATCGAAGTCCCCCACGCGAGCCACCATCGGCCAAAAGATTATGAAGCTCTGTCCTCCGTAGCTCGTGAAGAACATGCACGAACGCCACCTATTTGAAAGCAAATTGCTGATGATTCGTTGCCTCGATTTTGATCATCACCGTTGGATTTGTAGAGGGGGGTGTGCTCTACGACTTTTTAGTTGAAGATTTTCTCTAATTATTCACGGATTGGAAGCAAAACGAGGAAGAAGGAGAAGAATTTCTAGCCATCGAAATTTAGGTGGCGGCTTGCCCTAACTTCAGTTAGGGTTTTTTGAAAAATGAAGATATTCACGTCCTTTTATAGAAAATTGCAAAACACTATTCATCTAAAAAAAATTCGAACTCGAAACGAAACGTGCCGCCTAACGTTTATAAGGTTTTACCCCTATTCCGAACGTAATTGAATATATGTCGGGAGCCAATACATTCGTATTTTAAAGATAGGTTTTCAAATCGAATTATTTAAATTTAAAATTCACTTAAACGATTTTCTTCGTGTTTTAGCTTGCCCCGGGCAAACCATAAATCCGATTGACATAAAATTTGAAATCTTACAATAATTTAACATTACGGATCCGATGAAACTGGTTTCTTCGAAATCCGAGACTTTTTGAAAAATGACTATTTTTACACGTCAATTAAATATTAAAATATTCGATTTTTACAAATTAACTTTTAAATCGATTTTAAGAGTTCTCTAATATCATTCTAATTCAAATAGAATTTAATATAACTTTGTAAATCATTTTTATTCAATTTAAATCCAATTTTCAATTATTTACACGATTTCAAATATTAAATAGGCAATTTAATTATCCAATTAAATCTAGATATTCGAAATATAATTTATTCAGCTTGTAAAATTTACTTGAAAATATTTAAATTCAATTCAATATACGAATTTCAAATGGCAGAAATTCTGGATCGTTACACAGAGAATCGCATAGGTGAAGAATCCAAAGGTGTACGATAAGATGTAGTAGGATCCAAAGGATTGCAAGGAAACAGAAGTGGTTCATGTACATCGTTCTTTCGTGAATTGCAAAATTTGATTACTACTTGCTCCAGAAAACTTAGTCGCCACGCAGTGACCATTTGTTCAAAGTATAATTCTCATTGTAAATCTATTTGTTGCTTTTGGTAGTGATGTATCTCATCGATTTTCTCCTTAGTGTTAGGAGAGACAAATAGAGATCATTTGTACCTCTTTGTATAGGGAGTGAATCCCCTGTGGTAGGACGACCACTTATATGTCGGTTCCTGATCTGATGTAGAAGTAGGAAGGCGATGAGGTGTATCCGCTGAACTATCCGTTGTTGGTGTTGAGAAGGAGAGATGAGGGTCGTCGGAAGACATGCTTTTATTTTCTTGTGTAAAAAAATATGAAATCTATATATTCTTTACTTTTTATTTTGTAAAAAGGCTATTTATACATGATTTTAGAGGTTATACGTAGGTAATTTCAAAAAACAAATTTCTAAAAAATTGTTGGTTAGTGTTAACCATTTTGATTTGTGGATAAAAAAAATTAGCCAAAAATAGAATTAATGAAAATGTAGTATTAGTTGAGAAGATCATTAAGAGAACATATTCCCAAATTGTGTCGCAGTTTAACAAATGTTTGTTCATTTAGTGGTTTTGTGAAAATATCTGCTATTTGATTCTCAGTATTTACGTATTCTAATGTAATAATTACTTTTTCTACATTATCCCGTAAAAAATGATGTCGTATATCTATATGTTTAGTACGTGTGTGATTTACAGGTTTTTTTGATAGATTTATTGCACTCATATTATCGTAATATATTGATGATTTGTCGATAACTTTGTCGAAATCCTTAAGCGTTTGTTGCATGTATATCACTTGTCACATGCTAGAGCCGCTAAAATATATTCGGCTTCGCAGGTGGATGAGAAGACAATTTTTTTTTTGCTAAGCCATGAATGTGATGATGTGATGAATAATATTGATCATATTGGAAATTGTAATTTAATGAATACTCTGGCTTGGTTAAATGATTGTCCGATAAAGTGACACGTTCCGCTAATACTCTTGCGATCTGTTTTACATCCACCGAAATCCGCGTCGCTATATGAAACAAGTTCAAATGATGATCCTTTAGGATAAAACAAACCATAATCTCTAGTACTAGATAGATAATGTAAGATACGTTTAACAGCTCTTTGATGAGATTCTTTTGGTTTTTCTTGAAATCGGGAACAAAGACATACATTCATCATAATGTCGGGTCAACTAGCCGTCAAATAAAGCAAGGAGTCAATCATACTACAATATAATTTTTCATCAAAATCTTTTCCGTTTTCATCTTTTTCCAAGTTAACACTAGTACTCATTGGTGTTGGTTTGCTTGAAGTTTTATCCATTTCAAAACGACGTAATAGATCGTTACAATATTTTTCTTGATGAATAAAAATATCAATTTCAAGTTGTTTTATTTGTAAACCTAAAAATAAATTCAACTCGCCCATGCGAGACATTTCAAATTCGTTTTTCATAATATTTGAAATTTGAGTATAAAGATTTTCGTTAGTTGAAACAAAGATAATGTCATCTACGTAAATTTGTACAACTAAGATATCATTATTTTCTCGTTTAATAAATAATGTTGTATCTATTTTACCTATTTGAAAACCAGATGTGACTAAATGATTCTTAAGACGTTCGTACCAGGTATGAGGGGTTTGCTTTAAACCATATAAGGCTTTGTGTAATTTAAAAACATGATCGGGATATTTTTCATAAACAAACAATGGAGGTTGTTCAACATATACGTTTTCTTTAATATAACCATTTAACAAAGTACTTTTGACATCCATTTGAAATAATTTAAAATTGTGATGACTTGCAAAAGCAAGTAATGTACGTATGGCCTCGAGTTTAGCTACTAGAGCAAATGTTTCATTGTAGTCGATACCTTCTTCTTGATTATAACCCTGAGCGACTAAACGTGCTTTATTTCTAACTATATTTCCGTTTTCATCTGCATTGTCTTTAGATACCCATTTTGTTCCAATAACTGATTGATTTTCTGGTCTTGGTACTAATTCCCAAACAATATTACGTTCAAATTGATTTAATTTTCTTGCATAGCTATTATTCAAAAATTATCATTTGAAGCTTCTTTATAATTTTTTGGTTCAAAATTTGACACAAATGCTATATGACTTATTTGGTTAAGTTGATTTCTAGTTACTCTGTAGTTAAGATCTCCAATGATATTATCTTTTGGACGATCTTTTAGAATTATAAGAGATGGCATTAAAGTATTATTTTGTGCATTTGTCTCATTATTATAAGAATTTGCTGTATTTCTATTGTAATTATTTCTTCATCGTCATTAGTTTGATGGCTAAGAAAATTTTCATCAAACGAAACATGTAAACTTTCTTCAATTGTGTTAGTTCGTTTATTAAAAATTCTGTATGCCTTGCTGCGATCCGAATATCCAACAAAGATTCCTTCATCGGCCTTTGGATCGAATTTTCCTGAATTATCTTTTGTATTTAGTATAAAACATTTTGACTCGAAAGTTTTAAAGTATGATACATTAGGTTTTCTTTCAAAAAATATTTCAAAACAAGTATGTTTAATCATAGGTCGTATGGTTACTCGATTTAAAACATAACAAGTCGTAGTAATAGCTTCAATGCAAAAATGATTTGGTAAACCACTACTATTTAATATTGTTCGTGCACATTCTTGTAATGTACGATTTTTTCTTTCTACTACACCATTTTGTTGAGGTGTGCGGGGAAAGGAAAAATTATGACTTATACCCTTTTTATTACAAAAATTGGTAAAAAAATCATTTTCGAATTCTCCACCGTGATCACTTCGAATATTCTTAATTTTCAAATCCATTTGAGATTTAATTCTTTTAGCAAAAATTTTAAACATTCCAAAGGTGTCACTTTTATGTTTTAAAAATAAAGTCCATGTATATCTTTAAAAATCATGAACTATTACGAAAACATATTCGTTGTGATTTATAGATCGTACTTGAATTGGACCAAATAAATCTAAATGTAATATCTCTAATGGTTGTTTTGTAGAAATATTATTTTTAGATTTGAAAGAGCTTTTCTTTAGTTTTCCGATTTGACAATCATCACATAAATTTTCTACTTTATAATTTATTTTCGGTAAACCTCTCTAGCTCATATTTTGCTAATTTGTTAATATATTTAAAATTAATGTGACAGAATCGTTTATGCCACAACCATGGATCGTCATGTTTGGTTGTTAAGCATAAATTTGAATTTCGATTTATATTCATATTTAAGACATAAATATTTTTGTTTCTAAAAAACACAAAGATAAGTTGTTTATTATTGTCGAAAATATTACATCTGTCTTTTTCGAAATTTATTTGGATACCTTTATGCGCAACACTCTTCGGAAGTTTTTGAAGTGATAACAGTGAAGAAAATGAATTTAAAATGAGGATTATCTAACAGAAACTCCAAATAACAGGAATTATTAATGCGCAGACAAGCAATTTAGAGTGGTTCGGCGTGTTGCCTACGTCCACTATGAAGTTTTTGCAAATTTATTGATTCTTTTTCAGAGATTACAAGTGATTACAGCAAGCAATAGCAAATTACAGCTTGAAATTCGAATTCAACAGCAAGAGTATGTAAGTCTTGATCCGGCAGAGTCTGGGCGCTTCAGAATCAAAAGATCCTTTTTCTGTGGGCTCGGGGGCTCTATTTATAGGCGTAGGAGGCTGAGACTTCGCTCAAACTTCGGGAGGTCCGCTTTGACATGCGAGGGGGTCGACACGACCAGTTCCAGAAAGTTTCGACTCGATTTGTGATTGATACGAAATCATTTCGTATCGATCAAGATCATGTCCGATGGAGCTGAAATTTGTTGTGAACATTCCTTGGCTCGTGTGCAATCTCTTATGAAAATTTCATAGCATTTGGATCGTTAGATTTTGAGATATGATCGATACGAGTTGAGTCTTCCCGAGTGGCTGTTTTATTCGACTCCATGGCTTCGTGCCCATTCCTTCGAGTCGATGGCTACACGTGCTTATGAGGTGACGTGGCGCGCGTATCTCGAATCGATCCACCTTTTTCTCCGGTTTGACCGCGTCATATCCATATATCTCGCCTTATTTGAATCGAAGGCCGTTGCGGTAATCCAGGTCCATTTGATTTGATAGACACGAACAAGCCTCTGGGTGTGGGTTCGAACAAGAGCCTCTAATGGATACGAAATGATGACAATTCGATGGATACGAAGTAGCGTTGACTCGATGGATTCGAACAAGGACCCCCGATGGGTACGAAGAACTACAGTTTTGATGGGTTCGAACCTAATGGTGGCAAACTCTAAGTGCTTGATGGATACGAACCAGACAGCTACTCCATGGACACGAAATAGTGTCTCACCACCATTGATGGATACGAAGAGGTCACCGGCCTATCGATACGAAGTTGCTGGATTTGAGGGAGATCGATACGACCTTGGTTTCTTTGATGGATGCGAAGGCGCTGCTACTCTGATGGAAATGAAAGTGGTGCTCACTGATGGATACGAATTGCTCCGTTCAGATGGATTCGAATAGAGGCTTCTATGATGGATGTAAAGTAGATATTGACCGATCATTATGAGCCGCATTATCTGTTGATGGGTACGAAGTCCATCGATACGAACTCGATGGATTCGAACACTGCCAACTTGATCGGTACGAACTCATGGGAATTGATCGATGCAAAGTGGGTGATGGATACGAACTGGATCGAGTCGAACTGTGGTTCATTGATGGATACGAAAACGAGGCCGATTCCTCCAGATTGAATTGATCATAACTTGAGCATACGAACTCGGATTGACTTGAAATTTCGAATGCAGGCTTCCCTGACTGTGCTTGTCATGTCTTATCAATTGTAGCTCGATCCGGACTCGAAAAAAATTCATCGATATCCATGACGAGTGATACTTGGTTTTTAATCAGTTCCTTAGTATCTTGGCCTTGCCAAAAGGCGGATAACATTTGCCCCCCAAAGTACGTCTTATGGAAACATGACGTGCTTTGAAAAGCAGCAGCCTTCACTCTGAACAACCGTTGCTCTTTTGTCGAAGGTTGTAACCTTGCGTTGATATAAATGATTGCTGTATGATACGGCCTAGCTGTTTGTCGCCGTAATCGTTAGTGAATGAATATCTGATCCCTGTTAATGCTGAAAGTGGAATATTGTCTTGGCATATATGTATATACATTGGCCTAACTCTCGTTAACGTTGCACGCTCACGGGTCGTTGTTAGTTTTCTTGTATCGAATTTCGTATTGATCCTCTCCTGAACCGATGTGAAATTTGAATTGCAACAACGTTTGTTAGTTGTTTTGGGAAGTTCCTTCGTATCGATCCTCTTCTGAGTCGATATAGAAGGTTGGAAGATTGACTTCGCATCGGTAAATTGAGAATTTGGTGGATGCGAAAAGTTCATTCATATCGATGATAATGTTTGAGTTATGATGGATACGAAATTGATGTTCGTATCGAAGGGCAGTGTATAAGTTATGATGGATATGAAATTGCTGTTCGTATTGATATGCAGTGGATGGAGTTGAGAACTCGTCAACGCGAACAAGGGTTTCGAGCCGATGGACTTCACAATCTTCGGCCGTCCTTGCTGCGTGCTTCGTATCGATGGATCCAATGTCCATTTCGAATCATCGGTCAGATGGATACGAACTGAGCATTCAACTCGATTCGTGAGTCGATTGGTTGCGACTGGTCACGTGGACCGGGAGGCGAAACGACCCGATTTTCCCTAAGCTCCATATAAATACTCTGGACTTCGGCCATTTTCACTTTTTACTTTTTACTTTTTTACTGCCGCCTTTAATCTTCGTATCGATCCAGAAACTCGAGAGAAAGAACAACAGTGATTTCGATTCGATCAAATACCACCCTTTAATTCTTCGAATCCCAACCTCAAGTTAGGTAATTAATCAATTTCTGCTACATCTGACGACAAAGTTCGAATCCCAGATCCCTCTTTCTTCACTGATTATCAATTCTGGTAATTCTTAAAGTCAGATCTGGGTGTGAGCACGGTCAAAAATGGCCATAGCGACGCTCCTGTAGATTGGAGAAGAAAGAATGAAAAAGGCAAAAACGAATCGATCTGGGGGCTTGCGTTCGAACCGATGAAGGCAGTGATATTTCTCCTTGGATTTCGCATTGATCCCTGGAATATTCCGATGGAGGTGATGCAGTTTGTACCGATTATGATGGTGGTGGATCGTATCGACACGAAATGATCGATACGAAAAATAAGTAATCGGTCGTTTCGAAGTCCTCAGCTTTAGGTCGATACGAATTTTGCTTTTATGTTTGATACGAAAAGTATCAACTCGAACGTGATCGATGTTTAGCTGAGACCTTCCTGATCTGTACGAACCAGGCAATCAAGGATCGATTCGAAGCCATCCTACTATGATCGATAAAAACTCGGCCCTTGACGATCGATTCAAAACACGCTCCTTGGGATCGATTCGAACTTGTATCCTAATGGATTCAAATGAGATTCCTATGATCGATTCGAACACTCCCATGATGGATATCAAATTTTGATACTCTTTAGCACAATTCCAACGAGCTTCATTCTTGCATATCTGGACTTGATAGTTAAACTGCATACTTGACTACCTTTCGAAGCTCGTCGATGGAACCATAATAACTTTAATCCGGATCGATTGCCAATATTTAGATGATTTGGCGATGACGGTCATTACAACTAGACTTTGAAGATTTGTCGTTCGCTTATTTTCATTAACTCTGCAAAATTTATCCAAGTAATGCACAACACAACATACACTTTACACAAGGGGAACACACGGGCTCTTTGTCGTTTAACGATGGTTTCTCGTGAGTTAGCTAGTTATGGAAACTTCAAGCTCGCAGCCGCAAGAAACTCAGAGTTCAGGCCCTCCCGTGCTTGAAGTACCGGAGATTGAGGTTGAAGTTATCGGTCTAGCTCCAGATGAGTTTCCTGACGCATCCTTCATTAGTAACCCATCAGACTCTTTTCCGTCCAACATTTCGTAAGACGTGCTAGGAAGAATATGCTTAAGGCATGGTCTGTTGATGGACGACGTACGTACTATTGCCAGGACCAAGAGACAGACCGCACAATTCACTGGGGGGATATACCGCATTCAATCGCCATGCGTGCGCAGCTGGGACACTCCCTCTGTTTAGCCAGTACATAAGAGAAGTATTGTCGTTTTTAGGAATCGCCCCCTCTCAGAAACACCCGAACAGATATGCCTCGCTCAATAGCTTGTTCATTGCATTTATGGAGTATCTTTATCGACCACCACTCCCGATTGAGATCAGATACTTGTTTAACTTCAAGAATCGGACTGATAGTCCACCTTTCACATTCCTGGAGGCAGCAAGAAATTGTCAGGTGGTCATAGGGGCTTGGACTAGATTGAGCTACTTCAAGACGGAGTGGTTCTTCATTCGGTGTCCTCCATGATTCACCAGGCGATGGCTATTCAGACGTGAGTATTGTCATCTCCTAGGATAATTGTTAAAACAGCCATAGACGAAGTAGAACTTATACCTCTTTTTTCTTTCTTTACAGCAATAATTCAGTGACCCGAAGGTGGATATTTTAAGGAGATAGTTCGGGTTTTCCACGAAATCCCAAGCGAAGAGAGGAATATCAATTGCTTTTGACAGATAGGAATCTCAGAACTCTTGGGTCGATCGAGCAGAGACAAAGTATAATGCCCGATGGTGTGTTAAGAACTGCCTCGAGAGAGCGAGTTAAACGAAAAAAACCTAAAGTTGTCGTAATCGAGGAGGATGACATCGAGAGAACGCATACCGATGAGGAACCCTTGGGCGAACCTACGGATGTAGCCCAGGGCACTGAAGAGCAAAGAAAAGGCAAGGCAGCCGTTCTTAAGCCACCTAAAAATGGGAGATGGAAATCTGTTGTCACGTCCCGGCCCGCCTCTGGAATTAGAATTTCGGAGATGTCTCCCCCAAGAATAGAAAGTCTTCACGAAGGGCTTGCCGATCTTCCAATTCCGGACGATGTGTCCATGCAGCACGATGTCGAATTGGATGAACTCCAACATGCCCTAGTTTTAAGCGAATCTCTACCCGCTAGCACGGTTGACACATCCGGTTAGTCGGGGGGTTGCACATACATCTACACTTCACAGCACTACACGATTTCTGAATGTAATACGCTCACCGCGAGAGATTACTAACTCCGTTTTATGTTTTTTGCTTCGCAAATACCATGTCCGGTCACGACTCGATGCTTGGCAGCCTGCGCCACAAACGTCGATCTTCATCCTACAATGATAATAGTGTTAGTGCTCTTCGGAAGATTTTGAAGAGATAACAGTGAAGAATATGAATTTAAAATGAGGATTATCTAACAAAAACTCCAAATAACAGGAATTGTAAATGCACAGACAAGCGATGTAGAGTGGTTCGGTCGTATTTTAAATTTTCTACTAACAAAACATTTGTAATAATAGGAGGGTTAGAAATACCAGAGTTGATGACTTCTCCGATGCCAACTATGTATCCTTTTGAGTTATCTCCAAAAGTTACAGTTCCACCATCGATGTATGTTATATTTGATAACATTTTTGAGTTTTCGGTCATATGCTTGAAGCATCCACTATCAAGTATCCATTTCTCCTTATTTTTTATTTTGGGTACCTGCAAAATAAAATATGATTTAATTGGTACCCATATACTTTGTTAGTGTCCTAGATGTTAGGAGGAGCAGGTAGCCATACCCTAAGAAGGTTTGATACCTTTATGAACATAATTTTTATTATAGACTACATTATCTAAAAAATTGGTTAATATGTTTTGTCTAATCAACTTATTATTTGTCTTAGGTATCCAAATTTTTATATTTTTGGTATTCGTATTAGACTTAGGTGATCTTTTAGTCTTTTGATAAATAAAACTATATTTCTTAATATTATTCCCTTTTTGTTTAGGAATATTTTTAAATCCTACTCCATTTCTATTACCCGACGGTTTTTAAGTTTTGATAAGACTTTCCAAAACTTGTTTTCGTTTATCAAATTTTGAAATATTATTTGTAATTTTATCTAATTTTTCTTTTAATTCTAAATTTTCAATTTTTAATGTTTCTATATTACTTTTCAAGTTGATATTTTCTTTTAACAAGTTATCATATTCTAGTCTAATATTTTCAATATCATTAGATATGGTCGTATTTTCAACTAAACTACTTCTAATTTTTTTCTTGAGATAATTCTAGTTCCTCCTTTAAAATAATTTTTTCCACTTTTAACATTCCTATTTCAAGTTCTAATCTATATATTTAGGCTATGCGTTCTTTATTTAATTTTTTAATTTGTCTAAATTTATCATCTAATTCTATGCTAACTTCTAATAATTCATCATAGCTAAGTTCAAGACAAATCCCATCAGTTTGTGCCATAAAACATACATTAGCTTGTTCTCCGTCACTATCGCTGTCACAGTTTGACGATGATGAAGAATCTGAGTCATCCTATGTTACTTTAAAAACTTTCTTCTTTTTGAATTTTTCAAATTTGTTCTTATTTTTATCATTGTTGAGCTTGGGACAATCTTTCTTCATATTGCCAAATTGGTCGCATTCATAGCATTTGATTGATGTTTGATTTGTAGAGCTTGATTTCCCTCTTTTTGAAATCTGGTTATTTTCCTAAATTTCTTGAATTTTTTGTAGTTTTTGGCAATATATACGATTTCTTCTTCATCTAAGTCAGATCTTCATTTTTTGTTGGAAATGCTATGTTTTTCTTTTCCGAATTGTGTTCTTTTCTTCTGCAAATTAGCTTCATAGGACATTAAATTTTCTATCTATTCTTCAACTAAGAATGTTGAGAGATCATTAGCTTCATCGATAGCTAAATACTTTTCTTTCACACTCTGGAGTTAAAGAATTGAGTATTCTAGATATTAAGTCAAAATTTATGAATTTGACTCCAACAGCCATTAAATCGTGTTGAATGGTTTAGAATCTAAAGTACATTTCTATTATAGATTCATTTTTTTCATTTTGAATGACGAAAATTGATTTTGTAAAATTGAAATTTTAGTTTGTTTAACTTTGTTAGTGTCTTCGTGTGTAACTTGTAAGGTGCGCCAAATATCATATGCAGTGTTACATAACATGACATTTGAAATTTCATTCTTATCTAATGAACAAAATAAAATACTCATAGCTTTGGAATTATTATAATCTGTGGTTTTTTGTGCATCATTCCATGTGTTCATAGTAGTGTCAGGTGCTTCATATTTATTTTGAATGGCTGACCAAATTTTTAATCCATTAGTTTCCATAAAAATTCTCATACGTGTTGACCAATATGCATAATTAGAACCATTAAAAAGTGAGGGACGTGCTGTGGATTGTCCTTCTTGAAAAATACTTGCCATATTAAAGTGATTCAAATACATGTTATTGTACTTTGATCAAATCTTGCTCCAATACCAATTGAAAGTTTATGGGATGGATCTTATAATGTATATGCAAGTATATGTGACAAAATATATGATGCAACTAAAACAATATTAATCTAAGTAAATATAGAATAAGAACACCAGGATTTTATACTGGTTCGGACCTCCCTTCCTACATCCAGTCCCGAAGCTCCCCTTCGGAATTTTACTATCAAATACCCTCACTTCGCCCGAAGGAATAGGCTTGGTTACAACAAGTTGTTCTTGTCAAATGTGTGCTCTAATATAACACAGATGTTACCTATTAGTACAATTGCTTCCAATATATCTCTAAGGAATATTACCTATGAGAAACTGTGTATATGGAAGAGTGAATACAAGTAAGAATTGCTAGAGTGCAGAGATCAAGAATAGAATCAGAAAGCATAAGTGAGAAAGGTAAGTTAGTTGAGTGTTGTTATCTTGATTCTTGATGTTATATATAGTTGTAGATAGATATCTTGAGTAGTTTCATCCATTAACGAGTGCTCTATAGTTGCTTCTGTTGATGATGAAGAGTTGCAGCGAAGAGAAGCGGAGACGTCATTCGAATTTGACAGTTGAAGTTTTTATTTTAAATCCTTATTTGAAATCAAATGTTTGTAATATCTTTTAGACATCTGGTACTATATATATTTTTGAATATAGTAGTAGATCAGACGTCTGAGTGCAATTGCCAGACGTCTGGTTCAGCCTATATGTTGTTTCAGACGTCTAGCTTGTGCACCCAGACGTCTAATATTGTGCATATCAGTTTATGTGCTCTTTTTCTTGTGCTTCTTTGTTCCTGTCGACTTGTAGTCTCTTGTAGTATCCTCTGAGCTTTGTTCTTGTCTTTCTAGTGATGTTGTTCCAGCAAGTACCTGTATATATAAATATATATATGTATATTCGATTTCCATTGTATAGTTGTTATCATCGAAACCGTAGATTTGATTTCCTAACATATAGCAGTTCTAGGGTTTGGTTCAGCAAATTTGATTTGGCGTATTTAGCTTAACATCACTTTGGTTCGGTAAAAGAGCATGCATGGTTTGGTCCGGCATACACCACTTGGCATTTGGATTGGCAAAGCGCCGAGCGAAGAATTTGGACCAGCATCTCCAAAATACCGAACAAAATATTTCATTCGGCAATTTTATTTTCTCTGCGCTCCTCTATTTTACCGAACGAAGAACTTGGTTTGGCAATCTTCACTTCATCTTCGCCAAATCACCGAACAAGTTCCCCACCAAATCACTGAACAACTTCACCGGACGAACTCCACCAGACCAAAACTTTGGTCTAACATCTCCTCTATCGATCCAGCCTTCCACTGCCGCTCCAACCATCACCCAACTACCGAACAAACTGCTTCGTTCGGTCTCCATCCTACAGTGCTTCAATTCCACCAAACCAGAATAGTGGTTCGGTATTTTTCTCTTTAGCTTGCTTTTAGGGTTAGGGCTTCCTCCTTCCTCGTCGACGCTTCCCCAATGGCTTCTTCCCAAATTCAGGTATCAATTTCTAGCAGTTTGATGTTGATAGAGTTTTGCGGATTTATATTGTGTTTGATGGAAAGAAACACAATTATAATATTATATAAAAATTGTTTCAGAAGAGACTCGGAAAGGCGTAAGTAAATCCAATTTTATTTTATAAAAAAAAGTCGGATGAATGGCATAGGAAAAATGTAGAAAATCAATGACATAGGAAAGACGTAGAAAAATAATTGCATAAGGCGAAGGAAACAACTCTATGTTTAGGCGTAGATAAGGCGTGGGTATTTTTTTCCTACGCGGGTTTTGCTTAGGCTGTAAATGGCATAGGCACAGCGTAGGTACTACCTTTAGCTACGTCCCAACTACGCCATGTTGACATAGGTAAATCCATATATTCTTGTAGTGATTGGCAATTTTCTTAATAATTCAGAGTATTTAAGTAATCTTCCAAATAGCTAAGGGACTGTTTGACTAGACATTGGATTCATATGGACTAACACAGAGAAAACGAGAGTCGAAAAATCATAGTCATATAAACGAAAAAAAGGAGGGGAGGTATGAAGTTGATTTTTTATATTTTGAACTGCAAAAAACAAGAAAATGACTTCTTCTTTTTTATTTTACATGTTAAAATCATTTTTCAAATTTAATTGTTTTCTTCGGCTTTTTTCTCATCCGTGCATTGTGAAATTATGTTGAAAACATAAAAATCGTTATCAAACCAAACAAATTTTGTGCTTTACTTGAATATGAATTTTATCTTTTCCGTTTTCAATATGCATTTCTATTGGCTGCTAAAAAATTGACTGTCCTCCACTGCATTCTCCTCTCCTATACATTTTAAAGTAAAGTTGAACATGTAAGAAGCCCGGGACGTCTCAATGAAGATGTCTTGCCATACCTACTACTAAAATTAGTACACAACTCAAACTCAACAATGATATTTATGTGCCATGTGTTCACTGTATTTTGAAAAATAAAAAAGGCTGCTCTCCAGGTAAAATCTGGTTTCTAGATCTCGGGAAGGGGAGGGAGGGGGAGATTTGCATCTTTCCTTATGCATCCGAAGTTTGCTTTAGAGATGCAAGCTCTTCATTTAAAATCGAACTAACTTAATAAGATGTAAGTAAACAGTAAGGTGCTGAAAGCATGTAAGTTTCGACCATTGATATGCCACTATTTTGGACAAACTATAATTGACCCGAAATTGTAAGGAGATTGCGCAGATAACAAGTGTTTCAGCGTATTACTCGGAAAATTTTAGGTTCAACACCTCCCATTATCTTTTCATATCTAAATAATAATACGGATCTGTCTACAAATGTTATGTTTTATGTCGGAATACATGGTCATGGAACCTTGCTGTGCACACACACGGAAGATTTCATTTTACTTCTTACCCAGTTAAATAGTTTTTGACATTTCTGGTTATTTAAAAATAAAAATCTATGTTGGTGCACTGTACAATTTTCATGAAATTTTGGAATGGTCTATTGCTTGTATGCCATTATTTGTTAGTATGCATGTTATGGTCTAATAATAATGTGAAATGCAAATAAGCTGGAAAAAACTGACAGTTTTGCATACATAAGATTTCACTTTTTATTCAATACTAAGACACGTGCAGGTGGATGTATTTTAATTTATGTTCCTTTTTATTTTATTTTTTACTTTTTTGTTTTTTTGTGATAGGATTCTTTGCATATGTCGATGCAAATGATGTGTGGCTTTATGTATCCACATGGAGCTTTTGATAAAACGTAAAAAGCTTGAACCAAAATGTTTAAGGGCTTTCAATGTACATTTGTGGATTAAAAAATTAGGTCACATTTGATTCGTTGTGTTTTCATTCGAAAAATGTGCATACGATGCATGTATTTTTTGAAAACAACCAATTTGAAAAATGAAATCAACATATAAAATGGAAAACAAATTTATTTTGTTTCTGATATTTTGGAAAATAACAAAAGAGTGGAAAACAATCTATCCCCTCTGTTGTCACCCGATCTCCTCCACGGTTTGTCTTATCGTCGCCGTAATAGTCAAAAATTTTAAATTTCTCCTTTATTCCTTATATTTTGTTATGAATGTTGAAAGCAAAAAACATAAAACACAAAGTGAAACCAAGCATGCTTTTAAGTTTTATGGTTTTTGAACTACTATTCCACCGTGTTATGATAAATACATTTAAGCATGAATTAACAGCCAAATCATAGTAGCAGTTTTCCTATCAAAATAAGCTAAATTATATGAGAAAGCAATGAAAACAAATAAATATTGCTCGTTAATACGTTTACTTTATCATTGACCAATCATTAGCCGAGTACTGAAAATAAATTAGTCAAACACAATTTCAAAAATTCATGTCACGTGGCAGCATAAACATAAAATATCACCAGACTATTTTCAAAATATTACCTTTTCTTACTGTTATAATATTTTGAGCCTCATTCAAAATTTACCAATTAACTTATTTAGACTGATATTTGTCTTTTGTGTGCATATTCAATGAGCGGCTTCTTCTCTGGTTCTGCATTATCCTAATCAATCTTTGCACCTTCAACCAACTTAGCTGCACACAATAAGTACATAATTGAAGAAATTAATGATTATAGTTGAAGTTGAAATTTTCAATTAAAGCCACATATAAATTTTGGTGGAAAAGTCGATCAAAGATGGTTCCCTATCTACAAATCTACAAAACTTAACTAATGACATTACATTTTTTACTTTTGTTAAGATAAAACAAAGTTTAAATTGAAAGTTGCATCAATAAATAAGGATAAAAATTCGGAAGAAAAATAAATACTGGTAATAATAGCTAAAAAACAATAAAATATCAATCTGAATCTGTTACACTTAGTTATACGTCTTTTATTTTTTCTACAGATCCGTACCTAGCTAAAGTTTCGTGTATACAATACAATCTCATTCAATACAATAACGAACATTCATGTACTGCCATGATGGAAGACAAATTAAACTATTTATTTCTATGATGTTCGATTTTTAGTATATTACGTATACATAGTATTTTATGAAACTTTCAGTTTCGATAGTTGTAATGGCATTATTATATCACATAGACAAATTGCCTTTGCCGGTGAGCTTTGAATGCACCCATAATCAACATGAAAATTTAGTTTCTACTGTATTAAATTTCTCGATCTTATACCACTCTTAATTTACCTCACTTCTTCTTTATGCATAGATCTGTCAACATTGAATAACCGATGTTTTAACCCTCATAATTCAGACATTACTTCCGAAAAGAAAGGAAAACAAAATCTCACTGTTTAAACCTAGTGATCATAATTTAGTGCATATGATTCAAACTTAAATGTTAGCGTTTGAATATGGCAACTTAATATTTGTACACCATGTATGAACCTGATGCAAGTAGCTACATATTTGAACCTGCATGCGTTCAACTGTCTATTTTTCTTTTAAAAGAACTAACAAAAAATATTTTCTAACTATTATATGAACATATATTGATGAAATCCTTAAGTCTAATTGGAAAATATCCTGGAGATCCAACATACATGCAAGTGTGTTGCTGCGAGCCTAACTTTCAGCTATAATAAAGCTTCCTAACTACTTATCTATAATTCAAGTTTTATATACATGTTGAGATATCTATACCAACTTTTTACTTGTTAATGTAAATGCTAATTCTTATTCATAATCAATTTATTTTACAAAAGGTTAAGTATATCTAAATTGTAATGCATAATTGACATCGTAGGCATTCTTTTCTTTGTGAAATTAGATGATATATATAGATTGCAATAGCTATCCATATATTTTCGTGTATCATTTCAACAACCAACGTCACCACAATATTAATATTCTTGTTTGATACAATTTTCTTACCTCGCCTTCTTTAGTACTAATATTGCAATGACATGGCTTCCTTTAGCATTTATTAATAGGATGGACAAACTTTTTACATATTACATTGATTTATCTTAACATATACAGTCTATTAGTAATAAAATTTTGGTGGGTTTGATTAAAACGATACAAAATAAAATCATTTTACTGACTAATTATAACCAGATTTAATTAAGAACAAAATTATGTGACCAGATGAGTCAGCTCGGTCAGTCATTCAGATTTAATCAAAATTTTGTTCACCCCGATACGTGTAGGTATTGGTTTATGCATGGATTTTTCCAAGTTGAGTGATAAAGTACGGTATCAAAAATACTTATTGATTATGTGTACAAATTAATTGTTGTTGCAATACACACCGAAGAATACATAATGATCAGTAAAAATATATTTAATTTACCGTTTATTGTAAATATAGACACCAAGATAACGGAGAAGAAATTAATCAATGCAGAAAGAAACTTATGTCATCCGCAGTAATTGGCCTTGTAGTCTTATCTTGAACTATAATTGCATTCTCAAGAGTCTAGTTATATGTAGCATACACAATTAAATAGAAATAAGCTAATATTGTTTTGTGAGAAAATCGACTCTTAGTTATCAAATCATGACCACCAAATTTTCTAAAGCAGGAACAATCAATCGGAATAAGATCCACAAACCTCTAAAATACTTCACTTACACCAGCAATCACATCTTTATGCTTCTTCTGTGGTCGAGGACTTCCACAAAAAGAAGCAGACATTTTTGCAGCTTCGAAAAAATTAATTGCAATTTGAAGTTCAGGTCTTAGGTAAGCCTTGCAAACTACCTTCACAAAATAAATAGGACAATTCAACAATTTCATCGATCTTGAACTAATATATTTTTAAGAATAAAAATCAACATCAAAATTTAAAAAAAACTTGCGAAGGGGTCAAATTTAATATAGGTCTGATCCAATATTGCAAACATCTAAATTCAACTCTACATAGAAATTTCTGATATCTAAACCTAATTTTCTTTGAACTTTAAGAAGGAATGAAATTTAAATCACTTTTAAATAGAGAATTATCTTTCACCGTCTATGTATAGCCACGACACATCAGTAAAGAATAAGAATCCTCAAATAAAGTTCTTTGTTTGATTACCTGAGTTCATTCGACAACTGATCTGACAACTGTGTAGAATCAAACTGAAGGGGGAAGGAAAACTGAATGACTAATGTCATAACTCGTAGATATAGATCTGACAGGGTTCAAAGTGGATAAATTCAACATGTATTAATTGGGGAGATTGAAGTATAGTATAACAGAAAACACATTATGCCAACCTTATATGTATTGAACCGAACACCCAATATAATTGTTGGATACTAAAGTTAAATTGTATACGAAAAAATTGATTAGAGAAGAGTAAGTAATCAAATACGTTCATATATAATGAAACTGACAGTTTGAGATTTTTTTTTTTCAAGCCGACGGATCCATTTACGGTTCCAGTAAAGAGTGTAATTAAAAATATAGAGACTTAAAAACAATCCTGATACTAAACCATTGAAAAATACCAATTCTAAACCTCTGGAAAATAGTTAACTCATACCCAGGTCAATAACCTAATATCTAATTTCTAATTTTAAATTTTTAGAAAATAAATAGCATAAAATATATTATTGATTTGAATCACTCTTAGGAAGGTAAAGCATATGTAATTTCTGCACAGTTGCCAAATAATTTATTGAATATGCTATGTTGGCAAATTAAGAAACATAAGTTTAGAAAAATTTATATATAACTTCCTTTATTTGATTGTAGTTATGCAGTTTATTGTATATACTAATGAGGAGTGAAGTTGAGCAAATATTGGTATCTTGCAGGACAATTGTTGTACAGTTTGCTACATTGACATGCTATGTAGGAATTTGAGGACAAATAAGTGAATAGTGACACAAATATTATGAATACACTACCCAAAGTCAAGCTGTGCCCTTAATCATTACATGCTACAGTGTGGAATGCAATGCAAATATTAAATAAAATATAAACTTCACTGCCAGAACATCAATATTAAAGACATCGCTGTCCATTTTGCGCACAGCTGTCAATAGGTCTTGCAATTTTATTTTTACGACTATGATATCAAGTACAAAATTGTATAAGCATAAATATGCAATGAAGAAACACGGCAAAAAACAGATATACAATAATAAAAATATAGGAAGCTAGTGCGAACACAAGCCTAGGTACCTGTTTGCTGTTGTAATTTGAATCATGTTGATATGAAAAATTATTCAACGTCAATCACAACCATAGATGGATTCAAAGATTCATCTTGTGGATCTGACATTGTACATATAAACATTTGAAGATTTATTGTTTATGTTCAAATGATCTAATCATATACCATATAAGATATCCAAATTACATGTCATATTCCAAATCAAAGTGTGGCAAACTTCAATTATGATCAGTTGAAGCATGGCTGATTTTTAACATTAAGTTCATAACACTAGTGTTTTGAAGCTAAGAGTAACATTTCAATACACATGTTCCAATGTAAATACCTACAAAAAATATTACATAATTCCAAACTAACCTTTAGGATCATGAGGCACCTGAACATTCTAGGCTAAGAGCTGGAGTTCTTCAAATGATAAATGTCGACTCTCCTGAATAAAATAAAAAATAAACTATTGAAAGTAAGACTTAATAATATGAAAATAACATAATATAAATATATACGCTGCACCAATAGCAGAACAACAATTATGATACCAACAGAATAATAAATTCTTCTATATGAAAGAACTTATCATCAAGTTTATGATAGGAATATCAAACAGAAAACATTCCACAATATTACATCATTTATATATTTACATAACATAATAATAGATGAAAACAAAATATGCAAATTAACAAAAATACTATAGAAATCTGCCTCAATCATGATTTC
Source organism: Allium cepa (assembly GCA_030765085.1). Classification (NCBI taxonomy): domain Eukaryota; kingdom Viridiplantae; phylum Streptophyta; class Magnoliopsida; order Asparagales; family Amaryllidaceae; genus Allium; species Allium cepa. The sequence goes on along the minus strand of CM060929.1, from coordinate 987,944,931 downwards.
AACATGTTGGACTTGTTTGTTAAGGGTTAAGTTGATGTAAAAACATATTTTGATTTAACTTAATATTGAAACACTGATTTTCTTTTTCCAGATGATAAATTTTAAATAACTTCTCAAACTAATTTCAGTAAATTGAAGTTAGGATTGATAATAAAAACAAATATCAGGGATACGGTTTTACTATAAAAAATAGGCATCTATGCAAAAAGGTTATTGAAGCAAAAGAAATGAAGGAAATTTGAATAAAGACAAACCACCATACAATTTTATATGTCAATTACTTATATAGATGTACCTGCATATGTTGATGCCAGTATACGGAAAGAACACAGATTTGCATTAAATTTTTTCTAACTGAAATACATTAATATTAAAAAAATCAAAATTATAACAAAAATGTATAATTAAACATGTTCATACCAGGTTCGACAATCTTAATTTGTAAATCATAACTGCCACCCAAATGGTCACCGATAACTTGAGATTTAAATCACCTATGAAAATGTTTTAAATCTATCGACGATAGGATGTATTGAGATGGTGCCATGAGGGTTTGGGGCCAGGAACGACGGAATCAATTGGTATGATGCCACTTTCTTGCAAATTACATGTTAGAGAGGAGTAAGGGTTCACTGACGGTATTTACAGCCAGCGATGAAGCCTTGATTTGGGCCGATTCAGTGATGGGATTTCATCGGTTGAACAGTAAATGAAATCATTTGGTCTAATAGGGTTAGTAGAAGAATACGGAGATGGTACAAAGCAGATAATGCATCAGGGTGAAAGCGGAGAGATGCGATAAGCAAATAAGTCGGATTGCATGACCGATTGGATGGCGGAGCAGAGAAAGAGAAATTTGGTTGTAGGTTTTGGGAAACACTTTGGATAATGAATGAAGCGGAGAGATGGCATAGAGAAGAATAAAAACAACGACGTTTGATTTCGCATATTACGCAGGGTGCTTCTGCTTTCTTTAAATGTAATTTACTAATGATATAATAGTATAGATAATACTCTTTAAGACTAAAATGACCCCAAAAAATAAATAAATAGAGTTAGTAGACAATCATAAATACACCATTTATACATATGACCGAGTATTACTTGAAAAAGATAATGTTGGATATTTTCATACTCGGTTTGATTTTATGTTTGTTAAGAAGAAAAAGAGAACATGGTATAATCACACGTTCTAGAAAATATTTTCTTAAATTTGTCTAAATATAAGAATTTCAAGAAAATGCTGGCCTTTTAGAGCATTCAATTATTTCCCTTTGGATTGAAAAGAGAAGGCATGCACGTTAAAACAGAGCGAATTGAGTTTCCGGTACAAATCATATTTTTGGACAAGATTTATTAAACGTAATAAGTTTTATTTAGTCCGTTTCTAAGTCCAAAAGACTAAATTTCAAATTGTCGCAAATGGAGGAAAACCAAGCTATTGCAATTTAGCAAGTGATTTTGCTGTTGAGTCCAACGGACGCAACATTTGAAAGCATGCAGAAATTTTGACTATTGCAGATGACCGTTGGATTGAACGGAAGCGACTATGGACGATCCAACATTTACAGGCCAGGCCAATTCCTTTGGGGATCAATTTTTTCTTCTCCCTTTTATTTCGATCTCCACATTCATCAGTCAGTTTCGCTGTTAAAAAGCTTCATTGAGCCTAAAGTGAATAATTCAATATCACTTTTATACTCATAGGGGTTGAATTATTGTTTAAAAGAATTTTTTATAAAGACCACTAAAGCCGAAAGTACAGTTTTGCATCACCGTCAGCGAACCGATGTATTTCCAAGAGACAGACTTAAATGCAAGAGTAACGACCAAAAAAGTAAAATTGACTAAAAGGATATGTCAAAACATAGTTAAGCTCCTGAACAAAATTGAGAAGATAGAGTGCTCTATGTAAGGAATTCACCTGCAATTTAACAAATACTAGATGGCAAAATCACAGTAAATTTTTTTTTTAAGTCTTAACTTTTAATGCATACTATGAAAGGAAAATAATAAAAGAGCTGGAACAGAGTAAATGTCAGTCCCATAACAGGCTGCAGGGCTTGGAGAAAATGCATATATGCATACATCAAGCTTTAACGGTAATCTACTTGATCTTAAATTTATGATGAACTGAAGCATCAAGCTGTGATCACAATTTTGTTATAACAGAAGCAACAGACATGTAATTGATAACCTCGATATATAGCAATTTCTTACTAGAATAAACCGATCAACAGCAACCTTGTGCTTAGAATATCCCTCTGGAAGAACCTATTCTTCAGGAGTATTTGCTGTAACTGAGATTCTTCTGTTGATGAGAACAAGATGGGTTTTTTAAAAAGAATTAAAAGCAGCACAGCTCTACAGATTCAGCACGATAACTTCATTAAGTAAGCATTCAGTACATCACAGTGTTTGCGCCAAAATTGGCCACAAACACCCAATACCGTGAAAGCACCAGTGTATGAATATAAATTAATGATATTCAAACACAAACAACAGATCTCAACATATAATAGACAGCAACCACAAAAGTAAAGAACAGAGACACAAGTTTTATAGTGGTTCGGCTATCTCCGGCCTACGTCCACTCCAATTTTTTCTTTTTTATTGATTATCCTTGAAGATTACAAGTGATTACAACAGTTGTAGTGACCAAATCTGAAGAAAATAGCAGAAATAATGCTATGGAATGATTTTAGCAGCGTCTGGGCTTGCTTTTCCTCTCCAAATCTTCCGACCCCTTTTCTGAATGACCAGGGGCTCTATTTATAGGCGTAGAAGGCTGAAATCCCGCCTAAAACCTGGGGAGGTTGCTTGGCACATGAGGGGGGCCCACAGGCCCGTGTTCTCGGAATCCGTGCCCAGTTTGAGATCGATTCGAAGTGACTTTCGAATCGATCAAGAATCCATCCAATTGAGCTGAAATTTGGCGTGAACCTTCTTCAACATGTATGTGAGCTCCTGTAAAAATTTCATTGCATTTGGATCAACGGTTTGGAAGATATGATCGATCCAAGTTCTAGAATCCGTGCGTCCTGATTGGTTCGAACCCATGGTCTGTCTACTTCGAAACCATGTATTTCGAACCCACGAGGCCAACTCTCTCGAATCCATACCCTTCGAATCCATCTTCAGTCCTTCGACTCCATAACTCTCGAATCCATGCAAACTTCGAATCCATTCACCTCCTACGAATCCATCGAAACTTCGAATCCATTTACTTTCTACGAATCCATCAAAACTTCGTATCCATTCACTTTCTACGAATCCATCAAAACTTCGAATCCATCACTTTCTACGAATCCATCGAAACTTCGAATCCATCACTTTCCACGAATCCATCAAAACTTCGAATCCATTCACTTTCCACGAATCCATCAAAACTTCGAATCCATTCACTTTCCACGAATCCATCAAAACTTCGAATCCATCTTCATCATTCGAATCCATGTCCATTGCACTGAAGTTATTCCTTTCGAACCCATCTAGTTCCCATGGGTTCGAACCTGATGGGTTCGAACCTGATGGGTTCGAACCTGATGGGTTCGAACAACATTCCTATCCTTCCTTGAATCCATCATATTTCCTCCATACGAACTCCGATTAACCTGATATTTGAAACATAGCCTTTCATAGTCCTTATCATCATTTCCAATCAATTTCGTCCCGATCGGAGTCCAACAAAATTTTGACGATATCCATCGTAGCCTTATTCCTAGTCCTGCTATCCATAATTCCTTGCCAATTTGTTGTTATTCCCGTTTTGACCATAAAATGGGGTAACAGTCTGCCCCCCAAAACATGCCTTGTGATAACAAGACGTGTTTTGAATAGTTCCGAATCCAATATTCGAAGTCCAAAGCCATATTGCCAGAGTATATCATCCTTGACTGCTTCGAGTCGATGTCCGATTCCATATCCAATAACCAAAGCCTTAGCCAATTCCGTATCCATTCGAAGTTGACAACCAAGTTCCAATCCATCCTTATCCAATAGCCAATAACTGAAGCCAGGACCTCTCCGGGTCAATAGCCAAATCCATAACCTCTCCGGGTTGATATCCAAATCCATAACCTCTCCGGGTTCCTGCCAAGCGCGATCCATATCCGACGACCGTGGTCCAGTGTCCCTGGACGTTGAGTTAATCTCTCCGGGTTCCTTCCAAGCGCAATCCATACTTAATGTCCTTGGTCCAGTGTCCCTGGACGTTGAGCCAACCTCTCCGGGTTCTTGCCAAGCGCAATCCTTACTTGACGACCTTGGCCCAGTGTCCCTGGGCGCTGTAAAATGCCATGGCTTAAGTCCTAAGCCGAATCCTGATCTCTCCGGACCCTTGCCGAGCATAGTCCATACTTGACGACCTTGGAAATAATATATGATAATAGAAGGCCTAAGTCCTAGGCCGAATCCTGGTCACTCCGGACCCTTGCCGAGCATAGTACATACTCGACGACCTGAATGAGTCAACTCACCTTGTTTGGGTAAAGCGACTCACCCCTTGCCAGGCATAATCCATACCCGACGACCATTTATCAAAAACCAGATAAAAGTCCAACCAAAAATCTATTCCAAAACCCAAAATCCAAATCCAAAAATTCAAATCCGAAATCCAAATCCAAAATCCAAATCCAAATCCAAAAATTCAAATCCAAAACCAGAAAACCAGAAATCCAAACCAGAATCCAGAACCAAAAACAATCGTCCAAAGGAAAATCAAAAATAAAAAAGCAAGAAAAACCAGGAGCTCAATCCAAGCTCCAAAACCAAATCCAAAAAGAAAAGCAATGTCCAATCTAAAAACAAGAAATAAATTTCACAAACCATAGCGTCCCGGGTTATCATCATTCAGAGCATGCCTAGGGGCTATCTCCGTCCCCGTACATGTGTAAATGACTTTACCGTTTGCTAACAGCTTGCTACTTATTCCATATTACCTTGGTCAATGGATGATCAATCGACGATCATCCCTGGGCCTCCCATCTTCACGGCGTGAGGTGGTCGGTGGTTGCTCCTGCTCCACCGTTGCATCCCGAGTTCCAACGTATTGCTGCAACTGTCCATTCCTTACATGCTCCTCGATTATATCCTTTAGGTGCCTGCAGCTGTTGGTATCGTGTCCATCCAGATCATGGAAGAGACAGTGCCTTCCTGATGTCCTTTCCCGCTCTGTTGGTTCCCTCCTAGCCGGCCTTCGGTAGGGAAGGCGATTCCGAGTTTCCAAGTATATCCGTTCCAGCGTCTCGTTCAATCCAGTGTATGTGGAAAACTTTGGGTCCTTCCATCGTTTTCTAGCGTTTCCAGAGTCGTCATCTAACTTCCTTTTTCCTTTATCCCTATCCGAACCGTTTTTGGATACCGCTCCAACCTCGATTGTGCTAACCTTTTTTGACTTTAAATCCGTACTTGCATCTTCTTGTCGAAGGAACCTTTCTGCCTCATGAAAGAATTCGTCGAGATTTCGCGGGGGATCTCGTATCAGAGATACCTTGAAATCCGAATTCTCCTTGACTCCTGATACTGCTGCCATTAAAACCATTGATGGATCAGGCCGATCCACCGAAGCGACTGCCGCGCTGAATCGAGTTAGAAAAGTTCTAAGTGATTCGTCCATTCTTTGCTTTACCGATGTTAAAGTCATCACGTTCTTTGGCCTCTTAACGTGAACCCGAAACTGTCCTAGAAACTTTTCCACTAATTCCTTCCAAGTCCTGATAGATCCTTCTCCCAGTTGCCTAAACCACATTGCAGCCAAGTCCTTCAAATACAAAGGGAAACATCGGGCCATCACTTCCTCCGATGCCCCCAGCACCTCCATGTGTCTGGTGTACCTCATTAAGTGATCTGTTGGATCCGTCTTACCATCATATACCTCCACGCTAGGTAGCTTGAACTTAGGTGGATTCCGAGCCATCCTTATCTCCCGAACGAATGGACTTCTATTCACTCCTTTCAAATCTCCGTTTGTCAACCCACCTCGCACAGTCTTCCTAATCATCTCTACTAACCCTGCATTGTCTGGTAGGGGTTGCCCCCCATGCCCCCGAGGGAACTCTGGTACATATTCCTCGTGTGGCTCACTAGCAGCAACGTTAGTTCTAGCTTGCTGAATTCCTTCCAAAGGTACTTCTGCATTGAATCCTGTAGGCCTGCCCCCAAGCCCTTGTTGATTGCCTTCTGGCTCCGTATCCTGTCCTTCATTGGGTTCCACAATCCTAGCTCCTTGTCCTGCATCCGCAGCTGCTGTAGCTGTTCCTAAGCTCTGCATTCCTGTAGCTCTCATTTGTTCCAAGAAAGTTTGCATCATTTCCTGTTGACTTTTCAACAATCTCTCCTGCAAAGAATTGGCCATAGCTTCCATTTCATCCCGAGTTATGTAGACTGAAGCCCGTCCTTCCTCACCTCCGGAGGATGCTTGCTGACTTCCTCCTTGTTGGCTTCTCTCAGCCCTTAGCCTTCTGCTATCCTGTCTAGCCATTGTCTTCCAAATCCAAATTCCTCAAACTCTTCAAATCCGATGTAGCGGGTGCTAGTTGTTCTCAGTGAAAGCACCAAAATGTTTGCGCCAAAATTGGCCACAAACACCCAATACCGTGAAAGCACCAGTGTATGAATATAAATTAATGATATTCAAACACAAACAACAGATCTCAACATATAATAGACAGCAACCACAAAAGTAAAGAACAGAGACACAAGTTTTATAGTGGTTCGGCTATCTCCGGCCTACGTCCACTCCAATTTTTTCTTTTTTATTGATTATCCTTGAAGATTACAAGTGATTACAACAGTTGTAGTGACCAAATCTGAAGAAAATAGTAGAAATAATGCTATGGAATGATTTTAGCAGCGTCTGGGCTTGCTTTTCCTCTCCAAATCTTCCGACCCCTTTTCTGAATGACCAGGGGCTCTATTTATAGGCGTAGAAGGCTGAAATCCCGCCTAAAACCTGGGGAGGTTGCTTGGCACGTGAGGGGGGCCCACAGGCCCGTGTTCTCGGAATCCGTGCCCAGTTTGGGATCGATTCGAAGTGACTTTCGAATCGATCAAGAATCCATCCAATTGAGCTGAAATTTGGCGTGAACCTTCTTCAACATGTATGTGAGCTCCTGTAAAAATTTCATTGCATTTGGATCAACGGTTTGGAAGATATGATCGATCCAAGTTCTAGAATCCGTGCGTCCTGATTGGTTCGAACCCATGGTCTGTCTACTTCGAAACCATGTATTTCGAACCCACGAGGCCAACTCTCTCGAATCCATACCCTTCGAATCCATCTTCAGTCCTTCGACTCCATAACTCTCGAATCCATGCAAACTTCGAATCCATTCACCTCCTACGAATCCATCGAAACTTCGAATCCATTTACTTTCTACGAATCCATCAAAACTTCGTATCCATTCACTTTCTACGAATCCATCAAAACTTCGAATCCATCACTTTCTACGAATCCATCGAAACTTCGAATCCATCACTTTCCACGAATCCATCAAAACTTCGAATCCATTCACTTTCCACGAATCCATCAAAACTTCGAATCCATTCACTTTCCACGAATCCATCAAAACTTCGAATCCATCTTCATCATTCGAATCCATGTCCATTGCACTGAAGTTATTCCTTTCGAACCCATCTAGTTCCCATGGGTTCGAACCTGATGGGTTCGAACCTGATGGGTTCGAACCTGATGGGTTCGAACCTGATGGGTTCGAACCTGATGGGTTCGAACAACATTCCTATCCTTCCTTGAATCCATCATATTTCCTCCATACGAACTCCGATTAACCTGATATTTGAAACATAGCCTTTCATAGTCCTTATCATCATTTCCAATCAATTTCGTCCCGATCGGAGTCCAACAAAATTTTGACGATATCCATCGTAGCCTTATTCCTAGTCCTGCTATCCATAATTCCTTGCCAATTTGTTGTTATTCCCGTTTTGACCATAAAATGGGGTAACACACAGCCCATTTGTACTGCCAAAACTTGGCTGGTACTAGAAACAACAGCAATACAACATAGTTTGATCAAACAGCCAAGCAAGACCCTTATTATTTACAAATCCAGGTACAAGCAACAATCACAAAGGCCGCACAGCAAATTCATCCGATCACACATCATATAATTGTCGCCCATCGAGCTGCTGCTACCATACGAAGTCTCGTCGTCTCCAACCTGCTACTACCATACAAAGTCCCATAGAGCCTTCAGTAGCATTGGAAATCCACCGTGAGTCAAATGACTGTACTCTGCTCACATTATTGTATGCAAGCATAATTGTATATTTTAAATGAGGTGAGATGCAAAGGTGGTGTTTGGTTTGAAAACGAGTTTTGCATTTTGCGTTTTCAAAGTTTACTTTAAAATACACGGAAGATGAGAAGAGATGGGAAGAACGGTCGATTTGAAAAATAGTTTTATCATATAAAATTAAAAATAACATTTTCTTGTTTTTTTTTGCCTATTTGACGCAGCGGATAATATGTAAACAAATGAAATCGTTGGAATGTAGCAATCGGTGGATTGAGTATACTGCAATGCCCAAATTCGTTGATCCGAAGATACCGAATTCTATCTATCTCTGACTCGTTGATCCGAAGATACCGGGAAAGAGATCTACGATTCTTTGACGTTGATCTTGCGCACAAGATTCCGTGAATCGGCTTCACAAACGAAGATTCGAGCGCACTCGAATGACGTAGGTGGAGATAGGAGATCATACTCGACTATCAATTAGAAGAAAGCACAAAGCAATCAAAAGGAATTTTATTCAAAAAGTCAACAACAACCTATTACAATGACATTACATCCCTACTTATAGGGTTTATGACACAACACAAATGACTTAAGAAAATTACAACACAAAACAGTACACGACTTGACAAACAACACACGACATAAGAAATACGACCTATACAATAGTACACGACTAAAACTTAAGAAAGTAACGACCTAAAATCTGCTTCACGCGACTTAAGATAGCTCGGTAACGACTTAGGATGGAAGAGACTCGGCGACGACTTAATGGAGCTTCTTCGCGACTTAACAGCTAGCACGGCAACAAGGACTCGCGACCTAAATAAAGTCGTTCACGACCTTCTTCTTCGCGACTTAACAGTTAGCACGGCAACAAGGAGTTTCGCGACTTAAAGGGGTAGTTCACGACATATGGAAAGTCGCTGCAAATTGGGGAAAAACGATTCAGTGATGGATTTGCGACTTAGGGTTGTTCGCGATTCATCAATAGATCGGCCGCTTCCTGGGTAGCTCGCGCACGGCATATGGAGGAGGGGAAAGAAGTAAGTCGTTCGCGACTTAGGGTTTTGGCCGGGGATGTAATTGAGTCGTGGGTCGGGAATGTAGTTGAGTCGGGGATGTAGTTGAGTCGGGGATGTAGGTGAGTCGTGTGTCGTGGATGGAGACTGAGTCGTGGGTCGTGGTGTCGTGGGTCGTGGATGGAGACTGAGTCGTCGCGAGTCGAGGTATGTGTTTCATCATCCTCCCCTTGTTGGAAGGAATTCGTCTCCGAATTCACTCTCTCGTCATCTTCGTCAAGTTCCTCCCCATAATACGGAATTAAGTGTTTGACATTGAAAACATCAGAAGTATGGACCTCTTCCGGCAACCTTAATCGATTCGCATTATCATTGATCTTCTTCAAGTTTTCGACTGGACCAATCTTTCGTGCTTTCAACTTGTTATAAGTGCCAACCGAAAAACGATCTTTCGTCAAAACGGCATATACAAAATCTCCCTCTTTGAAGACAACACTTCTTCGTTTCTTATCCGCCATTTGTTTATACTTCTCATTTGTCTTTCCCAATCGTTCCTGAACGATTCTATGGCATTCTGTTAACCCATCAACAAAATCAGCAGCCCGCTTAACTGTCCCTTTTGGTTGTGGCACTATTGCCAAATCCAACGGCCCCTTTGGTAATCTTGAATATACAATCTGGAATGGACTGAAACCTGTACTTCGGTTATTTGCATGATTGTGAGCAAATTCAGCTTGACACAACTTCAAATCCCAACTCTTCAAATTGTCTTTCACAAGACATCGTAACAAATTTACCAACGACCTATTCACCACCTCTGTTTGCCTATCTGTTTGCGGATGATAAGCACTACTAAATTTCAGCTTCGTTCCCACCATTTTCCACAAACTAAGCCAAAAATGACTTAAAAATCTAGTATCTCGATCAGAAACAATAGATTCTGGTAAACCATGCAATCGATACACCTCTTTAAAGAATAATTGTGCCACTCGAATGGCATCCGCTGTCTTCTTACAGGCTATAAAATGTGCCATTTTTGAAAACCGGTCAACCACCACAAAAATGGAATTGTTTCCCCTTTGAGTTCTAGGCAACCCCAAAACAAAATCCATACTCAAATCAACCCAAGGCTTAGTCGGTACAGGTAACGGCATATATAATCCCGCATTGGTCGCTGTTCACTTAGAAATCTGGCAAATATGACATCTCTCCACAAACCGTTCAACCACTTTTCTCATTGACGGCCAAAAGTAAGATTGAGCAATCAAATGCAAAGTACGATCACGGCCCACATGTCCTTCCTCGTGTAACTCCTTGATAATCTTCAATCTCAAACTGCTCTCTGGAATACATAACCGATTTCCTTTAAACAGAAAACCATCAACCAACACAAATTCATCAGTACTTCCTTCCTTGACTTTCTCAACAAATTTCACAAAGTAAGGATCTTCTTCAATCAGCTCTGGAAATAATTCAAACCCTGTCACTTCAACTTTCATTGTCGTTAATAAATGACTCCTCCTACTCAAAGCATCAGCTACCCGATTCGTCACCCCAGACTTTTGTTTGACAACAAAAGCAAATTGCTGTAAATAGGCAACCAAAGATGCATGCCTTGCTGAAATCTTGTCCTGCCCTTGCATATGCTTCAACGCCTCATGATCAGTGTACAGAACAAATTCTTTCTGAAACAGATAGTGTCTCCAATGCTTAACAGCCTGAACAATTGCGTAAAACTCCACATCGTACGTGCTATACCTCATCTTTGCTCCTGATAACTTCTCACTGAAATAAGCAACAGGTTTCCCACTCTGACTCAAGACTCCACCAATTCCCACCTTCGACGCATCAGTATGCAATTCAAACAACAACTGAAAATCTGGTAAAACAAGAATCGGTGCTCTCGTCAAAAGTTCCTTGATCTTCTCAAAAGCAACCCCCGCTTCCTCTGACATACAAACTGTCTCCCTTTCATGCAATCAGTAATTGGAGCCTTCACCCTACTGAAGTGTGGAATGAATCTTCGGTAGAATGACACTAGCCCATGAAAACTTCTCACTTCCGTAATTGTCTTTGGCTGTGGCCAATTCCTGACTGCTTCAACTTTATTTTGGTCCACCTGTATACCTTCTCCTGACACAACATATCCCAGAAATAAAACACTATGTGTCATGAACACGCATTTCTTCGTAGCAGCATAAAATTGTTCCTCACGAAGAATAATCAGTACTTCCCTCAAATGTTGAACAAGCTCCTCCATACTCCTGCTATATATCAGAATATCATCGAAATAAACCACCACGAACTTCCCAATGAATGGTCTAAAGATTTGATTCATCACCCGCATGAATGTACTAGGTGCATTTGATAAACCAAATGGCATAACCAACCATTCGTATAACCCCTCTCTCGTCTTGAAGGCTGTCTTCCATTCGTCTCCAGGTCTAATCCGAATTTGATGATATCCGCTTTTCAAATCAATCTTTGAAAAGATAGTAGCCCCACTCAACTGATCTAGCAAGTCATCCAACCTCGGCATTGGGAATCTGTACCTCACAGTGATCTTATTCAATGCCCGACTGTCGGTGCACATCCTCCACGTCCCGTCCTTCTTCGGTACTAACAAAGTTGGCACAGCACACGGACTCAAACTCTCCTGCAATTGCCCCTGTTCAAGCAACTCTTCCACCTGCCTCCTCAACTCTTCATGTTCCTTTGGACTCATTCGATAATGTGGTCTATGCGGTAATACAGCTTCCGGAACAAGATCGATTTGATGTTGAATGTCTCTCAGTGGCGGTAACTTCTTAGGCAACTCTTTTGGAAATACATCCTCAAATTCTTTCAAAACTGGCTTCGCTTCTTCTAGGATTTCAACCTCTTCACTACAATCTCGTCCAATAAGTACAAAGACTTCAGGCTCCTCTTCAACTTCCTTGACAAACTCCTTCAATGATAACAAAGTTTTCATCTCTTCAATCTCCTTAGATTTACTCTCTCCCTGCTGTCTCTTCTTTGGAACTAAAATAATCTTAACGCCTTCAAACATAAAACTATAACTATTGGTTCGACCGTCATGCTGCACTGCTCGATCATACTGCCACGGTCTTCCCAAAAGCAAATGACAAACATCCATCTCAACTACATCACACCAAATCTCGTCTTTATATTTCTTTCCAATAGAAAATGAAGCTCGAACTCGCTTATCCACATTCACCTCTCCTCCTTTTCTTAACCACGCTAACTTGTAAGGATTAGGATGTTTCTCCGTTTTCAACTTCAACTTTCTCACAGCTTCAGTAGAGATAATATTGTCACAACTTCCTGCATCAATCACAAACTTACAAACTTTTCCCAGAATAGTGCATGTAGATTGAAAAATGTTGCTCCTCAACCAACTAGCTTCATCCTCCTGCTTCGGTGTTAAACAAGACCTTCTCATCATTAGATTACACCCTTCATCTCCTGACGCGATATCCTGTTCATCTTCCTCCACTGGGCTAGAATCACCTTCAACAGCATCCTCACTTTCAACTTCAGCTATCATAGTTCTCTTCTTCGGCTTCGGACACTCATTGCTTTTATGACCCATCTCTTGGCAATTGTAACATTTAAAACTGTTAGTAATCTTCTCCTTCGCCACTTCATTCACAACTGGTTTAGTGACAGCTTTAGTAACATTGAAATTCCCACTGGCACCCTTCACTTGATTGTTGGAATTTGTAAACACACCACCACCTCGTCTTCTCTGCTTCTCCCAAGCCAACGCTTTCTGGTGCGCTTCAGCCACAGATCTCGGATCAAACATATTAACCATATCCTGGATCTGCATTCGCAACCCTCCAACAAACCTAGCATCAATTGTTCCTCTGTCTCCATAATGTCATTTCAAGCAATCAGTTGATAAAACTCATCAGCATAATCATTAACAGTCTTCGTTCCTTGCCTCAAGTTCTGTAACCTCTGGTACATAAGTGATTGATAGTTGTAAGGTAAAATGTAGCTCTCATCAACTTCTTCATCTTATCCCACTCAACAACCTTTGACTTCCCCATCCGTTCTCTCGTAAGTTTAGTTTACTGCCACCACGCCAAAGCTCTTCCCCTCAATCTAGTAGCAACCAACTTCACTCGACGATCTTTAGGAACCTCCTTGAAATCAAAGATCTCCTCAACATTAGATAACCAATCCAAAAAATCTTCAGCAACCATTCCACCCTTGAACTCTGGAATTTCCATCTTCATTCCCGATTCCCATCGACGATCATCATCTACATCTCGATTCTGACGTCGTGTTTGCTCTCTATCTCGATAATGAACACTTCCCCTATCACCATCAAACTCCTCATCAAAATCTGAAGTATATCGATGCCGATCACGACCTCCAACATCTCTACTACCACTCCTTCGATCAACATTCCTATCACGATTGTCAATACTTCTATGATCTTCTCTTCTCTCCCGATCTGAATGTATCGAAGCTCTACTTCTCCCATGGCTCGATTCAGGTGAAACTCTTCTTCTACTTTGATTCATTTCAAGCATCATTCTCTCTAAGCGACCAATTCCTTCATTCAACTTCTCAGTGAAGCTCTCGTTGATTCGTTGCTCCATTTCATCAGCTTCTTCTCTTCCATACAAAGCATTGATATTTCGATGGCGTTGAGCTCGTCTCGGAGGCATGATTGAACTTCAAACAAACCCAAGAATAAATTTCAAACACTTTCCGAACTTTGATCCAAAGTGAAATGGATCGAAACTCCCAACTTCAACAAATCAAAACTTCAACACAAAATCAAACAAGTCACGGCTTCTTAGCTCGGCTTCAAACTTCAAAACAACTTCACAAGGCTCGGCTACTTCTCACAAGTATACACGGCCTAACTTCAACAAATGATACCAAAATTGACGTTTCAACTGTCGGCTCACATTTTAAATTCAAACACTTGGCTCCAAGACCCGATTTAGCTATGATTGGCTAAAACAAGCTCTGATACCAAAAACTGACGCAGCGGATAATATGAAAACAAATGAAATCGTTGGAATGTAGAAATCGGTGGATTGAGTATATTGCAATGCCCAAATTCGTTGATCCGAAGATACCGAATTCTAGCTATCTCTGACTCGTTGATCCGAAGATACCGGGAAAGAGATCTACGATTCTTTGACGCTGATCTTGCGCACAAGATTCCGTGAATCGGCTTCACAAACGAAGATTCGAGCGCACTCGAATGACGTAGGTGGAGATAGGAGATCACACTCGACTATCAATTAGAAGAAAGCACAAAGCAATCAAAAGGAATTTTATTCAAAAAGTCAACAACAACCTATTACAATGACATTACATCCCTACTTATAGGGTTTATGACACAACACAAATGACTTAAGAAAATTACAACACAAAACAGTACACGACTTGACAAACAGCACGCGACATAAGAAATACGACCTATACAATAGTACACGACTGAAACTTAAGAAAGTAACGACCTAAAATCTGCTTCACGCGACTTAAGATAGCTCGGTAACGACTTAGGATGGAAGAGACTCGGCGGCGACTTAATGGAGCTTCTTCGCGACTTAACAGCTAGCACGGCAACAAGGACTCGCGACTTAAATAAAGTCGTTCACGACCTTCTTCTTCGCGACTTAACAGTTAGCACGGCAACAAGGAGTTTCGCGACTTAAAGGGGTAGTTCGCGACATATGGAAAGTCGCTGCAAATTGGGGAAAAACGATTCAGTGATGGATTTGCGACTTAGGGTTGTTCACGATTCATCAATAGGTCGGCCGCTTCCTGGGTAGCTCGCGCGCGGCATATGGAGGGGGGGAAAGAAGTAAGTCGTTCGCGACTTAGGGTTTTGGCCGGGGATGTAATTGAGTCGTGGGTCGGGGATGTAGTTGAGTCGGGGATGTAGTTGAGTCGGGGATGTAGGTGAGTCGTGTGTCGTGGATGGAGACTGAGTCGTGGGTCGTGG
The DNA here is from genome assembly GCA_030765085.1 of Allium cepa. Taxonomy (NCBI): domain Eukaryota; kingdom Viridiplantae; phylum Streptophyta; class Magnoliopsida; order Asparagales; family Amaryllidaceae; genus Allium; species Allium cepa. Next base: position 987,929,674 of record CM060929.1, on the reverse strand, counting down.
TGTCGTGGGTCGTGGATGGAGACTGAGTCGTCGCGAGTCGAGGTATGTGTTTCATCATCCTCCCCTTGTTGGAAGGAATTCGTCCTCGAATTCACTCTCTCATCATCTTCGTCAAGTTCCTCCCCATAATACGGAATTAAGTGTTTGACATTGAAAACATCAGAAGTATGGACCTCTTCCGGCAACCTTAATCGATACGCATTATCATTGATCTTCTTCAAGATATCGACTGGACCAATCTTTCGTGCTTTCAACTTGTTATAAGTGCCAACCGAAAAATGATCTTTCGTCAAAACGGCATATACAAAATCTCCCTCTTTGAAGACAACACTTCTTCGTTTCTTATCCGCCATTTGTTTATACTTCTCATTTGTCTTTCCCAATCGTTCCTGAACGATTCTATGGCATTCTGTTAACCCATCAACAAAATCAGCAGCCCGCTTAACTGTCCCTTTTGGTTGTGGCACTATTGCCAAATCCAACGGCCCCTTTGGTAATCTTGAATATACAATCTGGAATGGACTGAAACCTGTACTTCGGTTATTTGCACGATTGTGAGCAAATTCAGCTTGACACAACTTCAAATCCCAACTCTTCAAATTGCCTTTCACAAGACATCGTAACAAATTTCCCAACGATCTATTCACCACCTCTGTTTGCGGATGATAAGCACTACTAAATTTCAGCTTCGTTCCCACCATTTTCCACAAACTAAGCCAAAAATGACTTAAAAATCTAGTATCTCGATCAGAAACAATAGATTCTGGTAAACCATGCAATCGATACACCTCTTTAAAGAATAATTGTGCCACTCGAACGGCATCCGCTGTCTTCTTACAGGCTATAAAATGTGCCATTTTTGAAAACCGGTCAACCACCACAAAAATGGAATTGTTTCCCCTTTGAGTTCTAGGCAACCCCAAAACAAAATCCGTACTCAAATCAACCCAAGGCTTAGTCGGTACAGGTAACGGCATATATAATCCTGCATTGGTCGCTGTTCCCTTAGAAATATGGCAAATATGACATCTCTCCACAAACCGTTCAACCACTTTTCTCATTGACGGCCAAAAGTAAGATTGAGCAATCAAATGCAAAGTACGATCATGGCCCACATGTCCTTCCCCGTGTAACTCCTTGATAATCTTCAATCTCAAACTGCTCTCTGGAATACATAACCGATTTCCTTTAAACAGAAAACCATCAACCAACACAAATTCATCAGTACTTCCTTCCTTGACTTTCTCAACAAATTTCACAAAGTAAGGATCTTCTTCAATCCGCTCTGGCAATAATTCAAACCCTGTCACTTCAACTTTCATTGTCGTTAATAAATGACTCCTCCTACTCAAAGCATCAGCTACCCGATTCGTCACCCCAGACTTGTGTTTGACAACAAAAGCAAATTGCTGTAAATAGGCAACCCACGATGCATGCCTTGCTGAAATCTTGTCCTGCCCTTGCATATGCTTCAACGCCTCATGATCAGTGTACAGAACAAATTCTTTCTGAAACAGATAGTGTCTCCAATGCTTAACAGCCTGAACAATTGCGTAAAACTCCACATCGTACGTGCTATACCTCATCTTTGCTCCTGATAACTTCTCACTGAAATAAGCAACGGGTTTCCCACTCTGACTCAAGACTCCACCAATTCCCACCTTCGACGCATCAGTATGCAATTCAAACAACAACTGAAAATCTGGTAAAACAAGAATCGGTGCTCTCGTCAATAGTTCCTTGATCTTCTCAAAAGCAACCCCCGCTTCCTCTGACCATACAAACTGTCTCCCTTTCATGCAATCAGTAACTGGAGCCATCACCCTACTGAAGTGTGGAATGAATCTTCGGTAGACTGACGCTAGCCCATGAAAACTTCTCACTTCCGTAATTGTCTTTGGCTGTGGCCAATTCCTGACTGCTTCAACTTTATTTTGGTCCACCTATATACCTTCTCCTGACACAACATATCCCAGAAATAAAACACTATGTGTCATGAACACGCATTTCTTCGTAGCAGCATAAAATTGTTCCTCACGAAGAATAATCAGTACTTCCCTCCAATGTTGAACATGCTCCTCCATACTCCTGCTATATATTAGAATATCATCGAAATAAACCACCACGAACTTCCCAATGAATGGTCTAAAGATTTGATTCATCACCCGCATGAATGTACTAGGTGCATTTGATAAACCAAATGGCATAACCAACCATTCGTATAACCCCTCTCTCGTCTTGAAGGCTGTCTTCCATTCGTCTCCAGGTCTAATCCGAATTTGATGATATCCGCTTTTCAAATCAATCTTTGAAAAGATAGTAGCCCCACTCAACTGATCTAGCAAGTCATCCAACCTCGGCATTGGGAATCTGTACCTCACAGTGATCTTATTCAATACCTGACAGTCGGTGCACATCCTCCACGTCCCATCCTTCTTCGGTACTAACAAAGCTGGCACAGCACACGGACTCAAACTCTCCTGCACTCGCCCCTGTTCAAGCAACTCTTCCACCTGCCTCCTCAACTCTTCATGTTCCTTTGGACTCATTCGATAATGTGGTCTATGCGGTAATACAGCTTCCGGAACAAGATCGATTTGATGTTGAATGTCTCTCAGTGGCGGTAACTCCTTAGGCAACTCTTTTGGAAATACATCCTCAAATTCTTTCAAAACTGGCTTCGCTTCTTCTAGGATTTCAACCTCTTCACTACAATCTCGTCCAATCAGTACAAAGACTTCAGGCTCCTCTTCAACTTCCTTGACAAACTCCTTCAATGATAACAAAGTTTTCATCTCTTCAATCTCCTCAGATTTACTCTCTCCCTGCTGTCTCTTCTTTGTAACTAAAATAATCTTAACGCCTTCAAACATAAAACTATAACTATTGGTTCGACCGTCATGCTGCACTGCTCGATGGTACTGCCACGGTCTTCCCAAAAGCAAATGACAAACATCCATCTCAACTACATCACACCAAATCTCGTCTTTATATTTCTTTCCAATAGAAAATGGAACTCGAACTCGCTTATCCACATTCACCTCTCCTCCTTTTCTTAACCACGCTAACTTGTAAGGATTAGGATGTTTCTCCGTTTTCAACTTCAACTTTCTCACAGCTTCAGTAGAGATAATATTGTCACAACTTCCTGCATCAATCACAAACTTACAAACTTTTCCCAGAATAGTGCATGTAGATTGAAAAATGTTGCTCCTCAACCAACTAGCTTCATCCTCTTGCTTCGGTGTTCAACAAGACCTTCTCATCATTAGATTACACCCTTCATCTCCTGACGCGATATCCTGTTCATCTTCCTCCACTGGGCTAGAATCACCTTCAACAGCATCCTCACTTTCAACTTCAGCTATCATAGTTCTCTTCTTCGGCTTCGGACACTCATTGCTTTTATGACCCATCTCTTGGCAATTGTAACATTTAAAACTGTTAGTAATCTTCGCCTTCGCCACTTCATTCACAACTGGTTTATTGACAGCTTTAGTAACATTGGAATTCCCACTGGCACCCTTCACTTGATTGTTGGAATTTGTAAACACACCACCTCCTCATCTTCCCTGCTTCTCCCAAGCCAACGCTTTCTGGTGCGCTTCAGCCATAGATCTCGGATCAAACATATTAACCATATCCTGGATCTGCATTCGCAACCCTCCAACAAACCTAGCAGTCAACCGTTCCTCTGTCTCCATAATGTCATTTCGAGCAATCAGTTGATAAAACTCATCAGCATAATCATTAACAATCTTCGTTCCTTGCCTCAAGTTCTGTAACCTCTGGTACATAAGTGATTGATAGTTGTAAGGTAAAAATGTAGCTCTCATCAACTTCTTCATCTTATCCCACTCAACAACCTTTGACTTCCCCATCTGTTCTCTCGTAAGTTTAGTTTGCTGCCACCACGCCAAAGCTCTTCCCCTCAATCTAGTAGCAACCAACTTCACTCGACGATCTTTAGGAACCTCCTTGAAATCAAAGATCTCCTCAACATTAGATAACCAATCCAAAAAATCTTCAGCAACCATTCCACCCTTGAACTCTGGAATTTCCATCTTCATTCCCGATTCCCATCGACGATCATCATCTACATCTCGATTCTGACGTCGTGTTTGCTCTCTATCTCGATAATGAACACTTCCCCTATCACCATCAAACTCCTCATCAAAATCTGAAGTATATCGATGTCGATCACGACCTCCAACATCTCTACTACCACTCCTTCGATCAAAATTCCTATCACGATTGTCAATACTTCTACGATCTTCTCTTCTCTCCTGATCTGAATGTATCGAAGCTCTACTTCTCCCATGGCTCGATTCAGGTGAAACTCTTCTTCTACTTTGATTCATTTCAAGCATCATTCTCTCTAAGCGACCAATTCCTTCATTCAACTTCTCAGTGAAGCTCTCGTTGATTCGTTGCTCCATTTCATCAGCTTCTTCTCTTCCATACAAAGCATTGATATTTCGATGGCGTTGAGCTCGTCTCGGAGGCATGATTGAACTTCAAACAAGCCCAAGAATAAATTTCAAACACTTTCCGAACTTTGATCCAAAGTGAAATGGATCGAAACTCCCAACTTCAACAAATCAAAACTTCAACACAAAATCAAACAAGTCACGGCTCCTTAGCTCGGCTTCAAACTTCAAAACAACTTCATAAGGCTCGGCTACTTCTCACAAGTATACACGGCCTAATTTCGACAAATGATACCAAAATTGATGTTTCAACTGTCGGCTCACACTTTAAATTCAAACACTTGGCTCCAAGACCCGATTTAGCTATGATTGGCTAAAACAAGCTCTGATACCAAAAACTGACGTGGCGGATAATATGAAAACAAATGAAATCGTTGGAATGTAGCAATCGGTGGATTGAGTATACTGCAATGCCCAAATTTGTTGATCCGAAGATATAGAATTCTAGCTATCTCTGACTCGTTGATCCGAAGATACCGGGAAAGAGATCTACGATTCTTTGACGCTGATCTTGCGCACAAGATTCCGTGAATCGGCTTCACAAATGAAGATTCGAGCGCACTCGAATGACGTAGGTGGAGATAGGAGATCACACTCGACTATCAATTAGAAGAAAGCACAAAGCAATCAAAAGGAATTTTATTCAAAAAGTCAACAACAACCTATTATAATGACATTACATCCCTACTTATAGGGTTTATGACATAACACAAATGACTTAAGAAAATTACAACACAAAACAGTACACGACTTGACAAACAGCACACGACATAAGAAATACGACCTATACAATAGTACACGACTGAAACTTAAGAAAGTAACGACCTAAAATCTGCTTCACGCGACTTAAGATAGCTCGGTAACGACTTAGGATGGAAGAGACTCGGCAGCGACTTAATAGAGCTTCTTCGCGACTTAACAGCTAGCACGGCAACAAGGACTCGCGACCTAAATAAGGTCGTTCACGACCTTCTTCTTCGCGACTTAACAGTTAGCACGGCAACAAGGAGTTTCGCGACTTAAAGGGGTAGTTCGCGACATATGGAAAGTCGCTGCAAATTGGGGAAAAACGATTCAGTGATGGATTTGCGACTTAGGGTTGTTCGCGATTCATCAATAGGTCGGCCGCTTCCTGGGTAGCTCGCGCGCGGCATATGGAGGGGGGAAAAGAAGTAAGTCGTTCGCGACTTAGGACTTTGGCCGGGGATGTAATTGAGTCGTGGGTCGGGGATGTAGTTGAGTCGGGGATGTAGGTGAGTCGTGTGTCGTGGATGGAGACTGAGTCGTGGGTCGTGGTGTCGTGGGTCGTGGATGGAGACTGAGTCGTCGCGAGTCGAGGTATGTGTTTCATCACTATTGTAAAATATCTATTTTGTCTTCTTCAATTCCCTTCTCCCCTATGTTACAATGATTAAGATTTTCCAACTTTCTCTCATCCTCCAACCTCATTTGAAACTTGTTTTCAAACCAAACACTACCAAATGATTCGCTTAGATTGAAAACTAGGTTTATAGAAAAATGTAATGGTATGTCAAAAGGGGAAGCAAAAATATATTAAAAATAACATCTAGTAAAATCTTATAATGAATCAAGAAAATACAATGAAAAATAATATAAATAAAAAGTTTCATAATAAAATTTGATAAATTTATACTAACAATATATTAATCACTTTTCAATGTCAATATTTTAAAATTTACTCATATGGAAACTTTATAACTAACGGTGTTGAATTGATTTAAGTTAAATTTGAAATAATAAAATACTTATGCAAAGGGTATAAATGTCCTTATAGATTTCAAAAAAATGGCATTTTTCAGACGTATGGCCTATTTCAAAAACATGCATTGTTTTAAAATAAAACAAAGGCAAATCATATTCATACACCAAAAATTACTTTACATGCACTGCTTTCTTTCTAAGAAAATTTATTATTAAATTACCCTTCTTCTTAATTGCATCTTCACTTATCTTTCCTATATTCCATTAAATTAAACTTTAAAATCATGAAATTTTATCAAACCGATGTATTTGGATGAAGAATTCAATGATTTTTTCCTATCATGATACCAAAAATATCATTGGTTAAGTAGTTGTCACCATTAGATGCTCTAATTTAAAGTGTGTAGATTTTTTTCGTAAAATAAGGGTTGATTTTATTCAAATTGATAAGTTATAAGTAATAATAAAGAAGTTAAAATATTAATGCTTGAAAATAAAGTCCATTATGATTATTATAGATTTAGTTTAAAGTTGAATTTTTTTAGTTTTGGGCATATGATTTTTATACTTGCAAGAGGGAAGATGATGGAAATGAGAACAAGAGTAATCTTGTGAAAATAATGGGGCATGTAAAGTAATTTTTAATGTATAAAAGGTACTTATATGTTTCGGCGTATGCTACTTAGTTAATGATGTACAAATAAAATAACCCTAAAACAAAACCAAGGCCTAAATTTTGATTACTTAACATTAGCCAACACTTCAAACAAAGGAAATTTTCACGTTAATATATGGGGGTATAACTCATATGGTAGAGCGCTCGCTTTGCATGCGAGAGGCACGGGGTTCGATTCCCTGCACCTCCACTTCTTTAAAACTACATTTTTCTTTCCTAAAAGATAACAGAGTATGCTGTTGTTTTACAACAATGGTGTAACTGCATTGCTCCATTTCAAAATTTTATCACAACTTTTTTTGAGTTGTTCCTAGCACGTCTACTGTCAAAGTATACTTGTTTAAGGAAAAACTGAACGGATCTATTCGAAACAAAATTTATCAAATTTACTATAAAATTCCAATGTTTTGCTGCATTTTCTCATGGCCGAATAATACCAAACAAAAAAAATGAATTTTACTAGGTCATGTGATATAACAATCAAATCTTGCTTTGAACTTCCTACATATCAAATAAAGATAACTTGATGCAACACTATTGCACAAAACTAATATTTATGATACAAGTATACTTAGCAACTTTCCGTACTTTGGAAGAATGAAAACTAACTGCAATCATTACCAAAATTCAACAACTATTTGGCTGATAGACCTCAATAGTCATAATACTTAGCATTAAAACTGCTTTTGATTAAAACAAAAAAAACAACAGAAATCCTAAAAATTTGTGGAGTGAATATCATTAAATTTAAGCCCAGCTGCTTATAAGAATAAAAACCTATTCAAGGTTTTCAAATCATTATTAAAACAAGTTTCAACAAGATAGAATTTTATACCCACGTACATCACATCGAAATTGCTCGAAATGAAAAGCTCCGAAAAACAACAAAACAAAATTAAAAATTGAACTCTTCTTGTTGTATTTAATATTGGTTTTCTTTTGAAATATCTGAGTTGTGATATACCTTTAAAAAACTATGTAGAAGCAATGATATTTGAGTTGTGGAATTTGTAGAGGGATGTTATACATCTAACAATTAACTTCTTAATACCAACCAAAAAAACTTCAGAATCGAACATGCATAATACTAGTTACTGATGTGGTAAAACCAGTTGAAGCAATAGATCACAAACCCCAATTCATTTCCTATTTAAGGCAACACTTATAACTCAATTCTGGTGCAAAATTATAAAAATGATGGTTATTGGAGGAGATCAAAATGTGGTGTGTTACTTATTTTATTGTTTTTTTGGTTACTCTCAGTATGTTGCTTTTTTATTGATTTCAACTCGATTTTGTTTGAAATAATTGTCCATAATATAATTTTAGTGATTGGCATAGTTGTGTATTTTGCGGTGATTCATTTGTTAATAATTAACATTAATGTAGTTTTCAAACTAAAAATTTTGTTATTTTGAGAAAAAATTAAGTTAATTTTGTTTCGGAGTAGATATTCTATTCAAAACTATAAAGCCGTGTTTGGACAATTTCTTTCGACTTATATCATTCCAAGCAAACCATCCTTGGTCGTATATAGCATTGCCACCCTTAGGTCTGTCAAAATTTAAGACGACCCTTTAACCCAACCATTTTAACCATTTTTTAATAGGGTTGGGTTAAACTAATTCAATTATATTTTGCATTGGGTCAATACCCATTCAGCCCACTTAAAAACAATACAACCCTATTTACCCACTTACCGATCCAAAACCCTAAATTTTCAAAATTTTGTTTCTTAAACATGCGATGTCGTTCGAATCACTAATTTCACAATCCGCTCGATTCCCTAACTACATTTTTCTTTCCTAAAAGATAACAAAGTATGCTGTTGTTTTACAACAATGGTATAACTGCATTGCTCCATTTCAAAATTTTATCACAACTTTTTTGAGTTGTTCCTAGCACGTCTACTGTTAAAGTATACTTGTTTAAGGAAAAAACTGAACGAATCTATTCGAAACAAAATTTATCAAATTTACTATAAAATTCCAATGTTTTGCTGCATTTTCTCATGGCTGAATAATACCAAACAAAAAAATGAATTTTACTAATGCATGTGATATAACAATCAAATCTTGCATTGAACTTCCTACATATGAAATAAAGATAACTTGATGCAACACTATTGCACAAAACTAATATTTATGATACAAGTATACTTAGCGACTTTCCCTACTTTGGAAGAATGAAAACTAACTACAATCATTACCAAAATTCAACAACTATTTGGCTGATAGACCTTAATAGTCATAATACTTAGCATTAAAACTGCTTTTGATTAAAACAAAAAAAACAACAGAAATCCTAAAAATTTGTGGAGTGAATATCATTAAATTTAAGCCCAGCTGCTTATAAGAATAAAAACCTATTCAAGGTTTTCAAATCATTATTAAAACAAGTTTCAACAAGATAGAACTTTATACCCACGTATATCACAACGAAATTGCTTGAAATGAAAAGCTCCGAAAAACAACAAAATTAAAAATTGAACTCTTCTTATTGTATTTAATATTGGTTTTCTTTTGAAATATCTGAGTTATGATATACCTTTAAAAAACTATGTAGAAGCAATGATATTTGAGTTGTGGAATTCGTAGAGGGATGTTATACATCTAACAATTAACTTCTTAATACCAACCAAAAAAACTTCAGAATCGAACGTGCATAATACTAGCTACTGATGTGGTAAAACCAATTGAAGCAATAGATCACAAACCCCAATTCATTTCCTATTTAAGGCAACACTTATAACTCAATTCTGGTGCAAAATTATAAAAATGATGGTTATTGGAGGAGATCAAAATGTGGTGTGTTACTTCTTTTATTGTTTTGTTGGTTACTCTCAGTATGTTGCTTTTTTATTGATTTCAAATCAATTTTGTTTGAAATAATTGTCCATAATATAATGTTGGTGATTGGCATAGTTGTGTATTTTGCGGTGATTCATTTGTAAATAATTAACATTAATGTAGTTTTCAAACTAAAATTTTTGTTATTTTGAGAAAAAATTAAGTTATTTTTGTTTCGGAGTAGATATTCTATTCAAAACTATAAAGCCGTGTTTGGACAATTTCTTTCGACTTCTATCATTCCAAGCAAACCATCCTTGGTCGTATATAGCATTGCCACCCTTGAGGCTGTCAAAATTTAAGACGACCCTTTAACCCAACCATTTTAACCATTTCTTAATAGGGTTGGGTTAAACTAATTCAATTATATTTTGCATTGGGTCAATACCCATTCAGCCCACTTAAAAACAAGACAACCCTATTTACCCACTTACCGATCCAAAACCCTAAATTTTCAAACTTTTGTTTCTTAAACATGCGATGTCGTCCGAATCTCTAATTTCACAATCCGCTCGATTCCCTTCAAACAATCGCTCTCTCCTTCACTCAAAATTTTGTGGATCTATCTCTCGCGTTTCTTCAAAACGATTTAACCTTCAAAGTTGAAGCTCTAACTAATCAAAGGTACTATTTTTCATTATGAAAATTTTATTTATCTTTGATATTTGAATAGATCGAGAGATAAAATCTTAAATCTATTGCAATTGCAGTAAACCCTATCTCTTGCTACAATTTATGGATCAGTACATGAATCCGACAATTTAGACCAAGGATCAAACCCTTGTATATCATTTTGAAACAGATATCCATGCCTTTTTTGTTTTGGATATATGTAAACCAGACATAATATACGCATAGAAAGTAATCTGTGATGTCGAATATAAGATTTTTCAATGTAAAAAAATGCTTTCACATTATGATGTGATAATTATTCTGGTATATGGTTTGCCGGCTTGCAGGCAGTAACCGTTACCTATTGTCACAAAGAGTTGCAAAGAAGGGAAGACTCAATTGCCTTCATCATTGTTTAAGGATAATATCAGGAAGAATTGATAGAGGAGAAAAGTACACCCTTTTGATTTTTTCTAGTAAATTGTTGATTTTATGTATGTTTTGACAAAAACAACATTATCAATAAAATGTAAAGTTAGTTTGCCTTACACATCGATGGTATTGCTCCCCTTTGTGTCTGTAGTTTTATCATGATGGCGGGATAGTTTTTATTTACAACTTGCAGGCTTCCAGCCATTCATAAATAGTTTACTGAGCTTTGTTTTGTTTGTAACTGTAACTTTATCTTGACTAAGTGGGGCAAATTACTTTCTATATAATGAAGTTTATCGACAACTTGCAAAATGATGTTGATAGCTTCATTTTACCGACAACTTGCAGGCTTGCTGTTTTGACACATATTATGCTATTACACATGAGTATAAACTGTAATTTTGCATGCTAGTTTGTGAAATATTGAGATTATTAGAAGACAAATAATGCATATGCTAAGCATGGATAAATTTTTAATTATTAGAAGAAAAATAAGAACCACTATGAATACCATTTTCGGTATTTTGAAATTCATTCAATTTGCATGTTACATGATATGCAATCGTTTAAATAATTTATAGTTTTTTTTTTGAAATGGTACTTTATATACAACAAATCATTGTGACAACATATCACATGTCAATAAACGTTCGAATCACGCTAGGCAAGTTTCGAACTTGTGACCTCTCGCACCAAAGCCAAATCACTTAACCACTGGGACAATGGTGCTTGTCTAAATAATTTATAGTTGAGTGTGTGTTAACAAAAAAAGTAGTTCAAAATATAAGCAAGGCATCCCACACCTGAAGCTATCTATACACATATATGTTTCATATATTTTATTTGGAGTTTTACTCGAGCAAGGCACAGTTTTTCATTGCTGTCCTCTTCAATATCCCTGAGTGAATTATACAAGTGGCTAGCAACCCATGTGTACATATATATCATTTATTTATTCAATTATATGTATTTATTCATTCATCCTGTGTATAACTTGTGTGTTATGTGCTTGGTAGTATTTGAAATATTTCATGAAAAAACTACACTTGCTTAACTAGATTTTACATTTTAATGAAATAACCTACAAGAAATTGTAGCTGAATACCCCAAAAGTGTTGGACAAGACCGTGGCTGAAATGAACTTTATATCATTGGAAAGGGTTGTGAACTATAAATGTGATTTTGGGTTGATGGGATTAAGGAACAATTAACAGAGGAATTTTGTAAGTATAATTATGGAGAGGTGATAAACAAATGCATGGTATGCAAAGTGTATGATCAAAACTTTGCTATGGGACCGCATGATGATTAGTTTAGAATAACGAATTTCAGGCTGCTTAGTAGTAGTTTGTGCAGAATAAAATTATCATACATTCATACTTCCTCTCAACCCTTTGTTTAATTATGCTTAGTATGATATACTTTCATTTTTTACATGTTGCATCAAAATGTATAAAACTAAATAAACTATTTCTCGTCTATTTTTTGTAATGATGCATGTACAATACACGATATATGAGAATTCATGTGTACATGCCCTTAGCTTCAAATACCTGGATGTAAGAGTTGTTAAAAAGCATGAACAGATCATTTTCAATACATATAAATTTCTTGAATAAATGAAGTTTCTTCTGTATATGAAAGCTGGTTTTTGAAAAAGCATCAAAGTTTATATACTCGTACCTATTTGGTTTTGGATATTAGTTTTTCCAATATAAAATGTAAGTAAGCTTTTAATGCCCATCAAATTTCCAAATACGTGATGTGTCGAGTATACACACATTAAGTTTCATATACATGAGTACTCTATTTCAGTTAAATATGGGCTATGAATATATATCGGTTTATATATACATGTTGTGCAAATATGGTTTTAAATATACATGGCTTCATATATAACAGTTTAGGATGTTCCCATTTCTTATTAAGCTAAAATTTTGAATTCTAATTATTTTCAATTGGATTATCAAACTCATTTCATAAGATTTTATATGAACTTAAATATATTCAATAAATCTCTTATGGTCTAAGGAGTAAATTGAATTCTAATGCAATGTTGTTATAAGGAGTAAATTGAATTCTAATGCAATGTTGTTATACATATATATATAATATAAGGGAATTTCCTTTTTCACTGAAGTGTAAATATATAATGCAGTACTGTTATGCCAAGCTTTTAGATGTTTACCGAAGTATAAATACGACAGTTTATATTGTATAAATATGCCAAGCTTTCAAAAGCTAAAATTAATTTTATTTTTTTTCATTTTTTCCTATAATGTGATTCTATACTCTTGTTGGTTCATGTTTATATACTGTAACCTTTTATTTGTATGTGCAGTTTTTCTGGGTGACTGTGAAGACGCGTGTTGTATGTGCATGATTCAATTTCAATAATTTTGAAGGCCATTTTTTAGTCTACATCTTTGGTTTTTATTTTTGGTTTTTATATTTGATGCACTTTCAGATTTAGTGTTATATTGGTACAACCGCAGTGTTATATTGGTATCAGTCACAGTGTTATATTAGTATTATTTGGTGCAGTTCTATCACATTCTGCAGTTTCAAAGTTATATTCATGCACTTTCACCCAGTATATATGAAATTTCATGATATTCTTATTATCTTAGTGCATTTTCAGTGCTATATTAATGTTATTTGATCCATATTTATACGTTTCCAGTTAATATTAAGCTATATGACTACATCATAATGCATTTTCGGTGTTATATGCAATTTCAATTTACATTTTATGTATATCTTTGTATATTTGATGCTTTAAGTGATGATGTTTTAAATGGTTTGACCCTAAAAGCAAATGGGTTGGATCTAATTTTCTATTTAACAAACACGGCAAACGGGTTAGCGTCACAAAAGGGTCAAATCAAATTTGACCCGACCCATTATGACCCGACTCGACCTATTTGACAGGTGTAGCCGCCATAATTGTCTTTTATTAGTTTTTTTTCGTTGTTTATGTATAAAGAAGAAATTTATTTAGTTTGGATATGATATTAGAGATAGTGTAGCATTGAAAATTTGAAGATGTAATATTTGAAGAAATAAAGGTTCAATATACTATGAGGAGTATTGTTTGTACAATATTGTAATACTCTATTGATTATGTTTGCAGGATTCTCTAGACTATGATGATAAACCACATGCACCATATAACTTTTATTATTATGAAAATAGTAGTGCTTTGTGGAATCTTTTATCGACGGATCTTTGTCACTCAAATCACAAAGAGATAGCTTGGATTGAAAACAATACAATTGAAATCAAAACGCAAAAACATAAAATATTCCACCCAACCACCCATTTATTCATTCACCAAAATTTTGTTTACAATTAATAGAAGAAAGCTAAAGTAAACAAAAATATCATTGAATCAATAACCAAATTGAGAAAGAGAGCATATATCTATATGGCTAAAATTGTTGGAGATAAAAAAACAAAGATGAAGAAGAGAAAATTAGCAAATAGATTTTCCATCACACTTGTACCCTCTTCTAGACTCTATTTATATAATCAATTACTTAATGCCCAAGTTAACATTAGGTGGCAAAAAATAATTTGATTAGCCAATTAGAGAGAGAAATAAACATACTTAAATATGTCTATTAATTAGAGGAAATAAAATCTTCTCTTTCTTTCTTTTGCATATTTATTTCCCTCTATTTGTGATTTTGTATCACCAAAATTTAACACTCCACCTTGATGCAAAATCACATATCTCCAACATATCAAGCATGTCATATCTAGATCTATCACAAATCATCATATCTCAACCACACTAAATTACAAACCTCAACCACCGTCTGCAAGTGATGCATCTCCCACATGAAGTGCACCACACAAATACGGTCTCAAAAACGTATGTAATACCACAAAGATTTCTGTCTTGTCTTTGTTGATTTTTCAATTCAACACCCATCTATCACTCGATCTGAGCTCATTACATGATCACTATCAATCCCTCGAACATCATCAACATAAAGACTCATGTCTAAAATATGATCATCGATGCTAGAACCATAAGCGGTGACCACATTAACCTCTCCATCTTGCTGTGGACTAGGTCCTTCAACCGTCACTCGCTTTCTATTTTTGACTACAAAACCAACCAAGCTATAAAGATTTCCTTCTTCCAATACTCCTATCATCCTTACACGACCACCTTTCTTCACTCTCAAAACTCCACCTTGAGTCTTATAAATGCAACCACGACGATCCAACAGACCGAGAGAAATAAGATTATGCGAACAAGTGTGTACATGTCTCCCTCCAGAGGCTTCTCTAACCACACCATCATGCATACGAAATCAGATAGATCCAATACCACAAATCGGTAGCCATTGCAATCATAATCACGCCGACACTCTTCTCATAAGAAGAAAAACAATTCACATCTCTACAAATGTGAAAACTGGCTCCCGAATCCATCTTCCAAGGCTTAGTTTCACTAAAGAAGACATCCAAGAAGCATCACTATCGGTACCTTCAGCAAAACCTGCATGTGCACCATTTGTAACGACCCGAAAATTTTGATCCCGAAATTTCCAGTTTGTTAGTGGAAGAAGAAAGAAAAAGAAGAAAGAGATAAAAGAAGAACAGAAAAGAAACACACAATCTCACATTCGCAGCGGATAAAATATAATATCACATAAATAATAGTTTTACAAGAAGAACTATATCATTACGCTTATCTTTATACATCAGAGTTACATCATTACACAAATACCGAACAATTAAAAATTAACTTGTCCCAGATAAATATAGCAAAACATCTCATACGTTTCTGCTATCCAGCTCGCCTCCTGAGCTCCAGAACGTCTTTACCTGAAAATCTGTAATACTCGGTCTGACTCGAGCATTACATCAAAGTAACACCCGGGTCAGGCTGGAAACCAGCGTGAGTAAACCCAACTAACAAGGAATACAAAAAACATACATTTTAAATAAACCCGGGGTAACTTAAATCAATTTACGACTCCACAGGTTGTTATGGACATTACTTATATCACACATCAATTTCTAAGTGTTCAAAACTTATATTAAATGGTCAAATACACTTAAATCATTCCAAACCAGCACATTGATTTCCACATATCAAATTTATACAGAATCGAAGTGGCTTCGGATATTTACTAATACCCGACTCCGGTCACTTCGAATCCAATGTCATATTAACCCAAATTATCCAATTAAATCACATTCAACTTTAATTGTCGGATAGCACCTTTACACAGCAATTCATAATAGATTGATAATCACACTATCCTTGTCCATTCAACATATCATATCACAAAACAATTCATATTAGAGATATCTCCCAATTCAAGTCACCCATCATCATTCTATCATTAATAAGAAAGATTGATCACTCCAATTAATTAATGATCCTCTAATTACCTTCGTTAGTTAATTATTCTTAAATCTCAAATAATAACTAACCTTTATCTTAATTACATTCGTTAATAAATCTTTATTAATCACAATCATAAATTAACTTTCCTTAATTACTCCATAAATTAAACTAACTCCTTGATTAATTATATAAATTAATCTTTTAATTACACTGAAATCATTACTTAATTCCTTCCATCAAGTAATCATCCTTTAATTACTACCATCCAGTACTTCCCTTAAATTAATTACATCCAGTAATTAATCACTAATTACTTCTCTAAGTAATTATACCTCATTAATTACCTTAAGTAATTATACTTAACTCATCATCAAATGATTACTTTTAATTAATTAAACTGAATTAATTAACTACAATTAACGACCTCAACTTAATTATACTGAGTAATTAATTCCTTTAATTACTTCATTAAGTAATTATTCATAATAATTTTTTCTCATTAAGAAAAAAACCTCTTAATTACTTATCACTTAATTACTCCTAAATTGATTAACCTTGATAAATCAATCCTTAATTATCACTTTTATGTACAACAAATAATTAACCTTTAGTTAATTACACAAATTAATTTAACTATCACCCATTCACATTTAATTACACTTGTCCATAATTAATTACTCAAATTAATTACTCGATAATAATTTACAGTGATTAATTATCATTTACTTCCATCATACTCATTATTAACTAATGCATATTAAATTTCCTTAATTAATCGATCCTTTTATTAATTTCACTAATTAATTATACTGATTAATTAATTTATTTTTTAGTAAACCCCATAAATTTCTTAAACACATTGACCACTTAACCATTGGTTTATCATATTAGTTAGCCTTTGATTGATTTCATTCCACCACCCATTCTAGTTTAAATTTAGTGTCGGAAATCAAACACCAAAGATCTTATAATTGGATTAAGATTGAATACAATGATCTTAAATACTTCTCAATTCCATCCTAAAATTTCTTTTGAAAATACTTAGGAAATTTTAAATTTAATTGTTTATCCCAAATACACAAATAATTAATTTCACAACATTTATTAAATCTTTGAAAACTTGTAAAAAGAAAGAGAAAAGAAGAAAACAAATCTGCCTGGACCTATTGTAAAAACCCGATCATATTTATATTCCTAAAAACTGATAAAACATGCCCTACCCACTCAAATAACTCGAAGCCACACTCGAGTCTTCCTCCCATCTTCCCCGTGCACACACCCGATCAAACTGACTCCATCTTCTCATTATCACAGAACGACTTCAGACACAACCTCCCATCTGTGCACATGCACACGGCGTCGGCTTCCCTCCGACCGATGCTACGGCCACCCACACATCGCCTACGCCACCCTCCTTTGATTTTGTCACCCAGAAATCCTGATATCAAACCCAGAACGAAATCAACAATTCCACCCTACCTGGAACAAATGACCCTGCCATAAAACATCAAACTTCGCCCCCCTCCGATCATCTTTTGCTTCGAGATTCCGGTCACAACATCGTATGACCCTGACGCAGCTTCACCCAAATCCACTCGCGACTCGATCCATCAAATATTCACATTCACAAAAATTTCGAATGCAACCGAACACAGCAGCAAAACCCTAGATTCCCAAATTCCAAACTCTATGTTGAATGATTAACACTTCCACCATTTTTCTCGAGTACATCAATCATCAATACAACTTAAATCCGAAGCTCGAACCCTAGAAATGACCAAATCACCAGAATTTTTCCCAAGACCCAATTCTGGTTAAATACACAATTCTTCCTTAAATTCAAATTAAAAATTCTGATTTTTATCTTAAAAATCATGTTATACATAGTAGATTTAGGATGTGAATTCAATTCAACAAAATTCAAAACATGATTTTATCATGATATAAACTTTGTCCACTGTAACTTCTTAAATTAGCTGATTTCTAATAATTTCCTTTTAAGTAACAATTTAAATCTTGATTCATATTTAATAAAACTTACTGCATTGAAGATACTAACTTAACAATGATTTATTAAGTAGGGTTTGAAATTTCTAGTTTAAATTTACTCTGTATGTTGAAATTACAGAGCAATATCAGTAGGTATAAACATGCATACTTTAAAACAAAGTATCACAAAAATTTCATCTTTATATTTACATGCAAGTCATACAACATCACGGACATACACATGCACAGACTTGTTAATAATTTTTTTTTAAAGAAAATTACTCACCTGCATTTTTGTTGATAGCACAGAAGACCTGGGAATTGATCTGAAAGCTTGAATTTTCTTTGAAAAATCTGCAAGTGATTTTGATCAAGCCACTTGATTTTCATCAGAACTTGAATCTGATGTTGTAGGAATCTTGGGTTGAATTAGCTTAGCTACAGATTTCAAATCGTAAAGGTGACTGCCAGATGCTTTCTTCCTCAGATTTGTTTACTAACTTTAGTAATTAAGGTCTGTTTTGATTTAGTTGAGAAATGCTTAACAAATCTGAGTTTCTTTTATTTGAATTAGATTTTAGTTAGAATGGAGAAAGAAAAATTCAGTTGAAAAAATGAAAACAATTTTCTTCTTTCATTTTTTCTTCTAAAAAAAATGTTGACATTTGTCCTATTAGGTGTTAATTGGCATCCACATATGCATTTATCTTTACAAATGTCTTCAACCCATTTTAAATTGCTTACAAGTGTTACTTTTTTTTATGCACTAATAAAATTTAAATGTTAGTAGAAATTTTTATATGTGATATTACCTTATGTTTTAAGATTTTACAAATGTTAAGTTATTAACATTTGTAAAGCTTTTACATTTTATTTTCCTATTTACATAAATACTTTCTTAACTTATATAAATAAAGTTCTCTAAGGAAAATGATATAAAACAAACCTTATTCGTATTATTTTTTTTATTAATAAATACTTATCATTTTAGAGTTTTTAAATCACATAATTTAACATTTGTTAACTTATAATTATACACAATATTTACAGAAAATATTATTAACCAATTATACATTAAACAAATTATCTATACATATATTATTATTATTTTTTAAAAATCCAAATTATTTACTAAGGCATTTACTTAAATCTTAAATTCAAGTTTCAAATTCAAACTCAAATTCAGATTCAAATTTGAAGTACAATCCAGGTATAACTATTTATTATCAGATTTATTTGTTAAATCTATAATTAAATATTCCTATTAATTAATTCAATTATTAACAATCACAGATGTCTAGAATTCCGAGATATCACATTTCTCCCCCTTTGAATCTTTTCGTCCTCGAAAAGGAACGAAATCAGAGTTTAAAATTCTTATTATTAGAAAAATTATTCTTTGAAACCCCTTTTGTTTTTAAAAAACAATTTTAAAATTTACATAATATCATAAAATGGTTTTTATAAAAATTACTTTTTATAACTCGATGTTTTAACCAGTCCATCCTTGTTCTCACAGAATTTCGGTCATATGTTGATCAGGCGTACGACTGAAAATCTATAAGTACTTAGCAGACCCACCTTCAACACCCAGTGAAAATACTTGGAAAATAATTTATTGAAAATATAGAAAACAGTTTTTGAAAATAGAGGATATATCTTTGGTGAGAATGCTCTGGAAATCATCACCCCCATTCCATGGTCACAGTTACATACCAGGGTTACGTTGCCGTCGCAGCAAAAGTCTATGTAACTGCAGGCTCTCCGCGGCCTCTCGATTACGCCATGGAACCCACACAACAGATCACAGTTACATCCAAGGTTATGTTGTCGTCGCAGTAAAAGTCCATGTAACTGTAGGCTCTCAGCGGCCTCTGATTTTCGCTGTCGAAATGAAACATCTCCACTCCTACATAGGTCGCAGTCTGCCGATATAAAATCAAACGCAGACTGTTGGCTCTCAGCAGCACACACGACTTTCGCTATGTTATACCATAGGTCGCAGTTACATCCTGGGTTACGTTGCAGTCACAACAAAAGTCCATGTAACTGTTGGCTCTCAGCGGCACACACGACTTTCGCTATGGTATATTCTACTCATAATCCCCAGGAACTAGTTTCGTCCGGACTCCTCACAGGATCAACTTTAGAACCCCGCCTTGGGGCTCAAGGCAGTGCCACCCAATGTTACTCCTGAGAAGTTCATTTCAAGGAAGCGCCTTTTTCTCCAGAGCCATCATCAAAACATTTTATACTATATATATATATATATATATATAGTATCTTTAAATCATACACCTAGTATGATCTCATACAAAGCTCCTTTACACAAAATCGATTATCCAAAATTGATTATTCTCAAACTAGGCTTTCCAAATTCAATATTGGTTTTACTCAAAAATCAAAAGCCTTTCCAAATCCATAGGTTCCTAAAACCCTTTTCCAAAATCCTCATATGATCCTTTATATATGGAGATGTATATAAAATCCCTTATAAAAATCTTTGGATCATTTTAAACTTGTATAAAATCCTTTTATACTTCAAACACATTCAAATTCCTTTCCTTCTGGCAAAAGATTCAACAAGGGGAGTTTAATTTTATAAAACAAAGATTTTTAACTTTGTTTACTCAAAATCAAATATTCAAATTTGATTATTTCTTTCAATATCATATTCATTCAAATCCGTACGATGTACACATATCATCCGTATGCTATACCAATCTGATCGCTCACTCGATCTCACAATTTCACTTCCGAACTAGTATTGTCCACCCGACTTCCTAGTGCGGACACAGATCTGGTTTCTTGATCAGAAACCGTTATTCTCCTTGCATAGTCATAACTATGATAGAGAATATCCAGAACCAATTAACAATCCATATCCAGGTTCGCCGTCAAAAATCTAGTGAAAAGTTCCAACTCCGATCGAAATAACTATCTCGAAATTCTGTGCTCGAATCTGAATCAAATCATTATGCGAATAGAATAACATACGTACACCCTACATATTTATCTTTATTGGTTATCAGCCAAATCAATTCCATTTCTATTCACATTCACTTTGATTTTCATTTACTTACTCATAATTGCATCAATCCATTTGGATTATCACCTCAATTCTTATCCCGATTGGGTATTTATCCAAGAACAGTTTGAACTCCGTCCAGTTTAAATTTAGAAAATAACTTGAAAAGTTAAAGAAATAGATAAGTAGTTGAAAAATAATTACTAGTTTGTAAAATAGGTGTAAAATAGTTCAGTAATTGTAAAATAATCGGAAAATAGTTAAGTAGTCATAGAAATTTTAAATAATTGCAAAATAGCTATAAAATAGTAATTAGTAGTTGAAAGTAGTAATTAGTTTATAATATAGTTAGGAAATTGTTAAACAGTTTCAAAAATAATTGTAAAACAGGTATAAGATAGTTTGGCTTTTAAAAGAAAGGTTGTATATATAATAAATAGCTTGGACAAATAGGTTCATATTAAAAACAATTTATATTAAAAACAATTTATATTAAAAATAGTCTAGAGTCAAAACTGCTCAATTCCTAATCTCCATTCCCATCAATTCAATTTAAATTAATTCTCAATTCCTTTTCAAATTTAAATCAAATTCCATTTGATTTTAAACATATTCAACTTAAATTACAATCCCAAGTTATTTCAATCACTTTGGACAAATATCCATTTAATTGAACCCACTTCAATTCAAATTTCACAACTTAAAGATTTTTAACAACAATAGGATGATATTATCTAATTTATTTTAACACATCCATTCATTTTAAATTTCTAGATCTCAAACCCATTTTGAGATCACACAAACTCCCAATTCAGATTAACCATTTAACTTCCCAAATTGAATTCCAATTCCATCTTGAAATTCCCAAATCATGTTGATCATTCCAACTTATTTAACTTTTTCCCAAGTTAAACTCAATTCACTTATTCCAGTCAACCTTACCCAATTTGAACTTCCTTTTCCAATTTTAAACTTCACATAAATAATCTTCCCACTTACTAAGTTCAAAACTTATCACTTTAAGTATCATTCTTATCCCAAATTTAAAACTCAACATTTAGAGGTTATTTCAAACCATATTTGATATTATGTATATCCTCATGTATACATACTAACTTCTTTTACATACCAAGTTATACCTCAAAATTTTAAACCACCTTTGGTTTCAATTCAAAACAAATTCTCTTTAAAATTTTCAAACAAATCTTGTTTGAAACAGGACCATTTCATTCAATTGCATTAATTAATTATGTCATTAATTAATTCCAATTAATTACATTCGGTAATTAGCTTATTTCTTAATTACCTTTATTAAGTAATTGTCATTTAAATTACTTACCTCTATTTACTTCATTAAGTAACTTCCTCTTAATTTATCATTTCCCATTATTATCCATTAATTAATCTCATTAAATAAATTAATTGATTATCCTTATCCTAAAACCTTTCCAATTTCAAGATTTAATTTTAGTTTGAATCCATTTCAAACTTGTCTTTAATTTAATTCCAATTTGGTTGTAATTATTACCACTTAATTCTTACTATAACTTTTAGTTTAATTAATACTACAATCAATTTCCTTAATATAATAGATAGATAATCTATTTCTTATATAAGATTCATTTACTTTTTGAAATCATTTAAAATCCTTTATATAAGAAAATAACAAGTACTCTCTCTCATATTTATACACTCAACTCATTATAGGGTACCACTGACCCTTTCCTTAATGAGTATCCCACCAGAGCCAAGGTTCTTGCTTAACCTTCAGCTCTGATACCAAATGTAACGACCCGGAAATTTCGATCCCGAAATTTCCAGATAGTTAGTGGAAGAAGAAAGAAAAAGAAGAAAGAGATAGAAGAAGAACAGAAAAGAAACACACAATCTCACATTCGCAGCGGATAAAATATAATATTACATAAATAATAGTTTTACAAGAAGAACTATATCATTACGCTTATCTTTATACATCAGAGATACATCATTACACAAATACCGGACAATTAAAAATTAACTTGTCCCAGATAAATATAGCAAAACATCTCATACGTTCCTGCCATCCAGCTCGTCTCCTGAGCTCCAGAACGTCTTTACCTGAAAATATGTAATACTCGGTCTGACCCGAGCATTACATCAAAGTAACACCCGGGTCAGGCTGGAAACCAGCGTGAGTAAACCCAACTAACAAGGAATACAAAAAACAAACATCTTAAATAAACCCGGGGTAACTTAAACAATTTACGACTCCACAGGTTGTTATGGACATTACTTATATCACACATCAATTTCTAAGTGTTCAAAACTTATATTAAATGGTCAAATACACTTAAATCATTCCAAACCAGCACATTGATTTCCACATATCAAATTTATACAGAATCGAAGTGGCTTCGGATATTTACTAATACCCGACTCCGGTCTCTTCGAATCCAATGTCATATTAACCCAAATTATCCAATTAAATCACATTCAACTTTAATTGTCGGATAACACCTTTACACAACAATTCATAATAGATTGATAATCACACTATCCTCGTCCATTCAACATATCATATCACAAAACAATTCATATTAGAGATATCTCCCAATTCAAGTCACCCATCATCATTCTATCATTAATAAGCAAGATTGATCACTCCAATTAATTAATGATCCTCTAATTACCTTCGTTGGTTAATTATTCTTAAATCTCAAATAATAACTAACCTTTATCTTAATTACATTCGTTAATAAATCTTTATTAATCACAATCGGAAATTAACTTTCCTTAATTACTCCATAAATTAAACTAACTCCTTGATTAATTATATAAATTAATCTTTTAATTACACTGAGAAATCATTACTTAATTCCTTCCATCAAGTAATCATCCTTTAATTACTACCATCCAGTACTTCCCTTAAATTAATTACATCCAGTAATTAACCACTAATTACTACTCAAGTAATTATACCTCATTAATTACCTTAAGTAATTATACTTAACTCATCATCAAATGATTACTTTTAATTAATTAAACTGAATTAATTAACCACAATTAACCACCTCAACTTAATTATACTGAGTAATTAATTCCTTTAATTACTTCATTAAGTAATTATTCAAAATAATTCTTTCTCATTAAGAAATAAACCTCTTAATTACTTATCACTTAATTACTCCTAAATTGATTAACCTTGATAAATCAATCCTTAATTGTCACTTTTATGTACAACAAATAATTAACCTTTAGTTAATTACACAAATTAAGTTAACTATCACCCATTCACATTTAATTACACTTGTCCATAATTAATTACTCAAATTAATTACTCGATAATAATTTACAGTGATTAATTATCATTTACTTCCATCATACTCATTATTAACTAATGCATATTAAATTTCCTTAATTAATCGATCCTTTTATTAATTTCACTAATTAATTATACTGATTAATTAATTTATTTTTTAGTAAACCCCATAAATTTCTTAAACACATTGACCACTTAACCATTGGTTTATCATATTAGTTAGCCTTTGATTGATTTCATTCCACCACCCATTCTAGTTTAAATTTAGTGTCGGAAATCAAACACCAAAGATCTTATAATTGGATTAAGATTGAATACAATGATCTTAAATACTTCTCAATTCCATCCTAAAATTTCTTTTGAAAATACTTAGGAAATTTTAAATTTAATTGTTTATCCCAAATACACAAACAATTAATTTCACAACATTTATTAAATCTTTGAAAACTTGCAAAAAGAAAGAGAAAAGAAGAAAACAAATCTGCCTGGACCTATTGTAAAAATCCGATCATATTTATATTCCTAAAAACTGATAAAACATGCCCTACCCACTCAAATAACTCGAATCCACACTCGAGTCTACCTCCCATCTTCCCCGTGCATACACCCGATCAAACTAACTCCATCTTCTCATTATCACAGAACGACTTCAAACACAACCTCCCATCTGTGCACATGCACACGGCGTCGGCTTCCCTCCGACCGATGCTACGGCCACCCACACATCGCCTACGCCACCCTCCTTTGATTTTGTCACCCAGAAATCCTGATATCAAACCCAGAACGAAATCAACAATTCCACCCTACCTGGAACAAATGACCCTGCCATAAACATCAAACTTCGCCCCCCTCCGATCATCTTTTGCTTCGAGATTCCGGTCACAGCATCGTATGACCCTGACGCAGCTTCACCCAAATCCACTCGCGACTCGATCCATCAAATATTCACATTCACGAAAATTTCGAATGCAACCGAACACAGCAGCAAAACCCTAGATTCCCAAATTCCAAACTCTATGTTGAATGATTAACACTTCCACCATTTTTCTCGAGTACATCAATCATCAATACAACTTAAATCCGAAGCTCGAACCCTAGTAATGACCAAATCACCAGAATTTTTCCCAAGACCCAATTCTGGTTAACTACACAATTCTTCCTTAAATTCAAATTAAAAATTCTGATTTTTATCTTAAAAATCATGTTATACATAGTAGATTTAGGATGTGAATTCAATTCAACAAAATTCAAAACATGATTTTATCATGATATAAACTTTGTCCACTGTAACTTCTTAAATTAGCCGATTTCCAATAATTTCCTTTTAAGTAACAATTTAAATCTTGATTCATATTTAATAAAACTTACTGCATTGAAGATACTAACTTAACAATGATTTATTAAGTAGGGTTTGAAATTTCTAGTTTAAATTTACTCTGTATGTTGAAATTACAAAGCAATATCAGTAGGTATAAACATGCATACTTTAAAACAAAGTATCACAAAAATTTCATCTTTATATTTACATGCAAGTCATACAACATCACAGACATACACATGCACAGATTTATTTGTTAATAATTTTTTTTTAAAGAAAATTACTCACCTGCATTTTTGTTGATAGCACAGAAGACCTGGGAATTGATCTGAAAGCTTGAATTTTCTTTGAAAAATCTGCAAATGATTTTGATCAAGCCACTTGATTTGCATCAGAACTTGAATCTGATGTTGTAGGAATCTTAGGTTGAATTAGCTTAGCTACAGATTTCAAATCGTAAAGGTGATTGCCAGATGCTTTCTTCCTCAGATTTGTTTACTAACTTTAGTAATTAAGGTCTGTTTTGATTTAGTTGAGAAATGCTTAACAGATCTGGGTTTCTTTTGTTTGAATTAGATTTTAGTTAGAATGGAGAAAGAAAAATTTAGTTGAAAAAATGAAAACAATTTTCTTCTTTCATTTTTTCTTCTAAAAAAAATGTTGACATTTGTCCTATTAGGTGTTAATTAGCATACACATATGCATTTATCTTTACAAATGTCTTCAACCCATTTTAAATTGCTTACAAGTGTTACTTTTTTTTTATGCACTAATAAAATTTAAATGTTAATAGAAATTTTTATATGTGATATTACCTTATGTTTTAAGGTATTACAAATGTTAAGTTATTAACATTTGTAAAGCTTTTACATTTTATTTTCCTATTTACATAAATACTTTCTTAAGTTATATAAATAAAGTTCTCTATGGAAAATGATATAAAACAAACCTTATTCATATTTTTTTTTATTAATAAATACTTATCATTTTAGAGTTTTTAAATCACATAATTTAACATTTGTTAACTTATAATTATACACAATATTTACAAAAAATATTATTAACCAATTATACATTAAACAAATTATCTATACATATATTATTATTATTTTTTAAAAATTCCAAATTATTTACTAAGGCATTTACTTAAATCTTAAATTCAAGTTTCAAATTCAAACTCAAATTCAGATTCAAATTTGAATTACAATCCAGGTATAACTATTTATTATCAGATTTATTTGTTAAATCTATAATTAAATATTCCTATTAATTAATTCAATTATTTAACAATCACAGATGTCTAGAATTCCGTGATATCACACCATTACTAGTATCTCCATGTGCAGCCTTTTTCTGATCTCTTTTATAAGCATAACACTTGCTGTGTATGTGACCTTTCTTATTACAATAATGACAAATGCTAACACTTTTACCATTAGTGTCCTTCTACTTCCAAATTGTATGTTTCTTCGACTCCCTTGCCACCATAGCCTCATTTTGAATTGATTTAATACCTGACCCTTTTCTTCTAAGCTCCTCATTCAAAAGACTGCTTCGAACAGTTTCTAGAGAGATAGTTTCATTAGCATTGGAATTACTCAATGAAACAACCAAAGTTTTCCAACTTTCTGGCAGCGAACTCATTAATAAAAAAGCATGTAATTCATCATAAAAATTGACCTTCATATTTGCCAATTGATTTATTACATCTTGAAATTCATTCATATGCTCTGCAATAGACTTCTCTTCATCTAATCATAGTTGTACCAATTATCGAACCAGAAAAGCCTTACTAGTAGCACTCTTTGACTCATACAAAGATACCAACTTGTCCCACAAAGTCTTCGCGTATTCACAACTAGCCACATGATGGAAAACAGAATCATCAAGATTCTAACAAATCAAAGCAATCGTCTTCTTATCCATCTTCCATTTTCCCTCGTCTACATCAGATGGCTTCTTTCCATCTCCATCAATCGGATCATGAAGATCACTGAGGTACAGAACGTCATCCATCTTGGGCTTCCAAATACCTCAATTTTTCCCATCCAAAATGGCCATCTTTGAAAACGAAACCATATCCGACATCAATAATTTTTCAAACAAAAATTAATAAGCTTTGCGATGATCTGTACTCCGATACCAAACTGTTATGGAAATAGTAGAGCTTTGTGGATGCTTTTATCAATGGATCTTTGTCACTCAAATCACAAAGAGATAACTTGGACTGATAACAAGACGAAATTGAAATGAAAGCGCAATAACACAAAATATTCCACCCAACCACCCACTTTATTGATTCGTCAAAACTTGTTTACAATTAATAGAATAAATCTAAAGTAAACAAAAATATCATTGAATCAATAACCAAATTGAGAAAGTGAGCAAATATCTATATGGCTAAAATTGTTGGAGAAAAAAGAACAAAGATGAAGAAGAGAAAATTAGCAGATAGATTTTTTACCACACTTTTACCATCTATTCTAGTCTATTTATATAATCAATTACTTAATGTCCAGGTTAACATTAGATGGCAAAAAATAATTTGATTAGCCAATTAGAGAGAAAAATAAACATACTTAAATATGTCTATTAATTAGGGGAAACAAAATGTTCTCTTTCTTTCTTTTACATATTTATTTTCCTCTATTTGTGATTTTGTATCACCAAAATTTGACATTTATTAGTAGATTTAACAAAATAACATTAACTAAAGAAGTAGACAAGCACCATTGTCCCAGCGGTTAAGTGATTTGATTTTTGTACGAGAGGTCACAAGTTCGAAACTTTGCAGCGTGATTTGAACATATATTGACATATTAGTTTGTAATATGTTGTCATAGTGACATGTTGTATCTAAGTACCATTTCAAAATAAAACTAAAGAACTAAATGTTTTGAATAGTTTTGATCTGGAAACTAGTTTTTCCCCGATGGTTTTTTAGCAACAAAAGTGAACGTTTTCTTTCCAGATGCTTCGTACTGTAGTTTTACATGATCTTTACCCAGAATGTGCTAACATATTTGTTCATTTTCACGTGTTGGACTGTTGGAGAAATGAAGCCAAATGTAGCAAAGGTTGTAACCATCTTCTGGTTTTCACATCCCAATAATATATAATTCAACAACATTTGGATACCGAGAGCTTTCTGCATTGAAATCGAAATCATCAAATGTCGCGGTTTGTGTTAGCGGATCGAAATCACCAAACTCAAATTCCATTTTAAGTGTGTTAGAATGTGATATGGTTATAATGACGAATTTTATTGTGTGAAAATAAATTGAATTGAGTGTGTTTATATAGGGGGATACAACTAGTCGTTTCAAAGACTTGTTCAACAGATGTCCAATCAGTCGGGGGCCTGTTAAACAAATGTCTAACCTAGGCACCTGTTAAATTGGTGTCTATAAGACAGATGCCTGCTTAACAGATGCCTAGATTTGGTTTGACATTTGTAGCCAATTTGACTCTGGTTACATAATATTACGGATCGTAATCAACTGTTGGAAGTTGATTTGGAGTTTGGATTACGTAATCGTAGTATTAAGACTCACTATTACAGATTCTCTTACATGTTGGTTCAAAATACGTTAAAGTTTTTTTAACATGGATGAATTATTTATAGTCATCTCAATTTTCTACAACATTGGTACGATTTAAGAACCGACTTACTCTATCCAAGCTCAAGATCACTATAGGATAAATAACAATTTCTTTCTAATGCAAATGACACATAAAAATTTATGGCATGATTGGGGGTGTAGCTCATACGGTAGAGCGCTCGCTTTGCATGCGAGAGGCACGGGGTTTGATTCCCTTGGGATTTTTCCTCCCTTCCTCGGTATAATATGGTATGTATTATTATTGCAAACTAAAATTAATTATGCTAGCTTGATTACTCCATTTCACTTTTGTTTTTTTGTTTATAAAGTAATTTGGTATGGATTATTATTGCAAACAAAAAATAACTATGTTACCATGATTGCTCCATTTCACAATTTCAGTGCATTTTATTCCCCATATCTAAGACAGTACAAGGTCGGCTGAATAACAACGAAATCTAACGTTGAACACAGGTTCCTGCATCTCCATTTGTAAGTCATATTTCTTTTAAAATAGTGAAATACGGTATGGAATATTATTTCAAACAAAATTGAAGTATATTACCCTGATTGCTCCATTTGAGAATTTCAAAGCATGTTTTTCTCATATCCAGATGGTATTAGATAAAAATCCAAACTATGTTGAGCTCCATAAAAATGAAATCTAACTTTGAATTTCCTATAACATCAAATAAAAATTACTCACTTTACTGATCTTTTTAGATATATTTTTTTACCCAATTAATAAATTTGGTATCATTTCAGAAAAGAAAAAAAATTGAATAATTCACCACGAGGGCTCCACAAAGAATGTCGCTGCAACTTTCTTTCCCGGTCCACACAGAACAAAATTAAATTTTCAATTTTTATTGACCTACGTAGAATCAAAATCTGGCTTTGAACTTCCTGCAGGAAAATAAATAAAAAAGTGTTAGTGTACTTCAATGTATTTGTGCAATTTTTGTGTTAAGCGGTGCATATATCAAAAAAATTAAGCTCAGCTGCTTGGTAAGAATAAGAAGCTATCCAGAATTCCAAATTATTATCAAAATCGAACAATGACAAAGCTAATAGACTATATGCCATCGTACTGGCACTGAAAAGCTTAAAAAAATATTTTTTTGAAAAAAAGAACAAGCCCTAAAATTTAGAACTCTAGCTTTTTTATTTAAGTTCGTCGTTGTTTTATAGTACACTGAATCATGATGTACCTGAGAACAGATAGTGTCGAAGTGTTCTTATTGACATTGATAATATTATAGTTCTGCAATTTGGAAGATGATCTTTTCAGGAAGGAAGCTGAAAAGTTGGGTTCAACACGTGCGTCGTACTTTTATGGGAAATTCTATAGATATAGCTGTAGCCCAATTCTCATAACTCGCATATCAAATCCGAGACCTGACCCATGTTCTCCCACATCATACAAAGCCCGTGCAAAAAGACCAAACAGTTTGTTTGTCGGGAACGCACATTTGAGTTGTAAAAAGGGTGCAAACAGTGGCGTAGGCGTGGAAACAAAGGTGAAATGGGTTTGAGGGACGGTAGAGACAAAAATTTTCGGATGTTGATATTTAAAGAAGTTTACACACGATACTTATACATACCTTGAGTTTCATTATAAAAAAGATCGATAGTTGGTTTACCGAAAGGAAATTAATCGTTACATACATATCTTAAAGTTGTTATCAATGAGTTCTCGTATTTTGAAAAGACCGATAATCGCATTTAAACTTTTTGACTTAATCCTTAAAATATGCACATCGTAGAAAACTGAAACAAAAAAGTAATCCACTTTACAAATTTTTTGATCTAGGGTTTTGAATTCTATCTCAATTGAAGTGTGAAAGGAAGAGGGTAGGAACGTGCAAATGGGTTAAGCGTAGAGAAAGGGGTTAACTCTATAGAGAGAATGTTTAAAACATTATTTCCTGAGTTTTAAAATGCACATCAATTTGCTTTCAAAAATGCATTTCATCGAACATCCTATAATTATTTTCAACAATTTTTTTCCCACATTTTGGATCTACATGCAACGACATAAAATATGAAAAACTATCAAAAAAATTCAAATTCTTTTCAATTTTTCCAGTTTAAACTATAAATGTTTGCAGAAAAACTGAAAATATTTGTAGTTTGCTAATATTTACAGTAAAAACTGCAAAAAAAAGAATAGGTCATATTTTACTTGGAAATAATAGCAAAGTATAGCATATTAAAATTTAAAGAAAAATGAGAAAAATAATAACTTTGAAATTAAAAAGGAGTGCATGATGAAACTTGGTCTTGGAAAGGAGGTCGTCGTCAAATAAGTTTGAAAAGATAGGTGCGTACCTAATTTACATAAAAGTAATGTGCTTTTGTGCTTTGAACGGAATACAAGAAAGGGGTATTAAATTATTGCAGTGACTAGTACGAATGCATGCTACGCACACGGGATTTTCAATAAATGATATAAAATTACATACTAAAACATATGCTCAAGTAATTACAAACTACACACAATGTATAACTAATTTATTCGGAGCACGATATATTTATACAACAAAGGCTAACATCAACTATTAGTATTCCTAACTTGATATACTAAGCATGCTTATTAATTTTTGAATGCAAGAGACATAGGTTCAAAAGAGTTTATCATATGTTTATCATATAAAGCTGAATATGTACACAGTTTCTATGATAATAGTATTCCAAATTTTACACAGAGAAATTGTTCTAAAAGTGAAATAGTCCAAGTATGTTGGGAAGGAATAACACTTCAAGGATTACATTAGTACACTTTTTAACTTCATCAATTACTAATTGCCTTAAAAAAATATAGTAGCTTTGAAACATCATGTTTCCAAATACATGTAGGACAAAATGATATGAAAAATATACATAAAGTATTATGTAGTTTGACTTTTTAAATAATCAAACTATTTTTCCCTGTCTATATCAAGTATTCATGGAGATACGATGACCTAAACGATAAATTGATTATAATAATCCAAAGCAATATAGTATATTACTATAACAAAAAATAATCGTGAGTGCATATAAAAAATATCTTGGATGATATCATTGAAAATGGCAGTAAGATCAACACAATCAATGAATTAAACTATTAAAAATTGATTATTATTGGAATAAATTTTACCCTAGTAGGCTATATTATAGAACATAATAATTTTTTTTTATAAAATATGAACATATACATAGAAAGCATTAACATCCCCTATTATAAGGCCCAAAATTAAATGTTACAGATGCTGCAGTCATTCATAATTATTAATTCAGGGCGATAAAATGCGGCTATGTTAATCATATTAATATTCAGAAGCACATGAATATGAAATTTTTCAAACACGGTTTAATAAAAAAAATTCATATCTCATTTCACAGTTGATATTTCATATTCATTACGTAATCTCATCGTAATCCCATGTTCAGATAAATATAACTATTACAAACTACTTCAAGAATGACATATGAAGATGCCTCCTTGGTTGATCAGAGTCAAACACTTGGCAAATATGCAACTTTGCCTTTACATCCAAATAGACAAAACCAAACTACACAACGTAAATAGATAAAGTTTCTCATAGCTACATTGTCTTCTGCACATCTCTAGAAGCTCATTCGTCTAACTGGAACCTGAAATTCCCTTAGACCCGACCTACTCAAATGATTACACAAGAATTTGAGGTGAAAATAAAAACTTCGGGTTAGACAATAGTCTGGTGTGAATAATAACCTACCATCTCGAATCAAAATAGATATCCAATAAGACCACGCTGCTGAGCGGAATGGGTTTTTCCATCACTAGTATCTTAACTAAAACATATCAACTATATACTATACTCTTGCAACTACAATGGTTAGAATATAGAAAATAGCATTTATA
Organism: Allium cepa; assembly: GCA_030765085.1. NCBI lineage: Eukaryota > Viridiplantae > Streptophyta > Magnoliopsida > Asparagales > Amaryllidaceae > Allium > Allium cepa. The sequence goes on along the minus strand of CM060929.1, from coordinate 987,896,398 downwards.
CTCATGCAGATATATTGGATTACACATCCTAATTCATTAGATTATGCATCTTAGTTTCAAATAACTACATGTCACAATTTAAACTGACTACCCATCTTATTTTAATCTTACTACCCATCTTATAATTATATAGACTCCCCATCTCATATACGAGCATATTCAGAATTTTGTGGTCAATACATCTCACATGTAATTAATACTTGGATTACCTATCCCCTACCACATTTACTACCCATCATATGCGGTATAATTATTAAAAAATTATATGGATTATTCATCACACATTCCATTTAACCTAAAATGATATGGAATATCCATCACATATCCCATAGTTTTCCTGGATGATTATGAACCATTTATTATCCTTATAGAGACTATCCATCTCCAACATGATGTGGACTATTCATCTCGCATCCCGTGTTTTTCCGTGGATGACTACGAACCCATCAATTTACAATTAATTCATGTTACCCACATATCTCAGTTTAATTCATGTTATCCACATATATCCCCTTATAGTTAAAACATTTCAAAATGACATGAAAGTGGTATCCCCAATTGATCTATGTCGAAGTCAATAAAAATAACATTGGTATCCCCAAAGTTTAAAGTCAGAGTCAATAACATATGGCTCACCACCATTAAACAACATAAATTTGGATCAATGTCAAAGCTGTTGAATATGCGATTATATGATTTTTGTTTGATGATAATAAACATATATATATATTCATTTAAATATATTTGTTAATATACTATTATATTTTCACAGATTAAATAAATATATGATGAATAAAATAAATAACATAGCATTTGAATTCAAATGGATATTTTATTCAAACAAATTTTTGTTACAATTTTTGTATAGTACAAATTTCAAGCTCTCACTATATACAACTTCAATTACAATACAATTTTGATTACATCACAATTTCTAATTTACATTTGACCTCACTACATATCATTCATTCACTTAACTCGTATTTATCTTCAACTTCATTCCAATGTGAATCCAGCATTTGAGCAATCTGTAAAAATATACATTAATGCAGTAAAATTGAAAATAAAATATTTTTGCAGTATAAAATAAAATGTGGATTTTGAAAATAATATTTGCCTCAGTTATTTGGGTTATTCGTCATAATTTAATTTTGAATTCATCATACACGAATAGCTTGTGACATACATAGTGAATCACTGTATATGCCACAAAGCCGTCACACCGATATATACACTTGATAAAATTACAGGGACAGGTGAGCACAGGTCAAACCCAAAACGCCGGGTTCAACTCAAGTGTAATAAAAATAATGTCACAATATCAGCATAAGGTCAAACCCGAGCTTTAAGCTGGATTCAACTCAGGTGTGATTTCAAAATCAACATGAAGTTCAAAGTGAATCAAACTAAATTGAAGCAAATACCAAATCAGTACAACACAAACTAAACAGGGGCAAAACTGCAATCAAATACATATGGCCAAGCGATGCATCACTTGACAATGCACAAATATATATACATATGTATATACACATGTATACAAACATGTACCAGCTCATACATGCACCCTCGAATAAAACTCCAAAGTACGCATGAAGTATACAAGCAAAACTCAAACCAGCCGTGATATGCAAGCATGATCAGATCAGTGAAGACACGAACAATGCTCAAAGCCAACATCAGTGACACAGCCTCAACAATGAAATGGCTATAAACAACCATACACGGACACTGCAAAAGGTCAAGGATGTGCACTAAACAAGAGCATAACACAAATACTCAAAGCAACTCAAGTCAGTGCACCGGTAATGTTAACAAGCCTCGACCAAAATCAAAATGTACAAATACAACTAAGTTCAAATGAAACTAGACAGAACAAGCTTCGAAAAGTGACTCAAGTGCATATACAGGAATGCAACAGTGAATCACAAACCAAGTGCACCAAAGATACAACAATGACTGATACAAGTGACAGTGCAAGTTCAAATAAAATTCACATGTACATACACAATGCAGCCTCTACATGAAGTTCAAGAGAATCACTAAATGGCACAACAACCCAAATCAAACTACAATGAACCAATGGACAATGCATGAAGGCTTGAACAAGACTCGACTGCTACAATGACTCGAAGCAATGTAGTGATATGCAGCAGTGTAAACATCACATTGAAGCAACTCGAGCTCAAGATAGTACAACAGAAAATCAAGCATAGTACAAGCAAAATGGAACAAAATCAAATTACAGTTTCAATGCTTCAAGACCATGTCAAACACAGTGCAACAAAATATAAGTGTCGACCAGACTGACATTCAAGTGCAAGTCCCAAATAACCATGAAATGGTGACACATCAAGTTTATGTGGATATGCAAGTAGTGCAACTCGATAACAAAGTAAACAGCATATGCAGTGATACGTATACAGGCTTAACACACATATTGAACAAGACAAAGTCAGAGACCAGAGAATCAAGCTTCAAAAGTATAGGTTGCAGTGATGCAAAAATCACAACAGAATCAAATTCGTAAAAATCAAGTCAAAGTCTGGTAATATCAAAAATCAAGTTGAAACCGTGAGCAACTGACCAGAGTCAAAGGAAACAAAGAACGAAATCAATGCCTTGGCAATCAAGGAATCGAACCAGGTCAGAATTCAAAACCGTGTTATTCAAGTAAACTGAAAAAGTCAAAAATAAATCTCAAGCATGAAAACAAAATCTAATGGCCGAAGACGAATTCAAATAGATGTATACATATGAAAATCAAGGATCTCGAATCCTATATAAATCCCTAAACATCATCGGCAAAGGTGTATTCGAGTTCGAGCTAAACAGAAAACAGTAATCATTCAACTCGAATCATTGGTCGAGTTTAAGCAAGCCAAAACCAGTAAAGCAAAAGGAGTAAATTACATTCCGGAATCAAATTTGAACTTGATCGAATTGAAGTAGCTGAAGGCAATTCAAAGAGCCAAACGATCGATGAAAGCAACGAACTATAAAACTTGTATTTCGATTAAGTAACCAAAAGTCGGCGACTTCAAAAAGCCCTAATTTCAGAGCAAAGTGGAATGAGAACAAACAGAAAGAAAGCCGGCGGAATAATAAGAAGAAAAGGGATTTGATTTTTATTACATTGGGCCGGCCTATAAATTAAAGCTTTAGTATTCACCCCCCCTCTAGGGTGAAATCGATCCTACAATTGGTATCAGAGCTAGGAATAGAAGTCAACTTTTGTTTCTAAAAAATTCGATTTTTTTTTTTCAAAAACCAAATTTTGTTTTAAAAAATTGAATTTTTAAAATGGCTTCTTTTAATACTGCTTTTGCTGAGGGTCAATCCATAGTTAGACCACCAATGTTCAATGCTGAATACGCTTACTGGAAAAATAGGATGGAAATTTTTCTGAAAGCCATTGACACTTGGGATATTGTTGAGATAGGGTATAGAGCACCAACTATAATTTTAAATAATCAATAAATAAATAAACCGAAGGATCAATGGACAGATCTAGAAAATAAGTTACAGAATTCTAATGCCAAACCTATGAATTTGATTATTTGTTCATTGGATCAATTTGAATTTAATCGTGTCTCACATTGTCTAACTGCACAGGAAATATGGCACACACTAGAAGTGACTCGCGAAGGAACATCTCAAGTCAAAGAATCTTACCTTGCCATGCTAAGCAGCGAATACGAGAGTTTCACAATGGAAAAGGAAGAAAATATCAAAGAGATGTATGGATGACTTTCCAATATCGTATACAAATCAAAAGCTCTTGGAAAATCATACACCGAGTTGGAGATAGTCCGAAAAATCCTCAGAGTCCTTCGACAAAGTTTTGAAGCAAAAGTGAATACCATTCAAGAATCGAAAGATTTAAAATAAATCAAAGTTGAAGAACTCATTGGAAATCTCATCACTTATGAGCTAGAAATGAAATTCAAGGAAGAGCGTGAAGGAGGTGACATTCGAAGGAAATCAATAGCTCTTAAAGGAACAACAGAAAGTGATGGTGATGATGATGATGGAGAAGCAGAATTGGAGCTGATAATAAAGAAATTCTAAAGGTGGAATTACAAATACGGAGATCCAGCTCGAAATCAAAAATTGAAAAGCAGAATAGCCAAAGCACTAGACTACCCAAAAGAACAGAAGATCATCTATCACAAGTGCAACCAACCCGGACACATGAAGCACAATTGTCCTCAAAATCGATGCGACTTTGAAAAGAAATCAAAAGGAGAAGTTTTGCAGCCACGTGGAATACAAGTGATGAAGATAATCAAAGTACTAGCAGTGAGAGTGAGAAAGCAGATATGTGCCTTCAAGGAAATATAACTGATAGCGACGATGACAAGCCAAGCGAGGTATCAAAACTCACTCACTTAGAATTACTTATATATTTCCATGAAGTAAATGGCTGTTTTGAACGACTTAGGGAAAAGTATGCTAAAATTGAATCACAAAGAGATAGTTTGATAGAATTAAATAAACAACTTGATCAATTAGTTAAAACCTATCGAAGTAGGAATCTAGGATCCCTAAGTGTGATAAGTGTCCATTATTTGAAGAAGAAATTAAAAAATCAGAAATTAATATAAAATCACTTGAAAATGAAATTCTGATTTTAAAAGAAAGTGAAAATACTAGGAGAGAAAATTCTATTAAAAAGTGCACACAATTGTTAAACGAAAATGAATCTCTCAAAACACAAGTCTAACAATTATCAACGACTTTAGATAAATTTTCAAAAAGTGAAAATCGTTGAATATGCTATTAGGAAAACAAACTGTTAATACATGTAGACAAGGACTTGGGTATAATCAATCTAAAAATGTTAGAAATGAGATTAATCAAGTAAATTCGATGTGCGCAATTTATAGAAAATTTGGATACAATCAAAATAATTGTTGGTATAGACCCAAACATGTGAAAACTATACCAATTTGGGTTCCAAAAAGCACAAATATAAAATCTCTCAAAGTTAAACAAATTTGGGTGCCGAAAAGAATATATAAACAGTTTTGGGTCTCGACAAAATTATTTTTCAAAATATTCTGCCACTAACAATCATGGACCTATAAAAACAAATAGAGCACAAAAAAATTTCATCGTGTAGGTGTGATGGCAGGCTAAGAAACAACAATAGTGTTATCTGGATTCTGGCTGTTCCAGAAACACAATGGGCGACAAAGCAAAGTTCCTTAGCCTAGTACAAAGGTGACAGAATCACAATGGACAACAACAGAAAATATCGTAAAGGTAAAATAGGTAATGGTATATTTATTTGAAAGATATATTGAATGTGATAATCTGCACCATAATCTGAGTTAAATCAGCCAATAATGTGATGATGAAATAATGATGATTTTTGATTCGGACTTATTCCAAATTGTTGGCCAATTATATACTTATGCCAAGAACACTATAAAAATCTATAGAGTCTTTGAATTACTTCATATATATTAGTTTCGATCAATAATAGTGTTTTATTGGATGATAATACATTTGGTTATTTTATAGCTGACTCTATATTCACGGTTTTATATTATTTACACGGTTCCAATTCAAATTCAAGAGAATGTCATTTAAAAAGCTGTTAAAATTGATTTTGAGATATTTTCTTGCACACTTCATGGTCTGGTCTATCAAATTCAATTAGTGATAATTTTGAGTGAAAGAGAAATTCAGATGCAGGTTACACTGGTAATCTAGTTGATAGAAAAATTACTAGTGGAACGTGATTTGTTGAGACATTTAGTAACTGCATCATCTTTCAAAGAAAATATCAGCATATTTTTCATTTTATAATTTTTTCAAATAGCAGATTTTTTTTTCATAAAACCCCTTTTAGAAAATCATCTTTCACCTTGTTTTCAGATTGGTCATTTTTAGAAAAATTGATTTTATAATTATTTTTGAATTTGATAAACTACATTGACTAATCTGACTCCCTAATGATTATCAAAAAGATAAATAGTGATTGAAAAAGTGATGAGTGTTGATATTTATCATATATAATGACTCGAGACGGTATAATTATTAAATTTCTTTAGAAATTTAAACAAGAATTGTAAAAAAAATTATTGGTAAAAATTACATGACGATCTCTATTTCTATCATATTTCTACGACCATCACTCATCAAAATTCAAGATAGTTTGTCAATATGTGGTACATTAAACAGGAATCATTCGTTTTTCATTTTACATTTTTTTAATTAAAAAATAAAAATAAAATAAATAATAATAATAATAATAATAATAAATAAAATAAATACTAAGTATTCACTCTCATTTAAAAGTCCTCACGGTTATGCATGGATGAATTACTTGGAATTTGTTATGTGCTTCCATGCTCATTTAAAGGTCCTCATGGTTATGCATGTATGGAACGCATATCAAAACTAATTTTTTTAAATAAATAAGTTGATTCTAATCCCATTTAAAAGTCCTCACGGTTATGCATGGTTAGAAGATACTTGAATTCATTTTTTTTTTAAAATAAAATTGGAATACTGCTGATCTCATTTAAAAGTCCTAACGGTTATGCAAGGTTGGTAGATATTCAAATTTCTGATATAAATATACCAGAAATAGACACAACTGTATGGTTTTATATGATGGTAACATTCCCATCATTCTAAAAGTGCAATATGTGCCTAACAAAATATTTATGATTTTTGTTTGATTTTTTATTGAAATTTAATATTTATATTCAATTGAGTTTTAATGTTGGATTAATATCTATCACTTTATCTCCATTTTTCTAACACTATTACTCTTTTGCTGATAACAAAAGGGGGAGAGAAAAGTTAAGATTTTGTCAAATAAAATCAAGCAAAGGTCAAATATTTTCTATTTGCATCTAGCATAATTTGCATATTTTTAATTGTATGCATATATGAAAGGGGAGCTTTGTGTAGAGAGGAAGCATTTAAATAAGGAGAGCAATAGAGTATATCAATGATCAAATACATTTAACATATTCAAAATCTTAAATATATGTTTGTTATCATCAAAAGGGGGAGATTGTTGAATATGTGACGATACGATTTTTGTTTGATGATAATAAACACACACACACACACACACACACACACACACACACACATATATATATATATATATTCATTTAAACGTATTTGTTAATATACTATTTTATTTTCACAGATTAAATAAATATATGATGAATAAAATAAATAACACGGAATTTGAATTCAAACGGATATTTTATTCAAACAAATATTTATTACAGTTTTTGTATAGTACAAATTTCAAGCTCTCACTATATACAACTTTAATTACAATACAATTTTGATTACATCACAATTTCTAATTTACATTTGACCTCACTAAATATCACTCATTCACTCAACTCGTATTTATCTTTAACTTCATTCCAATGTGAATCCAGTATTTGAGCAATCTGCAAAAATATACATTAACGCTGTAAAATTGAAAATAAAATATTTTTGCACTATAAAATAAAATGTGGATTTTGAAAATAATATTTGCCTCGGTTATTTGGGTTGTTCGTCATCATTTAATTTTGAATTCATCATACACGAATAGCTTCTGACATACACAGTGTATCACTGTATATGCCACAAGGTCGTGCACACCGATATATACACTTGATAAAATTAAAGGGACAGGTGAGCACAGGTCAAACCCAAAACGCCGGGTTCAACTCAAGTGCAATAAAAATAATGTCACAATATCAGCACAAGGTCAAACCCGAGCTTTAAGCTGGATTCAACTCAGGTGTGATTTCAAAATCAACATGAAGTTCAAAGTGAATCAAACTAAATTGAAGCAAATACCAAATCAGTACAACACAAACTAAACAGGGGCAAAACTGCAATCAAATACATATGGCCAAGCGATGCATCACTTGACAATGCACAAATATATATACATATGTATATACACATGTATACGAACATGTACCAGCTCATACATGCAGCCTCGAATAAAACTCCAAAGTACGCATGAAGTATACAAGCAAAACTCAAACCAGCCGTGATATGCAAGCATGATCAGATCAGTGAAGACGTGAACAATGCTTAAAGCCAACATCAGTGACACAGCCTCAACAATGAAATGGCTATTAACAACCATACATGAACGCTGCAAAAGGTCAAGGATGTGCATTAAAGAAGAGCATAACACAAATACTCAAAGCAACTCAAGTCAGTGCACCGGTAATGTTAACATGCCTCGATCAAAATCAAAATGTACAAATACAACTAGTTCAAATGAAACTAGACAGAACAAGCTTCGAAAAGTATCGGACTCAAGTGCATATACAGGAATGCAACAGTGAGTCACAAACCAAGTGCACCAAAGGTACAACAATGACTGATACAAGTGACAGTGCAAGCTCAAAATAAAATTCAAATGTACATACACAATGCAGCCTCTACATGAAGTTCAAGAGAATCAGTTAATGGCACAACAACCCGAATTAAACTATAATGAACCAGTAGACAATGCATGAAGACATAAACAAGAATCGACTGTTACCATGACTCGAAGCAATGCAGTGATATGCAGCAGTGTAAACATCACATTGAAGCAACTCGAGCTCAAGACAGTACAATAGAAAATCAAGCAGAGTACAAACAAAATGGAACAAAATCAAGTTACAGTTTCAATGCTACAAGACCATGTCAAACACAGTGCAACAAAATACAAGTGTCGACCAGACTGACATTCAAGTGCAAGCCTCAAGTAACCATGAAATGGTGACACAGCAAGTTTATGTGGACATGCAAGTAGTGCAACTCGATAACAAAGTAAACATCATATGTAGTGATATGTATATAGGCTTAACACACATATTGAACAAGACAAAATCAGAGACCAGAGAATCAAGCTCCAAAAGTATAGGTTGCAATGATGCAAAAATCCCAATAAAATCAAATTCGTAAAAATCAAGTCAAAGTCTGGTAATATCAAAAATCAAGTTGAAGACGTGAGCAACTGACCGGAGTCAAAGGAAACAAAGAACGAAATCAACGCCTTGGCAATCAAGGAATCAACAAGTCAGAATTCAAAACCGCGTTATTCAACAGAAATAAATCTCAAGCATCAAAACAAAATCTAATGGCCGAAGATGAATTCAAATAGATGTATACAAACAAAAATCAAGGATCTCGAATCCTATATAAATCCCTAAACATCATCGGCAAAGGTGTATTCGAGTTCGAGCTAAACAGAGAACAATAATCATTCAACTCGAATCATCGATCGAGTTCAAACAAGCCAAAACTAGTAAAGCAAAAGGAGTAAATTACATACCGGAATCAAATTCGAACTTAATCGAATTGAAGTAGCCAAAGGCGATTCAAAGAGCCAAACGATCGACGAAGCAACGAACTAGAAAACTTCTATTTCGATTAAGCAACCGAAAGTCGGCGACTTCAAAAAGCCCTAATTTCAGAGCAAAGTGGAACGAGAACATGTAGAAAGAAAACCGGCCGAATAATAAGAAGAAAAGGGATCTGATTTTTATTACATTGGGTCGGCCTATAAATTAAAGCTTTAGTATAAATTAGGATTTTGATTTTTAATTTTTTTTTACTTTTTATTTTAACTTTTAAACCGTTGTAATTTCTAGTCGTGTGATTAGGGCACAAACTATGTGGAGTAGTTTTACAATTCGCAACTCAGTGGCTGAGTTGTGGCAGGGTTTTGAGAGTAGATTTAGGTTAGTCAGTAGCGGGTGTCGCGAGTTTACGTGTGTAAGCATGTGACTCCTTAATTTCTAGTAGAAACCTTGGGGCAGCATGTAACGACCCAGAATTTTAATTTATTAAAATTTGAATATTTAATTAATTTTAAATATTAATAAGTGAATTTATAAGTCGAATAAATTTTATTTCGAATAATTGGATTTAATTGAATAATTAAATCGATAATTTAATATGTTAAATTATGGAAATAATTGAAAATTGAGTTAAATATGATTGAAAATGATTTGTAAAATTTTATTATATCATATGGGAGTTAGAATGTTATTTTAGAACTTTTAAAATCGAATTAAAAGTTTGTTTGTGAAAATTGAATATTTTAATATTTAATAATCGACTGTAAAATAGCCAATTTTTGAACATTCTCAGAATTGGACGAAACCAGTTGCATTGGATCTGTAATAGTTAGTTATTACCGGATTTCAATTTTCGTAGCAATCGGAGTTATCGTTTGATCGTGGCAGCTCGAAACGCATCGAATTATTTTTAATATTAATTTGGCGAGTTAAAATAGCCATTTTTCAAAAAGTCTCGGATTTCGACGAAACTAGTTTCATCAGATCCGTAATGTGATATTATTGTAAGGTTTCAAATTTCGTGTCAATTGGATTTACCGTTTGTCCGGTACAAATTAAAACGTCTAGAAAATCGTTTAAATCGGTTTAATTTAAATTGAACATTTATTGCCATAACTCGCACAGATGTCCGAATTAGCTTCCGAAACCTGTTCCATTGTGTCCGGAACGCGGGGTAAACCCTAGAAACGCTGGTTACGGCGCGTGAATCGGAGTTCGGAATTCCCGGATGAATAGTGATTGAAAATTCTCTATAAATAGCCCAACCCTTCATCACAAAAAAATTAAAAAATTAAAAATACAAATCCCTAATAACTGCACAGCCGCCACCCTCATCAATGGCCGAAATTTTCGCAACTTCTCTCCCCTAAATCTTTCAATCCACAAACCCATTCAAGAAACTCTCAACTACAATCTTGAAGAGCTCGATGAGATCTTTAATATCAACGCTCAAGATCGCGAATAGCTTCATGGATCAACGGCAAATTGGAGATGAAGGCAATGCGTTGCGCACGCAAATCGAGAGAGGAGGAGGGGTCGAGTTTCAAGACCTTCCAGCCGAGCGTAGTTCTCGCGTAGGCGGTCAATATGGAGCATCCTGATCGTGTTTTCATGCATCGAGGTGGTTGCAAAATCAAAACATAATATCGAGCTAAGTTGGGTTGTGCGGCCTGTAGATTGCGTGAACAATGAAGAAGAAAGGGGTAGGGGGGTGCGGCCCAGATGCAGTGTTGCAAGATCCTACGGCCAGTAACGTTTAGGTTATAAAACTATATATATATAATGTTGTAAATTATTATAAAAATCGTGTAAACTTCATAAATTCATATCTTTTTCATACGAGGTCGAAAACGCGCGAAACCAGAAGCGTTGGAATCGTATGGACGAGCATTACGCTATAGAATTGGATTGGAGTCGTTTGGAGTTAGTGAGAATTTCGTGTAAAATTAAACGTCCGTTTAATTTTATTCGAAATAAATCGCTAAAACGAAATTGAAACCAAGGTGAGAACTTCTCACTCAATCGAATCAGTTTCGATTTTATTTTAAATAGTTAGATTTAAAATATTTGAATGCATGTTGAATGATGATTGTTATTTATTGATTGTTAAAATAGACATTATGCGCCGTTAGTAAGCGGATGTTATTTATTAAAAACATATACCGCGAATATTTCATAAACAGTGAAATTGGTATTATATATGATAGCAATGTATATATATATATATATATATATATATTGGCATATGTATATATTGGAGTTATTGATTTCCCGCATTTGTATAGCAGATGAGACCCTATTGCGCCGTCTATTAAGCGGATAATATTTTAAATCCCATATACCACCATAATTCCGTACTGGAGCGGAATTGGTATTGTGCTAATGTTTGTGGATGCAGGAAAACAGGTTGGAGGGATCCAACTGGATTCCTCAACAGTTTTTATTTGATTTCAGATATTTTGATATTTGATGGATTATCATATCGATATATGATATCGTTGTTGTCGTGATTGACTATTTGGTGTGTAGCATCATTGGACCAAATTTTGGAGTTTTAAAAGGGTTTTAAAGTGATTTTTGAAAGTATACGTTTATAGAATATTTTTTTAGAATTGATCCATTTTAAATAAATAAACGTTATAATTTTTAAAGTTACAAAAATTATGATTTTGAGAAATACGGTTAAAGATTGATTTTTGAGAAATATGGGTTAATGTTTTTATAAAATAATTAAATTGAATTTTTGAATTTATTATGAAAAGTTGAAATATAGGATTTATAAAATTTGATTATTTTATAAATCAAAAATGGTGAAATTATAAAGGGGATTAAAGATGTTTTAAAAGAATAATAATATAAATTGATTTATATAAAAAGATTTATAAATTGATAGTTATAAATTAAAATATTTGAAGTATAAAACGAGTTTTTATAAGTGTTAGAATGAACTGTGAATGAATTTCGTAAATGAATGAAATTTATAGAATTATAAACGGTGAAGTTATAAATGGAATTTTATAAGCAGTAGGTTTATAAGATTTGTGAAGTTATTAAAAGAATGGTTTTGGATAAATCATTGAATCCTATAAGTTATAGGATTTATAATTATGAAGTTCAAATGAACGATTTTTGCAAACAAATAAATTATAAGTATTTGACTTATAATATGAATTTTTAGTATATCATTTAGATATGAAATTGAATAGGTTAATAAAGGAAATTTATAAAAGGGAAGTTTTTATAGAATAAATAGAAATGGAATTTATAAACGTTGTTTTATAAATCCGCAAACGACTTATTTTGATAAGAAAATTGTTATAACTTATTTATGGAGTTATATTCACGTTTTTAGACAGTGAATAATCCTTTAAAATAAAATGAATAGAAGTGATGAAATTTGTTAACAAGTATATTCACGTTTTTGAATAGTGAATAATATGTTAAAGAAATTGTTTTGAATGTGATGTTTTAAATAGAATTAAAACGATCTAACGATGTTTTAAATATGTTGAGATTCGAAACCATAGATTTCAACATTGATTGTTGAAATAGACGTTTTCGTGAAATAAAAGGAAATGGTGGACTATAACACTGTTGTTATAGTAAATGATTTCCGAAAGGAAATGTTTTGTATAGTATTGGGATTTATATATCTATTTTAATTTCGAATCCCTATACTAGTGATTTTGGGTTGTCGTAACGATGTTTTACGCAACATTCGTTTTGGCCCAAATAAATATGGTTAAGAGAACGATTTCCTTAAAGAATGAAATATATACTTAATTTCGATTCAAGTATATTGAATATTTTCCAAGAGTTGAAAATAAATGGATTTGTGAATAACTTATTAAGTAAGTATGGAAATGTTTTCCAACATAAAGTGAATATCTTAAGAATTTATCTTTTTGAAGATAAATTGAAATGAATAATTGAAATCGTTATTCATACATATTGTGAAATATAAATTCACTATGGAATTTATGAATAGAAAGGGAAGTTGTTTAAAAATAAATATTGATTTATTTTTGAAGTGTGAAATTATATATCTAGTAAAGATATTTTTGGAAAATAAATAATTTGGGAAAATTATTTGGAACCTAGTGATGTGTGCATATCCATTGATAGTTCAATAACCGACTATCAATATTTACCTTTGAAAGTATTTGTTGTGATTTGCTTGAATTTGAATGCACACTTGTTTTTAAATTATTGCGCTCGTTATTCGGATTACCCATTCCGAATAGTGATACGACGTAATGGATAGCATTGAAGATCGGTGTTGAAGACCCGGTATTTGCGAGAGCGATAGGATGACCTGTCGATTGACTCTGCACCGAGTTGCTCCGGTATTGAGTTCTCCATATGTGATGGGAAATCCGATCAGGATTGTGGATATCCGGATTGCAAGGACTTCTTTGTAAGTGCCTTCGGTTTTGTTCGAGCCCGGAACAGACTTGTATGGATTGTATGTCTGACATTACAAATTGAGATATAAAGCAGATTTCTTTCAAATATATTTCTGTTGGTGGCGGAGAATTTATTCTTTTAGCTTAACACCCTTCTCTGAGACGTACGAGCTCAGACGTTATGTAGTTGAAGGTTATCAGCGATATATTCCCAATTTGGTAATGTGACATGCTGAGTGCTGCTGTGAAATGATCATTGTGTTGATTATTTGTGATAGGATCATTTATTTGATCGTCTATCCTGGTGATCATTTCTATGATCATTTGTTGACCCAAAGCATGGCTTTTGTATAAAGTATGTTTTTGTGGACGTGACTTCGTCGAGCCTCACACCCCGTGAATGGTCAAAACAGGAAAGATGCGGCAAGGTTATGAGGGGTAGCGCCCTTTAGGATATGTGCATTTCCTTCTGGAAAAGGGTGGTATCATGGTATGGAGCCCAGATGCTTACTCATGTTGAAAACACTTTATGATTGTGTGAATTAATTGCGAGCGCTCGGTGAAAGGTCCCAAAGGACCGGGGGATGGCATATTCGGTCAGTTGTTACTCAGTTAGGGGTAGCCCGGTCTTGTGTTGGTAGAGATCCGGTTTGGTTCTCAGGGATGTCCATCCAGAGGCATTCTCATGTGGCAATGGGAAGTTCCTTGGCCTGATCATTCGTTGGAAATCCAAAGAAACAATACGATCTTGTACGGTATTAGTTGTAGAACCTATCATTCACTTATGGTGGCGCCCCACTGTTTGGATGGTAGCTATAGTAGGCATAGTTCGAAATGTCTATGCTGGCTAAGATTTATATTCTACTTTCGAAATGAATTTTTCTCTACACTATGCACTAGTAATAATATCAAATGTTCTTTTAAATGCGTATCAAGCATCTTTGACTATCATAAGGAGAAATCTCCTCCGATTCTGCGTTTGCATTGTGTGTGTGTGCGGGAGGCCTTATGGTAGTCTCATTTTTAAAAGCATTGCGAATTGACTATAAAAACATTCCTCTATTTTGATTTTAAAGATAAATAAACTGTTTTGAGTTCTCACACCAGTCACATGACTGACTCGGAGTTTATTGTTTTCCTTCCTAAACTCTGGGTGCCCACCAATTTCCACACGGGCAGTCAAGAGTTAGGTTTATCAGGATATTCTGGATATTCAGGAGTTGCTGGAGGCAAGATGGTTGGCATGGCGTATTACTAGTATATAGTAATTTTTTTTCCGCTGCATTGTTTGATGTTGTTTGTTGTTGTACACTCTGATGATATGATGTAATGATGTAATGTAATGTATAAAATGTAATAACTGATATAGTCCTTTGTTTAAAGATTATTCATTTATTTATTATATGTTGTTCCGCTGCGAATTGTGAGATTCTGTTATTGTTCTGCTGTTTTCTGTTCCGTTCTATTTTCTATTTCCTTTTTCTCTCTATTTTTCTATCTTTTTCTCTCTTCTTCCACCTCGTTTTCTTTTCTTAAACCATAACATTTCGGGTTTCCGGCCTTCGATTTCTCGACAGTCGATAAAGTGAGTATCGATGTTGAATTTTCGAAAGACGAAAATTTCCGGGACGTTACACAGCACGTAGGCTGGGTTTTGCCGAAGCTGGGTATATTCTGTGTCGTTCTATTTCTGCAGTTATTATTCTTCTATTATCTGTGCTGCTATTTTTCTGATATATCTATGTTGAAACAATTTTATATGCTTCCGCAATAATTTTTTATAATTAATAGCATCACCTTAATCACCCCCCCTCTAGGGTGAAATCGATCCTACAAAAGTTCACCCACGTTGGTGTTCCCAATGATAGTGTCAAAGTTAACAATTTTAAATGGCATTGGTTTCCCCAATAACAACGTCGAAGTAAAAAGCTTAGGCTCTCCGCCCTTTAAGAATTTAGTATAGATCAATGTCGACAGCACTAACAATGTCGACATAGTGGTCTAAGGCTCTCCGCCTTTAATCATAGCACATGTGGTTTTAAACAATGTCGACCTCTATCCAAGTTCGAAGACAGAAACTTAAAATTCTTTTGAATATAATAATCAATGTCAAATATGATGTTCCTGAACATCATAATCTATAAGCTATCCACCCATTAAATCAAAACTTTAACTTTTATACGTTATATGGCTATTTGCTGAAGTTATAGGGTCTTACACCCTCTTAAAACATAGGTTTCTTCGTCCTATTAAAATATTTTCAATTTATATAAAAGAAAGCCTTTCTAGCCTTAAAAAGATGAAGTGCGACGTCACCCTAATGCGACGTCGACACTAAAGCCATGTGTAAAAACTTGTCGACATTGATGCACAACGACACCAAGAACCTCGACGTCATTATAAGTCGTTTAATAGTATACTTCGACTATTATGCCGCTTGTTATCTTAATAAGGTCGAAATCATATGAAGCGGCGTCACTGCCGAAGTTGTGAAAACAATCAAAGTGATTAAGTGCATCATCATTGAAAATAGTAATAAAGACATGCGATGTCATCGACATCGATATTAAGCTTTTAAAACATTTAGATGAATCACGAAGACACCATGCCACCCAATATAGGTTGTCGATACCATCGGCGTCGACACTAATAGAATCATTTCATAGCTACCACAGTAGTCATCATACAGCTTCCCTTGATTTCAACGTCGATGTGCATAAAGGCGGCATTCCTTTAGGCTCGAAATGGATATATGCGGCATGGCAGTTATGTAATTAACATGTAAACTTGTTTATATCTATTAAAAGTAAGCACTTTTCACCAAATTTTACACTTTGGCAAATTTCTATTGGATACAAACAATACTGTAATGAATCAGTTTAGAAATACTACCGCATACCATTTTCAAGTTCCAAAATGTTTCTCAATTTAATTAATTGATATCCTTAATTAATTATTAATTTAAACGCTTATCTAATGTAATAAATTCATGGTAATTCGAAATTATTTGGGAAAAATTCCAAAAGTTTGTAGAAATTAGAGAATATTCTTCTCTTTACCGTATAATAATTTCAAAGCCAAAAATCATATTTAATTATTTTAAATAATTAAAACCCGAATCTAAGCTATTTCCTTCTTAAGAAATTCATAAATTATTCACTGTATCTGAAAAATTATGAAAAATTCAAAACTCATCTCCAAATTAATGTTTTATATAACATATCATAAAATCAAAGTATGGGAGATTAAAATCTTAGGTTTTACCCTTAAAACCCATTTAAACAATTTAATAGAAATTCCAATAGCCATTATACTATCCAAGCAATGATTAAACAACCATATCTTGGAAAAACAAACACCGATTCAGGTATTATCCCTAACCGAATTCAAAAGCAAAAATAGAGATGGAATGCTTATTATTCACCTTAATATTACTTGTTGGAGTTGAGATTTGATCTATCGCTTGAATCCCTAAGCTTGAATTTGACAATCTCCTTTGATTTCATGATCTTCCCTAGGTTGATTAATGACTGGCCTACTTATCTCTTTCTTTTGATTGTTTTTTGTATGAATAAGATGAGAGTGATATAAGGGGGAGCGTGTTTAAGGCAAAAATAGGTCTATTTTCTAAATTGCCCCTCTTATATATTCTCTTATATGTTAAGTTTAAACAATCTTTGTTAATTAATTAAGTATGGCACGACCTTATTAAGTTTCAAATCTCGTTCTCCTTAACTCTTTACATTATTCTATTTAATCTATCCATTTAAATGTCCTGAATAATGTTTAACTAAAAATAGGGTTGTACAGGCTCCCCTCCTTAAAGAATATCGTCCTTGAAATTCAGCAAGGACTACAAAACAAGCATATCAATCATGCAGCCACTGCTAGTATATCCTACCAGTTACTAAGTCTATATACAATAAATATAGAACATACCATCATAGCAGCTCAGGATAAGTATCCATAATCCTATCCTCTATCTCCTAAGTATAGTATTTCTCATTGTCACCCCACTAGACCTTTATTAATCTAACTTGTTCCTTAACTTCTCATCTCTCGCTACAACCTAAACTAATCGTCTTAAAAAGTCAAATCCGGTTCTACTAGTAAATCTTCCAATGTCCTCGGAGCAACAGCAGTCTTTGGATCATGCACACACTTCCGAAGATGATAAATATGAAATGAATAACGGATACTTACCAAACTACTCGGTAGCTCTACTTGGTACGCGAGTTTTTCCATCCTCTCTATAATAGGGAATGGTACAATATATCTCGGTGTGAGTTTCCTTGTCTTTTCAAAAAGTACCATAACCTTCATCAGTGATGCTTTAATGAAAACACGATCTCCAATTAAGAACTCTATATCTTTATGCCTTTTATTTGTGCAACTTTTCTTCCTAGACCGAGCTTCTATCATCCTACGTTGGATTAACTTAGTCTTCTTACGGGTTTTCTTACCATATCTGGACCAATAACCAGTATATCTCTAGTCTTTAAACAACATGCTGGTGATTTGCACGGTCTTACATATAAAACTTCGAAAGGCGCCATTCCTATACTAGTCTGATGACAATTATTATAGAAAAGCTCAACCAAATGTAAATGGTCTTTTGACGACCCATAAAATCTAGTACACAAGCTCTCAACAAATCTTCAAGTATCTTATTGACTCTCTCTATCTGCTCATCCATCTGTAGTCAATAAGCGGTACTCATCTTAAGCTCGATACCTAATACGTTCAGTAGACTCTTACAGAATTCACTAGTGAACAAGACATCTCTGTCGCTGACCTTACTACTAGAAATCTTATGCAACCTAACTATGTTCTTCATAAACCACTTATCCAATACATGCGACGTCCCGATAAATTTAACAGGAATGAAATGGGCACTTTTGGTCACCCTATCTACCATAACTTATATACTTTCATTTCTTTGTTCGACCTTGGCAACCCGTCAATAAAATCCATGGATATCGCATCCCATTTCCAAACTGGTATGTCCAAAGGCTGAATCTATCCATTTGCTTCTGATGCTCGGCTTTCACTTGTTGGAAATTTGCATATTGCTTCACCCATAAGCCTACATCCCTCTTCATACATTCCTATAAGAAACTCCTCTTTATATCTAGATACATCTTGGTTTCCTCAAATGTATCATAAACTTCGATCGATGGTACTCCCTAAGAACTTTCCTCCTTAGGTTCCCAACATCCAAAACATATAATTGTCCCTTCTTTCTTAACCATTCCCTTTGGCCAAGGCTAAAATCCTTTAGATTATCATCCCGAGTTCACCTTCCAATTTTTTGATTTTTCAACTAACAGTGGATCATCTTTCTTCTTAGAAGCAATCCTTTCATGAACATTGGTCGAACATCCAACAAGATAACATGGCTGTACTCTGACTAAAACTAGCGGTCGATCTTAACTGCACGCTACCGGTAGTCAGTGCCTCCAGATCCTTCCATTCTATCAACATAGCTAACACTATATTCTAATGTTCCCTGCTAAGTGCATCTTCAACTTTATTTCCATTCCTTGGTGTATACTCAATAAAAAATTCATAAGCTGTTAAAAACTCCAGCCACCTCTGCTGTCTCGTGTTCAACTCTTTCTAAGAAAATTAATACCTCAAAGACTTATGATTTGTGTAACGACCTAAAATTTCAGCTATTTAAATTTAGAATATTTAATTGATTTTAAATATTGAGAAAATAATTTTATAAGTTAAATAACTTATATTTCAAATATAGCGATTTATTTTATATTTAATTTGTAAAATTTAACATTTGGAATCATTTAAATAATTGAATCTTGAATATAATATGAATGAAAATGATTTCGAAGGTTGATTTAAATTCTATTGAATAAGAAGGAAGATAATAAATTTTTTAAATTTGGATTTAAAAGTGATTAAATTGATTTTTAAAATAAATTGTTTCAATTAATGTCAGAAATAACTTTCTGGAGCACTATCACGGATTTTGACAAACTAGTTTCATTTGATGTGTAATAGTGATTATAGTTTTCCGTCAAATTTCATGGCAATTGGATGTATCGTTTGGTCGTGCGAGTTCGAAATATGTAGAAATTAATTAAAGGAATTTAATTTAATATAATCGATTTTGAAAAGTTAACTTTCGTATATGATGGAATTGGCTCCCGATATATATTCCACTGCATTCGAAATAGGGGTATAACATATAGAACGCCAAGCGGTCTGTTTCATTTGGAGTCCAAAATTCTAAAGCATGAATAGTGCTTTGGAAAATTGCTATAAAAGGACATCCATTTCTTTCATTTGCAAACTCTAAATTTTTAGCTGCCACTAAAAAGAAAACCAGATCAATGGCCCACGTTTCTCGGCATAATCGAAGCAAAATTAGCCAAAACCTTTAATATGAAAGTTGTTGCTCTCGCCTCCATGAACCATTCCATGTCAATTGATCATTGAAAGGAGACGCGTGGAAGGGGATAGAGGACCGCATTGAGAAGCTTGCTTTTGTTTTTCGATTTTGCATGATGGCATGCGCATGGCAAGGTGACGGAGCAGTAGTAGGCGATGGCGGCGGTGCAGGTGGAAGCGGCGGTACTTGGTGGTTGGGCAATCGATCGATTGAAATAAAAATACATCGCTTGGAAAATGAGCATGAGGGAAGAAGGGGAAGAAAGGTTTAATTTAAATTTAAATAAATTAAGTAAAATTTAAATTTAATTAATTCATGCATTCGTTAATTCATAACTTGTTCATGCGAGCTCGGTTTTGAGTATGGCAAGTTGAATTATGATCGTATCACCGAGTACTACGCTATGAAGATTGGATGAATTTGGAGCTGATAGGAATTTTGGATTAAATTGAACGACCATTCAATTTTAATTCAAATCCAAGCGTTTTGGCGATTTTAGAAATTTTAGTGAGTAAACTCACCTCTCTGGTCTGCTTATATTTTTATATAAATTGAAATAATTTTATTTATGTTGTTTTATTGCTTGTTTAGATGATTTACTATATTTATTAGTTGGTTTGGATATATTCTCCCCTATTGGAGCGGACCTATTACGTTCTCCTGTAAAAGTGGATGACCATTTGTATAAGATCCCGCTTTGAAGCGATTGATTTATATTTTATGATTATATCATGTATGTGATGTAGTTGGACGAGTTGAAAGGATCCAATAGGATTCCTCACCAATATTGATTTTTATTTACACATATTTATATATATGCTATAACCTGTGATATATGATGTATTGGATGTCATGTTTGATGCCTTTGATGTGATCTTCCTTATTTAGTGCTATAGTAGCGCTGAGCCTTATTTTTTGTATTTTGAAATACTAAAATAATTATTTTAAATTGGAAATGGTTTTTAAAGTGATTTTGGAATTTATATGTTTTAATAAAGCTTGAATTATTAAAAAAAGGAGTTTATTGAAATGAGATAAGAATATGATTTTTAGAATATTATATTAACTATTTTGTGAAATTTGTTAAATAGAGATTTTTTAGTTATAAATAAAGATTTTTAAAACTTAAGAATAAGTTCAACCTTTTGTAATAAAAGAATATGGTTTAAAGAATGTGAAATAGTTTTGAAACAATATTTCTAAGATTGATTATATAAAGGATTTGAAAAGGTGATGTTTCATTAGTAATGAACGTATTAATAAACGATGTTTTATAAATATATAAAAATGGAATTGAAAATGGATTTTTGAAATAAATTAGATTATCAAAGAAAAGGGACTTATAAAGGGATTTTATAAAATAAATGATATCTAGAAAAGAATGGATTTATAAAAGGAATTTTATAATTTAATAGAATTTTAAAAAATAGAAGTGAAATTTGTAAATGTAGTTTACAAATATAGAAATGATTTATGTTGAAATTTAGATATGGAGTTAATCATTTTAAAATTAGTTTATCTTTTTAAGGAATATTTGAAATAAATATTTGATGGAGTTACTAGTTTTAAAGTAATTTATCTTTTGGAAGTAATATTTTGGAAAATAATGATTCTAAATAGAATTGAATTGTTTGAAAATGATTTAAATTGTGATAAGTATTAAAAACATAGATTTCAACATTTATTGTTATAATAGACGTTTTCAGTGATGCAAGGAAGGCATGGACTATAACACTGTTATTATAGTAAATGATTTCCAGAAGAAAATGTTTTATATAGTATACGAGAGAGATATATATATAATTAATCGGATCGTTATACTAGTGTTTTGGGTTGTCGTAACAATGTTTCACGCAACATTTGTTTTGACCCAAATTAAGTGCGTTTTCAAGAATATTTTCCTTAAGACTTGTATATATACTTATTTTCATTTTAAATATATGGAGATATTTTCTAAGTGCTGAGAATGAAATGATTTGTAAATATACTTATATCGATAATATAAGTATATGTAAATGTTTTCCAAACATCAATAGTTTAAAATGGTTTTGTGAATATATCCTTTTAAAGATAATTTGAAGTAAATATTTGGAATGCGATTTAATTAATAAAATATTTATTAGACTGGCCTTGTGATTACTTATGTGCTAGATTTTATTGTTGCTTTGATAGTTAAATAACCGACTATCAAAACTTGGCCTCTTTATCGTTGTTGAGCAGGAGTGACCAGGATCGGATTTATCCGAAAACCACTTCGGACCAACATATATGCATTCAAATGTACAGGTGTTGGAAGACTTTGATATCTGGAATTTTTGTAATAAAGGACTGCTTGTTGATCATTTGGGGATAAACTCCCAATATACATATAGTAGAAGTGGTATTTTCATTATGAAATATCCAATGCAAGGTCTAATCGCTATTGATCCTATGGGTGATTCCCAAAACATGATGTGGTAGAAAAAATGTCTTCATTTTGTTCTATTCTTGGAAAACTTGTATGGATGAATGTCTAAAATTGCATTTCTAAATCACGAACGTTGGTTTTTACAAACGTACATATGTTGTTGGTGTAGGAAGCAACTCCTATTAGCTTAACACCCTCTTGAGACATACGAACTCCGAGGTTGTATTTTTATAGAAGCTAATTAATGATAAACGGGAATGGCAAGGTGGAATTCAAAGTGAAATGTGCTATGTGAAAGGTAATCGTTACCTCAGACCTCACACCCGAAAATGACCGAAACAAGGTAGGTGTGGGAAGGCTATGTGGTTCGCAACCATTAGGATACGATCATCCCTTTCTATATATATTTATTCTTGCTATGACGTCGGATTTCAAATTATTGTGGTGTATGCAAAGAGGGCCTCGGATAGGTTGGTAATGACCGGGGTGATGACATATTTGGTACTATCTAAGAAGATGTGGGTCGATCTTGTGTTGGTAGAGGTGCAGATGTTCTATAGCCTCGGTACATTCCTCTAGAGATGTACTGCTGGAATGTAGTCCCTTCACCTGGTCATTTGTATGGAAATTAATTTTTCGCTACATGATTGTCATTTTGTTTATAGAGCCTAGTATGTTGGAATTTAATAATGGTAACAATTTCGACTATGATTAATATTATTTGTATAGTAGAAACTAGTAGAATATAACTGAATTTGATGTGAAATGTTTTAGTTATCGTAAGGTAAAAACCCGTCCGTGTTTATGTGCGGCATGGTCTACGAGATACCTTTGTTTTGAAAGGTTTTTATAACTTTAAAAATTCAGTTGAGATGTGTTTTCGCACGCTGGTTTACCAGACTGATCCGGGCGTTCTTCCCTTCCAATGCTCGAATCGAACCGAACATATTTATAGATTTAGATTTGGATGCTTTAGGGTTTCAGCAGACAAGCTAGAGGTCTTCAGGACGTAGTCCCTTCTTTGTGTATCTTTCGCTACATTGTTGTTTAAATTATCAGCATTTGAAAGGATATGTTATTGTAACTGTCCAGGATGATTATTGTGATTAGATTGTTATACTCTAATGGATGTATAAAAATTATACTACGGTTTCTCTTTTTGTAAAGATCATTGATATTATATTATATGTTGTTCTGCTGCGTTTGTGAGATTCTACGATTGTTTTAGTTTCTTTTTCTCTTCTCTTCTTCTCTTCTTCTCTTCTTCTTTCTTTCTCATAACTATCCGTCTTTCCGTTCAAATTGGGTTGGACATGTGTGGTTTATTATAAGCTTGAATTGTGTGGATTTGTGGGTTGTTACAGCGTGGTATCAGAGCTTAGGCCGTGCGAACACCTAGGCTTTGGTTGGGTACTCATTGTAGATAGGGTTAGTAATACCCTAGATTGAGTTTGAGTGTATTATATATGAGAGCGTATGTGTTAATGTTGTAAAAATGTTTTATATTGTACTAATTTACCTTTTGAGTGGCTTATGAATTCTAGTCGGTGCGTGGGATGTCACGTTATCGATTGAGGTTTCTAAACGCTTAAATAAGGCAAACGAACACATTTTTATTTTAAATTAGATAAACGAAATAATTTTATCTAAATTATATTATATATATAAAACAATAATTTTTCATAAATTATTACAGTTATATTTGTTATGTTTGGTTGTTAGTGAACAATAATATTTGATTATTATTATTTGTTATTTGTGTTCTAATAAAAGTTGTTTTTATTATAATATAAACAAAGATAAACAATAAGAAATGGTTTGATATAACCAAAGTGAAATAAGTGAATTTATATATGTATAAATTTATAAATGTGATCTATAAATTAAAAAAAAAGGATTTAAAAGAAATAAAAAGCACCAAACCCACTTTAGTCGCCAGGAAAAAAATTCGGGTAGTGACTGCAGCGTTATCGGTATTTATTTTCGTGTCTCTAAGTGATGAACTGCTACCGTAGTGATTTATTATATTGATGTTTTGTTTTGATAAAACAAGTTTTCATCGTAAAATTCCAAGTATGATTTGATAAATATATGAAAATAAGTTTTTGAACTTATAATTTAAAAATAGTATAAATCATAAATAAGTTTACAACTCATGAATTTGAAAAGGATAAGTAAAATAAATTTCTAAAATGTTGGATATAAATGTTAGGAAATGTAAATTTTAAATGGAATTATGAAATTAAAATTTAACTTAAGTAAAGTTATAAAAATTGAGTTAGTGAAATGAAATTGATTGTGATTTGTAATGAAGTAAATGAAATGAAATTTAACGCAAGTTAAGTAAAATGGGATGATACGATTTCAATGAAATAGAATTTGATTTGAAATGAAAATTAACTTGTGTTATAAAATGCAATTCAATTTGAGCTGTAAAATGAATAGAATATGGTTTGTAATGTTATTCGATAAAACTGAATATGAACTTAAGTTGTAAAGTGCAAATAAACATAAGAAGTGTTGTATAAAATGTTTATGAACTTAAATAAATAATTTTATGGAATGGCTGTTAAGTGGTGTTAGTATTAAAGAAAATATACTAAGTAAATTCAATATGGAATGAAATGTTGTTAAATATAAATTGAATTCAAAGTAAATATTAATAAGTGAATGTTAATGAATAGTGAAATTAATATGAATAATTAAATTTGAGTAAAATTGAATGCGGATCAAATGAATATAAAAGGAATTGAATGGAAATAAGAAGAATGGGATATAATAAGAAACCAATTGACGGTGACGACACCTAGTGGTTGCGCGATCAATCGATTAAAGTAAAAAAAATATGTCGCATGGAAAACGAGCGTGAGGGAAGAAGAGGGAGGAAGGTTTAATTTTAAATTTTAATAAATTAAGTTAATTTTAAATTTAATTAATTCATGCGTTCATTAATTCATAACTTGTTCATAGAAGGTCGGTTTTGATACTATCAGTTTACCCTTCCTGGTTGGTGGTAATGCATCATAGCCATAATCGACCACCGCGTCCAACACTCCCAAAATCCGAGGGTGCTCATCGATCAATTACAATGTAAATGATGGTAATACGAAGAAGTGTGTCTGCTCGGGGTAGCTAGCTCGCTTGATCGGTCGACTCCTGTTTTAGTCATTTTAAATTGACTCAAATGTCTGGCCAATCCTTCATCGTTCTCTTTCTTCAAATCCAACAAACATGCGCCAAATTCAACCACTTCGTTCTGGACCATCACTCCACGTACACGGTTGTTAAAATGGTTCTGGTATTGACAGAGAGTATGTCCATATCCGGTCCCGGTCTCTTTAACAACCCAACGTCGTTTTACACACCAGTTGGTTCTTTTACATTTCGAAAATAATTCATACATGATATCAAAATATCACATTCGCTTAAAAAATCAAATTCATTTTGAAATCAACATATTTACTCAAAATATACCATTTTATTTCAAAATCATTTTTGCCTTAATATCTCAGTTTCAATTCCAAAATTGTTTCAAATTTACATTGGGTTATAACTTCATTCGACCCAATTCGTATTTAAATCCATGATTAAAAATAAAGCTTCTAGCCTTTGACCTGCTTGAATTTTAGAAAAATAGTTTGAAAATTTTAATTGTTAAAATAGTTTTAAATAATTAAAAATAGTTTGATATAAAATGATTTAAGTTTTTAAAATGTTTATAAGGTAAAACAGTTTGGAAAATAAAAATAAATTGAATAATGAAAAAGTAGATTTTAAATAGTTTTATATTAAACTAATTTATTCGAAAGTAGTTTCAAAGTCAAACTGATTCACTTTCCAAATCTTCTCAATTAAAATTAACTTCAATTCCATATTTAAACCATTTAAATTGATTCAATTCCGTTTTCAATTCGAATTAACTTCGATTCTAAATTCAATTCTAATTGATTTCAACTTCAATTTCAAATTTATTCAATTTCACTTTCAATTGCAATTGACTTCAGTTTCAATTTCGAATTAAAACCATTCCAATTCCAAATTAAAACCATTTCGATTTATCAATTTTGAGTTCGATTTTTCAAAACAACGATCCAAAAACACTTGAATCAAATTTACCTTCAATACCCAATTTGAAATCCAAATCCTCAAATGTAATTCAATTCCGAGCTCAATTTTGAAATAGTTCGAGTTCCATAAATTCAATTATTAATTTTATTAAAATCAAATCATTTAAATAAATTTCAATTCAAAAATTTTAAATCATTTAGTTTAACCAATCCGGTATTCGTATATATTCTATCCTGTGGCCAAGTGATCAGCTATTTCAATTTAATTTCAGGGATGGATATATATCATTTCAATCCAAATCACAACGTCGTAAGTATATATCATTTTAAACTATTTCTTAATCTATTCAAAATAATTCAATTTACAATTTAATATACTAATTACTATAAATAATATATAGGATGATAATAGGATATATCAGAATAAATAAACATCCAAATCATCCAAAACACCAATCAATAACATCCATTATAATCAAAATCCAAATCAGCCAATAATTCACAACAATTCCATTGTTATCAATATCAGGTATTTTACCTGGCAATTAAATTCCAATTTTAAATTTAACTGTCAATTTTAATATTTAATAGGTAATTCGAATGACAATTAAATTTATGAAAGAATGATCAATAATTTATATCGTTTCATAATTTCGAATTTAACTAGCATTAAAATATTTTAGTACGTTGTGAGTGCTATAACCGTTCACCTTGCGTTTTCAATTTAAATTAAATCAGACGACATTCAATTTAACCTAAAATTCTAGCCATTCCAAATTGTCTTCAAACAATTCTAGAATGTAGTGCTCATCACCACGATTCGATTGCCACTTGTTTCGTCTCAATCGGACCTCGTGTGAGCGAGTTATGAATTTTATAAGTTATCGATAATTAAAATTTAAATCAAATCACTTATTTTTAAATTACGCTTATGCCCTCTCTGACAACTTCATCTCTCCCAAAGACACAACAACTCCTTTACGCACGAACCATACATGCCGTAAATGAAAATGGGTGACATGGAGCTAGACACCACGAAAATCAATTCCGCTTCCGCCAACAGCCTTCTCTCGACGAACCGCACATGCCCATGCCTGAAAACCATCGTTCGGATGCTCCATGCTAGCCGCGGCCTGCTCGTGCAAAATCCTGTCGTACAACATGTCACACCATTCCCCAAGCAGCTGCACTCCTCCAAAATCCTTCCCTAGATGTCCTTCGCGTCACGAACTCGAGTCCACCCTCCATGAATCGAATCGAGCCCTAAATCAAACAAAAATTCATACCCTAGCTCCAAACTCATTCGGCCATCCCTCCAAATTCACGGCCACACCTCACAAAACTATCCTAATTCAAAGCTCTCAACAAAACATGATTTTTAAAATTAGTTTGGGAATTTCTGTTGAGTAAATTAGAGAATTTGATTTTCAAAGTTTTCCTTTGCTTTTTTCCTTCTATGTTGTTCGGCTGTTGGTTAAAAAGTGAAGAGAGGGAAGCGTTTCCAAGAAGTAGATAGGCACTAGGGTGACTTGTCTCAGTATAGTGCAGGCTGATGGTGAAAGAAAGTAGGCTAGTCAAAGCCTATATATATATATATATATATATATATAATACATATATTATTTTAAATTCAAAATATCCCGCTAATGGAACTTAAAATCTCGGACTCCTATCGAGGCATGCCGCCAGGCATTCATAATGCTATACCCTTATTCCGAACGCAATGAAACAAGTTTTGAGTCCCAATTCGATCGTATGGAGAAGCTAGCTCTTTGAACCCAATTATTATATTGAATTTTCGATATTAAATTCAACGCGTTTCTATTCCGCACAACCAAACGGTAACTTTAAATGCTATGATTTTGAAATTCGATAATAGTACACTATTAGAAATCCAATGGAACTGATTTCGTCGAATTCCGAGACTGTGCCCTGGAAGGCTATTTTTACTCGTCAATTAAAATATGAAATTTTCAATTTCTATTTTCACTTTTAAATTCAATTTTAAAGCAAACAATCCTCATTCTCATTCAATTAGAATTCATATCAACTTTTAAAATCATTTCCATTCATTTTTAATTCAGGATTCAATTATTTGAAAATTTCAATATTAAATTTAAACAATTTAATTATCCTATAAATCAATATAAATAAATCTTTCCAAATAAATTTTAGTTATCAACATCATTTTATTTCTATCTAAATAATTCACAATTATTATTAAACTTCAGTTATCAATTATAAACTCAGTTAATATACAGAATTTCATTTCAATATTCGTTATCGCCGAATCTTCGAAATTAGTTTATTTTAAAATCTTGTTCTAGTTCGCATTCAATAGCTATATTAATAAATCATTAAAAAAAACTATTTTTAACCATTTTTATTCATTAATTACACTAAATTTAATAATTTAAAATAGATAAAAATATGGGTCTTTACAATCTCCCCCACTCAAAACTTTTCATCCCAAAAAGGCGTTAAGTAAAGAATTTAACATTTCATATATTCTATTCAAAATAATCAACTTATAAAACAATAAAATCTCATTTATAAAACCATTACTACATTTCCAGTGTGTTACTTTGATCGGCTTACGGAATTTACAAGTTAATTATCAAAAAGTTTATAAAAATTTTAAAACCTCAAAATATTTCTAACTCTCGGATTTATGGAAAATTTCGTCAGTCTCCTTTGTGCGGCTCGATCGGAAAATTTTTACAATTCAATATATCCCAAATATACCAAATAGATATCAAATATACATCACATCTCAATGATGAGGCATCCCGTAAGGAAAAATATAAAAGCATGGTATGTAATCCGAGATGTGTACCTTATTAGTATTAATACGAGCAAGTTCGCTCGCATTAAGCAAGCGAAAGCAAAATATAATCCGCGTATACATCCAAAAAGTCTTCATATGCACCTATCTCAACTTAATTTTGAATATTAGTCATTTATGATGATACGGAAAGCATATATGAGTTTTATAGAAGCACTTGACATGAATTTTAAATCCAAGCCATAACATAAGATTAATGTATGACAAACAAGAATCATGTATAATAAAACAATTATAACGACGATTTACAACAAAAGAAACCATTAAATTATTAGTATTCATCCGATTAATTCATAATGATATGAATTTGCATTATCCAATGTCAATATTTAATTTATACACTTCATTTCTTATTAATATTCAATTTTTGTCAACATTTAATTGACCTACTTCTAATTTATTCAAATCTATTTCATTTACATTCCATTTCATTCAATTCAATTTATTATATTTCAACTGTTTCATTTTCCATTTAGCAACATCTCATATCAATTCACTTATCCACATTCATTCTACACTTAAGTTCATTTTCAGTGTTATTTCATTTACTCATTTTATTAATACAATTCACTAACTTCTTCCATTTATTCAATTCGGTTAGCTTTTTATAACTTAAAGTTCATTTCGTAATTCAATATTAGCTTCCTTCCTTTAACATCCATATTCAATTAGTTTAGCATCTTGTTTAACTAACATTTATCAAAGTTATGAACTATAAACTTTACTTTGCATTTTCGCGAAATATTTGAATTACAACGTTCATATCTCAGTTTTTAGCATCAACATCATTAATGATTAGCTCTTATATCCTTACTTAATTTTCTTTCCAACTTAATTCACATTTATTTTCAAAAATTTATTTACCAAACATTTTATTAATCATCACTTTATTTTATAATCATTCTATAAAAGTCCAACTTCTTATATATGACTTTATCTAAGTCTATAATTATATCAAAAGTTACAAAGTCAATTCACAATTTCTTTGCAAATTTACATTTAATTTTATAACCAATTTACAAAGATATCATTTGATTCATTTTTCTACTTTATTATTGCATTTAGTCATTAATCATTTCACAATATCCTAATTAAGTATATAACATTTATTATTACAGCTACATTTCCATTTATATACATTTTAATTACTTTTAAGTTTTGTTTACTTATATAATATACCATTACATATCCAAATCATCATTTTAACTTTTAACATTTGATAGGTCTTATTTGTATGTTATTAGCATGCAATTTGGTATTATACAAATTAATCAGGTTCAATTTACTTAATTAGAATGTTCACTATTGTAACTTGTCTAAATTTTCTTTTCTTTCAATGTTAGAGTTGCAAACTTCAACTCTAAAGTTTTTCAAAACATTTAGCTTGGATTTCTTAATTCTCTTATTTTATAAGTTTTGATTATTCAAATATTTCATTTTATTCAAATAATTGAAGATTATTAATTAACATAACTTAAAAATTTTAAATATCGCATTCATTTGAAATAAGTGTATATACTTATATCTTTTGTATATCAAATCATACATTTTGAGTTTAAACCAAAATTCGTTTATCAAAACAATTTCATAGCAAAGCTTCTCAGAA
Source organism: Allium cepa (assembly GCA_030765085.1). Lineage (NCBI taxonomy): Eukaryota > Viridiplantae > Streptophyta > Magnoliopsida > Asparagales > Amaryllidaceae > Allium > Allium cepa. The sequence continues at coordinate 987,865,317 of CM060929.1, read as the reverse complement.
GTCTCTCCCACTTTGAGACTCGAAAATAAATGTCGATGATGTTGCGCAGTCTTCACCGAAATTATTTTCCAGCGACAGAAGAGGGGAGTAATAAATTCATTCCTTTCAAAATTTATTTGCAAACAATTTGTATTTTTATATACTTCTTAAACAATACTGATACTATTTTCCAATCCTTGAAAACCTTTTTCATAGACACCGGAATTTAAATTTCTCAAATTCTCAATTTTGTATTCATTTTACTTGCAATTTATATTTTATAAATCACATTTATACAGTTTCATTTTCTTATAATCATATAATAGCTAATTATTTAGGAATATTGGCTAATCAAATAATAACCGATAATGATCAATATTATCATTTCTAACTACCACTTCACACTATAAATACCATAATAATTTCTAAAAATTATTCCTTTGTGTACAAAATATAATCAGGGTAAAATTATTTCATTTACCCAATTTCAAAACAATACTAGAATCCTTAAGCCACTCAACAAATCAACCAACATAATATAAAACATTTTTATATTCACTAACAAATACGCACTCATATCTCTTAATACACTAAAACTCATTCTAAGGTGCTACCGACTCTATCTTTAATGAGTTACCCCTCAAAGCCAATGTTAACACTAAATCAAAGCTCTAATACCAACTGTGACAACCCATATTTTGGAAGGTTTAAATGGACAATAATCTGCACATGTCCGACTTAAACAATTTGGAACATAGTGATCAATAGGTTTAATTAAGAGAAATAAGAAAAGAAGAAGAAAACCACACAGAATCTCGCAGCGGAATGACAAAATATAACAATCAAATAAATAGTCCATGAAGCTGTTCACTAAACTTTTGATTATAATTTATAAAACATTTACTAGAGTTATATATATACAACAGAACAAACAAAATAATGCCGTGGAACAACACGATGTAGGAATAATAATGGTAATAGTATACCAAATCTTCGTCTTCCTCCTTCAGAATAAATATTCAATAAGCTGAAAAACTCAGGACTGACCCGAGCATAATGAAAGACAAAACACTCGAGTCGGGACTAAAATATCCTTATGTAAGTCAAATCAATATCGCATATGACATGAGTGTAATAGCATCAGAGATGTTTACGGTATTTCACATCTCTTATCCAGTGTATAATATACATCCAATAACTCAAGAAATGTTACGGGATTTTCCATTTCTTAAGGATCCGTCAAAATACTTATATGTAGTAGAATACACTACATATATAATGTATAATCAATAAAATAAATATTTTTCTTAGCGTTAAGGCTTTACATTAATCCTCCTTAACTCATTTTTAAGCATTGGCGTATAATTTGCATTTGACACCATCAGTAGCCAGACGGTGGTCAGGGATGTGCCATGATACAACAACACTAAACCATAACCGTATGGGTCTCGTATAGTGATAAAAGTATGACAAGGCACGTGAGGCAATGCATAAGATAGGATACTACCAGTTTACCCTTCCCGATTGGTGGTATGCATCATAGACATGATTGACCACCGCGTTCAACACTCCCAAAACCCGAGGGGCGCGCCGATCAATAACCATGTAAATGATGGTAATACAAAGAAGTGTGTCCGCTCGGAATAGCTAGCTCGCTTGACCGATACAGCTCCTGTTTTAGTCACTTCAAATTGACATAAGTGTCAGGCCAATCCATCATCGTTCTCTTTCTTCAAATCCAGCAAATGTATGCCAAATCCAATCACTTCGTTCTAGACCATCACTCCACATACACAGTTGTTAAAGTGGTTCCGATGTCAACAGATAGTATGTCCATATCCAGTCCCGGTCTCTTTAACAACCCAACATCGTTTTACACATCGGTTGATTCTTTTACATTTCAAAAATAATTCGTACTTGATATCAAAATATTATATTCGCTTCAAAAATCAAATTCATTTCAAAATCATCATATTTACTCAAAATATACCATTTTATTTCAAAATCATTTTCGCCTTAATATCTCGGTTCTAGTTCCAAAATTGTTTCAAATTTACATTCAGGTTATAACTTTATTCGACTTAATTCGTATATAAATCCATGATTTAAAAATCAAGCTTACAGCCTTTGACCAGTTTGAATTTTAGAAAAATAGTTTCAAAATTTAAATTGTTTAAAACAGTTTTAAATAATTAAAAATAGTTTGATATAAAATGATTTAAGTTTTTAAAAAATTTTATAAGGTAAAAGAGTTTAGAAATCAAAATAAATTGAATAATAAAAAATGGTAGATTCTGAATAGTTTTATATTAAGATAATTTATTTAAAAATAGTTTCAAAGTCAAACCAATTTACTTTATAGATCTTCTCAATTCAAATTGATTTCAATTTCATATTTAAACCATTAAAATTGATTCAATTCCGATTTCAATTCGAATTAACTTCGATTCCAAATTCAATTCTAATCAATTTCAACTTTGATTTCAAATTAGTTCGATTTCACTTTCAATTCCAATCAACTTAAATTTCAAGTTCAAATTAAAACCATTCCAATTCCAAATTAAATCCATTTCGATTTATATCAATTTTGAGTTTGATTTTTCAAAATAACGATCCAAAAACACTTAAATCAAATTTACCCTCAATACCGAATTTGAAATCCAAATCCTTAAATATAATTCAATTCCGAGCTCGATTTCAAAATAGTCGATTTCCATAAATTTGATTTTCCTTTTCTTAAAATAAAATCATTTAAATAAATTCCAAATCAAAAATTTTAAAATCATTTAATTTAACCAATCCGGTGTTCGTACATATTCTATCCTATGGCCAAGTGATCAGTTATTTCAATTTAATTTCAGGTATGGACATATATAATTTCAACTCAAATCACAGTGTCATAGGTATATATCATTTCAAACTATTTCTTAATTTATTCAAAATAAGTCAATTTACAATTTTATATACTGTAAATAATATACAGGATATATCAGAATAAACAAACATCCAAATCATCCAAAATATCAATCAATAGCATCCATCACAATCAAAATCCAAATCAGCCAATAATTCACAACAATTCCATAGTTATCAATATCAGGTACTTTACTTGGTAGTTAAATTCCAATTTCAAATTTAATTTTCCAATTTTAATTTTTGATAGGTTATTCGAATGACAATTAAATTTATCAAACAATGATAAATAATTTATATCACTTCATATCGAATTTAACTAGCATAAAAATATTTTAGTACGTTGTGAGTTATAAAACAATCACCTTGAGTTTTCAATTTAAATCAAATAAGACGATGTTCGATTTAACCTAAAAATTTAGCCCTTCCCAATTGTCTCCAAACCAACTGTATAATGTAGTGCTCGTCGCCACGATTCCATCGCCGCTTGTTTGTTCTCTATCGGACCTCGTATTAGCGACTTATGAATTTTATAAGTTATCGATAATTAAAATTTAAATCAAATCACTTATTTTTAAATTACGCTTATACCCTCTTTGACATTTTCATCTCTCCCATCGACACAACAACTCCCTTATGCACGAACCCATATATGCCATGCATGAAAATGGGTGACACGGAGCTAGACACCATGATAATCAATTCCTCTTCCGCCAACAGACTTCTCTCAATGAACCACATCTTCCCATGCCTGAAAACCATCGTTCTATTGCTCCATGCTAGCTGCAACTTGATCGTGCAAAACCCCATCGTACGACATGTCACACCATTCCCCAAGCAGCCGCACTCCTCCAAAATCCTTCTCTATATGCTCCTTCGCATCATGAACTCGAATCCAGCCTCCATGAAACAAATCGAGCCAAAAATCAAAGAAAAACTCAAACCCTTGCTCTAAGCTCATTCAGCTATCCCTCCAAATTCACTACCGCACCTTACAAAACTATCCCAGATCGAAGCTCTCAATAAAACTTGATTTTTAAAATTAGTTTAGGAATTTTTTATTGAGTAAATTAGAGAATTTGATTTTCAAAGTTTTCGTTTGCTTTTTTTTTTCCTTCTATTTTGTTCAGCTGTTATTTAAAAAGTGAAGAGAGGGAAGCGTCTCCAAGAAGTAAATAGGCACTAGAGTGGCTTTTGTGTGTGTGTGTGTGTATGTATATAGATTAGAGTGGGTTGATGGTGAAAGAAAGTAGGCTAGTTAAAGTCAATTATATATATATATATATATATATATATATATATCAGGAAAATAGGCATAGGGAAGAAGTTCCAAAAAAAATTAGTCTCAGGGATTGGAAGTTTGTTTTTTATCTAAAGGACACTTTATAGTGCAAACAGAAAATGATGTTGTAACTATCATTCTGTGATTTACACTATAAAGTGTCCTCAAGACCAAAAAACAAACTTGCTGTCCCTAAGGCTAAATTTTTTTGCAACTTCTTCCTTGTGCCTAAAAACCCCTATATATAATTTTAAATTCAAAATATCCTGCTTATGGAATTTAAAATCTCGAACCCTTATCAAGGCGTGCCGCTAGACGTTCATAATGTTATACTTCTATTCCAAGCGCAATAGAACAAGTTTCGAGTCCCAATTCGATCGTATGGAGAAGATAGCTTTTTGACCCAATTATTATATTTAATTTTCGATATTAAATTCAATGCGTTTCTATCCCGCACGAGAAAATGGTAACTCTAAATGCTACGAAATTTGTAATCCGATAATAATGCACTATTAAGGCTCCAATGGAACTAGTTTCGTCGAATTTCGAGACAATACCCCAGAAGGCTATTTTTAATCGTCAATTATAATATGAAATTTTCAATTTCTATTATTCACTTTTAAATTCAATTTTAAAGTAAACAATCTTCATTCTCGTTCAAGTAGAATCCATACCAACTTTTAAAATCATTTTCATTCATTTATAATTCAGGATCCAATTATTTGAAAATTTCAATATTAAATTTAAACAATTTAATTATCCTATAAATCAATACAAATAAATCAGTAAGTTCTAAATAAATTTTAGTTATCAGCGTCATTTTATTTCTATCTAAATAGTTCGCAATTGTAATTTAACTTTAGTCATTGATTATAAGCCCAATTAATATATAGAATTTCATTTCCATACTCGTTATCGCCAAATCTTTGAAATTAGTTTACTTTAAAATCTTGTTCAAGTTCATATCCAATAGCAATATTAATAAATCATTAAAAAAAATTCAACCATTTTTTTTCATTAATTACACGAAAAATAATAGTTTAAAATTGTTAAAAATACGGGTCGTTACAGTTGGTAACGTCTGGGGTGATGACATATTCGGTACTATCTAAGAAGAGGTTGGTCGGTCTCGTGTTGGTAGAGCTGCAGATGTTCTGTAGCCTCGGTACATTCCTCTAGTCATACTACTGGAAGGTAGTTCCTTCACCTGGTCATTTGTATGGAAATCCATTCTTCATTATGTGTATGCCATTTTGTTTATAGATCCCAGTATGCTGGAATTTAATAATGTTAACAATTTCGACTATGATTAATATTATTTGTATACTAGACACTAGTATAATATAATATAATTTGATATGAAATATTTTGGTTATCGTAAGGTAAAAAGTCGTTCGTGTTTATATGCGGTGTGGTCTTACAAGATACCTTTATTTTGAAAGGTTTTTATAACTTTAAAATTTTAGTTGGGATGTGTTTTCTCACCCTCGTTTACCAGACTGATCTGGGCATTCTTCCCTTCCAATGCTTGGGCCAAACCGAGCATATTTACTGATTTAGAATTGGATACTTTGGAGCTTTTGTAGACGAGCTAGAGGACTTCAGGTTGTATTCCTGTATTTGCGTATTATCCGCTACATTGTTGTTTAAATTATCAGCATATGTAAGGACAGGTTATTATTACTGTCCAGACCGATGATTGTAATTTGACTGTTGTACTTCTATGGATGTATGTAAATTATACTACAGTTTCTCTTTTCGTAAAAATCATTGATATGATATTATATGTTGTTCCACTGCGTTTGTGAGATTCCATGATTGTAGTTTCTTTTTCTCTTTTTCTTCTCTTCTCTTCTTCTTTCTTTCCCATAATTATCCTTTTTCCATTCAATTTGAGTTGGACATGTATGGTTTATTGTAAGTTTGAATTGTGCAGATTTGTGGGTCGTTACAATCCGTTTACAATTCAAATCGTTCTCCGAAGAGGAAGCATCTCTACCCTTTCAATGCAAAAATCTCCGCTGCCAGCTCCAAATCATGAGTCAGATATCTAACTTCATTTGGCATGAGCTGTCGAAAAGCATAGCCAATTACTTTACCTCTCTATATCAATACAACTCCTAATATCATTCCACATGCATTTGTATACATCCTGATTTCTGTCTGAAACTACTAACATGGATGCATTGGTCAACAAATGCTTTAACTCAAGGAATGCTTCCTCATATTTATCAGACCAAATAAACTTCACATTATTTCTGGTTAGCTTAGTCAAAGACGCTGCTATTTGCAAGAAATCCTTGATAAATCTCCGATGATAGCCAACTAATCCTAGAAAACTTATTATCTCGGTCATCGTCTCGGGTCATTTTCAACTGCTAACAACCTCGATCTTGGCGGGATCGACTGACAACCCTTTCTCTGAAATGACCAAGAAATTTCACTTCTTTCTTCCAGAAATAACACCTCGAAAACTTCGCTTCCAACCGATAATACCTTGGCTTCTCTAACGCTATTCTAAGATGAATCTCATGATCTCCTTCATCCTTAGAATATATCATAATGTAATCAAAAACGCCAACAAAAACCTATCTAAGTGCTCTCAAAAAATCTGGTTCATCAAATCCATAAAGAAAGATGACACATTGGTTAATCCGAATGGCATCACCAACCATTCATATGCACCATATCTTGTTCGAAACACTCTCAAAGGAATAATGTCCTCCGCTATTCGTAATTGATGGAACCCAGTCCCTAAATCCAAATGGGAAAATACTTTGGCTCTACTCAACTAATAAGATAAATCATCGATTCTTAGCAACGAATATCGATTTTTTAGTGTCTTTTCATTCAACTTACGATGATCAATGCACAATCTAAACAACCCGTCTGGTTTCTTTATGAATACCATGGTCGCTCCCCAAGAAGAACTGCTTGGTCTAATAAAACTCTTATCTTCTAAGTTCACTAGCAGTGCCTTTAACTCCTTTATCTCAGTAGGTTTCATCCTACTAAGTGGTCTACTTACGGGTTCAACTCCTAGTATAAGATCTATTTAAAACTCAATAGCTCCTTTTGTTGGCAGTCCTGCAGCCGACTCAAAAACATCTCCAAATTGTCTTACAATTAAAACCCAATTTAATTCATCTTACGCTTCCATGGCAACTAATAAAGCACAAATTTCTAGACTCATATTCTCAACTAAGTATATTATTCGGTCACTGCTATCAGGGTGTCTCAATGATATTTCCCTATCCTGGCAAAATATCCTAGCATCATATTTGCTTAACCAATCCATACTCAAAATAATCCCAAAACTCGTGGAATCAAATACATACAAACTGCAGGATAAAGTATAACCTAGAAACTCAAACTCTAGATGGTTACATCTCATCCCCATAGTTGCGTACCCTCCTATTGGATTAGCTATCCTTAAGAAAGTAACAAAATACGATGATTCTAAACATAACTTATCTACCAAACACTGAGATATTAATGAATGCAATGCACGGGTATCAAATGGTACTCTAACTGGTACGCTATAAATCAAAAGCATACCTTCCATCATAGACTTTCCCTTCTCAGCTGTTGTTGGTCTTGATGTAGATGGCTCCATAGCAAACACCTTTTCTTTGTTATCCCGGGCTGCTTCTGAACATTTGTTCTTATAATGACCCACCTGGTCGTAATTAAAGCACTTCACATTCTGCTGCCCTACAGCCACCTTCCCATCACTAGATCAACACTTGTTAGCATAATGCCCCTTCTTGTGACACTTGTAACAAACAATATCAACTTTCCTCTTTTAGGCAGCCCTATGTTTCTAAGCTCCCTTCTTCTTAAAGAATTTCCTCTTCTTATTCTGAGAATTCTGATTCTCTACCAACTTCTCTTTCCCAAAGATCGAAAGCATTTCTTCATTTCTGACAGTCATCTCCACCACTACATTTAATGGGTCACTAAGGTGTGGGGCAGTTGCCCTAGCAATCTCCGACCTCAACCCTTAGATAAATTTCTCATTCCTCCTGATAATAATGTCAATAGTGGCATATCCATACTTGGACAACTCATCAAATTTAGCATAATACACCAACAATGACATTTCCTCTTGCTTCAACTCTATAAACTTCCCGAGCAAGGACGGCTTGACTACTTCAAACAAAATAGTTTCCTCGACTCTCTTTCGAAATTCTGTCTAAGTAAATTCCTCTTCTGGCACACCTACGACCACCCTATTCCACCAGAACAAAGCAACTCCTTGCAACTGTCTGGAAGCCAATCTCCTTTTCTGCTTATCATTGAGGTCCAAATCAACGAAAATGCTTTCACAATATAATAGCTAGTTCTCCACTTCTATTGCATCCTCTATCCCTGAAAATGGCTTGGGTAATATCGACTTAGCTTAGCATAGTTATAACCAACTGACGCTATGAGGTTGACTCCTCCCGCATTAGCAACATTTCCTCCAACTACCCCTACAGTTGATTCAGCTTGCATCATGTTGATGAAGAACTAATACATAGTCCCTATATCTACTGGTGATGTCGCAACACCTACATTGGCATTTGCATTTTGGTCAATATTTGGCTGTCGACCCTTGTTCCTTCTGGTGTTAGGCCGAGCATTTCCATTAGTTGCGGAACTTCTTCCACCTAGATTCGCTTTTCCATTTCATGCCTCTATATCTTTCTCTCTCATAAACTTGCATACGAGCTTTAGAAAGATATTAAAGAACAGTCTAAGAGAGATGGAAGAATATATACTTACAAATATCAAATGCATATACGTTACTATAGCGTTATCCCATATTCCAATCTTTTTCTCTGATTTATTAGGATTATGTTTTCAAATACTCTTAAAGTTTGAAATTCTTTTGTCCATAAACCTATGCTCTAATACCAACTTGTAACATCCCTTATTTCGAGGCCCAAAACAAACTACTATGGATGCTGTAGTTATCCATAGTTATTAATTCTTGGCTACAAAATGTGGCTACATTAATCATATCAATAATTAAAAGCACATGAATATGAAAAATTTTCAAACATGGTTTAATATTAAATTTTCACTTCCTATTTCACAATTGATATCCATATTCATTACATAATTTCATTCATAATCCCATATTCAAAGAAATATAATTATTACACAATACTCCATGTGCGACATATAAAGATGTCCCCTTGGTTGATCAGAGTCAAATACTTGATAATTATACAACATTGTCATTATATCCAAATGGACAAAACCAAACTAATGGCATAAATAGATAAAGTTCCTAATAGCTAGACTGCCACCTCCACGTCTTCGAAAGCTTATTCATCTAAGTAGAACCTGAAATTCCCTTACTCCCGACCTACTCAAATAAGTACTTGAAAGTTTAAGGGGAAAAAACTTCAGATCAAACAACAGTCTGGTGTAAATAATAACCTACCATCTCGAACCACAATAGAAATCTTGTGAGGCCATGTCACTGCATGAAATGGATTTTCCTCTCACTAGTATCTTAACTAAAGCATTACAACCACATATTGTGCCTTTGCAACTGCAATGGTTAGAACATAGAAAATAACATTTATGATCATGCACATACATTGTATTACCCATCCCAGTTCATTAGATTATCCACCAAAGTTTACACATCATAATTTAAACTGACTACCCATCTTATATTAATCTGACAAACCATCTTATAATTATGTGGGCTACTCATCTCACATATATATTCGGAATTATATGGACTATTCATCATATGTAATTATTACTTGAATTACACATCCCCTACCATATTGACTACCCATCACTTGTAGTATAATTATTTAAAAATTATGTGGACTATCAATCACACATATTCCATTTAATTAAAATTGATGTGGATTATCCATCACACATCTCATACTTTGCCTAAGATAACTATGAACCCATCATTATCCTCCCAAAGGCTATCCATCTCCAGCATGATGTAGACTATTCATCTCACATCCCATAGTTTTCCTAAGATAACCATGAACCCATCAATTTACAATCTATTTAATATTACCCACATGTGTCAACTTAATTCATGCTACCCACAATATCAATTTAATTCATGTTACCCACATATATCAATTTAATTCATATATCCCCTTATAGTTATAACATTTCAAAGTGATATGACAATAGTATCCCCAATTGATCTATGTCAAAGTTAATATAAATAAACATTGGTATCCCTAAAGTTTAAAGTCGAAGTCAATAACATGTGGTCCACTACCATTAAATAATATAAATTTGGATCAATGTCGAAGTTTACCTATATGTTATCCCTAATAATAGTGTCGAAGTTTACAATTCAAAATAGCATTAGTATCCCCAATGATGACGTTGAAGTAGAAAGGCTAGGCTCTACACCCTTTAATAAATTAGTACAGATCATTGTTGACGGCATTAACAATGTCGACATAGAGCTCTAAGGCTCTCCGCCTTTAATCATAACACACATGCGATTTTAAATCCATGTCGACCTCTATTAAAGATCGAAGGCAGAAACTTTAATTTTTTTAAATATAATATTCAATATTAAAGACGATGTTGTTGACCTTCATGAACTATAGGCTATACACCCAATAAATCAAAACTTTATCTTTTATAAGTTATATGGCTATCTGCCGAAGTTATAGGGTCTTTGACCCTCTTGAAACATAGGCCTCTTTGCCTCATTAAAGTGTTTTCAATTTATATAAAAGCAAGCCTCTCCGGCCTTGAAAGGATGAAGTGTAACATCACCCTCATGCGATGTCGACGCTAAAGCCATGTGTAAGAAGTCGCCGATCTTGATGCACAACGGCACCAACACCCTCGATGTCATTATAGATCCTTTAAAATTTTGTTCACTTCGGCTATTATGCTGCTTATTATCTTTACAAGATTGAAATCATATGAAGCGGTGACACTGTCGAAGTTTTGAAAACAATCAAAGTGATTATGTGCGGCATCATTAAAAATAGTGATGAAGACATGGGACGTCGTCGACGTCGACATTAAGATTTTAAAATGTTTAGACGGATCACGAAGATACCATGTCGTCCAATATATGTTACCGATACTATCGACGTCGACACTAATGGAATCATTTCGTTGCTACCGAAACAGTCATCTTATGCTTCCCTCAATATTAACGTCGATGTGCACAGAGGCAACATTCCTTTAGGCTCGAAGTGGATATATGCGGCATGACGTTACTGATTCATTTTTGTTAAAAGTAAGCACCTTTCACCAAAACATACACTTTCGCAAATTCCTATTGGATATAACAATACTTTAACAAATCTCATTTTAGAAATACTGCTGCATACCATTTTCATGTTCCAAAATATTTCTCAACTTTAATACCTTTAATTAATCATTAATTTAAATGTTTTTCTAGCATAATAAATTCATAGTAATTCAAAATTACCGGGAGAAATCCAAAAAGTTCATAGAAATTAGATAATATCTCTCCCTTTACCATACAATATTTCAAGACCAAAAACCATATTTAATTATTTAAATAATTAATGCAATTACCCGTATTTTTGACTATTTTGAATATTAAATTTAATATAATTATTGAATATAAATGGTTAGAAAAAAATTTAATGAACTATTTATGTAATTTATTTAGTATAAAATTGAATACAATTTTAAAATAACTAATTTCGAAGATTTAGGCAATAACTAGCATTGAAATGAAATTTAATTTATTGAATGTGTTTACAATTAAATACTGAAATTGAATAATAAATTTTGAATTATTTAAATAAAAGTAAAATTATTGTTGATAACAAAAATTTATTTGGAATCTAATATTGGAATTTATCAAAATTGGATTATTGGAACTATTTAAATAATTGAATTTTGAATCTAATATAAATGAAAATGATGTCGAAAGTTGGTTTAAATTTTATTTAAATAAGAACGAAGATTTTTAAATGCTAAAATTGAATTTCAAATGAATAATTTGATTTTGGAAAATAGCTCGTTTTAATTAATGAGCAAAAATAGTCATTTTGGATACTATCTCGGATTTCAACGAAACCGGCTTCATCGGATCCATAATAGTGAGTTATTGAAGGATTTGAAGTTTCGTAGCGATCAGACTTATCTTTTTGCTGTGCGAGCTTGAAACGCGTAGAGTTTAATTTTAGAATTTAATTAAAATAATTTGATTTTGAAAAGCTGTCTTCTACATATGATCGAACTAGACCTCGAGACTAGTTCCATTGTGTTCGAAAAGGGGTGTAATAATAGAATGCAAGATGGCATGCTTCGTTTAGAGTTTGAGAATTTCGGATGGTTATTTTCTAATTATATCAATATGTATACTTTCCCTTATCTCAACATCTTGTATACTCCGCCCACAATCCTGTCTACTCCATACTCCCTTCTTCCTTCTCCCTTTCGTTCTTCAACTTTACAGGTCGAAGAAAAGAGAGGAAAAAAAACAAAACAAAAAAAAACCAAAAAAATGAAGCATGTGCTGGCATGGCTAGAGTGACCATCGACACTCAGGTATTGGGTTTTGGGGTTCGAGTCGCGTTCGCGCGTGAGTGCTGGAATGCACACGACAGGCTTGGTGGTGGTGGGGTTATTTGCGTTTGGGTTGATGGTGGCTCTGAAGGAGGCGATGGCGGTGGCGTGCTTAGAAGGAGGTCTGGTGGACGTTAGGTTGGCGCGCGATGTTGATTTTCGCGTGATATTGGGTTGCGGATGGCGTTTCGGTGAGGGCCTGGAGGAATGAAGAGAGATAGGATTTAGGTTAATTATTTTTTTATTCATGTTAAGTATGTTTTAATTATATCTATATTAATAAATTCGTAACTTTTTCGTACATGGTCCGTTTCGAGTGAAATAAGTCGCTTTGCGATCGTATCGACATCATCTATAACATGGAGTGGAAGTGGAATTTATTTGAAGCTGAAATATTTTTAGTTTCAAATAAAAGGTAAGTGTTTTAAACGCTCATATAGTATTGAATATTTTTATATTAGTTAAATTGAAATCCCGAGGTGATTTAATTTTATTGATGTTTGTTTGGTAATTTAATACATAGAAATCGACTTTGGAATTTACATGTTAGCATTTTGAATTAACTATTATATTGAAATTGGAATTAAACTGCTAGTTTAATTCTCGATTAGTTAATTGTAGTGATTTATTGACTATTTTGGAATATCGATGTGATAGGTGTTATGGGTTGATATTTTGCATGATTTGGATGTTTATTGATTTTTATATATTCCTATTATCACCCTGTATATTATTGACATCATATAAACTATTATCCGAATTATTTAAAAAAATTAAGAAATAGGTTGAAATAATATATACCCGTGACATTTATTTTGGATTGAAATGGTATATATACATCCTTGAAATTACATTAGAATAACTAATCACTTGGCCATATGATAGAAAATTATTTATTGACACCGAATTGGTTAAATTAAGCGGTTTTAAAATTTTGGTTTTGAAATTATTTAAATAATTTTGATTTAAATAAATAGAAATCAAAATATGGGAATTGAATTATTTTCAAACTCGAGCTTGAACTATGAAATAGGAATTGGTTAAAAGAAACTATTTAAAGAAAGCAATTTGAAATTTTAAGTTGGAAGTGAAATATGATTTGAATTATGGAAATCAAATTGTTTTAATAGATTTGAACTTTTACTTGAACTTTGAAGTTATTTAAGTAAAAGTGATATAAGTTGGTATTTCAAAATTTGGCTCAAGATTGAATTATTCTTAAAGATTTGAACATTGAATTGAACATCAAAGTTAAATTTGATTTAAATGATTTAAATCGATATTTTGAAATTGAACTTGAAATTCATATAAATTTGAATGATTTAAAATTGAGAATTGAATTGAAATTAATTCAAATTCAAATTGAAATTAATCATTTTAAAACTGAAATAATTTGAAATAAAAATCGAAATTGATTTGAATTGGAATTGAAATTGAACTTAATTCAGATTGTAATCGAAACTTAGCCAATTTGAATTGAATTGAGATTGAAGATGAATTGAAAGATTTGGAATTGAATCAGTTTGACTTTAAAACTATTTTTAAATAAATTATTTCGATATAAATTGTTTAAAATCTATCTATTTAAATATTAAAATTATTTTGATTTTCCAAACTATGTTATTATATAAATCATTTTTAATATCTAAACCATTTTAACTTGTCAAAGTGGGAATTGTTATATTAAATCGTTGATGTAAAAGTGAATTGGGTTAAAATGAAGTACTAACCTAAATGGAAATTCGATACGATTTTGGAAGTGAAATTGAGATATTGAGGTGAAAATGATTTTTAAGTGAAATTAACATATTTGAAGTAAATATGATATTTCAAAATGTAATTGATTTTGAAGCAAATATGATATTTTTATATCAAGTGTGAATTGTTTTCGAAATGTAAAAGAACCAACCGGTGTGTAAAACAACCTTTGGTTGTTAAAGAGATTGGGGTCTCTTATTGGTACACTCTCTGTCAATATTGAAACCTCTTTAACAACTGTGTATGTGGAGGAGACTCTAGAATGAAGTGGTTGGATTTTGCAACATTTTCTAGATTTGAAGAAAGTGAATGATGATGGACAGACCTTGGCACTTGTGCCAATTTGAAATGACTAAAACATGACGGCTTCATATGGCCAAGCTGGCCAGGTGCCTCTAGTGAGCATCCGTTCTTTGATTTTCTTTGGACTCGGTCCATACTATATTCCTTTTTGGTTTCGATCGGTGTACCTTGATATTGGGATAGCCTCCCTTTGACTAGATACAGGATAGATGTACGTGGTGGCCGATTGTGGCTACGATGTATTACCACTGGCCCTGCAACCCAAACTGGCAGTATTCGACCCTGGATATTGCCTCACGTGGCTTGTCATACTTTTATCCCTATACGAGACCAGTACGATTTTGGTTTAGTGTTGCCCTATCACGGCGCATCCCTATCCCCCGACGTGCTACTAGGGAGTTGTATGCAAAGTGTACGACAATGCTTAAAAACGCATTAAAGAGGATTAATGTAAAGCCTTAACGCTAAGAAAAATATTTATTTTACTGATTAAACATTACATATGTATAGTATTCTACTATATATAGATAATTTGACGGAACCTTAAGAGATGGAAAATCCGGTAACATTTATTGAGTTATTGCACATGTTATACACTAGATTGGAGATGTGAAACCCTACAAACATCTCTGACGCTATCACACTCTTGTTATATATGATATTGATTTGACTCACATAAGGATATTTTAGTCCTGACTTGAGTGTTTTGTCTTTTCATTACACTTGCGTCAGCCCCGAGTTTTTCAACGCATTGAAGAATATTTTCTGCAGGACAAAGACGAAGATTTGGTATATTATTATTAGTATTATTCCCTTATATTATGTTGTCTACTGCATTACTCTATAATTTTGTTTTATATATAATTCTAATAAATGTTGTAAATTATAATCAAATGTATAATATAAACAGCTTCATGAACTGTTTATTTGATGATTATATTTTTTCATTCCGCTGCAAGATTCTTTGTTTTGTTTCCTTCTTCTTTTCTTATTTTTCTGAATCAACCTCATTGACTACCTGTGTTTCGGATTGTTTGAGTTGGGCATGTGTGGATTATTATCAATTTAAACCTTCTGAAATATGGGTCATCACAGTTGGTATCAGAACTTTGGTTTAGCGATAACCTTAGCTTCATAGGGTTTGAATCATTAGAGAGAGGGTAGTAATACCCTAGAATGAGTTGTTTGAGTGTGTGTGTGTGTGTGTGTGTGTGTGTAACGACCCTGAATTTTGAACAATTTAATTTGTAAATATTTAATTAATTTTAAATATTTGAATGATTGTTTGGTTTGAATTACCAATATAACTATGAATTTGGCGATTAAATTTTAGAATTTAATATATTGAAAATTTAATAAAATTTTGAATCCTCAATTTTAAGCTGATTTAAAAATAAATTAAAAGCTTAGAAAATTCACATTGATTATACTGAAGATAATAGAAGCTTCAGAATTGAATTTGAAAGTGATTCGTCCAGTTTTGGAATTTTATCGTTTAAATTGAATTTAAAAATAGCCTTCCGAGGCACGGTCTCGGAATTCGACGAAACCAGTTTCATTGGGTCCGTAATATTGAATTATTACTGGATTTCAAATTTCATATTTATCGGGATTGTTGTGTGAACACATGACGTATAAACGTGTTGAAGTTTGTGTTGAAAACAAATTGAATTTACAAAAGAAAAAAATCTACCAAAACAAAGGACATAAGCAAGATCAAATCAGCCACCCTAACAAAATCCTATTAGTCGCTATTTGAAAAAAAAATCTCTGGTTTATATTATACAATGCAAATATTATGTACCCTATTGTATAAACAAATAGCACCCTTCACTTCAAAGCAGACCGATCCCCTTTTCAATTTTTCGTTCATTCGAAGAAAACCCTAAACTAAACGAGAGAAAAAAAATGGTGGCTCTCTTTCGTCCCACTCCCTTCAGAAGTTAGGGCTTTTCAAAATCGAAGGCGACAACTTCAGTAGCTCGATCGTTGGTATTCTGGTGGCTCGCATCAGCAATCGATTTTTCTTCTGGTCGAACACGGCTGCTTCGATTTGGGCTAAGGTGAGTGGTTTGCCACTCACATCTAATCCAAATTTTGTGAATGATTTCTGTCTCGTTCAAACTTGTGATTTTTGTTGTTGATTATTGGAAATGGTTAAATCTTTATCTCAGCCATTCGATTTTGTTTTGGTGTTGACAATTTCTCTGATTTTGTTGATTTCGTATGATTGGTGATGTTTGATACTCGTGGCCTTGTATCTCCTTGCTCACCACAGTTTCGATTTTTTTTGCTAGTTTGACTTTGTTCGAACGTACCTCCTGACTTGATTTTTTTGTAGTTTTCGTTACTAACATGATAATATTTGAAGATGTTTTAAGAAAAAAATAACCTGTTGCGGTTGATTCTCTGTTACTTGTTCTTTCGGCCATTATGTCTTTGATATTTTTTTGTATCATTTTGTTGATGATACTTTGATTGTTGTACTTGGTTTGAATTTGTTTTAAATAACTCTGGAATGATAAGTAAAAGAAGGGGTTTTTGAATTGAATTTAAAATGAAACCTGTAACTGTTTCAGATTTGTAAAATAAAATGTAAAAGTTGAAAGCAAGTTTGGAAAACAGGTATTTAAATCAAAGATATAAGTTTGAATTTAAAAAAAAAAATTAAATCATAAAAGAAAATGGATTTTGAAATTTAAAGCAAACCTAAACCAAGATTTAAATCAAAGTAAATACAAGGCACTGTTATACTAAAATCACTATTTACCGATCCATTGCTTAATGAAATCTGATCAGTTTGGGTTTTTTTCAACCTGGTTTGTTCATTGTCTTGTATTATTAATTTGTACCTACTGTTCCATTTAACCAGTGCCTTGCCTTCATTATATTGTCTGTGCACTTATTAATGTAACACTCGAGTCTTACTCAAGCCTTCATGCATTGTGTAGTGGTTTGAGCATTAAGGTTGTAGTCTGTGTTATTTAATTGAGGAAGAGACATTGCTTTGTGGTCTGCACATCTGAAATGGTCACTGACCTGGATTTTGTTGCATTGGTTATCTTACTTGATTTTTTTTATTTATTGAGCCTGTCTCTGTTATCTCTGACCTGGAGTTTGTAATGATATTTCCATTAACTTGAGTTTGATGTGCAACTTCATGCTAGAAATATTTCTCTGCTTGTACTCAGTGTGGACCGACTTCATGTTTGTTATGATGTTAAGGTCTTTAACTTATGAAATATTGAACCTGTTTGCAATTGCTGGCACTATTGTTGTCTTCACTTGCATGCTTGTTATTTATGTATTTTGATATTGCATTCCTTTAAAAATATCAATGTCCCTGTTTTCATGGACTTATGTTGTGACTGTTATTACTTTGAGACAGTTTGCATTTGTGTCGGCTGTGGTTGGACGTGCACTTGAGTCTGCATTGTGTCTGCAGTGTTACTATACTCATGTGATAGCATTTTGGTCATTTCTAGTTGGACTTGTACACTTCTGGTTTCACTGCATAGTTTGCATTTTGGTGAGTTGAGTATTTTGATTTATATCCAGTTCATATGCATTGATCTGAAGTGTTTGTAACATTCAGTTTTCACTTGAGTGGAATGTGTGGTTTCAATCTCTGTTTTATTTATTTTTACTTGAGCTTTAATCTTGTTGTCACCGCATTCATGTATAAGTCTGGTTTGAATCACTTCCAGGCAAACATTTTGTCTCTGCCTTTCCCTGTTTTCTGTCAACATAATTCAAAGTGAGTAAACACCTTATTTTAAAAACAATCTAAGTTATGGATGGCTCTAATGCCAGGGTTGATCTGATATTTGATATTTTTTTCATTGACCCGTAGCAAACTGTTTAAATTTTGCATTCGACATTGCTCTTCATTTTGATCTTGTCTCTGTTGTCACCCTGATCTAGTGCCTGTAGTGATGTTGCCATTGTCTGTAGTGATGTTGCCATTGTCTTGAGTTTGATTTGTACTTCATGTTGTACCCTTTTTACCCTGCTTGTGTTCAGTATTGAATTGGGTTCCAGTCTGATTGAGGATATAGTTTTTGCTTTGTGAAATGCTTGAGTTTGTACACTTTTACTGAACCTGTGTTGAATCCAGTTTTAGACTCGGGTTTGACCTTGTGCTCGGGTGAGAACTTTCATTATGCATTTCCTGATTTTTGCTTATTTTACGCTGCAGTGGCGAGGCAGTGCACGCGTGCGTGTACTGCAGCCAATCGGTTTTGATGTTTTCAAGTAACTTTTCAATTATTTAAATTGATTTGATTTAAATTGATGATTTTGTTGTTAATTGCCGTTTAGGCAATTTTGATGTTTTTTCTAAATTATCTCCATTAATAATCCCTTCATCTATCTTCGTTGATAATTTGAATCTACTGATTTGTTGTTTAACACTGTTAAGTGTTATATTTACCGTTATCCGATTTTCTTTATTAAAAAGGTCGGATAGGTGAATTTATATTTGATTGTCGTCTAATTGTTCTTTAATTATTATTTGCCTCTATGCACTAATAACTGAGTTTGAATTAGACTGACCCGTGTATTATTTTCTTTTGAATGTAATACTCGGGTCAGACCGAGTATTTTACAGCTTGAAGATTTTCTGGCAGCGAAGTTAGAGAGAGAGGGGAATGGCGCTTCACTTTAGGTTTTCAGGATTTTGTACTTAAAAGAAATATTCCGCTGTATAAAATTTACTGCATTGTATAAACTCTGATATTTGTATAAAAGAAAATAATTCATTTAGGTGAAGTATTATTATTCTGTGATTCTGTGGCTGATTCTGTTTAAACTCTATAAACTAAATAACAATCCGTCATTTTGAACGTTTCTAGTTGAGTTAATGACCAACTGGAGGCGGTCAGAACGGCGGGTCGTTACAGTGTGTGTGTAAATGTGTGTGTGTGTATGATCATGTACATGTTAGTGTTATAAAATGTTTTATATTGTGTTTACTTATCCGTTGCGATATTTATGAATTTTGATCGATGCATGGGACGTCATGTTATCAATAGAGGTTTTTAAACACTTAAGCAAGGCAAGTAAACATAATATTGTTTTAAAACCAGGTAAATAAAATAATTTTTACTAAATTATATATTATATATAAAAAGAAATCGAATGAGAATAAATGAGTAAGTGAAATTAATGTGAGTAATTAAATTTGATTTAAAATGGATGTAAATAAATTGAATGCAAATGGAGTGAGTTTTAATAATTGAATGTTAACTAATTGAATATGAAATAAGTAAATGTTAAATAAAGAAATTTTGGCACACTTAAGTATAAGTGGTAAAAAAATAATTTTTGAATTATTAAATGAAAAGATTTATAAAATGAATTTTGTATGAAGTGAATAGGTTGTAAAATAAAGTTTGGAAATATTAACCTAACTAATTTGAGTTTAAGGACGTTTATAAACTTAAGTAATGAGTTATGAAATAAAAATCTAATCTTAGTTTATGTTAAAAGAACGGGAAAAAACTAGAATTTGGGAACTTGAATTCGGATGTTTCTGAATTTTTTATAGATTTTGAAAATAATGTTAGTTTTATTTAAAAATATTTATGAATAGAAATTGTTTTTAGTAGGAATTAAATCCTATGTTCTCCTCTTTGTCGCTGAAAAATAATTTCGATGATGACGGCCTCATCATCGACATTCATTTTCTAGTCTCAAAGTAAGGAGGCCTCTCAATAGCTTTGCTACGCATTTGAGTCGATAAACAGATTTTGATTTAAAATTTCTAAATATGATTTGATATATATAAAAGATATGAGTATATATATTATTTCAAAATGATTTTAAATGAACCCGGTATTTGAATTCTTAAGTTCCTGTTAATTAATGATTTTTAGTTGTAGAAATATGAAAATTTTATATAGTTGGAAACTTCTAAAATGAGAGATAATAAATTAAAGTTTAAGTGTTTAAATGAAATATGAGAAATTAGGTTATAATAACTCTTAAATATCAAGAAAATGGAAATTTAATCTTGTGCAAATTATTGAACATTTTTATTAACTAAAATGAGTAAGATAAATTTGTATAATACTCAATTACATTCAAAAAACATATATAAACTTACCAGAAATGTTTAAAAAGTTGAAATGTTAAATATGAATATGTAATGACATATTACACAAGTTTGAATTTTAGTAATAAAAATGTTTAAATTGAAATTATGTTTTAAGAAATGTTAAATGGATAATTTAAGTAGTAAGAAGAAAATACTTCTTAGATATGAACTTAAAAGAAGGTAAATAAATAATAAATTAAATTATATCTTTATAAATTGTTTAAAAAAAAGGGAAAAAGAAAAATAAATTTGCAAAGGATATTCTGAGATTAAATTGCAGCTTTCCGAGATAATTATAATTTAAATAATATTGTGTAAAAGAAGATGCATCTGTATAAAATGATTATAAACTTAAGAAATAAATTGATGAAGAGAGTTAATGAAATGAATTATAAGACGAAGTTAACTTAGAAAAATTTGAATGAATTTTATTCTGATAAAAAGAAAAGGATTATTAAAATGAATT
The DNA here is from genome assembly GCA_030765085.1 of Allium cepa. Taxonomy (NCBI): domain Eukaryota; kingdom Viridiplantae; phylum Streptophyta; class Magnoliopsida; order Asparagales; family Amaryllidaceae; genus Allium; species Allium cepa. The sequence goes on along the minus strand of CM060929.1, from coordinate 987,843,972 downwards.
TTAATTATAAAACTTAGTTGAGTAAAATTTATGATATTAATTAATGTAATGAAATAATGAAGTAAATCAATGAATTAATGTAAACTTAAGTTATGAAGCAAAAAAGAATAAAAACGAGTTTCATTTTATAAAATGTTTATTAAACTTAAATGATTTTATGAAATGGTTATAAATGATATTAGTACTAGAGAGAGTATACTAAGTGGCAAAGAATAAAATTTAACTTAAATGAGGTTAAATGAAATGATTTTATAAAATGGTTCATAAATGATTTGGTATGAAATGGTATTAAACATAAAGTGAAACAATTGAAATTTAACAAATTGAATTGAGTAAACTAAAGGTAAATGAAATAGATTTGAATAAATTGGAAGTAAACCAATTAAATGTTAATAAAAAATGGATGTTAACGCGAAATGAAGTGCATAAATTAAATATTTACATTAATGTAAATTAATATAGTTTGAATTAAGTAGATGAATATAAATTGTTGTATGGTTTCTTTTGTTGTAAATCATTGTTATTACCGCTTTTGATTGCATATGATTGTTATGGCTGTGTACTTGTGCTCATGTTTGTGGTTTGGATTCAAAATTCATGTTATATAGTCTATTAAACTCATACATGCTTTATATATCTTTTATATGCAACTAATATTTTGAACTCAGTTGAGATAGGTACATACGAAGATCGTTTGGACGCATGCGCAGATTTGTTTTGCTTTTGCTTACTTAATTTGAGCGAACTCGCTTATATTAATAATAATAAGTACATATCTCGAATTACATACCGCACTTTTATATTTTTTCCCTACGGGATGCGTCATCATTGAGATGAGATGTATATTTGGTATATTTATGATATATATTTGTATTGTAAAAAATTTCTGATCGAGCCGTGCAAAGGAGACGCTGCAGAAATTTTTCGTAAATCCGGGTCTTAGAAAAATGTTGAGGTTTTAAAATTTTATAAATTATTTTTATTAAGTTGTTGTTTTCGTAAGCCGATCGGAGTGGCATGATAGAAGCATTGTAAAAAATTTCAAATAAGATTTTAATGTTTATAAGTTGATTGTTTTGAATAAAATATATCAAATGTTAAATTCCTTAAGGTCTTTTCGAGGATAAAAAGTTTTGAATGGTGGAGAATGTAACGATCCGTATTTTTATTAAATTTAATATAATTATTGAATATATATGGTTAGAAATAAACAAAATTAGTGAATTAGTCCTGTAATTTATTTAATATGAACTTGAATAAAATTTTGTAGTAACCAATTTCGAAGATTTAGGTAATAAATAGTATTGAAATGAAACTTTATATATTGAATGTGTTTATAATCAATAACTGAAATTGAACAACAAATATTGAATTAGTTAAGTAAAAATAAAATAATTTTTGATAACTAAAATTTATTTGGAATCTAATATTGAAATTTATCGAAATTGGATTACTGGAACTATTTGAATAACCGAATACTGAATTTAATATGAATGAAAATGTTGTCGAAAGTTGATTTAAATTCTGTTTAAATAAGAATGAAGATTTTTAACTACTAAAATTGAATTTCAAATGAATAATTTGATTTTGGATAATAGCTCATTTTAATTAATGAGTAAAAATAGCCATTTTGGACACTGTCTTGGATTTCAACGAAACCAATTTCACTATATCCGCAATAGTGAGTTATTGTAGACTTTCAAGTTTCGTAGCGATCGAACTCATCGCTTGGCCATGCGAGCTTGAAATGCTTAGAATTTAATTTCATAATTTAATTAAAATGATTTGATTTTGAAAAGCTATCTTCTGCATACGATCAAACTAGGCCTTAAGACTAGTTCCATTACATTCAAAATAGGTGTATAACATATAGGACAACAGGTGGCATGCTTCGTTTGAAGTTTGAGAATTTCAGACATTTCAAGATTAGATATTTTCTTATTATAATAGTATATTTACTTTCCCTTATATCAACATCTGGTACACTCCACCCATAATCCTATCTACCACGTACCCACTTCTCCCTCTTGCTCTTCAATTTTGAAGATCGAAGAAAAGATAAAAAATGAAAAAAAACCAAAACATGAAGCGCGTGCTGGCAAGCGAGGAGGCTCGGCCAGGGCGACCGTTGACATTCAGGTTTGGGTTTTGGGTTTTAAGTCGCGTTCGCGGTGAGTGCTGGAGTGCACGCGGAACGACTCGGTGGTGGCATGGTTGTTTGCATTTGGGTCGATGGTGGCTCTGAAGGAGGGCGTGGCGTGGCGTGCTCAGATGGAGGTTCGGTCGATGTTAGGTTAGAGCGCGGTGTTGATTTTCGCGTGATACTTGGTTGCAGACCGCGTTTGGTAGTGAGGTCCTGGAAGAAAGAAGAGGGATAGGATTTATGTTAGTTATTTTTTGTTTATGTTAATTAATTTGTTAATGATGTTTTAATTATATCGATATTAATAAATTCGTAACTTTTGCATATGAAGTTCGTTTTGAGTGAAACAAGGCACGCTGCAATCGTATGGACGTCGCCTACAACATGGAGTGGAAGTGGAATTTATTTGAAGCTGAAATATTTTTGTTTCAAATAAAAGGTGAGTATTTTAAACGCTCATGAACTATTGAATGTTTTTATGTTAGTTAAATTGAAATCCTGAAGTGATTTGACTTTATTGATGGTTGTCTGTGAATTTAACTGATATAGAAATTGACTTAGAAATTTTTATGTTAGAGATTTTAAAAACGTGTTAAGAAGGATTAATGTAAAGCCTTAACGCTAAGAAATATATTTATTTTACCGATTAGACGTTATACATATAGCGTATTCTACGATATATAGACTATTTGACAGTCCTTGAGAGAAGGAAAATCCTATAATATCTCTCGAGTTACTGCGCGGACGTTATACATTAGATAGAAGATATGAAACCCATAAACATCTCTGATGCTATTACACTTCTGTTATATGTGATATTGATTCAACTCACATAAGGATATTTTAGTCTAGACTTGAGTGTTTTGTCTTTTCATTACGCTCGGGTTAGCTCTGAGTTTTTTAGTGAATTGAAGATTATTTTCTGAAGGACGAAGATGAAGATTTGGCATATATTATTTCTAGTATTATTCCCTTATATCATGTTGTCTGCTGCATTACTATATAATTCTGTTGTATATATAACTCTGATAAATGCTATAAAATTATAATCAAATGTATAACATAGACAACTTCATGACCTGTTTATTTGATTATTATATTTTGTCATTTCGCTGCGAGATTCTGTGTCTTGTTTCCTTCTTCTTTTCTTATTTTTCTTAATCAACCCATTGATTATCTATGTTTTGGATTGTTTGAGTTGGACAAGTGTAGATTATTGTCAATTTAAACCTTTCAAAATGTGGGTCGTCACGATTTAAGCCAAAATTAAGCTATTTCCTCCTTAACAAATTCATAAAATACTCGGTTTAATTTGAAAAATTATGAAATTAAACACACGTCTCCAAAATAATGTTTTATACAACATATCAAAAAATCAAAGCTTTTAGAGATTAAAATATTTAATTTTACCCTTAAAAACTCATTTAAGCAATTTCATACAATTCCATTAACCATTATTATATTCAAATAATGATTAAACAATCATATCTTAGAAAAACAAAAATCAAGTAGTCGGGTATTATCCATAACCAAATTCAAAAAAAAATAGAGATGAAATACTTATTATTCACCTTAATATTACTTGTTGGATTTGAGATTTGATCTAGCTCTTCAATCCCTAAGCTTGAATTTGTGAATCTTCTTTGATTTCATGATCTTCTCTAGGTTGATTAATAACCGGCCATCTTATCTCTTTCTTTTGATTGTTTTTTGTACGAGTAAAATGAGGATGATATGAGGGGAGAGGGTTTAAGGCGAAGGATATGTCTATTTCCTAAATTTCCTCTATCATATATTCTATTATATGTTAAATTTAAACAACCTTTCTTAATTAATTAAGTATGTCATTACCTTATTAAGTTTCATATCCCATTCTTCTTAAACCTTTACATTATTCTATTTAATCTATCCAATTAAATATCATGAATGATGTTTAACTAAAAATAGGGGTGTTACAACATTAAATGTTTAAATGAAATTAGAAGTGATATTTAGTAAAATAATAGTTCTAGAGTATGTAAGAAATTGTCGATGTCAGTTTGCTTTAATAAGAAGTAAATGTTGGAACAACCATGATTTATTCAAAATAAATTATTTTCAACACATAGCAAAGATAAAACTTGAATATCAACTAATTCCATCAAAGATTGTCTTATTTTCAAATTCTTTCTAAAATGTGCTATATAAAAACATCTGTCATATTACTCCTTTAAACAAAGTTCCATTTAAATTTGATGCGTTGTCCAATAATTTACCTCTTTTTTATTATTATTTCCACGTAACCAACGGTTGTTCTTTTTTTTTACTCTTTTTCTAATATCGTGACTTCCATTGACTAGATTTTCTTTATAGTCCCAACCGAAAATTGACCATAGATTTTGTTTGATGAATTAATCCAACATTGATATCAAAGTTGTCATCTCTTTTGTGCTTATGTCCAGTATGACACAATATAATATTCATAACCTAGCAAAATTGGTATGCATCTTAGATGAAAATAATAATTAGGTTTTATAGTATATAAACTACATGATATTAACTTTCAAGCATACTGAAATATGTAAAATATAATTTCACATCAAAGCATGATCAATTATTATCCTAATTATATTTTGATAAGCTTTGTACATAAAGTTATTTGGAAACCTACTTTTTGCTCATTTATTTTATTCTAATGCTACGTTGTTTAAAGAAATTTCTTTTGTAGCGGTAGAAAGTGAGTTCCAACCTTTCAACATCTTAGAGTACGTAACGATTTGTTAAAGATACATAATAAATGACTTTGTTATTCTATTGTGTATTTGGAAATTACAATGCTATTGAATTTTTACTGATGATATATGGATTAAAAGTAAAATTAATACTCCAGCTGAATAGATTGATTCTCTCACTAAGCGAAACTAAAGACGCAATGATCCATATTTTTAACGATCGAATATTTAAATATTTAATCATTAATTAAATGGAGGCGTGGAAATGTTATTTTTTGCATATGACCGAATCAGGACTAGAGACCACTTTCGTTGAGTTTGGATTGACATTGTGAATTATAATGAGTATAAGGATTGCTCTATTACAAGATCGAATGATCCGATGGCCAAAACAGTCTCGAAATACACGAAATTAGTATTCCAAGGTGCAGTCTCAAATGGCAACGAGGTTAGTACCATTGGATCTAGAAAAATAAGGTGATGTATGCAGACGAGTTTTGTAACTATAGAACACGTCGTGTGATCATATTCATAACTGTTCGTGCCTGGAGATAAATTTCCACGATCGCTTCATTATCTTTCCATTCAAAAATCTAGATCTAGAGATTTACTCCACTAAAAATCACCATGTTTGATTCGTTGAGATTGTATTGATGAGGGCTTTGATTCTATATCCTCAATTTGATGTATGAAGCGTGATGGCCGAGATTAATTGTTCATTGTGGATCTAGGATTTTCATTTCATGGATCTTGAGGCCGACTTGGGCGAATTGAAGATTGTATTCATATTTCCCTCGATGTTTGGCACCTCGCCGCATCACTCACATGAGCTCCGATTGCCGTGGATGAATCGCAACAACTAGAAGGTGGAAAATACTACATTAGGTCATGATTGTATATGGATGATACGAATTTAGTTTTTTGAGTGCAGATCGGAGAGATCGTGTGGCAGGATTCATCGACGAAGACAAATCTTGATTTCATCCAGCATCGACCAAGAAATCATAAAGAGAGCAGATCAGATATGCACGCATGCATGGGTACATGGAGTTTCGAATGGAAGAGGAAGAGAGATTAAGAAATTAATTAAGGTAATTAATGTTTTATTTAATTAATTAATTATCTCGTTTATCTTGATTCTTATTATATCGATATCTTTTGCATATGAGGTCCGTTTTGGCATTGTTTCTTGCATTGGACTCATATTGGTCCGATCTACGTTTTGGTGCTGGTTTAGACAAATTTAGCTATGGTAAGTGATAACGGTTTAGGCAGATTTAGACAGATTTGGGCATCAATAGCTTCTAGAAAGAGCAGTAGATCCAATGGCAATTATGTTATTACTCATTTGGATGGAAAAGGAGATTTTGTGCAATATGGAAGATAAAAATGGAGGAGATTATGTTGAGAGAGAAGAGCATTCTAATCTTGGAATTTTGGTGATAAGGAGTTTCATGTGTTGAAGGGACATTTGGATTTGGTAACCTATATCTACTTCATGACTCAATGCTGATCTACGAGTCTTATGTTGATTTTCATGGGAAATTGGGAAATTGCAGAAGTAGATTCCATTTTCTTTTGGTACACCTTATTTGTAGTCCATTGCTTCTTCGAGTATTGAGGGTGGTGCTTATAATACTGAAGAGTTCGGCTGATGCAACCGAATTTGGTGACAGATTTGGCACCGTTGAGGCTTGTCAACTTATGATGTCGTCTTGTGGAGTTCAGTTCATAGAACTGATTTTTGGTGGATTTAGTGTCATTGAGGTACATCATCAATTTTACGATGTTGTCTTAAAAGAGTTATGCAAATCATGTGTGGATTTTGGGGACATCGTGAAATTGCTAGCTAGCTTTGGATATGTTGATTTGCATATTGGTGCATTCGAGTGTGCCTCGAACTTGGTTTGTTTTTTTCCTCACCGACTTGTGGTGCCACATGATGGTATATGGAATGAGATGTGGAATGAGAGAGATTTGTCTTGCATAAGAGATTTCGATTATCTTTTTTTGTCCATTGGCTTTTGTTTTTCTTTTGGCTTTGTATTTGGATTGGTGATTAAGAAGATTTTTTTTGGCCTTGGTGGCATTGAGGTTATTTTGGTATCTACGTTCTTTCGATTTTGGTTATTTGCAACATTTTGTTGGCGGGTGGGGAAATAGTCTGAGCTCGTTAGCAAGGTGTGATGGGGGTGCCTTGTTGGAACCCATTGCGTATGTATTCATTTTTTAGTTTTTATCTCGTTAAGAGATTTTGGTTGAAGGTGAAGTTCATTTTTTAAAAGAGTTTTACATTGAAAAGAGAATTTGAGACAATGTGGGGTGTTGGAGATATGTGATTTTCCATCAGCGTGGGGTGTTAAATTTTGGTGATACAAAATCACAAATAGAAGAAACCAATATGCAAAAAGGAAAGTAATCACGAGTATTTATTATTGAAATGCAAAAATTATTGGATCACATTTCCAATAGATGGTAAGGAAATAAATGCATGCTCACATTATGCAACAATATATATGCAAAAGAATATGCATATTATTTCTTTCTCTGTAATCTCATTGCTTTGAGATTATTTTCTTCCACTTTGCTAATTAAAGGAATGAGTGAATTACTTGCCATGTTTGTACCATTTGTTATCATTGTAGATTGCCTCCATTTTTTTCTTACCATATCTTGGTAATTTAATAGACGACTCTCGTGGATTTGCACTGGCTACATATTGAGTGTAGACTTCATTGTAAACCCATTCTGGCATTCAATCAGCGATCCCCGTACAGAGCATCTCTTCTTGTTAGCCCTAATTTATGGCTTTGGTATGTAAACTTTTATCTTGTAATCTTTTTAACTCTCTCATGTGTAATAAAATCTCTGTTCTTTGGACCGGATGTGCACTATCTTAATGATAGTGGAACCAATATAAATATTCTGCATCTCTTTTTTATTCTTTATAGTCATTTACTATTTATTTGGAGTAATAGAATAATTATTGCTAGGTTGAGTGATGTTCAAATTGGCAAATCTGGATCTTGTTTATTGTTTTCCACATTTGTGCAATTTTTGCACAACAACATAGTTCAAGGTAGGCATGCATGTATTCTCATAGGTTATTCTTCACATGATATAATAGAAGACAAGATGTAACAACCCGTATTTTTCAGTAATTAAAAATATTAAATTAAACAAGATTTTGAAAATAAACATTGTGAAAAATTAAAATTTAAGATTTACAAATGGAAAAGGTGATTAGAATGTAATTTAATAATGTTAATTTAATGCAATTGATAACTATTTTAATGTAATTTTTACTAATTGAATTTGTTGTAAAGTTAATTTGGCTATAATTGTAAATAAGGAATTAAATTGGAAATTAATGGAATTATGGAAATTGAAATATTTTAGTCAATATGGTAAAAATGATAACTGTAAAATATGAATGTAATAAAATGTGAACCAATGTTAATTATATCCCTATGGTGATAGTTGATTCAATAATAAGAGTGCAAATCAAAATATGATTGAATTTAAAATATAATTAACTGGAATTTATTACAATTGCAATTGAACTATGGAACTAATGTAATATTTAAATAGCGGATTTAACATGGAAATTTTATTTTAACATGTTATCAAATTTCTATGTAATGAAGAATGATAAAGCTACTAACTTTTAATTTACAATTTGAAAAGTGATTAAACCAATTTAATAGTAATGTATTTAGTTAATGTGAAAATTAGCTAGTTTAGCCACGGTGTCAGATTTCGACGAAACCAGTTTCATCAGATCCGTAACAGTGAATCATTGTTGGATTTCGAGTTTCGTAGCGATCGAACTTGGTGTTCGATCGTGCGAGCTCGAAACGCATAGAAATCAATATAACGAATTCAATAAAATAATCTGATTTTAAAAGCTATCTTCCATATACAATAAAAGTTGGATTTGAAACTAGTTCCACTGAGTTTAAAAATATCGAAAACATCTATTTTGATATATAGGATGGCCTACTTTAGTTTCGCAAACGGAACGGGCTTTACAGGTCGTGTTATCGTTTCGAACCAATTCCATATGTCCATTCTTTCTTATCTACCTTTTCCTATATATAAGCTATATAAACCCTAGGCATTTCTCATTTTTGATTTATGTATGTACCATTTATCTCTATTTGCTCCTTCCTTCCTTTCCAATGGTAGAAAAATGTAATTCCCAAATTCAATTTCAAATAAAAATAATATTTAAAATTTTAAACTTCTCAAACTATGTCATATTATATATCGTTGGAAAGCTCTCAACGAGTGCAATCAACTACGGCAATTCGTTTTTCGATTTGATACATCATTTGACCAAAAAACAATGAAGAAACCTCGACCGTTGGAACTAGGGTTTTCATTTTAACAGTGGATCTTCGACGATGGTTCGATCGGAAGGTGCTGCGTCGTAGAGTGGGCTTAGGGGAGTCGATCCATATGGTAGGACATTAGAGATCATCATCAAATCGCCAGAAATTGGCCTGAGAAAGTGTGCATTTTTCTCACGGTCGTGGGTCGTTGGAGATGTCGCCGTCGTCATAGGGAGGTGCGACCTCGGGAGGCGAGTTGAGCGGTGATGCTTGATGGGGTCAGAGATGAACTTGGGAGGCGCGATGATTTTGGCTTGAAACTGGTGACCGAGGTCGAAATTTAGTGTTTACAAGGGTTGGAATCGAACAGTGACAATTAGCCGAGGTAAGGAAATTTTTTGATTTTCCCTTTTAACTTTATTTTAAATCTTAAATTTAAAATTTAAACTTCTAACTATCATAACTTCTTCATATAAGCTCAGATTTACTAGCGTTTTCTCTATTGCGATCATATCGAAATTTCGGACATTTTGGAATTAGTTTGGTCAAACTATAAGACTATTGGATTTTTGGGGTATATCTGGATTTTAATTCGACTAAAAATCAAAGGTGAGTGATTTAACCCACTCACAACTACTAAATCGTCTTATGTTAGTTAAATTAAATGTATGATGTGATTAGAAATTTATTGATTGCTGTTTGGTATTTAAATTTAATTTGAATGTATTGAATTAAACTGCCATTTAATAAACATTGGAATTTAGTTGCCGGTTAAATACTTGATAATGATAACCAGTTTATTTGTTGTGATTATTGGTCGATTTGAATGATGATTGTGATAGATGTTTAATTGTTGACACTTGGATGACTAGATGTTATGTTTATTTTATATATTGTTATCATACTACAAGTTCCTTAGTTATCGTTAGGAAAATCACTATAGGTTGAAATGATATATACCCCAATGATCTTATATATTAGGGAAAAATCATTATGGGTTGAAATGATAAACTCGAGCGATTTTATGGATTTTGAATTATATTCGGGATTGCGGGTTGAAATGATATATACACGTAAATTTAAATTTATTACGAGTTGAAATGATATATATCCGTACCACTTGACTATAGGGTAGAAAATTATATACGGACACCAGATTGGTTAATTAAATGATTTTAAATCCTTAATTTTTGAATCTTGTTAAATGATATTATGAAATAAAATAAGATTTATATGAACCGAATTATTTTAAAAATCCAAGCTTTAAAATGTTGAAATTGAAATTGGTTTAAATGAATTGTTTAAATCATTTAAAATGGAATCTTAAAGTTGAATTTTGAAATATAAATGAAATTTATCAAAATAGAGTTATTGTAAACGTTTGAATATTTAAACTTTAAAACCTATTAATTTGAAGTGGTTTAAATTTGTAGTGGTTTAAATTTGTAGTTCAAATATGGATTTGAAATCGATATAAATTGAAATGGTTTTATTGCGAATTTGAATTGAAACTTTTAGCCTTTGGAAGTGAAATCATTGAAATGAGATTGATTTAAATTGAATTTTTGAACTAAAGTTGATTTGAATTGATTTGTAAAATTGGAAGAAACAGTTCTAGTTTGAAACTATTTTCAATATAAACTCTTTTAATATGCAAACTCTTTTAACATATAAACTATTTTTCTCATATAAACCATTTTAATATTAGTAATTTTTAATACATTAACTATTTTAAGATGTAACCTATTTTTAATATATAAACTATTTTAGTCTATAACTTATTTTAATATATAAAGTATTTTTAATATATAAACTATATTAATCTATAACCTATTTTTAATATATAAACCATTTTAATATATATTATCTTAAATTTATAAACAACTTTTAATATGTATATTTTAATATATAAACTATTTTTAATGTATATCCATTTCAATATATAAACTAATTTCAATATTCAAACCGTTTAGTGTTGGAACTGTTATGATTTGGATTCACTTGATTTAAATGTCAATATTTTGATATGATAGTTTAACATATTTTAGTGGTTAAGATTTTGAAAATGAATATGATTTGGAAGTAATCCATGATATCAAAATGAATATATTTTGAAATGATTATGATTTGGAAGTGATTATGATTTTGAAGTAAATAATGATTTTGAAAGTGATATGATTTTTGAAGTGAATATGATATTTTAATATGAAGTATGAACTGCTTGAAATATAAAAGAACCATCCGGTGTGAAATGAGTATTTGGTTGTTAAAATGTCCGGGATCGGATATTGTCATACTCTTTGCCAATACCAAAAAGCACTTTAACAACTGTGCACGTAGTGGAGAATCCAGAACGAAGTAGTATGGTTTGGCGAATGCTAATGTATGAGGTATGAACGCATCCCTGACGCCCTCGGGTCAGCTTGATATGACTAAAACAGGAGCCACACTGGGCTAAGTGAGGCCGCTCCTCCGATCGAGCACACTTCTTCGATACCATATCTATTACTTTGTGATTGATTGGTGGCCACACTTTGATTTGATTATGGGAGTGTGTCTCGATGTGAGCGGTAGTAGCTGCTATGACTTACCACCAGTCGGGATCCTCAAAACGGTAGTATCCTACCATGGGCATTGCCTCGTGTGCCTTGTCATATGCCTTATCGCGCCCACTACGAGTTTGGTTTGTGTCGTACCTAAGGAGTGCTCCCTGATAGCCCATCGGTTTGGTGGAGTTTACATTAATGTATAGCCTACGACAAATGTTTTAAGTGGGATATGGCTAACGCCCTAATGCTATATTAATACTTTACTTTTGTAACAACCTCGGTTTTTGAGATTACCTGTTAATATTAAATTATAACGGAAGTTATAATTTAATATTGTAAATTAAAATAAAATTTGAAATTTTAATTATTTATTTGGAATAAACAATGAATTTTGAAAAAAAATAAGAAAAATAAAGTTTGGAACTTTATTTTTTTTATTTTGGTTAACAATGACTAGAAAATGGGTTATATTTGGAGAAAATGCAATAATTGTATTAATTATTGTCGATTACTTCTTTTAATAATTTTTGAAAGAGGTGTGAGATTTTTAAAAGTTTTTTATTTAAATAAAAAGATAAAAATTAGTTTAAAAATAAGTTTTGTGTGATAACCCCGATTTTTGGTCATCTAATAATTGGATAATTATCTAATTTTTGTTTGGATAAATAAGTAAATGGAAATCTAAAGAATATCTGGATGTGTATATAAATTTAAATATTTGGAAATGATAATTTTGTAGGAAATTAACATATATATATTAATTTAGGCAAACTTTATAATGTTAGAAAATTCAAATATATACATACAAGTATATAAGTATATATAGATATATGTATGTATATGTACAGTAATTAGGAGGCATTTTTTGGATTCAATAATTTTCAAAGGGGTAATTGAAGTTAAATTCTATTTAAAAATATAAAAACCGATTTCAAGAGCTATTTAAAATATACAACACGTATGTAAATATAAAGTAAATAAATATTTAATTGGTAAATTTTATCTTTTAAAGTTAATAAAGTATTTTCTATTTCTAATGTGTTTGTATATTTGTATATATTGTAAATAAAATATCTTTGATTTTAATTTAATAAATAAAAATCATATTTTCAAATTCTAAAGTATTTTGGTAATTTAGAAATCATGATTAAATTTAAAAATAAAAATTTTTCAATGCCATTTAAAAGTGTTAATTATATAATTTTAAAATATTTTAGGTAAAGGTTTAAGTGTTTAAAGTATATCTTAGCTTTAGTTTAAATTTAAATGGGATTTATAAAAAAAGGTTTGAAATGTTTTCTTTTTAAATTTTCTTGAAATCAAGATGGTTGCATATATGAATAAATATAACATAACATATGATTTATTTAAAAGAAATATATATATATATATATATATAATAAGTAATTAATGCAATAATGAATTTAAACATTTGTAATATAGGATATCATGCATGGCAACAAGTGGCAATCTTGTTTTTTTTTATTATTAATATGTAGAAAATCAAGATTAGTGATGTATTCATTTTTTTGTGAAACCAGACCTTCTTCTCTTTCATTTTTTTTATCACACATTTCAAGAGGAAAATTAAAATCTGTAAACAACCCAAACTGAAAGCTATCTCAAACCAAAACCTGTAAATCATTCCTCAAAAACAATTCAAAACATGTAATCTTTGCAAGCCTGTAAACTCCTCAACATGCAACCAGAATTCCCAAGAACAAAGCCTGAAACCATTTCTCAAACCAAAATCGAATACCCTGCAAACAGTTTTCAATCCAAAAGCCAAAGCCTGTAAAAAAAAACCTATAAATCATTTATCTTCAAGCCTACAACATTTTTCAAGGGACCAAGCAAGAAAATCTGAAGAATCAAAGTTTTCAAAAGCTAGCTTTTCATTATTTAAAGCATTTCAGTTCTTTAAGGGGATCAAGGCAATCAAGTTTACAAGTTTTTTTTTCAAAGCTCTGCCTCTTTAATTCAGGCGAGTAAGATTTTTTTTTAGATTTAAAACTTGAAAAGCTTGTGAAAACTATGTGAAGATTTCTTTGCATATTTGTATGTATGAATGCCTATGGTATTTCTATTGATTTTAAAATACCTCTGATCTTAGTTTTGAACCTCTGTTTTCTTTAATCTGTAAACACGAATCACTTCAAACTTGATGCATATGTTAAACGATTGAAGTAAACTAGTAATGCATGTTTGAAAATGGGATTGCATGATGGTTTTCAACTTCTGAAACATGTCTACATGCAGAAAGATGTTGTGCTTGTCTGAAAAATCAGACATATAATTTTGTTTACAGGCCACAGGTAATATATCTGGAAAAAAAATCATATCACATCCCTCTATTTTATTTTAGAAAATAGTTTCCAATCAAGAGATGTTAGTTTGGACAAGATTTAAATTTAAAAACAGTTAAGTAAATCAAGACAAAGTTTCTATGGAAACTTGGGAATTTATAAAAAAAAATAAAAAATGATGTTTTTATGAATATATAAGGTATTAATCTTTGTGAGAACAGGAAAACATGTTCTGTTCCTAATATTATAGGTTTTATCCTGATTTGAAAATTTAAATCATTCAGCTGAATGATTTTTAGGCTTTGATCTCTAAACAATGCATGTTCGTTTAAACTTAAATTAAAATTTGTAAATATATGTATGTAAGATAGATTTGAATATCATCTGGTAAATAATATAAAAAAAAGAAGAAAAGACAGTGAGTCTTTGGTAACATACCAAAATCAAATATCAAAATTCATAGATTTAATTATATAATCTTGTTTGCCATCTAGAATTATGAATTCTAAAAGGTAAATCGAGATTTTTAATACTGGACAGGGTGTGAAATTTGTAGTTGATCAAATATTGGGTTATGGTCAAATTTCGTCGAACGATGAGGAACAGTGGCTCAGGGTGCTTGTCATAGGTAGCTCGAGGAACATGAATAATGGGAAAATTAGTCAGAGACGATATCTCTTGCTGAGGTGGCATGGCGTAGCGACATTAGGGTTTAACGATGAGTTTAACCTACGATGGTTTGATTGATAATTTTGTCGCCATAGGTTGAATCGAGTGGATCAGACTAAGTGAATAAGAAGGAGGATGAAGTGGCGAATTTTTAAAGGCGGAGGCGTTAACGCTGGCAGTAGGGATGATCGGAATCAAGGTGTTTGCTGATGATCGATTGGGTTCAGGTGCTTCTCCTTGGGGCTCGAATTCGATTTCGAGGCCATGCAAAGGATCTGGGTGATGGGATGCTCAGGGAAGGTCTAGGTGTCTTGCGAGTGCTATCGGCGCGATCAATGACGATCGGCGCAGTCGTGCAGGTGCACACGTACACGAACGTGTCAGGTTTGTGTAAAGATCACTACTGCTCGAGTTCGTGCTGGGAAAATGTTGGGGTGGGCTCGATGTCAGGGACGTAAGAGAAGTATAGGGTTTAACTAGTGTTTGTGTGAGGTAATACTCAGGTTTGTTCTGGGTTTTATATTAGATGTAACCGAGTCAGGATACATTAATTATCATAAACTATTAAGGGGTAGATTTCTTATTTAATGTTTTGTTAATTTAAGTTGACAAGTATTTAAGTTGTTTTAAAAGATAAATTAATTAGATAATTAAATGGTTTAAGTTAAAAGATTAAATATTTTGAGTTTTACTTAAACTTAAAACTTTTAAGTTATTTTGATTCCAAGGTTATTAGGTAAGGTTATGGAAAGATAATTAAGAAGACGAATTAAGGTAAATAATTTATCATTTAATTTCGTTGATAATTAAAGATTTATTTATAAGAATTTGTTGTTGATCAATAAATTAGAAATTAAAGAGTTATTATTGTTAACAAAAGAATAATTAATTGTTATGACTAATTATTGATTCAGGGGTATTTAGTGTAACGACCCAACTTCCAGACTCCAGGAAGTCGCATCGCTAATAAGAAAGAAAGGGATAGAGAATAGAAAGAAAGAGAAGAAAGAAGAAACAACACATCAGAATCTAAACAGCGAAACGAATAAATTATATTAATAACATAAAATATTTACATAGTTTACAACCACTATCAGAGTCATACAGATAATACCACACATACTAGACAGTTATAAACACCTGTCTAGTTATTACAACATAATACAAACAACTCAATCGAACGACTCAGAGATACCAAACATAGCGGACTACTATATATATCTACACGCAGAAGCCTCCTGCTCCATTGCTCCTCCACAATTCGTCAAAGCTAACCTGAATCCTAACCTGAATCCCTTGGCTACTCGTAAAAATTTGAGTACCCAAGAGTTTATGAAAAACAAAAATAAACTCCAAGTCAGACATGGGTCTGGTGTGAGTAACAGGTTAAAGTTGCTTAACTTTTAAAAAAAACCTTTAAAAAGAAAGGTATCACGTAAGACTTCCCACACATAAACATGGAAAAGTTTTTACCTTACGCTAACCAAAACATTTGATAGGAAATCCGATGATATTATAATAGTGTCTAGGGTTTTCAAGTAAATATGAAATAGCCAAAATTGTTACATGATTATATTCCAGCTACTAGCCACAAAAGTGGGTAATACAATCAAAACCGTTGGCACTTATTGGATTTTGGATTCCATACAATGGCAGTGCTACTGGGGTACCGCCCGTCACAGTACGTGGCCTAGATCACCGTACCGAGAATTACTCCCTTCATCCCCTGCAACACAAGGCCGGACCCATTCCTTACTGAACAGTTCCGAACAAGACAACCCGGGCAGTTGTCGCGAACCACTGCCCCACACAGCCGAATATAAAGGGTCTTCTAGACAGGGATCAATCTTGCTCTCCAGTGGTAGCTACCCACGAAGCCTTGCTGCACCTCCCCTGTTTTAGCCATTCCCGGTTGATGAGGCTTGAGGTTACGATTACCTTTATAGGACATCAAATCTTAGAATGCTCATCGTCCGCCTGACGATGTGTTGAAAGCATTCAATCCATACAAGTTCGTTTCGAGTTCGAACGAAACCGAAGGCACTATCTCGTTGCACTCATTTCTGGAATCACCCTTAGAGTCAACGACCATAGCCCTTGCACTCTGATTCACCATCTCGAATCTATAAGCACTATTCCGTCAAACTCATTACGGAATCACCCACAGAGTTATACTGACGTATAGCCCTTACACCTCGAGTCTTCACTTGCTCCATTTAGATTAACGACCTAACGTTATTTGGAATCGATGTGGTTTTCGGATATCCAAATATGGAAACCCGATCCCGGTCTCATCGAAATCCAAAGCGTGTCTTTTAGGTCCAAGTTGTTTTAAGTTTAAAAACAATTCAATCTAAACTATCTATATACACACAGATAGATACTTCACATCATCATACAAGATAATCAACAATATTATCATAATCAAGTAATCTATATTATCATCATAACTTGATAATCTACATTATCATCACCCATAGATAACTCATACCATCGCAATGCAACCAATGCATCCATATCACACAATATTAATCTCATATCTGAGATTCAAATCATTCAAGTCAAACCAAATCATCCATTCATAAGCAAGAATTTACAATCACACAATCTATAATTAATTTAAAATGAATTAAATTAATTACTTCTACCTCTAATTAATTTAAAGTGAATTAAATTAATTACCCATCTTTAATTAATTTAAAATGAATTAAATTAATTACTTCCTCATTTTAAAACTTGCTTACTTAACCCTTAATTGATTATCAATCAATTAAATAATTATCCTCAAATTAATCATCTTAATTAATCACCCTTGATTAATTATCCCTTAATTACATTCAAGTAATTATCCTTAATTAATTTTACAAATTAATTATCCTTAACCCAAAATCAGTAATTAACCTTTAATTACTTTATTAATTAATCCTAATTAATTAATCCTTAATTACATCATTAATTATATTAATTAATGATCCTTAATTAATTTTAAATTAATTACTTATTTAAATTAATTACATTAAGTAATTAACCTTAATTAATCCACAATTATTAATCATACTAACCTTAATTACTTTCTTAATCACTCCTAAATTAATTATATTTGATAATAAATTCTATTTATTAATCATCCTTGATTTATCTCATTTGTAATTAATTACCTTTAATTAATTACATCATTTAATTTTTTCAAAAGACTTAATCAATGCTTAAATTAATTACACTAAGTAATTAATTATTAATTACTTCACAAAGAAATTACCTTCCACATTAATTACACAAAGTAATCAATCTCAAAATACCATACATCAATTAATTACTTCCAGTAATTTATTTATCTTAATTACTTCTCTAAGTAATTATACTTCATTGATAGCTTATCAATCAAATGATTATTCTAAATTAATTAAACTTAATTAATTAATTTAAACTAAACAAATTAATTAATTAGTTACAAATAGTAATTAATATCTTTAATTATTACCATAAAATAATCATAATTAATTAAGTTTCATAATTGATTATTTAAATTAATCAATCCAATTAATTATCAAATTAATTACATTAATTAATTAATAAATAATCACAACTTAATGGCCTTTATTAACTCATCATCAATTCTTTAATTACCTTTTCTAAGTAATTAACTTAAATTAATTAATATTAATTACAAATTTAATTAACCTTAATTAATTTCAAATCTTTAATTAATTAAACAAATTAATTAATTACATTATTTAAATTATCTTGCTAATTTAATGAAACAAAAATCTTAAATTTACTTTTTAAAATAAAACATTTCTTATTCAAGATTACTTTATTATCAATAAAGTAACTTAGAACAATTTAACTTAAAATTGTTTTTAAAATTACATTTTAAATTTAAAATTAAAAAGAAATCAAACTTAACTTAAATAAAGTTTAAAAAAAACATTTTAAAATCTTTTAAAGCTTTATTCTTATTTTATAAAAGAAGTTATAAGAAATTTAACCTCCAAATTCATTTAAAAATACAAATCATATTTAAATATGTTTGAACTGCCAATTTGTTAAAACATTTAAAATTTCTTTTTAAAAACTTCCTTAATTTTCAAACATTGTTTCAAAATTGAAGTTTGATTCCAGATTTAAACTTATGTTTAAATCCTTACTTAAATTTAAAACTTATCCTAAATTAAAATATTTAAACTCTTGAAGTTGTTCTAAACATTTTGTTTCAAAGCTTAAATTTAAATTTCAAACCTGGATTCAAAACTCATTTGAAATTCATATTTTAAATTTGGCTTAAGTTCTGTTTTCAAAAACCCTGCATTAAGATTTTTAACAAATCTTTAAATTAAAGCTACAGGTTTTAGATACCTGTAATTACAGAAAACAACTCGAGTTTCCCCCTATATTTACTTCGAGTCGCAAACCTAAGTACTTCGAACAAAAATCTAATTCACTCGAGTATAACTCGAGTACATACTACTGCAAATCCCACACCCTCTTTGATACATCACCCCACCGTGCATATGCACGGTGGCTCTGGCCATCTCCGGCCTCCTCCACTACATCGAACAAGTCGACCTTCTACCCAGAAACCCATCATGACCATCAAATCTTTCTTCCAAACTCGAAAACGAAATCGAGCTTAAATCCAAACTGGAACTAAACTGGAACCCTTCTTCAAAACCTGTCATCGCCAAATCACTGCCCTCCGTCCACCAGAATAGCAGCAACTCCGGCCCTGACTTCGTTAACAACCACACTTCCAATTCCCAAAGTCCTGTTACGCTCGATCAACCAGAGCCCTCACCTCGACCCAAAAATAATCAGCCTGTCCAAACTAGGTTTAGGAACTTCAATCCTTCACCGCAGCTGTCACAATCAATTATTCGGCTATCTGACAATTTTGCCGAAACCCCTGATCACTATTCTTCCTCCACCGAGAGCCCCAAACCTTCTGATCAACTTGATCATCAAAAATTTACTCAAACCCATTATCAGTTCAAATAAGAACTGCAGTCTCAACTTCTAACTAAACACTATGATTATAGTTTTAAAAATCATTATCTTGTTTAAGTTTCCTGATTACAACATTGTATTTATAATTTTTAATGTTTGAATTTCATCTTTATTAACATACTATGAAGTTTAAAGTTTTCAAAGACATTACCAATTTGATTTTTTTTTCTTAAGTAAATTTCTAAGCTAAACCATGGTTTAATCATCACAGTTGCTTCAAGATTTAACCCTTAACAAAATTTAACAAGAACAAAAGGATTTTATTTTTATTTATATATATAAGAATCTGGAACTAAAATCAGAAGAGCACAGTCACATTCATGCAATCATTTATATGCATATATTCAGCAATATATTCAAAATCATATGCATAGGAAAACACATCAACATTCAATTCAGATAATCATACACAAACATACCTATTTAAAGCAACAGTTTATATTTAAATTTTCAAAAAGAGTTACTCACCTGTTAGTAGAAATGGAACAGAGCTCTTAAGTTTTGGAAAAGCTTTTGTTTTGAATTTCAAAAACCAGTGTGCCTTGCTTTAAAACTGTAAATTTCTTTGCCTCAAATCTTCAATCGCTAATGAAACTTAGTTACTTGCTGATGATACTTGCATGCAGGCTTCAGGTTTAAAGGATGTAGACAATCATGTTTTGATATGAATTCAGGTTGCAGGCTTGATCTTGTTTCAACTGGTAATGCAGGCTTTACATTGGCTATTGAAAAGGTTTCAGGTGCAGGCTTTTAAAAATGAATTTGGTTGCTGAGGAAAATTTGTACAGTGGATTGCAGGCTAACATGCAGGCAGATGCTTTTGCATTTGGAAATGGAATTTACAGTTGCAAGTTTTGAAAAATGGATTACAGGTTGGAGATTGAAAACAATTTGTAGGAGGTGAATTACAGGATTAAACATGGAAGTTTTTGAAAAGAAGAGTTACAGATTTGATTTTGGCTGAGAAAATTTCTTCACTTAGAAAAAAATGAACAAAGAAAGAAATGAGGGTGAAGAAAAACATATTTTATATAAGTGTGAATGATTTTTTTTAATTTTTTTTATAAAGAAAATCAAAATAAAAGACACTTGTAAAAAGAGATAACACTTGTCATAAACACAACTTGGTTTAGTAACATGTGTCTTAAGTATATTTAATTTATTTGTTTTCATTTATTTTAAGGGTAATTGAAATCTCCTTAATTTATTAAACACATATAAAGTAGTTTCATAACAAATGTGTATGTATTTCTCTTTAAATGAAATGAAACAATTTATAAAAGTGAAAACTTATTTCAAGATTCATATATAAATTTATTAATTTGAATTTCAAAATGAATTCAAATTCAAATGCTATTTATATTTAAAAATCCAATTTTAAAACTAATTTATATTAACATATTAAATTTTAAAGTAATAACAATATTGACTTTTAAAATTTATCTATAATTATACATTTATCATTATTATTTGAAAATAACATATTTATTAACTCTAAATCATTTATAAAAGAAATCATAAATTACTCTTCTTATTTATCTTAATTATACTATAATTAATTTAAAATGAATTAATGTTTTAATATATAAATGGTATTTAAAATTTACTTATAATTTCCAAATTATCAAAATGATATTAGAATTTAAAAACAAGATTTTATTTGTTTATTTAACTTCAAATCAAAAATTATCTATTCACAATATATATATATAAATATATATACATACATTATAAATAGGGAAACAATTATTAGCTTTTAAAAGATAAAATTTATCAATTACACATTTATTTAATTGGATTATTAAATCAAATAAATTTTACTAAAATTTTATCAAATCAATTTAATTTTAGATATAGATTATTAAATTGATATTGCTAAAATTTCCGGGATGTCACATTTAGTCAATGTAAATAACCAATAAAATCAATTAAGCAATGGTATAATTACTCGATGAAAGAAACTAAAGTTAAATTTTTAAGGAAAGTAATTAAAGATTAAGTACCTAGTGTAATTAAAGGATTGAGTAATTAGATGAAATTTGTTAAGGGTTAGTCAATTTATGAGTATGATTAATTAGGAGATAATTAATCAATGTAAGTGGTTATAAGGTAATTAATCGAGTAATTACTTAAGGGTCATCGTGATTAATGATAAGTTATTAAAGTTAGTAATTAATTTAATTAGAGATAAATTAATTGATCAATCTTGCTTAGGAATGATTGATTGATGTTAAATGCCTTGAATTAATCGATATCTCTGATATGAAATGTTTTGTGATATGACATGTTTGGATGGACAATGATGATATGGTTATCTATCAATGATGAATTGCTATGTAAATAGTGACATCTTGCATTTAAAGTTGAATTGTAATTCACTTGAATATGGATTATGATTGCATTGAATTCGAAGAGACCGAAGTCGGGTATTAGTAAATACCCGAAACCACTTCGATTCTTTATAGATTGATATATGAAATAAATTGGTTGGAATGGAATGATTTAAGCGAACTGGACCATTTAATCTAAGTTTTGGCACATAGAAATTAATGTGTGAAATAGATGATGTCTATAAAAATTTATGAAACTGTAAATTGATATACGTACCCCGGGTTTATATGAGTTGTAAACTTTTGTATTCCATGTTAGATGGGTTTACTCACGCTGGTTTCCAGCCTGACCCGGGTGTTACTTTGATGTAATGCTCGGGTCAGACCGAGTATTACAGATTTTCAGGAAAGGACGTTCTGGAGCTCAGGAGGCGAGCTGGATGGCAGGGTCGTATGGAGAGTTTACTCTATGATATTGTATATGTCCGAGACATGTTAAATTGTATCTGTCTAATGTTGTGTAAAATTGTTATAACTCTGATATATCGATGATAATTGATAGATACAGTTTCTCTTTGTATAACTGTTATTATTATGTGATATTATATTTTGATCCGCTGCGAATGTGAGGTTTCTGTGTCTTGTTCTTATTTCTTCTTCTTACTCTTTCTTTTCACTAACTATCTGGAAATTTCGGGATCGAAATTTTCGGGTCGTTACATTTGGTATCAGAGCTGAAGGTTAAGCGAGAACCTTGGCTCTGGTGGGATTACTCATTAAGGATAGGGTAAGTGGTACCCTAGAATGAGATGAGCGTGTGTGTGTGTAAATATATATATATATATATATATGAGAGCGTACTTGTTATTTTCTTATATAAAGATTTTAAATGGTTTTATATAGGGATATATTTTGATATATATAAAGCAATATATCTTTCTAACAAATAGTAAGGGAATTGGTTGTTAAATTATTGAATTAAATTAAGAAATAATAGAAATATAACCGAACTGAAATTAAACCATGAATTTGGGAAAGAATTTCAGAATAAGATAATAATGAATTGGTTTTCAGGTATGATATATTTGTAAGCAAAATAAAGTAAACTTTTAAGATGAGTATAACTTCTAAAAAGAAGTGGATTTTAAATTGTGAAGTTTTAAAACCTAAGTCTAGAAACATTTGAATTGTTTCAAGTATTGAAATAAAAGAATAAATGATATTATTCAAACTATTTTGAATATAATCTTATTTTAAAAATAAGAAGTTATTTGTAAACTTTAAAAGAATTTGTTTTGAATTAAAACTAAGAAGTTAATATGTAAATATTTGTGGATACACATAATATTAAAGATGATTTGAGATGAACTCTAAATATTGAGTTTTAAATTAGGAATGAGATATGATACCCAAAAGTGATAAGTTTTTGAACTTATAAGAGGAAAGATTATTAATGTGAAGTTAAATGAATTTGAACGATCAACCTGATTTAGGAATTTCAGGATGAAATTGGGATTTAACTTGGAAAGCAAAATGTTTGATTTAAATTAGGGAATTTGAGTGATCTCAAATTGGGTTTGAGATCTAGAAATTTAAAATGAATGGATGTTTTAAAATAAATTGGATAATATCATCCTATTGTTGTTAAAAATCTTTAAGTTGTGAATTGGAATTGTTTAAATGAATGAGAGATGGTTTAAATTTGAAATTTGAATTAGTTTAAATTGAATTTGATTTCAATTAATTGAAATGGTGATTGAAGATGTATGAGTATAAGATTCAAAGGGAAAATTTAATTGGATTAATTGGAAACAATTTGAAATTGAAGTGGGTTCAATTTGAAATTAGTCCAAATTGATTTGAATAATTTGGAATTATAATTAAAATTGAATAATTTTAAATTCAAATGGAATTTGAATTGAATTTGGGAGGAAATCAAGAATAATTCAACTTGATTTGGAAATAGAGTTCGAAATTGGGATTAATTCAATCTGGAGTTGAAATGAATTGAAATTGGAACTAGATCAATTGAAATTTAGTTGAATTAGTAAAATTTGAGATGAGGGTTGAATAAAGTTAAATTTGGAAAGAAACTGAGATTAATTCAACTTGAATTGGGATTGAATCAATTTCAATGGAAATTGAAGTTATTAAAATTGGAATTGGGTCAATTTAAATGGTAGAGGAAATTTAAATTGAATTGATGAGAATGGAAATTGGGGAGAGAACGGTTTTGACTCTGGACTATTTTTAATATAAATTGTTTTTAATATAAACCTATTTTTTTCCAAGGTATTTATTATATATACAACCTTTCTTTTTAAAGCCAGATTATCTTATATTTGTTTTACAATTGTTTTGGAACTATTTAACAATTTTCCAACTGTTTTATAAACTAATTACTATATTTCAACTATTTTACAAAACTAATTATTATCTTATTATTATTCTGCTATCATCAAAAATTTCTATAGTTATTTTAACTATTTTCTAGCTATTTTACACATATTTTACAAACTAGTAATTATTTTCCAACTACTTATCTATTTTTAAATTTTTTTTTAAATTTTTTTCGAACTATTTTCTAAATAAACTGGGCCAAGTTCAAACTATTATTGGTTAAGTACCCAATCGGGATAAGAATAGGGATGATAATCCAAATGGATTGAAGCAATTCTGAGTTAGTGAATGAAAATCAAATTGAATGTGATAAGAAATGGAATTAATTTGCTAATAACCAATAGAGATAAATACGTAAGGTGTACGTTTATTATTCTATTCGCATGGTGATTTGATCCAGATTCGAGCATAGAATTTCGAGATAGTTTTCTCCATCCGAGTGGGATTTTTCACTCGATTTTCGACGGCGAAACTGGATATGGATTGTTGGTTGGTTCTGGATGTTCTCTATCATAGTTAGGCTATGCTATGAGAATAACGGTTTCTAATCAAGAAACCAGATCTGTGTCCGCATTAGGAAGTCGAGTGGACGATACTAGTTCAAAAGTGAAAGTGTGTGGTCGAGTGAGCGATCAGATTGGTATAGCGTACGGATGATATGTGTACATCGTACGGATTTGAATGAAAATATCAAAAGGAGTAATCAAATTTGAATATTTGATTTTGAGTAAACAAAGTTAAATATCTTTGTTTTATAAAATAAAACTCCCCTTGTTGAATCTTTTGCCAGAAGAAAAGAATTTTGAAGGTGTTTTGAAGTATAAAAGGAGTTTTATACAAGTTTGAAATGATCCAAGATTTTAAAGATTATATATATCTGTCTATATATATATATATATATATATATATATATATATATATATATATATATATATATATATATATAAAGGATCTTATGAGGATTTTGGAAAAAGGTTTTGGGAACCTATGGATTTGAAAAGGCTTTTGATTTTAGGGTAAAATCAATATTGAATTTGGAAAAGCCTAGTTTGAGAATTATCGATTTTGGAATAATCGATTTTGTGTAAAGGAGCTTTGTATAAGATCATACTAGGTGTATGATTTAAAGATACTATATATGTATAGTATAAAATGTTTTGATGATGGCTCTGGGAAAAAAAGGCGCTTCCTTGAAATGAACTTCTCAGGAGTATCACCGGGTGGTGCTGCCTTCAGCCCCCGGGGGGGTTCTAAAGTTGATCCTGCGAGGAGTCCGAACAAAACTAGTTCCTGAGGATTATGAGTAGAGTATACCATAGCGAAAGTCGTGTGTGCCGCTGAGAGCCAACAGTTACATGGACTTTTGCTGCGACGGCAATGTAACCCAAGATGTAACTGCGATCTATGGTATAACATAGCGAAAGTCGTGTGTGCCGCTGAGAGCCAACAGTCTGCGTTTGATTTTATATCGGTAGACTGCGACCTATGTAGGAATGGAGAGGTTTCATTTCGACAGCGAAAATCAGAGGCCGTTGAGAGGCTGCAGTTACATGGACTTTTGCTGCGACGGCAACGTAACCCTGGATGTAACTGTGATCTGTTGTGTGGGTTCCATGGCGTAATCAAGAGGCCGCGGAGAGCCTGCAGTTACATGGACTTTTGCTGTGATGGCAACGTAACCCTGGAATGTAACTGTGACCATGGATGGGGGTGATGATTTCCAGAGCATTCTCAACAAAGATATTTCCTCTATTTTCAAAAATGTTTTCTATATTTTCAATAAAATTATTTTCGAAATATTTTCACTAGGTGTTGATATCGGGTTTACCAAGTACTTATAGATTTTCAGTCTTACGCCTGATCAACGTATGACCGAATTTCTGTGAGAACGAGGATAGACTTGTTGAGACATCGAGTTATAAAAAGTATTTATATAAAACTATTTTTGTAATAATATGTTGGTTTTAAAAAAAAAAGTTTTAAAAAAAAGGTTTATAGTTTAAAAATGTTCGAAGAGAAATTTTTCTGATAATAAGTATTTTAATAAATTCTGGCTTCGTTCCTTTTCGAGGATGAAAAGATTCATAGGGGGAAGGTATGCAATAACCCGGATTTTTGGTCATCTAATAATTGGATAATTATCTAATTTTTGTTTGGATAAATAAGTAAATGGAAATCTAAAGAATATCTGGATGTGTATATAAATTCAAATATTTGGAAACGATAATTTTGTAGGAAATTAACATATATATATTGATTTACGAAAACTTTATAATGTTAGAAAATTCAAATATATACATACAAGTATATAAGTATATATATAGATATATGTATGTATATGTACAGTAATTAGGAGGCATTGTTGGGATTCAATAATTTTCAAAGGGGTAATTAAAGTTAAATTCTATTTAAAAATATAGAAACCGATTTCAAGAGCTATTTAAAATATACAACACATATGTAAATATAAAGTAAATAAGTATTTAATTGGTAAATTTTATCTTTTAAAGTTAATAAAGTATTTTCTATTTCTAATGTGTGCATATATTTGTATATATTGTAAATAGAATATCTTTGATTTTAATTTAATAAATAAAAATCATGTTTTCAAATTCTAATGTATTTTGGTAATTTAGAAATCATGATTAAATTTAAAAATAAATTTTTTTCAATGCTATTTAAAAGTGTTAATTATATAATTTTAAAATATTTTAGGTAAAGGTTTAAGTGTTTAAAGTATATCTTAGCTTTAGTTTAAATTTAAATGGGATTTATAAAAAAAGGTTTGAATGTTTTCTTTTTAAAATTTTCTTGAAATCAAGATGGTTGCATATATGAATAAATATAACATAACATATGATTTATTTAAAAGAAATATATATATATAATAAGTAATTAATGCAATAATGAATTTAAACATTTGTAATATAGGATATCATGCATGGCAACAAGTGGCAATCTTGTTTTTTTTATTATTAATATGTAGAAAATCAAGATTAGTGCTGTATTCATTTTTTTGTGAAACCAAACCTTCTTCTCTTTCATTTTTTTTATCACACATTTTCAAGAGGAAAATTAAAATCTGTAAACAACCCAAACTGAAAGCTATCTCAAACCAAAACCTGTAAATCATTCCTCAAAAACAATTCAAAACATGTAATCTTTGCAAGCCTGTAAACTCCTCAACATGCAACCAGAATTCCCAAGAACAAAGCCTGAAACCATTTCTCAAACCAAAATTGAATCCCTGCAAACAGTTTTCGATTCAAAAGCCAAAGCCTGTAAACAAAAACCTATAAATCATTTATCTTCAAGCTTACAACATTTTTCAAGGGACCAAGCAAGAAAATCTGAAGAATCAAAGTTTTCAAAAGCTAGCTTTTCATTATTTAAAGCATTTCAGTTCTTTAAGGGGATCAAGGCAGTCAAGTTTACAAGTTTTTTTTTCAAAGCTCTGCCTCTTTAATTCAGGTGAGTAAGATTTTTTTTTTAGATTTAAAACTTGAAAAGCTTGTGAAAACTGTGTGAAGATTTCTTTGCATATTTGTATGTATGAATGCCTATGGTATTTCTATTGATTTTAAAATACCTCTGATCATAGTTTTGAACCTCTGTTTTCTTTAATCTGTAAACATGAATCACTTCAAACTTGATGCATATGCTAAACGATTGAAGTAAACTAGTAATGCATATTTGAAAATAGGATTGCATGATGGTTTTCAGCTTCTGAAACATGTCTACATGCAGAAAGATGTTGTGCTTGTCTGAAAAATCAGACATATAAATTTGTTTATAGGCTACAGGTAATATATCTGGAAAAAAAAGTCATATCACATCCCTCTATTTTATTTTAGAAAATAGTTTCCAATCCAGAGATGTTAGTTTGGACAAGATTTAAATTAAAAAACAGTTAAGTAAATCAAGACAAATTTTCTATGGAAACTTGGGAATTTATAAAAAAAAACAAATGATGTTTTTATGAATATATAAGGTATTAGTCTCTGTGAGAACAGGAAAACATGTTCTGTTCCTAGTATTATAGGTTTTATCCTGATTCAAAAATTTAAATCATTCAGCTGAATGATTTTTAGGCTTTGATCTCTGAACAAAGCATGCTCATTTAAACTTAAATTAAAATTTGAAAAAATATGTATGTAAGATAGATTTGAATATCATCTGGTAAATAATAATAATAATAAAAAAGACAGTGAGTCTTTGGTAACATATCAAAATCAAATATCAAAATTCTTAGATTTAATTATATAATCTTGTTTGCCATCTAGAATTATGAATTCTAAAAGGTAAATCCAGATTTTTAATACTGGACAGGGTGTGAAATTTGTAGTTGATCAAATATTGGGTTATGGTCAAATTTCGTCGAACGATGACGAACAGTGGCTCAGGGTGCTTGTCATATGTAGCTCGAGGAACGTGAATAATGGGAAAATTAGTCAGAAACGATATCTCTTGCTGAGGTGACACGGCGTAGCGACATTAGGGTTTAACGATGAGTTTAACCTACGATGGTTTGAGTGATAATTTTGTAGCCGTGGGTTGAATCGAGTGGATTGGACTAAGTGAATAAGTAGGAGGATGAAGTGGCGAATGTTTAGAGGCGGAGGCGTTAACGCTGGTTGTAGGGATGAACGGAATCAAGGTGTTTGCTGATGATCGATTGGGTTCAAGTGGTTCTCCTTAGGGCTCGAATTCGATTTCGAGGCCATGCAAAGGATCTGGGTGATGGGATGCTCAGGGAAGGTCTCCGGTGTCTTGCGCGTGCTATCGGCGGCGATCAATGACGATCGGCGTAGTCGTGCAGGTGCACACGTACACGAACGTGTCAGGTTTGTGTAAAGATCATTACTGCTCGAGTTCGTGCTGGGAAAGTGCTGGGGTAGGATCAAAGTCAGGGACGTAAGAGAAGTATAGGGTTTAACTCGTGTTTGTGTGAGGTAATACTCAGGTTTGTTCTGGGTTTTATATTAGATGTAACTGAGTCAGGATACATTAATTATCATAAACTATTAAAGGGTAGATTTCTTATTTAATGTTTTGTTAATTTAAGTTGACAAGTATTTAAGTTGTTTTAAAAGCTAAATTAATTAGATAATTAAATGGTTTAAGTTAAAAGATTAAATATTTTGAGTTTTACTTAAACTTAAAACATTTAAGTTATTTTGATTCCAAGGTTATTAGGTAAGGTTATGGAATGATAATCAAGAAGATGAATTAAGGTAAATAATTTATCATTTAATTTCGTTGATAATTAAAGATTTATTTATAAGAATTTGTTATTGATCAATATATTAGAAATTAAAGTGTGATTATTGTTAACAAAAGAATAATTAATTGTTATGACTAATTATTGATTCAGGGGTATTTAGTCAATCTAATTAACCAATAAAATCAATTAAGCAATGGTATAATTACTTGATGAAAGAAACTAAAGTTAAATTTTTAAGGAAAGTAATTAAAGATTAATTACCTAGTGTAATTAAAGGATTGAGTAATTAGAAGAAATTTGTTAAGGGTTAGTCAATTTATGAGTATGATTAATTAGGAGATAATTAATCAATGTAAGTGGTTATAAGGTAATTAATCGAGTAATTACTTAAGGGTCATCGTGATTAATGATAAGTTATTAAAGTTAGTAATTAATTTAATTAGAGATAAATTAAGTGATCAATCTTGCTTAGGAATGATTGAATGATGTTAAATGCCTTGAATTAATCGATATCTCTGATATGAAATATTTTGTGATATGACATGTTTGGATGGACAATGATGATATGGTTATCTATCAATGATGAATTGCTAGGTAAATAGTGACATCTTCCATTTAAAGTTGAATTGTAATTCACTTGAATATGGATTATGATTGCATTGAATTCGAAGAGACTGAAGTCGGGTATTAGTAAATACCCGAAACCACTTCGATTCTTTATAGATTGATATATGAAATAAATTGGTTGGAATGGAATGATTTAAGCGAACTGGACCATTTATCTAAGTTTTGGCACTTAGAAATTAATGTGTGAAATAGAAGATGTCTATAACAATTTATGAAATTGTAAATCGATATACGTACCCCGGGTTTATATGAGTTGAAAACTTTTGTATTCCATGTTAGATGGGTTTACTCACGCTGGTTTCCAGCCTGACCTGGGTGTTACTTTGATGTAATGCTCGGGTCAGAACGAGTATTACAGATTTTCAGGAAAGGACGTTCTGGAGCTCAGGAGGCGAGCTGGATGGCAGGGTCGTATGGAGAGTTTACTCTATGGTATTGTATATGTCCGAGACATGTTAAATTGTATCTATCTAATGTTGTGTAAAATTGTTATAACTCTGATATATCGATGATAATTGATTGATACAGTTTCTCTTTGTATAACTGTTATTATTATGTGATGTTATATTTTGATCCGCTGCGAATGTGAGGTTTCTGTGTCTTGTTCTTGTTTCTTCTTCTTACTCTTTCTTTTCACTAACTATCTGGAAATTTCGGGATCGAAATTTTTGGGTCGTTACATTTTGGCTATAAATAAGGTTTGGATATGGTTGGAAATATTTTTCTAAGTAAGAAAATAATTTTGTTTGAATTTTAGAAGTTAAAAATATCGACTTTTACATTTATTGATGAAAATTGTGTATTATTGTGAAATAAAGGATTTTAAAAATAATATTAATGTTTTAAGAATAAAAATTAATTCATTTTGTAGTGTAAAATAATTTATTTCATATGTTTGTAAATTTACAAATTTTGTTTGGTTGAAAATTGAAAGGAAAATGACTTTGTTTTGTAATTTGGTGTATATAAGATTGCATTTGGTTTTAATGTTAAGTAATTAATTTAGGTCATCATACTTTCTTTTGTTCAATGGGTCCATTAACCCTATTAGCACTTAATATGGTTTGAAAAGGTGAGAAAAAGATGACACTATGTTCATTTTACTCTTCCTTTTTCCTCTTTCTGGAAATAGAAATATAGTAAGACCAATCTCTACCTTTTTGCGAATTTCAAGCTCTTCCTTCAAATTAATTCAACAAACTGAGTATTTTATCAAATTAGAGTATAACTAAAAGGTAATATCACTCCAAAACTTTACAATTTCATCAACTTCCTATTTTTAGAAGTAGGTTTTTCTAATTTACCGTATCTCCTTCTTGCATGTATTGTTTTAAGTCTGTACAGGTTATTTGAAGTTAGGATCTCCTTAAAGCATGCCTCTTTCAACATAAATTCGAGGTTTGATCATTTCTATAGCAAGGTGATTTGCTAACTCAAAATCTCTAGCAAATCAAACTGGAAAACTGATTGATTCTGTTAAAAACGAGTTATTGTAATTGTTTATCTGTTTATAGTTTTCTTCTGTTTTAATCTGATTTTTATTGCTTCTTTGAATGACTGTAACTTTTGATTCCGACGACGAAATGCTGTCGGATTTCTTTCATTTGGTAGCGCATCATCTCCTTGAAGTGTTTATTATATTACCATATACTTCCTTTATGAATACTGCTTTCATCTTTTTATTAGTTCTGTTTTACTTAAATGTCCTTTACCTATGCTTCGATACCAACTGTAACATTCCCCACTTGAGACTCGAAGATGAACGCTGATGATGTAGCAGTTATCACCGAAATTATCTTTTAGCAGTGAAAGTGAGTTCAGTTTATTAATTAAGTATAGATAAAGTAAACAGAGCAGTTAAAATTTTCATTATGTCACAAGTTTTCTTTATCATTCTTTATATATGATAGAAAAAGTCGGGCCAACATATGATGACGCAGTCCGCACTCCTTTGTATAGCAAAAAACAAAAAGTCTTTATTACCTACCGAGCCTCCTACACCATCCTCAACCTACTACTGTGGCCTTATTTCAAACTTATCTTATCCCGTAAACTCAGCCTACTCAAATGAGCACCTGCGAGTTAATAAGAAAAATAATAATAATAGACAGCTCAGATAGATATATAGTTTGATGTGAATAATACTTACCCTAAAACAATCATATATGAGACCAAACTACACTGCACTGGTAGGGTTTCTCCCTCACATTTCAAACAACAAGAGTAAAACATTCAACATACTAACGCAACTGGTTCTTATCCATGTCTGCATCTTATGCTTCCTTAAGCAATCCTCGTTTACCTCTGCACCCTTGGCACAATCCCACTAAATTTCCAAGTTTGGTTCATTGTTTTATTTCATTACAATACTTTTCTATTGCTCTCTCTACGCAGACCCCACTTTGTTCCCACCTTAGTTTATTATTTATTCTACTAAAATAATGCATTCCATATAAATCTTACTTATTTTACTTTTGGCAATTTATTACTACGTCCTGCGCAGGCCTTAATTATTTTCTTTAACTATTGATTATTGCGTTCCATGTGGATCTTACCGATTCTTCTATAACTGTTTATTATCGCATCCCGTGCATGTCTCGTTTGGTCTTCTTTTAAACACTTAATATTGCACCCTACACGGTTCTAACTTAAATCCCATTAACAATTTAATACTACGCCCTATCCAATTCTTATTCATTTTTCTTTTATAATTTATTATTGTGCCTCTCGCGGTTGAATGCCTCTCCTCACCTTTCTGAGGTGTGCATCCACTCTAAACATTTGTTTAACATATGGAACTGCCCCCACAGTCCTTGGAAGTTGAATGTCCATCCTCACCTTCTCAAGGTGTGCGTTCGAGTGAGCATCCGCATTCGATGTTAATAGCCCTTCCAACCATATTTCTAGCGCAGGATCTCATACATATGCTCACTTGGCCTCTTCTCGAGTCCTGCCTACTTATCCATTGCTAGGTTTCATTTACTACTTTCCTTGGGGCAGTACCATCCTTCCCCCACGCCTAGTGCTACCAACTTCCCTTGTTAAGTGTACTCTTCCCAATTTTTGCATAATATGTCCCCTTAATATTATACGCAGTTCATATTTATAATGTAGAGCCGCTGCCCAAACGTCGTTTTAGACAAACTCAGACATCCCAGACAACATCTTTACACATGTCGTTCTCTCATTCATCCCTATTTTACTTTCTGTTGTGTACATAGTCTTTTATTTTAATTTTGGCAAATGATTTGGATATACTTTCTTATTTCTCAAAACTTATTAATATATTTTTCCCATGTATTTATTTTCATGCATCCATGTATATTCCACTTGCCAATATAGTACTTAGCCGTTTAGGTTTATTTTCCTTATAGAAAATTCAAATAAATTCCCAAAAATTTAGTGAACACTTGTTTTAACACACTAAATCTTCATTTAGACTTTAAGGGCAATTTCCCTATTTATTTTCGAATACGTATCTTCAATAAATCATACGAAATCAAATAAGCTTAACAAATCTCTAGAACTAAAAATGCATCTCTTAAATCATGATTAAAATATCATATGCAATTTTCGCTACATTTTGAAATCATTAAAATAGTGCACATCTAAACATCCCATGTTTATCCACTCTTCCCAAAAACATTCATTAAACCATTATATTTGTTAATAGAAACTGATATGATCACATCATACTTAAAAATATGAAAATCTAAACCGAAACATATATTAGTGATCGGTATAGATAGGTTAAGTATTACCCACTTGGTTCTTTACGATGCCTAGCTTTAGTCTTTTTAATCCCCTTTATCTTGTGTTTTCCTGATCTTCTTTCTATTTGCTCTTTTTAATCCAAAACCATTAAAGTTTCTCTCTAGTCTTTTATTATCCTACAATAATTTGGGCTTAGGCCTAATTCTCCTTTTCCATTTATTTTCCCTTGCTATTCTTATTTGGGCTGCCCCGCCTTTTAATCAATTTTATTTGATTAATTTAGATTTAGGATCGTTACATTTTGGAACAATACTTTATTTAAATAACAAATTTTTCATTTTAAAATTTCAAACATAAAATAACGACATTTAATAGAAGTGCTATCACAAGTTCAAAAATGTCCAAAAAGTGTTGTTGTTTCATGTTTTTTTCCATAAAACTAATTTTGATGCCCTAAATGTTCAACCAATTTCAACTAGTTATTAATTGATTTAAAGTCCGATATTTTTATATAAGGTGCCATACTTATATTACTTAATAACGTTACATAGAAAACCTTAAGGATGTATTTACAAAATCCAATAAAATTTCACAAAAAGAAGGCATTTCAAAGTGCATCTATAACGACCTTTATGCCTACTAAATATTGCAAACTTTGTTCTATCATTTATGTAAATTTTCAAACTAATTATTTGTTTTCCTATATGCTATATTAAGTTTAGAGAATAACCAAAATATATTTTTGCACAATATATTAACATATAACCATTTGAATAAGTTAAACATAAGGGATTTATCAAGTGCACTTATAGCGACCTTTCTCGCTTCAATCAATTTCAAACACAATTCAATGTCAAACACAACCAAATCAAACATGTTAGCACAAATTCAAGGCCGTGTTACATGTTGTAGAGGGTAGTAGAAGTGATGATAATAATATAGATTTGTCATTTTCTTTCAAAGCAAGGGGGTCCAAAGTTATAACTTCATTAGTTAATATCTTAACTTTTTATTTATATAAAACATATATAACACAATATGTACAATCAAATAGTGATTAAACTCACCCTATTACTAAGCTAACACAAACATAAGCCTCTACCCTACTAACACTTCCAACCTCAACCAAAAATATCTCTAAATCCTACATTACTTCACGAATTCTCACGGCCTAGGCAAGAAATGCATATATTTGCTCACGGCCAAGAGATGTTTGGAGTTGTATGCTCCAATTCTTCAAGATTTGAGTTGACTTCCTTAGTTGCTATGATGTGTTAAGCCTTATACTTGAGTTTGTGAAAGTTTGGTGAAGATTTACTTTGTTTTGAGACTAAATAAGGGAGAGAGAAGAAGATGAAGACTAAATGTTTTATATCCTTTTAATTTGGGAAATAACCTTGTAAATCTAATAAAGTGCTTAAATAAATGGTTAAAAGAGGTCACCATCTATCCACTAACCTTTTATGGCCGGCTACATGCCCATCCTCCCTCCATGTGCTCAGCTTTCCACCTAATTCTCTTTATACTTCGCCGTTAAGCCTTCCTAAAATACACCCCTCCATAAATATATTTCGTGGCATCATTGCTTGCATAATCAAGTGATTTTGTTAGCCATAAAACTTGAAAATATTTTTTGTTGCTAATCAATCACACTTCAATATAATAGACATGTCCAACAAGTTCGAACAATTTCTCTCGAGTAAAATGTTGTTTATAGATAAAATAATTTTCGATCACATTATTGATATTACTTTGAACTATTTATTCTTGTAAACATTTTATGATTTTCGGTCACATTATCGATATTTCTTTTAACTATTTATTTTTATAAAAAATCATAAATAAGTTTATCATCATTATTTATTAATTAAATGAGGGTTCATAAGGTTACAAAATCACCTTTTATCGCATTAAGCCAGGGTTCGAATATTTAATTAATTCAAAATTTTAAATAGGAAGTGTTCGAAGTTCTGGGTCGTAACAATATCTACGACTTTAACAGTTCATGCTCCAAATTCAAACAGGACCAAATAACAAAAGAAACAAACACAATCAATACTTAACAATATTCCAAATCACTAGCAAATAATGCTCACAGTTTTCTCAGGTTCAAAAACCCTCTCATAGCACAAGGATGATAAATAATATACAAAGCATACTTTACGCTCAACACTCTCAAGTTATTATTTCGAAGATCATTCATGCTACCTTAGAACAAATCAACGAATATTTTTTAAACTTCCCGCAAGCCAATATATATAAATATTTAAGCCCGCATGATGTACATGGATCATCCATATGCAATATTTGATCTAATCGCCTACTTGATCACATAAATTTCACTTCCCAACTAGTATAAATTACTTGACCTCCTTAGTGTGGGCTCTGATCAAACTCCTCAATTAGAAACCTCCATTTCTCTTAAATAGCTATATATTATAGTAAAAAACCTTTGGATCACATTAAGAATCTATTTCAAACGTTCGCCATTGAGAATCGAGTGAAAAATCCTTATTTAGACTGGTGTCAATCACCTAAAAACCATGTACTAGATTAGAATCTTGGATAAAGAACAATTAAGCGAAAAAATTGTCTACGTGCAACTTACGTCATTAATCTTATTGGCTTCTCCAAACATACCAATTACTTCTTATGTCACATTCATTTACACAAATGGTATATCTTATTTAATACTAAAATCATTTACGGAACATTTCATAAAACGTAACTCAAGTTTATAAACATTTTATAAAGACATAAATTTATTTATAA
Organism: Allium cepa; assembly: GCA_030765085.1. Classification (NCBI taxonomy): domain Eukaryota; kingdom Viridiplantae; phylum Streptophyta; class Magnoliopsida; order Asparagales; family Amaryllidaceae; genus Allium; species Allium cepa. Next base: position 987,807,189 of record CM060929.1, on the reverse strand, counting down.
AACATTTCTTAAAATATTACACTAAGTTATTACTCGTATAATGCTCTATGGCATCCGTAAAGTATATACAAAACATCAGACTGACTCTTCCCTATAAAATTCAGATGAAGGCCCAAAATAAATCTAGATCTTATAAATGAGTCAACATTTTCAACTCCTTAACCATCGGTTAGGCAAGTAATTAGGAAGAGCAGGACATTGGTACCCAACTCGGGTCTAGAGTCTACTTTCCTTAGTCGCCCCAAAGGTAAAGATGTTTATTAGCACTGCAAGAAAATTACCCTATTGCAACTTGTTATTTAAAATTGGCATCACATGATAGTTGAAACGAACGATTTTAACAATTTTTATTTTTGACAGTTGAAATAAATGACCTTTAACAACTGACATTTCCCGATGGTTTAATAAATGTATTTTTAACAACCGCATTCTTCTGCCAGTTGCAATAAACGTATTTTTAACTACTACGCTTTCCTGTCAGTTGCAATAAACGTATTTTGTAACGACCGGGTGATTTTCGACGCATGAAAATCGACACTAATACGTCCAATGTATAGAGTACCGAGCAATCAAGTGCCGGAGATACCAGGTTGTTAGGATTTAAGAAAAAAAGATAGAATAAGAAACAGAAATAACAGCACAGAATCTGAAATCGCAGCAGAACAAAATTTAATATACAATAACAACATTTTTTTACAAAGAAAAGTTGTAACTGCTAATATACATACAAGTTATCAAAGTACAATCATCAACAAATAAATCTGGACAGTTATAATAACCTGTTCCTAAATGTTGAAAATACAACCCACAATACACAGCGGAATATAGTCAAATACATACAATACGTCTCTACAATCCAGCTCGTCTCTTGAACTCCAAAAGCGTCCTAACCTGAAATTCTATAATACTCGGTCTGACCAAGCATTACAATAAAGTAACATCCGAGTCAGGCTGAAAATCAGCGTGAGTAAACATACTTAAATTTGAAATACTTAAGTCATAAATATCCTTTGAAACCAAGGTAACTCGTATAAACAAGATGAGTTATCATCTTATTTTAACCAAGGCACCTTTACAGAAGTACATCGATATTATAGTATAAGTATAATACTTATTTGAAATAGTTGAATTTGTTAAATTAATACAATTCCAGCATACCGGGCTCTTATCCCAAGAGATTCGTAGTGATTATTAAATAGAAGTGTTTTCGGATAACACTGGTATCCGATCCCGGTCTCTTCAAAACAAAGCAATAAATTTAAAACGGTAAATTGTTTAAAATAAACTTTTTATATTTAGAGTGACAATATTCACATATGGAAATTTATTACAGACATTTATTTCAAATACAACTTATCATCATCTTAATCTAACTATTTAAACCCGTTTGACCATTTGATGGCACAGACAAGAATAATTTGGAATAAATATCCAATAGAAATAGGCCAAGATATAGATTGTTACTAATTAACGATTAATAACAAATATCAAAACAATTCACACATTAGGATTTTATTAACTTAACCGTATCCATTTATATTTTTATCCAAACTAATTACAAATTAAAGAAATTATGAACAATTTATTAATAGTTAATAAAATTAAAAAACCAAATGTTTTCTAATTTTATTAATTAACATCCTATTAAATAAATTAGGAATTTAATTAATTACTCACTTTAATTATTATAAATAATTTAATTTTTATATTACCAAAATAAATTAAGCTTAAACATTTGGAAGTAAAATTACAATACAAAGGATTTGATATTGATTTGGAAATAGAATTAGGGTTTAAAAAAAGTATAAGTTCCATTTCTTTTCTTTTCTCTTATTTTTTTCCTTTCCTTTTTCCTTCATTTTCTTTTTTCCTTTGTTTTCCTTTTCTCTATTTTTTTCCCTGGCCCATCCAATTTCCGGCCCAATACTTCTCCTCCTCCTTTCTTTCTTTCCAACTTCCTTTCCTATCTCTTTTCTTTTTACTTTCTCTCCCTTTCATGCGTGCACATGTAGTGTCATGCACCTACACACATCCCCGACCAACGCAGCCTCGCCGTCGACCATCTACGCAAGTCACCTTCGACCATCACCGCGCATTCCACTACCTGAACCACAACGAAATCACCTCGTTCTAAATTTCGAACCCAAACTCAATCTTGGAGCGTCACCGTGCCCCACCAAAACCCCTTGCCACGATCACCCATACCGCCATCCATCACCAGTTCCTACCCCAAGCTCTACCACAACCACCTCTTCACTTTTCCCTAGGTGCGCATGTCTCTCTCCTCCTTCATTCTTCGCCATTGCCGCACGAATCAATCCCAAAATAACACACTCAAAACCCTACAATCACCTTGACCAGACAAACCACCCTAAATAAAAATCATACGCCATTTTTCGTGAGTGCACCATCCTCCGAGCCTCCCCAACGCCAAGCCTCGAGTTATGAAAATGTGCGGGTCACCGAAATTTGGCAAAATACCCATTTTCGGTCATCTCTTTCTTTCTTACTTAACATGCAATTAGAAATCTTCAAACCACCACCAAACATCAAAATTTTCAATCGTAAACACATTCGTATGATCAATCGATTTGATTATGCTCTTTAAATTTTGGTCATTTCAAACTTGTCTACTGTAAAATAAGTTTTTCTTCATCTATACTTGATGAAACAAGTTTTAGAATAAATTACGTTCAAAAACACACAGCTTTGTTTTTGTAATCATAGCCTAAAATTTAGTGGGTAGTGAGATCAACATTTCTAAAGATGAATGGTGTTAAATTTTTTAAAGAAGCATATGGATATACATGCTTCTTCTTTCTTTTTCTTTGTTTTAGGTGATCAACAATGTCTGACACACATATATGATGCATAAACACTTATGAAGAATACTTGACAGGATTAAAGAACTTAATCATATAGGTATATATAGATTTACAATAGGCTATGTTTAACTTTACTTACAGTTCTTTGAAAGATGAGACACTACTGCTACTCATTTTCAATCTCCTACTTCAAGCCTTCGTCTATCTTTAATCTCTGTTCTTTAAAGGCGGCATTCTTTTTATTATTATATTTTTTTTAGCATGATAAACATGAAGGCAGCCAGGTGTGTGTGTATATGGATGAGAGGGAAACAGGCTGAAGCTTATTGCACAAGCTCAGTACTTTTTTATTATTATTCGCCTTTTATTTTCTAATTTATTTTGAAAATAAGTTGATTTGATTTTGATAAATCATTGACTTGATTTAAATATAAGGTTGATTTTATTTTTCATGTTGATTTTCCATTTATGTGCTTGAAATGAAACCTTGTATGATTGAATTAAATGCTTGTCATGATGATGTCTCTTTGCATATATGTATACATCGTGTGTGTGTGTGTATGTAGATTGATTTTTACTTATTTACATATACGCTATTTTATATTAACATATATATATTTACCTATTTACTAATTTATTTAACATATGTACATATACATTTACTTATGTTACCATATATATTCACATACCTTTAACACACTCATGTTTTCACATATATAGATGTGTGGGTTTGTGTGTGTATATAAACACACATTCCCATATGCACTACATTTTATAGACATATACCCATATGTATATTCACAACCATATATATCTAGACTTATATATATGTATATACATATTTAATCATCATAAAGCTTTTATATATTTATATATACACATTTATGGTAATTTTATCTTAAGTTTAAATGATGGAGTTTATATACACATTTCTATAATATTCGTCATATCCAGACATGATTCAATATTTAATATAGTTTTTAATAAATTTATATATATTCAGATATTTTAATATTAGAAAATTTATTTATTTGACTAATAAAAATTTATATTTCAAAGATCAGAATCGGTTCCCTTAGAACTTTTCGTCCTCGGAAAGGAACGAAGCAAGAATTTAAATTTCGATGTATATTATTAATTTAATCATCTTTAAACATTTTAACTCCTTGCAATTTTTAAGATACACTCACTTTAAATTACATAGTATTACCAAACTAGTTTGGATAAAAATACTTTTTGATAACTCGATGTCTTAACAAGTCCATCCTTGTTCTCACATAAATTTAATCATACCTTGATCAAGCGCAGGAATGAAAATCTATAAGTACTTAGTAGACCCGTTTTCAACACCCAGTGAAAATACTTGAAAAAACTCTTTTCAAAAATTCTATGAAAAGTATCACCTCCCTAACCACCATGGGTCGTAGTTAACACGATGATTGCATCGCCATCCCGGCGAAATACATAAGAAAACTGTAGGCAACCGCACCCCTCGACTTTCGCCATAGGAACAGCATAGTTCACAGCTACAACAAGGTTGCGTTGCTACCATAACAAAACCGTAAGTAGTCTGTAAGCAATCACTGCCCCTTGAATTACGCTGCCAAACGAAACTTTACCACATAGATTGCAGACTATACAAAGGTTTTATCACTATCCCAATGAAATCTAATGTAGACTATAGGCACTCACTGCCACACGAATTACGTTATGGAACCAAACCACATTGATCGCGACCTACCGATGTTACGTCTCTATCTCAGTGAAATCAAATGTAGATTGTAGGCAATCACTTCCACTCATGTAACGTCCCGCCTTTTCGTACGCTTTAAATCGACACACATGCCAATTCAAACCATGCAGAAGGACGGATTGTTATGGGGTAAATAAGAAAAGAAGGGAAAGGAAATAAAAAGAATCTCATAGCGGAAGGATAAAATATAATATTAAATATACAGTTCATAAAACTGTTTACAAAACATTCATTTCTTCTTTATACAATAAATATCAGAGTTCACATACCAACAAATATCAATGCAGCGGAATTGAATAGTGTAGTGGAATATAGTAAATAATAATAGTAGAAATCTCCATCTTCGTTCTCCAGAGCTAAAGTCTTCGATCCTGAAACGCTCGGACTGACCCGAGCGAATTTGAAAAGACAAAAACACTCGAGTCAGAACTAAAAGATCTTATGTGAATTAAATCAAAAGAAATAAATATGAGTGCAGTAACTCAAGAGATGCTCGGGATTTACATCTCCTGAGGATCCGTTAAACTATTTACTATGTAGTATATTGAGCGATTATAATAGTGTCTATTTATAAAATAAACTTACTTTTAAATAACATTAAGGCTTTACATTTTCCATCTTAACACGTAATAGTCCCAGTAGTCCATCCAATATCATAGTCCCCCTGATCGGGAAGCCACCAAAGGATACCACACGGGCTATGGGAGAAATCCAAACTCGTACAAGGCGCGATAGGGTAGGTGACACGGCACAACTAGGCAATGCCAGGGTAGATATACCAATTACACTTCCGGGTCGGTGGTAACGTGTAGCGCGCAGCTACCGCCCACCTTGAGCAACACCCCCAAATAAAAGAAAACAGTGGCCACCGAATCAATCCAAAGTCAAGGTATAATATTGAAGGGATGTGTCCAATCAAAGGTGCTACCTTATTAACCCATCGATCGCTCCTGTTTTAGCCACCTTATGCCAACTCACGGGAGTCGGGTCCACGTATTTACCCTAAAGGAAACGCCACCACCATCGTACTTCATTCTGGAATCTCCACCGCGTACACGGTTGTTAAAGTGGTTTTCAGAGTTGGCAGAGAGTATGACAACTTTCGATCCCGGTCTCTTCAACAACCAAACGTTATTATAACACCGCGGTCTTTAAAAATAGTTTATACTTTAAACTAGAAAATAATTGTCCATTTCAAAACCTATAAATACGATATCATTTCCATTTCCAAAACAATTCATTTATATATTATTTTTATAAAAACCCAAATTAATATAATATCATTTTATTTCAAATATATATTTCTTTTCAAAAATCATATTGTTTTCAAACTTATAATAATCGAAAACCAAACATTGAATTATAACTTTCAAACTAAATACTTCGAAAATTCATAGCTTTAAACCATAATTTCTAAAGCTTAAATGGTTTGGATATTCAAACAGTATATAGGATAAATAGTTTGGATTCAAAATTCCTTTATAAAATAAAATAATTTCCGCGACTTACAACTTATTTTATTTAAGATTAAGTCAAAATCCTTAAATTTAAAATTGCTTTCAGTTTAAATAAACCACTTCAGTTTCAATATATTTCAAACTTTGAATATTAAACAATTGGAACTAAGGTTGGAAATTTCTATTTCACCAATTTAAAGTCCTATTATTTAGTTTGAAATAATAATTGCAAAAGAAACCCGTAATCATTTAAGTAGTACTCAAATTACTTATAAAAGAAAATTTCCTTCAATTTTTATACTAAAAATATTCATTTCATTCACCTTGAATAGAATTCAGCTATAAATATCATACCCTTTTTTTAAAATTTCAAGTTAATAAATTTTACATCAACTTATGAAGTTAACTTCTTAATTAAGCTCAATTCCAAATAAATTTTTCCAATTTAACTCCCATTCTTAATTAATTTAAATCCTTTAAAATTATATATATTTTCAATATCTTAACATGTACTTAACCATGTAATATAAAATAATCAAATTCCGTCATTCAACTTATTTATTTTATTTAACAAATCCATACATAGCTTAACTTCAATACTTTAACTAAAGATGTATATATAAAATAAGATTTTATTAATATCAAAATCTGTATTTATTAACCGTATCTTATCCAAATCATAGAAAAATCATTTCAAGAATAATTTATATTTATATATATATATACACCGTGGTGCCTGTATATAATTTTCTATCCTATGGTCAAGTGATATAGATATTTATCATTTCAATCCACAATTTAAAAATAAAAATACGGTTGTATATCATTTCAAACCGCAATCCCGAATGAAAAGAAATGCATGATAACTTGCAGATTATATAAGATAGAACACATCATCCATTCACCCAATATCAATCATCAACCAATTTAATTCAATAATCATCAATTTTAAACAAACATCAATATATATAGCATATAAAATATAACAGGTAATAAATAGCAGGTATTAGCTAATGGTTTATATTCAGTAATAAACTTAATAACTGTTTAACTAGCAGTTTATATGCAAAAATAAACGTAAATTTAACTGGTAGTTAATATGAAATAAAAATTAAACATAACTATAACTGGCAGTTAATATGCAAATAAATAAATTCTAACTGTCAAATTTAAAATTAATTAATAGTTAAATTAAATAAATGCGATTTAACTGAGATGATGAATAAAACATGCCAAACAATCATAAATAAATTTCTACTCATATCTTAATTCAATTTAACAAACATAAGAAATTCTAGAAGTTGTGAGTGGGTTAAAACACTCACCTTTTGAATTTAAATCGAATTTAAATCCGATTTAAACCCAAAAATTCAACGGTCTCCAAATCTGTCCAAACCAGCGTCAACAGATCCGAAATTTAATTACGATCCTAACAAAAAAAAATCGCGTGAAACGGATAACGTATGAGAAAGTTATGTCGAAAATTGCGATTGGAAAAAAATTAAATAATAAACAAAACTCACCTAAAATTTAATTTGCCGGGTCACGTTCTCTTTCCCCTCACGCGCGCACTAAAGCACCTGAAACCCTATTTGCGTTGCTCCCATTCTCAGCCGCCACCATCGTCCACTTCAACGAAATTTTTGCCACCTCCACAAACCAAACCGCCTCGATCAGGGACTGTCGTCGCCTTGGCCTCGCCGAGGCGCCCCACCTCAAGCCGACCGGCCACCTCCGGTGCCCCCTTGCACGTGCGACCGCCGCCCCCCTTTGGGCCAATTTCTGGCGATTCCAGATACCACCGCGACGAACTAACCACATAGATTGAACCAACTCATCTTCCTCTACGCATCCATGCTTCCCGATCGACCTAAGGACGGAGATCCACCGTTGGATCGATCAAACTCCACTACGAACGGCCTGTGATGATTCATGATTTCTGGGTAAACGTAAATTGATTCGAAAAACGAACAGTACTGGGAGATTACGCGCATAGAGAGCTCCAACATATATTTTTTTGGAATTTTTCTGAGATGTTTGAATTTTCATTTGAATTTTAAATAGAATTGGATCTGAAATTTGCATCCATTGAGGAAGAGAAAGAGTTGAAGAAAATTAATGTACAAACAAATGATAATAGATGGAGGCTAGGGTTTATAAATTGACTATTTATATGTAGGGTTAAAAATAGAGTAGATGGACCGGATAAATGAACGTGCGGAACAAACTATGGCAAAAAAAAACCCGTTTCGACTCCGGACGAAATTGGATCAACCCATATTTCAAAATAGATATTTTAAAATATTCTGAATGTGATGGAAAAAGTTTCACATCCAAATTTCATCGTATGGAGAAGTTATGCTGAAAACAAAATTTCCCAATTGATTTCAAATTGATTTCGATTAAATCGATTTCAAGGCGTTTCGCTTTCGTACGATCAAACGACAAGTCCGATCGCTACAAAACTTGAAACACTACAATAATTCACTGATACGGATCCTATGAAGCTGGTTTCGTCGGAATACGAGTCCGTGTCCAACATGGCTATTTTTATATTAATTAAATAAATTCAAAATAAATAAATAAAATCCAATTTTATATTTAGATTCTAAAATTGACCCATTTTATCACTTTTAAATTTTCTTAATCATTTACAAAATTTCAAACAAGTTTAGATGCCAAATTAAAGAAGGTAAATTTATAAATTTCAATATAAATCCTTAATTTCATTAAATTCAAAAATTATAATTTAACTTTCTAAAAATTTATATTCAATCAAAGAAATCAATGGTTATTTCATTCTTATATTTCAAATAGATGGATTTAAATATTGAATTCCAAATTATCACACAAATTTCTCATATTATCTTTATTTCAAATAATGAATTATTTAATTATATCCAATCTCATTTAAGTGCAATTAAATTCAATTATTGGACTTTAAGTTTCAATATAAATAAATAAATTCTGATTTCCATTCTTTAAATTCACTATTTATCATATTATCATCCTAGGTACCATTTATTTTAATATATATATATACACACACACACATACTTTAACATTTTTCAATTGTTTATCTCAATTGCATAACATTAAATTTATATTTATCGCAATGGTTTCTGGTTTAATTGAACGAACTAACTATATAACTCATAACAATTTTTTTAAAACTCTCAATCCCACATTTAAGTTTGTTATTTCCACTCACATATTATAGATATTTACAGGTATAGGGTTTTTATTCAATCATTATTTATTATATATTAATTAGATAAATTCACTATTTAAGTCCGTTTTAAATTTATTACTACATATCCATTTACCTTTCCCATCAAATTTGAATTCCATCAAATTAATATAACCAATAAATTTCCATTCACACTTTATTAAAAACCTAAAATTTGAAATTCATTATCTTGTATTAATGTCATCCAATTTCTATTTATTATTATAGCTTACAATCTATATACATTCATTGATTGATTTCTATTTGCCCTTGTTTCCTTATATTCAGTTCTTAGCTTACTATGACAAATTTATGGCACTCCATTAAATTGACAATTCATTTCAATTGTTAATATTTGGCTTAAATTTCTACAGTTGCATTTCATTTACACTTCCATTACTACGATAATAATCAGTAACGTTTATATAACATACCTAATTATCTTTATTGGTAAATGAGTGAATCTTTTAGTAACCCACTATTATACCTTTTATATACTCGTATATGATTATTTTCCCCTTTTGTATTCCATTAAATATATGCACGCATACAAATTAAGATTCTAAATCCAATTAATTATTCCTTTTACATCAACCATCACTTATGAATAATTAGCGTTTCCTATTTATTCACTTACATTCACTTTATGAATAAATTGGTATTCCCTTTAACCCATTAATTACTAACTTTAATTATTGCAATTCATTTATCTAACATAAATGTTGAATCTATTTCCAAATTTTCATATTTCAATTAATTAACACCTTACAATAGTTTACAAATAAAAAGGGGGTTGTACTAAATAAATTATTTATTGTCCTACATTACTTTATTTCCTCCATTTACATTCAATCTTCATAAATAAATAATTTATTTCATTGATGAATTCAATACTTGCCTTTATTTACTTATTTTAACTTTATATCCAATTGCACAAATTTTCACTATTCCAATTAATTGCAATATAAAAATTAAATTTGTAAATTTTAATTACCCTTGATACATCAAGTTTCAATATTTGCTTTCATATAAATAAATAAGATTTTTATTCCTTTCTAAATTTAAATAAAAATATTATTAATTTAATTCATTTTAAACATCGAATTTACACGGGTCATTACACTCTCCCTCACTCAAAACTTTTCGTCCCCGAAAAGGAAAAAGAAGGGAAATGAAGGATTAAATACAATACATCTTATTCAAAATATTTAACTTATAAACAATAATTTACTAAATTTAATACCTTAAATAAAAGATACCCGTTTAATAATCATTATATCTTTTTATACTTAAATAAATAATGTTTGAAAAAACATTTTCAAAATAATTTCTAAGTCCAAATTTTTACGACAAGAATTCGGCGGAGTCTCCTTTGTACGGAGAGCTCGGGAGAAAATATAATATCAAAATATAACAATTACAAACATTATATCCCAACCCGGGAAAATATATAAAATAGCGCTATAAACCGTAATCCGAAGCCTACCTATTTGTCGGGCAATTTACGCTTAATTTATGGAACCAAAAGCAGTAGCAATTGCTTCCATAACCTGCATTTCACTTATAAAATCCAAAGGTTTAATAATTTATGTAAAGTGAATATTTAAGTGGTTTCAATCACTAACAACAAATCAATACAACAATAATCAATTTCACAAACAGCACACACAACAAATACAAAACAAGTATTCAATCAAACAAACAAATAGTTGTTCGGGTTCAAAACTTTTAAATTGTACGACATGAAGAATAAACTACTAGCGCATCATTTACTCAACAGTCTTAGATAAAACTAAATAAATTATTCATTCATCCTTACAAATTAAAGTTTCCTTACCCAACAACCACGACAAACAATAATTTCAACAATAGTTTTAGTCTATTCTTATTCATTCCATTCATACATTTGTTGTTTGATTCTTTTTATTCATATAATGGTTTATCTTTGTATTTATTTTCATTTATTCCTTTCAATTTTATTTTCAAATAACTTCAATCCTTTTTCTTAAGTTAACAATTTCTCTTTATTATATTACATTCATATATTTTCACTTACTACTTACTATTATTCATTCATTTATTATTGCATGATCTTATTTATCTACATTTGTTTATCAATAGTATTCATATCCCATTTAATTTCTTAGCATTTCCATTTTATTTACTTAAGTTGATATTCATCTATTTGAATTACTTACCTTTAATTATATTCACTTATAGTAAAATTTCAATTGTAACTTAAGTTGATAACATTAAATTCTCATTTATAATAGCAAATTCATTGAATACTTCATTACCTACTTTTACTTGTACAATTTCCATTACATTTCTTATTAAAACATTTCAACTTCTTATATTTGGTAAGTTATACATGTTTTTAAAGAATGTACTTGAAAGTTACACAAGTTTCCTCATTACCTATGACTAATTTAACGTTCAATAATAATATCCTTTATTTCATAGGTTATAATTTCAAATTTCATTTAATACCATTTATAACCTATCATTAAATCTCCTATTTCCTTTATAGGTTTTAATTTATTTATTACCTATGTTTCAATTCACCACAATAATTGAAACAATTAATTAATGGAAATTTAAGAATTTAATACCGGGTTAAATTTCAATTTATTTTAAAACAATAGATAAATATATTCTTACAACTTATATATTTCTAATTATATTAAAACAATTCAAAATTTATATATATTTTTCAAAAATAAATCTGCAGTAGAACTATTACAGCGGCCTTTCCCCTTCGAAACTCGAAAATGAAAGTCGATGATGCGGCCGCCATCACCAAAATTATTTTCCAGCGACAGAGAGGAAAGTACAAACTTTTTCCTCAAAAATCTTCTTTTAAAACAATTCTTCTGAATTATAATAAATATTTATATCAGAAAATACTTATAAACAATATTATTATATTCCAAAATTTATTCAAAGGAAATTTCAAAACCCCGGAACTTGAGTTCTAAATTTCCGAATTTCATTTATTTTATTGTTCAATCTTATTTCTATTATTATTTATACACTTTATTACCTAACAACAAATCTATTGCAGCCAAATATAGATATCATTTGAAATTTTTTATTTTATATATAGAAAATATAATAGGCAAAATTATTTCATTCACCTATATAAAACAAATATTATGTCGGTCTGTCCTATTAAGTGTTTAAAAATTCCTATTGATGTCACAGCGTCCCATGCACCAACCAGAATTTATAAATACAAAACGGAACAGATTAACACAATATAAGAACCTTTTTATAACACTAACAAATACACTCTCTCATATATATACACTCAGCGACTCCCATAGGGTACTACTACTCTATTAATGAAGAGTCAAACCCCACAAAGCCAAGGTTTATCGCTAAACCAAAGCTCTGATACCAGATGTAACGTCCCGCCTTTTTGCACGCTTTAAATCGACACACGTGCCAATTCAAACCATACGGAAGGGCGGATTGTTATGCGGTAAATAAGAAAACCAGGGAAAGGAAATAAAAAGAATCTCACAGCGAAAGGATAAAATATAATATTAAATATACAGTTCGTAAAACTGTTTACAAAACATTCATTTCTTCTTTATACAATAAATATCAGAGTTCACATACCAACAAATATCAATGCAGCGGTATTAAATAGTGTAGTGGAATATAGTAAATAATAATAGTAGAAATCTCCGTCTTCGTCCTCCAGAGCTAAAGTCTTCGATCCTGAAACGCTCGGACTGACCCGAGCGAATTTTAAAAGACAAAAACACTCGAGTCAGAACTAAAAGGTCTTATGTGAGTTAAATTAACAGAAATAAATATGAGTGCAGTAACTCAAGAGATGCTCGGGATTTACATCTCCTAAGGATCCGTTAAACTATTTACTATGTAGTATATTGCGCTATTATAATAGTGTCTATTTATAAAATAAACTTACTTTTAAATAGCATTAAGGCTTTACATTTTCCACCTTAACACGTAATAGTCCCAGTAGTCCATCCAATATCATAGTCCCTCCAGATCGGGAAGCCACCAGAGGATACCACACGGGCTACGGGAGAAATTCAAACTCGTACAAGGCGCGATAGGGTAGGTGACACGGCACAACTAAGCAATGCCAGGGTAGATATACCAATTACGCTTCCGGGTCGGTGGTAACGCGTAGCGCGCAGCTACCGCCCATCTCGAGCCACACCCCCAAATAAAAGAAAACAGTGGCCACCGAATCAATCCAAAGTCAAAGTATACTATCGAAGGGATGTATCCGATCAAAGGTGCTACCTTATTAACCCGTCGATTGCTCCTGTTTTAGCCACCTTATGCCAACACACGAGAGTCGGGTCCACGTATTTACCTTAAAGGAAACGCCGCCACCATCCTACTTTATTCTGGAATCTCCACCGCGTACACGGTTGTTAAAGTGGTTTTCGGAGTTGGCAAAGAGTATGACAACTTCCGATCCCGGTCTCTTCAACAACCAAACGTTATTATAACACCGCGGTCTTTAAAAATAGTTTATACTTTAAACTAGAATATAATTATCCATTTCAAAACCCATAAATACGATGTCATTTTCATTTCCAAAACAATTCATTTTGATATTATTTTTATAAAAACCCAAATTAATATAATATCATTTTATTTCAAATATATATTTCTTTTCAAAAATCATATTGTTTTCAAACTTATAATAATCGAAAACCAAACATTGAATTATAACTTTCAAACTAAATACTTCGAAAATTCATAGCTTTAAACCATAATTTCTAAAACTTAAATGGTTTGGATATTCAAACAGTATATAAGATAAATAGTTTGGATTCAAAATTCGTTTATAAAATAAAATAATTTTCGCGACTTACAATTTATTTTATTTAAGATTAAGTCAAAATCCATAAATTTAAAATCGCTTTCAGTTTAAGTAAACCACTTCAGTTTCAATATATTTCAAACTTTGAATATTAAACAATTGGAACTAAGGTTGCAAATTTCTGTTTCACCAATTTAAAGTCCTATTATTTGGTTTGAAATTATAATTGCATAAGAAACCTGTAATCATTTAAGTAATACTCAAACTACTTATAAAAGAAAATTTCCTTCAATTTTTATACTTGAAATATTCATTTAATTCACCTTGAATAGAATTCAGTTATAAATATCATACCCTTTTCTTAAAATTTCAAGTTAATAAATTTTACATCAACTTATGAAGTTAACTTCTTAATTAAGCTCAATTCCAAATAAATTTTTCCAATTTAACTCCCAATCTTAATTAATTTAAATCCTTTAAAATTATTTATATTTTCAATATCTTAACATGTACTTAACCATGTAATATAAAATAATCAAACTCCGTCATTCAACTTATTTATTTTATTTAACGAATCCATACATAGATTAACTTCAATACTTTAACTATAGATGTATATATAAAATAAGATTTTATTAATATCAAAATCTATATTTATTAACCGTATCTTATCCAAACCATAGAAAAATCATTTCAAGAATAATTTGTATATATATACCGCGGTGCCTGTATATAATTTTCTATCCTATGGTCAAGTGATACGGATATTTATCATTTCAATCCGCAATTTAAAAAGAAAAATGCGGTTGTATATCATTTCAAACCGCAATCCCGAATGAAAAGAAATGCATGATAATTTGCAGATTATATAAGATAGAACACATCATCCATTCACCCAATATCAATCATCAACCAATTTAATTCAATCATCATCAATTTTAAACAAACATCAATATATATAGCATATAAAATATAACAGGTAATAAATAGCAGGTATTAACTAACAGTTTATATTCAGTAATAAACTTAATAACTGTTTAACTAGCAGTTTATATGCAAAAATAAACGTAAATTTAACTGGCAGTTAATATGAAATAAAAATTAAACATAACTATGAATGGCAGTTAATATGCAAATAAATAAATTCTAACTGTCAAATTTAAAATTAATTGACAGTTAAATTAAATAAATGCGATTTAACTGAGATGATAAATAAAACATGCCAAACAATCATAAATAAATTTCTACTCATATCTTAAGTCAATTTAACAAACATAAGAAATTCTAGAAGTTGTGAGTGGGTTAAAACACTCACCATTTGAATTTAAATCGAATTTTAATCCGATTTAAACCCAAAAATTCAACCGACTCCAAATCTGTCCAAACCAGCGTCAACAGATCCGAAATTTAATTACGATCCTAACAAAAAAAAAATCGCGTGAAACGGATAACGTATGAGAAAGTTATGTCGAAAATTGCGATTGGAAAAAAAAATTAAATAATAAACAAAACTCGCCTAAAATTTAATTTGCCGGGTCACGTTCTCTTTCCCCTCACGCGCGCACTAAAGCACCTGAAACCCTATTCGCGTTGCTCCCCTTCTCAGCCACCACCATCGTCCACTTCAACGAAATTTTTGCCGCCTCCACAAGCCAAACCGCCTCGATCAGGGACTATCATCGCCTTGGCCTCGCCGAGGTACCCCACCTCAGGCCGACCGGCCACCTCCGGTGCCCCCTTGCACGTGTGACCGCCGCCCCCCTTCGAGCCAATTTCTGGCGATTCCAGATACCACCGCGACAAACTAACCACATAGATCGAACCTACTCGTCTTCCTCTACGCATCCGTGCTTCCTGATCGACCTAAGGACATAGATCCACCGTTGGATCGATCAAACTCCACTACGAACGGCCTGTGTTGATTCATGATTTCTCGGTAAATGGTACATTGATTTGAAAAACGAACAGTACTAGGAGATTACGCTCATAGAGAGCTCCAACATATATTTTTTTGGAATTTTTCTGAGATGTTTGAATTTTCATTTGAATTTTGAATAGAATTGGATCTGAAATTTGCATCCATTGAGGAAGAGAAAGATTTGAAGAAAATAAAAGTACAAACAAACGATAATAGATGGAGGCTAGGTTTTATAAATCGACTATTTATATGTAGGGTTAAAAATAGAGTAGATGGACCGGATAAATGAACGTGCGGAACAAACTATGGCCCAAAAAAACCCATTTCGACTCCGGACGAAATTGGATCAATCCATATATCAAAATAGGTATTTTAAAATATTTTGAACGCGATGGAAAAGGTTTCACGTCCAAATTCCATCGTATGGAGAAGTTATGCTAAAATCAAAATTTCCCAATTGATTTCAAATTGATTTCGATTAAATCGATTTCAAGGCGTTTCGCTTTCGTACGATCAAACGACAAGTCCGATCGCTACGAAACTTGAAACCCTATAATAATTCGCTGATACGGATCCGATGGAGCTGGTTTCTTCGGAATCCGAGTCCGTGACCAACATGGCTATTTTTATATTAAATAAATAAATTCAAAATAAATAAATAAAATCCAATTTTATATTTAGATTCTAAAATTGACCCATTTTATCACTTTTAAATTTTCTTAATCATTTACAAAATTTCAAACAAGTTTAGATGTCAAATTACAGAAGGTAAATTTATAAATTTCAGTATAAATCCTTAATTTCATTAAATTCACAAATTATAATTTAACTTTCTAAAAATTTATATTCAATCAAAGAAATCAATGGTTATTCCATTCATATATTTCAAATAGATGGATTTAAATATTGAATTCCAAATTATTACACAAATTTCTCATATTATCTTTATTTCAAATAACGAATTATTTAATTATATCCAATCTCATTGAAGTGCAATTAAATTCAATTATTGGACTTTAAGTTTCAATATAAATAAATAAATTCTGATTTCCATTCTTTAAATTCACTAATTATCATATTATCATCCTGGGTACCATTTATTTTAATATATATATATATATATACAAATACTTTAACATTTTTCAATTGTTTATCTCAATTGCATAACATTAAATTTATATTTATCGCAATGGTTTCTGGTTTAATTGAACGAACTAAATATATAACTCATAACAATTTTTTTAAAACCCTCAATCCCACATTTAAGTTTGTTATTTCCACTCACATATTTAGATATTTACAGGTATAGGGTTTTTATTCAATCATTATTTATTATATATTAATTAGATAAATTCACTATTTAAGTCCGTTTTAATTTTATTACTACATATTCATTTACCTTTCCCATCAAATTTGAATTCCATCAAATTAATGTAACCAATAAATTTCCATTCACACTTTATTAAAAACCTAAAATTTGCAATTCACTATCTTGTATTAATGTCATCCAATTTCTATTTATCATTATAGCTTACAATCTATATACATTCATTGATTGATTTCTATTTGCCCTTGTTTCCTTATATTCAGTTCTTAGCTTAGTATGACAAATTTATGGCACTCTATTAAATTGACAATTCATTTCAATTGTTAATATTTGGCTTAAATTTCTATAGTTGCAATTCATTTACACTTCCGTTACTACGATAATAATCAGTAACATTTATATAACATACCTAATTATCTTTATTGGTAAATGAGTGAATCTTCTAGTAACCCACCATTATACCTTTTATATACTCGTATATGATTATTTTGCCCTTTTATATTCCATTAAATATATGCACACATACAAATTAAGATTCTAAATCCAATTAATTATTCCTTTTACATCAACCATCACTTATGAATAATTAGCGTTTCCTGTTTATTTTGTTACATTCACTTATATTCACTTTATGAATAAATTGGTATTCCCTTTAACCCATTAATTACTAACTTTAATTATTGCAATTCATTTATCTAACATAAATTTTGAATCTATTTCCAAATTTTCATATTTCAATTAATTAGCACCTTACAATAGTTTACAAATAAAAAGGGGGTTGTACTAAATAAATTATTTATCGTCCTACATTACTTTATTTCCTCCATTTACATTCAATCTTCATAAATAAATAATTTATTTCATTGATGAATTCAATACTTGCCTTTATTTACTTATTTTAACTTTATATCCAATTGCACAAATTTTCACTATTCCAATAAATTGCAATATAAAAATTAAATTTGTAGATTTTAATTACCCTTGATACATCAAGTTTCAATATTTGCTTTCATATAAATAAATAAGATTTTTATTCCTTTCTAAATTTAAATAAAAATCTTATTAATTTAATTCATTTTAAACATCGAGTTTACACGGGTCGTTACAACCCAACTTACGCTATGGAACTGCGATAGATCGCAGTTACACAAAGGTTACGTTACCATCACAGTAAAACCCAATGTAACTATAGGCATCAGCACCACTCGACTTACGCTACCCAACAAATGATCATCATGAACTCATGAGTTTTGTCCGGACATCACCTGGGATCCCAATTCTCATTGAACCCACCTTTTGGATTCCTAGGCAGAACCACCCAGTGGATCTCCTACAATAAGTTTCGACTTTCATGGGGTGCCTTTCCATACTCTTGTCTCAAAACATATCATACTATATACATATATATTACCTTTCAAATCATTCTCTTTGTATGTATCACATATAAACTTTATCTATACAAAATTGATATCTTCAAAATCGATAGTTTTCAAAATTTGGTTTACCAAATTTCCAAAATTGACTTTTTGCCAAAATCAAAAGTCCTTTAAAATCAATGAGTTCCCAAAACCTTTTCAATTTCATTCTCATATACATATAAAATTATTCCTTCCCACACGAATAACTTTCGAAATAACAATTTCTAAGTCCACTGCATACTTATATATCGTTCCATTTGGGTTATAACTTCAATTTATCTCAATTCGTATTTAAATCCATGATTTACATACAAATCATTTCCACTTTGACCAGTTTGAATTTATAGCTTGAATAGTTGTAAAATAGTTCAATAGTTAGTATAAGATAGTTTGGGCATTAAAAAGAATGGTTTGTATAGTAAATAGCTTGGAAAAATCAAAATAATTTGAATACTTAAGAAGACATATTTTAGACAGTATATGTAAATATAATTTATTTAAAAGTAGTTTTCAAAATCAAACTGATTCAATTTCAAGTCTTCAAATCAATTTCAATTTTCATTTCCATTTAAATTGATTCAGTCCCGATTCCAATTTGAATTAACTTCGATTATAATTCCACATAGTTCAATTCAATTCCAACTTGAATTAAGTCAATTCCATTCTCAATTTTAACTTATCTCGATTTATTTAAATTCAAGTTCGATTTTTCAAAATATCGATTTAAATAACTTAAACAAAATTCACCTTTAGTATTTAATTTGACAATCTAATCTTTAATAATTCAATTCCAAGCCCAAATCTCAAATATTCCTCTAAATTACCTTTACTTAAACTTATTTCAAGGTTCAAGTGAGGGTTCAAATCTTTTAGAACAAATCAAATTTTCGAAATTTAATTGATTTCCCAGCTATAACTTCAAGATTTTAAATCCAATTCTTTAAACAATTCCAGTTGACAAGTTCATTTTTTAACATTTCAATCTTAAGTCCCTGTTTCCATAAATTTGATTCTTATTTCTTAAAATCAAAATCATTTAATAGTTTCAAATCAAAATTTTATTTCTTTTTAATTTCAGGAATGGATATATATCATTTCAATCCAAATAAATGTCATTTTAATCCACTTCTTAACTTATTCGAAATAATCTGATTTATGGCTTATATACTGTAAATAATAAACAGAATGATAACAGGATATATCAAG
The DNA here is from genome assembly GCA_030765085.1 of Allium cepa. Taxonomy (NCBI): domain Eukaryota; kingdom Viridiplantae; phylum Streptophyta; class Magnoliopsida; order Asparagales; family Amaryllidaceae; genus Allium; species Allium cepa. Next base: position 987,787,243 of record CM060929.1, on the reverse strand, counting down.
ATAGATAAACATCCAGATTATCTAAAACATCAACCATTAGCATACTTCACAATCTTTTTCATAATTTGAAACTCGTTTTTATTTCAAAAATCATTTTGAAATCATTCATACATACATAACTCCTTTTGCGCCTCTTATCAAATTCATACTTTCCTTTGACAATTTAACCTATTTAACTTCCATAAGTTAAATTTTAATTTCACCTTGAAATTTCTAATTTCACGTTATAAGTTCAAAACTTATTTAACTTGCCTTGAATTAATTTCCCTATTCGTTCAATCTATTTAACCTTCTCAATTTAAATGTTTACCTCCCAAATTTAAATTCTTATTATATCACTTCCCACTTGTAATTTCAAAAACTTATTTTTCTTTGGGTTATACTCCTCATTTTAAGGGGGTTTCAGAATTTAAACACTTGGTTATTTATTTCCAAACAACTCTGAAATCATGTGTGTACACACATACACACACACAAACACACACACACACAAAAATATATATATATATATACATACATATATATATATATCCTATTTACATACTAAATCACACCTTAAAATTTTAAACCAACAATTTCACTTCCTCAAGGTATTTCACACTGTTTTATCATCTTTTATTCTGAAATAAATATCCTTCATTAAGGCACACCAACCAATTTATGATCATAATCAATGTTACTATATTTAGAAACCAAACACATCATATATTCTATAATAATTTCCTTAAAAATTATTTCTACATATATAAAATATAATCAAGGTAAACTTATTTTACTTATAATACTTTGAAAAACACTTTTGAAATTTTTGAAATTTTAGTTTCTGGTTTAAGTCCATTTTCAACTTAACTTACTTGCGTAGTTCATTCTTGCCCAAATTTATATTTGGTTATATATGTATATATATATATATATATATTACCGCTTAAATTTTATAATCTTATTTGATTATAATAATCACAGCCAATCAATTTAATATACTTTAATAGTTTAGAAAAATTATTTCTCTGCATATCCAAATATAATCGTATATAAAAATTATTCAAAACCGTTTCTAAAATCATTATATAAGAAAATAACAAGTACGCCCTTATATATAATACACTCAACTCATTCTAGGGTACTACCGACCCTATCTCTAATGAGTAATTCCTACCAGAGCCAAGATTCCCGCTTAACCTTCAGCTTTGATACCACATGTAACGACTGAGCAATTTTCGACCCACAAAAATCGGCACTAACACGTTCACTGTATAGAGTGCCGATCAATCGAGTACCGAAAATACCAGGTTGTTAGGGTTTAAGAAAATGAGATAGAATAAGAAACAGAAATAATAGCACAGAATCTCACAATCGTAGTGGAACAGAATATAATATACAATAACATCATTTTTTACAAAGAAAGGCTATAACTACTAATATACATACAACTTAATAGAGTACAATCATCAACGATAAATCTGGACAGTTATAATAACTTGTCCCTAAATGCTGAAAATACAGCCCACAATACACAATGGAATATAGTCAAATACGTACAATACGTCTTGGTCATCCAGCTTGTCTCCTGAACTCCAAAAGCGTCCTAACCTGAAATTCTGTAATACTGGTCTGACCCGTGTATTACAATAAAGTAATACCCGAGCCAGGCTAGAAACCAACGTGAGTAAACACACTTAAATATGAAATATTTAAGTCGTAAAATTCCTTTGAAACCAAGGTAACTCGTACAAACAAGATGAGTTATCATCTTATTTTAACCAAGGGACTTTTATAAAATATATCGATATTATAGTAGTGTAAGTATAATGCTTATTTGAAATAGTTGAGTTTGTTAAATTAATAAAATTCCAGCATATAGGGCTCGTTATCCCAAAACCGTAGAGATTCATAGTGATTATCAAATAGAAGTGTTTCTAGATAACACTAGTATCCGATCCCGGTCTCTTCGAATCTAAGCAATAAATTTAAGAGGGTAAATTGTTTAAAATAAACAATTTATATTTAAAGTGACAATATTCACATATGAAAATTTATTACAAATGTTTATTTCAAGTAAAACTTATCATCATGTTAATCTAACTATTTTAACTCATCTGACCATTTGATGGCACACACAAGAATAATTTGGAATAAATATCCAATAGAAATAGGCCAAGATATAAATTGTTACTAATTTAACGATTAATAACAAATATCAAAACAATTCGCACATTACGATTTTATTAACTTTACTTAACCGAATCCATTTATATTTTTATCCAAATTAATTACAAATTAATAAAATCATGAACAATTATTAATAGTTAATAAAATTAAAGAACCAAATTTATACTAATTTTATTAATTAACATAAGATTTAACAAATTAAGAATTTAATTAATTACTCACTGTAATTATTATAAATAATTTAATTTACATATTACCAAAATAAATTAAGTTTAAACATTTGGAAGTAAAATTATAATGCAAAGGACTTCATATTGATTTAGCAATAGAACCGGAGTTAAAAGAAAAAAAAAATAAGTTCCCTTTCTTTTCTTTTCTTTTCTCTTATTTTTTTTCCTTTTCTTTTTCCTTTGTTTTCCTTTTCCCAATATTTTTTTCCTTGTCCCATCCACTTTCCAGCCCAACACTTCTCCTTCTCCTTTCTTTCTTTCCAACTTCCTTTCATTTCTCTGTTCTTTTTCCTTTCTCTCCCTTTTCACGCGTGCACACACTATGTCGTGCACCTACACACATCACGGACCAACCCAACCTCGTCGTCGACCATCTATGCAAGTCACCTTCAACTATCAACCCACATTCCACTAGTACTTGAACCATGACGAAACCTCCCCATTCTAAATTTTGAACCCAAACCCAAACCTGGGGCGTCACCGTGCCCCCACCAAAACCCCTTGCCATGATCACCCGTACTGCCATCCATCACCAGATCCTACCCCGAGCTACACCTCGACCTCTCTTAACCTTTCCCCATGTGTGTACGTCTCTTTCCTCCTCCATTCTTTGCCATTTCCACACAAACCAAGCCTAAAACAACACATTCAAAACCCTACAATCACCTCGACACAAATCACCTCAAAGAAAAATCATACGCATTTTCGTGAGTGCACCATCCTCTGAGCCTCCACAACGCCAAGCCTCGAGTTATGAAAATGTGTGGGTCGTCAGAATTTTGCCAAAAACCCATTTTCGGTCATCTTTATTTCTCACTTAATACGCTACTAGATATCTTCAAAGCAGCGCCAAAAATCACAATTTTCAATCGTAAACACATTAATATGATCAATCGATTTGATTGTGCTCTTCAAATTTTGGTCATATCAAAATAGTTTACTGTAAAATAAGTTTTTCTTCATCTATGCTTGATGATACTTGATGAAACTTTATGAAAAAAAATTTATAATAAATTACATTAAAAAACACACAGCTTTGCTTTTGTAATCATAGCCTAAAGTTTAGTGGGTAGTGAGATCAAGATCTTTAAAGTTGAATGGTGTTAAATTTTTTAAAGAAGCAGAGGGATATACAGGCTTCTTCTTTGTTTTTTAGGTGATCAACAGTGTCTGACACACATATATGATGCATAAACACTTATCAAGAATACTTGACAAGATTAAATAACTCAAGCACATAGGTATGTACAGACTTACAGTAGGCCAATGTTTAAGTTTACTCACAGTTCTTTGAAAGATGAGACACTACTGCTACTCATTTTCAATTTGCTACTTCAAGCCTTTTTCTGTCTTTGATCTTTGTTCTTTAATGGCAACATTCTTCTTATTATTATAATTTTTTTCCTTTTTAGTACATTAAACGTGAATACAACTAGGTGTGTGTGTGTGTATGGATAAGAGGGAAACAAGCTGAAGCTTACTGCACAAGCACAATACTGCTTTCTTTTTATTCATCTTTTATTTTCTAATTTATTTTGAAAATAAGTTGATTTGATTTTGATAAATTGTTGACTTCATTTAAATATAAGGTTGGTTTAATTTTTCATGTTGATTTTCTATTTTATATGCTTGAAATGAAACCTTGTATGTTTGAATTAAATGCTTGTTATGATGATGTCTCCTTGCATACATACATGTGTGTGTGTGTGTGTGTGTGTGTGTGTGTGTATTTGTACTTATTTACATATACACTATTTTATATTAACATATATATTTACCTATTTACTAATTTATGTAAATATGTACATATACATTTACTTATGTTACCACATATATTCACATACCTTTAACACACTCATGTTTTCACATATATAGATGTGTGTGTGTGTGTCTATATATATACACACACATTCCCATATGCACTACATTTTATAGACATATACCCATATATATATATATATATATATATATATATATTCATAAGTTTGAAATTGCCATTTTGGAGTTTATACATTCACGTATGTGTGTATGTGTATTTATTTATTTATTTTCATATACTATATTTTATAACCATATGTATCTAGACTTATATATATATATATATATATTTAATCATCATAAAGCTTGTATATATTTACATATATACATTTATGGTTATTTTATCTTAAGTTTAATTGGTGGAGTTTATATACACATTTCTATAATATTCGTCATATCCAGACATGATTCAATATTTAATATAGTTTTTAATAAATTTATATATATTCAGATATTTTAAATATTAGAAAATTTATTTATTCGATTGACAAAAATTTATATTTCAAAGATTATCAGTTAATTACCCAATATTCGATGGCTAAAAATTCGGGTCATCGCATATTTTTAACAACTGTGCTTTCCTGCCAGTTGCAATAAACGTATTTTTAACAACTGCACTTTCCTGCCAGTTGCAATAAACACATTTTTAACAACTGTTTGTTTTAGCCAGTTGCAATAGAGATCCATAACAATCAATTAATTTTGACCATTGTTAACATTTATTTATAATAACTTACTTAATAATTTGTAAATACAAATTTATAATTAATAATTATAAATGATCACTTATATATGTCATTATTTATAACTTATTACAATTCAACATATAATTTATAATACTAATTATTATCAGTAATTAATAATTATTTTTTATATTTAATAATTTATTAAAGTAAATTATTAATAATTAGTAAATTATAGTTAATATTTATTTATTACATAATAATTAGTGATTAAGAATTAATATTAAATAACTAATATTAAATAATTAATAATTTAATTTCAGTAACTAATATTTAGTAATTAACATTTAATGTTTAAAACTTAATTAATAAGTAATATTTAATAATTAAGAAGTATATTTAATAATTAGCTTTTAATGATTATTAATTAATGATTACTATTAAATACATAATTAAGAAGTAATAAGTAATAAGTAATAATTACTATTATATACATAATAACTAATAATTAATATCCAGTTATAACATGAAATAATAAGTAATAATTAATAAATATTAGGTAACACTTTAATAATTAATAAATATGAAGTGATACTTTAATAATTAATAAGTAACTTTTATTTTGTAATAATAAATTATTGTTATTAATAATTAATAATACATGCGTAATAATTAACATTTAATAATTAATATTAAACTATACTCATGAAGTAATACATAATAATTAATAAATAAGAAGTAGTATTTTAATAATTAATAGCTACTATTGTATAATAAATAATTAATTAATATTTAAAAAGTAATAATTGAGACCAATAATTAATCATTAATTTTTTTAATAATTAATAGTTTATAATTGTTTTTAATAATTATTAATATAACATATTAATTATTAATAATTTATAATAACGTATACATAATAATACATACTTAATATTTAATAATTTATACTTAATAATTGATTATATTTGATAGTTCATAAATAATGATTAATAATTTGAAATTAATTTTTACTATATAATGAATTATAATTAATATATTTAATAGTTAATAAGTAATAATTTGATAATTTATATTTTTAATAATTAATTAAGTAATATTTAAATATATTTATAATCATTAATTATATCATATAATTAATTATTAATAATTAAATAATTTATTAATAATTTCAAATAATAATGTAGGTAGGAAAAATACTAATTTTGTATTATAAAAATGCTGGGCGAAATTCTATTTTTGGCAAGGATAATATGCTAATCTGATCCCGCTTGTACTCAGTTTACAAAGTGATTAATAAAGTTATCTCTTCATTTTGGACGTAGTCAAACAACGCTGAACCATTATAAATTGTTGTGTCTATGTTATTTTCTTATTTCTTATTTCTTTATTTCTATATTCTCTCTATTTACATTTATTATTCTTCATTTATTCTTCTACACAACCTCTATTATGTGTTTGTGCCAATTTTTGGTGCAAACATTTTTGTGCTCTCACGGAAAAAGAGATTATCAGCACTATTTGGCTCCCTATGCTACTATTATATTGCATAAATCCTAGAAAGAGATCCAAAATTATCTTCAAGTAGTTTATTCGTTCTATTCAGATTTGCAAAAGTTTAAGGAAAACTTTCAATAATGGTTTAGAACACTAGATCTACCTCTCAAAAGGCAGAAGGAAACGAGAGCGCTATGATCCTGCAAGAAGGCCAGAGCTATCTACTAGCAGATGTTAATTCTACCAATGCAGTTGATGTCCATAATCTAGCTGATTCCATCAAACGAGCTGATTTTCAAAATCTGATGAGAGAGCTCATTGATAGCCATAGATAAGTAAACCAGCAGATTCAAACCAATATCGATCTAATGAATCAACACAGGAAATAAAAGCATGATAAAACTAGGAGAGAGCCAACCCCTTATCCTCCACCGAAGATTTCTAATTCATCAGATGATAATCACAGACGCAAACGTCGCAGAACTGATGAGCATCACGCAGAAGCATCTGGATATCAACAAGCAAACTCGCCTAAGTGGATTTATTAATTATTGATTCTATTATTATACCATTATTATAGAGATCAAGACTTCTTCTCAGTTAGATTATTGATTCTATTTTAATCTTGAAATCCGTGGATCTCCATTCACTATAAGAAAACACTGCATTTTTCTACGTAAAATTTTCTACGTCTTTCGTGCACCATAAGGCATGTGTATGGAAGACGTAGGAAATATGTAGATAGACGTAAAGGCGTAGAAAATGTGTAGAAAATTTCCTACGTCTTTTCTATACTTGATTACATACACAGAAAAATAACAAAGATGTACAAAATCTCCTACACACATTTAGTCCCTCTAGGAGGCAATATATGAGTTTGGTCAACATCTTTTAACAAAAGGAATCCATTATTGTTATATAGGACCAAACACATATATATACCACTCCACCTTCATTATTTTTCATGATGTGGGACGATTCTTTTTCAATGTGCGTCCATTACCCACACACAATACGAGACACGTCAAAGTGCCCACAACTCATTATCAGAACCTCTCCACTCACTATCTCCATCTCAATTCATTGAATCCAAGGACAACCGCAGTTTCATATGCCCTCGATCATGGAGATGTTCACAAAAAGTCCAGCATTAGAAGGGTCAAAGTTTATGTATACTAATGAAATATTTTAGAGGTTGGGCACAATTTTTAAACGTATGGTATGTTCAATGTTCCATGTTAATGCGTGGTATTATGGTTTTTATTTTCTGCAATTAATTTTGTTAACTACAATATTATTTTGATGTGTTTTTTCTTATGGGGATTTTGGATGGAGAAGAGAGGAGGAGGAATTTGTTTGTCAATTCGTCTAAGGCGTTGGCTATAATCGGGATTAATGATAGGAGAGAGTGGAATTTCATTCCAACCGAAGAATCAAGGTAAAAAGATTAATGTTCAAATATTGATTTTGTGATGTTAAATTGATATAGTAGAAAACATCAAATGTTGATATTGTTTCTCACAGGAATGTTTGAAAATTGATTATCAAGTTAATATTTTTAATGTTTAATCATGGTGTTAATATTTGTCTTATTCTTGGATATAGGTATGGAGTTATTGTCATAAGCATAAGTAGTTAGATAGAGTTTGTTATTCTTTACTCTTTGCTTGTAAATTGAAGCCACGGTTTCTCCATTTTAGTGCCATTTATGTAGGATTTATTGTGTTACATAAAGCATTTTTCATATAATTCTTCTGAACATATTTGTTTAAATCATTGTTGTTTAAGGTAATGATAACCAATATATTGTATAGATATATGTTTATAACTTTATTACTTACGTTATTCTGCTCATTTGTCCATAGCTGGTAGGTTTTTTATAGGAACATTCAAGGTCTGTTTGGTTTCATTTTGTGTTTTTTGTTTTGCGTTTTCAACATTAATAACAAATTATAAAGATAACGGAAGAGAAATATAAAATTTTAAACCATCATGAAGATGGTGGAGAGATGACAAAGAGGATGGATGGACGGTGGAGGAGACATATTATTTTTCATTCTTTTGTTATTTCTTAAAATACGGAAAACAAAATAAATTTCTTTTCTATTTTATATGTTAGTTTCATTTTTTAAATCGGCTTTTCTTCGAGAATACATGGGTCGTGTACACTTTTTTTGATGAAAATACAAAATCAAAAAGGTCAAACCAAACGGGGCCTTAGTTTCGGTTTGGACGACATTAATTTTGATTATTGGAATGTCTTCATTATATAATCGCGTAAATTCCACCTATTTATTTTAGAGACCAAGGTTTAAACTTTTATTTTCTAGCCAACCAGGATAGGACTAAAACTATATGATTTGAGTGATAACGCTCATACATTTATTTTATGCTGAACAAGAAGTCTCTTCGCTGTTACAAATAGAATTGGGTTTTTTTTTTAAATTTAGAGAACCAAGCTTTGCTTGTAAACTCTAAGGAAGTATGCATCGAGCCCACAACACACACTTCAGGTAAACCAAAAGGATATGTAGTTGATGGAGATTGAGCCATCGACCTTTAAGGTGAGCGCCGCATCTCGTTACCACTGCACTACCTTTGGGATTAATTTGTTGTACATTTCTTCGAAGATCTTTGTGACGCCCCCACCTCTATACCCACGCTAGCCAAGAACATTACGGAGAATGCTGTCAACTAGTACGGAGAATAAGGCTGTTGAGGAGCGACCATCCGTGTAATTGCTTTGCGCGAGCATCGATATGTCAGATAGTATAACATGCATTTCTTTATCAAGAGGGAAATCCGACATACCGACACAAACTCAAAGCTACTACACAGTGGCTATAATATCTTCGGAAACAAATATAGAAATAAACATAACATAAATCAGTCATAGACAATTCATATCACAAAGGCGGAAATAGATATGAATATTACACTAGGAAGTGTACATCAGAGTAGTGGTCTAAAAAGATCCACAATATCACAAAAGAATAGTTACATGAACTACACAAAAGAATAAGTATACATTATGGAGTCTATATCTGAAATGTATACAACAAAAACTACTAATCTAAGTAGTTAACCAAAAGTCAGAGAAATCAATCCCAAGAGAGAAGTCAAGCAGAAGCACCTGTAACATCTCGGTCTCACCCGAGTATTATTTAATAAGAAAATAATAAACGGATCAGTCTAACTATAGATATCAGATGAAACGATATAGAATAAGAGATATGACTAAACACATAATAATCACAATTCCAAGCTGTGATATATATAAGTAATTGAAAATCAACGAAAGATTAATCAATATCACCAAATCTACACAAGAATCAAAGAAATGCCATACTCCTTATTTCGTTCATCAAACCACAAATATTGACGATAATATCAATGTCAATCACAAAAGTCAATGACACACAAATTCACCAATGCACAAATATTGACAATAATATCAATGTCAATCACACAAGTCAATGACACACAAATTCACCAATGCACAAATATTGACAATAATATCAATGTCAATCACAAAAGTCAATGACACACAAATTCCAGAATTCAATATGCGAAATCCAGAAATCACAAAAGTCAATGACGCACAAATTCACAAATGCACAAATATTGATAAAACTTATCAATGGAAATCACGAATATTGGTGAAACACAAATTCTAGAAATCATCTCAAGAAATCCAGAAATCACAAAGGGGGGGAGGCCTATCACAAACGGGAGCATAAAGCCCACCAACACGTGTATCACAAACGGAACGCTAATTCCATGGTTGCTAACCATCACAAATTGAGCCGAAGCTTCACAAACGGCCCGAAGACCATGGGTTGCTACCCCACCAAATTGAGTCGAAACTCCACAAAACGGGGTTTAGCCTCCCTCGCAGACAAAGAGACATCGCACATTGCTAGTCTAAATCACAAAGATGATCGTCATGATCAACGAGAAGTGTCGATTACAGTAGGCTAGTAAATATATGAGCTTAGCATCATGTCCCATAACCACTAGCTTAACTTAAATATTTACGAACAAATTGTAGATCTCCACTAGAAAATTGTCACAAGAGTTTCAATCGAACAAGTCCAAGAATTAACCAACAAAGTGAACGCAAGCGTTTCATACCACTTGTTTTACTAAGTCGTTTAATTAGATTTCTCATACGAGTGAGGTAAAGGTTTGTATATACTAATAGATTGGAAAACGGTTTTATAAACGAATTTGGTATTAAAATAGTATTGAAATCGTTTGAGGAAAGAGTTTTGATATTTACTACTAGTATAGAAAACCTTTATATTTTTAAAGTGACAAATCACGAAGAAGATTGTAAGAACAATCAATCACTAAAATTCACATACGAAGACGTGAATAAAATCCAAAGAAATCGATAAAGGATCCATCGAAATGGATATTCAAAAATTCCCTAAAAAGAGTCATCAAAGTCATAATAGATGATAACAACAACTAGGAAACAACTCGAATCGATCAAAGTTGGAAATTCACGCGACTGGGCGAAAATAGGCAAAATGCATCAGGTCGGTCGGCCGGCTACAGAGCTCGGTCGACCGAACCCTGTTTTGAAAACTTCTCGGGCATCAGGTCGGTCGACCGAACCAGGAGGGTCGGTCGGTCGAACCAGAAACAGAGAAGTGCAACTGCACTTTTACTAGCAGGTCGGTCGACCGGACCAGGGGGGTCGGTCGGCCAAACCTGATGCTTTGCAAATTGATGCCCATAAATTGATATGCAACCTCCACCAATTCGCAATCGAACGAGCACGGACGCTAGGGAATTATGCCTAACGGCTACCCGGTCCTATTGGCTCCTCGATGCATCACCAAAAACACATTTGAACCTCAAAGCTATGATTTTTATGGATTTGGCTTTCAAACACTAAAATTGGAATATTCTCAAAAGCAATCCAAATCAAAAGCAATTGCACAAGAATAAGTGTTAGGAATTTATACCTAACAATCGAAGATAATTCATAGACTTAGACGTGAGATTAAAAATCTCACCTTTTCACAAAATCAAACAAGAAGAAGCTTGAAAGCAAATGGAGAATCAACCTCTCTTCAACACAACCCAAATGATCTTGAATCTATGCTCAAAACAAGATCATTCCCAAAATTAGGTTTAGGAATTTTTGAAATTGGTAAGCGAATAAGTTGGAGAAGAAGAAGAGAATGCTTACCAATGGGTTCTCTTGAATTTGGAGCTAGGAATTTGAAGTTGCAAAAGGAACTAGGGTTTTGGAGTTTTAATTTCCAATCTCTCCCACCATTAATACTTTAAAAACTGAAAAGAGAAGGGAATGAGGGTGAATGGGGAAAAGTGGCTCAGATTTGAGCATAAGTTAAACATAGGGCTGAGCCCAAACCCAAACCCAAAGTGAAAAGTAGCAAAAATCAACTTTCTCCAAACATATCGAAGCTTATACTCGAAAAGGTCGCAAACGGCATTTTAAACTTAATGGGAGTGGTCCCGAGTCCTAATTCGACCGTATGCAAAAGGTAGCTTTTCGGACTAAAATCCGACTAACGATAAAATATTTAAATAAAATATTTAAATATAAAATAGATAAATATGCGGGTTGTTACAGACTCCCTTCCTTAAAGAAATTGCGTCCTCGCAATATTTAAGAAGAGAACATAAAGTAACAACCATAAAAGCATATTCAACACAAAAGAAATTTGAAATAAAAGGTTCACCTTAAAGAGCACGGGAAAGCAAGTCCGGATGTGATCGCTCGATGAATTCCCTAGACTCCCAAGAACAATCCTTAGGATTTGAAGACCATTGAACTTTAACAAGCGGAACATCTTTATTTCGAAGTCGTTTGACTTCCGAAGCAATGATACGAATAGGATGTTGCTCATAAGTTAAATTAGGCGAAACTTCAATCTCTTCCACAACACCGGGCTCAAGAACAGAACCGGAATCTCGAAGGCACTTCCGTAATTGAGAAACGTGAAACACGTCATGAATAGCAGAAAATTAAGCCGGTAATAAAAGGCGATAAGCCATGGAACCAATACGTTCGGTGATAGGAAATGGCCCAATATATCGAGGCGCTAGTTCTCCCGATCGACTGAATCGCACAACACCCTTCATAGGCGAAACACGAACAAACACGAGATCTCCCACAGAAAATTCTAATTTCCTTCTCCGGTTATCGGCATAGGATTTTTGTCTACTCTGGGCTTCTTTCATCCTATGACGAATAAGGTCAATCTTTTCTGTGGAATCACGAATAAAATCTGGACCTAAAACCAGCTTCTCACCGGTCTCAAGCCAACAAGAAGGAGATCGGCATGGCCTTCCGTAGAGTGCCTCAAAAGGTGCCATACCAATACAAGATTGGAAGCTATTATTATAGGAAAATTCAACAAGTGAAATATGATCTTCCCAACTTCCACCAAAATCAAGAACACAAGCACGAAGAAGATCTTCAAGAGTTTGATTCACACGCTCGGTTTGTCCATCGGACTGAGGATGATAAGCGGTGCTAAATTTAAGCTTCGTTCCCAAAGGTTTTTGAAGACTCTTCCAAAATCCACTAGTAAACAATGGATCGCGATCACTAACAATAGAAGTAGGAACACCATGTAATTTAACAATCTCTTTAACAAAGAGTTTGGCCAAAAGAGGAACGGTTCGGTTAGACCGAACGGGAATAAAATGGGCGGATTTAGTAAGTCTATCAACGATCACCCACAAGCTATCATGACCCGAACGAGAACGGGGAAGACCATCTATAAAATCCACGGAAATTTGGTCCTACTTCCAAATTGGAATTTCTAAAGGTTGCAATAACCCACCGGGCCTTTAATGTTCGGCCTTAACGAGTTGGCAAGTCATGCAACGCTTAACGAAGTTAGCGATGTCAAGTTTCATTCCCTCCCAATAATAAAGTCGCTTCGTATCTGCGTACATTTACTACTTCCGGGATGAATGGTAAATTTAGAACGATGAGAATCTTCTAAAATATCTTTACGAAGATCACTAATATTTGGTACGATAAGTCTACCAAATCTCCGAATGCCGCCACGAGAATCGATATCAAAGTCTTTCAAAGCTTCAAAATCAATTTTATCCCTAATATTTTGGCCAAGAAGAGCCATTTCGGGATCTAGCCTTTGAGCTTCAAGAATGCGGTCTAAAAGAGAAGGATGAGCCTCAAGGTTACATAAAACAAATGATGAGCATTAATCGGATACGCGGTCTCGAATCTCATAAGTGGATAAGATCTCGAGATCGTTCCATTCGGATATCATCATAGAAACAACAGCTTGTTGTTTACGGCTAAGAGCATCGGCGACACGATTACCCTTACCGGGTGTATAAAGAATATCAAGATCATAAGGAGCAAGGAACTCGAGCCAACGTTATTGACGCAAATTAAGTTCCTTTTGAGAAAATAAATATTTCAAAGACTTATGATCCGTGTAAAGAACAAATTTCTCTCCTAAAGATAATGACGCCAAATCCGAAGAGCGAAAACAAAAGCCGCGAGTTCTAAATCATGAGTGGCATATCTAGTCTTATCTGGCTTCAATTGCCTAGAAGCGTAAGCAATAACACGTTCTTTTTGCATAAGAACGGCACCCAAACCAACGTGACTAGCATCGGTATAAACAACGAAATCTTGATTCCCCTCGGGAATAACAAGAATAGGAGCATCAGAAAGGAGTTCTTTTAATTTCTGAAAAGAAGCTTCACATTTGTCCGACCAAATGTATTTAACACCTTTCTTAGTCAAGCTAGTGAGAGGCACGACAATCTTAGAAAAGTCTTTGATAAAACGACGGTAATAGCCCACCAATCCGAGAAAACTACGAATCTCTGTCACACTCTCCGGTCTCTTCCAATCTTGAATCGCTTCAATCTTTGAAGGATCCATGGAAATTCCGGATTCGGAAATAATATGACCGAGAAACTTCACACGAGATTGCCAAAAGTGGCATTTAGAAAATTTTGCCCTTAATTGATTACTCCTAAGAGTTTCCAACACAATCCGAAGATGTTTTTCATGCTCCTCCTCGGTTTTAGAATACACAAGAATATCATCGATAAAGATAAGAACAAACCGGTCGAGGAAATCTTTGAAAACTCTATTCATAAGGTCAACGAAATACGCCGGAGCATTCGTCAAACCAAATGGCATGACAAGCCATTCATAAGATCCATAACGAGTACGGAACGAGGTCAATGGAATACTATCCTCTGCAATACGAAGCTGATGAAATCCAGTAGCTAAGTCTAATTGTGAAAAGACCTTAGCACCACTAAGCTGATCGAATAGATCATCAATCCGAGGTAAAGGATATTTATTTTTGATAGTAAGATCATTAATCTTGCGGTAGTCAACGCAAAGCCTAAGTGTACCATCAGATTTCTTCACAAAAATAGCCGAAGCTCTCCAAGGCGAGGAACTAGAGCGAATAAATTGCTTCGTCTCCAATTCGGATAATTGTTTACGCATCTCCTCGTTTTCTTTATTGGACATACGATACGGGGGACGAGTGATAGGTTGAGCTCCAGGAATAAGATTGATTCTGAACTCAATTGCTCGCTTAGGTGGTAATCCTAAAACGGGTTCGAATATGTCGGAAAATTCACGAACGATGTGAATAAGAGAAATAATATCACCCTCATCATCATCGTCGTCATCACGATGATTTAAAGAATATAAAGATGCGACCAAGCTGGAAACTGAATCTTGAAGATTAATAGAAATCTGCTTAACAGATTGAGGATGTCGAAGATGAATAGTCCGCTCAGGACATAGGATATGAGCTTCATAACGGTTAAGCCAATCCATTCCCAAAATCATTCCAAAGCCTAAATAACGCATGACATGCAAATCGGCTAGGAAAGGAAAATCACACAAAATAATCTCGACATCTTTACACAATAAACTGATTGTTGCGGATCCACCAACCGGATTCGCAATTCTCAAAGAAGTCATTAAACACAAAACATCCAAAGAAAAAGTATCAACAAGTTCTTTCGATATAAAAGAATGGGACGCACCTGTATCAAAAAGAACTCGAATAGGATGATCATGAAATAAAATAATACCATCAAGAATAGAATGAGAAATACCTTGGCCATGAGAAGTGTTGCCAGGGGCTTGAGCAACATTTAACTTTCCCTCCTTCTTGCCCTGAAGCTTGGGGCATGAAGATATAACATGACTGGGAACTTTGCAGTAGCGAAAAGAGAGAGACTTTGGGCACTTGTTCGCATAATGGTCCTTCGAACCACAATTATAGCATTCCCCACGGCCAAAGGAAGAAGTCTTTGCCACGGAGGTTGCTTGCTTCCCTTTCTTATTAGGATAGGGGCCTTTGAATTTGTTTGGCCTCTTCTTGTTGTTGTTGAAGCTTGGTTTGGAACCCACTACTTCAACATCATTCTCCCTATCCGCCTCTTCAAGACGAAGAGCGATATCAAGGAGTTGGTCGAAAGAAACTTCTAATTTTAGAAGTAATGGCTTCTTGAGATTTTTGTTTAAGCCATAGACGAACCTCTGGTTCTTCTTTAAAGGGGTGTTGATGTATTCAACCCCATATTTGGAAAGCGACTCGAAGGAGGCGACGTAATCAGTCACGGAGGACTCACCTTGAACAAGGTCTATAAATCGTCGAGCCAATGTCACTTTCTCAGCTTCCGGTACGAATTTCAACTCGAAGCGTTCCCGGAATTGCTCCCAGGTGAGATCCGCTTCATTAATCTCAGAAATAAGAAGTTCGTACCAGTCCAATGCTCTTTCTCGGAGCATACTAGAGGCCACCTGAACTCGGTAAAGGTCAATAAGATTTATGCGAGAAAAGATTCGATCGCATGACCTTAGCCAAGCCTGTACTTCAATAATAGTTTCGGAACCTTTGAATGGCTCCCCACCCAAATTAGTGTAATCGCTGCACAAGCGTGCAAATCCCGACTTTGGGTGAGTAGGTTCCGGGTTAGCTCCAGCTGCTTGAGCATTTGTCACTAAATCAAGAAGCTGTTGAGCAGTCATAAAAACTCCATCTTGGGGTGGAGTGCTAGACGGTACGGCTCTGGAGAGGCCTGGTCTAGACAATTTTCTCCCTTTAGAAAGAAAGAAGAAGAAGAAATAGGTTATTCACCAAATTGAATATCAAGCAATCTTGATAGATAAACAAGGAATCATAAGGAGGACTCGAATTAAATCCTAAAGCACGACTCCTAAGATGGACTTAGGACGATGATCCTTGTTATATTATTCCATATTGTTCCGAAGTTTGGCTCTGATACCAAGCTGTGACGCCCCACCTCTATACCCACGCTAGCCAAGAACATTACGGAGAATGCTGTCAACTAGCACGGAAAATAAGGCTGTTGAGGAGTGACAATCCGTGTAATTGCTTTGCGCGAGCATCGATATGTCAGATAGTATAACATGCATTTCTTTATCAAGAGGGAAATCCGACATACCGACACAAACTCAAAGCTACTACACAGTGGCTATAATATCTTCGGAAACAAATATAGAAATAAACAAAACATAAATCAGTCATAGACAATTCATATCACACTAGGAAGTGTACATCAGAGTAGTGGTCTAAAAAGATCCACAATATCACAAAAGAATAGTTACATGAACTACACAAAAGAATAAGTATACATTATGGAGTCTATATCTCAAATGTATACAACAAAAACTACTAATCTAAGTAGTTAACCAAAAGTCAGAGAAATCAATCCCAAGAGAGAAGTCAAGCAGAAGCACCTGTAACATCTCGGTCTGACCCGAGTATTATTTAATAAGAAAATAATAAACGGATCAGTCTAACTATAGATATCAGATGAAATGATATAGAATAAGAGATATGACTAAACACATAATAATCACAATTCCAAGCTGTGATATATATAAGTAATTGAAAATCAACGAGAGATTAATCAATATCACCAAATCTACACAAGAATCAAAGAAATGCCATACTCCTTATTTCGTTCATCAAACCACAAATATTGACGATTATATCAATGACAATCACAAAAGTCAATGACACACAAATTCACCAATGCACAAATATTGACAATAATATCAATGTCAATCACACAAGTCAATGACACACAAATTCACCAATGCACAAATATTGACAATAATATCAATGTCAATCACAAAAGTCAATGACACACAAATTCCAGAATTCAATATGTGAAATCCAGAAATCACAAAAGTCAATGACGCACAAATTCACCAATGCACAAATATTGATAAAACTTATCAATGGAAATCACGAAAATTGGTGAAACACAAATTCTAGAAATCATCTCAAGAAATCCAGAAATCACAAAGAGGGGGAGGCCTATCACAAACGGGAGCATAAAGCCCACCAACACGTGTATCACAAACGGAACGCTAATTCCATGGTTGCTAACCATCACAAATTGAGCCGAAGCTCCACAAACGGCCCGAAGACCATGGGTTGCTACCCCACCAAATTGAGTTGAAACTCCACAAAACGGGGTTTAGTCTCCCTCGCAAACAAAGAGACATCGCACATTGCTAGTCTAAATCACAAAGATGATCGTCATGATCAACGAGAAGTGTCGATTACCGTAAGCTAGTAAATATAGGAGCTTAGCATCATGTCCCATAACCACTAGCTTAACTTAAATATTTACGAACAAATTGTAGATCTCCACTAGAAAATTGCCACAAGAGTTTCAATCGAACAAGTCCAAGAATTAACCAACAAAGTGAACGTAAGCGTTTCATACCACTTGTTTTACTAAGTCGTTTAATTAGATTTCTCATACGAGTGAGGTATAGGTTTGTATATACTAATAGATTGGAAAACGGTTTTATAAACGAATTTGGTATTAAAATAGTATTGAAATCGTTTGAGGAAAGATTTTTGATATTTACTACTAGTATAGAAAACCTTTATATTTTTAAAGTGACAAATCACGAAGAAGATTGTAAGAACAATTAATCACTAAAATTCACATACGAAGACGTGAATAAAATCCAAAGAAATCGATAAAGGATCCATCGAAATGGATATTCAAAAATTCCCTAAAAAGAGTCATCAAAGTCATAATAGATGATAACAACAACTAGGAAACAACTCGAATCGATCAAAGTTGGAAATTCACACGACTAGGCGAAAATAGGCAAAATGCATCAGGTCGGTCGGCCGGCTACAGAGGTCGGTCGACCGAACCCTGTTTTGAAAACTTCTCGGGCATCAGGTCGGTCAATCGAGCCAGGGGGGTCGGTCGGCCGAACCAGAAACAGAGAAGTGCAACTGCACTTTTACTAGCAGATCGGTCGACCGGACCAGGGGGGTCGGTTGGCCCAACCTGATGCTCTGCAAATTGTTGTCCATAAATTGATATGCAACCTCCACCAATTCGCAACCGAACGAGCATGGACGCTAGGGAATTATGCCTAACGGCTACCCGGTCCTATTGGCTCCTCGATGCATCACCAAAAACACATTTGAACCTCAAAGCTATGATTTTTAAGGATTTGGCTTTCGAACACTAAAATTGGAATATTCTCAAAAGCAATCCAAATCAAAAGCAATTGCACAAGAATAAGTGTTAGGAATTTATACCTAACAATCGAAGATAATTCATAGACTTAGATGTGAGATTAAAAATCTCACATTTTCACAAAATCAAACAAGAAGAAGCTTGAAAGCAAATGGAGAATCAACCTCTCTTCAACACAACCCAAATGAGCTTGAATCTATGCTCAAAACAAGATCATTCCCAAAATTAGGTTTAGGAATTTCTGAAATTGGTAAGAGAATAAGTTGGAGAAGAAGAAGAGAATGCTTACCAATGGGTTCTCTTGAATTTGGAGCTAGGAATTTGAAGTTGCAAAAGGAACTAGGGTTTTGGAGTTTTAATTTCCAATCTCTCCCACCATTAATACTTTAAAAACTGAAAAGAGAAGAGAATGAGGGTGAATGGGGAAGAGTGGCTCAGATTTGAGCATAAGTTAAACATAGGGCTGAGCCCAAACCCAAACCCAAAGTGAAAAGTAGCAAAAATCAACTTTCTCCAAACATATCGAAGCTTATACTCAAAAAGGTCGCAAACGACATTTTAAACTCAATGGGAGTGGTCCCGAGTCCTAATCCGACCGTATGCAAAAAGTAGCTTTTCGGACTAAAATCCGACTAACGATAAAATATTTAAATAAAATATTTAAATATAAAATCGATAAATATGCGGGTTGTTACAATCTTGTACCCAATGTGTCCCCAACTTTAATTGGTACTAATGAAATAAACATGGTTTTAAAATCATATTTATTTTGTATACTAATGAAATACTGCTACAACAACAACTAAGCCATTATTCTCAAACAAGTTGGGGTTGGATAGAGATGAAAACCAAAACTAAACGACAAAGTCAAATTAAAAGCCATAACGATAACAATAATAAAATGAAGTCAAATAAGAAAATTAATGATATAATAACTAAGTAAAATAAAAATAAAGATATATATATATATAATGATAATAATAATACTAATAGTGATAATGGTACTAGTAGTGATATTGGTCAAAGACCAAACGTTACGTCTTAGGCTCATTTTAAAACTTATGAAACTCATAGCTCATGGTTCCGGTACATCGATCGCTAACTTACACGCGCTACTATCCAACCATTAGTTGTGTACTAATGAAATGCATAACTAAAAATTAACTAGAAATACTTCGGTTCAATTTATGTACTAATGAAGGAGCGCTAGTGGTTGGCGTGCCTAGTTCACTTAATATAATATTCATATTTCACTTGATATATTATGCAAACTGAAAGGGTCTTGCATGCTAATTTCTAATGCATAAAGTTTCAAAGTACATCTTTGTTTATGGACTAAAAACAAGTTCATCTTTTGTTCATTCACTAATTAAGTAGCACTAGTGGTTTCCATATGTAGTTTACATAATATAGTATACAAACAGATGCGAATGATAGGGTTTTGAATATACGACATATACAATATATGTATATTTATATTGTTTTGAATTGTTATGTTATACGGCATATATTTATATGACCAGGAGGACAATTTGGTTCGCTAGTTTTATGAAATGCAATAAATTTCAAAGTAAAAGCATAAACCATGATATGTGATAAAATGTAATGTTCTATGACTATATTTCAATGTAAAACATTATTATAATCAGTTTGAAATTTAGAAATCTAAGCAATATCTGGTAAAATGAAAAGTTATAAAGATGTCACTTATAACATCAACAAGTGCGAAGCACTTACTAAAGCCAAACTGGAGAAGAAGTTGGAGCATCAAGAAGGAGAGATTCAAATGCTAAAAACATGGTATGAACAATTATGTGAGATGTGAAAGGAAGTGCGGATTAAGGATCTTAAGGCTAATTCAACACTAGAGGGAGGGTTAATAGTATTTAATGGATTCTAGGACTTATATGGACTAATCTAAAAATTATGATACAAACAAATGCAGAACTTAATCACAAAACAATCACAGAATCAAACACAGAAGTAGAAAGTAAACAAAAAGCAGTAAAAGGAAAGAACACTCCGGAATTTATACTGATTCGGAGTTACCCTACATCTAGTCCTATACCAAGGCAAACACCTCATAATTTTTTTTATGTGGAAATTAGCCATAATTGCCTCTTTAGCAAGCGCAATTAGTTTCTAGGACACAAAACTGAAATAATTATTTTTAAGGACAAAATGCAAAATAATTAGTTTCTAAGGCCTAAAAACATATGAAATTATGTCCTTGAAAATAATTGGACTGCTGACTTTGTCCTTAAAAGTAATTATTCTACTGACTTTGGCCTTGCAATTAATTTTTATGGATGTATGTCCTAGAAACTAATTGGACTGCAAAGTTTGTCCTTTTGGTAAAATGCCCCTTTTTTTATTATACCAATGTTGAGATTACATTCCTCAATTTCTAAAGGCCATGAGGTACCGTCCCGTCTCTTGAGTCCGAGGCAAACTCTCTTGATTTACGGGACACAAGACCACCCAATTGATTTCCAGGCACAACCACACCTTATAGAGAGACTCAATAAAATTTTGATTACAAATTGATACTACAACTCTGAGTAGCACTTTGATCTTCGAGAGAGGATAGAGTATAAAAAAAGAATGATATTCTAATTTGATTCTCTTGAGAATTCGGTAGAATTTCAGCATGATCTTAAAAATATGAAAATTTTAGAATATTGATTTGTGGAGAAGGAGTGAAGAAAATAAAAAGTAGTTAGTTAGAAAATTCGTTTGTGAAGGCTATTTATAGAACACAAACGATCATAACCATTCGTGAAGAGATTTAAACGAATAGACACTTCCTTTGAAAATTGAAACTTTTGAATTCAACGGCCACCATGTCGACATAAGGTATCCCAGATGCTGAAATCCTTAGTTAAAAAACAATGCAAAATTTGTTTTGAAAATGGTATCGAAAGGAAAATAAGATAAAATGATTCTGGAGTAAAATAAACTAATTTTCCTATGTTTCAAAATAAAGAAGAGTAGAAAAATATATTTTTAGAATGTATATATAAATTTGATATTAAATCTCAAGTATATATGTATTATAAAGAATAAAAATCAGAAGATGGTTTCAAAAACAAACGAAGTTTAAACTGAGAGTTTATTTAAAACAAAAACAAGAATATTTTAAGGCTAAAACATCCTTTTGCAAATCATTTGAAAAGATAATTTTTAAGGCTAAAATATTTTGAAAAGCAGTTTTGAAAATAATTTTGAAAAACCATTTTGAAGTATTTTTGCAAGCTTCTTTCTGCAAAATATCTCATCACATCAGGAATCGAAAACTTGTACAAAACCAGGATGTTTGTGGGTTTGTAAGTCACTTGTCGTGGGTTTGTAAGCAACTTGTCGTGGGTTTGTAAGCCACTAAGAAGATAGAAATGGATTCCATCCCAAATGAAATTGGAAATGAAGATTTTTGTGCTATTATGAAGTTTTTACAAAAGCTAGACACATATCTTGAAATATTGATCTTGATACTCTAGAGTCTTCAATCTTGATATCTTCATTCTGAATCTTAAGTCTTTATATTGATCTGTCTTCAGTAGTCAATACCTACATATACATATATATCTAGAAAATAGTGTTAGTGTATATTTTATAATAAGACAAGTTAAAAAAGGTTGTTGTCATCAAAACCAACATCTCAGTTCCTAACAATCTCCCCCTTTTTGATGGCAACCTATATTTATAAAATATATTTACCATACCATAACTCCTATCATAATTCCCCCTTACTCCATGACTCCCCCATACTCCTTGACTCCCCCTTACTCCAAGCCAACTACTATTTTATAACTTCTCCCCCTTTGTCATCAACAAAAACTTCTTACTAATAAATTCCCCGAACTTGATATATGATAATAAACCCTAATAGAGTAATCCATATATAAGTGTAATAAGGACTAAGTGTGGTCATAAGTGTAATTCAAAAGTAAATCAATCATCATCAAATCATATTTACAGTAATTATTCAATCCAATCGTATATACAAACCATACCAAATGTTTTAAATAAGTCAAGTCAATCAAGTTTAAAACACACCAGTCAAATCAAACAAATAACATATAGAATGACTAGACATTCCTTGGTACTTCCACCCATCCATCTTCTCCAAAGATAGGGTCTGCTTTGACGGCATCCCATTCTTCTTTATATTTATCGAGAGTGACTGGTGGATTTCCTTCGAGATCATCCTTGTTAAGGGTTGAGAACATCCAACGAAGGGCGTCGAAATGTCTCTCATGCTCCTTGATCATCTGCATTTGGCTCAATTCTAAGTGACGCTGATTATGAAGTATGAACGTAAGGATATTTTTGAAGGAAGTGAGAGTTTCCTCAAGATTATCATTTAGATTCTTAATCGGAGAAGCCATAATTCAAGAAATATGAAGAAATATGAAAGGGAGTGATTAGAAATGAAGTTTGATAATTTATTCTGGGAGAAATAGGTATGAATAGGGGTGGCAAGTCGATTAGAATGAATAGACACAAGTTAGTCACATGAAATTAAAATGTGAAAGTACAACTACTTTCTGCCCATTGCATGTCGACATGGGTGGGGGGGGAGGGGTGATAGATGTCGACATGCCTCTGCCTAAAGTGACAATTTGCTTTGTTTTGAATATTATGAATAAATCTATGCAACTAAAATTTGTATAACATAAAACAAGCAATTACAGAGACAAGTGATATTGAATAACAGGAAATAAAGGATTTCATTAGTCAACGTTACATAAAATAATATAATATTAACTAAAATAAAAGAAAATACATGGATAGAACTCGAAACAAACAAGATAACATGAGCTAAAACTAATTAGATAAAGATGAAGAAGATGATAGCCCAACCTTTCTACTAATTTTCCCGAAGAACTTGTTGATTTTAGTGGAAGTCTTATCCATTTTCTTACTCGTTGATCTTTAAGTATCTTTTGATTTTCCACTATAATTCTTTGATTATTGAGAAAGGTCTTATTGGATTTATTAGCAGGATTAGTAGGATATTCAATACTCTCTAAGGAAGTTTCTTGATCTTCCTCCTCTTCAATTTCCATTCCTTCCTCTTCCTCTTCTCCTTCTTCTTCTTCCTCCATTTCTTCCATCCCTTCATGAGCAAGCCTGTCTTCTTTTTTCGTAAGTGTTTCATATGGTTGAAACGCTAATGGAATTTTCATAAGGGAAATGTTTTCATTGTTGAACACTTTTCTAGTTATAAATTCTTTCCGTTTGAAATCAACTCCAAAGTAATTAAAAATCCTAGTGTGATAAATTCCATGATATAATGTGTTTTCACCCATAGTAAAATTCTTGGGCCTTAGCTCATCCAAAATAACTTGAGCCCAATTGATATCATAATTTCCAAAAATTGCAAAAAGAGATTTGCAAACTTTCAAAGTTAGGTTGTTGTAGTTTTCCGATCTTGGTATAAGAGTGTGCTGAATAAGAAGGTTAACAATTCTTGCTTTTGGGCGAAAATAACGATTTTTGAATTCAAAATTGTCACCCTTCAAAGATGTGATGAAATATCTCTCGATCATTTTTATTTATTTGAAATTTCGAGAGATTCATTCCGGAATACTTGCATCCTAAAATATTTCCTATAATTTCACAATCCAAAACTATTTGTGTTCCTTTAACACAACTCCAAATTTGTCCATCTTGCCCATCATAAAAACCACAATTCAAATTTGCATAAAACATCTTAACAAGATTTGGACAACATACAAAATCATTTTGTTTGTTATCTATTACATAAAGAATAGAACATTGTTGAAAAAGATTTTCAATTTCATAAGAAGGAAAATCTTCAAAAATAGCAGATTTACCCGTATGAATTTTACCAAAGCTTACATAGTTGATGTAAGCTTTGATAGCTTCCAGGTCATTAAAAAGAAATTTTTTGGTAGCTTTTCGAAGCCTAATGGTGTTAGGAGTATTTGAAGAGGCCATTGAAGAAGTTTGAGAGGAGTAGAAGATAATGAAGATAAATTTGAAATTTGAAATAAAATTGAAAAGTGATGATAAGGAAAGTGAAATAAATAGAGATTCTATAGACATGTTCTCTGGTCAAGAGGCATCTTTCTAGAGCATTGAAGTTAGTGAAAGGGTGAAGGGAAATTCAAAAGTTTGAATTCAAATTTTGAAATCAAATTCTGAGGGGCATGTCGACATGGGTTATCTGGGTATATCGACATGTGCCTATTGAATCAAAGGACAAGTTTATATTCCTAATTTCTAATAAATGTATATATTATATTCTATGTTCTATTTATATAATTCTTGTGATAACATTAAATATAATAATACTTAAAAATTAATAATTTGAAACATTTGAAACACCTCTAATCTGTCAACCAACAAATAAATCCAAACTGCTCTCGAAAAATCATTAACTATTTCAAAAAATAACGGGCCCCATACGACGAAACGTGTCGATAGGACCCCACAAATCACAATGTATTTTCTCAAAAATTCTAGAAGCTTTATTGTCACTTAAAGAAAACTTGTCTCTAGGATGTTTAGCACGTATACATACTTTACACCCTTTATCTAAACTATCTTTATTATTTTTGACGTGAGGAATTAACTTAACTACTTTTTCGAAAGTATGCCCGAGCCGACGATGCCACAACTCCAAATTTGATGTTGCTTCAACTGTTGACACAAATTCCGGTTTGCTAAAGTAGTACAGTCCATCTCTCCTAACTCCCGTTCCAATCAGCTCCTTCGTTTGGTCCTATATAGCACAAGTATGAGAATCAAATTGGACAATAGTTCGTAATCATCATTAGGTTGAGAAACGGAAATTAAAATTGCAACTCATGTTTGGAACATAAAGTACTCCGGTGAGAATAATTTTGCTCGTCACACATACATATCATACCAAAGTAGCAATCACTCTTTCACCATTGGGCAAACCAACAAAACACTCAAGATTTTGTGTGCCAAATGACCATAAACGTTGCCATATAACATGATGGGTTGCTCCGGTATCGATAATTCATGAAGTATCATCAAACTTACCATTCAATCGATTTTCGAGAATTTTACTATTACCAATCACGTCCGAAATAGCTTTCCACTTCTCATTTGTGAACAATTGACCCAAGGCTGACACCGTCGACGAATTGGATGCGATAGAGGAGCTGCTACCAGCAGCCGCATTAGCACGTACTTTCCCCTACCTTCCCAATGGAGCTGCCTCATCTGCCATTGAACCAGCCATCAGGGTATCCATGAAGCTTGTAACACCGGCTAACCTCATGACCAGTTTTCTTGCAGTGGCTGCAAACGGATTTCTCCCAGCAACTTGAGGCCTCATGGCCCTGCTTCTTGCACTGGGAACACCTCGGTCTATTAGAGGTTCCTCGGCCCTGACCAGCCCCTGTATGTACAACGAAATTGACTGCTTCAGAGGGCTTTTGCTCGACTTCCTGCTTCAATTGACGAACACGTTCTTCTTGTGACACTAATTGATAAGCTTGATCAAGATTAAGAAGAGGATCTTGAGAGAGGATATGTGTGCGCAAAGGACCATAAAATTCAGAACAAAGGCCCATCAAAAAATCATGTAATTTGTCCTGTGCTCGTCGTTCCTCATGTAATCTGCCAGCCGAGCACGAGGAACAACAAGAACAAGAGATTAAAGGTTCATGGTGATCTAATTCTTGCCACAAAGCATGCAATTTACCATAGTAAACTGAAACAGGCATCGTCTTTGTCTACTCACATCGTGCAATTAAAGATCGTAATTGTTGAATCCTAGGTCCGTTTTTTAGGAAAAACATTGCTTGAGATGATCCCAAAAGGGTTTAGCTTCCCTGAATTTCGACAAAGAGGACCTAACTTCGGGGTCGATAGTATTTGAAATCCAAGAAATAAGCATAGCATTAATCGCGGTCCAATCGAACTTTGTACAGGGAGGCGCTGGTGCAAGGATAATGCCATCAAGAAATTCAAACTTGCGTCGAGCTTCTAATTCCGTTTGAATATCAGCCGCCCAGTCGTCATAATTATTGGCCTTGAGTCGAGTGGGAGTAATGAAGTCACGTGGCCTATCTTGTGAGCTGAGGTAATATGGGGAATTGGGTTCAATTTTAGGCGGTTGAGGAGGCGGTGGATCTTCAACACCAGGCATGGCAAATTATTCTTGAAGAAAAAAATCATTCTTTGGCTTCGATACCATAAAGAATTGGTAAAACTCAGTTTGAATTATTATTAATCATCAGCATCCATATTTATAATATAGACCCAAGACTATCTTATGGTAACTCTAAAATTGCGGAAACAGCAGGAAATCTTCTGAAGATATATCCCTTATCACATACCACTCATAACAACTAATCATACATTGCGGAAACAGCAGAAAATCTTTTGAAGATATATCCCTTATCACATACCACTCATAACATCTAATCATATATTCTAAATATATCATAATATCTTAATCATATATTCTAAATATATCATAATATCTTAATCATATATTCTGAATATATCTCAATATGTTCACTGTATTTTGAAAAATAAAAAAGACTGCTCTCCAGGTAAAATATGGTTTCTAGACCTCAGGAACAAAAAAGATTTGCATCTTTCCTTATGCATCCGAACATGTGTTACTAGTAGTGCGTGTGTAAGATCAATTAACAGGTTTGCTGGAGAGATGCAAGATATTCATTTAAAACCGAACTCACTTGAACAGGCAGCCTTATTGTGATTTATGTAAACAATAAGGTACTAAAAGCACGTCAAGTTTCCACCATTGATATGCCACTAGTTTGGACGAACTATAATTAACCCGAAATTGTAAGGAGATTGGGCAGATAACAAGTGATTTAGCATATTACTCTGAAAATTTTGGATTCAACACCTCCCATTATCTTTCCATATCTAAATAATAATAGGATCTGTCTAAAAATGTTATGCTTTATGTCGGAATACATGGAACCTTACGTGCACACACATGGAAGATTACATTTTACTACTTACTCAGTTAAATAGTTTTTGACCTTTCTGGTTATTTAAAAATAAAAAACTATGTTGGTTCACTGTACAATTCTCATGAAATTTTGAAATGGCCTATTGGTTGTATGCCATTATTTGTTAATATACATGTTATAGTGTGATAATAATGAGAAATGCAAATAAGCCGGAAAAAACTGATAGTTTGGCATACATAAGATTTCATTTTTCATTCAATACTAAGACACACGTGCAGGTGGATTTATTTTTAAGTTATGTGCCTTTTTATTTTATTTTTTATTTTTTTGCAATAGGATTCCTTGCATATGTCGACAGTAACGACCCGCTATTTTGGACTATTCATATCCGCACATGTCGGACTTGAATAATTCAAAATACCGATTTATTAATTTAAATTTGGCAAAACTCAGATATACAGTAAATAAATAATCACAAAATCACAGACACAGAGTAATAATATGCAGCGGAAGCAAAAGATAGTAGTTCATGAAGCTACTATATACATAATAGAGTTAAATAAGTTACAACAGAAGTCTCGAATACAATAATCGAATACAGGAATTAAAATACATCACTGGAATCAACCGAATCTCTGAAAGCTGGATGGATAGCTGGATCTCCAAGCGAAGCTCCAACTCTAAAGGTGAGTCTCGAATACTGGTACACTCAGTCTGACCCGAGCGTAAAGAAAAACACAAAACACTCGAGTCAGGATTAATATTCTCATATCAATAAATCCAACTCAAGTGAAATAGCAATCGAAATACAAGTAACTCAAAGGATGTTGGAATAACCATCCTCTAAGGATCCGTTAAACTATCTACTATGTAGTAATATACGCTAAATAGATAATGTATATCAGTAATGTAAAGTATCAAAATAGTGTTAAGGCGTTACCATTATCCCCCTTAACACATTTTTATAAGCATCATAGTCTATACAGCATTGTAAACTCCACCGTAAACTGGTGGGATATCAGGGAGTACTCCATAGGTATAACACAAAACAGATTCGTAGTGGTCGCGTATATAGGGATACAAGTATGACAAGGCACATGAGGCAATACCCAAGGTAGTGAAACTACCGTTCGCCTGATTCGGACTGATGAGAACGCATCGCCGCAGCGATCGCAACACCGCGAAACAACACTTCTGAAAGTACGAGGGTGCACCAATCAATAACAAGTAATGAGTAGTAGTTACGAAGAAGTGTGTTCGCTCGAGGTGGCTAACCCCATTTGGCCCGGCACAGCTCCTGATTTTAGTCATTTCCAATTTGACACAAGTGTCAAGGCTATCCATTATCGTTCTCTTTCTTCAGTCATCGCGTACATCATTCCAACCACTTCATTCTGGATCATCACTCCGCGTATAGTTATTAAAGTGGTTTTCGGTTTAGATAGCGAGTATATCCATAACCGATTCTGGTCTCTTTAATAACTTTCGTAATTCTTACACCGATTGGTCATTTAGGAAATTTCAAACCAATTCAATTTCAATTTCAATTTGAGTTTATAAATCAACATTTCATTTGTCTTTCGATATCGATTTCCATATTTACGTTTCAAAACTTCCAAATTACCATTTCAAAGTCTTACAATTCAATTTCAATTTTACTTAAACAATTCAAATATTGATTCAAGTTCATATATAAGTTTCATTCCGAAATCATTTAAATTATTTTAATTTAACATTCAAATCAATTTAAATTCATTAATCGATTTCATTCAATATTCGCTAAGTAAATTTATCATTCAAAACAATTTCTATTAAATTTCCAATTCATTAAATCAATTTCTTAAGTTCAACGCCATTACATCAAAACTTCAAATTCAATTAGATTAAATTCGTCAAATCAAATTCTTTAAATTCAAGTCTCATTTTATTTCAAAAAACGCATTTCATTTCTCGCTAAGAAATTCAATTCCATTTATTTATTTACTTAGTTACAAATTTCAAGCTTAATTAATAAAGAATCTATCTTTCACATATTCGAGAAATTCAATTTTACTTATTTACTAAAAAAAATTCGAACTTAATAAATAAAGAAATCCCATTTATTTATTAACAAAGATCAAATTCAATTAATCAAAAGTTCAATTTTCTCTTATCAAAGAATTCAAATTTTATTTAGTTATCAATTAATTCAATCTTATTCAATTATTAATAATTTCAAAACATAGTAATTAAAAATTTCAAAACTTAATAATTTCAACTTGATTATAAATTCAAACTTAATTATTAAATCATTTCAAACTTAATTCGATGAATAATTCCAAATTTAATTGTTAAATAATTCATTTCAAAATAACGTTCTTTCATCAGTTATTACATTAATATTTTGTTTTAGATTTTAATATTAACATTTTCCTTTTTATCAAAATTTACGTTCCAATTTTATTTCAAAACCTTATTATTAAAATAAAATCATTATTTTATTTTTAAATCAAATCATTGACCAATCGGGTTATTTAATTCTCTATCCTAAGTCAAGTTCATTTGGGTATTTATCATTTCAACTCGATTCCTTTTCAATTCAAAAATCAAAGAATAGCAAAGGGAACTTGCAGTGTGATAACAGGGATGGTGTCAAAGTAAATAAACAAGCAATAACAACATTCAATAACAATCCAATAATTCAATCAAATAATCCCGAAATAATCGTATTAATTCGCATTGTTGTTTGTGCGAATTAATAAAATTATCTCTAGAATCTACACTATCATTTCATGTAGATTAAAGATTATTACAGTAATATTTATACGGTTCTTCACGATATTTATTATTCAATTTCAAACTTCATCAATTTATACAACATACATCTAAATGGTTCAAGGTGTCGTTAACACTATTTCCACGTGTCAATTTATTTAACACTATTTCTACGTGTCAATTTATTTAACATTCAAAGGTGTCACATTATACAAATTTAACTAATCAACTTCAACACATATCAATTTCAAATTGTTAATTATTCTACGTCAATTTCAATTTCATAATATTTATCACTAAATACATTATAATTTAACATCCAATATAAACAACAAACAATCAATCAATTATTAACCAAACAGGATTATCATCGTAAAATTAACAGATAATGGTGTCAGATGTCACAAATGAACTGATACAGGTAATAGCATATATTTAACAATGTAAATAACTAGAAGCACCATATTTCAATTGTCGTTTCAATTGAAATCAAATTTAATAAATAAATGAACATTAATCGTCAGTGATTGCTCACCTTTCGAGGCTAGAGAGAATAGGCGATGACACAGATACACACACTGATACAGGCACCGAAATATCCAAGCACGAATTCTAAACAAAGCTAGATGGGTATGAATTTGATGGGAAGAGATGATAACGGAAATAGACGAAATCAAATCAGAATTCGATCGATGGATATAATTGGTATAAGAGAACATACTATAACTGTATATATATAAATCATATTTTATATTCAAACTAATATTAAATTAAACATATATGTGTAACATGTCGATTTTTCGTTGCCGAAAAACCGAATAGTTAGGGTTTTTAAAAAGAATTTAAGAAAAGAAAAAGAGAGAAAAAGAGAGAAGATGGAGAGGGAAGAAAAGAAAATAGAATAGAAAGAAAATAGAGAATAGAACAAAATAGAACGGAACAGAAAAAACAGAACAACATCAGAATCTCACAATTCGCAGCGGAACAACATATAATAATAAATGAATAATCTTTAAACAAAGAACTATATCAGTTATTACATTACATTACATTTCATTTCATTATATCATCAGAGTGTACAACAACATACAACATCAAACAGCGGAAAAAGAAATACTATATACTAGTAATACGCCATGCCATCCAGCTTGCCTCCAGCAACTCCAGAATATCCAGAATATCCTGATAAACCTTAACTCTTGACTGCCCGTGTGGAAATTGGTGGGCACCCAGAGTTTAGGAAGGAAAACAATAAACTCCGAGTCAGTCATGTGACTGGTGTGAGAACTCAAAACAGTTTATTTATCTTTAAAATCAAAATAGAGGAATATTTTTAAATTCAATTCGCAATGCTTTTAAAAATGAGACTACCATAAGACCTCCTGCCACACACACAATGCAAACACAGACTTGGAGAAGATTTCTCCTTATGATAGCCAAAGATGCTTGATACGCATTAAAATCAAATCAATTTTGATATTATTATTAGTGCATAGTGTAGAAGAAATTCATTTCGAAAGTAGAATATAAATCTTAGCCAGCATAGGTACCATTATATTATGCCTACTTTAGCTACCATTTTAAATGGCAGGTTCTACAACTAAAACCGTACAAGTTTCGTATTGTTTCCTTGGATTTCCATCAAATGGTCAGGCCAAGGAACTTCCCATTGCCACATGAGAATGCCTCTGGAAGGACATTCCCGAGAACCAAACCGGAACTCTGCCAACACAAGGCCGGGTTACCCCAAACTGGGTAACTACTGACACGAGCACGCCATTCCCCGATCGTAAACGACCTTTCTCACGGGATCCCGATAACCAACAACCACAAAGTAATAAATTCGCAGTAACCACATAGGTTAAATATCTGGGCTCCATACCATGATACCACCTCTATCCAGAAGGAAATGTACATACCCTAAAGGGAGCTACCCCTCATAACCTTGCCGCATCTTTCCTGTTTTGACCATTTCCGGGGTGTGAGGCTCGACGAAGTCTCGTCCACAAAAACATACTTTATACAAAAGCCATGCTTTGGGTCAACAAATGATCATAGAAATGATCACCAGGATAGACGATCAAATAAACGATCCTATCACAAATAATCAACACAATGATCATTTACAGCAACACTCAGCATGTCACATTACCAAATTGGGAATATATCGTTGATAACTTCAACTATATAACCTCTGAGCTCGTACGTCTCAGAGAAGGGTGTTAAGCTAAAAGAATAAATTCTCCGCCACCAACAGAAATATATTTGAAAGAAATCTGCTTTATATCTCAATTTGTAACGTCAGACATACAATCCATACAAGTCTGTTCCGGGCTCGAACAAAACCGAAGGCACTTACAAAGAAGTCCTTGTAATCCGGATATTCACAATCCTGATCAGATTTCCCATCACTTAGGGAGTCTCTATACCGCTGCAACTCAGTGCAGAGACAATCGACAGGTCATCCTATCGCTCTCGCAAATACCGGGTCTTCAACATCGATCTTCAATGCAATTATAACGACGTATCACATATTCGGAATGGGTTATACGACCCCATGGTCCTTTCCCGGTTAACCCGAATAATGAGCGCTTATTCAAAAATAAGTGTAGCATTCACATTCAAACAAATCACATCAATTACCCATTCAAAGGGAAATATTGATAGTCGGTTATTGAACTATCACTGGATATGCACACATCACCAGATTCCAAATAATTTTCCAAATTATTTATTTTCCAAAAATATCTTTACAAGATATATTATTTCATACTTCAAAAATAAATCAATATTTATTTTTAAACCAATTCCACTTTCTTTTATAAATTCCTTAGTGAATTTATAATCCAAAATATCTATGAATATTCGATTTCAATTATTCATTTTAAATATTTCTTTTCAATTTATCTTCAAAAAGATAAATTCTCAAAATATTCACTTATATTGAAAAACATTTCCATACTTATACATTCATAAGTAATTCACAAATTTTATTTATTTTCAACACTTGGAAAATATTCAATATACTTAAATCAAAAATAAGTATATATTTCATTCTTTAAGGAAATCATTCTCTTAAACATATTTATTTGGGCCAAAACGAATGTTACGTAAAACATCGTTACGACAACCCAAAATCGCTAGTATAGGGATTCGAAATTAAAATAGATATATAAATCCCAATACTATACAAAACATTTCCTTTCGGAAATCATTTACTATAACAACAGTGTTATAGTCCATCATCTCCTTCTATTTCTCGAAAACGTCTATTTCAACAATAAATGTTGAAATCTATGGTTTCGAATCTCAACACATTTTAAAACATTGTTCGATCGTTTTAATTCTATTTAAAACATCCAAATCCAAAACAATTTCTTTAACATGTTATTCACTATTCAAAAACGTGAATATACTTCATTAACAATTTCATCCTTTTATTCATTTTAATTCAAAGGATTATTCACTTTTCAAAAATGTGAATATAACTCCATTTATAGGTTTCAACAAATTTTCTTGTCAAAATAAGTCATTTGCGAATTTATAAAACAACGTTTATAAATTCCATTTCTATTTATTTATAAAAACTTCCTTTTTATAAATTCTTTTATTAACCTATTCCAGTTTATAACTCAATTATAAACTAAAAGTTCATATTATAAGTTAAATACTTATAAAACGATTATTTTACAAAATCGTTCCTCTAAAGACTTTCCAAACCATAAATCTTATAACTTATAAGATTCATTTATTTAACCAAATCTATTCTTCAAATAACTTCACAAATTTATAATTCTTACTATTTATAAATTTCATTTATAACTTCACCATTTATAATTCTATAAATTTCATTCTTTAATGAAATTCATTTTCACTTCATTCAAACACTTATAAAAACTCGTTTTATAATTTCAATATCTCAATTTATAAATATCCATTTATAAATCTCTTACATAAATCAATTCATATTAATATTTTAAAAACGTCTTTAAACTCCTTTATAATTTCATCATTTTGATTTATAAAATAATCAAATTTTATAAATCCTATATTTAAACTTTTCACAATTATTTCAGAAATCCCAATTTAACTATTTTATAAAGTCATTAATTCCTTATTTTCAAAAATCAGCTTTTAACTATATTTCTTAAAAATCATAATTTTTATAACTTTAAAAATTATAACGTTTATTTATTTATAATGGATCAATTCCAAAATATAGTATATTCTCAAAAATCACTTAAAAAATCATTTTAAAATCCCAAAATTTGGTCCAATGATGCTACACACCAAATAGTCAATCACGACTACAACGATATCATATATCAATATGAAAATCCATCAAATATCAAAATATCTGAAATCAAATAAAAACTGTTGAGGAATCCAGTTGGATCCCTCCAACCTGTTTTCCTGCATCCAAAAACATTAGCACAATACCAATTTCGCTCCAGTACGAAATTATCGCGGTATATGGGATTTAAAATATTATCCGCTTAATAACGGCGCAATAGGGTCTCATCCGCTAAACAAAAAATGCGGGAAATCAACAACTCCAATATATACATATGCCAATATATATATATTGCTATTATATATAATACCAATTTCACTGTTTATGAAATATTCGCGGTATATGTTTTTAATAAATAACATCCGCTTACTAACGGCGTATAATGTCTATTTTAACAATCTATAGATAACAATCATCATTCAAACATGCATTCAAATATTTTAAATCTAACTATTTAAAATAAAATCGAAACTGATTCGATTGAGTGAGAAGTTCTCACCTTGATTTTAAATTTCGTTTTAGCGATTTATTTCGAATAAAATTCAACGGACGTTTAATTTTACTCAAAATTCTCACTAACTCCAAACGACTCCAATCCAATTTCATCGCGTAGTGCTCGTCCATACGATTCCAACGCAACTGGTTTCGCGCGTTTTCAACCTCGTATGAAAAAGTTATTGATTTTTAAACTTACACGAATTTATATAACATAAATTACAACTTTCTTTTATAATTTTAAACCCTCACAAATCAAGACCGTTAGATCCAGCACTCCCCCACATCAGCCGTGCATTTGCTTTCTTCCCCATCCCGTATGCATCTCCAGACAAAGCCGCTCCACCCAAACCCATCACATATAGATTAGGGTTAATTTATTCATCCTCCACGTTCACTTGCAACTCGATCAGATCACTCCACTTCGAAGCTCCTTCCACCACCTGCCTTCGGCCACAATAGGGTCGAGCTCGGCCCCCTATGTTGCCTCGTTTTGCGTGCGCAAGCCAAGGACGACGGCCTCATTTATCTCCCCCTCCGTTGCACCAAAATCCATCATCACCATATAGATCTCTAGCTCTCTTCATGCTCTTCGATGTTGTA
Source organism: Allium cepa (assembly GCA_030765085.1). Classification (NCBI taxonomy): domain Eukaryota; kingdom Viridiplantae; phylum Streptophyta; class Magnoliopsida; order Asparagales; family Amaryllidaceae; genus Allium; species Allium cepa. The sequence goes on along the minus strand of CM060929.1, from coordinate 987,751,197 downwards.
GTTAACAACTTTGGCTAATTCTTTGTAGATTGAGAGTGATTGAGGGAGAAGTGAAATCAAATTCTGGCCATTGAACCTAAAAGTGGTGGCTAGGGTTTTAGGTTTTATTTATTTTTTTATTTATGAAGGTGTTGGGTGCTATTTATAGAGAAAAATCGAACACTATTCATCCGGAAATTTCGAACTCCGATTTACGCGCCGAAACTGACGTTCCTAGGGTTTATCCCGCGTTTCGGACACAATGGAACAGGTTTCGGAAGCTAATTCGGACATCTGTGCGAGTTATGGCTGTAAACGCTCAATTTAAATTAAACCGATTTAAACGATTTTCTAGGCGTTTTAATTTGTACCGGACAAACGGTAAATCCAATTGACACGAAATTCGAAACCTTACAATAATATCACATTACGGATCCGATGAAACTGGTTTCATCGAAATCCGAGACTTTTTGAAAAATGGCTATTTTAACTCGCCAAATTAAAATTAAAAATAAATCGATGCGTTTCGAGCTGCCACGCTCAAACGATAACTCCGATTGACACGAAAATTGAAATCCGGTAATAACTAACTATTACGGATCCAATGGAACTAGTTTCGTTCAATTCTGAGACTGTTCAAAAATTGGCTATTTTCACTCGTCGATTAAATATTAAAATATTCAATTTTCACAAATTAACTTTTAATTCGATTTTAAAAGTTCTAAAATATCATTCTAACTCCCATATGATAAAATAAAATTTTACAAATCATTTTCAATCATATTTAACTATATTTTCAATTATTTCCATAATTTAACATATTAAATTATCGATTTAAAAATCCAATTAAATCCAATAATTCAAATAAAAATTTATTCGACTTATAAATTCACTTATTAATATTTAAAATTAATTAAATATTCATATTTTAATTAAATAAAATTCTGGGTCGTTACAATCTTCCCCCCTTAAAAGAATTTCGTCCTCGAAATTACAAGTAAGAAAAGTTACAAAATCTATTAACTTTCCAAAATTCCTGTTAAACTTCTTACAAAACTTTACTAAGTTTCAAATCATACTTAGTTACCTTTTCAAAAACAACTACTATTGTTTAACTTCAATTCCAAAATCAAAGTTTATAGTTTTCAAAAAAATTCCCATTTTCTCAAAAAATTTCTAACGCCTTAAATTTTCCGAAAAATTCGCCATAGTCTCCTTTGCGCGGCTCGATCCGAAAAAAAATGACAGTATATATATCACAAATATACATCTCATCAAGTAATGAGGCATCCCGAAGGGAAAAAATGTAAAAGTACGGTATGTAATCCGAGATATGTACCTTATATTTTATTAGCGAGCATATACGGCTAATATAGCGCGAAAGCGAGCTCCAAATGCGAAGCAAACGCGATCCGCACCTACTAATCACTCAACAAACAACATGAGAATCATGCATATAGACAATAATCTCAATATACATCATATAGCAACATAATAACTATATATGTCAACATAGCAACTGCAATAAAACAATTATATTCAAACATCAACCAACTATCATCCATAACCAATAAATATTCATTTATATTCTCATTAATATTCAATGAATTGGTTTTCAATTTAATCACATTTGATTCATTTACATTGGGTTTACTAACATTCATTTTCAATTTGCTTATATTCACTAATTCATATTCAAGTTGGTTCACTTCCAATTCAAATTCAATTCTATTTAAGTTTCACTTAACTTCCAATTGAATTTCAATTACTTTAGCTTCCAATTTTATTAAATCAATTTCATTAACACTTAATGAATTATATACAATCAACTAACAATCATATAACAATCAATGTATATTAATTACAACCAAATTCCTTTGCTTACAATTGGTTTAATTAATTGATTTTTATTCAACTTCCAATAACATTAGATTTTAATGAATTTCACTTACATTCATTATTCCATATCAATTATTTACATTTAATTGATTAACATTCAATCCTTTAATCCAATTCATTTATATAACTCAAGTTTATATTCATCACTTAACTTTATTAATTTTACTTTGATCTCTTAAGTTATACTTCATTTACAAACATCACTTGTTTTTACTTAACTTAAATTCCAACTTATAAATCAATTCAGATTCCAATTCTAAAGTAAATTTCCATTTAACTTTAAATTCATTTTTATTTATAACTCATATCCATAGATATATCCATATAGTTTCACTTGTTATATATATAAGTTTATTTCATAATTGTAAATCACTTTAATTATAATTCAATTCTTATAATTCTTTTGCTTATACAATTATTATTTTATTTAGGTTATTCAAACAACTAAACAATCAACTTATATACACTTTAATAATTCTGAAAAATTATTCCTTTATATATAAAATATAATCAAGGTAATATTATTTCATTTACCCATTTTTAAAACAATACTGTGTCGAATTGTTCTATTCAAGTGTTTAGAAACCCCTTCGACATAGTCTTGCGGACCACGCTGACGAAAGTTCATATGCCACTCAATAAACCAATCATCACAATATAAAACAATTTTATATATTCACTATCAAATACGCTTTCATAGCTATTATTACACTCAAACTCAATCTAGAGTACTACTGACTCTATCTCTAATGAGAAATACCCAACAGAACCATGGTTGTCGCTTAACCATAAGCTCTGATACCAAATGTAACGTACGCGATTTTTCGTTGCCGAAAAACCAAATAGTTATGGGTTTAAGAAAAAGAATTTAAGAAAAGAGAAGAAGAAAGAAAAAGAGAGAAAAAGATAGGACAGATAGAGAGAGAAAAGAGAATAGAAAACAAAGAAAAAAACATAGAAGATAGAACATTTGATAGAACGGAACAGAAAAAACAGAACAACATCAGAATCTCACAATTCGCAGCGGAACAACATATAATAATAAATGAATAATCTTTAAACAAAGAACTATATCAGTTATTACATTACATTTCATTTCATTATATCATCAGAGTGTACAACAACATACAACATCAAACAGCGGAAAAAGAAATACTATATACCAGTAATACGCCATGCCATCCAGCTTGCCTCCAGCAACTCCAGAATATCCAGAATATCCTGATAAACCTTAACTCTTGACTGCCCGTGTGGAAATTGGTGGGCACCCAGAGTTTAGGAAGGAAAACAATAAACTCCGAGTCAGTCATATGACTGGTGTGAGAACTCAAAACAGTTTATTTATCTTTAAAATCAAAATAGAGGAATATTTTTAAATTCAATTCGTAATGCTTTTAAAAATGAGACTACCATAAGACCTCCTGCCACACACACAATGCAAACGCAGACTTGGAGAAGATTTCTCCTTATGATAGCCAAAGATGCTTGATACGCATTAAAATCAAATCAATTTTGATATTATTATTAGTGCATAGTGTAGAAGAAATTCATTTCGAAAGTAGAATATAAATCTTAGCCAGCGTAGGTACCATTATATTATGCCTACTATAGCTACCATTTTAAACGGCAGGTTCTACAACTAAAACCGTACAAGTTTCGTATTGTTTCTTTGGATTTCCAACAAATGGTCAGGCCAAGGAACTTCCCATTGCCACATGAGAATGCCTCTAGAAGGACATTCCCGAGAACCAAACCGGAACTCTGCCAACACAAGGCCGGGTTACCCCTAACTGGGTAACTACTGACACGAGCACGCCATTCCCCGATCATAAACGACCTTTCTCACGGGATCCCGATGACCAACAACCACAAAGTAATAAATTCGCAGTAACCACATATGTTAAATATCTGGGCTCCATACCATGATACCACCTCTGTCCAGAAGGAAATGTACATACCCTAAAGGGAGCTACCCCTCATAACCTTGCCGCATCTTTCCTGTTTTGACCATTTTCGGGGTGTGAGGCTCGACGAAGTCTCGTCCACAAAAACATACTTTATACAAAAGCCATGCTTTGGGTCAACAAATGATCATAGAAATGATCACCAGGATAGACTATCAAATAAACGATCCTATCACAAATAATCAACACAATGATCATTTACAACATCACTCAGCATGTCACATTACCAAATTGGGAATATATCGCTGATAACTTCAACTATATAACATCTGAGCTCGTACGTCTCAGAGAAGGGTGTTAACCTAAAAGAATAAATTCTCCGCCACCAACAGAAATATATTTGAAAGAAATCTGCTTTATATCTCAATTTGTAACGTCAGACATACAATCCATACAAGTCTGTTCCGGGCTCGAACAAAACCGAAGGCACTTACAAAGAAGTCCTTGCAATCCGGATATTCACAATCCTGATCGGATTTCCCATCACTTAGGGAGTCTCTATACCGCTGCAACTCAGTGCAGAGACAATCGACAGGTCATCCTATCGCTCTCGCAAATACCGGGTCTTCAACATCGATCTTCAATGCAATTATAACGACGTATCACATATTCGGAATGGATTATACGACCCCATGGTCCTTTCCCGGTTAACCCGAATAGTGAGCGCATATTCAAAAATAAGTGTAGCATTCACATTCAAACAAATCACATCAATTACCCATTCAAAGGGAAATATTGATAGTCGGTTATTGAACTATCACTGGATATGCACACATCACCAGATTCCAAATAATTTTCCAAATTATTTATTTTCCAAAAATATCTTTACAAGATATATTATTTCATACTTCAAAAATAAATCAATATTTATTTTTAAACCAATTCCACTTTCTTTTATAAATTCCTTAGTGAATTTATAATCCAAAATATCTATGAATATTCGATTTCAATTATTCATTTTAAATATTTCTTTTCAATTTATCTTCAAAAAGATAAATTCTCAAAATATTCACTTATATTGAAAAACATTTCCATACTTATACATTCATAAGTAATTCACAAATTTTATTTATTTTCAACACTTGGAAAATATTCAATATACTTAAATCAAAAATAAGTATATATTTCATTCTTTAAGGAAATCATTCTCTTAAACATATTTATTTGGGCCAAAACGAATGTTACGTAAAACATCGTTACGACAACCCAAAATCGCTAGTATAGGGATTCGAAATTAAAATAGATACATAAATCCCAATACTATACAAAACATTTCCTTTCGGAAATCATTTACTATAACAACAGTGTTATAGTCCATCATCTCCTTCTATTTCTCGAAAACGTCTATTTCAACAATAAATGTTGAAATCTATGGTTTCGAATCTCAACACATTTTAAAACATTGTTCGATCGTTTTAATTCTATTTAAAACATCCAAATCCAAAACAATTTCTTTAACGTGCTATTCACTATTCAAAAACGTGAATATACTTCATTAACAATTTCATCCTTTTATTCATTTTAATTCAAAGGATATTCACTATTCAAAAATGTGAATATAACTCCATTTATAGATTTCAACAAATTTTCTTGTCAAAATAAGTCATTTGCGAATTTATAAAACAACGTTTATAAATTCCATTTCTATTTATTTATAAAAACTTCCTTTTTATAAATTCTTTTATTAACCTATTCCAGTTTATAACTCAATTATAAACTAAAAGTTCATATTATAAGTTAAATACTTATAAAACGATTCCTCTAAAGACTTTCCAAACCATAAATCTTATAACTTATAAGATTCATTTATTTAACCAAATCTATTCTTCAAATAACTTCACAAATTTATAATTCTTACTATTTATAAATTTCATTTATAACTTCACCGTTTATAATTCTATAAATTTCATTCTTTAATGAAATTCATTTTCACTTCATTCAAACACTTACAAAAACTCGTTTTATAATTTCAATATCTCAATTTATAAATATCCATTTATAAATCTCTTATATAAATCAATTCATATTAATATTTTAAAAACGTCTTTAAACTCCTTTATAATTTCATCATTTTGATTTATAAAATAATCAAATTTTATAAATCCTATATTTAAACTTTTCACAATTATTTCAGAAATCCCAATTTAACTATTTTATAAAGTCATTAATTCCTTATTTTCAAAAATCAGCTTTTAACTATATTTCTTAAAAATCATAATTTTTATAACTTTAAAAATTATAACGTTTATTTATTTATAATGGATCAATTCCAAAATATAGTATATTCTCAAAAATCACTTAAAAAATCATTTTAAAATCCCAAAATTTGGTCCAATGATGCTACACACCAAATAGTCAATCACGACTACAACGATATCATATATCAATATGAAAATCCATCAAATATCAAAATATCTGAAATCAAATAAAAACTGTTGAGGAATCCAGTTGGATCCCTCCAACCTGTTTTCCTGCATCCAAAAACATTAGCACAATACCAATTTCGCTCTAGTATGAAATTATCGCGGTATATGGGATTTAAAATATTATCCGCTTAATAAAGGCGCAATAGGGTCTCATCCGCTAAACAAAAAATGCGGGAAATCAACAACTCCAATATATACATATGCCAATATATATATATATTGCTATTATATATAATACCAATTTCATTGTTTATGAAATATTCGCGGTATATGTTTTTAATAAATAACATCCGCTTACTAACGGCGTATAATGTCTATTTTAACAATCTATAGATAACAATCATCATTCAAACAATCATTCAAATATTTTAAATCTAACTATTTAAAATAAAATCGAAACTGATTCGATTGGGTGAGAAGTTCTCACCTTCATTTTAAATTTCGTTTTAGCGATTTATTTCGAATAAAATTAAACGGACGTTTAATTTTACTCAAAATTCTCACTAACTCCAAACGACTCCAATCCAATTTCATCGCGTAGTGCTCGTCCATACGATTCCAACGCAACTGGTTTCGCGCGTTTTCGACCTCGTATGAAAAAGTTATTGATTTTTAAACTTACACGAATTTATATAACATAAATTACAACTTTCTTTTATAATTTTAAACCCTCACAAATCAAGACCGTTAGATCCAGCACTCCCCCACATCAGCCGTGCATTTGCTTTCTTCCCCATCCCATATGCATCTCCAGACAAAGCCGCTCCACCCAAACCCATCACATATAGATTAGGGTTAATTTATTCATCCTCCACGTTCACTTGCAACTCGATCAGATCACTCCACTTCGAAGCTCCTTCCATCACCTGCCTTCGGCCACAATAGGGTCGAGCTCGGCCCCCTATGTTGCCTCGTTTTGCATGTGTAAGCCAAGGCCGACGGCCTCATTTATCTCCCCCTCCGTTGCACCAAAATCCATCATCACCGTATAGATCTCTAGCTCTCTTCATGCTCTTCGATGTTGTAGTTAACAACTTTGGCTAATTCTTTGTAGATTGAGAGTGATTGAGGGAGAAGTGAAATCAAATTCTGGCCATTGAACCTAAAAGTGGCGGCTAGGGTTTTAGGTTTTTTTTTTTTATTTATTTATAAGGTGTTGGGTGCTATTTATAGAGAAAAATCGAACACTATTCATCCGGAAATTCCGAACTCCGATTTACGCGCCGAAACTGACGTTCCTAGGGTTTATCCCGCGTTCCGGACACAATGGAACAGGTTTCGGAAGCTAATTCGGAATCTGTACGAGTTATGACTGTAAACGCTCAATTTAAATTAAACCGATTTAAACGATTTTCTAGGCGTTTTAATTTGTACCGGACAAACGGTAAATCCAATTGACACGAAATTCGAAACCTTACAATAATATCACATTACGGATCCGATGAAACTGGTTTTGTCGAAATCCGAGACTTTTTGAAAAATGGCTATTTTAACTCGCCAAATTAAAATTAAAAATAAATCGATGCGTTTCGAGCTGCCACGCTCAAACGATAACTCTGATTGACACGAAAATTGAAATCCGGTAATAACTAACTATTACGGATCCAATGGAACTGGTTTCGTTCAATTCTGAGACTGTTCAAAAATTGGCTATTTTCACTAGTCGATTAAATATTAAAATATTCAATTTTCACAAATTAACTTTTAATTCGATTTTAAAAGTTCTAAAATATCATTCTAACTCCCATATGATAAAAAAAAATTTTACAAATCATTTTCAATCATATTTAACTATATTTTCAATTATTTCCATAATTTAACATATTAAATTATCGATTTAAAAATCCAATTAAATCCAATAATTCAAATAAAAATTTATTCGACTTATAAATTCACTTATTAATATTTAAAATTAATTAAATATTCATATTTTAATTAAATAAAATTCTGGGTCGTTACAATATGTATATATACATTTACAAAAAAAATAGCTTAAAATTAAGACAAATATATATAAAATCAACATATACATTTTTATTACATTACAGATATATATAGCGCTAAAACAAAAGCAAAATAAAATCTTATATAAACTATAAATACTTTTAATATCCAACGGAATATAGCCTATACTTATAACCAGTACATATATATCCACAAAATGTTAATACTTTAATCATGCATATTCAGCTAAACTTTGAAGTATAAAACCGAAAACAGCAACTGTTAAAATATATATATTACTTATAATATACGTATGCTAAAACACTTATAAAACCGATGTAAAATACTCAATAACATACTGTACTAAATAGAACACAACAGAACACTATATACAAATAGACTTTTATTATTTAAATTTTATCATATCTATTATTATACAAAGAAGATCGAAACAGGCAATATAAACATAGGCGCACAAACTACACTTTATATTCAATATATATATATATATATATATATATATATATAACTCAATACTGCAACTGCCATGAGTAATATTTATATATGAAACAGATACATATGTTCAAAAGTCAAAGCCCTTATATAAAATAAAATTTGAATCAAGTATGACTCAATATATATAAAGTTTTCAAATAAACATATATCCATCAAAATCTGCCTACTTGCATATACTTTATACAGATAACCAATATGAACCAGCAACCAAAGATATGTTATTGATATAAGCAATGTAAAGACTAATATATATTCATAAAAGCAAGAGCATTTATATGTACTTCGGTTTGCTCGGTTGGGTTTCAACTTATAAAATAAAATATGGTATAATAAAATATACATATACATATACATACATACATACATATACATATATATATCCAAACTTATACGTATATTAATAGATCAAATTTTTAGTCATGCTTTAATTAAGTTGCTACAGTAAGATCTTTGCATCAAGATTATATAAGTGATTTGCCCAAATCAATGTTGTTACTTTGCAGAACACACCTGAGCATGTTTTGTATAATATTATATAAGTGACAGGTTTGTACTTCAGACAATATATAACTAGAAGAAAAATAATTCTATTCGCATATCAGTAACATACTTTATAAAATATACTTTATAAATTGAAGGCTGTATAAACTTTGTAATACATTATTTGAAAGTTGACCTTAACAGTGCATAAATATATGCCAAAACAATACACAAACAATACACTCAAACTTCTTCTAAACAAAATCTATGAGTAGGCCAGTACATATATATTTATGAATGCATCATAACACACAGGTAAATATATAATACAAATATATACTAACCTCCTACCCATACATAGCATGCGGCATGGTAGGCTAGGCGCAAGGCCAATGGTAGGGCGGAAGAGAGGAGACGGAGGAGTTCGCGGCACAAGGTGGTGTTCGGTGGAGGTCGGTAGAAGGAGATGGAGTTGCAGGTGGCGGGTGGTTCGTGAGGCGGAGAATGACCACGGCCGTGAGTTGCTGACTGCGTGGGGTTCGAGGCGAAGGGTGGCACTGGGCTGTGGGATGCAGCCGTGGGAAATTTGAAGTGGAGATGGGTGCGGTGCGGGTTCCGAGGCCAGAGAGTGGAGAGCACGACGAGGAGATGAAGATGTGGTCGGTGCAGTTGCGCCGGGGAAAGGGTGGTGAGCCGTGCATGTCTTGCGTGCTTTAGTGGAAGGGGTGAAGATTAGTGGCTACAAGCAAACATAAGCTTTTGTATATATTTTTTTTAAGGGAGGCCAAAGTGTTCACGCAAAGAAAAAGACACGGTGGAAAAAGGAAGGAAGAGGCTAAATGCTTTTTTTTTTCAAACAGAGGGAGAAAAGATGAACGAAAGTGAACCGAAAAAAATGAAATAACAAAATAATTAGAAACTTGGGAAAAGCAAAAGTCTTTGAATTTAAGGAAATTAAATGGTAATGACCATTGGAATTTACGCAGTGGAATTTGAATGATAAACGAACCGACAAATGAATTAAGAAAGTTCGAAGCGGTACCGATACGTATAACATTTTGCAGATCTCGCTGCGTATCGGACGTTAAAACACAGAACTGAATATACCCTAGGGATCAGCACGACGGGACGATCAAAACGGTATACAGATATCAGTGGTACGATTGAATTATAAAAATTCGAAATTTTCTACTGCGGAAAATGCATGAAAAACATAGAAAAATAAGATCGACGGAACCGAAGACGTCCGAATTTGAAAAAATGACAAACCGACATCTTGCTTAGAAGATGGTTTAGAATTTTTCTATGAAAGAATATTTTGGTTTTGAAAACGTTTTATTTTCATCGTTTTTTAACTGATTAAATTGAAGTAAATTTACGCACAAAATAAACTTTCATATTTTCGGATGAAAATTTACCAGTTGCTATGTTTAACTAGACGCATTCCAAATATCAAATTTATATTTCAAAATTTTATCGTTCCGAAATTTCACAAAATTTGAGTTAATAACGGCTAAAATTTACGGGTCGTTACATTCTCCCCCACTCAAAACTTTTCGTCCCCGAAAAGGAAGGAGGTAGGAGAATAGAAATAACCAAAAGGAAATAGACTTGAATTTTATAATAAGCAATTAATTTGAACCATATATATTTCAATTTAAATAATTTATATTCAACAATTTGTTCTTAAATTCAAGATTTTCATTAAATTGATTTTATTTCACATTTATTGATGTTAGGTACAAAGGTTCCTTTCAAATGAAATCCAATTTATATTCAATTAATCCAAGATACTCCCTTAAGTTGATTTAATTCAATTATTAACCTTCAAAACAAATATTTCTTCTATTAATCACGCCTATTATTTATTTAATTTATTATTCTATTTATCTCTAAAAACATTTTTTAATTAAAATTTAAGTGAATAACATTTATTATACGCACTCACAATTTATTTATGAAAACAATTTATATTGTATATGATTCAATTTTCTTAAGTTTACAATTTCAAAGATCATAAATTTAAATAGTCTTATTATAATCATATTATTCGACAAATTTAATTCTTATTTATTCCAAATTATTGTTAAATTTATTCTACTTAATATATCTTATCACATATATATATATATATATATATATATATATATATATATATATATATATTAAGTATATTTACACTATTATAACCACTCAACTATTTATGCATTCCATTGATATCATTTTATATTGTTTAATGTTCAATTACATAGTTAACTTTTGAAAATTTTAGGTAAGTTATATATAATGCAATTGAATATTATCCAAGTAAAATTTCTAATTCAATTATTTTAAGCCTACATATTTATTCAAAATTTTGGTTCATTTTATATTTGAGATTTATCCTCAACAAAATTTAAGAATTAAATTTCCGATACTCTTCAAACTATTTAGGGATAAATAAATATAAAAATCAAGTTTAAAACCATATCAGTATATTTTATAAGTCAAAACATACTTTAGAAATTTTAAATCAGATTCATTTCAAAACAAAAATGTAGCAAGCTACTGATGGTCTCTCCACTTCGAAACTCACATCTTCGAAACTCGAAAATGAAAGTCGATGATGCGGCCGCCATCACCGAAATTATTTTCCAGCGACAAAGAGAAAAGCACTGATTAAACATCTAAAATTTCTTCGAAATGATTTCTATTCGAAAATACTTTAGATAATACATTTTAAAACCTTTAAAACCAAAGTTTGAAACCACCGGAAATTAAATTCTCAAATTCTTGATTTAAATACATATCAAATTCTAAATCAAATTATAACCAAGTATTATAAATTCATTTATTTATTTTATGAAACAGTCGATGATTTATAAACAATAAATTAAAATTAAAATTTTCACATTTCGGACAACAGATTCATTAACATTTTAATTTCAGAAAAATTTTATACTTATATATAATAAAATCATTTAATATTATTTTATTTACTAAATTTGAATACGATTTTGTGTCAGTTTGCTCTGCTCAAATGTTTTAGAAATTCGATCGATAGCGTTGATCAGATGAATCGATCGAAAACTCAAATCAACATTAGCAACTCAAACAACACAATATATATAAAACATTTTTAACATTAATTTATAAATACACTTCCTCGCTCGACGATACAGGAATGGATTTTCCAAAGCAAGGATAGAGGTTCAAATTTGATGGACTCAAATTAAAGAGAATTCTAATCCGAAGATAGGTTCGAAACAAAGATAGATAATTAATAACAAAATAGAAAGCTTGATAAGTTTGTATAATTCGCGGGCAACCTTAACCGGATCGATCGTGACTTCAAGAATAAGATCGATATAGAATTCCGAGGTAAATCTACATTTGGTCTTAAGAGATAGAATTCAGGTATAGCAGAAGATAGATAGCATCGTAAACCGAGGATACCTAAATCTCCGGTAAATCGATGTCTATTGTAAAGGAGTTTTACCCTCTTTTATACATCATTTGAAGTTTGGCGAAACCGCCGATTCATTATAAGGATCATTCGAAATGGAGTTATGGAATGCTCCAGAATTAAAAGCAGACGAGTAGTAAGGGACAAGAATGAATCCTGGAACCGAGGGAACGTTCCAAAATTCAAAGGAATTGAGTCAAAAGGAAGAGATTGAAACTCGAGTGGGAGTGATTCTGTAAATACATTTACCATATATGCTAGGTTTTGCCTAGAGCTACCAATGCTCTAATACCAACTATAACGACCCGCTATTTTGGACTATTCGTATTCGCACATGTCGGACTTGAATAATTCAAAATACCGATTTGTTAATTTAAATTTGGTAAAACTCAGATATACAGTAAATAAGTAATCACAGAATCACAGACACAGAGTAATAATATGCAGCGGAAGCAAAAGATAGTAGTTCATGAAGCTACTATATGTATAACAGAGTTAAATAAGTTACAACAGAAGTATCGAATACAATAATCGAATACAATAATTAAAATACATCACTGGAATCAACCGAATCTCTGAAAGCTAGATAGATAGCTGGATCTCCAGGCGATGCTCTAACTCCAAAGGTGAGTCTCGAATACTGGTACACTCAGTCTGACCCGAGCGTAAAGCAAAACACAAAACACTCGAGTCAGGATTAATATTCTCATATCAATAAATCCAACTCAAGTGAAATAGCAATCGAAATACAAGTAACTCAAAGGATGTTGGAATAACCATCCTCTAAGGATCCGTTAAACTATCTACTATGTAGTAATATACGCTAAATAGATAATGTCTATCAGTAATGTAAAGTATCAAAATAGTGTTAAGGTGTACCATTATCCCCCTTAACACATTTTTATAAGCATCATAGTCTATACAGCACTGTAAACTCCACCGTAAACTGGTGGGATATCAGGGAGTACTCCATAGATATAACACAAAACAAATTCGTAGTGGTCGCGTATATAGGGATACAAGTATGACAAGGCACATGAGGCAATACCCAAGGTAGTGAAACTACCGTTCACCTGATCCGGACTGGTGAGAACGCATCGCCGCAGCGATCGCAACACCGCGAAACAACACTCCTGAAAGTACGAGGGTGCACCAATCAATAACAAGTAATGAATAGTAGTTACGAAGAAGTGTGTTCGCTCGAGGTGGCTAATCCCATTTGGCCCGGCACGGCTCCTGATTTTAGTCATTTCCAATTTGACACAAGTGTCATGGCTATCCATTATCGTTCTCTTTCTTCAGTCATCGCGTACATCATTCCAACCACTTCATTCTGGATCATCAATCCGCATATAGTTATTAAAGTGGTTTTCGGTTTAGATAGAGAGTATATCCATAACCGATTCCCGTCTCTTTAATAACTTTCGTAATTATTACAACGATTGGTCATTTAGGAAATTTCAAACCAAATCAATTTCAAGTTCAATTTGGATTTATAAATCAACATTTCATTTGTCTTTCGATATCGATTTCCATATTTACGTTTCAAAACTTCCAAATTACCATTTCAAAGTCTTACAATTCAATTTCAATTTTACTTAAAAAATTCAAATATTGATTCAAGTTCATATATAAGTTTCATTCCGAAATCATTTAAATTATTTTAATTTAACATTCAAATCAATTTAAATTCATTAATCGATTTCATTCAATATTCGCTAAGTAAATTTATCATTCAAAACAATTTCTAATAAATTTCCAATTCATTAAATCAATATCTTAAGTACATCGCCATTACATCAAAACTTCAAATTCAATTAGATTAAATTCGTCAAATCAAATTCTTTAAATTCAAGTCTCATATTTATTTCAAAAAACGCATTTCATTTCTCGCTAAGAAATTCAATTCCATTTATTTATTTACTTAGTTACAAATTTCAAGCTCAATTAATAAAGAAACTATCTTTCACATATTCGAGAAATTCAATTTCACTTATTTACTAAAAAAAATTTGAACTTAATAAATAAAAAAATCCCATTTCATTTATTAACAAAGATCAAATTCAATTAATCGAAAGTTCAATTTTCTCTTATCAAAGAATTCAAATTTTATTTAATTATCAATTAATTCAATCTTATTCAATTATTAATAATTTCATAACTTAGTAATTAAAATTTTCAAAACTTAATAATTTCAACTTGATTATAAATTCAAACTTAATTATTAAATCATTTCAAACTTAATTCGATGAATAATTCCAAATTTAATTGTTAAATAATTCATTTCAAAACAACGTTCTTTCATCAGTTATTACATTGATATTTTGTTTCAGATTTCAATATTAACATTTTCCTTTTTATCAAAATTTACGTTCCAATTTTATTTCAAAACCTTATTATTAAAATAAAGTCATTATTTTATTTTTAAATCAAATCATTGACCAATCGGGTTAATTTAATTCTCTATCCTAAGTCACGTTCATTTGGGTATTTATCATTTCAACCCGATTCCATTTCAATTCAAAAATCAAAGCATAGCAAAGGGAAGTTGCAGTGTGATAACAGGGATGGTGTCAAAGTAAATAAACAAGCAATAACAATAATCAATAACAATCCAATAATTCATTCAAATAATCCCGAAATAATTGTATTAATTCGCTTTGTTGTTTGTGCGAATTAATAAAATTATCTCTAGAATCTACACTATCATTTCATGTAGATTAAAGATTATTACAGTAATATTTATAAGGTTCTTCACGATATTTATTATTCAATTTCAAACTTCATCAATTTATACAGCATACATTTAAATGGTTCAAGGTGTCATTAACACTATTTCTACGTGTCAATTTATTTAACGTTCAAAGGGGTCACATTATACAAATTTAACTAATCAACTTCAACACATATCAATTTCAAATTGTTAATTATTCTACGTCAATTTCAATTTCATAATATTTATCACTTAATAAATTACAATTTAACATCCAATATAAACAACAAACAATTAATCAATTATTAACCAAACAGGATTATCATCGTAAAATTAATAGATAATGGTGTCAGGTGTCATAGGTGAACTGATACAGGTAATAGCATATATTTAACAGTGTAAATAACTAGCAGCAACATATTTCAATTGTCGTTTCAATTGAAATCAAATTTAATAAATAAATGAACATTAATCGTGAGTGATTGCTCACCTTTCGAGGCTAGAGAGAACATGCGATGACACAGATACGCACACTGATACAGACACCGAAATATCCAAGCACGAATTCCAAACAAAGCTAGATGGGTATGAATTTGACGGGAAGAGCTGATAACGGAAATAGACGAAATCAAATCAGAATTCGATCGATGTATATAATTGGTATAAGAGAACATACTATAACTGTATACATATAAATCATATTTTATATTCAAACTAATATTAAATTAAACATATATGTATATATATTTACAAAAATCATAGCTAAAAATTAAGACAAACATATATAAAATCAACATATACATTTTTATTACATTACATATATATATAGCACTAAAACAAAAGCAAAATAAAATCTTATATAAACTATAAATACTTTTAATATCCAACGGAATATAGCCTATACTTATAACCATTACATATATATCCACAAAATGTTAATACTTTAATCATACATATTCAGCTAAACTTTGAAGTATAAAACCGAAAACAGCAACTGTTAAAATATATATATTACTTATAATATACGTATGCTAAAACACTTATAAAACCGATGTAAAATGCTCAATAACATACTGTACTAAACAGAACACAACAGAACACTATATACAAATAGACTTTTATTATACAAATTTTATCATATCTATTATTATACAAAGAAGATCGAAACAGGCAATATAAACATATACGTACAAACTACACTTTATATTCAAAATATATATATGTATATATATATATATAACTTATATATAAAACTCAATACTGCAACTGCCATGAGTAATATTTATATATGAAACAGATACATATGTTCAAAAGTCAAAGCCCTTATATAAAATAAAATTTGAATCAAGTATAACTCAATATATATAAAGTTTTCAAATAAACATGTATCCATCAAAATCTGCCTACTTGCATATACTTTATACAGATAACCAATATGAACCAGCAACCAAAGATATGCTATTGATATAAACAATGTAAAGACTAATATATATTCATAAAAGCAAGAGCATTTATATGTACTTCGGTTTTCTCGGTTGGGTTTCAACTTATAAAATAAAATATGGTATAAAAAAATATACATATACATATACATACATACATACATACATACATACATACATACATATATATCCAAACTTATACGTATATTAATAAATCAAATTTTTAGTCATACTTTAATTAAGTTGCTACAGTAAGATCTTTGCATCAAGATTATATAAGTGATTTGCCCAAATCAATGTTGTTACTTTGCAGAATACACCTGAGCATGTTTTGTATAATATTATATAAGTGACAGGTTTGTACTTCAGACAATATATAACTAGAAAAAAAATTCTATTCGCATATCAGTAACATACTTTATAAATTGAAGGATGTATAAACTTTGTAGTATATTATTTGAAAGTTGACCTTAACAGTGCATAAATATATGCCAAAACAATACACAAACAATACACTCAAACTTCTTCTAAACAAAATCTATGAGTAGGCCAGTACATATATATTTATGAATGCATCATAACATACAGGTACATATATAATACAAAAATATACCAACCTCCTACCATACATAGCGTGCGGCATGGTAGGCGAGGCGCAAGGCCGATGGTAGGGCGGAAGAGAGGAGGCGGAGGAGTTCACGGCACAAGGCGGTGTTCGGAGGAGGTCGGTAGAAGGAGATGGAGTTGCAGTTGGCGGGTGGTTCGTGAGGCGGAGAATGACCACGGTCGTGGGTTGCTGACTGCGTGGGGTTCGAGGCGAAGGGTGGCACTGGGCTGTGAGATACAGCCGTGGGAAATTTGAAGTGGAGATGGGTGCGGTGTGGGTTCCGAGGCCAGAGAGTGGACATCTCGACGAGGAGATGAAGATGTGGTCAGTGCAGTTGCGCCGGGGAAAGGGTGGTGAGTCGTGCATGTCTTGCGTGCTTTGGTGGAAGGGGTGAAGATTAGTGGCTACAGGCAAACATAAACTTTTGTATATATATATATATATATATATATTTAAGGGAGGCCAAAGTGTTCACGCAAAGAAAAAGACACAGGGGAAAAAGGAAGGAAGAGGCTACAGACATTTTTTTTCAAACAGAGGGAGAAAAGATGAACGAAAGTGAACCGAAAAAAATGAAATAGCAAAATTATTAGAAACTTGGGAAAAGCAAAAGTCTTTGAATTTAAGAAAATTAAATGGTAATGACCATTGGAATTTACGCAGTGGAATTTGAATGATAAACGAACCGAAAATGAATTAAGAAAGTTCGAAGCGGTACCGATACGTATAACATTTCGCAGATCTCGCTGCGTATCGGACGTCAAAACACAGAACTGAATATACCGTAGGGATCAGCACGACGAGACGATCAAAACTGTATACAGATATCAGTGGTACGATTGAATTATAAAAATTCGAAATTTTCTACTGCGGAAAATGCATGTAAAACATAGAAAAATAAGATCGACGGAGCCAAAGATGTCCGAATTTGGAAAAACGACAAACTGACATCTTGCTCAGAAGATGGTTTAGAATTTTTCTATGTAAAAATATTTTGGTTTTGAAAATATTTTATTTTCATCGCTTTTTAACTGATTAAATTGAAGTAAATTTACGCACAAAATAAACTTTCATATTTTCGGACGAAAATTTACCAGTTGCTATATTTAACTAGACGCATTCCAAATATCAAATTTATATTTCAAAATTTTATCGTTTCAAAATTTCACAAAATTTCAGTTAATAACGGCTAAAATTTACGGGTCGTTACATCGACGCAAATGATGTGTGGTTTTACGTATCCACATAAAGCTTTTGATAAAACGTAAAAAGTTTGAACCAAAATGTTTAAGGGCTTTCAATATGCATTTGTGGATTAAAAAATTATGTCCCATTTGATTCATTGTGTTTTCAACCGAAAAATGTGCACACGATGCAAATATTTTTTGAAAACGACCAATTTGAAAAGTGAAACCAACATATAAAATGGAAAACAAATTTATTTTGTTTTTGGTGTTTTAGAAAATAACAAAAGAGTGGAAAATGATATATCCCCTCTGTTGTCACCCAATCTCCTCCGTGGTTTGTCTTATCATCACCGTAATAGCCAAAAAAATTAAATTTCTTCTTTTATTCCTCATATTTTGTTATGAATGTTGAAAGCAAAAAACATAAAACACAAAGTGAAAACAGACAGGCTCTTAAGTTTTATGTTTTTTTGAAATACTATTCCACCGTATTATGAAAAATACCTTCAAGCATGAATTAACAGCCAAATCATAGTATCAGTTTTCCTATCAAAATTTGTTAAATTATATGAGAAAGCAATGAAAACAAATAAATATCGCTCGTTATTACGTTTAATATATCATTAACCAATCATTAGCCGAGTACTGAAAATAAATTAGTCAAACATAATTTCAAAAATTCATGTCACGTGGCAGCATAAACATAAAATAACACTGGGCTATTTTCAAAATATTACCTTTTCTTACTGTTACAATATTTCGAGCCTCGTACAAAATTTACCAATTAACTTATTTAGACTGATCTTTTTCTTTTGTCTGCATATTCAGTGAGTAGCTTCTTCTCTGGTTCTGCATTATCCTAATCAATCTTTGCACCTTCAACCAACTTAGTTGCACACAATAAGTACATAATTGATGAAATTTTGATTATAGTTAAAGTTGAAAATTTTCAATTAAAATCACATATAAATATAGGTAGAAAAGTCGATCAAAGATGGTTCCCTATCTACAAAACTCAACTAATGACATTACATTTTTTTACTTTTGTTAGGGTAAAACAAAGTGTAAATTTAAAGTTGCATCAATAAATAAGGATAAAAATTCGAAAGAAAAAATAAATAATGTAGTTAAACCAATTACAGTTCCAATAAAGAGTGTAACTAAAAATAAAGAGACTTAAAAACAATCCTTATACCAAACCATTGAAAAATACCAATTCTAAACCATTGAAAAATACCAATTCTAAACCTTTGGAAAATAGTCAACTCATACCCAGGTCAATAATATAATTTCTAATTTTGAATTTTTAGAAAATAAATAGCATAAAAATATATTGGTGATTAGAATCACTCTTAGGAAGGTAAAGCATATGTAATTTCTGCGCGGTTGATAAATAATTTATGAAATATGCAATGTTGGGCAATTAAGAAACATAAGTTTAGGAAAATTTATATATAACTTCCTTTATTTGATTGTAGTTATGCAGTTTATTGTATATATTAATGAGAAGTAAAGTTGAGGAAATATTGGTATCTTTCAGGACAATGGAAAATTGTGCATTTTGCTACATTGACATGCTATGTAGGAATTTGAGGACAAATAAGTGAATAGTGACACAAATATTATGAGTACATGACCCAAAGTCAAGTTGTGCCCTTAATCATTACAAGCTACACTGTGGAATGCAATGCAAATATTAAATAAAAAATAAACTTGACTTCCAGAACATCAATATTGAAGATGTCGGTGTCCATTTTGTGCACAGCTGTCAATAGGTCTTGAAATTTTATTTTTACGACTATGATATCGAATACAAAATTGTATAAGCATAAATATGCAACGAAGAAACACGACAAAAAGCAGATATACAATAATAAAAATATAGGAAGCTAGTGCGAACTCAAGCCTGGGTACCGGTTTGCTGCTGTAATTTGAATCATGTTGATATGAAAAATTATTCAACGTCAATCACAACCATAGATAGATTTAAAAATTCATATTGTCGATCTGACATTGTACATATAAACATTTGAAGATTTACTTTTTATGTTCAAATGATCTAATCATATAACATATAAGATATCCAAATTACATGTCATATTCCAATTCAAAGTGTGGCAAACTTCAATTATGATCAGTTGAAGAATGGCTGATTAACAGAATTTGAATGAAATAATTCTAATTTTGTTGCTTAAGCAAAATTACAGAGATTTGTATAACAAAACGAATGAATATCTTCATTGTACATGAGTTACAATTTATATAAGTATAATAAGTGAGTTGTGGGCTTCAAAAATTCTGCCCAGATCCGCTTCTGAATGAAAGAAATAATATTCGCCCTTGGATCCTGAATCAACGACAATGAGTTGGAGTTGGTATCTGTTATTATATCCTGAGATTTCTTCATTCCATACTTTATCATTCTCCAATACGCCTCCTCAAACCCTAATGCGACTTGGGTTTGTGGCGATTTCTTTCCAAATTTTCCTTTGCTTTAATTTCATTGAGACTAATGAAATTTCTAGAGTAAATCGGAAGGCACAATAGTATTCTGGAGTAAATCAGAAATCGAAAAAAAATTCTAGTCAATTTTTATGTGGAGATGGCAATTGATCAGAGATTCGACAATAAATACTACTATATTTTAGTGATTATGGCTCATAAGCTTGAGATTGACGGGAAAGTTGACGCCTTGGCTGTTCATATGCCTTCTAGTATAAGAAATGGCAGCTGATCGGAACTTTAGCAACAAGTACATTGTTGCTTCAATGACTTTGACTTATGAGTTTGAGGTTGCCTGAAGAGCTGACATGACTGTTAATATGCTTTCTGGTATGTGAATCGTCATTAAGGCTTTCAGCCTTTCTCTGAATCGATTGAAGTTATTCTTTGAGAGAGGCTTTATCAATATATCTGCTGTTTGGTAAGTGGAAGGTGTGTGATTTACATTTAATTTTTCTCTTGCTACTTGTTTGCGAACAAAGTAGATATCCAGTTCTATATGTTTTGTTCTTGAATGTAATACTGGATTGGCTGTAAGATTTACAGTACTTAGATTATCACACCAGATAGTCGTTTTGCATTCAGTTTTGACTTGTAGTTCTCCAAGCAGTGACTCAATCCACATGACTTCTGCAGCAGCATTTGCTACGCTTCTAAATTCAGCCTCAGTACTAGATCTCGAGACGGTAGACTGTTTTTTTGAACACCAAGATATAGGATTGTTACCCAAATATATACAATACTCAGTTGTGGATTTCCTATCATTTGGGTCATTGGCCCAATCAGCATCAGCATAGCCATTGATGATAATTGACTCTCTTGCCTCTAGAATTAAACCATAGTTTAGAGTCCCTTTACGATACCTTAGTATCATCTTAACTGCCTGTCAGTGATCATCTATTGGATTTTGCATATATTGGCTTGCTTTAGTTACACTGTATGTAATGTATGGTCTGGTAATAGTAGCATACTGAAGTGGCCCAACAATGCTTCTATATTGTCTATCATTGAATATTGCTTCTCCTTTGTATATAGACAGATGCAAGTTACTGACCATGGGTGTTAAAATGGAATTAGCTTCATGCATTTTTGCTTTGTGTAGAATTTCTGTTATGTACTTCCTTTGACTTAATTGAATTCTTGCATTTGTTATTCTTTTGACTTCTATTCCCAGAAAATAGGTTAGATTGCCAAGATCTTTGATGCTGAATTCTTGATTGAGATGCTTTATTAGATTGTTAATCTCTTGTTCACTGTTACCTGTAATAATAAAGTCATCAACATAAATCAGTACATACATTGTTATGTCTTTACTTAACTTTGTAAATAGAGAGCTGTCAGGTTTGGCTGAATGATAACCAAGTCTGATCATTGTTTTCTTTAGTTTCTCAAACTACACCCACAGTGCTTGCTTTAAACCATAGATTGCTTTGTGTAACTTGCACACATGATCTTCTTTTCCTTTCTGTTTGAAACCTTGAGGTTGTTCCATGTATACATCTTCCAGTCAAATACCATTCAAAAAGGCATTGTTTAATCAAGTTGTCTAATGATCCAATTTCTGTGTAAGGTAGTTGTAATAACAAATTCTGATAGTACCAGGCTTCACTATAGGTGAAAATATTTCATTGAAATCGAAATCACTCTGTTGTGAGTAACCCTTAGCTACTAGTCTTTCCTTATACCTATAAATTGTACCATCAGCATTCCTTTTTAACCTGTAGGTCCATTTGCACCTTATAATATTTTTGTCTTTTGGTTTGAGAACAAGATCCCATGTCTTGTTCTTCATTAAGGCCTCATATTTTTCATCCATAGCAGTTTTCCAATTTTTTTTGTATAGCTTGATCATGTGTGGTTGGCTCCTCTACATCTAAAACAACATGATAGATTTTTGGTTCGAATATGCCACTTTTAGATCTGGTTATCATGTGATGACTTGTCATGCCAGTGATTTTTTGTTGATTAGCTCTTTCACCCACTGATTGTATGGTTCAGTCTGTGCTTTGCATATTGCTTTGAATATGATGTGGAATTGGTTGTTCAATAGTTCTTTGTTGAGATACTTGATCCGGTACACTAGTTGATCATGCTTGATCATCTGCTAAATCAAGTCTAATATTGGAATCTGTACTTTGAGAGTTAGAGCATATTGCTTCATAATTGTTGATGCCTTGAGCTGACTTTATTTGAGCCTGAATTATCTCAACAGATGGAATAAGTATAGATGGTATATATTCTTTGGCATTATACACTTTACTATTTACTTTATGTTTGCTTCTCAAAATGGAAAAATTATTTCATTGAATACTACGTACATGTCTAGAAATAAATATTCTTCCATTTTTGTCTAGACATTTGTAACCTTTTTTATTGCTAGCATATCCTAGAAAGGTACAAGGTGACAATCTAAAATCTAATTTATGAGTATTATAGGATCTAATACATGGAAAACATAGACACATATACACTTTGAGATTATGATAATATGGACTAGTATCAATCAATATTTCTATTGGACATTTTAACTTTAGAGCCTTAGAACGTAGTCTATTAATTAAATAGACTGCTGTAGCAAAAGCATTTGGCCAAAAAATTTGTGGCATAGATGCTTGTGCTAGAAGAGTAAGACTGTAACGACCCGTTAAATTCGATGATATTAAATGAGTTAATTTAATATGATTTCTAATCTAATTTAGAATGAAATAAAAGTCTTAAGACTTTATTTGAGTAAATGTAGGAATTAGATATAGTAACTGTAATTTAAGGTTAACAATTTAAATGTTTATATGGCAATAGATTGAAATAACGTAAATTGGCGTTTGTGGTTATAAGTTATAATTTGTTGATTAAGTTGGTTTGTGAAATTAATATTGGAAGATATAAATCGGAAATAGTATTAATGAAATAATAACTGAATTGAACTGCAACTATATAAATGAAAGTAAATTTTATTTAGTGGATGTCAACATTGAATAAATTTATTTGAAATAAAAAGATTTAAATGCATGTTGGATAGAATATATAATTGTTGGATTAAGTGGTAAGTAATTTGAATTTAATTCTATAAAATTTAGAACTGAATGTATGTAAATAATTTTGTAGGAATAAGTTAATTAACAATCTATTTGTGCATACCCGATTTAATTGAAATAACAGAAAAGACAAGAACTTGATTTGCCTAGGTATGTATATATTGATAAACTATAACTAAGTAGGAAGTTTGGTAGTAAATAGGAAATAAGATGACAAAGGCAACTAGTAAATTAATAAATGAATTCATAATAATAAGTAGTAATTAATGCATAAATATATTTGGCATTTGGAATAATTACAAAGTTTTACCCATTCATCTAATTTATTTAAATTGAATCTAAATCTATGGCAACATTTTTGTTATTAATGGTTGTAAGTGATTTTGAATGTAAAAGGGTAACAATTATTTAGGTTAACCATTCATTAAGTATATTAAGTTAAGAATGGAAATAGACTGAAATAAATCTAAATTTATTTATTTTGTTTTGTTAATATGTTCTAGTTAATAAAAGGCAATTTATAAGAAATGAAGCCTGCACTAATGAAGTGTATTATAATTCAAATGTTATTTATGCCCATAAATTGTCTATTTACTGAATAGAAAGATTTTAAATCAATAAACTAATTTATGGAGGTTCCAATTTATAATTTATAACATTTAATGTAGACTCAATTACAATTGATTGATTTAAATGGTGCAGTTAGCGTAGATTTTTGTTTGTATTTGTAGAGGGTTAATTCTATAAGACAAAATTTATGCTAATTCTATTTATAATAGGACCATGGGTTGTTTTAAAGTATATGAAGCAGGATTTATAAACTTAATTAGAGTATCAAATTCAACCATTGCATTTATTGCATAATAAAAGGGAATTTAATATAAAAGTTGAAAATCTAATAAATGGGTTTTGAGAATTTAATTTATAATTCCTAAATATAAGGAAGTGGAGAAATTAACACTGCAATCAATAAACTTATCAACTTATAATTCACACCTAAACTTGTTAAACCATTTAAATTGATTAAGAAATATAAAAGCGATAAAATTTGGTCAAATTTTAGAATTTAAATATAAAATTGGATTTTATGATTTATTTTAATTTATTTAATGAATATAAAAATAGCCATTTTGGCCACGGACTCAGATTTTGACGAAACTAGTTTCATCGGATCCGTATTGGTGAATTATTGTAGGATTTCAAGTTTCGTATCGATCGGACCTGTCGTTTGATCGTACGGACGCGAAACGCCTTGGAATCGATTTAATTAAAATCAATTTGAAATCAATTTGGAAATATTGTTTTCAGCATAACTTCTTCATACGATCGAATTTGGACGTGAAACTTTTTCCATCGCGTTCAGAATATTTTAAAATACCTATCTGGATATATGGGTTTAACATATTTCATTCCGGGATTAGAACGGGTTTTTTGGGCCATAGTTTGTTCCGTACGTTCATCTATCTGGTCTATCTACTCCAATCCAACCCTACTTATAAATAGACGATTATAAACCCTAGCCTCCATCTTCTATCATTTGTCTATACGTTCATTTTCTTCATCTCTTTCTCTTCCTCAATGGTTGCAAAACCTAGATCTATCTACAGTTCAAAATCAAAAGTGAAAATTCAAACTTTCCAGAAAAATCTCAAAAAAATATATGTTGTAACTGTCGATGTATACGTCACAGATTTGTGATTCATTTCTCGATTCAGTTGTTCGTTCGTCCAGGAAAATTCAAAATAGTTCCGGCCGTTTGTGGGTCATCGTGCTTAATCAACGGTGGATCTACGTCCTTAGGTCGATCGGGGGGCATGGTTGCGTAGAGGGTGTTGAGTAGAGCGCATCGGTACGGTCACTTCGGCAAGATGGGCATCGGAATCGCCCAGATCTGGCCGAGTGAGGGGCGGCGGCGCTGATGGTTTGGGGGACCGGAATATTCGCCGTGGGTACCGGAAGGTGCGGCCGTGGCTCCTGGAGGCGATGGCGAGGTCATATCGTTGGTCAAGCGGTCGTATGCGTCGTAGTTGAGTGGTCAATGGAGGATGAGCGCGTGCGTATTGGGTTTCTCTGGCTCGGGTTCATTCGCGTACATGAGAAGATGTCTGTAGCGTGCAAATAGGGTGATGACGTGGCTATTGAATAGGGTTGGTTTTATTTTAATTTAATTTCGATTTCAAATACAATTTTTGCTATAACTTTTACGTACGACATCCGATTCAAATGAAATTTCTTTTGTTAGGATCGTAATTTAATTCCAGATGGTTTGACGCTGGTTTGGACAGATTTGGAGACCGTCGAATTTTTGGGTTTAAATTGGATTTGAATTCAATTTAAATTCAAAGGTGAGTGTTTTAACCCACTCACAACTTCTAAAAGTTTTTATGTTTGTTAAATTTATTTTAGATATGAGTAGAAATTTATTTATAACTGTTTGGCATGTTTTGTTCATCATATTTGCTAAATCGTATTATTTAATTTAACTGTTAATTTATTTTATTTATTGCATATTAATTGACAGTTAGAATTTATTTATTTGCATAGGAACTGCTAGTAAACAGTTATAAAATTTATTACTAAATATAAACTGTTAGTTTAATAGTTGATTAAATTTATTTTTGAATATAACCGCCAGTTATTACCTGATATATATTATCAGATATATATTGATATTGAATTATTATTGGATGATGATTGTGATATGGATGATGGATGATGTTGATGAATGGATGTTTTATTTTATATCATTAAACTGCAAGTTATCATGCATTTTTCGTTTCATTCGGGATTGTGGTTTGAAATGATATACAACCGCAAAATTTTATTTTTAAATTGCGGATTGAAATGATAAATATCCGTATCATTTGACCATAGGATAGAAAATTATATACAGGCACCGTGGTCTATATATAAATTATTTTAAAGTGATTTCTATGGTTTGGATGGGATACGGTTTATAAAAATTTGATTTTTGATATTTTATAAAATATTATTCTTCGATATATATACATATGAAGTTAAAAATTTGAAAATTAAGTTGTGTATAAACCTGTTGAATAAAAATGAAAAATTGAGAAAATGAAATTTGGAAATTTATCTTATATGTTTAAGTTTGGAAATTTTAAGGTATGATATTTATAACTGGATTTTCCAAGATGAATTAAAAATGAAAATTCTAGTATAAAGTAAATTTGAGAAAATATTTAATTGCTAGAAATTGGAGTTTTATTTATGAAATTTATATGAATATTCAAGACTAAATAATAGAATATTAATTGTTGAAAAAAGAAAATCCAACTTTAGTTTTGAAATATTAATACTCCAAATGGATATATATATATAAAAATTGAAGGGGTTTTTGGAACTTTAAGTGATATTTAAATTATGGTTTAAACTTTAAATAAAGAAATATATTTGAAAAGCCATGGAAATTATTTTTCTTTACAAAGTAACTTTAAAGTTAAACCATTTATTTTACATTCGTTGAATATCCAAACCATTCAAGTTTTAGAAGTTATGGTTTTAAAATTTTGAATTTTGAAATATTATGCTTTGAAAGTATATTTCAAATATTTGGTTTGCAGATATTTTAAATTTTAAACCAGCATGATTTTGGAAAAGAATTATATTTGAGATAAATTGATATCATATTGTTTTGGGTTTAAATTGATACCGTATTCATAGTTTTGAAATGGAAAAATTTATTCTGGTTTTAAAGTATAAACTATTTTTAAATGACCGCGGTGTTATAATAACGATGGGTTGGCAAAGAGACCGGGATCGGATATGGACATACTCTCTGTCGATACCGAAAACCACTTTGACTAACCGTGTACGCGGTGGAGATTCCAGAATGAAGTAGGTGGTGGCGATGCTTCCTGTAAGGTAAATACGTGGACCCGACTCCCGTGAGTTGGCATAAGGTGGCTAAAACAGGAGTGATTCTCAGGCCAATGAGGTCATACCTCTGATTGGACGCTCCTCTTCGATATTATACTTTGACTTTGGATTGATTCAGTGGCCACTTCTATTTTTGATTTTGGATGAGTTTGTTCGAGGTAGGCGGTAACTACGGCTACGCGTTTCCACCAGCCCGGATAGCAATTGGTATATCTACCCTGGCATTGCCTAGTTGTGCCGTGTCACCTACCATACCGAGCCTTTACTACGAGTTTTGTTTTGTACCATACCTATGGAGTGCCCTCTGACGACGCCCAGTACGGGGGAGATTACGGTACTATATAGACTATGATAATATATTCTGTGTTAAGGGCTATATGGGTAACCCCTTAACGCTATTAAAAAGTAAGTTTATTTTACAATTAGACATTATTATAATAGCGCAATATACTACATAGTAAATAGTTTAACGGAACCTTAGGAGATGTAAATCCCGAGCATCTCTTGAGTTACTACACTCATATTTATCTCAGTTACTTTAACTTACATAAGATCTTTTAGTTCTGACTCGAGTGTTTTGTCTTTTCAATTCGCTCGGGTCAGTCCGAGCGTTTTAGGATTTGAAGTTTTAGCTCCGGAGAACGAAGATGAAGATTTGTAGTATTACTAGTATCTACTATATTATTCCACTACACCATTTAATTCCGCTGCATTGATATTATTGGTATGTTAACTCTGATATTTAATTGTATAAAGAAGAAGCAAATGTTTTGTAAACAGTTATATAAACTGTATATTTTATTATTATATTTTATCCTTCCGCTGTGAGATTCTATTTTGTTTTATTTCTTCTATGTTTTCTTATTTACCCCATAACAATCCGCCCTTCCGTATGGTTTGAACTGGCACGTGTGTCGGTTTAAATCGTGCGAAAAGGGGGGACGTTACAGTTGGTATCAGAGCTTTGGTTTAGCGTTAAACCTTGGCTTTGGGGGGTTTGACTCTTTGTTAATAGGGTAGTAATACCCTATGGGAGTCGCTGAGTATATATATATGAGAGAGCGTATTTGTTAGTGTTATAAAAAGATTTTGATATTGTGTTAATCTGTTCCATTTTGTATTTATAAATTCTGGTTGGTGCATGGGACGCTATGACATCAATAGGGATTTCTAAACACTTAATAGGACAGACCGACATAATATCTGTTTTAATATAGGTGAAATAACTTTGCCTATTATATTTTCTATATATAAAAAAAAATTTCAAATGATATCTATATTTGGTTGCAATAGATTGGTTGTTAGGAATAAAATTTATAAATAATAGGTAAAATAAGATTGAAATTAGAATCAATGAAATTTGTAAATTTTAGAACTTAAGTCCGGGATTTTTGAAAATTTGCTTTCAAAGGATTTATGAAATATAATAATTTTGTTTATAAGTATTTCTTATATAAATATTTAGTATAATTCGGAAGAATGGTTTTAAGAAGATTTTGGAGAAAATAATTTTTGTACTTTCCTCTCTGTCACTGGAAAATAATTTCGGTGATGGCGGCCGCATCATCGACTTTCATTTTCGTGTTTCGAAGGGGAAAGGCCACTGTAGTAAATTCTACTGCAGATTTATTTTGAAATTATCTAAAATTTTAATTGTTCTAAATATAATTAGAGATATTAAAGTGGTAAGAAATTATTTATCTATTATTTTTAAAATAATTTGAAATTTGACCCAGTACTTAATTCTTAAATTTCCATTAATTAATTGTTTAAATTATTTTAGTGAAGTAAAAGGTAAGTAATAAATGAATTGAAATCTCTAAATTAGGCAAGAAATTAATGCAAAGTTATAAAGGAAAATTTGAAATTTTTAACACATGAGACAAAAAGTAATATTGTTGAACATTAAATTTAATTAAAAGAAGAGATTAAATTTGTATAATTCTTTTGCATTTTCTTTGACATATATAACTTACCAAATATGAAAAGTTGAAATGTTAAATAAGTGATTAGAATAGAATATTATACAAGTAGAAATTTTGGAAATAATGAAGTATTCAATGAATTGCTATTATAAATAAGAATTAAATGGTATAAACTTAAGTTATAATTGAAATTTTACTAAAATTAAAGGTAAGTATTATAAATAGGTGATTTTAAACTTAAGTAAATAAAACGAAACTCTTTAATAAATAAGGATTGATGTGTATGGTTATGAAAAATTAGTATGATTTAAATGCTACTAGCTGAATAAAATGGAAAGTAGGTAATATAAATAAATGACTGTAAACCTTAGGTAATAAATTAATAAAATCCTTTACTTATAAGAATGAATGTTATAAGGTTAAGAATTTAGTGTGATTAAAAAGGGTTACTGTAATTAAATATAATAGAATGTAAGCATTTAATGAATGATTGAAATTGAGAAGTGCATTAAATGTAATACAAATAACAGAAACTTACATAACCTGAATAGATATAAATGGATAATTGTAAGTAATAAATAGAAATAAGGAAACAACCATTTAATGAGAAATAAAATTTGAAGTTTGTTAGAAATAAATGTAAATTATAAAAAGGAAAATTTATGTGGTATGAATAAAAGAAAGGAAATCAAACAACTAGAGTATGTAAAGAATTTATATAAGGTAATTTGATTTGTTGGTTTGAATTGTTATTGTTTGATCTATGGTTGGTTGGGTAAGAAAATTTGAAGTTGTTGGATGAATAAATAATCTATTTTTTGTCCCATCTAAGACTGTTGAGTATATGATGCACTGGATAGTTATTTTTCACTCCGTACCATTTCAAGTTTTTAACCCGAACAACTATTTGTTTGTTTGATTTAATGATTGTTGCTTGTAGTGTGTGCTGTTTGTTAAAATTGATGGTTGTTGTATTGATTGTTGTTAGTGTTTGAAACCATGAAAATATTTCACTTTATATAAATAGTTAACCCTTTGGATTTTATAAGTGAAATACAGGTTATGGAAGCAATTGCTACTGCTTTTGGTTCCATAATAATAAGCGTAATATTGCCCGACAAATAGGTATGTTTTCGGATTACGTTTTGTAGCGTTATTTTGTATATTTTTCCCGGGTTGGGATATATTATTTTGAATATTATATATGATATTTTGTTATATTTAATATTATATCTTCTCCCGAACCTCTCCGTACAAAGGAGACTCTGCCAAAATTTTCCGAAAATTTTGGACTTAGAATTATGTTGAAAATGTTTTCCAACTTTAATTATTTAAGTATAAAAGGATATAATGATTATAAAATGGGTAGATTTCATTTAAGGAAATTAATTTAGTAAATTATTGTTTATAAGTTAATATTTGAAATAAGATGTACTGTTTTTAATTCTTCCTTCTCCCTTCTTTTTCCTTTTCGGGGACGAAAAGTTTTGAGTGGGGGAGAGTGTAACGACCCGTTAAATTCGATGATATTAAATGAGTTAATTTAATATGATTTCTAATCTAATTTAGAATGAAATAAAAGTCTTAAGACTTTATTTGATTAAATGTAGGAATTAGATATAGTAACTGTAATTTAAGGTTAACAATTTAAATGTTTATATGGCAATATATTGAAATAACGTAAATTGGCGTTTGTGGTTATAAGTTATAATTTGTTGATTAAGTTGGTTTGTGAAATTAATATTGGAAGATATAAATCGGAAATAGTATTAATGAAATAATAACTGAATTGAACTGCAACTATATAAATGAAAGTAAATTTTATTTAGTGGATGTCAACATTGAATAAATTTATTTGAAATAAAAAGATTTAAATGCATGTTGGATAGAATATATAATTGTTGGATTAAGTGGTAAGTAATTTGAATTTAATTCTATAAAATTTAGAATTGAATGTATGTAAATAATTTTGTAGGAATAAGTTAATTAACAATCTATTTGTGCATACCCGATTTAATTGAAATAACAGAAAGGAAAAGAACTTGATTTGCCTAGGTATGTATATATTGATAAACTATAACTAAGTAGGAAGTTTGGTAGTAAATAGGAAATAAGATGACAAAGGCAACTAGTAAATTAATAAATGAATTCATAATAATAAGTAGTAATTAATGCATAAATATATTTGGCATTTGGGATAATTACAAAGTTTTACCCATTCATCTAATTTATTTAAATTGAATCTAAATCTATGGCAACATTTTTGTTATTAATGGTTGTAAGTGATTTTGAATGTAAAAGGGTAACAATTATTTAGGTTAACCATTCATTAAGTATATTAAGTTAAGAATGGAAATAGATTGAAATAAATCTAAATTTATTTATTTTGTTTTGTTAATATGTTCTAGTTAATAAAAGGCAATTTATAAGAAATGAAGCCTGCACTAATGAAGTGTATTATAATTCAAATGTTATTTATACCCATAAAATGTCTATTTACTGAATAGAAAGATTTTAAATCAATAAACAAATTTATGGAGGTTCCAATTTATAATTTATAACATTTAATGTAGACTCAATTACAATTAATTGATTTAAATGGTGCAGTTAGCGTAGATTTTTGTTTGTATTTGTAGAGGGTTAATTCTATAGGACAAAATTTATGCTAATTCTATTTATAATAGGACCACGGGTTGTTTTAAAGTATATGAAGCAGGATTTATAAACTTAATTAGAGTATCAAATTCAACCATTGCATTTATTGCATAACGAAAGGGAATTTAACGGTTAAATTTTTCGTTATTGAAATTTAAGTGGACTTTGAGGATAATGATGTGAAATCATGAACCAATGTTAGTGGTATCCTTATTTTGGATAAAAGGTGAGAATATAAAAGTTGAAAATCTAATAAATGGGTTTTGAGAATTTAATTTATAATTCCTAAATATAAGGAAGTGGAGAAATTAACACTGCAATCGATAAACTTATCAACTTATAATTCACACCTAAACTTGTTAAACCATTTAAATTGATTAAGAAATATAAAAGCGATAAAATTTGGTCAAATTTTAGAATTTAAATATAAAATTGGATTTTATGATTTATTTTAATTTATTTAATGAATATAAAAATAGCCATTTTGGCCACGGACTCAGATTTTGACGAAACCAGTTTCATCGGATCCGTATCGGTGAATTATTGTAGGGTTTCAAGTTTCGTATCGATCGGACCTGTCGTTTGATCGTACGGACGCGAAACGCCTTGGAATCGATTTAATTAAAATCAATTTGAAATCAATTTGGAAATTTTGTTTTCAGCATAACTTCTTCATACGATCGAATTTGGACGTGAAACTTTTTCCATCGCGTTCAGAATATTTTAAAATACCTATCTGGATATATGGGTTTAACATATTTCGTTCCGGGATTAGAACGGGTTTTTTGGGCCATAGTTTGTTTCGTACGTTCATCTATCTGGTCTATCTACTCCAATCCAACCCTACTTATAAATAGACGATTATAAACCCTAGCCTCCATCTTCTATCATTTGTCTATACGTTCATTTTCTTCATCTCTTTCTCTTCCTCAATGGTTGCAAAACCTAGATCTATCTACAGTTCAAAATCAAAAGTGAAAATTCAAACTCTCCAGAAAAATCTCAAAAAAATATATGTTGTAACTGTCGATGTATACGTCACAGATCTGTGATTCATTTCTCGATTCAGTTGTTCGTTCGTCCAGGAAAATTCAAAATAGTTCCGGCCGTTTGTGGGTCATCGTGCTTAATCAACGGTGGATCTACGTCCTTAGGTCGATCGGGGGGCATGGTTGCGTAGAGGGTGTTGTAACGACCCAGAATTTTTATTAATTAAAATTTTAATATTTAATTAATTTTAAATATTAATAAGTGAATTTATAAGTCAAATAAATTTTTATTTGAATAATTGGATTTAATTAGATAATTAAATCGATAATTTAGTATGTTAAATTATGGAAATAATTGAAAATTGGGTTAAATATGATTGAAAATGATTTGTAAAATTTTATTTTATCATATGGGAGTTAGAATGATATTTTAGAACTTTTAAAATCGAATTAAAAGTTAATTTGTGAAAATTGAATATTTTAATATTAAAATCGACTAGTGAAAATAGTCAATTTTTGAACAGTCTCAGAATTGGACGAAACCAGCTCCATTGGATCCGTAATAGTTAGTTATTACCGGATTTCAATTTTCGTGTCAATCGGAGTTGTCGTTTGATCGTAGCAGCTCGAAACGCATCGAATTATTTTTAATATTAATTTAGCGAGTTAAAATAGCCATTTTTCAAAAAGTCTCGGATTTCGACGAAACTAGTTTCATCGGATCCGTAATGTGAAATTATTGTAAGGTTTCAAATTTCAAGTCAATTGGATTTACCATTTGTCCGGTACAAATTAAAACGCCTTGAAAATCGCTTAAATCGGTTTAATTCAAATTGAACGTTTATTGCCATAACTCGCACAGATGACAGAATTAGCTTTCGAAACCTGTTCCATTGTGTCCGGAACGTGGGGTAAACCCTAGAAACGCTGGTTACGGCGCGTAAATCGGAGTTCGAAAAATCAAAATGAATAGTGTTTGATTTTTTTTTTCTTATAAATAGCCCCTCTCATAAATAAAAAAATAAATAAATCTAAAACCCTAGCCAGCCACCACCCACATAATCAAAGGACGAAATCATCTCCACTTCCTCCCTCAATTACTCCCAATCCATCCACTTATAGCAGAAATCTCCAACTAGTAAATCGAAGAGCACGAAGAGATCTTCAAATCCATACGGAGTTGATGGGTTTTGGAGCATCGTAGTGGGAGCTACAGGCCCGCGTTTCCCTGATGTTGCGCACGCAACCCTAGGCACCAGGTGGGGCCGAGCTTGGCCTAGCTCTGGGCGAAGGTGGCTCTCGTCGAAGGCTACAATATGGCACTTGCTGATCGTGTTTTCGTCGAGCGAGGAGATGGTGGTATCAAAACCTGATTTTGATGGTATAGGTTTCGGCTTCCTGTAGTTTATGCGTGAAAGATGAAGAAGGAAGGGAGAAGGGGCGTTCGACCCTGATGAGGAGAAAGCAGATCCAACGGTCCAGGGGGAGTTAGGTGAAAACAAATAAGAAAATTTGTAATTTATTTATAAATAAAATTCGTATAAACTTCAAAAATGTATAACTTTTTCATACGAGGTCGAAAACGCGCGAAACCAGTTGCGTTGGAATCGTATGGATGAGCACTACGCGATGGAGTTGGATTGCAGTCGTTTGGAGTTAGTGAGAATTTTGGGTAAAATTAAACGTCCGTTTAATTTTATTCGAAATAAATCGCTAAAACGAAATTGAAATCAAGGTGAGAACTTCTCACTCAATCGAATCAGTTTTGATTTTATTTTAAATAGTTAGATTTAAAATATTTGAATGCATGTTTGAATGATGATTGTTATCTATTGATTGTTAAAATAGACATTATGCGCCGTTAGTAAGCGGACGTTATTTATTAAAAACATATACCGCGAATATTTCATAAACAGTGAAATTGGTATTATATATAATAGCAATATATATATTGACATATGTATATATTGGAGTTATTGATTTCCCGCATTTTTGTTAGCGGATGAGACCCTATTGCGCCGTCTATTAAGCGGATAATATTTTAAATCCCATATACCGCGATAATTTCGTACTGGAGCGAAATTGGTATTGTGCTAATGTTTGTGGATGCAGGAAAACAGGTTGGAGGGATCCAACTGGATTCCTCAACAGTTTTTATTTGATTTCAGATATTTTGATATTTGATGGATTATCATATCGATATATGATATCGTTGTTGTCGTGATTGACTATTTGGTGTGTAGCATCATTGGACCAAATTTGGAATTTTAAAATGATTTCAAAGTGATTTTTGAAAGTATACGTTTATAAAATATTTTTGGAATTGATCCATTTTAAATAAATAAACGTTATAATTTTTAAAATTATAAAAATTATGATTTTTGAGAAATATAGTTAAAAACTGATTTTTGAGAATATGATGCTAATGATTTTATAAAATAGTTTAATCGGGATTATAGAATTTATTGTGAAAAGTTTAAATATAGGATTTATAAAATTTAATTATTTTATGAATCAAAATGGTGAAATAATAAAGGAGATTAAAGACGTTTTAAAGAATAATATAAATTGATTTATATTAAGAGATTTATAAATGGATATTTATAAATTGAAATATTGACATTATAAAACGAGTTTTTATAAGTGTTTGAATGAAGTGAAAATGAATTTTGTAAATGAATGGAATTTATAAAATTATAAATGGTGAAGTTATAAATGAAATTTATAAATAGTAAGATTTATAAATTTTGTGAAATTATTAAAGAATATACTTGGATGAATAATTGAATCTTATAAGTTATAAGATTTATAATTATAAAGTTCAAAGAATTAATTTTGTAAAAAAAATCGTTTTATAAGCATTTAACTTATAATATGGACTTTTGGTTCATAATTGAGATATAAAGTGAATAGGTTGATAAAGGAATTTATAAAAGGAAGTTGTTATAAAATAAATAGAAATGGAGTTTATAAACGTTGTTTTATAAATCCGCAAACGACTTATTTTGATAAGTAAATTGTTGAAACCTATTAATGGAGTTATATTCACATTTTTGACTGTGAATAACCCTTTGAAATAAAATGAATAGAAGTGATGAAAGTTGTTAACGTAGTATATTCACGTTTTTGAATAGTGAATAATATGTTAAAGAAAATGTTTGAATGTGGTGTTCTAAATAGAATTAAAACGATCTAACGATGTTTTAAATGTGTTGAGATTCGAAACCATAGATTTCAACATTTATTGTTGAAATAGACGTTTTCGAGAAATAGAAGGAAATGATGGACTATAACACTGTTGTTATAGTAAATAATTTCCGAAAGGAAATGTTTTGTATAGTATTGGGATTTATATATCTATTTTAATTTCGAATCCCTATACTAGTGATTTTGGGTTGTCGTAACGATGTTTTACGTAACATTCGTTTTGGCCCAAATAAATATGTTTAAGAGAATGATTTCCTTAAAGAATGAAATATATACTTAATCTCGAATTAAGTATATTGAATATTTTCTAAGTGTTGAAAATAAATAAAATTTGTGAATTACTTATGAATAAATAAGTATGGAAATGTTTTCCAATATAAAATGAATATTTTGAGAATTTATCTTTTTGAAGATAAATTGAAATGAATAATTGAAATCGTATATTCATAGATATTTTGAAATATAAATTCACTATGGAATTTATAAAAGAAAGGGGAACTTGTTTAAAAATAAATATTGATTTATTTTTGAAGTATCGAAATTATATATCTTGTAAAGATATGATTTTTGGAAAGTAAATAATTTGGAAAATTATTTGGAATCTGGTGATGTGTGCATATCCATTGATAGTTCAATAACCGACTATCAATATTTCCCTTTGAATGGGTAATTGATGTGATTTCTTTGAATTTGAATGCCACACTTATTTTTGAATAAGCGCTCACTATTCGGGTTAACCGGGAAAGGACCATGAGGTCGTATAACCCATTCCAAATATGTGATACGTCGTTATGAATTGCATTTGAAGACCGGTGTTGAAGACCGGATCTTTTGTGAAAGCGAAAGGACAACTCGTCGATTGTCTTTGCACCGAGTAGCTACGGTATAGAGACTCCCTATGTGATGGGAAGTCTGGACGTGATTAGAGATTATCCGGATTGCAAGGACTTCTTTGTAAGTGACTTCGGTTTTGTTCGAGCCCGGAACAGACTTGTATGGATTGTATGTCTGACGTTACAAATTGAGATATAAAGCAGATTTCTTTCCAATATATTTCTGTTGGTGGCGGAGAATTTATTCTTTTAGCTTAACACCCTTCTCTGAGACGTACGAGCTTAGAGGTTATGTAGTTGAAGGTTATCAGCGATATATTCCCAATTTGGTAATGTGACATGCTGAGTGTTGCTGTTAAATGATCATTGTGTTGATTATTTGTGATAGGATCATTTATTTGATCGTCTATCCTGGTGATCATTTCTATGATCATTTGTTGACCCAAAGCATGGCTTTTGTATAAAGTGTGTTTTTGTGGACGTGACTTCGTCGAGCCTCACACCTCGTGAATGGTCAAAACAGGAAAGATGCAGCAAGGTTATGAGGGGTAGCGCCCTTTAGGATATGTGCATTTCCTTCTGGAAAAGGGTGGTATCATGGTATGGAGCCCAGATACTTACTCATGTTGAAAACACTTTATGATTGTGTGAATTGATTGCGAGCGCTCGGTTGAAAGGTCCCAAAGGACCGGGGGATGACATATTCGGTCAGTTGTTACTCAGTTAGGGGTAACCCGGCCTTGTGTTGGTAGAGATCCGGTTTGGTTCTCGGGGATGTCCTTCCAGAGGCATTCTCATGTGGCAATGGGAAGTTCCTTGGCCTGATCATTCGTTGGAAATCTAAAGAAACAATACGAGACTTGTACGGTTTTAGTTGTATAACGTGCCATGGAATGTGGCGGTAACCTGCTATTGAACATGGTAGCTATAGTAGGCATAAGTGCGGAATGTTTATGCTGGCTAAGATTTATATCTTTATTTTCGAAATGAATTTTTCCTACACTATGCACTAATAATAATATCAAATGTTCTTTTAAATGCGTATCAAGCATCTTTGACTATCATAAGGAGAAATCTCCTCCGATTCTGCGTTTGCATTGTGTGTGTGTGCGGGAGGCCTTATGGTAGTCTCATTTTTAAAAGCATTGCAAATTGACTTTAAAAATATTCCTCTATTTTGATTTTAAAGATAAATAAACTGTTTTGAGTTCTCACACCAGTCACATGACTGACTCGGAGTTTATTGTTTTCCTTCCTAAACTCTGGGTGCCCACCAATTTCCACACGGGCAGTCAGGAGTTAGGTTTATCAGGATATTCTGGATATTCAGGAGTTGCTGGAGGCAAGATGGATGGCATGGTGTATTATTATGTATAGTATTTCTTTTCCGCTGTTTGATGTTGTTTGTTGTTGTACACTCTGATGATGTGATGTAATGAAATGTATGTAATGTAATAACTGATGTAGTTCTTTGTTTAAAGATTATCCATTTATTTATTATATGTTGTTCCGCTGCGAATTGTGAGATTCTGTTATTGTTCTGTTATTTTCTGTTCCGTTCTATTTTCTATTTTCTTTCCTCCCTATTCTCTATTTTCTATCTTTTCTATCTTTATCTTCTCTTCTTCTCTTCTTCTCTCTTTTTAAACATTGATAATTCGTATTTCTGTTCATCTTGAGTTAATCTATGGAGATTAGTGTATATTCAAGGAGTACGGATTTACGGGTCTTCACAGGTGGTATCAGAGCATATGGTTAAGCGACAACCATGGTTCTGTTGGGTATTACTCATTAGAGATAGAGTCAGCAGTACTCTAGAATGACTTGAGTGTAATAATAGCTATGAGAGCGTATATGTTAGTGAATATATAAAATTGT
The DNA here is from genome assembly GCA_030765085.1 of Allium cepa. Classification (NCBI taxonomy): domain Eukaryota; kingdom Viridiplantae; phylum Streptophyta; class Magnoliopsida; order Asparagales; family Amaryllidaceae; genus Allium; species Allium cepa. Next base: position 987,711,671 of record CM060929.1, on the reverse strand, counting down.
TTTATATTGTGATGATTTGTTTATTGAGTGGCATATGATCTTTCGTCAGCACGGTCTGTACAACTATGCCGAAGGGGTTTATAAACACTTGAATAGAACAATTCAACACAATATTGATTTTAAAATTGGGTAAATAAAATAAATTTTACCTTGAGTATATTTTTATATATAAAGGGATAATTTTTCAGAATTATTAAAGTGTATATAAATTGATTGTTTAGATGTTTGAATAATCTAAATAAAAGAATAATTGTATAAGCAAATGAATTATAAGAATTGAATTATAATTAAAGTGATTTATAATTGTGAAATAAACTTATATATATAAGAAGTGAAACTATATGAATATATTTATGAATATGAGTTGTAAATAAAAAATGAAAATTTACTTTAGAATTGGAATCTGAAATTGATTTACAAGTGGGAATTTAAGTTATGTAAAACTAAGTGATGTTTAAAATGGAAGTATAACTTAAGTATTGTTGAATGGAATTGATTTTGGTATCGAAGTAAATAATCAAATGGTTAAATGAATTAGAAGTTGAAATGAATCAATTGAATGTAAATTAAGTTGATATGAAATAATGAATATAGGTGTTAATTCATTAAAATCTAATGTTATTGGAAGTTGAAAGATTGAATGAAAATCAATTTAATTAATTCAATTGAATGTAAAAGGTGTTAAACCAAATTGAATGAATATAAGAAAAGGAATTTGGTTGAAATTAATATACATTGGTTGATATATGATTGTTAGTTGATTGTATATAATTCATTAAGAGTTAATGAAATTGAAAGCTATGTAATTGAATTCAAATTAGAAGTAAATAAATTTGAATAGAATTGAATTTGATTTGGAAGTGAACCAACTTGAATATGGATTAGTGAATATAAACTAATTGAAAATGAATGTTAGTAAAAACATCCACTGTTAATGAATCAAATATGATTTAAATGGAAAACCAATTCATTGAATATTAATGAGAATGTAAATGAACATTTGTTGGTTATGAATGATAATTGGTTGATGGTTGAATATATTGCTTTTCATACATTTGCTATGTTGGCATATATAGTTATTATGTTGCTATATGTTGTATATTGATACTATTTTCATATATGCATGTTCTCATGTTGTTTGTTGAGTGATTAGTAGGTGCGGATCGCGTTTGCTTCGCATTTGGAGCTCGCTTTCGCGCTATATTAGCCGTATATGCTCGCTAATAAAATATAAGGTACATATCTCGGATTACATACCGTACTTTTATACTTTTTTCCCTTCGGGATGCCTCATTACTTGATGAGATGTATATTTGTGATATATATACTGTCAATTTTTTTTTCGGATCGAGCCGTGCAAAGGAGACTATGGCGAATTTTTTCGAAAATTTAAGGCGTCTATGGCGAATTTTTCCGAAAATTTAAGGCGTTAGAAAAAATTTGGAAATTTGAAATTTTTTGAAAACTTTAACTTTGATTTGGAATTGAAAGTTAAACGATAGTAGTTGTTTTTGAAAATATAACTAAGTATGATTTGAAAACTTAGTAAGTTATTACAAAAAGTTTAAACTATGAATTTTGGGAAAATTAATAAATTCTATAACCTTTCTTACTTGATAATTTCGAGGACGAAATTCTTTTAAGGGGGGAAGATTGTAACGACCTAGAATTTTTATATTTAATTAATAAAAATTCTGGGTCGTTACAATCTTCCCTCCTTAAAAGAATTTCGTCCTCGAAATTATCAAGTAAGAAAGGTTATAGAATTTATTAATTTTCCCAAAATTCATAGTTTAAACTTCTTGTAATAACTTACTAAGTTTTCAAATCATACTTAGTTATCTTTTCAAAAACAACTACTATCGTTTAACTTTCAATTCCAAATCAAAGTTAAAGTTTTCAAAAAATTTCAAATTTCCAAATTTTTTCTAACGCCTTAAATTTTCGGAAAAATTCGCCATAGTCTCCTTTGCGCGGCTCGATCCGAAAAAAAAATCGAACACTATTCATTTTGATTTTCCGAACTCCGGTTTACGCGCCGTAACCAGCGTTTCTAGGGTTTACCCCACGTTCCGGACACAATGGAACAGGTTTCGAAAGCTAATTCGGTCATCTGTGCGAGTTATGGCAATAAACGTTCAATTTGAATTAAACCGATTTAAGCGATTTTCAAGGCGTTTTAATTTGTACCGGACAAACGGTAAATCCAATTGACTTGAAATTTGAAACCTTACAATAACATCACATTACGGATCGGATGAAACTAGTTTCGTCGAAATCCGAGACTTTTTGAAAAATGGCTATTTTAACTCGCTAAATTAATATTAAAAATAATTCGATGCGTTTCGAGCTGCTACGATCAAACGACAGCTCCGATTGACACGAAAATTGAAATCCGATAATAACTAACTATTACGGATCCAATGGAACTAGTTTCGTCCAATTCTGAGACTGTTCAAAAATTGACTATTTTCACTAGTCGATTTTAATATTAAAATATTCAATTTTCACAAATTAACTTTTAATTCGATTTTAAAAGTTCTAAAATATCATTCTAACTCCCATATGATAAAATAAAATTTTACGAATCATTTTCAATCATATTTAACACAATTTTCAATTATTTCCATAATTTAACATATTAAATTATCGATTTAATTATCCAATTAAATCCAATTATTCAAATAAAAATTTATTTGACTTATAAATTCACTTATTAATATTTAAAATTAATTAAATATTAAAATTTTAATTAATAAAAATTCTGGGTCGTTACAGGTGTTGAGTTGTTCGTTCGTCCAGGAAAATTCAAAATAGTTCCGGCCGTTCGTGGGTCATCGTGCTTAATCAACGGTGGATCTACGTCCTTAGGTCGATCGGGGGGCATGGTTGCGTAGAGGGTGTTGAGTAAAGCGCATCGGTACGGTCACTTCGGCAAGATGGGCATCGGAATCGCCCAGATCTGGCCGAGTGAGGGGCGGCGGTGCTGATGGTTTGGGGGACCGGAATATTCGCCGTGGGTACCGGAAGGTGCGGCCGTGGATCCTGGAGGCGATGGCGAGGTCAGATCGTTGGTCAAGCGGTCGTACGCGTCGTAGTTGAGTGGTCAATGGAGGATGAGCGCATGCGTATTGGGTTTCTCTGGCTCGGGTTCATTCGCGTACATGAGAAGATGTCTGTAGCGTGCAAATAGGGTGATGACGTGGCTATTGAATAGGGTTGGTTTTATTTTAATTTAATTTCGATTTCAAATACAATTTTTGCTATAACTTTTACGTATAACATCCGATTCAAACGAAATTTCTTTTGTTAGGATCGTAATTTAATTCCAGATGGTTTGACGCTGGTTTGGACAGATTTGGAGACCGTCGAATTTTTGGGTTTAAATTGGATTTGAATTCAATTTAAATTCAAAGGTGAGTGTTTTAACCCACTCACAACTTCTAAAAGTTTTTATGTTTGTTAAATTTATTTTAGATATGAGTAGAAATTTATTTATAACTGTTTGGCATGTTTTGTTCATCATATTTGCTAAATCGCGTTATTTAATTTAACTGTTAATTTATTTTATTTATTGCATATTAATTGACAGTTAGAATTTATTTATTTGCATAGGAACTGCTAGTAAACAGTTATAAAATTTATTACTAAATATAAACTGTTAGTTTAATAGTTGATTAAATTTATTTTTGAATATAACCGCCAGTTATTACCTGATATATATTATCAGATATATATTGATATTGAATTATTATTGGATGATGATTGTGATTTGAATGATGGATGATGTTGATGAATGGATGTTTTATTTTATATCATTAAACTGCAAGTTATCATGCATTTTTCGTTTCATTCGGGATTGTGGTTTGAAATGATATACAACCGCAAAGTTTTATTTTTAAATTGCGGATTGAAATGATAAATATCCGTATCACTTGACCATAGGATAGAAAATTATATACAGGCACCATGGTCTATATATAAATTATTTTAAAGTGATTTCTATGGTTTGGATGGGATACGGTTTATAAAAATTTGATTTTTGATATTTTATAAAATATTATTCTTCGATATATATACATATGAAGTTAAAAATTTGAAAATTAAGTTGTGTGTAAACCTGTTGAATAAAAATGAAAAATTGAGAAAATGAAATTTGGAAATTTATCTTATATGTTTAAGTTTGGAAATTTTAAGGTATGATATTTATAACTGGATTTTCCAAGATGAATTAAAAATGAAAATTCTAGTATAAAGTGAATTTGAGAAAATATTTAATTGCTAGAAATTGGAGTTTTATTTATGGAATTTATATGAATATTCAAGACTAAATAATAGAATATTAATTGTTGAAAGAAGAAAATCCAACTTTAGTTTTGAAATATTAATACTCCAAATGGATATATATATATAGAAATTGAAGGGGTTTTTGGAACTTGAAGTGATATTTAAATTATGGTTTAAACTTTAAATAAAGAAATATATTTGAAAAGCCATGGAAATTATTTTTCTTTACAAAGTAACTTTAAAGTTAAACCATTTATTTTACATTCGTTGAATATCCAAACCATTCAAGTTTTAGAAGTTATGGTTTTAAAATTTTGAATTTCGAAATATTATGCTTTGAAAGTATATTTCAAATATTTGGTTTGCAGATATTTTAAATTTTAAACCAGCATGATTTTGGGAAAGAATTATATTTGAGATAAAATGATATCATATTGTTTTGGGTTTAAATTGATACCGTATTCATAGTTTTGAAATGGAAAATTTTATTCTGGTTTTAAAGTATAAACTATTTTTAAATGACCGCGGTGTTATAATAACGATGAGTTGGCAAAGAGACCGGGATCGGATATGGACATACTCTCTGTCGATACCGAAAACCACTTTGACTAACCGTGTACGCGATGAAGATTCCAGAATGAAGTAGGTGGTGGCGACGCTTCCTGTAAGGTAAATACGTGGACCCGACTCCCGTGAGTTGGCATAAGGTGGCTAAAACAGGAGTGATTCTCGGGCCAATGAGGTCATACCTCTGATCGGACGCTCCTCTTCGATATTATACTTTGACTTTGGATTGATTCAGTGGCCACTTCTATTTTTGATTTTGGGGGAGTTTGTTCGAGGTGGGCGGTAACTGCGGCTACGCGTTTCCACCAGCCCGGATAGCAATTGGTATATCTACCCTGGCATTGCCTAGTTGTGCCGTGTCACCTACCATACCGAGCCTTTACTACGAGCTTAGTTTTGTACCATACCTATGGAGTGCCCTCTGACGACGCCCAGTACGGGGGAGATTACGGTACTATATAGACTATGGGAATATATTCTGTGCTAAGCGCTATATGGGTAACCCCTTAACGCTATTAAAAAGTAAGTTTATTTTACAATTAGACACTATTATAATAGCACAATATACTACATAGTAAATAGTTTAACGGATCCTTAGGAGATGTAAATCCCGAGCATCTCTTGAGTTACTACACTCATATTTATCTCAGTTAATTTAACTTACATAAGTTCTTTTAGTTCTGACTCGAGTGTTTTGTCTTTTCAATTCGCTCGGGTCAGTCCTAGCGTTTCAGGATTTGAAGTTTTAGCTCCGGAGGACGAAGACGAAGATTTGTAGTATTACTAGTATCTACTATATTATTCCACTACACCATTTAATTCTGCTGCATTGATATTATTGGTATGTTAACTCTGATATTTAATTGTATAAAGAAGAAGCAAATGTTTTGTAAACAGTTATATAAACTGTATATTTTATTATTATATTTTATCCTTCCGCTGTGAGATTCTATTTTGTTTTATTTCTTCTCTGTTTTCTTATTTACCCCATAACAATCCGTCCTTCCGTATGGTTTGAACTGGCACATGTGTCGGTTTAAATCGTGCAAAAAGGGGGGACGTTACAAAGACCAGTTTCCACAATTTGTCTATGCCTTCTTTCAACTAGTCCATTTTTCTTTGAAGTGTAGGGACATGTTGTTCTATGATTGATTCCTTTTTTTTGAAAATACTTCTTTAATGGCAGATATTCAGTCCCGCCATCTGTTTGCATGATTTTAACTTTGCAGTTTGTTTGATTCTCTGCTTGTGCTATGAACTGCATTGTAAGTTTCGCTCTTTGATTTCAAAAAATATATCCGTACATATCTAGGGAAAGAATCCACAAAATATATATAGTATTTATAGCCATAGTCAGCATGAATTGGGGCAGGTCCTCGTAAATCAGTGGCAATTAATTCTAGAGGTTTACTATAATAAGTTTTAGAATCTAAAAAGGCAATTTATGACTCTTTTCCATTTGACAATAAGTACAAATATAAGGTAATGATATATCATTAAAAGGAATATTGTTTTTATTCAATACATGCTTGACAACATTGACATTTGGATGCCCAAGTTTACAATGCTGTTTATCAAATATCTCACTTATTTCTTGCTGTTTGAATTCAGAGTTATTACACCACTTTCTTTTAATAACCAATTTTCTTGAATTATCCACTTTAAACTTGTACAGTCCTTTACACTGTTTACCCTGCAAAAGTACTTCCTTAGTTAGGATGTCCTTAACTAAGCAATTATGTGAATAGAACTCAAAATATACATTGTTATCTTTTGAAAATTGTGACACATTTAGTAAATTTTTCTTGATATGTGGAACTCTCAATAGGTTATTTAAATTTAATTGCTTTCTTCCCATGATATATGACCTACTAGTGTGTGTAATTGCAATCTAAATTTGCCATTGCCCATGTGTATAGAATTCATACCTTTGTATTCCTTGCTTCCAAATTTAAGTTGCTTAAGTTATTTATGATACGATTAGTTTCACCTGAGTCGGGATACAAATCTTCATGTTGAATGTGATCAGACTTTGTATTTTCTGTTTGAGAATTTTTTGTCTCTGATTGATTGATTGATTCGGCTGCAAGTGTGCCGTGTTTACATTGTAGCTTGAACTTCTTTGGCCATTTGTCCTTGACCTAGAACATAGTTAAGATTTAATCTGAAGTAACATTTTGCGGCCATATGTCCAATTTTCTTGCTTATTTAGCATTTTGGCCTATAGTTGTTATTCCATATGCATCTTCCTCTTGATCTATTAGAATGGCCACCTCTTTGAGTGGGTTTCTCTCCTTAGTTATTGTTTTGAACTTTACCTTTGGAATTAGCAGCAAAATTTGCCAAGAACTCAGTTTCTTAGAGTTTCTTGATGTCGATTCTTGCTTCATGAGATAGTAAGATAGAACGTACATCATCAATAGATGGCAGATTTCTTTGAGATGTCAAAACCGCTACAACTGCTTCATATTCATCACTGAGTCCATTTAGTATTGTCATAATTTGTCTGAGTCATATACCTTTTGATTTGCAGCCTCTAAAGCATCACAGATTGACTTAATTTTGAATAGATACTCCTTTATATTATGACTTTCCTTTTTGATATTGTGAAGTTGTCTTTTATGGAACAACACTTTTGCTACTGACTAAGAATTGAACACTCTTTCTATTGTTGACCGTATCTCACTTGCTGTTTTGCAGCCTATTACATGAGTCAGAAGATTTGCATTTATAGAGGACGGTAGCCAAGAACATATTAGCCTATCTTGTCTATAATGATTAACATATTCTTCATTACTGATCATTTTATTTTATTGATCAGAAATGACCATTGGTGGTACTGGTATGGTTCCTTAAATATATTCTTCAAGACCATATCCTTGAAGGGTTGTTTGAATTTGTAGCTTCCAGAGGAGATAATTATCCTCACTGAGACGAACAATGACAAGTTGACTTTGAGCGCAGATTATGGTTCGGTCGAGTTTCTCCACACTTGATGCATTGTGACTCACTACCACTGATGGGTGCTTCAAAATATGCTTCATCACCTATGATGATCTTGAAATTAAAAAATAGTATTTCAGAAAAGAAAGCAAAGGGAAGTAAATCTTAACAAGGATGCAGAATCAAGATCTCAATCAAGATGCTACCAGGTAAGATGCAACCAGAAAAATTTCAAATGATGATAAGATCTGATGGATTTTTCTCAGGATGGCACTTTCCTTGGTTTCTTTTGTTTGATGATTTTGAATTCTTAATTCTATTTTTTGAGATTTTGATTTCTGTTCTTTTCTAAGTCAACAGAGATCCTTATGCAGCCATAACTTGAAAACTGGTGCGGCAGATGTGAGTGATGTTGGGTCTCCCTCTCAGATAATGATGTTTTAATCTGACGAGAGGGAAATATGGAACTCGAATGATGATTTTGTGTTTAACTTTCTGATTGGTTTCCTTTTGCAATTAGATCTTTTGATGCTACTAAGCGAATAAGCTCTGATACCATAACAGAATTTGAATGAAATAATTCTGATTTTATTGCTTAAGCAAAATTATAGAGTTGTATATCAAAATGAATGAATATCTTCATTGTACATGAGTTACAATTTATATAAGTATAATAAGTAAGTTGGAGGCTTGAAAGATTCGTCCCAGATCCGCTTCTGAATGATAGAAATAATATTGACCCTTGGATCTTAAATCAACGACAATGAGTTGAAGTTGGTATCTGTTATTATATCCTGAGATTTCTTCATTCCATACTTTATCATTCTCCAATAATATTACATAATCAATGGCAATGAGTTGAAGCATGACTTGTATTTAACATTAAGATCATAACTCTATTGTTTTGAAGTTAAGAATAACATTACAATACACATGTTCCAATGTAAATACCTACAAAATATTACATAATTTCCAAGAACCTTTAGGACCATAAGGCACCTGAACATTGTAGGTTGAGAGTTGGAGTTCTCGAGATGATAAATGTCGATTCTCCTGAATAATATAAAAAATAAACTATTGAAAGTAAGACTTAATAATATGAAAATAACATAATATAAATATATACACGCTACACCAATAGCCGAACAACAGTTATGACACCAACAGAAAATTAAATTGTTTTATATGAAATAATTTATCATCAAGTTTATGATAGGAATATCAAAAAGAAAACATTCCACAATATTACATCATTTTTATATTTACATAACATAATAATAGATGAAAGCAAAATATGCAAATTAACAAAAATACTATAGAAATCTGCCCTCAATCATGATTTCAACATGTTGGACTTGTTTATTAAGGGTTAAGTTGATGTAAAAACATTTTTTTGATTTAACTTAATATTGAAAGACTGATTTGCTTTTTCCAGATGATAAAGTTTAAATAACTTCTCAAACTAATTTAAGTAAATTGAAGTTAGGGTTGATAATAATAACAAATATCATAGATACGGTTTTACTAAAAAAATAGGCATATATGCAAAATGGTTATTGAAGCAAAAGAAATGAAGGAAATTTGAATAAAGACAAAACACCATACAATTTTATATGTCAATTACTTGTATAGATGTACCTGCATAGGTTGATGCTAGTATACAGAAAGAACACAAATTTGCATTAAAATTTTTCTAACTGAAATAAATCAATATAAAAAAAATCAAAATTATAATAAAAATGTATAATTAAACATAATCATTTCGACAATCTTAATTTGTAAATTATAACTGCCACCCAAATAGCCACCGATAACTTGAGATTTAAATCACCTATGAAAATATTTTAAATCTATCAACGATAGGATGTATTGAGATAGTTCCATGAGGGTTTGGGGCCAGGAACGATGGAATCAATTGGTATGATGCCATTTTCTTGTAAATTACATGTTAGAGAGGAGTAAGGGCTCACTGATGGGATTTACAGCCAGCGACGATGCCTTGATTTGAGCCGATGCAGTGATGGGATTTCATCGGTTGAATAGTAAATGAAATCATTTGGTCTAATAGGATTAGTAGAAGAATATGAAGATGGTACAAAGTAGATGACGCATCAAGGTGGAAGCGGAGAGATGCGATAAGCAAATAAGTCGGATTGCTTGACCGATTGGATGGCGGAGCAAAGAAAGGGAAATTTGGTTATAGGGCCTGGAAAATAATTTGGACAATGAACGAAGCGGAGAGATGGCATGGATAAGAATAAAAACATCGAAGTTTGATTTCATAAATTACGCATAGGGCTTCTGCTCTCTTTAAATGAAACTCACTAATAATTTAATAGTATAGATAATACTCTTTAAGACTAAAATGACCCTAAAAAATAAATAAATAAAGTAGGCAGGCATAAATACACCGGTACAAATCATATTTTTGGATTGAAAAGAGAAGGCATGCACGTTAACACATACCGAATCGAGTTTCCGGTACAAATCATATTTTTGGACAAGATTTATTAAGTGTAACAAGTTTTTTTTAGTCCGTTTCTAAGTCCAAAAGTCTGAATTTCGAAATGTTGCAAACGGCGGAAAACCAAGCTATTGCAATTTAGCAAGTGATTTTGTTGCTGAGTCCAAAGGACACAACATTTGAAAGCATGCGAAAATTTTGACTATTGCAGGCGACCATTGGATCGAACGGAAGCTACTGTGGACGATCTAACATTTACAGGGCAGGCTAATTCCTTTGGGGATCAATTTTTTCTTCTCCCCATTATTTCGATCTCCACATTGCACCGGTCAGTTTTGCTGTTAAAAAGCTTCGTTGAGCCTAAAGTCAATAATTTAATATCCCTTTTGTACTCAAAGGGGTTGAATTATTGTTTACCAGAATAAACCGATCAACAGCAACCTTGCACTTAGAATATCCCCCTGGAAGAACCCATTCTTCAAGAGTATTTGCTGTAACTGAGATTCTTCTGTTGATGAGAACAAGATGGGTTTTTTTTAAAAGAATTAACAGTAGCACATCTCTACGGATTCAGCACAATAACTTCATTAAATAAGCATTCAGTACATCACAGCCCATTTGTACTGCCCAAACTTGGCTGGTACTAGAAACAACAGCATTACAACATAGTTTGATCAAACAGCCAAGTAAGACCCTTATTATTCACAAATACAGGTACAAGCAACAATCACAGAGGCCGCATAGCAAATTCATCCTATCACACATCATATAATTGTCGCCCATCGAGCTGCTGCTACCATCCGAAGTCTCGTTGTCTACAACCTGCTATTACCATACAAAGTCCCATAGAGCCTTCAGTAGCATTGGAAATCCACCGTGTGTCAAATAACTGTACTCTGCTCATGTTATTGTATGGAAGCATAATTGTTTTTAAATAAGGTGAGATGCTAAGGTGGTGCTTGGTCTGAAAACGAGTTTTGCATTTTGCGTTTTCAAAATTTACTTTAAAATACACAGAAGATGAGAAGAGGTGGGAAGAACAGTCGATTTGAAAAAGAGTTCTATCACATAAAATTAAAAATAACTTTTCTTGTTTTTTGCCTGTTGTAAAATATCAATTTCATCTTCTTCAATTCCCTTATCCCCTTTGTTACAATGATTAAGATTTTTTAACTTTCTCTCATCCTCCTACCTCATTTGACATACATATTGAAGATGCAAAACTAAAAACTTGTTTTCAAACCAAAAACTTCCAAATGATTCATTTGGATTGAAACTAGGTTTATAGAAAAATGTAATGGTAGGTCAGACGGGGAAGCAAAAATGGCCAACGATTTATCGTTGGAGCTAACGACTTACCCGTGGAGCTAGCGGCAACAACGATAATGCGTAGAGGAGTCACCATGAGGTTTTGTAGATAAACAAGACATGTTAAAAGGGATGCAAAACTGAAAAGAAAGTAACAAAGATATTCTAAAAAACAAAAATATACTATTTTATTTCATAACAATCACATTGTAATGAATTCTCCCATTGGAAATTTTAATAGTTTTCTCAATTCTTCCCCTGTTCAACATAGCTCTTCATCCATTTTACTTCTCCGCTCAACAATTTCCTAAATAAAAATCAAGTTGAAAAGAAAAAAAAGATTGCATATGAAAGAAAAAAGTATTCAAAAATAATTTTTCATACTCTTGTTTTGGGAAAAACATAAATGTATAGCAACACATTTTCGTCTTCAGCAGACAGCTCTAAAATTTTGTTCAAAATTTAGTTTTAAATATTATTTTTGTAATCTTATTTTTTTATAGAGGTTTTATATAGTTTTTGTTAACCTAAATTTATTTTTGTAAAATTTGATACTATTCATCTTAATCACTCTACCCTTTAATTTAATTATTTTGTCGTGTTTTCGAATAGACCGTGAAATGTTCATAAGCAACGCACTTTTCAATTTGAATACGTTTTCTTATGTTACCATAAAATTCTTGGGAATCTTAAAGAACAATTAAAGAACAAGGAGTTAATTATTTGCTTTTTTACGAACTTCGTTTACATTATGTTGTTTTTGGATTTTTTGCTTCTCACAGATTGAATATGTTTATAGATATTAGATAACAATAACTGAAGATGTAAGCCAACATATTTGGCTCAGTAGGTTGTAGTTCGGACTATGAGATTAAAGGTTACGAAATCGTTCCTCGAGATTAACACTTGTTGGCATTAATGAACCATGCTCAAAAAACCTGAAGATGTAGTTGTTTATAATGTTTATAAGAAAATAACTTTTAAATATGATTATTTTGCAAATAATACAAAGAATTAATTATTATTATTAAGACTAAATTTCATCTATTTAGAGAACTAATTACAATTAGTTCCTTCTAAATATAATTCATTTTGAATAGAATTCAGTTTAATGAGAACACCGACAACATATTAATTCTCTTTAATATTAACCAGTTAAAGAATTAATATGTAATGAATTAATTCATTTCAATAATTTCTTTTTACCAGTAGAATTTCATATGCATTGTAAGTTCCGACTGAGGGAACATATAATGTGAATTGTTCTAAAAACTTAACTAATGTGTCCTTGTTCCAAGAAACATATGTATCGCAGAGAAATAGTAACGACGTTCATAAAAAATACATTTCTTTAGCAAATTTTATAAAAGTTTAATTAACTGAGCAAAATAAAAATTTGTATATAAATTTCTTCGACAAACTTACCAAAATATTGTTAGGTTAATATTTGCTTATACATTAAAGACAATATAATATTTTTACATGTTTGCACATGTTTGAAAGAAACATCATATATTCTATACTTTGTAGAACACAATTATACTTTTTTGTCTTAAAGTCATAACCATTGTATTGGATTGTAAATAGCATATCGTGCGAATGTTAAATGTACAAACAAAAATATTACAAGCATTCATATTGTGTTATAGTAGTTCGTTTCGTTTACTACATTCTCTTACGTCATTTGATTTAGTGGTTATCTTCACTGAAATGTCATCCAAATTACCTTTTATGTATCCATAAGTATATTTTATAGTAGTGATAGATTATTTCGCTTTAAATTATGATGATTTTTGTAATATTTTGGTTAGTATGATTGCATGAATATTTAAGTAGAAGGAAAACAAATTATCTTATTCGTTCGAAAACTAGATTACACGATGTTTATATTTACATATAATCTGTTAACCCGCCATTTTACAAGGCTACGGGCAGGCGGGTTTAACATAATCGACTGGACGTTCGTCAAGGCTGGTGTACGATGGATTCAGTCCGTTGGATGGATGGATGATGCAACGCACTTGAAAGATGGAAATTGGATTGGATAGAGATGGATCGACTATAATTTGGGTCAAGGAAATGTGTTCGGTCTGGAAGTCAGAAGCCGTTCGGCATTTGAGTGAGAAGAGGTTCACTCGGCAGTGGACTAAGGTCGTTCGGAACAAATCTTGCTCGGCATTCTCCCCTCGCTCGGCACAAACCCCGCTCGACATTTGGGTCGTTCGGCACTCATTGGTAGTTCAGCATTCCAAGAGCACTGGACATTCAGTAGCGCTCGGCATCTAGAAGCGCTCGGCTTTTAGAAGCGCTCGGCGTTAGAAGATCGTTCGGCATGATGGGCGCTCGGCATTAGAAACTGTCCGGCATTAAACATGGTTTGGCATCAGACATGGTTCGACATGATGGAGGTTCGTCATTAAGGATCGTTCGACATTGGATGGATCGTTCGGCATCAGGGTGGATGGATTGTTCGGCATCAGAGAGCGTTTGGCATTGGATGGATCGTTTGGCATCAGGAATCGTTCGGCATGGCAACCTCGCTCGGCATGCGAGCATGTTCGGCACGGCTACCTCGTTCGGCATACGAGCATGTTCGACACGGCTATCTCGTTCGGCTACGAGTGCATTCGGCAAGGCATTTTGGTTTGGCGTTCGGCAAGGCATTTTGCTACGGATGGGCTTAGGTTATTCAGAGAGCCCAACAACTACCTGGATGTGTCTATAAATAGAGCATGTAGTAGAGCTTCAGAAAAGGGATCCTCATCTTCTCTTCTGCTCTCTGACTTTCTACTTTCTAAGACTAAGGCTAGTCTACCACTTTGTAACTATAATCAATTGTTACATCAATAAAAGAAAACTTGTGGAGTGGACGTAGGCCGGAGTTAGCCGAACCACTACAAAAACCTGTTGTTCTTTACTGCTTAATTTCTATTCTAACTGTTCTTCATATTATTACTCTCTACACACACTTTAACTATTATCAGTGACCGTTAGTTGGTTCTTTCATTTACATTTGGGTGTTAGTGACCAATTTTGGCGCTTTCACTGAGAACTGAAGCGCTTAGGAATTTTGAAGTTAGAAATTCGAATTCTAAGGAGCAATGGCTAGACCATCAGAAAGGAAGCAAGTGATAGAGAGGAGCAATCAGGAGGGAAGTCAAGAGGCTTCCTCTGCAAATGGAGCAGATGGAGTATCCATCTACATCACCAGAAAGGAAATGGAAGCCATGATGAAAAGACAAGAGGAGATGATGCATGCTCTTCTCAGACAATTTACGCAAGCGGAAAATGCAGGAGCTCAGATCCATGGAGTCAGATCAGAAGCGCTCAACCAGCAAACAACTAACAATCCGGATGGACCTGGACTCGGAAGTGCACCACCAGATAATGCCGAACCAGTTCATGGAAGGGTTCCAGCTAACACCACGCAACAGAATGCTGGCAGGAATGTAAGAGCAAGAGATGAAGAGTATGTACCAAAATTCCCTCAGGAACTCGAGGGGCAACCCTAGACGTACAATGTTGGATTAGCCGAGATTATTAGGCGAACCATGCGCGGAGGTTTGACCAATAGAGATCTGGAAGGAGTAAACAAGAGTCCGTTTACTCGTGAAATCGGGATAGCTCGGAATCCGCCAGATTTCAAGCTACCTAATGTGGAAATATACAATGGCAAGGCCGATCCAATAGATCACTTGATGAGATATACAAGACATATGGAGGTGCCGGGGGCATCGGAAGAAGTTATGGCTCGATGTTTCCCTTTATTCTTAACGGACATAGCCGCTATGTGGTTCAGGCAGCTAGAAGAAGGATCTATCGGGACATGGACAGAGTTGGTGGACAGGTTTCTGAAGCAGTTTCGGGTACATATCAAAAGGCCAAAGAATGTAATGACGCTGACATCGGAAAAACAGAGGACAGATGAATCACTCAGAGCTTTCTTAACTCAGTTCAATGAAGAGGTTGCTTCGGTGGATCGGTCAGATCCATCGATGGTTTTAATGGCGGCAGTGTCAGGAGTTAAAGAGAATTCGGATTTTAAAGTGTCACTGATATGGGACCCTCCGATGGATCTCGGGGAATTCTTTCACGAAGCTGAGAAATTCCTTTGGCAGGAAGATACATGCTCGGATATGAAGTCAAAGGAGGTGAACGCGGCTGAGGATGGAGGGCCATCCAGCAGAGGCTTGGAAAAAGATAAAGATAAAGGAAGCTGGATGACGAATTAGGAAAGGCTAGGAAGCGGTGGAGAGAGCAAAATTTCTCCACCTACACAGGATTGAACGAGACGCTGGAACGGATTTAATTTGGAGACTCGGAATCACCTTCCCTACCGAAGGCCGGCTTGGAGAGAACCCTCCGAACGTGAGAGGGCATTAGAAAAACACTGCCTCTTCCATGATTTGGACGGGCATGATACCAACATCTGTAGGCACTTAAAGGACATAATTGAGGAGCATGTAAGGAATGGACAGTTGCAACAATACTTCAAAGCTCGGAATGCAGCGATAGGGCAGGAGCAACCACCGTCTACCTCACACAGTGATGGTATGAGGCGCATGAATGATGGCCGATTGATTATCAATTAACTATGATATCATGAAATAAGTAGCAAACTACAGGCAAACGTCCAAGTCACTTACTCAAGTATGGTGATGGAGATAGCCTCTAGGCATGCTCTGAGATGATGATAAATGGTGATGCTCTAGTTTGTGAAATATGTTTTGGCTTGGGCATTTGCTTTTTCCTGGTTTGGTTTGAACTTCTGGTTTTGTTTGTTTCTTGGTTTGGACTTTTATGATTGCTTTCTGGTTTGGATTTTTGATATGGATTTTTTGTTTTATGATTTGATCTGGATTTTGAATTGGCTTTCGATTGGATTTTTTATCTGGTTTTTGGTAAATGGTCGTCAGGTATGGATTATACCTGGGAAGAGGTAGGTCGCTTTGTCCAAGCACGAAAAATCTACTTATTCAGGTCGTTGTATGGACTATGCTCGACAAGGGTCTGGAGAGACCAGGATTTGGCCTAATACTTAGGCCCTATATTATCGGTTACTATTTCAGGTCATCGAGTATGGACTCTGCTCGACACGGGTCCGGAGAGACTAGGGTTTGGCCTAGGACTTAGGCCCTATATTATCGGTTACTATTTCAGGTCGTCGAGTATGGACTATGCTCGGTAAGGGTCCGGAGAGACCAGGATTAGGCCTAGGACTTAGGCCCTATATTATCGGTTACTATTTCAGGTCGTCGAGTATGGACTATGCTCGGCAAGGATCCGGAGAGACCAGGATTCGGCCTAGGACTTAGGCCTTATGTTATTAATTATTATTTCAGGTCGTCGGGTACAGACTATACTCGAAACGGTCCGGAGTGGCCGGAATTCGGCTTAGGACTTAAGCCATGGCATTACTTATCGTCCAGGGACACAGGACCATGGTCGTCAGATGTGGATTGCATTTGGCAAGAACCAGAGAGGTTATGGGTATGAACATCGGCTATGAACGGTGAAAGATTTGGATATTGACCCGGAGAGGTCCTGGATTCAGTTATTGAATATGAATGAAACATGGACTTTGGACATTGAATTTGAGACTATTCAAAACACACCTTCCAACAGCAATGCATGTTTTGAGGGGCAAGTGTTAACCCGCCTTTTTACAAGGCTACGGGCAGACGGGTTTAACTTAATCGAATGCACGTTCGTGAAGGCTGTTGTACGATGGATTCAGTCCGCTGGATGGATGGATGATGCAACGCACTTGAAAGATGGAAATTGGATTGGAAAGAGATGGATCGACTATAATTTGGGTCAAGGAAATGTGGTTCGGTCTAGAAGTCAGAAGCTGTTCGGCATTGGAGTGAGAAGAGGTTCACTCGGCAATGGACTAAGGTCGTTCGGCACAAACTTCGCTCGTCATTCTCCCCTCGCCCGGCACAAGCCCGCTCGGCATTTGGGTCGTTCAGCACTCATTGATGGTTCAGCAATCCAGGAGCACTCGGCATTCAGTAGCGCTCGACATCCAGGAGCGCTCGGCATTTAGAAGCGCTCGGCATTAGAATATCGTTCGGCATGATGGACGCTCGGCATTAGAAACTGTCCGGCATCAAACATGGTTCGGCATCAGACATGGTTCGGCATGATGGAGGTTCGTCATCAGGGAGCGTTCGGCATTGGATGGATCGTTCGGCATCAGGAAGCGTTTGGCATGGCAACCTCGCTCGGCATGCGAGCATGTTCGGCATGGCTACCTCGTTCGGCGTACGAGTGCGTTCAGCAAGGCATTTTGGTTCGGCATGGGCCGTTCGGCCCTGATGGGCTCAGGTTATTCAGAGAGCCCTGCAACTACTTGGACATGTCTATAAATAGAGCATGTAGAGCTTCAAAAAAGGGATCTTCATCTTCTCTTATGCTCTCTGACTTTCTACTTTCTAAGAATAAGGCTAGTCTACCACTTTGTAACTGTAATCAATTGTTACATCAATAAAAGAAAACTTCTGGAGTGGACGTATGCCGGAGTTAGCCGAACCACTATAAAAACCTGTTGTTCTTTACTGCTTAATTTCTATTCCGACTGTTTTTCATAGTATTACTCTTTACACACACTTTATCTATTATTAGTGACTGTTAGTTGGTGCTTTCATTTACATTTGGGTGTTAGTGACCAATTTTGACGCTAACATAATCTTTATACCATATTATGTTATATGCATTGAAAAATATGATGTTTCATAGTAACCGTGTGTGTGTGTCTCAAAGTTGATAAATATCGGTATTATACATGAGATTTTAGTTCAACGTATAATAAGTCATTGAGCATAGTGTTATATCCGAACCAAAATTGTTATATCCATATAAGAAACTAAGATAAATTTTGTTGTAAATTTGATGAAATCTTATAATGAATCAAGAAAATACAATGAAAAATAATATAATTTTTAGGATAAAATGCTTAAAACAAAATTTGATCAATTTATACACGATAAAATAACAATATATTAATCACTTTTCAATGTAAATATTTTAAAATTTACATATAGGGAAACTTTATAACTAACGGTGTTGAATTGATTTAAGTTGAATTTGAAATAATGAAATATTTATGCAAAGGGTACAAATGTCCTTATAGATTTCAAAAAAAATGGCATTTTTCAGACGTATGGCCTATTTCAAAAACATGCATTGTTTTAAAGTAAAACAAAGGCAAATCATATTCATACACCAAACATTACTTTTCATGCATTGCTTTCTTTCTAAGAAAATTTACTACTAAATTACTCTTCTTCTTAATTGCATCTTGACTTATCTTTCTTATATTCCATTAAATTAAACTTTAAAATCATGAAATTTTATCAAATCAATGTATTTTGATGAAGAAGTTAATGATTTTTTCTATCATGATACCAAAAATAACATCGGTTAAGATAGCTTTTACTATTAGATGCTCTAATTTAAAATGTAGATTTTTTTCGTAAAATAAGGGTTGATTTTATTCAAATTGATAAGTTATAAGTGATAATAAAGAAGTTAAAATATTAATGCTAGAAAATAAAGTCCATTATGATTATTATATATTTAGTTTAAAGTTGAAAGTTTCTAGTTTTGGGCATATATGTTTGTAAGGGGGAAGATGATGAAAATAAGAACAAGAGTAATCTTCTAAAAATAATGGGGCATGTAAAGTAATGTTTAATGTATAAAAGGTAGTTATATGCTTCGGTGTATGCTAAGTAATTAATTATGTACGAATAGAATTACCCTAAAACAAAACCAAGGCCAAAATTTGATTACATAACATTAGCCAACTCTTCTAACAAAGGAAATTTTCACTTTAATATATGGGGGTGTAGCTCATATGGTAGAGCGCTCGCTTTGCATGCGAGAGGCACGGGGTTCGATTCCCCGCACCTCCACTTTTTAAAAGTATATTTTTCATTCCTAAAAGATAACAGAGTATGCTGTTATACAACAATGGTGTCCCAATGAGACGACCCGACTTTCCTATCACAGAAAATCACATCATCTTTAAGAAAGAAAGGGATAGGAAAGAGAAAAGACAGAGAAGAAGAAAGAAACAACATCAGAATCTAAACAGCGGAATGAATAAATTATATTAATCACATAATACATTACATAGTATCATATACATCAGAGATACACAACTAAAACAACACATACTAGACAGTTATAAACACCTGTCTAGTTATACAACTCAATACAACACAAAGACAACAACATAGAGAACACACAGCGGAAAACTATATAACTATATGCAGAAGCCTCCTGCTCCATTGCTCCTCCAGAATTCGTCAAGCCAACCTAAATTCTAACCTGAATCCCTTGGCTACTCGTAAAAATTTGAGTACCCAAGAGTTTAAGAAAAACAGAAAATAAAGTCCAGGTCAGACATGGGTCTGGTGTGAGTAAACGGTTAAAGTTGCTTAACTTTAAAAACCTTTTGAAAGAAAAGGTATCACGTAAGACTTCCCACACATAAACATGGAAAAGTTTTTACCTTACGCTAACCAAACATTTGATAGGAAATCCGATGATATTATAATAGTGTCTAGGGTTTTCAAATAAATAAGAAATAGCCGAAATTGTTACATGATTAAATTCCAGCTACTAGCCACAAAAGTGGGTAATACAATCAAAACCGTTGGCACTTATTGGATTTTGGATCCCATACAATGGCAGGGCTATTGGGGTACCGCCCGTCACAGTACGTGGCCTAGATCACCGTACAGAGGGGTATGTCCGCTCCTCTGCAACATAAAGCCGGACCTATTCCTTACTTAACAGTTCCAAATAAGACAACCCCGGCGGATGTAGCTATTCAACCGCCCACACAGCCGAAAAAAAAGGAACCTCTAGACAGAGGTAAATCTTACTCTCAAGTGGGAGCTACCCACGAAGCCCTGCTGCACCTTCCCTGTTTTAGCCATTCCCGGTTGATGAGGCTTGAGGCTACGATTACCTTTAGTGAACACATCACTTAGAATACTCATCGTCCACCTGACGATATTCTGAAAGCATTCAATCCATACAAGTTCGTTCCGGATTCGAACGAAACCGAAGGCATTATCTCGTTACACTCATTTTGGAATCACCCTCAGAGTTAACGAAAATAACCCTTGCACTCTAAACCACCATCTTGAATCTATAAGAACTAGTTCCGTCAAACTCATTACGGAATCACCCACAGAGTTATACTGACGTATAGTCCTGTAACAACCCGGTATTTGCATCGATTGATAATCGACTTTTAAACGATAAATACTGTTGCTTATTTGCCAATTGAAGTAATTAAATTGCGTTGAAATTATTTTATAAATTGTTAATGAGATTGACGGGCTTTGAAAATAATTAGTGGTCCATTTCTTTATTAGGCTTTAAAAATCGTTCGGCCCATTTCTTTGTTGCCGTGATTTTATTAAGGGTTAATAACCCGTTTCCCCCATTTCTCTTTTCATTTTTTCGAAAACGAACCCTAAAGAAAATAAGAAAGTAAATGGCGGCATCGTCTCGTGTTCGTTCCGCTGCTCCAAATTAGGGCTTCGATGTCGCTCGTCTTTGTGAGTTCGTCGTCGCCTCGTCCAGGTGAGTAATTATACTTACTCACATCTAATTCATTCCTTTTAAAGTGTTTCTGCAATTCGACGTTGATTCGATGTTGTCTTATCTTGGCC
The DNA here is from genome assembly GCA_030765085.1 of Allium cepa. Taxonomy (NCBI): domain Eukaryota; kingdom Viridiplantae; phylum Streptophyta; class Magnoliopsida; order Asparagales; family Amaryllidaceae; genus Allium; species Allium cepa. The sequence goes on along the minus strand of CM060929.1, from coordinate 987,690,407 downwards.
ATTTGTATTCGTTCGATGATGGTAATCGAAGTTGTTATGTGAATTTCTTTTGTGCCTATGTCGTTCGACTTCGATGTTGTTTATGATTTACGACTTGTTTATAATCGTATATAATTTCGCTGCTTGATGGTCACGGCTTTGAATTCTTTTGGCTTTGAGATGAAAAATTGATTTGTTCTTCCACGACTTCAACTTGTTTAGGTATCACCAGACCTTAATTTGATTTTTTTATCACTGACTTCGTGTTTGGTGATTTTGTGTTCGGCCTTGAATTTTTGTACCTAACTTCGGCCATTCGATTTGTTTTGATGATTGATTTTGTAACTTTGTCGCCTCGACCCTGTTTTGTTCGATGCTGATGATTTTCTGCCTTGAGATGATTTCGGGGCTGTTGATTTAGATCCCATGACTTACATTGTTAATTGTACACTGTAGTGTCCTTAAGCATGTTGTTGCTGGCCATTTCTTTTGTCATATTCATTATGACCGGCTTCACTGACATGTTTCGTTACTTGATTATTTTAGGCTTGCCTCGGGTCTTCGTTGCTTTTGACTCGGGTAAAACTTTGTAAGGCTCGGGTAGATTTTTATTTACATGATTTTTAAACCTGCAAATGTTTTTAAAAGAAAAATAAAATGAAATGAAATGAAATGAATGTGTCGAGTTGTACACAAGCTTGCTCTGTCACCAGTGTCTGCATATATGTGCATATATACATATGTTTGTGTGTATGCATATATGGGTGGATTGACTTGAATTGCAATTTGGCACATTTGTTTGTAGGCTTGTTTTTGTCCACTGTATCCCTGTACTTGTTTGTGTTCCTGAACACTTTTGGTCTCTACTCGATGCTGTTGTTTCCATGTATATAATGTATATACATGTATATGTATATACGTGAGTACTGTCACGGTTGTATTATCTATGTATTTCCATTGATATGCTGCCTTGTTTTGAACTTGAAGTAAGTATTCCTAGTTTGAGTGTTCTTGTGTTTCATGATGTTGCATGCATCCTTGTTGTACCTATTCATTGTGGTTTCAGTTGCTTTATTCATCCTTGCTAATACATTTTGGTTGCTGGCACTATAACCTGAAATAATAGTTGTCGCTGGGCTTATAGCTTGATACACTCGTTTTCCTTGAACTAATTTCGAATAAGTATGAACTGTGAGCGTGTTGTGTCACTAGCCTGGTCTTGTATGTCTGACCGTACACCATCTTGTGTACATATTGCATATTCACTTTGTTGAAGCTTTTCACTACTGCCACTTGCTTATTGCATTTGTTTGGACTGTGAATTCTGGAGCATTTTTGTTGTTCACTGCAACTTTGGTTTTTGCATATTTAATATGCAGACATTTGAGCATTTTTCTTTTGTTGCTTTCCTGCAACTGTGGATTGCACACTTGATATGCAGTAACCTGTAGTCTTGACTTTGAGTATTTATGTCTACGAGCACTTGTATCTCGCACATGTGTTATGTGCATTTCAGTTGTACTTCTTTTATTGCCTGGTCTGGATTTGTGTTTTGGTTCATGTTTAAGCACTGTTCACTTTGTGTTAGCATTTCACTTGTGTTGAACTCGGTTTTCGAGTTTGACCTCGAGCGCGCTTGTGAATTTTATTGTGTACGTCAGCACTATAGTGGCAAGGCAGTGCACGCAGGCGTGAACTGCAGCCACACGGTATGGCGGGTATAATATTCTATTTTGTTTTGACTTATGAACCTTTTTGCGTATTCCATATTCCGTAGTGGCGAGGCAGTGCACGCGTGCGTGTACTGCAGCCCTACTTGAATAAATATTTTAATTGATATTCCAATGGTTTGAACTGTTTTGTTTATTTCAATTCAATGTTCTGAATTGCATTCTGATTTGGTTTAATTACTGTCGTCTATTCATTATTTGATTATTATCGCTTCTGTGCACTAATAACTGAGTTTGAATTAGACTGACCCGAGTATTATTTTCTTTTGAATTTAATACTCGGGTCAGACCGAGTATTTCAGGTTGTAGATATTCTGCTATGGGTTGCTGCTAGAGCTATGAAGTTCTTTCATATCTTTTGGAGTAGTCGTCGTCATTTGTAGTAGTCTGAAAAATTGTATAGGAAGATATGTGTTCATGTATATTAAATACGTTAATGTACTTGTATATGTAACTTCCTTAGTCGACTGTTGTGGTTGTATCATATGTACCGTGTGAATGTATTGTAACTGACATCAGTTATTATATATATATATGAGACTTTCTGTTTCATCTGTGTTCTGCATTTATATTATCTGTGTTGTTATTTTATATTTACTGTTCTAAACTATTACGAACCATCGTAGTTCGTTTTATACTGGAATTGGGGTATGTCGATGGGAGAAAATAAATCAGAGATGAAAAATGAAAGAAAATATATTTGTATACCACTCCCATTGAGATAACCAATGCTAGTATAAGGCCTAACTATTGATGGCCGCTCCTCAACAGCCTTATTCTCCGTGCTAGTTGACAGCACTACACCGTAGTGTTCTTGGCTAGCGTAGGTATAGAGGTGGGGCGTCACAGCTTGGTATCAGAGCCTGGGGTTTAGAACAAATATAAAACATAACCTAGATAGTACATGTGTTACAACTATTTGTTGACGTTTTATCTCTCATATTTGTATATGATTGTCTTTGACTGTTAGGCATGAATTCCTAACGCTTATGCATATGCATTTGATTTTGATTCTTGTGTTTTCGGCTTTGATTTGATTTAGCCGATGATTGATTTTTGTTCGAATCTCAGCGATTCCGAACTTGATATTTTATGTTTTCCTCGGATTGATTTCCATTCGACTTCGGTCACTTTGTTTTGAGAAATTTCTAAATTCTTGATTTCCAAGACTCTGACTTGGTTTGCCGTTGAGTCCTTTGATGATGATGTTGAATCGTTTTGTACTCTATTATGGCCATTAATTGTTGACTTCGGCATTGACTTGATTTTTATTTTTTGTTGAAGTCATTTATGCATTTATGCTCGTTTTGTTTCATTATTCCATTTGTCAATCGATTCTTCTTTTCCGATTAGTTGTTGTCATCTTTGTCGACTTTGAAAACTTCTATTTTTGGAATTTTTGGATATTCCTACTTTGATTGATTTAGAATCGAATTATTTGGATTTTATTCACATCTTCGAATGTGAATTTTAGTGAATTGATTTGGTTTCCAAATTTAATCGATTTTTGATTATTTCTCGATTTGTTGCTATCATTTATTAGCAACTTTGATGACCATTTCTTCGGAATTTTTGTGAACATACCCTTCGATGAATTCGGTATCGATTTCTTTGGATTCTATTCACGTCTTCGTATGTGAATTCTTGTGATTGATTGTTTCTGCAATCATTTTTGTGATTTGTCACTTTAAAAATATAAATGTTTCAATACTAGTAGTAAATATCAAAACTCTTTTATCAAAATGTTTTCAACTCTATTTTCAATATCAAAATCTTTTCCTAAACCGTTTTCCGATCTATTAGTATATACAAACCTTTATTTTCACTCGTATGAGAAATCTAATTAAACGGCTTAGCAAAACAAGTGGTATGAAACGCTTGCGTTTACTTCGTCGGTTAATTTTTGGACTTGTTCGATTGAATCACTTGTGACAATTTTATTAGTGAAGATTTACAGTTTGTTCGTAAATATTTAAGTTAAGCAAGTGGTTATGGGACATGAAGCTAAACTTCTATATTTACTAGCTTAGTGTAATTGACACTTCTCGTTGATCTTGACGATCGCTTTATGAACTAGACTAGCAATTGTGCTATGTCTTTTTATTTGCGAGGTTAGACTAGACACCACTTGTGTGATTCCATTCACACATACCTTTCTGCTTTTTGGTTAGTCTTGACCTCAATCTGTGTGATTCCATTCACACATGCTTAGTGTAATTGACACTCCTCGTTGATCATGATGATCGTTCTGATGGTCAGACTAGACACCACTTGTGTGATTCCATTCACACATACCTTTCTGCTTTTTGGTTAGTCTTGACCTCAATCTGTGTGATTCCATTCACACATGTGGGGTAGCTCCCCATGGTCTTCGGACCGTCATGTGATAGGCCTCTTTCTCTTTTTCTGTGATTTCTAGATTCCTTATGTTGATTTCTGGAAATTTTATGCTTCACCTATTCTTGTGCATTGGTGAATTCATATGTTATTAATTTGTCATGAGTACAAATTTGGAGTATGTTACCTCTTTGGATCTTTGAGAAGATTCTTGTGATATTGATTATCTCTTATCGGTTGATCTCCTGTTGATCATTATATGCATACTTATAGTTGTATGTCAGCATGGATATTTCATATTTATTCCATACCTCATGTCGGTTGATCTCCTGTTGATCATTATTTACATACTTATAGTAGTATGTCATTATGGATATTTTATGTTATGCCATATCTTTTATTCTATGTCATACTCCGTTTGAGTTTTCATACTCCGTTCGAGTTTTCATACTCTGTTCGAGTTTTCATACTCCGTTTGAGTTTTCATACTCCGTTCGAGTTTTCATACTTTCATCTTGTGATTTCTGGATTTCTTGTGATGATTTCTAGAATTTGTGCTTCACCAATTTTCGTGATTTCTATTGATAAGTTTTATCAATTTTTGTGCATTGGTGAACTCGCGTGTTAATGACTTGTTATGAATACAAGTTTAGGGTATGATACCCCTTTCTATCTTTGGGAAGATTTTTTTTGTGACACTTTTGATGAATGAAAATCCACTTATCGAAGTTGCTACTGATGTCGCTGTTTTAATCACGTGTTTTAAAAAATTGTTTCAAAATATAAATCCAAATTGTTTTCAAAATTTTTACGATTTGCGCTTTCAAAAGAATGAGGAAGCGAATTAAACGTTTCAGTAAAATCGAGGACTATGACCCCTTTCTTTCGCTGATTCGCTTAATTCCGGACTTGTTCGTTTGAGAATGTAAATTGTAATTTTATAAATAAAATAGTTTTCAAAATTTTTACAGTTTACGCTTTCAAAAGAATGAGGAAGCGATTTAAACGTTTCAGAAAAACCGAGGACTATGACCCCTTTCTTTTGCTGATTCGCTTAATTCCGGACTTGTCCGTTTGAGAACGTAAAATGTTATTTATTTAAAATACACAATTTTGCACTTTCAAGGAAACGATGAAGTGAATTAAACGATTTAGTAAAACTCGTGGTTATGGGTCATGTGCGTTTGCTATTTCGGTTAATTTCGGACTCGTTAATTGAAAATTTATGATTTCTGATTTATCGTTTTTGATAATCAGATATTTATTGTTTCTAATTATCGTTTGTGATAATTAAACATTTGCGATTTGAGGTTTGATTATCAATTGTGATAATTAAATATTTGTGATTTAAGATTGATTTTCGATTTTTGATAATCGAATACTTGTTGATTTGATTATCGTTTTTGATAATCGAATATTTGTGATTTGAGATTTCTGAATTATCTATTGATAATTAGATTTTGTTGAGAATTTGTGGATTTCTTTTATGAAATTAAGAGATTTATTTGGTATTTTTATGGTACTTCGCCGGTGTACCGACTCTATTTTCTGCTATTCATGATGTTTTCCACGTCTTCCAATTACGGAAATGCCTTAGGGATTTCCGATTTCTATTCTTGAGCAACCTTGTATTCACATCAATGCTTCGGGGTTCAGCACCTTCGAAATAAAGATGTTTTTCTCGTGAAAGTTCAACGGTTCTCAAATCCTATGGATTTCACTTTGGAATCCAGAGAATTCATCGAGCAAACACGTTCAAGCTTACTCTTTCATGCTCTTATGGTTGTTACCTTTTGTCCATTTATTCCTTGAGATTGCGAGGATGCAATTTCTTTAAGGAGGGGAGTCTGTAACAACCCGGTATTTGCATCGATTGATAATCGACTTTTAAACGATAAATACTGTTGCTTATTTGCCAATTGAAGTAATTAAATTGAGTTGAAATTATTTTATAAATTGTTAATGAGATTGACGGGCTTTGAAAATAATTAGTGGTCCATTTCTTTATTGGGCTTTAAAAATCGTTCGGCCCATTTCTTTGTTGCCGTGATTTTATTAAGGGTTAATAACCCGTTTCCCCCATTTCTCTTTTCATTTTTTCGAAAACGAACCCTAAAGAAAATAAGAAAGTAAATGGCGGCATCGTCTCGTGTTCGTTCCGCTGCTCCAAATTAGGGCTTCGATGTCGCTCGTCTTTGTGAGTTCGTCGTCGCCTCGTCCAGGTGAGTAATTATACTTACTCACATCTAATTCATTCCTTTTAAAGTGTTTCTGCAATTCGATGTTGATTCGATGTTGTCTTATCTTGGCCATTTGTATTCGTTCGATGATGGTAATCGAAGTTGTTATGTGAATTTCTTTTGTGCCTATGTCGTTCGACTTCGATGTTGTTTATGATTTACGACTTGTTTATAATCGTATATAATTTCGCTGCTTGATGGTCACGGCTTTGAATTCTTTTGGCTTTGAGATGAAAAATTGATTTGTTCTTCCACGACTTCAACTTGTTTTGGTACCACCAGACCTTAATTTGATTTTTTTATCACTGACTTCGTGTTTGGTGATTTTGTGTTCGGCCTTGAATTTTTGTACCTGACTTCGGCCATTCGATTTGTTTTGATGATTGATTTTGTAACTTTGTCGCCTCGACCCTGTTTTGTTCGATGCTGATGATTTTCTGCCTTGAGATGATTTCAGGGCTGTTGATTTAGATCCCATGACTTACATTGTTCATTGTACACTGTAGTGTCCTTAAGCATGTTGTTGCTGGCCATTTCTTTTGTCATATTCATTATGACCGGCTTCACTGACATGTTTCGTTACTTGATTATTTTAGGCTTGCCTCGGGTCTTCATTGCTTTTGACTCGGGTAAAACCTTGTAAGGCTCGGGTAGATTTTTATTTACATGATTTTTAAACCTGCAAATGTTTTTAAAAGAAAAATAAAATGAAATGAAATGAAATGAATGTGTCGAGTTGTACACAAGCTTGCTCTGTCACCAGTGTCTGCATATATGTGCATATATACATATGTTTGTGTGTATGCATATATGGGTGGATTGACTTGAATTGCAATTTGGCACATTTGTTTGTAGGCTTGTTTTTGTCCACTGTATCCCTGTACTTGTTTGTGTTCCTGAACACTTTTGGTCTCTACTCGATGCTGTTGTTTCCATGTATATAATGTATATACATGTATATGTATATACGTGAGTACTGTCACGGTTGTATTATCTATGTATTTCCATTGATATGCTGCCTTGTTTTGAACTTGAAGTAAGTATTCCTAGTTTGAGTGTTCTTGTGTTTCATGCTGTTGCATGCATCCTTGTTGTACCTATTCATTGTGGTTTCAGTTGCTTTATTCATCCTTGCTAATACATTTTGGTTGCTGGCACTATAACCTGAAATAATAGTTGTCGCTGGGCTTATAGCTTGATACACTCGTTTTCCTTGAACTAATTTCGAATAAGTATGAACTGTGAGCGTGTTGTGTCACTAGCCTGGTCTTGTATGTCTAACCGTACACCATCTTGTGTACATATTGCATATTCACTTTGTTGAAGCTTTTCACTACTGCCACTTGCTTATTGCATTTGTTTGGACTGTGAATTCTGGAGCATTTTTGTTGTTCACTGCAACTTTGGTTTTTGCATATTTAATATGCAGACATTTGAGCATTTTTCTTTTGTTGCTTTCCTGCAACTGTGGATTGCACACTTGATATGCAGTAACCTGTAGTCTTGACTTTGAGTATTTATGTCTACGAGCACTTGTATCTCGCACATGTGTTATGTGCATTTCAGTTGTACTTCTTTTATTGCCTGGTCTGGATTTGTGTTTTGGTTCATGTTTAAGCACTGTTCACTTTGTGTTAGCATTTCACTTGTGTTGAACTCGGTTTTCGAGTTTGACCTCGAGCGCGCTTGTGAATTTTATTGTGTACGTCAGCACTATAGTGGCAAGGCAGTGCACGCAGGCGTGAACTGCAGCCACACGGTATGGCGGGTATAATATTCTATTTTGTTTTGACTTATGAACCTTTTTGCGTATTCCATATTCCGTAGTTGCGAGGCAGTGCACGCGTGCGTGTACTGCAGCCCTACTTGAATAAATATTTTAATTGATATTCCAATGGTTTGAACTGTTTTGTTTATTTCAATTCAATGTTCTGAATTGCATTCTGATTTGGTTTAATTACTGTCGTCTATTCATTATTTGATTATTATCGCTTCTGTGCACTAATAACTGAGTTTGAATTAGACTGACCCGAGTATTATTTTCTTTTGAATTTAATACTCGGGTCAGACCGAGTATTTCAGGTTGTAGATATTCTGCTTTGGGTTGCTGCTAGAGCTATGAAGTTCTTTCATATCTTTTGGAGTAGTCGTCGTCATTTGTAGTAGTCTGAAAAATTGTATAGGAAGATATGTGTTCATGTATATTAAATACGTTAATGTACTTGTATATGTAACTTCCTTAGTCGACTGTTGTGGTTGTATCATATGTACCGTGTGAATGTATTGTAACTGACATCAGTTATTATATATATATATGAGACTTTCTGTTTCATCTGTGTTCCGCATTTATATTATCTGTGTTGTTATTTTATATTTACTGTTCTAAACTATTACGAACCATCGTAGTTCGTTTTATACTGGAATTGGGGTATGTCGATGGGAGAAAATAAATCAGAGATGAAAAATGAAAGAAAATATATTTGTATACCACTCCCATTGAGATAACCAATGCTAGTATAAGGCCTAACTATTGATGGCCGCTCCTCAACAGCCTTATTCTCCGTGCTAGTTGACAGCACTACACCGTAGTGTTCTTGGCTAGCGTGGGTATAGAGGTGGGGCGTCACAAGTCCTTACACCTCGAGTCTTCACAAAGCTCCACTTTGATTCACGACCTAACGTTTAATTGGAATCGATGTGGTTTTTGGATATCCAAATATGGAAACCCGATCTCGGCCTCATCGACATCCAAAGCGTGTCTTTTAAGTCCAAGTTGTTTTAAAGTTTTTAAAACAATTCAATACAGTATCTATATAAAACAATTCAATACAGTATCTATATACACACAGATAGATAACTCACAAATCATAATTGATAATCAACATTATCAAATAACAAGTAATCCACATTATCAATATCATAATAGATAATCCATATATCAACATCCCAATTGATAATATATGTAATCATCACAATGCAACCAAACATTCATATCACACAACCATACTTATCTCATTACTGATATCACAAAGCATTCAAGACAATCAATGTCATCCATTTATACATAAGCAATGATTTACTCATATCACAATATAATTAATTTAAAATGAATTAAATTAACTATCTCTATAACTAATTAATTTAAATTGAATTAAATTAATTACTTCATCTATAATTAATTTAAAATAAAGTAAATTAATTACTTCATCCAAATATATCTTGCTTACTTATTCTTCAATTAAACAAATTAATTAATTATCATCCTAATTAATCAACCTTGATTAATTAATTCTTAATCAAGTAATTAATCCTTATTTATTCTCATTAATCATATCAATTAATGAACCTTAATTAATTACTTCCATTAATTAATTAACTTTAACTAATTTCATTATTGCTTAATTAATTACATTAACTAATCATGTTAAATTAATTACTTTCAATTAATTACTTAAATAAATATAAACGGTAATTAATTATTCTTAATTACTTCTTAATTACTTTTAATTACTTTATAAATTCATTGATTTATTACACCAAGTAATAAACCCTTAATTACTTTAACCAGTAATTACCCATTTAAAATTACTTCCCAATCAGTAATTTTTCTTATCTCAATTACCTCTGTAATTTATTAATTACTTATCTTAAGTAATTAGTCTTATCAAAACTTATTAAGTAAACATACTTAATCCTTAATCAAGTGACTATAATTAATTAATTAACAAATTGATTAACTTACTTGATCATACTTATCTCATTAATTATAATTGAGTAATCCATCCCTTAATTACTCATTAACCAAATTAATCTTCAATTAACAGATTAATTATCTTCAACTATTAATTAATAAACCTTAATTATTAATCAGTTATTTAATACAAAGTAATTAATCACTAATTACTTTTTTAATTAATTAACCTTAATTAACTAATTAATTATCTCTTAATCATTAATTAATAAACTTAATTATTAATTAGCAACCTTAATTACAAATTAATTAATTCAATTATAATTAATTAATCTTTAAAAATAGTTAATTAATTCTTAATTAACTTGTATTTGAGATTAATAATCTCTTAATTATTAATTAAGAAAACCCTAATTATTACTTAATAAAACCTTTATTAAGTATTAATTAATTACTATTTTAATTAACTCTTAATTACTTAAATAAATAAGTAATTACAAATTAATTAATCATTAGACCTTAATTAAATCAATTAATTATTAGTAATTAATTTAATAATTATACTTAATTAATCACTTTATTAACCCCCTTTAAAATAATAATTAAATAAATTAGTTAACTTAAAATTTCTTAATTAATTTAATTAATTTATACTTAATTAATATTTAAGATAAAACATTATTTTCATTTAACCTTGGAAAAACTTTACTTAACAAAATTCATTAATTAAATTAAGATATAAAATAATCATTAATTACTTTCCTTAATTACTAATTAACAATTCTAATTTCAAGTTAATAAATTATCTTAACTTTAATTGTTAATTAATAAAAACATTTACAAATTTCCTTTATATTTCCAAATTAAGTTTGAAAATAACATTAACTTAAACATTTAAACAAATCATACAAATTTCATTTATAAAAATAATTCAATTTCAAAAACAAGAATTTTAGTTTAACTTAAACTATTTAAAGTTTAAAAATTACTTATTTAAATTTGAAAATTTTGTTGAACATTTTAGTTTGGGTTCAAACCATGTTTAATGGAATCTAAAAAAACAAAGCACATCTTCTTTTCTTCTTTATTTTTAAAACAAATTTGATTTTAAAATTATAAAAACTGTTTAAATTTAAAACTAAAAAAAACTGTTAAAACATAACGGTAAAACCCACACAGCCAAACCCAGAACCAACACGAGCAACAACCAAAAAATACACGAGATAAACCCCGAGCCGTCTTCCTATACACCCGAGACCTGCTTCGAGAAAACAAGCAAAATCCCAAACGACATCCCACTCACACACTCAACCCACTCGTGCACCTGCACCGATGCCAGCACCACCCTCGGTCAACGGCGACACCTCCGACAAGTCACTCTACCATCCTACAAACATTCACCACCCCCAGAACACCATCACCTATCTCGATTCAAAATCGAGTACTCAGGTTGAACTCGAGACCTAAACCATCATCAGAGAATTCCCAGAGTCATTGCCTCCGATCATCTAAAAATCCTACTACTCCGGCCAACGATCGCTGACCCACCACGCTTCCTTCACCAGAATTTTCTTCAAGCTCGATGCCGTTTTGAAGATGCGGTAGTAAAATTTCCAAGTCCAAACAGAACTAAGGTTAAAATCAAAATCAAGCAATCCCAACCTTCACAGTGAATTACAAGTTCTTCCACCATTTTTGCTACTCTCCCTGATGCTTCACCTAGCTCCATCAAGAATATCAAGCCACCTAAATACACAGAATCAACAGAATTTGCAAAAACCCAATTTGCAGGAAACCCCCAATTCCTCTCTCACTAAAATTTTAAAAATTGTGAATTTCATTCCAAAATTCATATTTTCCAATGACACTTTAGTTTATATAATCATTTTAACCAAATTAAATACTGGGTTTCAAACATTGATGATAAACTTCTGCATAGTTTAATTCCCAGGTATATTTCAAAAACCAGACACTTAGTTCTATATTTTCTTTTTTAGTTTATACTGGAACTAACTTGTTTTAGTTTAAAACTATGACTTAAATTTTTTTGCATAGAGTTATTTGAAGATTTAATCTTTGTCTCAGATCCTACAAAAAAATACAGAGAGAAAAATAAAATAAAAATCAACATGCACATCTTCAAGCCTTACAACAAAACTTGCAGATTTGTCTACACGGATATAAACATGTGTGTGTGTATATATATATATATATATATATATATATATAATTAACATCATCACAACTTATATGGAATCAGATATTTACCGCTTTAGATTTTATAGTAGAAATGTTTACTCACCTTTATTTAGAAGAAGAGCAGAGGTTTTGAAAATGCACTGGAAGTTGCAAAAGACTTGAACCTGAAGCCTTAAAACAGAAATGCCCACAACCCTTTAAATTTGGTTTTCAGATTGCATTTTGAAAAATTTGTAAACACTTGAGCTTAAAGCTTTAAAAACTGGAACTTTGAAACTTGCATGCATTTGAAAATTTTGAGGCAGACATGGATTGAAAGCTTGCATCAGACTCTTGAAAACATATGAAGATACTTGAAATTTTGAAAACAGGCTGTGATTTTGTTTGAGGAATTGTTTTGAAGATTGTTTTGTATTTGCAAATTTGAAACGTTACAGGTTGCTTCAGATTTCCATCATAAAAACTTGCATGCATTTGAAGATGATGCAGATACTCAAATGCAAAACTGGGTTGAATGTTGTTTTGAAAACAAACTGCAGATACGCAGTTTTGATTTGAGCAAGGATTTTCAGATTTTTGTTTTGAAGATGGTTTGAATTGAGGAGCTTCAAATTTGCATGCATATTCAAGTTTCTCTTTTTAGAAATGAACAAAAATTTTAGAGAAAAAGAAAGTGAGAATAGATGGTGTTTTAAATAGAAATTTCCAGATTTTATTAAATTAAAAAGAAAATTAAAAACAAAAATGGACACTTGTCTCAATTTCCATAAATATTTTAACACTTGTTAACAAAGTGTTTTAAAACAAAACATTTGTCAAATTGAGTTTGTTTTTAATTCTAAAGAAATTTAAAAGACATTTTTAAATTATTTCCTAATGAACAAATATGTTTTCTTAAATTGAAAAATGCTTTTCTAATTAAATATCTAATAAACAAATGCACTTATACATTTATATAAAATACAATCTTTAAAAAGAATGAAACCAAATATAATTTAAATAAAGTTATATACAAATTGCAAACTCATAATAAAGATGCTATTTCAAAAGCCTTGCATTTATTTTACTAAATAAATACAAATCAAATTTCTACATATAAATTCCTATAAAAGAAAAAATAAAACAAATCTTATTTTTAATTAAAAACATTATCTATATAATTTAAAATTCAAACTATATTATCATTTTATTTTAAGATGTATGTATATCCTTTAAATTCGAATTTATATTTCAAATTAAAGTCAAATTTAAAAACCAAATCCAAAAATCAATTTAAATAATTAAATATCAATTTTTAAATAAGAATATTATTATTTACAAATAATACATCCTATTTTAAAATCAATTTAAAATACACAGATATAAATACATTTTAAACACACTTATAAATTTTGAAAACAATATACCAATTTATAACCATAATTAAAATATTATATTATATTAATTGGTTAATTATCTTTGAAAGTAACAATTTATCAATTTCAAATAATTAAAATTAAGAGATTATCAGCATTTTAAACTCCTGAAAATTCCAGGATATTACACCCAAACAAAGTTTGAGTTATTTAACTGCATTGCTCCATTTCAAAATTTTATCACTACTTTTTTTGGAGGTGTTGTTCCTAGCACGTCTACTTTCAAAGTATACTTCTTTAAGCAAAAAACTGAATGGATCTATTCGAAACAAAATTTGTCTAATTTACTATAAAATTCCAATGTTTTGCTGCACTTTCTCATGGCTGAATAATACCAAACAAAAAAAATTGAATTTTACTACGTCGTGTGACATAACAATCAAATCTTGCTTTGAACTTCCTACATATCAAATGAAGTTAACTCGATGCAACACAATTTCACAAAAGTAATATTTTATGATACAAGTATACTTAGTGACTTTCCCTACTTTAGAAGAATGAAAACTAACTGCAATCATTCCTAAAAGATAACAGAGTATGCTGTTATACAACAATGTTGTCCCAAACAAAGTTTGAGTGATTTAACTACATTGCTCCATTTCAAAATTTATCACTACTTTTTTAGAGTTGTTGTTCCTAGCACGTCTACTTTCAAAGTATACTTCTTTAAGCAAAAAACTGAATGGATCTATTCGAAACAAAATTTGTCAAATTTACTATAAAATTCCATTGTTTTGCTGCATTTTCTCATGGCTGAATAATACCAAACAAAAAAATTGAATTTTACTACGTCGTGTGACATAACAATCAAATCTTGCTTTGAACTTCCTACATATCAAATGAAGTTAACTCGATGCAACACTATTTCACAAAACTAATATTTTATGATACAAGTGTACTTAGTGACTTTCCCTACTTTAGAAGAATGTAAACTAACTGCAATCATTACCGAAATTCAACAACTATTTGGCTGATAGACCTCAATAGTCATAATATTTATCACTAAAACTGCTTTTGATTATAAAAACAACAACAACAGAAATCCTAAAAATTTGTGGAGTGAATATAATTAAATTTAAGCCCAGCTGCTTATAAGAATAAAAACCTATTCAAGGTTTTCAAATCATTATTAAAACGAGTTTCAACAAGATGGAACTTTATACCCACATATATCACATTGAAATTGCTTGAAATAAAAAGCTCCGAAAAACAACAAAACAAACTTAAATATTGAACTCTTCTTATTGTATTTAATATTGGTTTTCTTTTGAAATATCGAGTTGTGATATACCTTTAAAAAACTATGTAGAAGCGATGATATTTGAGTTGTGGAATTCGTAGAGGGATGTTATACATCTAACAATTAACTTCTTAATACCTACCTAAAAAAACTAAAGATTTGAAAATGCATAATACTAGTTACTGATGTGGTAAAACCAGTTGAAGCAATAGATCACAAACCCCAATTCATTTCCTATTTAAGGCAACACTTATAACTCAATTCTGGTGCAAAACTCTAAAAATGATGGTTATTGGGGGAGATCAACATGTGGTGTGTTACTTCTTTTATTGTTTTGTTGGTTACTCTCAGTATGTTACTTTTTTATTGATTTCAACTCGATTTTGTTTGAAATAATTGTCCATAATATAATGTTAGTGATTGGCATAGTTGTGTATTTTGCGGTGATTAATTTGTAAATAATTAACATTAATGTAGTTTTCGAACTAAATTTTTTGATATTTTGAGAAAAAATTAAGTTATTTTTGTTTCAGAGTAGATATTCTGTTCAAAACTATTAAGCATGTTTGGACAACTTCTTTCGACTTGTATCATTTCAAACAAACCATCCTTAGTCGTATATAGCATTGCCACCCTTAGGGCTATCAAAATTTAAGACGACCCTTTAACCCAACCATTTTAACCCATTTTCAATAGGGTTGGATTAAACTAATTCAATTATATTTTGCATTGGGTCAATACCCATTCAGCCCACTTAAAAACAATACAACCCTATTTGCCCACTTACTGATCTAAAACCCTAAATTTTCAAAATTTTGTTTCTTGAACATACGATGTCATCCGAATCCCTAATTCCACAATCCGCTTGATTCCCTTCAAACAATCGCTCTCTCCTTCACTCAAAATTTTGTGGATCTATCTCTCACGTTTCTTCGAAACGATTTAACCTTCAAAGTCGAAGCTCTAACTAATCAAAGGTACTATTTTTCGTTCAGAAATTTTGAATAGGTCGAGAGATAAAATCTTAAATCTATTGCATTTGCAGTAAACCCTATCTCTTGCTGCAATTTCTGGATCAGCACATGAATCCGACAATTTAGACCAAGGATCAAACCCTTGTATATCGCTTCGAAACAGATATCAATGCCTTTTTGTTATGGATATATGTAAACCAGACATAATATATGCATAGAAAGTAATCCATGATGTCAGAATATAAGATTTTTCAATATAAAAAAATGCTTTTGCATTATGATGTGATAATTATTTTGGTTTATGGTTTGCTGGCTTGCAGGTAGTAACCGTAACCTATTATCACAGTTGCAAGGAAGGGAAGACTCAGTTGCCTTCATCATTGTTTAAGGATAATATCAGGAAGAATTGATAGAGGAGAAAGGTACACCTTTTTGATTTTTTCTAGATGTTGATTTTATGTATCTTTTGACAACAAAAGCACTATCAATCAAATTTAAAGTTAGTTTGCCTTACACATCGATGGTATTGCTCCCCTTTGTGTCTGTAGTTCATGATGGCACGATAGTTTTTATTTTCAACTTGCAGGCTTCCAGCCATTCATAAATAGTTTACTGAGCTTTATTTTGTTTGTAACTGTAACTTTATCTTGACTAAATGTGGCAAATTACTTTCTATAGAATGAAGTTTATTGACAACTTGCAAAATGATGTAATAGCTTCATCTTACCAACAGCTTGCAGGTTTGCTATTTTGACAGATATTATGCTATTACACATGAGTGTAAACTGTAATTTTGCATGCTAATTTTTCACATATTGAGATTATTAGAAGAAAAATAATGCCTATGCTAAGCATGGATAAATTTTTAATTATTAGAAGAAAAATAAGAGCCACTATGAATATCATTTTATGTATTTATAAATTCATTCAATTTGTATGTTACATGATATGCAGTCGTTCAAATAATTTATAGTTGAGTGTGTGTTAACAAAAAAAGTAGTTCAAAATATAACAAGGCATCACACACCTGAAGCTATCTATACACAAATATGTTTCATATATTTTATTTGGTGTTTTACTCGAGCAAGGCACAGTTTTTCGTTGCTGTCCACTTCAATAGCCCTGATTGAATCATACAAGTAGATAGCAACCCATGTGTACATACATACATACATACATACATACATACATACATACATATATATATATATATATATATAATTTATTCATTCAATTATATGTATTTATTCATTCATCCTGTGTATAACTAGTGTGCTATGTGCTTGTTAGTATTTGAAATATTTCATGAAAAAACTACACTTGCTTAACTAGATTTTACATTTTACTGAAATAACCTACAAGAAATTGTAGCTGACTACCCGAAAAGCGTAGGACAAGACCGTGACTGAAACGAACTTTATATCGTTGGAAAGAGTTTTGAACTATAAATGAGATTTTGGGTTGATGGGATTAAGGAACAATTAACAGAGGAATTTCGTAAGTATAATTATGGAGAGGTGATAAACAAATGCACAGTATGAAAAGTGTATGGTCAAAACTTTGCTATAGGACAGCGTGATGATTAGTTTAGAATAACAAATTTCAGGCTGCTTAGTAGTAGTATGTGCAGAATAAAATTATCATACAATCATACTTCCTGTCAACCCTTAGTTTAGTTATGCTTAGTATGATATACTTTCAATTTTTACATGTTACATCAAAATGTATAAAACTAAATAAACTATTTCTCGTCTATTTTCTGTAATGATACATGTACAATATACGATATATGAGAATTCCTATGTACATACCATTAGCTTCAAATATATGGATGTAAGAGTTGTTAAAAAGCGTGAACATATCATTTTCAATACATACCAGTTTCTTGAATAAATGAAGTTTCTTCTGTATATGAAAGCTGGTTTTTGAAAAAGCATCAGAGTTTATATACTCGTACCTATTTGGTTTTGGATATTAGTTTTTCCAATATAAAATGTAAATAAGCTTTTGATGCCTGTTAAATTTACAAATACATGATGTGTCAAGTATACACACATTAAGTTTCAGATACATGAGCACTCTCTTTCAGTTAAATATGGGCTTTGAATATATATCGGTTTATATATACATGTTTCGTGCAAATATGGTTTTAAATATAAATGGCTTCGTATATAACAGTTTAGGATGTTCCAATTTCTTATTAAGCTAAAATTTTGAATTCAAATTATTTTCAATTGGATTATCAAAACTCATTTCATAAGATTTTATAGGAACTTAAATATATTCAATAAATCTCATATAGTCTAAGGAGTAAATTGAATTCTAATGCAGTGCTGTTATACATATATAGTATAAGGGAATTTCCTTTTTTGCTGAAGTATAAATATATAATGCAGTATTGTTACACCAAGCTTTTAGATGTTTACTGAAGTGTAAATATGACAATTTATATTGTATAAATATGCCAAGCTCTCAAAAGCTAAAATTAAATTATTATTTTTTTCATTTTTTTCCTATAATGAGATTCTATACTCTTGTTGGTTCATGCTTATATACTGTAACCTTTTATTTGTATGTGCAGGTTTTTCTGGATGACTGTGAAGAAGTGTGTTGTATGTGCATCAATTTCAGTAATTTTGAAGGCCATTTTTTAGTCTACATCTTTGGTTTTTATTTTTGGTTTTTATATTTGATGCACTTTCAGATTTAGTGTTGTATTTATACAACCGCAGTGTCATATTGGTATCAGTCACAGTGTTATATTAGTATTATTTAGTGCAGTTCTATCACATTATGCAGTTTCAAAGTTATATTCATGCACTCTCACCCAGCTTTATATATGATATTTCATGATATTCTTGTTATCTTAGTGCATTTTCAGTGTTATATTGTTGTTATTTGATCCTGTTTTATACGGTTCCAGTTAGTATTGATGTTATATTTCTATATCATAATGCATTTTCAGTGTTATATGCAGTTTCAATTTTACATTTTATGTATATCTATGTATATTTGATGTTTTAAGTGATGATGTTTTAAATGGGTTGACCCTAAAAGCAAATGGGTTGGATCTAATTTTCTATTTAACAAACATGGAAAACGGGTTAGCATCACAAAAGGGTCAAATCAAATTTGACCTGACCCGACCCATTTGACGGGTGTAGCCACCCTAATCGTCTTTTGTTAGTTTTTTTTCACTGTTTATGTATAAAGAAGAAATTTATTTAGTTTGGATATTGATATTAGAGATAGTATAGCATTGAAATTTGAAGATGTAATATTCGAAGAAATAAAGGTTCAATATACTATGAAGAGTATTGTTTGTACAATATTGTAATACTCTATTGATTATGTTTGTAGGATTCTCTCGACTATGATGATAAACCACATGCACTATATGGCTTTTATTGTTATGAGAATAGCAGCGCTTTGCTGAAGCTTTTATCAACGGTCTTAGTCATCAAATCACAAGAGAAAACTTGAATTGAAAACAAGACGGAATTAAAATCAAAACGCAATAACACAAAATATTCCACCCAACCACCCACTTTATTGATTCACCAAAATTTTGTTTACAATTAATAGAACAAAGCTAAAATAAACAAAAATACCATTGAATCAATAACCAAATTGACAAAGTGAGCAAATATCTATATGACTAAAATTGTTAGAGAAAAAAGAACAAAGAAGAAGAAGAGAAAATCAGCAAATAGATTTTCCACCACAGTTTTACCCTCTCTTCTAGTCTCTATTTATATAATCAATTACTTAATGCCCAAGTTAATATCAGATGGCGAAAAATAATTTGATTAGCCAATTAAAGAGAGAAATAAACATACTCAAATATGCCTATTAATTATAAGAAACAAAATTTTCTCTTTCTTTCTTTTGCATATTTCCCTCTATTTGTGATTCTGTATCACCAAAATTTAACATTTATTAGTAGATTTAACAAAATAATATTAACTAAAGAAGTAGACAAGCACCATTGTCCCAGTGGTTAAGTGATTCGACTTTGGTGCGAGAGGTCACAAATTCGAAATTTCGTAGCGTGATTCGAACATATATTGACATATGAGTTTGTGATATGTTGTCCCACTGACATGTTGTATCTAAGTACCATTTCAAAAAAAACTAAAGAAATATTTTTGAATAGTTTTGATCAAAAACTAGTTTTTTCCCAATGGTTTTTTAGCAACAAAAGTAAACATTTTCTTTCCAGATGCTTCGTACTGTAGTTGTACATGACCTTTACCCAGAATGTGCTAGCATATTGTTCATTTTCACGTGTTGGACTGATGGACAAATGAAGCCAAATGTAGCAAAGGTTGTAACCATCTTCTGGTTTTCACGGTTTGTTGAGAGCTTTCTGCATTGAAACCGAAATCATCAAATGTCGCGGTTTGTGTTAGCGGATCGAAATCACCAAAATCAAATTCCATTTTTAAGTGTGGTAGAATGTGATATGGATATAATGAAGAATTTTATTGTGTGAAAATAATTTGAATTGAGTGTGTTTATATAGAGGGATAGAACTAGTCGTTACAAAGACTTGTTCAACAAATGTCCAATCAGTTGGGCGCCTGTTAAACAGACATCTAACCTAGGCAACTGTTAAACTGGTGCCTATAAGGCAGATGCCTGCTTAATAAGTGCCTAGATTTGGTTTGAAATTTGTAACCAATTTGACTCTGGTTACATAATATTACGGATTGTAATCAACTATTGGAAGTTGATTTGGAGTTTGGATTACGTAATCGTAGTATTAAGACTCACTGTTAAAGATGCTCTTACATGTTGGTTCAAAATACATTAAAGTTTTTTTAGCATGAATGAATTATTTATAGTCATCTCTATTTCCTACAACGATTTAAGAGCCGGTTTACTCTATCCAAGCTCAAGATCACTATAGGATTAATAACAGTTTCTTTGTAAATAACACATAAATTTTTTTGGCATGTTTGGGGGTGTAGCTCATATGGTAGAGCGTTTGCTTCGCATGCGAGAGGCACGGGGTTCGATTCCCTGCACCTCCATTTGGGATTTTTTTTCTCCCTTCCCCTTTATAATATGGTATGGAATATTATTGCAAACTAAAATTAACTATGCTAGTATGATTACTCCATTTCACTTTTGTTTTTTTGTTTATAATGTAATATGGTATGGATTATTATTGCAAACAAAAAATAACTATGTTACCATGATTGCTCCATTTCACAATTTCACTGTATTTTATTCCCAATATCTAGACAGTACAAGGTCAGTTGCATAACAATGAAATCTAACTTTGAAGTTTGAACACAGGTTCCCGCACCTCCATTTGTAAGTTATATTTCTTTTAAAATAGTGAAATAGGGTATGGAATATTATTTCAAACAACATTGAAGTATATTACCATGATTGCTCCATTTTAGGATTTCAAAGCATGTTTTTTCCCATATCCAGATGGTACTAGATAAAAATCCAAACTATATTGAGCTCCATAACAATGAAATCTAACTTTGAACTTTCTGTACATGAAAAGAAAAAAATTGAATAATTCACCATGAGGGCTCCACAAAGAATGTCGCTGTAACTTTCTTTCCCGGTCCATACAGAACAAAATTAAATTTTGAATTTTTATTGACCTACGTAGAATCAAAATCTGGCTTTGAACTTCCTGTAGGAAAAATAAATAAAAGAGAGTTAGTGTACTACAATGTATTTGTGCAATTTTTGTGTTAAGCAGTGCAAATGTCAAGAAAATTAAGCTCAGCTGCTTGGTAAGAATAAGAAGCTGTCCAGAATTCCAAATTGTTGCCGAAATTAGGCAATGACAAAGCTAATAGACTATAATGCCATCATACTTGGCACTGAAAAGCTTCAAGAAAAAATATATATATTTTTTAAAAAGAATAAGCCCTAAAATTTAGAACTCCGGCTTTTTTATTTAAGTTCATCGCGGTTTTATAGTACACTGAATCGTGATGTACCTGGGAACAAATTTTGTCGAAGCGTTCTTATTGACATTGATAATATTTTAGTTCTGCAATTTGGAAGATGATCTTTTGAGGAAGGAAGCTGAAATGTTGGGTTCAGCAAGTGCGGTCTGGACTTCTATGGGAAATTCTGTTGGTATAGCTGTAGCCCAATTCCCATAACTCGCATATTGAAATCTGAGGCCTGACCCATGTTCTTCCACATCATATGGGAAAAGAGTTGTTAGGTACTTTTAGGGTTTGTTTGTCATTACAAAAGAGACGCTTGAAACGCACATTTGAGTTGTGGAAAGGGGTGCAAACAGGGGTGTAGGCAAGATATAGTGTTGCTGTGCAAACAAAGTGAAATGGGTTCGGGGGACGACAACCCCGAGACAAATTTTTTCAGATGTCGTTGATATTTAAAGAAGTTTACACAAGATACTTATACATACCTTGAACGTTTAATAGACTTTGAGTTACATTATAAAAAAGATCAATAGTTGATTTACTAAAAGGAAATTAATCGTTACATACATATGTTAAATTTGTTATCAATGAGTTCTCGTATTTTGAAAACGATCGATAATCGCATTCAAACTGTTTGACTTAATCCTTAAAATATGCACATCATAGAAAAGTGAAACAAAAAAGCAATCAACTTTACAAATTTTTTTATGTAGGATTTTGAATTCTATCTCAATTGAAGTGTCAAAGGAAGAGGGTAGGCACGTGCAAATGGGTTAAGCGTAGAGAAAGGGATTAACTCTAGAGAGAGAATTTTTAAAACACTATTTCCTGAGTTTTAAAATGCACGTCAATTTCCTTTCAAAAACACATTTCATCGAACATACTATAATTATTTCGACAATATTTTTTCCTACATTTTGGATCCACATGTAACGACGTAAAATTTGAAAAACTTTCGAAAAAAAATTCAAATTCTTTTCAATTTTTCCAATTTAAACAATAAATGTTTGCAAAACAACTGAAAATATTTGCAGCTTGCCAATATTTACAGTGACAACTGCAAATTAAAAAAAAAAAGGTCATATTTTACTCGGAAATAACAGCAAAGTATCGCAGAATAAAATTTAAAGAAAAATGATAAAAATAATAATTTTGAAATTAAAAAAGAGTGTATGATGAAACTAGGTCTTAGAAAGGAGGTCGTCGTCTAGTAAGTTTGAAAAGAAAGGTGTATACCTAATTTACACAAAAGTAATGTGTTTTTATGCTTTGAACGGAGTATAGGAAAGGGGTATTAAATTATTGTAGTGTCTAGTACGAATCCATGCTACGCACATGGGATTTTTAATTACATACTAAAACATATACTCAAGTAATTACAAACTACACAATGTATAACTAATTTATTCAGAGCATGATATTTTTATACAACAAAGTCTAACATCAACTATTAGTATTCCTAACTTGATATATTAAGCATGCTTATTAATTTTTGAATGCAAGAGACGTAGGTTCAAAAGAGTTTATCATATGTTTAGCATATAAAGCTGAATATGTATACAGTTCCAATGATAATGTATTCCAAATTTTACGCAGAGAAATTGTTCCAAAAGTGAAATAGTCCAAATGTATTTTGAAGGAATAACATTTCAAGGATTACATTTACACTTTTTAACCTCTTCAATTACTCATTGCCTTAAAAAAAATTATAGTAGCTTTGAAACATCATGTTTCCAAATACATGTAGGATAAAATGATATGAAAAATATATATAAAGTATTATGTAGTTTGATTTTTTAAATAATCAAACTATTTTTTCCTGTCTATATCAAGTATTCATGGAGATATGATAACCTAAACGGTAAATTGATTATAATAATCCAAAGCAATATAGCATATTACTATAATAAAAAATAATCATGAGTGCATATAAAAAATATCTTAGATGATATCATTGAAAATGGCAGTAAGATCAGCACAGTCAACGAATTAAACTATTAAAAATTGATTATTATTGGGATAAATTTTACCCTGATAGGCTATATTATAGAACATAATAAAATAATTTATAAAATATGAACATATACATAGAAAGCATTAACATCCCCCATTATGAGGCCCAAAACTAAATGCTACGGATGCTGCAGTCATTCATAGTTATAATTCTCGACGATAAAATGCGGCTATGTTAATCATATTAATAATCAGAAGCACATGAATATGAAAATTTTCAAACACGGTTTAAGTAACGATCCAGATTTTTAATTAAAATTAAATTGATAGTGTAAATAAATTTTGGAATAAAATTGTAAATTAATTTGGATTTTTCAAATTAAATAGGAATTTTTGTTTATTTGAGTATTTATTTTAAAATTTAATTGAGATTTTGAATTTCTATATTTAAAATCTTATAGATAAAAAGTAACATCCCAAAGTTAACAATTTAAATAAATTATATGTTTTAAACTTTTGGAATCTAATTTCAAATTAAATTGGAAGAAAAATCCTAAACAAATAAAAATGAGTGATAGTAATATATAATTAAATCCCAATTTTATTTTGAGATTAAAATATTGAAATAAGAAATATTGTAAAAAGTCATTTAAGTTTAAAATCTTATATATATATATGTATGTATATATATGTATATTACAAATATGAGTAAATTGAATGCATATGTAAAATTAATTTAAATTTGTTCAAAATAAAGTGTGAATGTATAAATGGATATGAAAGTTTATATTTCAAGTTTGAAATGGAAAATTGAATTTAAATTTGAAATAAATGTTTTAAAAAAAATAATAATTAAGTAGCATTAGAAATCATTTCTTTCTTTAAAATTAATAAAACAAAATGTGTATAAAATGAGAAATAAAAGGTTAAAATAATATATATAGATAAGTTGTTTATTTAAAAGATATAATAGTCTTAATTCAAAAGAAAAAAATATATAATGAACTAAGCTTAAATATATTGGTTTAAAAAGTGATATTGTAAAATTGATATAAACAAAAGTTTACAAAAGCTAAATCATCTTGTATACTTAATAATTAGATTTGATAAAATAAGGACTTAAAACACATTGTACCTATATATATATATACAAACAAATTTAAACATACATATGTAAGTATAAGATTTACAAGTGTTTAAGATATACATTTTTTTTTTCAAAGTGCATAAGTTATAAATATAAAATTTATAAAGTTTCTTTTGCTTTGTAACATCAAGTGCTGAAAACTTACATTCACAATAAAATAAATAATTAACAAAATCTATGGTTTAAGATCTTTTCTTACAAATGGCACAAACCATCATTTCCTAAGTAAAATAATCAAATAAACAAATTCAGAAAACTTTTCACATTCTAAAATTCGAATTTTTAAAAATCTCCTGTCTCAAGTTCAGTAATCATAAAGATCTTTGCAATCTTTAAACTTCAACACTCAAGCAAGAACAAAGTTCAGAAAAAAAAAGGGAGAAAGAAAAAACTGCATTCTTCATTTCAATTCAAAGTTCTGAAGCAACTCAACCATTTCAAGATCAAAGTTCAAACTCATTAAAATAAAGCTTCAAATCAATAAATCAAAACAGAAAGATAAGATTCTCAAAAAACCTGGTTCTCTGTCTTCAGTTTCTCAGGTAAGTTTTAAAAATTTTATAGTTAATAAAAACATGATTTTGAAGTCATACTCTAACAACAGTTTTTAAATTCAAACTGCAGATTTGTCTTGAAACATTGAAGTTTCAGGGTTTTGCTAATGCTAGTTTTTGGAAATAATTGTAAAAGGCAAGTAAATTTTCTTTTAAAAGAATTTGACTTTGAAGTTATAATTGCTAATGGAAAAAGAATTTAATACCCTAACATTCAATAAATTGCAGGAAAAAGAAAAATCAAGTTTAAGGCTAAACATGATTCCTGGTTTCAAAACTGCAGAAAAAAAAAGAGTCATCTCTGTTATAAAATCCTACTGTAAGTAAAATAAAAGAAAAAAAAACTTATTGTTATTAATGATTAAGTAAACAGATACAACAAAGGATTTAATACAATAATATCCAATTATTTGCAGGGAGAAGCAAGATCAAAGCTTTAAAGCTATTTTGGTTTCTAGTTGCAGAGAAAAAAAGAGGCTTCTCTGTTTCATTCAAAACAGCAAGTAGAATTTAAAATCTTGTTTTGATATTAATAAATTGAATAAACAATAGCATGAAACAGTGATCAAACAAAATGTTATAACTTCAAGTTGCAGATTTAAATTTCAAAAATCAAAGTAGGAAAAAGAAAAGAATTATCCAGGCTTCATTTTCTGCTTTGGAAACTCTCTGGAAAAAAAAAAAAAAAAAACCAAGTGAGCAAACCTTACCTTGATCTGATTTATGTTTTGATGCATGCTTAAAGTAAGGTTATGGATTTGCTTGAATGTGAGTGAACCCCATGCCTTCTTCATTTTTTTTTTCTTGTGTTTAAATGCTTGCACGAATGTAGTTAGTTTTGACTTGTGAATGGTGTGCTTGTGTTTTGATTTTCCCTGGGAACACTGTTTTCCCTTGTTTCTTTTTCCCTGTAACATTTAGTTACAGTAAAGCTTATAAGCTACTCTCTCATCTTCTGTTGAAAAGGAAAATTGGATTGTAAAGCAAGAGGAATAAAAAAAAAAAGTGTTTCAACTTGCACTATTGTTCCAGAAAAAGAAACAAAACAAAGTTATAGTTTTTAGGAAACTTGATATAAACCTGAAATGAAAACTGTGCATATGTAGAAATATAGTGTTAATGCATGCTTAATTTTAATATTGAATATAAGTATGGCTTGACTGTAAAATGTTTTCTGCTTTGAAAACTAGTAAGTAAACAACTTATATAAAAGCTTAGCTTGATTTTTTTGATTTTTTTTTTCTTCTTGCTGAATATGATTGATATATGAATTATAGTTATGATAGTTGCTTACCTAAATGAAAACAATGTCTTATGTTATAAATATAAAATTAGTTAAGAAGCATGTTTATATATATTAATAAGTATTCTCTGTTGTTTTGCAGTTAGAATTTATCTCCTCAAAACTTTTATAGTTTATATTATTTAGACAAAGTATGGTTGTTAGTATAAAGTTATGAATTAGTTAAATATGTTAGAAATTTGAAGTTTGTTACTCCCTAAATAAACTCCACAGCTAGCATTTTATAATGAAATCAAATATCAAACATCATAAATATTAGAACTAATGTCTAAATTAGAATATGTTTGAAATTAGGAATTTTAGAAGCTAATATTACAGTTTAGATAAGCTGTTGGGAAGAACAACATTTCTATTAAACAGAAGTAAGGAATTTGAGGCATCTGTTAATCTATGTGGATGTCAGGTGTTAAGATGTTTATGTTAATGGAGTATGGAGGTGAGAGGATGGAGGAGGTGTTGTTGATGGAGGATCAGAGAAGCTGGAGATATGGAGTGGGTGTTTTCAGGTTGATTTTGGTTACAGTGGTAACTCTGGTGAGCTTCTGTAGTGTGCAGGGTTTTGGCCCGAAGTAGAACTCGGGAGTTTTTGCTTTTGACTCGAAGCAATTAACTTAGGAACTCGAAGTAAATTTTGGGTACTCGGGTAGGATGGGTGCAGGGGTATAACCTGAGAGTATTTGCATTTTTGATTTTATGGAATTCATATTTTAAGTTGGAACTTGGATTCAAGTATGAATTAGAATTGAATTCAAGTGAAGTTTTGAGTTAAGGTTTTTAAAAATGGAATTTTTAAATTTAAACAAAGTTTTAAATTCTGTTTAAATCAAGAAATTTAAAACTGTTTCAGGTTTTATTTAACAGACCTGTTCTGTTTTTTTGAATTTTAAGAATCAAGATTGAATTTAAACTGGAAATTTGAACTTAGGGTTAAACCTGAATTTAAAAATGAATTCAAAAAGTTTGAATTCTAAATTTATCATAATTTAAATGCAGAATTCAAATTTGGTTTAAAAATAAAAAAAAATAAAGGAACAGGAAAACTGTTTGCAGTTTTTAAATTTGAAGTGAAAGTTTAAATTGTAAACTTAATTTAGACTTAGGCTTTAATAACCAGAATTCAAATATAAATAAGTTTAAATTCTGTTCTTTTGAAAATATTTAAATTCTGGAAATTTTCAAAGTTTAAGTTTTTTTTTTATATAAAACAGAAACTGTTTCTGTTTAAATGTGAAGATAAGTTTAAATTTTTTTTTTTTTGGGTGGAGATTTAAACTGAGTTTTAGTTTGAATTTGAAAATGAATTCAAATTTTAATTGTCTGAAATTTGAAACCATATTGTGTTTTAAATTTAAATTTGATTTGAAAATCTCAAGCATAAATGCATATGTGATTTGTATTTGGAATGGAAGGTTAAGTATTTAATTTAGGAATTCAAATGAATTGAAAACTGAGTTTTTAAATCTGGATTTAAATTTTTAAACTTCAGTTTTAAAATAAAGAACTAAATCTAAATTGCTTTCAAATGATTCACATTTGAATTGGAGGTGAAATTGTAGGAAGAGTTTTAAAGAGCTTAAACTAAATTGAAAATGGAAGTTATATTTTAGTTTTGAGATTTTGAAGCAATTTTTAAAATTTATTTGAATTCAAGTTGAATTGAAATCTAAATTGTTTTAAACTTATTAATAAAGTATATGTTTCTTTTAAACATATAAGATTAAGTTGTGTATTGTTTTAAACTCTTATTTAAGGCAAATTTGAGTCTTGAGTTTAAAAGAGAATGTTAAATGGAATTTAATGTAAATTTAAAAACATTTTGTGTTTAAATGCATAATTTAAATAAGGAATGTTTATCTAAAGATAAAGAAAAGTTTAATGATTTGTAATTCATTAAATTATTAAGGTAGTACAAATGGATAATTAATATAATTAATTAATTAATGAAATGGATAATTAATTTAAGTAATTAAGAAATTAATTACTTAATGTAATTAATTTAATTAAATGAGATTGTTTAATTTAATTAATTAAGTTTAATTAATTTTAAACATTTGGGTTTTATAAATAACTACTTTATGTAATTAATGATTTGGAAATTACATAGTTAAGTAATTGTTTAATATTTACAGATTGTAATTAAGTGGAGATGTTTAAGTGGGAGATAATTTGGATTAATTATTTAGTAATTAATCAAATAATTAATTTAAGAAATTAAATTAAGGATAATTAATTTGGGTCAATATAGTAATTAAGTTGTTAATTACTTTGAGTAATCAATTTAAGAAATAATTTAGATCATTAATTATTTAATTAGTGATGTAATTAAGGATGATTAATTTGGATTAATTAATCAATAATAGGTAATAAATTAATGTAATTAATTTAGAAGTAATTAAAGAAGCAATTAAGGATAGTTCATTACTAATGAAAGTGATTATGTGAGGAATAGATTTAAAACCACATAGTTTTATTCATCTTAATTGTAGATGTTTGATTGCCAATGCTTCATGATGGATTGATATGTTTTGTGATGCTATGTAATGCTTTGTGCTGGGCTATTTTATTTGTGACGTATATATTGTTATATGTATATGCAACCCCTTGACCCGTAGAACGACATTTAAATTTCGATGCGACAGGGAGTCGGATTCCAGTTGGTTATCCGGAACCCACATCGAATTGTAATGATTGAATCTTTGCTGATTGATGATGTGACACTCTTATTGTGTAAAACCCCTGGACCACACTTATACACACACAAATATGGATTGCACGTGGAAATGAATTAAGTCACAGATTTTGAAATTGTTTTAAAATTGAATTTTTAAATCCAAAATAGTTTTTGTTTAAACTAGAATTGAAGCTTTTGAAAATGGTTATTTTTAAATAACTTGATTGAGTTTTGAAATTTAAATAATTGGATTTAAATTTGAATTCAATATTTGAAATTGAATTCTATGACTTGGAAACTATTGTCTAAAAAGTTATTCAACTTACAAATGGGTTATATGGGTTTTAAACCATTTTTCAAGGTGATGTTTTGAAATTTAAATTCAACTCAAGATTTCAACTTGTATAAATTAGATTTGCTTTCTCATAAGAAATGGACTTTCAAGTTGTGTTAAAAGAATTTTCAAGTCTAAAAGGAAAATTGTTTTCCAAGTTTTAGATAAATCTTTGGAAATGTGTTTTGAAAGCTATAAATCTTTAATTTAAAGATTTAATTGGGTTAATCCAATTGAAATGGGAATTGTTTTGAAATCTATGAATAGATCTTTGTGAAACTGGGTGAAACTTTGTGAAATAAATCTTTTTGTTTAAAGATTTAAAAATGGTAATTTGTTTAATCATTTGAAAGAAAAGTTTTGGATTTTTATAAGTTGTGACTTAACTAAAATCCCATATCCATATGTTTAAAATATGGCGCTTACTATTCGTTTTAGCCGGGAGAGGACCTTGTGTCATATAACCCATTCCGAATAGTGATACGACGTTATGGATAGCAATTGAAGACCGGTGGTGAAGACCGGGTATTTGTGAGAACGATAGGATAACCTATCGATTGTCTCTGCACCGAGTAGCTACGGTATAGAGATTCCCTTAGTGATGGGAAGTCCGATCGGGATTGTGGATACCCGGATTTGCAAGGGCTTCTTCGGAAGTGCCTTCGGTTCTGTTCGAACCCGGAACAGACTTGTATGGTTGTATGTCCGACATTACACTTTGAGATGTTATCTGATTTCTATCAAATACATTTCTGCTTGGTGGCGGAGAATTTATTCTCTTAGCTTAACACCCTTCTCTGAGACATACGAGCTCAGAGGTTATGTAATTGATATTTATCAGTGATATTCCCAATTTGGTAATGTGGCATGCTGAGTGCTGCTGTGTGATGATCATTGGTTGATCATTTGTGATATGATCATTTGTTTGATCAATTATCTTTATGATCATTGCTTTGGTCATCTGTTGACCCAAAGCATGGCTTTGTTGCACAAAGCGTAGCTTTGTGGACGAGACTGCATCAGGACCTCACTCCCCGGAAATGGTCGAAACAGGAAAGATGCGGCAAGGTTATGAGGGTCGCTCCCTTTAGGGTGTGTCATTCCCTTCTGGTAAAGGGTGGTATCATGGTATGGAGCCCAGATACTTACCTATGTGGATACTGCAGATCTATTACTTTGTGATACTTTGTGGTTGTTGTTGCGAGCGCTCGGTTAAAGGTCCCAAAGGACCGGGGGATGGCACATTCGTGTAGTAGTTACCTAGTTACAGAGGTAACCCGGCCTTGTGTTGGCAGAGATCTAACCGTAACGTTAGTTCTCGGGACGTCCCGCCAGAGGCGATCCCATGTGGCAGTAGGAAGTTCCTTAGCCTGACCATTTGTTGGAAATCCATTCATCCAATACGTGCCGTGTACGGTTTTAGTTGTATTACCTGCCATCTACTTATGGTGGCGCCCCACTGTTTAGATGGTAGCTACAGTAGGCATACGATACTGGTCGTATGTTGGCTAGGATTTATATTATACTTTCGAAATGGTTTTCCACACTTTGCACTTATGGTAATAATATCAAAGAATTTTCTCGTATTAAGCATATTTGACTATCATAAGGAGAAATCTCTTCCAATTCTGCGTTTGCATTGTGTGTGTGGCGGGAGGCCTTATGGTAGTTTCATTTTCCAAAAAGCATTGCGGATTTCAAATTTAAATTCTTTTGTTGTTTTAAAAGACCAAATGTTTTTGTTTGCTCATACCAGTCCCATGACTGACCTGGAGTTTATTGTTCCTTTCCTAAACTCTGGGTGCCCACTATTTCCCACACGGGCAGTCTAGAGTTGGGGTTTTCAGAAATCAATGGTAGGTGTAGATTCGACAGCTTTCAGCCTTAGGATTTGGCAATCGCATTTGGATTGAGTTGCTTCTCTTCATCTTGATTTGGAGTTCGAGCTATTTCTGGATTGGTGCTTTGGAGATGGAGATTACTGATACTGGAGTTCTTTCTTGAAGACCATATTGGAGCTTTGTTCCGCTGCTAGTGTTATCTTTTCTTTCCGCTGCTATTATCTTGTATCATATCTCTGATGTATGTTGATATCTATTGTATCATTCTGTTGTATCATTCATGTTGTATATTGATATATGTTATTCATTTCTTCCGCTGTGTTATTTACTTAATGTGTTATAAGCTCCGGCGAACCAGGTTCGACGTTTGGATCTGCGGCATTTGAATACGAGTGTCGTATTCGGTGCCGATTTTCGAAGGTCGAGTCAAGGTCGTTATAAGATTTGTGTGTGTACGTGTGGTCCAGGGTTCAACACAAAAGTGCACAACATCATAATCATATTGATAAGCGGTATAACCCATAACGCTTATCTATATTCACAGATTCATAGGTAAATTAAACTATCAATCACAAAATTTTCACATCTCATTTCACAATTAATATTTTATATTCATTACATAATCTCATTCGTAATCCCATGTTCAGATAAATATAATTATTACAAAATACTTTAAGAATGACATATGAAAATGCCTCCTTAGTTGATCAGAGTCAAACACTTGGCAATTATGCAACTTTTCCGTTACATGCAAATAGACAAAACTAAACTACACTACGAAAATAGATAAAGTTTCTCATAGCTAGATTGTCTTATGCACGTCTCTAGAAGCTTATTCGTCTAACTGGAACCTGAAATTCCCTTAGACCCGACCTAGTCAAATGAGTACACAAGAATTTACGGTGAAAAACAAAAACTTCAGGTTAGACAATAGTCTGGTGTGAACAATAACCTACCATCTCGAACTAAAATAGATATCTAGTAAGACCACGCTGCTGAGCGGAACGGGTTTTCCCATCACTAGTATCTTAACTAAAGCAATAACAACTATATATTATACTCCTACAACCACAATAGTTAGAATATAGAAAATAACATTTATACTCATGCAGATATATTGGATTACTCATCCTAATTCATTAGATTATACATATAAGTTTCAAATGACTACACGTCACAATTTAAAACTGACTATCCATCTTATTTTAATTTTATTACCCATCTTATATTTATATGGACTTCTCATCTCTTATAAGCATATTCAGAATTTTATGGACAATCCATCTCTCATGTAATTACTACTTGGATTACCCATCCCCTACCACATTGACTAACCATCACATGCAGTATAATTATTTAAATTTTTATGGACTATCCATCACACATTTCGTTTAATTTAAAATGATATGGACTATCCATCACATATAACATAGTTTTCCTAGGAATCATTTATTATCCTTATAGAGACTATCCATCTCCAGCATGATGTGGACTATTCATCTCGCATCCCGTGTTTTTCCTTCGATAACTATGAACACATCAATTTACAATTTAATTCATGTGACCAACATATCTCAATTTAATTCATATTATCCACATCTATCAATTTAATTCATGTTATCCACATGTATCCCCTTATAGTTAAAACATTCCAAAGTGACATAACATTGGTATCCCCAATTGATCTGTGTCGAAGTAAATAAAAATAACATTGATATCCCCAAAGTTTAAAGTCAAAGTTAATAACATATGGCTCACCGCTATTAAATAATATAAATTTGGATCAATGTCAAAGTTCACCCACATTGGTGTTCCCAATGATAGTGTCGAAGTTTACCATTAAAATGGCATTGGTTTCCCTAATAACAACGTCAGAGTAGAAAGATTAGGCTCTCCGCCCTTTAAGAATTTAGTATAGATCAATGTCGACAGTACTAATAGTGTCGACATAGTGGTATAAGGCTCTCCGCCTTTAATCATAACACATGCGGTTTTAAAACAATGTCGACCTCTATCCAAGGTCGAAGACAAAAACTTAAATTCTTTTAAGTATAATAATCAATGTCAAAGATGATGTTCCTGACCATCATCAATCTTTGGCTATCCACCCACTAAATCAAAACTTTAACTTTTATAATTATATGGCTATTTTCTAAAGTTATAGGGTCTTCCACCCTCTTAAAACATAGGCTTCTTCATCCTATTAAAATATTTTCAATTTATATAAAAGCAAGCCTTTCTAGCCTTAAAAAGATGAAGTGCGACGTCATCCTCATGCGACATCGGCTCTAAAGACATGTGTAAAAACTTGTCGACATTGATGCACAACGGCACCAAGAACCTCAACATCATTATAAGGCGTTTAATAGTTTACTTCGATTATTATGCCGCTTATTATCTTAATAAGTTTGAAATCATATGAAGCAGCGTCAATGCCGAAGTTGTGGAACAATCAAAGTGATTAAGTGCAACATCTTTGAAAATAGTAATAAAGACATGCGATGTCATCGACATCGATATTAAGCTTTTAAAACATTTAGTTGAATCACAAAGACACCATGCCGCCCAATATAGGTTGCCGATACTATCAGCGTCGACACTAATGGAATCATTTCATAGCTACCATAGTAGTCATCATATAGCTTCCCTTGATATCAACATCGACGTGCATAAAGGCGGCATTCCTTTAGGCTCGAAGTGGATATATGCAGCATGGCAGTGATGTAATTAACGTGAAAACTGGTTTATTTCTATTAAAAGTAAGCACTTTTCACCAAATTTTACACTTTGGAAAATTTCTATTGGATACAAACAGTACTGTAAAAAAATCATTTTAGAAATACTACCGCATACCATTTTTATATTCCAAAGTGTTTCTCAATTTAATTAATTAATACCCTTAATTAATTATTAATTTAAATGCTTATCTAGCATGATAAATTCATGGTAATTCGAAATTACTTGGGAAAAATTCCAATAGTTCATAGAAATTAGATAATATTCTTCTCTTTACCGTATAATAATTTTGAAGCCAAAAATCATATTTAATTATTTTAAATAATTCAAACCCAAAGCTAAGCTACTTCCTTCTTAAGAAATTCATAAATTATTCACTTTATCTGAAAAATTATGAAATTCAAAACTCATCTCCAAAATAATGTTTTATATAGCATATCATAAAATCAAAGTATGGGAGATTAAAATCTTAGGTTTTAACCTTAAAACCCATTTTAACAACTTAATAAAAATTCCAATAATCATTATACTATCCAAATAATCATTAAATAACCATATCTTGGAAAAACAAACACCAATCATTCGGGTATTATCTATAACTGAATTTAAAAGAAAAAATAGAGATGGAATGCTTATTATTCACCTTAATATTACTTGTTGGAGTTGAGATTTGATCTAGCTCTTGAATCCCTAAGCTTAAATTGGACAATCTCCTTTGATTTCATGATCTTCCCTAGGTTGATTAATGACTGGCCTAATTATCTCTTTCTTTTGATTGTTTTCTATATGAATAAAATGAGAATGATATAAGGGGGAGAGTGTTTAAGGAAAAAATAGGTCTATTTTACAAATTGCCCCTCTTATATATTCTCTTATATGTTAAGTTTAAACAATCTTTCTTAATTAATTAAGTATGGCATGACCTTATTAAGTTTCAAATCTCATTCTCCTTAACCCTTTACATTATTCTATTTAATCTATCCATTTAAATGTCCTGAATAATGTTTAACCAAAAATAGGGTTGGTACAGGCTCTCATCCTTAAAGAATTTCATCCTCGAAATTCAGTAAGGACTACAAAATAAGCATATCAATCATGCAGCCAACGCTAGTATATCCTACCAGTTACTAAGTCTATGTATAATAAATATAGAACATACCATCATAACAGCTCAGGATTAGTACCCTAATCCTATCCTCTATCTTCTAAGTATAGTATTTCTCATTGTCACTCCAATGGACCTTCACTAATCTGACTTGTCCTTAACTTCTTCTGTAAAGGCCCGCAAATCCGTACCCCTTTGAACTAACAAAATTCCACAATAGTTCAGTCCAAAGTGGCACAAAAGTACGAGTCTTCGTTTAATAGAAGAAAGAGGTAGAAGAAGAAGAAATAAAAACAACATCAGAGTCTCACAATCACAACCGAACAAAATATAATATATAATAACAGCTTTTAAATACAAAGAAATCTGTACTGTATACATATATACATACATACCATCATCAGAGTACAACAAACATCCATACAGAGGCAACTCAATTATTGTCCATACACAGCGGAAATAATAGTCAAATATGGAAGTACGCTCTATCATCCAGTTCGTCTCCTGAGCCCCTTAGCTGTTAACCTGATCCTGTTTAACTCGGTCTGACCCGAGCATCATATAAAACAACACCCGAGTCAGTCTGGAAAAATAGCGTGAGAAATCACACTCAATTGGATTATTATATTTTCAAAAATCCTTTGAAAACGAAAGCATCTCGTAAGACCACGCCACAAATAAACATGTCGGGTTTTTACCTTACGATAGCCAAAACATTTTTATTAAGTTCGTATGATATTATAATAGTGTCTATAGAAAGTAAAATAAAATCTAGCTGAAATGCTTGCATCTCACGTTCCAGCAATAGTTGGGCACAATCAAAACCGTACAGGCGCTTATTGGAGATTGGATTCCATACAATGGCAGGGCTACCGGGGTACCGCCCGTCACAGTACCTGGTCTAGATCAGAGTACCGAGGAGCCACCCTAACTCCCCTGCAACACAAGACCGGAACCATCCCTTACTGGAATGTCCCAAGCAAGATCACCCCGTGGTTAGCGCGAACAAGCACCCACTAAGCCGAAATAAAAAGGGACATCTAGACAGGGGAAACCTTACACTCCAGTGGGGGCTACCCACGAAGTCTTGCTGCACCTCCCCTGTTTTAGCCATTCTCGGTTGATGAGGCTTGAGGCTAAGCGTTACCTTTCAAGAAGAGTCCCACTTAGAATGCTCATCGTCCCCCTGACGATGCTTTGAAAGCATTCAATCCATACAAGTTGCCCTGGGTCTGGACAAACCTAATCATCGTCTTCAACTCTTCACGGTCTTCATTCGTAATCGTTCAAACCGGATCGAAGTGGTTTACGGACAATTAAATCCGATCTCGGACTCTTCGAAACGATCAGCGCATTGTCCAATATTGATAGTCGGTGATTTAACTATCAATTAATCATTCACAAGCAACCATTAAGTAATTTTTTCCAAATTATTTATCTCAAATATCATTCAGATATTATTTCCATTTTAACCCATTCAAAATAAATTTTCACAGCTCTTTTATTTCAGGAAATCATTTAATTGATTTCTTATACCTTCTCACATTTTCATTTACCCTTTGAAAATATCCTTTATTTTCTCATTCCTTCCTCAAAAATCAATTTCACTCTTCTTATAAATTCTCAAACTCAATTTCTCCATTTTATAAAATTTCTCCTAAATCTTATCTCTTTTAAATAAACCTGCTTACCATCACAAGAAGATTTTAATTGGGTTTTAAAAAAAACAATTTGAAAACATCTATATTTGTAAATTAAGTAATAGGGTTTTATACAAATTATGGTTCGAAAGTAATATTAAAGTTCATATCCAATTTATGGAAAATTCAAAACTGGTTTTAGAAAATTAGAGTTTATTAATAAATAATTGCCAAACCTTCAAAAATAACAAAATTTGAAAAATAAAAAATCTAAATAATAGTTCATAAAAATTTATATAGTATAGTAATTTAAAAAAATTCCCTTTTTAAAATAAGTTTATAATTTTAGAAAAACCCAATATTCATCTATAAATGCCTCTTGTCAACATGCACCTTCGGAAATATCTTACTATTTCCGTCCAACAATTTCATATCTCAAAATAAATTTATTTTGACTAATCTCTTTAGATATCCACTGATATCCTCTTGTCTCATTCATAATCCCGTTTGTAGTTTATACAGTTTTCCTGAGTTTCCATTCATTTATACAAACAAATTTTATTTAAAAATCTTATCTTTAAAATCCATTCTTTAAATAACATTCATATGATTTCTTACCAAATTCTATTTCATTCTTAATAAAATTTCCTTTATTTCTTAATAGTTTTTCCTTTTATTTCTTATAGTAATTCTCTCTATCCTTAATAGAATCTCATTTTCAATCTTTAACAACATTCGGTTTACTTCAATTCCATTTAACGATTACAATTTTTCTTCGAGTTTTAATATATAAATTATATTGCCCAAAACTCATTTTACCCAATTAAAGTATAAATATGCTTTTATCTTCCTTTAAAATTTCAAATAGAAGTAAATTCAAACTCTAAATTAAATATTTCTCTTCAAGTTCCATTTAACTTCCTTTAATTAAATTATTTATAGAATTCTATTCAAAATTTAACTTCCCATGTAATTTAACAGTTAATAGTTCAATTCAGCAACAAATCCCTATCAATCCATCCAACCTGTCATATAACAACACATATATAATCAATAAATACTTTGAGGAATCCTGTTGGATCCCTCCAACCTGTTTCCCTGCATCCACAGATGTTAGCACAACACAAAATATCAATTCCACTTCAATGTGGAATATTGCAGTATATGGGTCTATATTATCATCCAGTGAATAAATTATCATAAATCAACCAAACACATCCAATGATTTAAATTTAAAATTTAAAATTTTCTTATGGCATCCAAATGAGTGAGAAAATCTCACCTTTGCTTTTAAGTTGCAATCCTTTCCAATCTCGACCCGATTCCCCGACTTTTGACCTTATATAAACAATTATACGATTTTATTAATATTTGAACAGATCGAACAATTTATTATCGTTCAAATAAATCTATTCTTTAACTCTGATAATTTAATTTTAACTAACGATTTATTTCAACAAATAATTAAATTTTAAACGAACTCTCCTTTATAAAAAATCTTTTAGTGACTAATTAAACAAATAAATCACCGAAGTAAATTATTTTTCAACGAACTAGCAATATTTAAAATGTAGATGTATATATTTATTTTAATTTTCTTCTTTGTAATTTCTTATACCAAAATGACTTATATTTATTTTAAAAATCAAATCTTTATATTCTTCCAAAGTCCTATAGATATAAAAATCATGTTTTGCCTAAATATATATTTTTATTCTAAAGAAAATAAATTTATCTTCCTAATATAATATACATTTTATAAAGAAAAGTTTTTAACTTTACTGTAAAAATTTCCTTCCTTCATATATATATATATATATATATATATATATATATATATATATATATATATATATATATATATATAAAAATCAGATTTTTAAACATTTCCTCACAGCATATTTACTTATATATTTATAAAAATAAATACACATATATGCATACTGTGATTTGATTTTTTTTTCTTTTCTGGTTTACGTATACCTATGTTTGTAAATCAAATTTAAATAAAAAATAAGAATAAAAAGGAGGATACCTTGCAGAAACGAACTCCCAACCTGCGCACATACCCAAAACACGCGAGTAACCCTCAATCGAACGAGGCTTCATCGACGACGACTCGGCCTCCACTGTCCTTTGCATTGCTCACCTAAACCCCCTTGCAAGTGTGCGACTTCCTCCTTGTCTGTAGCTACCAGAGCTTTGCCCTAGCCACGTCGCCTTCTCCAACATTGATCTGCACCAATATCTTGAGCTCGAGCTCCCTCTCGCGATTAGGGTTCAGTCGCGAAAAATCTCAGGCAACCTTGCGCGTGCAATTTGATTCGATTCGAGTTAGGGCTTTTTTTTTTTTTTATATAATGGATTTGAGCTTTAGGGAAGAAAAAAAACGAAGAAGACTTCGTTCGTTCGATTTGGGGAAAGAAGTGGTGGTTATGATTTAACGAATGGAGCAATGATTTTTAAAGAGGCTCGGAAATTTCCTCGTTTGGTCTGAGAATTGAACAAGAAGGATGCGAATATAAAGAAGAGAAGGCGGCCATTATCTTTTGATTTGTGAACTGAGGAAATAAGAAAGGAGATTATGTGATTTAAACGAGGAAAGGAGACATGATCGATTACTAGGGTGGCTTATTCAGAGGAGGTCGGCTGAGATGAAAGTTGATGGGAAAGAAAGACACCTGACGTGATAAAATCTCGGCTGTATATTAGGGTATATAAATTTATATTTAAATTAAATCGACTAATTATTGTCTTAGCGTTTATATTTCATACGATCACACGATGACTCCGAATGCTACGAAATTTGAATTCCGGCAATAATTCAATATTACGGATCCAATGGAACTAGTTTCGTCGAATTCCGAGACTGTTTCGTCGAATTCCGAGACTGTTTCTTGGAAGGCTATTTTAAATCGTCAATTTAAACGATATTTTTAAAATTGAACAAACCACTGTTAAATTCAATTTTAACTCATCTATTATCTTTAGTATTATCAATATAAATTTTATAATACGTTGAAATATTTTTAACAAACATATAATTTCAGATTTTATATTTTACCCAATATCCAACTACTACTTTAATAGTTAATTTATTCAATAGATTGCTATATTTAAATTTTGAATCCCTTTTACTTAATACAACCAAACTTTTCAATTCAAAAATCAATTCATAGTCCAAATCAAATATTTGAACCCATTTAAATATCTTAAATTAACCGTCCAAAATCCGGGTCGTTACATTCCTCCCCCCTTAAAAGAATTTCGTCCTCGAAATTACTAATACAGAAGAATGCTCAAATCCACCAACTTTTTAAAAGTTACTTAGTTAGAATTGTTATTCACCATCCTAATCATCCCTTTACCCAATACTTGGTTTTTAATTCTAACTTCAACATCTTTTATTTCAATTCCAAATCATTTTGTCGTTAACAAAATATTTTTTTTTTCAAAATTTTTCTAACTCCTAAAATTCCCGAAATTTTTTGCCAGCGTCTCCTTTGCGCGGCTAGCTCGGTATAACTACAAAATGGCTCTACGGCCTCCCAAATCCCAAAAGAAAACAAAACACCAAGTGGCTCGATCAAAATCCCAATCAATTTTCATATAGAAATTTAAACACATACCTTTTTGTCGAGCATTTCTAATTTAT
This sequence comes from Allium cepa, assembly GCA_030765085.1. NCBI lineage: Eukaryota > Viridiplantae > Streptophyta > Magnoliopsida > Asparagales > Amaryllidaceae > Allium > Allium cepa. Next base: position 987,649,736 of record CM060929.1, on the reverse strand, counting down.
CTTCTGAAACCAAAATCAATTCTCTTTACCTTTATATTACCTGCATATCTTACACAGCAATATGTCTAATCACAATATTCAAAAACATTTTATCGACTTTCTTACAAATGTCAATATCTATTCATTCAAATATTATTTTAGATTATATTTGAAATATCAATTCCCAATTGAGAATGCATCATTCCTTACTTTAGTATAAGCATTTTATGTGTTTCTTATATTTATTTCCATCTTACTACTTTAGTTTGTATTTATTCCTATTCAAATTGATTCTTCCATTTCCATATGAATTCTTTTATCTTTGACTCTGAATATTTAAATTCTATTTTTCATTTATAACAAATTCATGTCATCATTTTAAATTAGTTTCATTCACTAATTTATTTCAATTTCCAATTTGAAAACGTTTGCCGTTAACAAAATTTTCTAAAATTTCAAAAAATTTCTAGCTTCCAAAATTTCCGAAATTTTTTGGCAGATTCTCCTTTGTACGGAGGAGCTTTTGCAATTTGACAATAGATATAAATATATGTACATCGACCCACACAGTCAGAAAAAACCAAAAACAGTTCATATTTCCTAGTTTGTATTGCGTAGGCGTACCTTATTTAGCATTTTTAAGCAAACGACATATTTTATTTTAGCATTTACGTGCCCAAAATCCCGCTATACAGTCTTCTGGTACCTGTACTTACTCAATTTAAACATATAAGTATCATATTTATGAAATTTACAACATTTCATTCATTTAAGCAGCTACAACACAATTATAACATAAGTAATGCACTATAAATACTTCCACAAGCAATTTGTATAGTTTCCAAACTAATTAAATTGGCTTCTTAACCAATTCATATACCATTTGCATTCAACTTTAAGTGAGTTACGACTCATTTACTTATCTTCAATTCCTTTTCAAGTCCATACAAACCCATTTTCAATTTACTTGATTTCAAAATCAATTCTGCTACTTATCAATTAAAAGTCATATTCTATAAACAATATATCCAAGCAGTTTGTATAAACAATTGATAAGGTTCCAATTAAATCCAATTGCTTTTACTCAATTTATATCATCATATCCGATTCAGAATGATTTTCAATATCATTCTTTTTACATTCAATTTATTTTTAACTCAATCTATTTTATATTCATGGCAATTGATGAAAAACAAGTTTATTTACTCCTATCATTCTATAGAACTTTATTTAATCTTGTTTATGACAACAACAATTATTTCCATGCAAATTCGACAATATCCATTCAAACAATAGTTTCTTTAGTTTTATAACTATTTTAAAATTGATTCCCACTCAATTTATATTTAAATCCGTTCCATTCCAATTTCTTTAAAATTCATATATTTGCATTTACTTTATTTTTACATTAAGTTTTATTCAAACCCATTTTATAAAGCTTGACAACTTCCATGCTTATGATTAATAACCATTTTCCCAAATTTATACAAGTCATGCTTCATTCAGTTTTATATTTAAATCAATTCACTTTAAATCATCTAAATTTCATTACTTAAGTTCGTTTCATTTGCCCATAAATTCTTTTTTAATTTAATTTGATTCTATTTGAATCTAATCTCTTTCGTTTACTACTTAGCTCAGTTAATTTATTTACTCAATTCATTTAAAAATTTCAATTTCCATGTTCGATTCATTCTCGAACTTATTTAATTAATTTCCAGACCATCTCCACTTTATTTATATCATTTGAATTTTATTCGCACTTCAAGCCAATTCATTTATAATCCAATTTCATTTTTACTTGCTAACTAATCAAAGTTGAATTTTATATTTATAACTCAAGGTCTATTCCTCCCATTCACTTTAATTCACAATCCAATTTTATTAATTCTCAATTCAGCTTCTAATTGACCAATTCAAATTTCATTTACATATTCAATTTTGGATTTCTATTACATTTCTAAAGTTCAAAACAATTCTATTTTGGCTTATTTATTTCACTTCAAACTCCAGATCTTACCTGTATTAAGCAAGCATACATTTTATTTCAATCATTTAAATTCTTTTGATAAGCCATCGGAGTTTATTTATACAAATTAAATTTTTACCCTACTATTTCTATTCGAATAAAGATTTTATTTCATTCAACTTAAATTATTCAAGATTTTATTAAATAAACTTTCACTTTCCTCGAAGCTACGCTTCTATAAAGTTTAATCTTAAGTTAATTTACTTATTTCAATTTCATGCTTAAATTCATTTCTAATTTATTTGATACTCACCTAGATCAAATTCTGTTTATTTTGTTAAGATTAAATCCAAAGCCATATTTATTCCATCCATATTTGAATTGGATTTTATTTGCAAATTCAAATTATCTCTAAGTTAATTCCATTCCACAACAACTTTAATTCATATTTAATTTACTTACACTACCAAGTTGAATTTGTATTAATAACTCGGATTTTATTTCCAATTCCATTATTACCTCACAATCCAACTTCTATTTAACCCAATTTAAATCTCATTAACCTATTCAATTAATCAATTTATTCCAAATTAGTTCACTTTCACTTCTAATTCTACATTGGATTTTTATCTTCAAAAATCATCTTATTATTTTATATGTGTTCAATTTTATTTTATAATTCATGTTTGGATTTTTATTTCATTCTCCAAATAAAAAATAGTTTTATTTTGGCTTACTATTTTACTTCTTCATACTTTTCTCTTATAAGTCACACATTTATATTTTTCACATTACTACCCATTTAAAGCTTGAATATATTCATATTTCATTTTAACTCGAGATTGAACACTCATTTGCAGCTAAAATATTCTTAATCAATGTGTTTCCAATTTACTTTATAAGCTATCAGAATATATTCATTCCAATTCAATTTCATTTCAATTTACTTTTATTTATTTAAGTAAGAATTTAATTTAGTTAACATCATTTATAACTCAACTGAATTTTATTTCAATTCAATTTATTTAACTTAACTTCCGTTAAATCAAGCATCATACCATACTCTTTAATCCACCAACTCACTTGGATTTAATTAAGTAAGAACATAATTTCATTTAATATCATTCATATCTCAATTCATTCCATTTCAATCTTAAATCTAAATCCAATTATTAAGCTTAAGTTAATCTCAACCAAAATTTATTTCTATTAAATTTCCCAATCCAATTCATTCACATTCTAAATTTTATTTTATTTACTTCACCAATTTATTTATATTTATTTATTTTCTCATTTCAATCTCATTCAAAATTTTGCTTATTTATTTCTTCCAATCATTAGTTAATTTCAAATTCTTAATCTTAACCTAAGTTAAATTCTCATTTTTAACTTCTTACTTTTAACTTTAATTTCAAAAATTCAAATTTAATACTTTCTTGGTTATATAAACTATTTCTACTTTTTATAATCTCATTTGCCTAAAATATTAGCATCCAAACATCCAAGTTATAATAATTTCAGAAAATATTTTTTTCATATCAAAATATATTTTGGATGAAATTATATAATTCACCCGCCTTTGAAAACAATATTGTCACGAATTTCTCTATTCAAGTGTTTAGAAACCCCTTCGATCCAGTTGTCTAGACTGTGCCGACGTAGGTTCATATGCCACTTTATAAATCAATCAACACAATATAAAACCATTTTATATTCACTAACAAATTCGCGCTCATTTCTAATAATACGCTCAAACTCATTCTAGAGTACTAATGACTCTATCTTTAATGAGTAATTCCCACCAGAGCCAAGGTTCTCGCTTAACCTTTCAGCTCTGATACCAAGTGTAAAGGCCCGTAAATCCGTACCCCTTTGAACTAACAAAATTCCACAACAGTTCAGTCCAAAGTGGCACAAAAGTACGAGTCTTCGGGTAATAGAAGAAAGAGGTAGAAGAAGAAGAAATAAAAACAACATCAGAGTCTCACAATCGTAACGGAACAAAATATAATATATAATAACAGCTTTTAAATACAAAGAAATCTGTACTTTATACATACATACATACCATCATCAAAGTACAACAAACATCCATACAGAGGCAACTCAATTATTGTCCATATACAGCGGAAATAATAGTCAAATACGGACGTACGCTCTGTCATCCAACTCGTCTCCTGAGCTCCTTGGCTGTTAACCTGATCCTGTTTAATTCGGTCTGACCCGAGCATCATATAAAACAACACCCGAGTCAGTCTGGAAAACCAGCGTGAGAAATCACACTCAATTGGATTATTATATTTTCAAAAATCCTTTGAAAACAAAAGCATCTCGTAAGACCACGCCACAAATAAACATGTCGGGTTTTTACCTTACGATAGCCAAAACATTTTTATTAAATTCGTCTGATATTATAATAGTGTCTATAGAAAGTAAAATAAAATGTAGCTGAAATGCTTGCATCTCACGTTCCAGCAATAGTTGGGCACAATCAAAACCGTACAGGCGCTTATTGGAGATTGGATTCCATACAATGGCAGGGCTACCGGGGTACCGCCCGTCACAGTACCTGGTCTAAATCAGAGTACCGAGGAGCCACCCTAACTCCCCTGCAACACAAGACCGGAACCATCCCTTACTGGACATTCCCAAGCAAGATCACCCCGTGGTTGGCGCGACCAACCACCCACTAAGCCGAAATAAAAAGGGACATCTAGACAGAGGAAACCTTACTCTCAAGTGGGGGCTACCCACGACTGCACCTCCCCTGTTTTAGCCATTCCTGGTTGATGAGGCTTGAGGCTAAGCGTTACCTTTCAAGAACGAGTCCCACTTAGAATGCTCATTGTCCCCCTGACGATGTTTTGAAAGCATTTAATCCATATAATTTGCCCTGGGTCTGGACAAACCGAATCACCGTCTTCAACTCTTCACGGTCTTCATTCGTAATCGTTCAAACCGGATCGAAGTGGTTTTCGGATAATTAAATCAGATCCCGGACTCTTCGAAACGATAAGCGCATTGTCCAATATTGATAACTATCAATTAATCATTCACAAGCAACCATTAAGTAATTTTTCCCAAATTATTTATCTCAAATATCATTCAGATATTATTTCCATTTTAACCCATTTGAAATAAATTTTCACAGCTCTTTTTTTCAGGAAATCATTTAACTGATTCCTTATACCTTCTCACATTTTGATTTACCCTTTGAAAATATCCTTTATTTTCTCATTCCTTACTCAAAAATCAATTTCACTCTTCTTATAAATTCTCAAACTCAATTTCTCCATTTTATAAGATTTCTCCTAATTTTATCTCTTTTAAATAAACCTGCTTACCATCACAAGAAGATTTTAATTGGGTTTTAAAAAAAACAATTTGAAAACATCTATATTTATAAAATAAGTAGTAGGGTTTTATACAAATTATGGTTTGAAAGTAATATTAAAGTTCATATCGAATTTATGAAAAATTCAAAACTAGTTTTAGAAAATTAGAGTTTATTAATAAATAATTTCCAAGCCTTCAAAAATAATAAAAATTTGAAATATACAAAATCTAAATAATAGTTCATAAAAATTTATATAGTATAGTAATTTAAAAAAATTCCCTTTCTAAAATAAGTTTATAATTTTAGAAAAACCCAATATTCATCTATAAATGCCTCTTGTCTACATTCACCTTCGGAAATATCTTACTATTTCCGTCCAACAATTTCATATCTCCAAATAAATTTATTTTGACTAATCTCTTTAGACATCCACTGATATCCTCTTGTCTCATTCATAATCTCGTTTTTAGTTTATACAGTTTTCCTGAGTTTCCATTCATTTATACAAACAAATTTTATTTAAAAATATTATCTTTAAAATCCATTCTTTAAATAACATTCGTATGATTTCTTACAAAAATTCTATTTCATTCTTAATAAAATTTCCTTTATTTCTTAATAAATTATGACGCCCCACCTCTATACCCACGCTAGCCAAGAAAACTACGGTGTAATGCTGTCAACTAGCACGGAGAATAAGGCTATTGAGGAGCGACCATCCGTGTAATTGCTTTGCGCGAGCACCGATATGTCAGATAGTATAACATGCATTTTATTTCAAGAGGAAATCCGACATACCAATACAAACACAAAGCTACTACACAGTGGCTATAATAATCTTCGGAAACAAATATAGAAGTAAACATAACATAAATGAGTCGCAGACAATTCATATCACAAAGGCGGAAAAAGATATGAATATATAACTAACACATGAAAGTGTATATCAGAGTAGTGGACAAAAAGATCCACCATAATACAAAAGAATAGCAACACGTGCTATACAAAAGAATACATCTATGAGTCCATATCTCAAGTGTACACAACAAAATAAACTACTAATCTAAGTAGTTAGCCAAAAGATCATATGATAACCCCAGAAGAGAAGTCAAGCAGAAGCACCTGTAACATCTCGGTCTGACCCGAGTATTATTTAATAAGAAAATAATAAACAGATCAGTCTAGCTATAAATATCAGATGAAATGATATAGAATAAGAAATATGACTAAACGTATAATAATCACAATGCCAAGCTGTGATATATAAGTAATTGAAAAATCAAAAAGAGATTAATCAATATCGCAAAGATCTACTCAAGATAAAAAGGAATGTCATACTCCTAATTTCATTCACCAAGCCACAATAATTGATAAATCAAATCAATAGAAATCCCAAAAATAGATGAAGCATAAATTCCAGAATTCAACACACGAAATCCAGAAATCACAAGAAAAAGGATGGCCAATCCCAGAAAAATGAGCCAGGGCTCCTCCAGACAGGGTATTGTTCCCCATTGCGGACTTTGAGCCAAAGCTCCTCCTGGTGAGTCAAAAACTCCTCCTGACAGGGTATAGTCCCCCATTGCGGACTTTGAGCCAGAGCTCCTCCTGGTGAGTCGAAACTCCTCCTGACAGGGTATAGTCCCCCATTGCGGACTTTGAGCCGGAGCTCCTCCTGGTGAGTCGAAACTCCTCCTGACAGGTTATAGTCCCCCATTGCGGACTTTGAGCCGAAGCTCCTCCTGGTGAACCGAAGTTCCTCATGACAGGGTATAGTCCCCCATTGCGGACATTGAGCCGAAGCTCCTCCTGGTGAGCCGAAGCTCAATAAAAACGACGTACAGTCCTCCACGTGGACAAAGAGACATCGCACAATGCTAGTCTAAACCATAAAATGATCATCATGATCACCGAGAAGTGTCAATTACAGTAAGCTAGTAAATATATGAGCTTAGCTTCGTGTCCCATAACCACTAGCTTAACTTAAATATTTACGAACAAATTATAGATCTCCACTAGAAACTTGTCACAAGAGATTCAATCGAACAAGTCCAAGAATTAACCAACGAAGTAAACGCAAGCGTTTCATACCACTCGTTTTACTAAGTTGTTTAATTAGATTTCTCATATGAGTGAGGTAAAGGCTTGTATATACTAATAGATTGGAAAACGGTTTAAGAAAACGAGCTTTGTAATAAAATAGTGTTGAAATCATTTGAAGAAAGAGTTTTGATATTTACTACTAGTATAGAAAACCTTTATATTTTTAAAGTGACAAATCACAAAGAAGATTGTAGGAACAATCAATTACTAAAATTCACATTCGAAGACGTGAATGAAAATCCAAAGAAATCGATACCGAATCCATCAAAGTGGATATATCCTAAATTCCCAAAGAAAGTGTCATCAAAGTCGATAATAAATGATAGCAACAAATAGGAAGCAACACGAATCGATTAAAGTTGGAAATTCAAGCAACTAGACAAAAAAGCATAATAGGCAGATAGGAGCAGGTCGGTCAACCGGACTCCCTGAGTTGGTTAACCAAACCAAAAACAGAAGTGCACGGGGTAGCAGGTCGGTCGACCGGACCTTGAGCTCGGTCGACCGAGCCCTGTAGCCTGCACTTCCAAACAGAGGCAGGAAGTGCCCGTTCTACAGGTCGGTCAGCCGGCCCAGGGGCACGGTCGGCCAAACCTGTTGCTGGCACTCCCATGCCCTATTTCAAATGAGGTGCAAATCTCGATAAAATTGCAATCGCACGAGCAACGGCGCTAAGGGTTTATGCCAATCGACTACTCGACCCTATATGCTCCTCGATGCATCACCAAAAACATGTTCAAACATCAGTGTTAGGATTTTTTAAAGAATTGAACTCAAAACACTAAAAATTGGAATATTCACAAAAGCAATCCAAACCAAAAGCAATTGCACAAGAATAAGCGTTAGGAATTCATACCTAACAATCGAAGAGAATTATAGACTAAGATGTGAGATAAAAATCTCACCTTTGAACCCAAACAAATGAAGAAGAAGCTTTAAAAACAAGCTAAGATCAATTCCTCTTCAATAACAAATCAAGAAGCTTCAATCTAAGCTTAAAAGAGAAACATTTCCTAAATTAGGTTTAGGAAATTTCTGAATTCAAAGAGAGAATGAGTTGGAGAAGATGAAGAGAAAGCTTACCAATGGGTTCTCTTGAGTTTGGAGCTAGAAGATGGATTTTGCTATGGAACTAGGGCTTGGAGTTTTAATTTCCACTCTCTTCCACCATTGTTTCTAAAGCTTGAAGGGTTAGGTAATGAGGAATGATGTAATGAAGAGGAGAGGGGGTAGGGACTGAGTTAGTAAGTGGCTAATGGGTTCAGCCCAAACCAAAGCCCTAAGTGAAAAAGGTCAAAATTCTACCATCTCCAAACATATCGAAGTTTATACTCAAAAAGGTCGCAAACGTCATTTTGAACTCAATGGGGGTGGTCTCGAGTCCCAATTCGACTGTTTGCAAAAAGTAGCTTTTCGGACCAAAATCCGACGAATGATAAAATATTTAAATAAAATATTTAAATATAAAATCGATAAATACGCGGGTTGTTACAGACTCCCCTCCTTAAAGAAATTGCGTCCTCGCAATACTTAAGAAGAAAATAGGAAGTAACAACCATAGAAGCATATCAACACAAAAGAAAATTTGAAATAGGAAGTCCACCATAAGGCGCATGAAAGAGTAAGCCTGAACGGGATCGCTCGATGAATTCTCTAGATTCCCAAGAGTAATCCCTAAGATTTGAGAACCATTGAACTCTCACAAGAAGAATATCTTTATTCCGAAGGCACTCAACCTCCGAAGCAATGATGCGAATGGAATGTTGCTCATAAGTCAAAACTAGTGAGACTTCAATTCCACAATATCACCGGGCTCAAGAATAAAAACCGGAATCCCTAAGGCATTTCTGTAGATAAAAGACGTGGAGAACGTCAAGAATAGCAGAAAATTGAGCTGGTGCAACGACGTAGTACAATAACAGTACGCCCGAGAAACTAGAAACTCAAATAATTTGGAACATCAGCGTAGTACAAAAACGGTACGCCAAATGAACCAAAGCCGGAATAATTTCGGAACACCGACGTAGTACAAAAACGGTACGTCCAATGAACCGAACACCATAAAAGAACATCGGACACTAGTCCATAAAAGGAATGAGATAAAGCTCAATAAAACGAAGTATATCAAAACGTCTGATGAAATTAATAAAAAGATAATTCCATTCAGACATCATCAAAGAATCAACCACTTGTTGCTTACGACAAAGCGCATTGTCAACACGATTTCCCTTCCAGGAATAAAAGAATATCAAGATCACAAGATGCCAGGAACTCGAGTCAACATGAAGTTCCTTATGAGAAAATAAATATTTCAAGGATTTATGATCGAGATGGAGAACAAATTCCTCCCCTAAAAATGATGATGCAAAACTCTAAAAGTAGAAACAATAACCGCGAGCACTAGATCATGAGTGGTATATCTAGCCTCGATAGGCTTTAATGATTTAGAAGCACAAGTGATAGCACGTTCTCCTTTGCAAGAGAACGGCATCCAAACCAATACGATAAGCATTGGTACAAAAGATAAAGTCTTGGTTCCCCTCGGAAAACACAAGAATAAGAGTATCGAAAAAGAATTCTTTCAAATAATCTTCCTTCCCAAAAACTAAAACTTTCAAAATTACAGTTAACTTATGTAATCATCTTTTTAGAAAATTTTACTTATTTGAAGTGAATTTTACTGTGTTTGATTGTCTCATCAAAGCGTTTAGGAAATTCCTATCGATAACGTTGATCAAGCGCATCGACCAAAATTCTTAAAGCACTTAACAGGCAATAAAATCACAAAATCGTCTTCTAGATAATAAACATGTTTCTTAAAAACTTTTAAGAATATTCTCCGTTCGTTTCAAGAACAAAATCCAATTTTACTTATAAATAAATCTTATGGAAAAGATTTGCAAAATTTTAAATTACTATTTTCATCCAAAATCAATAAATACAAGAATGGTCTCATCGAAATATTCATAGAATATTCGATTTATAAAATGGATGAAATAAGCTGGATAAACTGAATGACATAATAAGTCATTCATAAGAATCATAACGAGTGCGGAATGCGGTAAGTGGAATGCTAACTTCCGCAACTCGTAGCAAATGAAAACCGGTGGTAAGGTCAAACTGAAAAGACCTTAGCACCACACAAAAGATTACTTTGGTGATAATCCTAAGACAAGCTCAAAAATATCGGAAAATTTCTCAAACTATATGAATGAGAGAAATAACACTTTCCTTATAAGTGGGCATAAGGAATAAAATGATGCCATCAAGTTGGAATCAAAATCATAAAGGAAAAAACAGAAATATGCTTAACGGATTGAAAATGTCGAAGATGAATAGTCCACACGGGACAAAGGATATGGCCTCGTAATAATTAAGCCAATCCTTACAAAAGTAAATTTCGAAGCCTAAATAAAAATCGGCTCGGACAAAAAAATGACATAAAATAATTTCGACATCAATAAAGACAAATTGAGTGCTGCGGATCTACCATCCGGATTCACAATCCTCAAAGAAGTCATCAAGCCCAAAATATTCAAAGAAAAAGAATCGACAAGTTCTTTTGATATAAAAATAATGAGATGAAACCCAAATCAAGAAGAACTCAAATAAGAAGATCACGAAATAAAACAATGTCATCAACAATTGAGTGAAAAATACCTTGACCGAGAGAAGTGTCACAAGGGGCTTGCACGACTTTCAACTCTCCCTCCCTCTTGCTAGGGAGTTTGGGACATGTAGATAAGTAATGACCCGAGCCTTTGCAATAGCGGCAATAGAGGGGTTTCGGGCACTTAATTACATAATGGTCGGTGGAACCATAATTGTGGCATTGTTTACGACTTGGGGTAGGAGTCTTGGCTACCGAAGTTTCTTGTTCCACCTTCTTCTTGCTTTGAAGTATGGGACAGACAGAAATATGATGACCTGTATTTCTGCAATAGCGACAAAAGAGTGGCTCCAGACACTCCTTTTCATAGTGGTCCTTAGAATTACAATTGTAGCATCCTCCACGATAAGGGATTGGAGTCTCTGCTACAAAAGTAGTTTGCTTCACTCTCTTATTGGGATTAAGGCTCTTAAACTTAATATGCCTCTTCTTGGAAGTCCCAATATCACAAACACTTCCTTTACCAACCTCTCCATGAAGAAGAGTAACATCCACAAGCTGATTGAAAGAAACTTCAAGTTTCAAAGGTAGAACGATTTCGGGGTTCTTACTCAAAGCACAGATAAACTCTTGATTCTTTACAAGATCCAAAAGTTGTTGAGAAGACATGAAAACTCCATCTTAGGGAGTAGCACTAGATTGACCGGCGCTGAGATGGCCAGGTCTAACCATTTCTCTTTTTTAAGAAAGAAAGAAAGAAGAGGAAAAAGTTATTCTCAAATTAAATATCAAGCAATCTTGATAGATAAAACAAGGAATCATAAAGAAAATAGGATGAATCGGTACGAAGACGCAAGTAAAATCCTAAAGCACGACTCCTAAGATAGACTTAGGACGATGATCCTTGTTATAATATTTCATACTGTTTCGAAGTTTGGCTCTGATACCAAGCTGGGACGCCCCACCTCTATACCCACGCTAGCCAAGAACACTACGGTGTAATGCTGTCAACTAGCACGGAGAATAAGGCTGTTGAGGAGCGACCATCCGTGTAATTGCTTTGCGCAAGCACCGATATGTCAAATAGTATAACATGCATTTTATTTCAAGAGGAAATCCGACATACCGATACAAACACAAAGCTACTACACAGTGTCTATAATAATCTTCGGAAACAAATATAGAAGTAAACATAACATAAATCAGTCATAGACAATTCATATCACAAAGGCAGAAAAAGATATGAATATATAACTAACACATGAAAGTGTATATCAGAGTAGTGGTCAAAAAGATCCACCATAATACAAAAGAATAGCAACATGTGCTATACAAAAGAATACATCTATGAGTCCATATCTCAAGTGTATACAACAAAATAAACTACTAATCTAAGTAGTTAGCCAAAAGATCATATGATAATCTCAGAAGAGAAGTCAAGCAGAAGCACCTGTAACATCTCGGTCTGACCCGAGTATTATTTAATAAGAAAATAATAAACGGATCAGTCTAGCTATAAATATCAGATGAAATGATATAGAATAAGAAATATGACTAAACGTATAATAATCACAATGCCAAGCTGTGATATATAAGTAATTGAAAAATCAATAAGAGATTAATCAATATCGCAAAGATCTACTCAAGATAAAAAGGAATGTCATACTCCTAATTTCATTCACCAAGCCACAATAATTGATAAATCAAATCAATAGAAATCATGAAAATAGGTGAAGCATAAATTCCAGAATTCAACACATGAAATCCAGAAATCACAAGAAAAAGGATGGCCAATCCCAGAAAAATGAGCCGGAGCTCCTCCAGACAGGGTATAGTCCCCCATTGCGGACTTTGAGCCGAAGCTCCTCCTGGTGAGTCAAAAACTCCTCCTAATAGGGTATAGTCCCCCATTGCGGACTGTAAGCCGGAGCTCCTCCTGGTGAGTCGAAACTCCTCCTGACAGGGTATAGTCCCCCATTGCGGACTTTGAGCCGGAGCTCCTCCTGGTGAGTCGAAACTCCTCCTGACTGGGTATAGTCCCCCATTGCGGACTTTGAGCCGAAGCTCCTCCTGGTGAACCGAAGTTCCTCATGACAGGGTATAGTCCCCCATTGCGGACATTGAGCCGAAGCTCCTCCTGGTGAGCCGAAGCTCAATAAAAACGACGTACAGTCCTCCACGTGGACAAAGAGACATCGCACAATGCTAGTCTAAACCATAAAATGATCGTCATGATCACCGAGAAGTGTCAATTACAGTAAGCTAGTAAATATATGAGCTTAGCTTCGTGTCCCATAACCACTAGCTTAACTTAAATATTTACGAACAAATTGTAGATCTCCACTAGAAACTTGTCACAAGAGGTTCAATCGAACAAGTCCAAGAATTAACCAACGAAGTAAACGCAAGCGTTTCATACCACTCGTTTTACTAAGTCGTTTAATTAGATTTCTCATACGAGTGAGGTAAAGGCTTGTATATACTAATAGATTGGAAAACGGTTTAAGAAAACGAGCTTTGTAATAAAATAATGTTGAAATCATTTGAAGAAAGAGTTTTGATATTTACTACTGGTATAGAAAACCTTTATATTTTTAAAGTGACAAATCACAAAGAAGATTGTAGGAACAATCAATTACTAAAATTCACATTCGAAGACGTGAATGAAAATCCAAAGAAATTGATACCGAATCCATCAAAGTAGATATATCCTAAATTCCCAAAGAAAGTGTCATCAAAGTCGATAATAAATGATAGCAACAAATAGGAAACAACACGAATCGATTAAAGTTGGAAATTCAAGCAAGTAGACAAAAAAGCATAGTAGGCAGATAGGAGCAGGTCGGTCAACTGGACTCCCTGAGTCGGTTGACCGAACCAAAAACAGAAGTGCACGGGGTAGCAGGTCGGTCGACCGGACCCTGAGCTCGGTCGACCGAGCCCTGTAGCCTGCTCTTCCAAACAGAGGAAGGAAGTGCCCGTTCTACAGGTCGGTCGGCCGGCCCAGGGGCTCGGTCGGCCGAACCTGTTGCTGGCACTCCCATGCCCTATTTCAAATGAGGTGCAAATCGCGATCAAATTGCAATCGCACGAGAAACGGCGCTAAGGGTTTATGCCAATCGACTACCCGACCCTATATGCTACTCGATGCATCACCAAAAACATGTTCAAACATCAATGTTAGGATTTTTTAAGGAATTGAACTCAAAACACTAAAAATTGGAATATTCACAAAAGCAATCCAAACCAAAAGCAATTGTACAAGAGTAAGCGTTAGGAATGCATACCTACCAATCGAAGAGAATTATAGACTAAGATGTGAGATAAAAATCTCACCATTGAACCCAAACAAATGAAGAAGAAGCTTTAAAAACAAGCTAAGATCAATTCCTCTTCAATAACAACTCAAGAAGCTTCAATCTAAGCTTAAAAGAGAAACATTTCCTAAATTAGGTTTAGGAAATTTCTGAATTCAAAGAGAGAATGAGTTGGAGAAGATGAAGAGAAAGCTTACCAATGGGTTCTCTTGAGTTTGGAGCTAGAAGATGGATTTTGCAATGGAACTAGGGCTTGGAGTTTTAATTTCCACTCTCTTCCACCATTGTTGCTAAAGCTTGAAGGGTTAGGAAATGAGGAATCATGTAATGAAGAGGAGAGGGGGTTGGGACTGAGTTAGTAAGTGGCTAATGGGTTCAGCCTAAACCAAAGCCCTAAGTGAAAAAGGTCAAAATTCTACCATCTCCAAACATATCGAAATTTATACTCAAAAAGGTCGCAAACGTCATTTTGAACTCAATGGGGGTGGTCTCGAGTCTCAATTCGACTGTTTGCAAAAAGTAGCTTTTCGGACCAAAATCCGACGAACGATAAAATATTTAAATAAAATATTTAAATATAAAATCGATAAATATGCGGGTTGTTACATAAATTTTCCTTTTATTCCTTATTAGTAATTCTCTCTATCCCTAATAGATTCTGATTTTCATTCTTTAACAAAATTCGGTTTACTTCAATTCCATTTAACGATTACAATTTTTCTTCCAGTTTTAATATATAAATTATATTGCCCAAAACTCATTATACCCAATTAAAGTATAAATATGCTTTTATCTTCCTTTAAAATTTCAAATAGAAGTAAATTCAAACTCTAAATTAAATATTTCTCTTCAAGTTCCATTTAACTTCCTTTAATTAAATTATTTATAGAATTTTATTCAAATTTTAACTTCTCATGTAATTTAACAGTTAATAATTCAATTCAGCAACAAATCCCTATCAATCCATCCAACCTGTCATATTACAACATATATATAATCAATAAATACTTTGAGGAATCCTGTTGGATCCCTCCAACCTGTTTCCCTGCATCCACAGATGTTAGCACAACATAAAATATCGATTCCACTTCAATGTGGAATATTGCAGTATATGGGTCTATATTATCATCCAGTGAATAAATTATCATAAATCAACCAAACACATCCAATGATTTAAATTTAACATTTAAATTTTTCTTATGGCATCCAAATGAGTGAGAAAATCTCACCTTTGCTTTTAAGTTGCAATCCTTTCTAATCTCGACTCGAGTCCCAGACTTTTGACCTTATATAAACAATTATATGATTTTATTAATATTTGAACAGATCGAACAATTTATTACCGTTCAAATAAATTTATTCTTTAACTCTGATAATTTAATTTTAACTAACGATTTATTTCAACAAATATTTAAATTTTAAACGAACTCTCCTTTATAAAAAATCTTTTAGTGACTAATTAAACAAATAAATCACCGAAGTAAATTATTTTTGAACGAACTAGAAATATTTAAAATGTAGAGGTATATATTTATTTTAATTTTCTTCTTTGTAATTTCTTATACCAAAATGACTTATATTTATTTTAAAAATCAAATCTTTATATTCTTCCAAAGTCCTATAGATATAAAAATCATGTTTTCCTAAATATATATTTTTATTTTAAAGAAAATAAATTTATCTTCCTAATATAATATACATTTTATACAAAAAAGTTTTTTACTTTACTGTAACAATTTCCTTCCTTCATATATATATATATATATATATATATATATATATATAAATCAGATTTTTAAACATTTCCTCACAGCATATTTACTTATATATTTATAAAAATAAATACACATATATGCCATACTGTGATTTGATTTTTTTCTTTTCTGTTTTACATATACATATGTTTATAAATCAAATTTAAATAAAAAAAAGAAATAAAAAGGAGGATATCTTGCAGAAACGAACTCCCAAGCTGCGCACATCCCAAAACATGCGAGTAACCCTCAATCGAACGAGGCTTCATCGACGACGACTCGGCCTCCACTGTCCTTTGCATTGCTCACCCAAACCCCCTTGCAAGTGCGCGACTTCCTCCTTGTCTGTAGCTACTAGAGCTTTGCCCTAGCCATGCCGCCTTCTCCAACATTGATCTGCACCAACATCTTGAGCTCGAGCTCCCTCTCGCGATTAGGGTTCAGTCGCGAAAAATCTCAGGCAACCTTGCGCGTGCGATTTGATTTGATTCGAGTTAGGGCTTTTTCTCTCTTTTTTTATATAACATATTCGAGCTTTGGGGAAGAAAAAAAACGAAAAAGACTTCGTTCGTTCGATTTGGGGAAAGAAGTGGTGGTTATGAATTAATGAATGGAGCGATGATTTTTAAAGAGGCTCGGTAATTTCCTCATTTGGTCTGAGAATTGAACAAGAAGGATGGAATATAAAGAAGAGAAGGCGGCCATTATCTTTTGATTTGTGAACTGAGGAAATAAGAAAGGAGATTGCGTGATTTAAACGAGGAAAGGAGACAGGATCGATTACTAGGGTGGCTTATTCAGAGGAGGTCGGCTGAGATGAAAGCTGATGGAAAAGAAAGACACCTGACGGGATAAAATCTCGACTGTATATTAGGGTATATAAATTTATATTTAAATTAAATTGATTAATTATTGTCTTAGCGTTTATATTTCGTACGATCACACGATACCTCCCAAACCTACGAAATTTGAAATCCGGCAATAATTCAATATTACGGATCCAATGGAAATAGTTTCGTCGAATTCCGAGACCATGTCTCGGAAGGCTATTTTAAATCGTCAATTTAAACGATATTTTTAAAATTGAACAAACCACTGTTAAATTCAATTTTAACTCATCTATTATCTTTAGTATTATCAATATAAATTTTATAGGACGTTGAAATATTTTTAACAAACATATAATTTCAGATTTTATATTTTACCCAATATCCAACTACTACTTTAATAATTAATTTATTCAATAGATTGCTATATTTAAATTCTGAATCCCTTTTTATTAAATACAACCAAACTTTTCATATCAAAAATCAATTCATAGTTCAAATCAAATATTTAAACTCATTTAAATATCTCAAATTAACCGTCCAAAAATCCGGGTCGTTACATCTTCTCACCTCTCGCTACAACCTGAACTTATCGTCTTACAAAAGTCAAATTCAGTTCTACTACTAAATCTTCCAATGTCCTCGGAGAACCAGTTGTCTTTGGATCATGTACACACTTCCGAAGATGCGAAATATGAAACACATAATGGATGCCTACCAAACTACTCAGTATCTCTACTTGGTATGCGAGTTTTTAAATGCTCTCTATAATAGGGAACGGTACAATATATCTCGGTGCCAGTTTCCCCGTCTTTCCAAAACGTACCATGCCCTTCATCAGTGATGCTTTAATGAAAATACGATCTCCAATTAAGAATTCTAGATCTTTTTGCCTTTTATTTGCGTAACTTTTCTTCCTAGACCAAGCTTCTATCTTCCTACCTTAGATTAACTCGGTCTTCTCTATGGTTTCTCTTACCATATTTGGCCCAATAACCAATACATCTCTAGTCTCTAAACAACATGCTGGTGATTTGCATGGTCTTCCATACAAAGCTTCGAAAGGCGCTATTCCTATACTAGTCTGATGACTATTATTATAGGAAAACTCAATCAAATGTAAATGGCCTTTCGATGACCCATTAAAATCTAGTACACAAGCTCTTAACAAATTTTCAAGTATCTTAACGACTCTCTCTATCTACCCATCTATTTGTAGGCAATAAGCGATACTCATCTTAAGCTTGATACCTAATACTTTCAGTAGACTCTTTCAGAATTCACTAGTGAACAAGACATCTCTGTCGCTGACTTTACTGCTAGAAATCCTATCTAGCCTAACTATGTTCTTCATAAACCACTTATCCAATACATGCGCCATCCCGATAGACTTAACAAGAATGAAATGGACACTCTTGGTCACCCTATCTACCATAACTTATATACTTTCATTTCTTTGTTCGACCTTGGCAACCCGTCAATAAAATCCATGGATACTGTATCCCATTTCCAAATCGGTATGTCCAAAGGCGGGTGCTTCTGATGTTCGGCTTTCACTTGCTGGCAAATTGCACATTGCTTCACCTATAAGCCTACATCCCTCTTCATACATTCCCAGAAGAAACTCCTCTTTATATCTAGATACATCTCGGTTTCCCTAAATGTATCATAAACTTCAACGATGGCACTCCCTAAGAACTTCCCTCCTTAGGTTCCTAGCATACAGAACATATAACTATCCCTTCTTTCTTAACCATTACCTTTGGTCAAGGCTAAACCCTTTAGATTATCATCTCGGGTTCACCTTCCAATTTTCTGATCTTTTCAGGTAATGGTGGATTATCTTTATGCTTAGAAGCAATCCTTTCGATGAACATTGGTCGAACATCCAAGCAAGATAGCATGGCTATATTTTGACTAAAACTAGCGATCGATCTTAACTACACGATATAGGTAGTCAGTGCCTCCAGATCCTTCCATTCTGCCGACATAGCTAGCACTATATTCTAATGTTCCCTGCTAAGTGTATCTTCAACTTTATTTCCATTCCTTGGTGTATACTCAATAAAAATTCATAAGCTGGTAAAAACTCCACCGCCTCTATTGTCTCGTGTTCAACTCTTTCTAAGAAAATTAATACCTCAAAGACTTATGATCCGTGTAACGACCCAGAATTTCAGTTATTTAAATATGAACTATTTAATTGATTTTAAATATTGAGAAAATAATATAATAAGTTAAATAAATTATATTTCAAATATAGCGATTTATTTGATATTTAATTTGTATAATTTAATATTTGGAATCATTTAAATAATCGAATCTTGAATTTAATGTGAATGAAAATGATTTCGAAGGTTGATTTAAATTCTATTTGAATTAGAAGGAAGATAATAAAAAATTTAAATTTGGATTTAAAAGTGATTAAACTGATTTTGAAAATAACTCGTTTGAATTAACGTCAGAAATAACCTTCTGGGGGCACTGTCACGGATTTTGACAAAACTAGTTTCATTGGATCTGTAATAGTGAATTATAGCATGCCGTCGAATTTCGTGGCAATTGGATGCATCGTTTGGTTGTGCGAGTTCGAAATATGTAGAAATTAATTAAAGGAATTTAATTTAATATAATTCGATTTTGAAAAGTTAACTTTTGTGTATGATGGAATTGGCTCCCGATATATATTCCACTGTATTCGAAATAGGGGTATAACACATAAAATGCCGAGCGGTCTGCTTCGTTTGCAGTTCGAAATTTCAAAGTGCGAATAGAGCTTTGGAAAATTTCTATAAAAGACGATTTCTTTCATTTGCAAACCCTAAATTTTTAGCCACTACTAAAAAGAAAACCAAATCAATGTCCCACGTTTCTCGGTGCAATTGAAGCAAAATTAGCCAAAACCTTCAATATGAAAGTTGTTGCTCTCACCTCCATGAACCAATCCATATCAATTGATCTTCGAAAGGAGGTGCATGGCAGGGGCTAGAGGACCGCATTGAGAAGCTTGCTTTTGTTTATTCGGTTTCGCATGATGGCGCGCGCATGGCGAGGCGATGGAGCAGTCGAAGGCGATGGCGACGGTGCAGGTGGAAGCGGCGGCACTTGGTGGTTGGGCAATCGATCAATTGAAATAAAAAACTACACCACTTGTAAAATGAGCATGAGGGAAGAAAGGGGAGGAAGGTTTAATTTTAAATTTAAATAAATTAAGTAAATTTTATAATTCATAACTTGTTCATACGAGGTCGGTTTTGAGCATGATAGGTTGAATTGTGATCGTATCAATGAGTACTATGCTATGAAGATTGGATGAATTTGGTGCTAGTAGGAATTTTGGGTTAAACTGAACGACCGTTGCTTTGGCAATTTCTTAAATTTCAGTGAGTAAACTCACCTCTCTGGCTTGCTTAAATTTTTATACAAATCGATATAATTTTATTTATGTTGTTTGTTGCTTATTTGGATGATTTACTATATTTATTAGTTGGTTTGGATATATTCCCTCCTATTGGAGCGGACCTATTATGTTCTCGTGTAAGAGCGGATGATCCTTTGTATACGATCCCACCTTGAAGCGGTTGATTTATATTTTACGATTATATCATGTATGTGATGTAGTTGGACAGTTTGAAGGGATCCAATAGGATTCCTCGCCACTATTGATTTTTATTTATACATATTTATATATATGCTATATCCAGTGATATATGATGTATTGGATGTCATGTTTGATGTCTTCAATGCGATCTTCCTTATTTAGTGCTATAGTAGCGCTGAGCCTTAATTTTTGTATTTTGAAATACTAAAATAATTATTTAAATTGGAAATGATTTTTAAAGTGATTTTGGAATTTATATGTTTTAATAATGCTTGAATTGTTAAAAAAGGAGTTTATTGAAATGAGATAAGAATATGATATTTGGAATATTATATTTACTATTTTGTGAAATATGTTAAATAGAGATTTTGAGTTATAAATAAAGATTTTTAAAACTTAAGAAATAATTTCAACCTTTTATAATAAAAGAATTCAGTTTAAAGAATGTGAAATAGTTTTGAAACAATATTTCTGAGATTGATTATATAAAGGATTTGAAAAGGTGTATTTCATTAATAATGAACGTATTTATAAATGATGTTTTATAGATATATAAAAATGGAATTGAAAATGGATTTTCTAATTAAATTAGATTATCAAAGAAAAGGGACTTATAAAGGGATTTTATAAAATAAATGAGATTTTAAAAAGAATGGATTTATAAAAGGAATTTTATAAATAAATAGAATTTTATAAAATAGAAGTGAAATTTATAAATGTAGTATACAAATATAGAAATGATTTGTGTTGAAATTTAGATATGGAGTTAATCATTTTAAAAGTAGTTTATCTTTTTAAGGAATATTTTGATGGTGTTACTGGTTTTAAAAGTAATTTATCTTTTGAAAATAATGTTTTGGAAAATAATGATTCTAAATGGAATTGAATTGTTTGAAAATGACTTAAATTGTGATAAGTATTAAAAACATAGATTTCAACATTTATTCTTATAATAGACGTTTTCAGTGAAGTAAGGAAGGCATGGACTATAACACTGTTATTATAGTAAATGATTTCCGAAAGAAAATATTTTATATGGTATACGAGATTATATATATATATGTATATATATATATATAATTAATCAGATCCCTATACTAGTGTTTTGGGTTGTCGTAACAATGTTTTACGCAACATTCGTTTTGACCCAAATTAAGTGTGTTTTGAAGAATATTTTCCTTAAGATTTGTATACATACTTATTTTCATTTTAAGTATATGGAGATATTTTCTAAGTGCTGAGAATGAAATGATTTGTGAATATACTTATATCGATAATATAAGTATATGTAAATGTTTTCCAAACATCGATAGTTTGAAATGGTTTTGTGAATATATCCTTTTAAAGTTTGAAGTAAATATTTGGAATGTGATTTAATTAATAAAATATTTATTAGACGGGCCTAGTGATTGCTTGTGTGCTAGATTTTATTGTTGCTTTGATAGTTAAATAACCGACTATCAAAACTTGGCCTCTTTATCGTTGTTGAGCAGGAGTGACCAGGATCAGATTTATTCGAAAACCACTTCGGACCAACATATATGCATTCGAATGTACATGTGTTGGAAGACTTTGATATTTAGGATTTTCATAATGAAGGACTGCATTTTGATCATTTGGGGATAAAATCTCAATATACATATAGTAGCAGTAGTCTTTTTGTTATGAAATATCCAATGCAAGGTTTAATCGCTATTGATCCTATGGGTGATTCCCAAAACATGATGTGGTAGAAAAAGTGCCTTCGTTTTGTTCTATTCCTGGACAACTTGTATGGACGAATGTGTGAAATTACATTTCTAAATCATGAACGTTGGTTTTTACAAACGGACATCTGTTGGTGGTGTAGGAGGCAACTCCTATTAGCTTAACACCCTCCTGAGACATACAAGCACCGAGGTTGTATTTCTATAGAAGCTAATTGATGATAAACGGGAATGGCAAGGTGGCATTCAAAGTGGAATGTGCTATGTGAAAGGTAATCGTTGCCTCAGACCTTGGAAATGACCGAAACAAGGTAGATGCGGTAAGGCTATGTGGTTTACAACCATTAGGATATGATCATCCCTTTTTAGATATATTTATTCTCGCTATGACGTCAGGTTTCAAATTATTATGGTGTATGCGAAGAGGGCCCTCGGATAAGTCGGTAATGACCGGGATGGTGACATATTCGGTACTATCTAGGAAGAGGTGGACCGGTCTTGCGTTGGTAGAGATGTAGATGTTCTATAGCCTCGGTACATTCCTCTAGAGATGTACTACCGGAATGTATTCCATTCACCTGGTCATTTATATGGAAATTCATTTTTCACTACATGATCATCATTTTGTTTATAGAGCCTAGTATGTTGGAATTTAATAACTGTAACAATTTCGACTATGATTAATATTATTTGTATAGTAGACGCTTGTAGAATATAACTGAATTTGATGTGAAATGTTTTGGTTATCGCAAGGTAAAAACCCGTTTGTGTTTACGTGCGGCGTGGTCATATGAGATACCTTTGTTTTGAAAGGTTTTTATAACTTTAAAAATTCAGTTGATATGTGTTTTCGCACGCTGGTTTACCAGACCGATCCTTGCATTCCTCGCTTCCAATGCTCGAATCAGACCGAACATATTTATAGATTTAGATTTGGGAGCTTTGGGGCTTCAGCAGACAAGCTAGAGGTCTTCAGGACGTAGTCCAGTCTTTGTGTATTTTCCGCTGCATTGTTGTTTAAATTATCAGCATTTAAAAGGATAGGTTATTATAACTGTCCAGGCTGGTGATTGTGATTAGATTGTTGTGCTCTGATGGATGTATATAAATTATACTACAGTTTCTCTTTTTGTAAAGATCATTGATATTATCTTATATATTGTTCTGCTGCGTTTGTGAGATTCTGTGATTGTTTTAGTTTCTTTTTCTCTTCTTCTCTTTTATTCTTCTTTCTTCTTTCTTTTCCATAACTATCCGTCTTTCCGTTCAATTTTAGTTGGACAACTGTGGTTTGCTGTAAGCTTGAATTGTGTGGATTTGTGGGTCGTTATAGCATGGTATCAGAGATTAGGCTGTGGGAACACCTAGGATTTGGTTGGGTACTCATTATAGATAGGGTAAGTAATACCCTAGATTGAGTTTGAGTGTGCTATATATGAGAGCGTATGTGTTAGTGATATAAAAATGTTTTATATTGTACTAATTTATCTATTGAGTGGCTTATGAATTATAGTCGATATGTGGGATGTCACGTTATCGATTGGGGTTTCTAAACGCTTAAATAAGGCGAACGAACAAAGTTTTATTTTAAATTAAGCAAACAAAATAATTTTATCTAAATTATATTATATATATAAAACAATAATTTTTCAGAAATTATTATAGTTATATTTGTTGTGTTTGGTTGTTAGTGAACAATAATATTTGATTACTATTATTATTTGTTGTTTGCGTTCTAATAACAGTTGTTTTTATTATAATATATAACAAAGATAAACAATAAGAAATGGTTTTATGTAACCAAAGTGAAATAAGTGAAATTATATAGGTATAAATTTATAAATGTGATTTATAAATAAATAAAAAGGATTTAAAAGAAATAAAAAGTACCGTACCCACTTTAGTTGCTAGGAAAATTTTTTAGGTAATGATTGCAGCGTTATCGGTATTTATTTTCGAGTCTCTAAGTGATGAACTACTACCTTAGTGATTTACTATTGAAGTTTTGTTTTATAAAACAAGTTTTGATCGTAAAATTCCAAGTATGATTTGATAAATATATGAAAATAAGTTTTTGAACTTGTAATTTAAAAGTAGTATAAATCATAAATAAGTTTACAACTCATGAATTTGAAAAGGATAAGTAAAATAGATTTCTAATGTTGGATTTAAATGTTAAGAAATGTAAATTTTAAATTCAATTATGAAATTAAAATTTAACTTAAGTAAAGTTATATAAGTTAAGTTAGTGAAATGAAATTGAATGTGATTTGTAATGAAGTAAATTAAATTAAAATTTAACGCAAGTTAAGTAAAATGGGATGATATGAGTTTAATGAAATAGAATTTGATTTGAAATGAAAATGAACTTGTGTTATAAAATGCAATTCAATTTGAGCTGTAAAATGAATTGAATATGGTTTAGAATGTTATTCAATAAAATTGAATATGAATTTAAGTTGTAACGTGAAAATAACATAAGAAGTGTTGTATAAAATGTTTATGAACTTAAGTAAATAATTTTATGGAATGGTTGTTAAGTGGTGTTAGTATTAAATAAAATATACCAAGTAAATTCAGTATGGAATGAAATGTTGCTAAATATAAATTGAATTTAAAGTGAATATTAATAAGTGAATGTTAATGAATTGAATGTTAGTGAAATTAATAAGAATAATTAAATTTGATTTAAATTGAATGCAGATCAAATGAATGTAAAAGGAATTGAATGGAAATAAGAAGAATCGGATATAATAAGAAACCAATTGAAGGCGACGACACTTGGTGGTTGCACGATCAATCGATTGAAATAAAAAAAATATGCCACGTGGAAAACGAGCGTGAGGGAAGAAAAGGGAGGAAGGTTTAATTTTAAATTTTAATAAATTAAGTTAACTTTAAATTTAATTAATTCATGCGTTCATTACTTCATAACTTGTTTGTAGAAGGTCGGTTTTGATACTACCAGTTTACCCTTCTCGGCTGGTGGTAACGCATCATAGCTATGATCAACCACCGCGTCCAACACTTCTAAAATCCGAGGGCGCGCATCGATCAATCATAATGTAAATGATGGTAATACGAAGAAGTGTGTCCACTCGGGGTAGCTAGCTCGCTTGAAAGGTCGACTCCTGTTTTAGTCATTTCAAATTGACACAAGTGTCAGGCTAATCCATCATCGTTCTCTTTCTTCAAATCCAACAAATGTACGCCAAATCCAACCACTTCGTTCTGGACCATCACTCCACTTACACAGTTGTTAAAATGGTTCTGATATCGACAGAGAGTATGCCCATATCCAGTCCCGGTCTCTTTAACAACCCAACGTATTTTTACACACCGATTGGTTCTTTTACATTTCGAAAATTATTCATACTAGTTATCAAAATATCATATTCACTTCAAAGATCAAATTCATTCCAAAATCATCATATTTGCTCAAATATACCATTTTATTTCAAAATCATTTTTTCCTTAATATCTCGTTTTTAGTTCCAAAATTGTTTCAATTTTACATTTGGGTTATAACTTCATTCGACCCAATTCGTATTTAAAACCATGATTTAAAAATAAAGCTTCTAACATTTGACCTGTTTGAATTTTAGAAAAATAGTTTGAAAATTTTAATTGTTTAAGATAGTTTTGAATAATTAAAAATAGTTTGATATAAAATTATTTAAGTTTTTAAAATGTTTTATAAGGTAAAACAGTTTGGAAAATCAAAATAAATTGAATAATGAAAAAGTAGATTTTAAATAGTTTTATATTAAAATAATTTATCTAAAAATAGTTTCAAAGTCAAACTGATTCACTTTTCAAATATTATCAATTCAAATTAATTTCAATTCTATATTTAAACCATTTAAATTGATTCGATTTCGATTTCAATTCGAATTAACTTCGATTCCAAATTCAATTCAAATTGATTTCAACTTTGACTTCAAATTATATCTATTTCACTTTCAATTCCAATCGACTTTAATTTCAATTTCGAATTAAAACCACTCCAATTCCAAATTAAAACCTCTTTTATTTATATCAATTTTGAGTTCGTTTTTTCAAAACATCTATCCAAAAACACTTGAATCAAATTTACCTTTAATACCCAATTTGAAATCCAATCCTCAAATGTAATTCGATTCGGAGCTCAATTTTGAAATAGTTCGATTTCCATAAATTCCATTATTCATTTTCTTAAAATCAAATCATTTAAATAAATTTCCAATCAAAAATTTTAAAATCATTTAATTTAACCAATCCGGTGTTCGTATATATTCTATCCTATGGCCAAGTGATCTGTTATTTCAATTTAATTTCAGGGATGCGTATATATAATTTCAACCCAAATCACAATGTCATAGGTATATATCATTTAAAACTATTTCTTAATTTATTCGAAATAATTCAATTTACAATTTAATATACTAATTACTATAAATAATATACGGGATGATAATAAGATATATCATAATAAATAAACATCCAAATCATCCAAAACATTAATCAATAGCATCCATTACAATCAAAATCCAAATCAGCCAATAATTCAAACCATTCCATTGTTATCACTATGAGGTATTTTACTTGAATTTCGAATATAAATATGAATTTGCCAATTAAATTTTTGAATTTAATCTATTAATGATGGGTAAAAATTTGAATCTGGATTTTTAAGCCGATTAAAAATATTTTTAAAGGATTAGAAAATTTATATTGATAATACTGAAGATAATAGAAGCTTCAGAAATGAATTTACGAAAGATTTGTTCAGTTTCGAAATTTTATCGTTTTAATCGATATTTAAAAATAGCATTCCGAGGCACAGTCTCGGAATTCGACGAAACTAGTTTCATTGGATCTGTAATATTGAATTATTATCGGATTTCAATTTTCGTAGCAATCGGAGTTATCGTTTGACCCTGGCAGCTCAAAATGCATAGAAACTGTTTTAATCGATTTAATTTAAAATTGATCGTTTATTTTCGTAACTCGCGCATACGATCAAATTAGGACTCGAAACCTTTTCTGTTGCATTCGGAATAGGGTTATAACATTATAAACGCCTGGCGGCACGCCTCGATAAGAGTTCGGGATTTCGAGTTAGGTAATACGAGATATTTTGAATATAAAATTATAAAAATATCACTGTAGCTACTCCTTCCTTTATACGTTTCTCTTCTTGAATAATTACAGCCGAGTCCCCACTTTTTTCCCCAAATCGAACGACAACCCAAACTTCCCTCTTACTTTAATAAAAAAACCCTCTACGAATGGAAAGGTGGGGCGGACGCCTGGGCAAGATGGACAAGACGAGGGGATGGTGAAGTTGTGGGGCGCGAAGTGAATCATGTACGCGTGTTAGGGGGAAACGCGACACTCTCGATGAAGTAGGGTTTCTACTGTAGCAGGAAGGAGGTCGCATCCGTGCTTGTGCCGCGACGAAGAGGAGGCCGTGATGAGATTTGGGGCATTGGCACGAACTTCGGTGGTCGAGCGATGAACTCGAAGCATGGCGACGACAAGCTGGGTTGTTGGGTCGCGTGCGATCTGGTGGCATTCGTGAATTTGGGGAAGCTCGAACTTTGAGGTGGTTCGATCGGATGGAGGCCGTTGTGGCTGAAGGTATTCGAACATCATTTTTCTCGATTTAATTTTGAATTGTCTAAAAAAAACTGCGTATTTTATTATGAATATGGAAGTAAACTGAATATCGTGTTCTGAGTATTCTCTTCTGCCTGTATATATTTGCAGTGATGCATATTAACATCAATTTTTAAATGATGTTTTCGAAAACAGAATTTTTTTTTATATATCCAGTTTGTTATATTAAATTAATCACATATATGTATATAAGGTTTTGGGAGTGTACGAATTTATTTTAAAACATTGGGTTTTTGAATATAAGTAATATGTGTATGTGAAGTTTTAAAAGTAAAATAAATGTACATTTTTAATTTACCAATTTATTAATATATTCAGGGAATAATTTGTTTAACTAGTTAATCAGTTATTCTGGATACCAAAGATTACTTATAAAAGGAAATTTAATTGTTTAATTTAATTTTTAGTTAGATAAATTTATTAAAGGAAACTTGGTTAAAATAAAATGATTGGATAATCAAAATTACCAAACGAAAATTGGTTATTTGATTGATTCGAAAATTAATAAATTTATATAATTATTTATACAAGGTTTAATACCATGAAGACAAAATCAGGATTGGAAACGGATTGCAAAAAAATAAATAAAAGCAAGGTGAAATCTTCTCACTTAAACTAAGGGTTTTGTTTAATTTTAAATAGTTAAATTTAAAATTGTTGATTGTCTGTTTGAATGATGGTTGTTATTATTTGTTTTGAAATAGACCCTATTGCGCCGCATAATTGCGGATAATATTTTATAAATCCCATACACCGCGATATTCCACCTCAAAGTGGAATTGGTATTTAATTGTTGTGCTAACATCTGTGGATGCAGGGAAACAGGTTGGAGGGATCCAACTGGATTCCTCAAATATTGAATTTGTTTCATATGTTGTATGTTGATTATTTATAATCCCTGTGTGATTTTATTTGTGGTTAAAATCGCTAAAGGCTGTAATCTAACCGAATATATTTTTGGTATCGTTGGATACCGGAAATAAATAAATAAAATTGGAATTTTGAAAATTCAAGTTGAAAGTTTATAATAAACTTTATTTTTGAGAATTGGATAAATTTAAAAGAAGGAAATTTTAAAAGGATAAAGTTTTATTTTTAATCCTGTTGAATAAAATTCCAAAAATATGGAAAAAGGCTTAATAAATGGATTTCGGGCAATATTATTCAAAGGTTGAAGAGTTTATTTAAAATACGGATTTTAATTATTTGAAAGAGATAAAGGAATTTATTTCAAAAAGGAAATAAATTTTGGAATTAAATTAGGGATTTAATTTGGGGTTGAAATAAATTTTGAAATCGATTTGGAAAATTGACTTGGTATTTGAAAGTAAATCCCTAGGAAACCAACTTATAATTAATTTGGTGTTTGAAGCAATTTTGGAAATCAAATGCGAATTGATTTGGTAATTGAAATAAATTTTGGAAATCAATATGTAAATGGATTGGTGTTCAAAGGGAAATTGATTTCGTGTTTTGAAAATAAATTTATAAATCAATTTGGAATTTGATTTGGTGTTTGAAAGTGAATGTTGGAAAATCGATTTAAAATCGTATATCAGTTGATATTTAGAAATGTAAGTTCACAATGGAAATTTGTAAGGGAAAGGGAAATTGGTTTTAAAATAAACATTGGTTTACTTTAAAAGTGTGGAAAATATTTGAAACTGGTTTCAAAGGATGGGATATCGATTTGAAATTTGATTTGCGAAGTGATGAAGTGTTAAAAATATATCCTGCGAAGATATTTTGAAAATAAATAATTTGGGAAAATTATTTAAATCCGGTAATTTTTGTGAATGTTGATTGATAGTTAAATAACTGACTATCAATATTTGCCTTTAAATGGCATTTGAATTTCAATGCGACCGGGGGTCGGATTCCAAATGGATATTCGAAAACCACATCGAACCTTTGTGATTGTGATAGATCTTTTATTTAAAAGATCGAAGTGAAAAATTATTGTGATTTGTTTGAAATCTGAATAAACATTTATTTTCAAAAAATAAGCGCTCGTTATTCGAATTAGCCGGGAGAGGACCTTGTGTCATAAAACCCATTCCGAATAACGATACGACGAAATGTGGTTGCATTTAAAGACGGTGTTGAAGACCGAGTATTTTTTGAAAATGAAAGGATTACTTGTCGAATGTCTCTGCATCGGGTCGCTCTGGTATAGAGATTATATCACCCTTTGTGATGGGGATTCCGGACGTGATTAGTTAATATCCGGATTGCAAGGGCTTCTTTGGAAGTGCCTTCGGTTTCGTTCGACCCACGAAATGGACTTGTATGGATGTGTGGCTGGCATTACACTTTGAGATGTAAAGTTGGTTTCTATCGAATACATTTCTGTTGGTGGCGGAGAAATTTATTCTCTTAGCTTAACACCCTTCTCTGAGATGTACGAGCTCAGAAGTTATGTGGTTGATGGTTACTAGTAATACATTCCCCATTTTGGTAATGTGGCACACGAAGTGCTGCTGATCATTTGTTGATCAAAGCATGACTTTGTGAAAAGTGTCGCTTTGTGGACGAGGCTTCGTCGGACCTCACACCTTGGAAATGGTCAAAATAGGAAAGATGCGACAAGGTTATGAGGGTCGCGCCCTTTAGGGTATGTCATTTCCTTCTGAAAAAAGTGGTGTCAGGTATGGAGCCCTGATATTTAACCTGTGTGGTTACAGCAAATACATTTTTTTGTGGTTGTTGGTGTAGAGGATCCTCAGATAAAGGTCCCAAAGGACTGGGGGATGGCATCCTCGTGTAGTAGTTACCTAGCTACAGAGGTAACCCGGCCTTGTGTTGGCAGAGAACTGGTTAAGTTCTCGGGACGTCCCGCTAGAGGCATTCCCATGTGGCAGTAGGAAGTTCCTTTGTCTGACCATTTGTTGGAAATCCAAAGAAACAATACGAGCCCTTTACGATTGCAATTGTATAACCTGCCTCCTCAGGACGTAACTATAGCAGGCATATTATAATGGTACCTATGCTGGCTAAGATTAATATTATACTTTCGAAATGTTTTCCACTATGCACTAATAATAATATCGAAAGGATTTTGCATATTAAGCATATTTGACTATCATAAGGAGAAATCTCCTCCAATTCTGCGTTTGCATTATGTGTGTGGCGGGATGCCTTATGGTAGTTTCATTTTCCAAAAGCATAACGGATTTCTTTTTATTTTCTTTGTGAATTAACTGTTTTTTTAGATCTCACACCAGTCTCATGACTGACCTTGAGTTTATTGTTCCCTTTCTAAACTCTGGGTGCCTAAAATTTTCCACACGGGCAGCCTAGAGTCAGATTATCAGGTCATTCTGGAATTCAGGAGTTGCTGTGGAGATTAGGAGCAAGCTGGATGGCAAAGCGTATTACTTATTTATGTAATATTTCTTTCCGCTATTTGTTGTTGTACACTCTGATAATGTAACGTGATGTAATGTAATAATTGATATAGTGATTCTGTTTAAAAATATTTAGTTATCTATTATATTTGTTCCGCTGCGATATGTGAGATTCTGTTATTGTTTTCATTCTTCTTATACCTCTTCTTCTTTAAACCCTAATGGTTCGGTTTTCCGACATTCGAATGTTCAGCATTCGATACAGTGGACGTAGTGATGTCGACTTTCGGAAGTCAAAAAATCGGGTCTTTACATTGTGGTATCAGAGCATTTGGTTAAACGATAACCTTGGCTCTATTGGGTGTTACTCATTAGAGATGGAGTCAGTAGTACTCTAGAATGAGTGTGAGTGTAATAATGGCTATGAGCGCGTATTTGTTAGTGAATATAAAATTGTTTTATATTGTGTTGACATATTGGTTGATTGTTTATAGATTTTGGTCGGTGCAGTTTGGCCAACTGTTTCGATAGGGATTTCTAAACTCTTAAACAAGATAAATTGACACAGTATTGTTTTTAAAATAGGGTAAATTAAATAACTTTACCCAAAACTATTTTGTATACGAAAGGAATGATTTTCCATAAATTATTATAGTATATATGGTTTCTTGGTTGTTTGGTAGTGATAATATTAAATCATTATCATTAAAGTTGAAAAAGAAATTGAAGTCATGACAAAGAGTTAAGAAAATAAAATCCATATACAAATGGGAATTGTAAATGTGATTTATAATTTGGAATAAATTTCATTAATGGAATGAAATTGGTAATGTGAATGTATAAATGAGTTTTATAAGTCCAAATAAGATTTGATTTGGATCAAGTTGAATAAAAATCCAAACTTTGGAAAAAATAAAAATAAAATGGATTGAATCCAAGTAAATTAATACGATCACAAATTAATTCATGAAATAGGAAAGTTGAAAATAAAATTTGAATTTTGAGTTAAACAAAAATGGTTTAAAGTTGCAGATTAATTCAAGAAAGTAGAAATAAATTGAAAATTGTTTGCCAAAGTTGGGTTTGTTATGGAAATACCAAGGGTTTTGGATATTAAATTGACTTCAAAATGATTTGAGCGATTGTTTAAAAACTTTTGAATCCTATTTAAAAATAGTTATGGAATAATAAATAAATTTGAAAACTTAGAAAATTGTGGATGAATAAATAAATTTACCGTCGCAATTAAATGAAAGTGAAATTGAATGTTGAAATTCATTTCGAATTAGTAAGCAAATAGAATGGAATTGGAATTGAATTTGATTTGTTATAAGCAAAGTGAAGTATTGAAATAAAAATTAGTAAGTGAAACTAATTGAAGAAAAGACCAAATAGATATGGTTTGAAATGAATTCAATATTTATAAATAAAAGGTAAAATGAATTCATATGGAATTTGGAATCCAGTTTAAATATAAGTGGTTATAAACTGAAGTGGTGAATTGGAAATAAATATAAGAAGTATATAGAATAATTATGTGATATCCCGAAATTTTTGACAATATCAATTTAATAATCTTTATATAAAATTAAATTGATATTGACAATATTGATTAATAATATGATTTGATTTAATAATCAGAATAAATAAATATTTAATTAGTGATTTACCTTCTGAAGGCTAAAATAAATGTTTTAAATTATAATGTATATATATATTTGTGCATATGTGTTATAGTTTATCTTTGTTTTGAAATTTAATAAATAAATAAAGTTTGTTTTTAAATTCTAATAAAATATTGAGTAATTAGGAAATTATGTTTTAAATTAATATTAAGCTTTTAAAAATCTATTTAAATTAGTGATTTTATGGTTTGTAATATTAATAATAAATGCTATATTGTTTAAAATTTGTCTTAGCTTAATTTTTGTTTTAAATTTAAATAAAAGTTGATTTTATTTCTTTTTAAATATTATTTGATTAAATATGAATTGAGAATATTTTATATAAGTCTAAATATAAAATAGCATATGGTTTAAATTTTTTATTAATAAAGGTGATTCATAATTCTCTTTATAAATCATTTAAAATTTGTTAAATTGTTATTTTAAGCCATATTAATAAATGTACTATTTTTCCCATAAATATAAAGAAGAATTAAAATAGGAAAATAGAATCTTTATTTTTAACTTGAATAAATTGATTTTAATTTGGAATTTTATTTTGAAATTCAAATAAATTGATTCTTTAAAATATTTGTATAAGTTTTAATTTATAAATTGGTTTATTTACATTTTCTTAAAATAAGAAAATCATATATATTCATTCAAACATAAAATAAATTAAGAAAACTCTTTTTAACATTTAAAAATATAACTTAATTAAATAAAGACAAGTGTTAAGTATTTAACAAATCTAAGCTACAAGTGTTAAGTTGTAAAACAAACAAAATGACAAGTGTCATTTGATTTTAATTTTTTTTCTTTTATTTTAATTAAAGTATTTTCAGCCCTTAACCATTTTTTTTTTTCATTCATCCTCTTTTGAAAATCAAAGAACATTTCACTTAAAATCTGAAAACTCAAAATCCCTCAAACATAAAATCTGTAATTCACTCCCCAAACAAAAAATTACAATTCTGGAAACAGAAAAAAAACATATATGCAAGTTTTCTTCAATCTGTAAATCAAAAGCATTATCAAGTCTGCATTTCTTTAATTTGGAAATCATCAACATGCTAGAAAACCTGTAGAGCAGTTTCTAAATTAAGGAAGAGATCATTCCAGTTTAAAGTAAAATCTAGAATCATCAAAGCTTCAGTATTTTTCTTTATGCTGGAAGCCTGCATGCATATATTTTACAAGTTTTCAAAAGGGCAAGAAGCATTTCAGTTTCTAGATTGGGAATTTGTGCTCTGTTCTTCTGAATAACGGTGAGTAACATTTTTGATTTAATAATTTATGTTAACATGGTTGCATGATTTATTTTGGTGAATAATCATGAATGGTGATCAATAAGATTCTGTACATATAGATATCTAAGAATAATCTGTAGATATTGGGATAAAATGTGTGCATGTCTATCTATGACCCTCTGCTTCTAGCTAAAGACTCGGTTTATTTTTTTTTAATTTATACCCCTATCTCTGGATCATGCCAATATTATGATTAGATTACAAACTTGTTGGCTAAACATAAATCTGAAGTATGAAAATTTAATAAGGTAAGTTAAATTCAAAATATTTTCTGGAAACCAAAAATGTTCAGAAAAACATGAAATTGTTTTAAACATAAATTCCTCAATTTATTGAATTAAGATTGGGATCTGAAAACATTCTTGAAAAAATGATTTTTAACTCAGGAAATACACAATTTATAGTTTAAGATTTAAGGGCAGTTCACCTTGATCTGGAAAATGAAAATTTGGGAAATCCTGATGATTTTGGAAATTTGGAAGTTTGTAATTCCTTCTGTTTGTTGTTAAGAGTTTAAGCATCTAAGGAAAATTATCAACTTAATGGATAATTTTTGGGATTAGCAGTAAGAAGGGTTTTGGGTTCTGTAACCCTAGTTCTTGATCATATTGAAATTTGGATCGTTCTCTCACTCTGGTTGACCGAGTGTGAAGCTGATTTGGGGAAGTGTAGCTGGGACTATGACAAGGTTGTGGTTGAAGTTTCGGCTTAAACATTGGTCGGAGGGAGGTGAATTCGCCGTTGACAGGTAAGGTGTAACAACCCGCATATTTATCGAGTTTGTATTTAAATATTTTATTTAAATATTAACTCGTTAATCGGATTTTGGTCCGAAAAGCTACTTTTTGCAAACGGTCAAATTAGGACTCGAGACCACTTCCATTGAGTTCGAAATGTCGTTTACAACTTTTTAAGTATAAACATCGATAGGTTTGGAGTTAGTGAAATTTCACTAACTTTTCCCGCTTTGGACTTTGGGTTAGTTTAGCGTATTAAGCCCAAGTTCCAACCCTCTTCTCCTCACTCTTCATAAATCTCCTAACTAATCAAGCTTTGGCATTAATGGTGGAGGGAATGGGAAATTAAAACTCCAAGCACAAATTCAATTGAAATCCAACATTCAACTCCAAATTCAAGTAGAAGATATTGGATTCAAGCTTTGGATTGCTTCTCCTTGCTTTCAAGCTTCATCTTCATAAACTTTAGTGCAAAGGTGAGATTTTTATCTCACAATTCTAGTCTATAACTATCTTGGGTTGTTAGGAATGATTCCCTATCACTTTAGCATGCATATTTGCTTTTGGTTTGGATTGGATTGGCGAAAAAAAACTCCGATTTTTGGCGTTTTGGCGAAATTTCTGCATTTAGGTCGTTCTGGCCATTTTAGGTCGTTCGGAGTTAGGTCGTGTGGATCTTAGGTCGTAGGTCGCGTATGAGATAGCTCCTAGATCGTTCTGGCCACTTTTCGTGTGTTCGGAGTTAGGTCGTTCACGACCTAGTACTTAGGTCGCTCGTGAGTTGGTGGCGTAGGTCGTAGGTCGTTTAACTCTTAGGTCGTTAGGCCTTGTGTGTGGAGTTAGATCGCCTGCTTTCCTTAGGTCGTAAGTCGCGTGTGCTTTAGGTCGCGCACTTTCTTAGGTCGCGAACCCTTTTAGGTCGTTGACCACGCTAGGTCGCTTGGCCCCTTCACTGCTTAGGTCGTTAAACCCTTCCTCTTTTGGGTCGCTCCCCTTTGTTTCTTAGGTCGTTATGGCCTTAGGTCGTGACATTTATAGGCCGCGGCAAAGTTAGGTCGCTCGACCCATGTTGCCGTTAGGTCGCTCGATCCTTGTTGCCGATAGGTCGCGTGCTTTCTTAGGTCGCGTACCTTTGGGTCGCGTGTCCCCTCTACCCCAGTTAGGTCGTGACATTTATAGGTCGCGGCAAAGTTAGGTCGCTCGACCCATGTCGCCGTTAGGTCGCTCGATCCTTGTTGCTGATAGGTCGCGTGCTTTCTTAGGTCGCGTACCTTTGGGTCGCGTGTCCCCTCTACCCCAGTTAGGTCGTGACATTTATAGGTCGCGGCAAAGTTAGGTCGCTCGACCCATGTTGCCGTTAGGTCGCTCGATCCTTGTTGCCGATAGGTCGCGTGTCCCCTCTACCCCAGTTAGGTCGTATGACTCAGCATCGTTAGGTCGTTCGACCTATCTTGCACTCTTAAGTCGTTGCTTCCTTTCTCCTTAGGTCGCTCGACCTCCTTACCCACTAGGTCGCGCACTTAGTTAGGTCGCTCAGCTATTGTGTTAGGTCGCGTGAACCCTTAGGTCGTTAGACCTCATTTTGCTTTAGGTCGTAGGCCTCTTGCCTTCACTTAGGTCATACCGTTTTGTCGGGGCGCTGCCCCGCACCCCGCCGGGGGCGCTGCCCCCTGGACCCCCGCGACCTGATCGGGCAGGTCGAACCCCGTAAGCGGTGGCGTTGCCCCCGCACCCCCACCTTGGGGGGTTGCCACCCCCCTGGACCCCCCCTCCGTAGGGGATCTTATATGAAAAACATTGAGCTGATTTCCTTGGATTTTATTCGCATCTCCGTATGCGATCTTTGTGACTGATTGTTTCTACACTTGCTTATGTGTTTTGTCACTTTATAATATAAAGGTTTCAATACTAGTAGTAAATATCAAAACTCTTTTAACAAACAATTTCAACTCTATTTTTAATAACAAAGCTCTTTTCTTAAACCGTTTTCCAATCTATTAGTATATACAAGCCTTTACCTCACTCGGATGAGAAATCTAATTAAACGACTTAGTAAAACAAGTGGTATGAAACGCTTGCGTTCACTTCGTCGGTTAATTCTTGGACTTGTTCGATTGAACCTCTTGTGACAATTTTATTAGTGAAGATTTACAGTTTGTTCGTAAATATTTATGTTAAGCAAGTGGTTATGGGACATGAAGCTAAACTTCTATATTTACTAGCTTAGTGTAATTGACACTTCTCGTTGATCTTGATGATCGCTTTATGAATTAGACTAGCAATTGCGCGATGTCTCTTTCATTGGAAGGTTAGACTAGACACCACTTGTGTGATTCCATTCACACATACCTTTCTGCTTTTTGGTTAGTCTTGACCTCAATCTGTGTGATTCCATTCACACATGTGGGGTAGCTCCCCATGGTCTTCGGACCGTCATGTGATAGGCCTCTTCACCTTTTTATGATTTTTGGATTTCTCGTGTTGATTTCTGGAATTTATGTCATTGACTTGTTATGATTACAAGTTTAGGGTATGATGCCCTCTTCGAATCTTTGAGAAGATTCTTGTGATATTGATTATCTCTTATTGATTGATCTTCTGTTGATCATTATTTACATACTTATAGTGATATGTCGTTATGGATATTTATGTTTATGCCATATCTTTTATGTTATATCATGTCATCTGATATTTATAGCTAGACTGATCCGTTTATTATTTTCTTAAATAATACTCGGGTCAGACCGAGATGTTACAGGTGCTTCTGCTTGACTTCTTCCCAGGGATTCATCACTCTGACTTTTGGCTAACTGTTTAGATTAGCAGTTTTTGTTGTATACACTTGAGATATAGACTCATAGTTGTATTCTTTTGTATAGCACGTGTTGCTATTCTTTTGTATTATCGTGGATCTTACTGACCACTACTCTGATGTACACTTTCATGTGTTAGTTATATATTCATATCTTCTTCCGCCTTTGTGATATGGATATCTGTGACTGATTTGTGATATGATTATTTCTATGTTTGTTTCCGAAGATTATTTATAGCCACCGTGTGATAAGCAATTACATGGATGGTTGCTCCTCAACAGCCTTATTCTCCGTGCTAGTTGACAGCACTACTCCGGAGTGTTCTTGGCTAGCGTGGGTATAGAGGTGGGGCGTCACATAAGGGGTTTGGGTTGCACTGTGTTCCAGGTTTTGAAAAGGGGTTGTTCTGTTTGATTTTGGATAATTGGAAATTTCTGATGTTTTGGGTGATCATGTTGGATTCAAGAGGGGGTTGGTGGATGAAGATGATCATCGCTGATGATCGGAAAGTTGCCCAAGGCTATGTGCATGTGCACAGAGATATCATTTTGGATGTGGGATTGGTTTCTGGAAATTATAGGGAATGTGTTCTCGGGGAATACTCGAGTAACCTGAGGATGTGACTCGAAGTTAAGGCAAAGATGACTCGAAGTAAAATTGTTTTGACTCGGGTAGTTTTAGTCGCAGGGTTGTTCCTAAAACCTGAACTGCTTCAAGTTTTTAAAAATTTTAAAACTAAATTTAAAAATAAGCAAGGCATGTTTAAATCTAAACTTAAAGCAAGATCAAATTATGAATTCAAATAGATTTGAATTCCAGATTTTGAATAAATTTGCAGAAATAAAATAAGTATTTAATTAAATAATAAAACCTGTGCAGTATTTTATAAAATGATTTTTAAATCTGAAAATAAGATTTTAAACCACGATTTAAATTTCTAAGTCAAATCTGAATTCGAAATCCTAAATTCAAATTTGAAGTTGAATCTGAAAGTTTCAAATAAAAATAAGTTATAAATTCAAATGTTATAATCAAGCTGAATATTTTTAGAATTTTATAACATATGTAATGAAATGTAAAACAGGATTTTAAATTTAAATTTTTGAATCTGAATCTGAAGCATGATTTGAATTCTAGTTTGAAATGAAATAAGATTTTGAATTTAAATGTTTCAAAATCACTTGAATATATTTAAAGTACAATTTAAATTTATTTAAATTGATTATGGGTTAAACTATTTATAAAATACCTTAAGTAATTCTTTAACATGAAATAAAAAAGTGTTAAATAATTCAATCTTGTTTAAATTTGATTTCATTTTAATGTTAATTTAAAATGGAATTTAGAAAAATTTAAAAGCAATTTGTTTTTAAATTACTTTGATAATGATAATTAAATCATAAATGAGGTTAATGATTTTCATTTAAATTGTTTTGAACTTAATAATTTATTATCTGATCAAGGTAATTAAGTTTATAATTAATTAATTTAATTAATTAATAATTAGGATATTAATTAAATAATTTAGGATTTATTTAATTAATTAAAAGGATTAAGTAAGTTAATTAAACTTGATTAAAGTGAGATTTAGAAATTAATTAAATAAGATTTGATTAATTTAATTAATGAATTGAATTTATTAATCAAGTAATTAATAACAAATTAAGTTTTTAATTATCACTTGATTAATTAAATAATTAGAATTACATTAATGGGTTCTTTAAATAAATTAAGAATTAATATTGATTAATTCAATTAATTACTTTAGAAAAGTAATTAAAGTTCTGTTATTAGTTAATGAAGGTCATTAATTTAATATTATTTTATAATTAATTAATGTAATTAACTTTAATTATTAATTGTATTAATTAATTTAAAGATAATCATTTGAGAATTATTTAAGTATAATTACTTAATGAAAGGAAATTAATTACTGATTGTAATTAATTAAGTTTTTGATTAATTAAGTTAATTAATTAAGTTTAATTAATTTAATTCAATCACTGAATGATTTGAGGGGTAATTACCAATGTAATTAAAAATGAATAATTACTTAGTAAAGTATTTAAGAAGATAAATTACATGATGTAATTTAATTGAAGGATACTTGAATGATGGAGGAGTTTTTGGAATTAATTACTTTGTGTAATTATTATTAGTGTGTTTAATTACTTAAGATAAGTAATTTATAATAAATTATTTAGTGAAATTAATTTTGGGTTTGATAATTAAGTTATTTAGAGATAATTAAAATAAAATTGATTAAGTTAATTACTTAATGCGATTAATCAAGAATGATTGATCAATAGGGATTGATAATTAATTTAATAGGGTAATTAAATAAAATAATTTGTGATCACTAATTTATATAATTAATGATATAATTAAGGATTGGTTAATAAGAACAATTAATCAATGAAGGAATTAATTAATGTAATTAATTAAGGATTAATGTAATTAATTATAATTAATTAAGGATTAATGTAATTAATTATAATTAATTAATTAATAAAGTAATTACAGGTTAATTACTAAATCTGGTTTGGGATAATTAATTTATGAAATAATTTAGAGGTTAATTACTTGAATGTAATTAAAGGATAATTAATCAAGATAATTAATTAGGGTAACTTGTTAAGAGTAATTAATTGATATGTAAGGAAGATTTATAAGGATAAGTAATTAATTTAATTTATTTTAAATTAATTAAGGAAGAAGTAATTAATTTAATTTATTTTAAATGAATTATAGAATGGTGATTTAATTAGTCATTGCTTATGAATGATGATTGATATTTATTACCCTGAATGATTGAGATCTCAGATATGAGATAAATGTTGTTGTGTGATTTGGATGCTATGGTTGCATTGAGTTGATAATATGAGTTATCTGTTTGAGTTGATAATATAGATTATCTGTTGTAATGATGGTATTGATGATCTATTATGATGTTGTGAATTATCTATCTGTGTGTATATAGATAATATTGAATCGAATTATTTTAAACTTTAAAACAACTTGGACCTAAAAG
This sequence comes from Allium cepa, assembly GCA_030765085.1. Lineage (NCBI taxonomy): Eukaryota > Viridiplantae > Streptophyta > Magnoliopsida > Asparagales > Amaryllidaceae > Allium > Allium cepa. The sequence continues at coordinate 987,608,970 of CM060929.1, read as the reverse complement.
ACACGTTTTGGATTTCGATGAGACCGGGATCGGGTTTCCATATTTGGATATCCGAAAACCACATCGATCCAAATTAACGATAGGTCGTGAATCTTATGTGAAGAGTGAAGACTCGAGGTGTAAGGATTATACGTCAGTATAACTCTAGGGGTGATTCCGTGATGAGTTTGACGGAACTAGTCCTTATAGGTTCGAGATGAAGATTCAGAGTGCAAGGGTTATCGTCGTTAACTCTGAGGGTGATTCCAAAATGAGTGTAATGAGATAATGCCTTCGGTTTCGTTCGAACCCGGAATGAACTTGTATGGATTGAATGCTTTCTTAACATCGTCAGGTGGACGATGAGCATTCTAAGAGATGTGTTCTCTAAAGGTAATCATAGCCTCAAGCCTCATCAACCGGGAATTGCTAAAACAGGGGAGGTGCAGCAAGGCTTCGTGGGTAGCCCCCACTAGAGAGCGAGATTTACCCCTGTCTAGAAGTCCCTTTATATTCGGTTGTGTGGGGGATTGATTGCAACAACTGCCAGGGTTGTCTTGTTCGGTGCTATCCAGTAAGGAATGGTTCCGGCCTTGTGTTGCAGGGGAGCGGGCGTACTCCTCGGTGCGGTGATCTAGGCCACGTACTATGACGGGCGGTACCCCAGTAGCCCTGCAATTGTATGGAATCCAAAATCCAATAAGTGTCGTACGTATTAGTTGTGCCCATCTATGTTGGAACGTGAGACGTAAGCATTCCAGCTATTTCTGTATTTTACTTGAAAACCCTAGACACTATAATAATGTCACTGAATTTCCTATCAAATGTTTTGGTTAGCGTAAGGTAAATCCTTTTCCATATTTATGTGTGGAAAGTCTTACGTGATACCTTTTCTTTTCAAAAGATTTTTAAAATTAAGCAACTTTAACCTGTTACTCACACCAGACCCATGTCTGACCCGGAGTTTATCTTTGTTTCATTAAACTCATGGGTACTCAAATTTTTACGAGTAGCCAAGGGATTTAGGTTTGCTTTGACGAATAATGGAGGAAAAATGAAGCAGGAGGCTTCTGCGTTGTAGATATAGTTCCGCTGTGTGTTCTCTGTGTTGAGATTGTATTGAGTTGTAAATACTAGATAGGTGTTTATAACTGTCTAGTATATATAATGTGTATATGGTGTAACTCTGATTGGTATTGTATGTTATGTAAATACTTATGTTATTAATATAATTTACCCGTTCCGCTGTTGAGATTCTAGTGTTGTTTCTTCTTTCTCTTCTTTCTTTTCTCTTTCTATCCCTTTCTTTATTAATTGATGATGCGATTTTCTGGGAGTGGAAAGTCGGGTCGTCTCAGTTGGTATCAAAGCGTTAGGTTGAGTGAATACCTAGGCTATGAAGTGGTGTCTATCTTGAGAGAGCGTATTTGTAATTTTTAATATATTTATATATATTTATTTATTTCTACCTATCTATTGTATTACCTGTTCGGGTTTTCCAATATAAGTTATAAAAGTAGATTGAGGTAGTGGTGTGTATAACACAACTATCGATTGGTTGGAGTTTGAATGATTGAGGTTGGAAGTGTATCTGTCGAGACTGTAGACCTAATACCATCTCGAGTAAACTTTGAAGTGGTGTGGGACTTCATTGATCTCCGAAGATAACCTATTAAGGTTCGGAGTTCATCTTTGAAGTTGAATGAGTAGAGTTTGGATCTGTTGGCTGAACAGAAGCGAGTGATGATATCTTGATATCTCAGGGAATAGTAGCTGCGTGATGAGAGGTAGTGCCTACGGATGTTTTCGATGATATTTCTTTGGAACAAGTTTAAGGAAGTAGGTCTGCTTCGGAGTTGTGGCCGAGTTCGGCAAGTAGTTTCTGTTTGGTTTGAAGTCCGAGTTTTTCGAAGAGCATTGGATTGGAAATTCTTTGGCATTGGTGTCAGCAGTGCAGCTAGGAGTGTTCTGTGTGTTGGCAGAATTTTCTGGCTTAACAGTTTTCTGAAGGAGGAGTTCAGAAGCAGTAGAGTGGATCCATTTCTTCGATGGATTGGCCAGACCAACATATGCTGTTTTGATTGGTAAAGAGAGAACAGTTTTCTTTGATCTTAGTTTGGATTGATCGCAAAAGTGACTTGCGATGATTGAGTATTCTCTTTGATTGTTGGAGATTTTTCTGAATATTTTCAAAGAAGTTAGAGTTTGTCTTCATCTAGAGATTCAGCGGTACCGGTGGTTCAACTAGTTGAGGGTTGGTTTCTTGAGATGGAGTTTGTTGAAGCAACTCAGGATTAGAGGAACTTCTGAGTTTTCCCTGGGTTATCAGAGATCTTCTTGGTTTTGCTGTCTAGTTGTGCTTGTGTTTTTCATCGGTATTCTTTTCTACTCCAGATCAGAGTTGTGCAGCGGAAGTGGTTTGGGAGTGCATCTTCTTTTCTTTTCTGGATAGGAGAAATTTGTTTTCTTTTGATGATTGTGAGTGGAGTTGTTCTTGATCTTGGTTGATCAAGGAGGATCATTCTGGTGGATTGGGATTGGTCTAGTTTGTTTCTTGAGACATCAGCAAGGATTGCGCTGATCAGGTAGGAGATAGGCAGTCAAATATCTGATTTTGGATAAGTTTTCTCAGTTTTAGGATCTATAAATTTTGGTAAGGTTGGTTAATTTAGCTCCGAGATGTTTTGGATTTCTTCTGTGTTCTGTTTTGGATAAGTGTTTAATTTTCTGGATTGAATTGCCAGTTTGGACAACTGGAATTCGATGTGTTTCACATATCTCTAAGAGAGTATGTGTATGATCTATCTCTTGTTTTGGAATCAGCCATTCTGGGAAATTTGGAGGTTGAGTCAGACTTGTTTGTAGTCTGATGTCTTGTTCAGTTATAGATCTAGATGAATAGGAGTTCTGTAGCTTAGTAGTGTTGATTGTTTGGATTTTATAGAGCGAGTATCCCGGTGTTTACTTAGGAAACTCAAGGAAACTCTATCCAGAATTTTGTCTGGACAGTTAATTTTGTTTGATTGGATGAATTGGTTGCTATGGTTGTAGCATATGATTAGTATATGTTGTGGTTTTAAAATTTAAAATCTTCAATAGATTATTAAGACCTTTGTTTTAAATTTCAGGGACGAAATTCTTTTAAGGGGGAAGGAATGTGATATCCCGGAATTTTTGACAATATCAATTTAATAATCTTTATATAAAATTAAATTGATATTGACAATATTGATTAATAATATGATTTGGTTTAATAATCAGAATAAATAAATATTTAATTAGTGATTTACCTTCTAAAGGCTAAAATAAATGTTTTAAATTATAATGTGTGTGTGTGTATATATATATATTTGTGCATATATATTATAGTTTATCTTTGTTTTGAAATTTAATAAATAAATAAAGTTTGTTTTTAAATTCTAATAAAATATTGAGTAATTAGGAAATTATGTTTTAAATTAATATTAAGCTTTTAAAAATCTATTTAAATTAGTGATTTTATAGTTTGTAATATTAATAATAAATGTTATATTGTTTAAAATTTGTCTTAGCTTAATTTTTGTTTTAAATTTAAATAAAAGTTGATTTTATTTCTTTTTAAATATTATTTGATTAAATATGAATTGAGAATATTTTATATAAGTCTAAATATAAAATAACATATGGTTTAAATTTATTTATTAATAAAGGTGATTCATAATTCTCTTTATAAATCATTTAAAATTTGTCAAATTGTTATTTTAAGCCATATTAATAAATGTACTATTTTTCCCATAAATATAAAGAAGAATTAAAATAGGAAAATAGAATCTTTATTTTTAACTTGAATAAATTGATTTTAATTTGGAATTTTATTGTGAAATTCAAATTAACTGATTCTTTAAAATATTTGTATAAGTTTTAATTTATAAATTGTTTTATTTACATTTTCTTAAAATAAGAAAATCATATATATACATTCAAACATAAAATAAATTAAGAAAAATCTTTTTAAAAATTTAAAAAATATAACTTAATTAAATAAAGACAAGTGTTAAGTACTTAACAAATCTAAGCTACAAGTGTTAAGTTGTAAAACAAACAAAATGACAAGTGTCATTTTATTTTAATTTTTTTTCTTTTATTTTAATTCAAGTATTTTTAGCCCTTAACCATTTTTATTTTTTTTCATTCATCCTCTTTTCAAAATCAAAGAAACATTTCACTTAAAATCTGAAAACTCAAAATCCCTCAAACATAAAATTTGTAATTCACTCCCCAAACAAAAAAATTACAAATTTGGAAACAGAAAAATAACATATCTGCAAGTTTTCTTCAATCTGTAAATCAAAAGCATTATCAAATCTGCATTTCTTTAATTTGGAAATCATTAACATGCTAGAAAAATTGTAGAGCAGTTTCTAAATTAAGGAAGAGATCATTCCATTTTAAAGTAAAATCTGGAATCATCAAAGCTTCAGTATTTTTCTTCATGCTAGAAGCCTGCACGCATATATTTTACAAGTTTTCAGAAGGGCAAGAAGCATTTCAGTTTCTAGATTGGGAATTTATGCTCTGTTCTTCTGAATAACGTTGAGTAACATTTTTGATTTAATAATTTAAGTTAACATGGTTGCATGATTTATTTTGGTGAATAATCATGAATGGTGATCAGTAAGATTCTGTACATATAGATATCTAAGAATAATCTGTAGATATTGGGGTAAAATGTGTGCATGTCTATCTATGACCCTCTGCTTCTAGCTTAAGACTCAGTTTTTTTTTATATACCCCTATCTCTGGATCATGCCAATATTATGATTAGATTACAAACTTGTTGGCTAAACACAAATCTGAAGTATGAAAATTTAACAAGGTAAGTTAAATTCAAAATATTTTCTGGAAACCAAAAATGTTCAGAAAAACATGAAATTGTTTTAAACATAAATTCCTCAATTTATTGAATTAAGATTGGGATCTGAAAACATTCTAGAAAACATAATTTTTAACTCAGGAAATACACAATTTATAGTTTAAGATTTAAGGGCAGTTCACCTTGATCTGGAAAATGAAAATTTGGGAAATCCTGATGATTTCGGAAATTTGGAAGTTTGTAATTCCTTCTGTTTGTTGCTGAGAGTTTAAGCATCTCAGGAAAATTATCAACTTAATGGATAATTTTTGGGATTAGCAGTAATAAGGGTTTTGGGTTTTGTAACCCTAGTTCTTGATCATATTGAAATTTGGATCGTTCTCTCACTCTGGTTGACCGAGTGTGAAGCTGTTTTAGGGAAGTGTAGCTGGGACTATGACAAGGTTGTGGTTGAAGTTTCGACTTAAACAATGGTCGGAGGGAGGTGAATTCGCCGTTGACAGGTGAGGGGTTTGGGTTGCACTGTGTTCCAGGTTTCGAAAAGGGGCTGTTCTGTTTGATTTTGGATAATTGGAAATTTCTGATGTTTTCGGTGATCATGTTGGATTCAAGAGGGGGTTGGTGGATGAAGATGATCATCGCTGATTATCGGAAAGTTGCCCATGGCTTTGTGCATGTGCACAGAGGTCATTTTGGATGTGGGATTGGTTTCTGGAAATTATAGGGAATGTGTTCTAGGGGAATACTCGAGTAACCTGAGGATGTGACTCGAAGTTAAGGTAAAGATGACTCGAAGTAAAATTGTTTTGACTCGAGTAGTTTTAGTTGCAGGGTTGTTCCTGAAACCTGAACTGCTTCAGGTTTTCAAAATTTTAAAACTAAATTTAAAAATAAGCAAGGCAGGTTCAAATCTAAACTTAAAGCCAGATTAAATTATGAATTCAAATAGATTTGAATTCCAGATTTTGAATAAATTTGCAGAAATAAAATAAGTATTTAATTAAATAATAAAACCCGTGCAGTATTTTATTAAGTGATTTTTAAATCTGAAAATAAGATTTTAAACCAAGATTTAAATTTCTAAGTAAAATCTGAATTTGAAATCCTGAATTCAAATTTGAAGTTGAATCTGAAAGTTTCAAATAAAAATAAGTTATAGATTCAAATTTTATAATCAAGCTGAATATTTTTAGAATTTTATAACATATGTAATGAAATTTAAAACAGGATTTTAAATTTAATTTTTTGAATCTGAATCTGAAGCATGATTTGAATTCTAGTTTGAAATGAAATAAGATTTTGAATTTAAATGTTTCAAAATCACTTGAATATATTTAAAGTACAATTTAAATTTATTTAAATTGATTGTGGGTTAAACTATTTATAAAATACCTTAAGTAATTCTTTAATATGAAATAAAAAAGTGTTAAGTAATTGAATCTTTTTTAAATTTGATTTCATTTTAATTTTAATTTAAAATGGAATTTAGAAAAATTTAAAAGCAATTTGTTTTTAAATTACTTTGATAATGATAATTAAATCATAAATGAGGTTAATGATTTTCATTTAAATTGTTTTGAACTTAATAATTTATTATCTGATCAAGGTAATTAAGTTTATAATTAATTAATTTAATTAATTAATAATTAGGATATTAATTAAATAATTAAGGATTTATTTAATTAATTAAAAGGATTAAGTAAGTTAATTAAACTTGATTAAAGTGTGATTTAAAAATTAATTAAATAAGATTTGATTAATTTAATTAATGAATTGAATTTATTAATCAAGTAATTAATAACCAATTAAGTTTTTAATTATCACTTGATTAATTAAATAATTAGAAATACATTAATGAGTTCTTTAAATAAATTAAGAATTAATATTGATTAATTCAATTAATTACTTTAGAAAAGTAATTGAAATTTTGTTATTGGTTAATGAAGGTCATTAATTTAATATTATTTTATAATTAATTAATGTAATTAATTTTAATGATTAATTGTATTAATTAATTTAAAGATAATCATTTGAGAATTATTTAAGTATAATTACTTAATGAAAGTAACTAAGGAAATTAATTACTGTTTGTAATTAATTAAGTTGTTGATTAATTAAGTTAATTAATTAAGTTTAATTAATTTAATTTAATCACTGGATGTTTTGAGGGGTAATTACCAACGTAATTAAAAATGAATAATTACTTAGTAAAGTAATTAAGAAGATAAATTAATTGATGTAATTTAATTGAAGGATACTTGAATGATGGAGGAGTTTTTGGAATTAATTACTTTGTGTAATTATTATTAGTGTGTTTAATTACTTAAGATAAGTAATTTATAATAAATTATTTAGTGAAATTAATTTTGGGTTTGATAATTAAGTTATTTAAAGATAATTAAAATAAAATTGATTAAGTTAATTACTTAATGTGATTAATCAAGAATGATTGATCAATAGGGATAATTGATAATTAATTTAATAGGGTAATTAAATAAAATAATTTGTGATCACTAATTTATATAATTAATGATATAATTAAGGATTGGTTAATAAGAACAATTAATCAATGAAGGAATTAATTAATGTAATTAATTAAGGATTAATGTAATTAATTATAATTAATTAATTAATAAAGTAATTACATGTTAATTACTAAATCTAGTTTGGGATAATTAATTTATGAAATAAATTAGAGGTTAATTACTTGAATGTAATTAAAGGATAATTAATCATGATAATTAATTAGGGTAACTTGTTAAGAGTAATTAATTGATATGTAAGCAAGATTTATAAGGATAAGTAATTAATTTAATTTATTTTAAATTAATTAAGGAAGAAGTAATTAATTTATTTTATTTTAAGTGGATTATAGAATGGTGATTCAATTAGTCATTGCTTATGAATGATGATTGATATTTATTACCCTGAATGATTGAGATCTCAGATATGAGATAAATGTTGTTGTGTGATTTGGATGCTATGGTTGCATTGAGTTGATAATATGAATTATCTGTTTGAGTTGATTATATAGATTATCTGTTGTAATGATGGTATTGATGATCTATTATGATGTTGTGAATTATCTATCTGTGTGTATATGGATAATATTGAATCGAATTGTTTTAAACTTTAAAACAACTTGGACCTAAAAGACACGTTTTGGATTTCGATGAGACCGGGATCGGGTTTCCATATTTGGATATCCGAAAACCACATCGATCCAAATTAACGATAGGTCGTGAATCTTATGTGAAGAGTGAAGACTCGAGGTGTAAGGATTATATGTCAGTATAACTCTAAGGGTGATTCCGTGATGAGTTTGACGGAACTAGTTCTTATAGGTTCGAGATGAAGATTTAGAGTGCAAGGGTTATCGTCGTTAACTCTTAGGGTGATTCCAAAATGAGTGTAACGAGATAATGCCTTCCGTTTCGTTCGAACCCGGAACGAACTTGTATGGATTGAATGCTTTCATAACATCGTCAGGTGGACGATGAGCGTTCTAAGTGATGTGTTCTCTAAAGGTAATCGTAGCCTCAAGCGTCATCAATCGGGAATGGCTAAAACAGGGGAGGTGCAGCAAGGCTTCATGGGTAGCCCCCACTAGAGAGCGAGATTTACCCCTGTCTAGAAGTCCCTTTATATTCGGTTGTGTGGGCGATTGATTGCAACAACTGCCGGGGTTGTCTTGTTCGGAGCTATTCAGTAAGGAATGGTTCCGGCCTTGTGTTGCAGGGGAGCGTGCGTACTCCTCGGTACAGTGATCTAGGCCACGTACTGTGACGGACGGTACCCCAGTAGCCCTGCCATTGTATGGAATCCAAAATCCAATAAGTGCCGTACGTATTAGTTGTGCCCAACTATGTTGGAACGTGAGATGTAAGCATTCCAGCTATTTCTGTATTTTACTTGAAAGCCCTAGACACTATTATAATATCACTGAATTTCCTATCAAATGTTTTGGTTAGCGTAAGGTAAAAACTTTTCCATATTTATGTGTGGGAAGTCTTACGTGATACCTTTTCTTTTCAAAAGATTTTTAAAGTTAAGCAACTTTAACCTGTTACTCACACCAGACCCATGTCTGACCTGGAGTTTATCTTTGTTTCATTAAACTCTTGGGTACACAAATTTTTACGAGTAGCCAAGGGATTCAGGTTTGCTTTGACGAATAATGGAGGAACAATGGAGCAGGAGGCTTCTGCGTTGTAGATGTAGTTCCGCTGTGTGTTCTCTGTGTTGAGATTGTATTGAGTTGTAAATACTAGACAGGTGTTTATAACTGTCTAGTATATGTGATGTGTATATGGTGTAACTCTGATTGGTATTGTATGTTATGTAAATACTTATGTTATTAATATAATTTATTCGTTCTGCTGTTGAGATTCTAGTGTTGTTTCTTCTTTCTCTTCTTTCTTTTCTCTTTCTATCCCTTTCTTTCTTAATTGATGATGCGATTTTCTGGGAGTGGAAAGTCGGGTCGTCTCAAATTATCTTGAACTTAAGAAATAAATGGTAAAATTCTTAAGTAAAATTTAGAGTTTGGAAATATTCTAAATTAATAAATGGAGGATAAACTGGAAATTGTTTAATGGTTTTAATTGAAATGAATGTGAATATGGAATGCAAAATGAATTGAACGGAATTAATTGGAAATGAAACAAAATAAAGTGTAGATTGAGTTGGTATCAATTTAAATTAGTTATAAATTAGATTGGATATTCTATTAAATGAATATCGTCGAATTTGCATAGAAATGGTTGTCATTTGACGCAAACGTGATTGCATAAAATTCTATGAGTTAAGGAAAGCCAATAAAATTGATTTTTAAATCAATTGAAATATATATATGAGTTCGTTTCGTTTAAAAATGAATTGAAAGAAAGAAAGTGAGTTGTAAATCACTTGAATTGAATAGAAACGGTATATGAATTGATTGAAAGCAATTAAATTTGTATCGGAACCATATAAATTGCTTATGGAACTATTTTGAATGTATCGCTTGCGAAAACTATGTGTTTACTATTGGAAATAAGTGAAATGTGAATAAATGTCCTATATATGCCACTTACGTGTTTAAATTGAGTAAGTACAGGTAAGGGGGGGCCGTTTGGCTGGACTTAGTCGCGCTAAAATGCTAATAATAAACCGTTTTGCTTAAAAATGCTAAATAAGGTACGCCTACGCAATACAAATAGGAAATATGAACTGTTTTTGTTTTTCCGACCAGGTGGGTCGATGTATATATATATCTATATCTTTTGTCAAATTGCAAAAGCTCATCCGTACAAAGTGGACTCTGCCAAAATTTTCTAAAAATTTTGGGAGCTAGAAAATTTTTGAAATTTTTTTGTTAGCAACAAATAATTTCAAATTGGAAATTGAAGTAAATTAGTGAATGAAACTAATTTAAAATAATAATATGAACCAGTACAATTGAAAGATAAAATTCAATATTCAGAGTTGAAGATAAATTGAATTCATATGGTAATGGGGAAACCAATTTGAATAGAAGTAGATATGAAACTTCTGTAAGGAAATGTATAAAATGACTTTAGAATCTGCAGTTGGAAATGGTCAAATTGGATATACAGGTGTGTTAAAGACAAAGGATAAATTGGGATTTTGATTCTGAAGATAAAAATTGAATTGCTCGACAAAAAGGTACGTATTTAAAATTTCTATATGAAATTTGGTGATTTTCTTGTCTAGCCACTTGGCGTTTTGTTTTCTTTTGGAATTTGAGGGCCTGTGGTGCCATTTTGTAGTCGTACCGATCTAGCCACGCAAAAGAGACGCTGGCGAAATTTTTCGAAAATTTAAGGAGTTAGAAAAATTTTGAGAAAATTTTGAAAATTTGAAATCTAAATTTAAATTTGAATTGTTAGGAAAACACTGTTGTTTGGAACTTATAATTGAAGTTGGAAAATTAGTTGAATTAATGATGGGTCTTAAATAAAAAGATTGATTTTGGAAAGTTGATAAAACTGTTTGGTTTGGAAAATAATAAATTGGGTTAAGAATCATTCTTCCTAACTAGAAATTTCGGGACGAAATTCTTTTAAGGGGGAAGGATGTGACGACCCGGAAATTTTTAACATCTAAAAGTGAAATATTTAATCGATTGTAAATATTTGGAAGTTAGTTTAACTTGAATTTCGAATATAAATATGAATTTGGCAATTAAATTTTTGAAATTAATCTATTAATGATGGTTAAAAATTTGAATCTTGATTTTTAAGCTAATTAAAAATATTTTTAAAGGATTAGAAAATTTATGTTGATAATACTGAAGATAATAGAAGCTTCAGAATTGAATTTAGGAATGATTTGTTCAGTTTTGAAATTTTATCGTTTTAATCGATATTTAAAAATAGCCTTCCGAGGCGCAGTCTCGGAATTCAACAAAACTAGTTTCATTGGATCCATAATATTGAATTATTATTGGATTTCAATTTTCGTAGCAATCAGAGTTATCGTTTGACCCTAACAGCTCAAAATGCATAGAAACTGTTTTAATCGATTTAATTTAAAATTGATCGTTTATTTCCGTAACTCGCGCATACGATCAAATTAGGACTCGAAACTTTTTCCGTTGCATTCGGAATAGGGTTATAACATTATAAACGCCTGACGGCATGCCTCGATAAGAGTTCGGGATTTCTAGTTAGGTAATGCGAGGTATTTTGAATATAAAATTATTAAAATATCACTGTAGCTATTCCTTCCTTTATACGCTTCTCTTCTTAAATAATTACAGCCGAGTCCCCACTTTTTTTCCCCAAATCGAAAGACAACCCAAATTTCCCTCTAACTTTATAAAAAAACAAAAACAAAACCGTTCGCGAATTGAAAGGTGGGGCGGACGCCTGGGCGAGATGGACAAGACGAGGGGACGTTGAAGTTGTGGGGGGCTAAGTGAATCGCGTACGCGTGTTAGGGGGGAAGCGCGACACTCTTGATGAAGCAGGGTTTCTACTGTAGCAGGAAGGAGGTCGCATCCGTGCTTGTGCCACGACGAAGAGGAGGCCACGGTGAGATTTGGGGCATTGACACGAACTTCGGTGGTCGAGCGATGAACTCGAAGCATGGCAACGACAAGCTGGGTTGTTGGGCCGCGTGCGATTTGGTGGCATTCTTGAATTTGGGGAAGCTCAAACTTCGAGATGGTTCGATCGGATGGAGGCCGTCGTGGCTGAAGGTATTCGAACATCATCTTTCTCGATTTAATTTTGAATTGTCTAAAAAAAACTACGTATTTTATTGTGGATATGGAAGTAAACTGAATATCGTGTTCTGAGTATTCTCTTCTGCCTATATATATTTGCAGTGATGCATATTAACATCAATTTTTAAATGATGTTTTCGAAAACAGATTTTTTTTATATATATCCAGTTTGTTTATATTAAATTAATCACATATATGTATATAAGGTTTTGGGATTGTACGAATTTATTTTAAAACATTGGGTTTTTGAATATAACTTATATATATGTGAAGTTTTAAAAGTAAAATAAATGTATATATTTAATTTACCAATTTATTAATATATTCAGGGAATAATTTGTTTAACTAGTTAATCATTTATTCTGGTTACCAAAGATTATTTATAAAAGGAAATTTAATTGTTTAATTTAATTTTTAGTTAGATAAATTTATTAAAAGAAACCAGGTTAAAATAAAATTATTGGATAATCAAAATTACCAAACGAAAATTGGTCATTTGATTGATTCGAATATTAATAAATTTATATAATTGTTTATACAAGGTTGATACCGTGAAGGCAAATCAGAATTGGAAACGGATTGCAAAAAAATAAATAAAAGCAAGGTGAGATCTTGTCACTCAAACAAAGGGTTTTGTTTAATTTTAAATAGTTAAATTTGAAATTGTTGATTGTGTGTTTGGATGATGGTTGTTATTATTTGTTTTGAAATAGTCCCTATTGCGCCGCATAATAGCGGATAATATTTTATAATTCCCATATACCGCGATATTCCACTTCGAAGTGGAATTGGTATTTAATTGTTGTGCTAACATCTGCGGATGCAGGGAAAAAGGTTAGAGGGATCCAACTGGATTCCTCAAATATTGAATTTGTTTCATATGCTGTGTGTTAATTATTTATAATCCCTGTGTGATTTTATTTATGGTTAAAATCGTTAAAGCATATAATTTAACCGAATATATTTTTGGTATCGTTGGATACCGGAAATAAACAAATAAAATTGGATTTTTGAATATTCAAGTTGAAAGTTTATAATAAACTTTATTTTGGAGAATTGGATAAATTTAAAATAAGGAAATTTTAAAAGGATAAAGTTTTATTTTTAATCCAGTTGAATAAAATTCCAAAAATATGGAAAAAGGCTTAATAAATGGATTTCGGGCAATATTATTCAAAGGTTGAAGAATTTATTTAAAATACAGATTTTAATTATTTGAAAGAGATAAAGGAATTATTTCAAAAAGGAAATAAATCTAGGAATTAAATTAGGGATTTAATTTGGGGTTGAAATAAATTTTGAAATCGATTTGGAAAATTGACTTGGTATTTGAAAATAAATCCCTGGGAAACCAACTTATAATTAATTTGGTGTTTAAAGCAATTTTGGAAATCAAATTGGAATTGATTTGGTAATTGAAATAAATTTTGGAAATCAATATGTAAATGGATTGGTGTTCGAAGGGAAATTGATTTCGTGTTTTGAAAATAAATTTAGAAATCAATTTGGAATTTGATTTGGTGTTTGAAAGTGAATGTTGGAAAATCGATTTAAAATCGTATATCAGTTGATATTTAGAAATGTAAATTCACAATGGAAATTTATAAGGGAAAGGGAAATTGGTTTTAAAATAAAAATTGGTTTATTTTTAAAGTGTGGAAAAGATTTAAAACTGGTTTCAAAGGATGGGAAATCGATTTGAAATTTGATTTGCAAAGTGATGAAGTGTTAAAATATATCCTGCGAAGATATTTTGAAAATAAATAATTTGGGAAAATTATTTAAATCTGGTAATTGTTGTGAATGTTGATTGATAGTTAAATAACTGACTATCAATATTTGCCTTTAAATGGCATTTGAATTTCGATGCGACCGGGGGTCGGATTCCAAATGGATATTCGAAAACCACATCGAACCTTTGTGATTGTGATAGATCTTTTATTTAAAAGATCGAAGTGAAAAATTGTTGTGATTTGTTTGAAATCTGAATGAACACTTATTTTCAAAAAATAAGTGCTCGTTATTCGGATTAGCCGGGAGAGGACCTTGTGTCATAAAACCCATTTCGAATAACGATACGACGAAATTTGGTTGCATTTAAAGACGGTGTTGAAGACCGGGTATTTTTCGAAAATGAAAGGATTACTTGTCGAATGTCTCTGTATCGGGTTGCTCTGGTATAGAGATTATATCACCCTTTGTGATAGGGATTCCAGACGTGATTAGTTAATATCCGGAATACAAGGGCTTCTTTGGAAGTGCCTTCGGTTCCGTTCGATCCCAAAATGGACTTGTATGGATGTGTGGCCAGCGTTACACTTTGAGATGTAAAGCTGGTTTCTATCGAATACATTTCTGTTGGTGGCGGAGAATTTATTCTCTTAGCTTAACATCCTTCTCTGAGACGTACGAGCTCAGAGGTTATGTAGTTGATGGTTACTAGTAATACATTCCCAATTTGGTAATGTGGCACACGAAGTGCTGCTGATCATTTGTTGAACAAAGCACGACTTTGTGAAAAGTGTAGCTTTGTGGATGAGACTTTGTCGGACCTCACACCCCGAAAATGGTCAAAACAGGAAATATGCGGCAAGATTATGAGGGTCGCGCCCTTTAGGGTATGTCATTTCCTTCTGAAAAAAAGTGGTGTCAGGTATGGAGCCCTGATATTTAACCTGTGTGGTTACTGCAAATACTTTACTTTATGGTTGTTAGTGTAGAGGATCCTCATATAAAGGTCCCAAAGGACCGGGGGATGGCGTACTCGTGTAGTAGTTACCTAGTTACAGAGGTAACCCGGCCTTGTGTTGGCAGAGAACTGGTTAAGTTCTCTGGACGTCCCGCCAGAGGCATACCTATGTGGCAATAGGAAGTTCCTTAACCTGACCATTTGTTGGAAATCCAAAAAAACAATACGTGCCCTTTACGATTGCAATTGTATAACCTGCCTCCTCAAGAGGTAGCTATAGCAGGCATAATATAATGGTACCTATGCTGGCTAAGATTAATATTATACTTTCGAAATGTTTTCCACTATGCACTAATAATAATATCGAAAGGATTTTGCGTATTAAGCATATTTGACTATCATAAGGAGAAATCTCCTCCACTTCTGCGTTTGCATTGTGTGTGTGGCGGGAGGCCTTATGGTAGTTTCGTTTTCCAAAAGCATAACGGATTTTTTTTTTCTTTGTGAAATAACTGTTTTTTAGGTCTCACACCAGTCTCATGACTGACCTATAGTTTATTGTTCCCTTTCTAAATTCTGAGTGCCCAAAGTTTTCCACACAGGCAGCCTAGAGTCAGATTATTAGGTCATTCTGGAATTCAGGAGTTGCTGAGATCAGGAGCAAGCTGGATGGCGAAGCGTATTACTTATATGTAATATTTCTTTCCGTTGTTTGTGGTTATACACTCTGATAATGTAATGTGATGTAATGTAATAACTGATATAGTGATTCTGTTTAAAAATATTTAGTTATCTATTATATTTGTTCCGCTGCGATATGTGAGATTCTGTTAGTGCTTTCGTTCTTCTTCTTCTACCTCTTCTTCTTTAAACCCTAACGGTACAGTTTTTCGGCATTCGACTGTTCGACATTCGATACAGTGGACGTATTGATGTCGACTTTCGAAAGTCTAAAAATCGGGTCTTTACAGTTAATTTTAATTTTTAATAGGTAATTCGAATGACAATTAAATTTATCAAACAACGATCAATAATTTATATCACTTCCTAATTTCGAATTTAACTAGCGTAAAAATATTTTAGCATGTTGTGAGTGTTATAAACCGCTCACCTTGAGTTTTCAATTTTAAATCAAATCAGACGACGTTCAATTTAACCTAAAATGTTAGTCATTCCCAATTATCTCCAAACCAATTCTAGAATGTAATGCTCGTCGCCACAATTCCATCGTCGTTTGTTTCATCTCAATCGGCCTCGTATGAGCGAGTTATGAATTTTATAAGTTATTGATAGTTAAAATTTAAATCAAATCGCTTATTTTTAAAGTATGCTTATACCCTCTTGACAACTTCATCTCTCCAAAGAGACAGCAACTTCCTTATGCACGAACCCATACATGCCATGCACGAAAATGGGTGACACGGAGCTAGACACCACGATATCAATTCCGCTTCTGCCAACAGCCTTCTCTCGACGAATCGCACATGCCAATGCATGAAAATCATCATTCGAATGCTCCATGCTAGTCGTGGCCAGCTCGTGCAAAATCCCACCGTGCAACATGTCGCACCATTCCCTAAGCAGCTGCACTCCTCCAAAATACTTCCTTAGATGCTGATTCGGGTCACGAACTCTAATCGACCATCCATGAATCGAATCGAGCCCTAAATCAAACAAAAATTCAAACCCTAGCTCCAAACCCATTTAGCCATCCCTCCAAATTCACGGCCGCACCTCACAAAACTATCCCATATCGAAGCTCTCAACAAAAACTTGATTTTTAAAATTAGTTTAGGAATTTTCTGTTGAGTAAATTGGAGAATTTGATTTTCAAAGTTTTCCTTTGCTTTTTTTTCCTTCTATGTTGTTCGGCTATTATTTAAAAAGTGAAGAGAGGGAAGCATTTCCAAGAAGTAGATAGGCACTAGGTTGGCTTGTCTTGGTATAAGGTAGGCTGATGGTGAAAGAAAGTAGACTAGTCAAAGTCATAAATATATAATACATATATTACTTTGAATTCAAAATATCCCGCTAATGGAACTTAAAATCTCGAACCCTTATCGAGACGTGCCGCCAGACATTCATAATGTTATACCCTTATTTCGAACGCAATGGAACAAGTTTTGAGTCCCAATTCTATCGTATGAAAAAGCTAGCTCTTTGAATCTAATTATTATATTGAATTTTCAATATTAAATTCAATGTGCTTCTATTCCGCACGACCAATGGTAACTTTAAATACTATGAAATTTGAAATTCGATAATAATACATTATTAGAGATCCAATGGAACCGATTTCACCGAATTCCGAGACTGTGTCTTGGAAGGCTATTTTTACTCGTCAACTAAAATATGAAATTTTCAATTTCTATTTTCACTTTTAAATTCAATTTTAAGGCAAATAACCTACATTCTCGTTCAAGCAGAATTCATATCAATTTTTAAAATCATTTTCCTTCATTTTTAATTCAGCATTCAATTATTTCCAAATTTCAATATTAAATTTAAACATTTTATTTATCCTATAAATTAATATAAATAAATCATTAAGTTCCAAATAAATTTTAGTCATCAGCATCATTTTATTTCTATATAAATAATTCACAATTATTATTAAACTTCAGTTATTAATTATAAACCCAGTTAATATATAGAATTTCATTTCAATACTCGTTATCGCCAAATCTTCGAAATTAGTTTATTTTAAAATCTTGTTCTAGTTCATAATCAATAGCTGTATTAATAAATCATTAAAAAAACTATTTTCAACCATTTTTATTCAATAATTATACTAAATTTAACAATTTAAAATAGATAAAAATATAGGTCGTTACATTCTACCCCACTCAAAACATTTCATCCCCGAAAAGACGTTAAGTAAAGAATTTAACATTAGATACATTCTATTCAAAATAATCAACTTATAAACAATAAAATCTCATATATAAAACCATTACTACATTTCTACTATGCTACTCCGATCGGCTTACGGAATTTACAAGTTAGTTATCAAAAAAGTTATAAAAATTTTAAAACCTTAAAAATTTTCTAACTCTTAGATTTACGGAAAATTTCGGTAGAGTCTCCTTTGCGCGGATCGATCGAAATTTTTTTACAATTCAATACATAACCCAAATATACCAAATGGGTATCAAATATACATCTCATCTCAACGATGAGGCATCCCGTGGGGAAAAATATAAAAGCGCGGTATGTAATCCGAGATTTGTACCTTATTATTATTATTACGAGCAAGTTCATTCGCATTAAGCAAGCAAAAGCAAAATATAATCTGCATATACGTCCAAACGGTCTTCGTATGCACCTAACTCAACTTAATTTAGAATATTAGTCACTTATGAGGATATGGAAAGAATATATGAGTTTTATAGAAGCATTTAACATGAATTTAAAATCCAAACCATAACATAAGATTAAGATACGACAAACAACAATCATATGTAATAAAACAGTTATAACGACGATCTACAACAAAAGAAACCATTCAATTATTAGAATTCGTTCAATTAATTCATAACGATATGAATTAACATTATCTAATGTCGATATTTAATTTATACATTTCATTTCTTATTAACATTCAATTTTTGTCAACTTTTAATTGGCTTACTTCCAATTTATTCAAATCTATTTCATTTACATTCCATTTCACTCAATTCAATTTATTATATTTCAATTGTTCCACTTTCCGTTTAGCAACATCTCGTATCAATTCATTTATCCACATTCATTCTTCACTTAAGTTCATTTTCAATGTTATTTCATTTACTCATTTTATTAATACAATTCACTGACTTCTTCCATTTATTCAATCGGTTAGCTTTTTATAAGTTAAAGTTCATTTCGTAATTCAATATTAGCTTCCTTCCTTTAACATCCATATTCAATTAGTTTAGCATCTTATTTAACTAACACTTTCAAAGTTATGAAATATAAACTTTACATTTTCGCAAAACATTTGAATTACAATGTTCGTATCTCCATTTTTAGCATCAACATCACTAATGAGTCGGCTCTTATATCCTTACTTAGGTTTCTTTCCAACTTAATTCGCATTTATTTTCACAATTTCATCTAATAAAAAATTTATTTATAAAACATTTTGTTAATCATCACTTTAGTTTATAATCATTCTATTGAAGTCCAACTTCTTATATATGACTTTATCTAAGTCTATAATTATATCAAAAGTTAAAAATTCAATTTTATAATTTCTTTGAAAATTTATATTTAATTTTATAACCAATTTGCAAAGATATCATTTGATTCATTTGTCTACTTTCTTATTCCATTTAGTCATTAATCATTTCATAATATTCTAATTAAGTATATATCATTTATTATTTGAACTACATTTCCATTTATATACATTTTATTTACTTTTAAGTTTTGTTTACTTACATAATATCCCATTACATATCCAAATCATTATTTTAAATTTTAACATTTGGTAAGTCTTATATGTATGTTATTAGAATGCAATTTGGTATTATACAAATTATTCTGGTTCATTTTACTTAATTAGAATGTTCACTATTGTAACTTGTTAAAATTTTCTTTGCTTTCAATTTTAGAGTTGCAAACTTCTACTCTAAGGTTTCTCAAAACGTTTAGCTTGGATTTCTTTATTCTCTTATTTTATAAGTTTTGGTTATTCAAATATTTCATTTCATTCAAATAATTTGAAGATTATTAATTAACATAACTTAAAAAATTTAAATACCGTATTCATTTCAAATCAGTTGAAATAAGTATATATACTTATATCTTTTGTATATCAAATCATAATTTTGGAGTTTAAACCAAAATCCCTTTATCAAAACAATTTCATAGCAAAGCTTCTTAGAATTCTCCCCCACTTTGAGACTTGAAAATGAACGTCGATGATGTTGCGCAGTCTTCATCGAAATTATTTTCCAACGACAGAAGAGGGGAGTACTAAATTCATTCCTTTTAAAATTTATTGGAAAACAATTTGTATTTGTATATACTTCTTAAACAATGCTGATATTATTTTCCCACCCTTGAAAACCTTTTTCAGAGATACCGGAATTTATATTTCTCAAATTCTCAATTTTATATTCATTTTACTTGCAATTTATATCTTATAAATCACATTTATACAGTTTCGTTTTCTTATAATCATATAATAGCTAATTATTTAGGAATATTGACTAATCAAATAATAACCGATAATGATCAATATTATCATTTCTAACTACCACTTCACACTATAAATACCATAATAATTTCTAAAATTTATTCCTTTGTATACAAAATATAATCAGGGTAAAGTTATTTCATTCACCCAATTTCAAAACAACACTATGTCGAATTGTTCTGTTCAAGTGTTTAGAGATCCCAATGAATACGTTAATTACTTGTATTGACTAGAATCCATAAGCCACTCAACAAATCACCCAACATAATATAAACAATTTTTATATTAACTAACAAATACACACTCATATCAATTAATACTCTAAAACTCATTCTAGGGTGCTACTGACCTTATCTTTAATGAGTTACCCCTCAAAGCCAAGTTTATCGCTAAACCAAAGCTCTAATACCAACTGTGACGTCCCATATTTCGGGAGGTTTAAATCAACAATAATCCACACATGTCTGACTTAAACAATCCGGAACATAGGTGATCAATGGGTTTAATTAAGAAAAATAAGAAAAGAAGAAGAAAACAACATAGAATCTCGCAGCGGAATGACAAAATATAATAATCAAATAAACAGTTCATGAAGATGTTTACTAAACTTTTGATTATAATTATACAACATTTATTAGAGTTATATATATACAACAAAACGAATAAAATAATGTAGTGGAACAACATGATGTAGGAATACTAAAAGTAATAATATACCAAATCTTCGTTTTCCTCCTCCAGAATAAGTATTCAATAAGCTGAAAAACTCAGGACTGACCCGAGCGTAATGAAAGGACAAAACACTCGAGTCGGGACTAAAATATCCTTATGTAAGTCAAATCAGTAATGCATATAACATGAGTGTAATAGCATCAGAGATGTTTACGGGATTTCACATCACCTATGCAATGTATAACGTACGTGCAATAACTCAAGAGATGTTACGGGATTTTTCATTTCTTAAGGATCCGTCAAAATATTTATATGTAATAGAATACACTACATATATAATGTCTAATCAATAAAATAAATATATTTTTTAGCGTTAAGGCTTTACATTAATCCTCCTTAACGCATTTTTAAGCATTAGCATATAGTTTGCATTTGACACTACCAGTAGCACGTCGGTAGTCAGAGATGTGCCGCGGTACAACAACACTAAACTAAAATCGTATGGGTCTCGTATAAGGATAAAAATATGACAAGACACGTGAGGCAATGCACAAGGTAGATACTACCTGTTTACCCTTCCCGACTGGTGGTAATGCATCGTAGCAATGATCGACCACCGCATCCAACACTTCCAATATCCGAGGGTGTGCACCGATCAATCACAATGTAAATGATGGTAATATGAAGAAGTGTGTCCGCTCGGGGTAGCTAGCTCGCTTGACTGGTATTGCTCATGTTTTAGTCATTTAAAATTAACACAAGTGTCAGGCCAATCCATCATCGTTCTCTTTCTTCAGATACAACGAACGTACACCAGGTCTAACCACTTCGTTCTGGACCATCACTCTACGCAAACAGTTTCTAAAGTGGTTCCGGTATCAATAGAGAGTCTGCCATATCCGGTCCCGGTCTCTTTAACAACCCAACGTCGTTTTACACACCGGTTGGTTCCTTTACATTTCAAAAATAATTCGTGCTTGATATCAAAATATCATGTTCGCCTCAAAAATCAAATTCATTTCGAAATCATAATATTCACTCAAAATATACCATTTTATTTCAAAATCATTTGGCCTTAATATCTCGGTTCCAGTTCCAAATTTGTTTCAAATCTACATTTGGGTTATAACTTCATTCGACTCAATTCATATATAAATCCATGATTTAAAAATCAAGCTTCCATCATTTGACCAGTTTGAATTTTTGAAAAATAGTTTGAAATTTAAAATTGTTTAAAATAGTTTTAAATAATTAAAAATAGCTTAATATAAAATGATTTAAGTTTTTAAAATGTTTTACAAGGTAAAAGAGTTTAGGAATCGAAATAAATTGAAAAATAAAAAAGTAGATTTTAAATAGTTTTATATTAAAATAATTTATTTAAAAATAGTTTCAAAGTCAAACCGATTCAGTTTCCAAATCTTCTCAATTCAAATTAATTTCAATTCCATATTTAAATCATTTAAATTGATTCAATTCCGATTTCAATTCAAATTAACTTCGATTCCAAATTTAATTCTCATCAATTTCAACTTTGATTTCAAACTAATTCAATTTCACTTTCAATTACAATCGACTTTAATTTCAATTTCAAATTAAAACCACTCCAATTCTAAATTAAAACCATTTCGATTTATATTAATTCTGAGTTTGATTTTTCAAAAAGACGATCCAAAAACATTTAAATCAAATTTACCTTCAATATCCAATTTGAAATCCAAATCCTCAAATATAATTCAATTCCGAACTCAAGTTCAAAATAGTTCGATTTCCATAAATTCGATTTTTCATTTTCTTAAAATCAAATCATTTAAATAAATTTCAAATCATAAATTTTTAAATCATTTAATTTCACCAATCAGGTGTTCGTATATATTCTATCCTATGGCCAAGTGATCAGTTATTTCAATTTAGTTTCAGGGATGGATATATATCATTTCAACCCAAATCACAGTGTCATAGGTATATATCATTTCAAACTGTTTCTTAATTTATTCAAAATAATTCAATTTATAATTTAATATACTGTAAATAATATATAGGATATATCAGAATGAATAAACATCCAAATCATCCAAAACATCAATCAATAGCATCCATCACAATCAAAATCCAAATCAGCTAATAATTCATAACAATTTCATAGTTATCAATATCAGGTCTTTTACTTGGCAATAGAATTCCAATTTCAAATTCAATTGTTAATTTTAATTTTTAATAGGTTATTCGAATGAAAAATTAATTTATCAAACAATGATAAATAATTTATATCACTTCATATCGATTTTAACTAGCATAAAAATATTTTAGTATGTTGTGAGTTATAAAACACTCACCTTGAGTTTTCAATTTTAAATCAAATCGAACGACATTCGATTTAACCTAAAAATTTAGCCATTCCCAATTGTATAATGTAGTGCTCGTCGTCACGATTTCATCGCTGCTTGTTTCTTCTCAATCGGACCTCGTATTAGCGAGTTATGAATTTTATAAGTTATTGATAATTAAAATTTAAATCAAATCACTTATTTTTAAATTATGCTTATACCCTCTCTGACAACTTCATCTCTCCCATAGACACAACAACTGCCTTATGCACGATCCCATACATGCCATGCACGAAAACGGGTGACACGGAGCTAGACACCACGAAAATCAATTCAGCTTCCGCCAACAGACATCTATCGACGAATTGCATCTGCCTATGCCTAAAAACCATCGTTTGATTGCTCCATGCTAGCTGCGACTTGCTTGTGCAAAACCCCACCGTACAACATGTTGCACCATTCCCCAAGCAGCAACACTCCTCTAAAATCCTTCCCTAGGCGCTCCTTCACGTCACGAACTCGAATCCACCCTCCATGAATCAAATCGAGCCAAAAATCAAAGAAAAACTGAAACCCTTGCTCCAAACTCATTCAGCCATCCCTCCAAATTCACTACCGCACCTCACAAAACTAACGTAGATCGATGCTCTCAATAAAACTTGATTTTTAAAATTAGTTTGGGAATTTCCCGTTAAGTAAATTGGAGAATTTGATTTTCAAAGTTTTCCTTTGCTTTTTTTCTTTCTATGTTGTTCGGCTGTTATTTAAAAAGTGAAGAGAGGGAAGCGTTTCTAAGAAGTAAATAGGCACTAGGGTGGCTTGTCTCAGTATAGAGTGGGCTGACTGTGAAAGAAAGTAGGCTAGTCAAAGTCAATTTATATATATATATATATATATATATATGAGGAAAAAAGGCATAGGGAAGAAGTTCTAAAAAAAATTAGTCTCATGGACGGCAAGTTTGTTTTTATGTCTGAATGACACTTTATAGTGTAAACAGAAAATGATAGTTGCAACTATCGTTCTGTGATTTATGCTATAAAGTGTCCTTAAGACCAAAAAACAAACTTGATGTCCCTGAGACTAATTTTTTTGCAACTTCTTCCTTGTGCTAAAAACCTCTATATATAATTTTAAATTCAAAATATCCTGCTTATGGAACTTAAAATCTCGAACCCTTATCGAGGCGTGCCGCCAGACATTCATAATGTTATATCCTTATCTCGAATGCAATGGAACAAGTTTCGAGTCCCAATTCGATCGTACGGAGAAGATAGCTTTTTGACCCAATTATTATATTGAATTTTCGATATTAAATTCAATGTGTTTCTATCCCGCACAACCAAACAGTAAATCTAAATGCTACGAAATTTGGAATACAATAATAATACACTATTAAGGCTCCAATGGAACTGGTTTCATCAAATTTTGAGACTATGCCTCGGAAGGGTATTTTTATTCCTCAATTATAATATGAAAATTTCTATTTCTATTATTCACTTTTAAATTCAATTTTAAAGTAAACAATCTTCATCGTTCCAGTAGAATCCATACTAACTTTTAAAATCATTTTCATTCATATTTAATTCAGGATCCAATTATTTCAAATTTCAACATTAAATTTAAACAATTTAATTATCCTATAAATCAATATAAATAAATCAGTAAGTTCCAAATAAATTTTGTTATCAGCGTCATTTATTTCTATCTAAATAGTTCACAATTATTATTCAACTTTAGTCATTGATTATAAACCCAATTAATATATAGAATTTCATTTCCATTCGCGTTATCGCAAAATCTTCCAAATTAGTTTATTGTAAAATCTTGTTCAAGTTCATATTCAATAGCTATATTAATAAATCATTAAAAAAATTATTTTCAACCATTTTTATTCATTAATTATACTAAATTTAATAGTTTAAAACCGTTAAAAATACGGGTTGTTACAGTCGGTAATGACCGGGGTGATGACATATTCCATACTATATAAGAAAAGGTTGGTCGGTCTCGTGTTGGTAGAGGTGCAGATGTTCTATAGCCTCGGTAAATTCCACTAGTCATGTACTACCAGAAAGTAGTTCCTTCACCTGGTCGTTTATATGGAAATCCATTCTTCACTACGTGTCTGCCATTTTGTTTGTAGAGCAAAATATGCTAGAATTTAATAATATTAACAATTTCGGCTATGATTAATATTATTTGTATACTAGACACTATTATAATATAATAGAATTTGATGTGAAATGTTTTGGTTATCGTAAGGTAAAAACACATTCGTGTTTATGTGCGGTGTTGTCTTATAAGATACCTTTGTTTTGAAAGGTTTTTATAACTTTAAAATTTTAGTTGTGATGTGTTTTCTCACCCTAGTTTAGCAGACTGATCTGGGCGTTCTTCCCTTCCAATGCTTCGGCCAGACCAAGCATATTTACTGATTTAGATTTGGATGCTTTGGGGCTTTAGCAAACGAGCTGGAGGTCTTTAGGTTGTATTCCTATATTTGTGTATTATCCGCTACATTATTGTTTAAATTATCAACATATATGTAAGGATAGGTTATTATAATTATCAAGGTCGATGATTGTAATTTTAATATTATACTTTGATGGATGTATGCAAATTATACTACAGTTTCTCTTTTCGTCAAGATCATTGATATTATATTATGTGCTGTTCCACCGCGTTTGTAAGATTCTGTGACTGCTTTAGTTTCTTTCCCATAACTATCTTTTTTTTCGTTCAATTTGAGTTGTCATGTGTGGTTTATTGTTAGTTTGAATTGTGCAGATTTGTGGGTTGTTACAATCCGTATATAATTAAATCGTTCTCCTAAGAGGAAGAATCTCCATCCTTTCAATGCAAAAATCACCGCTGCCAACTCCAAATCATCAGTCAGATATCTAACTTCATGTGGCATGAGCTTTCGAGAAGCATAGCCAATTACTCTACCTCTCTACATCAACACAGCTCCTAATATCATTCCACATGCATCTATGTACATCACTAAATCCTGATTTCTATCTGGAACTACTAACATGGGCGCATTGGTCAGCAAATGCTTTAACTCAAGGAATGCTTCCTCACATTTATCAGACCAAATAAACTTCACATTCTTTCTGGTTAGGTTAGTCAAAGGCACTGCTATCTGCGAGAAATCCTTGATAAATCTTCGATGATAGCCAACTAATCCAACAAAACTTCTTATCTCGGTCATCGTCTCGTGTCATTTTCAACTGTTAACAACCTCGATCTTGGCGGGATCAATTGACAACCCTTTCTCTTAAACGACCAAGAAATTTCACTTCTTTCTTCCAGAAATAATACCTCGAAAACTTCGCTTCCAACCGATAATACCTTGGCATCTCTAACACTATTCTAAGATGAATCTCATGATCTCTTTCATCCTTAGAATATATCATAATTTCATCAATAAACGCCAACACGAACCTATCTAAGTGCTCTCAAAAAATATGGTTCATCGAATCCATAAAGAAAGATGACATATTGGTTAATCCGAATGGCATCACCAACCACTCGTACGCACCATATCTTATTCGAAACACTCTCAAAGGAATACTGTCCTCCGCTACTCGTAATTGATCTGTCCCCAAATCCAAATGGGAAAATACTTTAGCTCCACTAAACTGATCAAATAAATCATTGATTCTTAGCTAAGGATATCGAATTCTTTATTGTCTTTTCATTCAACTTACGATGATCAATGCATAATCTCAACGACCCGTCTGGTTTCTTTACGAAAACCATGGTCGCTCCCTAAGAAGAACTGCTTGCTCTAATAAAACTCTTATCTTCTAAGTCCACTAGTAGCACCTTTAACTCCTTTATCTCGATAGGTGTCATCCTGATAAGTGATCTACTTACGGGTTCAACTCCTGGTATAAGATCTATTCAAAACTCAATAGCTCCTTCTGGTGGTAGTTTTGCAACCGACTCAAAAACATCTACAAATTACCTTACAATTAAAAACCAATTTGATTCATCTTCCACTTCCATGGCATCTACTAAAGCACAAATTTATAGACTCGTATTCTCAACTAAGTATATTATTTGGTCACTACAATCAGGATATCTCGATGATATTTTACAATCCTGGCAAAATATCCTACATCGTATTTGCTCAACCAATCCATACTCAAAATAATCCCAAAACTCACGAAATCGAATACATACAAACTGCAGGAAAATATATAACCTAGCAACTCAAACTCTAGATGGTTACAACTCATCACCATAGTTGCGTACCCTCCTATTGGATTAGCTATCCTTAAGGAAGTAACAAAATACGATGATTCTAAACATAACCTATCTACCAAACACTAAGATATTAGTGAATGTGTTGCACCGATATCAAATGGTACTCTAACTGGTATGCTATGAATCAAAAGCATACCTTCCATCATAGACTTTCCCTTCTCAACTGCTATTGGTCTTGATGTAGATGGCTCCAAAGCAAACACTTTTCCTTTGTTAGCCTAGGCTGCTTTTGGACATTTGTTCTTATAATTACCCACCTGGTTGCAATTAAAGCACTTCACATTCTGCTTCCCTATAACCACCTTCCCATTACTAGATCAACACTTGTTAGCATAGTGCCCCTTCTTGTCACACTTGTAACAAACAATATTAACTTTCTCCTTTTTGGCAGCCCTATGTTTTTAAGATCCCTTCTTCTTAAAGAATTTCCTCTTCTTATTCTAAGAATTCTGATTCTCTACCGACTTCTCTTTCCCAAAGATCGAAAGCATTTCTTCATTTCTGACAGTCGTCTCCACCACTACATTCAATGGATCTTTGAGGTGTGGCATAATTGCCCTTGCAATCTCCGGCCTCAACCCCTAGATAAACTTCCCATTCCTCTTGATAATAATGTCAACAGTAGCATATCCAAACATGGACAACTCATCAAATTTAGCATAATACGCCAACTGTAACAGTCCTGGTTTTAAATCAAATTTAATTAGTAATTAATTTAATTTTTGAAACTAAATTGTGAATTAATTTGATATTTTCCAAATTAAATAGATATCTTCTTGAATATAAATATGATTTTAAAATAGAATTTCTAATTGGAAATTCAAAAACAAATGTTTTGAATAACATATTGGAGTTGAAACTCAAATATAAGTGTTTTTTTTAAATAAATTGGATTAAAAAACTTTATATTTTGGAATCATATTTTCTAATTTTAATAAATATAAATATATGTATTTTGAAATTTTGTATTTGAACTTAATATAGGAAATTTTCAAAAGTTATTTGAAATTAAAAATCTATATTTTAATAATAGAAAAGAATTTATTTTGTATTTATAATGTGATGATTTGAAAGATATATTTTAAAATTGATACAAATAAATTCACAAAAGCTATTTAAATAGTTAAAACCAAATATATACATATCTTTTGAAAAATTAATAAGATTTGAATAAAGTATTTAAAAAGGAAAAGCAATGATGAAACAAAATTGAAAACATAAAATTGTGTAAATATGAAATAAAAATAAAAATTTATAAAGGGTTTAAAACATAAAAGTTCATTAATTTGACAATTGCAATAGTATAACAACTTGTGTAAACATTTGTAAGTCTTATACAACACATAATAAACAAGTGTAACTCTTTTGAACACAAAATTTACAAGTGTCGTTATTTTTTTTCAAATTAATAAATAAATTAAAAACAAGGTTATAAAAAATATCTCCACTTCTATTTTTTTCATTTATTAACAAAAATCAAAAAATAAAAAGCTGAATAAAAAAAACAGTTTTTAAACTATTTCAAGAGACAGATCAAAGCATCAAAAGCCTGAAGAAAAAAATCCGAAAAGCTCTCAACCTCAAATCTTCAACATGGAAAACAATAAAATCAAACTTCAGTTTCAACCTGAAGCAAAGCAACAGATTCAACCGAGCAATACAAGGATCAAGCATTGATTCAACATAACAAAATAGATCAAAATCAAAATATACAAACCTGTAAACTAAAGCCTGTGAAGAATAATGCAAAGCAACTCAAGCAAATCAATGTAAATTCAAACAAGCAAGATCGGATGAAAGTTCAACATCTAAGCAAATACAAGCTGGAAACCAGAAAATTTAAAATACCAGATCAAATTAAGGAAAAAATTACACTGTCCTCTATTCAACAGCAAACAGGTGAGCAAACATTTTTCTTTTTTTTCCCTTGATATGGTTATCTCTTGATGATTGTGAAAGCGATGCTGTGAAATATGTATGAATGTTTGTAAATGTGTTTTGCATATATACCAACATATATGTAAATATTTGCGTATGCCTGTGTTACAGGCAGAAACATTTCTTTTATTTCTTTTTCCAGATTACAGAGTAGTCAATTTCAAAATTTAATTTCTCCCTCTCTAATTCTTTTTAAAAACTAAGGTCAAAAGAAAAAGTGTTTAGATTAACAAAAGATTAATTAAAAAAATCATTTTTAGTTTAAATTAAGTTGGATTTACTGAAAAATCAAGTAAACACTGACGAACACAAAATATATCAGAAAATTCAAGGGTCTAAATTATGCGTTTTGATATTGTAATCTAGTAAGTATTCGAAAATGGTGATTTTTGATTTCGGTTTCAAGGTTTTTCATTGCGTGGTTACCGAGATATCGTGGGATGATCAGAAATCATAAATAAATCGATTTTTGATGAACGAGGAGATGATTAGCTTCGAGATTTACATGGAAGGTAGCTTAAGTATTGGAGATTTGTGGAAAAATGTCCAGATATTTTTTAACTAATCCAAGTAATGGATCGAAGAGGAATTAAGGCTTAAGCATATATTGATCAATATTGGTACTGGGACAATTGCGGGGTCATCAGGGGTTGGGTGGAGGACTGTGGTGGAAATTCTGATAGGACGGCGTAAGCTCTAGTGACTAGAATCGACGGCGCAAGGCAATGTTTGTCTTCAGGGGTTGGGTTTCAGGCGGTAACTGGAATACTCAATTTCGATTCGCTATCAAATGCTTGGATCTGGGTGTTTGTAGTGACTTGAGGTGTCATCGACGACTCGTTGATGATGGCGTGGTTGATCGGAGGTGATCAGGTCGGTCGTGCATGTGCATGTGATACATTGATATCTGGTGATTGTAAAGAAAATGGGGAAGAAGCGAAGTCATCAGGTTCGACTCGAGGTAATTGGCGTGATGTCTCGATGCGTGGGAAGAATGTGGTTTACTCGAAGCCAAGTTCGGGTAAAACAAGTATATGGCTCGGGTGTTGTGATGATGTCGAGTTTGGGTAAAGAAATAATAGGTTTTCTTAGTTTATAGCTTAATCAAGTTTAAATAAATTGTTAACCACTACTTTTAAAATAATTAATGTTATTTAAGTTGAAATGTGTTAAAGAGTTGAAAGTAAAAAAATTCTTTGAGTTTAAAATTATTTCAAAATATTATTTTTAATAAACTTAATAAGATAATTAAGGAATTAATCAAGAAGATTAAATGTTTTAAAGATAAATTATTTTGGTGAATATATTTGGTGATTAATTAATGTAATTAATCAAAGATTAATTTAGCAATGTAAGTAATTAAAGTTTAATTACTTAATGTGATTACTTAAAAGTTAATTACTTTAATGTAATTAAAGGGTGATTAATTTGTGTAATAAATTTAAGATTAATTAAGGGTTAATTAAATTTATTTTGGGTAATTAGTTAAAAGACAATTAGTTAAGAATTAATTAATTAATGAGATTAATTAATTAAGGATAATTAATTAAAAAGGTATTTAATTAAGGGTTAATTAATTAATGTGATTAATTTAAAGAATAATTAAATAATTTAAAGGTTAATTATTTAATAATTAACGGTTGTTTAATTTATTAATTAAGATTGATTAGTTAATAATTAAAGGTTAATTTATTTA
This sequence comes from Allium cepa, assembly GCA_030765085.1. Taxonomy (NCBI): domain Eukaryota; kingdom Viridiplantae; phylum Streptophyta; class Magnoliopsida; order Asparagales; family Amaryllidaceae; genus Allium; species Allium cepa. Next base: position 987,578,126 of record CM060929.1, on the reverse strand, counting down.
TTACTAACGATTAATTAAAATGATTTGTAATTAATTAATGGTAATTAACCGGGATTAGTAGTTTATGTATGAATATACGCTTATATGTTTTTGTTTGATGATAATAAACATATATATTCATTTAAATGTATTTGGTAATATACTATTTTGTTTTTCATAGAATTAAATAAATATTTGTTGAATAAAACAAGTTACACAGAATTTGAATTCAAACAGAAATTTTATTCAAACAAATATTTATTACAATCTTGAATAGTACAATTTCAAGCTCTCACTATACATATACATTTTTGAATACATCACGATTTCATATTTACATTAATAACCTCACTACATATCACTCACACTCGTATTTTGTCTTCAACTGCATTCCAGCATCTGAACAATCTGCAAAAATGTTCACTAACGCAGTAAAATTGAAAAAGAAATATTTTTGCAGTATAAAATGAAATATGATTTTTTGAAAATACGATTTGCCTCAGTTATTTGGGTTGTTCGTCATTATTTAAATTTGAATTCATCACACACGAACAATGTGACATGCACAGTGTATCACTGCACATGCCACAAGGCCGTGCACATCGATATACACTTGATAATTTACAGGGACAGATGAGCACAGGTCAAACCCAAATGAAAAACTGGGTTCAACTCACATGCAATATATTCAAAATCATGACACGAGCATAAGGTCAAAACTCGAGTTTTTAAAACTGGGTTCAACACAAGGCTACATGAAGAATGCAAAGCTTTGACAAATCAAAAGTGCATCAAAACCAGTTCAATGTGGATAGCAACAGCAAAAAGGGACTGCAACAAACATGTATGCAGATCAGGTCCAGTGCCAACAAAGAATCAAGTCTCGACCAAGCCAGTTGTAACATGGATATCAAAAGTATGATACAGGTGAACAGAAGTACAACATGACAAATGAACAAAGAACATATGACACAGACTCAAGCAAGTAACGACAACAAACCCAAATGTCCAGCAAACATGAAGTGAATCAAGTTCAAGGCAGTAGTGTACATGAATACAACTCGACTACAAAAGCCATCAAGTATACATTACTGCAAGCTCAAGTGATAAAACATGTGTCCAGACAACAACACAATCAATACAACTAAAGGCAGATTTGAAGAAATGCATCTCACCAAGTTCAACAATATCAAAGACAACACAAGTTCAGCTATGCAAATGAAACACAGTGGCAACACTGGAAGCACACGAGCTAATGAAGACTGCATCATGATACAAGGCCAGAGACTGCAATATCAAGTTCATATGCAAAGTGCAATAGCAGATACATGAATACCATTACAATGTTCTCATAAGACAGTACAGAGATAAACAACATGCAAACTGCAGACGCAAGCTACAAATGTGATATATGAATAAGTCAGCGGATACAATGACTACAAAATCAAGTTCAGTAAGACAATGCACTAATGGCAAGTCATGGAGTCACAGTCTCAATGAAACTGCAGTGGAATACTTGCAACAGAAAATCAAAGCATCGTGAACATACACCAATGACCAAGCTACAAGTATGGCAGTGAAACTCAAACAAGGCAGACCACAAAGAAAAGCCACCAAGACCACAAGTGTACAGTAAATGCACAAGCATGATACAAATACCAGATACAAATGCAACACAGTGGCAACGTCAAGTTCAGGCCAGAAGCTCAAGTTCAATGTCAACAGCAATGGAATCACAAAGACTTGTCACCAGCATAAGCAGAAATAAAAAGGGAAGACCACTATGCATTCATGGAATCACATAAACAAGTGTAGCATCTGTTACAGTAAAAAAAGTGCAGAGATGAATGCAGATAAGGATACAGACGTGCCAGAGAATCAATGCCGTGTAAAGTCGAAAGCAACAGTGGATGAACGAGGTTCAACAGTGCAGAAATCAAGCCGAAGTCAAAAAAATCAAATTCGTATCTTTGAAAAAGTCAGCAACAAATAAAATGGAAAGTTTCTGCCGTAACAATCGAGAGAAAATCGAACGTTCTCAAGTTAATGCCGTGAGCATCAAGTAGTAAATATATTAGGAAAGAACAAATTGGGAAAGTATCAAATTGATACGAACGAAAACAAGTGATTCGAATTCATATAAATGCAAAACACCAATTGTCATCATCGGCATAAGCTTCAACGAAAAATCAATCAATCAATTCAACCCTAAAATCATCATCGGCCTACAACATCCATCGAATTCAAACTATCGGAAATTCGAAAGTACGAACATACCAGAGATGGTCTGAGTTCGAGTAACCAAGCCGACTGTAATCAGCAAAGCAGAGCGTCTAAGACTGTCTCAAGGAGATCGAGATTCAAAATTTCTCAAGCCCTAATCAGTTGCAAGAATTGACGCCACCATTTTTATTCTCAAGAGAGAATTGAAGGAGATCGGATGAAATAAGAAAAAGGGGCGGCCGCGTGTTCAATTATGGTTTAATTTTAAGGCTTAGTGTTTAAAATAGGGTTTTAGTTAAATCGAGTTTTATTTGAGAGCAAAAATTTGTATTCAAGCTTTTATTTTAATTTTTGCTCTTGCGTCTATTTTTGAAGTCTGTATTTTTTCTTTTTCGAGTCTAAGAATTTGTAAATCACCACCTAGGTTGTAGGTAGTGTCAGATTGTCTAGTTAGAATTAGTTCACTGAGTAGGGTGTGCGAGTTTGCAAAACTCTATAGGCAGGAGCAGTGTTTGCGAGTAAGCGAAACTCTATAGGCGGAGCAGGGTGTGCGAGTCTAGTAGAGTGTTTGTGAGCGGGAGCAAAAGGGTCTGCGAGTCTAGTAGAGTGTTTGTAAGCGGGATACTGTTTAATTCTAATAGAAATCTGGGAATGCAGCAGTAGGCAGGGGTTGCCGAAGCTGGGTAAATTTTGTGTGTGATTTATTTTTCAGCATATTTATTTCTGTAGTTTATTTCTGTGTTTAATTAGAGAAAATTTGCTATAACCCTATTCAACCCCCCTCTAGGGTTAATCTAGATCCTACAAGTGGTATCAGAGCACGGTATTTATCTTTAACTCTAGAGTCATGAATTCATCAAATAATGCTTTTTCTGAGGGGAAATCTATTGTTAGGCCACCCATGTTTAACGGGAATGATTATGCTTATTGGAAAGTTAGGATGAGTATTTACCTTAGTTCCGTTGATTATGATGTTTGGGATATTATTGAAAATGGCTATAAACCTCCCACTATAACTGTTGGTAGTACTGAGATTCTTAAACCTAAGGATAGGTGGGGTGCTAACGATAAGAAATTAAAAACTACAAATGCCAAAGCAATGAACGCATTGATCTGTACTCTTGATAAAAATGAATTTAATAGAATTTCTCATTGTACAACAGCACAGGAAATTTGGCACACTTTGGAGGTGACACATGAAGGAACTTCTCAAGTCAAGGAGTCTCGTCTAGCCCTATTCAGCAATGAATACGAGAACTTTGTGATGGACAAAGGCGAGATCATAAAGGACATGTTTGGACGCTTTTTAACTTTGGTATACAACGCTAGAGCGCTCGGGAAGGTATTCACTGAGGTAGAGCTTGTGAGGATGGTGTTACGAGTTTTACCAATGAACTTTGAGGCAAAAGTCACGACAATCCAAGAATCGAAAGATTTGAGTAAACTAAGCATGGAGGAGTTGATTGGCAACTTGATGACATATGAGCTTGAGCTAAAAGCAAAGGAAGAACGCAACAACTCCGAACAAAAGAAGAAGACGATTGCCTTAAAGAGCAAAGAAGAGAGCGATGAAGATGAAAAAAGATCTAATTGAAGAGCTTGCAATGGCTGTCAATAATCTTAGAAAATGGTCAAGATTCAAGCCACGCAAGAAGAAAACAAAGGGTAATAGGTCAAAAGATTCTGACAATTCTGATAATGAACCGACGTGCTATAACTGCAACAAGCCTGGCCACTTCATACAAAAATTCCCACTTCTCAAAAACAACAAAGAAAAGAAGAAGAAGAAGAAGGCTTTTGCAGCAACTTGGGATGATGAAGAAGGAGAGGAAGTTTCGGATAGCACCTCAGAGGAGGCTAACTTGTGTCTTATTGCGAAATCAGAATCAGAAGCAAGCTCCGAGGAATCTAGTGAGGCAGGTGAGTATTCCTATAGAGACCTTGTTTTTATGTGTCTTGATCTCACTAAAGTGGTTGATGCTCTTGAATCTAAAATTGAAAAACTGAAATCTGATAGGAGAGAACTTGCTCATGAAAATTTTAGGTTAGAAACTAAACTTGAAAATATTCAAAACCTAGAATGTAAAAAATGTAAAATTTTAGATTCAGTATTGACAAGACTTAAGAATAGCTTTGAGAATCTTGAAAAAGAAAACTTGAATCTTAAGGAAACCATCGACACTAGGAAAAAGGATTTTATAAATCGATGCACCTCACTTGTCACTGAAAACACAACACTAAAAACCAAAGTCCAAAACCTTGAGAAATCTCTGAATAACTTTTCAAGAGGCGAAAAATCTTTCAACATGCTATTGGGAAATCAAATTTTTGCTAACAACAGAAAGGGACTAGGTTTTGGGAAAACACAAGTTGAGGATAATGAAAAAGGTAAAAGTGTCTTTGATAGATGTGAAATAATTGGACATCCTGTTGAAAATTGTAGTCATAGGAACAAGAACACAAGATTTATACAAGTTTGGGTTCCTAAGAATTCTACATACAAATTTCATGTCTATTGGAACAAGAATGAAATGACAAAACAAGTTTGGGTTTCAAAGGGTTTGTTTATTCATAATGCTTCTGCCACTAACAATTATGGACCTATAAAAAATAGGTCACAAAAATCTTTCATCGTGTAGGTATGGTGGCAGGCTAAGGAACAACAATGGTGTTCTTTGGATTTTGGCTGTTCCAGAAACACAACGGGCAACAAAGCAAAGTTCCTTAGCCTAGTATAAAGGTGACAGAATCACATTGGGCAACCATGAAAAATTATCGTAAAGGTAAAACAGGTGAAGGTATATTAATGTGATAATCTGCACCATATTCTGAATTAAATCAGCCAAAATTGTGATAATGATCTGATGATGATTTTTTTATTCTGACTATATCTACATAATTAGCCAATTACATTCATGCCAAAATCACTATTCTTCGAATTACTTCATTCATATTTGCTTGGATTAAACATTGTGTTTTGTTGGATACATTTGGTCATAATTCGACTAACTCTATATTCTCAGTTTCTGATTGTTTACATGGCTTCAATTCAAATTCAAAGAATGTCATTTAAATTGGGTTTGAAATTTTTGGTGCACACTTCATTGTCTGGATTATCAATTTTAGTTAGTGATATTTTGGATTGAAAGAGAAATTCAGATGCAGATTACACTGGTAATATAGTTGATAGAAAAATTACTAGTGTAACGTGATTAATTTTTGAAACATTCATTTGCTGCATCGTTTCTCAAAGAAAATTTCTGCATATTTTTCATTTGAAATAAATTTCAAATAGCAGAATTTTCTTTCATGTAACCCCCTCGAGGAAATCATTTTTTTTTGACCATATTTTCAGATTAGTCATTTTTATTTGATTTTAAATGACAAATTTTAACTAATCTAACTCCCTAATAATTATCGAAAAGATAAATAGTGATTGAAAAAATGATGAGTGTTGATATTTTTCATACATTACTCAAGAGAGTATATTTGGAAAATTTCTTTAGGAATTTAAACAAGAGTTATAAAACTTTTTGTTGGGTAAAGATTCCATGACCATTCATATATCTATCATATTTCTATCGACCATGGTTTATCAGGTATTCAATATAGTTTGTCGATATGTGGTACTATAATCAGGAATCATTTGTTTTTCATGTCACATTTTTTTTGTAAAAATAAATAAATATCCAAAGTATTCACTCTCATTTAAAAGTCCTCACGGTTATGCATAGGTGAATTACTTGGATTTTTGATTATGTGCTTCCATGCTCATTTAAAAGTCCTTACGGTTATGCATGTATGGAACGCATATCAAAATTAATTGCTTAAATAGACAAGTTGATTCTAATCCCATTTAAAAGTCCTCACGGTCATGCGTGGTTAGAAGATACTTGATTTCATTTTTAAAAATTAAATTGGAATACTACTAATCTCATTTAAAAGTCCTAACGGTTATGCATGATTAGTAGATATTCAAATTCCTGATATAAATGTACCACAAGTTGATACAATTTTATGATTTTATATGAGAATACCATTTCCATTATTCTAAAAGTGAAATATGCGCCTAACAAGGGTAGTTATGATTTTTGTTTGATTCTTATTGAAGTTTAATATTTATGTTCAATTTGAGTCTAATGTTGGATTAATAACGATCACTCTATCTCTATTTTCTCTAACACTATTATTCTTTTGCTGATAACAAAAGGGGGAGAGAAAAGTTAAGATTTTGTCAAATAGAATCAAGCAAAGGTCAAATAATCTTCCATTTGCATATAAGCTCATTTGAATATATTTCTATGCACATATGTAGGGGGAGCATTATGTAGAGAGGAAGCATATAAATAGGGGGAGCAATTAGAGTATATCATTGATCAAATACATTTAACACGGTCAAAATCTTAAATATATGTTTGTTATCATCAAACGGGGGAGATTGTATGAATATACGCTTATATGTTTTTGTTTGATGATAATAAACATATATATTCATTTAAATGTATTTGGTAATATACTATTTTGTTTTTCATAGAATTAATAAATATTTGTTGAATAAAACAAGTTACATAGAATTTGAATTCAAACAGAAATTTTATTCAAACAAATATTTATTACAATCTTGAATAGTACAATTTCAAGCTCTCACTATACATATACATTTTTGAATACATCACGATTTCATATTTACATTAATAACCTCACTACATATCACTCACACTCGTATTTTGTCTTCAACTGCATTCAAGCATCTGAACAATCTGCAAAAATATTCACTAACGCAGTAAAATTGAAAAAGAAATATTTTCGCAATATAAATATGAAATATGATTTTTTGAAAATACGATTTGCCTCAGTTATTTAGGTTGTTCGTCATCATTTAAATTTGAATTCATCACACACGAACAATGTGACATGCACAGTGTACCACTGTACATGCCACAAGGCCGTGCACATCGATATACACTTGATAATTTACAGGGACAGGTGAGCACAAGTCAAACCCAAATGAAAAACCGGGTTCAACTCACATGCAATATATTCAAAATCACGACACGGGCATAAGGTCAAAACCCGAGTTTTTAAAACTGGGTTCAACACAAGGCTCCATGAAGAATGCAAAGCTTTGACAAATCAAAAGTGCATCAAAGCCAGTTCAATGTGGATAGCAACAGCAAAAAGGGACTGCAACAAACATGTATGCAGATCAGGTCCAGTGCCAACAAAGAATCAAGTCTCGACCAAGCCAGTTGTAACAAGGATATCAAAAGTATGATACAGGTGAACAGAAGTACAACATGACAAATGAACAAAGAACAGATGACACAGACTCAAGCAAGTTACAACAACAAACCCAAATGTCCAGCAAACATGAAGTGAATCAAGTTCAAGGCAGTAGTGTACATGAATACAACTCGACTACAAAAGCCATCAAGTATACATTATTGCAAGCTCAAGTGATAAAACATGTGTCCAGACAACAACACAATGAATACAACTTGTGACGATCCTGACTCGACCTTCGAAAATTGGCACCGAATACGACACTCGTATTCAAATGCCGCAGATCCAAACGTCGAATCTGGTTCGCCGGAGCTTATAACACCATTAAGTAAAACAACACAACGGAAGAGAAAGAATAGCATATATCAATATACAACATTGATACAATATCAGATACAATATGGTACAACAGATGATACAATAGATATCAATATACATCAGAGATATGATACAAGATAATAGCAGCGGAAAAGAAAAGATAACACCACAACGGAACAACAACTCTAATATGGTCTTCAATAGAGAACTCCATCTTCAAAGCACCAATCCAGAAATAGCTCGAACCCCCAATAACGATGCACAAAGATAAGCAAGAACAGTCGTGATCCAAAGACTGAACTAGCTCCAGATAATCTACTAGACCCGACTATCTGAAAAACCCAACTCTAGACTGCCCGTGTGGGAAAATAGTGGGCACCCAGAGTTTAGGATAGGAACAATAAACTCCAAGTCAGTCATGGGACTGGTGTGAGCAAACAAAAACATTTGGTCTTTAAAACAGACAACAAGATAATTTAAAATAAATCCGCAATGCTTTTTAGAAAATGAAACTACCATAAGGCCTCCCGCCACACACACAATGCAAACGCAGAATTGGAGGAGATTTCTCCTTAGGATAGTCAAATATGCTTAATACGAGAAATTCTTTGATATTATTATTATAAGTGCAAAGTGTGGAAAAACCATTTCGAAAGTATAATATAAATCCTAGCCAACATAGACATTCCGAACTATGCCTACTATAGCTACCATCTAAACAGTGGTGACCACCATAAGTAAATGGCAGGTAATACAACTAAAACCGTACAAGGCACGTATTGGATGAATGGATTTCCAACAAATGGTCAGGCTAAGGAACTTCCTACTGTCTATGGCATTGCCTCTGGCGGGACGTCCCGAGAACTAACGTTACGGTTAGATCTCTGCCAACACAAGGCCGGGTTACCTCTGTAACTAGGTAACTACTACACGAATATGCCATCCCCCGGTCCTTTGGGACCTTTATCCGAGGCGCCTCAAAGCAACAACCACACAGTAAATGAGATTGGAGCAACCACATGAGTAAGTATCTGGGCTCCATACCATGATACCACCCTTTACCAGAAGGGAATGACACACCCTAAAGGGAGCGACCCTCATAACCTTGCCGCATCTTTTCTGTTTCGACCATTTCCGGGGTGTGAGGTCCTGATGCAGTCTCGTCCACAAAGCTACGCTTTGGCACAAAGCCATGCTTTGGGTCAACAGATGACCAAAACAATGATCACAAAGATAAATGATCAAAAAAATGATCATATCACAAATGATCAACCAATGATCATCACACAACAGCACTCAGCATGCCACATTACCAAATTAGGAATATATCACTGATAAATATCAACTACATAACCTCTGAGCTCGTACGTCTCAGAGAAGCGTGTTAAGCTAAGAGAATAAATTCTCCGCCACCCAGCAGAAATGTATTTGATAGAGATCAGTTTAATATCTCAAAGTGTAATGTCGGACATACAACCATACAAGTCTGTTCCGGGTTCGAACAGAACCGAAGGCACTTCCGAAGAAGCCCTTGCAAATCCGGGTATCCACAGTCCCGATCGGACTTCCCATCACTAAGGGAATCTCTATACCGTAGCTACTCGGTGCAGAGACAATCAATAGGTTATCCTAACGTTCTCGAAGACACCCGGTCTTCAACACCGGTCTTCAAATGCAATCCATAACGCCGTATCACTATTCGGAATGGGCTATATGACACAAGGTCCTCTCCCGGCTAAACCGAATAGTAAGCGCCATATTTAAAAACATATGGATATGGGATTTCGGTTAAGTCACAACTTAAAAATCCAAAGCTTTTCTTTCAAATGGTTAAACAAATTACCATTTTTAAATCTTTAAACAAAAAGATTTATTTCACAAAGTTTCACCCGATATCACAAAGATCTATCCATAGATTTCAAAACAATTCCCATTCAATTTAGATTAACCCAATTAAATCTTTAAATTAAAGATTTATAGCTTTCAAAACACATTCCCAAAGATTTATCTAAAACTTGGAAAACTATTTTCATTTTTAGACTTGAAATCCTTTAACACAAATTGGAAATTCATTCTTATGTGAAAGCTTCAATCGTTTGAAAACAAATAGTTTTCCTTTTGGAAAAATCCGATTTCATTTATACAAGTTAAGATCTTTGGGTTAAATTTAAATTCCAAAACATCACTTTTAAAATGATTTTAAAAACACATATAAACCCATTTATAAGTTGAATAACCTTTTAAACCATAGTTTCCAAATTATAGAATTCAATTTTCAAATACTGAATTCAAATTTAAATCAAATTATTTAAATTTTCAAAACTCAATCAAGCTATTTAAAATAACTTATATTTTTGAAATACATTTTTTTCAAAAGCTTTTCAATTCTAATTCCAAAAATATTTTGGGTTCAAAAAAATTCAATTTTAAGATTATTTCAAAAATCTGTGACTTAACCCATTTCCACGTGCAATCCATATTTGTGTGTGTATAAGTGTGGCCAAGGGTTCAACACAATAGTGCACAACATCATCATCACAGATTCAATCATATCGATAAGCGATATAACCCATAACGCTTATCTTTATTCACAGATTCATAGATAAAATAAATTTATCAATCACAGAGATTCACTAATATGATTCGATGTGGGTTTCGGATAACCAATTGGAATCCGACTCCCTGTCGCATCGAAGTTTAAATGTCGTTTAACGGGTCAAGGGGTTTTCATATTCATATGACAGTATATTCATCACAAATATAGCAGCTCAGTGCAAAGCATCACATAGCATCACATATCAAACATATCAATCCATCACATAGCATACAATTATAACAATCAAACATTTTTGATTTAGGTGAATAAATCGTGTGGTTTTGATTTTATTACTCACATAATTACTTTCATTAATAATCTTTAATCAATGATTAATTATCATAAACTTCAATTGGTTAAATTTTAAATCACCTTCATTAATTAATCATTTCTTTAATTAATTGTCTTAATTAATTAACCCTTAATTGTAATTAATTGAATCTTAATTACTTTTATTAATGGACCTTTAATTAATTACTTTAATTAATGAATCCTTAACTATTAATTAAGTCTTAATTATAATTACTAATCCTTAATTGGTTATTCTTAATTTAATTAACCTAATTAATTAACCACGTTAATTAATTATGTTTGAAGTAATTAACCCTTAACATTTGATTAATCAATCTTTAGTTTTTTTTTCCTACTCTTAATTACTTTCACTAAGTAATTATTATTTTTATTTAACCATTCATTAATTACCCGATTAATTAACTTAATAATTTAATGAATCCAAATCATTAAATTCTATTTATCTTTAAGATAAAACATTTCTTACTTAATCAAATCTTTTGTAAACAATTTGCTTTTCAAATTAACTTTTAATTGATTAATTATTTTCAAATTAATTACCTTTATTAATTAATCGCATTAATTATGTTATCTAATTAATTAGCCTTAAAATACTCGATTATAAACCTTTAAAACATTAGTTATTCATCCTTAATCACCTTCATAAATTAATCAGCCCATAATTAATTACCTAATGATTCTTAACAATCTATATTAACTTAACCTTTAAGTTAAAATATAAAAACATTTGATTAACTTCTTAATCACTTTGTTAAGTTTTATTTGAAATAACTCTATTTAAAATATAAGTTTAAAACATCTTCAACTTGATTTATTTAAAGACAATTTATTTCAAAACCTTTTAACTTCACATCCCACTTAACAAACAATTGTCATTTTATAAAGATCAATTTTTCTTAGAAATCAATATGTTTTTAAACTTAGACTGGGAAAATTATTACCCGAGCCAAAATGAGTTAAACCCGTGTCTTCCCCTAGGCAAACCTCTCCTCTTTTTCCTTTGAACTTTGTTTTAATTTTAAACTTTTTTAAAACTGTGATTCTTCATACGCAAATTACCCAATTCGAAACTCGAGTTAACTCACCACCTATATGAGTTCCTCCCCGAGCTAAACTTCATCTTCTTATCATTCCCAAACTATTCAACTTGATCATCAGATACGAGAGGTACACCGTGCACCCTGCACACCGACCGAAATGCCACTGATCATCGCCACAACCATGTACAAGTCGCCATCAACCTTGCCGCCAACCCAGACCCCCAAAAACTTCGATCGACCCCCTCTATCGAAAACGAGGTAGTCAAGCTCCTGATTGGAACAACACTCGATCAATAAACCAACTCTGGCCATTGCTACCCTCCACCGATGAACTCACCACCGCGTCCTAAGCTGCCCTGTTGACCCCCAAACATTTCCCCTAGGTCCGATCGTTTAAAACGTATCGATGGTGACGCGATCTACTCGAGAACGCCAACAACACAAACATGCCCGAAACCCTAAATTGGTGCCGCATCACCACTTCGATCATCGATAAATACTCTGAGTATTTTTCTGATGCTCCACAGGTCTTCATCTTCCTCCAGTAACGAACACGATTTATCAATCATCGCCGATCAACGTGAATTGATGAGAATGCCTATCCCGGCAATCTCAAGATATCTCATCAATCATCTTACTAAAAATCATGATATTACTTTTAAAAATCATCGTTTGCCAATACGAATTAGATCATAGGGTTACATCATAAAATTAAAACCATCGATTTTCTTTTTAAACTGAGGTGTGTGTAAATCCTTATTTTCCAAATATTTACTAATTTTTTACTTGGATTTATTTTCAAAAATGATGTTATACATATACAAACCTTCCTAGTTCAGAGATCAAAGTCTATAATCAGTTTGGTGGAATTATTCGAATTTTTTTTTTCTTAACAAGGTTTGAAGACCTATAAACTAAGAACAAGAGCATTCATTTCCTGCTCCCCGATATGCCAACCCATTTGTGTATATACCAAACATGCAAGCATATATAACAACTCAAACAACATTTTTCATAACAAGCTAAAGCATCAATCACAAAGAACAAGGTATAGAGGGAGATTCAGTGAGTTTGCTCACCAGGAATATATAGACAGAGAGGGCAGAGAAAATGTTTTGCCTGGAACCAGCTTTTTTTCCCTTTTGCCACTTTAAATTCTTTTAAGTTTGGATCTTTGTTTATCTTCAGAGAAAAACTGCACTGTTTTTCCTGTCCACACTGAAGCACTTGTCTTAGTTTCAAGTTTGAATCTTCTGTTTTTTTTTTACTTATGATTTGAAATGATACTCCTACTTGATTTTATTTCCAGGATGAACTGCTTCCAGTTTTGATCATCACCTTGTATTTGTTCCCAGGTTTGGTAGCTTCCAGATTTTTTTTCTTTTTTCTTTGATTTTCTCTTGAACTAAATCTTGCTTCCAGGCTTGAAGACTTGATCTGGTTTTTGATTCCCAGCTCTCCTCTTTTTTTTTTCTTTTTTTTTTGTTGAGATGATTCGTTTTCAGGTTGATGAAAATCTGGTTTACTGATTTCGAACTGAAGCTTTGAAAACCAGGCTTTGATTTTTTTTTCCTGTTTTTCTTTGTTGAGATTTGAAATACAAAATCTTTTATTACTGTTTGTTCAGATTTGCTGAGATATCAATTGATTGCATTATGGGAAAATGAAGGGTTCTTGTAATTTTTAATTCTATTATTTTATTTAAACAATTAAATTGAATGCCATTTGTAACAAAATAATCATGAGATCTAACACTTGTACAAATTCAAACTTACATATGTATGTTTACTTCTTCACTTCCTTATGTAAATGTTTACATTTACAATTTTCAAAGACAATCTTTTTATATCATATTTATTTTATAAATGAACACATCTCTTAATTCATTTTTTTTTTTTGGCAAAGCCAGCCTGTTTTTAGAGTGGACAGTCCACATTTATTGAAATAAAAAAGAAAAAGGATACAAAGCTTAGAGAAGCTTAAGCAAAAGGGTAAATACAAAGTCAAAACAAAAGCAAACTGCAAGACAACAAAACAGATGCATCACCGAATAATATTTCCAAGCACAGTAGATAGGGAAGAGTATTTATTGGCAAATCTTCTATTATTCCTCTCCTCCCATATGGCAGCGACCGTTATCTTTAGGTGTTTGAGAAGGCGAATGGAAGAAGGCAATTTCCATCGAGTAGCTTTGAAGATACGTATCCATTCAATCTTGAAGTCACGAACAGGAGGCTGTTCATTTAAATGTAATAAAGTACGTCGCCATAGGTGAAAGGAGAAGAGACAATTGAAAAGGAGATGGCCAACGTTCTCATGAGCACGGTTGCAAAGAATGCAATTAGAGTGATTGATGAAATTCCTCCTCACAAGATTGTCTTGCGTATGCAGGGCATTGTTGAGACATTTCCAGAGAAGTAAGTTATGCTTTGGTAATGATCCCGAATGCCAGATTCTTGAGTGCCAGGCAAAGTAAGCATTGGAAGTACTGCATATGATTGAATTGTAGACATTAGAGATGCAGTGGGGGATATTACACCAAGCAAGGCCTTCTATCTTATGATTAGTGAAATTATCTCTGATAATACTCCAAACAGAAATCAGAGAGGACGAGGAAACATGGGGCAAATGAATACCATCATCAGAAATATAATCATTAGCAGTAGCATGCAGAGGGATACCAGAATTAGAGATCAGATTATAGTCAACAAGAGTAGATAGAATCATACCAGAGGAGCACCAAGGCGAGAACCAAAAGGAATTGTTTTTATCACATTGAACCATAGGTAATAATTGCTGCCTATGCTTTAGAATTTTTTTCCAATGATAACTAGCATTGTTATCAATAGTCATGGTCCAGAAGTTGTTATTTTTGAGATTATAGTGCCTATTCCAGTTAGCCCAAAGACCATACTTGTCAGTAAGAAGATTATTGATATGTTTTGAGTTAGCAGCAATATTCCATATTTTGAGATTGATAATACCAAGACCACCCATTTTATAAGGTGTAATAATCTTTTTATAAGCAATAGGAATAAGTTTGTTCGAGTAAATATTCCCATGCCAAATAAAGTGATTAAAAGCACGGTTAAGCATGTTAATAAGTTTAGTAGGTATGATAAATAATCGAAAATAATATGTGCACATGGCTGTGGCAATGCTTTTGATGATCAATAGCCTACCAGCTTGAGATATTTTAGAAGTGTTCATAAAATTAAGTTTTTGAGTTATTTTTTCGAACATAGGGAGACACTGAGTAATACTTATTCTAGATTTACATAAAGGGACACCTAAATAGGTAGCATTCATATCCATAATTTGCAGACCAGAGAGTTGAAGAATGTTAGTGACTAAAGTATCATTCACACCAGCTATACTTATATGAGATTTGCTTTTATTAATTTGTAAACCAGTCATAGCTTTGAAATTATCCAATGTAGCAAGAGTATTAGCTATAGATTTGATGTTAGGCTTAGTGAAAAGGAGAAGATCATCAGCAAACATTAAGGAGGAGATTTTATGAACTTTGCATTTAGGATGGTAATCAATATTATTGCTAATGTTATCCTTACACAAAAGTTGAGTTAGCACTTCCATAACAATGACAAAAATAGAGGAGGAGATGGGATCCCCTTGTCTAATGCCTTTCCCAGATTTGAAATATCCAAAGCATTCACCATTTAAAGATAAAGAAATTTTGACAGTGGAAATACAAGTATGTATCCAAGCTAGAAAAGGGAGGGGGAAATTCAATCTGGACATAATGGATATAATAGCCTCCCATCTAATTGTGTCAAAAGCTTTTTGAATATCAAGTTTAAGAAAACATCTAGGAGAAATATTTTTCCTATTGTAGCCTCTTATTAATTCTTGGGATAGCAAAATATTGTCAGTAATAGATCTACCAAGAATAAAACCATTTTGATTAGAAGATATTATATCATTCAGGCAAATTTTCATTCGCGTAGATAAGATTTTAGCAATGCATTTATAAATGACATTGCAACAAGCAATGGGTCTAAACTCAGTGACACTTTGAGGTAGATCATTTTTAGGTATTAATGCAAGTTTAGTATGATTAATGCCATTAAGGAGAATATTGGTTTTAAAAAAATGAAGTAAGGCATTACAAAAATCAATGTTAATGATGCTCCAACATTTTTGAAAGAAATGAGCAGTGAAACCATCTGGGCCTGGAGAGCTATCTTTCTTCATATTAAAGATAGCATCAGTTATTTCCTCTTTGGTAATCTGTTTAATAAGGCTAATAGATTGTTCATCTGATATAGTCTTAAAGTTTAAATCAGTAAGAAGGTGAAGATCAGGTTTGTTATCAGAATTGGAAAAGAGACTTTTATAATAAGAAAGAAAAGCATTTTTGATACCAATCTGGGTAGTAGCTTCATAACCATTTTTATCTTTTATCTTGTGGATGATGGTAGCAGCTTTTTTTATCTTCAGAGAGTTGTGAAAGATTTTAGTATTTTTGTCACCTCCTATATCCCAATTATTCCTATTTTTAGCTTTCAGCATATTAACTTCAGTGACAATAGCAGCTTTTAATTGAGTAGATAAGGAGTGCTCCTTGTTGGATAATTCAATATCATTGGGATTAGCCTGCATCATAATATGAATATTGTTTAGATCATTTCTTAATTTGGAAGTAAGCTTATTACCTGTACCAAATTTTTCAGTAGCCCATGTTTTGATATTGTTTTTGCAATCTTTTAGTTTAGATTGAAGAATGAACATGGGGTTGCCAAACTTATTAGCACTCCAAGTATGCTGTATTATACTCATGAAATCATTATCTTGAGTCCAGTTGTTAAAGAAATTGAAGGAAGAGGGTCCTTTAATATAACCAGTGCCCCAATCAACTATGATAGGACTGTGATCAGACAAGGAGGGTGGAAGGAAATGAGATAAAAGGCATGGCCAATTAGAAAAAGCTTCATTGTTGAAATAGGATCTATCCAAACGACAGAACGTGCGTGTTCCCGACCTACTGCAATTATTCCAAGTATAGAAGACTCCAGTTTTGGGCATTTGATGTAGCTGGGCAGAATGTATGGAGTTATTAAGGGGGGAGACATCATTGACATTAAGAGGAAGCCCTCCATATTTATCATCAGAGAACTGCATACAGTTGAAATCACCCAAGCATAACCACGGAAGAGCATTGGGTTGTAGAGTGGGGAGCAAGTCAAGCAGGTATTGCCTTTTTTGTTTTGTGTTTTCTGCATATATAAAAGTAGAAACAAAATTAGAATTTGTGGGCAAGTGTAAAATATTGCAGTGTATATATTGTCTATGAGTAGCCACTGCATTAACAGAAAATGTAAGAGGATTCCATATAACCATAATGCGACCATAAGGAGCATTTATGTGATTGTGAATCATAGACCAAGATGGAGCAAAAATCTTTGTTGCATCAATGGTTTCTAATTCAGAGTATTTAGTTTCTGCAAGGCAAAGAAGATGAAGTTTGTTGCCCTGTATTAATTGCTTGATTTCAAATTTTTTTGCTTTGTCATGACCTCCTCTGATATTCCAGTAACCCATACTATCTATCATATCTTCTTTTTATTTGCTTTGGCAGATTGCCTGGTGAATCTTTTCTTCTTCCCTGATGAGCTTTTGGTATTTATTTTAGCAAGAATTCGATCAGCAGAGAAATCCATGCCTTCATTTAAGTCTTCTACTGACTCACTGGAACATTCTTCTTCAGTTTCAGAGTTATTTCCAGTATCTTTATTCTTTGAAATGGTAGTGTCAGGCAGATATAAATCAATGTCAGTGGGCGGCTTTAGTTTCAAATATGGACTTTTATCTTGCTTTTTCAAAGTAGAAGAGATTTTTCTACTGCTTGCTTTGTGTAAAGGATTTGTTGTATCATTAAATACTTGCATATAATTAGAATCTATGTCTGCACTATGTATGGGAGAAGTAGAATTTTGTATAGGCAAAATTGTCTCCATATTATCCAGATTATATTTTGTGGAGATTGCTTGTGTGTGTCTTGAATATGGATCACTTGTTGCTTCATTGTTGCAGAGTTGCTTCTCATTTACATAGTGCATATCCATAGCATTATTGTTATTGTGATCTGAAAACATTTCTTTATTGCTATGAACATCATCATGTATTTCAATTAATTCACCTTCCTCTATATCAGCAAGTATAGAGAAGGAATTATTGATCTCTATGTTACCATCTATTGCTTTTTCCATGTTTTTGTGTATGTTGTCAATTTCAGAAGCATCTTTTTTCTCATTAATTTCTATATTGCTCTGTGTCTCTGTTAATATAGCATTTGATTGTTTCTCTTTCCTTTGCCAATACTGTTGCTTTACTCTGTGCATTTCATCACCATCTTTTTTGACATTATCTTTCACAGGTTTCTTTTGGACATAGCTTGAATTGTCTGCTTTTTGTGTTGCTTTTTCCTTGATGACATGTAAGTTACCAGTTTTTTCATTAATGTCTTCTTTGCTACCATGTAAGTCACATGTCATTGTTGAGTGGCCAAAAGCTTTACATTCAGTACATATTAGGGGTTTCCAAGTGTATTCAACATACACTTTTTGAACTGTGTCTTGACTATCTCCAACAAGGATATAATCAGGTAACTCTTTGTCTGGCGAGATTTCAATCAAGCATTTAGCGTATTCCAATCGCTCTTGCTTCTCTGTGGCTTCATTGAAGCATATCAGCTTACCCAGATGACAGGCAATCCAGTTTATGCCAAGTAATGTCCATGCGATATGTGGTATATTATATAAATGTATCCAGATAGGAACATATTTAACTTGAGATTGCACAGTACCAAAAGATGGTTTCCAAGTGGTAATAATAAACATTTGCCCACGTATGAAGGTGGGATCAGCTTTCAGAATTTTAAGTTTATCCTCTTGACAATTGAATTTGAAAAAAAAGTTAGTACCATTAGACTTTATGTCGTAAGATCCCTTAAGTTTCCAAAATCTCTTGAAGTGAGTGATGACTGCCATGTAATTAACACTTTCACCAAGAAAGAAACCCACTAAATAATCATCCCAGTAATTTTTCCCTTCAGAGTATAATTCAGCAGGTGGCAAAAGAGGTTTGCCAAGATAATTAAGATTGTAATCTATAGGCGAGAACACACCAGCATTACGCGGTTTGGAAGCAAAGAGAGAAGACCAAGATCGTATAGAAGGAGATGAGATGTCTGTAACAGCAACCGAGGAAGGGTTAACAAGCGAGGGAGTGGTTACAGTCTGAGCAGGAGGGGGTAAAGGCGGCGGGAGAGGAGGAGGAGGAGGAACAGAGGGATTGGAGCCTACCAGGAGGGGAAGACAAGGAACAACAATCTGAGGAGAAGAAGATGTAGGGAGAGAGGGAGAAAGAGCCGTTAGACTTGCTGCCATTAAAATAAAATGGAAAGAGAAAGAGCCGTTTGATATAAATGATTTAAATGCATGGCATCTCTTAATTCATTAGCATATACATATATACAATGTTGAAAGAAAATTGTGTTTTTAACCAATATTCATATATACACACATTTTGTTTTATTAATTTTAAAGAAAGAAATGATTTTAACTAATTATGTTTTAATAAATAAACACATATATAATAGTATTTAGTTCTAAACAATTGTTCTAAAATCATTTGTATCCAATTCAAAATACAACTTTTAAATCCAACTAATTTGATAAAAATATTAATTATTGAATTTTAAATTAAAAGTTCCATTTTAAAATACATACTTTTTTTTATTAATCTCTAAGCCTTTAAATTCTATTTACAATATATTTCAATCTTAGAATCTCTAAATTTCAAGTCAATTCAATTTTTTTTATTTACTTGTAATCAAATTTCTATTTAAAATCTAAAATTTTAAATTTATTCTGAAAATCTCTAATTAATTCACAAAAAATCACACAATTTAATTTCAAAATTAAATTGATTATCAAATTAAACTATGCCAAAATTACACAACTAAAGGCAGATTTGAAGAAATGCATCTCACCAAGTTCAACAATATCAAAGACAACACAAGTTCAGCTATGCAAATGAAACACAGTGGCAACACTGGAAGCACACGAGCTAATGAAGACTGCATCATGATACAAGGCCAGAGACTGCAATATCAAGTTCATATGCAAAGTGCAATAGCAGATACATGAATACCATTACAATGTTCTCATAAGACAGTACAGAGATAAACAACATGCAAACTGCAGACGCAAGCTACAAATGTGATATATGAATAAGTCAGCAGATACAATGACTACAAAATCAAGTTCAGTAAGACAATGCACTAATGGCAAGTCATGGAGTCACAGTCTCAATGAAACTGCAGTGGAATACTTGCAACAGAAAATCAAAGCATCGTGAACATACACCAATGACCAAGCTACAAGTATGGCAGTGAAACTCAAACAAGGCAGACCACAAAGAAAAGCCACCAAGACCACAAGTGTACAGTAAATGCACAAGCATGATACAAATACCAGAGATACAAATGCGACACAGTGGCAACGTCAAGTTCAAGCCAGAAGCTCAAGTTCAATGTCAACAGCAATGGAATCAGAAAGACTTGTCACCAGCATAAGTAGAAATAAAAAGGGAAGACCACTATGCATTCATGGAATCACATAAACAAGTGTAGCATCTGTTACAGTAAAAAAAGTGCAGAGATGAACGAAGATAAGGATACAGACGTGCCAGAGAATCAATGCCGTGTAAAGTCGAAAGCAACAGTGGATGAACGAGGTTCAACAGTGCAGAAATCAAGCCGAAGTCAAAAAAATCAAATTCGTATCTTTGAAAAAGTCAGCAACAAATAAAATGGAAAGTTTCTGCCGTAACAATCAAGAGAAAATCGAACGTTCTCAAGTTAATGCCGTGAGCATCAAGTAGTAAATATATCAGGAAAGAACAAATTGGGAAAGTATCAAATTGATACAAACGAAAACAAGTGATTCGAATTCATATAAATGCAAAACACCAATTGTCATCATCGGCATAAGCTTCAACGAAAAATCATTCAATCAATTCAACCCTAAAATCATCATCGGCCTACAACATCCATCGAATTCAAACTATCGGAAATTCGAAAGTACGAACATACCAGAGATGGTCTGAGTTCGAGTAACCAAGCCGACTGTAATCAGCAAAGCAGAGCGTCTGAGACTGTCTCAAGGAGATCGAGATTCAAAATTTCTCAAGCCCTAATCAGTTGCAAGAATTGTCGCCGCCATTTTTATTCTCAAGAGAGAATTGAAGGAGATCGGGTGAAATAAGAAAAAGGGGCGGCCGCGTGTTTAATTAGGGTTTAATTTTAAGGCTTAGTGTTTAAAATAGGGTTTTAGCTAAATCGAGTTTTATTTGAGAGCAAAAATTTGTATTCAAGCTTTTATTTTAATTTTTGCTCTTGCGTCTATTTTTGAAGTCTGTATTTTTTCTTTTTCTAGTCTAAGAATTTGTAAATCACCACCTAGGTTATAGGTAGTGTCAGATTGTCTAGTTAGAATTAGTTCAGTGAGCAGGGTGTGCGAGTTTGCAAAACTCTATAGGCGGGAGCAGTGTTTGCGAGTAAGCGAAACTCTATAGGCGGAGCAGGGTGTGCGAGTCTAGTAGAGTGTTTGTGAGCGGGAGCAAAAGGGTCTGCGAGTCTAGTAGAGTGTTTGTAAGCGGGATACTATTTAATTCTATAGAAATCTGGGAATGCAGCAATAGGTAGGGGTTGCCGAAGCTGGGTAAATTTTGTGTGTGATTTACTTTTCAGCATATTTATTTCTGCAGTTTATTTCTGTGTTTAATTCGAGAAAATTTGCTATAACCCTATTCACCCCCCCTCTAGGGTTAATCTAGATCCTACAGTTTATTCATAAGTAATTAATCCGATTTAAATTAATCAGATAATTAATTAATTTTACTTATGGATGTTTGAATTGTATGAAATGCCTTGTATTGTTTGATATCTCTGTATGTAATGTTTTGTGTTATGAATTATTTTGATTCAAGCTATGATGAATGTTATATATTTTATCTATGATGAATGTGTATTATTTATCTGTGAATCTGTGAATGAAGATAAGCGTCATAGTTTATACCGCTTATCGATATTGATGTACTTGATCTGTGATGATTGATGTTGTTGCACTATTTTGTAAAACCCCTGGACTACACTTTACACACATAAATATGGATTGCACGAGGAAATTGGTTAAGTCACGGATTTTAGAAAATAATTTTTAAATTGAATTTTGAATTCAAATGGTTTTGGAAATGGAATTGGGTTGAAAAGCTTTTGAAAAGTTTTTTTAGAGATAAAAGTTATTTTGAATGACTTAATAAAGTTTTCAAATTTAAATAATTTGATTTAAATTTGGATTCAAAATTTGAAATTGAATTCTATGTTTGGTAATTATGATTTAAAAAGGTTATGCAGGTTATAAATGTGTTTATACGGGTTTAAACCATTTTAAAAGTATTGATTTGGTAATTTGAATTTAACCCATGGGCTTTAATTTGTACAAATGAAATTGGATTCTTCCGAAACGAAAAACTATTTGTTTTCGAATAATAAAGCTTTCATATGAGGAATGAATTTCCAATTTGTGTTGAAAGGATTTCAAATTTGAAATGAAAATGGTTTTCCAAGTTATGAATGAATCTATGGAAACGGGTTTGAAAGCTATGAATTAAATCTTTGATTTAAAAATTGGACGAGTTAATCCAATTCGAATGGGAATAGTTTTGAAATCTGTGAACGAATCTTTGTGAAAGATGGTTAAACCTTGTTTTCAAATTTAAGAGAATCTTAAAGGTGTATCTTTTGTATAAAAGTTTTGAAATGGAATTTTTTCGAAAGCTATAAAGGAGTCTTTGTGAAATATTTGTGAACTTTGTTTTCAAACAAAAGTGGATCTCAAAGATAGATCTTTTGTTTGAGTATTGTGAATGAATCATTGTGTAGCGACCCGACTTTCTATCTCCAGGAAGTCGCATCGCTAATAGAAAGAAGGGGATAGAAGAAGAAAAGAAAGAGAAAGAAGAAACAGAACAACATCAGAGAACTCACAGCGGAACGAATAAAATATAATATATCTCATAAAATATTACATAGTATCTCATTACATCAGAGTACACAACTATACAACACATATTAGACAGTTATAACATCTGTCTAACTCATACAACTCAAGTATAACAGAAGAAACAGATACCAAACACAGCGGAACCAATATATATATAACTATACATCGAAGCCTCCTGCTCCATGTCTCGTCCAAAAGTTCGTCAAGCTAACCTGAATCACTTGACTACTCATACATAATATGAGTACCCAAGAGTTTAATAAAACAGAAAATAAACACTCGGGTCAGACAGGGGTCTGGTGTGAGTAAACGGGTTAAAATTGCTTAACTTTAGAAAAACCTTTGAAAAGAAAAGGTATCACGTAAGACTTCCCACACATAAACAAGGAAAAGTTTTTACCTTACGCTAACCAAAACATTTGATAGGAAATCCAGTGATATTATAATAGTGTCTAGGGTTTTCAAGTAAATAAGAAATAGCCAAAATTGTTACATCTATTAAATTCCAGCTACTAGCCACAAAAGTGGGTAATACAAACAAAACCGTAGGGTCTCGTAGGGAAAATGGGTTTCCATCAATGGCAGGGCTACTGGGGTACCGCCCGTCACAGTACGTGGCCTAGATCAACGTACCGAGGAGCCACCCTAACTCCCCTGCAACACAAGGCCGGAACCATCCCTTACTGGACAGTCCCGAACAAGACCACCCCATAGTTGGCGCGACCAACCACACACTAAGCCGAAATAGAAAGGGACCTCTAGACAGGGATGTATCTTGCTCTCCAGTGGGAGCTACCCACGAAGCCTTGCTGCACCTCCCCTGTTTTAGCCATTCCCGGTTGATGAGGCTTGAGGTTACGATTACCTTTATAGGACACATTATCTTAGAATGCTCATCGTCCACCTGACGATGTGCTGAAAGCATTCAATCCATAAAAGTTCGTTCCAGGTTCGAACGAAACCGAAGGCACTATCTCGTTGCACTCATTATTGGAATCACCCTCAGAGTCAACGACCATAGCCCTTGCACTCTGATTCGCCATCTCGAATCTATAAGCACTATTCCGTCAAACTCATTACGGAATCACCCACAGAGTTATACTGACGTATAGCCCTTACACCTCGAGTCTTCACTTGCTCCACTTGGATTGACGACCTAACGTTTAATTGGAATCGATGTGGTTTTCGGATATCCAAATATGGAAACCCGATCCCGGTCTCATCGAAACCAAACGCCATTTTAATGTCCAAGTTGTACTTAAGGGTTTAAACAGTTTAACTTATATTCAGGATGATATAAACAAATAGATGATCATATTATCACAAGAGATAATTCATCTCCATATACATCTTCACAAAGCAGCATATCACATAACAGATATATCCAAATCATCCAATATCAAACCAATATCAAACATCTAGTATAAACCAATCAATCATCTAATAGCAATCACCAAATATTGATCACCCAATATCAATTAATTAACCAATATTAATCAATCAACTCATATTAATCCAATATCCAATATCAACCATTCAAGATCAATCATTCATTCATAACAGAATTGATTAACTCTTAATCACTTGGATTACTTTAAATCTTTCTCATTTATTTATTCCAAATAAATAAATTAATCATCTCTAATGATCTTCTTTAATTAATCTTCCGTGATTAATTATCTTTTAATTACATCCAAGTAATTATCCTATCCATATTCAGTAATTAACCCTTTAATTACTATCATTAATTACAATGATTAATGATCATACATTAATTAATTAACTATAATTAATTACATTAAACCTTAATTAATTACAATTAATTAGTCATATTTAAATTAATCACTTATATTAATCAATCCTTGATTAATATCATTAATTATATTAATTAATGATTCTTATTAATTAATAACTACCTTAATTAATTAAATAATTAATTTATAATTAATCATCTATTAGTCATAATTAATAATTAACAATTTGTAATTAACTTCTTTATTAATTAATTTCTAATTTAATTTTATTAATCCTTGATTAATTAATCTAATTAATTAATCCTTAATTACTTCATTAAGTAATTATTAACCAATTTAAATTAACAATTAATCCTTATTTAATTACTAAATTAATTAATTACATTTTAATTAATTACCTTTAGTTATTATTCTTAAATTAATCTCATTCATTAATTAGTTAATCACATTAATTAATTAACTAAAATAATTAAGTAATTAACCCTTAATTACTCACATAAGTAATTATCTCTAATTACTTCCATTAATAAACCTTAATTAATCTCTTAATTAATAATTAATTCCATCATTAAATAATCCATAACTCTTTCATTAATTACTTCAAAATTAATCATCTCTAAAACATTTATATTAATCAATTCTTTAATTGATATTATTAAGTGATTAACCAATAATCACTTCAACTAATTACTCCGTAAGTAATTACCATTAATTACTTCCATAAGTAATTATCTTCCTTAATTACATTCACAGATAACCATTAATTACTTTATTAAGTAATTATACTTAATTAATCCATAATTAAGTAATTATTTAAAAATTAAATAAACAATTAACTAATTATTTAAAATTAAATAAACAATTAATTAACCTCCTAGATTTTTAAATCCTTAATTAATTAAGAAAACATTATTCTTAATTAATCTTTTACTTATTTGCAAATTATATGTAATTAAGTATTCTTAAGTTTATAAAATAGTAATTTGATCTTAATTATCCTCATAAACAAATTATTTGAAATTTAATCAAATTTTAGTAAAATAAAACAAATTATCTTATTTGGATTTCAAAATTTAAAATAATAACCTTATTTGGAAATAAGGCTTTTTACAAATCAATTTGAAATTAAAAACAATCCAACATTTACTTAGATAATTACTTTCAAATTCAAACTTCTTAACAATTAAAAATAAATACTATTAATATTTTGCTTTCAAAGGAAATCATTTAAACAATTTAGATTCGAAATTGAATTCCATTTACATTTTTTTAAAGTTGATTAACTTTTACTTACAAAGAACAAGTTTTAACTTATAACCTATTTCCTTTAATTCAAACATCAGGCATTATAGCAACTTTACCATTTAGTACCTAACAAAAAAAAACTAACAACTTAACCTCGAGTCAATCACCTATCTCACACGACCCAGCCTCGAGATAACCCAGCTCTTCAACCTTCAAGTCGACACACGAGAACCACGAGAAGAACTCCGAGTCTTCTTCCTGAAAACACGAGGGCTAACTCGAGAAATCCATCTTCACCCACACAAACTTCACCTTCTTCCCATCGTGCACTGTGCACGTGCACCAATACCGCCGACCTCTGGCGTACGTCGCGACCATTCTCGTAGACCATCTGAACCCAAACAAACGCAAACACGAACCCATATTGCACTAAAATCCAATGCAACGAAATCGAGCTAAAACTCGACATAGCTGACTCCACCATGGCCAGATATCATCACCATTCTGACGCCTCAAACCTTGAGATCGCCGACCACGATCACCGAAGCTTCATCATACCCTCTAGCTCGAATTTCCATCAACGCTACCCACTCCGATCCACAGTGGTCACCCCCAATGCTATGTGAACCACCCTGCTCTTGAACGTCTACCGAACCCTAATGCCCCAAATTCCAACCACCGCGTCGCTTGATAAATCAAGCGACTATTTTTCCACTGATCACCTATCAACCCTCTAGCTCCAGACCAAAGCCCAATGCCCAAGTCTTTCTTGTTTGCCGGAATTTGGCGAAAGTGCCAATATCGTTCACCACTGAAAATCACAATGGATACTAATCTAAAAATTATGATTTCATCGTCTAAATTCATGATATCCTATCACCAATCTATGTATATAATCAAATTTAGAAACTACGATGTTTTATTTTTGACCATTTTTCATTACTTACTGTTATTCTTGAATAAAAATTGTTTTATTAGTTTCAAATTTCCAGAAACGATCTTTAGAACCTTCAGTACATATGAATAAGCAAATATCACTTATGAAACAATACCTAATATTAGTTTGATTGAGAGATTTTTAAATTTCCTTAAGAAATTCAAACCCAGTAAATAAGCAGAGAACATAAATTTATACATGCCCTGTATCCTCTGGAAATTTTCATACTTCTAACTGGCATACACAACAATATTCAAGTAAACAAATATACATAATTAGAGCAACATCCAACACATGCATAAGGAATTCACTACAGATATTATTTAAAACTGTTTTTTTTAAAAAAAATGGTTACTCACCTATTTTGCAGAGCAGAGAACAGAACAGAACAAGCTTCATTGCTTTTACCCAGGCTTGAACAGTTAAATTTGAAAAAAACTTTGATGTTTGCTAATATCCTACTGCATGCTGAAATTGCAGATTGAAATTGAATGTCTACTGCATGCCTACAGATTGCTTTTCCTTAAAAGTGTTCAACTGCAGATGACTTGCAGTTGAACCTCATTTTGGTTGCAGATTTGCTTTCCATTTGAGATGCAGGCTTTGAAAGTTGATGTTGCAGATTTAAAATTGTTGTGATGAACTTGTTTGCAAATTTCAGGTTATGCAGAATTCAAGTTTGATTTGCTTTTAGTTTAATTTTATGTTTGAAGAAAGAAAATTTTCTGTTTTGAGCTAAGAAATGGAAACAAAGGAAAAGTGTTTGAGAAACTAGTTTTCTTTTTAAAAATGTTTATAAAAATTAAAATGAATAAATTGCCACTTGTTGTTAATTAAAAAAATGTCATTTTGCTTGCTTAAGTTTCTTACAAGTGCACTAGAGATGCCTACTCATGTTACAAATGTCTTTAAGTGTTTTAATTAAATCTTTTTTTTTATTTAGTTTTAAATGTAAATATGACCTTACCTTTTAATTTACTTTATTATCAAATGCTTATATGTGTAGATATAGTTTTACTTTAAAGAAAATATTATAAAACTAATTTCAATACAAATAAATCTTATATATGTAATTTAAAATCTAAACATCTATATTTATACAACCATTTTAGATTTAAAACACTTTAAAGAAAAGAAAAAGAAAACTTTGATTAAATCCTTTATAAACTATCATATTAAAAATAAATATCCATCTTATATTTGAAACAAATTGAATTAAACTTTAAATTATCTTTTGAAAATATAATTTCTAAACAAAGCTTCAATCTATAATATTCATACATTATAAATTATTAATTGATTTAATTAAATTTCAAAACAATTTCAAATTATAACATATGCAAACATATATATATTACAATATGAAAGATTCATTTTTAAATTTGAAACAAAAGACCTCCTATTCACAATATATATCAAATATATATATTATGAACAGAATAAAATTTATTAGCTTTGAAAAATAATTCTTATCAAATTTAAATTGTCAGAAAGATATTGATTACCATTATCAGATTGAATTAAAATTATAAAGAAAATTATCAAACAAGTTAAATTTATTAACACAGATTATTAAATTCTTATTGCCCAAAATCCCGCGTCGTTACAATCCTCCCCCCTTAAAAGAATTTCGTCCCCGAAATTTAAAAGCAAAGGTAATTTAATAATCCAGCACATATTTTAATTTAAATTAGCAAAGCATTCTTAACAACCAGTTACTAACATCCATAGCAATCAAATAAACAAACAAACCTAACTAATTGTTCTGACACAAATCAAAATAAATCTCTAATACTATCTCGAGTTTCCCAAGTATAAATCACCGGGAGACTGGCTCTACAAAAGCCAACAAACTAACTATACAGCCAAAATCCAGAGCTCCACTCAATCTCTAGATCCATCAATCTGAACAGAACATCAGATTACTCTCAAATCCAGCTCAACATCCAATTCCAACTGAACTACAGATTCAACAACCAACGATGAATCATACACGTATTCCCTCAGAGATACGTGATACAAAATGAATTCTAGCTATCCAAACTGGCAATTCAATCTTATCCTATCAAGACACAGATAAGAAATCCTCAAATGCTACAGCACTAACCAACCAATCTTATCCAATAACTGTTCTCTTTACCAGAGAATTTTAACTACTCTAAAATCTCCAACTTCGAATTCCAAAACTCCTTATCTCATATCTGTATAACTCAACAGACAATCCAAGGCATCCAAACTTCTTCCTGATCAGCTCAACCTATTCAGATACTTCCAGAAACAACTAGACCAAGGCAAACAGCTTCTGGATCCTATTCAACAGAAAAGCTTTCCAAAATCCATCGAAATCCAAAACACATGCTCTACTCCAAAGCAATAGCAAACAGAACTTCCTTCCTTCCTTGCACAGCTCCTGCCTTGCTTCCGCTGCACAACTCTGATTCAAAAATAGATGAGAGTACTGCTGATGAACACGAATACAAACTTATCCGCTATATCCGGAAAAACTTTGTTCATCAAATCCTTAAAAAATCTGAGTGACACATCAGACTTGGTCACACAACCTCAAAACAGAATCCTATTCCAAAAGCTAGATTAGTCCAATTCCAATTCCAAAAATATCTGAGTTGCTATACCAACTCTCCTTACTCCAAGAACAATTCAACTACCAGGCTAACTACCAGAATTACTTCCGTAACCAAAACAGTATGGAACTCAACTTCCAGATGCTGAAAATCTCCTGATTACATCAGTAGCTTCTACTCTCATGAGAACCCTCAGTCTCAACAACAGATCAGCCAAGATAAATTCCAAACTAATCGCAAGTCACTTTTGCGATTCTACCAAATTCGGATTCCAAAGGAACTATCCTCTCTTTATCAATTAGAACAGCCTAAAGCTTTTCCGAACAAAGTTAACCTTTCAAGAAAACATCACCACCTTCAGCCCGGACTGCTGAAAGAGAACCACAAAGATTTCTGAACCACCAGAGAAACAACCAACACTGCTGCTTCTAAACTCCACCTCATGATACTGCAAAGCTAAAAGATCTCCTCGTCAGCACACCGAACACTTCGAGTTGCACTGCTATCACAGCTAACCAAAGACTTCAAATCCAAAGGCTTCTCTAAAACCAAAACCATCAACAAACCACACAACGGACCTCTGAGATGTCAGACAACGTCTCAAGAAACTCGGACTCTAAATCTAGCATCCACAACTCGCTTACCTTAAGGAATAACAATGAGACCATGCCTAAAGAGAAACAACTCATAGACCTTAGTCTCATATTCCAAAACAGCCAACCTTCATGCTAAAGATCCAAACAACTTATACACAGACGAGTCTTCCCTGCAACAGGTAAAGATTTCTCCTCAACCTCTTCTAAGACTGCTTCAAGAGAAAACATCTTCAGAAAAATGTCCAAGGATACTGCATCTCATCACGCAGTTATCAGTATGTCATTACTTACTCCTGCACTTCCAACAAATCCAAACACTAGAAAAATTCGCTTACCCGAGCGAAATTCAAACTTATACTTCAAAGATAAACTCCGAATCTTCAAAAGATTTCCTTCGGATATCAGAGAAATCCTTACTTCGAACTGCAAAGCTTACTCGAGACGGTATTAGGTCTACAGTCTCGACAAATACTTCCAATCTCGACATATGGACCACATCCATTAGTGGAAATCATGTTACACACACAAACCACTACTCCATCTACCTCTATAACTTATGTTGGAAAATCCGAACAGATAGCCCAACAGATTAGGTAGATATAAATGTGTGTGTGTATATATATATAGTTATATATAAAAATTACAAGTACGCTCTCTCAAGGAAGACACTACTACAGAGCTTAGGTATTCACTCAACCTAATGCTCCCTAAAGAAAGATACACTTCAGAGCCTAATACTCTGATACCAACTGTAGCGACCCGACTTTCTATCTCCAGGAAGTCGCATCGCTAATAGAAAGAAAGGGATAGAAGAAGAAAGAAAGTGAAAGAAGATACAGAACAACATCAGAGAACTCACAGCGGAATGAATAAAATATAATATATCTCATAAAATATTACATAGTATCTCATTACATCAGAGTACACAACTATACAACACATATTAGACAGTTATAACATCTGTTTAACTCATACAACTCAAGTATAATAGAAGAAACAGATACCAAACACAGCGGAACCAATATATATATATATATAGAACTATACGTCGAAGCCTCCTGCTCCATGTCTCCTCCAAAAGTTCGTCCAGCTAACCTGAATCACTTGACTACTCATACATAATATGAGTACCCAAGAGTTTAATAAAACCGAAAATAAACACTCGGGTCAGACAAGGGTCTGGTGTGAGTAAACGGGTTAAAATTGCTTAACTTTAGAAAAACCTTTGAAAAGAAAAGGTATCACGTAAGACTTCCCACACATAAACATGGAAAAGTTTTTACCTTACGCTAACCAAAACATTTGATAAGAAATCCAGTGATATTATAATAGTGTCTATGGTTTTCAAGTAAATAAGAAATAGCCGAAATTGTTACATGTATTAAATTCCAGCTACTAGCCACAAAAGTGGGTAATACAAACAAAACCGTAGGGTCTCGTAGGGAAAATGGGTTTCCATCAATGGCAGGGCTACTGGGGTACCGCCCGTCACAGTACGTGGCCTACATCAACGTACCGAGGAGCCACCCTAACTCCCCTGCAACACAAGGCCGGAACCATCCCTTACTGGACAGTCCCGAACAAGACCACCCCGTAGTTGGCGCGACCAACCACACACTAAGCCGAAATATAAAGGGACCTCTAGACAGGGATGTATCTTTCTCTACAGTGGGATCTACCCACGAAGCCTTGCTGCACCTCCCCTGTTTTAGCCATTCCCGGTCGATGAGGCTTGAGGTTACGATTACCTTTATAGGACACATTATCTTAGAATGCTCATCGTCCACCTGACGATGTGCTGAAAGCATTCAATCCATACAAGTTCGTTCCGGGTTCGAACGAAACCGAAAGCACTATCTCGTTGCACTCATTATTGGAATCACCCTCAGAGTCAATGACCATAGCCCTTGCACTCTGATTCGCCATCTCGAATCTATAAGCACTATTCCGTCAAACTCATTACGGAATCACCCACAGAGTTATACTGACGTATAGCCCTTACACCTCGAGTCTTCACTTGCTCCACTTGGATGGACGACCTAACGTTTAATTGGAATCGATGTGGTTTTCGGATATCCAAATATGGAAACCCGATCCCGGTCTCATCGAAACCAAACTCCATTTTAATGTCCAAGTTGTACTTAAGGGTTTAAACGGTTTAACTTATATTCAGGATGATATAAACAAATAGATGATCATATTATCACAAGAGATAATTCATCTCCATATACATCTTCACAAAGCAGCATATCACATAACAGATATATCCAAATCATCCAATATCAAACCAATATCAAACATCTAGTATAAACCAATCAATCATCCAATAGCAATCACCAAATATTGATCACCCAATATCAATTAATTAACCAATATTAATCAATCAACTCATATTAATCCAATATCCAATATCGACCATTCAAGATCAATCATTCATTCATAACGGAATTGATTAACTCTTAATCACTTGGATTACTTTAAATCTTTCTCATTTATTTATTCCAAATAAATAAATTAATCATCTCTAATGATCTTCTTTAATTAATCTTCCTTGATTAATTATCTGTTAATTACATCCAAGTAATTATCCTATCCATATTCAGTAATTAACCCTTTAATTACTATCATTAATTACAATGATTAATGATCATACATTAATTAATTAACTATAATTAATTACATTAAACCTTAATCAATTAAATAATTAATTTATAATTAATCATCTATTAATCATAATTAGTAATTAACAATTTGTAATTAACTTCTTTATTAATTAATTTCTAATTTAATTTTATTAATCCTTGATTAATTAATCTAATTAATTAATCCTTAATTACTTCATTAAGTAATTATTAACCAATTTAAATTAACAATTAATCCTTATTTAATTACTAAATTAATTAATTACATTTTAATTAATTACCTTTAGTTATTATTCTTCAATTAATCTCATTCATTAATTAGTTAATCACATTAATTAATTAACTAAAATAATTAAGTAATTAACCCTTAATTACTCATATAAGTAATTATCTCTAATTACTTCCATTAATAAACCTTAATTAATCTCTTAATTAATAATTAATTCCATCATTAAATAATCCTTAACTCTTTAATTAATTACTTCAAAATTAGTTATCTCTAAAACATTTATATTAATCAATTCTTTAATTGATATTATTAAGTAATTAACCAATAATCACTTCAACTAACTACTCCGTAAGTAATTACAATTAATTACTTCCATAAGTAATTAACTTCCTTAATTACATTCACAAATAACCATTAGTTACTTTATTAAGTAATTATACTTAATTAATCCATAATTAAGTGATTATTTAAAAATTAAATAAACTGTTATCCCGCTTTTTGGCAAAGCCGTGATACCAAAGGATTGGTCGAAAACGAGAGACAATTCGCCTCAGAGATTGGTTGCATTCTAATTCACTATGGATATCGATGAATTTTGTCCGAGCCCGGATCAGGCTACAATTGATGGGACATGACTAGCAAAGCCACGAGAGCCAACGTTTCAAATTTCAAGTTAATCCGAGTTCGTATGCTCAAGTTATGATGGATTCGACCCAATGGATTCGACCCTATGGATTCGACCCTATGGATTCGACCCTATGGATTCGACCCTGATCGATTCGACCCTATCGATTCGACCTTGATCGATTAAACCCTATGGATTCGACCTATGGATTCGACCCTATCAATTTGACCCTGTGGATTCGACCCTATCGATTCGACCCTATCCATTCGACCCTGATCGATTCGACCCTATCGATTCGACCTTGATCGATTCAACCCTATGGATTCGACCCTATGGATTGGACCCTATCAATTCGACCCTATGGATTCGACCCTATCGATTCGACCCTGATCGATTCGACCCTATCGATTCGACCTTGATCGATTCGACCCTATCGATTCGACCCTATCGATTCGACCTTGATCGATTCGACCCAATCGATTCGACCCAACCGATTCGACCCTGGCATGACAACCAGAAATGCAATCTTGAATGGATCATAACTCGAGATCTACAAGTCCAAATGCCATTAATTTTTTACAGGAGTTTGCTTACATGTTGAAGAATGTCCACACCAAATTTCATCTCGATTGGACACTTTCTTGATCGATTCGAACCAAGGGTCGAATCGATCCCAAAGTGGGCCCGGACCTCCAGAATTCGGCCGTATGGGCCCCCTCACGTGCCAGAAGTGGTCTCCCCGGATTTTAGGTGAAATATCAGCCTCCTACGCCTATAAATAGAGCCCCAGGTCATTCAGGAAAGGGGATCGGAATTCGGAAGCGCCAAGACTCTACCGGATTCAATTCTACACCTTATCATCGTTGTTGCATTCGAATTTCAGAGATATAGTCCATTGTAACTTGCTGTGACCAACTGTAATCATCAAGAGAATATCAATAAAGATAGAAAACTTCAAAGTGGACGTAGGCAAGATCGCCGAACCACTATAAATCCTGTGTTTGTGATTGTGATTGCTGAATTACTCTGATTGTTATTGCTTAGATCTGAGTTTAATATTGATTATTGCTGATTTGTGTTCATAAACGGGTGCTTCCACGATATCGGGTGTTTGTGACCAATTTTGGTGCAAACATAAACAATTAACTAATTATTTAAAATTAAATAAACAATTAATTAACCTCCTAGATTTTTAAATCCTTAATTAATTAAGAAAACATTATTCTTAATTAATATTTTACTTATTTACAAATCATATGTAATTAAGTATTCTTAAGTTCATAAAATAGTAATTTGATCTTAATTATCCTCATAAACAAATTATTTGAAATTTAATCAAATTTTAGTAACATAAAACAAATTATCTTATTTGGATTTCAAAATTTAAAATAATAACCTTATTTGGAAATAAGGCTTTTTACAAATCAATTTCAAATTAAAAACAATCCAACATTTACTTAGATAATTACTTTCAAATTCAAATTTCTTAACAATTAAAAATAAATACTATTAATATTTTGCTTTCAAAGGAAATCATTTAAACAATTTAGATTCGAATTGAATTCCATTTACATATTTTTTTAAGTTGATTAACTTCTACTTACAAAGAACAAGTTTTAACTTATAACCTATTTCCTTTAATTCAAACAACAGGCATTATTGCAACGTTACCATTTAGTACCTAACAAAAAAAAAACTAACAACTCAACCTCGAGTCGATCACCTATCTCACACGTGCCAGCCTCGAGATAACCCAGCCCTTCAACCTTCAAGTCGACACACGAGAACCACGAGAAGAACTCTGAGTCTTCTTCCTGAAAACACGAGGGATAACTCGAGAAATCCATCTTCACCAACACAAACTTCACCTGCTTCCCATCGTGCACGGTGCACGTGCACCAACACCACCGACCTCTGGCGTACGTCGCGACCATTCTCGTAGCCCATCTGAACCCAAACAAACGCAAACACGAACCCAGATTGTACTAAAATCCAATGCAACGAAATCGAGCTAAAACTCGACATAGCTGACTCCACCATGGCCAGATATCATCACCATTCCGACGCCTCAAACCTTGAGATCGCCGACCACGATCACCGAAGCTTCATCATACCCTCTAGCTCGAATTTCCATCAACGCTGCCCACTCTGATCCACAGTGGTCACCTTCAATGCTATGTGAACCACCCTGCTCTTGAACGTCTACCGAACCCTAATGCCCCAAATTCCAACCACCACGTCGCTTGATAAATCAAGCGACTATTTTTCCACTGATCACCTATCTACCCTCTAGCTCCAGACCAAAGCCCAATTCCCAACTCTTTCTCGTTTGCCGGAATTTGGCGAAAGTGCCAATGTCGTTCACCACTGAAAATCACAATGGATACTAATCTAAAAATTATGATTTCATCGTCTAAATTCATGATTTCCTATCACCAATCTGTGTATATAATCAAATTTAGAAATTACGATGTTTTATTTTTGACCATTTTTCCATTACTTACTGTTATTCTTGAATAAAAATTGTTTTATTAGTTTCAAATTTCCAAAAACGATCTTTAGAACCTTCAGTACATATGAATAAGCAAATATCACTTATGAAACAATACCTAATATTAGTTTGATTGAGAGATTTTTAAATTTCCTTAAGAAATTCAAACCCAGTAAATAAGCAGAGAACATAAATTTATACATGCCCTGTATCCTCTGGAAATTTTCATACTTCTAACTGGCATACACAACAATTCAAGTAAACAAATATACATAATTATAGCAACATCCGACACATGCATAAGGAATTCACTACAGATATTATTTAAAACTGTTTTTTTTTAAAAATGGTTACTCACCTATTTTGCAGAGCAGAGAACAGAACAAGCTTCATTTCTTTTACCCAGGCTTGAACAGTTAAATTTGAAAAAAAAATTGATGTTTGCTATCATCCTACTGCATGCTGAAATTGCAGATTGAAATTGAATGTCTACTGCATGCCTACAGATTGCTTTTCCTTAAAAGTGTTGAACTGCAGATGACTTGCAGTTGAACTTCACTTTGGTTGCAGATTTGCTTTCCATTTGAGATGCAGGCTTTGAAAGTTGATGTTGCAGATTTAAAATTGTTATGATGAACTTGTTTGCAAATTTCAGGTTATGCAGAATTCAAGTTTGATTTGCTTTTAGTTTAATTTTATGTTTGAAGAAAGAAAATTTTCTGTTTTGAGCTAAGAAATGGAAACAAAGGAAAAGTGTTTGAGAAACTAGTTTTCTTTTTAAAAATGTTTATAAAAATTAAAATGAATAAATTGCCACTTGTTGTTAATTGAACAAATGTCATTTTGCTTGCTTAAGTTTCTAACAAGTGCACTAGAGATGCCTACTCATGTTACAAATGTCTTTAAGTGTTTTAATTAAATCTTTTTTTTATTTAGTTTTAAATGTAAATATAACCTTACCTTTTAATTTACTTTATTACCAAATGCTTATATGTGTAGATATAGTTTTACTTTAAAGAAAATATTATAAAACTAATTTCAATACAAATAAATCTTATATATGTAATTTAAAATCTAAACATCTATATTTATACAACCATTTTAACTTTAAAACACTTTAAAGAAAAGAAAAAGAAAACTTTGATTAAATCCTTTATAAACTATCATATGAAAAATAAATATCCATCTTATATTTGAAACAAATTGAATTAAACTTTAAATTAACTTTTGAAAATATAATTTCTAAACAAAGCTTCAATCTACAATATTCATACATTATAAATTATTAATTGATTTAATTAAATTTCAAAACAATTTCAAATTATAACATATACAAACATATATATTACAATATGAAAGATTCATTTTTAAATTTGAAACAAAAGATCTCCTATTCACAATATATATCAAATATATATATTATGAACAGAATAAAATTTATTAGCTTTGAAAAATAATTCTTATCAAATTTAAATTGTCAGAAAGATATTGATTACCATTATCAGATTGAATTAAAATTATAAAGAAAATTATCAAACAAGTTAAATTTATTAACACAGATTATTAAATTCTTATTGCCCAAAATCCCGGGTCGTTACACTTTGTGACGAACCGGAATTTTTGGTATTTGAATTTGAAAATATTTAAGTGATTTTAACCGTTTGAAAGATAGTTTGACTTGAATTTCATATATCAGAATGAATTTGGCAATTAAATTATTGAATTTAATTTATTGAAGTTGGATAAAAATTTGAACCTTCAGTTTTAAACTAAATAAAAGAATATTTCAAAGACCTAGAAAATTTGTATTGATAATACTGAAGATAATGGAAGCTTCAGAATTTAATTTGGAAATGTTCTGTTTAGTTTTGAATTTATATTGTTTAAATCGGTATTTAAAAATAGCATTCTGAGGCACAGTCTCGCATTTCGACGAAACCAGTTCCATTGGATCCGAAATATTGTATTACTATCGGATTTCAATTTCCGTAGCATTCGGAGTTATTGTGTGGACGTATGATAAGAAAACGCGCTGAAATTTAAAATTGAATATTTAATGCTTTAACTGGTTCAAAAATCTATCTTCTCCATACGATCGAATTTGGACTCGAAATATGTCCTATTGCATTCAGAATAGGGGTATAACATTATAAACGCCTAGCGGCATGCCTCGATAGGAGGTCAAATTTTAAGTTGCATTCATTGAGATAATTTGAATTCAATTTAAAATTATATATGTAGATTCTCATACAAGCATCCTTCACAGCAGCCTACTTTCTATATCACGTCAAAACTTTTTCCTTTCATCTCATATTCACTATAGCCTATCTGCTACACTCTTTCATCTTTTCGCGTTCCCCGTTCTTTCTTGTTTTAAAAAATCGAATCGAATGGCCGACACTACAATCCCTTCCCCTTTCGTTTCAAGATTTAAATCGGAGAAAAAAAATTAGAAATGGCCGTAGCTCGCGTATCACTCTTTTTTACCAATTCATGGCTGATTCAATAATAAAACGAGGAAACAAAATCAAATTGCGTTCGAATTGTGGGAGTTCACGATTGTGTGCGGTTAGGGTTTCGGCGCGGCGATCGATTTTTGTAGCAGCAGCGACTTTGATCTATCAAAGGCGAAGGCGGCTGCAAGTTCGTGGACGCGAGGTGACCCGATGATGGACCCACGTCGATGCTGGGGCATACGAGATGGATGGGCGGCAACCAAGTTGTCTGAGCACGACTGCATGCTGGGACGAGGTGCGTGGTGGGTCAATTTCGACGATCTGGATGAAGTCGCGACTGAGCATGCGTCGTTAGGCAATGTTTTTGGGTGGTCAGTGAGCGATTGTTAAGGTATACGATTTTATTTATTTATTTATTTTCTCTTTCAAATTTAAGTTGATACTGTATATATACACATATGGATTGAAAGAAAAATAATAATAGCAATAAGATTTCAGTTTTAAAATATACATATATGATAGGTTAGAAGAAATTTTATTTCATTATTTCCAGAGAAAAAAATGTATATATAGATAGGATTTTCGAAAAATATATATATGCATACATTGTAAATTACAAACTTATTTTAAAACAAAATATTAAGGTAATGAATTTGTTTAAATGGTTCGTTTAATTATTTAGTTACTAAAAATGATTTGTAAAAGGAAATTAGTATAAAAAATTAATTCTTTGATTAAAATTGAATCATTACTTAAATTATTAGTTTAAAATAACAAATATTAGTTGAATTAAAATTTTAAAATAGAAATTTAATTGTTCGATATATTCGAATAGTAATAAATAATATAATTATTTATGCAAGGTCAATATCTGAAAGAAAACAAGCCGAAATGGAAAATGGATTGCATGCATAATAAAGGTGAGATCTTCTCACTCAATCAAATATTTTTCTGATTTAAATTTTGAATAGTTAGATTTAAAATTGATTAAGTTTGTGCTTGGATGATTGATTTATAATCAATTATATTAGTTTAGACCCTATGCGTTGCATAATAGCGGATGATATTTTATAAATCCCATATACCGCGATATTCCCCCTCGAAATGGAATTGGTATTTAATTGTTGTGCTAACGTCTGTGGATGCAGGAAAAACAGGTTAGAGGGATCCAACTGGATTCCTCAAATAATTGAATTTGTTTCAATATTGTACGTTGATTATTTAAATTTTGTGTGTGATTATATTGTGATTGAAATCGTTGAAGGTTAAAATTAAGCCGAATAATATTTTTGGTATCATAGGATACCAGAAATAAATAAAAATTGGATTTTTAAATTTAAGTAGAAAATCTATAGTGAAATCCTATTGAATAAAATTCCAAAATATGGGAAAAAGTTTAATAAGTGGATTTCAAGTAATATTATTCAAAAGGTGAAGAATTTATTTTAAAAATACGGATTTTAAATAATTTGGAAGAGATAAAGGAATATATTTTAAAAATAAATTCGAAAGTTGATTGGTGTTAAAAGAATAAATCTTTGGGAAAACCATATGAAAATTGATTTGGTGTTTGATTGAAAATCGAATTGGTGTTGAATTCAGAAATCAATTTGGAATTTGATTTGGCATTTAAACTAAAATTTGGAAATCAATTTGAAAATTGATTTTGTGTTGATAGTGAATATTTAGGAATCGATTTGAAAATCGTATATCAGTTGATATTTGAAAATCTAAATTCACAATGGGAATTTATAAAGGAAAGGGAATTTTGTTTTAAAAATAGACATTGGGTTATTTTTAAGAGTGTGGAAAGGAATTTATGGATTGGAACGTAAATTTAAAATAAATCCAGAAAGATTTATAAATTGATTTGAATGAACCATTTTAGAATGGAAGGTGTACTTTCCCTGGAAAGCCAAGTATGTTTTCAAAGTAGCTTTCGAATATAATTTAAAAGTTCTAGAGATGTTTTAAAAAAAAGAATATTTTGGTGAAATTATTTTCTTAAGTTATTTTGAAAATCTTTAAAGTAAAGATTTATTTAATTAATTATAGAAGTGATTATTTAAAGATTAAATTGATATTTGTTTTAGAAAATGGGTATTTTAAAAAAAGTTATACCCTATCTACTAATTTTATTTTAAAGTTAGTTTGGACTTGAAATTTTATATGAGACATTTATATAATATTTTCATAACTAATATTTAAATAAATGTTTTAAAATAGTTTTATCTAAATGTTTCCAAGTATATATTTTGGATAAGTGATTTAAAGTATTTTAAAGTATTTGAACTTGGCATACTTTAAGTGGAAATAAATAATATCGGGAATCTTATTCCGCGAGTGAAAAGTGATTTGAAATTTGTTTTCAAATGGTTGAAGTGTTAAAAATACATATCATGCGAAGATATTTTGAAAATAATAATTGGGAAAATTATTTAAATCTTGGTGATTGTTGTGAATATTTATTGATAGTTAAATAACCGACTATTAATATTGGCCTTTAAATGGCATTTGAATTTCGATGCGACCGGAGGTCAGATCCCAAGTGGATATTCGAAAACCACATCGAACCTTTGTGATTGTGATGGATCTTTTCTTTGAAAGATCAAAGTGAAATTGTTGTGATGTGTTTGAAATCTGAAATGTAACACTTATTTTAAAAATAAGCACTCGTTATTCCGATTAGCCGGGAGAGGGCCTTGTGCCATAAAACCCATTCCGAATAATGATACGATGAAATGGGATTGCATTTGAAGACGGTGTTGAAGACTGGGTATTTTCGAAAACGAAAGGATTACCTGTCGAATGTCTCTGCATCGGGTTGCTCCGGTATAGAGATTTTATCACCATTTGTGATGGGGATTCCAGACATGATTAGTGAATATCCGGATTTGCAAGGGCTTCTTTGAAGTGCCTTCGGTTACGTTCGATCCCGGAACGGACTTGTCTGGATGTGTGTCTGATGTTACACCTTGAGATGTAAAGCTGGGTTCTATCAAATGCATTTCTATTTAGTGGCGGAGATTTATTCTCTTAGCTTAACACCCTTCTCTGAGACGTACGAGCTCAGAGGTTATGTACTTGATGGTTACTAGTGATACATTCCCAATTTGGTAACGTGGCATACGAAGTGCTGCTGATCATTTGTTGATCAAAGCACGACTTTGTGAAAAGTGTAGCTTTGTGGAAGAGACTTCGTCGGACCTCACACCCAGGAAATGGTCGAAACAGGAAAGATGCGGCAAGGTTATGAGGGTCTTGCCCTTTAGGGTATGTCGTTTACTTCTAGAAAAGGGTGGTATCATGGTATGGAGCGCAGATATTTAACCTATGTGGTTGCTGCAAATCTATTACACTGTGGTTGTTGCTTTGTGATTGAGGATCATCGAATAAAGGTCGCAAATGACCGGGGGATGGCATACTCGTGTAGTACTTACCTAGTTACAGGGGTAACCCGGCCTTGTGTTGGCAGAGAGCTAGTTAAGTTCTCGAGACGTCCCTCCAGAGGCGTACCTATGTGGCAGTAGGAAGTTCCTTAGCTTGACAATTTGTTGGAAATCCAAAGAAACAATATGCGCCCTGTACGGTTTTAGTTGTATAACCTGCCAAGGAATGTGGTGGTAACCTGCTATTGAACATGGTAGCTATAACAGGCATACAATAATGGTTATATGCTGGCTAAGATTAATATCATACTTTCGAAATGTTTTCTGCACTATGCACTAATAATAATAATGTAACATTTCGATTTTATCGGGATCCGAAGGTCGGCATTCTTGCATCCACTGTATCAAATGTCGCATAATCGAATGCCGGAAAACCAAATTGTTAGGGTTAAAAGAAGAGGTAGAAGAAAAAGATAGAAGAAGACAAGAAGAAAGAAAGAAGAAACAATAGGAAACAATATCAAAATCTCACATATCGCAGCGGAACAACATATAATAGATAAATGAATATCTTTAAATCAAAGAACTATATCAGTTATTACATTACAGTACATTATCAGAGTGTACAACAACAATATACAACACAACTGTCCAATGGACAGTTATACAAACATGTCCTTACAAGTGAATTTACAGCGGAAAGATGATACCATATACAAATAATACGTCCCGCCATCCAGCTCGCCACTTGAGCTCCATAGCACTTTTGAATCCAAAATGACCTGATAACCTGACTCTAGACTGCCCGTATGGAAAATTATGGGCACCCAGAGTTTGGGAAGAGAACAATAAACTCCAGGTCAGCCATGGGACTGGTGTGAGAACTCAAAACAGTTATTTATCTTTAAAACAACAACAACAATGGAAGTGAAAAATATCCACAATGCCTTTGGAAAATGAAACTACCATAAGGCCTCCCCGCACACACACAATGCAAACGTAGAATTGGAGGAGATTTCTCCTTATGATAGTCAAAGATGCTTACTACGCAAAATAAATCATTTTTTATATTATTATTAGTGCATAGCTATGAAAGCATTTCGAAAATAGAATACAAATCCTAGCCAGCATAGACATTCCGAACTATGCCTACTATAGCTACCATCCAAACAGTGGGGCGCCACCATAAGTGAATGGCAGGTAATACAAATAAAACCATACAAGGCTCGTATTGTTTCTTTGGATTTTTCAACAATTGGTCAGGCTAAGGAACTTCCTACTGCCACATGGGATCGCCTCTGGCGGGACATCCCGAGAACCTAACCGGATCTCTGCCAACACAAGGCCGGGTTACCTTTGTAACTAGGTAACTACTTCTCGAGTATGCCACTCCCCGGTCCTTTGGGACCTTTATCCGACGGCCCTCTATCACCAAGCAACAACCACACAGAAAATGAGATTGGAGCAACCACATAGGCTAAGCATCAGGGCTCCATACCTGACACCACCTTTCTAAGGAAATGACATACCCTAAAGGGAGCGACCCTCATAACCTTGCCGCATATTCCTGTTTCAACCATTTCCGGAGTGTGAGGTCTGACGAAGTCTCGTCCACAAAGCTACGCTTTTTCACAAAGCCACGCTTTGATTAACAAATGATCAATAAATAATCATCACACAGCAACACTCAGCATGCCACATTACCAAATTGGGAATATATCGCTGATAACCTTCAACTACATAACATCTAGGCTCGTACGTCTCAGAGAAGAGTGTTAAGCTAAGAGAATAAATTCTCCGCCACCAACAGAAATGTATTTGAAAGAAATCTGCTTTATATCTCAAAATGTAATGTCAGACACGTAACCATACAAGTCTGTTCCGGGCTCGAACAGAACCGAAGGCACTTCCAAAGAAGCCCTTGCAATCCGGGTATTCACAATCCCGATCGAATTTCCCATCACAAAGAAAATCTCCATACCGTAGCTAACGGTGCAGAGACAATCAATAGGTCATCCTACCATTTTCACAAATACCCGGTCTTCACCACCGGTCTTCAATGCTATCCATTACGTCGTATCACTATTCGGAATGGGTAATCCGAATAACGA
Source organism: Allium cepa (assembly GCA_030765085.1). Classification (NCBI taxonomy): domain Eukaryota; kingdom Viridiplantae; phylum Streptophyta; class Magnoliopsida; order Asparagales; family Amaryllidaceae; genus Allium; species Allium cepa. The sequence continues at coordinate 987,534,228 of CM060929.1, read as the reverse complement.
GCGCAATAATTTAAAAATAAGTGTAGCATTCAATTTCAACCAATTCACAACAAATAGCTATTCAAGGGTCAATATTGATAGTCGGTTATTTAACTATCAATCAATGTTCACAACATAACCCGATTTCAAATAATTTCCCAAATTATTTATTTTCAAAAATATCTTTATAAGATATATTTTCCACACCTCAACCATTTGAAAACAAATTTCAAATCAATTTTCACCTTTACAATTTTCATTTCAAAATGGTTCATTTAAACCAATCAAATAAATCCTTACCAATTTATAAATTTACATCCAAATTCGTAAATTTATTTCCACACTTTTAAAAACAAATCAATGTTTATTTTTAAAACGAATTTCCCTTACAAATTTCCATTGTGAATTTACATTTCCAAATATTCACTTTTTATACGATTTTTCAAATCGATTTCAATTATTCACCTTCAATTTATCTTTAAAAGATATAATCTCAAAACGTTCACTTCATATTGGAAAACATTTCCATACTTATTTAATAATAAGTAATTCATAAATCTATTAATTTCCAACATTTTGAAAACATTCAACATACTTAAATCACAAGTTAAGTATAAATTTTATTCTTTAAGGAAAACTTCTTTGAAACACCTTTATTTGGGTCAAAACAATTGTTGCGTAAAACATCGTTACGACAACCCAAAATCACAGTATAGGGATTCAAAATTAAGATAGATATATAAACCCCAATACTATACAAAACTTTTCCTTTCGGAAATCATTTACTATAACAACAGTGTTATAGTCCACCATTTCCTTGTATTTCTCGAAATCATCTATTTCAATAATGAATGTTGAAATCTATGATTTTGATACTTAATACATTTTAAAACATTTTTGAATTATTTTAATTCTATTTAAAATATCACTTTCCTAAAAGATTTCTTTAATATATTATTCACCGTCCAAAATTGTGAATATACTTCATTTACCAAATTCAATTTCCACATATTTTATTTAAAGGATTATCCATTGTCCAAAATCGTGAATATATTTCCTTTAATAAGCTATAATAATTAAACTTATCAAAATAAGTCGATTTCGGATTTATAAAACAACGTTTATAAATTCCATTTATACTTTATAACAACTTCAACTTATAAAATCACTTTGTTAACAAATTCTATCCGTATCCCATTTACACGCCAAAATCCAATTTATAAGTTAATTACTTATAAATATTTTATTTTACAAAATCTATTCATTTTATAACTTTACAATTTATAAATCTACAGATTTCGTCCACTTATGAAATCCATTTATACTTCACTTTAACACTTATAAAAACTCATTTTATAATTCCAACATTTTAATTTATAAATATCAATTTTATAAATCTTTTATATAAATCATTTTAATAATTCAAAAATCCCAAATTTAAACCATTTTATAAATAAATCAACTACTTATTTCAAAAATCACATTTTGGATTCAATTTCACAAAAATCATAATTTTTATAACATAAAAATTACAACATTTATTTATTTAAAATGAATAAATTCCAAAATTAAATTTTGTTATGAATTCTCAACTTAAATTTTCAAAAATCAAATTTTATTTATTTTCGGCATCTAACGATACCAAAAATATGTTCGACTAAAATTTAGCTTTTAACGATTTATATCACAAACATAATCACGTAGATTATAAATAGATCAATAAATAGATCAACACACAACATTGAAACCAATTCAATCATTTGAGGAATCCAGTTGGATCCATCCAACCTGTTTCCCTACATCCAAAGATGTTAGCACAGTACCAATTCTGCTTCGAGACGGAATATCGCGGTATATGGGATTTATAAAATACTATCCGCTATTATGCGGCGCAATAGGGTCTCGTCCACTATATAATGCGGGAAAATCAACTCCAAATACATATACAATACCAATTCCATTCAAGTTGGAATTATCGCGGCATATGTTTTTAATAAATAACATCCGCTTAATATACGGCGTATAGGGTCTATTTCAAACAATAGATAATAATTTATCATCCAATCACACAATCAAGCAATTTTAAAACTAACTATTTAAAATTTAAATCGAAACTAATTCAATTGAGTGAGAAGTTCTCACCTTGAGTTTTTGATAACAGTTGTAGCGTTTGTTTCGAATAAAATTAAACGTGCATTTAATTTCACCCGAAAGTTTCACTTGCTCCAAACGACTCCAATCCAGCTCCATCACGTAGTGCTCGTCAAAACGAAGCCAATGCAATTCGTTTCGTGCGTTTTCGACCTCGTATGAAAATGTTATGATAGTTTAAAGTTTATACAAATTATAATATAAAACAATTTACAATTTTCTTTTAAATTTTAAAACCCTCACAATCTGGGCCGTTGATTTCGTATCAGGCAATCCAGGCCGTGACCTTTCTCTTCTCCCTCACGTTCTTTTCCAGGTGTTTACGTTTACAACATGAACCCAAAGGCCGCCACTTAGGGTTAATAGCCGCTCCACCATACGACGTCGAGAAGTTGATCAGAGACCATGGCTTCGAAGCCCATCACCACGTGCACCTTCGGCCAGAGCAAGGTGGAGCTCGGCCCTTTCTTTGCCTTGAAAAACGTGAACAAGCGCAGCACGAACGCATCCCATTTCTCGTCAATCCGTAGCTCTATTTTCGATCACTACCATTGAGAATGTAGATCTCATCGCCCTCTTCGATTTCCGTTTAGAAAGTTTTTGTTAATTCTCGATGGATTGAGAGATAAACGAGGAAGAAGTTGCGCCATTTCTAGCCATAGAATAGCTTGAGTGGCGGCTAGGGTTTCTGGGAGATAGGGTTTGCAAATGTGAAGGTGGAGGTCCTTTTATAGAAAATTACCCAAAACACTATTCATCCAAAAATTTCCGAACTCCAAACGAAACGTGCCGGCTGGCATTTCTAGAGTTGTTCCGAATACAATGGAATAGGTTTCGGAGGCTAATTCGATCATCTGTGTGAGTTACAGCAATAAACGATCAAATTTAAATTAAACCGATTAAACAAATTTCTATGCGTTTTAGCTTGCCCCGGACAAACCGTAAATACGATTGACACGAAATTTGAAACTTTACAAAAATTTAATACTACAGATCCGATGAAACTGGTTTCGTCGAAATCCAAGACTATTTGAAAAATGGCTATTTTCACTAGTCGATTAAATATTGAAATATTCAATTTCTGCAATTTAACTTTTAATTCAATTTTAAAAGTTCACAAACATTGTTCTAACTCCAATATGATTTAATATAGCTTTATAAATCATTTTTAATCACATTAAACCCAATTTCCAAATTTTTCTGTAATTTCAAATATTAAATGGTCGATTTAATTATCCAATTAAATCCAGATATTCGAAAAATAAATTATTTGACTTACAAATTTTACTTGTTGATATTTAAAATCAAATTAAATATCTGAATTTCAAATGACAAAAATTCTGGGTCGTTACAAACTTCCCCCCTTAAAAGAATTTCGTACTCGAAATTACCAAGTAAGAAAAAGTTTTGGAATCCATTAACTTTTCAAAACAAACCGTTCAAATTTGATTTGCAAATCTCTTAAGTGTTTAACTTTTCCAAAAATTCAACAGTTAAACTTTTTACAAAATATTTACTAAGTTTTCAAATCCATATATAGTTATCTTTTCAAAATCAACTATATCGTTTAACCTTTAACTACAAATCAAAACTTAGTTTCACAATTTTTTTCCAAAATTTTTCGAAAATTTTCTAACACCTTAAATTTTAAAAAAAATTCGCCATAACCTCCTTTGTACGGAGGAGCTTTTACAATATCACAACAGAGATAAATATATATACATCGACCCATCCGGTCGGAAAACAGAAAAAAGTTCATATTTCCTATTTTTATTGCGTACGCGTACCTTTTTAGCATTTTTAAACAATGCAGTTATTTATTTAGCATTTTGCGCAACCCAAATCCTGCTAATGGTAGCCTCGGTACCTGTACTTACTCAATATAAACACGTAAGTGACATATATGAGAAGTTATTAACATTTTACTCTTTTAAACAACTACAACACATGCATATTAAAAGAAATGTATATTAAACAAGGTCTATAAACAACTTATATGATTTCAACATTACTTGTAATTGTTTTGGACCAATTTATAATCAAATAACAACCAATGTATATTCAACACAACCGAATTAGTTCACTTTACATTCAACATTCATGTTCACTTTGTTTACCTTCAATTTGGTTTAACACATTTAATTAGCTTTAATAAATTAATACATATCAATTATTTCATACCAATTTATTTACATTTGATTGGTTAACATTCAATCCATTCATTTATCCAGTTGCTAATTCACTTAACATTTCAAGTTGAATTTCATTTATATAACTCAAGTTTATACTTATCACTTTACTCATTTTACTTCGGTACCAAAATCAACTTCATTCAGCATCACTTAAGTTATATTCCATCTAAACATCATTTGTTTAACTTAACTTAAATTTCCATATCAACAACATATCTAATCCAGTTAAAATCCAATTCAAATTCCAAAGTAAATTCTATTTAACTTTCACCAAAGTCAATTTTATTACTTATTCAGATTCATACCTCGTTTTGCTTAACAAAGTTGTTTAACCATCTTAATAATTGGTTTTACTTACATCTTCACATTTAATAAGTTATACAACTTATTATTCAACTTCCAAATCCGATTTAATTTATTTAACTTTCTTTAGTTAAATTTCACATCATATATTTTATCATACCAATTCAAATTTATTTCAACTTTACTAAAGTTAAATCTTTATTATCTCATATTATAAGTTCAAAACATGATAACTTATATTCATCAACTTCAACTTGAATTTTAATTTCAAATTTGTTTATCACAACAAAATTCAATTCAATTTACTATTGTAGCAAATCCATCACACAGAAACTCAAAAATGATACTGATGATGCCGCAGTCATCACCCTTATTATTCCCCAGCAACAGTGGTGAATTCAGTGCTTTTTGTTCTTTCAAAATTTTCTTTTATTTATAAATCACATTTTATAAATCTTTTCTTATACAATTTCACTATTTCCCCTTACTTATACAAGATTATTTCACAATTGTAAATCATTTCAATTATAATTCTATACTTATACAATTGTTGCTTTTATACAATTTATCCTTCCACAATTGTTGTTTTTATTCAAGTTATTCGAACAACTTTAATTCACTTATATATTTTCTTACATTCTGAACAGTCAAACAATTCAATTCCATATGCACTTTAATAATTTCTGAAAAATTATTTCCTTTATATATAAAATATAATCAAGGTAAAATTATTACATTTACCCAGTTTAAAACAATATCGTGGCGAATTTGTTCTGTACAAGTGTTCAGAGATCCCTATCGAGAGAGTTGTACGGACCATACCGACCAGAAACCATATACCACTCAACAAACCAATCATCACAATATAAAACAATTTTTTTATTCACTAACAAATACGCGCTCATAACTATTATTACACTCAACTCATTTTAGAGTACTTCTGACTCTATCTCTAATGAGTAATTCCCAACAGAGCCAAGGTTGTCACTTAACCATATGCCCTGATACCACATGTAACATTTCGATTTTATCGGGATCCGAAGGTCGGCATTCTTACGTCCACTGTATCAAATGCCGCATAATCGAATGCCGAAAAACCAAATTTTTAGGGTTAAAAGAAGAGGTAGAAGAAAAAGATAGAAGAAGACAGGAAGAAAGAAAGAAGAAACAACAGGAAACAATATCAGAATCTCACATATCGCAGCGGAACAACATATATAGATAAATGAATATCTTTAAATCAAAGAACTATATCAGTTATTACATTACATTACATTATCAGACGGTACAACAACAATATACAACACAATAGGCCAATGGACAGTTATACAAACATGTCCTTACAAGTGAATTTACAGCGGAAAGATGATACCATATACAAATAATACGTCTCGCCATCCAGCTCGCCAATTGAGCTCCATAGCACTTCTGAATCCAAAATGACCTGATAACCTGACTCTAGACTGCCCGTGTGGAAAATTAAGGGTACCCAGAGTTTAGAAAGAGAACAATAAACTCCAGGTCAGTCATGGGACTAGTGTGAGTACTCAAAACAGTTATTTATCTTTAAAACAACAACAACAATGGAAGTGAAAAATATTCGCTATGCTTTTGGAAATTGAAACTACCATATGGCCTCCCCGCACACACACAATGCAAATGCAGAATTGGAGGAGATTTCTCCTTATGATAGTCAAAGATGCTTACTACGCAAAATAAATCATTTTTGATATTATTATTAGTGCATAGTGATGAAAGCATTTCGAAAATAGAATATAAATCTTAGCCAGCATAGACATTCCGAACTATGCCTACTATAGCTACCATCCAAACAATGGGGCACCGCCATAAGTGAATGACAGGTAATACAACTAAAACCGTACAAGGCTCGTATTGTTTCTTTGGATTTTCCAACAAATGGTCAAGCTAAGGAACTTCCTACTGCCACATGGGATCGCCTCTGGCGGGACGTCCCGAGAACCTTACCGGATCTCTGCCAACACAAGGCCAGGTTACCTCTGTAACTAGGTAACTACTTCTCGAGTATGCCACTCCCCGGTCCTTTGGGACCTTTATCCGAGAGCCCTCTATCATCAAGCAACAACCACACAGAAAATGGGTTTGGAGCAACCACATAGGTTAAGCATCAGGGCTCCATACCTGACACCACCCTTTTCCAAAAGGAAATGACATACCCTAAAGGGAGCGACCCTCATAACCTTACCGCATATTCCTGTTTCGACCATTTCCGGGGTGTGAGGTCTGACGAAGTCTCGTCCACAAAGCTACGCTTTTTCACAAAGCCACGCTTTGATCAACAAATGATCAATAAATAATCATCACATAGCAACACTCAACAAGCCACATTAGCAAATTGGGAATATATCGCTGATAACCTTCAACTACATAACCTCCGAGCTCGTACGTCTCAGAGAAGAGTGTTAAGCTAAGAGAATAAATTCTCCGCCACCAACAGAAATGTAGTAGAAAGAAATCTGCTTTATATCTCAAAATGTAATGTCAGACACGTAACCATACAAGTCTGTTCCGGGCTCGAACAGAACCGAAGGCACTTCCAAAGAAGCCCTTGCAATCCGGGTATTCACAATCCCGATAGAATTTCCCATCACAAAGGAAATCTCCATACCGTAGCTAACGGTGCAGAGACAATCGATAGGTCATCCTATCATTTTCACAAATACCTGGTCTTCACCACCGGTCTTCAATGCTATCCATTACGTCGTATCACTATTCGGAATGGGTAATCCGAATAACGAGGGCAATAATTTAAAAATAAGTGTAGCATTCAATTTCAACCAATTCACAACAAATAGTCATTCAAGGGTCAATATTTATAGTTGGTTATTTAACTATCAATCAATATTCACAACATAACCCGATTTCAAATAATTTCCCAAATTATTTATTTTCAAAAATATCTTTATAAGATATATTTTCCACACCTCAACCATTTGAAAACAAATTTCAAATCAATTTTCACCATTACAATTTTCATTTCAAAATGATTCATTTAAACCAATCAAATAAATCCTTACCGACTTATTAAATTTACGTCCAAATTCGTAAATTATTTCCACACTTTTAAAAACAAATCAATGTTTATTTTTAAAACGAATTTCCCTTATAAATTTCCATTGTGAATTTACATTTCCAAATATTCACTTTTTATACGATTTTTCAAATCGATTTCAATTATTCACCTTCAATTTATCTTTAAAAGATATAATCTCAAAACGTTCACTTCATATTGGAAAACATTTCCATACTTATTTAATAATAAGTAATTCACAAATCTATTTATTTCCAACATTTTGAAAACATTCAATATACTTAAATCACAAGTTAAGTATAAATTTTATTCTTTAAGGAAAACTTCTCTAAAACACCTTTATTTGGGTCAAAACGAATGTTGCGTAAAACATCGTTACGACAAGCCAAAATCACTAGTACAGGGATTCGAAATTAAGATAGATGTATAAACCCCAATACTATACAAAACTTTTCCTTTCGGAAATCATTTACTATAACACATTGTTATAGTCCACCATTTCCTTCTATTTCTCGAAAACGTCTATTTCAACAATGAATGTTGAAATCTATGGTTTCGATACTTAATACATTTTAAAACATTTTTGAATCATTTTAATTTTATTTAAAATATCACTTTCCCAAAATATTTCTTTAATATATATTCACTGTCCAAAATTGTGAATATACTTCATTACCAAATTCAATTTCTACATATTTTATTTAAAGGATTATCCACTGTCCAAAATCGTGAATATATTTCCTTTAATAAGCTATAATAATTAAACTTATCAAAATAAGTCGATTTCGGATTTATAAAACAAATGTTTATAAATTCCATTTATACTTTAAAACAACTTCAACTTATAAAATCACTTTGTTAACAAATTCTATCCATATCCCATTTACATGCCAAAATCCAATTTATAAGTTAATTACTTATAAATATTTTATTTTACAAAATCTATTCATTTTATAACTTTACAATTTATAAATCTATAGATTTCGTCCACTTATGACATCCATTTATACTTCACTTTAACACTTATAAAAACTCGTTTTATAATTCCAACATTTTAATTTATAAATATCAATTTTATAAATCTTTTGTATAAATCATTTATAATAATTCAAAAATCCCAAATTTAAACCATTTTATAAATAAATCAACTACTTATTTCAAAAATCACATTTCGGATTCAATTTCACAAAAATCATAATTTTTATAACATAAAAATTACAACGTTTATTTATTTAAAATGAATAAATTCCAAAATTAAATTTTGTTATGAATTCTCAACTTAAATTTTCAAAAATCAAATTTTATTTATTTTCGGCATCTAACGATACCAAAAATATATTCGGCTAAAATTTAGCCTTTAACGATTTCAATCACAAGATAATCACGCAGATTATAAATAGATCAATAAATAGATCATCACACAACATTGAAACCATTTCAATCATTTGACGAATCCAGTTGGATCCCTCCAACCTGTTTCCCTGCATCCAAAGATGTTAGCACAATACCAATTCCGCTTCACGACGGAATATCGCGGTATATGAGATTTATAAAATACTATCCACTATTATGCGGCGCAATAGGGTCTCATCCGCTATATAATGCGGGAAAATCAACTCCAAATACATATAAAATACCAATTCCATTCAAGTTGGAATTATCGCGGTATATGTTTTTAATAAATAACATCCGCTTAATATACGGCGTATAAGGTCTATTTCAAACAATAGATAATAATTTATCATCCAATCACACAATCAAGCAATTTTAAACCTAACTATTTAAAATTTAAATCGAAACTAATTTGATTGAGTGAGAAGTTCTCAGCTTGAGTTTCCGATAACAGTTGTAGCGTTTGTTTCGAATAAAATTAAACGTGCGTTTAATTTCACCCAAAATTTTCACTAGATCCAAAAGACTCCATCGCGTAGTGCTCGTCAAAGCGAAGCCAGCGCAATTCGTTTCGTGCGTTTTCGACCTCGTATGAAAAAGTTATGATAGTTTAAAGTTTATACAAATTATAATATAAAACAATTTACAATTTTCTTTTAAATTTAAAACCCTCACAATCTGGGCCGTTGAATTCGTATCAGGTGATCCAGGCCGTGACCTTTCTCTTCTCCCTGACGTTCTCTTCCAGGTGTTTACGTTTACAACATGAACCCAAAGGCCGCCACTTATGGTTAATAGCCGCTCCACCATACGACGTCGAGAGGTTGATCAGAGACCATGGCTTCGAAGCCCATCACCACGTGCACCTTCGGCCAGAGCAAGGTGGAGCTCGGCCCTTTCTTTGCCTTAAAAAACGTGAACAAACGCAGCATGAACGTAGCCTATTTCTCGTCAATCCGTAGCTCCATTTTCGATCACTACCATTGAGAATGTAGATCTCATCGCCCTCTTCGATTTTCGTTAAAAAGTTTTGGTTAATTCTCGATGGATTGAGAGATAAACGAGGAAGAAGTTGCGCCATTTCTGGCCATAGAATAGCTTGAGTGGCGGCTAGGGTTTCTGGGACATAGGGTTTGCAAATGTGAAGGTCCTTTTATAGAAAATTACGCAAAACACTATTCATCCAAAAATTTCCGAACTCCAAACAAAGCATGCCGGCTGGCGTTTCTAGGGTTTACCCCACGTTCCGAACACAATGGAATAGGTTTCGGAGGCTAATTCGATCATCTGTGCGAGTTACAACAATAAACGATCAAATTTAAATTAAACCGATTAAACAAATTTCTATGCGTTTTAGCTTACCCCGGATAAACCATAAATCCGATTGACACGAAATTTGAAACCTTGCAATAATTTAACATAACGGATCCGATGAAACTGGTTTCGTCGAAATCCGAGACTGTTTGAAAAATGGCTATTTTCACTAGTCGATTAAATATTAAAATATTCAATTTCTGCAATTTAACTTTTAATTTAATTTTAAAAGTTCACAAACATTGTTCTAACTCCAATATGATTTAATATAACTTTATAAATCATTTTTAATCGCATTATACCCAATTTCCAAATTTTTCTGTAATTTCAAATATTAAATGGTCGATTTAATTATCCAATTAAATCCAGATATTCGAAAAATAATTATTTGACTTACAAATTTTACTTGTTGATATTTAAAATCAAATTAAATATCTGAATTTCAAATGATAGAAATTCTGGGTCATTACAAATAATATCAAAGGATTTTGCGTATCAAGCATGTTTGACTATCATAAGGAGAAATCTCCTCAAATTCTACGTTTGCATTGTGTGTGTGGCGGGAGGCCTTATGCTAGTTTCATTTTTCAAAAAGCATAGCGGATTTCTTTTCTGTTCTTTGTGGTATAACTGTTTTTAAGATCTCACACCAGTCCCACGATTGACCTTGAGTTTATTTTTCCCATTCTAAACTCTGGGTGCCCATAATTTTCCGCACGGGCAGCCTAGAGTCAGGTTATCAAATTGGATCGGATGGATTGCTGTGGTGCTCAAGAGACGAGCGAGATGGCGAGACTTAATTATCTATACTATGTAGTATCTGCTGCGTTCGGGTTTGTGGGAGACAAAATTCTATGTAGGCAAGTCACTATAACTGCCAGTGTTGTGTGTTGTTGTAAACTCTGATGATGTATTGTAATAACAGATATAATTCTTTGTTTTAAAGATTATTCATTTATACATTATAAGTTATTCCGCTGCGAAATGCGAGATTCTGTTGTTGTTATCTTTTCTTCTTCTTCTACCCCTTTCTTCTTTAAACCCGAAGACTCGTGCATTTGTTCCACTTTGGGTTGAATTGTTGTGAGATTTTGCCCGCTCAAAAGGGGTACGGATTTGCGGGCCTTTACAGTGGTATCAGAGCATTTGGTTAAGCGACAACCTTGGCTCTGGTGGGAATTACTCATTAGAGATAGAGTCAGTAGTACTCTAGAATGAGTTTGAGTGTATTAATAGATATGAGCGCGCATTTTTTAGTGAATACAAAATTGTTTTATATTGTGATGATTGGTTTGTTGAGTGGTATATGGATTCTGGTCGATATAGTCCGTACAACTCTATCGATAGGGATCTCTAAACACTCGTACAGACCAATTCGACATGATATTGTTTTAAAATAGGGTGAATGAAATAATTTTACCCAAACTATTTTTGTAGAAAAAGAATAAATTTTTTGTAAATTATTATAGTAGTATATGGTTGCTTGGATGTTAGGAAGTAATAATATTAAATTATTATCATTTGTTATTGAATAGAAATTGAAAACATAACCAAAAGCTAAGAAAATAAAATCCATATACAAATGGGATTTGCAAATATAAATTGTAAATGTAAACGTAATTTATTATTTGAAATAGATTCCAGAGAAATATTTGAAAGTGGATTGAAAAGATTTAAAATTGAAATTTTTGGAATTAAATTCCATTGAGTTTGAAAATGAATTTTCAATGGTTTGGAAAGTGTTTTGAAGGGTTGAAAGCTTTAAACTCTTTTAGGTCGTTGGGAAATAACTTCGATGATGACAGCAGCATCATCATTGTTCATTTCGAGTTTCCAGAAGAGGAATTGCTACCAAATTATTTAAAAGTTAATCTGTTTGGAAAAACTAGGTTTGGTTTTGGAAATTCGAAAGATAATTTGAATTGATTTCAAAAATGATTTTTTGAATTGTTGAAAAGACTCTGGAATCTTATAAAAAAAATAGCTATGGAATAAAATTTTATAAGGTGGAAAATAAAGTTGTGAATGAATAAATAAATTTACAATTGAAATTAATGAAAGTGAAATTGAATGTTGAAATTCATTTCGAATTTGTAAGTAAATAGAACTGGAATTGGAATTGAATTTGATTTGTGAAAAACAAAGAAAGTATTGAAATGAAATTAGTAAGTGAAGTTAATTGAAGAAATGACAAATTAAATATGGTTTGAAATGAATTGAATCCAATATTTATAAATAAAAGGTAAATTAAATTCATATGGAATTTGAAATCAAGTTTAAATATAAGTGATTGTAAACCAAATGGTGAATTGAAATTGAATTGTGTTTGGGAATGAACAAAAGAATAAAACTGGAATTGAGACTGAATATTGAAAACCAATTTGAATTGTGTGAAAAAAATCAGTTGTAAAATTAGTTCGAAGCGAACTAAAGATAATAAAGGTGAAATAAAAAAATGGTTTGAGATAAAATGAATTGGAATTTGTAATGAATTAGTAAACGGAACTAATTTAAAATAGTGAAATGAATCTGTTGTGAATGAAAGATAAATGATATAATTCAATATTCAGAAGGTAAACTGAATCCAAATAAATTGAAATTGTAAATTGAATTCAAATGAAATTGAAAATGCAAGATTGAATGAAAATGAATATATAACTTCAACAGTAAACTAAAGATGGTATAAGAAGTATATATTGAAAATTTTGTAAAGGAATGTGCAAAAATGATAGGCTGGATATACAGGTGTGCTAAAGGAAATGGAATTGGGATTTTGATTTTGAAGATAAAATTGAATAGCACGACAAAAGGGTATCTATTTAAATTTCAGTATGAAATTTGATGACTTTCTTGTCTAGTCGCTTGGCTTTTCATTTTCTTTTTTTAAATCTAGGGGCCGTGGTGCCATTTTTGTAGTCGTACCGAGCTAGCCGCGCAAAGGAGACGCTGGCGAAATTTTTCAAAAATTTAGGGAGTTGGAAAAATTTTGAGAAATTTTGAAATTTTGAAATTTGAATTTAAATTTAAATTTGAATTATTGAGAAAACAATGTTGTTTGGAATCTATGATTGATTTTGGAAAGTTAGATGAAATGATAGTGGGTCTCTAATTAAAAGATTTGTTTTGGGCAAGTTGATAAAACAGTTTAGTTTTGGAAAGATAGCAAATGGGTTAAGGATCAATCTTCTTAACTATAATTTCGGGACGAAATTCTTTTAAGGGGGGAAGGATGTGACGACCCAGAATTTTTGGTATTTGAATTTTAAAATATTTAAGCGATTTTAAATGTTTGAAAGATAGTTTGACTAGAATTTCAGATATCAGAATGAACTTGGCAATTAAATTACTGAATTTAATTTATTGAAGTTGGATAAAAATTTGAATCTTCAGTTTTAAACTGAATAAAATTATATTTCAAAGGCATAGAAAATTTGTATTGATAATACTAAAGATAATGGAAGCTTCAGAATTTAATTTGGAAATGTTTAGTTTAGTTTTGAATTTATATTGTTTAGATATTCAAAAATAGCATTTTGAGGCACAGTCTCGGATTTCGACAAAACCAGTTCCATTGGATCCGTAATATTGTATTATTATCGGATTTCAATTTCCGTAGCATTCGGAATTGTTGTGTGGCCGTACGATAAGCAAACGCGCTGAAATTTAAAATTGAATATTTAACGTTTTAACTGGTTCAAAAAGCTATCTTATCTATACGATCGAATTTGGACTTGAAATCTGTCCCATTGCATTCGGAATAGGGGTATAACATTATGAACGCCTAGCGGCATGCCTCAATAGAAGGTCAAATTTTAATTTGCATTTATTGAGATAATTTGAATTCAATTTGAAATTATATATGTAGATTCTCATACAAGCATCCTTCACATCAGCCTACTTTCTATATCACGTCAAAACTTTTTCTTTTCATCTCATATTCACTGTAGCCTATCTGCTACACTCTTCCATCTTTTCGCATTCCCCGTTCTTTTTTTTTAAAATCGAATGGAATGGCTGACACTACAATCTCTTCCCCTTTCGTTTCAAGATTGAAATCAGAGACAAAAATAGAAATGGCCGTAACTCGCGTATCACTCTTTTTTTACCAATTCATGGCCGATTCAATAAAAAAAGAGGAAAGAAAATCAAATTGCGTTCGAATTGTGGGAGTTCACGACTGCATGCGTTTAGGGTTTTAGCGCGGTGATCGATTTTTGTAGCAGTGGCGACTTGATTAATCGAAGGCGAAGGCGGCTGCAAATTTGTGGAAGCGAGGCGACTACATGATGGAGCCTCGTCGATGCTGAGGCATACGAGATGGATGGGCGGCAGCCAAGTTCTCTGAGCTCGACAGCAGACAAGGTCGAGGTGCATGGTGGGTCGATTTCGACGATCTGGATGAAGTCGCGACTGAGCATGCGACGTTGGGCATTGTTTTTGGGTGGCCAGCGAGCGATTGCTAAGGTATACGATTTTGTTTAATTATTTATTTTCTCTTTCAAATTTAATTTGATACCTGTATATATACACATATGGATTGAAAGAAAAATAACAATTATATTAAGATTTCTATTTTAAAATATACATATATAATAGGTTAGAAGAAATTTTATTTCACTATTTCCAGATAAAAAAACGTATATGCAAACAGGATTTTAGAAAAATATATATATGCATACATTGTAAATTACAAACTTATTTTAAAACAAAGTATTAAGGTAATGAATTTTTTTAAATGGTTCGTTTAGTTATTTAGTTACTAAAAATAATTTGTAAAAGGAAATTAGTATAAAAAATTAATTCTTTGATTAAAATTGAATCATTAGTTAAATTATTAGTTTAAAATAACAAATATTGGTTGAATTAAAATTTTAAAATGGAAATTTAATTGTTCGATTTATTCGAATATTAATAAATGATATAATTATTTATACAAGGTCAATATCTGAAAGAAAACAAGCCGGAATGGAAAATGGATTGCATGCATAATAAAGGTGAGATCTTCTCACTCAATCAAATATTTTTTTGATTTAAATTTTGAATAGTTAGAATTAAAATTGATTAACTGTATGCTTGGATGATTGATTTATAATCAGTTATATTAGTTTAGACCCTATGCATTGCATAATAGCGGATGATATTTTATAAAACCCATATACCGCGATATTCCACCTCGAAGTGGAATCCGTATTTAACTGTTGTGCTAACGTCTGTGGATGCAGCGAAAACAGGTTAGAGGGATCCAACTGGATTCCTCAAATAATTGAATTTGTTTCAATATTGTATGTTGACTATTTAAAATCTATGTGTGATTATATTGTGATTGAAATCGTTGAAGGTTAAAATTTAGCCGAATAATATTTTTGGTATCATAGGATACCAGAAATAAATAAAAATTGGATTTTTAAATTTAAGTAGAAAATCTATAGTGAAATCCTATTGAATAAAATTCCAAAATATGAGGAAAAAGTTTAATAAATGGATTTCAAGTAATATTATTCAAAACGTAAAGAATTTATTTTAAAAATATGGATTTTAAATATTTTGGAAGAGATAAAGGAATTTATTTTGAAAACAAATTCGGAAATTGATTTGGTGTTAAAAAGAATAAATCTTTGGGAAATCCACATGAAAATCGATTTGATGTTTGATTGAAAATCGAATTGATGGATAAATAAATTCTGAAATCAATTTAGAATTTGATTTGGCGTTTGAAATACAATTTGGAAATCAATTTGAAAATTGATTTGGTGTTGATAGTGAATATTTGGGAATCGATTTGAAAATCGTATATCAGTTGATATTTGAAAATCTAAATTCACAATGGGAATTTATAAAGGAAAGGGAATTTTGTTTTAAAAATAAACATTGGGTTATTTTTAAAAGTATGGAAAGGAATTTATGGATTGGAACGTAAATTTAAAATAAATCCAAAAAGATTTATAAATTGATTTCAATGAACCATTTTAGAATGGAAGGTTTACTTTCCCTGGAAAGCCGAGTATGTTTTCAAAGTAGCTTTCAAATATAAATTAAAAGTTCTAGAGATGTTTTAAAAAAAAGAATATTTTGGAGAAATTATTTTCTTAAGTTATTTTAAAAATCTTTAAAGCAAAGATTTATTTAATTAAATATAAAAGTGATTATTTAAAGAATAAATTGATATTTGTTTTAGAAAATGGGTATTTAAAAAAAAGTTATACCCTATCTACTAATTTTATTTTATGGTTTGTTTGGACTTGAAATTTTATATGAGACGTTTATATAATATTTTCATAACTAATATTTAAATAAATATTTTAAAATAGTTTTATCTAAATGTTTCCAAGTATAAATTTTGGATAAGTGATTTAAAGTATAAGTATTTGAACTCGGCAGATTTTCAGTGGAAATAAATAATATCGGGAATCTTATTCCGCGAGTGAAAAGTGATTTGAAATTTGTTTTCAAATGGTTGAAGTGTTAAAAATACATATCTTGCGAAGATATTTTGAAAATAATAATTGGGAAAATTATTTAAATCTTGGTGATTGTTGTGAATATTTATTGATAGTTAAATAACCGACTATCAATATTAGCCTTTAAATAGCATTGAATTTCGATGTGATCGGGGGTCGGATCCCAAGTGGATATTTGAAAACCACATCGAACCTTTGTGATTGTGATGGATCTTTTGTTTGAATGATCAAAGTGAATTTGTTGTGATGTGTTTGAAATCTAAACGTAACACTTATTTTAAAAATAAGCGCTCGTTATTCGGATTAGCCGAGGGAGGACCTTGTGTCATGAAACCCATTCCGAATAATGAAACGACAAAATGGGATTGCATTTGAAGACGGTGTTGAAGACCGGGTATTTTCGAAAACGAAAGGATTACTTGTCGAATGTCTCTACACCGGATTGCTCCGGTATAGAGATTTTATCACCCTTTGTGATGAGGATTCCAGACGTGATTAGTGAATATCCGGATTTGCAAGGGCTTCTTTGAAATGCCTTCGGTTCCGTTTCTATATCAGAACGGACTTGTGTGGATGTGTGTCTGACATTACACCTTGAGATGTAAAGCTGGTTTCTATCAAATACATTTCTGTTTGGTGGCGGAGATTCATTCTCTTAACTTAACACCCTTCTCTGAGACGTACGAGCTCAAAGGTTATGTAGTTGATGGTTACTAGTGATACATTCCCAATTTGGTAATGTGACATACGAAGTGCTGCTGATCATTTGTTGATTAAAGCATGACTTTGTGAAAAGTGTAGCTTTGTCGACGAGACTTCGTCGGACCTCACACCTAGGAATTGGTCGAAAAAGGAAATATGCGGCAATGTTATGAGGGTCGCGCACTTTAGGGTATGTCATTTCCTTCTGGAAAAGGGTGGTATCATGGTATGGAGCCTAGATATTTAACCTATGTGGTTGCTGCAAATCTATTACACTTTGTGGTTGAGGATCGTCGGATAAAGGTCGTTAACGACCGAGGGATGGCATACTCGTGTAGTAGTTACCTAGTTACAGAGGTAACCTGGCCTTGTGTTGGCAAAGAGCTGGTTAAGTTCTTGAGACGTCCCTCCAGAGGCGTACCCATGTGGCAGTAGGAAGTTCCTTAGCCTGACCAATTGTTGAAAATCCAAAGAAACAATACGTGCCCTGTAGGTTTTAGTCGTATAACCTGCCATGGAATGTGGTGGTAACCTGCTATTGAACATGGTTGCTATAGTATGCATACAATAATGGTTGTATCCTGGCTAAGATTAATATTATACTTTCAAAATGTTTTCTGCACTATGCACTAATAATAATAATATCAAAGGATTTTGCACATCAAGCATGTTTGACTATCTTAAGGAGAAATCTCCTCCAATTCTGTGTTTGCATTGTGTGTGTGGAGGGAGGCCTTATGCTAGTTTCATTTTTCAAAAAGCATAGCGGATTTCTTTTCTGTTCTTTGTGGAATAAATGTTTTTAAGATCTCACACCAGTCCCACGATTGACCTTGATTTTATTTTTCCCTTTCTAAATTCTAGGTGCCCATAATTTTCCACACAGGCAGCCTACAGTCAGGTTATCAAATTGGATCGGGATGGATTACTGTGGAGCTCACGAGACGAGCGGGATGGCGAGACATAATTATCTATACTATGTAGTATCTGCTGCGTTCGGGTTTGTGGGAGACAAAATTCTATGTAGGCAAGTCATTATAACTGCCAGTGTTGTGTGTTGTTGTAAACTCTAATGATGTATTGTAATAACAAATATAATTCTTTGTTTTAAAAATTATTCATTTATACATTATATGTTGTTCCACTGCGAAATGTGAGATTCTGTTGTTGTTTTCTTTTCTTCTTCTTCTACCTCTTTCTTCTTTAAATGCGAAGACTCGTGCATTTGTTCCACTTTGGGCTGAATTGTTGTGAGATTTTGCTAGGTCAAAAGGGGTATGGATTTGCGGGCCTTTACAATCTTTGTGAAGGATTGGTGAACTTTGTGAGGTGAATCTTTTTGGTTTAAAAGATTAAAATGGTAGTTTGTTTAACTGTTTGAAAGAAAAGTTTTGGGTAACAAGTTGTGACTTAACTGAGATCCCAGTATCCATATGGTTTTAAAATATTGCGCTCACTATTCATTTTAGCCGCGAGAGAACTTTGTGTCATATAACCCATTTAGAATAGTGATACGACGAATGGATAGCAATTTAAGACGGTGGTGAAGACCAGGTGTCTTCAAGAACGATAGGATAACCCGTCGAATGACTCTACACTGAGTTGCTCCGGTATAGAGGGCTCCATATGTGATGGGGTGTCCGATCGGGATTGTGGATACCCGGATTGCAAGGGCTTCTTCCTTTATTGGACGAAGTGCCTTCGGTTCCGTTCGAACCGGGAACGGACTTGTATGGTTGTATGTCTGACATTACACTTTGAGATATAAAACTGACCTCTATCAAATACATTTATGTTTGGTGGCGGAGAATTTATTCTCTTAGCTTAACATCCTTCTCAGAGACGTACGAGCTCAGAGGTTATGTAGTTGATAGTTATCAGTGATATATTCCCAATTTGGTAGTGAGGCATGCTGAGTGCTTCTGTGTGTTGTTGATCATTTGTTGATCAAAGCATGGCTTTTGTATAAAGGATAACTTTGTGGACAAGTCTGCATCATGACCTCACACCCTGAAAATGGTCGAAACAGGAAAGATGTAGCAACGTTATGAGGGTCGCTCCCTTGAGGTTGTGTCATTCCCTTTTGGAAAAGGGTGGTATCATGGTATGGAGCCCGGATACTTAACTCATGTGGTCACTGCAAATCTATTACTTTGTGGTGTCTTTGTGGTTGAGAGCTCTCGGATAAAGGTCGCAAACGACCGGGGTATGGCATGCTCGAGTAGTAGTTAACTAGTTACAGAGGTAACCCCGTCTTGTGTTGGCAGAGAGCCGGGTTGGTTCTCGAGACGTCCCTCCAAAGGCGTACCCATGTGGCAGTAGGAAGTTCCTTAGCCTGACTATTTGTTGGAAATCCAATCTCTAATACGCGCCTTGTACGGTTTTAGTTGTATAACCTGCCATTTACTTATGATAGTCACCACTGTTTAGATGGTAGCTATAGTAGGCATACAATAATGATTGTATGCTTGCTAAGATTAATATTATACTTTCAAAAGATTTTCTAAACTATGCACTAATAATAATATCAAAAGATTTTCGCGTATCAAGCATGTTTAACTATCATAAGGAGAAATCTCATCCAATTCTGCATTTGCATTGTGTGTGCGGCGAAAGGCCTTATGGTAGTTTTATTTTCCAAAAAGCATTGCAAATTTTCTTTAAAATTCTTTGTTTGTTTTGTTTTAAAAGAAAACAGTTTTCGTTTGCTCATACCAGTCCCATGACTGACCCGGAATTCATTGTTCTCTTCCTAAACTCTAGGTGTCCAAAATTTTCCACATGGGCAGTCTAGAGTTGGGTTTTTCAGATAGTCGAATGGTAGGTGTAGATTCGATAGCATTCAATCTCTGGATATTGGAAATCGCATCGGGATCGAGTTGCTTCACTTCAGCATTAATGGTGGTTCTCGCTTTTTTGGTTTGGAGCCTATCTAGCCTTTAGAGTTTTTAGAGATTTAGCAATGGAGTCGCTATATGTTGGAGTATCTACATTGTTGAGTTATGAAGATATTATCTTTTGGAGATATCTTTCCGCTATCGATGGTTGCAAAGTCTAAACCATCTTCTGGTGTTGTCTTCCGCTATTGTATATCTCTTTACTTTGATTTGTATTGATATTCTTGTTGTATCTGATATTGTATCAACTGCTGTATATCAATGATATTGTTCATTTTTCTTCCGCTGTGTTGTTGTACTTAATGTGTTATAAGCTCCGACGAATCAGATTCGACGTTTGAATCTACGACATTCGAGTAGGGGTGATGTATTCGGTGTCGATTTTCGAAGGTCGAGTCTGGGTCGTTTCATTTGGTATCAGAGCTGAAGGTTGAAACTTTAGCTCAGGAGTATAACACATTTGGTAACTCATTAGAGATAGGGTGAAGTATACCCTAGAATGAGTATATCCCTAAGATATCTGTTCGTGTGCCTCAGTAAATTCTCTTACTATCCACTGATAGTAAGTATGTGTGCAAGAAGAGGACGAGACAGGGGACAAGGGAGTACCACTACAAATGGTCAATACCATGTAACAACAACGAAAACAACTTTCTCTATGAATCTCCTTTGATCCTATTTCAATTCTTTGATTGCTTCGTGACAGCTCAAGGGAGAAGCTTCGGTGTGATGGTGGCCCTGCGAATCCTTGTAGGAAGTTTCTATTTCGTATTCTTTTCATCGGTTTCTATCAGCTTTTCATTTTAAACTCTAATGAATTTGATTGGTTAACAAATATAAAGTTAAACTGAATTGTATCGATAAAACGATTTCGACTAAAACCAAATTTGAAAATTTTATTTTAATTTCTTGTGTGAATCCAAGTTCGAAGAGGGACAAGCTAGGGTATATTTTGGGATATTCCAACCTAGATTAAGTATCCCTTGTTTGTTCTATTGGGTCCAGATATATTCTACGAACGATTAGTTATCCCTTCAAACTAACCAATGTCCTTGCATATTTCGTAGATTAGTGACCCCAGTATCTAGTGTAATATCGAATGAGTTCGTTCTCATAATTATCGACGATATTATGATTTGGTAAGCCAAATAAAGAATAGATATTCACTTTGACCTAGAAAACTATTTCTCTATCTTTGTGTGTTCATCTATTCTTTGTTGTCTCCCAAGCAAATTTCGAGGACGAAATTTTCTTAAGGGGGTAATCTGTAACATTCCTGTTTTTAAATCAACTTTAATTGGTAATTAATTTAATTTTTGAAACTAAATTGTAAATTAATTTGATATTTTCCAAATTAAATAGATATCCGCTTGAATATAAATATGATTTTAAAATAGAATTTCTAATTGGAAATTTAGAAATAAATGTTTTGAATAACATATTGGATTTGAAACTCAAATATAAGTGTTTTTTCAAATAAATTGGATTTAAAAACTTCATATTTTGGAATTTATAGAAATATGTTTTCTAATTTTAAAAAATATAAATATATGTATTTTGAAACAATATATTTGAATTTAATATAGGAAATATTCAAAAGTAATTTGAAAAACTCTGATGATTTGAAAGTTATATTTTGAAATTGATATAAATAAATTCACAAAGGCTATTTAAAAAGTTAAAATCAAATATACAAATATCTTTTGAAAAATTAATAAGATTCGAATAAAGTATTTTAAAAGGAAAAGTAGTCATGAAACTAAATTGAAAACATAAACTAGTGTAAATATGAAATAAAAATAAAAATTTATAAAGGGTTTAAAACATAAAAGTTCATTATTTTGACAATTGTAATAATATAACAACTTATGTAAACATTTGTAAGTCTTATACAACACATAATAAACAAGTGTAACTCTTTTGAACACAAAATTTACAAGTGTCTTTATTTTTTTCAAATTAATAAATAAATTAAAAACAAGGTTATACAAAATATCTCCATTTCTATTTTTTTATATTCATTAAAAAAACCAGAAAATAAAAGGCTAAATCAAAAACAACAGTTTTTAAAACTGTTTCAAGAGACATATCAAAGCATCAAAAGCTCGAAAATCAAAAAAAAAATCTGAAAAGCTCTCAACCTCAAATCTTCAACATGGAAAACACTAAAATCAAAACTTCAGTTTCAACCTGAAGTAAAGCAACTGATTCAACTGAGCAATAAAGGATCAAGCATTGGTTCAACATAACAAAATATATCAAAATCAAAATATACAAACATGGAAACTAAAGCCTGTGAAGAATAATGAAAAGCAATTCAAGCAAATCAGAGAGCATGTAAATTCAAACAAGCAAGATCAGATGAAAGTTCAACATCTAAGCACATACAAGCTGGAAACCAGAAGATTTAAAATACCAGATCAAATTAAGGAAAAAATTACACTGTCCTCTGTTCGATGGCAAATAGGTGAGCAAACAATTTTCTTTTTTTTTTATCTTGACATGGTTATCTCTTGATGATTGTGAAAGTGATGCTGTGAAATATGTTTGAATGTTTGTAAATGTGTTTTGCGTATATACCAACATATGTGCAAATATTTGTGTATGCCTATGTTACAGACAAAAACATTTCTTTTTTTTTTTCTTTTTCCAGATTACAGAGTTAGTCAATTTCAAATTTTAATTTCTCCCTCTCTAATTCTTTTTAGAAGTTAAGGTCAAAAGAAAAAGTGTTTAGATTAACAAAAACTTAATTTTAAAAATCATTTTTAGTTTAAATTAAGTTGGGTTTACTGAAAAATCAAGTAAACACCGACGAACACAAAATATATCAGAAAATTCAAGGGTCTAAATTATGCGTTTTGATATTGTAATCTGGTAAGTATTCGAAAATGGTGACTTTTGGTTTTGGTTTCAAGGTTTTTCGTTGCGTTGTTGCTGAGATATCGTGGGATGATCAGAAATCATAAACATGTCAATTTCTGATAAACGAGGAGATGATTAGCTTCAAGATTTACGTGGAAGGTAGCTTGAGTATTGGAGATTTGTGGAAAAATGTCCAGATATTTTTTAATTGATTCAAGTAATGGATCGAAGAGGAATTAGGGCTTAAGCACCTATTTTGATCAATATTGGTACTGAGATAATTGCGGGGTCATCAGCGAACTGGAAGTGATCGCGACCGGGGAAGAAGAAGAAGAGGACTGTGATGGAAGTTTTGATAGGTCGGTGTAAGCTCTGGTGACTGGAATCGGTGGCGCAAGGCGATGTTTGTCATCAGGGGTTGGGTTTCAGGCAGCAATTGGAATACTCGATTTCGATTCGCTATCGAATGCTTGGATCTGGGTGTTTGTAGTGACTAGAGGTGTCGTCGACGACTCATTGATAATGGCGTGGTTGATCGGAGGTGATCAGGCAGGCCATGCATGTGCACGTGATACATTGATATCTGGTGATTGCTAAAAAAATTAGGGAAGAAGCGAAGTCATCGGGTTAGACTCGAGGTAATTGGCGTGATGTCTCGAAGTGTGGGAAGAATGTGGTTTACTCAAAGCCAGGTTCGGGTAAAACAAGTGTATGGTTCAGGTGTTGTGATGATGTCGAGTTTGGGTAAAGAAATAATAAGTTTTTTTTAGTTTATAGTTTAATAAAGTTTAAATAAATTGTTAACCACTACTTTTAAAATAATTAATGTTATTTAAGTTGAAATGTGTTAAAGATTTGAAAGTAAAAAATTTCTTTGAGTTTAAAATTATTTCAAAAAATTATTTTTAATTAACTTAATAAGATAATTAAGGAATTAATCAAGAAGATTAAATGTTTTAAAGATAAATTATTTTGGTGAATATATTTGGTGATTAATTAATGTAATTAATCAAAGATTGATTTAGTAATGTAAGTAATTAAAGTTTAATTACTTAATGTGATTACTTAAAAGTTAATTACTTTAATGTAATTAAAGGGTGATTAATTTGTGTAATAAATTTAAGATTAATTAAGGGTTAATTAAATTTATAAATTTATTAAGGTGATGTATTAATGAAGAATTTTTGAATGTAATTAAAGTGATTAATTAATCAAAGGTCAATTAATTTTAGGTAATAAATTAATTAAGAATTAATTAATTAATGAGATTAATTAAGATTAATTAATTAAGGATAACTAATTAAATGGTAATTAATTAAGGGTTAATAAATTAATGTGATTAATTTAAAGGATAATTAAATAATTTAAAGGTTAATTATTTAATAATTAATGGTTGTTTAATTTATTAATTAAGATTGATTAGTTAATAATTAAAGGTTAATTTATTTATTATTAAAGATTAATTAATTGAAATGATTTATAATTAATTAATGTTAATTAACCAGGATTAGTAGTTTATTCATAAGTAATTAGTCTGATTTAAATTAATCAGATAATTAATTGATTTTACTTATGGATGTTTGAATTGTATGAAATGCCTTGTATTGTTTGATATCTCTGTATGTAATGTTTGTGTTATGGGTTATTTTGATTCGAGCTGTGATGAATGTTATTTATTTTATCTATGATGAATGTATGTTATTTATCTGTGAATCTGTGAATGAAGATAAGCGTCATAGTTTATACCGCTTATCGATATTGATGTACTTGATCTGTGATGATTGATGTTGTTGCACTATTTTGTAAAACCCCTGTACTACACTATACACACATAAATATGGATTGCACGAGGAAATTGGTTAGGTCACGGATTTTAGAAAATAATTTTTAAATTGAATTTTGAATTCAAATGGTT
Organism: Allium cepa; assembly: GCA_030765085.1. Taxonomy (NCBI): domain Eukaryota; kingdom Viridiplantae; phylum Streptophyta; class Magnoliopsida; order Asparagales; family Amaryllidaceae; genus Allium; species Allium cepa. Next base: position 987,508,990 of record CM060929.1, on the reverse strand, counting down.
TTGGAAATGGAATTGGGTTGAAAAGCTTTTGAAAAGTTTTTTTAGAGATAAAAGTTATTTGGAATGACTTAATAAAGTTTTCAAATTTAAATAATTTGATTTAAATTTGGATTCAAAATTTGAAATTGAATTCTATGTTTGGTAATTATGATTTAAAAAGGTTATGCAGGTTATAAATGTGTTTATACGGGTTTAAACCATTTTAAAAGTATTGATTTAGTAATTTGAATCTAACCCATGGGCTTTAATTTGTATAAATGAAATCGGATTTTTTCCGAAACGAAAAACTATTTGTTTTCAAATAATAAAAGCTTTCATATAAGGAATGAATTTCCAATTTGTGTTGAAAGGATTTTCAAATTTGAAATGAAAATGGTTTTCCAAGTTATGAATGAATCCTTAGAAACGGTTTTGAAAGCTGTGAATTAAATCTTTGATTTAAAGATTGGATGAGTTAATCCAATTCGAATGGGAATTGTTTTAAAATCTGTGAATGAATCTTTGTGAAAGATGGTTGAACCTTGTTTTGAAATTTAAGAGAGTCTTAAAGGTGTATCTTCTGTTTAAAAGTTTTGAAATGGAATTGTTTCGAAAGCTATAAAGGAATCTTTGTGAAATATTTGTGAACTTTGGTTTCAAACAAAAGAGGATCTCAAAGATAGATCTTTTGTTTGAATATTGTGAACGAATCTTTGTGAAGGATTGGTGAACTTTGTGAGGTGAATCTTTTTGGTTTAAAAGATTAAAATGGTAATTTGTTTAACCATCTGAAAGAAAAGTTTTGGATAACAAGTTGTGACTTAACTGAGATCCCATTATCCATATGGTTTTAAAATATTGCGCTCACTATTCGGTTTAGCCGGGAGAGGACTTTGTGTCATATAACCCATTCCGAATAGTGATACGACGAATGGATAGCAATTGAAGAGGTGGGGAGACCGGTTGTCTTCAAGAATGATAGGATAACCTGTCGAATGACTCTGCACTGAGTTGCTCCGGTATAGAGATCTCCATATGTGATGGGGAGTCCGATCGGGATTGTGGATACCCGGATTGCTAGGGCTTCTTCCTTTATTGGGCGAAGTGCCTTCAGTTCTGTTCGAAACCGGAACCGATTTGTATGTCTGACATTACACTTTGAGATATAAAACTGACCTCTATCAAATACATTTCTGTTTGGTGGTGGAGAATTTATTATCTTAGCTTAACACCCTTCTCTGAGACGTACGAGCTCAGAGGTTATGTAGTTGATAGTTATCAGTGATATGCTCCCAATTTGGTAGTGTGGCACGCTGAGTGTTGCTGTGTGTTGTTGATCATTTTTTAATCAAAGCATGGCTTTTGTGTAAAGCGTAGCTTTGTGGACAAGTCTACATCAAAACCTCACACCCTGGAAATGGTCGAAACAGGAAAGATGCGGCAAGGTTATGAGGATCTCGCCCTTTAGGGTGTGTCATTCCCTTTTAGAAAAGGGTGGTATCATGGTATGGAGCCCAGATACTTAACTCATGTGGTCACTGCAAATCTATTACTTTGCGGTTGCTTTGTCGTTGAGAGCTCTCGGATAAAGTTAACCCGGCCTTGTGCTGGCAGAGAGCCGGGTTGGTTCTCGGGACGTCCCTCCAGAGGCGTACCCATGTGGCAGTAGGAAGTTCCTTAGCCTGACCATTTGTTGGAAATCCAATCTCCAATACGTGCCATGTACGGTTTTAGATGTATAACCTGTCATTTACTTATGGTGGTCACCATTGTTTAGATGGTAGCTATAGTAGGCATACAATAATGGTTGTATGCTTGCTAAGATTAATATTATACTTTCAAAAGGTTTTCTGTACTATGCACTAATAATAGTATCACAAGATTTTTGCATATCAAGCATGTTTGACTATCATAAGGAGAAATCTCCTCCAATTCTCGTTTGCATTGTGTGTGCGGTGGGAGACCTTATGGTAGTTTTATTTTCCAAAAAGCATTGCAAATTTCCTTTAAAATTCTTTGTTTGTTTTATTTTAAAAGAAAACTATTTTCGTTTGCTCATACTAGTCCCATGACTGACCCAAAGTTTATTGTTCTCTTCCTAAACTCTGGGTGCCCACAATTTTCCACACGGGCAGTCTAAAGTTGGGTTTTTCAGATAGTCGAATAGTAGGTGTAGATTCCATAGCATTCAATCTCTGGATATTGGAAATCGTATCAGGATCGAGTTGCTTCACATCTGCATTGATGGTGGTTCTCGCTTTTTGGTTTGGAGCCTATCTCGCTTTTAGAGTTTTTAGAGATTTAGTAATGGAGTCGCTATATGTTGGAGTATCTATCTTGTTGAGCTCTGAAGATATTATCTTTTGGAGATATCTTTCCGCTCTCGATGGTTGCAAGTCTAAACCATCTTCTGGTGTTGTCTTCCACTATTGTATATCTCTTTGCTCTGATTTGTATTGATACTCTTGTTGTATCTGATATTGTATCAACTGTTGTATATCAATGATATTGTTCATTTTTCTTCTGCTATGTTGTTGTACTTAATGTGTTATAAGCTCCGGTGAACCAGATTCGACGTTTGAATCTGCGGCATTCGAATACGGGTGTTGTATTCGGTGTCGATTTTCGAAGGTCGAGTCTGGGTCGTTTCACCAACAATGACATTTCCCCCTGCTCCAACTTTACAAACTTACTAAGCAAGGACTACTTGACTACTTCAAACAAAAACATTTCCTCGAATTTCCTTCGAAATTCTATCTAAGTCAATTCCTCTTCTGGCAAACCTATGATCACCCTGTTCCACCAGAACAAAGAAACTCCTTGCAACTGTCTCGAAGCCAATCTCTATTTCTACTTATCATCCAGACCCAAATCAACAAAAATCCTTTCACAATATAACAGCTAGTTCTCCACTTCTATTGCATCCTCTATCCCTGAAAAAGGCTTCCCACCCAGACTAGTGTAATGTCAACTTAGCTTAGCATAGTTATTACCAACTGACGCTATGGGGTTGACTCCTCCCACGTTAGCAACATTTCCTTCAACTACCCCTACAGCTGATTCATCTTCCATCATGTTGACGAAGAACTAATACATAGTCTAGTGAGGTCGCAACACCTACATTGGCATTTGCATTTTGGTCAGTATTTACCTGTCGACCCTTGTTCCTTCTGATGTTAGGCCGAGCATTTCCATTAGTTGTGGCACTTCTTCCCCCTAGATTTGCTTTTCCATTTCTTGCCTTATCTTTCTTTCACGTAAACTTGCATACGAGCTTTAAAAAGATATAGAATAACAGTCTAAGAGAGATGGGAGAATATATACTTATAAATAGCAAATACATATACATTACTATAGCATTATTCCATACTCCAGTCTTATTCTCTGATTTATCAGGATTATGTTTTCAAATACTCTTGAGGTTTAAAATTCTTTTGTCCATAAACCTATGCTCTAATACCAACTTGTAACATCTCCCATTTCGAGGCCCAAAACAAACTGCTACGGATGCTATAGTTATCCATAGTTACTAATTCTCGGCCACAAATGTGGCTATATTAATCATATCCATAATTAAAAGCACATGAATATGAAAAATTTTCAAACATGGTTTAATACTAAATTTTTACTTCCCATTTCACAATTGATATTCCATATTCATTAGATAATTTCATTCATAATCCCATGTTCAGAGAAATACAATTATTATAAAATACTCCAAGTGCGACATATAAAGATGTCCCCATGGTTAATCAGAGTCAAATACTTGGCAATTATACAACTTTGTAATTATATCCAAATAGACAAAACTAAACTACATGGCGGAAATAGATAAAGTTCCTAATAGCAAGATTGCCTCCTCCATGTCTCCGAAAGCTTATTCATCTAACTAGAACCTGAAATTCCCTTACTCCCGACCTACTCAAATAAGTACTTGAAAGTTTAGAGGGAAAAAACTTTAGATCAGACGACAGTCTGGTGTAAATAATAACCTACCATCTCGAACCAAAATAGATATCCAGTGAGACCATGTCACATACATTGTATTACCAATCCCAGTTATTAGATTATCCACCAAAGTTTACACATCATAATTTAAATTGACTGCCAATCTTATTTTAATCTGACAAACCATCTTATAATTATGTGGACTACTCATCTCACATATATATTCAGAATTATATGGACTAATCACAATATGTAATTATTACTTGAATTACACATCCCCTACCACATTGACTACCCATCACTTGTAGTATAATTATTTAAAAATTATGTGGACTTTCAATCACATATATTCTATTTAACTAAAAGTGATGTGGATTATTCATCACACATCTCATAGTTTTCCTAAGATAACTATGAACCTGTCATTATCCTCGCAAAGGCGATCCATCTCCAGCATGATGTAGGCTATTCATCTCACATCCCATAGTTTTTCTAAGATAACTACGAACCCATTAATTTACAATCGATTTCATGTTACCCACATCTGTCAACTTAATTCATGTTACCCATAGTATCAATTTAATTCATGTAACCCACGTATATCAATTTAATTCATGTATCCCCTTATAGTTATAACATTTCAAAGTGATATGACAATAGTATCCCCAATTGATCTATGTCGAAGTTAATAAAAATAGACATTGGTTTCCCTAAAGTTTAAAGTCAAAGTCAATAACATGTGGCCCACTACCATTAAATCATATAAATTTGGATCAATGTCAAAGTTTACCTATATGTTATCCCTAATAATAGTGTTGAATTTCACAATTCAAAATAGCATTGGTATCCCCAAAGGTGACGTTGAAGTAGAAAGGCTAGGCTCTACACCCTTTAATAATTTAGTATAGATCATTGTTGATGGCATTAACAATGTCGACATAGAGCTCTAAGGCTCTCCGCTTTTAATCATAACACATATGCGATTTTAAAACTATGTCGACCTCTATTTAAGATCGAAGGCAGAAACTTAAAATTCTTTTAAGTATACTATTTAATGTCACAGATGATGTTGTTGACCTTCATAAACTATAGGCTATACACCCATTAAATCAAAACTTTAACTTTTATAAGTTATATGGCTATCTATGGAAGTTATAGGGTCTTCGACCCTCTTAAAACATAGGCTTATTTTCCTCATTAAAATGTTTTCAATTTATGTAAAAGCAAGCCTCTCCGTCATTAAAAGGACGAAGTGTAACGTCACCCTCATGCGATGTCGACACTAAAGCCATGTGTAAGAAGTCGCCGATCTTGATGCACATTGGCACCAAGATCCTCGATGTCATTATAGATCCTTTAAAGTTTAGTTCGCTTCGGCTATTATGCTACTTATTATCCTTATAAGATTGAAGTCATATGTAGCGGCGACACTGCCGAAGTTTTGAAAACAATCAAAGTGATTAAGTGCGACATCATAAAAAATAGTGATGAAGACATACGACGTCGTGGACGTCGACATTAAGCTTTTAAAATATTTAGATGGATCACGAAGATACCATGTCGCCCAATACATGTTACCGATACTATCGACGTCGACACTAATAGAACCATTTCGTAGCTACCGAAACCGCCATCATATACTTCCCTCAATATCAACGTCGATGTGCATAGAGGAAGCATTCCTTTAGGCTCGAAGTGGATATATGCGGCATGACAATGACGTAATTAACATGAAAACTGGTTCTTTTTTGTTTAAAGTAAGTACTTTTCACCAAAATATACACTTTCGCAAATTCCTATTGGATAAAAACAATACTTTAACAAATCTCTTTTTAGAAATACTGCTGCATACCATTTTCATGTTCCAAAATATTTCTCAACTTTAATTAATTAATACCATTAATTAATCATTAATTTAAATGCTTTTCTAGCATAATAAATTCACAGTAATTCGAAATTACCTGGGAAAAATCCAAAAAATTCACAAAAATTAGAGAATATCTTTCCCTTTACCATATAATAATTTCAAAGCCAAAAACCATGTTAAAGTATTTAAATAATCAATGCAATTACCCGTATTTTTGACTATTTTGAATTATTAAATTTAATATAATTATTGAATATAAATGGTCGGAAATAAAAAAAATTAATGAACTATTTGTGTAATTTATTTAATATGAAATTGAATAAAATTTTGAAATAACCAATTTCGAAGATTTAGGCAATAACTCATATTGAAATGAAATTTAATGTATCGAATGTGTTTATAATCAAATACTGAAATTGAATAATAAATTTTGAATTATTTAAATAAAAGTAAAATAATTGTTGTTAACAAAAATTTATTTGGAATCTAATATTGGAATTTATCGAAATTGGATTATTGGAACTATTTAAATAATTGAATTTTGAATTTAATATAAATGAAAATGATGTCGAAAGCTGATTTAAATTTTACTTAAACAAGAATGAAGATTTTTAAATGTTAAAGTTGAATTTCAAATGAATAATTTTATTTTGGAAAATAGCTCGTTTTAATTAATGAGCAAAAATAGACATTTTGGCCACTGACTCGGATTTCGACGAAATCAGTTTCAACGGATCCATAATAGTGAGTTTTCATAGGTCAAGTTTCGTAGTGATTAGATTTATCTTTTTGCTGTGTAAGATTGAAATGCGTAGAAATTAATTTTAGAATTTAATTAAAATAATTTGATTTTGAAATGCTATCTTCTACATTCGATCGAACTAGGCCTCGAGGCTAGTTCTATTGTGTTCAAAAAGGGGTATAAAAATAGAACGCAAGACGGCATGCTTCGTTTATAGTTTGAGAATTTCGGACGTTTAAAGGTTAGATATTTTCTAATTATAGTAATATATATACTTTCCCTTATCTCAACATCTTGTATACTCCACCCATAATCCTATCTACTTCGCACACCCTTCTCCCTTTTCGTTCTTAAACTTTGCAAATCGAAGAAAAGAGAGGAAAAAAAAACCAAAAAAAAAAATGAAGCACGTGCTGCCGCACGAGGAGGCGCGGCCAGGGCGACCGTCGACACTCAGGTATTGGGTTTTGGTGTTCGAGTCGCGTTTGCGTGCGAATGCTGGAATGCACACGGGAGGGCTTGGTGGCGGTAGGGTTATTTTCATTTGGGTTGATGGTGGCTCTGAAGGAGGCGGTGGCGGTGGCGTGCTCAGATGGAGGTTCGGTCGATGTTAGGTTGGCTTGCGATGTTGATTTTCGCGTGATATTGGGTTGCAGATCGCGTTTGGTGAGGGCCTGGAGGAATGAAGAGAGATAGGATTTAGGTTAGTTATTTTTTTATTTATGTTAAGTATGTTTTAATTATATCGATATTAATAAATTCGTAACTTTTTCGTAAAAGGTCCGTTTCGAGTGAAATGAGTCGCTTTGCGATCGTATTGACGTCGTCTACAACATGGAGTGGAAGTGGAATTTATTTGAAGCTGAAATATTTTTAGTTTCAAATAAAAGGTAAGTGTTTTAAACACTCATGAAGCACTGAATATTTTTATGTTAGTTAAATTGAAATCCTGAGGTGATTTAATTTTATTGATGTTTGTTTGGTAATTTAATGACCTAAAAATCTACTTAGAAATTTACATGTTAGCAATTTTGAATTAACTGTTGAATTGAAATTGAAATTAAACTACTAGTTAAATTCCCGATTATTGATAACCAGTTAATTGTAGTGATTTATTGACTATTTTGGAATATCTATTGTGATAGGTGTTATGGGTTGATATTTTGGATGATTTGGATGTTTATTTATTTTTATATATTCATACTATCACTCTGTATATTATTGACATCATATAAACTATTACCTAAATTATTTTGAATAAACTAAGAAATAGGTTGAAATAATATTTACCTATGACATTTATTTTGGATTGAAATTGTATATATACATCCCTGAAATTAAATTAGAATAACTAATCACTTGGTCATATGATAAAAAATTATATACGGACACCGGATTGGTTAAATTAAGCGGTTTTAAAATTTTGGATTTGAAATTATTTAAATAATTTTGATTTAAAGAAATAAAAATCGAAATATGGGAATTGAATTATTTTCAAACTCGAGCTTGAACTATGAAATTGGAATTGGTTAAAAGAAACTATTTAAAGAAAGCAATTAGAAATTTTAAGTTGGAAGTGAAATATGATTTGAATTATGGAAATAGAATTTTGTAAAAAGATTTGAATTTTTACTTGAACTTTGAAGTTATTTAAGTGAAAGTGATATAAGTTAATATTTCAAAATTTGGCTCAAGATTGAATTATCCTTAAAGATTTTAGCAATGAATTGAACATCGAAGTTAAATTTGATTTAAATGATTTAAATTGATATTTTGAAATCGAATTCAAAATTTATATAAATTCGAATGGTTTAAAATTTATAATTGAATTAAAATTAATTCAAATTGGAATTGAAACTAATTAATTTGAAATTGAAATAATTTGAAATAAAATTGAAATTGATTTGAATTGGAATTGGAATTGAACTTAATTCAGATTGAAATCGAAGTTGAGCCTATTTGAATTGAATTGAGATTAAAGATGACTTGAAAGATTTGGAATTGAATCAGTTTGACTTTGAAACTATTTTTAAATAAATTATTTCAATATAAATTTTTTAAAATCTATCTTTTTAAATATTCAAATTATTTTGATTTTCCAAACTATTTGTTTATATAAACCATTTTTAATATCTAAACTATTTTATCAAACTATTTGAACTTGTCAAAGTGGGAATTGTTATATTTAAATCGTTGATGTAAATGTGAATTGGGTTAAATTGAAGTTCTAACCTAAATGGAAATTCGATACGATTTTGGAAGTGAAATCAAGATATTGAGGCGAAAATGATTTTCAAGTGAAACTTAACATATTCGAAGTAAATATGATATCTCAAAATGTAACTGATTTTGAAGCGAATATGATATTTTGATATCAAGCATGAATTGTTTTCGAAATGTAAAAGAACTAATCGGTGTGTAAAATGACCTTTGGTTGTTAAAGAGACCAGGGTATCTTACTGGCACACTCTTTTTCAATATTGGAATCTCTTTAACAACTGTGTACACGGAGAGACTCCAGAATGAAGTGGTTGGATTTTTCATCATTTGCTGGATTTGAAGAAAGAGAACGTTGATGGACAGACCCTGGCACTTGTTCCAATTTGAAATGACTAAAACAGGATGGCTTGATAGGGCTAAGCTAGCTAGCTACCTATAGTAAGCATTCGTTCTTCGATTTTCTTTGGACTCGGTCCATACTGTACGTTGGTTTCGATTGGTGCAACTTGATATTGGGATAACCTCCCTTTGACTCGATACGAGATGGATGTATGTGGTGGGTGATCGTGGTTACGATGTATTACCACCAGCCCTGCAACCCAAAGTGGTAGTACCCGACCTTGGAAATTGCCTCACGTGTCTTGTCATACTTTTATCCCTATAAGAGACCACTGCGATTTTGGTTTAGTGTTGTCGTATCACGGCGCATCCCTATCCCCTAACGTGCTACTGGGGCGTTGTATGCAAAGTGTATGACAATGCTTAAAAATGCATTAAAGGGGATTAACGTAAAGACTTAACGCTAAGAAAATATTTGTTTTACTGATTAAACATTACATATATAAAGTATTATACTATATATAGATAATTTGACGGATCCTTAAGAGATGGAAAATCCAGTACTTGCACACACGTTATACACTGGATAGGAGATGTGAAACCCCATAAACATCTCTGACGCTATTACACTCTTGTTATATATGATATTGATTTGACTCACGTAAGGATATTTTAGTCCTGGCTCGAGTGTTTTGTCTTTTCATTACACTTGGGTCGGCTCTGAGTTTTTCAATGCATTGATATTATTTCCTGGAGGACGAAGACGAAGATTTGGTGTATATTATTATCAGTATTATTCCCTTATATCATTTTGTCTACTGGATTACTCTATAATTTTGTTTTATATATAATTCTAATAAATGTTGTAAATTATAATCAAATGTATAATATAAACAGCTTCATGAACTGTTTATTTGATTATTTTATTTTTTCATTCCACTGCAGGATTCTTTATTTTGTTTCCTTCTTCTTTTCTTATTTTTTTGAATCAACCCCATTGATTACCTGTGTTTCAGATTGTTTGAGTTGGACATGTATGGATTATTATCAATTTAAACCTTCCGAAATGTGGGTCATCACAGTTGGTATCAGAGCTTTGGTTTAGTGATAACCTTAGCTTTGTAGGGTTTGACTCATTAGAGATAGGGTAGTAATACCCTATAATGAGTTGTCTGGGTGTGTGTATATATATATATATATATATATATATATATGAGAGAATGTACATGTTAGTGTTATAAAATGTTTTATATTATGTTTATGTAATATACCGGAATTTTGGACAATATAAATTTAATAATCCGTGTTTAAATTTAAATTGAATTGATAATTTTTGTTAATAAATTTGATTTGATTTAATAATCTTCTTTATTTAAATATTTAATTTGTGAATTTATTTTTAATAAACTAATAAATCTATTTTCTATTTAATAATGTATATGTATTTATATATATTTTAAATAGACAAGTTGTTTTTAATTAGATTAGTATAACATAATTTTAATATTTTGAAAATTTGGATTGTGATTTATTTTTGGATTTAAGCTTTTCAAAAATATTTAATAAAATAACTAAATGATTTTAAATATGAGATAAATGTTTATTGGTTTAAAATTTCATTTTTAACTTAAGTTTGAATATTAAAACAAGTTACAAAAATGTTTGTGTTATTCTTTTTAAAATATTGATTTATAAAATGTGATTTGTAAATTTAATATGAAATTTAAAATACAATTTAAAATATGATTTAAAATACATGTATTCATTTAAGTTACAACCTCTTTTATAAATTTATTTTAATTGTTTAAAAGTGTCTTTGATAAATGATTTATTTGTATATTGTTTTATTTATAATAACACTTTGCTTTACTCTTTAGAAATTAATTATATACATAACTAGGTGTTAATGGAACTAATTAATTAAGTTTAATTTTCTTTAACACTTAATTAAAATAACAAAACATTTACAAAGACATGTGTAAGTATATAAAAGCCTCCAATAACATATGTTAAGTAGTTAAACAAGGAAGTTAACAAGTGTTAACATTTTAGAAAAGTGTCAAATTATATCTTTTATTTTTCTTTGTTTTTAATAAATCATAAATTTAGTTTATAAAACATTGCATTCTTTCATTCCTAGCTTTTTCTCAGTTTCATTTCTTAACTAAAGAAACCTTTCAACTGAAAACATCTCACACCAAAGTAATCTTCATTCTATTGAAAATCAGTAAACAAAAACTCCTCAAAATGCAAATCATTACCCTGTAACTCCTCAAACCAGAAATACATCTCAAATCCCTTATCCATTTTCAAAATCTGCAAAATTATTCCCTGTGCATCATACAAAAGTCTGCATCCATGAATTCTTTAAATCTGGAAGCATTTTTAAAACAAGTTTAAAGGCATCAAATAACTGAAGCTCAAAGTTTCAAAGGGCATTCAAAACTTTTGCAAAGAATGTTCTGCATGTTAAAAATCTGGGCTCTGCATAATTACAGGTGAGTAACTCATTTTAAAATTTATTTAATAGGTAAAATTGTACATGCTTTTTAAATTAGAAATGAATTCATATGAAATTGCTGGAATATTATACCTGTAAATATATGCTTGTATACATGATAATGACTGTTGCATGTTTGTTCTTCAAAATTTCAAACTCATGTTTGATCCCTGAATTCTTTTCTTTGACTTGTTTGCTGTTATGACTTAAACTTTTGAATAAAACTTGTTTATTTTAGAATAGAGTAAGTTTAAATTTTATTTAAATTAAATAGAATTGTCTGTAACCTGGAAAATTAAGTTACACGAGCAAATTAGCATAGAGTGAAATTCAAACTTTATAATTTAATGTTTCAGGTTTATTAATAGAAACATCAAGTAAATTCATGAATTTTAAATCAAATATTACAATTTATAGTGTATTAAACAAAGTGCAGTTTTGAATTTTCTGTATTTTACATATTGGTTAAGTACAGTTGATGCTTGCAATTGATTTGGTTGAATTTGTTCCTGGAGATAGTGTAGCTATCATAGATTATGGGAAAATTACTGAATTGGATTGCAATTCATTTTTGAGGTTGTAATTTGGGATTTTCAGTTATGAACCCTAGTTTTACTGGGTTTAAGAATTTGAGTACTTCGACTTCAACTAAGGATCGAGTTCTTAGATCTTTAGGGTATTGCTAGATGAGGGATTGATGGAGTTGTTGACAGAGTTGTTGACGGAGTTTCAAGGGTGATTGTGGCCGGAGTTGGGAGGTCTCGCCGTTGACAGGTCAAGATTGAAAGGGGGAAATGATATTCCAGGTTTTGGTTTTAAACATGAATTCAAATTCGAGTTGAATTCTGGGCGATGTGATGATCGTGGTCAGGTGATATGGTGTTTGGCGACTTGTGGAGATCGTCACTGGTGATCAAGGAGGGCCGGCGTCGCTATGCATATGCACGGTGGAGTGTTTGACAGGTGATGTCTGGGTTGGGTTTTGAAACAGAGGGGTTGCTCGAGTAGATCTTCTGTTTGACTCGAAGCAACTCAGGTTTGAGCTCGAAGCAGGTTAGGATTTAGCTCGGAGTAAAGTATGGGGAGGATCGAGTACAATTTTTGTTTCAGGTTTTATAAAACAGAAACCTGTTTCTGTTTTAAGAAATCAAAAGTAAAGTTTGAATTTAAACTGGAATTTAACTTAGGCTTTAAACCTGAATTTAAATATGAATTCAAATAAGTTCGAATTATGGTTTTTAGAAATAATTTAAATTTTAAAAAATTTAAGTTTGTTTTTTTATAATAAAAATAGAAACTGTTTTCTGTTTTTAAATATAAGGTTTAAATTGCAAGTTGAAGTTTAAACTGGATTTTAAAATCTGAAATTTGAATAAGAATTTAAAATTAGATTGTCTGAGATTTAAATTCATTTATGTTTTTAAATCTAAATTTTATTTCAAACTCATAGATGTAAAAGCATATGTATGTTTTGAATTTGAATTGAAAGTTTAAATTTTAAATTAGAGATTTAAAATGAGTTTAAATCTGGGTTTTTAAATATGGAACTAAATTTAAACTTCAGTTTTTAAAATAAAGGTTTAAATTTAAATTGCTTTAAAATGATTAAATGATTTGCATTTAAATTGAAGATGTAGATTGTAGGAAAAGTTTTAAAGAGTTAAGTTAAATCTAGAATGAGTTTGAAAGCTGTATTTCAATTTTGAAATTTAAAAGTAAATTTTAAATTGATTTGAATATAAATTGAATTGCAATTTAAATTCTTTTAAACTTATTAGTAAAGTAGATTTTCTTTTAACATATAAGATAAAAGTTTTGAATTCTTTTAAAATCTTGTTTAAGATAAATTTGCATCTTAAGTTTAAATTGAAGTTAAGTGGAATTTGAAGTAAATTTAAAAACAAAATTTGTTTTAAATAATTAATTAAATAAGGAATGTTTATCTTAAAGATAAATAAAATTTTAATGATTTATGTTCATTTATTATTTAATGAATAATGTGGATGTTTAATTAAGTAATTAATAATTTTTAAGTTAATTAATCAAGACTTGAGATTAATTAATTAAGGTTAATTAATCTATAATTAAGGATGGTTAATTAAATTTTAAATAAATGATTAAGATTTATTTAATCAAGTGATTAAAGATAATTAAGATTTTAATTAACACTTAATTAATTAATAATTAGAGATTAATTAAATTGTAATTAAATATTAATTAATTGATAATTAATAATGATTTGTATAAGTTAACTCTTAATTAAGTAATTAAGAAATGTTAATGAAGGTCATTAACTTAAGATTATTTAAAACAATCAATTAATGTGATTAATTATTAATAATTAATTAGATTAATTAATAAATAATAATCAAATTTTTAAGTTTAATCACTTAACGAAAGTAATAAATAAATTAATTACTTGGTGTAATTAATTTGATTAGTTTAGGTTAATTAAGTTAAATTAATTTAAACATTTGTGGATTGTTTGATTATTACTTTATGTAATTTATGGATTTGTAATTACTTAAGGAAGTAATTAATTAATAGTTACTAAATGTAATTAAAGATATTTATTATAGAAGTAATTTGGATTTAAATTACATTGAAAAATTAATCAAGTGATTAATGAAGATAATTAATTAAAAATAATTAATTTATGGGATGAGTAATTTAAGTAGTTAATTACTTGAATGGTTATTAATCATGGGTGATTAATATATATGGTTTAAATTGAAGATTAATTACTTATCTAATTAGTGTATATAGAGATTGATTAAATGTAATCAGAAATCATTAATTAATTAATTAATTATGTAATTTAGAATTGATTAATTAAGGTATAATTAGTAATGAATAAATGATTAATGTAATTAATTTTAGCTAATTAATTAATTAAGCAATAACAAGTTAATTATTTGCAAAGGGTTTAATATAATTAACTTGTGTAAGTAATATTAAAGGTTAATTATTTATTGTAATTAGAGATGGTTAATCAATAAGGTTAATTGAAATGAATATTGAGATGGTGTTTTAACTTATTGATTTGTAATCAATTAATGGTTCAGATAAGTAGGATTTTAATGATGAAGTAATTAATTTAATTTATTTTAAATTAATTAGAGATTAAGTGATTAATTTAATTCATTTTAAATTAATTATAGAAGGTGTGATCATTAGATCATTGCTTATGTTTGATGATTGGTATTGGTTGTCTGGTATGGTTTGTAATCTCAGCTATGAGATGGAAAATGTATGGATGCATTGGTTGCTTTTGGATAATAATAAGGATTATCTGATTATGATGAATTATCTGTTGATGATAATGTTGATTATCTATTGTGTTGTGAATTATCTATCTGTGTGTATATAGATAATTAAATTGAATTGTTTTAAACTTAAAACAACTTGGACCTAAAAGACACGCTTTGGATTTCGATGAGACCGGGATCGGGTTTCCATATTTGGGATACGAAAACCACATCGATTCCAATTAAACGTTAGGACGTGAATTCAAGTGGAGCAAGTGAAGACTCGAGGTGTAAGAAGTATACGTCAGTATAACTGTGTGGGTGATTCCGTAATGAGTTTGACGGAATAGACCTTATAGGTTCGAGATGGTGATTTGGAATGCAAGGGTTATCGTCGTTAAATCTGAGGGTGATTCCAAAATGAGTGTAACGAGATAATGCCTTCGGTTTCGTTCGAACCCGGAACGAACTTGTATGGATTGAATGCTTTCAGAACATCGTCGGGTGGACGATGAGAATTCTAAGTGATATGTCCTATAAAGGTAATCGTAGCCTCAAGCCTCATCAACCGGGAATGGCTAAAACAAGGGAGGTGCAGCAAGGCTTCGTGGGTAGCCCCCACTTGAGAGCGAGATTTACCCCTGTCTAGATGTCCCTTTATTTCGACTTAGTGGAGCGGTTGCTGATCACAACTGCGGGGTGGTCTTGTTCGGAACTGTTCAGTAAGGAATGGTTCCGGCTTTGTGTTGTAGCGGGCTACTCCTCGGTACGGTGATCTAGGCCACGTACTGTGACAGGCGGTACCCCAGTAGCCTAGCCATTGTATGGAATCCAAAATATAATAAGTGCCAACGGTTTTGATTGTATTACCCACTTTTGTGGCTAGTAGCTGGAATTTAATAGATGTAACAATTTCGGCTATTTCTTATTTACTTGAAAACACTAGACCTATTATAATATCATCGGATTTCCTATCAATTGTTTTGGTTAGCGTAAGGTAAAAACTTTTCCATGTTTATGTGTGGGAAGTCTTACGTGATACCTTTTCTTTTCAAAGGTTTTCAAAAGTTAAGTAACTTTAACCTGTTACTCACACCAGACCCATGTCTGACCCGGAGTTATTTCTATTTTCTTTAACTCTTGGGTACTCAAATTTTTATGAGTAGCCAAGGGAATTCAGGTTAGGATTCAGGTTAGCTTTGACGAATTGTGAAGGAGCAAATGGAGCAGGAGGCTTCTGCGTATAGTTATATAGTTTTCCGCTGTGTTGATATCTCTGAGTGTTTTCTGTGTGTATTGAGTTGTAATAACTAGACAGGTGTTTATAACTGTCTAGTATGTGATGTATTGTCTGTGTAACTCTGATATTTGATGTATACTATGTAATACTTGTTCCGCTGTTGAGATTCTTGTGTTGTTTCTTCTTTCTCTTCTTTATTTTCTCTTTCTATCCCTTTCTTTCTTAAGGATGATACGACTTTTTGTGGAAAAAAGTCGGGTCGTCTCAGTTTACTTATCCGTTGAGATGTTTATGAATTTTGATCGGTGCATGGGATGCCATGTTATCGATAAGGGTTTTTAAACACCTAAGCGAGGCAAGTTAACGTAATATTGTTTTAAAATCAGGTAAATGAAATAATTTACCTAAATTATGTATTATATATGAAAAGAAACCGAATGAGAATAAATGAGTAAGTGAAATTAATGCGAGTAATTGAATTTGGTTTAAATCGGATTTAAATAGGATGTATATAAATTGAATGCAAATGGAGTGAGCTTTAATAATTGAATGTTAACTAATCGAATATGAAATAAGTGAATGTTAAATAAATAAATTTTGGTACACTTAAGTATAAGTGGTAAAAAATAAAGTTTAAATTATTAAATGAATAGATTTATAAAATGAATTGTGTATGAAGTGAATAGGATGTGAAACCACGTTTGAAAATATTAACCTAACTAATTTGAGTTTAAGGATGTATATAAACTTAAGCAATGAGTTATGAAATAACAATCTAATCTTAGTTTATGTTAAAAGAGTGGAAAAAAACTAGAATTTGGGAACTTGAATTCGGATGCTTCTGAAATTTTTTCTAAGATTTTTGAAAATAAGTTAGTTTTATAAAAATATTTGCGAATAGAAATTGTTTTCAAAAGGAATTAAAAGGAAGTAAATCCTATATTCTTCTCTTTATCGCTAGAAAATAATTTTGATGATGACGGCCACATCATCGACATTCATTTTGGAGTCTCAAAGTAGGGAGGCCTCTTAATAGCTTTGCGACGCATTTGAGTTAATAAACAGATTTTGATTTAAAATTTCTAAATATGATTTGATATATATAAAAGATATGAGTATATATATTTTTTCAAGATGATTTAAAATGAACCCGGTATTTGAATTCTTAAGTTCCTGTTAATTAATGATTTTCAGTTGTGGAAATAAAGTAAAAAATTTATATAGTTGGAAACTTCTAAAATGAGAGATAATAAATTAAAGTTTAAGTGTTTAAATGAAATATGAGAAATTAAATTATTATAACTCTTAAATTTCAAGATAATGGAAATTTAATCTTATGTAAATTATTGGACATTTTCGTTAACTAAAATGAGTAAGATAATTTGTATAATACTCAATTACATTCTAAAAACATATGTAAACTTATCAGAAATGTTTAAAAAGTTGAAATGTTGATTATGAATATGTAATGACAAATTACACAAGTTTGAATTTTAGTAATAAAAATGTTTAAATTGAAATTGTATTTAAAGAAATGTTAAATGGGTAATTTGAGTAGTAAGAAGAAAATACTACTCAGACATGAACTTAAGAGAAGGTATACAAATAATAGACTAAATTATATCTTTGTAAATTGTTTAAAAAAAAGGGAAAAGGAAAAATAAATTCGAAAACAATGTTTTAAGATTAAATTGTAGATTTCTGAGATAATTATAATTTAAATAATATTGTGTAAAAGAAGATACATCTGTATAAAATGATTATAAACTTAAGAAATAAATTGATGAAATGAGTTAATGAAATGAATTATAAGATGCCGTTAACTTAAGAAAAATTTGAATGAATTTGATTCTGATAAAAAGAAAAGGAGTATTAATATGAATTTTAATTATAAAATAAAACTTAGTTAAGTAAAATTAATGATATTAATTCATTAACTAATGAAGTAAATCAATGAATTAATGTGAACTTAAGTTATGAAGAAAAAAATGAATAAACATGAGTTGCATTTTATAAAATGTATATTAAACTTAGATGATTTTATGAAATGGTTTATAAATGACAATAGCATTAGAGAGAGTATACTAAGTGGCAATGAAATAAGATTTAACTTAAATAAGGTTAAATGAAATGATTTTATAAAATGGTTCATAAATGATTTGATATGAAATGGTATTAAACATAAAGTGAAACAATTGAAATTTAACAACTTGAACAGAATAAATTGAATGTAAATGAAATAGATTTGAATAAATTAGAAGTAAACCGATTAAATGTTTATAAAAATTGGATGTTAGTAAGAAACGAAATGTATAAATCAAATATTGACATTGGTGTAAATTAATACAGTTTGAATTAAGTAGATGAATATAAATTGTTGAATTGTTTCTTTGTTGTAAATCATTGTTATTACCGCTTTTGATTGCATATTATTGGTATGGCTATGTATTTGTGCTCATGTTTGTGGTTTGGATTCAAAATTCATGTTATATAGTCTATTAAACTCATACATGCTTTCTATATCTTTTATATGCAACTAATATTCTGAACTCAGCTGAGATAGCTACATACGAAGAACATTTGGACGCATACACAGATTTGTTTTGATTTTGCTTACTTAATTTAAGTGTACTCGCTCGTATTAATAATAATAAGGTACATATCTCGAATTACATACCGCAGTTTTATATTTTTTCCCTACAGGATGCCTCATCATTGAGATGAGATGTATATTTGGTATATTTGTGATATGTATTTGTATTGTAAATTTTTTTCGATCAAGCCGCGCAAAGGTGACGCTGCCTAAATTTTCCGTAAATTCAGGTGTTAGAAAACTTTTAAGGTTTAAAAATTTTATAACTTGTTTTTATAAATGAGTTCTTGTTTTCATAAGTCGATCGGAGTGGCATATTAGAAGGATGGTAAAAATTTTCAAATAAGATTCTAATGTTTATAAGTTGATTGTTTTGAATAAATATATCAAATGTTAAATTCCTTACTTTACCCTTTTTCGAGGATGAAAAGTTTTGAATGGGGGAGAGTGTAATGACCCGTATTTTTATTAAATTTCATATAATTGTTGAATATACATGGTTAGAAATAAACAAAATTAGTAAATTATTCCTGAAATTTATTTAATATGACCTTGAATAAAATTTTAAAGTAACCAATTTCAAAGATTTAGGTAATAACCGTTGATTAAAGAGTTTTGATTCATGACACAAGCTTCATATATCATACGACGAAAGCGACAAAAAGAGAATAAGTGTATATTATGCACTACAAAGGAGGCAAGACTACAATTCAGAGTTTATTATGAATATTTAATGTATTTAGTCTTAGAATATTGTTAAAATCATTCCTCAAGTAGTCACATACACACACGAATTAATTTATACACAAATAAGTGTGCACTGTGCATATAACTGCAGGTCGGCTGACCGACCAGGATATTCGGTCGACCGACCCTGTAGTCAGTGCCACAGATACTCTCTGTTTTTGTACACGATTTCAAACTCAGCTGACCGGCCAGTTTTTCCGGTCGACCGACCTGAACATAACGGCTAGTTTTCTGAAGAGTTGCGATTATTTCATGAAGAGGAATTTCCCTCAATCCAAGAGGTACGGACACAACTTTTGATTGAAACTCTTCATGAAAGATTGTAACTATTCTACAACTATATAAACATGTTCAAATCACTTCTACAATCACCAATTCTTCTTTATATTTCTGAAATCTATTCTCTATTTACTTCTGCAAATAAAAGCATTCATTCTTATTTAATATCACTAGAATCCTTGATTTAATTCATAAACTTAGATTCTACATGATTATTTTCCTTCTAAATCTTCACACACATATATACTCTTGAGGATTTGATTATAGGAAAATTGTACTATCAAAAGACAATAAGTGTTATTCAGAACACACTCGTCAACAGATTATTTGTATTAAGTTGAAGTCCTCTTCGGCTGTTGAGGCGGAAAAATTCCTGTTCCGCTTCTCAGGTGTCGTATACCTATTCCTCCAGGTTAAGTGAGGGGTTTAGTTTAAATCACGAGGATATTCTGGGACTGGACGTAGAACGGGAAGTTCGAACCAGAATAAAAATTCCTGGTGTGCTTACTTTAATTTTTATTTTAATGCTATTATCGGTTTCCGCATTTATATACCATATTACACGATCCTTAGTACTACACGTACACTTTCATTTGGTATCAGAGCGAGGTCATCCTATAACCGTCACAAAGTTATTTGATATTTATTTCTAGTAATATGGCAACGACACAAACTAACGATGTTGGCACTAACACTAATACAAATTTCACAGAGGGTCAATCAACTTCACGACCTCCATTTTTTAATGGTATAAATTATAATTATTGGTCACCTAGAATGAGAATCTATATACAATCTAGTGGATTTGATATCTGGAATATTATACAAAGAGAATACATAACTCCTACTGGAGAATACTCAACTTGGAGTAACACACAAAAACTAAATGCTACATCAAATGCAAAGGCTATGAATATTTTATTTTGTGCATTAGATAGAAATGAATTCAATAGAGTTAGCATGTGCACTTCAGGTTATGAAATTTGGAGAACACTTAAGATAACACATGAAGGTACAAACAAAGTTAAATTAAGCAAAATCTCTATGTTGAAAAATCAATTTGAAAATTTCAAAATGAGGCCAAATGAATCTATAAATGACATGTACTCTAGATTTTAGGATATTTATCATGCTTTATTATCACTAGAACAAAAGTTTACTGATTTTGATGTTGTTACAAAAATCTTGAATTCTTTAACGGACGAATGGGAAAGAAAAGTCTTAGCCATTGAAGAAGCAAGTGATTTGTCAACATTAAAACCAGAAGAATTGATAGGTAATCTAATGTCCTATGAAGTAAATTTGCAGGCAAAAAGAAATGGAGCATAATAAAAGAAAAATGTGGCTTTTCAAGCAGAAAAAGACGATTCCGACTCAGATAATGAAGATATGGCGATGATTGCTAAAAATTTCAAAAAGTTTTTGAAATTCAACAGAAACAAATTCAAGGGAAACAAAAATAACTCCAACAACAATTCTAATAGCATCAAACCATCATCTTCAGCAACGGAATGTTATGAATGTCACAAGAAAGGTCACATGAAGAAAGATTGTTCAGAACGCAA
Organism: Allium cepa; assembly: GCA_030765085.1. Lineage (NCBI taxonomy): Eukaryota > Viridiplantae > Streptophyta > Magnoliopsida > Asparagales > Amaryllidaceae > Allium > Allium cepa. Next base: position 987,487,723 of record CM060929.1, on the reverse strand, counting down.
AAGAGCAATTTTAAGAAGGACAAAAACAAATGAAGAGCTTTTTCTGTCACTTGGGACGACACTGACTCATCATCCTCTTCAGAGAGTGAAAGTGATAATGAACAAGAAAATGTGTGCTTCATGGCTTCATCAGACGATGTAAGTGATTTTACTTTTGAAGATTTAATTGAAATAAATTCTGAATTAGTAAATGTAACAAAGCAACTTAAAAAGAAAAATAAGGAGTTGCAAAGAAAATTAGATAGAACAGTCTTAGAAGTAGATATGCTGAAAGATGAGAAGAAAATATTAGAAGAAGAACTTGAAAGTTCTCAACAATCAAATTCTAACTTATCCTCTCAAATTTCGTCAATATCTGAAGAACTAGAAATTCAAAAGTATAAAAATGATGATTTACTTTTCAAAAATAATAGTTTAAACTCTAAGATTAAGGATTTAGAGTTAGAAAAATCTAGTCTTAAAGTAAAATTTGATGATATGTCTAAAAATGTATCTAATTTCAATAAAGGAAGAGAGAATCTTTCTAATGTACTAGAAAATTCTCAATCCTCTAACAATAAATCTGGAATAGGATTTAAGAAACAAAATAATTTTACTAAAAGTAGGATTAATGATAATATTAAGAAGGATATTATGAAAATAGTTTACCCAAATACTAAAACCATAAAGATATGGATTCCAAAAACAAATAATGTTTTGATAAGGAATAAACATATCAAATTGTTCATGGAAACTGTTCATAATAACAAAAACTATATTTATAAAGGGAATTCTGAACACGTATGGGTTTGGCTTTCTAAGATCTAACTCTTAGGACCCTAAAAAGAAACGGGTACCAACTTTTTATAAATTTTTTTGCAGGTACCACATAAGAAGAGAGGAAAATGGATTTTGGATAGCGGTTGCTCAAAACACATGACTGGAAACAAAGAAATGTTGTCAAACATTATATACTCAAATGGAGGAGCAGTCACCTTCGGAGATAACTCAAAAGGATATATCATCGGCAAAGGCGATGTCAGTAGCAAAGGTATCTCTAATTTACCTCTCATTACTGATGTTTTATTAGTTAAAAATTTAAAACACAATTTATTAAGTATTAGTCAGCTATGTGATAAAGGTTTTAATATAAATTTCTCTGAAAATAAATGTAATATTCTCGATAAAAATCATACCACTATCTTTGAAGGAATAAGAGATAAAAATATTTATATTTTAAATATGAATGTTAACAATGATTCAAATTTATGTCTAATAGCTAAGGAAAATGATTCATGTCTTTGGCACAAAAGATTTTGTCACATCAATTTTAAAACCATTAATAAGATAGCTAAAAATAAATTAGTTAAAGGATTACCTAACATAAAATTCAAAACTAATATATTTTGTGATGCATGTAAATTAGGAAAATTAGCAAAATCGTCCTTTAAGTCAAAGAAAGTAATATCTACAGAATAACCACTTGAACTTTTACACATGGATCTTTTTGGTCCAACTCAAGTGCAATCTATTAATCATAATAGATATGTATTTGTTATTGTAGATGATTTTTCTAGATATACTTGGATTTTCTTTTTGAAAAATAAAAGTGATACGTTTGATAATTTTAAAATCTTTGTTAAAAGAATTCAAAATATTAAAAGTTTGAAAATTAAAAATATAAGAAGTGATCATGGAGGAGAATTTGAAAATGAAGCTTTTGAAAAATTTTGTAACAAGAAAGGTATTAACCATAATTTTTCGTTTCCTAGAACACCACAACAAAATGGAGTTGTAGAAAGAAAAAATAGAACGTTACAAGAATGTGCAAGAACTTTATTAAGTGGAACCACTTTATCGAAACACTTTTGGGCAGAAGCTGTAGCTACTGCTTGTTATGTATTAAATCGTGTATCTATTCGACCATTAACTAAGAATACTCCATATGAACTACTAAATGGAAGAAAACCAAATATTTCATATCTTAAAGTTTTTGGCTCTAAATGTTTTATTTTAAATACTAAAGATCAACTAGGTAAATTCGATCCAAAATCCGATGAAGGAATATTCGTTGGATATTCGGAACGAAGCAAGGCTTATGGAATTTATAATAAAAGAACTAAAATTATTGAAGAAAGTTTACATGTTTCTTTTGACGAAAATTTTAAAAATATAAATCCAAATGTTATTATTGATTCCGATGATGAAACTACTCAGAATGAAAATAATAATACTGAAGAAACTTTTGATAATGATCATGATATTACTGAAAGTGAGGATATTTCTACAAATATAATAAAATCTCCACCTAAAATTTTACGACATCATCCTATGCAAAATATAATTGGAGAAGTAAATACGAATGTTAAAACCAGACATCAATTAAATCAAGTTGGTCATGTAGCTTTTCTCTCTAACATAGAACCTAAAAATATAAAAGAAGCTTCAACTGATGACTACTGGATTCTTGCCATGCAAGGAGAACTAAATCTATTCGAACGAAACGAAGTTTGGGAACTTGTTCCTAGACCTAGTGATCAAACAGTCATTGGTACTAAATGGGTTTTTAAAAATAAAGCAGATGAACTAGGAAATATAACTAGGAATAAAGCTAGGTTAGTTGCACAAGGATATAATCAAGAAGAGGGAATAGACTATGAAGAAACATTTGCTCCAGTCGCCCGACTTGAAGCAATACGAATCTTATTAGCTTTCGCGTGTTTTCATAATTTTAAACTTTATCAAATGGATGTTAAAAGTTCTTTTTTAAATGGTTTTATAAAAGAAAATGTTTATGTTGAACAACCTCCATTATTTATACATGAACAATTTCCTGATCATGTCTATAAACTTAAAAGGCTTTATACGGTTTAAAACAAGCACCTCGTGCTTGGTATGACCGTCTTAAAAATTATTTACTAAATTCTGATTTTGAAATTGGAAAGGTTGATCAAACTTTTTTTATTAAAAGAAACAAGGATGATATTTTAATATCCAAATTTATGTTGATGATATAATTTTTGGCTCTACAAATGAAAAACTTTGTCAAGAATTTTCTAAAATAATGACAAATGAATTTGAAATGTCTCATATGGGTGAGTTAAATTATTTTCTCGGTTTACAAATAAAACAAATAGAAAATGGAATTTTTATTAATCAAGAAAAATATTGTTATAATTTAATTAAACGATTTGGTCTAGAAAACACTTCTGCCAAACCAACTCCGATGAGCACAACAATTCATCTCGACAGAGACGAAGAAGGCAAAAGTGTTGATAAAAAACTATATCGTAGTATGATTGGATCGTTATTATATTTAACAGCAAGTCAACCCGACATTATGATGAGTGTTTGTTTATGTGCTCGATTTCAAGCAAATCCCAAAGAATCACATATGCGAGCAGTTAAACGTATTATTCGTTATCTAACTAAAACCAAAGATTTTGGACTATCCTATCCAAAAGAATGTCCTTTCGAATTAGTCTCATATAGCGATGCTGATTTTGGAGGAAGTCGGACGGATCGAAAAAGTACAAGTGGAACATGTCATTTCATTGGACGTTCATTAGTCTCTTGGTTTAGTAAGAAACAAAACTGTGTTTCTTTATCAACATGTGAAGCAGAATATATATCTGCTGCTTTGGCATGTGCACAAGTCGTATACATGCAACAGACACTACAAGATTTTAATTGTTATCTAGAAAAATCTATTATTTATTGTGATAATACTAGTGCAATAAATCTTTCTAAAAATCCTGTAAATCACTCACGAACAGAACACATTGATATCCGTCATCACTTTCTTCGTGATTGTTTGGAAAAAGGTTTAATAAATTTAGAATTTATTAATATTGAAAATCAAATTGCAGACATATTTACTAAACCGTTAAATGAAAATAATTTTATAAAATTAAGACGTGACTTAGGTATAATGTCTTTAAAAGATTTATAAATTGAAAATATGCAAAAATATTGAAAAACAAAAATTGTTTTTTTCCTGACCAAAGCGGGATTCGAACTCATGATTTCTGACTAGTTTGATAGATGTCATATTATAGCCACTTGAGCTATGGGTGTTTCTTGTCTTAGCTTTTCTTAAATTTTATTATACTACTGTTGTTTTTCTGAAATACTATTCTTAGTCCTAAAACTCATGAACATTAACAACCGTTTTTTCTTAAAATCTCTGTGATAATCTTTGAAAACAACCCTTATCCACATATTTTTCAGCAAATATTATGATTATAAATACAGTGCTTATTTTTTTTACTACGGATATTCTAAAAACAAAACCTTACAAAAATTATAATGTCTTCAAACAATGAAGTTTACAATTCCGACAATTCCCATCTATCATTCTCATCTCCAGATGATGATTGTTCCGATCGTATTTCGGAGAATGGCCCCTATCCTACTTTTCCAATGCCTAATCGTGTCCTTGATTTTTCCTCTCCGGATAAAGATCCCAGACACGGATGGAAACCATGGGAAGATTCCCATACAGGCTATACACCTAACAATAAAAAGGGGAAGCATACAATGGTTATATCTCCATCAACAAAGCAAAAGATTAATGAAATACACCATTACGAACAACAGCAAACGAATATGCAACGAGAGCTCTACTATGAACAGAAAGTAACGGCAAGACGTCTAAGCTTTCTAGAAAAAATTTGCCATGAAAGTTTGTTCATCAAAAAAGGATGATGTTGCTGAACCTTCCTATAGAACTCCATCCTCTTCCAAACCTGATCAAACTCCAATAGCTCCAAAATGGTCACCTGTAGAAGATGTTCCATCTCCAAACTCATGGGAGCATAAATTTTAAAGAACGGTGGCTAAAATTATATATATATATATATATATATATATATATATATATATGTATGTATATTGCTTTAAATAAAATGTATAAATATAATATAATAATAAAATTTATATGTCTCTACATATATATAAAATTTATATTTTAAATAAAATGTGCATTTCTAACAATTCGGCCGATCGAATAACCTGAGTCGGTCAGCCGACACCAGGCCGCAAGCATCAAATATGCACATTTAACAGGGTCGGTCGACCGAAACTATAAGTCGGTCAGCCGAGCCCTTTCCCGAAACTTTCAGCTAACCTTTGTTTCCTATGTCGGTCAGCCGACCCTGGTACTTGGTCGACCGAACGTGTTTCCAGCGTTTTCTTTTTCTGTTTGCATCATATGAATAACCCACCCCTTCACCTTTTACTTACCTCTTCACTCTTGCTTTTCAACTTCAGTTTTTAACCCTAGCCCCCATTAAAAACTTTCTCAAATATTCAACTTTTCTTCAACAAAAATCCATGGCTCCAAAGAAGAAATCAAAGACTGCCGGAGGTTCATCTTCATCAACTCCCGTAGATACTCAAATCGCCTCATGGCTTGTTAATGATGTAGCACTTCAAAGATGGATACAACTTCAAGATGCCAAAATCTTTGAAGAATCATTCGTAAGTTATCCTGATTTCGTTACCTATCGAATTGAAGATGCCGCAGTTAGAAGTGGGTTAGATGCTTTTCTATACTACCGAAAAAATAATTTGAAAATTAACCACATTATGGTTAAATTGTTTTTGGCTAACCTAAATCTTGTCAATCCACCTAGAAACACTGAAAATTGTGTTTAGACATCGGTTTGTGGCACCTCAATCTTTCTCTCCATTGATCGAATTAACCACATATTAGATGCTAGACCGGGTGGAATTTCATTACACGATGTAGACTGTAATATATCAAGTCGTGACCAGATAAGTCATTTATTTTTCGAAGATGATGCTACGGATTTTAGACAGACATCATCACTTAGACCCAAAGCTCGACTCCTTCATCGTTTCATGATGAAATCAATTATACCAAGAGGTGGCTCCTACCACTTAGTGTATCCTGAGAATTTTAAAGCTTTATATGCTTTGTGTTCAAATACCCAAGTGAATTGGGCACAATTACTCATGGATGAGTTTCTTACATTCAATCAAGGAAAGATGCTTCATATCTATTATGGAGAATACATAATGAGATTGATTAATAGCTTCATCCAACATGCTCCGGAATCCGAAACTTCCAAAGTTCGTTCTATTGATTCAAGGACCATAAAATTAATGAATTTGCCCGATGCACCACCTAGATTTTTAACCCTTAACCAATGGCAGAGTACTCGTCGAGAACAACTCCACCGTACTCAATCTACACCTCATCCATCAACTCATGCTCCGGAGCGTCTAACACGTCAACACTCTGTTCAAAGACCAACTCCCGAGATGAGTACAGAATCGGCGATTGATATTTTGGCTCAAAATCAAATAGCCTTAGATGCCCGCCTTCGAAAAATTGACGGTCGTTTTAAGAAAATCAAGGGCTTCTTCATGAATTTATGGGATGCCTTATCATGTACTACCGAAGCCGGTGCCTCTTATGTTGCTCCCGGAAAAAGGCCAGCACCAAACTTCTCTTTTTCAACTTCGGAGAATACAAGTTCCGGTACATCGGGAACTCACACTTCTAACACTCAAAGACGTGGTAAGGAACATGCTTCTCCGGACGAAAATATCCGTCCAGAATTTGGGGATTCCGATGATGATGAGGAGTGACCATATTGTTTTACAATTTGCAATCTCATAATTTCTAGTATTCTGTTTTTAGATGTTGTGTACTACAGTAAAACATCAGTAATATTCCTATTTGCTTTGAGTATGTATTATTTAAAAATCGATGTTTTCTTATGTTCTGTCACATATTCCATATTTTTTAAACATCCACTAAGTATTCCTTTTTGTCGATGACAAAGCAGGAGAAATATATGCAAGCTAACAAATTTTTGCAGAAATGTCGCCATATATTCAGGGGGAGAATTACAATATATACTACTTCATCACATAGGTATTGTCATCAATCAAAAAGGGGGAGAATGTTGATTCAACAGTTTTGATTCATGACACAAGCTTTGTAATATCCCGGAATTTTGGACAATATAAATTTGATAATCTGTGTTTAAATTTATATTGAATTGATAATTTTGTTAATAAATTTGATATTGATTTAATAATCTTCTTTATTTAAATATTTAATTTGTAAAATTATTTTTTTATGAGTTAATAAATTGTTTTCTATTTAATAATGTATATGTATTTGTATATATTTTAAATAGATAAGTTGTTCTTAATTAAATTAGTATAGCATAATTTTAATGTTTTAAAAATAGAAATTGTGATTTATTTTGGATTTAAGCTTTTCAAAAATATTTAATTAAATACTATATGATTTAAATATGAGATAAATGATTTAATTAGTTAAAAATTCATTTTTAATTCAGGTTTGTATATTAAAATAAGATAAAAATATTTGTGTTATTCTTTTTAAAATTATTAATTGATAATTTTGATTTATAAATTTAATTTGAAAATTTAAAATACAATTTAAAATATGAACATGTATTCATGTAAGTTGTTGTAACCTCTTTTATAAATCTATTTTAACTATTTAAAAGTTTCTTTTCCAAATGAATTACTTGCTTATTTCTTTAGAGATTATTTATATTCATAATCATGTATAGGAACTAATTAACTAAGCTTAATATTTCATTAACTTTAATTAAAAATGCTAATTAATCATAAAGACATGTGTTAGTAATTTAAGATTCAAGTTAATATGTGTAAACTTATCATTCATTTTAAAAGACAAGTGTCAATTTTATTTTCTTTTTCTTTTAATTCATTTAAATCTGAAATTACATTCATATCATCTTGCTTCCTCATTCATATTCATTTTTTTTGATTCTAAAACAAAGAAACATTTCAGCTGTAAACTATTCCTCTCTAAAACAAAAATCTGAAACCCAAATCAGTAAACAAACTCCTCTTTTCAAACTCAAGAAGGTCTGCATACCTTAATATTCAAACAAAGATCTGCATTCCCCAAATTACTACCTGCATGCAACTTCTACAAGTTTGCATCCTCCAAAATACAAGACCTGCATTTAAATAGTTCTTTCAAAAACTCTGGTATATGCAAATTAAAACAAAGACTTGCATTTCAATCCTCATCAAGTAAGGCCTGCATGCAACAGACTTTATCATGCATACCATTTTCAAATAATCAAACTCTGGAACATGCAAATTTAAAAACAAGTTGAAGCTTTTCATTTCAGAGGCCTGCATGCATCATTTTGAAGCAAGCATCATTTTTAAAAGCATTCAAGAAGCCTGCATGCATAAATTTTCAAGTCTAGAACATGAAATTGGAATGTGCTCTGCAAATTGAATCAGTGCTCTGCAATTTACAAATACAGGTGAGTAACACTTAATTTAAAATAAATTAAGTAGGATTGCATGTGTTTATCTGCTGAGTTAAGTTTTTGTATATGTTTTTTTTTTAAAAAAAAACTGCCTGTGTATATATGAATGCAATGCATGTCTGATTTCTAAGGTTCTGATTATTATAGTTTGAGTTTAAATTTGATAAATAGTTTTCTTCTTGATCTGGATGTTATTATGGATTAACATTTGAATGAAATATGTTAGGTTCATAATTAAGTAAAGTTAAAACATTTTATATAGGTTAAATAAAATTTGAATTAATTTATAACAGAGCAAACAATAAATTTGTAAAAATTCAAGTATGAAGATTTGATAAATCAGTTATATGAAGTGAAACCCTATACTAAAACATGATTTATAAGATCAAAATATAAATTTTTAGAATAGAATTGGAAATACAGTTTGGAATTAACTGTATTTTACATTTTAGTCAAGTTCAATTAAAGCTTGCATTTGATTTGAGTGAATTTGTTTTCTGGAGATAGTTTATCTATCAATGATCATGGGAAAATTATTTAATTGAGTTGAAATTGGGTCTTGGTATTAAAATTTGGAAATTTCTGTGATGAACCCTAGTTTATTGGGTTACTGTTTTTGGGTAAATTTTGAACTCCTCAGTGAATCGGGTTCGAAGCTGTTTTGAGAATTGGTGGATGGTGTGGTGATGAAGCTATCACCGGAGTATGGGTATTGATGATGGTCGGGAAGAGGAGATATCGGCGTTGACAGGTTTTAGGTGGTATTGGGTATAGGCTGTTACAGGTTTTGATTTATAAAATTTGAATTCAAATTCAAGATTGAATTCAAGGGATCTGGGTTTTGATGATGTAGTGTGGTCTTTGATAGATAGAGGATGGTCGGAGATGAAGATCAAAGGTGGCTGGAGATGGATGAAGGTTGCACAGGGGTGTGTGCATGTTTGTGATGGTGGTGGGTTTGATGTTGTTGGTTGCAGTGTTTTTGACTCGGGATGGTCTCGGGATTTTTGAGTGGAAACTCGAAGCAAGGAGGCTATAAACTCGAAGTAGTGGTGGGATTGTCTCGAGTCTAATTTTGTTTCAGGTTTTAACAAAAAGAAAACTGTTCTGTTTTAAGAATTTTAAAAGTCAAATTTTAAATTTAAATCTAGAAATTGAACTTAGGATTAAACTTGAATCTAAAGATGAATTCAAATAGTTTGAATTCTTATTTTGGAATAATTTAAATGCAGAAATTCAAGTTTGTTTGAAAAAAAAAATATAAAAGAAGAAGAACAGGAAACCTGTTTCAAGTTTTATAAAATTTGAAATAAACTGCAAACTACAATGTTAACTTAGGATTTTAAAACTGAATTTAACTATGAATTTAAATAAGTTTCAATTCTGGTCTTTTGAAATAATTTAAATTCAAAAATTTCAAAGTTTGGTTTTTAAATAAAACAGAAAATTGTTTTCTGTTTTTATATGTAAAGGTAAAATTAAATTTGCAGGAGAGATTTAAAACTGAGTTTTTATCTGAAATTTGAATGTGAATTGAAATTTGATTTTCTGAGATTTGAAATCATTCATGTTTTTAAATTTAAATTTGGTTTTCAAACTCACAAGTGTAAATGCGTATGTGTTTTGCATTTGAATTGGAAGGTTAAATATTTAAATTAAAAATCCAAAGTGAATTCAAATCTGAGTTTTAATCTGGAATTAAAATTTAAACTTCAGTTTTTAAATAAAGGTTTAAATTTAAATTGCTTTTAAATGATTAAATGATTTGCATTTGAATTGAAGGTGTGATTTGCAGAAAGAATTTTAAAGAGTTAAAACTAAAATAAGTTTGGAAGTTGTATTTCAATTTTGAAATTTTAAAGTAATTTTTCAATTGATTTGAATTTGATTTGAATTGAAATTTTAAATTCTTTTAAACTTATTAATAAAGTATATGTTTCTTTTAAACATATAAGATTAAGTTGTGTGTATTGTTTTAAACTCTTATTTAAGACAAATTTGAGTCTTAAGTTAAAGTGAATGATAAATGGAATTTAAAGTAAATTTAAAAACATTTTGTTTTTAAATACTTAATTAAATAAGAAATGTTTATCTTAAGGATAAATAAAATGAAATGATTGGATTCATTTAATTATTAAGGTAATTAAGATCAATATTAATTATTTAATTAATTAATAATGTGGATGTTTAATTTAGTAATTAATGATTTTAAGTTAATTAATTAGATTTGAGGTTAATTAATTAAGGTTAATTAATCAATAATTAAGGATGATTAATTAAATTTTAATTTATGATTAAGATTTATTTAATCAAGTGATTAGAGATAATTTAGTTTTTAATTAACACTTAATTAATTAATAATTAAAGGCTAATTACATGATAATTAAGTATTAATTAATTGATAATTAATAATGATTAATTTAAGTTAATTCTTAATTAAGTAATTAAGAAATGTTAATGAAGTCATTAACTTAAGATTATTTAACAATTAATTAATGTGATTAATTTTGATAATTAATTAGATTAATTAACTAATAATAATCAATTGTTTAAGATTTAATTACTTAATGAAAGTAATTAATAAATTAATTACTTAGTGTAATTAATTTAATGAATGTGATTAGTTAGATTAATTAAGTTAAATTAATTTAAACATTTGTTGGTTGTTTGATAATTACTTTATGTAATTTATGAATTTGTAATTACTTAAGGAAGCAATTAATTAATAATTACAGGATGTAATTAAGATATTTGATTTAGAAGTGATTGGATTTAAATTACTTTGAAGTTAATCAAGGGGATTAATTTAGATAATTAAGAATAATTAATTATGGGATGAGTAATTAAGGTAGTTAATTACTGAATGGTTATTAATCATGGGTGATTAATATTTATATGTGGATTAATTTCAGATTAATTACTTATGTAATTAATTTATATTTAGAGATTTATTAATTGTAGTTAGAAATCATTAATTAATTAGTTAATGAAGTAATTTGGAATTGATTAATTAAGATATAATTGATAATGAATAAATAATTAATGTAATTAATTTTAGTTAATCAATTAATTTAGTAATTACAAGTTAATTGATTGCAAAGGGTTTAGGTAATTAACTTGTGATTAACTTATAAGCTAATTACTTATTGTAATTAGAGATAGTTAATCAATATTAATTGAAATATTGAGGTGGTGATTTATAATTTGATTTGAAATCAATTGATGGTTAAGTTAAGCAGAATTTTAATGATGAAGTAATTAATTTAATTCATTTTAAATTAATTAGAGATTGAGTAATTAATTTAAGTCATTATAGGAAGTGTGATCATTAGATCATTGCTTATGTTTGATGAATGGTATTAGTTGCCTGGTATGGTTTGTAATCTTAGTTATGAGCTAAGCAGTGTATGTGATATGGATGCATTGGTTGCTTTTGGATGATAATATGGATTATCTGATTTTGATATGAATTATTTGTTGATAATGATAATATTGATTATCTGTTGTGTTGTGAATTATCTATCTGTGTATATTTAGATAATAAATTGAATTGTTTTAAACTTAAAACAACTTGGACCTAAAAGACACGCTTTGGTTTTCGATGAGACCGGGATCGGGTTTCCATATTTGGACATCCGAAAACCACATCGATTCCAATTTAACGTTAGGTCGTTAATCCAAGTGGAGCGAGTGAAGACTCGAGGTGTAAGGGCTATACGTCAGTATAACTCTGTGGGTGATTCCGTAATGAGTTTGACGGAATAGTGCTTATAGATTCGAGATGGTGATTCAAAGTGCAAGGATTATTGTCGTTAACTCTGAGGGTGATTCCAAAATGAGTGTAACGAGATAATGCCTTCGGTATCGTTCGAATCCGGAACGAACTTGTATGGATTGAATGCTTTCAGAACATCGTCAGGTGGACGATGAGCATTCTAAGTGATGTGTCCTATAAAGGTAATCGTAGCCTCAAGCCTCATCAACCGGGAATGGCTAAAATAGGGGAGGTGCAGCAAAGCTTCGTGGGTCGCACCCACTAGAGAGTAAGATTTACCCCTGTCTAGAGGTCCCTTTATATTTCGGCTATGTGGAAGGTTGATCATGACAATCGTCGGGGTTGTCTTTTTCGGAACTGTTCAGTAAGGAACGGGTCCGGCTTTGTGTTGCAGGGGAGTTAGGGTGGCTCCTCGGTACGGTGATCTAGGCCGCGTACTGTGAAGGGCGGTACCCCAGTAGCCCTGCCATTGTATGGAATCCAAAATCCAATAAGTGCCAACGGTTTTGATTGTATTACCCACTTTTGTGGCTAGTAGCTGGAATTTAATAAATGTAACAATTTCGGCTATTTCTTATTTATTTGAAAACCCTAGACACTATTATATATCATCAGATTTCCTATCAAATGTTTTGGTTAGCGTAAGGTAAAAACTTTTCCATGTTTATGTGTGGGAAGTCTTACGTGATACCTTTCTTTCAAAAGGTTTTGAAAATTAAGCAACTTTAACCTGTTACTCACACCAGACCCATGTCTGACCCGGAGTTATTTCTATTTTTCTATAACTCTTGGGTACTCAAATTTTTATGAGTAGTCAAGAGAATTCGGGTTAGGATTCAGGTTAGCTTTGACGAATTGTGGAGGAGCATATGGAGCAGGTGGCTTCTGCATATAGTTATATAGTTCCGCTGTGTTGGTTTCTCTGAGTGTTGCTGTATTTTGTTTGAGTTGTAATAACTAGACAGATGTTTATAACTGTCTAGTATGTGTTGTATATGTCTGTGTAACTCTGATATTTGATGTATACTATGTTATACTTATGTTATTAATATAATTTATTTGTTCCGCTGTTGAGATTCTAGTGTTGTTTCTTCTTTCTCTTCTTTCTTTCTCTTTTCTATCCCTTTCTTTCTTAATTCATGATGCGATTTTCTGGAGTGTGGAAAGTCGGGTCATGACAGTTGGTATCAGAGCGTTAGGCTGAGCAAATACCTAGGCTCTGAAGTGTATTTTTCTTTAGGGAGCATTAGGTTGAGTGAATACCTAGGCTCTGTAGTGGTGTCTATCTTGAGAGAGCGTATTTGTATTTTTAATATATATATATATATATATATATATAATTGGATTCTACCTATTTGTTGGATTACCCGTTCGGGTTTTTCCAATATAAGTTATAAAGGTAGATAAGGTAGAAGTGTGTGTAACACGACTACCATTGGTTGGAGTTTGATGTATGAGGTTGGAAGTGTATTTGTCGAGACCGTAGACCTAATACCGTCTCGAGTAAGTTTTTCTTGGTTTAAGGACTTCATCGATCTCTGAAGGTAACCTGTTAAGGTTCGGAGTTCATCTTTGAAGTGCAGAATTGAGTTTGGATCTGTTGGTTGGACAGAAGCAAGCAAGTGATGATATCTTGATATCTCAGGAAGTAGTGGCTGCATGATGAGATGCAGTGACTATGGATATTTCCGAAGATGTTTCTTTGGAACAAGTTAAGAAGTGAGTCAGCTCGGTGATGTGGCTGAGTTTGGATGAGTATTCTGAGTTGATAGGGAGTCTCCTGGCTGAGTAGTTTTTCTGAAGTGGAGTTCAAAAGCAGCAGAGTGGATCCGTTTCTCTGGTGCGTTGGCTAGGCCAGCATAAGCTGTTCTGTTTGGTTAAGAAAGAGCAGTTTTCTTTGGTGTTAGGCTGAGTTAATCGCAAAAGTGACTTGCGATAGTATGTTCTCTTGTGTTTGTGGGAGATTGTCCAGATTTCTTTCAGGAAGTCAGAGTTTGTCTACATCTGGAGATCGAGTTTTCTTCCAGGATTGGAACAGGTGGTTCAGTTAGTAGATGGATGGTTCCTTGAGATAGAAGTTGGTGAAGCAACTTAGGTTTAGGAGAAACATCTGAGTTTTCTTTTATGGATCTGTGGAACCATATTTCTGTGTTGGGTTGTCTAGTCTATGCTTGTGTTCTTCGTCAGCATTTTCTTCTGTTTCGGATCAGAGTTGTGCAGCGGAAGCAGTTTGGGAATGTTTCTTTTCCGGTTAAGGAGAAGTTTGTTCTGTCTTCTGTTGTTAAGAAGCGGGATTTGTGTTCTTGGTTTTGATTGATCTTGAGGAGATCTTTGGATTGTTTTTGATTCAGTCTGTTTCTTTTGGAATCAGCAAGAGTTGAGCTGATTAGGAGTGATGTTGGTAACCCAGGATCATTCGAAGAGTTTTTATGGATAAGAGACAGAGAAATTTGGATTCTGGAATCAAAGATTGGATTTGGTTAAGTTTTTCTCTGATCCATGAAGCTATAAGATTTGGAGGGCCTGAAGCTAGCTCCAAAGTGTTTTGGTTTCTTCTGTGATTGGTAAGATCAGTGTTTGGTTTTCTAGAGTTGAATTGCCAGCTTGGATAACTGGGATTCAGTATGTTTCACGTATCTCTGAGGGAGTACATGTTTGGTATTTCTGGTTGTAGAACCAACAGTTTAGGATGGTTTGTTTGTTGAGTCAGACTCGTTTGTAGTCTGATATTCTGTATAGAGTTGTTGTTAGGAGCTCTATAGCTTAGTAGTATTGATTGTTTGTATTTTATAGAGCAAGTATCCCGATATATATATACCGGGGAAAATCGTAAAGTTTTATCCAAAATTCTTTTGGATAATTAGATTTGTTCTGATTGTGTGAATTGGTTGCTTTGGTTGTTAGCATATGATTAGCATATGCTGTGTTTTAAAATAAAATCGGTAAATAGATTATTAAATTGCCTTTGTTTTAAATTTCGGGGACGAAATTCTTTTAAGGGGGAAGGATTGTAATATCCCGGAATTTTGGACAATATAAATTTGATAATCTATGTTTAAATTTATATTGAATTGATAATTTTGTTAATAAATTTGATATTGATTTAATAATCTTCTTTATTTAAATATTTAATTTGTAAAATTATTTTTTTTATGAGTTAATAAATTGTTTTCTATTTAATAATGTATATGTATTTGTATATATTTTAAATAGATAAGTTGTTCTTAATTAAATTAGTATATCATAATTTTAATGTTTTAAAAATAGAAATTGTGATTTATTTTGGATTTAAGCTTTTCAAAAATATTTAATTAAATCCTATATGATTTTAAATATGAGATAAATGATTTAATAAGTTAAAAATTTATTTTTAATTCAGGTTTTTATATTAAAATAAGATACAAATATTTGTGTTATTCTTTTTAAAATTATTAATTGATAATTTTGATTTATAAATTTAATTTGAAAATTTAAAATACAATTTAAAATATGAACATGTATTCATGTAAGTTGTTGTAACCTCTTTTATAAATCTATTTTAACTATTTAAAAGTTTCTTTTTTGCAAATGAATTACTTGCTTATTTCTTTAGAGATTATTTATATTCATAATCATGTATAGGAACTAATTAACTAAGCTTAGTATTTCATTAACATTAATTAAAAATGCTAATTAATCATAAAGACATGTGTTAGTAATTTAAGATTCAAGTTAACATGTGTAAACTTATCATCCATTTTAAAAGACAAGTGTCAATTTTATTTTCTTTTTCTTTTAATTCATTTAAATCTGAAATTACATTCATATCATCTTGCTTCCTCATTCATATTCTTTTTTTTTTTTTGATTCTAAAACAAAGAAACCTTTCAGCTGTAAACTATTCCTCTCTAAAACAAAAATCTGAAACCCAAATCAGTAAACAAACTACTCTTTTCAAACTCAAGAAGGTCTGCATACCTTAATATTCAAACAAAGATCTGCATTCCCCAAATTACTACCTGCATGCAACTTCTACAAGTTTGCATCCTCCAAAATACAAGACCTGCATTTAAATCATTCTTTCAAAATCTCTGGTATATGCAAATTAAAACAAAGACCTGCATTTCAATCCTCATCAAGTAAGGCCTGCATGCAACAGACTTTATCATGCATACCATTTTCGAATAATCAAACTCTGGAACATGCAAATTTAAAATCAAGTTGAAGCTCTGCATTTCAGAGGCCTGCATGCATCATTTTGAAGCAAGCATCATTTTTAAAAGCATTCAAGAAGCCTGCATGCATAAATTTTCAAGTCTAGAACATGAAATTGGAATGTGCTCTGCAAATTGAATCAATGCTCTGCAATTTACAAATACAGGTGAGTAACACTTAATTTAAAATAAATTAAGTAGGATTGCATGTGTTTATCTGCTGAGTTAAGTTTTTGTATATGTTTTTTTTTTTTAAAAAAAACTGCCTGTGTATATATGAATGCAATGCATGTCTGATTTCTAAGGTTCTGATTATTATAGTTTGAGTTTAAATTTGATAAATAGTTTTCTTCTTGATCTGGATGTTATTATGGATTAACATTTGAATGAAATATGTTAGGTTCATAATTAAGTAAAGTTAAAACATTTTATATAGGTTAAATAAAATTTGAATTAATTTATAACAGAGCAAACAATAAATTTGTAAAAATTCAAGTATGAAGATTTGATAAATCAGTTATATGAAGTGAAACCCTATACTAAAACATGATTTATAAGATCAAAATATAAATTTTTAGAATAGAATTGGAAATGCAGTTTGGAATTAACTGTATTTTACATTTTAGTCAAGTTCAATTAAAGCTTGCATTTGATTTGAGTGAATTTGTTTTCTTTAGATAGTTTATCTATCAATGATCATGGGAAAATTATTTAATTGAGTTGAAATTGGGTCTTGGTATTAAAATTTGGAAATTTCTATGATGAACCCTAGTTTATTGGGTTACTGTTTTTGGGTAAATTTTGAACTCCTCAGTGAATCGGGTTCGAAGCTGTTTTGGGAATTGGTGGATGGTGTGGTGATGAAGCTATCACCGGAGTATGGGTATTGATGATGGTCGGGAAGAGGAGATATCGGCGTTGACAGGTTTTAGGTGGTATTGGGTATAGGCTGTTACAGGTTTTGTTATAAAACTTGAATTCAAATTCAAGATTGAATTCAAGGGATCTGGGGTTTTGATGATGTAGTGCGGTCTCTGATAGATAGATGATGGTCGGAGATGAAGACCAAAGGTGGCTGGAGATAGATGAAGGTTGCACAGGGGTGTGTGCATGTTTGTGATAGTGGTGGGTTTAATGTTGTTGGTTGCAGTGTTTTTGACTCGGGATGGTCTCGGGATTTTTGAGTGGAAACTCGAAGCAAGGAGGCTATAAACTCGAAGTAGTGGTGGGATTGTCTCGAGTCTAATTTTGTTTCAGGTTTTAACAAAACAGAAACTGTTCTGTTTTAAGAATTTTAAAAGTCAAATTTTAAATTTAAATCTGGAAATTGAACTTAGGATTAAACTTGAATCTAAAGATGGATTCAAATAGTTTGAATTCTTATTTTGGAATAATTTAAATGCAGAAATTCAAGTTTGTTTGAAAAAAAAAATATAAAAGAAGAAGAACAGGAAACCTGTTTCAAGTTTTATAAAATTTGAAATAAACTGCAAACTACAATGTTAACTTAGGATTTTCAAACTGAATTTAACTATGAATTTAAATAAGTTTCAATTCTGGTCTTTTGAAATAATTTAAATTCAAAAATTTCAAAGTTTGGTTTTTAAATAAAACAGAAAACAGTTTTCTGTTTATATATGTAAAGGTAAAATTAAATTTGCAGGAGAGATTTAAAACTGAGTTTTTATCTGAAATTTGAATGTGAATTCAAATTTGATTTTCTGAGATTTGAAATCATTCATGTTTTTAAATTTAAATTTGGTTTTCAAACTCACAAGTGTAAATGCATATGTGTTTTGCATTTGAATTGGAAGGTTAAATATTTAAATTAAAAATCCAAAGTGAATTCAAATCTGAGTTTTAATCTAGAATTAAAATTTAAACTTCAGTTTTTAAATAAAGGTTTAAATTTAAATTGCTTTTAAATGATTAAATGATTTGCATTTGAATTGAAGGTGTGAATTGTAGAAAGAATTTTAAAGAGTTAAAACTAAATTAAGTTTGGAAGTTGTATTTCAATTTTGAAATTTTAAAGTAATTTTTCAATTGATTTGAATTTGATTTGAATTGAAATTTTAAATTCTTTTAAACTTATTAATAAAGTATATGTTTCTTTTAAACATATAAGATTAAGTTGTGTGTATTGTTTTAAACTCTTATTTAAGACAAATTTGAGTCTTAAGTTAAAGTGAATGATAAATGAAATTTGAAGTAAATTTAAAAACATTTTGTTTTTAAATACTTAATTAAATAAGAAATGTTTATCTTAAGGATAAATAAAATGAAATGATTGGATTCATTTAATTATTAAGGTAATTAAGATCAATATTAATTATTTAATTAATTAATAATGTGGATGTTTAATTTAGTAATTAATGATTTTAAGTTAATTAACTAGATTTGAGGTTAATTAATTAAGGTTAATTAATCAATAATTAAGGATGATTAATTAAATTTTAATTTATGATTAAGATTTATTTAATCAAGTGATTAGAGATAATTTAGTTTTTAATTAACACTTAATTAATTAATAATTAAAGGCTAATTAAATGATAATTAAGTATTAATTAATTGATAATTAATAATGATTAATTTAAGTTAATTCTTAATTAAGTAATTAAGAAATGTTAATGAAGTCATTAACTTAAGATTATTTAACAATTAATTAATGTGATTAATTTTGATAATTAATTAGATTAATTAATTAATAATAATCAATTGTTTAAGTTTTAATTACTTAATGAAAGTAATTAATGAATTAATTACTTAGTGTAATTAATTTAATGAATGTGATTAGTTTAGATTAATTAAGTTAAATTAATTTAAACATTTGTTGGTTGTTTGATAATTACTTTATGTAATTTATGAATTTGTAATTACTTAAGGAAGTAATTAATTAATAATTGCAGGATGTAATTTAGATATTTGATTTAGAAGTAATTGGATTTAAATTACTTTGAAGTTAATCAAGGGGATTAATTTAGATAATTAAGAATAATTAATTATGGGATGAGTAATTAAGGTAGTTAATTACTGAATGGCTATTAATCATGGGTGATTAATATTTATATGTGGATTAATTTCAGATTAATTACTTATGTAATTAATTTATATTTAGAGATTTATTAATTGTAGTTAGAAATCATTAATTAATTAGTTAATGAAGTAATTTGGAATTGATTAATTAAGATATAATTGATAATGAATAAATAATTAATGTAATTAATTTTAGTTAATCAATTAATTTAGTAATTACAAGTTAATTGATTGCAAAGGGTTTAGGTAATTAACTTGTGATTAACTTATAAGCTAATTACTTATTGTAATTAGAGATAGTTAATCAATATTAATTGAAATATAGAGGTGGTGATTTATAATTTGATTTGAAATCAATTGATGGTTAAGTTAAGCAGAATTTTAATGATGAAGTAATTAATTTAATTCATTTTAAATTAATTAAAGATTGAGTAATTAATTTAATTCATTATAGGAAGTGTGATCATTAGATCATTGCTTATGTTTGATGAATGGTATTAGTTGCCTGGTATGGTTTGTAATCTCAGTTATGTGCTGAGCAGTGTATGTGATATGGATGCATTGGTTGCTTTTGGATGATAATATGGATTATCTGATTTTGATATGAATTATCTGTTGATAATGATAATATTGATTATCTGTTGTGTTGTGAATTATCTATCTGTGTATATTTAGATAATGAATTGAATTGTTTTAAACTTAAAACAACTTGGACCTAAAAGACACGCTTTGGTTTTCGATGAGACCGGGATCGGGTTTCCATATTTGGACATCCGAAAACCACATCGATTCCAATTTAACGTTAGGTCGTTAATCCAAGTTGAGAGAGTGAAGACTCGAGGTGTAAGGGCTATACGTCAGTATAACTCTGTGGGTGATTCCGTAATGAGTTTGACGGAATAGTGCTTATAGATTCGAGATGGTGATTCAAAGTGCAAGGATTGTTGTCGTTAACTCTGAGGGTGATTCCAAAATGAGTGTAACGAGATAATGCCTTCGGTTTCGTTCAAACCCGGAACGAACTTGTATGGATTGAATGCTTTCAGAACATCGTCAGGTGGACGATGAGCATTCTAAGTGATGTGTCCTATAAAGGTAATCGTAGCCTCAAGCCTCATCAACCGGGAATGGCTAAAACAGGGGAGGTGCAGCAAAGTGTAACGACCCGCCTTTTTGGACAGTTTGAACCGACGATCAAATACACATGCCGATTCTAAACCATTCAAAAGGGCAGATGGTTATTGGGGTAAATAAGAAAAGAAAAGAAAGAGAAATAAAGTAAATGAAACAACACAGAATCTCGCAGCGGAACGATAAAATATAATAGTCAAATAAACAGTTCATGAAGCTGTTTACTATACCTTGACAATTATTTATACAACATTTATCAGAGTTATACATATACAACAGAACAAATAAAATAATGCAGCAGATAGCATGATGCAAGGGTAATAATAGTAATAGTATACCAAATCTTCGTCTTCATCCTCCAAAATAGATCTTCAAAATCTGAAAAACTCAGGACTGACCCGAGCGTAATGAAAAGACAAACACTAGAGTCAGGACTAAAATATCCTTATGAAAGTTAAATCAGTCGTAAATAAATATGAGTGTAACGGCGTCAGAGATGTTTACGGGGTTTGACATCTCAGATCCAGTGTCAACGTGCGTGCAATAACTTAAGAGATGTTACGGGATTTTCCATCTCTCAAGGATCCGTTAAACTATCTACTATGTAGTAATGTACGCTAAGTAAATAATGCCTATCAGTAATATAAAGTATCAAAATAGAGTTAAGGCGTTACCATAATCCCCCTTAACACATTTTATATTCCCAAAAGCATATACAAGACCGTAGTTTCCCCAAAACCGGAAGTCACCAGAGGGCAATCCATATACTCAAGGTACAAATCAAAACGTAGTGGTCGCGAATAGGATAATCAGTATGACAAGGTACATGAGGCGATACCAACTAGGATACTAGTAGTTGCGTGATCCAGACTGATGTTGAGCATAGCCAGCAGCTACCCCAACACCGCGAAACAACACTCCCAAATCAAGGGGTGCACCCAAATCGAATCACAAATGTAATAGAAATGGTATCGAAGAAGCGTGTCCGCTAGAGGTGGCGAACCTCAATGGCCCGGCGCGGCTCCTGTTTTAGTCATGTCAGGGGTCATCCAATATCGTTCTCTTTCTTCAGTCAACGCGTTCACCAAACCATCCACTTCATTCTGGATCAACACTCCGCGTATAATAGTTATTAAAGTGGTTTTCGGTATCGACAGAGAGTATGTCCATATCCGATCCCGGTCTCTTTAATAACTACGTATTATTACACCGTTGGCTCTTTTATATTTCAAATCGATTCATAATATATATCAAGATATCATATTCGCTTCAAAAATCAAATCCATTTCAAATATCATCATATCTATTCAACTGTAAGATTTCGTTTCAAAAGAAACATTTTTCGCATCAATATCTCATTTCGTTTTCAAAATCGTTTCGAATTTCAATTTAGGTTGCAACTTCATTTAACTCAATTCGTATTCAAATTCAAGATTTTAACATAAACATTTCACCTTATTAACCAGTTTGGAATCTTAGAAAAATAGTTTTAAGTAGTTTAAAAGTAGTTTAAATAATTAAAATACTTAAAATACTTAAACTCTTAAAATGGATGTGAAATAGATAAATTAGTTTAAAATAATTTAAATCGGGTTAAGTAGATTTAAAATAGATTAAAACAGTTTAAGTATCCAAAATGGTTTATATAACCAAGTAATTTGGAAAACAAATAAAACAGCTTCAAAACCAATCCATTTCAATTTATAACTTCCCAATTCAAATCACTTTCAATTTCCATTCTACCGATTCAATTTCGATTTCAATTCAAAACAACGTCAACTTTAACTTTAAGTCAATTCAATTCTACATTCACCTTCAATTTATTCAATTTCAATTTTTATCGATTTGGAGCTTGATTTCAAAATATCCATTTATAACACTTAACAAATTTTCCGTCAATATTCAAGTTTAAATCCAAATTTCAAATATGGTTCAATTCCAAGCTCGATTTCAAAATATCATTTTTATATCACTTTTACTTAGTAATATTCAAAGCTCGAATTAAGGTTAAATCTTTAAACAAATCAATTTCGAAATTCAATCATATCCTGATTTTAAATTCCAAAGTCTCCACTTAATTTTTTTTTAACAATTTCTTTTAACCAAAATTAATTTCAACATTCCAAACTCAAATTTTCGATAAATTCGATTTCTATAAATTGATTTCTATTTATAACTTTTAAATCAAAACATTTAAACAAATTTCAAATCGACGATTTTTAAAATTATTAATTTAGCCAATTCGGTGTCCGTATATAATTTTCTATCCTATGGCCAAGTAATTATTTATTTCAATTAAATGTCAGGGATGAGTATATATTACTTAAATTAAATCACAGTATCATATGTATGCATAACATGTTATATATAAGCAAATAAACATCCAAACATTTAAATATCAACCAATAGCATCCATCGAAATAAATCATCCAATAGACAATACAATTCATGGCAATTTCATAGTTATCAATGTCAGGTAATTTAATTGCAATTCAATTTCAATTTCAATTTAACTGTCAATTTAATTTTCAACGGTTAATTCAAATGACAATCTATATGACAATTAAATTCTATCAAACAACGACAAATAAAATCATGACACTCCATAATGTCAAATTTAACTAGCATAAAGATATTTAGTACGTTGTGAGCGTTATAAAACACTCACCTTGATTTTTTGATTTTAAATCAAATCGAACGACGTTCGATTTAACTCAAAATTTTCTCTAGCTCCAAATGATTCCAATCCAGTTGCAATGCGAAGAGCTCGTCGATACGATTCCAACGCAAAAAGTTTCGTCGAATTCCGACCTCGTATGACAAAGTTATGATGGTTTAAAGTTAACACGAATTTTTATATGAATTAATTACAGCTTAATTAAATTTTTAAAACCCACCCCATCATCACCGTTGATTTCCTGCATAGCAGATCTGAGCCGCACTCCATCAACTCCTCATGCACGCATATCATCTTCTAGGTAGTAAATCACGCAACTTAAACCCATTCATACGCCACTAGGGTTTGATTTTGCGACCTCCACGACGAACATGAACACGATCAGGTTACACCACTTCGAAGCCACCGCCTTACTCCACCTTCACCATCAATAGCCTGAAGCTCGGCCACCCCCTCTGCCTCGAATTGCGTGAAAAACGCAGCATCTTCAATCTCGATTTGCCGTTGATTCGAAGCTCGGTTTTTGATCATCTCCGTATGGATTTGAACCTTTCATCGTCCTCTACAACTTTGTAGTTGAGAGTTTTTGCTAATTGTTGATGGATTTAGAGGAAAATGAGGAAGAAGTTTCGAATTTTCGTGGCCATTGATTTAGTAAATGGCGGCTAGGGCTGAAGTCAATTAGGGTTTGCAAAGTGAAAGGGTGAAGGTCCTTTTATAGAAAATTGCAAAACACTATTCACCGAAAAATTTTCGAACTCCAAACGAAGCATGCCGGCAGGCGTTCCTAAGGTTTACCCTACATTCCGAACGCAATGGAACAAATTTCGGAAGCTAATTCGATCGTATGTGTAAGTTACGGCAATAAACGATCAATTTTAAATTAAACCGATTAACGATTTTCTAGGCGTTTTGGTTTGCCCCGGACAAACGGTAAATCCGATTGACATGAAATTTGAAATATTACAATAATATCACGCTACGGATCCGATGAAACTGGTTTCGTCGGAATCCGAGACCGTTTGAAAAATGACTATTTTAACATGCCTAATTAATATTAAAAACAATTTCAACGCGTTTCGAGCTACCACGGTCAAACGACAACTCCGATTGCTACGAAAATTGAAATCCGATAATAACTAACTATTACGGATCCAATGGAACTAGTTTTGTCCAATTCTGAGACTGTTCAAAAATTGGCTATTTTTAGTCGATAATTAAATATTAAAATATTCAATTTTCTTAAATTTACTTTTAATTCGATTTTAAAAGTTCTACAACATCATTCTTACTTTAATATGATAAAATAAAATTTTACAAATCATTTTTAATCATATTAAACCCGTTATTCAATTTATCCAATAAATCCCAATTTTAAAATCTTATTAACTCTATTAAAATCCAAATATAACTTACATTCACTTTGGGAACCAATTTGAATCATATTAAATCAAATTTCAATTATTCACTCTATTTTAATATATTAAATTTCATTATCAAATTAATCATATCAAATTCGGAATTTAATTATTCAAACATCTGTAATATTAAATTTAACAAATTTTATTATTCTTAAATCGCTATCTTTTGAAATATTCAAAACGAACTTATAAAATTTAACAAATTCAAATTATAGAACAACCATTTTCATTAAATAGTTATTCGATTCCCGTTATTCAATTATTCAATAAATTTCAAATATTAAATTTAAACAATTTAATTGTTCAATATTTGACGGATTTCAATATTGGATTTTTAAATAAATTTTTTTTTATTATCAGTTGATTTACTATATTACATCATATGAACTCTACATTATTATTTAACTACAGTTAGAGGTAATTCACTCAACTAATATATAAACTTCCATTTCAATTGCAATTGGTTCACAAATTCAATTCGACTACTAAATGAATAGGTAACTTAAATAATTATCACCGTTAACTGTTAATTACTTATAAGTTTATTATTTACAAATAAGTGTCACAATTACCTATACAATACAAATTCATTCAATTACCTTTGACTACATATCATTTCGATTGATTTGGGATTTTATTCAATTCATAAATAATTAACTTAGATAAAATCTTGTTGCATTTCATTCTAGTTATTATTATTCCAAACGACTTACAATTTTTTCTAACACTAAATCACAAAATCTTATTAAATTAGCTATTTTAATTATCGAAAATTTACGGGTCGTTACACAAAGCTTCGTGGGTCGCACCCACTGGAGAGTAAGATTTACCCCTGTCTAGAGGTCCCTTTATATTTCGGCTGTGTGGACGGTTGATCATGACAATCGTCGGGGTTGTCTTATTCGAAACTGTTCAGTAAGGAACGGGTCCGGCTTTGTGTTGCAGGGGAGTTAGGGTGGCTCCTCGGTACGGTGATCTAGGCCACGTACTGTGAGGGGCGGTACCCCAGTAGCCCTGCCATTGTATGGAATCCAAAATCCAATAAGTGCCAACGGTTTTGATTGTATTACCCACTTTTGTGGCTAGTAGCTGGAATTTAATAAATGTAACAATTTCGGCTATTTCTTATTTATTTGAAAACCCTAGACACTATTATAATATCATCAGATTTCCTATCAAATGTTTTGGTTAGCGTAAGGTAAAAACTTTTCCATGTTTATGTGTGGGAAGTCTTACGTGATACCTTTCTTTCAAAAGGTTTTGAAAATTAAGCAACTTTAACCTGTTACTCACACCAGACCCATGTCTGACCCGGAGTTATTTCTGTTTTCCTATAACTCTTGGGTACTCAAATTTTTATGAGTAGTCAAGAGAATTAAGGTTAGGATTCAGGTTTGCTTTGACGAATTGTGGAGGAGCATATGGAGCAGGTGGCTTCTGCGTATAGTTATATAGTTCCGCTGTGTTGGTTTCTCTGAGTGTTGCTGTATTGTGTTTAAGTTGTAATAACTAGACAGATGTTTATAACTGTCTAGTATGTGTTGTATTTGTCTGTGTAATTCTGATATTTGATGTATACTATGTTATACTTATGTTATTAATACAATTTATTCGTTCCGCTATTGAGATTCTAGTGTTGTTTCTTCTTTCTCTTCTTTCTTAATTCATGATGCGATTTTCTGGAGTGTGGAAAGTCGGGTCGTGTCAAGATTCATATATTATACGACGAAAGCGACAAAAAGAGAATAAGTGTGTATTATGCACTACAAAGGAGACAAGACTACAATCCAGAGTTTATTATGAATATTTTAATGTATTTAGTCTTAGGATATTGTTAAAATCATTCCTCAAGTAGTCACATGCACACACGAATTAATTTATACACAAATAAGTGTGCACTGTGCATATAACTATAGGTCGGCTGACCGACCAGGATATTCGGTCGACCGACCCTATAGTCAGTGCCACAGATACTCTCTGTTTTTGTACACGATTTCAAACTCAGCTGACCGGCTAGTTTTTTCGGTCGACCAACCTGAACATAACGGCTATTTTTCTGAAGAGTTGTGATTGTTTCATGGAGAGGAATTTCCCTCAATCCAAGAGGTACGGACACAACTTTTGATTGAAACTCTTCATGAAAGATTGTAACTATTCTACAACTATATAAACATGTTCAAATCACTTCTACAATCACTAATTCTTGTTTATATTTCTGAAATCTATTCTCTATTTACTTATGCAAATAAAAGCATTCATTCTTATTTAATATCACTAGAATCCTTGATTTAATTCATAAACTTAGATTCTACGTGATTATTTTCCTTCTAAATCTTCACACACATATATACTCTTGAGGATTTGATTATAGGAAAATTGTACTATCAAAAGACAATACGTGTTATTCAGAACACACTCGTCAACAAATTATTTGTATTAAGTCGAAGTCCTCTTCGGCTGTTGAGGCGGAGAAATTCCTGTTCGGCTGCTCAGGTGTCGTATACCTATTCCTTCGGGTTAAGTGAGGGGTTTAGTTTAAATCCAGAGGATATTCTGGGACTGGACGTAGAATGGGAAGTTCGAACTAGTATAAAAATTCCTGGTGTGCTTACTTTAATTTTTATTTTACTGCTATTATCGGTTTCCGCATTTATATACCATATTACACGATCCTTAGTACTATACGTACACTTTCAATAACTAGTATTGAAATGAAATTTTATATATTGAATGTGTTTATAATCAGTAACTGAAACTGAACAATAAATGTTGAATTATTTAAGTAAAAAAAAAATGATTATTGATAACTAAAATTTATTTGGTGTATAATATTAGAATTTATCGAAATTGGATTATTGAAACTATTTAAATAACTGAATACTGAAATTAATATGAATGAAAATGATGTCGAAAGTTGATTTAAATTTTATTTATACAAGAATACTCACCCACAATGCTATCTACCCCATACCCCCTTCTCCCACTTGTTCTTCAATTTTGAAGATCGAACAAAAGAGAAAAAATGAAAAAAAAAACCAAAAAATGAAGCACGTGCTGGCAAGCGAGGAGGCTCGGACAGGGCGGCCTTTGACATTCATATTTTGGGTTTTGGGGTTTAAGTCACGTTCGCGGTGAGTGTTGGAGTGCACGCAGCACAGCTCGATGGTGGTAGGGTTGTTTGCATTTGGGTTGATGGTTTCTCTGAAAGAGGCCGTGGCGGTGGTGTGCTCAGATGGAGGTCCGGTCGACGTTAGGTTAGAGCGTGATGTTGATTTTCACGTGATACTGGGTTTCAGATCGCGTTTGGTTGTGAGGGCCTAGAAGAAAAAAGAGGGATAGGATTTAGGTTAGTTATTTTTTTTATGTTAGTTAATTAGTTAATTATGTTTTAATTATATCGATATTAATAAATTCGTAACTTTCGCATACGAAGTTTGTTTTGAGTGAAATGAGTCACGTTGCAATCGTATCGACATCGACTACGGCATGGAGTGGAAGTGGAATTTATTTGAAGCCGAAATATTTTCGGTTTCAAATAAAAGGTGAGTGTTTTAAACACTCACAAAGTACTGAATATTAGTTCAATTGAAATCCTGAAGTGATTTAATTTTATTGATGGTTGTCTGGTAATTTAACTGATATAGAAATCGACTTAGAAATTTATATGTTAAAAATTTTAAAAACGAATTAAGGAGGATTAATGTAAAGCCTTAACGCCAAGAAAATTATTTATTTTACTGATTAGACATTATATATATGGCGTATTCTACTATATATGGACAATTTGATGGACCCTTGGGAGATGAAAAATCCTGTAACATCTCTTGAGTTATTGCACGCACGTTATACATTGTATAGAAGATATGAAACCCCATAAACATCTCTGATGCTATTACACTTCTGTTATATGTGATATTGATTCGACTCACATAAGGATATTTTAATTCAGACTTCTTTTCATTACGCTCGGGTTAGCTCTGAGTTTTTAGTGAATTGAAGATTATTTTCTAGAGGACGGAGACGAAGATTTGGTATATATTATTTCTAGTATTATTCCCTTATATCATGTTGTCTGGTGCATTATCTATAATTCTATTGTATATATAACTCTGATAAATGTAGTAAAATTATAATCAAATGTATAACATAAACAATTTCATGACATGTTTATTTGATCATTATATTTTATCATTTCGCAACGAGATTCTATGTCTTGTTTCCTTCTTCTTTTCTTATTTTTCTTAATCAACCCATTGATTATCCATGTTTTGGATTTTTTGATTTGGACAAGTATGGATTATTGTCAATTTAAACCTTTCGAAGTGTGGGTCGTCATAATTAAAAGCCAGAATTAAGCTATTTCCTCCTTAACAATATGGTTTCTAAATCTCAGGAAAAAAAGATTTGCATCTTTCCTTATGCATCCGAACATGTGTTACTAGTAGTGCATGTGTAAGATCAATTAACAGGTTTGCTAGGGAGATGCAAGCTATTCATTTAAAACCGAACTCACTTAAACATGCAGCCTTATTTTGATTTATGTAAACAATAAGGTACTGAAAGCACGTCAAGTTTCGACCATTAATATGCCACTAGTTTGGACAAACTATAATTAACCCGAAATTGTAAGGAGATTGGGCAGATAACAAGTGATTTAGCATATTACTCTGAAAATTTTGGATTCAACACCTCCCATTATCTTTCCATATCTAAATAATAATATGGATCTGTCTAAAAATGTTATGCTTTACGTCGGAATACATGGAACCTTATTGTGCACACACACGGAAGATTACATTTTACTACTTACTCGGTTAGATAGTTTATGACCTTTCTGGTTATTTAAAAATAAAAAATATGTTGGTTCACTGTACAAATCTCATGAAATTTTGAAATGGTCTATTGCTTGTATGCCATTATTTGTTAATATACATGTTATAGTGCGATAATAATGAGAAATGCAAATAAGCCGGAAAAAACTGACAATTTCGCATACATAAGATTTCATTTTTCATTCAATACTAAGACACACGTGCAGGTGGATTTATTTTTAAGTTATGTACCTTTTTATTTTATTTTTTATTTTATGATTCAAACTTGAATGTTAGCATTTGAACATGGCAACTTAATATTTGTACAACATGTATGAACCTGATGCAAGTAGCTACATATTTGAACCTGCCTGCGTTCAACTGTCTATTTTTCTTTTAAAAAGCTAACACAAAAAAATTTCTATTTATTCTATGAACATATATTGATGAAATCCATAAGTCTAATTGGAAAATATCCAGGAGATCCAACATACATGCAAGTGTGTTTCTTAGTCCACGACCGAAAGAGCCCTCTAACTTTCAGCTATAATAAAGCTTCCTAACTACTTATCTATAATTCAAGTTTGATATACATGTTGAGATATCTATACCAACTTTTACTTGTTAATGTAAAAGCTAATACTTATTAATTTATTTTACAAAAATTTAAGTATATCTAAATTGTAATGCATAATTGACATCGCAGACATTCTTTTCTTTGTGAAATTAGATGATACATGTGGACAACAATAGCTATCCATATATTTTCGTGTATCATTTCAACAACCAACGTCATCGCAATATTAATATTCTTGTTTGATACCATTTTTCTTACCTCGCCTTCTTTAGTACTGATATTGTAATGACATGGATTTCTTTAGCATTTATTAATAGGATGGACAAACTTTTTACAGACTACATTAATTTATCTTAACATATACAGTCTATTAATAATAAAATTTTGGTGGGTTTGGTTAAAACATAACAAAATAAAATCATTTTACTAACTAATTATAACCACATTTAATTAATAACAAAATTATGTGGAGTCAGCTTAGTTAGTCATTTAGATTTAATCAAAATTTTGTTTACCCCGATATGTGTAGGTATATAGGTTTATGCATGGATTTTTCAAAGTTGAGTGATAAAACACAGTAACAAAAATAATTATTGATTATGAGTACAAATTAATTGTTGTTGCAATACACACTAAACAATACATAATCATCAGTAGAAATATATGTAATTTACCATTTATTGTAAATATAGACACCAAGATAAAGGAGAAGAAATTCATCAATGTAGAAAGAAACTTGTGTCAACTACAGTAATTGGCCTTGTAGTCTTATCTTGAACTATAATTGCATTCTCAAGAGTCTAGTTATATGTAGCATACACAATTAAATAGAGATAAGCTAATATTGTTTTGTGAGAAAATTGACTATTAGTTATCAAATCATGACCACCATATTTTCTAAAGCAGGAATAATCAATCCGAATAAAATACACAAACCTCTAAAATACTTCACTTACACCAGCAATCACAACTTTAAGCTTTTCATGTGGTCGAGGACTTCCATAAAAAGAAGTAGACATTTTTGCAGCTTTGAAAAAATTAATTGCACTTTGAAGTTCAGACCTTAGGCAAGCCTTGCAAACTACCTTCACAAAATAAATACAATTTCATCGTTCTTGAACTAATACATTTTTAAAAATAAAAATCAACGTCAAAATTAAATAAAAACTTGCGAAGGGGTCAAATTTAATCTAGGTCTGATCCAATATTGCAAACATCTAAATTCAACTCTACATAGAAATTTCTGATATCTAAACCAAATTTTCTTTGAACTTTAAGAAGGAATGATATTTAAATCACTTTTAAATAGAGAATTATCTTTCACTGTCTATGTATAGCTACGACACATTGGTAAAGAATAAGAATCCTCAAATAAAGTTCTTTGTTTGATTACCTGAGTTCATTCGCTAATTGATCTGACAACTGTGTAGAACCAAACTGAAGGGTGAAGGAAAATCTAATGACTAATGTCATAACTCGTAGATATAGATCTGATAGTGTTCAAAAGTGGATAAATTCAACATGTATTAATTGGGGAGATTGAATTTAGTATAACAGAAAACACATTGTGCCAACCTTTTATGTATTGAACCGAATACCCAATATAATTATTGGATGCTAAAGTTAAATTGTATATGAAAAAATTGACTAGAAAGGAGTAAGTAATCAACTATGTTCACATATAATGAAACTGACAGTTTGAGATTTTTTTTCCAGCTAAGGGATCCATTTAC
This sequence comes from Allium cepa, assembly GCA_030765085.1. NCBI lineage: Eukaryota > Viridiplantae > Streptophyta > Magnoliopsida > Asparagales > Amaryllidaceae > Allium > Allium cepa. Next base: position 987,456,069 of record CM060929.1, on the reverse strand, counting down.
AGTTCCAATAAAGAGTGTAATTAAAAATAAAGAGACTTAAAAACAATCCTTATACCAAACCATTGAAAAATACCAATTCTAAACCATTGAAAAATACCAATTCTAAACTTTTGGAAAATAATCAACTCATACCCAGGTCAATAATCTAATTTCCAATTTTTAATTTTTAGAAAATAAATAGCATAAAAATATATTGGTGATTAGAATCACTCTTAGGAAGGTAAAGCATATGTAATTTCTGCGCGGTTGCTAAATAATTTATGAAATATGCAATGTTGGGCAATTTAAGAAACATAAGTTTAGGAAAATTTATATATAACTTCCTTTATTTGATTGTAGTTATGCAGTTTATTGTATATATTAATGAGAAGTAAAGTTGAGGAAATATTGGTATCTTGCAGGACAATGGAAAATTGCGCATTTTGCTAAATTGACATGCTATGTAGGAATTTGAGGACAAATAAGTGAATAGTGACACAAATATTATGAATACATGACCCAAAGTCAAGTTGTGCCCTTAATCATTACAAGCTACAGTGTGGAATGCAATGCAAATATTAAATAAAAAATAAATTTGACTGCCAGAACATCAATATTGAAGATGTCGGTGTCCATTTTGTGCACAGTTAACAATAGGTCTTGCAATTTTATTTTTACGACTATGATATCGAGTACAAAATTGTATAAGCATAAATATGCAATGAAGAAACATGGCAAAAAGCAGATATACAATAATAAAAATATAGGAAGCTAGTGCAAACTCAAACCTGGGTACCAGTTTGCTGCAGTAATTTGAATCATGTTGATATGAAAAATTATTCAACGTCAATCACAACCATAGATAGATTTAAAAATTCATATTGTTGATCTGACATTGTACATATAAACATTTGAAGATTTATTGTTGATGTTAAATGATCTAATCATATAACCTATATGATATCCATATTACATGTCATATTCCAATTCAAAGTGTGGCAAACTTCAATTATGATCAGTTGAAGAATGGCTGATTAACAGACTATGAATGAAATAATTCTAATTTTATTGCTTAAGCAAAATTACAGAGAGTTGTATAACAAAATGAATGAATATCTTCATTGTACATGAGTTACAATTTATATAAGTATAATAAGTGAGTTGTGGGCTTGAAAGATTCAGCCCAGATCTGCTTCTGAATGAAAGAAATAATATTGGCCCTTGGATCCTGAATCAACGACAATGAGTTGGAGTTGGTATCTGTTATTATATCCTGAGATTTCTTCAGTCCATACTTTATCATTCTTCAATACGCCCCCTCAGACCCTAATGCGACTAGGGTTTGCGGCGATTTCTTTCCAAATTTTCCTTTGCTTTAATTTCACTGAGACTAATGAAATTTCTAGAGTAAATCCGAAGGCGCAATAGTATTCTGGAGTAAATCAGAAATCAAAAAAAAATTCTGGTCAATTGTTATATGGAGATGGCAATTGATCAGAGATTCGGCAAAAATACTTCTATATTTTGGTGATTATGGCTCATAAGCTTGAGATTGACTGGAAAGTTGACGCCTTGGCTGTTCATACGCCTTCTAGTATAAGAAATGGCAGCTGATCAGAACTTTAGCAACAAGTACATTGGTGCTTCAATGACTTTGACTTATGAGTTTGAGATTGTTCGGAGAGCTGACATGACTGTTAATATGCTTTCTGGTATGTGAATCGTCATCAAGGCTTTCAACCTTCAGCCTTTCTCTGAATCGATTGAAGTTATTATTTGAGAGAGGCTTTGTCAATACTGGATTGGCTGTTTGGTAAGTGGAAGGTATGTGATTTACATTTAATTTTTCTCTTGCTACTTGTTCGCGAACAAAGTAGATATCCGGTTCTACATGTTTTGTTCTTGAATGTAATACTGGATTGGCTGTAAGATGTACAGTACTTAGATTATCACAACATATAGTCGTTTTGCATTCAGTTTTGACTTGTAGTTCTCCAAGCAGTGACTCAATCCACATGACTTCTGTAGCAGCGTTTGTTACGCTTCTAAATTCATCCTCAGTACTAGATCTCGAGACGGTAGACTGTTTTTTTGAACACCAAGATATAGGTTTGTTACCATATACCCAGTTGTGGATTTCCTATCATTTTGGTCATTATCCCAATCAGCATCAGCATAGCCATTGATGATAATTGACTCACTTGCCTCTAGAATTAAACCATAGTTTAGAGTCCCTTTAAGATACCTTAGTATCCTCTTAACTGCCTTTCAGTGATCATCTGTTGGATTTTGCATATATTGGCTTGCTTTATTTACACTGTATGTAATGTCTGGTCTGGTAATAGTAGCATACTAAAGTGCCCCAACAATGCTTCTATATTGCTTGTCATTGAATATTGCTTCTCTTTTGTATATAGAGAGATGCGAGTTACTGACCATAGGTGTTGAAATGGAATTAGCTTCATGCATTTTTGCTTTGTGTAGAATTTCGGTTATGCACTTCCTTTGACTTAATTGAATTCATGCATTTGTTATTCTTTTGACTTCTATGCCCAGAAAATAGGTTAGATTGCCTAGATCTTTGATGCTGAATTCTTGATTTAGATGCTTTATTTGATTGTTAATCTCTTGTTCACTGTTACCTGTAATAATAAAGTCATCAACATAAATCAGTACATACATTGTTATGTCTTTACTAAATCATTGTTTTCTTTAGTTTCTCAAACCACACCCATGGTGCTTGCTTTAAACCATAGATTTCTTTGTGTAACTTGCACACATGATCTTCTTTTCCTTTCTGTTTGAAACCTTGAGGTTGTTCTATGTATACATCTTCCTGTGAAATACCATTCAAAAAGGCATTGTTTAATCAAGTTGTCTAATGATCCAATTTCTGTGTAAGGCAGTTGTAATAAAAAATTCTGATAGTACCCGGCTTCACTATAGGTGCAAATATTTCATTAAATCAAAACCACTCTGCTGTGAGTAACCCTTAGCTACTAATCTTTCCTTATACTTATAAATTGTACCATCAATGTTCCTTTTTAACCTGTAGGTCAATTTGCACCTTACAATATTTTTGTCTTTTGGTTTGAGAACAAGATCCCATGTCTTGCTCTTCATTAAGGCCTCATATTTTTCATCCATAGCAGTTTTCCAATTTTTTTTGTATAGCTTGATCATGTGTGGTTGGCTCCTCTGCATCTAAAACAACGTGATAGATTTTTCGTTCGAATATGCCACTTTTAGATCTGGTTATCATGTGATGGCTTGTCATGGCAGTGATTTGTTGTTGATTAGCTCTTTCACCCTCTGATTGTATGGTTCAGTCTGTGCTTTGCATACTGCTTTGAATTTGATGTGGAGTTGGTTGTTCAGTAGTTCTTTGCTAAGATACTTGATCAGGTACACTAGTTGATCTTGCTTGATCATCTGCTAAATCAAGTCTAATATTGGAATTTGTACTTTGAGAGTTAGAGCATATTGCTCCATAATTGTTGATGCCTTGAGCTGACTTTATTTGGGCCTGAATTATCTCAACAGATGGAATAGGTATAGATGGTATAGATTCTTTAGCATTATACACTTTACTATTTACTTTATGTTTGCTTCTCTAAATGGAAATATTGTTTCATTGAATACTACGTACATGTCTGGAAATAAATATTCTTCCATTTTTGTCTAGACATTTGTAACCTTTTTTATTGCTAGCATATCCTAAAAAGGTACAAGGTGACAATCTAAAATCTAATTTATGAGTATTATAGGATCTAATACATGGAAAGCATATACATCTATACACTTTGAGATTATGATAATCTGGACTAGTATCAATTAATATTTCTATTGGACATTTTAACTTTAGAGCCTTAGAAGGTAGTTTATTAATTAAACAGACTGTTGTAGCAAAAGCATTTGGCCAAAAAATTTGTGGCATAGATGCTTGTGCTAGAAGAGTAAGACCAGTTTTCACAATTTGTCTATGCCTTCTTTCAACTAGTCCATTTTGCTCTGAAGTGTAGGGACATGTTGTTCTATGATTGATTCCTTTTTTTTGAAAATACTTCTTTAATGGCAGATATTCAGTTCCACCATCTGTTTGCATGATTTTAACTTTGCAGTTTGTTTGATTCTCTGCTTGTGCTATGAACTGCATAACTGCATTGTAAGTTTCGCTCTTTGATTTCAAAAAATATATCCGTACATATCTAGAGAAAGCATCCACAAAAGATATATAGTATTTATAGCCATAGTCGGCATGAAGGGCAGGTCCCCGTAGATCAATGGCAATTAATTCAAGAGGTTTACTATAATAAGTTTCAGAATCTAAAAAAGCCAATTTATGACTCTTGTCCATTTGACAATAAGTACAAATATATGGTCATGATATATCATTAAAAGGAATATTGTTTCTATTCAATACATGCTTGACAACATTGACATTTGGATGCCCAAGTTTACAATGCCATTTATCAAATATCTCACTCATTTCTTGCTGTTTGAATTCAGAGTTATTACACCACTTTCTTTTAATAACAGATTTTCTTGAATTATCCACTTTAAACTTGTATAGTCCTTTACACTGTTTACCCTGCAAAAGTACTTCCTTAGTTAGGATGTCCTTAACTAAGCAATTATGTGGATAGAACTGAAAATATACATTGTTATATTTTGAAAATTTTGACACATTTAGTAAATTTTTCTTGATATGTGGAACTCTCAATAGGTTATTTAAATTTAATTGCTTTCTTCCCATGATATATGACTTACCAGTGTGTGTAATTGCAATAGATTTGCCATTTCCCATGTGTATAGAATTCATTCATTTGTATTCCTTACTTTTAAGATTTAAGTTGCTCAAGTTATTTATGATATGATTAGTTGCACCTGAGTCGGGATACCAATCTTCATGTTGAATGTGATCAGACTTTGTATTTTCTGTTTGAGAATTTTTTGTCTCTGATTTATTGATTGATTCAGGCTGCAAGTGTGCCATGTTTACACTATAGCTTGAACTTCTTTGGCCATTTGTCCTTGACCTGGAACATAGTTAAGATTTAATCTGAAGTAACATTTTGCTGCCATGTGTCTAATTTTCTCGCTTATTTGGCATTTTGGCCTATTGTTGTTATTCCATCTGCCTCTTCCTCTTGATCTATTAGAATGGCCACCTCTTTGAGTGGGTTGCTCTCCTCTGTTATTGTTTTGAACTTTACCTTTGTAATTAGCAGCAAAATTTTCCAAGAAATCAGTTTCTTGGGGTTTCTTGATGTCGATTCTTGCTTCATGAGATAGTAAGATAGAATGTACATCATCAATAGATGGCAGATTTCTCTGATATGTCAAAACTGCTACTAATGCTTAATATTCATCACTCAGTCCATTTAGTATTGTCATAATTTGTCCGAGTCATATACCTTTTGATTTGCAGCCTCTAAAGCATCATAGATTGACTTAATTTTGAGTAGATACTCCCTCATATTATGACTTTCCTTTTTGATATTGTGAAGTTGTCTTTTGTGGAACAACGCTTTTGCCGCTGACTAAGAATTGAACACTCTTTCTATTATTGACCATATCTCACTTGCTATTTTGCAGCCTATTACACGAGTCAAAAGATTTGCATTTATAGAGGACGGTAGCCAAGAAAATATTAACCTATCTTGTCTATGATGATTAACATATTCTTCATTACTGATCATTTTATTTTGTTGATCAGCAATGACCATTGGTGGTACTGGTATGGTTCCTTGAATATATTCTTAAAGACCATATCCTTGAAGGGTTGTTTCAACTTGTAGCTTTCAGAGGACAAAATTATCCTCACTGAGACGAACAGTGACAAGTTGACTTTGAGGGTTGATTGTCGTTCGGTCGAGTTTCTCAACATTTGATGCAGTGTGTTGTGACTCACTACCATTGATGGGTGCTTCAGAATGTGCTTCATCCCCTATAATGATCTTGAAATTAAAAAAAACAGTATTGAAGAAAAGAAAGCAAAGGGCAGTAAATCTTAACAAGAATGCAGAATCAAGATCTCAATCAAGATGCTTCCATGTAAGATGCAACCAGAAAAATTTCAAATGATGATAAGATCTGATGGATTTTTCTCAGGATGGCACTTTCCTTGGTTTCTTTTGTTTGATGATTTTGAATTCTTAATTCTATTTTCTGAGATTTTGATTTCTGTTCTTTTTTGACTCAACAGACATCCTTATGCAGCCAGAACTTGAAAACCGGTGCGGCAGATGTGAGTGATGTTGGGTCTCCCTCTCAGATGATGATGTTTTAATCTGAAGAGAGGGAAATATGGAACTCGGATGATGATTTTGTGTTTAACTTTCTGATGGGTTTCCTTCTGCAATTAGATCTTTTGATGCTATTAAGCGAATAAGCTCTGATACCATAACAGAATTTGAATGAAATAATTCTGATTTTATTGCTTAAGCAAAATTATAGAGAGTTGTATATCAAAATGAATGAGTACATGAGTTACAATTTATATAAGTATAATAAGTGAGTTGTGGGCTCGAAAGATTCGGTCCAGATCCGCTTTCGAAATATAGAAATAATATTGGCCCTTGGATCTTGAATCAATGGCAATGAGTTGGAGTTGGTATCTGTTATCATATCCTGAGATTTCTTCATTCCATACTTTATCATTCTCCAATAAATATTACATAATCAACAGCAACGAGTTGAAGCATGACTTATATTTAACATTAAGATCATAACTCTAGCGTTTTGAAGGTAAGAATAACATTACAATACACATGTTCCAATGTAAATACCTACAAAAAATATTACATAATTTCCAAACCAACCTTTAGGATCATGAGGCACCTGAACATTATAGGCTAAGAGTTGGAGCTCTCTAGATGATAAATGCTGATTCTCCTGAATAATATAAAAAACGAACTATTGAAAGTAAGACTTAATAATATGAAAATAACATATTATAAATATATAGGGTGCACCAATAGCTGAACAACAGTTATGGTACCAATAGAAATATAATTCTTTTATATGAAAGAATTTATCATCAAGTTTATGATAGGAATATCAAACAGAAAACATTCCACAATATTACATCATTTATATATTTACATAGCATAATAATAGATGAAAGCAAAATATGCAGATTAACAAAAATACTACAGAAATCTGCCCTCAATCATGATTTCAACATGTTGGACTTGTTTGTTAAATGTCAAGTTGATGTAAAAACATTTTTTGATTTAACTTAATATTGAAAGACTGATTTGCTTTTTCCAGATGATAAAGTTTAAATAACTTCTCAAACTAATTTCAGTAAATCGAAGTTAGGATTGATAATAAAAACAAATACCAGAGATACGGTTTTACTAAAAAAATAGGCATCTATGCAAAATGGTTATTGAAGCAAAAGAAATGAAGGAAATTTGAATAAAGACAAACCACCATACAATTTTATATGTCAATTACTTATATAGATGTACCTGCATAGGTTGATGCTAGTATACAGAAAGTACACAGATTTGCATTAAATTTTTTCTAACTGAAATAAATCAATATTAAAAAAAATCAAAATTATAATAAAAATGTATAATTAAACATGTTCATAGCAGGTTCGGCAATCTTAATTTGTAAATCATAACTGCCACCCAAATGGTCACCGATAACTTGAGATTTAAATCACCTATGAAAATGTTTTAAATCTATCGACGATAGGATGTATTGAGATGGTGCCATGATGGTTTGGGGCCATGAACGATGTAATCAATTGGTATGATGTCATTTTCTTGTAAATTACTTAGAGAGGAGTAAGGGTTCACTGATGGGATTTACAGCCAACGACGATGCCTTAATTTGAGCCGATGCAGTGATGGGATTTCATCGGTTGAACAGTAAATGAAATCATTTGGTCTAATAGGATTAGTAGAAGAATATCCCTCTAGAAGAACCCATTCTTCAAGAGTTTTTGCTGTAACTGAGATTCTTCTGTTGATGAGAACAAGATGGGTTTTTTAAAAATAATTAACAGCAGCACAGCTCTAAGAATTCAGCACAATAACTTCATTAAATAAGCATTCAGTACATCACAGCCCATTTGTACTGCCAAAACTTGGCTGGTACTAGAAACAACAGCATTACAACATAGTTTGATCCAACAGCCAAGTAAGACCCTTATTATTTACAAATCCAGGTACAAGCAACAATCATAGAAGCCGCATAGCAAATTCATCGTATCACACATTATATAATTGTCGCCCATCGAGCTGCTGCTACCATACGAAGTCTCGTTGTCTACAACCTGCTATTACCATACAAAGTCCCATAGAGCCTACAGTAGCATTGGAAATCCACTGAGAGTCAAATGACTGTACTCTGCTCACGTTATTGTACGCAAGCATAATTGTATATTTTAAATGAGGTGAGATGGTAAGGTGGTGCTTGGTCTGAAAACGAGTTTTGCATTTTGCGTTTTCAAAATTTACTTTAAAATACACGATGAGAAGAGGTGGGAAGAACGGTCGATTTGAAAAATAGTTCTATCATATAAAATTAAAAATAACTTTTTCTTGTTTTTTGCCTATTGTAAAATATTAATTTTATCTTGTTCAATTCCCTTCTCCCCTTTGTTACAATGATTAAGATTTTCCAACTTAATTTTGTATTATTTTGTTCGAAAATTTTTGTTCGAAATTTAATTTTAAATATTATTTTTGTAATATTATTTGTCTTATAGAGATTTTATATAGTTTTAGTCAACATAAATTTATTTTTGTGAAATTTGATACTATTCATCTTAATCAATCTAGTCTTTAATTAATTATTTTGTCGTGTTGTCGAATAGACCGTGAAATGTTCATAAGCAACGCGCTTTTCAATTTGAATACTTTTTCTTATGTTACCATAAAATTCTTGGGAATCTTAAAGAACAATTAAAGAACAAGGAGTTAATTATTATTTTTTACGAACTTCATTTATATTATGTTGTTTTTGGATTTTTTGTTTCTCACAGATTGAATATGTTTATAGATATTAGATAACAATAACTGAAGATGTAAGCCAGCATATTTGGCTCTTTAGGTTGTATTTCAGATTAAGAGATTAAAGGTTACGAAATCGTTCCTCGAGATTAACACTTGTTGGCATTAATGAACAGTGCTCAAAAAACCTGAAGATGTAGTTGTTTATAATGTTTATAAGCAAATAACTTTTAAATATGATTATTTTGTAAATAATACAAAGAATTAATTATTATTATTTTTCAGACTAAATTCATATATTTAGAGAACTAATTACAATTAGTTCCTTCTAAATATAATTCGTTTTGAATAGAATTCGGTTTAATGAGAACACTGACAACATATTAATTCTCTTTAATATTAACCAGTTAAAGAATTAATATGTAATGAATTAATTCATTTCAATAATTTCTTTTTACCGGTAGAATTTCATATGCATTATAAGTTCCGACTGAGGGAACATATAATGTGAATTGTTCTAAAAACTTAACTAATGTGTCCTTGTTCCAAGAAATATGTATCGCGGAGAAATAGCAACGACGTTCATAAAAAATACTTTTCTTTAACAAATTTTACAAAAATTTAATATAACTGAGCAAAATAAAATTTTGTATATAAATTTCTTCAACAAACTTACCAAAATATTGTTAGGTTAATATTTGCTTATACATTAAAGACAATATAATATTTTTATATGTTCGCACATGTTTGAAAGAAATATTATATATTCTATACTTTGTAGAACACAATTAAACTTTTTTGTCTTAAAGTCATAACCATCGTATTGGATTGTAAATAGCATATCGTGCGAATGTTAAATGTATAAACAAAAATATTACATGCATTCATATTGGGTTATAGTAGTTCGTTTCGTTTACCGCATTCTCTTACGTCATTTGATTTAGTGGTTATCTTCAATGAAATGTCATCCAAATTACCTTTTATGTATCCATAAGTATATTTTATAGTAGTGATAGATTATTTCGCTTTAAATTATGATGATTTTTGTAATATTTTGGTTAGTATGATTGCATGAATATTTTAAGTAGAAGGAAAACAAATTATTTCATTCGTACAAAATTAGATTACACGATGTTTATATTTACATATAATCTTTATATCATATTATGTTATATGCATTGAAAAATATGATGTTTCATAGTAACCGTGGGCGTGTGAGTGTCAAAGTTGATAAATATCGGTATCATACATGATATTTTAGTTCAATGTATAATAAGTCATTGAGCATAGTGTTATATCCGAACCAAAATTGTTATATCCATATAAGAAACTAAGATAAATTTTGTTGTAAATTTATTATAATCTTATAATGAATCAAGAAAATACGATGAAAATTAATATAATTTTTAGGATAAAAAGCTTAAAACAAGATTTGATCAATTTATACATGATAAAATAACAATATATTAATCACTTTTCAATGTAAATATTTTAAAATTTACTCATAGGGAAACTTTATACTAACGGTGTTGAATTGATTTAAGTTGAATTTGAAATAATAAAATATTTATGCAAAGGGTACAAATGTCCTTATAGATTTCAAAAAAATGGCATTTTTAAGATGTATGGCCTATTTCAAAAACATGCATTGTTTTAAAATAAAACAAAGGAAAATCATATTCATACACCAAATTTACTTTTCATGCACTGCTTTCTTTCTAAGAAAATTTATTACTAAATTACTCTTCTTCTTAATTGCATCTTCACTTATCTTTCTTATATTCCATTAAATTAAACTTTAAAATCATGAAATTTTATCAAATCGATGTATTTTGATGAAGAAGCTAATGATTTTTTCTATTATGATACCAAAAATATCATCGGTTAAGAGAGCTTTCACTATTAGATGCTCTAATTTAAAGTGTAGATTTTTTTTTTAAAATTAGGGTTGATTTTATTCAAATTGATAAGTTATAAGTAATAATAAAGAAGTTAAAATATTAATGCTAGAAAATAAAGTCCATTATGATTATTATAGATTTAGTTTAAAGTTGAAAGTTTCTAGTTTTGGACATATGATTTTTATGTTTGTAAGAGGGAAGATGATGAAAATAAGAACAAGAGTAATCTTCTAAAAATAATGGGGCATGTAAAGTAATTTTTAATGTATAAAAGGTAGTTATATGCTTCGGTGTATGCTAAGTAATTAATGATGTACGAATAGAATTACCCTAAAACAAAACCAAGGCCTAAATTTTGATTACTTAACATTAGCCAACTCTTTTAACAAAGGAAATTTTCACCTTAATATATGGGGGTGTAGCTCATATGGTAGAGCGCTCGCTTTGCATGCGAGAGGCACGAGATTTGATTCCCCGCACCTCCAATTTTTGAAAGTATATTTTTCATTCCTAAAAGATAACAGTAGAGTATGCTGTTATACAACAATGGTGTCCCAAACAAATTTTGAGTGATTTAACTGCATTGCTCCATTTCAAAATTTTATCACTAATTTTTGGAGTTTTTGTTCCTAGCACGTCTACGACTTTCCATACTTTAGAAGAATGAAAACTAACTGCAATCATTCCTAAAAGATAACAGAGTATGCTGTTAAACAACAATGGTGTCCCAAACAAAGTTTGAGTGATTTAACTGCATTGCTCCATTTCAAAATTTTATCACTACTTTTTTGGAGTTGTTGTTCCTAGCACGTCTACTTTCAAAGTATACATATTTAAGCAAAAAACTGACTGGATCTATTCGAAACAAAATTTGTCTAATTTACTATAAAATTCCAATGTTTTGCTGCACTTTCTCATGGCTGAATAATACCAAACAAAAAAAATTGAATTTTACTACACCGTGTGACATAACAATCAAATCTTGCTTTGAACTTCCTACATATCAAATGAAGTTAACTCGATGCAACACTATTTCACAAAACTAATATTTATGATACAAGTATACTTAGTGACTTTCCCTACTTTAGAAGAATGAAAACTAACTGCATTCATTACCGAAATTCAACAACTATTTGTCTGATAGACCTCATAGTCATAATACGTATCATTAAAACTGCTTTTGATCAAAAAAAACAACAACAGAAATCCTAACAATTTGTGGAGTGAATATAATTAAATTTCAGCCCAGCAGCTTATAAGAATAAAAACCTTCAAGATTTTCAAATCATTTGCTATTATTTTTATAAAAACCTAAATTTATATAATATCATTTTATTTCAAATATATATTTCTTTTCCAAAATCATATTGTTTTCAAACTTATAATAATCGAAAACCAAACATGGAATTATAACTTTCAAACTATAATACTTCGAAAATTCATAGCTTTAAACCATAATTTCTAAAACTTAAATGGTTTGGATATTCAAAAAGTATATAGCATCAATAGTTTGGATTCAAAATTTCTTTATAAAATAAAATAATTTCCGCGACTTATAATTTATTTCATTAAAGATTAAGTCAAAATCCATAAATTTAAAATCGCTTTCAGTTTAAATAAACCACTTCAGTTTCAATATATTTCAACTTTGAATATTAAACAATTGGAACTAAGGTTGGAAATTTCTATTTCACCAATTTAAAGTCCTATTATTTAGTTTGAAATAATAATTGCATAATAAACCCGTAATCATTTAAGTAAAACTCAAATTACTTATAAAAGAAAATTTCCTTAAATTTTTATACTAGAAATATTCATTTAATTCACCTTGAATAGAATTCAGTTATAAATATCATACCCTTTCTAAAATTTCAAGTCAATAAATTTTACATCAACTTATGAAGTTAACTTCTTAATTAAGATCAATTCCAAATAAATTTTGCAATTTAACTCCAAATCTTAATTAATTTAAATCCTTTAAAATTATATGTAATTTCAATATCTTAACATGTACTTAACCATATAATATAAAATAATCAAACCCCGTCATTCAACTTATTTATTTTATTTAACAAATCCATACATAGCTTATCTTCAATACTTTAACTATAGATGTATATATAAAATAAGATTTTATATAATATCAAAATCTATATTTATTAACCGTATCCTATCCAAACCATAGAAAAAAATCATTTCAAAAATAATTTTTATATATATACCACGGTGCCTGTATATAATTTTCTATCTTATGGTCAAGTGATACGGATATTTATCATTTCAATCTGCAATTTAAAAAAAATGCGGTTGTATATCATTTCAAACCGCAATCCCGAATGAATGAAATACATGATAACTTGCAGATTTTAAAATATAGTACACATCATCCATTCACCAAACATAAATCATCAATCATTAATTATAAACCTCAGCAACTTATTTCAATCATCATCAATTTAACCAAACATCAATATATGGCATATACGATATAACAGGAAATAAATGACAGTTATTAACTAACAGTTTATATTCAAAATAAATTTATTAACTGTTTAACTATCAGTTTATATGCAAAATAAATAAATTTAACTGTCAATTTATATGCAATAATAAAATTAATTGACAGTTAAATTAAGTAAATGCGATTTAACAGAGATGATGAATAAAACATGCCAAACAGTCATAAATAAATTTCTACTCATATCAAAAATCAATTTAACAAACATAAGAAATTTTAGAAGCTGTGAGTGGATTAAAACACTCACCTTTTGAATTTAAATCGAATTTAAATCCGATTTAAACCCAAAAATTTGACGGTCTTAGAATTTGTCCAAACAAACGTCAACAGATCCGAAATTTAATTTCGATCCTAACAAAAAAATCTCGTGTGAAACGGATAACGTATGAGAAAGTTATTAAGATTAAACGAGTTGAAATCAAATAAAAAAAATAAAACAAAATAACCTAACCCTCAACATGTCAGCCAAGTCTTCTTCCCTGTACACGTGTTTCCAGAGAACGACTCACACATATTTCCCCCTTTGACCGAGGCTTTGACCATCGAGTACCCCCACCACCGGCCATCATACGCTGCGCCACCATCATCAGCAAGCTCGCCATGATGGGCCGCCCCCATGGCCGAAGACCGACGCCCCCTAACGCCTCGGCCGCCGCCGTTCACCCCTAGGGCCGAAACCCTAATTGAATTTCCAGTGGCAATCCAACCGTCAACTCGCCGCGCAAAACACCTAGATTCACTCCCCTTGGTCCCCTCAACAGAACAGTACCTTCGATTCGTCGATCAGACGAAGTTGATCTCGACGCGACAGATGGCCGAGATTGTTTCAACCAATTCAGACCAAACCACAACTCAAATCGAAAAATGAATTACAGATCTGTGATGCGTACAACGAGAGCTACAACATATATTTTTTTCGGAATTTTCTGAGAACTTTGAATTTTGACTTTGGATTTGATTTTTGAAATTGAACATGGATCTAGGGTTTCTAGCCATTGGAAGAAGAGAAGGAACTGATGAAACAAACGCACAAACAAATGAGAATAGATAGGCTAGGGCTTATAACTGGGTTTATATAGATAAGTTAGAAATTCGAATAAATGGATCCGATAAACAAACGTGCTAATGCTAACGTGGCCCAAAAAGCCCGTTCTGACCCCGGAACGAAATTGGGTAAACCCATATATCGAAATAGGTATTTTAAAATATTCTGAACGCGATGGAAAAAGTTTCACGTCCAAATTCCATCGTATGAAGAAGTTATGCTGAAAACAATATTTTCAAATTGATTTCAATTAAATCGATTTCAAGGCGTTTCGCGTTCGTACGATCAAACGACATATCCGATCACTACGAAACTTGAAACCCTTCAATAATTTACTGTTACGGATCCGATGAAACTGGTTTCGTCGAAATCCGAATCCGTGACCAATATGGCTATTTTTATATTAATTAAATAAATTAAAAATTAGTCAAATAATCAAATTTCCCATTCCTCTTTGATAATTGACGATTCTTATTATTATAAATTTTTCAATCATCTATACTAATTTAAACAAAATTTAACTTGTCGAATTAAAATTTTGAAATTCCTAAATTTCATTAATTACACCAAATTATAATTTTAGTTTCCAATAATTTAATTAAATTTACTTTCCATTTATTACTGTCAAATAGATGAATTTATCATTGGATTCACATTTCATTACGTAAATATCTCCAATTTCATCTAAATTTATATTTACATAATATCTAAATATAAAATTTCAAGTTTTACTTCAATTAACGTTAATGTAATAATTATTTATTATTTATTGCAGCTGATTATCTGTTATAATTAAATATACTAAATGATGGTAAATCTTAAATACTTGTTATCATTAACGTTTTATTTCCACTTACAAAAAAAATGCAATTATTACCTATTTCTTCCTTAGTTAAAAACCTTCATTATCCATTCATTATAACTTAGCAAATTATATCCATTAATTACGATTAACTATTCTAAATAAATTGGTTCACTTGGTTTCACTCCCTTAAATGCATGTTTCGTATAATTTCCATTATTAACAAAATCACATTAGCCAACCAATGATTAGATTTAGTTTTATCCCAAATTCCCATATTAAATTAACAGGCTAGATAAATAGGTACCTTAAAATATTTGTTACCGTTTATCTTGAATCAGACTAATGCGTTATTATTCCCAAACCACAAGTTACTACTCAATTAAATTTATGCTTTTATCAATTTACCTTTACACTTCTGTTACTATAATAAAAATCATTTATGTAACGTTTATTATTAATAACAACATTATAATTACCTAACATTTTAAATGAACTTTATTTACAATAAATTCATTGACCAATTTTATTAGGTAATTTATAATAGTTGCTATCCTTAATTTTTTTTATATAAATCAATCCTTGTCTATGTAATATTCCACCATTTAATTTCATTAGATACCAATTAACCCAATCATTTCATTTATACTTAGTCATATCCTAAAACATTTACCAAATTTAATGTTCATTCAAGTTTATAGATTATTACTTGCATTAACATAATTTCTTAATTTTATTTCAATTACCGTTAACGATGGTTTATTACATGAATCAAATAGATACTTTCATTAATTTCTCATATTCAATTTATATCCAGGTAGGAATCTTTTTACTACTTAATTCATTTGAATTTTATTCAAATTACTATAAATAGGTTTTTAATTACCATTGCTATATTTAAATTTAGCATTCATTCCAATATTTTCTTAATCTACATTAACATATTAATCAATTCCCTTTAAATGAATTTTATATCCAGGTATATTACTTACCACGTTTCATTTGTTGAAATTTATTCAAATTGCTAGTAAATAGGTTGTAAGTCACCATTTATATATTTTAATTTAGTGTTCATTTCAATATTTGTTTATAAAGTCTTTTTTTCTACTAAATTTAATTACACAACTCATTAATTCAACCAATTTAAATCAACGAAATTTACGGGTCGGTACACTCTCCCCCACTCAAAACTTTTCATCCCCGAAAAGGAAAAGAAGGGAAAAGAAGAAATAAGAAAACAATATATATTTCTTAATTAAATTTATAACAAATAGGTCTACACAATAAAATAATTTAACATAAAATATACTAATTTATACCAATTTAAATCTTTTATACATAAATTGTTTAAGTTTGTAAACATTTTCAAATTTTTCTAAGTCCCAAAATTTACGAAAATTTTTGGCAGAGTCTCCTTTGTACGGAGAGGCTCGGAAAAAAAATATAATATACATATAGCAATATACACAAATATTTTCCAAAATAATATATATCCCTTCACGGGAAAATATATATAAATAGCGTTAAAACCGTAATCCGAAAATGTACCTATTTGTCGGGCAACTTACGCTAAATTTATGGAACCAAAAGCAGTAGCAATTGCTTCCATAACCTGCATTTCACTTATAAACACTTATAAAATCTAAAGGGTTAACAATTTATATAAAGTGAACTATTTAAGTGGTTTCAATTACTAACAACAAATCAATACAGCAACCATCAATTTCAACAAACAGCATACACAATAAATACAAAACAAGCATTCAACCAAACAAACAAATAGCTGTTCGGGTTCAAAACCTTTAAATTTTACGGAATGAAGAATTAACTACTAGCGCATCATTTACTCAACAGTCTTAGATAAACTAAATAGTTCATTCATTCATCCCAAATCCAATTTTTAAAGTACCCTTGCCCAAACAACCATCAACCAAAGCAAACAACAACCACTTTTGAACAACAAATTTTGTTTATCCTTATTAATTTCATTCATACATTTATTGTTTAATTCCTCTTTTTCTTTCTTTCTTTCTTTTCTCTTAATTTCATTTATTACAGCATTCATTTTTCTGTTTATTAAAATAATTAACTTAACATTTACTTAAGTTTATAGTCATCTATTTATGATACTTACCTTTAATTATATTTACTTGGTAAAATTTCAATTATAACTTAAGTTTATAACATTAAATTCTCATTTATAATATCAAATTCACTGAATACTTCATTACCTACTTTTACTCGTACAATTTTCATTACATTTCCTATTAAACATTTCAACCTTTAATATTTGGTAAGTTATATATATGTTATTTAAGGATGTAATTTGAAAATTATACAAGTTTGTTCCATTTCCTTTAATTAATTCATTGTTCAATAAATTTTTACCCCTTTCTTATAAGTTACAAATCCAACTTCCCTTGTATTCCTTTCATTATTTAATGCTTACCTTCCATTGTTTTTAATTATAGTAACATTTTGATTACCCTTACATTTACAACTTTATAACATCAATTCTTATAAATGAAGAATTTCATTAATTCATTTACTGAGGTTTACAAACACTTGTTTACATTACTTATCTTCCTATTATATTAAATTTTTACTTTAGTTAAAGGTTCCAATTATTAATTACTAACCTTTCATTTCACTACAATAATTGAAACAATTTATTAATGGAAATTTAAGAATTTAATACCGGGTTAAATTTCAAATTATTTTAAAATAATAGATAAATATATTCTTACAACTTATATATCTCTAATTATATTTAAAACAATTCAAAATTTATATATTTTTCAAAAATGAATCTGCAGTAAAACTACTACAGTGGCCTTCCCCTTTCGAAACTCGAAAATGAAAGTCGATGATGCGGCCACCATCACCTAAATTATTTTCCAACGACAGAGAGGAAAGTACAAAACTTTTTTCTTTCCAGAATTTATTTAAAATCATACTTTCAAATTTTATTGAAATATTTATATCAGAAAATATTTCTAAATACTATTAATAAATTTCAAAATCCTTTAAAAGAAATTTTTCAAAATCCCGGACTTAAGTTCTACAATTTCCAAATTTCATTGATTTTATTTTCAATCTTATTTTACCTATTATTTTTAAATTTTATTCCTAACACCCAATATATTTCAACCAAATATAATCTTTATAAAATTTATTTTATATATATAGAAAATATAATAGGCAAAATTATTTCATTCACCTATATTAAAACAAATATTGTATCGGTCTGTCCTATTAAGTGTTTAGAAATCCCTATTGATGTCACATCGTCCCGTGCACCAACCAGAATCTTTAAATATAAAATGGAACAGATTAACACAATATAAAAACCTTTTTATAACACTAACAAATACGCTCTCTCATATATATACTCGCAGCGACTCCCATAGGGTATTACTACCCTATTAGTAAAGAGTCAGACCCCACAAAGCTAAGGTTTATCACTAAACCAAAGCTCTGATACCAGATGTAACGACCCGTCTTTTCACGTGATTTAAACAGACACACGTGCCAATTCAAACCATACGGAAGGGTGGATTGTTATGGGGTAGATAAGAAAAACAAGAAAGAAATAAACAAAAATAGAATCTCACAGTGGAAGGATAAAATATAATAATCAAATATATAGTTCATGAAGCTGTTTTACAAAACCTATGATTATTTTTATACAATACATATCAGAGTACACATTCCAGAGAATAATAATAAATGCAGCAGAATTAAATGGTTTAGTGGAATAATATAGTATATAATAGTACTACAAATTTTCGTCTTCGTCCTCCAGAATAAAATCTTCAAATCCTGAAACGCTCGGACTGACTCGAGCGAATTTGAAAAGACAAAAACACTCATGTCAGAACTAAAAGATCTTATGTGAGTTAAATTAACAGAAATAGATATGAGTGCAGTAACTCAAGAGATGCTCGGGATTTACATCTCCTAAGGATCCGTTAAACTATTTACTATATAGTATATTTCGCTATTATAATAGTGTCTAATTGTAAGTTTAAAATAAACTTACTTTTTAATAGCGTTAAGGGGTTACCCATATAGCCCTTAACACAAATAATGCCAATAGTCAATACTGTGCCTGCATATCTCCTGATCGGGAGACTACGAGAAGGCACTCCATAGGTACGACACAAATAGAAACTCGTACAAGGCGCGATAGGGTAAGTGACACGGCACAACTAGGCAATGCCAGGGTAGATATACCAATTACGCTTCCGGGTCGGTGGTAACGCGTAGCGCGCAGCTACCGCCCACCTCGAGCCACACCTCAAATAAAATCAAAAGTGGCCACCGAATCAATCCAAGAGTCAAAGTATAATATCGAAGGGATGTGTCCGATCAAAGGTGCTACCTTATTAACCCGTCAATTGCTCCTGTTTTAGCCACCTTATGCCAACTCACGGGAGTTGGGTCCACGTATTTACCTTACAGGAAACGCCACCACCAATCTACTTCATTCTGGAATCTCCACCGCGTACACGGTTGTTAAAGTGGTTTTCGGAGTTGGCAGAGAGTATGACAACTTTCGATCCCGGTCTCTTCAACAACCAAATGTTATTATAACACCGCGGTCATTTAAAAATTAATTATACTTTCAAAAACCAGAATATAATTATCCATTCGAAAACCCATAAATACGATATCATTTCCTTTCCAAAACAAACTCATTTGATATTATTTTTATAAAAACCCAAATTAATATAATATCATTTTATTTCAAATATATATTTCTTTTCCAAAATCATAATGTTAAACTTATAATAATCGAAAACCAAACATGGAATTATAACTTTCAAACTATAATACTTCGAAAATTCATAGCTTTAAACCATAATTTCTAAAACTTAAATGGTTTGGATATTCAAACAGTATATAGCATCAATAGTTTGGATTCAAAATTTCTTTATAAAATAAAATAATTTCCGCGACTTACAATTTATTTCATTAAAGATTAAGTCAAAATCCATAAATTTAAAATCGCTTTCAGTTTAAATAAACCACTTCAGTTTCAATATATTTCAACTTTGAATATTAACCAATTAGAACTAAGGTTGGAAATTTCTATTTCACCAATTTAAAGTCCTATTATTTAGTTTGAAATAATAATTGCATAATAAACCCGTAATCATTTATGTAAAACTCAAATTACTTATAAAAGAAAATTTCCTTAAATTTTTATACTAGAAATATTCATTTAATTCACCTTGAATAGAATTCAGTTATAAATATCATACCCTTTCTAAAATTTCAAGTCAATAAATTTTACATCAACTTATGAAGTTAACTTCTTAATTAAGATCAATTCCAAATAAATTTTGCAATTTAACTCCAAATCTTAATTAATTTAAATCCTTTAAAATTATATGTAATTTCAATATCTTAACATGTACTTAACCATATAATATAAAATAATCAAACCCCGTCATTCAACTTATTTATTTTATTTAACAAATCCATACATAGCTTATCTTCAATACTTTAACTATAAATGTATATATAAAATAAGATTTTATATAATATCAAAATCTATATTTACTAACCGTATCCTATCCAAACCATAGAAAAAAATCATTTCAAAAATAATTTTTATATATATACCGTGGTGCCTGTATATAATTTTCTATCTTATGGTCAAGTGATACGGATATTTATCATTTCAATCCGCAATTTAAAAAAAATGCGGTTGTATATCATTTCAAACCGCAATCCCGAATGAATGAAATACATGATAACTTGCAGAATTTAAAATATAGTACACATCGTCCATTCACCAAACATAAATCATCAATCATTAATTATAATCCTCATCAACTTATTTCAATCATCATCAATTTAACCAAACATCAATATATGGCATATACAATATAACAGGAAATAAATGATAGTTATTAACTAACAGTTTATATTCAAAATAAATTTATTAACTGTTTAACTATCAGTTTATATGCAAAATAAATAAATTTAACTATCAATTTATATGCAATAATAAAATTAATTAACAGTTAAATTAAGTAAATGCGATTTAACAGAGATGATGAATAAAACATGCCAAACAGTCATAAATAAATTTCTACTCGTATCTAAAATCAATTTAAAAAACATAAGAAATTTTAGAAGCCGTGAGTGGGTTAAAACACTCACCTTTTGAATTTAAATCGAATTTAAATCCGATTTAAACCCAAAAATTTGACGGTCTCAGAATTTGTCCAAACCAGCGTCAACAGATCCGAAATTTAATTTCGATCCTAACAAAAAAATCTCGTGTGAACGGATAATGTATGAGAAAGTTATTAAGAATAAACGAGTTGAAATCAAATAAAAAAAATAAAAAAATCCTAACCCTCAACACGTCAGCCGAGTCTTCTTCCCTGTACACGCGTTTCCAGAGAACGACTCACGCATATTTCCCCCTTTGACCGAGGCTTTGACCACCGAGTACCCCCACCACCGACCATCATACGCCGCGCCACCATCATCAGCAAGCTCGCCATGATGGGCCGCCCCCATGGCCGAAGACCGACGCCCCTTAACGCTTCTGCCGCCGCCGTTCACCCCTAGGGCCGAAACCCTAATTGAATTTCCAGTGGCAATCCAACCGTCAACTCGCCGCGCAAAACACCTGGATGCACTCCCCTTGGTCCCCTCAACAGAATAGTACCTTCGATTCGTCGATCAGACGAAGTTGATCTCGACGCGACGGATGGCCGAGATTGTTTCAACCAATTCAGACCAAACCACAACTCAAATCAAAAAATGAATTACGGATCTGTGATGCGTACAACGAGAACTACAACATATATTTTTTCGGAATTTTCTGAGAACTTTGAATTTTGACTTTGGATTTGATTTTTGAAATTGAACATGGATCTAGGGTTTCTAGCCATTGGAAGAAGAGAAGGAACTGATGAAATGAACGCACAAATAAATGAGAATAGATGGGCTAGGGTTTATAACTGGGTTTATATAGATAGGTTAGAATTCGAATAAATGGATCCGATAAACAAACGTGCTAACGCTAACGTGGCACAAAAAGCCCGTTCTGATCCCGGAACGAAATTGGGTAAACCCATATATCGAAATAGGTATTTTAAAATATTCTGAACGCGATGGAAAAATTTTCAGGTCCAAATTCCATCGTATGAAGGAGTTATGCTGAAAACAATATTTTCAAATTGATTTCAAATTGATTTCAATTAAATCGATTTCAAGGCGTTTCGCGTTCGTACGATCAAACGACATGTCTGATCGCTACGAAACTTGAAATGCTACAATAATTTTCTGTTACGGATCCGATGAAACTGGTTTCGTCGAAATCCGAGTCCGTGACCAAAATGGCTATTTTTATATTAATTAAATAAATTAAAAATTAGTCAATTAAATCAAATTTCCCATTCCTCATTGATAATTGACGATTTTTATTATTATAAATTTTTCAATCATCTATACTAATTTAAACAAAATTTAACTTGTCGAATTAAAATTTTGAAATTCCTAAATTTCATTAATTACACCAAATTATAAATTTAGTTTCCAATAATTTAATTAAATTTACTATCCATTTATTATTGTCAAATAGATGAATTTATCATTGGATTCACATTTCATTACGTAAATATCTCCAATTTCATCTAAATTTATATTTACATAATATCTAAATATAAAATTTCAAGTATTACTTCAATTAACGTTAATGTAATAATTATTTATTACTTATTGCAGTTGATTATCAGTTATAATTAAATATACTAAATGATGGTAAATCTTAAATACTTGTTATCATTAATGTTTTATTTCCACTTACAAAAAAATGCAATTATTACCTATTTCTTCCTTAGTTAAAAACCTTCATTTTCCATTCATTATAACTTAGCAAATTATATCCTCTAATTACGATTAACTATTCTAAATAAATTGGTTCACTTGGTTTCACTCCCTTAAATGCATGTTTCGTATAATTTCCATTATTAACAAAATCACATTAACCAACCAATGATTAGATTTAGTTTTATCGCAATTTCCCATATTAAATTAACAGGCTAGATAAATAGGTACCCTAAAATATTTGTTACCGTTTATCTTGAATCACACTAATGCGTTATTATTCCCAAACCACAAGTTACTACTCAATTAAATTTATGCTTTTATCAATTTACCTTTACACTTCCGTTACTATAATAAAAATCATTTAAGTAACGTTTATTATTAATAACAACATTATAATCACCTAACATTTTAAATGAACTTTATTTTACAATAAATTCATTGATCAATTTGATTAGGTAATTTATAATAGTTGCTATCCTTAAAAACATTTTTAAATCAATCCTTGTCTATGTAATATTCCACCATTTAATTTCATTAGATACTAATTAACCCAATCATTTCATTTATACTTAGTCATATCCTAAAACATTTACCAAATTGAAATGTTCATTCAAGTTTATAGATTATTACTTGCATTAACTTAATTTCTTAATTTTATTTCAATTACCATTAACGATGGTTTATTACATGAATCAAATAGATACTTTCATTAATTTCTCATATTCAATTTATATCCAGTTAGGAATCTTTTTACTACTTAATTCATTTGAATTTTATTTAAATTACTATAAATAGGTTTTTAATTACCATTGCTATATTTAAATTTAGCGTTCATTCCAATATTTTCTTAATCTACATTAACATATTAATCAATTCCCTTTAAATGAATTTTATATCCAGGTATATTACTTACCCCATTTCATTTGTTGAAATTTATTCAAATTGCTAGTAAATAGGTTTTAAGCCACCATTTATATATTTTAATTTAGTGTTCATTTCAATATTTGTTTATAAAGTTTTTTTTCTACTAAATTTAATTACACAACTCATTAATCAACCAAATTAAATCAACGAAATTTACGGGTCGTTACAATATCCTGCGAAGATATTTTGAAAACAAATAATTTGGGAAAATTATTTAAATCTGGTAATTGTTGCGAATGTTGATTGATAGTTAAATACTGACTATCAATATTTGCCTTTAAATGGCATTTGAATTTCGATGCCACCGAGGGTCGGATTCCAAATGGATATTCGAAAACCACATCGAACCTTTGTGATTGTTACAGATCTTTTATTTAAAAGATCGAAGTGAAAAATTGTTGTGATTTGTTTGAAATCTAAATGAACACTTACTTTCAAAAAATAAGCGCTCGTTATACGGATTAGCCGGGAGAGGACCTTGTGTCATAAAACCCATTCCGAATAACGATACGACGAAATGTGGTTGCATTTAAAGACGGTGTTGAAGACCGGGTATTTTTCGAAAACGAAAGGATTACGTGTCGAATGTCTCTGCATCGGCTTGCTCTGGTATAGAGGTTATATCACCCTTTGTGATGGGGATTCCAGACGTGATTTGTTAATATCCGGATTGCAAGGGCTTCTTTGGAAGTGCCTTCGGTTCCGTTCGATCCCGGAATGGACTTGTATGGATGTATGGCTGGCGTTACACTTTGAGATGTGAAGCTGGTTTCTATCGAATACATTTCTGTTGGTGGTGGAGAATTTATTCTCTTAGCTTAACACCCTTCTCTGAGACGTACGAGCTCACAGGTTATGTAGTCGATGGTTACTAGTAATACATTCCCAATTTGGTAATGTGGCACACAAAGTGCTGCTGATCATTTGTTGAACAAAACATGACTTTGTGAAAAGTGTAGCTTTGTGGACGAGACTTCGTCGGACCTCACACCCCAGAAATTTTCAAAACAGGAAAGATGCGGCAAGGTTATGAGGGTCGCGCCCTTTAGGATATGTCATTTCCTTTTGGAAAAGGGTGGTGTCGGGTATGGAGCCCTGATATTTAACCTATGTGGTTACTGCAAATACTTTTCTTTGTGGTTGTTGGTGTAGAGGGTCCTCAGATAAAGGTCCCAAAGGACCGGGAGATGGCATACTCGTGTTGTAGTTACCTAGTTACAGAGGTAACCCGTCCTTGTGTTAGCAGAGAGTCGGTTAAGTTCTCGGGAAGTCCCGCCAGAGGCGTACCCATGTGGAAGCAGGAAGTTCCTTAGCCTGACCATTTGTTGGAAATCCAAAGAAACAATACGAGACCTTTACGATTGCAAATGTATAACCTGGCTCCTCAGGAGTTAGCTATAGCAGGCATAATATAATGGTACCTATGCTGGCTAAGATTAATATTATACTTTCGAAATATTTTCCACTATGCACTAATAATAATATCGAAAGGATTTTACGTATTAAGCATATTTGACTATCATAAGGAGAAATCTCCTCCAATTCTGCATTTGCATTGTGTGTGTGGCGGGATGCCTTATGGTAGTTTCATTTTCCAAAAGCATAGCGGATTTCTTTTTATTTTCTTTGTGAAATAACTATTTTTTTAGATCTCAGACCAGTCTTATGACTGACCTTGAGTTTATTGTTCCCTTTCTAAACACTGGGTTCTCAAAATTTTCCACACGGGCAGCCTAGAGTCAGATTATCAGGTCATTCTGGAATTCAGGAGTTGTTGTGGAGATCAGGAGCAAGCTGGATGGCGAAGCGTATTACTTATATATGTAATATTTCTTTCCGCTGTTTGTTGTTGTACACTCTGATAATGTAACGTGATGTAATGTAATAACTGATATAGTGATTCTGTTTAAAAATATTTAGTTATCTATTATATTTGTTCCGCTGCGATATGTGAGATTCTGTTATTGTTTTCGTTCTTCTTCTTCTACCTCTTCTTCTTTAAACCCTAACGGTTCGGTTTTTCGGCATTCGACTGTTCAGCATTCAATACAGTGGTCGTATTGATGTCGACTTTCGGAAGTCGAAAAATCAGGTCTTTACATTGTGGTATCAGAGCATTTGGTTAAGCGATAACCTTGGCTCCGTTGGGTGTTACTCATTAGAGATAGAGTCAGTTGTACTCTAGAATGAGTGTGAGCGTAATAATGGCTATGAGCGCGTATTTGTTAGTGAATATAAAATTGTTTTATATTGTGTAGACTTATTGGTTGATTGTTTATAGATTTTGGTCGGTGCAGTTTGGCCAACTGTTTCGATAGGGATTTCTAAACTCTTAAACAAGGTAAATTGACACAGTATTGTTTTTAAAATAGGGTAAATGAAATAATTTTACCCAAAACTATTTTGTATATGAAAGGAATGATTTTCCATAACTTATTATAGTATATATGGTTGCTTGGTTGTTTGATAGTGATAATATTAAATCATTATCATTAAAGTTGAAAAAGAAATTGAAGTCATGACAAAGAGTTAAGAAAATAAAATCCATATACAAATGGGAATTGTAAATGTAAATTGTAAATGTGATTTATAATTTGGAATAAAATTCATTAATGGAATGAAATTGGTAATGTGAATGTATAAATGAGTTTTATAAGTCCAAATAAGATTTGATTTGGATCAAGTTGAATAAAAATCCAAACTTTGGGAAAAATAAAAATAAAATGGATTGAATCCAAGTAAATTAATATGATCACAAATTAATTCATGAAATAGGAAAGTTGAAATTAAAACTTGAATTTTGAGTTAAACAAAAATGGTTTAAAGTTGCAGATTAATTCAAGAAAGTGGAAATAAATTGAAAATTGTTTGCCAAAGTTTGGTTTGTTTTGGAAATACCAAGGTTTTTGGATATAAAATTGACTTCAAAATGATTTGAGCGATTGTTCAAAAACTTTTGAATCCTATTTAAAAATAGTTATGGAATAATAAATAAATTTGAAATCTTAGAAAATTGTGGATGAATAAATAAATTTACCGTCCCAATTAAATGAAAGTGAAATTGAATGTTGAAATTCATTTCGAATTTGTAAGCAAATAGAATGGAATTGGAATTGAATTTGGTTTGTTATAAGAAAAGTGAAGTATTGAAATAAAAATTAGTAAGTGAAACTAATTGAAGAAAAGACCAAATAGATATGGTTTGAAATGAATTCAATATTTATAAATAAAAGGTAAAATGAATTCATATGGAATTTGGAATCCAGTTTAAATATAAGTGGTTATAAACCAAAGTGGTGAATTTGAAATAAATATAAGAAGTATATAGAATAATTATCTTGAACTTAAGAAATAAATGGTAAAATTCTTAAGTAAAATTAAGAGTTGGGAAATATTCTAAATTAATAAATGGAGGATAAACTAGAAATTGTGTAATGGTTTCAATTGAAATGAATGTGAATATGGAATGCAAAATGAATTGAACGGAATCAATTGGAAATGAAACAAAATAAAGTGTAGATTGAGTTGGTATCAATTTAAATTAGTTATAAATTAGATTGGATACCTATTAAATGAATATCGTCGAATTTGCATAGAAATGGTTGTCGTTTGACGCAAACGTGATTGCATAAAATTCTATGAGTTAAGGAAAGCCAATAAAATTGATTTTTGAATCATTTGAAATATATATGAGTTCGTTTCATTTAAAAATGAATTGAATGAAAGAAAGTGAGTTGTAAATCACTTAAATTGAATAGAAATGGTATATGAATTGATTGTAAGCAATTAAATCTGCATTGGAACCATATAAATTCCTTGTGGGATGTAACGACCCGCCGCTCTGACCGCCTCCAGTCGGTAATTAAACCAACTAGAAACGTTCAAAATGACGGATTGTTAGTCTGTTTATAGAGTTTAAACAGAATCAGCCACAGAATCACAGAATAATCATAATATTATTCATAAATGAATTTTTCTTACATACATATATCAGAGTTTGTACAATGCATTCATATTTTTTTTTCTATACAGCGGAACAATTTATTTTCATTAAGTACAAGAAAAATTTTCCTGAAAAACTTTAGTGGAGTGCTTTCCCCTCTCTCTCTAACTTCGCGGCTTGAAAATCTTCAAGCTGTAAAAATACTCGGTCTGACCCGAGCGTTAATTGCAAAACACAAAACACTCGAGTCAGGATTAATCTTAATTCAAGTAATTAAATTTGCAATGAATTGAATAAAATGGTCACAGAGATGATGAAACAAATGAACCAATTTAAAATCTATTATGGATTTTCATTATTAACAACTTCAAATTTTAAAAACTGTCGATCCTGTGTGGCTGCAGTACACACGTATATTTATACACATGTGCACTGCCTCGCCAACACGTGTGCACCAAACCAAAAACACAGCTATCAGATCAAGTTCGAGTGTCGTCAACCAAACAGTGGCAAAAGAAGTACAGTATGCAACAACAGCCTGTGCAATGCAAGTACAGGCAGCAATCTCAAGTGCAACAGTGAATACAACTACAAGTACAAGGCATGTCAACAGCAATATGAACTGTTCAGCTACAACTAAGCAAGGGGCAAGCGAATAACACAACTCGAAGCATGTACATATGCAGCCACAAGACCACAAAGAAGTGCTCAAAGCAACTAGTGCCAACTTGAACAAAAACAGTAAGCAAACAAGCTCAAAACATTTCGCAAATCAAAGACCATAACATTAAGACAGACACGAAGTCAGTCCCAAACTGAGTACATGCAGAAAAAAAATGCTAGCATGAAGTACAATTCGAATTCAAGTAAATGGCAACAACACTACAGGCACCGGATCCAGGGTGACAACAGGGACAAACTCACACAATAAATATATCAAGAGAGAATGATTTTTTTTTTTAAAAAAACAAACATTGGATTGAGAAACTCAAAACAGAGGTCATGAGCCAACAATGGACTGAATAAAACACTTTCAGTTTCATTTCTCAGTGAAGAGTGAATGAAAAATTTTGATTTTTTTGTTTCTAAAATCATCATTGTCATAGTAGATTCACCTGGTATTATTGAAACTGAAATGCATGAAGTTCGAATATTTCTTGGAAAAATTGCATTGTGACAGTGCTCCATTGTTTCCAGAATTTAACAGGGTTTTAAACAAAGCTTAAACTTATTTCAATTCATTTTCTGAAAATGTAAAACAGGTTTCCAACCAAAGTTTAACTTGTTACAACCTTTTTCAAAAATAAAGAGGAAGAGAAGGATTCTAAATTTGATGTGAGTTGCTTTTTTCCAAACCTGTAACTCAGATGTAACTCTTTTTTTTTTTCCTTAATTCCCAGTAAAATTACAACTCTTGTTTCGATTTGTTTTCTTCTAGTATTGCCATTCATATTTTTTCTGAAAACAATTACTTGAACCAATACACTCTTTTAAAGTAAATACCACGGCAAAGTAAATGCTATAGCCTGCACTTGACATGCACTCAGGCAAGTGAACAACAATGTCAAGATAGTGGCAAGATGACTACTCCATGAAAATCAACATGAATGTATTCAAAGTGCACCAGTGATGCAAAGAAAATGGTAACAGTAAGACATTAAACCACAAGCCCAAGTCAAGATGGGGCTACAGAATGCATTCAAGACTAAAACCAGGCAACATGCTGATGTAGGACATAGCAATTAAATGCAACAGGGCAATGTAAGGCATGCCAATTCCAAAAGAAACAAGGGACGTATCAGGCAATTGAGGGGTGTGTACTTGAAATTTCCAAAGCAAATTAAACTAACAGTGAAATATGTACAAGTCCCCATGGCTATAGGGTATTATGCGAACAGGTTTTCAAGGCAATTGTGACTCATTTTCACAGCAACAGGTTTTATTTATCAAAATTAAAATTTTACGAACTTAAATTTTATGCTAAACAACACAAATTGTTTACATAAAATCTCTGACTAAGATTCAAACATAAACAGAAACAGGTTTGTAAATAAATTAGCATTAATGTTCATTTGTTTTAGAGAATTGAATTTCTGAAAGCAAACCCCAAAAATTTACTTTAAGCATCTGTTCTTATCAATTTAAAAATAAAATCAAATTATCAATAAGTGAAATCAATAGCATCTGTTCTTATTAGTTTTAAACAAATCAAAATTTGATAGCATCTGTTCTTATTAGTTTAAAAAAAAAATATTGGGTAGAATCTGTTCTTAACAGTTTAAACGCAAATTATCAAGTAGCATCTGTTCTTATTAGTTTAGATTCAAGCAACCGAGCCAATGATAACAGATAACACCCAAAAACATAGTATGCAACCAAACATCCCATTCAACAAATTTAAAAACTTGCATTAAAATCAATCGTGAGCCAAGAACTCACCTTTGCAAACGAAGTGAAGAGCACGCAAGTCGAAGCAACGCAATCGAATGAAGATGAAGCCGAGCGAATGAAGATGAAGCAAACCCTAATTTCTGAAGGGAGAGGGACGAAAAAGAGCCGCCTCCATTTTTTCGATTTTTTAGATTAGGTTTCGAATGAGAAAAGGGGGAAAGGAGGTCGGGTATAAAATAGAAGGAGGAGACGTGATTTTGCAGAGGAGATAATGTCTCTTGCGTGATTTAGGGCGTGGAACAAGGCATGTTTGTAGCTGATGAAGGTAAGGCAGTATATACTTCTTATTTTATTTTTTTTATTTTTTTATTTTTTTCTTATTATTTTTTTTTTTAAATTCAATTGGTTTGTATTATTTTTGTTGTTAAAACTTTAACTAAGTGTAGTTACATTATATTTTTTCCAAAATTTATAAATATGTTGTTTGAATTTTTAACTATGCGTATTTCTTTATTTATTTTATTATATATATAATTATATTTTTATTTTTATTTTGAATTAAATTTTGTTTTGTAAATTGTTTTCTTTAATAAACATAGAAACGTTTTGAAGTTCAACTATCAACATCTATTTATAAATTTACATAAATATAATTCGTAACTCCAAACTATTTTTTTTAAGTCATTTGTTTGAATTTAAAATACAATTCAATATTCAATTTCAAACTTCAAAGTTAAATTCAAATTTCTATTCAACTTTAAATAGATTAAATTCAAAATTTTAATCGCCAACTTCATAGTTTTATTGGAATTCAATTTAAAATTATTTCAAATATTTAAAATTAATTAAATATCTTCATTTTTAAATTGTTCAAAATTCAGGATCGTTACAATCTCCCCTACTTAAAAGAATTTCGTCCCGAAATTATAAGTTAGGAAAAACGATTGCTAAAATCTCACCGATATTTATACCCTACATAATTTTACCAAGTTTCAAACTCGCAAGTAAATATAGAATTCATTCCATTTATTTCATTTACTAGTTTTGTTTATCAATTTCAATAATCAAGACTCAAAAGTCTTTTACCAAATTTTTGACTTACAAAACTCAGATTTTTAAACTTAAAATCTTTCATGCTAAATATTTGCATAATATATCTTATCCAAAACTGTGTGCTTTCAAAATATTCAAAAAGATCTTCTTCCTTAATTCATTAAGTTAGAATTATGTAATTCTAATTTCAGATTATTGATTTTCTATTTAAAGTTTGAAAATACTTGATAACTCGAAGTTTAACAAGTCCATCGTCGTTCTTACAGACATTAGGCATACGCTGGCCAGGCGCAAGACTAAAAATCTCCAAGTACTAAACATACTTGCTTCAACTCCCAGTGAAAATACTTTTTAAAAATTCTTTTAAAAATGAATATGGAAAGCACGTTCCCCCATGGATCACAGTTTACCCGGCGGTTACGCTACTATCTCAGTAGAATCACTTGTAATCTTAGATTTCTCATCACTCTCGAATTTCGCCATGGTTGTCGCCTTAGATCGCGGTCCACACGGCGGTTACACTACTATCTCAGTAGAATCGCTCGTGGCCTTAGGCATCACGCCCCTCGAATTTCGCTTCGGTTTCCAGATCGCAGTTTACTCGGCGGTTGCGCCACTATCTCAGTGGAATCGCTTGTAACTGTAGGCATCACGCCCCACGAAT
Source organism: Allium cepa (assembly GCA_030765085.1). Taxonomy (NCBI): domain Eukaryota; kingdom Viridiplantae; phylum Streptophyta; class Magnoliopsida; order Asparagales; family Amaryllidaceae; genus Allium; species Allium cepa. The sequence continues at coordinate 987,424,020 of CM060929.1, read as the reverse complement.
TACGCCAGCATCAATCACATAATCCCAAACACGATGATCCATCGTGGGGGATATCATATCAGTCCCAATGGACATTCCACTAATGGAATTCTACGTAGCTACGATTTTCAATGGACACTCCACCGAGTTCCAATCACCTTCACACATAATAAATGGAAGGTACATTTCCATATCCTCAGTTTTTTAGAAAACATATGTCATATACATATAGTACTTCATTTCACATTTCGTACATATCATACCTATGTAAACCTACACAGGATTTTCATAATAATGACTTTCCAAACTGATAGTTTTCGAATTATATTCACATATATAAGTTACGAAAACTCAATTCACATTCACAACAAATAGAGGATTCCAAATTTTCCATCACGTTTAAAATTTTCCTCTAAATCAATTTGAAAATTTAAGGTTATCTCAAACCTAATTCACATTCATAATCCAATTCATTATCGACTTCACATTCGATTTGGATTTCACGTTACATCGTCAATTCTCAACACATAATTGATGTCTATCGATATATAACCTCTAAGCTCGTACGTCTCAAAGAAGGGTGTTAAGCTAAAAGAATAAATTCTCCGCCACCACAGATATATATTTAATAGAGATCAAATGCTATGTCATCAATTCACAATGTTAGACATACAATCCCAATCGACTATCCAAAATTCAAAGTTGAACTTATATTGTTTTTGGTGTCAAAGTTAAACTCAATTTAACTCAAAATTCAATTCTTTGAAAAATTTCCAAGTTGAACTAATCGTTCAAATTTCTCAAAATAATATCTTTACAAGATATAAAATTTTCACACTTAGCCATTTGAAACCAATTTCAAATATTCATTTTTCAATTTATCTTTAAAAGATAAAATTTCAAACCTTTCATTTCATATTGGAAAATATTTCCATACTTATTCAATAATAAGTAATTCACAAATTCTTTTATTTTCAACACTTTGAAAATATTCAATATACTTGAATCAAAATTAAGTATATATTTCATTCTTTAAGGAAATCATTCTTTTAAACACATTTATTTGAGTTAAATCGAATGTTGCGTAAAACATCGTTACGACAACTCAAAATCACTAGTATAGGGATTCGGATTTAAGATAGATATATAAATCCCAATACTATAAACAACATTTCCTTCTGGAAACCATTTACTATAACAACAGTGTTATAGTCCACCATTTCCTTATTTCTCGAAAACGCCTATTTCAACAATTGAATGTTGAAATCTATGTATTCGATAGTTAATGCATTTTAAAACATCTTTAAAACTATTAACTTTTTCAACTTCAACTTAATTCATAGTTTGAATTCTTCATACTTTTCATAGTATTAGTTTTAAATCGATTTCAAACTTTTCAATATTAAGTTTTTCACTTAATTTAATTTTCCGCACGTTTAAATTCAAATTCATCACTGAATTTATTAAACCTATAATGGATTATCATGTTGACAACTTCAAATTTGAAATCTAAATTTCATTTGAACTTTACATTTGCTTTCTATTTCAAAAATAATCAACTAGTTCTTTAGTAAATTATTCATCGAATTGGTTCCATTAGATCTATATTTCCATATTAACTATTTTAGGCAATAGTTTTAAACTTGAAATATAAACTTCACATCAAAACTAGTTTGATTCATACAGTTAAATCAACAATTAAACTTCCTTCCATAATATCACTTCCCAAGATGCTATTTCATTAAAATATTTCTTCCGTACAAAATTTTACATAGCTTAATACTTTTAAAAGACGTACACAAAAGATTGTGGATTACAAAGGATAGTATTACAAAATATATCGATTGGTTTAAGATTCAGAATAATTAAGGACTAACGACTTCTTGTCCGATAGTATGCATCTTTGCCAAACTTTCATCTTCGGATGACACTATTTCATGTTGTGTTAAAGGAGAATTAACACATTCAAAATCCACATGTCCCCACTCCTTACAGTTATTGCAAAAATATAAGATGTTTCCATCCTTATCTATCACCTTAGCACTTTTCGCTCTAGCTGGTCGGGCTATAGCTTGCTCTCCCTGTTGTCTTTCGGTGCAGTTTCTGGCTATATGTCCAGTCTGACGACAATGGTAGCAGATTGTCAATCTATCGACGGGTAAATTGAGTACGCACTTTTTCCTTTTCACTTTAGGGCAATGACTAAGAAAATGCCCTTTCTCCCGACATTTAAAACACACAATCTTAGGACGAGCGAACCGGTCATCCACATTCCTTTTCTTTCTCCTTACTCGGCACTTAATGGCATAATGTCCCTTTTTATGACATCGATAGCAAATAACCTCATCATATGGACCAGGTGCTTGCCTTTCACTGAATCTCCTTTCAATTTCCGCACGTCTCGCTTCTGCTTCTCTACGAGCAATTGCTCTTCGTTCACGGCGTGCTGCTTTTTGTGCTTCGGTTTTCGCCATTATAATAAACAAGGTGTTTTCGAAGTTTCCTATCAATATTTGCAATTCTTATTAGCAGAGGTTGGATTATTCAATCATTTTACCTAAAACATATTTGTTTTATTCAATAATGTATTCACTGTCCAAAATCGTGAATATACTTTGTCAACCAATTTCATCATTTCTTCAACCTATTTTTTATTTTTAAAGGGTTATCCACTGTCCAAAATCGTGAATATAACTCCTTTAATAAGCTACAACAATTTACTTATCAAATTCAATTGATTTCGAACTTATAAACAATCTTTACAAATTCCCTTTCTATTTATAAAACTTCGATTTATAAATCTTTTTATTAATTCAATTCAATTCAATTTATATAACTCAGTTATATACCCAAAATCCATATTATAAGTTAAATACCTATAATTCATTTATTTACTAATTCGTTCTTAACAACATTTGAAATCAATTTCAAAAGAATTCAGAATCAAATTCCCAAGTTATAATTCAATAATTCTCTTGGTTATAACCAAATTAACATATCCTTTTATTTCCCAATTATTACTTGAAATATTCAAGTTATTCGATTTAAACCAATTTAAACTAATTCATTAATTCACTTAACTCATATTTCATTTTTCATAAATCTCAATAATTCGATAATGAGCTTCCGAACGATTGAAACTCAAATCTAATGAGACCTCACCGAATATAAACTATCGCACTTAAATTTAGAGAGGGGAATTTTCAAAATAATTCAAATTTTCAAAATACCTTTTATTTTAAAGAAAACAATTTTATACTTCTTTAAATTTGAAAAGCACTTTCTTTATAGTGGTTCTAGTAACTATTCATATTAAACATCATAAACTGAGCTTTGAGTAAACCAAAGCTCTGATACCACTTTTTGTAACGACCCGCCGCTCTGACCGCCTCTAGTCGGTAATTAAACCAACTAGAAACGTTCAAAATGACGGATTGTTAGTCAGTTTACAGAGTTTAAACAGAATCAGCCACAGAATCACAGAATAATCATAATATTATTCATAAATGAATTTTTCTTACATACATATATCAGAGTTTGTACAATGCATTCATTTTTTTTTCTATACAGCGGAACAATTTATTTTCATTAAGTACAAGAAAAATTTTCCTGAAAAACTTTAGTGGAGTGCTTTCCCCTCTCTCTCTAACTTCGCGGCCTGAAAATCTTCAAGCTGTAAAAATACTCGGTCTGACCCGAGCGTTAATTGCAAAACACAAAACACTCGAGTCAGGATTAATCTTAATTCAAGTAATTAAATTTGCAATGAATTGAATAAAATGGTCACAGAGATGATGAAACAAATGAACCAATTTAAAATCTATTATGTATTTTCATTATTAACAACTTCAAATTTTAAAAACTGTCGATCCTGTGTGGCTGCAGTACACACGTATATTTATACACATGTGCACTGCCTCGCCAACACGTGTGCACCAAACCAAAAACACAGCTATCAGATCAAGTTCGAGTGTCGTCAACCAAACAGTGGCAAAAGAAGTACAGTATGCAACAACAGCCAGTGCAATGCAAGTACAGGCAGCAATCTCAAGTGCAACAGTGAATACAACTACAAGTACAAGGCATGTCAACAGCAATATGAACTGTTCAGCTACAACTAAGCAAGGGGCAAGCGAATAACACAACTCGAAGCATGTACATATGCAGCCACAAGACCACAAAGAAGTGCTCAAAGCAACTAGTGCCAACTTGAACAAAAACAGTAAGCAAACAAGCTCAAAACATTTCACAAATCAAAGACCATAACATTAAGACAGACACGAAGTCAGTCCCAAACTGAGTACATGCAGAAAAAAAAAATGCTAGCATGAAGTACAATTCGAATTCAAGTAAATGGAAACAACACTACAGGCACCGGATCCAGGGTGACAACAGGGACAAACTCAGACAATAAATATATCAAGAGAGAATGATTTTTTTTTTTTTAAAAACAAACATTGGATTGAGAAACTCAAAACAGAGGTCATGAGCCAACAATGGACTGAATATAACACTTTCAGTTTCATTTCTCAGTGAAGAGTGAATGAAAAATTTTGATTTTTTTGTTTCTAAAATCATCATTGTCATAGTAGATTCACCTGGTATTATTGAAACTGAAATGCATGAAGTTCGAATATTTCTTGGAAAAATTGCATTGTGACAGTGCTCCATTGTTTCCAGAATTTAACAGGGTTTTAAACAAAGCTTAAACTTATTTCAATTCATTTTCTGAAAATGTAAAACAGGTTTCTAACCAAAGTTTAACTTGTTACAACCTTTTTCAAAAATAAAGAGGAAGAGAAGGATTCTAAATTTGATGTGAGTTGCTTTTTTCCAAACCTGTAACTCAGATGTAACTCTTTTTTTTTCCTTAATTCCCAGTAAAATTACAACTCTTGTTTCGATTTGTTTTCTTCTAGTATTGCCATTCATATTTTTTCTGAAAACAATTACTTGAACCAATACACTCTTTTAAAGTAAATACCACGGCAAAGTAAATGCTATAGCCTGCACTTGACATGCACTCAGGCAAGTGAACAACAATGTCAAGATAGTGGCAAGATGACTACTCCATGAAAATCAACATGAATGTATTCAAAGTGCACCAGTGATGCAAAGAAAATGGTAACAGTAAGACATTAAACCACAAGCCCAAGTCAAGATGGGGCTACAGAATGCATTCAAGACTAAAACCAGGCAACATGCTGATGTAGGACATAGCAATTAAATGCAACAGGGAAATGTAAGGCATGCCAATTCCAAAAGAAACAAGGGACGTATCAGGCAATTGAGGGGTGTGTACTTGAAATTTCCAAAGCAAATTAAACTAACAGTGAAATATGTACAAGTCCCCATGGCTATAGGGTATTATGCGAACAGGTTTTCAAGGCAATTGTGACTCATTTTCACAGCAACAGGTTTTATTTATCAAAATTAAAATTTTACGAACTTAAATTTTATGCTAAACAACACAAATTGTTTACATAAAATCTCTGACTAAGATTCAAACATAAACAGAAACAGGTTTGTAAATAAATTAGCATTAATGTTCATTTGTTTTAGAGAATTGAATTTCTGAAAGCAAACCCCAAAAATTTACTTTAAGCATCTGTTCTTATCAATTTAAAAATAAAATCAAATTATCAGTAAGTGAAATCAATAGCATCTGTTCTTATTAGTTTTAAACAAATCAAAATTTGATAGCATCTGTTCTTATTAGTTTAAAAAAACAAATATTGGGTAGAATCTGTTCTTAACAGTTTAAACGCAAATTATCAAGTAGCATTTGTTCTTATTAGTTTAGATTCAAGCAACCGAGCCAATGATAACAGATAACACCCAAAAACATAGTATGCAACCAAACATTCCATTCAACAAATTTAAAAACTTGCATTAAAATCAATCGTGAGCCAAGAACTCACCTTTGCAAATGAAATGAAGAGCACGCAAGTCGAAGCAACGCAATCGAATGAAGATGAAGCCGAGCGAATGAAGATGAAGCAAACCCTAATTTCTGAAGGGAGAGGGACGAAAAAGAGCCGCCACCATTTTTTCGATTTTTTAGATTAGGTTTCAAATGAGAAAAGGGGGAAAGGAGGTCGGGTATAAAATAGAAGGAGGAGGCGTGATTTTGCAGAGGAGATAATGTCTCTTGCGTGATTTAGGGCGTGGAACAAGGCATGTTTGTAGCTGATGAAGGTAAGGCAGTATATACTTCTTATTTTATTTTATTTATTTTTTTATTTTTTTCTTATTATTATTATTTTTTTTTCATTTTAAATTCAATTGTTTTGTATTATTTTTGTTGTTAAAACTTTAACTAAGTGTAGTTACATTATATTTTTTCCAAAATTTATAAATATGTTGTTTGAATTTTTAACTATGCGTATTTCTTTATTTATTTTATTATATATATAATTATATTTTTATTTTTATTTTGAATTAAATTTTGTTTTGTAAATTGTTTTCTTTAATAAACATAGAAACGTTTTGAAGTTCAACTATCAACATCTATTTATAAATTTACATAAATATAATTCGTAACTCCAAACTATTTTTTTCTAAGTCATTTGTTTGAATTTAAAATACAATTTCAATATTCAATTTCAAACTTCAAAGTTAAATTCAAATTTCTATTCAACTTTAAATAGATTAAATTCAAAAATTTAATCGCCAACTTCATAGTTTTATTGGAATTCAATTTAAAATTATTTCAAATATTTAAAATTAATTAAATATCTTCATTTTTAAATTGTTCAAAATTCAGGATCGTTACATGAGAATTATTTTGAATGTATCTCTTGTGAAAACTGTGTGTTTACTATTGGAAATAAGTGAAATGTGAATAAATTTCCTATATATGTCACTTACGTGTTTAAATTGAGTAAGTACAGGTACAGGGGGGCCGTTTGGCTGGATTTGGTTGCGCTAAATTGCTAATAATAAACCGCTTTGCTTAAAAATGCTAAATAAGGTACGCCTACGCAATAAAAATAGGAAATATGAACTGTTTTTGTTTTTCCGACCAGGTGGGTTGATGTGTATATATCTATATCTTTTTTCAAATTGCAAAAGCTCCTCCGTACAAAGGAGACTCTGCCAAAATTTTCTAAAAATTTTGGGAGATAGAAAATTTTTGAAATTTTTTTGTTCGCGACAAATGATTTCAAATTGGAAATTGAAGTAAATTAGTGAATGAAACTAATTTAAAATAATAATATGAACCATTACAATTGAAAGATAAAATTCAATATTCAGCGTTGAAGATAAATTGAGTTCATATGGTAATGGGGAAACTAATTTGAATAGAAGTAGATATGAAACTTCTGTAAGGAAATGTATAAAATGACTTTAGAATCTGCAGTTGGAAATGGTCAAATTGGATATACAGGTGTGTTAAAGACAAAGGATAAATTGGGATTTTGATTCTGAAGATAAAAATTGAATTGCTCGACAAAAAGGTAAATATTTAAAAAATTATATGAAATTTGGTGATTTTCTTGTCTAGCCACTTGGCATTTTGCTTTCTTTTGGAATTTGAGTGCCTGTGGTGCCATTTTGTAGTCGTACGAGTTAGCCAGCAAAGGAGACGCTGGCGAAATTTTTCTAAAATTTAGGGAGCTAAAAATTTTGAGAAAATTTTGAAATTTTGAAATTTAAATTTAAATTTGAATTGTTAGGAAAACCATGTTGTTTGGAACTTATAATTGAAGTTGGAAAATTAGTTGAATTAATGATGGGTCTTAAATAAAAAGATTTGTTTTGGAAAGTTGATAAAACTGTTTGGTTTGGAAAATAATAAATTGGGTTAAGAATCATTCTTTCTAACTAGAAATTTCGGGACGAAATTCTTTTAAGGGGAAGGATGTGGCGACCCGAAAATTTTTAACTTTTAAAAGTGAAATATTTAATCGATTTTAAATATTTGGAGGTTAGTTTAACTTGAATTTCGAATATAAATATGAATTTGGCAATTAAATTTTTGAATTTAATCTATTAATGATGGGTAAAAATTTGAATCTTCTTTTTTAAGCTGATTAAAAATATTTTTAAAGGCTTAGAAAATTTATATTGATAATACTGAAGATAATAGAAGCTTCAGAATTGAATTTAGGAATGATTTGTTAAGTTTTGAAATTTTATTGTTTTAATCGATATTTAAAAATAACCTTCCGAGGCACAGTCTCGGAATTCGACGAAACAAGTTTCATTGGATCCGTAATATTGCATTATTATTGGATTTCAATTTTCATAGCAATCAGAGTTATCATTTGACCCTGGCAGCTCAAAATGCATAGAAACTGTTTTAATCGATTTAATTTAAATTTGATCGTTTATTTTCGTAACTCGCGCATACGATCAAACTAGGACCCGAAACCATTTCCGTTGCATTCGTAATAGGGTTATAACATTATAAACGCCTGGCGACATGCCTCGATAAGAGTTTGGGATTTCGAGTTAGGTAATACGAGATACTTTGAATATAAAATTATAAAAATATCACTGTAGCTATTCCTTCCTTTATACGCTTCTCTTCTTGAATAATTACAGCCAAGTTCCCACTTTTTTTCCCCAAATTGAAAGACAACCCAAACTTCCCTCTTATTTTATAAAAAAACAAAAACAAAACCGTTCGTGAATTTAAAGGTGGGGCGGACGCCTGGGCGAGATGGACAAGACGAGGGGACGGTAAAGTTGTGGGGGGGCGAAGTGAATCGCGTACACGTGTTGGGGGGAAGCGCGACACTCTTGATGAAGCAGGGTTTCTACTGTAACAAGAAGGAGGTCGCATCCGTGCTTGTGCCGCGACGAAGAGGAGGCCGCGATGAGATTTGGGGCATTGGCACAAAATTCGGTGGTCGAGGCGATGAACTCGAAGCATGGCGACCACAAGCTGGGTTGTTGGGCCGCGTGCGATCTGGTGGCATTCGTGAATTTGGGGAAGCTCAAACTTCGAGGTGGTTCGATCGGATGGAGGCCGTCGTGGCTGAAGTTATTCGAACATCATCTTTCTCGATTTAATTTTGAATTGTCTAAAAAAAATGCGTATTTTATTCTGAATATGGAAGTAAACTGAATATCGTGTTCTGAGTATTCTCTTCTGCCTATATATATTTGTAGTGATGCATATTAACATCAATTTTTAAACGATGTTTTCGAAAACAAAAATTATTTTATATGTCCAGTTTGTTTATATTAAATTAATCACACAATATATATATATATATATATATATATAAGGTTTTGGGAGTGTACGAATTTATTTTAAAACATTGGGTTTTTGAATATAAGTTATATGTATATGTGAAGTTTTAAAAGTAAAATAAATGTATATTTTTAATTTACCAATTTATTAATATATTCAGGGAATAATTTGTTTAACTAGTTAATTAGTTATTCTGGTTACCAAAAATTACTTATAAAAGGAAATTTAATTGTTTAATTTAATTTTTAGTTAGATAAATTTATTAAAAGAAACTGGGTTAAAATAAAATCATTGGATAATCAAAATTACCAAACGAAAATTGGTTATTTGATTGATTCGAATATTAATAAATTTATATAATTGTTTATACAAGGTTTAATATCGTGAAGACAAAATCAGGATTGGAAACGGATTGCAAAAAAATAAATAAAGCAAGGTGAGATCTTCTCACTCAAACAAAGGGTTTTGTTTAATTTAAAATAGTTAAATTTAAAATTGTTGATTGTTGATTGTGTGTTTGGATGATGGTTGTTATTATTTGGTTTGAAATAGACCCTATTGCACCGCATAATAGCGGATAATATTTTATAAATCCCATATACCGCGATATTCCACCTCGAAGTGGAATTGGTATTTAATTGTTGTGCTAACATCTGTGGATGCAAGAAAACAGGTTGGAGGGATCCAACTGGACCTCAAATATTGAATTTGTTTCATTGCTGTGTGTTGATTATTTATAATCCCTGTGTGATTTTATTTGTGGTTAAAATCGTTAAAGGCTATAATTTAACCGAATATATTTTTGGTATCGTTGGATACCGGAAATAAATAAAAAAAATTGGATTTTTGAAAATTCAAGTTGAAAGTTTATAATAAACTTTATTTTTGAGAATTGGAAAAATTTAAAAGAAGGAAATTTTAAATGGATAAAGTTTTATTTTTAATCCCGTTGAATAAAATTCCAAAAATATGGAAAAAGGCTTAATAAATGGATTTTGGGCAATATTATTCAAAGGTTAAAGAATTTATTTAAAATACGGATTTTAATTATTTGAAAGAGATAAGGGAATTTATTTCAAAAAGGAAATAAATTTAGGAATTAAATTAAGGATTTAATTTGGGGTTGAAATAAATTTTGAAATCGATTTGGAAAATTGACTTGGTATTTGAAAATAAATCCCTAGGAAACCAACTTATAATTAATTTGGTGTTTGAAGCAATTTTGGAAATCAAATTGGAATTGATTTGGTAATTGAAATAAATTTTGGAAATCAATATGTAAATGGATTGGTGTTCGAAGGGAAATTGATTTCGTGTTTTGAAAATAAATTTAGAAATCAATATGGAATTTGATTTGGTGTTTGAAAGTGAATGTTGGAAAATCGATTTAAAATCGTATATCAGTTGATATTTAGAAATGTAAATTCACAATGGAAATTATAAGGGAAAGGGAAACTGGTTTTAAAATAAACATTGGTTTATTTTTAAAGTGTGGAAAAGATTTGAAACTGGTTTCAAAGGATGGGAAATCGATTTGAAATTTGATTTGCAAAGTGATGAAGTGTTAAAAATATATCCTGCGAAGATATTTTGAAAATAAATAATTTGGGAAAATTATTTAAATCTGGTAATTGTTGTGAATGTTGATTGATAGTTAAATAACTGACTATCAATATTTTCCTTTAAATGGCATTTGAATTTCGATGCGACCGGGGATCGGATTCCAAATGGATATTCGAAAACCACATCGAACCTTTGTGATTGTTACAGATCTTTTATTTAAAAGATCGAAGTGAAAAATTATTGTGATTTGTTTGAAATCTGAATGAACACTTATTTTCAAAAAATAAGCGCTCGTTATACGGATTAGCCGGGAGAGGACCTTGTGTCATAAAACCCATTCCGAATAACGATACGACGAAATGTGGTTGCATTTAAAGACGGTGTTGAAGACCGGGTATTTTTCGAAAACGAAAGGATTACTTGTCGAATGTCTCTGCATCGGCTTGCTCTGGTATAGAGGTTATATCACCCTTTGTGATGGGGATTCCAGACGTGATTTGTTAATATCCGGATTGCAAGGGCTTCTTTGGAAGTGCCTTCGGTTCCGTTCGATCCCGGAATGGACTTGTATGGATGTGTGGCTGGCGTTACACTTTGAGATGTGAAGCTGGTTTCTATCGAATACATTTCTGTTGGTGGTGGAGAATTTATTCTCTTAGCTTAACACCCTTCTCTGAGACGTACGAGCTCACAGGTTATGTAGTCGATGGTTACTAGTAATACATTCCCAATTTGGTAATGTGGCACACAAAGTGCTGCTGATCATTTGTTGAACAAAACATGACTTTGTGAAAAGTGTAGCTTTGTGGACGAGACTTCGTCGGACCTCACACCACGAAAATGGTCAAAATAGGAAAGATGCGGCAAGGTTATGAGGGTCGCGCCCTTTAGGGTATGTCATTTCCTTCTGAAAAAAAGTGGTGTCATGTATGGAGCCCTGATATTTAACCTGTGTGGTTACTGCAAATAGTTTTCTTTGTGGTTGTTGGTGTAGAGGATCCTCAAATAAAGATCTCAAAGGACCGGAGGATGGCATACTCGTGTAGTAGTTACCTAGTTACAGAGGTAACCCGACCTTGTGTTGGCAGAGAGCTGGTTAAGTTCTCGGGACATCCCGCCAGAGGCGTACCCATATGGCAGTAGGAAATTCCTTAGCCTGACCATTTGTTGGAAATCCAATGAAACAATATGAGCCCTTTACGATTGCAATTGTATAACCTGCCTCCTCAGGAGGTAGCTATAGCAGGCATAATATAATGGTACCTATGCTGGCTAAGATTAATATTATACTTTTGAAATGTTTTCCACTATGCACTAATAATAATATCGAAAGGATTTTGCGGATTAAGCATATTTGACTATCACAAGGAGAAATCTCCTACACTTCTGCGTTTGCATTGTGTGTGTGGCGGGAGGCCTTATGGTGGTTTCATTTTCCAAAAGCATGGCAAATTTCTTTTTACTTTCTTTGTGAAATAACTGTTTTTTTAGATCTCACACCAGTCTCATGACTGACCTGGAGTTTATTGTTCCCTTTCTAAATTCTGGTTGCCCAAAATTTTCCACACGGGCAGCCTAGAGTCAGATTATCAGGTCATTCTGGAATCCAGGAGTTGCTGTGGAGATCAGGAGCAAGCTGGACGGCGAAGCATATTACTTATATATGTAATATTTCTTTCCGCTGTTTGTTGTTGTACACTCTGATAATATAACGTGATGTAATGTAATAACTGATATAGTGATTTCGTTTAAAAATATTTAGTTATCTATTATATTTGTTCCGCTGCGATATGTGAGATTCTGTTATTGCTTTCATTCTTCTTCTTCTACCTCTTCTATTTTAAACCCTAACGGTTCGGTTTTTTGGCATTCGACTATTCGGCATTCGATACAGTGGACGTATTGATGTTGACTTTCAGAAGTCGAAAGATCGGGTCTTTACGGTTAATTTTAATTTTTAATAGGTAATTTGAATGACAATTAAATTTATCAAACAACGATCAATAATTTATATCACTTCATAATTTTGAATTTAACTAGCATAAAAATATTTTAGCACGTTGTGAGTGTTATAAACCACTCATCTTGAGTTTTCAATTTTAAATCAAATCAGATGATGTTCAATTTAACCTAAAATGTTAGTCATTCCCAATTGTCTCCAAACCAATTCTAGAATGTAATGCTCGTCGCCACAATTCCATCGTCGTTTGTTTCATCTCAATCGGCCTCGTATGAGCGAGTTATGAATTTTATAAGTTATTGATAGTTAAAATTTAAATCAAATCGCTTATTTTTAAAGTACGCTTATACCCTCTCTGACAACTTCATCTCTCCAAAGAGACAGCAACTCCCTTATGCACGAACCTATACATGCCATGCACGAAAATGGATGACTCGGAGCTAGACACCATGAAAATCAATTCTGCTTCCGCTAACAGCCTTCTCTCGACGAACCGCACATGCCCATGCATGAAAACCATCGTTCAAATGCTCCATGCTAGCCGTGGCATGCTCGTGCAAAATCCCACTATGCAACATGTCGCACCATTCCCTAAGCAACTGCACTCCTCCAAAATCCTTCTCTAGATGCTCCTTCGTGTCACGAACTCGAATCGACCCTCCATGAATCGAATCGAGCCCTAAATCAAACAAAAATTCAAACCCTAGCTCCAAATTCATTTGGCCATCCCTCCAAATTCACGGTCGCACCTCACAAAACTATCCCAGATCGAAGTTATCAACAAAACTTGATTATTAAAATTAGTTTAGGAATTTTCTGTTGAGTAAATCGAAGAATTTGATTTTCAAAGTTTTCCTTTGCTTTTTTTTTCCTTCTATGTTGTTCGGCTATTATTTAAAAAGTGAAGAGAGGGAAGCGTTTCCAAGAAGTAGATAGGCACTAGGTTGGCTTGTCTTGGTATAAAGTTGGCCGATGGTGAAAGAAAGTAGACTAGTCAAAGTCATATATATATAATACATATATTATTTTAAATTCGAAATATCCCGCTAATGGAACTTAAAATCTCGAACCCCTATCGAGACGTGCCGCCAGACATTCATAATGTTATACGCTTATTTCGAACGCAATGGAACAAGTTTTGAGTCCCAATTCTATCGTATGAAGAAGCTAGCTCTTTGAATCTAATTATTATATTGAATTTTCGATATTAAATTCAGTGTGTCTCTATTCCGCACGACCAATGGTAACTTTAAATACTATGAAATTTGAAATCCGATAATAGTACATTATTAGAGATCCAATGGAACTGATTTTGTCGATTTTCGAGACTGCGTCTTGGAAGGCTATTTTTACTCGTCAACTACAGTATGAAATTTTCAATTTTTATTTTCACTTAAATTCAATTTTAATGCAAATAATCTTCATTCTCGTTCAAGAAAAATTCATATCAATTTTTAAAATCATTTTCATTCATTTTTAGTTCAGGATTCAATTATTTCAAAATTTCAATATTAAATTTAAATAATTTATTTATCCTATAAATTAATATAAATAAATCATTAAGTTCCAAATAAATTTTAGTCATCAGCATCATTTTATTTCTATATAAATAATTCACAATTATTATTAAACTTTAGTTATTAATTATAAACCCAGTTAATATATAGAATTTCATTTCAATACTCGTTATCGCCAAATCTTCGAAATTAGTTTATTTTAAAATCTTGTTCTAGTTCACATTCAATAGCTATATTAATAAATCATTAAAAAAACTATTTTTAACCATTTCTATTCAATAATTACACTAAATTTAATAATTTAAAATAGATAAAAATATGGGTCATTACATTCTTCCTCACTCAAAACTTTTCGTCCCCGGAAAGACGTTAAGTAAAGAATTTAACATTAGATATATTGTATTCAAAATAATCAACTTATAAAACAATAAACTGTCATATATAAAACCATTACTATGTTTCTACTATGCTACTCCGATCGGCTTACGGAATTTACAAGTTAGTTATCAAAAAAAGTTATAAAAATTTAAAAACCTCAAAAAATTTCTAACTCTTAGATTTAAGGAAAATTTCGATAGAGTCTCCTTTGCGCGGCTCGATCGGAAAAATTTTACAATTCAATATATAACCCAAATATACCAAATAGGTATCAAATATACATCTCATCTCAATGATGAGGCATCCCGTGGGAAAAAATATAAAAGTGCGGTATGTAATCCGAGATTTGTACGTTGTTATTATTATTACGAGCAAGTTCATTCGCATTAAGCAAGCAAAAGCAAAATATAATCCGCATATACGTCCAAACGGTCTTCGTATGCACCTAACTCAACTTAATTTAGAATATTAGTCACTTATGAGGATATGGAAAGCATATATGAGTTTTATAGAAGCATTTAACATGAATTTTAAATCCAAACCATAACATAAGATTAACATACGACAAACAACAATCATATATAATAAAACATTTATAACGACGATCTAGAACAAAAGAAACCATTTAATTATTAGAATTCATCCAATTAATTCATAACGATATGAATTAACATTATCCAATGTCGATATTTAATTTATACATTTCATTTCTTATTAACATTCAATTTTTGTCAACATTTAATTAGCTTACTTCCAATTTATTCAAATCTATTTCATTTACATTCCATTTCATTCAATTCAATTTATTATATTTCAATTGTTTCACTTTCCAATTAGCAACATCTCGTATCAATTCATTTATCCACATTCATTCTACACTTAAGTTCATTTTCAATGTTATTTCATTTACTCATTTTATTAATACAATTCACTGACTTCTTCCATTTATTCAATCGGTTAGCTTTTTATAAGTTAAAGTTCATTTCGTAATTAAATATTAGTTTCCCTCCTTTAACATCCATATTCAATTAGTTTAGCATCTTATTTAACTAACACTTTCAAAGTTATGAAATATAAACTTTACTTTATATTTTCGCAAAACATTTGAAATACAACATTCGTATCTCCATTTTTAGCATCAACATCATTAATGAATCGGCTCTTATATCCTTACTTAAGTTTCTTTCCAACTTAATTTGCATTTATTTTCACAATTTCATTTAATAACAAATTTATTTATAAAACATTTTGTTAATCATCGCTTTAGTTTATAATCATTCTATTGAAGTCCAACTTCTTATATATGACTTCATCTAAGTCTATAATTATATCAAATGTTAAAAATTCAATTTTACAATTTCTTTGAAAATTTATATTTAATTTTATAACCAATTTGCAAAGATATCATTTGATTCATTTGTCTACTTTCTTATTCCATTTAGTCATTAATCATTTCATAATATCCTAATTAAGTATATAACATTTATTATTAGAACTACATTTCCATTTATATACATTTTAATTACTTTTAAGTTTTGTTTACTTACATAATATCCCATTACATATCCAAATCATTATTTAAACTTTTAACATTTGGTAAGTCCTATATGTATGTTATTAGAATGCAATTTGGTATTATACAAATTATTTTGGTTCATTTTACTTAATTAGAATGTTCACTATTGTAACTTGTTTAAATTTTCTTTGCTTTCAATTTTAGAGTTGCAAACTTCTACTCTAAGGTTTCTTAAAACGTTTAGCTTGGATTTCTTTATTCTCTTATTTTATAAATTTTGGTTTTTCAAATATTTCATTTCATTCAAATAATTTGAAGATTATTAATTAACATAACTTAAAAATTTTAAATACCGGATTCATTTCAAATCAGTTGAAATAAGTATATATACTTACATCTTTTTTATATCAATTCATAATTTTGGTGTTTAAACCAAAATCCCTTTATCAAAACAATTTTATAGCAAAGCTTCTTAAAAGTCTCCCCCACTTTGAGACTGAAAATGAACGTCGATGATGTTGCGCAGTCTTCATTGAAATTATTTTCCAACGACAAAAGAGGGAAGTACTAAATTCATTCCTTTTAAAATTTATTTGAAAACAATTTGTATTTGTATACACTTCTTAAACAATACTGATATTATTTTCCCATCCTTGAAAACCTTTTTCAGAGACACCGGATAAATTTCTCAAATTCTCAATTTTATATTCATTTTACTTGCAATTTATATCTTATAAATCACATTTATATAGTTTCGTTTTCTTATAATCATATAATAGCTAATTATTTAGGAATGTTGACTAATCAAATAATAATCGATAATGATCAATATTATCATTTCTAACTACCACTTCACACTATAAATACCATAATAATTTCTAAAATTTATTCCTTTATATACAAAATATAATCAGGGTAAAGTTATTTCATTCACCCGATTTCAAAACAATACTATGTCGAATTGTTCTGTTCAAGTGTTTAGAGATCCCAATCAATAACGTTAATTACTCGTATTGACTAGAATCCATAAGCCACTCAACAAATCAACCAACATAATATAAACAATTTTTATATTAACTAACAAATACACACTCATATCAATTAGTACTCTAAAACTCATTCTAGGGTGCTACTGACCCTATCTTTAATGAGTTACCCCTCAAAGCCAAGTTTATCGCTAAACCAAAGCTCTAATACCAGCTGTGACGTCCCATATTTCGAGAGGTTTAAATCAACAATAATCCATACATGTCTGACTTAAACAATCCGAAACATAGGTGATCAATGGGTTTAATTAAGAAAAATAAGAAAAGAAGAAGAAAACAACATAGAATCTCGCAGCGGAATGACAAAATATAATAATCAAATAAACAATTCATGAAGATGTTTACTAAACTTTTGATTATAATTATACCACATTTATTAGAGTTATATATGTACAACAAAACGAATAAAATAATGTAGTGGAACAACATGATGCAGGAATACTAATAGTAATAATATACCAAATCTTCGTCTTCCTCCTCCAGAATAAACATTCAATAAGCTGAAAAACTCAGGACTGACCCGAGCGTAATGAAAAGACAAAACACTCGAGTCGGGACAAAAATATCCTTATGTAAGTCAAATCAATAACTCATATAACATGAGTGTAATAGCATCAGATATGTTTACAGGATTTCACATCTCCTATCCAATGTATAACGTACGTGCAATAACTCAAGAGATGTTATAGGATTTTTCATTTCTTAAGGATCCATTAAAATATTTATATGTAGTAGAATACACTACATATATAATGTCTAATCAATAAAATAAATATATTTTTTAGCGTTAAGGCTTTACATTAATCCTCCTTAACGCATTTTTAAGCATTAGCGTATAGTTTGCATTTGACACTACCAGTAGCACGTCGGTAGTCAGAGATGTGCTGCGGTACAACAACACTAAACTAAAATCGTACGAGTCTCGTATAAGGATAAAAATATGAAAAGACACGTGAGGCAATGCACAAGGTAGATACTACCTGTTTACCTTTCCCGACTGGTGGTAATGCATCATAGCAATGATCGACCACCGCATCCAACGCTTCCAAAATCTGAGGGTGTGCACCGATCAATCACAATGTAAATGACGGTAATATGAAGAAGTGTGTCCGCTCGGGGTAGCTAGCTCGCTTGACCGGTATTGCTCCTGTTTTAGTCATTTCAAATTAACACAAGTGTCAGGCCAATCCATAATCGTTCTCTTTCTTCAAATACAGCGAACGTACACCAAATCTAACCACTTCGTTTTGGACCATCACTCCACGTACACAGTTGCTAAAGTAGTTCCAGTATCGACAGAGAGTATGCCCATATCTAGTCCCGGTCTCTTTAACAACCCAACTTCGTTTTACATACCGGTTGGTTCCTTTACATTTCAAAAATAATTTGTGCTTGATATCAAAATATCATGTTCGCTTCAAAAATCAAATTCATTTCGAAATCATAATATTAAATCAAAATATACCATTTTATTTTAAAATCATTTCGCCTTAATACTCGGTTCCAGTTCCAAATTTGTTTCAAATCTACATTTGGGTTATAACTTCATTCGACTCAATTCGTATATAAATCCATGATTTAAAAATCAAGCTTCCAGCATTTGACCAGTTTGAATTTTAGAAAAATATTTGAATTTTATTGTTTAAAATAGTTTTAAATAATTAAAAATAGTTTAATATAAAATGATTTAAGTTTTTAAAATACAAGGTAAAAGAGCTAAGGAATCAAAATAAATTGAAAAATAAAAAAAGTAGATTTTAAATAGTTTTATATTGAAATAATTTATTTAAAAATAGTTTCAAAGTCAAACCGATTCACTTTCCAAATCTTCCCAATTCAAATTAATTTCAATTCCATATTTAAACCATTTAAATTGATTCAATTCCGATTTCAATTCAAATTAACTTCGATTCCAAATTCAATTCTAATCAATTTCAACTTTGATTTCAAATTAATTCAATTTCACTTTCAATTCCAATCGAGTTCAATTTCAATTTCAAATTAAAACCCTTCCAATTCCAAATTAAAACCATTTCGATTTATATCAATTCCGAGTTTGATTTTTCAAAAAAACGACCGAAAAACATTTAAATCAAATTTACCTTCAATATCCAATTTGAAATCCAAATCCTCAAATATAATTCAATTCCGAGCTCAAGTTCAAAATAGTTCGATTTCCATAAATTCGATTTTTCATTTTCTTAAAATCAAATCATTTAAATAAATTTCAAATCAAAAATTTTAAAATCATTTAATTTAACCAATCCGGTGTTCGTATATATTCTATCCTATGGCCAAGTGATCAGTTATTTCAATTTAATTTCAGGGATGGATATATATCATTTCAACCCAAATCACAGTGTCATAGGTATATATCATTTTAATCTGTTTCTTAATTTATTCAAAATAATTCAATTTATAATTTAATATTCTGTAAATAATATACAGGATATATCAGAATGAATAAACATCCAAATCATCCAAAACATCAATCAATAGCATCCATCACAATCAAAATCCAAATCAGCTAATAATTCATAACAATTTCATAGTTATCAATATAAGGTATTTTACTTGGCAATAGAATTCCAATTTCAAATTCAATTGTCAATTTTAATTTTTAATAGGTTATTTGAATGAAAAATTAATTTATCAAACAATGATAAATAATTTATATCACTTCATATCGAATTTAACTAGCACAGAAATATTTAGTATGTTGTGAGTTATAAAACACTCACCTTGAGTTTTCAATTTTAAATCAAATCGGACGACGTTCGATTTAACCTAAAAATTCAGCCATTCCCAATTATCTCTAAACTAATTGTATAATGTAGTGCTTGTCGTCACGATTTCATCGCTGGTTGTTTCTTCTCAATCCGACCTTGTATTAGCGAGTTATCAATTTTATAAGTTATTGATAATTAAAATTTAAATCAAATCACCTATTTTTAAATTATGCTTATACCCTCTCTGACAACTTCATCTCTCCCATAGACACAACAACTCCCTTATGCACGATCCCATACATGCCATGCACAAAAACAGGTGACACGGAGCTAGACACCACGAAAATCAATTCGACTTCCTCCAACAGACATCTATCGACGAACCACGTCTTCCTATGCCTGAAAACCATCGTTTGATTGCTCCATGCTAGCTGCGACTTGCTTGTGCAAAACCCCACCGTACAACATGTCGCACCATTCCCCAAGCAACAGCACTCCCCCAAAATCCTTCCCTACGTGCTCCTTCGCATCACGAACTCGAATCCACCCTCCATGAATCAAATCGAGCCAAAAATCAAAGAAAAACTCAAACCCTTGCTCCAAACTCATTCATCCATCCCTCCAAATTCACTACCGCAGCTCACAAAACTAACGTAGATCGAAGCTCTCAATAAAACTTGATTTTTAAAATTAGTTTGGAAATTTCCCGTTGAGTAAATTGGAGAATTTGATTTTCAAAGTTTTCCTTTGTTTTTTTCTTTCTATGTTGTTCGGCTGTTATTTAAAAAGTGAAGAGAGGGAAGCGTTTCCAAGAAGTAAATAGGCACTAGGGTGGCTTGTCTCAGTATAGAGTGGGCTGACGGTGAAAGAAAGTAGGCTAGTCAAAGTCAATTTATATATATATATATATATATATATATATATATATGAGGAAAATAGGCACAGGGAAGAAGTTCTTAAAAAAATTTAGTCTCAGGGACAGCAAGTTTGTTTTTATGTTTGAATGACACTTTATAGTATAAACAGAAAATGATAGTTGCAACTATCGTTCTGTGATTTATGCTATAAAGCGTCCTTAAGACCAAAAAACAAACTTGCTGTCCCTGAGACTAATTTTTTTTGCAACTTCTTCCTTGTGCCTAAAAACCTCTATATATAATTTTAAATTCAAAATATCCTGCTTATGGAACTTAAAATCTCGAACACTTATGGAGGCGTGCCGCCAGACATTCATAGTGTTATATCCTTATCTCGAATGCAATGGAACAAGTTTCGAGTCCCAATTCGATCGTATGGAGAAGATAGCTTTTGACTCAATTATTATATTGAATTTTCGATATTAAATTCAATGTGTTTCTATCCCGCACAACCAAACGGCAACTCTAAATGCTACGAAATTTGAAATACAATAATAATACACTATTAAGGCTACAATGGAATTGGTTTCATCAAATTTTGAGACTATGCCTCGGAAGGCTATTTTTACTCGTCAATTATAATATCAAATTTTCAATTTCTATTATTCACTTTTAAATTCAATTTTGAAGTAAACAATCTTCATTCTCGTTCCAGTAGAATCCATACTAACTTTTAAAATCATTTTCATTCATATTTAATTCAGGATCCAATTATTTCAAATTTCAATATTAAATTTAAACGATTTAATTATCCTATAAATCAATATAAATAAATCAGTAAGTTCCAAATAAATTTTGTTATCAGCATCATTTATTTCTATCTAAATAGTTCATAATTATTATTCAACTTCAGTCGTTAATTATAAACCCAATTAATATATAGAATTTCATTTCCATACTCGTTATTGCCAAATCTTCCAAATTAGTTTATTGTAAAATCTTGTTCAAGTTCATATTCAATAGCTATATTAATAAATCATTAAAAAAATTATTTTCAACCATTTTTATTCATTAATTATACTAAATTTAGTAGTTTAAAATCGGTAAAAAAACGGGTGGTTACAGTCGGTGGTTACAGTCGGTAACGACCGGGGTGATGACATATTCCTTACTATATAAGAAGTGGTTGGTCGGTCTCGTGTTGGTAGAGGTGCAGATGTTCTATAGCCTCGGTACATTCCACTAGTCATGTACTACTAGAAAGTAGTCCCTTCACCTGGTCGTTTGTATGGAAATTCATTCTTCACTACATGTCTTCCATTTTGTTTGTAGAGCACTATATGCTTGAATTTAATAATATTAACAATTTCGGCTATGATTAATATTATTTGTATACTAGATACTACTATAATATAATAGAATTTGATGTGAAATGTTTTGGTTATCGTAAGGTAAAAACCCGTTCGTGTTTATGTGCGATGTTGTCTTATAAGATACCTTTGTTTTGAAAGGTTTTTATAACTTTAAAATTTTAATTGTTATGTGTTTTCTCACCCTAGTTTACCAGACTGATCTGGCGTTCTTCCCTTCCAATGCTTCGGCCAGACCGAGCATATTTACTGATTTAGATTTGGATGCTTTGGGGCTTTAGCAGACGAGCTGGAGTTCTTTAGGTTGTATTCCTATATTTTTGTATTATCCACTACATTGTTGTTTAAATTATCAGCATATATGTAAGGATAGGTTACTATAACTATCAAGGTCGATGATTGTAATTTTAATATTGTACTTTGATGGATGTATGCAAATTATACTACAGTTTCTCTTTTCGTCAAGATCATTGATATTATATTATGTGTTGTTCCACTGCGTTTATAAGATTCTGTAATTGTTTTAGTTTCTTTCCCATAACTATCTGTTTTTCCGTTCAATTTGAGTTGGTCATGTGTGGTTTATTGTTAGCTTGAATTGTGCAAATTTGTGGGTCGTTACAATCCATATACAATTAAATCGTTCTTCTAAGAGGAAGTGTCTCCATCCTTTCAATGCAAAAATCACCGCTGCCAACTCCAAATCACAAGTCAGATATCTAACTTCATGTGGCATGAGCTTTCGAGAAGCATAGCCAATTACTCTACCTCTCTACATCAACACAGCTCCTAATATCATTCCAAATGCATCTGTATACATCACTAAATCCTGATTTCTATCTGGAACTACTAACATGGGCGCATTGGTCAGCAAATGCTTTAACTCAAGGAATGCTTCCTCACATTTATCAGACCAAATAAACTTCACATTCTTTCTGGTTAGGTTAGTCAAAGGCACTGCTATCTGCGAGAAATCCTTGATAAATCTTCGATGATAGCCAACTAATCCAAGAAAACTTCTTATCTCGGTCATCATCTCGTGTCATTTTCAACTGTTAACAACCTCGATCTTGGCGGGATCGACTGGCAACCCTTTCTCTGAAATGACCAAGAAATTTCACTTCTTTCTTCCAGAAATAACACCTCGAAAACTTCGCTTCCAACCGATAATACCTTGGCATCTCTAACACTATTCTAAGATGAATCTTTTGATCTCTTTCATCCTTAAAATATATCATAATGTCATCAATAAATGCCAACACGAACCTATCTAAGTGCTCTCAAAAAATCTGGTTCATCGCATCCATAAAGAAAGATGACACATTGGTTAATCCGAATGGCATCACCAACCACTCTTACGCACCATATCTTATTCGAAACACTCTCAAAGGAATACTGTCCTCTGCTACTCGTAATTGATCCGTCCCCAAATCCAAATGGGAAAATACTTTGGCTCCACTCAACTGATCAAATAAATCTTCGATTCTTAGCAAAGGATATCGAATTCTTTATTGTCTTTTCATTCAACTTACGATGATCAATGCATAATCTCATTGACCTTTCTGGTTTCTTTACGAAAACCATGGTTGCTCCCTAAGAAGAACTGCTTGCTCTAATAAAACACTTATCTTCTAAGTCCACTAGTTGCACCTTTAACTCCTTTAGCTCGATAGGTGTCATCCTGCTAAGTAGTCTACTTACGGGTTCAACTCCTGGTATAAGATCTATTCAAAACTCAATAGCTCCTTTTGGTGGTAGTTCTGCAACCGACTCAAAAACATCAGCAAATTATCTTACAATTAAAACCCAATTTGATTCATCTTCGACTTCCATGGCATCTACTAAAGCACAAATTTATGGACTCGTTCTCAACTAAGTATATTATTTGGTCACTACAATCAGGATGTCTCGATGATATTTTACAATCCTGGCAAAATATCCTAGCATCGTATTTTCTCAACCAATCCATACTCAAAATAATCCCAAAACTCGCGAAATCGAATACATACAAACTGCAGGAAAATATATAACCTAGCAACTCAAACTCTAAGTGGTTACAATTCATCCCCATAGTTGTGTACTCTCCTATTGGATTAGCTATCCTTAAGGAAGTAACAAAATACGATGATTCTAAACATAACCCATCTACCAAACACTGAGATATTAGTGAATGTGTTGCACCGGTATCAAATGGTACTCTAACTAGTATGCTATGAATCAAAAGCACACCTTCCATCATAGACTTTCCCTTCTCAGCTGATGTTGGTCTTGATTTAGATGGCACCAAAGCAAACACCTTTCCTTTTTTAGCCTTGGCTGCTTCTGGACATCTGTTCTTATAATGACCCACCTGGTTGCAATTAAAGCACTTCACATTCTGCTTCCCTACAACCACCTTCCCATCACTAGATCAACACTTGTTAGCATAGTGCCCCTTCTTGTCACACTTGTAACAAACAATATCAACTTTCTCCTTTTTGGCAGCCCTATGTTTTTAAGCTCCCTTCTTCTTAAAGAATTTCTTTTTCTTATTCTAAGAATTTTGATTCTCTACCGACTTCTCTTTCCCAAAGATCGAAAGCATTTCTTCATTTCTGACAGTTGTCTCCACCACTACATTCAATGGACCTTTGAGGTGTGGCATAATTTCCCTAGCAATCTCCGGCCTCAACCTCTAGATAAACTTCTCATTCCTCTTGATAATAATGTCAACAGTGGCATATCCAAACCTGGACAACTCATCAAATTTAGCATAATACGCCAACTATAACATTCCTGTTTTTAAATCAACTTTAATTGGTAATTAATTTAATTTTTGAAACTAAATTGTGAATTAATTTGATATTTTCCAAATTAAATAGATATCTGCTTGAATATAAATATGATTTAAAATAGAATTTCTAATTGGAAATTCAGAAACAAATGTTTTGAATAACATATTGGAGTTGAAACTCAAATATAAGTGTTTTTTTAAATAAATTGGATTAAAAACTTTATATTTTGGAATTTATAGAAACATGTTTTCTAATTTTAATAAATATAAATATATGTATTTTGAAATTTTGTATTTGAATTTAATATAGGAAATTTTCAAAAGTTATTTGAAATTAAAAATCTATATTTTAATAATAGAAAAGAATTTATTTTTTATTTATAATGTGATGATTTGAAAGTCATATTTTGAAATTGATACAAATAAATTCACAAAAGCTATTTAAATAGTTAAAACCAAATATATACATATCTTTTGAAAAATTAATAAGATTTGAATAAATTATTTAAAAAGGAAAAGCAACGATGAAACAAAATTAAAAACATAAACTTGTGTAAATATGAAATAAAAATAAAAATTTATAAAGGGTTTAAAACATAAAAGTTCATTATTTTGACAATTGCAATAGTATAACAACTTGTATAAACATTTGTAAGTCTTATACAACACATAATAAACAAGTGTAACTCTTTTGAACACAAAATTTACAAGTGTCTTTATTTTTTTTCAAATTAATAAATAAATTAAAAACAAGGTTATACAAAATATCTCCACTTCTATTTTTTTTCATTCATTAACAAAAACCAGAAAATAAAAAGTTGAATAAAAAACAACAGTTTTTAAACTATTTCAAGAGATAGATCAAAGCATCAAAAGCCTTAAAAAAAATCTGAAAGCTCTCAACCTCAAATCTTCAACATGGAAAACAATAAAATCAAAACTTCAGTTTCAATCTGAAGCAAATCAACAGATTCAACTGAGCAATACAAGGATCAAGCATTGATTCAACATAACAAAACAGATCTAAATCAAAATATACAAACCTATAAACTAAAGCCCGTGAAGAATAATGCAAAGCAATTCAAGCAAATCATAGAGTATGTAAATTCAAACAAGCAAGATCGGATAAAAGTTCAACATCTAAGCAAATACAAGCTGGAAACCAGAAGATTTAAAATACCAGATCAAATTAAGGAAAAAATTACACTGTCCTCTGTTCAACAGCAAACAGGTGAGCAAACATTTTTCTTTTTTTCCTCTTGATATGGTTATCTCTTGATGATTGTGAAAGCGATGCTGTGAAATATGTTTGAATGTTTGTAAATGTGTTTTGCGTATATACCAACATATATGTATATATTTATGTATGCCTGTGTTACAGACAGAAACATTTCTTTTTTTTCTTTTTCCAGATTACAGAGTTAGTCAATTTCAAAATTTAATTTCTCCCTCTCTAATTCTTTTTAAAAATTAAGGTCAAAAGAAAAAGTGTTTAGATTAACAAAAAATTAATTTAAAAAATCATTTTTAGTTTAAATTAAGTTGGGTTTACTGAAAAATCAAGTAAACACTGACGAACACAAAATATATCAGAAAATTCAAGGGTCTAAATTAGGCGTTTTGATATTGTAATCTAGTAAGTATTCGAAAATGGTGATTTTTTATTTTGGCTTCAAGGTTTTTCATTACATGGTTGTCGAGATATCGTGGGATGATCGGAAATCATAGATACATCGATTTCTGATGAACGAGGAGATGATTAGCTTCGAGATTTACATGGAAGGTAGCTTGAGTATTGGAGAGTTGTGGAAAAATATCCAGATATTTTTTAACTGATTCAAGTAATGGATCGAAGAGGAATTAGGGATTATGCACTATTTTTGTCAATATTGGTACTGGGACAATTGCGGGGTCATCATGGGTTGGGTGGAGGACTGTGGTGGAAATTTTGATAGGACGACGTAAGCTCCAGTGACTGGAATCGATGGCGCAAGGCGATGTTTGTCATCAGGGGTTGTCTTTCAAGCGTAACCAGAATACTCGATTTCGATTCGCAATCAAATGCTTGGATCTGGGTGTTTGTAGTGACTTGAGGTGTCGTCGACGACTCGTTGGTGATGGCGTGGTTGATTGAAGGTGATCAAGTCGGCCGTGCTTGTGCATGTGATACATTGATATCTGGTGATTGTAAAAAAAAATTGGGGAAGAAGCGAAGTCATCAAGTTCGACTCGAGGTAATTGGCGTGATGTCTCGAAGCGTGGGAAGAATGTGGTTTACTCGAAGCCAAGTTCGGGTAAAACAAGTGTGTGGCTCGGGTGTTGTGATGATGTCGAGTTTGGGTAAAGAAATAATAGGTGTTTTTTAGTTTATAGCTTAATCCAGTTTAAATAAATTGTTAACCACTACTTTTGAAATAATTAATGTTATTTAAGTTGAAATGTGTTAAAGAGTTGAAAGTAAAAAAATTCTTTGAGTTTAAAATTATTTCAAAATATTATTTTTAATAAACTTAATAAGATAATTAAGGAATTAATCAAGAAGATTAAATGTTTTAAAGATAAATTATTTTGGTGAATATATTTGGTGATTAATTAATGCAATTAATCAAAGATTAATTTAGCAATGTAAGTAATTAAAGTTTAATTACTTAATGTGATTACATAAAAGTTAATTACTTTAATGTAATTAAAGGGTGATTAATTTGTGTAATAAATTTAAGATTTATTAAGGGTTAATTAAACTTATATTGGGTAATTAATTAAAAGACAATTAGTTAAGAATTAATTAATTAATGAGATTAATTAACTAAGGATAATTAATTAAAAGGTAATTAATTAAGGGTTAATTAATTAATGTGATTAATTTAAAGGATAATTTAATAATTTAAAGGTTAATTATTTAATAATTAACGGTTGTTTAATTTAATAATTAAGATTGATTAGTTAATAAGTAAAGGTTAATTTATTTATTATTAAAGATTAATTAATTAAAATAATTTGTAATTAATTAATGTTAATTAACCAGGATTAGTACTTTATTCATAAGTAATTAATCCGATTTAAATTAATCAGATAATTAATTAATTTTACTTATGGATGTTTGAATAGTATGAAATGCCTTGTATTGTCTGTTAGCTCTGTATGTAATGTTTTGTGTTACAAATTATTTTGATTCGAGCTGTGATGAATGTTATTTATTTTATCTATGATGAATGTATATTATTTATCTGTGAATCTTTGAATGAAGATAAGCATCATAGTTTATACTGCTTATCGATATTGATATACTTGAATCTGTGATGATTAATGTTGTTGCATTATTATGTAAAACCCCTAGACTACACTATACACACATAAATATGGATTGCACGAGGAAATTGGTTAAGTCACAGATTTTAGAAAATAATTTTTAAATTGAATTTTGAATTCAAATGGTTTTGGAAATGGAATTGGGTTGAAAAGCTTTTGAAAAGTTGTTTTAGAGATAAAAGTTATTTTGAATGACTTAATAAAGTTTTCAAATTTAAATAATTTGATTTAAATTTGGATTCAAAATTTGAAATTGAATTCTATGTTTGGTAATTATGATTTAAAAAGGTTATACAAGTTATAAATGTATTTACATGGGTTTAAACCATTTTAAAAGTATTTATTTGGGAATTTGAATTTAACCCAAGGGCTTTAACTTGTATAAATGAAATTGGATTCTTCCGAAACGAAAAACTATTTGTTTTCAAATAATAAAAGCTTTCATATAAGGAATGAATTTCCAATTTGTGTTGAAAGGATTTCAAATTTGAAATGAAAATGGTTTTCCAAGTTATGAATGAATCTTTGGAAACGGGTTTGAAAGCTATGAATTAAATCTTTGATTTAAAAATTAGATGAGTTAATCCAATTCGAATGGGAATTGTTTTGAAATCTGTGAATGAATCTTTGTGAAAGATGGTTGAACCTTGTTTTGAAATTTAAGAGAACCTTAAAGGTGTATCTTTTGTATAAAAGTTTTGAAATGGAATTGTTTCGAAAGCTATAAAGGAATCTTTGTGAACTTTGTTTTCAAACAAAAGTGGATCTCAAAGATAGATCTTTTGTTTGAATATTGTGAATGAATCTTTGTGACGACCCAGAATTTTTGGTATTTGAATTTGAAAATATTTAAGTGATTTTAACCGTTTGAAAGATAGTTTGACTTGAATTTCAGATATCAGAATGAATTTGACAATTAAATTATTGAATTTAATTTATTGAAGTTGGATAAAAATTTGAACCTTTAGTTTTAAACTAAATAAAAAATATTTCAAAGACTTAGAAAATTTGTATTGATAATACTGAAGATAATGGAAGCTTCAAAATTTAATTTGGAAATGTTTTGTTTAGTTTTGAATTTATATTGTTTAAATCGATATTTAAAAATAGCATTCCGAGGCACAGTCTCGTATTTCGACGAAACCAGTTCCATTGGATCCGTAATATTGTATTATTATCGGATTTCAATTTCTAAAGCATTCAGAGTTATCGTGTGGCCGTACGATAAGCAAACACGCTGAAATTTAAAATTGAATATTTAATGTTTTAATTGGTTCAAAAAGCTATCTTCTCCATATGATCGAATTTAGACTCAAAATCTGTCCCATTACGTTCGGAATAGGGGTATAACAATATAAACGCCTAGCGGCATGCCTCGATAGGAGGTCAAATTTTAAGTTGCATTCATTGAGATAATTTGAATTCAATTTAAAATTATATAGGTAGATTCTCATACAAGCATCCTTCACATCAGCCTACTTTCTATATCACGTCAAAACTTTTTTCCTTTCATCTCATATTCACTATGGCCTATCTGCTACACTCTTCCATCTTTTCGCGTTCCCCATTCTTTCTTGTTTTAAAAAAATCGAATCGAATGGCCGACACTACAATCTCTTCCCCTTTCGTTTCAAGATTTAAATCAAAGAAAAAAATAGAAATGGCCGTAGCTCGCGTATCACCCTTTTTTTACCAGTTCATGGCCGATTTAATAAAAAAAAGGGAAAAAAATCAAATTGCGTTCGAATTGTGGGAGTTCACGACTGCGTGCGTTTAGGGTTTCGATGCGGTGATCGATTTTTGTAGCAGCGGCGACTTGATTAATCAAAGGCGAAGGCGGGTGCAAGTTCGTGGACGCGAGGTGACTCGATGATGGAGCCGCGTCGATGATGGGGCATACGAGATGGATGGGCGGCAACCAAGTTGTCTGAGCTCGACAGCAGGCGGGGTCGAGGTGCGTGGTGGTTCAATTTCGACGATCTGGATGAAGTCGCGACTGAGCATGCGTCGTTAGGCAATGTTTTTGGGTGGTCAGCGAGCGATTGTTAAGGTATATGATTTTATTTATTTATTTATTTTCTCTTTCAAATTTAAGTTGATACTGTATATATACACATATGGATTGAAAGAAAAATAATAATAACAGTAAGATTTTTGTTTTAAAATATACATATATGATAGGTTAGAAGAAATTTTATTTCATTATTTCCAGAGAAAAAAATGTATACAAAGACAGGAGTTTTGAAAGATATATATATATGCATACATTGTAAATTACAAACTTATTTTAAAACAAAGTATTAAGGTAATGAATTTGTTAAATGGTTCGTTTAATTATTTAGTTACTAAAAATGATTTGTAAAAGGAAATTAGTATAAAAAATTAATTCTTTGATTAAAATTGAATCATTACTTAAATTATTAGTTTAAAATAACAAATATTAGTTGAATTAAAATTTTAAAATGGAAATTTAATTATTCGATTTATTCGAATAGTAATAAATAATATAATTATTTATACAAGGTCAGTATCTAAAAGAAAACAAGCCGGAATGGAAAATGGATTAGATGCATAATAGAGGTGAGATCTTCTCACTCAATCAAATATTTTTCTGATTTAAATTTTGAATAGTTAGATTTAATATTGATTAAGTTTGTGCTTGGATGATTGATTTATAATCAGTTATATTAGTTTAGACCCTATGCGCCGCATGATAGCGGATGATATTTTATAAATCCCATATACCGCGATATTCCACCTCGAAATGGAATTGGTATTTAATTGTTGTGCTAACATCTGTGGATGCAGGGAAAACAGGTTAGAGAGATCCAACTGGATTCCTCAAATAATTGAATTTGTTTCAATATTGTATGCTGATTATTTAAAATTTGTGTGTGATTATATTGTGATTGAAATCGTTGAAGGTTAAAATTTAGCCGAATAATAGTTTTGGTATCATAGGATACCAGAAATAAATAAAAATTGGATTTTTAATTTTAAGTAGAAAATCTATAGTGAAATCCTATTGAATAAAATTCCAAAATATGGGAAAAAGTTTAATAAATGGACTTCGAGTAATATTATTCAAAAGGTGAAGAATTTATTTTAAAAATACAGATTTTAAATAATTTGGGAGAGATAAAGGAATTTATTTTAAAAATAAATTCGAAAATTGAATGGTGTTAAAAGAATAGATCATTGGGAAATCCATATGAAAATTGATTTGGTGTTTGATTGAAAATCGAATTGGTGTTGAATTCAGAAATCAATTTGGAATTTGATTTGGCGTTTAAAATAAAATTTGGAAATCAATTTGAAAATTGATTTGGTGTTGATAGTGAATATTTGGGAATCGATTTGAAAATCGTATATTAGTTGATATTTGAAAATCTAACTTCACAATGGGAATTTATAAAGGAAAGGGAATTTTATTTTAAAAATAAAAACATTGGGTTATTTTTAAGAGTGTGGAGAGGAATTTATGGATTGGAACGTAAATTTAAAATAAATCCAGAAAGATTTATAAATTGATTTGAATGAACCATTTTAGAATGGAAGGTGTACTTTCCCTGGAAAACCGAGTATGTTTTCAAAGTAGCTTTCGAATATAAATTAAAATTTCTAGAGATGTTTTAAAAAAAAGAATATTTTGGATAAATTATTTTCTTAAGTTATTTTGAAAATCTTTAAAGTAAAGATTTATTTAATTAATTATAGAAGTGATTATTTAAAGATTAAATTGATATTTGTTTTAGAAAATGGGTATTTAAAAAAAAGTTATAGCCTATCTACTAATTTTATTTTAAAGTTAGTTTGGACTTGAAATTTTATATGAGACATTTATATAATATTTTCATAACTAATATTTGAATAAATGTTTTAAAATAGTTTTATCTAAATGTTTCCAAGTATACATTTTGGATAAGTGATTTAAAGTATTTTAAAGTATTTGAACTTGGCATACTTTAAGTGGAAATAAATAATATCGGGAATCTTATTCCGCGAGTGAAAAGTGATTTGAAATTTATTTTCAAATGGTTGAAGTGTTAAAAATACATATCTTGCGAAGATATTTTGATAATAATAATTGGGAAAATAATTAAAACTTGGTGATTGTTGTGAATATTTATTGATAGTTAAATAACCGACTATCAATATTGGCCTTTAAATGGCATCTGAATTTCGATGCGACCGGGGGTCAGATCCCAAGTTGATATTCGAAAACCACATCGAACCTTTGTGATTGTGATGGATCTTTTGTTTGAAAGATCAAAGTGAAATTGTTGTGATGTGTTTGAAATCCGAACGTAACACTTATTTTAAAAATAAGCGCTTGTTATTCGGATTGGCCGGGAGAGGGCCTTGTGCCATAAAACCCATTCCGAATAATGATACGACGAAATGGGATTGCATTTGAAGACGGTGTTGAAGACTGGGTATTTTCGAAAACGAAAGGATTACCTGTCGAATGTCTCTGCATCAGGTTGCTCCGGTATAGAGATTTTATCACTCTTTGTGATGGGGATTCCAGACGTGACTAGTGAATATCCGGATTTGCAAGGGCTTCTTTGAAGTGCCTTCGGTTCCGTTCGATCCCAGAACGGACTTGTGTGGATGTGTGTCTGACGTTACACCTTGAGATGTAAAGCTGGTTTCTATCAAATGCATTTCTGTTTGGTGGCGGAGATTTATTCTCTTAGCTTAACACCCTTCTCTGAGACGTACGAGCTCAGAGGTTATGTAGTTGATGGTTACTAGTGATACATTTCCAATTTGGTAATGTGGCATACGAAGTGCTGCTGATCATTTGTTGATCAAAGCATGACTTTTTGAAAAGTGTAGCTTTGTGGACGAGACTTCGTCGGACCTCACACCCTGGAAATGGTTGAAACAGGAAAGATGTGGCAAGGTTATGAGGGTCGCGCCCTTTAGGGTATGTCATTTCCTTCTGGAAAAGGGTGGTATCATGGTATGGGGCCCAGATATTTAACCTATGTGGTTGCTGCAAATCTATTACACTTTGTGGTTGTTGCTATGTGGTTGAGGATCATCGGATAAAGGTCGCAAACGAACGAGGGATGGCATACTCGTGTAGTAGTTACCTAGTTACAGAGGTAACCAGGCCTTGTGTTGGCAGAGAGCTGGTTAAGTTCTCGAGACGTCCCTCCAGAGGCGTACCCATGTGGCAGTAGGAATTTCCTTAGCTTGACAATTTGTTGGAAATCCAAAGATACAATATTCGCCCTGTACGGTTTTAGTTATATAACCTACCACGGAATGTGGTGGTAACCTGCTATTGAACATGATAGCTATAGTAGGCATACAATAGTGGTTGTATGCTGGCTAAGATTAATATTATACTTTCGAAATGTTTTCTGCACTATGCACTAATAATAATAATATCAAAGGATTTTGCGTATCAAGCATGTTTGGCTATCATAAGGAGAAATCTCCTCCAATTCTGCGTTTGCATTGTATGTGTGGCGGGAGACCTTATGCTTGTTTCATTTTCCAAAAAGCATAGCGGATTTCTTTTCTGTTCTTTGTGGTATAACTGTTTTTAAGATCTCACACCAGTCCCACGACTGACCTTGAATTTATTTTTTCCATTCTAAACTCTGGTTGCCCATAATTTTCCGCACGAGCAGCCTAGAGTCAGGTTATCAAATTGGATCGGGATGGATAGCAGTGGAGCTCAAGAGATGAGCAAGATGGCGAGACGTAATTATCTATACTATGTAGTATCTGCCGCGTTCGGGTTTGTGGGAGACAAAATTCTATGTAGGCAAGTCATTATAACTGCCAGTGTTGTGTGTTGTTGTAAACTCTGATGATGTATTGTAATAACAGATATAATTCTTTGTTTTAGAGATTATTCATTTATACATTATATGTTGTTCCGCTGCAAAATGTGAGATTCTGTTGTTGTTTTCTTTTCTTCTTCTTCCACCCCTTTCTTCTTTAAACCCGAAGACTCGTGCATTTGTTCCACTTTGGGATGAATTGTTGTGAGATTTCGCCAGCTCAAAAGGGGTATGGATTAGCGGGCCTTTACAGTGGTATCAGAGCATTTGGTTAAGCGACAACCTTGGCTTTGGTGGGAATTACTCATTAGAGATAAAGTCAGTAGTACTCTAGAATGAGTTTGAGTGTATTAATAGATATGAGCGCGTATTTGTAAGTGAATACAAAATTGTTTTATATTGTGATGATTGGTTTGTTGAGTGGTATATGGATTCTGGTCGATATAGTCCGTACAACTCTACGATAGGGATCTCTAAACACTCGTACAGACCAATTCAACACGATATTGTTTTAAAATAGGGTGAATGAAATAATTTTACCCAAACTATTTTCGTAGAAAAATGAATAAATTTTCTGTAAATTATTATAGTAGTATATGGTTGCTTGGATGTTAGGAAGTAATAATATTAAATTATTATCATTTGTTATTGAATAGAAATTGAAAACATAACCAAAAGCTAAGAAAATAAAATCCATATACAAATGGGATTTGCAAATATAAATTGTAAATGTAAATGTAATTTATTATTTGAAATAGATTCCAGAGAAATATTTGAAAGTGAATTGAAAAGATTTGAAATTGAAAATTTTGGAATTAAATTCCATTGAGTTTTAAAATGAATTTTCAAAGGTTTGGAAAGTGTTTTGAAGGGATGAAAGCTTTAAACTCTTTTAGGTCGCTGGGAAATAACTTCGGTGATGACAACAACAACATCATTGTTCATTTCGAGTTTCCAAAAGAGGAACTGCTACCAAATTATTTAAAATTTAAACGGTTTGGAAAACCTGGGTTTGGTTTTGGAAATTCAAAAGATAATTTGAATTGATTTCAAAAATGATTTTTTGAATTGTTGAAAAGACTCTGGAATCTTATAAAAAAATAGCCATGGAATAAAATTTTATGAGGTCGAAAATAAAGTTGTGAATGAATAAATAAATTTACAATTGAAATTAAATGAAAGTGAAATTGAATGTTGAAATTCATTTCGAATTTGTAAGTAAATAGAACTGGAATTGGAATTGAATTTGATTTGTGAAAAACAAAGCAAAGTATTGAAATGAAATTAGTAAGTGAAATCAATTGAAGAAATGACAAATTAAATATGGTTTGAAATGAATTGAATCCAATATTTATAAATAAAAGGTAAATTAAATTTATATGGAATTTGAAATCATGTTTAAATATAAGTGGATGTAAACCAAATGGTAAATTGAAATTGAATTGTGTTTGGGAATGAACAAAAAATAAAACTGGAATTGAGGCTGAATATTGAAAACCAATTTGAATTGTGTGAAATAAAATGCAGTTGTAAAATTAGTTCGAAGTGAACTAAAGATAATAAAGGTGAAATAAAAAAATGGTTTGAGATAAAATGAATTGGAATTTGTAATGAATTAGTAAACAGAACTAATTTAAAATAGTGATGTGAATCTGTTGTGAATGAAAGATAACTGATATAATTCAATATTCGAAGGTAAACTGAATCCAAATAAATTGAAATTGTAAATTGAATGCAAATGAAATTGAAAATGCAAGATTAAATGAAAATGAATATATAACTTCAATAGTAAACTAAAGATGGTATAAGAAGTATATATTGAAAATTTTGTAATGGAATGTGCAAAAATGATAGGCAGGATATACAGGTGTGCTAAAGGAAATGGAATTGGGATTTTGATTTCGAAGATAAAATTGAATTGCTTGACAAAAAGGTATGTGTTTAAATTTCAGTATGAAATTTGATGACTTTATTGTCTAGTCGCTTGGTTTTTCGTTTTCTTTTTTGAAATCTAGGGGTCGTGGTGCCATTTTTGTAGTCGTACCGGGCTAGCCGCGCAAAGGAGACGCTGGCGAAATTTTTCGAAAATTTAGGGAGTTGGAAAAATTTTGAGAAATTTTTAAATTTGAATTTAAATTTAAATTTGAATTATTGAGAAAACAATATTGTTTGGAATATATGATTGATTTTGGAAAGTTAGATTAAATGATAGCGGGTCTCTAATAAAAAGATTTGTTTTGGGCAAGTTGATAAAACTGTTTAGTTTTGGAAAGATAGCAAATGGGTTAAGTATCAATCTTCTTAACTAGTATTTTGGGGGATGAAATTCTTTTAAGGGGGAAAGGATGTGACGACCCAAAATTTTTGGTATTTGAATTTTAAAATATTTAAGCAATTTTAAATGTTTGAAAGATAGTTTGACTTGAATTTCAGATATCAGAATGAACTCGGCAATTAAATCATTGAATTTAATTTATTGAAGTTGGATAAAAATTTGAATCTTCAGTTTTAAACTGAATAAAAATATATTTCAAAGGCTTAGAAAATTTGTATTGACAATACTGAAGATAATGGAAGCTTCATAATTTAATTTGGAAATGTTTTGTTTAGTTTTGAATTTACATTGTTTAGATATTCAAAAATAGCATTCCGAAGCACAGTCTCGGATTTCGACAAAACCAGTTCCATTGGATCCGTAATACTGTATTATTATCGGATTTCAATTTCCGTAGCATTCGGAATTGTTGTGTGGTCGTACGATAAGCAAACGCGCTGAAATTTAAAATTGAATATTTAATGTTTTAACCGGTTCAAAAAGTTATCTTCTCCATACGATCGAATTTGGACTTGAAATCTGTCCCATTGTATTTGGAATAGGGGTATAACATTATGAACGCCTAGCGGCACCCCTCGATAGGAGGTCAAATTTTAAGTTGCATTTATTGAGATAATTTGAATTCAATTTAAAATTATATATGTAGATTCTCATAAAAGCATCCTTCACATCTGCCTACTTTCTATATCACGTCAAAACTGTTTCTTTTCATCTCATATTCACTGTAGCCTATCTGCTACACTCTTCCATCTTTTCGCATTCCCCGTTCTTTTTTTTTTAAATCGAATCGAATGGTTGACACTACAATCTCTTCCCCTTTCGTTTCAAGATTGAAATCAGAGAAAAAAAAATAGAAATGGCCGTAGCTCGCGTATCAATCTTTTTTACCAATTCATGGCCGATTCAATAAAAAAAGGGGAAACAAAATTAAATTGCGATCGAATTGTGGGAGTTCACGACTGCAAGCGTTTAGGGTTTTGGCGCGGTGATCGATTTTTGTAGCAGCGGCGACTTGATTAATCGAAGGAAGGCTGCAAATTTGTGGACGCGAGGCGACTACGTGATGGAGCCGCGTCGATGCTGGGGCATACGAGATGGATGGGCGGCAACCAAGTTGTCTGAGCTCGACAGCAGATAGGGCTGAGGTGCGTGGTGGGTCAATTTCGACGATCTGGATGAAGTCACGACTGAGCATGCGACGTTGGGCAATGTTTTTGGGTGGCCAGCGAGCGATTGCTAAGGTATACGATTTTGTTTATTTATTTATTTTCTCTTTCAAATTTAAGTTGATACCTGTATATATACACATATGGATTGAAAGAAAAATAATAATAACAGTAAGATTTCTGTTTTAAAATATACATATATAATAGGTTAGAAGAAATTTTATTTCATTATTTCCAAAGAAAAAACGTGTATACAGACAGGATTTTGGAATATATATATATATATATATATATATATATATATATGCATACATTGTAAATTACAAACTTATTTTAAAACAAAGTATTAAGGTAATTAATTTATTTAAATGGTTCGTTTAATTATTTAGTTACTAAAAATAATTTGTAAAAGGAAATTAGTATAAGAAATTAATTCTTTGATTAAAATTGAATCATTAGTTAAATTATTAGTTTAACATAACAAATATTAGTTGAATTAAAATTTTAAAATGGAAATTTAATTGTTCGATTTATTCGAATATTAATAAATGATATAATTATTTATACAAGGTCAATATCCAAAAGAAAACAAGCCGGAATGGAAAATGGATTGCATGCATAATAAAGGTGAGATCTTCTCACTCAATCAAATATTTTTTTGATTTAAATTTTGAATAGTTAGATTTAAATTTGATTAACTGTGTGCTTGGATGATTGATTTATAATCAGTTATATTAGTTTAGACCCTATGCACCGCATAATAGCGGATGGAATTTTATAAATCCCAAATACCCCGATATTCCACCTCGAAGTGGAATCCGTATTTAACCGTTGTGCTAACATCTGTGGATGCAGGGAAAACAAGTTGGAGGGATCCAACTGGACTCCTCAAATAATTGAATTTGTTTCAATATTGTATGTTGATTATTTAAAATCTATGTGTGGTTATATTGTGATTGAAATCGTTGAAGGTTAAAATTTAGCCAAATAATATTTTTGGTATCATAGGATGCCAGAAATAAATAAAAATTGGATTTTTAAATTTAAGTAGAAAATCTATGGTAAAATCCTATTGAATAAAATTCCAAAATATGGGGAAAAAGTTTAATAAATGGATTTCAAGTAATATTATTCAAAAGGTGAAGAATTTATTTTAAAAATATGAATTTTAAATAATTTGAAAGAGATAAAGTAATTTATTTTAAAAACAAATTCGAAAATTGATTTGGTGTTAAAAAGAATAAATCTTTGGGAAATCCATATGAAAATCGATTTGGTGTTTGATTGAAAATCGAATTGATGTTGATATAAATTCAGAAATCAATTTGGAATTTGATTTGGCGTTTAAAATACAATTTGGAAATCAATTTGAAAATTGATTTGGTGTTGATAGTGAATATTTGGGAATCGATTTGAAAATCGTATATTAGTTGATATTTGAAAATCTAAATTCACAATGGGAATTTGTATAGGAAAGGGAATTTTGTTTTAAAAATAAACATTAGGTTATTTTTAAAAGTATGGAAAGGAATTTATGGATTGGGCCGTAAATTTAAAATAAATCCTGAAAGATTTATAAATTGATTTCAATGAACCATTTTAGAATGGAAGGTGTACTTTCCGTGGAAAGCCGAGTATATTTTCAAAGTAGCTTTCGAAAATAAATTAAAAGTTCTAGAGATGTTTTAAGAAAAAGAATATTTTGGAGAAATTATTTTCTTAAGTTATTTTGAAAATATTTAAAGCAAAGATTTATTTAATTAAATATAGAAGTGATTATTTAAAGACTAAATTGATATTTGTTTTAAAAAATGGGTATTTAAAAAAAAGTTATACCCTATCTACTAATTTTATTTTAAAGTTTGTTTGGACTTGAAATTTTATATGAGACGTTTATATAATATTTTCATAACTAATATTTAAATAAATTTTTTAAAATAGTTTTATCTAAATGTTTCCAAGTATATATTTTGGATAAGTGATTTAAAGTATTTTAAAGTATTTGAACACGGCAGATTTTCAATGGAAATAAATAATATCAGGAATCTTATTCCGCGAGTGGAAAGTGATTTGAAATTTGTTTTCAAATGGTTGAAGTGTTAAAAATACATATCTTGCGAAGATATTTTGAAAATAATAATTGGGAAAATTATTTAATCTTGATGATTGTTGTGAATATTTATTGATAGTTAAATAACTGACTATCAATATTAGCCTTTAAATAGCATTGAATTTCGATGCGATCGGGGGTCGGATCCCAAGTGGATATTTGAAAACCACATCGAACCTTTGTGATTGTGATGGATCTTTTGTTTGAAAGATCAAAGTGAAATTGTTGTGATGTGCTTGAAATCTGAACGTAACACTTATTTTAAAAATAAGCGCTCGTTATTCGGATTAGCCGGGAGAGGACCTTATGTCATAAAACCCATTTCGAATAACAAAATGACAAAATGGGATTGCATTTGAAGACGGTGTTGAAGACCGGGTATTTTCGAAAACGAAAGGATTACTTGTCGAATGTCTCTGCACCGGATTGCTCCGGTATAGAAATTTTATCACCCTTTGTGATGGGGATTCCAGACGTGATTAGTGAATATCGGGATTTGCAAGGGCTTCTTTGAAGTGCCTTCGGTTCCGTTTCGATCCCGGAACGGACTTGTGTGGATGTGTGTCTGACATTACACCTTGAGATGTAAAGCTGGTTTCTATCAAATACATTTCTGTTTGGTGGCGGAGATTTATTCTCTTAACTTAACACCCTTCTTTGAGACGTACGAGCTCAAAGGTTATGTAGTTGATGGTTGCTAGTGATACATTCCCAATTTGGTAATGTGGCATATGAAGTGCTGCTGATCATTTGTTGATCAAAGCATGACTTTGTGAAAAGTGTAGCTTTGTGGACGAGACTTCGTCGGACCTCACACCTCGGAAATGGTCGAAACAGGAAATATGCGGCAATGTTATGAGGGTCGCGCACTTTAGGGTATGTCATTTCCTTCTGGAAAAGGGTGGTATCATGGTATGGAGCCCAGATATTTAACCTATGTGGTTGCTGCAAATCTATTACACTTTGTGGTTGTTGCTTTGTGGTTGAGGATCCTCGGACAAAGGTC
This sequence comes from Allium cepa, assembly GCA_030765085.1. NCBI lineage: Eukaryota > Viridiplantae > Streptophyta > Magnoliopsida > Asparagales > Amaryllidaceae > Allium > Allium cepa. Next base: position 987,383,397 of record CM060929.1, on the reverse strand, counting down.
GCAAACGACCGAGGGATGACATACTCGTGTAGTAGTTATCTAGTTACAGAGGCAACCCGGCCTTGTGTTGGCAGAGAGCTGGTTAAGTTCTCAAGACATCCCTCCAGAAGCGTACCCATGTGGCAGTAGGAAGTTCCTTAGCCTAACCATTTGTTGAAAATTCAAAGAAACAATACGCACCCTGTAGGTTTTAGTCCTATAACCTGCCATGGAATGTGGTGGTAACCTGATATTGAACATGGTAGGTATAGTAGGAATAAAATAATGGTTGTATGCTGGCTAAGATTAATATTATACTTTCAAAATGTTTTCTGCACTATGCACTAATAATAATAATATCAAAGGATTTTGCGTATCAAGCATGTTTTACTATCATAAGGAGAAATCTCCTCCAATTCTGCGTTTGCATTGTGTGTGTGGCGGGAGGCCTTATGCTAGTTTCATTTTCCAAAAAGCATAGCGGATTTCTATTTTGTTCTTTGTGGTATAAACGTTTTTAAGATCTCACACCAGTCCCACGACTGACCTTGAGTTTATTGTTCCCTTTCTAAACTCTAGGTGCCCATAATTTTCCACTCAGGCAGCCTACAGTCAGGTTATCAAATTGGATCGGGATGGATTGCTATGGAGCTCAAGAGACGAGCGGGATGGCGAGACGTAATTATCTATACTATGTAGTATCTGCTGTGTTCGAGTTTGTGGGAGAGAAAATTCTATGTAGGCAAGTCATTATAACTACCAGTGTTGTGTGTTGTTGTAAACTCTGATGATGTATTGTAATAACAGATATAATTCTTTGTTTTAAAGATATTCATTTATACATTATATGTCGTTCCCCTGCGAAATGTGAGATTCTGTTGTTGTTTTCTTTTCTTCTTCTTCTACCCTTTCTTCTTTAAATGCGAAGACTAGTGCAATTTTTCCTCTTTGGGCTGAATTGTTGTGAGATTTTGCTAGCTCAAAAGGGGACGGATTTGCGGGCCTTTACAATCTTTGTGAAGGATTGGTGAACTTTGTGAGGTGAATCTTTTTGGTTTAAAAGATTAAAATGGTAGTTTGTTTAACCATTTGAAAGAAAAGTTTTAGGTAACAAGTTGTGACTTAATTGAGATCCCATTATCCATATGGTTTTAAAATATTGCACTCACTATTCGGTTTAGCCGAGAGAGAACTTTGTGTCATATAACCCATTCCGAATAGTGATACGACGAATGGATAACAATTGAAGACGGTGGTGAAGACCAGATGTCTTCAAGGACGATAGGATAACCTGTTGAATGACTCTGCACTGTGTTGCTCTGGTATAGAGGGCTCCATATGTGATGGGTAGTCTGATCGGGATTGCGGATACCCGGATTGCAAGGGCTTCTTTCTTTATTGGACGAAGTGCCTTCGGTTCCGTTCGAACCCGGAACGGACTTGTATGGTTGTATGTCTGACATTACACTTTGAGATATAAAACTGACCTCTATCAAATACATTTCTGTTTGGTGGTGGAGAATTTATTATCTTAGCTTAACATCCTTCTCAGAGACGTACGAGCTCAGAGGTTATGCAGTTGATAGTTAACAGTGATGTACTCCCAATTTGTAGTGAGGCGTGCTGAGTGCTTCTGTGTGTTGTTGATCATTTGCTGATCAAAGCTTGGCTTTTGTGTGAAGGATAACTTTGTGGACAAGTCTGCATCAAGACCTCACACCCCGAAAATGGTCGAAACAGAAAAGATGTGGCAACGTTATGAGGGTCGCGCCCTTTAGGTTGTGTCATTCCCTTTTGGAAAAGGGTGGTATCATGGTATGGAGCCCAGATACTTAACTCATGAGGTCACTAAAAATCTATTACTTTGTGGTTGAGAGCTCTCGAATAAAGGTCGCAAACGACTGGGGAATGGCATGCTCGAGTAGTAGTTAACTAGTTACAGAGGTAACCCAGTCTTGTGTTGGCAGAGAGCCGGGTTGGTTCTCGAGATGTCCCTCCAGAGGCGTACCCATGTGGCAGTAGGAAGTTCCTTAGCTTGACTATTTGTTGGAAATCCAATCTCCAATACGCGCCTTGTACGGTTTTAGTTGTATAAACTGCTATTTACTTATGGTAGTCACCACAGTTTAGATGGTAGCTATAGTAGGCATACAATAATGTCTATATGCTTGCTAAGATTAATATTATACTTTCAAAAGATTTTCTGCACTATGCACTAATAATAATATCAAAAGATTTTCGCGTATCAAGCATGTTTGACTATCATAAGGAGAAATCTCCTCCAATTCTGCATTTGCATTGTGTGTGCGGCGAGAGGCCTTATGGTAGTTTCATTTTCCAACATGCATTGCAAATTTCCTTTAAAATTCTTTGTTTTTTTTATTTTAAAAGAAAATAGTTTTCGTTTGCTCATACCAGTCCCATGACTGACCCGGAGTTTATTGTTCTCTTCCTAAACTCTAGGTGTCTAAAATTTTCCACACGGGCAGTCTAGAGTTGGGTTTTTCAGATAGTCGAATAGTAGGTGTAGATTCGATAGCATTCAATCTTTGGATATTGGAAATCGTATCGGGATCGAGTTACTTCACTTCAGCATTAATGGTGGTTCTCGCTTTTTGGTTTGGAGCCTGTCTAGCCTTTAGAATTTTTAGAGATTTAGTAATGGAGTCGCTATATGTTGGAGTATCTACATTGTTGAGTTCTGAAGATATTATCTTTTGGAGATATCTTTCCGCTATCGATGGTTGCAAAGTCTAAACCATCTTCTGGTGTTGTCTTCCGCTATTGTATATCTCTTTGCTCTGATTTGTATTGATATTCTTGTTGTATCTGATATTGTATCAACTATTGTACATCAATGATATTGTTCATTTTTCTTCCGCTGTGCTGTTGTACTATGTGTTATAAGCTCCGGCGAATCAGATTCTATTGAATATGCGATTATATGATTTTTGTTTGATGATAATAAACATATATATATATATATATTCGTTTAAATGTATTTGTTAACGTACTATTTTATTTTTCACAGGTTAAATAAATATTTGGTGAATAAAATTAAATAACCTAGAATTTGAATTCCAACAGAAATTTTATTCAACCAAATATTTATTACAATTTTTGAATAGTACAAATTCAAGCTCTCACTATATATATACAATTTCAATTACAATACAATTTCTAATTACATCACAATTCAATTTACATAAATTCCTCACATACATATCACTCACATTCGTAGTTCATCTTCAACTTCATTCCAGTTAGAATCCAGCATCTGAGCAATCTGCAAAGATATATACTAACGCAGTAAAATTGAAAAAATATATTTTTGCAATATAAAATAAAATATGGATTTTGAAAATATTATTTGCCTCAGTTATTTGGGTTGTTCGTCATCATTTACATTTGAATTCATCACACACGAACAATGTGATATGCACAGTGTATCACTGTACATGCAACAAGGTCGTGCACACCGATATACACTTGATAATGTTATAGGGACAGGTGAGCACAAGGTCAAACCCAAAATAAAAGGATGGGTTCAACTCAGGTGCAATATAAATAAAATCTCGTCACGAGCACAAGGTCAAACCCGAGCGTTTAAGCTGGATTCAACTCAATGTACAAATCATAATACAACAATGCCCAACTCAAATGAACACAGTTAAATGCACAAAGGCATAGCAACTGCACCAAGACAAGAATGTATACTCAAAGCAATGAAAGCTAGTAACTCATCATAATTCAAACTGCAATTTCAAACCAGTCTCAACCACTTCAGCAAAACTCATATATGCAGCCTCGATCAAAAATCAAAATAAACCAAAAAAACAAGACTCAACATGTATATGAATGGTCAGGCAATATGCATCAGGCTAGAGCATACGAGCAGCAGCCTTAACAAGCAAAGACCACAAGCCAATGCTAACAGCATCTAGTAGAACAAATCCAAACAACTCAAGTGCTAGCCAAAAGGAAATGCATCAGAAGAACCATGGCATGAACCAAGTTTAATCAGACAACTTTAAATTCAAATACTAGACAAAACAATGGAGCGACAGTATGAATGAAATACAAGGGTCAAGCAAATGATACATGCACTCAAATACAGTGCAGACTCGAAATGAAACATACAAGGCAAGACAAATAAAACAGAAGCATGGCACAGCAGTTCATACAATATATACAATGCAGAAGACCCAAGGACTCAACAAGGCATGGACAACATGTATGAATGACTCAGTGATACAATGCTCAATGCACAGTAATGCAATGCCATAAAGAACATGGTTCAAAACAACATACCAAATAACCAGGCTACACAATGAAAATCAGTGCAACCCAAAGCCGTGAAGGAACAACAGTGATGTCAAGAGTTAAATTGTAAAATACATATCAGATCAAAATATGCTACAGAAATGAATTTAATCAGTGCCGAAGTTAACATCAAACTAAGTCAGAAACTCACATAAGCAAGTTAATGCCGAAGCACCAAAGTCACGCACATAAACGACTTTAACATGTGATCAATGGCAAGCATATAAATTGGCAACGTGCAGCCGCAAACAACCACAAGCATTTGAATTCACAAATCAATTTCAAGTTGAACATATCAAGACCGAAGTCATGAATGAACAAAAAAAAATGAAACAGAGATATGCTACAGGATGGTCAGCCACCAAAGTACACGGCAACTACGAACTGCAAAGGCCGAAACCAGCAGAAACATGAATTCACAGTATCGATATCAAGTTCGTACCAAGTCAAAACACATCAAGTCGAGGCAATCAATAAATCAGTGCCAAAGTCAATGTTGAACAAGTCAAATTCGAAATCTTGGTGTAATAACCCGGATTTTTAGGTATTAGATAATTGAATAATTATCTGAGTTTAATTATTAAAATGTGATAACCCCTTAATTAAATTATTTGAAATGGATAGAATTGCTATCTTCAAATATAAATAACCAAAATAAAATTTGTTCTATACTAATTTAAAACAAAATAATTTTATAAATTTAGAAAATATTTATTTAGTAGTAAATAAATGCCAAAACATTTAAATTGGCATGTAAAAATAGATTAAATAATTTATATTATTTTTGAAATCTAATTAGTTTACATCTTATTTTTTCTTTTGAAAAGTTTTACTTTTATAAAGAAAAAAGGGGGAAAGCATTTATAAATTTATAAAAGTATTCATGAATTAATAAAGTATTTACATATTAAGAAAATTAACAATAAAGGCTTTTAAAAAAATCATTTTAAAATAATTTTAAAATAAGGAATGACATGTGTTCATTTTTGAACCTCATTGATTTACATATGTGATAAATTAAGCAATGGTTTTGACAAATGTAAACAAGATTTAACAAGTATCCTTATTAGTTTTTCTTTTCTTTAATTTTTAATAAACCTTAAATTTCATCATATAAAATTTCTATTCCTTCTTCATTTTTATTCTTGGAATTCAGAAAATTTATGGCCATAACCTGAAAATCACTTCTTCAAAATCCTGTAAACCCTTTTATTCAATCTCTATAAACTTGTCTCAGAAAATCCATGGTCAGTCTTGCATGCATTTCCTCAAAACAAATTGTAGCGAATCCTCAACTAAAAATTCTTGAAACCCTGAAATTCTTCCTCAAGCTTGTAGCATGCTTGAATATTTCAAACCAGGAATCAAAACTTGTGACAAAAATTTATACCAAACCCTGTAACTTAAAAGGCTGAATCCATATCCAAATCCCCAAATTCAAAAAGCTTCATAATGCTATCTGGAAATATCAATGTTTCAAAGTCTGGAAGCCAACATCATCTTGTTCCTGTACAGTCAGGCATTTCAGCTTCAAAAGTTCAAGTTACAAAGAATTTCCTATTTAAATCAAGGTTTTCGGAAGTCAAAAGCAAAGTCAAGCAAACATAAGTTTCAGCAATCAAGCTCTGTTTTTTAAAAAAAGGTGAGTAATCTCATCTTGAAGCCTGATCTGTTTTTTTTCTGTGAATGCATGAAGTAAATCTTGAAATATGTTGAGTAGTTGGTTGCCTGTTTGTTTAGGATGAAACATATATATATATATATATATATATATATATATATATATATATAATGATGCATGCTTGCCTGTTAACAACCTGTATCAACCCTGTTTAGCAATATGTTATGAGTAAATTTTTAATCAAAATTTTAAGTATAAGGATCTGTTGCATGTGAAAGTTAGCTATGAAGATGCTTGCATGTTATTTATTTGTGAAGTATTTGATCACAGATTTAAATTATACCGTGTATGTTTAAATTGTAACAGTGAAACCCTGTATCTTTAAGATTTTGAAGGAAAATTAAACAAAAACTCAAAATTTATATGATTGAAACATTATTAGTTTGGAATAAACAATATGGAAGTTTGATTCAGTAGGAATTAAGTGTTAAAAATATAAATATGCAAATGAAACAGTTTAAAACTGCAGATAGTAGGATATGCAGTAAAACAAATGTTTATATCATGTAAATCATGTTCAAATTTTAATGAATCCAGTTTATATCCTGAATCTATTATGTATAATATGAATTTTAAGACAGAAATCAAAAAATTTAATTTAAAGTTGAAGATGAATTTTGGAATTAACTAAAATTGGGGCTTTTGTCAAATTCTCGTGACTGGATTGTTTATAGGCTTTGAAATTTGAACTGAAGCTGTGTTTAATGTTGCTTAACACTAGAAAAATAGTGGTTAAATTTATATTGAATCACAGAATTTAGAAATTTGATCTTTAGGGTTTTTGCTCTGTGACTTTTCGAGTTTGGAAATTTCATTCGTGTGAAGCATAGGGTTGACCGAGTTACGCGAGGCTGGAGGTGGACATGTGTTTGGGTTGTGTGAATGCATGGCCGGAGTTGGGAGGCTAATGGTGGTCGGCTTGCCGTGAGTGATGGGGTTTTTCCCAGGCGTCTGCAGTACTAAGTTAGGTTCGAACAACCCAATTTTCGTTCGAGTGTGTTTTGATGGGTTCTGGAGTTTGAATTTGGGTTATGGAATGGTTTGGGGTTTGCGCGAGCTATCGGCAGCAGCGGTGGAGGCGCCGGAGTTTCGTGCATGTGCACGAGGCAGCGGCATGTATCTGTAGTTTTTGGTTCGCGTGCGTTGGGTTACAGCTCGAAGTCGCGATCGAGTTTTTGGTTAGGAATCTCGTGTGTGCGCTCGGGTAGGTGAGGGCTGTTGCTCGTGTGTTTTAGTTTGGGTTCAGGTAAATGTAGAAGATAAGGGAGATGGAGTTAGGTTGTGTTTAGTTGAGTTTTGGTCAACTATAAACACGGTACATTTCAATTTTTGTTTTAAGTTTAAAACATTAACACTTGATATTTTCACTACTTTATAAAGTGCTAAATGTTTTATTTCAAAAGGTAATTCACATATTATTTGTTGAAGTTTTTGAAATGATTTTACATTTTTAAATCTATTTTTTTTAAAAGGATAATTAGTTTTAATGAATTGAAATGAATAAACATGGAAGAGTTTTTAATGATAAATGAAATGGTTGGTTTTGAAAGTTAATAAAATTTTTGAAATTAAAGGTTACTTTAATTAGTGATTAGGGTTGGGATTAATTAATTAATTAGTTAAGATTTAATTAATTACTTATGGACTTAATTGATAATTAAGGATTAAATTAAATAACAATTAATAGTTATTAATTAATTAATTAATTAATTTAAGGTTAATTCATAAGTGATTAATAATTGATTAATTAAATGATTAATGATTAATAAATTAGTGGTTAAAAAGTTAATTAATTAATTGATTAAGAGTTAATTAATTAAGTAATTAAACATTAATAAATTTTTAATAGTAAATTAATTAATGGTTAAGATTTAATTAATTAAATAATTAAGATTTATTAATGGATAATCAATTAAGTATTTAAGATAAAATTAATTTGTGATGAATTAAGAATTAATTAAGGTTAATTAATTATAAATTAGTGGTTAATTAATAACCAATTAAGGAATGATCAATTTTAAATCAAATTTTAATTAATAAATAATTATAGTAATTAATTGATAATTAAATAAAGATTATTGATTAATTAAAGATTAATTAATTAATAATGACATAATTAAATGGTGGTTAATTAAGTAAATTATTGTGATTAATTAATTAACATTTGGTTAAGCAAGATTAAGTGATAAATTCTTAAGTAATTAATTTAATTTAAAGCAATTAAATTAATTATGATATGGATTGATAATGCTTGCTTATGGATGATTAGTTGTTGAATGTCTGGATTGGGTGATATCTATTGAATTGATATCTATTGATTAATGAATGTGATTAAGGTAAAGGTTAATTGTTATATGAAATTTAAGAATAATTTACTAATGAAAGTAATTTGATGATCATTAATTAATTTAATTAATGAAGTGATCAATCTTGCTTATTTATAATTGAATGATATTATATGCCTTAAATTGGTTGATACCTCCGACATGAGATTTGGGATGCTATGTGATATGATATGTTTTGTTTAAATTGTGAATATGGATATCTATCAATAAAAGATTATTGTGTAAAGATGACACTGTATTTAAATTTGAAATTATAACTCATTTGAATAACTTGGGTTAATATGATGTGAGATTCGAAGAGACCGGAGTCGGGTATCAGTTAATACCCGAAACCACTTCGATTCCTTATAGATTGATATGTGAAACCATTAGGCTGGTTTGGGATGATTTAAGTGAATTGGACCTGTTAATCTAAGTTTTGACACTTAGAAATTGATGTATGAAATTTGTAACAACTTGTGAAGTTGTAAAATTGATATAAATTACCCGGGTTTGTGTAAGTTGCTTGCTATTGTATTCTTGTTAGATGGGTTTACTCACGCTGGCATCCAGCCTGACCCGGGTGTTACTTTGATGTAATGCTTGGGTCAGACCGAGTATTACAGATTTGCAGGTAAGGACGTTCTGGAGCTCAGGAGGAGAGCTGAAGGACAGCAACGTATAGAGTGTTTATCCGTCGTGATATATATTGTTATTTATCTAGGACATGTTGTTTAAAACTGTCCAGTGTTGTGAAATTGTTGGAACTCTGATGTAAAAATGTAAATGTACCGATACAGTTCTTCTTTATAAACTGTTATTCTATTTGCTATTATATTTTATCCGCTGCGAATGTGAGATTGAGTTTGAGTTTTTTGTTTCTTATTCTTTCTCTTTCTTCTTTTCACTAACTATCTAGAAATTTCGAGTTCGAAATTTTCGGGTCGTTACACTTGGTGGCCAGGATAATTGACCTAGTTAAACATCAATACCGTGAGAAGTAAACATCATATATACGCATATGAATAAGTCAAAAATAAATCATCAAACGTTCAAGCATCATCAAGCGGCAAAGAAAAGATTTTGACAAATTCAAAAATCATCAGATGAATATTTGTACGAACGAAAATCAAGGGTTACAAACCCTATATAAACAAATCATCACCGGCAATTTCAAAGCATCGGAGTTCAAGCAAGCCAAAAACCAGCAAAGCAAAAGAAGAAAAGTACATACCGAAACCATAGACGAACTCGATCCAAATTGAAGAGCCGTGAGCTAATCAGAGAAACAAGCCATCGACAAGGCAAACTACGAGCAATCAAAAGCGGCGACTTCAATTGAAAATATCTAATTTCCACAAAGGAACGAAGCCCTAATTTAGATCGAACAAAGAAAGCAACAGAGACGCCATTTTCTTAATTAAGGAACGGGCCACAAAATTGTGAAAATATAAAAGGGGTCCGGCCTTTACCTTATTTTTTAAGAGCTTTATTTTTTATTATAAAGGGCTTTTATTTTAAATTAGGGCTTTTTTTATTTAAATTGTTTTCAATTTGTATCTTTTTTTTTAAACCGTTGTAATTTCTAGTCGTATGACTAGGGGACAAACTACGTGGCGTAGTTTGAGAATTCGCAACTCAGTGGCTGAGTTGTGGCAGGGTTTTGAGCGTAGAGTTAGGTTTAGTCGATAGCGGGTGTCGCGAGTTTACATGTGTAAGCGTCTGACTAACTAATTTCTAGTAGAAACCTTGGGGGCAGCACGTAGGCAGGGTTTTGCCGAAGCTGGGTAAATTCTGTGTTGTTCTGTTTCTGTAATTTATATTCTGCAACATCTGTGCTGCTATTATTCTGCTGTGAACTGTGTTGAAATCTGAATTGAATATTTTATAAGCTTTCGCAATAAATTTTTATAATTGATAGTATCACCCTATTCACCCCCCTCTAGGGTGAAATCGATCCTACAGATTCGACGTTTGAATCTACGGCATTCGAGTACGGGTGATGTATTCGGTGTTGATTTTCGAAGTCGAGTCTGGGTCGTTTCATTTGGTATCAGAGCTGAAGGTTGAAACTTTAGCTCAGGAGTATAACACATTTGGTAACTCATTAGAGATAGGGTGAAGTATACCCTAGAATGAGTATATCCCTAAGATATCTGTTCGTGTGCCTCAGTAAATTCTCTTACTATACATTGATAGTAAGTATATGTGCAAGAAGAGGACGAGGCATGGGACAAGGGAGTACCACTACAAATGGTCAATACCCTATAACAACAACAAAAACAACTTTCTCTATCAATCTCCTTTGATTGGATTTCAATTCTTTGATTGCTTCGTGACGGCTCAAGGGAGAAGCTTCGGTGTGATGGTGGCCCTGCGAATCCTTGTAGGAAGTTTCTATTTCATATTCTTTTCATCGGTTTCTATCAGCTTTTCATTTTAAACTCTAATGAATTTGAAATTTTATTTGAAATAAATTGGTTAACAAATATAAAGTTAAATTGAATTGTATCGATAAAACGATTTCGATTAAAACCAAATTTGAAAATTTTATTGTAATTTCTTGTGTGAATCCAAGTTCGAAGAGGGACAGGCTAGGGTATATTTTGGGATATTCCAACCTACATTAAGTATCCATTGTTTGTTCTGTTAGGTCCAGATATATTCTACGAACGATTAGTTATCCCTTCAAACTAACCAATGTCCTTGCATATTTCGTAGATTAGTGGCCCCAGTATCTTGTGTAATATCGAATGAGTTCGTTCTCATAATTATCGACGATATTCTGATTTGGTAAGCCAAATACAGAATAGATATTCAGTTTGACCTAGAAAACTATTTCTCTATATTTGAGTGTTCATCTAATCTTTGTTGTCTCCCTAGCAAATTTCGAGGACGAAATTTACTTAAGGGGGGAATCTATAACATTCCTGTTTTTAAATCAACTTTAATTGGTAATTCATTTAATTTTTGAAATTAAATTGTGAATTAATTTGATATTTTCAAAATTAAATAGATATCTGCTTGAATATAAATATGATTTTAAAATAGAATTTCTAATTAGAAATTTAGAAATAAATGTTTTGAATAACATATTGGATTTGAAACTCAAATATAAGTGTTTTTTTAAATAAATTGGATTTAAAAACTTCATATTTTGGAATTATAGAAATATGTTTTCTAATTTTAATAAATATAAATATATGTATTTTGAAAAAAAATATTTGAATTTAATATAGGAAATTTTCAAAAGTTATTTGAAAAACTATATATTTTAATAATAGAAAAGAATTTATTTTGTATTTATAATGTGATGATTTGAAAGTTATATTTTTAAATTTATATAAATAAATTCACAAAAGCTATTTAAAAAGTTAAAATCAAATATACAAATATCTTTTGAAAAATTAATAAGATTTGAATAAAGTATTTCAAAAGGAAAAGTAATTATGAAACTAAATTGAAAACATAAACTAGTGTAAATATGAATAAAAATAAAAATTTATAAAGGGTTTAAAACATAAAAGTTCATTATTTTGACAATTGTAATAATATAACAACTTGTGTAAACATTTGTAAGTCTTATACAACACATAATAAACAAGTGTAACTCTTTTGAACAAAAAATTTACAAGTGTCTTTATTTATTTTCAAATTAATAAATAAATTAAAAACAAGGTTATACAAAATATCTCCATTTCTATTTTTTTTTCATTCATTAAAAAAACCAGAAAATAAAAAGCTGAATCAAAAACAACAGTTTTTAAAAATGTTTCAAGAGACAGATCAAAGCATCAAAAGCTTGAAAATCAAAGAAAAATCTGAAAAGCTCTCAACCTCAAATATTCAACATGGAAAACAATAAAATCAAAACTTCAATTTCAACCTGAAGCAAAGCAACAGATTCAACTGAGCAATAAAGGATCAAGCATTGATTCAACATAACAAAATATATCAAAATCAAAATATACAAACATGGAAACTAAAACCTCTGAAGAATAATGCAAAGCAATACAAGCAAATCAAAGAGCATGTAAATTCAAACAAGCAAGATCAGATGAAAGTTCAGCATCTAAGCACATACAAGCTGGAAACCAGAAGATTTAAAATAACAGATCAAATTAAGGAAAAAAATAGACTGTCCTCTGTTCAACAGCAAACAGGCGAGCAAACATTTTTCTTTTTTTCCTCTTGATATGGTTATCTCTTGATGATTGTGAAAGTGATGCTGTTAAATATGTTTGAATGTTTGTAAATGTGTTTTGCATATATACCGACATATGTGCAAATATTTGCGTACGCCTATGTTACAGACAGAAACATTTCTTTTTTTTTCTTTTTCCACATTACAGAGTTAGTCAATTTCAAAATTTAATTTCTCCCTCTCTAATTCTTTTTACAAGTTAAGGTCAAAAGAAAAGGTGTTTAGATTAACAAAAACTTAATTTTAAAAATCATTTTTAGTTTAAATTAAGTTGGGTTTACTGAAAAATCAAGTAAACACTGACGAACACAAAATATATCAGAAAATTCAAGGGTCTAAATTATGCGTTTTGATATTGTAATCTAGTAAGTATTCGGAAATGGTGATTTTTGATTTTTGATTTTGGTTTCAAGGTTTTTCGTTGTGTGGTTGCCGAGATATCGTGGGATGATCAGAAATCATAAATATGTCGATTTCTGATGAACGAGGAGATGATTAGCTTCGAGATTTACGTGGAAGGTAGCTTGAGTATTGGGGATTTGTGGAAAAATGTCCAAATATTTTTTAATTGATTCAAGTAATGGATCGAAGAGGAATTAGGGATTAAGCTCCTGTTTTGATCAATATTGGTACTGTGATAATTGCGGGGTCATCAGCGAACTGGAAGTGATCGCGACAGGGGAAGAAGAAGAGGAGTACTGTGGTGGAAATTCTAATAGGTCGGCGTAAGCTCTGGTGACTGGAATCGGTGGCGCAAGGCGATGTTTGTCATCAGGGTTTGGGTTTCAGGCGGTAATTGGAATACTCGATTTCGATTCGCTATCGAATGCTTGGATCTGGGTGTTTGTAGTGACTTGAGGTGTCGTCGACGACTCGTTGATGATGGCGTGGTTAATCGGAGGTGATCAGGCAGGCCATGCATGTGCACGTGATACATTGGTATCTGGTGATTGCTAAAAAAATTGGGGAAGAAGCAAAGTCATCGGGTTTGACTCAAGAAAATTGGCGTGATGTCTCGAAGCGTGGGAAGAATGTTGTTTACTCGAAGCCAGGTTCGGGTAAAACAAGTGTGTGGCTCAGGTGTTGTGATGATGTCGAGTTTGGGTAAAGAAATAATAAGTTTTCTTTTTATTTTATAGTTTAATCAAGTTTAAATAAATTGTTAACCACTACTTTTAAAATAATTAATGTTATTTAAGTTGAAATGTGTTAAAGATTTGAAAGTAAAAATTTTCTTTGAGTTTAAAATTATTTCAAAATATTATTTTTAATAAACTTAATATGGTAATTAAGGAATTAATCAAGAAGATTAAATGTTTTAAAGATAAATTATTTTGGTGAATATATTTGGTGATTAATTAATGTAATTAATCAAAGATTGATTTAGTAATACAAGTAATTAAAGTTTAATTACTTAATGTGATTACTTAAAAGTTGATTACTTTAATGTAATTAAAGGGGGATTAATTTGTGTAATAAATTTAAGATTAATTAAGGGTTAATTATATTTATAAATTTATTAAGGTGATGTATTAATGAATAATTTTTGAATGTAATTAAACTGATTAATTAATCAAAGGTCAATTAATTTTGGGTAATAAATTAAAAGATAATTAATTAAGAATAATTAATTAATGAGATTAATTAAGATTAATTAATTAAGGATAACTAATTAAATGGTAATTAATTAAGGGTTAATTAATTAATGTGATTAATTTAAAGGATAATTAAATAATTTAAAGGTTAATTATTTAATAATTAATGGTTGTCTAATTTATTAATTAATATTGATTAGTTAATAATTAAAGGTTAATTTATTTATTATTAAAGATTAATTAATTGAAATGATTTATAATTAATCAATGTTAATTAACCAGGATTAGTAGTTTATTCATAAGTAATTAGTCTGATTTAAATTAATCAGATAATTAATTGATTTTACTTATGGATGTTTGAATTGTATGAAATGCCTTGTATTGTTTGATATCTCTGTATGTAATGTTTTGTGTTATGGATTATTTTGATTCGAGTTGTGATGAATGTTATTTATTTTATCTATGATGAATGTATGTTATTTATCTATGAATCTGTGAGTGAAGATAAGCATTATAGTTTATACCGCTTATCGATATTAATGTACTCAAATTTGTGTTGATTGATGTTGTTGCACTATTGTGTAGAACCCATGGACTACACTATACACACACAAATATGGATTGCACGAGGAAATTGCTTAAGTCACAGATTTTAGAAAATAATTTTTAAATTGAATTTTGAATTCAAATGGTTTTGGAAATGGAATTGGGTTGGAAAGCTTTTGAAAAGTTGTTCTAAAGATAAAAGAATGACACAATAAAGTTTTGAAATTTAAATAATTTGATTTAAATTTGGATTCAAAATTTGAAATTGAATTCTATGTTTGGAAATTATGATTTAAAAAGGCATACAAGTTATAAATGTGTTTATACGGGTTTAAACCGTTTTAAAAGTATTGAATTGGGAATTTGAATTTAACCCAAGGGCTTTAACTTGTATAAATGAAATCGGATTTTTCCGAAATGAAAAATTATTTGTTTTCAAATAATAAAAGCTTTCATATAAGGAATGAATTTCCAATTTGAGTTGAAAGGATTTTCAAATTTGAAATGAAAATGGTTTTCCAAGTTATGAATGAATCTTTGGAAATGGGTTTGAAAGCTATGAATTAAATCTTTGATTTAAAGATTGGATGAGTTAATCCAATTCGAATGGAAATTGTTTTAAAATATGTGAATGAATCTTTGTGATAGATGGTTGAACCTTGTTTTGAAATTTCAGAGAATCTTAAAGGTGTATCTTCTGTATAAAAGTTTTGAAATGGAATTGTTTCGAAAGCTATAAAGGAATCTTTGTGAAATATTTGTGAACTTTGGTTTCAAACAAAAGAGGATATCAAAGATAGATCTTTTGTTTGAATATTGTGAACGGATCTTTATGATGGATTGGTGAACTTTGTGAGGTGAATCTTTTTGGTTTAAAAGATTAAATTGGTAATTTGGTTAACCATTTGAAAGAAAAGTTTTGGGTAACAAGTTTTAACTTAACTGAGATCCGATTATCCATATGGTTTTAAAATATTGCGCTCACTATTCAGTTTAGCCGGGAGAGGACTTTGTGTCATGTAACCCATTCCGAATAGTGATACGACGAATGGATAGCAATTGAAGACGGTGGTGAAGACCTGGTGTCTTCAAGAACGATAGGATAACCTGTCGAATGACTCTGCACTGAGTTGCTCCGGTACAGAGATCTCCATATGTGATGGAGAGTCTGATCGGGATTATGGATATCCGGATTGCAAGGGCTTCTTCCTTTATTGGACGAAGTGCCTTCAGTTCCATTCGAACCCGAAACGGATTTGTATGGTTGTATGTCTAACATTACACTTTGAGATATAAAACTAACCTCTATCAAATACATTTCTGTTTGGTGGCAGAGAATTTATTCTCTTAGCTTAACACCCTTCTCTGAGACGTACGAGCTCAGAGGTTATGTAGTTGATAGTTATCAGTGATATACTCCCAATTTGGTAGCATGGCATGCTGAGTGCTGTTGTGTGTTGTTGATCATTTGTTGATCAAAACATGGCTTTTTTGTAAAGCGTAGCTTTGTGGATAAGTCTATATGAAAACCTCACACCCTGGAAATGGTCGAAACAGGAAAGATGCGGCAAGGTTATGAGGGTCTCGCCCTTTAGGGTGTGTCATTCCCTTTTAGAAAAGGGTGGTACCATGGTATGGAGCCCAGATACTTAACTCATGTGGTCACTGCAAATCTATTACTTTGTGGTTGCGTTGTGGTTGAGAGCTCTTGGATAAAGGTAACCCGGCCTTGTGTTGGCAGAGAGCCGGGTTGGTTCTCGGGTCGTCCCTCCAGAAGCGTACCCATGTGGCAGTAGGAAGTTCCTTAGCCTGACCATTTGTTGGAAATCCAATCTCCAATACGCGCCTTGTACGGTTTTAGTTGTATAACCTGCCATTTACTTATGGTGGTCATCATTGTTTAGATGGTAGCTATAGTAGGCATACAATAATGGTTGTATGCTTGCTAAGATTAATATTATACTTTCAAAAGGTTTTCTGTACTATGCACTAATAATAGTATCAAAAGATTTTTGCGTATCAAGCATGTTTGACTATCATAAGAAGAAATCTCCTCCAATTCTCATTTGCATTGTGTGTGCGGCGCGAGGCCTTATGGTAGTTTTATTTTCCAAAAAGCATTGCAAATTTCCTTTAAAATTCTTTGTTTGTTTTATTTTAAAAGAGAACTATTTTCGTTTGCTCATACTAGTCCCATGACTGACCCGAAGTTTATTGTTCTCTTCGTAAACTCTGGGTGCCCACAATTTTCCACACGGGCAGTCTAGAGTTGGGTTTTTTAGATAGTCGAATAGTAGGTGTAGATTCGATAGCATTCAATCTTTGGATATTGGAAATCGTATCGGGATCGAGTTGCTTCACTTCAGCATTGATGGTGGTTCTCGCCTTTTGGTTTAGAGCCTATCTAGCTTTTAGAATTTTTAGAGATTTAGTAATGGAGTCTCTATATGTTGGAGTATCTATCTTGTTGAGTTTTGAAGATATTATCTTTTGGAGATATCGTTCCGCTCTCGATGGTTGTAAAGTCTAAACCATCTTCTGGTGTTGTCTTCCGCTATTGTATATCTCTTTGCTCTGATTTGTATTGATACTCTTGTTGTATCTGATATTGTATCAACTGTTGTATATCAATGATATTGTTCATTTTTCTTCCGCTATGTTGTTGTACTTAATTTTTTATAAGCTCCGGTGAACCAGATTCGACGTTTGAATCTGTGGCATTCGAATACGGGTGATGTATCCGGTGTCGATTTTCGAAGGTCGAGTCTGGGTCGTTTCACCAACAATGACATTTCTCCCTGCTCCAACTTTACAAACTTACTAAGCAAGGACGACTTAACTACTTCAAACAAAAACATTTCCTCGAATCTCCTTCGAAATTCTATCTAAGTCAATTCCTCTACTGGCACACCTACGATCACCCTGTTCCACCAGAACAAAGAAACTCCTTGCAAATGTCTCGAAGCCAATCTCCTTTTCTACTTATCATTCAGACCCAAATCAACGAAAATCCTTTCACAATATAACAGCTAGTTCTCCACTTCTATTGCATCCTCTATCCCTGAAAAAGGCTTCCCACCCAGACTGGTGTAATATCAACTTAGCTTAGCATAGTTATTACCAACTGACGCTATGGTGTTGACTCCTCCCACGTTAGCAACATTTCCTTCGACTACCCCTACAGCTGATTCAGCTTGCATCATGTTGACGAAGAACTAATACATAGTCTAGTGAGGTCGCAACACCTACATTGGCATCTGCATTTTGGTCAGTATTTGCCTGTTGACCCTTGTTCCTTCTGATGTTAGGCCAAGAACTTCCATTAGTTGTGGCACTTCTTCCCCTTAGATTCGCTTTTCCGTTTCCTGCCGTATCTTTCTTTCTCGTAAACTTGCATACAAGCTTTAAAAAGATATAGAATAACAGTCTAAGAGAGATGGGAGAATATATATTTATAAATAGCAAATACATATACATAACTATAGCATTATTCCATACTCCAGTCTTATTCTCTGATTTATTAGGATTATGTTTTCAAATACTCTTGAGGTTTAAAATTCTTTTGTCCATAAACCTATGCACTAATACCAACTTGTAACATCTCCAATTCCAAGGCCCAAAACAAAGTGCTATGGATGCTGTAGTTATCCATAGTTATTAATTCTCGGCCACAAATGTGGCTATATTAATCATATGAATAATTAAAAGCACATGAATATGAAAAAATTTCAAACATGGTTTAATACTAAATTTTTACTTCCCGTTTCACAATTGATATTCCATATTCATTACATAATTTCATTCATAATCCCATCTTCAGAGAAATATAAAAAATACTCCAAGTGCGACATATAAAGATGTCCCCATGGTTAATCAGAGTCAAATACTTGGCAATTATACAACTTTGTCATTATATCCAAATAGACAAAACCAAACTATATGGCGGGAACAGATAAAGTTCCTAATAGCTAGATTGCCTCCTCCACGTCTCCAGAAGCTTATTCATCTAGCTAGAACTTGAAATTCCCTTACTCCCGACCTACTCAAATGAGTACTTGAAAGTTTAAAGGGAAAAAAACTTCAGATCAGATGACAGTCAGGTGTAAATAATAACCTACCATCTCGAACCAAAATAGATATCTCGTGAGACCATGTCACATACATTGTATTACCAATCCCAGTTCATTAAATTATCCACCAAAGTTTACACATCATAATTTAAACTGACTGCCAATCTTATTTTAATCTGACAAACCATCTTACAATTATGTAGACTACTCATCTCACATATATATTCAGAATTATATGGACCAATCATCATATGTAATTATTACTTGAATTCCACATCCCCTACCACATTGACTACCCATCACTTGTAGTATAATTATTTAAAAATTATGTGGACTTTCAATCACATATATTCCATTTAACTAAAACTGATGTGGATTATTCATCACACATCTCATAGTTTTCCTAAGATAACTATGAACCCGTCATTATCCTCGCAAAGGTGATCCATCTCCAGCATGATGTAGACTATTCATCTCACATCCCATAGTTTTTCTAAGATAACTACGAACCTATCAATTTACAATCTATTTCATGTTACCCACATCTGTCAACTTAATTCATGTTACCCATAGTATCAATTTGATTCATGTAACCCACGTATATCAATTTAATTTATAGTTATAGCATTTCAAAGTGATATGACAATAGTATCCCTAATTGATCTATGTCGAAGTTAATTAAAATAGACATTGGTTTCCCTAAAGTTTAAAGTCGAAGTCAATAACATGTGGCCCACTACCATTAAATCATATAAATTTGGATCAATGTCAAAGTTTACCTATATGTTATCCCTAATAATAGTGTTGAAGTTCACAATTCAAAATAGCATTGGTATCCCAATTGGTGACGTTGAAGTAGAAAGGCTAGGCTCTACACCCTTTAATAATTTAGTACAGATCATTATTGATGGCATTAACAATGTCGACATAGAGCTCTAAGGCTCTCCACTTTTAATCATAACACATATGCGATTTTAAAACTATGTCGACCTCTATTTAAGATCAAAGGCAGAAACTTAAAATTCTTTTAAGTATACTATTTAATGTCATAGATGATGTTGTTGACCTTCATAAACTATAGGCTATACACCCATTAAATCAAAACTTTAACTTTTATAAGTTATATGGCTATCTATGGAAGTTAAAGGGTCTTTGACCCACTTAAAACATAGGCCTCTTTGCCTCATTAAAATGTTTTCAATTTATGTAAAAGCAAGCCTCTCCGGCCTTAAAAGGATGAAGTGTAACGTCACCCTCATGCGATGTCGACACTAAAGCCATGTGTAAGAAGTCGCCGATCTTGATGCACAATGGCACCAAGATCCTCGACGTCATTATAGATCCTTTAAAGTTTAGTTCACTTCGCCTATTATGCTGCTTATTATCTTTATAAGATTGAAGTCATATGAAGCGGCGACACTGTCAAAGTTTTGAAAACAATCAAAGTGATTAAGTGCGACATCATTAAAAATAGTGATGAAGACATACGACGTCGTGGACGTCGACATAAATCTTTTAAAATATTTAGGTGGATCACGAAGATATCATGTCGCCCAATATATGTTACCGATACTATCAACGTCGACACTAATGGAATCATTTCGTAGCTACCGAAACAGCCATCTTATATTTCCCTCAATATCAACGTCGATGTGCATAGAGGAAGCATTGTTTTAGGCTCGAAGTGGATATATGCGGCATGGCAACGACGTAATTAACATGAAAACTGGTTCTTTTTTGTTTAAAGTAAGTACTTTTCACCAAAATATACATTTTCGCAAATTCCTATTGGATACAAATAATACTTTAACAAATCTCTTTTTAGAAATACTTCTGCATACCATTTTCATGTTCCAAAATATTTCACAACTTTAATTAATTAATACCATTAATTAATCATTAATTTAAATGCTTTTCTAGCATAATAAATTCATAGTAATTCGTAATTACCTGGGAAAAATCCAAAAAATTGACAAAAATTAGAGAATATCTTTCCCTTTACCATATAATAATTTCAAAGCCAAAAACCATATTCAATTATTTAAATAATCAATGCAATTACCCGTATTTTTGACTATTTTGAATTATTAAATTTAATATAATTATTGAATATAAATGGTTAGAAATAAAAAAAATTAATGAACTATTTGTGTAATTTATTTAATATGAAATTGAATAAAATTTTGAAACAACCAATTTCGAAGATTTATGCAATAACTCGTACTGAAATGAAATTTAATGTATTGAATGTGTTTATAATCAAATACTGAAATTGAATAATAAATTTTGAATTATTTAAATAAAAGTAAAATAATTGTTGTTAACAAAAATTTATTTGGAATCTAATATTGGAATTTATCAAAATTAGATTATTAGAACTATTTAAATAATTGAATTTTGAATTTAATATAAATGAAATGATGTCGAAAGCTGATTTAAATTTTACTTAAACAAGAATGAAGATTTTTAAATGTTAAAGTTGAATTTCAAATGAATAATTTTATTTTGGAAACTGGCTCGTTTTAATTAATGAGCAAAAATGGACATTTTGGCCATTGACTCGGATTTCGACGAAATCAGATTCAACGGATCCATAACAGTGAGTTTTTATAGGATTTCATGTTTCGTAATGATCAGACTTATCGTTTTGCTGTGCAATATTGAAATGCGTAGAAATTAATTTTAGAATTTAATTAAAATAATTTGATTTTGAAATGCTATCTTCTACATACGATCGAACTAGGCCTCGAAGCTAGTTCCATTGTGTTTAAAAAAGGGGTATAAAAATAGAATGCAAGGCGGCATGCTTCATTTAGAGTTTGAGAATTTCGGAGGTTTAAAGGTTAGATATTTTATAATTATAGTAATATATATACTTTCCCTTATCTCAACATCTTGTATACTCCACCCATAATCCTATCTACTTCGCACACCCTTCTCCCTTTCGTTCTTCAACTTTGCAGATCGAAGAAAAGAGAGGAAAAAAATAAAAAACCAAAAAAACAAAAAAATGAAGCACGTGCTGCCACACGAGGAGGCGCGGCCTGGGCGACCGTCGACACTCAGGTATTGGGTTTTGGGGTTCGAGTCGCGTTCACGTGCGAATGCTGGAATGCACACGGCAGGGCTTGGTGGTGGTAGGGTTTTTTTTCGTTTGGGTTGATGGTGGCTCTGAAGGAGGCGGTGGCAGTGGCGGTGGCGTGCTCAGATGGAGGTCCGGTCGATGTTAGGTTGGCTTGCGATGTTGATTTTCGCGTGATACTGGGTTGCAAATCGCGTTTGGGTGAGGGCCTGCAGGAATGAAGAGAGATAGGATTTAGGTTAGTTATTTATTTATTTATGTTAAGTATGTTTTAATTATATCGATATTAATAAATTCGTAACTTTTTCGTACAAGGTCCGTTTCGAGTGAAATGAGTCGCTTTGCGATCGTATCGACGCCGTCTACAACATGGAGTGGAAGTGGAATTTATTTGAAGCTGAAATATTTTTAGTTTCAAATAAAAGGTAAGTGTTTTAAACACTCATGAAGTACTGAATATTTTTATGTTAGTTAAATTGAAATCCTGAGGTGATTTAATTTTATTGATGTTTGTTTGGTAATTTAATGACATAAAAATCGACTTAGAAATTTACATGTTAGCAATTTTGAATTAACTATTGAATTGAAATTGAAATTAAACTACTAGTCAAATTCCCGATTATTAATAACCGGTTCATTGTAGTGATTTATTGACTATTTTGGAATATATATTGTGATAGGTGCTATGGGTTGATATTTTGGATGATTTGGATGTTTATTTATTTTTATATATTCATATTATCACTCTGTATATTATTGACATCATATAAACTATTACCTGAATTATTTTGAATAAACTAAGAAATAGGTTGAAATAATATATACCTATGACATTATTTTGGATTGAAATGGTATATATACATCCTTGAAATTAAATTAGAATAACTAATCACTTGGTCATATGATAGAAAATTATATACGGACACCGGATTGGTTAAATTAAGCAGTTTTAAAATTTTGATTTGAAATTATTTAAATAATTTTGATTTAAAGAAATAAAAATCGAAATATGGGAATTGAATTATTTTCAAACTCGAGCTTGAACTATGAAATTGGAATTGGTTAAAAGAAACTATTTAAAGAAAGCAATTTGAAATTTGAAGTTGGAAGTGAAATATGATTTGAAGTATGGAAATTGAATTTTTTAAAAAGATTTGAATTTTTACTTGAACTTTGAATTTATTTAAGTGAAAGTGATATAAGTTAATATTTCAAAATTTGGCTCAAGATTGAATTATTCTTAAAGATTTGAGCATTGAATTGAACTCGAAGTTAAATTTGATTTAAATGATTTAAATTGATATTTTGAAATCGAATTCAAAATTTATATAAATTCGAATGGTTTAAAATTTATAATTGAATTGAAATTAATTCAAATTGGAATTGGAATTGAAATTAATTAATTTGAAATTGAAATAATTTGAAATAAAATTGAAATTGATTTGAATTGGAATTGGAATTGAACTTAATTCAGATTGAAATCGAAGTTGAGCCAATTTGAATTGAATTGAGACTGAAGATGACTTGAAAGATTTGGAATTGAATCGGTTTGATTTTGAAACTATTTTTAAATAAATTACTTCAATATAAATTTTCTAAAATCTATCTTTTTAAATATTCAAATTATTTTGATTTTCCAAACTATTTGTTTATATAAACCATTTTAATATCTAAACTATTTTATCAAACTATTTGAACTTGTCAAAGTAGGAATTGTTATATTTAAATCGTTGATGCAAATGTGAATTGGGTTAAAATGAAGTTCTAACCTAAATGGAAATTCGATACGATTTTGGAAGTGAAATCAAGATATTGAGGCGAAAATGATTTTCAAGTGAAACTTAACATATTCGAAGTAAATATGATATCTCGAAATGTAACTGATTTTGAAGCGAATATGATATTTTGATATCAAGCATGAATTGTTTTCGAAATGTAAAAGAACTAACCGATGTGTAAATGACCTTTGGTTGTTAAAGAGACTGGGGTCTCTTATTGGCACACTCTTTGTCAATATTGTACGCGGAGAGACTCCATAATGAAGTGGTTGGATTTTTCATCGTTTGCTGGATTTGAAGAAAGAGAATGTTGATGGACAGACCATGGCACTTATTCCAATTTGAAATCACTAAAACAGGACGGCTTGATAGGGCTAAGCTGGCTGGCTACCTCTAGCAAGCATTCGTTCTTTGATTTTCTTTGGACTTGGTCCATACTGTATTCCTTGTTGGTTTTGATTGGTGCAACTTGATATTGGGATAACCTCCCTTTGACTCGATACGAGATGGATGTATGTGGTGGGCGATCGTGGTTACGATTATTACCACCAGCCCTGCAACCCAAACTGGTAGTATCCGACCTTGGAAATTGCCTCACGTGTCTTGTCATATTTCTATCCCTATAAGAGACCACTACGATTTTGGTTTAGTGTTGTCGTATCATGGTGCATCCCTATCCCCTGACGTGCTACTAGGGCGTTGTATGCAAAGTGTATGACAATGCTTTAAAATGCTTTAAAGGGGATTAATGTAAAGACTTAACGCTAAGAAAAATATTTATTTTACTGATTAAACATTACATATATAAAGTATTATACTATATATAGATAATTTGACGGATCCTTAAGAGATGGAAAATCCAGTAACATCTATTGAGTTATTGCACACACGTTATACACTGGATAGGAGATGTGAAACCGCATAAACATTTCTGACGCTATTATACTCTTGTTATATATGATATTGATTTGACTCACGTAAGGATATTTTAGTCCTGACTCGAGTGTTTTGTCTTTTCATTACACTTGGGTCAGCTCTGAGTTTTTTAATGCATTGATATTATTTCCTGGAGGACGAAGACGAAGATTTGGTGTATATTATTATCAGTATTATTATCTTATATCATTTTGTCTACTGGATTACTCTATAATTCTGTTTTGTATATAATTCTAATAAATGTTGTATATTATAATCAAATGTATAATATAAACAGCTTCATGAACTGTTTATTTGATTATTTTATTTTTTCATTCCGCTGTAGGATTCTTTGTTTTGTTTCCTTCTTCTTTTCTTATTTTTTTGAATCAACCTGTAACAACCCGCATATTTATCGATTTTATATTTAAGTATTTTATTTAAATATTTTATCGTTCGTCGTATTTTGGTCCGAAAAGTTACTTTTTGCACACGGTCGAATTAGGACTTAGGACCACTCCCATTGAGTTTAAAATGCCATTTGCGATCTTTTTAAGTGTAAACTTCGATATGTTTGGAGATAGTTGAATTTTGCTACTTTTCACTTAGGGCTTTGGGTTTAGGTTGGGTTCAGCCCAATGTTCTAACTTAATACCCCAAACTGAAAACCCCCCTCTTCATTCACTCCCTCTTCCTCTAATTTCAGTTCTAAAGAGATTAATGGTGGAAGAGAATGGGAAATAGAAATCCAAAACCCTAGTTTCCATTTGCAAATCAATTTCTAGCTCCAAACTCAAGAAGAACCCATTGGTAAGCTTCTCTACTTCTTCTCCAACTCATTCTCTCCTTGATTTCAGAAAATTCCTAAACCTAACTTAGGGAATGTGCTTCTTTTAAGCTTAGATTCAAGCTTCTAGTGTTGAGATTGAAGTGTGGTTAATCTTCCCTTGTCTTCAAGCTTCTCATTCATTATTTTTGGGTTCAAAGGTGAGATTTTTATCTCACAACTATGCTTATATTTATCTTCGATTGTTAGGTATGAATTCCTAACACTTATTCGTGTGCAATTGCTTTTGGTTTGGATTGATTTGGTGAATATTCCAATTTTTGGTGTTTTGGGTTCAATTCTTTAAAAATCATAGCTTTGATGTTTGAATGTGTTTTTGATTATGCATCGAAGAGCTTATAGGGACGGGTAGTCGATTGGCATAAACCCTTAGCGCCGTTGCTCGAGCGAATGCAATTTGATCGATATTTGCACCTCATCCAAAATACGGCAAGGGAGTGCTGGCAACAGGTTCGGCCGACCGAGCCCCTGGGCCAGTCGACCGACCTATAGCCCAGGCACTTCCTGCCTCTGTTTGGAAGTGCTGGGTACAGGCTTCGGCCGACCGAGCCCCTGGGCCGGTCGACCGACTTGGTGCCCCGAGCACTTCCAACCTCTGTTCGGTCAGCCGACTCAGGGAGTCCGGTTGACCGACCTGCTGCTATTTGCCAACTATGCTTATTTTGCCTAGTTGTCTGAATTTCCAACTTTAATCGATTTGGGTTCTTCCCTATTTGTTGTTATCATTTGTTATTGACTTTGATGACTTATTTTCTTCGCGAATTCTTGGAATATCCATTTCGATGGATTCGGTATCGATTTCTTTGGATTCTATTCACATCTTCAAATGTGAATTTTAGTGATTGATTGTTCCTATAATCTTCTTTGTGATTTGTCACTTTAAAATATAAAGGTTTTCTATACTAGTAGTAAATATCAAAACTCTTTCCTCAAAACGATTTCAACTCTTTTTTCAATACCAAACTCATTTATAAAACCGTTTTCCAATCTACTAGTATATACAAGCCTTTGCCTCACTCATATGAGAAATCTAATTAAACGACCTAGTAAAATGATTGGTATGAAACGCTTGCGTTTACTTCGTTGGTTAATTCTTGGACTCGTTCGATTGAATCTCTTGTGACAATTTTCTAGTGGAGATCTACAATTTGTTCGTAAATATTTAAGTTAAGCTAGTGGTTATGGGACATGAAGCTAAGCTCATATATTTACTAGCTTACTGTAATCGACACTTCTCTTTGATCATGACGATCATTTTATGTTTTAGACTAGCATTGTGCAATGTCTTTTAGATTTGGTTCATCGGATGTCACGCTGCACGATGTCGTTGTTCCCTTTGATTGTGTTTTGGTTCATCGGATGTCACGCTGTACGACGTCGTTGTTCCCTTTGATTGTGTTTTGGTTCATTGGATGTCACGCTGTACGACGTCGTTGTTCCCTTTGATTGTGATTTGGTTCATCGGATGTCACGTTGTACGACGTCGTTGTTCCCTTTGATTGTGTTTTGGTTCATCGGATGTCACGCTGTACGACGTCATTGTTCCCTTTGATTGTGATTTGGTTCATCGGATGTCACGCTGTACGACGTCTTTGTTCCCTTTGATTGTGTTTTGGTTCATTGGATGTCACGCTGTACGATGTCGTTGTTCCCTTTGATTGTGATTTGTTTCATCGGATGTCACACTGTACGACGTCGTTGTTCCCTTTGATTGTGTTTTGGTTCATCGGATGTCACGATGTACGACGTCGTTGTTCCCTTCGATTTTGTTTTGGTTCATCGGATGTCACGTTGTACGACGTCGTTGTTCCCTTCGATTGTGTTTTGGTTCATCGGATGTCACGTTGTACGACGTCGTTGTTCCCTTTGATTGTGATTTGGTTCATCGGATGTCACGCTGTACGACGTCGCTGTTCCTTTTGATTGTGATTTGGTTCATCGGATGTCACGCTGTACGACGTCGTTGTTCCCTTTGATTGTGATTTGGTTCATCGGATGTCACGTTGTACGACGTCATTGTTCCCTTTGTTTGTGATTTGGTTCATCGGATGTCACGTTGTACGACGTCGATGCTCCGAATTATTTGATTTCTGGATTTCGTGTGTTGAATTCTGGAATTTATGTTTCACCAACTTTTATGATTGGCATTGATATATATGTCATTTATTGTGGCTTGGTGAATGAAATTAGGAGTATGACATTCCTTTTTATCTTTAAGAAGATCTTTGTGATATTGATTTATCTCTTGTTGATTTTCAATTACTTATATGTATCACAGCTTGGCATTGTGATTATTATACGTTTAGTCATATCTCTTATTTTATATCATTTCATCTAATATTTATAGCTAGACTGATCCGTTTATTATTTTCTTATTAAATAATACTCGGGTCAGACCGAGATGTTACAGGTGCTTCTGCTTGACTTCTCCCCAGGGATTTATTACTCTGACTTTTGGCTAACTACTTAGATTAGTAGTTTTTGTTGTATACATTTGAGATACAGACTCTATGATGTATACTTATTCTTTTGTCTAGCACTTGTATCTATTCTTTTTTTTGATATTGTGGATCTTGTTTGACCACTACTCTGATGTACACTTTCATGTGTTATATTCATATCTATTTCCGCCTTTGTGATATGAATTATCTGTGACTGATTTGTGTTATGTTTATTTCTATATTTGTTTCCGAAGACCTTTGTACCCACTGTGTAGTAGTTTTGATTTTGTGTTGGTATGTCGGATTTCCTCTTGAAAATTAAATGCATGTTATACTATGTGACATATCGGTGGTCGCGCAAAGCAATTACACGGATGGTCGCTCCTCAACAGCCTTATTCTCCGTGCTAGTTGACAGCATTACACCGTAGTGTTCTTGGCTAGCGTGGGTATAGAGGTGGGGCGTCACAGCTTGGTATCAGAGCCAAACTTCGGAACAATATGGAATATTATAACAAGGATCATCGTCCTAAGTCCATCTTAGGAGTCGTGCTTTAGGATTTTATTCGGGTCTTCGTACCGTTCTATCCTACTTTCTTTTATGATTCCTTGTTTTATCTATCAAGATTGCTTGATATTTATTTTTAGAATAACTTTTTCCTCTTCTTTCTTTCCTTCTTAAAGAAGAGAAATGGTTGGATCAGGCCGTCCCAGCGCCGGTCAATCTAGTGCTACTCCCCTGGATGGAGTATTCATGTCTGCTCAATAACTTTTGGATCCTGTAAATAATCAAGAGTTTATCTATGCTTTGAGTAAGAACCCCGAAATGGTTCTACCTTTGAAACTTGAAGTTTCTTTCAATCAGCTGGTGGATGTTACTCTTCTTCATGGAGAGGTTGGTAAAGGAAGTGTTTGTGATATTGGGACTTCCAAGAAGAGGCACATTAAGTTCAAGAGCCTTAATCCTAATAAGAGAGTGAAGCAAACTACTTTTGTAGCAAAGACTCCAATCCCTAATCGTGGAGGATGCTACAATTGTAATTCTAAGGAACACTATGCGAATATGTGTCCAAAACCTCATTCTTGTCGCTATTGCAAGAAACCGTGTCATCTTTTATCTGCATGTCCCAAACTTTTGAACAAGGATATGAGAAAGCTAAATATTGTGCAAGCCCCTAGAAACTCTTCTCTCGGTCAAGGTATTTTACATTCAATCCTTGATGGCATTATTTATTTCGTGATCTTCTTATTCAAGTTCTTTTTGATGTGGGTTCCATCTCACTATTCTATATCAAAAGAACTTGTTGATTCCTTTTCTTTGAAAATATTTTGGGCTTGATGACTTCTTTGAGAGTTGCGAATCCGGATGGTAGATCCGCAACACTCAATTTGCTTTCTATTGATGTCGAAATTATTTTATGTGATTTTTCTTTCCGAGCCGATTTTTACTTAGGCTTCGGAATTGATTTTTGTAAGGATTGGCTTAATTGTTGTGAAGCCCATATCCTATTTTCCGTATGGACTATTCATCTTCGACATTTTCTATCTGTTAAGCAGATTTCTATTTTTTCTTGAGATTCCGATTTCAAATTTTTGAAGGCATCATTTTATTCTTTAAGCCCTCAAGATGAGAAAAGTGTTATTTTTATTATCTAAATAATTTGTGAAACTTTTCTGGTATTTATGAGTTTGTCTTAGGATTATCACCTAAGAAATCTTTTGTGTGGTGTTAAGGTCTTTCTAGTTCGACCTTGCCACCGATTTTCATTTGGCGACGAGTTGCGGGAGCTAGCATTCCACTTATCGCATTCCGCACTCGTTATGATTCTTATGAATGACTTATTATGTCATTCGATTCGTCTAGCTTATTTCATCCATTTTATTAATCGAGTATTCTATGAATATTTCGATGAGACCATTCTTTTATTTATTGATTTTGGATGAAAATAGTAAATTAAAATTTTGCAAATCTTTTCCATAAGATTTATTTATGAGTAAAATTGGATTTTGTTCTTGAAACGAACGAAGAATGTTCTTAAAAGTTTTTAAGAAACATGTTTATTATCTAGAAGATGATTTTGTGATTTTATTGCCCATTGAGTGCTTTAGGAATTTTGGTCGATGCGCTTGATCACCGTTATCGATAGGAATTTCCTAAACGCTTTGATGAGACAATCAAACACAGTAAAATTCACTTCAAATAAGTAAAATTTTCTAGAAAGATGATTACATAAGTTAATTGTAACTTTGAAAGTTTTAGTTTTTGAGGAAAGAGGATTGTTTAAAAGAACTCTTCCTTTCGATACTCTTATTCTTGTGATTCCTGAAAGGGAACCAAGACTTTGCTATTTGTACCGATACTAGTCGTATTGGTTTAGATGCCATTCTCTTGCAAAGGAGAACGTGCTATCACTTGTGCTTCTAAATCATTATAGATTATCGAGACTAGATATGCCACTCACGATCTAGTGCTCGCGGCTATTGTTTTTAGTTTTGGAATTTGGCATCATCATATTTGGATGAGAAATTTGTTCTCTACCTCGATCATAAATCTTTGGAATATTTATTTTCTCATAAGGAACTTCATGCTAACTCGAGTTCCTGACATCTTATGATCTTGATATTCTTTTTATTCCCGAAGGGGAAATCGTGTTGCCAGTACGTTTTGTCGTAGGCAACAAGGTGTTGATTCTTTATTGATGTCGGAATGGAATTATCTTTTTATTAATTTCGACTTTTTGATATACTTCGGTTTATTAAGCTTTATCTCATTCCTTTTATGGACTAGTGTCCGATGTTCTTTTATGGTGTTCCGTTCATCGGATGTACTGTTATTATACTACATCGTTGTTCGGTTTATCGGTTCATTGGACGTACCGTTTTTGTACTACGTCGGTGTTCCGAAATTATTCAAGCTTTGGATCATCTGGCGTACCATTTTTGTACTACGCCGTTGTTCCAAATTATTCGAGTTTCTCATTTCTCGGGCGTACCGTTTTTGTACTACGCTGTTGCACTGGCTCAATTTTCTGCTATTCTTGACGTTTTCTGCGTCTTTTAACTATGGAAATGCTTTTAGGTTTCCTATTTTTATTCTCGAGCCGGTATTATTGATGAAATTGAAGTCTCACTAGTTTTGACTTATAAGCAACATTCCATTCACATCATTGCTTCGGGGGTTGAGCACCTTTGGAATAAAGATATTCTTCTTGTGAGAGTTCAATGGTTCTCAAATCTTAGGGATTACTCTTGGAAATCTAGAGAATTCATCGAGCGATTCCGTTCAGGCTTACTCTATCATGCTCCTTATGGTGAACTTCCTATTTCAAATTTTATTTTGTGTTGATATGCTTCTATGGTTGCTACTTCTTATTTTCTTCTTAAGTATTACGAGGACGCAATTTCTTTAAGGAGGGGAGTCTGTAACAACCCGCATATTTATTGATTTTATATTTAAGTATTTTATTTAAATATTTTATCGTTCGTCGGATTTTGGTCCGAAAAGTTACTTTTTGCATACGGTCGAATTAGGACTAGGGACCACTCCCATTGAGTTTAAAAAGCCGTTTGCGATCTTTTTAAGTGTAAACTTCGATATGTTTGGAGATAGTTGAATTTTGCTACTTTTCACTTAGGGCTTTGGGTTTAGGTTGGGTTCAGCCCAATGTTCTAACTTAATACCCCAAACTGAAAACCCCCCTCTTCATTCACTCCCTCTTCCTCTAATTTCAGTTCTAAAGAGATTAATGGTGGAAGAGAATGGGAAATAGAAATCCAAAACCCTTGTTTCCATTTGCAAATCAATTTCTAGCTCCAAACTCAAGAAGAACCCATTGATAAGCTTCTCTTCTTCTTCTTCTTCTCCAACTCATTCTCTCCTTGATTTCAGAAAATTCCTAAACCTAACTTAGGGAATGTTCTTCTTTTAAGCTTAGATTCAAGCTTTTAGTGTTGAGATTGAAGTGTGGTTGATCTTCCTTGTCTTCAAGCTTCTCATTCATTGTTTTTGGGTTCAAAGGTGAGATTTTTATCTCACATCTATGCTTATATTTATCTTCGATTGTTAGGTATGAATTCCTAACACTTATTCGTGTGCAATTGCTTTTGGTTTGGATTGATTTGGTGAATATTCCAATTTTTGGTGTTTTGGGTTCAATTCTTTAAAAATCATAGCTTTGATGTTTGAATGTGGTTTTGATTATGCATCGAAGAGCTTATAGGGCCGGTAGT
This sequence comes from Allium cepa, assembly GCA_030765085.1. Lineage (NCBI taxonomy): Eukaryota > Viridiplantae > Streptophyta > Magnoliopsida > Asparagales > Amaryllidaceae > Allium > Allium cepa. Next base: position 987,351,383 of record CM060929.1, on the reverse strand, counting down.
CGATTGGCATAAACGCTTAGTGTCGTTGCTCGAGCGAATGCAATTTGATCGAGATTTGCACCTCATCCAAAATAGGGCAAGGGAGTGCTGGCAACATGTTCGGCCGACCGATCCCCTGGGCCGGTCGACCGACCTATAGCCCAGGCACTTCCTGCCTCTGTTTGGAAGTTCTAGGTACAGGCTTCGGCCGACCGAGCCCCTGGGCCGGTCGACTGACCTGGTGCCCCGAGCACTTCCAACCCTTGTTCGGTCAGCCGACTCAGGGAGTCCGGTTGACCGACCTGCTGCTATTTGCCAACTATGCCTATTTTGCCTAGTTGTCTGAATTTCCAACTTTAATCGATTTGGGTTCTTCCCTATTTGTTGTTATCATTTGTTATTGACTTTGATGACTTATTTTCTTCGGGAATTCTTGGAATATCCATTTCGATGGATTCAGTATCGATTTCTTTGGATTCTATTCACGTCTTCAAATGTGAATTTTAGTGATTGATTGTTCCTACAATCTTCTTTGTGATTTGTCACTTTAAAATATAAAGGTTTTCTATACTAGTAGTAAATATCAAAACTCTTTCCTCAAAACGATTTCAACTCTATTTTCAATACCAAACCCGTTTATAAAACCGTTTTCCAATCTACTAGTATATACAAGCCTTTGCCTCACTCGTATGAGAAATCTAATTAAACGACCTAGTAAAATGAGTGGTATGAAACGCTTGCGTTTACTTCGTTGGTTAATTCTTGGACTCGTTCGATTGAATCTCTTGTGACAATTTTCTAGTGGAGATCTACAATTTGTTCGTAAATATTTAAGTTAAGCTAGTGGTTATGGGACATGAAGCTAAGCTCATATACTAGCTTACTGTAATCGACACTTCTCTTTGATCATGACGATCATTTTATGTTTTAGACTAGCATTGTGCAATGTCTTTTTGATTTGGTTCATCGGATGTCACGCTGTACGACGCCGTTGTTCCATTTGATTGTGTTTTGGTTCATCGGATGTCACGCTGTACGACGTCATTGTTCCCTTTGATTGTGATTTGGTTCATCGGATGTCACGCTGTACGACGAGGTTGTTCCCTTTGATTGTTTTGGTTCATCGGATGTCACGCTGTACGACGTCGTTGTTCCCTTTGATTGTGATTTGGTTCATCGGATGTCACGCTATACGACGTCATTGTTCCCTTCGATTGTGTTTTGGTTCATCGGATGTCACGCTGTACGACATCGTTGTTCCCTTTGATTGTGTTTTGGTTCATCGGATGTCACGCTGTACGACGTCGTTGTTCCTTTTGATTGTGATTTGGTTCATCGGATGTCACGTTGTACGACGTCGTTGTTCCCTTTGATTGTGATTTGGTTCATCGGATGTCATGTTGTACGACGTCGTTGTTCCCTTTGATTTTGATTTGGTTCATCGGATGTCACGCTGTACGACGTCGTTGTTCCCTTTGATTGTGATTTGGTTCATCGGATGTCACGCTGTACGACGTCGTTCTCCCCAGGGATTTATTACTCTGACTTTTGGCTAACTACTTAGATTAGTAGTTTTTGTTGTATACATTTGAGATACAGACTCTATGATGTATACTTATTCTTTTGTCTAGCACTTGTATCTATTTTTTTTTTGATATTGTGGATCTTGTTTGACCACCACTCTGATGTACACTTTCATGTGTTATATTCATATCTATTTCCGCCTTTGTGATATGAATTATCTGTGACTGATTTGTGTTATGTTTATTTCTATATTTGTTTCCGAAGACCTTCATAGCCACTGTGTAGTAGCTTTGAGTTTTTGTCGGTATGTCGGATTTCCTCTTGAAAATTAAATGCATGTTATACTATCTGACATATCGGTGCTCGCGCAAAGCAATTACACGAATGGTCGCTCCTCAACAGCCTTATTCTCCATGCTAGTTGACAGCATTACACCGTAGTGTTCTTGGCTAGCGTGGGTGTAGAGGTGGGGCGTCACACAACCCCATTGATTACCTGTGTTTCGGATTGTTTGAGTTGGACATGTATGGATTATTATCAATTTAAACCTTCCGAAATATGGGACATCACAGTTGGTATCAGAGCTTTGGTTTAGTGATAACCTTAGCTTTGTAGGGTTTGACTCATTAGAGATATGGTAGTAATACCCTATAATGAGTTGTCTGAGTGTATATATATATGAGAGAATGTACATGTTAGTGTTATAAAATGTTTTATATTATGTTTACTTATCCATTGAGATGTTTATGAATTTTGATCGATGCATGGGACGCCATGTTATCGATAAGGGTTTTTAAACACCTAAGCGAGGCAAGTTAACATAATATAGTTTTAAAATTAGGTAAATGAAATAATTTTACCTAAATTATATATTATATATAAAAAGAAATCGAATGAGAATAAATGAGCAAGTGAAATTAATGCGAGTAATTGAATTTGATTTAAATCGGATTTAAATAGGATGTAAATAAATTGAATGCAAATGGAGTGAGTTTTGATAATTGAATGTTGACTAATCGAATATAAAATAAGTGAATGTTAAATAAATAAATGTTGGTACACTTATGTATAAGTGGTGAAAAATAAAGTTTGAATTATTAAATGAATAGATTTATAAAATGAATTGTATATAAAGTGAATAGGTTGTAAAACCAAGTTTGAAAATATTAACCTAACTAATTTGAGTTTAAGGATGTATATAAACTTAAGCAATGAGTTATGAAATAAAAATCTAATCTTAGTTTATGTTAAAAGAGTGGAAAAAAACTAAAATTTGGGAACTAGAATTTGGATGCTTCTGAAATTTTTTCTAAGATTTTTGAAAATAAGTTAGTTTTATTTAAAAATATTTACGAATAGAAATTGTTTTCAAAAGGAATTAAAAGGAAGTAAATCCTATATTCTTCTCTTTGTCGCTAGAAAATAATTTCGATGATGACGGCCACATCATCGACATTCATTTTGGAGTCTCAAAGTAGGGAGGCCTCTTAATAGCTTTGCTACGCATTTGAGTTGATAAACAGATTTTGATTTAAAATTTCTAAATATGATTTTTTATATATATAAGATATGAGTATATATATTATTTCAAGATGATTTAAAATGAACCCGGTATTTGAATTCTTAAGTTCCTGTTAATTAATGATTTTCAGTTGTAGAAATAAAGTAAAAAATTTATATAGTTGGAAACTTCTAAAATGAGAGATAATAAATTAAAGTTTAAGTGTTTAAATGAAATATGAGAAATTAAATTATTATAACTCTTAAATTTCAAGATAATGGAAATTTAAATCTTATGTAAATTATTGGACATTTTTACCAGAAATGTTTAAAAAGTTGAAATGTTGATTATGAATATGTAATGACATATTATACAAGTTTGAATTTTAGTAATAAAAATGTTTAAATTGAAATTGTATTTAAAGAAATGTTAAATGGGTAATTTGAGTAGTAAGAAAAAAATACTACTCAGACATGAACTTAAGAGAAGGTATACAAATAATAAACTAAATTATATCTTTGTAAATTGTTTGAAAAAAAGGGAAAAGGAAAAATAAATTCGAAAACGGTGTTTTAAGATTAAATTGTAGATTTCTGAGATAATTATAATTTAAATAATATTGTGTAAAAGAAGATACATCTATATAAAAGGATTATAAACTTAAGAAATAAATTGATGAAATGAGTTAATGAAATGAATTATAAGATGCTGTTAGCTTAAGAAAAATTTGAATGAATTTGATTCTGATAAAAAGAAAAGGATTATTAATATGAATTTTAGTTATAAAATAAAACTTAGTTAAGTAAAATTAATGATATTAATTAATTAACTAATGAAGTAAATCAACGAATTAATGTGAACTTAAGTTATGAAGAAAAAAATGAATAAACATGAGTTGCATTTTATAAAATGTATATTAAACTTAAATGATTTTATGAAATGGTTTATAAATGACATTAGTATTAGAGAGAGTATACTAAGTGGCAATGAAATAAGATTTAACTTAAATAAGGTTAAATGAAATGATTTTATAAAATGGTTCATAAATGATTTGATATGAAATGGTATTAAACATAAAGTGAAACAATTGAAATTTAACAACTTGAACTGAATAAATTGAATGTAAATGAAATAGATTTGAATAAATTGGAAGTAAACCAATTAAATGTTAATAAAAGTTAGATGTTAGTAAGAAATGAAATGTATAACTCAAAAATTGACAATGGTGTAAATTAATATAGTTTGAATTAAGTCGATGAATATAAATTGTTGAATTGTTTCTTTGTTATAAATCATTGTTATTACAGCTTTTGATTGCATATGATTGTTATAGCTATGTATTTGTGCTCATGTTTGTGGTTTGGATTCAAAATTCATGTTATATAGTCTATTAAACTCATATATGCTTTCTATATATTTTATATGCAACTAATATTCTGAACTCGATTGAGATAGCTACATACGAAGACCGTTTGGACGCATATGCAGATTTGTTTTCCTTTTGCTTACTTAATTTAAGCAAACTCGCTCGTATTAATAATAATAAGTACATATCTCGAACTACATACCGCACCTTTATATTTTTTCCCTATAGGATGCCTCATCATTGAGATGAGATGTATATTTGGTATATTTGTGATATATATATTTGTATTGTAAAAAAATTTCGATCAATCCACGCAAAGGTGACGCTGCCGGAATTTTCCGTAAATTTAGGTGTTAGAAAATTTTTGAGGTTTAAAAATTTTGTAACTTGTTTTTATATTTGAGTTCTTGTTTTCATAAGTCGATCGGAGTGTCATAGTAGAAGCGTGGTAAAAAATTTCAAATAAGAATTTAATGTTTATAAGTTGATTGTTTTGAATAAATATATCAAATGTTAAATTCCTTACTTAACCCCTTTTCGAGGATGAAAAGTTTTGAATGGAGGAGAGTGTAATGACCCGTATTTTTATTAAATTTAATATAATTGTTGAATATATATGGTTAGAAATAAAAAAAATTAGTGAACTATTCCTGAAATTTATTTAATATGACCTTGAATAAAATTTTGAAGTAACCAATTTCGAAGATTTAGGTAATAACTAGTATTGAAATGAAATTTTATATATTGAATGTGTTTATAACCAGAAACTGAACAACAAATGTTGAATTATTTAAGTAAAAACAAAATGATTATTGATAACTAAAATTTATTTGGAACATAATATTAGAATTTATCGAAATTGGATTATTGAAACTATTTAAATAACTGAATACTGAATTTAATATGAATGAAAATGATGTCGAAAGTTGATTTAAATTTTATTTAAACAAGAATAAAGATTTTAACTGCTAAAGTTGAATTTCAAATGAATAATTTGATTTTGGAAAATAGCTCGTTTTAATTAATGAGTAAAAATAGCCATTTTGGACACTGTTTTGGATTTCGATGAAACCAATTTCATTAGATCTGCAATAGTGAGTTATTTTAGGATTTCAAGTTTCGTAACGATCGGACTCATCTTTTGGCCATGCGATCTTGAAATGCGCAGAATTTAATTTCAGAATTTAGTTAAAATAATTTGATTTTGAAAAACTATCTTCTGCATACGATCAAACTAGGCCTCATGACTAGTTCTATTATGTTCAAAATAGGGGTATAACATATAGAACGACAGGTTGCATGCTTCGTTTGAAGTTTGATAATTTCAGACGTTTAAAGATAGATTTTTTTTTTTTGAAAAGCAATGGGCTAAGGGAACCCTCCCCAATTTTATTTGATGACTCGTTTATGATTACATGCATATACATGATTCATACTATGAATTACATCACATACAAACAGTTACATACCAGTAAATCAGAATGAAACATGATAGCCCAAATAACATGAAATATATCACTACAGCCTTCCTAATCTTTTTCGAATTTTCCTATCAATAATTTTAAACATAGTTGCAGCAGGTTCTACCTTCAAATCAAAGATCCTCCTATTTCTTTCTCTCCAGATTTCATATACAAAAGCCTTCAGCATAATCATCATAACATCAGTCTTTGGGGATTTCCACCGCGTAGCTTTGAAAATATTAAACCATTCTAATTTCGAGCTTTTATTTGGTTTATGAAATTCACCATTAGTTAATAGCCTATACCAGATTCCAAATGTATAATAGCATTCAAAAAAAATATGAATATTAGATTCTGGATGCCTATGACAGAATACACAATCTTCATTGTTAATGATACCCATACTTGCCAATTTCTGTTTTGTGTTGATAGCATTAGCCATGATTTTCCATAACAAAAAATTTTCCTTTGTAGGGGATTTATCCTTCCAAATTCTTGTAGCCCATGGAAATATGTTTGCTTGATTTAACAGAGCTTTATAAACTAAAGAAACTTCATGCTTTTTCTTTTTGTTTGTCCATAAAACTTTTATGTCTGAAGAAGGGAGAGACAGGGATTGAATATGTTGCCATAGAGATCGGACTTGAAAGGAACTACAATAAGGCAGAGAAATTGATCCATCAGAAATAAGAGAAGATACTTTGGTTTTGATTGGAATACCTGATTGCAAGACTAAAGAACGAGGAAGGTTTTCCTGTAGATATTTTCTTATTATAATAGTATATATACTTTCCCTTATCTCAACATTTGGTACACTCCACCCACAATCCTATCTACCCCATACCCCCTTCTCCCTCTTGTTCTTCAATTTTGAAGATCGAAGAAAAGAGAAAAAATGAAAAAAAAAACCAAAAAATGAAGCGGGTGCTGGCAAGCGAGGAGGCTCGGACAGGGCGGCCATTGACATTCAGATTTTGGGTTTGGGGGTTTAAGTCGCGTTCGCGATGAATGTTGGAGTGCACGCAGCACAACTCGACAGTGGTAGGGTTCTTTGCATTTGGGTTGATGGTGGCTCTGAAAGAGGTCGTGGCGTTGGTGTGCTCAGATGGAGGTCCGGTCGATGTTAGGTTAGAGCGGGATGTTGATTTTCACGCGATACTGGGTTTCAGATCGCGTTTGGTGGTGAGGGCCTAGAAGAAAAAAGAGGGATAGGATTTAGGTTAGTTTTTTTTGTTTATGTTAATTAATTTGTTAATTATGTTTTAATTATATCGATATTAATAAATTCGTAACTTTTGCATACGAAGTTCGTTTTGAGTGAAATGAGTCACGTTGCAGTCGTCTCGACATCGACTACAGCATGGAGTGAAAGTGGAATTTATTTGTAGCCGAAATATTTTCGGTTTCAAATAAAAGGTGAGTGTTTTAAACACTCAAAAAGTATTGAATATTTTTATGTTAGTTCAATTGAAATCCTGAAGTGATTTAATTTTATTGATGGTTGTCTGGTAATTTAACTGATATAGAAATCGACTTAGAAATTTATATGTTAGAAATTTTAAAAACGCATTAAGGAGGATTAATGTAAAGCCTCAACGTCAAGAAAAATATTTATTTTACTGATTAGACATTATATATATGGTGTATTCTACTATATATGGACAATTGGACGGATACTTGAGAGATGAAAAATCCTGTAACATCTCTTGTGTTATTGCACGCACGTTATACATTGTATAAAAGATGCGAAACCCCATAAACATCTCTGATGCTATTACACTTCTGTTATATGTGATATTGATTCAACTCACATAAGGATATTTTAATTCAGACTTCTTTTCATTACGCTTGGGTTAGCTCTGAGTTTTTAGTGAATTGAAGATTATTTTCTAGAGGACAGAGACGAAGATTTGGTATATATTATTTCTAGTATTATTCCCTTATATCATGTTGTCTGGTGCATTATATATAATTCTATTGTATATATAACTCTGATAAATGTTGTAAAATTACAATCAAATGTATAACATAAACAATTTCATGACATGTTTATTTGATTATTATATTTTATTATTTCGCAATGAGATTCTATGTCTTGTTTCCTTCTTCTTTTCCTATTTTTCTTAATCAACCCATTGATTATCTATGTTTCGGATTGTTTGAGTTGGACAAGTGTGGATTATTGTCAATTTAAACCTTTCGAAGTGTGGGTCGTCATAATTAAAAGCCAGAATTAAGCTATTTCCTCCTTAACAATATGGTTTCTAAATCTCAGGAAAAAAAGATTTGCATCTTTCCTTATGCATCCGAACATGTGTTACTAGTAGTGCGTATGTAAGATCAATTAACAGGTTTGCTGGAGATGCAAGCTATTCATTTAAAACCGAACTCACTTGAACAGGCATCCTTATTTTGATTTATGTAAACAATAAGGTACTGAAAGCATGTCAAGTATCGACCATTGATATGCCACTAGTTTGGACAAACTATAATTAAACTGAAATTATAAGGAGATTGGGCAGATAACAAGTGATTTAGCGCATTACTCTGAAAATTTTGGATTCAACACCTTCCATTATCTTTCCATATCTAAATAATAATACGGATCTGTCTAAAAATGTTATGCTTTACGTTGGAATACATGGAACCTTACTGTGCACACACACGGAAGATTACATTTTACTACTTACTCGGTTAGATAGTTTATGACCTTTCTGGTTATTTAAAAATAAAAAATATGTTGGTTCACTGTACAAATCTCATGAAATTTTGAAATGGTCTATTGCTTGTATGCCATTATTTGTTAATATACATGTTATAGTGCGATAATAATGAGAAATGCAAATAAGCCGGAAAAAACTGACAGTTTCGCATACATAAGATTTCATTTTTCATTCAATACTAAGACACACGTGCAGGTGGATTTATTTTTAAGTTATGTACCTTTTTATTTTATTTTTTATTTTATGATTCAAACTTGAATGTTAGCGTTTGAACATGGAAACTTAATATTTGTACAACATGTATGAACCTGATGCAAGTAGCTACATATTTGAACCTGCATGCGTTCAACTGTCTATTTTTTTTCTAAAAAGCTAACACAAAACATTTTCTATTTATTCTATGAACATGTATTGATGAAATCCATAAGTCTAATTGGAAAATATCCTGGAGATCCAACATACATGCAAGTGTGTTGCTTAGTCCACGATCGAAGGAGCCCTCTAACTTTTTTTTTTTTGAATTACCTAGAGAACCAAGCTTCGCTTGTAAACTCTAGGGAAGTATGTGCCTGCCAAACACATACTTCGGGTACTTGTTACAGGGTTGTCAGTTTCAGGGCTCGAACTCGTGACCTTCGATCACGCAGTCCGGACCATCAATCAACTGCGCCAACCCTGTTGGCAGGAGCCCTCTAACTTTCACCTATAATAAAGCTTCCTAACTACTTATCTATAATTCAAGTTTGATATACATGTTGAGATATCTATACCAACTTTTACTTGTTAATGTAAATGCTAATTATTATTTATAATCAATTTATTTTACAAAAGTTTAAGTATATCTAAATTGTAATGCATAATTGACATCGCAGGCATTCTTTTCTTTGTGAAATTAGATGATACATATGGACAACAATAGCTATCCAGTCTGAGGCCTTGGCGCAGTGGTAAAAACGCCAGGCTGTTGACGACAAGGTCGGCAGTTCGATCCCTGCCTCTGGCATATTAAACTGTACGTTACAATGATTCCTGCAGACTTGTGTGCTTCCTACTTTGTAAATATAAGTACCCAGTTTCAAAAAAAAAAAACAATAGCTATCCATATATTTTCATGCATCATTTCAACAACCAACGTCATCGCAATATTAATATTCTTGTTTGATACCATTTTTCTTACCTCGCCTTCTTTAGTACTGATATTGTAATGACATGGCTTCCTTTAGCATTTATTAATAGGATGGACAAACTTTTTACAGATTACATTGATTTATCTCAACATATACAGTCTATTAATAATAAAATTTTGGTGGGTTTGGTTAAAACATAACAAAATAATATCATTTTACTAACTAATTATAACCAGATTTAATTAATAACAAAATTATGTGACCAGATGAGTCAGCTCGGTCAGTCATTTAGATTTAATCAAAATTTTGTTTACCCCGATATGTGTAGGTATATATGTTTATGCATGGATTTTTCAAAGTTGAATGATAAAACACAGTATCAAAAATACTTATTGATTATGAGGACAAATCAATTGTTGTTGCAATACACACTGAAGAATACATAATCATCAGTAGAAATATATGTAATTTACCGTTTATTGTAAATATAGACACCAAGATAAAGGAGAAGAAATTCATCAATGTAGAAAGAAACTTGTGTCAACTACAGTAATTGGCCTTGTAGTCTTATCTTGAACTATAATTGCATTCTCAAGAGTCTAGTTATATGTAGCATACACAATTAAATAGAAATAAGCTAATATTGTTTTGTGAGAAAATTGACTATTAGTTATCAAATCATGACCACCAAATTTTCTAAAGAAGGAATAATCAATCCGAATAAAATACACAAACCTCTAAAATACTTCACTTACACCAGCAATCACAATTTTTTAAGCTTTTCCTGTGGTCGAGGACTTCCACAAAAAGAAGCAGACATTTTTGCAGCTTCGAAAAAATTAATTGCACTTTGAAGTTCAGACCTTAGGCAAGCCTTGCAAACTACCTTCACAAAATAAATACAATTTTCATCGTTCTTGAACTAATATATTTTTAAAAATAAAAATCAACATCAAAAATAAATAAAAACTTGCGAATGGGTCAAATTTAATCTAGGTCTGATCCAATATTGCAAACATCTAAATTCAACTCTACATAGAAATTTCTGATAACTAAACCTAATTTTCTTTGAACTTTAAGAAGGAATGATATTTGAATCACTTTTAAATAGAGAATTATCTTTCACTGTCTATGTATAGCTATGACACATTGGTAAGAATAAGAATCCTCAAATAAAGTTCTTTGTTTGATTACCTGAGTTCATTCGATAATTGATCTGACAACTGTGTAGAACCAAACTGAAGGGTGAAGAAAAATCGAATGACTAATGTCATAACTCGTAGATATAGATCTGATAGGGTTCAAAAGTGGATAAATTCAACATGTATTAATTAGGGAGATTGAATTTAGTATAACAGAAAACATATTGTGCCAACCTTATATGTATTGAACCGAATACCCAATATAATTATTGGATGCTAAAGTTAAATTGTATATGAAAAAATTTACTAGAAAGAAGTAAGTAATCAATTATGTTCACATATAATGAAACTAACAGGTCGAGATTTTTTCCAGCCAAGGGATCCATTTACAGTTCCAATAAAGAGTTTAATTAAAAATAAAGAGACTTAAAAACAATCCTTATACTAAACCATTGAAAAATACCAATTCTAAACCTTTGGAAAATAGTCAACTCATGCCTAGGTCAATAATCTAATTTCTAATTTTGAATTTTTAAAAAATAAATAGCACAAAAATATATTGCTGATTAGAATCACTCTTAGGAAGGCAAAGCATATGTAATTTCTGTGCGGTTGCTAATAATTTATGAAATATGCAATGTTGGGCAATTTAAGAAACATAAGTTTAGGAAAATTTATATATAACTTCCTTTATTTAATTGTAGTTATACAGTTTATTTTATATATTAATGAGAAGTGAAGTTGAGGAAATATTGGTATCTTGCAGGACAATGGAAAATTGCGCATTTTGCTAAATTGACATGCTATGTAGGAATTTGAGGACAAATAAGTGAATAGTGACACAAATATTATGAATACATGACCCAAAGTCAAGTTGTGTCCTTAATCATTACAAGCTACAGTGTGGAATGCAATGCAAATATTATATAAAAAATAAACTTGACTGCCAGAACATCAATATTGAAGATGTTGGTGTCCATTTTGTGCACAGCTGTAAATAGGTCTTGCAATTTTATTTTTATGACTATGATATCGAGTACAAAATTTTATAAGCATAAATATGCAATGAAGAAACACGGCATAAAGCAGATATACAATAATAAAAATATAGGAAGCTAGTGCGAACTCATGCCTGGGTACCGGTTTGCTGCTGTAATTTGAATCATGTTGATATGAAAAATTATTCAACGTCAATCACAACCATAGATAGATTTAAAAATTCATATTGTTGATCTGACATTGTACATATAAACATTTGAAGATTTATTGTTTATGTTCAAATGATCTAATCATATAACATATAAGATATCCAAAGTACATATCATATTCCAATTCAAAGTGTGGCAAACTTCAATTATGATCAGTTGAAGAATGGCTGATTAACAGAATTTGAATGAAATAATTCTAGTTTTAATGCTTAAGCTAAATTACAGAGAGTTGTATAACAAAATGAATGAATATCTTCATTGTAAATGAGTTACAATTTATATAAGTATAATAAGTGAGTTGTGGGCTTGAAAGATTCAGCCCAGATCCGCTTCTGAATGAAAGAAATAATATTGGCCCTTGGATCCTGAATCAACGACAATGAGTTGGAGTTGGTATCTGTTATTATATCCTGAGATTTCTTCATTCCATACTTTATCATTCTCTAATACGCCCCCTCAGACCCTAATGCGACTAGGGTTTGCGGCAATTTCTTTCCAAATTTTCCTTTGCTTTAATTTCACTGAGACTAATGAAATTTCTAAAGTAAATCCAAAGGCGCAATAGTATTCTGGAGTAAATCAGAAATCAAAAAAAAAATTATGGTCAATTGTTATATGGAGATGGCAATTGATCAGAGATTCGGCAACAAGTACTTCTATATTTTAGTGATAATGGCTCATAAGCTTGAGATTGACTGGAAAGTTGACGCCTTGGCTGTTCATATGCCTTCTAGTATAAGAAATGGCAGCTGATCAGAACTTTAGCAACAAGTACATTGGTGCTTCAATGACTTTGACTTATGAGTTTGAGATTGCCTGAAGAGCTGACATGACTGTTAATATGCTTTCCGGTATGTGAATCGTCATCAAGGCTTTCAACCTTCAGCCTTTCTCTGAATCGATTGAAATTATTCTTTGAGAGAGGCTTTGTCAATATATCTGCTGTTTGGTAAGTGGAAGGTATGTGATTTACATTTAATTTTTCTCTTACTACTTGTTCGCGAACAAAGTAGATATCCAGTTCTACATGTTTTGTTCTTAAATGTAATACTGGATTGTCTGTAAGATGTACAGTACTTAGATTATCACACCAGATAGTTGTTTTGCATTCAGTTTTGACTTGTAGTTCTCCAAGCAGTGACTCAATCCACATGACTTCTGCAGCAGTGTTTGCTACGCTTCTAAATTCATCCTCGGTACTAGATCTCGAGACGGTAGATTGTTTTTTTGAACACCAAGATATAGGATTGTTACCAAATATATACAATACCCAGTTGTGGATTTCCTATCATTTGGGTCATTAGCCCAATCGGCATCAGCATAGCCATTGATGATAATTGACTCACTTGCCTCTAGAATTAAACCATAGTTTAGAGTCCCTTTAAGATACCTTAGTATCCTCTTAACTGCCTTTCAGTGATCATCTATTGGATTTTGCATATATTGGCTTGCTTTATTTACACTGTATGTAATGTCTGGTCTGGTAATAGTAGCATACTGAAGTGCCCCAACAATGCTTCTGTATTGTTTGTCATTGAATATTGCTTCTCTTTTGTATATAGACAGATGCAAGTTACTGACCATAGGTCTTGAAATGGAATTAGCTTCATGAATTTTTGCTTTGTGTAGAATTTCTGTTATGTACTTCCTTTGACTTAATTGAATTCTTGCATTTGTTATGCTTTTGACTTCTATGCCTAGAAAATAGGTTAGATTGCCAAGATCGTTGATGATGAATTCTTGATTGAGATGCTTTATTAGATTGTTAATCTCTTGTTCACCGTTACCTGTAATAATAAAGTCATCAACATAAATCAGTGCATACATTTTTATGTCTTTACTAAACCTTGTAAATAGAGAGCTGTCGGGTTTGGTTGAATGATAACCAAGTCTGATCATTGTTTTCTTTAGTTTCTCAAACCACACCCTTGGTGCTTGCTTTAAACCATAGATTGCTTTGTGTAACTTGCACACATGATCTTCTTTTCCTTTATGTTTGGAACCTTGAGGTTGTTCCATGTATACATCTTCCTGTGAAATACCATTCAAAAAGGCATTGTTTAATCAAGTTGTCTAATGATCAAATTTCTGTGTAAGGCAGTTGTCATAACAAATTCTGATGGTACCAGGCTTCACTGCAAGTGAAAATATTTCATTGAAATCAAAACCACTCTGCTGTAAGTAACCCTTCGCTACTAGTCTTTCCTTATACTTATAAATTGTACCATCAGTGTTCCTTTTTAACCTGTAGGTCCATTTGCACCTTACAATATTTTTGTCTTTTGGTTTGAGAACAAGATCCCATGCCTTGCTCTTCATTAAGGCCTTATATTTTTCATCCATAGCAGTTTTCCAATTTTTTTGTATAGCTTGATTATGTGTGGTTGGCTCCTCTTCATCTAAAACAAAGTGATAGATTTTTGGTTCGAATATGCCACTTTTAGATCTAGTTATCATGTGATGGCTTGTCATGGCAGTGATTTGTTGTTGATTTGCTCTTTCACCCTCTGACTGTATGGTTCAGTCTGTGCTTTGCATACTGCTTTGAATATGATGTGGAGTTGGTTGTTCAGTAGTTCTTTGTTGAAATACTTGATCAGGTACACTAGATGATCTTGCTTGATGATCTGCTAAATCAAGTCTAATATTGGAATCTGTACTTTGAGAGTTAGAGCATATTGCTTCATAATTGTTGATGCCTTGAGCTGACTTTATTTGAGCCTGAATTATCTCAACAGATGGAATAGGTATATATGGTATATATTCTTTGGCATTATACACTTTACTATTTACTTTATGTTTCCTTCTCTAAATGGAAATATTGTTTCATTGAATACTACGTACATCTCTGGAAATAAATATTCTTCTATTTTTGTCCAGACATTTGTAACCTTTTTTATTGCTAGCATATCCTAAAAAGGTACAAGGTGATAATCTAAAATCTAATTTATGAGTATTATATGATCTAATACATGGAAAGCATAGACACTTATACATTTTGAGATTATGATAATCTGGACTAGTATCGATTAATATTTCTATTGGACATTTTAACTTCAGAGCCTTAGAAGGTAGTTTATTAATTAAATAGACTGTTGTAGTAAAAGCATTTGGCCAAAAAATTTGTGGCATAGATGCTTGTGCTAGAAGAGTAAGACGAGTTTTCACAATTTGTCCATGCCTTCTTTCAACTAGTCCATTTTGCTCTGAAGTGTAGGGACATGTTGTTCTATGATTGATTCCATTTTTTTGAAAATACTTCTTTAATGGCAGATATTCAGTTCCACCATCTGTTTGCGTGATTTTAACTTTGCAGTTTGTTTGATTCTCTGCTTGTGCTATGAACTGCATAACTGCATTGTAAGTTTCGCTCTTTGATTTCAAAAAATATATCCGTACATATCTAGAGAAAGCATCCACAAAAGATATATAGTATTTATAGCCATAGTCGGCATGAATTGTGGTAGGTCCCCATAAATCAGTGGCAATTAATTCAAGAGGTTTACTATAATAAGTTTCAGAATCTAAAAAAGGCAATTTAATGACTCTTGTCCATTTGATAATAAGTACAAATATATGGTAATGATATATCATTAAAAGGAATATTGTTTCTATTCAATACATGCTTGACAACATTGACATTTGGATGCCCAAGTTTACAATGCCATTTATCAAATATCTCACTCATTTCTTGCTGTTTGAATTCAGAGTTATTACACCACTTTCTTTTAATAACTGATTTTCTTGAACTATCCACTTTAAACTTGTACAGTCCTTTACACTATTTACCCTGCAAAAGTACTTCCTTAGTTAGGATGTCCTTAACTAAGTAATTATGTGGATAGAACTTAAAATATACATTGTTATCTTTTGAAAATTTTGACACATTTAGTAAATTTTTCTTGATATGTGGAACTCTCAATAGGTTATTTAAATTTAATTGCTTTCTTCCCATGATAAATGACTTACCAGTGTGTGTAAATGCAATAGATTTTCCATTGCCCATGTGTATAGAATTCATACCTTTGTATTCCTTACTTCCAAGATTTAATTTGCTCAAGTTATTTATGATATGATTAGTTGCACCTGAGTCGGGATACCAATCTTCATGTTGAATGTGATCAGACTTTGTATTTTCTGTTTGAGAATTTTTTGTCTCTGATTGATTGATTGATTCAGGCTTCAAGTGTGCCATGTTTACACTATAGCTTGAACTTCTTTGGCCATTTGTCCTTGACCTGGAACATAGTTAAGATTTAATCTGAAGTAACATTTTGCTGCCATGTGTCTAATTTTCTCACTTATTTGGCATTTTGGCATATTGTTGTCATTCCATATGCCTCTTCCCCTTGATCTATTAGAATGGCCACCTCTTTGAGTGGGTTGCTCTCCTCTGTTATTGTTTCGAACTTTACCTTTGTAATTAGGAGCAAAATTTTCCAAGAAATCAGTTTATTGGGGTTTCTTGATGTCGATTCTTTCTTCATGAGATAGTAAGATAGAATGTACATCATCAATAGATGGCAGATTTATCTGAGATGTCAAAACTGCTACTACTGCTTCATATTCATCACTGAGTCCATTTAGTATTGTCATAATTTGTCCATGTCATATACCTTTTGATTTGCAGCCTCTAAAGCATCATAGATTGACTTAATTTTGAATAGATACTCCCTCATATTATGACTTTCCTTTTTGATATTGTGAAGTTATCTTTTGTGGAACAACACTTTTGCTGCTGACTAAGAATTGAACACTCTTTCTATTTTTGACCATATCTCACTTGCTGTTTTGCAGCCTATTACACGAGTCGGAAGATTTGCATTTATAGAGGACGGTAGCCAAGAAAATATTAGCCTATCTTGTCTATGATGATTAACATATTCTTCATTACTGATCATTTTATTTTGTTGATCAGCAATGACCATTGGTGGTACTGGTATGGTTCCTTGAATATATTCTTCAAGACCATATCCTTGAAGGGTTGCTTCAACTTGTAGCTTTCAGAGGAGATAATTATCCTCACTGCGACGAACAGTGACAAGTTGACTGTGAGGTCTGATTATGGTTCGGTCGAGTTTCTCAACATTTGATGCAGTGTGTTGTGACTCACTACCACTGATGGGTGCTTCAGAATGTGCTTCATCCCCTATGACGATCTTGAAATTAAAAAAACTGTATTGAAGAAAAGAAAGCAAAGGGCAGTAAATCTTAACAAGAATGCAGAATCAAGATCTCAATCAAGATGCTGCCAGGTAAGATGCAACCAAAAAAATTTCAAATGATGATAAGATCTGATGGATTTTTCTCAGGATGGCACTTTCCTTGGTTTCTTTTGTTTGATGATTTTGAATTCTTAATTCTATTTTCTGAGATTTTGATTTCTGTTATTTTCTGACTTAACAGAGATCCTTATGCAGCCTGAACTTGAAAACTGGTGCGGCAGATGTGAGTGATGTTGGGTCTCCCTCTCAGATGATGATGTTTTAATCTGATGAGAGGGAAATATGGAACTTAGATGATGATTTTGTGTTTAATTTTCTGATGGGTTTCCTTCTGCAATTAGATCTTTTGATGCTATTGAGCGAATAAGCTCTGATACCATGACAAAATTTGAATGAAATAATTCTGATTTTATTGCTTAAGCAAAATTACAGGGAGTTGTATATCAAAATGAATGAGTACATGAGTTACAATTTATATAAGTATAATAAGTGAGTTGTGGGCTTGAAAGATTCGGCCCAGATCCGCTTCTGAATTATAGAAATAATATTGGCCCTTGGATCTTGAATCAATGGCAATGAGTTGGAGTTGGTATCTGTTATCATATCCTGAGATTTCTTCATTCCATACTTTATGATTCTCCAATAAATATTACATAATCAACGGCAATGAGTTGAAGCATGACTTATATTTAACATTAAGATCATAACTCTAGTGTTTTGAAGTTAAGAATAACATTACAATACACATGTTCCAATGTAAATACCTACAAAAAAATATTACATAATTTCCAAACCAACCTTTAGGATCATGAGGCACCTGAACATTCTAGGCTAAGAGTTGGAGTTCCCTAGATGATAAATGTCGATTCTCCTAAATAATATAAAAAATAAACTATAAAGTAAGACTTAATAATATGAAAATAACATGATATAAATATATACGGTGCACCAATAGCAGAACAACAATTATGCACTACACCATAGATAGGATTTTGGCGCAACCTTAGGCGGCACAGTTGATACGGCTATAAGCCGTATCAAATTTTAATATGGCTTATAGCCGTATCTATATTTTTTAATACGGCTGTAAGCCGTATTAACATTTGATACGGTTTGTAGCCGTATCAAAATTTGTGCCTCTTTTCGTGGAAAAATTTTCCCCAAAACGCACACCCTCCCTCCTTTTTTTTATTTCCAGCATTAAACTTACTTTCGGTCCTTCTCGCTAAAAACTTATAAATCTTCTTCTTCTTGCTCCTGCCATCAGTAATGAGATCAAGTGGGCTTTTGGTATATCTCGTCAGATTTTGTCGCTGTGCGCTTTGTCTTCTTGCTCCTGCCATAGGTAATGAGATCGATACCCATTTTCTTCTTCCGCGTCAAGAATGCCAAATGATTTTGTGATAATATGTGATTCTCTAACAAAAAGTAAGTAAATAAAAATAAATTACAGCTTACTGCGAAACTATCAAGTGAAACATCAAGTTTACAATTTGCGTACAATTTTTTTGATAAATCAATCGATCTTGATTGAGGCTTGAAATTTAAAAGATGCTTGATATTCAGCTAGTATCAATTTTACTTAAAATTCAAAAGCCATGGATGAGATGAATGGATTCAAATTCAAAAAGAAAAATTCATAAGTTGATTAGGACTGAAAACCCTACCTGTCTGGAAGAGAATGAAGTGTTAAATTCATAAGTTGGTTGATAGAGTCTGAGCCAGATAGTGTTGATGGTTAAGGTTATGATGACATATCTATCTCTATAAATCCAACAATGGGTTTATGCTAAATTTAATCTGATCGCATTAACTAGAATTGTTGTTTGTTGATAATCTTAATTATTGTAGAATAAAACCCTTTGTCAAGTTAAGCATAAACCAAAATTCTTTTTTTTAGTGTAAAGTAAAACACTAGAACTAGTAGATGGTTGTCTAATTATGAATGTATGCATGCTTGTTGTATTGCCTGGTAGTTGATCAATATGAAGTGTTACTCGCCGAAACTCATAATCCCCATCGACTAAAGCCAACCTGGAGCCTCATTAGCTTCAGGAATGTCGTCGACTGCTAAACTAGAACCAATTTGGTTCTAGGATTTTGTTTTACTTAGTGAGTTTATATTCCTGTATGTTTGTTCGTCTTGTTTTTGCTGAAATGTATATTAGTTGATCTACTGTTTTTGATAGCTTGTGATGTCTTTGTGAGCTTGAGAGCATTATAAATTTTGTTGAAACTTTAGTTATATAACTATTAAACATGATATATGAATGAATGGGTAGTAATTTGTCTTACAAACTTAGTACCAAAACCTGTTTAAGAGCAGCAATACATATAAATTTCAATTTGTTTTGATACTTGGAATTCAACCTATTTTAGTAAGCATGCTTTCATTTTTATAGTCTTAGAGTAAAAAAAACAAATGGACTAAAAAAAGAGTTTGCATATAAGCATATGTTGGTTTCGAAAATTACATGCTGCTATATAAAAAAAAAAAACCTGACGCATGCATGTGCTTGTTATGCTTTGTTTACATATTCTCTATGCCTATGTTTATATTAAAGACATGTCACTTTCTATTTATGGCATTGGCTTATATAACAGCTTGGTGCTAATGTTGTATATGGTTCTGACATTCATTTTCATTTGCTTAGATGGTTTCTGACATTCAAATTTTCACTAGTCATCACTAAAAAATACATCCAAAACATACTGATTTTTGAAGTTCCTATTTATAAACTTTTTGAAATTGCTTATATAAATTTTTGTCAGCTAAATATTTCACCCTGTAACACTACTTTTTGAAAATGAATGGAGTTGTTGCAAAAAGAGAACTGTGTATTGTCGTGAAAATTTGAAAGCTTGTGTTCACAATCTAAGTTTCCTTATTATACTCCAATAAATTTCCAAACATTTATATTTGGATAAATGGTTTAAGATTTTAAAAAAACAACATCAAAATAATTGACTTTTTTCTTTTCTTTTTTGAACATGATCCATTAATGTTAGTAAGTGCCGATCTCGATAATCAAACTCGTTACCTTTGGTCTTGTAGTTTAAACTATCAAACAACTGAGCTAACCCAGATGACAATGACATCATTCATTAGTCGACTTAAATTGATAGCATCTGGTATCTTACATAATCTTTGTTTAGTCAACTCTTTCCATATTAATGACATTTATTTAAGCTTTTTGTTTGTTTGCATTCATAGTTCCTATACTCTATAAATCTACAAACATCTGTTGTCTTATTTCAACATTCAAAATAGGGAAACATAAAGATGGGAGCATTTGGTTTGTGGCTAACTATTTTCTTGCTTGCTTTTACAGTAATGGCAAATAATGCGGCTTTAACCTTAGGTGGTTTATTTCCTGTTTTCTCCTTTTCTTGTTTATGTCCTCTTGACTGAATAACTTTCATAAATGCAGAATACGCACCTTAGATAAATTTGTATAAAGTAAATATAAATTTCATATGATACAAGACTAGTTTAATAAGTGCATCAGTATTTGATCGTAACTGTTGGGATGTTGCGTGATGGTTTAGCTATTTTTCCTGCAAGTATCTAATTATGTTCATCAATGTTGCTTGTGAATAAAAGTAAGGTTGTTTCTAGAGTTACAGATTGTAGATGGAAGTGCTGTTATACGAATTTCCGATAAATACTTCTTTTAATTTGCCAGGTTATAAAGGGAGCCGCTCCATTTGATCCACTAACTTGCCTGGGATTTCGAGAACTATCAATAAACTTCAGTAAAAAAAATTATGCAATGTCCTGGATCAGCAAATATAACGTTTTTCATGGATCAGCAAATATATCTGAATAGACATGGATATGGATCTATACTAATGGAGAGTTTCATTATTCATATTCCTATTACATTTTAAATAAACTGAAAATTCATGCAGTATAACAACTGCGCACATCTTACTTCTCAACTTGAGACTCTATCCGGGGTTCCTTTGAGTATTATTTCTTTTACAGTTAACTGTTACACCGAAGTACAAAATGTGAATGCTTATTTGTATCTTATTTTTGGTTGCAGGTACGACAAGTTTATTGGTGTACGATTCCTTCTCAAATGATTTTTCAATTGTACCAAGATTTGAGGACTTCAAAGATGTTGGGCATTTCCTTGGCATGGAGTGTGTGTATTTTTTAAAATGTAGGCCTTTTGTGTTTGCTACTGTTATTATATAACAATACAATCTCCTATGATTATCATTATCGTTAACCATGATTCTTGAATTGTAACCATATAAAAACTTGTAATGCCAGCGATATATTAATGTGCTAAATGCTAGTGTTATGTAATGACATTATGTAATGATATTGTTAAGTTATTACGCACTGCAATGCGGATTATTGAATCATTTGAATGTTCACTATCTATAATATTATTTGTTTTGATGTCTCGGAATGATTATTGATTATATATTGGATATGAATAGGTCTATAATATTATATATTGGATATTGATTACGGCTTTCGGCCGTATCTAATGTGTCAATTAGATACGGCTAATGGCCATATCTAATGTATCAATTAGAAGTGTCAATTAGATACGGCTAATGGCCGTATCTAATTAATACATTAGATACGGCTTTTAGACGTATCAAAATATTAAGCTCGGCATATTTTGATACGGCTTTTAGCCGTATCTAATAAGATTAGATACGGCTAAAAGTCATATCAAAATATCGTTTATGGTGTAGTGATGGTACCAATAGAAAATTAAATTCTTTTATATGAAAGAATTTATCATCAAGTTTATGATAGGAATATCAAACAGAAAACATTCCACAATATTACATCATTTATATATTTACATAACATAATAATAAATGAAAGCAAAATATGCAAATTAACAGAAATACTACAGAAATCTGCCCTCAATCATGATTTCAACATGTTGGACTTATTTGTTAAAGGTCAAGTTGACGTAAAAACATTTTTTGATTCAACTTAATATTGAAAGACTGATTTGCTTTTTCCAGATGATAAAGTTTAAATAACTTCTCAAACTAATTTCAGTAAATCGAAGTTAGGATTGATAATTAAAACAAATACCAGAGATACGGTTTTACTAAAAAAATAGGCATCTATGCAAAATGGTTATTGAAGCAAAAGAAATGAAGGAAATTTGAATAAAGACAAACCACCATACAATTTTATATGTCAATTGCTTATATAGATGTACCTGCGTAGGTTGATGCTAGTATACAGAAAGAACATAGATTTGCGTTAAATTTTTTCCAACTGAAATAAATCAATATTAAAAAAATCAAAATTATAATAAAAATGTATAATTAAACATAATCATACCAGGTTCGACAATCTTAATTTGTAAATTATAACTGCCACCCAAATGGCCACCGATAAATTGTGATTTAAATCACCTATGAAAATGTTTTAAATCTATCAACGATATGATGTATTGAGATAGTGCCATGAGGGTTTGGGGCCAGGAACGACGGAATCAATTGGTATGATGCCATTTTCTTATAAATTACATGTTAGAGAGGAGTAAGGGTTCACTGATGGGATTTACAGCCATCGACGATGCCTTGATTTGAGCCGATGTAGTGATGGGATTTCATGTTGAACAGTAAATGAAATCATTTGGTCTAATAGGATTAGTAGAAGAAAACGGAGATGGTACAAAGCAGATGACGCATCAAGGTGGAAGCGGAAAGAGGCGATAAGCAAATAAGTCGGATTGCTTGACCGATTGGATGGCGGAGCAAAGAAAGGGAAATTTGGTTATAGGGTCTGGAAAATAATTTGGATAATGAACGAAGCGGAGAGATGGCATAGATAAGAATAAAACAGCGAAGTTTGATTTCGCAAATTACGCATAGGTCTTCTGCTCTCTTTAAATGAAACTCACTAACAATATAATAGTATAGATAATACTCTTTAAGACTAAAACGACCCAAAAAATAAATAAATAAAGAGTTAGTAGACAAGCATAAATACACCGGTACAAATCATATTTTTGGATTGAAAAGAGAAGGCATGCACGTTAACACATAGCGAATCGAGTTTCCGGTACAAATCATATTTTTGGACAAGATTTATTAAATGTAACCAGTTTTTTTAGTCTGTTTCTAAGTCCAAAAGTCTAAATTTCGAAACGCTGCAAACGGCGGAAAACCAAGCTATTGCAATTTAGCAAGTGATTTTGCTATTGAGTCCAACGGACACAACATTTGAAAGCATGTGGAAATTTTGACTATTGCAGGCGACCATTGGATCGAACGGAAGCGACAGTGGACAATCTAACATTTACAGGGCAGGCCAATTCCTTTGGGGATCAATTTTTTCTTCTCCCCTTTATTTCGATCTCCACATTGCATCGGTCAGTTTCGCTGTTAAAAAGCTTCGTTGAGGCTAAAGTCAATAATTCAATATCCCTTTTGTACTCAAAGGGGTTGAATTATTGTTTAAAAGAATTTTTTATAAAGATCATTAAAACCAAAAGTACAGTTTTGCATCACTGTCGGCGAACCGATGTATTTCCAAGAGACATAGACTTAAATGCAGGAGTAACGACCAAAAAAGTAAAATTGACTAGAAGGAAAGGTCAAAACATAGTTAAGATCCTGAGCAAAATTGAGAAGATAGAGTGATCTACGTAAGGAATTCACCTGCAATTTGACAAGTACTAGATGACAAAATCACAGTAAATAATGCTTTTAAGTCTTAACTTTTAATGCATACTATGAAAGGAAAAGAATAAAAGAGCCGGAACATAATAAATGTCAGTCCCATAACAGGCGGTAGGGCTTGGAGAAAATGCATACATGCATACATCAAGCTTTAACGATAATATACTTGATCTTAAATTTATGATGAACTGAAGCATCAAGCTGTGATCACAATTGTGTTGTAACAGAAAGCAACAGACATGTAATTGTGTTATAACCTGAAGATGTAGTTGTTTATAATGTTTATAAGCAAATAACTTTTAAATATGATTATTTTGCAAATAATACAAAGAATTAATTATTATTATTTTTCAGACTAAATTCCATCTATTTAGAGAACTAATTACAATTAGTTCCTTCTAAGTATAATTCATTTGGAATAGAATTCCAAATAGAATTCGGTTTAATGAGAACACCGACAACATATTAATTCTCTTTAATATTAACCAGTTAAAGAATTAATATGTAATGAATTAATTCATTTCAATAATTTCTTTTTACCAGTAGAATTTCATATGCATTGTAAGTTCTGACCGAGGGAACATATAATATGAATTGTTCTAAAAACTTAACTAATGTGTCCTTGTTCCAAGAAACATGTATCGCGGAGAAATAATAATGACGTTCATAAAAAATACTTTTCTTTAACAAATTTTACAAAAATTTAATATAACTGAGCAAAATAAAAATTTGTATATAAATTTCTTCGACAAACTTACCAAAAATATGGTTAGGTTAATATTTGCTTATACATTAAAGACAATATAATATTTTTACATGTTCGCACATGTTTGAAAGAAACATTATATATTCTATACTTTGTAGAACACAATTATACTTTTTTGTCTTAAAGTCATAACCATCGTATTGGATTGTAAATAGCATATCGTGCGAATGTTAAATGTACAAAAAAAATATTACAAGCATTCATATTGGGTTATAGTAGTTCGTTTCGTTTACCGCATTCTCTTACGTCATTTGATTTAGTGGTTATCTTCACTGAAATGTCATCCAAATTACCTTTTATGTATCCATAAGTACATTTTATAGTAGTGATAGATTATTCCGCTTCAAATTATGATGATTTTTGTAATATTTTGGTTAGTATGATTGCATGAATATTTTAAGTAGAAGGAAAACAAATTATTTTATTCGTCCAAAAATTAGATTACACGATGTTTATATTTACATATAATCTTTATATCATATTATGTTATATGCATTGAAAAATATGACGTTTCATAGTAATCGTGTGTGTGTGTGTGTGTCAAAGTTGATAAATATTGGTATCAAACATGAGATTTTAGTTCAATGTATAATAAGTCATTGAGCATAGTGTTATATCCGAACCAAAATTGTTATATCCATATAAGAAACTAAGATGAATTTTGTTGTAAATTTATTAAAATCTTATAATGAATCAAGAAAATACAATGAAAAATAATATAATTTTGAGGATAAAGGGCTTAAAACAAAATTTGATCAATTTATACACGATAAAATAACAATATATTAATCACTTTTCAATGTAAATATTTTAAAATTTACTCATAGGGAAACTTTATAACTAACGGTGTTGAATCGATTTAAGTTGAATTTGAAATAATAAAATATTTATGCAAAGGGTACAAATGTCCTTATAGATTTCAAAAAAATGGCATTTTTCAGATGTATGGCCTATTTCAAAAACATGCATTGTTTTAAAATAAAATAAAGGAAAATCATATTCATACACCAAAAATTACTTTTCATGCACTGCTTTCTTTCTAAGAAAATTTATTACTAAATTACTCTTCTTTTTAATTGCATCTTCACTTATCTTTCTTATATTCCATTAAATTAAACTTTAAAATCATGAAATTTTGTCAAATCGATGTATTTTGATGAAGAAGCTAATGATTTTTTCTATCATGATACCAAAAATATGATCGGTTAAGATAGCTTTCACATATAGATACTCTAATTTAAAGTGTAGATTTTTTTCGTAAAATTAGGGTTGATTTTATTCAAATTGATAAGTTATAAGTAATAATAAAGAAGTTAAAATATTAATGCTAGAAAATAAAGTCCATTATGATTATTATAGATTTAGTTTAAAGTTGAAAGTTTCTAGTTTTGGACATATGATTTTTATGTTTGTAAGAGGGAAGATGATGAAAATAAGAACAAGAGTAATCTTCTAAAAATAATGGGGCATGTAAAGTAATTTTTAATGTATAAAAGGTAGTTATATGCTTCGGTGTATGCTAAGTAATTAATGATGTACGAATAGAATTACCCTAAAATAAAACCTAGGCCTAAATTTTGATTACTTAACTGTAACGACCCAGAATTTTGAATAATTTAATTTGGAAATATTTAATTAATTTTAAATATTTGAATGATGATTTGGTTTGAATTTCAAATTATCAGAATGAATTTGACGATTAAATTATAGAATTTAATCTATAGAAAGTTGAATAAAAATTTGAATCTTCAATTTTAAGCCAATTAAAAATATTTCAAAGGCTTGTAAAATTCATATTGATAATACTGAAGATTATAGAAGCTTCAGAATTGAAATTGAAAGTGAATTGTTCAGTTTTGGAATTTTTATCGTTTGAATCGATATTTAAAATAGCCGTCCGAGGCACAGTCTCGGAATTCGACGAAACCAGTTCCATTGGGTCCGTAATATTGAATTATTGCCGGATTTCAAATTTCGTATTTTTTGGAGTTTATATGTGAGCACACGACATATAAACGCGTTGAGATAAAATCGAATTCAAATTGAAATTAATATTTTAATTAATCAAACGGTACCACGTTATCCCTAATATCATGCCTAAAATCACGATACCAAATCGTGTGAGCATGGCCAAGCATAACGTCTTCGCGTTTAAGTATCTCCTCCCTTCCTTTATCTGTTCAAAACTAAAAATTGAATCTCAGTGATGAAATCACGACGGCTTCAAAATATTAATGGCCGAAGCCCTTAATCTCATTCGAAATCAAATCGCCCCCTCCTTACTTTTCGGTTCGATGTCCAGGAAATGCTCGCGATTCCTATTGCTAACTACGACAAGTTCGAGCAAATCAAAGCCTCTTCAGTTCATTTATAAAAAAAAATAAAAGAGTTTAATGGCCGAAGCCCTAGAACAGAATCGCGAGCACGCGGCGGCGCAAGTGGGGATATCGGCTACAGCAAACGCGATGAGACGAAGCTAGAAGGAGGGGGACTCGACAGCGCAGCAGTCGCGATTTCCAGTGGCGATTCAGGGAGGCGGCGGCGGCTTCAAGCAATGGCGAACGCGAGTTTGATTTGGGTGAAGTCGCGATTGAAATTGGGCGCGGCGGCGCACGATGGGGGAGGGGGGACGCAGGCGCGCGAGTCAGAGGCTAGGCGACGTTGGGGACGAGCGCAAGTGGTTCGGCGACGATTCAAGCGCGCGACCAACGGCGACAGTGGGGTTGCGATCGATTGAGGTATGGCATTTGCTATAATTTAATTCGAAAGTTTAAAATATAAACACAAAATACATATGTGCAGATTTTTTTTACAGTAAGATATTTTTTCGAATTTGTTTTATTCAATTTGAATTTAAAAATGAATTTGAATACTTGTAATAGACAGAGAAAAAAAATAAAAAAAAAGTTAGTTTGAAATTAAATTTCTAGTTAAATAAATTTATTTAATCAAATTTAGTTGAAATTTAATTTGAATTGTAAAGACAGTTTAAAATTTAATTTTTATTTAAATCAATAATTACAGCATTTAAAGGTGATTAATATAAAAAATATATATATATATAAGATTTGCTTTACTAGGTTGATAAAATAATTTAGTTAGGGTGTTTGATTCATTTAATTAACTTATTTAATTTTTTAGAAATTGTTAAGGAAGATTTGTTAAAATTAAAATAATTTGTTAATTAAATCTATTAAACGATAATTGGTGATTTGAATTTTTCGAATGTTAATAAAATAGTTGGTTAATTTAAATATCAAATTGAAGATATGTTTAAAATTAAATTTATTTGTTAAAACAAAATTATCAGTTAAATATAAGTTTAGTTTCAAATGAAAAATATTTTTGTAAAAGAAAAATTTGTTAAGAATTCAAATCAATTGATAAAATAATTTATTTAAGGAAATTTGATTTTTAAGTTAAATAAAGAAATAAATAAATTAAGCTATTAAAGGGTAAGTGATTTTTCACTTAGTTCGAATATTCTATTTAAAGAAAAAAAAAATTATTTATAGCAAAATTAATAGTTAAAACCAAAATCTAATAGTTGATTTAATTTATGAAAAGGAAATTTAATTTAAATTGGAAATTTCTAGTTAGAATTATTTTAAAAAGGGAAAATTTGTTAACTTAATTTATTTAAGTAAGTTTAGTTGAAATTTAATTTGGATTAGACAAATTGTTAAGAGTAACATGTTTGAAATTAAAAGGAGTTAGTTAATAAAGTTTATTAAAAGAAATTTAAATTTTAGTTAAATAAAATTTTAAAGAAGAAATTGGTTTAAATAAAACTATCAGTAACTTTAACTATTAAAAATGAAATCACCGATGAATTAAAATTTGTCAAATGAAAATTTAATTTATTCAATTGGTTCGAATATTAATAAATTGTATAAAAATTGTTATACAAGGTATAAATGAAGAAAACAAGTTGAATTGGGAGTGGATTGCAAACGGGAATAAAGGTGAGAACTTCTCACTCAAAAGGATTTATTTAAAATTTTAAATAGTTAGATTTAAAATTTGCTGACTGTGTTGATTGAATGATTGAATGATGGTTGTTATATAAATATTGGATGTGAATAGACCCTATACGCCGTTAGTAAGCGGAGGTTATTTATTACACACATATACCGCGATATTCCACCTTGAAGTGGAATGGGTATTATATTATATATATAGCATTATATATATATTGGCATATGTATATATTGCAGTTGATTGATTTCCTGCATTTTCTTTTAGCGGATGAGACCCTATACGCCGTTAGTAAGCGGATATATATTTATAAAATCCCATGTACCGCGATATTCCGTCTTGAAACGGAATGGTATTGTGCTAATGTCTGTGGATGCAGGAAAACAGGTTGGAGGGATCCAACTGGATTCCTCACAAATATTTTTTTGATTTCATATATTGTGATATTTGATTGTTATCATGGATGATATATGATGTTTGAAAGTTGTGATTGACTATTGATGTGTTGCATCATCGGATCCAATTTTTGAAGTTTAAAAATAACTATTTTGATTTCTAAAATAATTCTTGAAAGTATACGTTTATAAAAATATTGGAATTGATTCATCTTAAATAAATAAACGTTATAATTTTAATGTTATAAAAATTATGATTTTTGAGAAATACAGTTAAAAGTTCATTTTTGAAAATATGGGATTAGTGATTTTATAAAATAGTTTGAACTGGGACTTCTGAATTTATTATAAGAAGTTTAGAAATAGGATTTATAAAATTTTTATTTTATAAATTAGAATGATGAAATTATAAAAGAGTTTAAAGATGTTTAAAGTAATAATATAAATTGATTTATATTAAAAGATTTATAAGTTGATATTTATAAATTTAGAATATCTTGAATTATTAAACGAGCTTTTATAGGTGATAGAATGATTTGTAAATGAATTTCATAAAGAAATGAAATCTATAGAATTTATGAAATTTGATTATTTTATAAATTAAAATGATGAAATTATAAGGAGCTGAAAGACGTTTTAAAATAATAATATAAATTGTTTTATATTAAAAGATTTATAAATTGATATTTATAAATTAAAAATATTGGAATTATAAAACGAGCTTTTATAAGTACTAGAAAGAATTGTGAATGAATTTCACAAATGAATGAAACTTATAGAATTATAACGGTGAAGTTCTAAATAGAATTTTATAAATAAAATTTATAAAGTTATTTAGGAAATAGATGTGGATAAATAAATGAATCTTAGAAGTTATAAGATTTATAGATTTGGGAAGTTTGAAGGAATGATTTTGTAAATAAATAAATTATAAGTATTTGACTTATAATATGAATTTTTAGTATATCATTGTGATATGAATTAAGATAGGTTAATAAAGGAATTTATAAAAAGGAGTTGATATAAAATAGATAGAAATAGGATTTATAAACGTTGTTTTATAAATCCGCAACGACTTATTTTGATAAGGAATTGTTGTAATTTATTTATGGAATTATATTCATATTTTAGACAGTGAATAATTCTTTAAAATAAAATGAATAGAAGTGATGAAATTTATTAACAAGTATATTCACGTTTTTGAATAGTGAATATTATGTTAAAGAAATTATTTTGGATGTGATGTTTGAAATAAAATTAAAACGATCTAAAGATGTTTTAAAATGTATTGAGATTCGAAACCATAGATTTCAACATTGATTGTTGAAATAGACGTTTTCGAGAAATAAAAGGAAATGGTGGACTATAACACTGTTGTTATAGTAAATGATTTCCGAAAGGAAATGTTTTGCATAGTATTGGGATTTATGTAACGACCCTGAGTTTTGAATAATTTAAACTGAGAATATTTAATTTATTTTAAATATTTGAATGATGGTTTAGATTGAATTTTCAATTTAACTTTGAATATGACGATTAAATTTTAGAATTTAATCTAATTGAGTGTTGAATAAATATTTGAATCTTCAATTTTTAGCCAATTAAAAATATTTCAAAGGCTTGTAAAATTCATATTGATAATACTGAAGATAACTGAAGCTTCAGAATCAGATTTGAAAGTGATTTGTTCCATTTTGAAATTTAATCGTTGAATCGATATTTAAAAATAGCCGTCCGAGGCACAGTCTCAGAATTCGACGAAACCAGTTCCATTGGGTCCGTAATATTGAATTATTGCCGGATTTCAAATTTCGTATTTTTCTGAGTTAATATGTGAGCACACGAGATGTAAACGCGCTGAAATAAAAATCGAATTCAAATTAAAATTTGAATTTAAATTGGTCGAAATCAAAACACTGTTCTCCCCTTCATTTACGCCTAAAGTCATGCTGAGAATCACGAAAAAATAATCGTGCAACGCAGACCCATTCCCTGAAGCAGCACGATCTCTTGTCCCCTCCCTCTTCTTTTTAAAATACGAGCGACTCAGAAGAATATACATCCCTCGTTCAAAATTAAAATCATGGCCGATATGAAGAGATAATAATAAAGCTTCTCGTTCGAACGCGATGAATAAAAGCCATCTCGTTTCCCCCCTTTTCATCTTCTTCAACAAATACCGATTCCCTCAGTTATTAAAAAAAAAAAAAAGACAACAATGGCCGAAGCCCTAGAACAGAAATCGCGTGTGCGCGCGCGATGGTGGCGAGGTCGCGAAGCAATTGAAGGCGGCGTCGAATGGAGGCGAAGTCGCGGGGATGATGTCGATTTAGGAGGCGCGGCGCGTAAGTAGATGGTGTCGCGTTCGAGTTGGTGATGGCCACGATGAAACTAGGGCACGTCGGCGATGTTCGCGAGCCGAGCAAGCTATGGCGGCGTTCGCGGCTAGGGCAGAGGAGAGAGGCGCGTGGCCGAGGGGTTTCGATCGAGGCGATGGATTCTCGAGCGATGGCGATTGAATTTAGGGTTCGAGTTGAAGGCGTACGCGTAGGGGATGGAGGCCGTGGTTCTTCAATCTGCAGTAAGTTATAAAATTCTTTTTTTTTATTTAGTTAATATATACAAATATGTATAGGTATAAAAAAAAAAATACATAGGTTAGAAATTTTTTTTACATTAGAGAAAAAATAAAAATAAACAAACAGTAAAGTTAAAAAAAAAAAGAGATTAGTTCAAATATAGATTTAAAAAAAAAAAAAGATAAAAAAAGTAATAATAATAGAGTTTAAACCTATACAAATTATTTTATTTCAAGTAGATATATGTGCATTTGGGTAAAACAAATAAATAGCTTCAAATAGGTTTATTTAATGACAATTGATTTTTTTTCGATTTATTTTGAATATTAATTTAATCATCTAATATTTTAGAGTGTCAAAATTTGAAAGGAAACGAGTTGAAATTGGAATTTATAAAGAAGAAAATTGGTTTAAATAAAATCATTAGTTTAAAATTTAAATTTGTAGTTAAAAATAAATTTATCAAAAGGGAAAAAAAATTAGTTCAAAATTTAATTGAAAGATAATAGGGATTGTTTTAAATAATGAAATTAGTGAAAGATAGTTTCATTAGTTCATTCAATTATTTTTGTTACTAAAAGAATTATTGAAAAAAATTTGGATAGAAACTCAAATTAATTGATAAGATGATTTATTAAAGGAAACTGGTTTGAAATAAAAATCATTTGTTAAGCAAATCAATTAAATGAAAATAAATTGTTCGATCACTTCGAATATTAATATATTATAAAGAATAGTTTTGAATTTAATTTTTGTTAAATCAAAGTATTAAAAAGAAATTGTTTGAAAGCCAAAAACAATTTATTAAAAAGGGATTTAGTTTTAAAATTGTAACCTTTAGTTAAACAAATTTAATTAAAGAAAATCAGTTTGAATTCAGATTTTTAGTTTGAAACCAGAAAATTTGTATAAATTTAATATTGGTCAATTAAAACTATTAATTGACAAGAAAGAGAAATTTAATAATAAGTTGGATAAATTTAATTTAAGAGTAAGTTAATTTAAATCTATTTAAGAAGAAAATTTAGTTTTAAAATTAAATTGTAATTGAATAAAATTATTAAAGGAATTGGTTTAGAACAAAACCGATGAATTAAAATTATAAAATGAAAAATTTATTATTCGGTCTGTTCGAATATTAATGAATTGTGTAAATATTTATACAAGGTATAAATGAAGAAAACAAGTTGAATTGGAAGTGGATTGCAAACGGGAATAAAGGTGAGAACTTCTCACTCAAAAGGATTTATTTAAATTTTAAATAGTTAGATTTAAAATTTGCTTGACTGTGTTGATTGAATGATGATTGTTATATATATATATATATATATATATATATTGGATGTGAATAGACCCTATACGCCGTTAGTAAGCGGAGGTTATTTATTACACACATATACCGCGATATTCCACCTCGAAGTGGAATTGGTATTATATAATATATAGCAATATATATATTGGCATATGTATATATTGCAGTTGATTGATTTCCCGCATTTTCTTTTAGCGGATGAGACCCTATGCGCCGTTAGTAAGCGGATATATATTTATAAAATCCCATATACCGCGATATTCCGTCTTGAAACGGAATGGTATTGTGCTAATGTCTGTGGATGCAGGGAAACAGGTTGGAGGGATCCAACTGGATTCCTTACAAATATTTATTTGATTTCATATATTGTGATATTTGATTGTTTATCATGGATAATATATGATGTTTGAAAGTCGTGATTGACTATTGATGTGTAGCATCGTCGGATCCAATTTTTGAAGTTTAAAAATAACGATTTTTATTCTAAGAGATTTCTAAAGTGATTTTGAAAATATACGCTTTATAAATATTTTTGGAATTGATCCATTATAAATAAATAAACGTTATAATTTTAATGTTATAAAAATTATGATTTTTGAGAAATATAGTTAAAAGTTGATTTTTGAAAATATGGGATTAATGATTTTATAAAATAGTTTAAATCGGGATTTTTGAATTTATTATAAAAAGTTTAAAAATAGGATTTATAAAATTGGATTATTTTTATAAATCAAATGATGAGATTATAAAGGGGTTTAAAGACATTTTAAAAATAGTAATATAAATTGTTTTATATTAAAAGATTTATAAATTGATATTTATAAAAAAAAAATATTAGAAGTGTAAAACGAACTTTTCTAAGTGTTAGAAAGAATTGTAAATGAATTTCATAAATTGGAATTATAGAATTATAACGGTGAAGTTATAAATAGAATTTTATAAACAGTAGGTTTATAAAATTTGTAAAGTTATTTAAAGGAATGAATTTAGATAAATAAATGAATCTTATAAGTTATAAGATTTATAAAATTGGGAAGTTTAAAGAAACAATTTTGTAAACAAATAAATTATAAGTGTTTGACTTATAATATGAATTTTAGTATATCATTGTGATATGAATTGATATAGGTTAATAAAGAAATTTATAAAAGGAGTTGATATAAAATAAATAGAATAGAATTTATAAACGTTGTTTTATAAATTCGAAACGATTTACTTTGATAAGTAAATAGTTGTAATTTGTTAATGGAGTTATATTCATGTTTTAGACAGTGAATGATTCCTTAAAATAAAATGAATAGAAGTGATGAAATTTATTAACAAGATATATTCACGTTTTTGAATAGTGAATATTCTGTTAAAGAAATTATTTTTGGAAGTGATGTTTGAAATAGAATTAAAACGATCTAAAGATGTTTTAAAAGGTGCTGAGATTCGAAACCATGGATTTCAACATTTATTGTTGAAATAGATGTTTTCAAGGAATAGAAGGAAATGATAGATTATAACACTGTTGTTATAATAGATGATTTCCGAAAGGAAATGTTTTGTATAGTATTGGGATTTATATATCTATTTTAAATTTCGAATCCCTATACTAGTGATTTTGGGTTGTCGTAATGATATTTTACGCAACATTCGTTTTGGCCCAAATAAATATGATTAAGTGAATGATTTCCTTAAAGAATGAAATATATACTTAATTTCGATTAGAGTATATTAAATATTTTCTAAGTGTAGAAAATAAAAAGGCTTGTGAATTACTTATAAATAAATAAGTATGGAAATTTTTTTTCCAATATTAAGTGAATATTTTGAATTTATCTTTTTGAAGATAAATTGAAAAGGAATATTCGAAATCGAATGAAAATCGTATATTCATAAATATTTTGGGAAATATAAATTCAATATGGAATTTATAAATGAAATTGGGAAATTGGGTTTAAAAATAAATATTGATTTATTTTTGAAGAATGGAAAATATATATCTTGTAAAGATATTTTTGGAAAATAAATAATTTGGAAAATTATTTGGAATCTGGTGATGTTGGCATATCCATTGATAGTTCAATAGCCGACTATCAATATTTACCTTTGAATGGTATTTGTTGTGATTGCTTGAAATTGAATGTCACACTTATTTTTTTAAAAATAAGCGCTCACTATTCGGGTTAACCGGGAAAGGACCTTGGGGTCGTATAACCCATTCCGAATATGTGATACGTCGTTATGAATTACATTCGAAGACCGGTGTTGAAGACCGGATATTTTCGAAAACGTAAGGGTTTCTTGTTGATTGTCTCTGCACTGGCTGATCCCCGGTATAGAGATCTCCATAAGTGATGGGAAATCCGAACGTAATTAGAGATTATTCGGATTGCAAGGACTACTTTGTAAGTGCCTTCGGTTCTGTTCGAGCCCGGAACAGACTTGTATGGATTGTATGTCTGACATTACAAATTGAGATATAAAGCTGATTTCTTTCAAATATATTTCTGTGGTGGCGGAGAATTTATTCTCTTAGCTTAACACCCTTCTCTGAGACGTACGAGCTCAGAGGTTATATAGTTGAAGTTATCAGCGATATATTCCCAGTTTGGTAATGTGACATACTGAGTGTTGCTGTGAAATGATCATTGTGTTGATTATTTGTGATAGGATCATTTGTTTGATCGTCTATCTTGGTGATCATTTCTATGATCATTTGTTGACCCAAAGCATGGCTTTTGTACAAAGTGTGTTTTTGTGGACGAGACTTCGTCGAGCCTCACATCCCGGAATGGTCAAAACAGGAAAGATGCGGCAAGGTTATGAGGGGTAGCTCCCTTTAGGATATGTGCATTTCCTTCTGGAAAAGGGTGGTATCATGGTATGGAGCCCAGATACTTACTCATGTTGAAAACACTTTGTTATGATTGTGTGAATTGATTACGAGCGCTCGGTGAAAAGGTCCCAAAGGACCGGGGGATGCCATATTCGTGTAGTAGTTACCTAGTGATAAAGGTAACCCGGCCTTGTGTTGGCAGAGAGCTGGTTAAGTTCTCGGGGACGTCCAGCCAGAGGCGTTTCCATGTGGCAATGGGAAGTTCCTTGGCCTGACCATTTGTTGGAAATCCAAAGAAACAATACGAGACTTGTACGGTATTAGTTGTATAACCTGCTATGGAATGTGGAGGTAACCTACTATTGAACATGGTAGCTATAGTAGGCATAAGTGCGGAATGTCTATGCTGGCTAAGATTTATATCTTTATTTTTGAAATGATTTTCCTCTACACTATGCACTAATAATAATATCAAAATGTTATTATAAATGCGTATCAAGCATCTTTGACTATCATAAGGAGAAATCTCCTCCGATTCTGCGTTTGCATTGTGTGTGTGTGCGGGAGGCCTTATGGTAGTCTCATTTTTAAAAGCATTGCGAATTGAATTTAAAATATTCTTCTATTTTGATTTTAAAGTAAATAAACTGTTTTGAGTTCTCACACCAGTCACATGACTGACTCGAAGTTTATTGTTTTCCTTCCTAAACTCTGGGTGCCCACCAATTTCCACACGGGCAGTCAAGAGTTAAGGTTTATCAGGATATTCTGGATATTCTGGAGTTGCTGGAGGCAAGCTGGATCGCATGGCGTATTACTTATATAGTATTTCTTTTTCCGCTGCATTGTTTGATTGTTGTTGATGTTGTACACTCTGATGATATGATGAAATGTGATGTAATGTAATAACTGATATATTCTTTGTTTAAAGATTATTCATTTATTATTATATGTTGTTCCGCTGCGAATTGTGAGATTCTATTGTTGTGTTGTTGTTTCCTTTCTGTCAGTTCTATTTTAAAATTTTCTATTTCTTTTCCCTCTATTTTCTATCTTAGTATCTACTCTTTCTCTCTTCTTCTTTTTCTTTTCTTCTTTCTAAAACCCATAACATTTCGGTTTTTCCGGCCTTCGATTTCTCGGCAGTCGATAAAGTGAGTATGGATGTTGAATTTTCGAAAGTCGAAAATCCCCGTTTGTTACAATTTATATATCTATTTTAATTTCGAATCCCTATACTAGTGATTTTGGGTTGTCGTAACGATGTTTTACGCGACATTCGTTTTGACCCAAATAAATATGATTAAGTGAATGATTTCCTTAAAAGAATGAAATATATACTTAATTTCGATTAGGGTATATTAAATATTTTCTCAGTATAGAAAATAAAAAGATCTGTGAATTACTTATTTTATAAGTATAGAAATGCTTTTCCAATATTAAGTGAATATTTGGAATTTATCTTTTTGAAGATAAATTGAAAATGAATATTAGAAATTGAATGGAAATCGTATATTCATAAATATTTTGGAATGTAAATTCAATATAGAATTTATAAATAAAATTGGGAAATTAGATTTAAAAATAAATATTGATTTATTTTTAAAGTATGGAAATTATGTTTATATCGTGTAAAGATATTTTTGTGAAATAAATAATTTGGAAAATTATTTGGAATCTGGTGATGTTGGCATATCTATTGATAGTTCAATAACCGACTATCAATATTTACCTTTAAATAGGTATTTGTTGTGATTTGTTTGAAATTGGATGCCACACTTATTTTATTTTTTTTTAAAATAAGCGCTCACTATTCGGGTTAACCGGGAAAGGACCTTGGGGTCGTATAACCCATTCCGAATATGTGATACGTCGTTATGAATTGCATTCGAAGATCGGTGTTGAAGACCGGATATTTTCGAAAGCGAAAGGGTTTCTTGTTGATTGTCTCTGCACTGGCTGATCCCTGGTATTGAGATCTCCATATGTGATGGGAAATCCGAACGTGATTAGAGATTATTCGGATTGCAAGGACTTCTTTGTAAGTGCCTTCGGTTCTGTTCGAGCCCGGAACAGACTTGTATGGATTGTGTGTCTGACATTACAAGTTGAGATGTAAAGCCGATTTCTTTCAAATATATTTCTGTGGTGGCGGAGAATTTATTCTCTTAGCTTAACACCCTTCTCTGAGACGTACGAGCTCAGAGGTTATATAGTTGAAGTTATCAGCGATATATTCCCAATTTGGTAATGTGATATGCTGAGTGATGCTGAAATGATCATTGTGTTGATTATTGTGATAGGATCATTTATTTGATCGTCTATCTTTGTGATCATTGTGTTGATCATTTGTTGACCCAAAGCATGGCTTTTGTATAAAGTATGTTTTTGTGGACGTGACTTCGTCGAGCCTCACACCCCGGAAATGGTCAAAACAGGAAAGATGCGGCAAGGTTATGAGGGGTGGCACCCTTTAGGGTATGTACATTTCCTTCTGGATAGAGGTGGTATCATGGTATGGAGCCCAGATATTTAACCTATGTGGTTACTGCGAATTTATTACTTTGTGGTTGTTGGTTTTCGGGATCCCGTGAGAAAGGTCGTTTACGATCGGGGAATGGCGTGCTCGTGTCAGTAGTTACCCAGTTAGGGGTAACCCGGCCTTGTGTTGGCAGAGTTCCGGTTTGGTTCTCGGGAATGTCTTTCCAGAGGCATTCTCATGTGGCAATGGGAAGTTCCTTGGCCTGACCATTTGTTGGAAATCCAAAAAAACAATACGAAACTTGTACGGTATTAGTTGTAGGACCTGCCATTCACTTATGGTGGTCACCACTGTTTGGATGGTAGCTATAGTAGGCATACGATAATGGTCGTATGTTGGCTAAGATTTATATTCTACTTTCGAAATGAATTCTTCTACACTATGCACTAGTAATAATATCAAATGTTATTTTTAATGCGTATCAAGCATCTTTGACTATCATAAGGAGAAATCTCCTCCGATTCTGCGTTTGCATTGTGTGTGTGTGCGGGAGGCCTTATGGTAGTCTCATTTTTAAAAGCATTGCGAATTGAATTTAAAAATATTCCTCTATTTTGATTTTTAAAGAAAAATAAACTGTTTTTAGTTCTCGCACCAGTCACATGACTGACTTGGAGTTTATTGTTTTCCTTCCTAAACTCTGGGTGCCCACCAATTTACACACGGGCAGTCAAGAGTTAAGGTTTATCAGGATGTTCTGGATATTCAGGAATTGCAGGAGGTTGTCTGGATGGCATAGCATGTTACTAGTATATAGTATTTCTTTTCCGCTGTTTATTGTATGTTGTTGTACACTCTGGTGATTTGATGTAATGTAATATAATGTGATGTAATAACTGATATAGTTCTTTGTTTAAAGATTATTCATTTATCTATTATATGTTGTTCCGCTGCGAATTGTGAGATTCTGATGTTGTTTTTGTTGTTTATTTCTGTTCTGTTTTTCTTTCTCTCTTCTTCTTCTATCCTTCTTCTTTCTAAAACCCATAACTATTCGGTTTTTCGGCAACGAAAAATCGGTACGTTACATTTGGTATCAGAGCTTATGCTTAAGCGACAACCATGGTTCTGTTGGGTATTACTCGTTAGAGATAGAGTCAGTAGTACTCTAGAATGAGTTTGAGTGTAATAATAGATATGAGCGCGTATTTGTTAGTGAATATAAAATTGTTTTTGAATCGGGTAAATAAGATAATTTTGCCCAAAACTATTTTTGTATAGAAAAGAAATGATTTTTCTATGAATTATTATAGTATATGGTTGCATGATTGTTAGGAAGTGATAATATTGAAGATAAATTTGAATTTGTATATAAATTCAAGTAAGTAAAAGAAAATTGAAATGAATTAGTGGATAAAACTAATTTAAAGTAGTAATAGGAATTAGCAAATGAAAGTTAATCGATAGAATTCAATATTTAGAATTGAGAATTAAATTCGAATGGAATTTCAAATTGTGAATTGAATTCAAATGGAATTTAAATTGTGAATGAAATTGAATTGAAGAGTAAAATTGAATAAAATGAATATGTAACTTCAATAGTGAAGTTAAAATATATAAG
Organism: Allium cepa; assembly: GCA_030765085.1. Classification (NCBI taxonomy): domain Eukaryota; kingdom Viridiplantae; phylum Streptophyta; class Magnoliopsida; order Asparagales; family Amaryllidaceae; genus Allium; species Allium cepa. The sequence continues at coordinate 987,311,493 of CM060929.1, read as the reverse complement.
AAACATATATCGAAATTTTGCAATAGAATTGGCTAATTGGTTTGAATATTGTATTTGGATTTGGATGCTACTACTAGCAGGTTATACAGGTGTATAATGGAATTGAGATTTTTGATTTCAAAGATAAAATTGAATTGCTCGACAAAAAGGTACGTATTTCAATTTCAGTATGAGATTTGATGACTTTCTTCTCTAGCCACTTGGCTTTTCTCTTTTCTTTTTGATTCTGAGGGGCCGTGGTGCCATTTTGTAGTCGTGCCGAGCTAGCCGCGCAAAGGAGATGCTGGCGAAATTTTTCGAAAATTTAGGGTGTTAGAAAAATTTTGAGAAAAATTTGAAAGTTTGAAATTTGAATTTGAATTTAAACTTGAATGGTTAGTAAAACAATATTGTTTGGAACTCATAATTGAAGTTGGAAAGCTAGTTGAAATGATAGTGAATCACTAGTAAAAAGATTTAGGTTAGAAAGTTGATAAAACCATTTGGATTGTGAAAAATGATAGACGGGATAGGGGCATTCTTCTTAACTTGTAATTTCGGGACGAAATTCTTTTAAGGGGGGAAGATTGTAACGATCCAGAATTTTGAATAATTTAATTTGGAAATATTTAATTAATTTTAAATATTTGAATGATGATTTGGTTTGAATTTCAAATTATCAGAATGAATTTGACGATTAAATTATAGAATTTAATCTATAGAAAGTTGAATAAAAATTTGAATCTTCAATTTTAAGCCAATTAAAAATATTTCAAAGGCTTGTAAAATTCATATTGATAATACTGAAGATTATAGAAGCTTCAGAATTGAAATTGAAAGTGAATTGTTCAGTTTTGGAATTTTTATCGTTTGAATCGATATTTAAAATAGCCGTCCGAGGCACAGTCTCGGAATTCGACGAAACCAGTTCCATTGGGTCCGTAATATTGAATTATTGCCGGATTTCAAATTTCGTATTTTTTGGAGTTTATATGTGAGCACACGACATATAAACGCGTTGAGATAAAATCGAATTCAAATTGAAATTAATATTTTAATTAATCAAACGGTACCACGTTATCCCTAATATCATGCCTAAAATCACGATACCAAATCGTGTGAGCATGGCCAAGCATACCTTCTTCGCGTTTAAGTATCTCCTCCCTTCCCTTATCTGTTCAAAACTAAAAATTGAATCTCAGTGATGAAATCACGACGGCTTCAAAATATTAATGGCCGAAGCCCTTAATCTCATTTGAAATCAAATCGCCCCCTCCTTACTTTTCGGTTCGATGTCCAGGAAATGCTCGCGATTCCTATTGCTAACTACGACAAGTTCGAGCAAATCAAAGCCTCTTCAGTTCATTTATAAAAAATAAAAAAAAATAAAAAAAAAGAGTTTAATGGCCGAAGCCCTAGAACAGAATCGCGAGCACGCGGCGGCGCAAGTGGGGATATCGGCTACAGCAAACGCGATGAGACGAAGCTAGAAGGAGGGGGACTCGACAGCGCAGCAGTCGCGATTTCCAGTGGCGATTCAGGGAGGCGGCGGCGGCTTCAAGCAACGGCGAACGCGAGTTTGATTTGGGTGAAGTCGCGATTGAAATTGGGCGCGGCGGCGCACGATGGGGGAGGGGGGACGCAGGCGCGCGAGTCAGAGGCTAGGCGACGTTGGGGACGAGCGCAAGTGGTTCGGCGACGATTCAAGCGCGCGACCAACGACGACAGTGGGGTTGCGATCGATTGAGGTATGGCATTTGCTATAATTTAATTCGAAAGTTTAAAATATAAACACAAAATACATATGTGCAGATTTTTTTTACAGTAAGATATTTTTTCGAATTTGTTTTATTCAATTTGAATTTAAAAATGAATTTGAATACTTGTAATAGACAGAGAAAAAAAAAGTTAGTTTGAAATTAAATTTCTAGTTAAATAAATTTATTTAATCAAATTTAGTTGAAATTTAATTTGAATTGTAAAGACAGTTTAAAATTTAATTTTTATTTAAATCAATAATTAAAGCATTTAAAGGTGATTAATATAAAAAAATATATATATATATATATAAGATTTGCTTTACTAGGTTGATAAAATAATTTAGTTAGGGTGTTTGATTCATTTAATTAACTTATTTAATTTTTTAGAAATTGTTAAGGAAGATTTGTTAAAATTAAAATAATTTGTTAATTAAATCTATTAAACGATAATTGGTGATTTGAATTTTTCGAATGTTAATAAAATAGTTGGTTAATTTAAATATCAAATTGAAGATATGTTTAAAATTAAATTTATTTGTTAAAAAAAAATTATCAGTTAAATATAAGTTTAGTTTCAAATGAAAAATATTTTTGTAAAAGAAAAATTTGTTAAGAATTCAAATCAATTGATAAAATAATTTATTTAAGGAAATTTGATTTTTAAGTTAAATAAAGAAATAAATAAATTAAGCTATTAAAGGGTAAGTGATTTTTCACTTAGTTCGAATATTCTATTTAAAGAAAAAAAAAATTATTTATAGCAAAATTAATAGTTAAAACCAAAATCTAATAGTTGATTTAATTTATGAAAAGGAAATTTAATTTAAATTGGAAATTTCTAGTTAGAATTATTTTAAAAAGGGAAAATTTGTTAACTTAATTTATTTAAGTAAGTTTAGTTGAAATTTAATTTGGATTAGACAAATTGTTAAGAGTAACATGTTTGAAATTAAAAGGAGTTAGTTAATAAAGTTTATTAAAAGAAATTTAAATTTTAGTTAAATAAAATTTTAAAGAAGAAATTGGTTTAAATAAAACTATCAGTAACTTTAACTATTAAAAATGAAATCACCGATGAATTAAAATTTGTCAAATGAAAATTTAATTTATTCAATTGGTTCGAATATTAATAAATTGTATAAAAATTGTTATACAAGGTATAAATGAAGAAAACAAGTTGAATTGGGAGTGGATTGAAAACGGGAATAAAGGTGAGAACTTCTCACTCAAAAGGATTTATTTAAAATTTTAAATAGTTAGATTTAAAATTTGCTGACTGTGTTGATTGAATGATTGAATGATGGTTGTTATATAAATATTGGATGTGAATAGACCCTATACGCCGTTAGTAAGCGGAGGTTATTTATTACACACATATACCGCGATATTCCACCTTGAAGTGGAATGGGTATTATATTATATATATAGCAATATATATATATATATTGGCATATGTATATATTGCAGTTGATTGATTTCCCGCATTTTCTTTTAGCGGATGAGACCCTATACGCCGTTAGTAAGCGGATATATATTTATAAAATCCCATGTACCGCGATATTCCGTCTTGAAACGGAATGGTATTGTGCTAATGTCTGTGGATGCAGGGAAACAGGTTGGAGGGATCCAACTGGATTCCTCACAAATATTTATTTGATTTCATATATTGTGATATTTGATTGTTATCATGGATGATATATGTTGTTTGAAAGTTGTGATTGACTATTGATGTGTTGCATCATCGGATCCAATTTTTGAAGTTTAAAAATAACTATTTTGATTTCTAAAATAATTCTTGAAAGTATACGTTTATAAAAATATTGGAGTTGATTCATCTTAAATAAATAAACGTTATAATTTTAATGTTATAAAAATTATGATTTTTGAGAAATACAGTTAAAAGTTCATTTTTGAAAATATGGGATTAGTGATTTTATAAAATAGTTTGAACTGGGACTTCTGAATTTATTATAAGAAGTTTAGAAATAGGATTTATAAAATTTTTATTTTATAAATTAGAATGATGAAATTATAAAAGAGTTTAAAGATGTTTAAAGTAATAATATAAATTGATTTATATTAAAAGATTTATAAGTTGATATTTATAAATTTAGAATATCTTGAATTATTAAACGAGCTTTTATAGGTGATAGAATGATTTGTAAATGAATTTCATAAAGAAATGAAATCTATAGAATTTATGAAATTTGATTATTTTATAAATTAAAATGATGAAATTATAAGGAGCTGAAAGACGTTTTAAAATAATAATATAAATTGTTTTATATTAAAAGATTTATAAATTGATATTTATAAATTAAAAATATTGGAATTATAAAACGAGCTTTTATAAGTATTAGAAAGAATTGTGAATGAATTTCACAAATGAATGAAACTTATAGAATTATAACGGTGAAGTTCTAAATAGAATTTTATAAATAAAATTTATAAAGTTATTTAGGAAATAGATGTGGATAAATAAATGAATCTTAGAAGTTATAAGATTTACAGATTTGGGAAGTTTGGAGGAATGATTTTGTAAATAAATAAATTATAAGTATTTGACTTATAATATGAATTTTTAGTATATCATTGTGATATGAATTAAGATAGGTTAATAAAGGAATTTATAAAAAGGAGTTGATATAAAATAGATAGAAATAGGATTTATAAACGTTGTTTTATAAATCCGCAACGACTTATTTTGATAAGGAATTGTTGTAATTTATTTATGGAATTATATTCATATTTTAGACAGTGAATAATTCTTTAAAATAAAATGAATAGAAGTGATGAAATTTATTAACAAGTATATTCACGTTTTTGAATAGTGAATATTATGTTAAAGAAATTATTTTGGATGTGATGTTTGAAATAAAATTAAAACGATCTAAAGATGTTTTAAAATGTATTGAGATTCGAAACCATAGATTTCAACATTGATTGTTGAAATAGACGTTTTCGAGAAATAAAAGGAAATGGTGGACTATAACACTGTTGTTATAGTAAATGATTTCCGAAAGGAAATGTTTTGCATAGTATTGGAATTTATATATCTATTTTAATTTCGAATCCCTATACTAGTGATTTTGGGTTGTCGTAACGATGTTTTACGCGACATTCGTTTTGACCCAAATAAATATGATTAAGTGAATGATTTCCTTAAAAGAATGAAATATATACTTAATTTCGATTAGGGTATATTAAATATTTTCTCAGTATAGAAAATAAAAAGATCTGTGAATTACTTATTTTATAAGTATAGAAATGCTTTTCCAATATTAAGTGAATATTTGGAATTTATCTTTTTGAAGATAAATTGAAAATGAATATTAGAAATTGAATGGAAATCGTATATTCATAAATATTTTGGAATGTAAATTCAATATAGAATTTATAAATAAAATTGGGAAATTAGATTTAAAAATAAATATTGATTTATTTTTAAAGTATGGAAATTATGTTTATATCGTGTAAAGATATTTTTGTGAAATAAATAATTTGGAAAATTATTTGGAATCTGGTGATGTTGGCATATCTATTGATAGTTCAATAACCGACTATCAATATTTACCTTTAAATAGGTATTTGTTGTGATTTGTTTGAAATTGGATGCCACACTTATTTTATTTTTTTTTAAAATAAGCGCTCACTATTCGGGTTAACGGGGAAAGGACCTTGGGGTCGTATAACCCATTCCGAATATGTGATACGTCGTTATGAATTGCATTCGAAGATCGGTGTTGAAGACCGGATATTTTCGAAAGCGAAAGGGTTTCTTGTTGATTGTCTCTGCACTGGCTGATCCCTGGTATTGAGATCTCCATATGTGATGGGAAATCCGAACGTGATTAGAGATTATTCGGATTGCAAGGACTTCTTTGTAAGTGCCTTCGGTTCTGTTCGAGCCCGGAACAGACTTGTATGGATTGTGTGTCTGACATTACAAGTTGAGATGTAAAGCCGATTTCTTTCAAATATATTTCTGTGGTGGCGGAGAATTTATTCTCTTAGCTTAACACCCTTCTCTGAGACGTACGAGCTCAGAGGTTATATAGTTGAAGTTATCAGCGATATATTACCAATTTGGTAATGTGATATGCTGAGTGATGCTGAAATGATCATTGTGTTGATTATTGTGATAGGATCATTTATTTGATCGTCTATCTTTGTGATCATTGTGTTGATCATTTGTTGACCCAAAGCATGGCTTTTGTATAAAGTATGTTTTTGTGGACGTGACTTCGTCGAGCCTCACACCCCGGAAATGGTCAAAACAGGAAAGATGCGGCAAGGTTATGAGGGGTAGCACCCTTAAGGGTATGTACATTTCCTTCTGGATAGAGGTGGTATCATGGTATGGAGCCCAGATATTTAACCTATGTGGTTACTGCGAATTTATTACTTTGTGGTTGTTGGTTTTCGGGATCCCGTGAGAAAGGTCGTTTACGATCGGGGAATGGCGTGCTCGTGTCAGTAGTTACCCAGTTAGGGGTAACCCGGCCTTGTGTTGGCAGAGTTCCGGTTTGGTTCTCGGGGATGTCTTTCCAGAGGCATTCTCATGTGGCAATGGGAAGTTCCTTGGCCTGACCATTTGTTGGAAATCCAAAGAAACAATACGAAACTTGTACGGTATTAGTTGTAGGACCTGCCATTCACTTATGGTGGTCACCACTGTTTGGATGGTAGCTATAGTAGGCATACGATAATGGTCGTATGTTGGCTAAGATTTATATTCTACTTTCGAAATGAATTCTTCTACACTATGCACTAGTAATAATATCAAATGTTATTTTTAATGCGTATCAAGCATCTTTGACTATCATAAGGAGAAATCTCCTCTGATTCTGCGTTTGCATTGTGTGTGTGTGCGGGAGGCCTTATGGTAGTCTCATTTTTAAAAGCATTGCGAATTGAATTTAAAAATATTCCTCTATTTTGATTTTTAAAGAAAAATAAACTGTTTTTAGTTCTCGCACCAGTCACATGACTGACTTGGAGTTTATTGTTTTCCTTCCTAAACTCTGGGTGCCCACCAATTTACACACGGGCAGTCAAGAGTTAAGGTTTATCAGGATGTTCTGGATATTCAGGAATTGCAGGAGGCTGTCTGGATGGCGTAGCATATTACTAGTATATAGTATTTCTTTTCCGCTGTTTATTGTATGTTGTTGTACACTCTGGTGATTTGATGTAATGTAATATAATGTGATGTAATAACTGATATAGTTCTTTGTTTAAAGATTATTCATTTATCTATTATATGTTGTTCCGCTGCGAATTGTGAAATTCTGATGTTGTTTTTGTTGTTTATTTCTGTTCTATTTCTCTTTCTCTCTTCTTCTTCTATCCTTCTTCTTTCTAAAACCCATAACTATTCGGTTTTTCGGCAACGAAAAATCGGTACGTTACATTAACATTAGCCAACTCTTCTAACAAAGGAAATTTTCACCTTAATATATGGGGGTGTAGCCCATATGGTAGAGCGCTTGCTTTGCATTCGAGAGGCATGAGGTTCGATTCCCTGCACCTCCAATTTTTGAAAGTATATTTTCCATTCCTAAAAGATAACAGAGTATGATGTTATACGATGATGGTGTCCGAAACAAAGTTTGAGTGATTTAACTACATTGCTCCATTTCAAAATTTTATCACTACTTTTTTGGAGGTGTTGTTCCTAGCACGTCTACTTTCAAAGTATACTTATTTAAGCAAAAAACTAAATGGATCTATTCGAAACAAAATTTGTCTAATTTACTATAAAATTCCAATGTTTTGCTGCACTTTCTCATGGCTGAATAATACCAAATAAAAAAAATTGAATTTTACTACGTCGTGTGACATAACAATCAAATCTTGCTTTGAACTTCCTACATATCAAATGAAGTTAACTCGATGCAACACAATTTCACAAAACTAATATTTTATGATACAAGTATACTTAGCGACTTTCCCTACTTTAGAAGAATGAAAACTAACTGCAATCATTCCTAAAAGATAACAGAGTATGCTGTTATACAACAATGTTGTCCCAAATAAAGTTTGAGTGATTTAACTGCATTGCTCCATTTCAAAATTTTATCACTACTCTTTTGGAGTTGTTGTTCCTAGCACATCTACTTTCAAAGTATACTTATTTAAGCAAAAAACTGAATGGATCTATTCGAAACAAAATTTGTCAAATTTACTACAAAATTCCAATGTTTTGCTGCACTTTCTCATGGATGAATAATACCAAACAAAAAAATATTGAATTTTACTATGTCGTGTGACATAACAATCAAATCTTGCTTTGAACTTCCTACATATCAAATGAAGTTAACTCGATGCAACACTATTTCACAAAACTAATATTTTATGATACAAGTATACTTAGCGACTTTCTCGACTTTAGAAGAATGAAAACTAACTGCATTCGTTACCGAAATTCAACAACTATTTGGCTGATAGACCTCAATAGTCATAATACTTATCATTAAAACTGCTTTTGATGAAAAAAACAACAGAAATCCTAAAAATTTGTGGAGTGAATATAATTAAATTTAAGCCCAGCTGCTTATAAGAATAAAAACCTATTCAAGGTTTTCAAATCATTATTAAAATGAGTTTCAACAAGATAGAACTTTATACCCACATATATCACATTGAAATTGCTTAAAATAAAAAGCTCTGAAAAACAACAAAACAAACTTAAATATTGAACTCTTCTTGTTGTATTTAATATTGGTTTTCTTTTGAAATATCGAGTTGTGATATACCTTTAAAAAACTATGTAGAAGCAATGATATTTGAGTTGTGGAATTCGTAGAGGGGTGTTATACATCTAACAATTAACTTCTTAATACCAACCCAAAAACACTTCAGAATCGAAAATGCATAATACTAGTTACTGATGTGGTAAAACCAGTTGAAGCAGTAGATCACAAACTCCAATTCATTTCCTATTTAAGGCAACACTTATAACTCAATTCTGGTGCAAAACCCTAAAAATGATGGTTATTAGGGGAGATCAACATGTGGTGTGTTACTTCTTTTATTGTTTTGTTGGTTACTCTCAGTATGTTATTTTTTATTGATTTCAACTCGATTTTGTTTGAAATAATTGTCCATAATATAATGTTAGTGATTGGCATAGTTATGTATTTTGCGGTGATTCATTTGTAAATAATTAACATTAATGTAGTTTTCAAACTAAAATTTTTGATATTTTGAGAAAAAATTAAGTTATTTTGTTTCAGAGTAGATATTCTATTCAAAACTATAAAGCCGTGTTTGGACAACTTCTTTCGACTTGTATCATTTCAAACAAACCATCCTCAGTCGTATATAGCATTGCCACCCTTAGGGCTATCAAAATTTAAGACAACGCTTTAACCCAACCATTTTAACCCATTTTCAATAGGGTTGGATTAAACTAATTCAATTATATTTTGCATTGGATCATTACCCATTCAGCACACTTAAAAACAATACAACTCTGTTTACCCACTTACCGATCCAAAACCCTAAATTTTCAAAATTTTGTTTCTTAAACATACGATGTCATCCGAATCCCTAATTCCACAATCCGCTTGATTCCCTTCAAACAATCGCTCTCTTCTTCACTCAAAATTTTGTGGATCTATCTCTCGCGTTTCTTCGAAACGATTTAACCTTCAAAATTGAAGCTCTAACTAATCAAAGGTACTATTTTTCGTTCTGAAAATTTGAATAGATCGAGAGATAAAATCTTAAATCTATTGCATTTGCAGTAAACCCTATCTCTTGCTGCAATTTCTGGAACAACACATGAATCCGACAATTTAGACCAGGGATCAAACCCTTGTATATCGCTTCGAAACAGATATCCATGCCTTTTTGTTATGGATATATGTAAACCAGACATAATATATGCATAGAAAGTAATCTATGATGTCAGAATATAAGATTTTTCAATGTAAAAAAATGCTTTTGCATTATGATGTGATAATTATTTTGGTTTATGCTTTGCTAGCTTGCAGGGAGTAACCGTAACCTATTGTCACAGTTGAAAGGAAGGGAAGACTCAATTGCCTTCATCATTGTTTAAGGATAATATCAGGAAGAATTGATAGAGGAGAAAGGTACACCCTTTTGATTTTTTCTAGTAAATTGTTAATTTTATGTATCATTTGACAACAAAAACATTATCAATCAAATGTAAAGTTAGTTTGCCGTACACATCGATGGTATTGCTCCCCTTTGTGTCTGTAGTTTTATCATGATGGCGAGATAGTTTTTATTTACAACTTGCAGGCTTCCAGCCATTCATAAATAGTTTACTGAGCTTTATATTGTTTGTAACTGTAACTTTATCTTGACTAAATGTGGCAAATTACTTTCTATAGAATGAAGTTTATTGACAACTTGCAAAATGATGTAATAGCTTCATCTTACCAACAACTTGCAGGTTTGCTGTTTTGACACATATTATGCTGTTACACATGAGTATAAACTGTAATTTTGCATGCTAATTTGTCACATATTGAGATTATTAGAAGAAAAATAATGCCTATGCTAAGCATGGATAAATTTTTAATTATTAGAAGAAAAATAAGAGCCACTGTGAATATCATTTTCTGTATTTTGAAATTCATTCAATTTGCATGTTACATGATATGCAGTTGTTCAAATAATTTATAATTGAGTGTGTGTTAACAAAAAAAGTAGTTCTAAATATAAGCAAGGCATCACACACTTGAAGCTATCTATACACATACATGTTTCATATATTTTATTTGGAGTTTTACTCGAGGAAGGCACAGTTTTTCATTGCTGTCCACTTCAATAGCCCTGATTGAATCATACAAGTAGCTAGCAATCCATGTACACACACACACACACACAAATATATATATATATATATATATATATATATATATATCATTTATTCATTCAATTATATGTATTTATTCATTCATCCTGTGTGATGGAGTACTAACCTTTGCCCGACCTACTTCCACACCTCCGGCCGACCTAACACCCCTCCCCCGACCTAAATCCTTCGATCCACAACCGTTGATTCGCAGCCGACCCAAACCCCACCGATCTAACGACCACCGATCCTTCAATCCCACCGAGATGCGAGACAAACCCATCACCGACCTAAATCCGCCGACCCAATTTCCTCTCAATTTCACCGAAACACGAGACAGCTTTTCCCCTCAACCCTACAGATCGCGACTTGCAAGTCGCGCACGAAGCTTCCCCTAAAAGTCGCGGCCGACCTAACTTCTTTCCCTATAAGTCGGGGCCGACCTAAAACCGATGACGCGAACGAGATGGAGAATATGCCGCTCTTTTCTTTAGCTCGGTGCCGCTTTGATTTAGGTCGTGAACGAGTTTTCTTGAGTCGGAGCCGAGATATTTTAAGTCGCTGCCTATTTTCTTTTTTTTCCTTTTCCTTTAAGCCGTGTACTGTTGTGTTGTATTTTTTTTTTAATTGAGAGTTAAGTTGTACGCCTATAAATAGGCAAGTAGTGTCATTTGTAAGGTTGTTGAATATTGAATAAAATTTCATTTTGATTGCTTTGTGCTTTCTTCTAATTGGTAGTCGAGTGTGATCTCCTATCTCCACTTACGACATTCGAGTGCGCTCGAATCTTCGTTTGTTGAAGCCGATTCACGGTATCTTGTGCGCAAGATCAACGTTGAAGAATCGTAGATCTCTTTTCACGGAATCGTGTGCGATCAACGTGATTGAGATAGCTAGAATTTGGTATCTTCGGATCAACGAATTCGGGCATTACAGGATTATTAATTCACCGATTGCTACATTTCATCGATTATTGAATTTTCTGTTAATTCCGCTGCGTCAGTTTTGGTATCGGAGCTAGATTGCAAGGAGTTTGCATCATTTGGAGACTTGGGTTTCGAGAAATTGAAGTTTGAAGATCGGATTTGCCATTGTTGAAGAATTTGGTGTTCATCGTGTTCATCGTGAAATTACGACAAGTTGGAAGTTTCGATCTATTTTACTTTGGATCAGAGTTCGAAAGGTGTTTGAAAATTTATTTTTTGAAGTTTGTTTGGAGTTTAATCATGCCTCCGAGACGAGCTCAACGACATCGCAATATTAATGCCTTGTATGGAAGAGAAGAGGCTGACGAAATGGAGCAACGAATTAACGAGAGTTTCACTGAAAAGTTGAATGATGGAATTGGTCGATTAGAGAGAATGATGCTTGAAATGAATCAAAATCGAAGAAGAGTTTCGCCAGAATCAGACCATGGGGGAAGTAGAGCTTCGATCCATTCAGATCGAGAGAGAAGAGAAGAGCAAGATCATCGAAGTGTTGACAACCGTAATAGAAATGTTGAACGACGGAATGGTAGTAGAGATGTTGGAGGACGAGATCGACAACGTTATACATCAGACTTTAATGAGGAGTTTGATGGTGAAAGAGGAAGTGTTCATTTCAGAGATAGAGATCAGGGACAACGTCAATATCGGGTTATTGATGATGATCGACGATGGGAATCGGGAATGAAGATGGAGATTCCAGAATTTAAAGGCGGAATGGTTGCAGAAGAATTCTTGGATTGGTTATCTAATGTTGAAGAAATCTTTGATTTCAAGGAAGTGCCGGAGAATCGTCGAGTAAAGTTGGTTGCTACTAGGTTGAGAGGGAGAGCTTTGGCGTGGTGGCAGCAAACCAAACTTACACGAGAACGGATGGGGAAGTCAAAGATTGAGTCTTGGGAGAAGATGAAGAAATTGATGAGAGCTACATTTTTACCATACAACTATCAATCTCTTATGTACCAAAGGTTGCAGAATCTACGGCAGGGGACGAAATCAGTAAATGACTATGCTGATGAATTCTATCAACTGATTGCTCGAAATGACATTATGGAGACAGATGAACAGTTGACTGCTAGGTTTGTTGGAGGATTGCGAATGCAGATCCAGGATATGGTTAATATGTTTGATCCGAGATCTGTGGCTGAAGCGCACCAGAAAGCGTTGGCTTGGGAGAAGCAGGGAAGACGAGGAGGTGGTGTGTTTACAAATTCCAATATTCAAAGCAGAGGTGTTAATGGGAGTTCCAGTGTTTCTAAAGCTGTCAGTAAACCAGTTGTGAAGGAGAATGAAAAGGCGAAGGTCAACAGCAGTTTCAAATGTTACAATTGCCAGGAAGTGGGCCACAAGAGCAACGAATGTCCAAAACCAAAGAAGCGAACTATGATTGCTGAGATTGAAGATGAGGATGTGGGTGAAGATGATTCTAGTCCAGTTGAGGAGAATGAACAGGATATCGCATCGGGAGACGAAGGCTGTAATCTAATGATGAGGAGGTCTTGTTTAACACCAAAGCAAGAGGATGAAGCTAGTTGGTTGAGAAGTAACATTTTTCAGTCGACATGCACTATATTGGGGAAAGTATGTAAGTTTGTGATAGATGCAGGAAGCTGTGACAATATTATTTCAACTGAAGCAGTGAGGAAACTGAAATTGAAGACGGAGAGACACCCTAATCCTTATAAATTAGCGTGGCTGAGAAAAGGAGGAGAAGTGAAGGTTGATAATCGAGTTCGAGTACCCTTTTCTATTGGGAAGAAATATAAAGACGAGATTTGGTGTGATGTAGTTGAGATGGATGTTTGTCATTTGCTTTTGGGTAGACCGTGGCAGTATGATCGAGCAGTGCAGCATGACGGTCGGACCAATAGTTACAGTTTTATGTTCGAAGGTGTTAAAATCATTTTAGTACCAAAGAAGAGACAGCACGGAGAAAACAAATCTGAGGAGATTGAGGAGTTGAAAACGTTATTGACATTGAAAGAATTCGTTGAAGAAGTAGAAGAGAGTCCTGAAGTGTTTTTGTTAATTGGACATGAAACTACTGAATCCGTGGAAATTACAGAAGAAGTGAAGCCGTTATTGGAAGAATTCAGTGATGTGTTTCCTGAAGAGCTACCGAAGGAATTGCCACCGTTGAGAGACATACAACATCAAATTGAACTAGTGCCAGGTGCTGTTTTACCGCATAGGCCACATTATCGTATGAGTCCGAAAGAACACGAGGAGTTAAGAAGGCAAGTGGAAGAGTTGTTAGAGCAAGGACGTGTACAGGAAAGTTTAAGTCCATGTGCTGTGCCAGCATTGTTAGTACCAAAGAAGGACGGGACGTGGAGGATGTGCACTGATAGTCGAGCCTTGAATAAGATTACTGTAAGATATAGATTTCCTATGCCAAGGTTTGATGATTTGATTGACCAGTTGAGCGGAGCTGTTGTGTTTTCCAAGATTGACCTGAAGAGTGGATACCATCAGATTCGTATTAGACCGGGTGATGAGTGGAAAACTGCTTTTAAAACCAGGGAAGGTTTATACGAATGGTTGGTTATGCCGTTTGGCTTGTCAAACGCTCCTAGTACGTTTATGAGAGTGATGAACCAGATTTTTAGACCATTTGTTGGGAAGTTCGTGGTTGTTTATTTTGATGATATTCTGATTTATAGTGGGAATATGGAAGAGCACATCCAGCATTTGCGAGAAGTGTTGATGATTCTACGACGAGAGCAGTTTTACGCAGCAACAAAGAAGTGTGTGTTTATGACGAGCAGTGTTTTGTTCTTGGGGTATGTTCTGTCAAAAGAAGGTATTCAAGTGGATGAGAATAAAATAGAAGCTGTCAGAAGTTGGCCACAACCGAAGACAATTACTGAAGTTCGAAGTTTTCATGGATTGGTTTCGTTTTATCGAAGATTCATTCCACATTTTAGCAGTGTTATGGCACCAGTAACCGATTGTATGAAAGGAAAGAAGTTTATATGGACAGAGGAAGCAGGAGTTGCTTTTGAGAAGATTAAGACACTCTTGACGACAGCACCGATTCTAGTACTGCCGAATTTTCAGTTGTTATTTGAATTGCATACTGATGCTTCGAAGGTGGGAATTGGTGGAGTATTGAGCCAGAATGGGAAACCAGTCGCTTATTTCAGTGAAAAGTTATCAGGAGCAAAGTTGAGATATAGTACTTACGATATGGAATTTTATGCTGTTGTACAAGCTGTGAAACATTGGAGACATTACTTGTTTCAGAAAGAGTTTGTTTTATACACGGATCATGAGGCGTTAAAGCATTTACAGGGACAGGACAAGATTTCAGCGAGACATGCATCATGGATTGCCTATTTACAGCAATTTACTTTTGTCGTTAAGCACAAATCAGGGGTAACAAACCGTGTGGCGGACGCTTTGAGCAGAAGGAATCATTTATTGACAACGCTGAAAGTTGAAGTGACGGGATTCGAGTTATTGCCAGAGTTGATTGAAGAAGATCCTTACTTTGCAAAGTTTGTTGAAAAAGTTAAGGATGGGAATACTGATGAATTTGTGATGGTAGATGGTTTTCTGTTTAAAGGAAATCGTTTATGTATACCAGATTGTAGCTTGAGAATGAAGATTATCAAAGAATTGCACGAGGAAGGACATGTAGGCCGTGATCGTACCTTACAATTGATTGCACATTCTTATTTTTGGCCGTCAATGAGGAAAGAGGTCGAGAGATTTGTGGAGAGATGTCATACATGCCAGGTTTCAAAGGGAACAGCGACCAATGCGGGGTTGTATATGCCATTACCTGTACCGACTAAGCCTTGGGTTGATTTGAGTATGGATTTTGTTTTGGGATTGCCTAGAACTCAAAGAGGAAACGATTCCATTTATGTGGTGGTTGATCGATTTTCAAAAATGGCACACTTTATAGCCTGTAAGAAGACAGCGGATGCAGTTCGAGTTGCTCAGTTATTTTTCAAAGAAATCTATCGACTTCATGGGTTACCAGAGTCTATTGTGTCGGATAGAGATACTCGATTTCTGAGTCACTTTTGGCTGAGTTTGTGGAAGATGGTTGGAACGAAGCTGAATTTTAGTAGCGCGTATCATCCACAGACAGATGGGCAGACAGAAGTGGTTAATAGATCGTTGGGAAATTTGTTACGATGTCTTGTGAAAGATAATTTGAAGAGTTGGGATATGAAGTTGAGCCAAGCTGAATTTGCTCACAACCATGCAAATAACCGAAGTACAGGGTTCAGTCCATTTCAGATTGTATATTCAAGCTTACCAAAGGGACCGCTGGATTTGGTAGTCATACCAGGTCAGAAAGGAGTTGTTAAACGGGCTGTTGAATTTGTCGATGGGTTGACAGAATGCCATAGAATCGTTCAAGAACGATTGGAGAAGTCAAATGAGAGGTATAAACAAATGGCGGATAAGAAACGAAGAAATATTGTTTTAAAAGAGGGTGATTTTGTTTATGCGATATTGACGAAAGATCGTTTTCCAGTTGGAACTTACAACAAGTTGAAAGCACGAAAAATTGGTCCAGTAGAAATCTTGAAAAAGATCAATGATAATGCGTATCGATTAAGATTGCCGGAAAATATTCATACTTCTGATGTTTTCAATATCAAACACTTAATTCCGTATTATGGGGAGGAATTTGATGAAGTTGACAAGAGTGTGAATTCGAGGACGAATTCCATCCAACGAGGAGAGGATGATGGAGTACTAACCTTTGCCCGACCTACTTCCACACCTCCGGCCGACCTAACACCCCTCCCCCGACCTAAATCCTTCGATCCACAACCGTTGATTCGCAGCCGACCCAAACCCCACCGATCTAACGACCACCGATCCTTCAATCCCACCGAGATGCGAGACAAACCCATCACCGACCTAAATCCGCCGACCCAATTTCCTCTCAATTTCACCGAAACACGAGACAGCTTTTCCCCTCAACCCTACAGATCGCGACTTGCAAGTCGCGCACGAAGCTTCCCCTAAAAGTCGCGGCCGACCTAACTTCTTTCCCTATAAGTCGGGGCCGACCTAAAACCGATGACGCGAACGAGATGGAGAATATGCCGCTCTTTTCTTTAGCTCGGTGCCGCTTTGATTTAGGTCGTGAACGAGTTTTCTTGAGTCGGAGCCGAGATATTTTAAGTCGCTGCCTATTTTCTTTTTTTTCCTTTTCCTTTAAGCCGTGTACTGTTGTGTTGTATTTTTTTTTTAATTGAGAGTTAAGTTGTACGCCTATAAATAGGCAAGTAGTGTCATTTGTAAGGTTGTTGAATATTGAATAAAATTTCATTTTGATTGCTTTGTGCTTTCTTCTAATTGGTAGTCGAGTGTGATCTCCTATCTCCACTTACGACATTCGAGTGCGCTCGAATCTTCGTTTGTTGAAGCCGATTCACGGTATCTTGTGCGCAAGATCAACGTTGAAGAATCGTAGATCTCTTTTCACGGAATCGTGTGCGATCAACGTGATTGAGATAGCTAGAATTTGGTATCTTCGGATCAACGAATTCGGGCATTACAGGATTATTAATTCACCGATTGCTACATTTCATCGATTATTGAATTTTCTGTTAATTCCGCTGCGTCACTGTGTATAACTTGTGTGCTATGTGCTTGTTAGTATTTGAAATATTTCATGAAAAAACTACACTTGCTTAACTAGATTTTACATTTTACCGAAATAACCTACAAGAAATTGTAGCTGGCTACCCCAAAAGCGTAGGACAAGACAGTGGCTGAAATGAACTTTATATCGTTGGAAAGAGTTGTGAACTATAAATGAGATTTTGGGTTGATGGGATTAAGGAACAATTAACAGAGGAATTTTGTAAGTATAATTATGGAGAGGTGATAAACAAATGCACGGTATGCAAAATGTATGGTCCAAACTTTGCTATAGGACTGCATGATGATTAGTTTAGAATAACGAATTTTAGGCTGCTTAGTAGTAGTATGTGCAGAATAAAATTATCATACAATCATACTATCTCTCAACCCTTAGTTTAATTATGCTTAGTATGATATACTTTCATTTTTTACATGTTACATCAAAATGTATAAAACTAAATAAACTATTTCTTGTCTATTTTCTGTAACGATGCATGTACAGTATACGATATACGAGAATTCCTATGTACATAGCCTTAGCTTCAAATATCTGGATGTAAGAGTTGTTAAAAAGCGTGAACAGATCATTTACAATACATACCAGTTTCTTGAATAAATGAAGTTTCTTCTGTATGTGAAAGCTGGTTTTTGAAAAAGCATCAGAGTTTATATACTCGTACCTATTTGGTTTTGGATATTAGTTTTTCCAATATAAAATGTAAATAAGCTTTTGATGCCTGTTAAATTTCCAAATACATGATGTGTCAAGTATACATACATTAAGTTACAGATACATGAGTACTCTATTTCAGTTAAATATGGACTTTGAATATATATATATATATATATATATATATATATATATATATATATATCGGTTTATATATACATGTTACGTGCAAATATGGTTTTAAATATAAATGGCTTCGTATATAACAGTTTAGGATTTTCCAATTTCTTATTAAGCTAAAATTTTGAATTCAAATTATTTTCAATTGGATTATCAAAAATCGTTTATAAGATTTTATAGGAACTTAAATATATTCAATAAATCTCATATAGTCTAAGGAGTAAATTGAATTCTAATGCAGTGTTGTTATACATATATAGTATAAGGGAATTTCCTTTTTTGCTGAAGTATAAATATATAATGCAGTACTATTATGCCAAGCTTTTAGATGTTTACTGAAGTATAAATATGATAGTTCATATTGTATAAATATGCCAAACTTTCAAAAGCTAAAATTAAATTATTATTTTTTCCATTTTTTTCCTATAATGTGATTCTATATTCTTGTTGGTTCATGTTTATATACTGTAACCTTTTATTTGTACGTGCAGGTTTTTCTGGATGACCGTGAAGAAGTGTGTTGTATGTTCATGATTCAATTTCAGTAATTTTGAAGGCCATTTTTTTAGTCTACATCTTTGGTTTTTATATTTGATGCACTTTCAGATTTAGTGTAATATTTATACAACCGCAGTGTCATATTGGTACCAGTCACAGTGTTATATTCGTATTATTTAGTGCAGTTCTATCACATTATGCAGTTTCAAAGTTATATTCATGCACTCTCACCCAGCTTTATATATGATATTTCATGATATTCTTGTTATCTTTGTGCATTTTCAGTGTTATATTATTGTTATTTGATCCAGTTTTATACGGTTCCAGTTAGTATTAATGTTATATTACTATATCATAATGCATTTTCAGTGTTATACGCAGTTTCAGTTTTACATCTTATGTATATCTGTGTATATTTGATGTTTTAAGTGATGATGTTTTAAATGGGTTGACCCTAAAAGCAAATGGGTTGGATCTAATTTTCTATTTAACAAACATGGCAAATGGGTTAGCGTCACAAAAAGGTCAAATCAAATTTGACCCGACCCGACCCATTTGATGGGTGTAGCCACCCTAATTGTCTTTTGTTAGTTTTTTTTCACTGTTTATGTATAAAGAAGAAATTTATATAGTTTGGATATTGATATTAGAGATAGTATAGCATTGAAATTTGAAGATGTAATATTCGAAGAAATAAAGGTTCAATATACTATGAAGAGTATTGTTTGTACAATATTGTAATACTCTATTGATTATGTTTGCAGGATTCTCTAGACTATGTTGATAAACCACATGCACCATATGGCTTTTATTGTTATGAAAATAGCAGCGTTGCTGAAGTTTTTATCAACGGATCTTTATCATCAAAATCACAAGAGAAAACTTGAATTGAAAACAAGACGGAATTAAAATCAAAATGCAATAACACAAAATATTCCACCCAACCACCCACTTTATTGATTCACCAAAATTTTGTTTACAATTAATAGAACAAAGCTAAAATAAACAAAAATACCATTGAATCAGTAACCAAATTGAGAAAGTGAGAAAATATCTATATGAGTAAAATTGTTAGAGAAAAAAGAACAAAGAGGAAGAAGAGAAAATCGGCAAATAGATTTTCCACCACACTTTTACCATCTCTTCTAATTTCTATTTATATAATCAATTACTTAATGCCAAAGTTAATATTAGATGGCAAAAAATAATTTGATTAGCCAATTAAAGAGAGCAATAAACATACACAAATATGCCTATTAATTAGAGGAAACAAAATCTTCTCTTTCTTTCTTTTGCATATTTCCCTCTATTTGTGATTTTGTATTACCAAAATTTAACATTTATTAGTAGATTTAACAAAATAATATTAACTAAAGAAGTAGACAAGCACCATTGTCCCAGTGGTTAAGTGATTCGACTTTGGTGCGAGAGGTCACAAATTCGAAATTTCGTAGCGTGATTCGAACATATATTGACATATGAGTTTGTGATATTTTGTCCCAGTGACATGTTTTATCTAAGTACCATTTAAAAAAAAACTAAAGAAGTAAATATTTTTGAATATTTTGATCAAAAATTAGTTTTTTCCCAATGGTTTTTTGGCAACAAAAGTGAACATTTTATTTCCAGATGCTTCGTACTGTAGTTGTACATGACCTTTACCCAGAATGTGCTAGCATATTGTTCATTTTCACGTGTTGGACTGATGGACAAATGAAGCCAAATGTAGCAAAGGTTGTAACCATCTTCTGGTTTTCACGTACCAATAATATATAATTCAACAACATTTGGATGTTGAGAGCTTTCTGCATTGAAACCGAAATCATCAAATGTCGCGGTTTGTGTTAGCGGATCGAAATCACCAAAATCAAATTCCATTTTTATGTGTGGTAGAATGTGATATGGATATAATGAAGAATTTTATTGCGTGAAAATAATTTGAATCAAGTATGTTTATATAGAGGGATAGAACTAGCCATTACAAAGACTTGTTCAACAAATGCCCAATCAGTCGGTCGCCTGTTAAACAGACATCTAACCTAGGCACCTGTTAAACTGGTGCCTATAAGGCAGATGCCTGCTTAACAAGTGCCTAGATTTGGTTTGAAATTTGTAACCAATTTGACTTTGGTTACGTAATATTATGGATCGTAATCAACTATTGGAAGTTGATTTGGAGTTTGGATTACGTAATCGTGTATTGAGACTCACTGTTAAAGATGCTCTTACATGTTGGTTCAAAATACGTTAAAGTTTTTTTAACATGGATGAATTGTTTATAGTCATCTCTATTTCCTACAAAATGGGTACGATTTAAGAGCAGGTTTACTCTATCCAAGCTCAAGATCACTATAGGATAAATAACAGTTTCTTTCTAATGTAAATAACACATAAAAATTTATGGCATGTTTGGGGGTGTAGCTCATATGGTAGAGCGCTCGCTTCGCATGCGAGAGGCACGGGGTTCGATTCCCCGCACCTCCATTTGGGATTTTTTTCTCCCTTCCCCATTATAATATGGTATAGATTATTATTGCAAACAAAAATTAACTATGCTAGTATGATTACTCCATTTTAGTTTTGTTTTTTTGTTTATAATGTAATATGGTATGGATTATTATTGCAAACAAAAAATTAACTATGTTACCATGATTGCTCCATTTCACAATTTCACTGCATTTTATTCCCCATATCTAGACAGTACAAGGTCAGCTGCATAACAATGAAATCTAACTTTGAAGTTTGAACACAGGTTCCCGTACCTCCATTTGTAAGTTATATTTCTTTTAAAATAGTGAAATACGGTATGGAATATTATTTCAAACAACATTGAAGTATATTACCATGATTGTTCCATTTTAGGATTTCAAAGCATGTTTTTTCCCATATCCAGATGGTACTAGATAAAAATCCAAACTATGTTGCGATTCATAATAATGAAATCTATCTTTGAACTTCCTGTACACCAAATAAAAAGTACTCGCTGTACTGATATTTTCAGCTATATTTTTTACCCAATTAATAAATTTGGTATCATTTCAGAAAAGAAAAAAAATTAAATAATTCATCACGAGGGCTCCACAAAGAATGTCGCTGCAACTTTCTTTCCCGGTCCACACAGAACAAAATTAAATTTTGAATTTTTATTGACCTACGTAGGATCAAAATCTGGCTTTGAACTTCCTGTAGGAAAAATAAATAAAAAAGTGTTAGTGTACTGCAATGTATTTGTGCGATATTTGTGTTAAGCGGTGAAATATCAAGAAAATTAAGCTCAGCTGCTTGGTAAGAATAAGAAGCTATCCAGAATTCCAAATTGTTGCCGAAATCGGGCAACGACAAAGCTAATAGACTATAATGCCATCATACTTAGCACTGAAAAGCTTCAAAAAATATTTTGTTTTTAAAAGAAAAAGCCCTAAAATTTAGAACTCCAACTTTTTTATTTAAGTTCGTCGCGGTTTTATAGTAAACTGAATCGTGATGTACCTAAGAACAAATAGTGTCGAAGCGTTCTTATTGACATTGATAATATTTTAGTTCTACAATTTGGAAGATGTTCTTTTGTGACGCCCCACCTCTATACCCACGCTAGCCAAGAACACTACGGTGTAGTGTTGTCAACTAGCACAGAGAATAAGGCTGTTGAGGAGCGACCATCCATGTAATTTCTTATCACACGGTGGCTATAAATAAGCTTCGGAAACAAACATAGAAATAAACATAACATAAATCAGTAATAGACATCCATATCACAAAGGCGGAAGAAGATATGAATAAAAAAACTAACACATGAAAGTGTACATCAGAGTAGTGGTCAAAAAGATCCACAATAATATAAAAGAATAGCAACACGTGCTATACAAAAGAATACAACTATGAGTCTATATCTCAAGTGTATACAACAAAAACTGCTAATCTAAACAGTTAGCCAAAAGTCAGAGTGATGAATCCCTGGGAAGAAGTCAAGCAGAAGCACCTGTAACATCTCGGTCTGACCCGAGTATTATTTAAGAAAATAATAAACGGATCAGTCTAGCTATAAATATCAGATGACATGATATAAATTAAAGGATATGGCATAAACATAAAATATCCATACTGACATACTACTATAAGTATGCAAATGACGATCAACAGGAGATCAACCGATAAGAGATAAATCAAGATCACAAGAATCTTCTCAAAGATCCAAAGAGGGCATCATACCCTAAACTTGTACTCATAACAAGTCAATGACATAAATTCCAGAAATCAACATGAGAAATCCAGAAATCATAAAAAGGGAAAGAGGCCTATCACATGACAGTCCGAAGACCAAGGGGAGCTACCCCGCATGTGTGAATGGAATCACACAGATTGAGGTCAAGACTAACCAAAAAGCAGAAAGGTATGTGTGAATGGAATCACACAAGTGGTGTCTAGTCTAACCTTGCAATGAAAGAGACATCGCGCAATTGCTAGTCTAATTCATAAAGCGATCATCAAGATCAACGAGAAGTGTCAATTACACTAAGCTAGTAAATATAGAAGTTTAGCTTCATGTCCCATAACCACTTGCTTAACTTAAATATTTACGAACAAACTGTAAATCTTCACTAATAAAATTGTCACAAGAGGTTCAATCGAACAAGTCCAAGAATTAACCGACGAAGTGAACGCAAGCGTTTCATACCACTTGTTTTACTAAGTCGTTTAATTAGATTTCTCATCCGAGTGAGGTAAAGGCTTGTATATACTAATAGATTGAAAAACGGTTTAAGAAAAGAGCTTTGTTATTAAAAATAGAGTTGAAATTGTTTGTTAAAAGAGTTTTGATATTTACTACTAGTATTGAAACCTTTATATTATAAAGTGACAAAACACAGAAGCAATTGTAGAAACAATCAGTCACAAAAATCGCATACGGAGATGTGAATAAAATCCAAGGAAATCAGCTCAATGTTTTTCAGATAAGATCCCCTACGGAGGGGGGGTCCAGGGGGGGTAGCAACCCCCCAAGGTGGGGATGCGGGGTCAACGCCACCGCTTACGGGGTTCGACCTGCCCGGTCAGGTCGCGGGGGTCCAGGGGGCAGCGCCCCCGGCGGGGTGCGGGGCAGTGCCCCGACCAAAACGGTACGACCTAGTGAAGACAAAATGAGGTCTAACGACCTAAGGGGAATAGGGTCGAGCGACCTAAGGGTTGCGACCTAGGGGTCCAAGGGGTCAAGCGACCTATCGGGATAAGGTCCAACGACCTATAGGGTTATAATGTCATGTGACCTATCAGTTTATAAGGTCATGCGACCTAACGAGCTATGGCCAAACGACCTAGTAATGGTAGTAGGGTTGAGCGACCTAAAGGTTTAACCGGTCAAGCGACCTAAGGAAGGTAAGGTCTAACGACCTAACGCTCGCGACCTAACGGTCTAAAGGCATGCGACCTAGAGGAAAACAAGGTCAAGCGACCTAAAGAAGGTAATGTCTAACGACCTAACGCTCGCGACCTAACGGTCTAAAGGCCATGCGACCTAGAGGAAAACAAGGTCAAGCGACCTAAAGAAGGTAAGGTCTAACGACCTAACGCTCGCGGCCTAACGGTCTAAAGGCCATGCGACCTAGAGGAAAACAAGGTCAAGCGACCTAAAACGTCGCGACCTAACGACCAAAAACGTCGCGACCTAGCGACCTAAAAATGGAAGGCAAGGCCGAGCGACCTAACGAAGAGGGGGTGAGCGACCTATGGTCATAAACGAGGTCGAGCGACCTATAGAGGCATAGGATGCAGCGACCTAAAACGTCGCGTCCTAGCGACCTAAAACGTCGCGACCTAGCGACCTAAGGGGATAAGGGCCGAGCGACCTAACATTCGAACGACCTACGACCTAAGGGGATAAGGGCTGAGCGACCTAACATTCGAACGACCTACGACCTAAGGAGCTTGCGACCTAAAGCCCAACGACCCACGACCTAATTCCGAAGCGCCGAGCGACCTAACGTTATAGGCCATTTTAGGTCGAAAACGAGCTATTCGAAGGCCGAGACTTTTCCACGCGAACAACCTAGCAAAGGCAGAGCGACCTAAGGGCAGATTTTCACCAAAAACACTAAAAGTTGGAATTTTTCGCCAATCCAATCCAAACCAAATGCAAATGTACATGCTAAAGTGGTAGGAAATCATTCCCAAACATCCGTGATAGTTATAGACAAGAATGTGAGATAAAAATCTCACCTTTTCACCAAATTTATGAAGAAAGAGCTTGAAGGCAATGGAGAAGCAACCACAAGCTTGAATCAATGTCTTCTTCTTGAATTTGGAGTTGAATGATGAATTGCAATTGAATTTGTGTTTTGGAATTTTAATTTCCCATTCCCTCCACCATTAATGCCAAAGCTTGATTAGTTAGGAAATTTATGAAGAGTGAGGAGAAGAGGGTTGGAACTTGGGCTTAATAGGCTAAACTAACCCAAAGTCCAAAGCGGGAAAAGTTAGTGAAATTTCACTAACTCCAAACCTATCGATGTTTATACTTAAAAAAGTTGTAAACGACATTTCGAACTCAATGGAAGTGGTCTCGAGTCCTAATTTGACCGTTTGCAAAAAGTAGCTTTTCGGACCAAAATCCGATTAACGAGTTAATATTTAAATAAAATATTTAAATACAAACTCGATAAATATGCGGGTTGTTACATCTTTTGAGGAAGGAAGCTGAAAAGTTGGGTTCAACACGTGCGGTCTGGACTTCTATGGGAAATTCTGTAGATATAGCTATAGCCCAATGCCCATAACTCGCATATCAAATCTGAGACCTGACCCATGTTCTCCTACATCATACAAAGCTCGTGCAAAAGCCCAAAAGAGTTGTTAGGTACTTTTAGGGTTTGTTTGTCATTACAAAAGAGACACTTGAAATGCACATTTGAATTGTGGAAAGGGGTGCAAACAGTGGTGTAGGCAAGATATAGTATTGTTGTGGAAACAAAGTGAAATGGGTTCGGGGGATGACAACCCCGAGACAAATTTTTTCGGATGTCGTTGATATTTAAAGAAGTTTACACAAGATACTTATACATACTTTGAACGTTTATTAGACTTTGAGTTTCATTATAAAAAAGATCAATAGTTGATTTACTAAAAGGAAATTAATCGTTGCATACATGTCTTAAATTTGTTATCAATGAGTTCTCGTATTTTGAAAACGATCGATAATCACATTCAAACTGTTTCACTTAATCCTTAAAATATGCACATTTCAGAAAATTAAAACAAAAAAGCAATCAACTTTACAAATTTTTTGATCTAGGGTTTTGAATTCTATCTCAATTGAAGTGTCAAAGGAAGAGGGTAGGCACGTGCAAATGGGTTAAGCGTAGAGAAAAGGGTTAATTCTAGAGAGAGAATTTTTAAAACACTATTTCCTGAGTTTTAAAATGCATGTCAATTTCCTTTCAAAAACGCATTTCATCGAACATACTATAATTATTTTCGACAATATTTTTTCCTACATTTTGGATCTACATGCAACGACATAAACTTCGAAAAACTTTCGAAAAAAATTCAAATTCTTTTCAAATTTTCCAATTTAAACTATAAATGTTTGCAAAAAAACTGAAAATATTTGCAGCTTGCCAATATTTACATTGACGACTGCAAATTAAAAAAAAAGGGTCATATTTTACTCGGTAATAACAGCAAATTATCGCAGGATAAAATATAAGAAAAATGAGAAAAATAATAATTTTGAAATTAAAAAAGAATGTATGATGAAACTAAGTCTTGGAAAGGAGGTCGTCGTCTAATAAGTTTGAAAAGAAAGGTGTGTACCTAATTTACACAAAAGTAATGTGTTTTTATGCTTTGAACGGAGTACAGGAAAGGGGTATTAAATTATTATAGTGACTAGTACGAATCCATGCTACACACACGGGATTTTCAATAAATGATATAAAATTACATGCTAAAACTTATGCTCAAGTAATTTCAAACCACACAATGTGAATGTATAACTAATTTATTCAGAGCACGATATTTTTATACAACAAAGGCTAACATCAACTATTAGTATTCCTAACTTATATACTAAGCATGCTTATTAATTTTTGAATGCAAGAGACATAGGTTCAAAAGAGTTTATCATATGTTTAGCATATAAAGCTGATTATGTATACAGTTCCTATGATAATAGTATTCCAAATTTTACACAGAGAAATTGTTCCAAAAGTGAAATAGTCCAAGTGTATTTTGAAGGAATAACACTTCAAGGATTACATTAGTACACTTTCTAACCTCTTCAATTACTAATTGCCTTAAAAAATTATAGTAGCTTTGAAACATCATGTTTCCAAATACATGTAGGATAAAATGATATGAAAAATATATATAAAGTATTATGTAGTTTTATTTTTTAAATAATCAAACTATTTTTTCCTGTCTATATCAAGTATTCATGGAGATACGATAACCTAAACGGTAAGTTGATTATAATAATCCAAAGCAATATAGCATATTACTATAATAAAAAATAATCGTGAGTGCATATTAAAAATATCTTGGATGATATAATTGAAAATGGCAGTAAGATCAGCACAGTCAATGAATTAAACTATTAAAAATTGATTATTATTAGGGTAAATTTTACCCTAGTAGGCTATATTATAGAACATAATAAAATAATACATAAAATATGAACATATACATAGAAAGAATTAACATCCCCCATTATGAGGCCCAAAACTAAATGCTACGAATGCTGCAGTCATTCATAGTAATAATTCTCGGCCATAAAATGCGGCTATGTTAATCATATTAATAATCAGAAGCACATGAATATGAAAATTTTCAAACACAGTTTAAAAACAAATTTTCACATCTCATTTCACAATTAATATTTCATATTCATTACATAATCTCATTCGTAATCGCATGTTTAGATAAATATAATTATTACAAAATATTTTAAGAATGACATATGAAAATGCGTCCTTGGTTGATCAGAGTCAAACACTTGGCAATTATGCAACTTTGCCATTACATCCAAACAGACAAAACTAAACTACACAACGGAAATAGATAAAGTTTCTCATGGCTAGATTGTCTTATGCACATCTCTAGAAGCTTATTCGTCTAACTGGAACCTAAAATTCCTTTGGACCCGACCTAGCCAAATGAGTACACAAGAATTTAAGGTGAAAAACAAAAACTTCAGGTCGGACAATAGTTTGGTGTGAATAATAACCTACCATCTCGAACCAAAATAGACATCAAGTAAAACCACACTTCTGAGCGGAACGGGTTTTTCCATCACTGGTATCTTAACTAAAGCAATAACAACTATATACTATACTCCTGCAACCACAATAGTTAGAATATAGAAAATAACATTTACACTCATGCAGATATATTGGATTACTCATCCTAATTCATTAGATTATACATCTAAGTTTCAAATGACTACACGTCACAATTTAAAACTGACTATCCATCTTATTTTAATCTTATTACCCATCTTATAATTATATGGACTTCTCATCTCATATATAAGCATATTCATAATTTTATGGACAATCCATCTCACATGTAATTACTACTTGGATTACCCATCCCCTACCACATTGACTAACCATAACATGCGATATAATTATTTAAAATTTATGTGGACTATCCATCACACATTCCATTTAATTTAAAATGATATGGACTACCCATCACATATCCCATAGTTTTCCTAGAAACCATTTATTATCCTTATAGAGACTATCCATCTCTAGCATGATGTGGACTATTCACCTCGCATCCCTTTTTTTCCTTGGATAACTACGAACCCATCAATTTACAATTTAATTCATGTTACGAACATATCTCAGTTTAATTCATGTTATCCACATCTATCAATTTAATTCATGTTATCCACATGTATCCCCTTATAGTTAAAACATTTCAAAGTGACATGACATTGGTATCCCCAATTGATCTGTGTCGAAGTCAATAAAAATAACATTGATATCCCCCAAGTTTAAAGTCAAAGTCAATAACATATGGCTCACCGCCATTAAATAATATAAATTTGGATCAATGTCAAAGTTCGCCCACATCGGTGTTCCCAATGATAGTTTCGAAGTTTACAATTTAAAATGGCATTAGTTTCCCTAATAACAACGTCAAAGTAGAAAGCTTAGGCTCTCCGCCCTTTAAGAATTTGGTATTGATCAATGTCGACAGTACTAACAGTGTCAACATAGTGGTATAAGGCTCTCCGCCTTTAATCATAACACATGCGGTTTTAAAACAAAGTCGACTCTATCCAAGGTCGAAGACAGAAACTTAAAATTCTTTTAAGTATAATAATCAATGTCAAAGATGATGTTCCTGACCA
Organism: Allium cepa; assembly: GCA_030765085.1. NCBI lineage: Eukaryota > Viridiplantae > Streptophyta > Magnoliopsida > Asparagales > Amaryllidaceae > Allium > Allium cepa. The sequence goes on along the minus strand of CM060929.1, from coordinate 987,282,614 downwards.
TCATAAACTATAGGTTATCCAGCCATTAAATCAAAACTTTAACTTTTATAGTTATATGGCTATTTTCTGAAGTTATAGGGTCTTCCACCCTCTTAAAACATAGGCTTCTTCGTCCTATTAAAATATTTTCAATTTATATAAAAGCAAGCATTCTAGCCTTAAAAACATGAAGTGCGACGTTACCCTCATGCGACATCGACACTAAAGACATGTGTAAAAAACTTGTCGACATTGATGCACAACGGCACCAAGAACCTCGACGTCATTATAAGTCATTTAATAGTTTACTTCGATTATTATGCCACTTATTATCTTAATAAGGTTGAAATCATATGAAGCGGCGTCACTGCCGAAGTTGTGAAAACAATCAAAGTAATTAAGTGCAACACCTTTGAAAATAGTAATGAAGACATGCGATGTCATCGACATTTTAAAACATTTAGTTGAATCACAAAGACACCATGCCGCCCAATATAGGTTGCCGATACTATTGGCGTCGACACTAATGGAATCATTTCATAGCTACCATAGTAGTCATCATATAGCTTCCCTTGATATCAACATCGATGTGCATAAAGGCGACATTCCTTTAGGCTCGAAGTGGATATATGCGGCATGGCAGTGATGTAATTAACATGAAAACTGGTTTATTTCTATTAAAAGTAAGCACTTTTCACCAAATTTTACACTTTGGAAAATTTCTATTAGACATAAACAGTACTGTAATAAATCATTTTAGAAATACTACCGCATAACATTTTTATGTTCCAAAGTGTTTCTCAATTTAATCAATTAATACCCTTAATTAATTATTAATTTAAATGCTTATCTAGCATAATAAATTCATGGTAATTCGAAATTACTTGGGAAAAATTCCAATAGTTCATAGAAATTAGAGAATATCCTTCTCTTTACCGTATAATAATTTCAAAGCCAAAAATCATATTTAAGTATTTTAAATAATTAAAACCCGAAGGTAAGCTACTTCCTTCTTAAGAAATTAATGCAGGCCAGAGAGTCGAAGCCATAAGTCGGTCCCGACCTAACTTGCTTATAAGTCGAGTACGACTTAAGGAATCACTGGAGGAAGAAGTCCGACCTAAAGAATTTCAGGAAAAAGAAGGCCTAGGTCGTATACGACCTAAGGAGAAAGGTATAGGTCATGGCCGAGCTAACGAGAACAGGCAACGACCTAAGAAAACGCAAAACACTGAGTTGCGACCTAACGAAGGCACCTTAGGTCGGTCACGACCTAAGGAAGGGATGTTAGATCGTCTACGACCTATGAGAAGCATTCTAAGTCGCCTACGACCTAGTGGAAATTCCGAAAGAAGAAATCACCGACCTAAGTTAGGTCGCGAGGAAGATGGGTCGCATGAAGTTCCTGTTACCACATTATTAGGTCGCGAACGACCTAACTCATAAAGTCGCAAGAAGATTGCTGAAGCACTCCTTTAGGTCGCGAACGACCTTAACTAAGTCGCCATGTAATGTACAGGTGTGTGTTAGGTCGGAAACGACCTTGTATAAGTCGTAGGTCGTTAACGACCTATCTTAAGTCGTGGTTGTTGAGTCAGTCCATATGAATGTTAGATCGCGTGAGTTGTTTGTTAGGTCGCGTTGAGTGCTGTGTTGTATACAGGAGAATATGCAGTGTTGATAGGTCGCTGCCGACCTAGGTGCTGAAAGGTGTTGAGTCGTTGATGTTAGGTCGCTGCCGACCTAAGTTAGGTCGTAAGTCGCGGCCGACCTAAGAGTTGGGTAATGATTGTTGTGTTGAGTTGTAATTCCTATAAATAGCGTGTGTGTTGTAATTTTTGAGGTGGTTGATTTTGAATAAAATTTCTCTTTTGTTAGCTTTGTGCTTTCATACCAATTGGTAGTTGAGTGTAATCTCCTATCTCCACTTACGTCATTCGAGTGCGCTCGAATCCACGTTTGTTGAAGCCGATTCACGGAATCTAGTGCGCTAGATCAACGTGCGAAGAATCGTAGATCTTTGAACACGGTATAGTGCGCTATCAACGTGTTTGAGATAGCTAGAGTTCGGTATCTTTGGATCAACGAACTTGGGCATTTTGGTATCTTCAACTCACCGATTGCTACATTTCATCGATTGAAGTTTATTTCGAATTATCCGCTGCGTCAGTTTTGGTATCAGAGCCATACTTAGCCAATCATAGCTAAGTTTGATTCTTGGAGCCAAGTTTTTGAAGTTTGAAGTAGTTCATCGTGTCATATTGGATTGCATCAAGTTTGGAGTGTTGGATCCATTTCATTTTGGATCAAAAGGAGCAAAGGTGTTTGAATTTGGTCTTGGGTTTTTGCGCGCCAAGGATTAAAGTGTGAAGGCCGTGTATACTTGGGAGTGGCCGTGCCTTGTTGTGTGCATTGAAGTGTTTGTAATGGGTAGCCGAGACAAGTTTGGACTGAGCCAAGTTAAGTCGTGAAGCCTTGCCGAGACAAGCATCGCCGTGTAGTGTTGAGCCATAACTTGTTATTTTGTTGAAGCTTGAAGTCTTGTGTTGAATTTTTGAAGTCTTGGGAAGTTTTTCAACCATGCCACCGAGGAGAGCTAACCGTCATCAAAACGTTGAAGCTTTGTATCGTAGAGAAGAAGCTGAACTTATGGAACAACGTATTAATGATAAATTCGATGAAGGCATTGGTAAACTGGAGAAATTGATGATTGATATGAGTCAGAATCGAAGAAGAGTTTCACCTGAATCAAACCGTGGAAATAGCAGAGTTTCATCACATTCTGAACGGGAGAGAAGAGGAAGTCAAGAGCATAGAAGTGTTGACAATCGAAGTAGGAGGAATGTTGATGATCATGATAGAAGGGATGTTGGTAGTAGGAGTGGTGTTAGAGATGTTGGAGGACGAGAACGACAACGATATACATCAGACTTTGAGGATGAGTTTGACGGTGAAAGAGGCAGTGTTCATTACAGAGATAGAGATCAAGGACAACGTTCGTATCGGGTTATTGATGATGATCGACGTTGGGAATCGGGTATGAAGATGGAAATTCCGGAGTTTAAAGGCGGGATGGTTGCTGAGGAGTTCTTAGATTGGTTGTCTAATGTGGAGGAAATCTTTGATTTCAAGGAGGTGCCGGAGAATCGAAGGGTGAAGTTGGTTGCTACTAGGTTGAGGGGGAGAGCTTTGGCGTGGTGGCAGCAAACTAAACTTACTCGAGAACGAATGGGAAAGTCAAAGATAGAATCTTGGGAGAAGATGAAAAAGTTGATGAGATCTACATTTTTGCCTTATAACTACCAATCACTTATGTACCAGAGGTTGCAGAATCTGAGGCAAGGGACAAAATCTGTTAGTGATTATGCTGATGAATTTTACCAACTCATTGCCAGGAATGATATCATGGAGACAGAAGAGCAGTTAACTGCTAGATTCGTTGGGGGTTTGAGAATGCAGATCCAGGATATGGTTAATATGTTTGATCCTAGATCCGTTGTAGAGGCACATCAGAAAGCGTTAGCTTGGGAGAAACAAGGAAGGCGTGGAGGTGGTGTGTTTACTAATTCCAATAACCAAGCAAGGGGTGTTGGCGGAAGTTCTAATACTCCTAAACCAGTTACCAAGCCAGTGGTGAAGGAGGCTGAGAAGGCAAGGGCTAGCAGTATTTTCAAATGTTATAATTGTCAGGAGTTGGGTCACAAAAGCAACGAATGTCCGAAGCCGAAGAAGAGAACCATGGTTGCAGAGGTTGAAGCAGATGATGGTGAGGAGGCAGAGTATTCAAATGTACCTTATGTTGAGGAGGAAGAAAAAGTGTCGGGTGATGAAGGTTGTAATCTTATGATGAGGAGAAGTTGTTTGACACCTAAGCAAGAGGAGGATTGTAGTTGGCTGAGAAGCAATATTTTCCAATCGACATGTACTATTCTGGGAAAGGTCTGCAAGTTTGTTATTGATGCAGGAAGTTGTGATAATATTATTTCTACAGAAGCAGTGAGAAAGTTGAACTTGAAGACCGAGAAGCATCCTAAACCATATAAGCTAGCATGGTTAAGGAAAGGAGGTGAAGTGAAAGTGTGTCGAAGGGCTTGTGTTAATTTTTCAATCGGAAAGAAGTACAAAGATGAAATCTGGTGTGATGTCGTAGATATGGATGTTTGTCACTTATTGTTGGGCAGACCATGGCAGTTTGATAGAGCAGTTCAGCATGACGGTCGTGCCAACAGTTACAGTTTCATGTTCGAGGGTACTAAAATCACTTTAGTTCCTAAGAGACAGCAGCAGAAGGAGAGCAAGCTAGAAGAGATTGAAGAATTGAAAACTCTGTTGACTTTGAAGGAGTTTGTTAAAGAAGTGGAGGAAGAACCGGAAGTGTTTTTGTTGATTGGGAGAGAGAGTAGTGAAGAAGTTGAGATTCCCGAAGAAGCAAAGCCAGTTTTGGAAGAGTTTGAAGATGTCTTTCCAGAGGAGTTGCCAAAGGAGTTACCACCACTTAGAGACATTCAACATCAGATTGATCTTGTTCCCGGAGCAGTGTTACCACACCGACCACATTACAGAATGAGTCCGAAGGAACATGAGGAGTTACGAAGGCAGGTGGAAGAATTACTTGAACAGGGTCGTATTCAGGAAAGTTTGAGTCCGTGTGCTGTACCTGCATTGTTAGTACCAAAGAAGGACGGAACTTGGAGAATGTGCACTGATAGTAGAGCTTTGAATAAGATCACTGTTCGTTACAGATTTCCTATGCCGAGGTTGGATGATTTGTTGGATCAGTTGAGTGGGGCAACTATATTCTCGAAAATTGATTTGAAGAGTGGTTATCATCAAATTCGTATCAGACCTGGAGACGAATGGAAGACAGCTTTCAAAACTAGAGAGGGGTTGTACGAATGGTTGGTTATGCCATTTGGTTTGTCTAATGCACCTAGTACATTCATGCGGGTGATGAATCAAATTTTTAGACCACTCATTGGAAAGTTCGTCGTGGTTTATTTCGATGATATTTTGATTTATAGCAGGAGTACGGAGGAACATGTTCTACATTTGAGGGAAGTGTTGCTTATTCTTCGTGAAGAACAATTTTATGCTGCTACCAAGAAATGTGTGTTTATGACACCTAGTGTTTTATTCCTGGGTTATGTTGTTTCAGGGAAAGGTATTCAAGTTGACCAGAGTAAAGTTGAAGCAGTCAAGAATTGGCCACAGCCAAAGACAATTACAGAAGTGAGAAGTTTTCATGGGCTAGCGTCATTCTACCGAAGATTCATTCCACACTTCAGTAGCGTGATGGCTCCAGTGACTGATTGCATGAAAGGTAAACAATTTGTATGGTCAGAGGAAGCGGGGGTTGCCTTTGAGAGAATCAAGGAATTGCTGACGTCTGCACCAATTCTTGTTTTACCTAATTTTCAGTTGTTATTTGAATTGCATACTGATGCTTCGAAGGTTGGTATTGGAGGAGTTCTGAGCCAGAATGGAAAGCCAGTTGCTTATTTTAGTGAGAAACTGTCAGGAGCAAAGATGAGATACAGTACATATGACGTGGAATTTTATGCTGTTGTTCAGGCTATCAAGCATTGGAGGCATTATTTGTTTCAGAAGGAATTTGTTCTTTACACAGATCATGAAGCTTTGAAACATTTACAGGGACAGGATAAAATTTCAGCGAGACATGCATCATGGATTTCTTATTTACAACAGTTTACTTTTGTCGTTAAGCACAAATCAGGGGTGACAAATCGGGTAGCTGATGCTTTAAGTAGGAGGAGTCATTTACTAACGACAATGAAGATTGAAGTGACGGGGTTTGAAATGTTGCCAGAGATGCTTGAAGAAGATCCTTACTTTGTGAAATATGTTGAAAAAGTGAAGGATGGGATTACCGATGAATTCATGTTGGTTGATGGTTTTCTGTTTAAAGGAAGTCGATTATGTATTCCGGATTGTAGTTTGAGGATGAAAATTGTGAAGGAATTGCACGAGGAAGGACATGTGGGCCGTGATCGTACTTTACAGTTGATTTCGCAATCTTACTTTTGGCCATCGATGAGAAAAGAAGTTGAGAGATTTGTGGAGCGATGTCATATTTGCCAAGTTTCAAAAGGAACAGCAACGAATGCAGGGTTGTATATGCCATTACCAGTACCATCTAAGCCATGGGTTGATATTAGCATGGATTTCGTTTTGGGTTTGCCGAGAACTCAAAGGGGAAATGATTCGATATTTGTTGTGGTGGACAGGTTTTCAAAGATGGCACATTTTGTTGCTTGCAAGAAGACAGCAGATGCAGTTCGAGTAGCGCAGTTATTTTTCAAGGAGATTTATCGACTTCATGGATTGCCAGAATCTATTGTTTCTGATCGAGATACTCGTTTTCTGAGTCACTTTTGGCTGAGTTTGTGGAAAATGGTGGGGACGAAGTTGAATTTCAGCAGTGCTTATCATCCACAAACCGATGGACAGACAGAAGTTGTTAACAGGTCATTGGGAAATTTGTTGCGTTGTCTTGTACAGGATAATTTGAGAAGTTGGGACCTGAAACTATGTCAGGCAGAATTTGCTCACAATCATGCAGTTAATCGAAGCACAGGATTCAGTCCGTTTCAGATTGTTTATTCATGTTTACCCAGGGGACCGTTGGATTTAGCAGTTGTACCACAGTCAAAGAAAACAGTTAAACGAGCTGCTGATTTTGTTGAAGAGCTGAATGAATGTCATAAAATCGTTCAGGAACGATTGGAGAAATCGAATGAGAAATATAAGAAGTTTGCAGATTCGAAACGACGAAATGTTGAATTTAAAGAAGGTGATTTGGTTTATGCTGTGTTAACAAAGGATCGTTTTCCAGTAGGTGCTTATAACAAGTTAAAGGCGCGGAAAATTGGTCCTGTTGAAGTTTTGAAGAGGATTAATGAGAATGCTTATCGATTAAAGCTACCAGAGGATGTTTATACATCTGATGTTTTTAACGTCAAACATTTAATTCCATATCATGGAGAAGGGATTGTTGTAGAAGATGGTGAAAATTCGAGGTCGAATTTCTGTCAACCCGGAGAGGATAATGCAGGCCAGAGAGTCGAAGCCATAAGTCGGTCCCGACCTAACTTGCTTATAAGTCGAGTACGACTTAAGGAATCACTGGAGGAAGAAGTCCGACCTAAAGAATTTCAGGAAAAAGAAGGCCTAGGTCGTATACGACCTAAGGAGAAAGGTATAGGTCATGGCCGAGCTAACGAGAACAGGCAACGACCTAAGAAAACGCAAAACACTGAGTTGCGACCTAACGAAGGCACCTTAGGTCGGTCACGACCTAAGGAAGGGATGTTAGATCGTCTACGACCTATGAGAAGCATTCTAAGTCGCCTACGACCTAGTGGAAATTCCGAAAGAAGAAATCACCGACCTAAGTTAGGTCGCGAGGAAGATGGGTCGCATGAAGTTCCTGTTACCACATTATTAGGTCGCGAACGACCTAACTCATAAAGTCGCAAGAAGATTGCTGAAGCACTCCTTTAGGTCGCGAACGACCTTAACTAAGTCGCCATGTAATGTACAGGTGTGTGTTAGGTCGGAAACGACCTTGTATAAGTCGTAGGTCGTTAACGACCTATCTTAAGTCGTGGTTGTTGAGTCAGTCCATATGAATGTTAGATCGCGTGAGTTGTTTGTTAGGTCGCGTTGAGTGCTGTGTTGTATACAGGAGAATATGCAGTGTTGATAGGTCGCTGCCGACCTAGGTGCTGAAAGGTGTTGAGTCGTTGATGTTAGGTCGCTGCCGACCTAAGTTAGGTCGTAAGTCGCGGCCGACCTAAGAGTTGGGTAATGATTGTTGTGTTGAGTTGTAATTCCTATAAATAGCGTGTGTGTTGTAATTTTTGAGGTGGTTGATTTTGAATAAAATTTCTCTTTTGTTAGCTTTGTGCTTTCATACCAATTGGTAGTTGAGTGTAATCTCCTATCTCCACTTACGTCATTCGAGTGCGCTCGAATCCACGTTTGTTGAAGCCGATTCACGGAATCTAGTGCGCTAGATCAACGTGCGAAGAATCGTAGATCTTTGAACACGGTATAGTGCGCTATCAACGTGTTTGAGATAGCTAGAGTTCGGTATCTTTGGATCAACGAACTTGGGCATTTTGGTATCTTCAACTCACCGATTGCTACATTTCATCGATTGAAGTTTATTTCGAATTATCCGCTGCGTCAGAAATTCATAAATTATTCACTTTATCTGAAAAATTATGAAATTCAAAACTCATCCCAAAATAATGATTTATATAGCATATCATAAAATCAAAGTATGGGAGACTAAAATCTTAGGTTTTACCCTTAAAACCCATTTAAACAATTTAATAAAAATTCCAATAACTTTTATACTATCTAAACAATGATTAAACAACCATATCTTGGAAAAACAAACACCAATCATTCGGGTATTATCCATAACTGAATTCAAAAGCAAAAATAGAGATGGAATGGTTATTATTCACCTTAATATTACTTGTTGGAGTTGAGATTTGATCTAACTCTTGAATCCCTAAGCTTCAATTTGATAATCTCCTTTGATTTCATGATCTTCCCTAGGTTGATTAATGACTGGCCTAATTATCTCTTTCTTTTGATTGTTTTTTATATGATTATAATAATCCAAAGCAATATATCATAGTACTATAATAAAAAATAATCGTGAGTGCATATAAAAAATATCTTGGATGATATCATTGAAAATGGCAGTAAGATCAGCACAGTCAACGAATTAAACTATTAAAAATTGATTATTATTGGGATAAATTTTACCCTAGCAGGATATATTATAGAACATAAAAAATAATTTATAAAATATGAACATATACATAGAAAGCATTAACATCCCCCATTATGAGGCCCAAAACTAAATACTACGGATGCTGCAGTCATTCATAGTTATAATTCTCGGCGATAAAATGCGGCTATGTTAATCATATTAATAATCAAAAGCACATGAATATGAAAATTTCTAAAACGATTTAATAACAAATTTTCACATCTCATTTCACAATTAATATTTTATATTCATTACATAATCTCATTCGTAATCCCATGTTCAGATAAATATAATTATTACAAAATACTTTAAGAACGACACATGAAGATGCCTCCTTGGCTGATCAGAGTCAAACACTTGGAAATTATGCAACTTTGCCGTTACATCCAAACAAATAAAACTAAACTACACAACGGAAATATATAAAGTTTCTCATAGCTAGATTGTCTTATGCGCGTCTCTCTTATTCATCTAACTGGAACCTGAAATTCCCTTAGACTCGACCTAGTCAAATGAGTACACAAGAATTTAAGGTGAAAAACAAAAACTTCAGGTTAGACAATAGTCTGGTGTGAACAATAACTTACCATATCGAACCAAAATAGATATCTAGTAAGACCACGCTGTTGAGCGGAACGGGTTTTCCCATCACTGGTATCCTAACTAAAGCAATAACAACTATATACTATACTCCTGCAACCACAATAGTTAGAATATAGAAAATAACATTTATACTCATGCAGATATATTGGATTACTCATCCTATTCATTAGATTATACATCTAAGTTTCAAATGACTACACGTCACAATTTAAAACTGACTATCCATCTTATTTTAATCTTATTACCCATCTTATAATTATATGGACTTCTCATCTCATATATAAGCATATTCAGAATTTTAAGGACAATCCATCTCACTTGTAATTGCTACTTGGATTACCCATCCCCTACCACATTGACTAACCATCACATGCAGTATAATTATTTAAAATTTTGTGGACTATCCATCACACATTCCATTTAATTTAAAATGATATGGACTATCCATCACATATCCCATTGTTTTCCTAGGAACCATTTATTATCCTTATAAAGACTATCCATCTCCAGCATGATGTGGACTATTCATGTCGCATCCCGTGTTTTTCATTGGATAACTACGAACCCATCAATTTACAATTTAATTCATGTTATCCGCATCTATCAATTTAATTCATGTTATCCACATGTATCTCCTTATAGTTAAAACATTTCTATGTGACATGACATTGGCATCCCCAATTGATCTGTGTCAAAGTCAATAAAAATAACATTGATATCCCCAAAGTTTAAAGTCAAAGTCAACATATGGCTCACCACCATTAAATAATATAAATTTAGATCAATGTCAAAGTTCACCCACATTGGTGTTCCCAATGATAGTGTCGAAGATTACAATTTAAAATGGCATTGGTTTCCCTAATAACAACGTCGAAGTAGAAAGCTTAGGCTCTCCGCCCTTTAAGAATTTAGTAGAGATCAATGTCGATAGTACTAACAGTGTCGACATAGTGGTACAAGGCTCTCATCCTTTAATCATAACACATGCGGTTTTAAAACAAAGTCGACCTCTATCCAAGGTCGAAGACAGAAACTTAAAATTCTTTTAAGTATAATAATCAATGTCAAAGATGATGTTCCTGACCATCATAAACTATAGGCTATCCATCCATTAAACCAAACTTTAACTTTTATAATTATATGGCTATTTTCTGAAGTTATAAAACATAGGCTTCTTCGTCCTATTAAAATATTTTCAATTTATATAAAAGCAAGCCTTTCTGGCCTTAAAAAGATGAAGTGCGACGTCACCCTCATGCGACATCGACACTAAAGACATGTGTAAAAACTTGTCTACATTGATGCACAACGGCACCAAGAACCTCGACATCATTATAGGTCGTTTAATGGTTTACTTCGATTATTATGCCGCTTATTATCTTAATAAGGTTGAAATCATATGAAGCGGCGTCACTACCGAAGTTGTGAAAACAATCAAAGTGATTAAGTGCAACATCTTTGAAAATAGTAATAAAGACAATCGATGTCATCGACATCGATATTAAGCTTTTAAAACATTTAGTTGAATCACAAAGACACCATGCCGCCCAATATAGGTTGCTGATACTATCGGCGTCGACACTAGTGGAATCATTTCATGCTACCATAGTAGTCATCATATAGCTTCCCTTGATATCAACATCGATGTGCATAAAGGCGGCATTCCTTTAGGCTCGAAGTTGATATATGGGGTGTAAAGGCCCGTTTTCCCATACCTTTTGAATCGACAATAAACTACACATGTCTAATTAAAATTGCACGAAAAGACGGGTCATTAATGGGTGATAAAGAAAAGTAGACAGAACAGAATCTCACTCGAATGGAATGACATATATTATTTCAATAATAATCTTTACGGCGGAAAACTTTTAAATACATATATCAGAGTCTAACCTAAATTCAGCTTGAACAGTTATAAAACCTGCCCTTACAATTGCTGACAAACATCAAACAAAATACACTAAGCAAACGCGATAAAGGAATATGTCCATACATCGATGAATATCTCCAGCTCTCCTATGGAAACTCCAATTGTCTTCGACTATCCTGAAACTACTCGGATCTGACCCGAGTATTGAAAATACCCGGATCAGGCTTGATAAACCAGCGTGAGAAAAACTCAATAATTAATGACAGTGTCATATATCAGCCTTTGTAGTAAATCCTTTGGAAATAAAGAGTATCTCATAAGACCACGCCCACACATAAACACGGACGGGTTTTTACCTTATGATAACTAAAACACTTTTATATCAAAACATTTGATATTATTTCTAATGACATTCTTTGAAAACATTTGTAAATAAACTTATTAATCTTAGCCGAAATTGTTACATTGATTAAATTCCAGCACAATAGGTTTACCATCAAGTCCGTAGGTTCTTATTGGAGAATGGATTTCCATACAAATGACCAGGCGCAGGATCTACCTTCCGAAATGGGTACACCTCTAGATGGATGCCGCAAGGCACAGAACATCTGCCCTCTATCAACACAAGACTGACCTACATCTTTAACTAGATAGTACCGAATACGTCATCCCCTGGTCATTACCGACCTTTAACTGAGCGCTCGTTTTCCATATAACACATTAATATACATCCCGAACGACATAGCGGGAAGAAATATATCTAGAAGGGGATGATCATACCCTAATTAGGAATGACCCACTTAGCCCTGCTGCATCTAATCATGTTTCGGTCATTTCCAGTTTGATGAGGCTTGAGGCAAACGATTACCTTTTCACATAGCACATATCACATCTTTGAATGCCACATTGTCATTTCCGTTAACTACTAATTGCCTTCCACAAATATACAACCCTTAAGCTCGTAAGTCTCAAGGAGGGTGTTAAGCTAAGAGAAGTTGCCTTCTCCGCCACCACTGATGTACGTTTGTAAAAACCAATGTACGTAATCGTTAGAAATGCAATGTCGTAACGACCCGCTATTTTGGACCATTCAAATCGACAATAAAACCATACATATCCGACTTGAATAATTCAAAATACCGAATTGTTAATTAAAATTTGGCAAAACTTAAAATATACAGTAAATAAATAAATCACAGATCACAGAGTAATATAATGCAGCGGAATAGATAAAGAATAGTAGTTCATGAAGCAACTATATACATCAGAGTTAGAAAAATACAACTGAATAGTTCAAATGCAGTGAAGTCTCCAATGCAACAGATGACTTCTCTGAACCAATCATCTGGAAATGCTGGAATCTGAATCGATAGTTGGATTTCCAAATGAAGCTTCGAACTCTAAAGGTGAGTCTCAAATGCTGTATCACTCAGTCTGACCCGAGCGTAAAGCAAAACACAAAACACTCGAGTCAGGGTTAACATTCTTATATCAATAAATCCAACTCAAGTGAAATATCAACTGAAATACAAATAACTTAAAGGATGTTTGGGATAACCATCCTCTAAGGGTCCATGGAACTTTCTACAAGGTAGAAATATACACTATAACACCGTGGTCATTTCAGCTTAATTTATACTTCAAAACCAAATCTCATTTTCACTTCAAATATCTCTATATTTCCCAAAATAGTATTTATATATATTAAATAATTTATACAGTAAAGTATTTTCAATTTCCTCAACTTAACAAATTGTTCCAACATCAACCCGACCTTCCCATCCAAATTAAATTCAATCTCAATTTATCAATTTAAATTCAACTCAATTTCTAAAATAACCACTTAAATTTTACCGATCTCAAATTCGGATTTATAATCACAAATACCCCTTTATATTTCCATATATTTCAAAACTTTAAGCATTCATCGTTTCATATAAATTTTCATTCCATTTAATTTCTAAATAATAAATTGAAATTTAGTTCAACCTAAATTTTCATTTTAATTCAATTTAGTTGCTAAATAACAAATTCAACTACGTTGATTTCAAATACAGATCCGAATCTCAACATAAACCATTTAAATTCCAATATAGTTCAAGGCTTTAATATTTAAATGTTCTATATAACAGTTTCAAATAGATCTTGATTTAACCTCATTATTATTTAGTCTTGAAATACTCCCTTATTAGATTCAATATCATTTAAGTAAACTTAAATTACATTTTACTCAATATTTTCTTTAATTTATTTAAACGTGAAATATTCATTAAATCACTTAAATCAAAAATCCAGTTATAAAATCATACCCTTTAAATTTCCCATTCAAAAATTTCAAATCGATTTAATTAAATAAATCCTTATTTAAATACCATTTTTATAAACCCAAATTTATCTCCCAATCTTAATTATTCAATTTATTACAAGAGAATCTATTTGAAATATAGATTTACATAAATACTTAACCATATTATATGTATTAAATCAATCTAATTTAAATCAAATATTACTACTAAATCTATATATACAATTTTCATTTATATAATATCTTAAGAATCAAATTTATTAAACCATATATTTCTTTCCAAAATTATAGAAATTATTTTCAAAATATTTATATGGACCAACGGTGTCTGTATATATTTCCTATCATATAGTCAAGTGCAACGGATATTTATCATTTCAATCCGTATACTAAATATATACGGGTGGATATCATTTCAACCCGTAATCCCAAATTCAATTAAATGAAAATCGCTTGGGTTTATCATTTCAACCCATAACGATTTTCTCCTATTCTAAAGTCTGTTCGGGTACGTATCATTTCAACCCATAGTGATTTCTAAACTACAGGGAACTTGCAGAGTGATAACAGAAAATATAATAAAATAACAGGCATATATCATCAATAACAATATAATATAAACAACAGGATATGATGTCATATCCCGCAGGTGAACAGTTACAGATAATAGCAAATATAACAAATTTAAATAACTACAGCAGCATATTTCAATTGTCGTTTCAATTGAAATCAAATTTAATGAATAAAAAAATGTTAATCGTCAGTGATTGCTCACCTTTCGAGGCTAGAGAATATAGAAGGAGACACGGATACGCACAGTGATACAAACACTGAAATTAAATTTCAAATCCAAGCAAAGCAAAATCGACACGAATTCAACGATCAAAGCTGATTGGCTTGAATTGATGAAACGGATCAGATCAGAACTGGAAACGATGAAGATAAATGGTATAAGCGAACTTTTATAACCACCTATAACTATATATACATATATGAAATTTATATTCTAAGTTCAAACATCACAAATTTAATTTACATGTTTTTCAAACATATAAATAAATAAATAAATAAATCAAGCTTGTATTTTTTTTAAAATCAACATACACTTAAATATATATATATATATATATATATATATATATATATACTAGCACCTTTATACTAAACTTATATAGCTAGCATATATATATTCTTAAACAGATAAAATAAATGCTAAAATATGAATACCTAAAAGAAAACTTTTCTATATATATATATATAACTATTTCTATATATATTAAATGTTATATATATAATTTAAATCCATCCATATTTTTACATTCAATAACATATTATATTCAACTTATATAAATTTCTAAATTATATATGTGTATTAAAATAATTTATAAAGTATAGTATTTATAGAATCATCTTAAATCTAAAATAGTATAAATATAATACTGTAACAAAATATATACAATCATCAACTAAATAAGTTAGTACCACATAGAAACCCATATGGTAACAAACCGCATAATATACATTTATTAAAGTATTTTATGTAGTCTGTAACAAAACAAATATATGACTTACATAAGCGAATAACCATATTATAGGAAACCTGATATCAACAAATAGAAGCTGACCCATATCAAAACACAAAATATATATATTCTTATTAAAAATGAAAGATACTTATTTTATAGTATGTTCTCTTCAAAATGTCGCATACATAATTCAAAATATTAACATGACTTATAAGCTATAAGGAAGATCAAATAGAAACTATATATAAATATACACTGTCATGTTATGCAAATAAACTTTTGAAAAAATAGTATTCAATACTTATATAAATAGTATGTATATCACGACTAACAAAACAAAACAAAAAAACATGTAATTACGAATATAAATCAAAACATATATGTGCTTACACGCCTATACCTCGCTGATCAAACAGAAACAACCGGAAGGCGAGGTGATGGGTTTCATTTGATGAGGAGGTTTGGAAGAAAGGTGAAGTGGCGGATGCAAATAATGGTGACAGCCGCATGCTTCAGTTTGCTTTTTTTTTTCAAAGAAAAAGTAGGGAGGGGAACAAACAGATCTAGAGAAAAGAGAAGTAAAAGCAAAAATAAATAGGGATCAACCGCATGTTTTCAAGCAAATGTAACGGAAGAAAATGAATAGGCAACCAAATTTTAAGTGAATAAATAAATAAAAGTGATTGTAGCGGTCAACCCTTGATTTGGTGAAAATAATTGTAGCAATTAATAAAAGAAATAAATAGCAACGGTCGCGTTGCTTGATTCAGCTGACCCATAAAAGCAAATTATTTAAAATTTAAATGGTAGGAAACGTAAAAAAAATGTACCACCATAAAATGAAATTGATAACGTCTGTGCATTGATTCTGCAATATTTATTAAAGCAATTGATTGATGCGCATTTAAATTTGAACAGAAGGAAAGAGAAAAGTCACAATTAAAGTTAAGCTTTAAATTTTTAATAAATACAAAACGTTTCTATGTTTATACGTTTATAACTTTGCAGCTATAGTGTATATATATAATGAATGGTCATAAAGAAAGAAGTGGAAACAAGGAGCGTAGGAAAGGAAAGGTTAAAAATAAAATTTTGTTGAGAAATGAACATTTGCGTGAGTTATATAGGTTTGATCAGAGAGGTAGCGTGATTTAAGGAGAAGAAAGAACGACAATAAATCAACTTGCTTTGAAATGGAAACGAAATTAAACTAGCGTTGATTTCTAATGAGCAGTTATAGGCAAGAAATAAGATATTGATTAAAAAAAAGGCCACGATTTTGATTGAGCACTGATTTTTCTTGTTATACACGGTTACTAGATTTTTAACAAATTTTAAGCAAATGGGTTTCGAAATTAAAGCAGAAGAAACGGTCCGCTGAGATTAGATTTTGGAATAAGATTTTTAAACAATATTGAATGCGTTTAAAATTTAAAGCTCGCATTGATGGGAACAATGGCAAGAAATTAAAATGGCGAACGGTTATAAAATTTGTAAATAACGTTCCTATTAAATCAGGAGAGTAAAAGGAAAGTGAATAAAATTAGAATGCGTACAACAGACGCAGTGATTTTTGTCCAAAAAAAATGAAAATAACGGATTTAAATTTTATACGTTTTCTTGTATGTGTATATACATTATTTATTCCATCAAATAACGCGCCTTTTAAATGCAAAATTAAACGGTTTATTGATACACAAAGTTTTGGAAATTTATTACTTATATAAAAATATGATTTGTTTACACATTTACTAAGAAATTTATATTCAAAAATGTATATAAGTAAAATATAAAATATTAAATTTTTTAAAGTATAAAATCAATTTTTTTTAAAGAACAAAAGGTGAAATAAACGTTGTTATGAATATATTAAATTAAACCAAAAGATTAAAAATTAAAAATTCGAAGATTTATAACTTCAAAAAAAAGTGAAGTTTTAACCAAAATAAGAATTTTAGAATTTTCACACTAATAAAAATCTTGGGTGATTATTTGTAATTAAATTTAGACAATCAAATTTTTGAAAAGTAAAACCTCAGTTATAAATAAAGAATAAAATATTGCTAAAATTTGGGCTGTTACACTATCCCCCACTCAAAACTTTTCGTCCCCGAAAAGGAAGGAGGTAGGAGAATTAAAACAACCAGAAAGAAAATAGATTGAAAGACAAGATAAATAATAAATTTTAAAATTATATAAATTTTACTCGAAATATTCATTTGAAAACTTCACTTGGAAATCTTAAGATACTTTCAACATTATAGATACGTCAATAATCATTTTATTTAAACATGTTTTATTAAATTAATAACTTCAAAATATTTATAACACTAAAATTTTCTATTAAGCAATGTAGTATACAAATAAGCAATATTTAAAAAGGATATATCCAACAAGGAAGGAAGGTAGATTTGGAAAACAGAATCAAGGTGAATAACTAAACTGAGCAGATAAGGTAGATGCAAGGAATAGTATCGGGCACGAATAATTAATCTAGAACCATAAGAATTTAAATTTCAAATATTAATTCAAAATTTCTTTGTTGGGAAAAATACTTTTATAATAAATACCTTTATAATAATACTTTTATAATAAAAAACGATTATATCGAAATAGATTTTCCTTTCGAAAATACTTTTATAACTCGATGTTTCAACAAGTTTATCCTCGTTCTTGCAGACTCTGGCCATGCGTTGATCAGGCGCAAAGCTAGAATTCTTCAAGTACTTAGTAGACTTGTTTCAACACCCAGTGAACATACTTGAAAAACCTTTAAAACAGATATGGAAAGTACAATCCAAACAAAACAATCAAACCAAACCATTGTCCGATCATGGTTCGCAGATACACAATGGTTACGCCTGGATCCCCCAGGAAACAATCCGTATCCATAAGCTTTCTCAGCCCTGCGAGTTACACCATGATGACTAGTAGAGTGCATGATACACAATGGTTACGCCTGGGTCCCCCAGGAAATAATCCATAACCCTAGGCTGTCTCAGGCAGGCAGTTTCGCTACTATTCGCGACCTACACAGATTGCAGGATACACAATGGTTATGCCTGGATCCCCCAGGAAACAATCCGTACCCCTAGGCCAGACTCAGCCAGGCAATTGCGCTATGTAGTCGCGAGAGAAAAAAAACCATGGGTTACGCCACGGTGGAAACACTCGAGTATTACATCCGGAAAACCAAAAATCAGAGAGAATAATATCGATAGAATGAATCCACGATGGGGCCACAAAGCGGATATCAAGCAGAAGGCACTTTCCATATCTTTACTTCGAAAATATATATCATATAGTACCTTTTCAAATCACTTTCAAATATCGTACTTATATAAAGTCCATATATATAGGATTCCATTTTTCCCAAATCGAATACTTTCCAAAATCAATAGTAGATCAAATCATACTTATATAGACTTCGATTATATAAAATCTCTTTCCAAATCGAGCACCTTTCAAATCAATAGATTTCAAATCAACTTCATACTTATGCAATCCATTTTATATAAGTTCGACCACTCCCAAATCAAGTGCTTAATAATATAAGGTTCTCAAATTTCCAATCATTTCAATATCAATTCAGTTTCAAAATCATATATGATTTCACCAATTTTCTTCCAAATTAAATATCTAAATTTCAAAGTTCTCAAAATAATAGGTTTAGAAAATTATCTCATTTTCCAAATTAAAATAATTCAAGTCAAACAAATTCATTTCCAAAAATCACCATATAAGTACTGGTTTTTAATTCCACTTTAATTTCAAAACCAAATATTTTCCCAAAATCAATTATACTCAAAATGGTTTCCAAATTTATAATTATCCCTTTTTTTTTAAAACTTTTAAACTATCTATTTCTATGTGAAATATCCAATTTACTTTTCTGAAAACCATTATTCAACTATTTTTTTTCAAAACATTTCAAAACTAAATTTATATTCTTTATCAAACATTTTATACTCTTCGAAATTTCTTAGCTTTGAAAATTTAATCTTGATTTGGAAGTGTTCGAACATTCAAAATAGTTAGGGAAATCAAATTTTCAATTCAAGAGTTGAAAATCAACAATAAATCAATAAATCAATTATTAAATCCGAAACTCGAGGACTGAACACCGGTCTCATTTTAAATTGTTTCAAATATGTACTTATATCTTCCTCAAATATCAAATTATACTTCGGAATTTGAAATCAAAAACGGTTTTACAAAATCACTTGCATAACGAAGCTATTAAAGTGGCCTCTCCCCCACTCTGAAACTCGAAAATCAATGTCGATGATGCCTGCACTCATCACCAAAATTATTTTCCAGTGACATAAGTGAGTTCTGGACTTCTATTTTCTTGAAAACTTCTTTGAAATTTCTTCAAAATTATTGGAATTCATTTGAACTCATTTGAAACATTTCTTATTCGGAAAAATACTTTTAAATCGTATTATTTTTATATATTTTCCAAAATCTTAAAACCAATTTCAAAATACCGGAATTCAATTCTCGAATTTCAAATTTAACTCTACAGTTATGAATCATTTTTATATAAATCAATTTCTTATAATTTTTCGAAATTTCAAATCCATTCAAAACCTTTTTATATAGAATAACATTTCTTATTTGCTTTATATATATAGGTATATAATCCTTATCGAAAACATTTTCACTTCTATATATAAAAAAAAAATCATAGTTATCAAAATAAAATTTCGGTATAAACAATTTCAAAAATACAAACAAAACCTGATTTTCAAAGGATGATTCAAAAATGGATTTCAAAACAAAGATAGCGATTTAATTTAGAGGAACTCCAATCAATAGAATCCTGATTCGAAGATAGACTCGATCGAAGGTGAGATAATTAAATTACAAAATAGAAGATGGATATACTTCTATAAATCGCGGGCGACCTTTACCGGTCAACCGTGATTCCAAAATTAGATCGGTGTAGAGATCTGAGGCAATTTGACATTCGCTCGCCAGAGATATAGAATTCAGCATAACAAGATATAGCAGCATCGTAAACCGAGGATACAGAAATCTTCGGTGAGTCAATGCCAATTGAAAAGGAGTTTTCAGCCCCTTTACAAATCATTTAGTGGAGTTATGGGATACTCCGGAATCAAACGAATATAAATAGGGAGAGACATAATGAATTTCGGAACCGAGGGACATTCCAAAATTCAAAGGAAATCGAGTCAAAAGGAAGAGATTCAACTCGAGCGAAAGTGATTCTGTAAATAAATTTACCATATATGTTAAGTTTTGCCTAGAGCCAAAGCTCTGATAACAACTGTAACGACCCGCTATTTTGGACCATTCAAATCGACAATAAAACCATACATATCTGACTTGAATAATTCAAAATACTGAATTGTTAATTAAAATTTGGCAAAACTTAAAATATACAGTAATAAATCAATCACAGATCACAGAGTAATATAATGCAGCGGAATAGATAAAGAATAGTAGTTCATGAAGCTACTATATACATCCGAGTTAGAAAAATACAACCGAATAGTTCAAATGCAGTGAAGTCTCCAATGCAACAGATAACTTCTCTGAACCAATCAACTGGAAATGCTATAATCTGAATCGATAGTTGGATTTCCAAATGAAGCTCCGAACTCCAAAGCTAAGTCTCAAATGCTGTATTACTCAGTCTGACCCGAGCGTAAAGCAAAACACAAAAGATTCGAGTCAGGGTTAACATTCTTATATCAATAAATCCAACTCAAGTGAAATATCAAATGAAATACAAATAACTTAAAGGATGTTTGAGATAACCATCCTCTAAGGGTCCATGGAACTTTCTACAAGGTAGAAATATGCACTATAACACCGTGGTCATTTCAGCTTAATTTATACTTCAAAACCAAATCTCATTTTCACTTCAAATATCTCTATATTTCGCAAAATAGTATTTATATATATTAAATAATTTATACAGTAAAGTATTTTCAATTTCCTCAACTTAACAAATCGTTCCAACATCAACCCGACCTTTCCATTCAAATTAAATTCAATCTCAATTTATCAATTTAAATTCAACTCAATTTCTAACATAACCACTTAAATTTTATCGATCTCAAATTCGGATTTATAATCACAAATACCCATTTATATTTCCATATATTTCAAAACTTTAAGTATTCAACGTTTCATCTAAATTTTCATTACATTTATTTTTCAAAATAATAAATTCAAATTTAGTTCAACCCAAATTTTCATTTTAATTCAATTTAGTTGCTAAATAACAAATTCAACTACGTTGATTTCAAATACAGATCCGAATCTCAACATAAACCATTTAAATTCCAATATAGTTCAAGGCATTAATATTTAAATGTTCTATATAACAGTTTCATATAGATCTCGATTTAACCTCATTATTATTTAGTCTTGAAATACTCCCTTATTAGATTCAATATCATTTAAGTAACCTTAAATTACATTTTACTCAATGTTTTCTTTAATTTATTTAAACGTGTAATATTCATTAAATCACTTAAATCAAAAATCCAGTTATAAAATCATACCCTTTAAATTTCCCATTCAAAAATTTCAAATCAATTTAATTAAATAAATCCTTGTTTAAATACCATTTTTATAAACCCAAATTTATCTCCCAATCTTAATTATTCAATTTATTACAAGAGAATCTATTTGAAATATAGATTTACATAAATACTTAACCATATTATATGTATTAAATCAATCTAATTTAAATCAAATATTAATTCTAAATCTATATATACAATTTTCATTTATATAATATCTTAAGAATCAAATTTATTAAACCATATATTTCTTTCCAAAATTATAGAAATTATTTTCAAAATATTTATATGGACCAACGATGTTTGTATATATTTCCTATCATATAGTCAAGTGCAATGGATATTTATCATTTCAATCCGTATATTAAATATATACGGGTGGATATCATTTCAACCCGTAATCCCAAATTCAATTAAATGAAAATCGCTTGGGTTTATCATTTCAACCGATAACGATTTTCTCCTATTCTAAAGTCTGTTCGGGTATGTATCATTTCAACCCATAGTGATTTCTAAACTACAGGGAACTTGTAGAGTGATAACAGAAAATACAATAAAATTACAGGCATATATCATCAATAACAATATAATATAAACAACAGGATGTGATGTCATATCCCGCAGGTGAACAGTTAGAGATAATAGCATATATAACAAATTTAAATAACTACAGCAGCATATTTCTATTGTCGTTTCAATTGAAATCAAATTAAATGAATAAAAAAGGTTAATCGTGAGTGATTGCTCACCTTTCGAGGCTAGAGAATATCGAAGGAGACACGGATACGCACACTGATACAGACACTGAAATTAAATTTCAAATCCAAGCAAAGTAAAATCGGCACGAATTCAACGATCAAAGCTGATTGGCTCGAATTGATGAAACGGATCAGATCAGAACTGGAACGATGAAGATAAATGGTATAAGAGAACTTTTATAACCACCTATAACTATATATACACATATGGAATGTAACGATCCTGAATTTTGAACAATTTAAATTGAAATTATTTAATTGATTTTAAATACTTAAATGATAATTTGACTTAAATTTCAAATTATCAGAATAAATTGGCGATTAAATTTAAGAATTTAATCTATTTAAAGTTGAATAGAATTTGAATTTAACTTTGAAGTTGAAATTGAATATTGAATTTGTATTGAAATTCAAACTAACGACTTAGAAGAAAATAAATTTGGACATAAGAATTGTTGCTTATTTAAATTTATAAAGGATGGTTAGTTTTAATAACATTTTTCTCTTACTGATATAAAAAAAAGAATAAAATTTTAATCAATATAAAATAAATTGAGAAACACGTTAATATAAATTTATGTTTGATAAATGAACTGCAAAACGTTTATAAGTTTATTTAAGAAAAAGATTATACAAAACAAATTGAATTTATAATATAAAAAAAAGGTAAAAATAATATAACATAAAATAAAGGAGAAAAATAAAAATAAAAATAAAAAGTACATCTGCCTTATACCTTCATCAGCTAGATACATTACCTTACCCCTTACAAGCTAAAAACACGCCTTCAACCATGCCTTTTTCCACGCAAAATTCACGTCCCCCTTTCTCTTTTATACCCTACCCCTTTACCCCTTTTCATTCGAAACCCTAATCAGAAACGAAAGAAAAAAAATGGCTGCCGTCCTTTCTCTTCGTCTTCGATCGAAAAATTAGGGCTTTCGTCTCAAAAATTCGTCGCGCTTGTTTCTGATGATTAATTTGCGTTGCTCCATTTCGATTCGAGTCAAGGTGAGTTCTTTGCTCACGATTAATTTAGATTCAAGTTTTTAAATTTGGTTTAATTGAATGTTTGGTCGCATGCTATGTTTTGGGTGATATTTTCTATCAATTGCTCTGATAATTCGATTTTAACTGATAAGAACAGATGCTATTTGAATTGCGTTTAAATTGATGAGAACAGATACTATATAAATTGTTTTAAACTGATATGAGCTGATTTGTCACTGCATGTTGGTTGTTGGTTGTTTGCTATCATTTGCTCTTTGCTCTCGGTCAATTTAATTTAAACTGTTGAGAACAAATGCTATTTGATAATTCGATTTAAACTGATAAGAACAGATGCTATTGATTTTAATTTTTAAATTGGTGAGAACAGACACTATTTGGAATTTAATTTAAATTGTTAAGAACAGATGCTACTTGAATTTAATTTAAACTATTAAGGACAGATGCTCTTTGAATTTGAATTTAAACTAATAAGGGCAGATAACACACTGCATGTCTGTTTGTTGGGTGATATTTGCTATGAATTGCTCTAGTAATTCGATTTAAACTGATAAGAGCAGATGCTATTAATTTTTGTTTTAAACCCATAAGGACAGATGCAAGATAATATTGAAGAAATTTGTTTGTATGTATACGAGTTTCTGGAAATTTACTATGTACTTACATAAGTATGTATACACTGTTAGTATCAGTAATTGTTGATGTTCTTGACTTAAGTTTTTAAATCCAGTGATTGTTTCAAATAAAAAAAATAAATAGTAAAGTACAGTAAGAAAATGATCTGAGTCCTCTTTGTTCATAGTTCCTCTCTGTCTTCATTAAAACTGCGAGCAACTTCCTCTTTTGAAACCTGATTTGGTTGATACATTGTGATGTTATGCTGATTATTTGATGGTGTGATGATAATTGAAATGTATGCCTGAAAATAAGAAGATCAAGCAACCTAAAAACATGCAAGTTTAAAAGCATCAGTAAGAGAAAAATATAGTGTCTAGTTTCTGTTCACATGACCATGTGAACAAATTCATCTTGAACCTGCTATGTGTCTTGATGCATGCTTAAATTGATTTGTTTTCCTGATATTTGATATGTTGAAAAATCAATCAGCTTACATGTATGTTGTGCATGCCTGAAATTCAAGTGCAGTGCTCTGTTATTTAACTATGACATTGTAAAAAACTTACCTGATAGCACACTACAGTTTTGTGGCTTTAGAAATACTTCAGTTTTAGCTTTTGAATTTGAAGAAGAGATTGGCTTGATTGCTTTAGTTTGATTCCAGCACTAGATGTCACATTTGCCATCTGCATGCCTGAACCTTTGCTTTGATTTCATACTAAGATGTATTGCATTTTATTCTTATCTTTATTTCTTTCACTGCAACATTATTTTCTGGCCTCTTGCATTTGAAAACAGAACAAATCTTTGCCTTACACCTGATTTTTTATACAACAGAGAAGGCTTTACCTATTACTTGAAACCCAGATTTGATTTTTATCACTGATTTCTTTGCTTAAGTTTGTTTCAAAGCACTGCACTGCTTTCTTCTATCCAAAGCATGTAGTTAAATTCATTTATATTAAAACTTGAGCTTTAAATCAAAAATCTCAGTAAAAAAAAAAAACCGTTGAAGCCTTTTGATTTGATTTTTAACTTGCATGCTTCTGCTTCTTGTTTACTTGCTATCATACATAATTTAAGAAGTTTGAATCTTTGTCTTGAAATGAGAGAAAGTATAGAGTTAATCTCTGTTGATTTCCAGATTTCTATATTTTTACTTCAAATTGAAGAAAAATGCTTCCAGCCCTTTTTCTGTTTTGTATTTGTGTGAGCCTTGTGTCTGCACCTTGTATGCTGTGCATTGGTGCATTGGGTTGTCTCAGCCTTGAACTTTTGTAGCTGTTCCAGTCCTCATGTTCACAGTGGAGTTCTTATTCACTTCTGATGTGTTACTTTTGCGTCTGGTCTTGCACTTGTTGTTGTTTATGTCTTCGTGTCTTTCGCATTTCTGAGTCTCTGCCCTTGGCTGCCTGTTTTGACAGTGCTGTTTGCACTGTGTCACTTGAGACTGCTGCCTGTACTTGTGTTTCTTGTTCATTGCACTGTGCTGCTGTGTATTATTTGTACTTGTGCAACCTCACTTTGACTTGTACATGATTTGTAGATTGTGCTTTTGTTTGGTGCACACATGTTGGCGAGGCAGTGCACATGTGTGAAAATATACGTGTGCACTGCAGCCACACAGGATTGATAGATTTCAAAAAAAATAATAATTAAATTGAAGTTGTTAATGTGAAAATCCATAATAGATCTAAATTGATTCATGTGATTCGTAATCTCTTTTACCATTTTATTCAGTTCATTACAAATTTAATTACTTGAATAAAGATTAATCCTGACTCGAGTGTTTTTGTGTTTTGCAATAAACGCTCGGGTCAGACCGAATATTTTTACAGCTTGAAGATTTTCAGGCCGTGAAGTTAGAGAGTTGGGGAAAGCACTTCACTAAAGCTTTTCAAGAAATTTTCTTGTACTTAATAAAATAAATTGTTTCCGCTGTATAAAAATTTAAATGCATTGTACAAACTCTGATATATGTATGTAAGAAAAATTCATTTATGAACAATATTATGATTATTCTGTGATTCTGTGGATGTTTCTGTTTAAACTTTATAACTGACAACAATCCGTCATTTTGAACGTTTCGAGTTGGTTTAATTACCGACTAGAGGCGGTCAGAGCGGCGGGTCGTTACATGAAATTTATATTCTAAGTTCAAACATCACAAATTTAATTTACATGTTTTTCAAACATATAAATAAATAAATAAATCAAGCTTACATTTTTTTTAAATCAACATACACTTATATATATACACACACACACACACTAACACCTTTATACTAAACTTATATAGCGAGTATATATATATTCTCAAACCTATAAAATAAATGTTCAAATATGAATACCTAAAAGAAAACTTTTTTTTATATATAAGTATTTCTATATATATTAAATGTTATATATATATATATAATTTAAATCCATCCATATTTTTACATTCAATAACATATTATATTGAACCTATATAAATTTCCAAATTATATATGCGTATTAAAATAATTTATAAATTAGAGTATTTATAGAATCATCTTACATCCAAAATAGTATAAATATAATACTGTAACAAAATATATACAATCATCAACTAAATAAGTCAGTACCACATAGAAACCCATATGGTAACAACTCGCATAATATACATATGTTAAAGTATTTTATATAGTCTGTAACAAAACAAATATATGACTTACATAAGCGAATAACCATGTTATAGGAAACCTGATATCAACATATAGAAGCTGACCCATATCAAAATATAAAATATATATATTCTTATTAAAAATGAAAGATACTTATTTTATAGCATGTTCCCTTCAAAATGTCGCACACATAATTCAAAATATTAACATGACTTATAAGCTGTGAGTAAGATCAAATAGAAACTATATATAAATATACACTGTCATGTTATGAAAATAAACTTTTGAAAAAATAGTATTCAATACTTATATAAATAGTATGTATATCACAACTAACAAAAAAAACAAAAAAACATGTAATTACGAATATAAATCAAAACATATATATGCTTACATGCCTTACTGATCAAACAGAAGCAACCGGAAGGCGAGGTGATGGGTTTCATTTGATGAGGAGGTTTGAAAGAAAGGTGAAGTGGCGGATGCAAATAATGGTGATAGCCGTATGCTTCAGTTTGCTTTTTTTTCAAAGAAAATTAGGGAGGGGAACGAACAGATCTAGAGAAAAGAGAAGCGAAAGCGAAAATAAATAGGAATGAACCGCATGTTTTCAGGAAAATATAACGGAAGAAAATGGATAGGCAACCAAATTTTATGTGAATAAATAAATAAAAGTGATTGCAACAGTCAGTCCTTGATTTGGTGAAAATAATTGTAGCAATTAATAAAAGAAATAAATAGCAACGGTCGCGTTGCTTGATTCAGCTGGCCCATAAAAGCAAATTATTTAAAATTTAAACGGTAGGAAACATAAAAAAATGTACCACCATAAAATGAAATTGATAACGTTTGTGCATTTATTCTGCAATATTTATTAAAGCAATTGATTGATGCGCGTTTAAATTTGAACGGATGGAAAGAGAAAAGTCACAATTAAAGGTATGCTTTAAATTTTTAATAAATACAAAACATTTCTAAGTTTATACGTTTATAACTTTCCAGCTGTAGTGTGTATATATAATGAATGGTCATAAAGAAAGAAGTAGAAACAGGGAGCGTAGGAAAGGAAAGGTTAGAAAAATAAAATTTTGTGGAGAAATGAACATTTGCGTGAGTTATATAGGTTTGATCAGAGAGGTAGCGTGATTTAAGGAGAAGAAAGAACGGCAATAAATCAACTTACTTTGAAATGGAAAGGAAATTAAACTAGCGTTGATTTTTAATGAGCAGTTATAGGCAGGAAATAAGATATTGATTTAAAAAAAAAGACCACGATTTTGATTGAGCACTGATTTTTCTTGTTATACACGGTTACTAGATTTTTAACAAATTTTAAGCAAATGGGTTTCGAAATTAAAGCAGAGGAAACGGTCAGCCAAGATTAGATTTTGGAATAAGATTTTTAAACAATATTGAATGCGTTTAAAATTTAAAGCTCGCGTTGATGGGAACAATGGCAAGAAATTAAAAAGGCGAACGATTATAAAATTTGTAAATAACGTTCCTATTAAATCAGGAGAGTAAAAGGAAAGTGAATAAAATTAGAATGCGTACAACAGACGCAGTGATTTTTGTCCAAAAAAATGAAAATAACAGAATTAAATTTTATACGTTTTCTTGTATGTGTATATACATTATTTATTCCATCAAATAACGCGTCTTTTAAACGCGAAATTAAACAGTTTATTTACATACAATGTTTTGGAAATTTATTACTTATATAAAAATATGATTTGTTTACACATTTACTAAGAAATTTATATTCAAAAATGTATATAAGTAAAATATAAAATATTAAATTTTTAAAAGTATAAAATCAATTTTTTTTAAAGAACAAAAGGTGAAATAAACGTTGTTACGAATATATTAAATTAAACCAAAAGATTAAAAATTAAAAATTTAAAGATTTATAACTTCAAAAAAAATGTTAAGTTTTAACCAAAATAAGAATTTTAGAATTTTCACACTAATAAAAATCTTGGGTGATTATTTATAATTAAATTTAGACAATCAAATTTTCGAAAAATAAAACCCCAGAGTTATAAATAAAGAATAAAATATTGCTAAAATTTGGACTGTTACAAACGTCCATACAAGTTGTCCAGGAACAGGACAAACCGAAGGCACTTTCCTCGGGCATTACTAGGCGAGAAGCCCTTGCAATCCGCAAAATCTCCATCACGAGGAGACCACTACTATATATAACTCTATAATGGGTGCGACCCCAAGCAAATCAACAAGCAGTCCTCACGCTATGAAGATCCACGGTCTTCAATAATCATCGTCTTCAACATGTCTTCACATTCGAACGTATACATTGGTTCGAAGTGGTTTTCGAAGAGGAATTACCCCAATCCGACCCCGGTTCCTTCGAAATCCAATATCGATAGAAAGTGAATATGAGTATATAGGATTTATTAAGTCTCTTTTCACTTAAATTCTTTTCGGGCGATTTTGAAATCTCTTTCATTTAACTTAGAATGATTCTAAGAAATTCATTCTTTTGCTTTGGAGAATGTCTCAAATTTCCTTACTTAATTTTCAATCAAATCATTTAAACTTTTAGGAGGGTCAAAAACAATGTTATTTAAGACGTCATTTTCGATAAACCCTAAATCAATCTTAACAACATTTTTGAGTAAATTCGATCTTAGGAATCATTCTTTTTGGAGATTGCTTAACTTTCGGATAATACCAATCTTCTTTTATTTCGGAAAACTTAAAAGAATCTTTTTATTTAAGAGCATCCGGGCTTTCCCTTCGATCTGTTCCACCCCTCGCCTAAGAAAAGAAAACATAGGCCAGGTAAGTTCAGGGCATTGGTTGCTCCATCCCTAACCTTAGTTGAACACCTTGTTTTATCTTCCCAGATCTCACAGGCGGGACAAATGTACTAATCGTTTCCGCATACTCAGATTTTCAACTTATTTTGGAATTGCTTGATCCCAAATTATCTTTCAAAATGCTTAATTATCCTTTTAAAATATTCACAATTGATTCTGGGAAACGTTGTTACATTTAAACTCATATTCCAAAAGTTTTACAATTCGCAGCAGAAAAGTGCTGCGGAAAGTGGCATATAAGCTTATTTGATTAAAAAAACTTTTAAACATTCGATAGTTCATATTTTCCAATCAAAATCTCTTTTAAATCATTTAAATAGATTTATCAATTTTATTCCATATTCTTCCATAATTAAAAACATCCATTTAAACAAATTTTCTGTTATGGTCACTAAACTACACTAGCGCGATTTTTCTAGAAAATTGATTTGAACTTAATTCAAAATTTACTTATCGAAACTTTGATTTTCTTTTTTCGTTTAGAAGATATGGATATAATAGTCTGGAATTTTCTTTTTTCGAAGAATTCCGAGCCATATTCCACTTTATACACTCATTTGAACTTTTCGGCGCGAAATCGCGAACTACCGTTGCGCGACAAGTCTAGTTTTAACTTATTTTTCAGTACTCGAAATAATCAATTCAAATTTGATTTCAACACTTATAAAATCATTAGAAACCATTTTAAATCAATATTTTCACTTTTTAAAGTACTTAAAATATATTCCCATTATTTCAATATTAAATTTTAAATTCCAATTCCAACTTAATTTCAATTCTAATATCAAATTAAATACATTTAAAACTTAGATTTCAAATCTAATCTCAATTTAAACTTTCATTCAATCTCAAACTAAACTTCACTTTTTCAAAACGATTTCAATTCCAATTTCACTATTCATCTTGATTTCAATTTCAAATTAACTATCCTTTTCAAATCCAATTCAC
This sequence comes from Allium cepa, assembly GCA_030765085.1. Taxonomy (NCBI): domain Eukaryota; kingdom Viridiplantae; phylum Streptophyta; class Magnoliopsida; order Asparagales; family Amaryllidaceae; genus Allium; species Allium cepa. The sequence continues at coordinate 987,252,142 of CM060929.1, read as the reverse complement.
TTCAAATTTCAAGTTATCTTTTATTTTAACTTTAATTTCACTTTTAAATGAAAAGAGACTTATTTTTCCACAATTTCACATTTACTAAAATATGGTCTTACTAAACAAAGTGATTACTTAACTAAAATGAACATATCCAATACTCATATTTATCTCTAACATAACATCCATTCAACCAATCACATACATATGATTTCAAATCCAACATTCACTATTAATATCATAATGAGATATATTATCAAAATTTACTTAATTAACTACCTACCAAATCATCCATATTAATAATCAATTTGGTATAAACATTCATATGTCATAAAGGTAAAAAGGTGATTATTTTAACATAACTAAATATCAAATCAAAAGCGATGAGAATTTATCACCTTTAACCAAAACATTTAACTTCCTACCAACATTCATTTAATTCAACGCTTCACTAAGCCTTTCTAAACCTTATCATAAACATGCTTCCAAGTGCTCGACCATCTTCATCCCTACTTGCTTTGCTCACGTCCTCCCCTTTCAACTCCCAAACTCACGGCCTAAGGCCCTTTTTAAGAAGAGAAGAAAAAGAAGTGAATTAAGAAGAGGTTAGAGAGTAACAAGTGGATTAGTGCTTAAGCACTCCACTATTTTTAACCCTCCTATCTCTCTTAAAGAGAGAAGCCATTAAAATAGCTTAAAGGAAGAAGAAGAAGAGAATTATTTTTGTGAAAATGGAAGAGGTATACATGCCTATTTATATGAAAAAGTTTGGAATAAAATATTATTATGTAAAATGACCAAAATGCCCTTTACTTACTTTTTAACTTAACATCACATTTCAAATCATGCTTTATGTCACTTTCACTTAAAAAGTAAGAAAAGTAAAGTAATAATTATGTTTGGTTTGATTTGATGTTTTACTTTTTGACTTTTGTACTTTTTTGTCCTTTTATGCTTACTTTTTGTTAATTATATTCTAGAATTTTCTAAGTATGTTTAGCAAAAGTAAACTTGATTAGTGAATTAATTAATATTTATACTATTTGAATATATGTTCCTATATAAGAAAATAAAGGTGCGACGACGTTGCGACAACCTTTTATGTCCTCACGTTCGAACGTATACATTGGTTCGAAGTGGTTTTCAGAGGAGAATTACCCAAATCCGACCCCGGTTCATTCCAAATCCAATATCGATAGAAAGTGAATATGAGTATATAGGATTTATTAAGTCTCTTTTCACTTAAATTCTTTTCGGGCGATTTCGAAATCTCTTTCATTTAACTCAGGATGATTCTAAGATATTCATTCTTTTGCTTTGGAGAATATCTCAAATTTCCTTACTAACTTTCAATCAAATCCTTTAAACATTTAGGCGGGTTAAAAACAATGTTATTTAAGACATCGTTTACGATAAACCCTAAATCAATATTAACGACATTTTTGAATAAATTCGATCTTAGGAATCATTCTTTCTGGAGATTGTTTAACTTTCGGATAATACCAATCTTCTTTTATTTCGGAAAACTTAACAGAATCTTTTTATTTAAGAACATCCGGGCTTTCCCTTCGATCTGTTCCACCCCTCGCCTAAGAAAAGAAAACATAGGCCAAGTAAGTTCAGGGCACTGGTTGTTCCATCCCTAACCTTAGTTAAACACCTTTTTTTATCTTCCCAGATCTCACAGGCGGGGCAAATGTACTAGTCGTTTCCGCATACTCAGATTTTCAACTTATTTTGGAATTGCTTATAAATATCCCAAATTATCTTTCAAAATGCTTAATTATCCTTTTAAAACATTCACAATCGATTCTGGAAAACGTTGTTACATTTAAACTCATATTCCAAAAGTTTTACAATTCGTAGCAGAAAAGTGCTGCGAAAAGTGCCATATAAGCTTATTTGATTAAAAAAACTTTTAAACATTAGATAATTCATATTTTCCAATCCAAATCTCTTTTAAATCATTTAAATAGATTTATCAATTTTATTCCATATTTTTTCATAATTAAAAACATCCATTTAAACAAATTTGCTGTTATGGTCACTAAACTGCACTAGCGCGATTTTTCTAGAAAATTGATTTGGACTTAATTCAAAATTTACTTATCGAAACTTTGATTTTCTTTCTTCGTTTAGAAGATATGGATATAATAGTTCGGAATTTTCTTATCTCGAAGAATTCCGAGCCATATTCCACTTTATACACTCATTTGAACTTTTCGACGCGAAATCGCGAACTACCGTTGCGCGACGCGTCTAGTTTTAACTTATTTTTCAATACTTGAAATAATCAATTCAAATTTGATTTCAACACTTATAAAATCATTAGAAACCATTTTAAATCAATATTTTCACTTTTTAAGTATTTAAAATATATTTTCACTATTACCATATTATAATATTTTTATATTCCCATTATTTCAATATTAAATTTTAAATTCCAATTCCAACTTAATTTCAATTCTAATCTCAAATTAAATACATTTAAAACTTAGATTTCAAATCTAATCTCAATTTAAACTTCCATTCAATCTCAAACTAAACTTCACTTTTTCAAAACGATTTCAATTCCAATTTCACTACTCATCTTGATTTCAATTTCAAATTAACTATCATTTTCAAATCCAATTCACTTCAAATTTCAAATTATCTTTTATTTTAACTTTAATTTCACTTTTAAATGAAAAGAGACTTATTTTTCCACAATTTCTCATATTACTAAAATATGGTCTTACTAAACAAAGTGATCACTTATCTAAAATGAACATATCCAATATTCATATTTATCACTAACATAACATCCATTCAACCAATCACATACATATGATTTCAAATCCAACATTCACTATTAATATCATAATGAGATATATTATCAAAATTTACTTAATTAACTACCTACCAAATCATCCATATTAATAATCAATTTGGTATAAACATTCATATGTCATAAAGATAAAAAGGTGATTGTTTTAACATAACTAAATATCAAATCAATAGCGATGATAATTTCTCACCTTTAACCAAAACATTTAACTTCCTACTAACATTCATTTAATTCAACGCTTCACTAAGCCTTTCTAAACCTTATCATAAACTGTTTCCAAGTGCTCGACCATCTTCATCCCTACTTGCTTTGCTCACGTCCTTCCCTTTCAACTCCCAAACTCACGGCCTAAGGCCCTTTTCAAGAAGAGAAGAAAAAGAAGTGAATTAAGAAGAGTTTAGAGAGTAACAAGTGGATTAGTGCTTAAGCACTCCACTATTTTTAACCCTCCTACCTCTCTTAAAGAGAGAAGCCATTAAAATAGCTTAAAGGAAGAAGAAGAAGAGAATTATTTTTGTGAAAATGGAAGAGGTATGCATGGCTATTTATATGAAAAAGTTTGGAATAAAATATTATTATGTAAAATGACCAAAATACCCTTTACTTACTTTTTAACTTAACATCACATTTCAAATCATGCTTTATGTCACTTTCACTTAAGAAGTAAGAAAAGTAATGTAATAATTATGTTTGGTATGATTTGATGTTTTACTTTTTGACTTTTGTACTTTTTTGCCCTTTTATGCTTACTTTTTGTTAATTATATTCTACAAATTTTCTAAGTATGTTTAGTAAAAGTAAACTTGATTAGTGAATTAATTAATACTTATACTATTTGAATATATGTTACTATATAAGAAAATAAAGGTGCGACGACGTTGCGACAACTTTTAATCGACAAAACGTCGTTTTTCGACGAAATGTTTTATGGTCACATTTTAACGTTTTAGTTAAACTATTTGTTTATGAAAACCAAACTTAAAAATGAACTTTTTTCTTCTTTAAATAAATGAAAACATGTCTCTTTATATTTTAAAATCATATTTAATCAATATCAAAATCTCTAATTTTACCGTGTATGTAAAACTGACAAAATGCGATAAATTTTTGTTATTTTTGTAAAACGATTATTAACAAAATTCTAAATCTTTTAACATACTTTTATTGTCTTTATTAGATGTTTTAAATAAATTTACATTTTTTAAATAAATATTTAAATCCATTTATTTAAGCCTTTATTTATTTTTGACAAAACTTAACTTTTGTCGATTTGTTCCAAAATCCAAATTTATACTTTTTAATTTATTAACTATAAGAATGATTGATTATTTATTACATACAACATATTTATTTTAAGATTTAAACTCCTTCTTAAATTTAAAATAAACAAAATCTCTCATTTTCGAAGTAGCGAAATTACGGGTCATTACATGCGGCATGACAGTGATGTAATTAACATGAAAACTGGTTTATTTCTATTAAAAGTAAGCACTTTTCACCAAATTTTACACTTTGGAAAATTTCTATTGGATACAAACAGTACTGTAAAAAATCATTTTAGAAATACTACCGCATTGCATTTTTATGTTCCAAAGTGTTTCTCAATTTAATTAATTAATACCCTTAATTAATTATTAATTTAAATGCTTATCTAGCATAATAAATTCATGGTAAATCGTAATTACTTGGGAAAAATTCCAATAGTTCATAGAAATTAGAGAATATTCTTCTCTTTAACGTATAATAATTTCGAAGCCAAAAATCATATTTAATTATTTTAAATAATTAAAACCTGAAGCTAAGCTACTTCCTTCTTAAGAAATTCATAAATTATTCATTTTATCTGAAAAATTATGAAATTCAAAACTCATCTCCAAAATAATGTTTTATATAGCATATCATAAAATTAAAGTATGGGAGATTAAAATCTTAGGTTTTACCCTTAAAACCTATTTAAACAATTTAATAAAAATTCCAATAACACTTATACTATCCAAACAATGATTAAACAACCATATCTTGGAAAAACAAACACCAATCATTCGGGTATTATCCATAGCTGAATTCAAAAGCAAAAATAAAGATGGAATGCTTATTATTCACCTTAATATTACTTGTTGGAGTTGAGATTTGATCTAGCTCCTGAATCCCTAACCTTAAATTTGACAATCTCCTTTGATTTCATGATCTTCCCTAGGTTGATTAATGACTGGCCTAATTATCTCTTTCTTTTGATTGTTTTTTTATATGAATAAAATGAGAATGATATAAGAGGGAGAGTGTTTAAGGCAAAAATAGGTATATTTTACAAATTGCCCCTCTTATATATTCTCTTATATGTTAAGTTTAAACAATCTTTCTTAATTAATTATGTATGGCACGACCTTATTAAGTTTCAAATCTTGTTTTCCTTAATCCTTTACATTATTCTATTTAATCTATCCATTTAAATGTCCTGAATAATGTTTAACTAAAAATAGGGTTGGTACAGGCTCTCCTCCTTAAAAAATTTCATCCTCGAAATTCAGTAAGGACTACAAAACAAGCATATCAATCATGCAGCCAATGCTAGTATATCCTACCAGTTACTAAGTCTATGTACAATAAATATAGAACATACCATCATAGCAGCTCAGGATTAGTATCTCTAGTCCTATCCTCTATCTTCTAAGTATAGTATTTCTCATTGTCACTCCAATGGACCTTCACTAATCTGACTTGTTCCTAAACTTCTTCTCACCTCTCGCTACAACCTGAACTAATCGTCTTACAAAACTCAAATTCGATTCTACTACTAAATCTTCCAATGTCCTCGGAGAACCAGTAGTCTTTGGATCATGCACACACTTCCGAAGATGCGAAATATGAAACACATAATGGATGCCTACCAAACTACTCGGTAGCTCTAGTTGGTACGCAAGTTTTTAAATCCTCTCTATAATAGGGAACAGTATAATATATCTCGGTGCCAGTTTCCCCGTCTTTCCAAAACGTGCCATGCCCTTCATCAGTGATGCTTTCATGAAAATACGATCTCCAATTAAGAACTCTAGATCTTTTTTCCTTTTATTTACATAACTTTTCTTCCTAGATCGAGCTTCTATCTTCCTACCTTAGATTAACTCGGTCTTCTCTATAGGTTCTCTTACCATATTCGGACCAATAACCAATATATCTCTAGTCTCTAAACAACATGTTGGTGATTTGCATGGTCTTCCATACAAAGCTTCAAAAGGCGCCATTCCTATACTAGTATGATGACTATTATTATAGGAAAACTCAACCAAATGTAAATGGTCTTTCGACGACCCACTAAAATCTAGTACACAAGCTCTTAACAAATCTTCAAGTATCTTATCGACTCTCTCTATCTACCCATCTATTTATAGGCAATAAGCGGTACTCATCTTAAGCTTGATACCTAATACTTTCAGTAGACTCTTTCAGAATTCACTAGTGAACAAGACATCTCTGTCGCTGACTTTACTGCTAGAAATCCTATCCAGCCTAACTATGTTCTTCATAAACCACTTATCCAATACATGCGCCGTCGCGATAGACTTAACAAGAATGAAATGGGCACTCTTGTTCACCCTATCTACCACAACTTATATACTTTCATTTTTTTGTTCGACCTTGTCAACCCGTCAATAAAATCCATGGATATCGTATCCCATTTCCAAATCGGTATGTCCAAAGGCTGATGCTTCTGATGTTCGGCTTTCACTTGCTGGCAAATTGCATATTGCTTCACCAATAAGCCTACATCCCTCTTCATACATTCCCAGAAGAAACTCCTCTTTATATCTAGATACATCTTGGTTTCCCCAAATGTATCGTAAACTTTGACGATGGCACTCCCTAAGAACTTCCCTCCTTAGGTTCCTAACATACAGAACATATAACAGTCCCTTCTTTCTAAACCATTCCCTTTGGCCAAGGCTAAAACCCTTTAGATTATCATCTCGGGTTCACCTTCCAATTTTCTGATCTTTTCAGCTAACGGTGGATCATCTTTATACTTAGAAGCAATCCTTTCGATGAACATTGGTCGAACATCCAAGCAAGATAACATGGCTACACTTTGACTAAAACTAGCGGTCGATCTTAACTACATGCTATAGGTAGTCAGTGCCTCCAGATCCTTCCATTTTGCCGACATAGCTAACATTATATTCTAATGTTCCCTGCTAAGTGTATCTTCAGCTTTATTTCCATTCCTTGGTGTATACTGAATAAAAATTCATAAGCTGCTAAAAACTCCACCACCTCTATTGTCTCGTGTTCAACTCTTTCTAAGAAAATTAATACCTCAAAGACTTATGATCCGTGTAACGACCCAGAATTTCGGTTATCTAAATTTGGAATATTTAATGGATTTTAAAGATTGAAAAAAATTTTTAATAAGTTAAATAACATATATTTCAAATATAGCGATTTATTTGATATTTAATTTGTATAATTTAATATTTGGAATCATTTAAATAATTGAATCTTGAATTTAATGTGAATGAAAATGATTTCGAAGGTTGATTTAAATTCTATTTGAATTAGAAGGAAGATAATAAAAATTTTAAATTCGGATTTAAAAGTGATTAAACCGATTTTGAAAATAACTCGTTTGAATTAACGTCAGAAATAACCTTCTGGGGAACTGTCACGGATTTTGACAAAACTAGTTTCATTGGTTCTGTAATAGTGAATTACAGTATGTCGTCGAATTTCGTGGCAATTGGATGCATCGTTTGGTTGTGCGAATTTGAAATATGTAGAAATTAATTAAAGGAATTTAATTTAATATAATTCGATTTTGAAAAGTTAACTTCTGTATATGATGGAATTGGCTCCCGATATATATTCCACTGTATTCGAAATAAGGGTATAACATATAAAATGCCAAGCGGTCTACTTCGTTTGGAGTTCGAAATTTTAAAGTGCGAATAGAGCTTTGGAAAATTGCTATAAAAGATCATTTCTTTCATTTGCAAACCCTAAATTTTTAGCCGCCACTAAAAAGAAAACCAAATCAATGTCCCATGTTTCTCGACGCAATTGAAGCAAAATTAGCCAAAACCTTCGATATGAAAGTTGTTGCTCTCACCCCCATGAACCAATCCATATCAATTGATTGTCGAAAGGAGGTGCATGGCAAGGGCTAGAGGACCGCATTGAGAAGCTTTTTTTTTTCGGTTTCGCATGATGGCGCGCGCATGGCGAGGCGACGGAGCAGTGAAGGCGATGGCAATGGTGCAAGTGGAAGCGGCGACACTTGGTAGTTGGGCAATCGATCAATTGAAAAAAAACATCACTTGTAAAATGAGCATGAGGGAAGAAAGGGGAGGAAGTTTTATTTTGAATTAAAATAAATTAAGTAAATTTTAATTTTAAATAATTTGTGCATTTGTTAATTCATAACTTGTTCATACGAGGTCGGTTTTGAGCATGACAGGTTGAATTGTGATCGTATCAATGAGTACTACGCTATGAAGATTGGATGAATTTGGAGCTAGTAGGAATTTTGGGTTAAATCAAACGACCGTTGCTTTTGCAATTTTGAAATTTCAGTGAGTAAACTCACCTCTCTGGCTTGCTTATATTTTTATATAAATCAAAATAATTTTATTTATGTTGTTTGTTGCTTATTTGGATGATTTACTATATTTATTAGTTGGTTTGGATATATTCCCGCCTATTGGAGCGGACCTATTATGTTCTAGTGTAAGGGCGGATGATCCTTTGTATACGATCCCACCTTGAAGCGGTTGATTTATATTTTATGATTATATCATGTATGTGATATAGTTGGACATGTTGAAGGGATCCAATAGGATTCCTCGCCACTATTGACTTTTATTTATACATATTTATATATATGCTATATCCTGTGATGTATTAGATGTCATGTTTGATGTCTTCAATGTGATCTTCCTTATTTAGTGCTATAGTAGCACAGAGCCTTAATTTTTGTATTTTGAAATACTAAAATAATTATTTTAAATTAGAAATGATTTTGGAATTTATATGTTTTAATAATGCTTGAATTATTAAAAAGGAGTTTATTGAAATGAGATAAGAATATGATTTTTGGAATATTATAATTACTATTTTGTGAAATATGTTAAATAGAGATTTTTGAGTTATAAATAAAGATTTTTAAAACTTAAGAAATAATTTCAACCTTTTATAATAAAAGAATACAGTTTAAAGAATGTGAAATAGTTTTGAAACAATATTTCTGAGATTGATTATATAAAGGATTTGAAAAGGCGTGTTTCATTAATAATGAACGTATTTATAAACGATGTTTTATAAATATATAAAAATGGAATTGAAAATGGATTTTCTAAAATTAGATTATCAAAGAAAAGGGACTTATAAAGGGATTTTATAAAATAAATGAGATCTAGAAAAGAATGGATTTATAAAAGGAATTTTATAAGTAAATAGAATTTTATAAAATAGAAGTGAAATTTATAAATGTAGTTTACAAATATAGAAATGATTTGTGTTGAAATTTAGATATGAGTTAATCGTTTTAAAAGTAGTTTAGCTTTTTAAGGAATATTTTGATGGTGTTACTGGTTTTAAAAGTAATTTATCTTTTGAAAATAATGTTTTGGAAACTAATGATTCTAAATGGAATTAAATTGTTTGAAAATGATTTAAATTGTGATAATTATTAAAAACATAGATTTCAACATTTATTCTTATAATAGACGTTTTCAGTGAAGTAAGGAAGGCATGGACTATAACATTGTTATTATAGTAAATGATTTTCGAAAGAAAATGTTTTATATAGTATACGAGAATTTATATAAATATATATACATATATATATGTAATTAATCGGATCCCTATACTAGTGTTTTGGGTTGTCGTAACAATGTTTTACGCAACATTCGTTTTGACGCAAATTAAGTGCATTTTGAAGAATATTTTCCTTAAGGTTTGTATACATACTTATTTTCGTTTTAAGTATATGGAGATATTTTCTAAGTGCTGAGAATGAAATGATTTGTGAATATACTTATATCGATAATATAAGTATATGTAAATGTTTTCCAAACATCGATAGTTTGAAATGGTTTTGTGAATATATCCTTTTAAAGTTGGAAGTAAATATTTAGAATGTGATTTAATTAATAAAATATTTATTAGACGGGCCTAGTGATTGCTTATGTGCTAGATTTTATTGTTGCTTTGATATTAAGTAACCGACTATCAAAACTTGGCCTCTTTATCGTTGTTGAGCAGGAGTGACCAGGATCAGATTTATTCGAAAACCACTTCGGACCAACATATATGCGTTCGAATGTACATTTGTTGGAAGACTTTAATATTTAGGATTTTCATAATGAAGGACTGCTTTTTGATCATTTGGGGATAAAATCCCAATGTACATATAGTAGCAGTGGTCTTTTTGTTATGAAATATCCAATGCAAGGTCTAATTGCTATTGATCCTATGGGTGATTCCCAAAACATGATGTGGTAGAAAAAGTGCCTTCGTTTTGTTCTATTCCTGGACAACTTGTATGGAAAAATGTGTGAAATTGCATTTCTAAATCATGAACGTTGGTTTTCACAAACGTACATCTGTTGGTGGTGTATGTGGCAACTCCTATTAGCTTAACACCCTCCTGAGACATACAAGCACCAAGGTTGTATTTCTGTAGAAGCTAATTGATGATAAACGGGAATGGTAACGTGACATTCAAAGTGGAATGTGCTATGTGAAAGGTAATCGTTACCTCTGACCTCACACCTGGAAATGACCGAAAAGGTAGATGGGGGAAGGCTATGTGGTTCGAAACCATTAGGATATGATCATCCCTTTCTAGATATATTTATTCTCGCTATGATGTCAGGTTTCAAATTATTGTGGTGTATGCGAAGAGGGCCCTCAGATAAGTCGGTAATGACTGGGGTGATGACATATTCGATACTATCTAGGAAGAGGTGGACCGGTCTTGCGTTGGTAGAGATGTTCTATAGCCTCGGTACATTCCTCTAGAGATGTACTGCCATAATATAGTCTGTTCACCTGGTCATTTATATGGAAATTCATTTTTCACTACATGATCATCATTTTGTTTATAGAGCCTAGTATGTTGGAATTTAATAACGGTAACAATTTGAACTATGATTAATATTATTTGTATAGTAGACACTAGTAGAATATAACTTAATTTGATGTGAAATGTTTTGGTTATCGCAAAGTAAAAACCCATCTATGTTTATGTGCGGTGTGGTCATACAAGATACCTTTGTTTCGAAAGATTTTTATAACTTTAAAAATTCAGTTGTTATGTGTTTTCGCACGCTGGTTTACCAGACTGATCCGGGCATTCTTCCCTTCCAATGCTCGAATCAGATCGAACATATTTATAGATTTAGATTTGGGTGCTTTGGGGCTTCAGCAGATAAGCTAGAGGTCTTTAGGACGTATTCCAGTCTTTGTGTATTTTCCGCTGCATTGTTCTTCAAATTATCGGCATTTAAAAGGATAGGTTAGTATAACTGTCCAGGCTGGTGATTATGATTAGATTGTTGTGCTTTGATGGATGTATATACATTATACTACAGTTTCTCTTTTTGTAAAGATCATTGATATTATATTATATGTTGTTCCGCTGCGTTTTTGAGATTCTGTGATTGTTTTAGTCTCTTTTTCTTCTTCTCTTCTATTCTTCTTTCTTCTTTCTTCTTTCTTTTCCATAACTATCCGTCTTTCCGTTCAATTTGAGTTGGACAATTGTGGTTTGTTGTAAGCTTGAATTGTGTGGATTTGTGGGTCGTTATAGCATGGTATCAGAGCTTAGGCTGTGGGAACATCTAGGATTTGGTTGGATACTCATTATAGATAGGGTAAGTAATACCCTAGATTGAGTTTGAGCGTATTATACATGAGAGCGTATGTGTTAGTGATATAAAAATGTTTTATATTGTACTAATTTATCTTTTGAGTGGCTTATGAATTCTTGTCGGTATGTGGGATGTCACGTTATCGATTGGGGTTTCTAAACGGTTAAATGAGGCAAACGAACACAGTTTTATTTTAAATTAAGTAAACAAAATAATTTTATCTAAATTATATTATATATATAAAACAACAATGATACAGAAATTATTATAGTTATATTTGTTGTGTTTGGTTGTTAGTGAACAACAATATTTGATTATTATTATTATTTGTTGTTTGTGTTCTAATAAAAGTTGTTTTTATTATAATATATAAACAAAGATAAACAATAAGAAATGGTTTTATGTAACCAAAGTGAAATAAGTGAAATTATATAGGTATAAATTCATAAATGTGATTTATAAATAAATAAAAAGGATTTAAAAGAAATAAAAAGTACCGAACCCACTTTAGTCGCTAGGAAAAAAATTGAGGTAATGACTGCAGCATAATCGGTATTTATTTTCGAGTCTCTCAGTGATGAACTACTACCTTAGTGATTTACCATTGAAAATTTGTTTTATGTAACAAGTTTTGATCGTAAAATTCCAAGTATGATTTGATAAATATTTGAAAATAAGTTTTTGAACTTATAATTTAAAAATAGTATAAATCATAAATAAGTTTACAACTCATGAATTTCAAAAGGATGAGTAAAATAGATTTCTAAAATGTTGGATATAAATGTTAAGAAATGTAAATTTTAAATTCAATTATGAAATTAAAATTTAACTTAAGTAAAGTTATATAAATTGAGTTAGTGAAATGAAATTGAATGTGATTTGTAATGAAGTAAATGAAATGAAATTTAACGCAAGTTAAGTAAAATGGGATGAAATGAGTTCAATGAAATAGAATTTGATTTGAAATGAAAATGAACTCGTGTTATAAAATGCAATTCAATTTGAGCTGTAAAATGAATTGAATATGGTTTAGAATGTTATTCAATAAAATTGAATATGAACTTAAGTTGTAACGTGAAAATAACATAAGAAGTGTTGTATAAAATGTTTATGAACTAAAGTAAATAATTTTATGGAATGTTTGTTAAGTGGTGTTAGTATTAAATAAAATATACCAAGTAAATTCAGTATGGAATGAAATGTTGTTAAATATAAATTGAATTTAAAGTGAATATTAATAAGTGAATGTTAATGAATTGAATGTTAGTGAAATTAATAAGAATAATTAAATTTGATTTAAATGGAATGCAGATCAAATGAATATAAAAGGAATTGAATGGAAATAAGAAGAATGGGATATAATAAGAAACCAATTGAAGGCGACGGCACTTGGTGGTTGCACAATCAATCGATTGAAATAAAAAAATATGCCGCGTGGAAAACAAGCGTGTGGGAAGAAGAGAGAGGATGGTTTAATTTTAAATTTTAATTAATTAAGTTAATTTTAAATTTAATTAATTCATGCATTTATTACTTCATAACTTGTTTGTAGGAGGTCGGTTTTGATACTACCGGTTTACCCTTCTCGGCTGGTGGTAACGCATCATAGCCATGATCGACCACCGCGTCCAACACTTCTAAAATCCGAGGGCACGCATCGATCAATCACAATGTAAATGATGGTAATACGAAGAAGTGTGTCCACTCGGGGTAGCTAGCTCGCTTGATCGGTCGACTCCTGTTTTAGTCATTTCAAATTGACACAAGTGTCAGGCTAATCCATCATCGTTCTCTTTCTTCAAATCCAACAAACGTACGCCAAATCCAACCACTTCGTTCTGGACCATCACTCCACGTACATAGTTGTTAAAGTGGTTTTGATATCGACAGAGAGTATGCCCATATCCAGTCCCGGTCTGTTTAACAACCCAACGTCGTTTTACACACTGGTTGGTTCTTTTACATTTCGAAAATAATTCATACTTGATATCAATATATCATATTCGCTTCAAAGATCAAATTCATTTCGAAATCATCATATTTACTCAAATTATACCATTTTATTTCAAAATCATTTTTTCCTTAATATCTCGGTTTCAGTTCCAAAATTGTTTCAAATTTACATTTGGGTTTTAACTTCATTCGACCCAATTTGTATTTAAATCCATGATTTAAAAATAAAGCTTCTAGCCTTTGACCTGTTTGAATTTTAGAAAAATAGTTTGAAAATTTTAATTGTTTAAAATAGTTTCAAATAATTAAAAATAGTTTGATATAAAATGATTTAAGTTTTTAAAATGTTTTATAAGGTAAAACGGTTTGGAAAATCAAAATAAATTGAATAATGAAAAAGTAGATTTTAAATAATTTTATAGTAAAATAATTTATCTAGAAATTATTTCAAAGTCAAACTGATTCACTTTCCAAATATTACCAATTCAAATTAATTTCAATTCTATATTTAAACCATTTAAATTGATTCAATTTCGATTTCAATTCGAATTAACTTCGATTCCAAATTCAATTGTAATTGATTTCAACTTCGATTTCAAATTATTTCAACTTCACTTTCAATTCCAATCGACTTTAATTTCAATTTCAAATTAAAACCATTCCAATTCCAAATTCACTTCGATTTATATCAATTTTGAGTTCGATTTTTCAAAACAACTATCCAAAAACACTTGAATCAAATTTACCTTCAATACGCAATTTGAAATCCAATCCTCAAATGTAATTCGATTCAGAGCTCAATTTTGAAACAGTTCGATTTCCATAAATTCAATTATTCGTTTTCTTAAAATCAAATCATTTAAATAAATTTCAAATCAAAATTTTTAAAATCATTTAATTTAACAAATCCTATGTTCGTATATATTCTATCCTATGGCGAAGTGATCAGTTATTTCAATTTAATTTCGAGGATTGATATATATCATTTCAACCCAAATCACAATGTCATAGGTATATACCATTTCAAACTATTTATTACTTTATTCCAAATAATTCAATTTACAATTTAATATACTAATTACTATAAATAATACACAGGATGATAATTGGATATATCAGAATAAATAAACATCCAAATCATCCAAAACATTAATCAATAGCATCCATTACAATCAAAATCCAAATCAGCCAATAATTCACAACAATTCCATTGTTATCAGTATCAGGTATTTTACTTGACTATTAAATTCCAATTTCAAATTTAACTGTTAATTTTAATTTTTAATAGGTAATTCGAATGACAATTAAATTTATCAAACAACGATCATTAATTTATATCACTTCATAATTTCGAATTTAACTAGCATAAAAATATTTTAGTACATTGTGAGTGTTATAAACCACTCATCTTGAGTTTTCAATTTTAAACCAAATCAGATGATGTTCAATTTAACCTAAAATGTTAGTCATTCCCAGTTGTCTCCAAACCAATTCTAGAATGTAATGATCGTCGCCACGATTCCATCGTCGCTTGTTTCATCTCAATCAGACCTCGTATGAGCGAGTTATGAATTTTATAAGTTATTGATAGTTAAAATTTAAATCAAATCACTTATTTTTAAAGTACGCTTATAACCTTTCTGACAACTTCATCTCTCCAAAGAGATAGCAACTCCCTTATGCATGAACCCATACATGGCATGAACAAAAATGTGTGACACAGAGCTGGACACCATGAAAATCAATTCCGCTTCCGCCAACAGCCTTCTCTCGACGAACCGCACATGCCTATGCATGAAAACCATAATTCAAATGCTCCATGCTAGCCGTGACCTGCTCGTGCAAAATCCCACCGTGCAACATGTCGCACCATTCCCTAAGCAGCTGCACTCCTCCAAAATCCTTCCCTAGATGCTCCTTCGCGTCACGAACTCGAATCGACCCCCCATGAATCGAATCGAGCCCTAAATCAAACAAAAATTCAAACCCTAGCTCCAAACTCATTTGGCCATCCCTCAAAATTCACGGCCGCACCTCACAAAACTATCCCAGATCGAAGCTCTCAACAAAACTTGATTTTTAAATTTAGTTTAGGAATTTTCTGTTGAGTAAATTGGAGAATTTGATTTTCAAAGTTTTCCTTTGCTTTTTTTTCCTTCTATGTTGTTCGGCTATTATTTAAAAAGTGAAGAGAGGGAAGCGTTTCCAAGAAGTAGATAGGCACTAGGTTGGCTTGTCTCGGTATAAAGTAGGCTGATGGTGAAAGAAAGTAGGCTTGTCAAAGTCATATATATATAATACATATATTATTTTAAATTCAAAATATCCCGCTAATGGAACTTAAAATCTCGAACCCCTATGGAGACGTGCCGCCAGACATTCATAATGTTATACCCTTATTTCGAACGCAATGGAACAAGTTTTGAGTCCCAATTCCATCGTATGAAGAAGCTAGCTCTTCGAATCTAATTATTATATTGATAATAATACACTATTAGAGATCCAATGGAACTGATTTCGTCGAATTTCGAGACTGTGCCATGGAAGGCTATTTTTACTCATAAACTAAAATATGAAATTTTCAATTTTTTTTCACTTTTAAATTCAATTTTAAGGCAAATAATCTTCATTCTCATTCAAGTAGAATTCATATCAATTTTTAAAATCATTTTCATTCATTTTTAATTCAGGATTCAATTATTTCAAAATTTCAATATTAAATTTAAACAATTTAATTATCCTATAAATTAATATAAATAAATCATTAAGTTCCAAATAAATTTTAGTTATTAGCATCATTTTTCTTCTATATAAATAATTCACAATTATTATTAAACTTCAGTTATTAATTATAAATCCAGTTAATATATAGAATTTCATTTCAATTCTCGTTATCGCCAAATCTTCGAAATTAGTTTATTTTAAAATCTTGTTCTAGTTCACATTCAATAGCTATATTAATAAATCATTAAAAAACTATTTTTAACCATTTTTATTCAATAATTACACTAAATTTAATAATTTAAAATAGATAAAAATATGGGTTGTTACATTCTCCCCCACTCAAAACTTTTTGTCCCCGAAAAGGCGTTAATTAAAGAATTTAACATTAGATATATTCTCTTCAAAATAATCGACTTATAAAACAATAAATTCTCATTTATAAAACCATTACTACGTTTCTATTATGCTACTCCGATCGGCTTACGGAATTTACAAGTTAGTTATCAAAAAAAGTTATAAAAATTTTAAAACCTCAAAAATTTTCTACTCTCAGATTTAGGAAAATTTCGGCAGAGTCTCCTTTGCGCAGCTCGATCGGAAAATTTTTACAGTTCAATATATAACAAAATATACCAAATAGGTATCAAATATACATCTCATCTCAATGATGAGGCATCCCGTAGGGAAAAATATAAAAGCGCGGTATGTAATCCGAGATTTGTACCTTATTATTATTATTACCAGCAAATTTATTCGCATTAAGCAAGAAAAAGCAAACATTTGGTAAGTCTTATACGTATGTTATTAGAATGCAATTCGGTATTATACAAATTAATCTGGTTCATTTTACTTAATTAGAATGTTCACTATCGTAACTTGTTTAAATTTTCTTTGCTTTCAATTTTAGAGTTCCAAACTTCTACTCTAAGGTTTCTCAAAACGTTTAGCTTGGATTTCTTACTTCTCTTATTTTATAAGTTTTGGTTATTCAAAAATTTCATTTCATTCAAATAATTTGAAGATTATTTATTAACATAACTTAAAAAATTTAAATACCGGATTCATTTCTATCATTTGAAATAAGTATATATACTTATATCTTTTGTATATCAAATCATAATTTTGGAGTTTAAACCAAAATCCGTTTATCAAAACAATTTCATAGCAAAGCTTCTTAGAAGTCTCCCCCACTTTGAGACTCGAAAATGAACGTCGATGATGTTGCGCAGTCTTCACCGAACTTATTGTCCAACGACAGAAGAGGGGAGTACTAAATTCATTCCTTTTAAAATTTATTTGAAAACTATTTGTATTTGTATATACTTTTTAAAAAATACTGATATCATTTTCCCATCCTTGAAAACCTTTTTTAGAGACACCGGAATTTAAATTTCTCAAATTCTCAATTTTATATTCATTTTACTTGCAATTTGTATCTTATAAATCACATTTATATAGTTTCATTTTCTTATAATCATATAACAGCTAATTATTTAGGAATATTGACTAATCAAATAATAACCAATAATGATCAATATTATCATTTCTAACTACCACTTCACACTATAAATACCATAATAATTTCTAAAAATTATTCCTTTATATACAAAATATAATCAGGGTAAAGTTATTTCATTCAACCAATTTAAAAACAATACTATGTCGAATTGTTCTGTTCAAGTGTTTAGAGATCCCTATCAATAACGTTAATTACTCGTACTGACTAGAATCCATAAGCCACTCAACAAATCAACCGACATAATATAAACAATTTTTATATTTACTAACAAATACACACTCATATCAATTAATACTCTAAAACTC
Source organism: Allium cepa (assembly GCA_030765085.1). Lineage (NCBI taxonomy): Eukaryota > Viridiplantae > Streptophyta > Magnoliopsida > Asparagales > Amaryllidaceae > Allium > Allium cepa. Next base: position 987,233,968 of record CM060929.1, on the reverse strand, counting down.
ATTCTAGGGTGCTACTGACCCTATCTTTAATGAGTTACCCTCAAAGCCAAGTTTATCGCTAAACCAAAGCTCTAATACCAGCTATGACGTCCCATATTTCAGGAGGTTTAAATCAAAAATAATCCACACATGTCTGACTTAAACAATCCGGAACATAGGTGATCAATGGGTTTAATTAAGAAAAATAAGAAAAGAAGAAGAAAACAACACAGAATCTCGCAATGGAATGACAAAATATAATAATCAAATAAACAGTTCATGAAGCTGTTTACTAAACTTTTGATTATAATTATACAACATTTATTAGAGTTATATATATACAACAAAACGAATAAAATAATGCAGTGGAACAACATGATGCAGGAATACTAATAGTAATAATATACCAAATCTTCGTCTTCCTCCTCTAGAATAAATATTCAATAAGCTGAAAAACTCAGGACTGACCCGAGCGTAATGAAAAGACAAAACACTCGAGTCAGGACTAAAATATCCTTATGTAAGTCAGATCAATAACACATATAACATGAGTGTAATAACATCAGAGATGTTTATGGGATTTCACATCTCCTATCCACTGTATAACGTACGTGCAATAACTCAAGAGATGTTACGGGATTTTTCATTTCTTAAGGATCCGTCAAAATATTTATATGTGGTAGAATACACTACATATATAATGTCTAATCAATAAAATAAATATATTTTTTAGCGTTAAGGCTTTACATTAATCCTCCTTAACGCATTTTTAAGCATTAGCGTATAGTTTACATTTGACACTACCAGTAGCACGTCGGCAGTCAGAGATGTGCCGTGGTACAACAACACTAAACCAAAATCATATGGGTCTCGTATAAGGATAAAAATATGACAAGATACGTGAGGCAATGCACAAGGTAGATACTACCTGTTTACCCTTCCCGACTGATGGTAATGCATCATAGCAATGATCGACCACCGCATCCAACACTTCCAAAATCCAAGGGTGTGCACCGATCAATCACAATGTAAATGATGGTAATATGAAGAAGTGTGTCCGCTCGGGGTAGCTAGCTCGCTTGACCGGTATAGCTCCTGTTTTAGTAATTTCAAATTAACACAAGTGTCAGGCCAATCCACCATCGTTCTCTTTCTTCAAAACTAGCGAACGTACACCAAATCTAACCACTTCGTTCTGGACCATCACTCCACGTACACAGTTGCTAAAGTGGTTCCGATATCGACAGAGAGTATGCCCTTATCCGGTCCCAGTCTCTTTAACAACCCAACGTCGTTTTACACACCGGTTGGTTCTTTTACATTTCAAAAATAATTCGTGCTTGATATCAAAATATCATGTTCGCTTCGAAAATCAAATTCATTTCGAAATCATAATATTTACTCAAAATATACCATTTTATTTCAAAATCATTTCACCTTAATATCTCGGTTCCAGTTCCAAATTTGTTTCAAATCTACATTTGGGTTATAACTTCATTCGAATCAATTCGTATATAAATCCATGATTTAAAAATCAAGCTTCCAGCATTTGACCAGTTTGAATTTTAGAAAAATAGTTTGAAAATTTAAATTGTTTAAAATAGATTTAAATAATTAAAAATCGTTTGATATAAAATGATTTAAGTTTTTAAAATGTTTTACAAGGTAAAAGAGTTTAGGAATCAAAATAAATTGAATAATAAAAAAGTAGATTTTAAATAGTTTTACACTAGAATAAATTATTTAAAAATAGTTTCAAAGTCAAACCGATTCACTTTCCAAATCTTCTCAATTCAAATTAATTTCAATTCCGTATTTAAACCATTTAAATTGATTCAATTCCGATTTCAATTCATGTTAACTTCGATTCCAAATTCAATTCCAATCAATTTCAACTTTGATTTCAAATTAGTTCAATTTCACTTTCAATTCCAATCGACCTCAATTTCAATTTCAAATTAAAACCATTCCAATTCCAAATTAAAACCTTTTCGATTTATATCAATTTTGAGTTTGATTTTTCAAAACAACGATCCAAAAATATTTAAATCAAATTTACCTTCAATATCCTATTTGAAATCCAAATCCTCAAATATAATTCAATTCCGAGCACAATTTCAAAATAGTTCGATTTCCATAAATTCGATTTTTCACTTTCCTAAATATCGAATCATTTAAATAAATTTTAAATCAAAAATTTTAAAATCATTTTATTTAACCAATCCAGTGTTTGTATATATTCTATCCTATGGCCAAGTGATCCATTATTTCAATTTAATTTCAGGGATGGATATATATCATTTCAACCCAAATCACAGTGTCATAGGTATATATCATTTCAAACTATTTCTTAATTTATTCAAAATAATTCAATTTACAATTTAATATACTGTAAATAATATATAGGATATATCAGAATAAATAAACATCCAAATCATCCAAAACATCAATCAATATCATCCATCACAATCAAAATCCAAATCAGCCAATAATTCATAACAATTTCATAGTTATCAATATCAGGTATTTTACTTGGCAATAGAATTCCAATTTCATATTTAATTATCAATTTTAATTTTTAATAGGTTATTCGAATGAAAATTTAATATATCGAACAATGATAAATAATTTATATCACTTCATATCGAATTTAACTAGCATAAAAATATTTTAGTATGTTGTGAGTTATAAAACACTCACCTTGAGTTTTCAATTTTAAATCAAATCGGACGACGTTCGATTTAACCTAAAAATTTAGCCATTCCCAATTGTCTCCAAACCAATTGTATAATGTAGTGCTCGTCGTCACTATTTCATTGCTGCTTGTTTCTTCTCAATCGGACCTCGTATTAGCGAGTTATGAATTTTATAAGTTATTGATAATTAAAATTTAAATCAAATCACTTATTTTTAAATTATGCTTACACCCTCTCTGACAACTTCATCTCTCCAATAGACACAACAACTCCCTTATGCACGATCCCATACATGCCGTGCACGAAAATGGGTGACACGGAGCTAGACACCACGAAAATAAATTCGACTTCCGCCAACAGACATCTCTCGACGAACCGCATCTGCCTATGCCTGAAAACCATCGTTTGATTGCTCCATGCTAGCTGCGACTTGCTTGTGCAAAACCCCACAGTACAACATGTCGCACCATTCCCTAAGCAGCCGCACTCCCCCAAAATCCTTCCCTAGATGCTCCTTCGCGTCACGAACTCGAATCCACCCTCCATGAATCAAATCGAGCCAAAATCAAAGAAAAACTCAAACCCTTGCTCCAAACTCATTCAGCCATCCCTCCAAATTCACTGCCGCACCTCACAAAACTATCCTAGATCGAAGCTCTCAATAACACTTGATTTTTAAAATTAGTTTGGGAATTTTCTGTTGAGTAAATTGGAGAATTTGAAAGTTTTCCTTTGCTTTTTTTTCTTTCTATGTTGTTCGGCTGTTATTTAAAAAGTGAAGAGAGGGAAGCATTTCCTAGAAGTAAATAGGCACTAGAGTGGCTTGTCTCAGTATAGAGTAGGCTGATGGTGAAAGAAAGTAGGCTAGTCAAAGCATATATATATATATATATATGTGTGTGTGTGTGTGTGTGTGTGTGTGTGTGTGTGTGTGTGGAAAATAGCCACAAGGAAGAAGTTCTAAAAAAACTTAGTCTCAAGACATCAAGTTTGTTTTTATGTCTAAAGGACACTTTATAGTGTAAACAGAAAATGATAGTTGCAACTATCGTTCTGTGATTTATGCTATAAAGTGTCCTTAAGACTAAAAAACAAACTTGTTATCCCTGAGACTAATTTTTTTTTAAACTTCTTCCTTGTGCCTAAAAACCTCCATATATAATTTTAAATTCAAAATATCCCGCTTATGGAACTTAAAATCTCGAACCCTTATCGAGGCGTGCCGCCAAACATTCATAATGTTATATCCTTATCTCGAATGCAATGGAACAAGTTTCGAGTCCTAATTCGATCGTATGGAGAAGATAGCCTTCTGACCCAATTATTATATTGAATTTTCGATATTAAATTCAATGTGTTTCTATCCGCACAACCAAACGGTAACTCTAAATGCTACGAAATTTGAAATACAATAATAATACACTATTAAGGCTCCAATGGAACTGGTTTCATCAAATTTCGAGACTATGCCTCGAAAGGCTATTTTTACTCGTCAATTATAATAAGAAGTTTTCAATTTCTATTATTCACTTTTAAATTCAATTTTAATGCAAACAATCTTCATTCTCGTTCCAATAGAATCCATACTAACTTTTAAAATCATTTTCATTCATATTTAATTCAGGATCCAATTATTTCAAAATTTCAATATTAAATTTAAACAATTTAATTATCCTATAAATCAATATAAATAAATCAGTAAGTTCCAAATAAATTTTGTTATCAGCATCATTTATTTCTATCTAAATAGTTCACAATTATTATTCAACTTCAGTCATTGATTATAAACCCAATTAATATATAGAATTTCATTTCAATACCCGTTATCGCCAAATCTTCCAAATTAGTTTATTGTAAAATCTTGTTCAAGTTCATATTCAATAGCTATATTAATAAATCATTAAAAAAATTATTTTCAACCATTTTTATTCATTAATTATAATAAATTTAATAGTTTAAAATCATTAAAAATACGGGTCGTTATAGTCGGTAACGACAGGGGTGATGACAAATTCCGTACTATATAAGAAGAGGTTGGTCGGTCTCGTGTTGGTAAGGTGCAGATGTTCTGTAGCCTTGGTACATTCCACTAGTCATGTACTACCGAAAAGTAGTCCCTTCACCTGGTCGTTTGTATGGAAATCCATTCTTTACTACGTGCCTGCCATTTTGTTTGTAGAGCCCAATATGCTGGAATTTAATAATGTTGACAATTTCGGCTATGATTAATATTATTTGTATACTAGACACTAGTATAATATAATAGAATTTGATGTGAAATGTTTTGGTTATCGTAAGGTAAAAACCCGTTCGTGTTTATATGCGGTGTTGTCTTACAAGATACCTTTGTTTTGAAAGGTTTTTATAACTTTAAAATTTTAGTTGTGATGTGTTTTCTCACCCTAGTTTACCAGACTGATCCGGGCGTTCTTCCCTTCCAATGCTTCAGCCAGACCGAGCATATTTACTGATTTAGATTTTGATTCTTTGGGGCATTAGTAGACGAGCTGGAGGTCTTTAGGTTGTATTCCTATATTTGTGTATTATCTGCTACATTATTGTTTAAATTATCAGCATATATGTAAGGATAGATTATTATAACTCTCAAGGTCGATGATTGTAATTTTACTATTGTACTTTGATGGATGTATGTAAATTATACTACAGTTTCCCTTTTCATCAAGATCATTGATATTATATTATGTGCTGTTCCACTGCGTTTATGAGATTCTGTGATTGTTTTAGTTTCTTTCCCATAACTATCTGTTTTTCCGTTTAATTTGAGTTGGACATGTGTGGTTTATTGTTAGTTTGAATTGTGTAGATTTGTGGGTCGTTACAATCCGTATACAATTAAATCGTTCTCCTAAGAGGAAGCATCTCCATCCTTTCAATGCAAAAATCACTGCTGCCAACTCCAAATCATGAGTCAGATATCTAACTTCATGTGGCATGAGCTGTCGAGAAGCATAGCCAATTACTTTACCTCTCTACATCAACACAACTCCTAATATCATTCCACATGCATTTGCATACATCACTAAATCCTGATTTCTGTCTGGAACTACTAACATGGGCGCATTGGTCAGCAAATTCTTTAACTCAAGGAATGCTTCCTCACATTTATCAAACCAAATAAACTTCACATTCTTTCTAGTTAGCTTAGTCAAAGGCACTACTATCTGCGAGAAATCCTTGATAAATCTTCGATGATAGCCAACTAATCCAAGAAAACTTCTTATCACGGTCATCGTCTCGTGTCATTTTCAACTGTTAACAACCTCGATCTTGGCGGGATCGACTGACAACCCTTTCTCTGAAATGACCAAGAAATTTCACTTCTTTCTTCTAGAAATAACACCTCAAAAACTTCGCTTCCAACCGATAATACCTTGGCATCTCTAACACTATTCTAAGATGAATCTCATGATCTCTTTCATCCTTAGAGTATATCATAATGTCATCAATAAACGCCAACACGAACCTATCTAAGTGCTCTCAAAAAATCTGGTTCATCGAATCCATAAAGAAAGATGACACATTGGTTAATCCGAATGGCATCACCAACCACTCGTACGCACCATATCTTATTCGAAACACTCTCAAAGGAATACCGTCCTCCGCTACCCGTAATTGATGGAACCCTGTCCCTAAATCCAAATGGGAAAATACTTTGGCTCCACTCAACTAATCAAATAAATCATCGATTCTTAGCAAAGGATATCGAATTCTTTATTGTCTTTTCATTCAACTTACGATGATCAATGCATAATCTCAACGAACGATCTGGTTTCTTTACGAAAACCATGGTCGCTTCCCAAGAAGAACTGCTTGCTCTAATAAAACTCTTATCTTCTAAGTCCACTAGTTGCACCTTTAACTCCTTTATCTCGGTAGGTGTCATCCTGCTACGTGGTCTACTTACGGGTTCAACTCCTGGTATAAGATCTATTCAAAACTCAATAGCTCCTTCTGGTGGTAGTTCTGCAACCGACTCAAAATATCTGCAAATTATCTTACAATTAAAACCCAATTTAATTCATCTTCCACTTCCATGGCATCTACTAAAGCACAAATTTCTGGACACATATTCTCAACTAAGTATATTATTTGGTTACTACAATCAGGATGTTTCGATGATAATTTCCAATCCTGGAAAAATATCCTAGCATCATATTTTCTCAACCAATCCATACTCAAAATACTCCCAAAACTCGCGAAATCGAATACATACAAACTGCAGGAAAATACATAACCTAGCAACTCAAACTCTAGATGGTTACATCTCATCCCCATAGTTGCGTACTCTCCTATTGGATTACCTATCCATAAGGAAGTAACAAAATACGATGATTCTAAACATAACTTATCTACCAAACACTAAGATATTAGTGAAACCGGTATCAAATGGTACTCTAATTGGTATGCTGTGAATCAAAAGCGTACCTTCCATCATAGACTTTCCCTTCTCAGCCGCTGTTGGTCTTGATGTAGATGGCAACAAAGCAAACACCTTTCCTTTGTTAGCCTGAGCTGCTTTTGGACATTTGTTTTTATAATGACCCACCTGGTCACAATTAAAGCACTTCACATTCTGCTTCCTTACAGCCACCTTCCCATCACTAGATCAACACTTGTTAGCATAGTGCACCTTCTTGTCACACTTGTAACAAACAATATCAACTGTCTCCTTTTTGGCAGCCCTATGTTTTTAAGCTCCCTTCTTCTTAAAGAATTTCCTCTTCTTATTCTGAGAATTCTGATTCTCTACTGACTTCTCATTCCCAAAGATCAAAAGCATTTCTTCATTTCTAACAGTCGTCTCCACCGCTACATTCAATGGATCTTTGAGGTGTGGCATAGTTGCCCTAGAAATCTCTGGCCTCAACCCCTAGATAAACTTCTCATTCCTCTTGATAACAATGTCAATAGTGGCATATCCAAACCTGGACAACTCGTCAAATTTTTCATAATACGCCAACTGTAACATTCCTGTTTTTAAATCAACTTTAATTGGTAATTAATTTAATTTTTGAAACTAAATTGTGAATTAATTTGATATTTTCCAAATTAAATGGATATCTTTTAGAATATAAATATGATTTTAAAATAGAATTTCTAATTGGAAATTCAGAAATAAATGTTTTGAATAACATATTGGAGTTGAAACTCAAATATAAGTGTTTTTTTAAATAAATTGGATTAAAAAACTTTATATTTTGGAATTTATAGAAACATGTTTTCTAATTTTAATAAATATAAATATATGTATTTTGAAATTTTTTATTTGAATTTAATATAGGAAATTTTCAAAAGTTATTTTAAATTAAAACTCTATATTTTAATAATAGAAAAGAATTTATTTTATATTTATAATGTGATGATTTGAAAGTTATATTTTGAAATTGATACAAATAAATTCACAAAAGCTATTTAAAAAGTTAAAATCAAATATATACATATATTTTGAAAAATTAATAAGATTTGAATAAAGTACTTAAAAGGGAAAAGTAATGATGAAACTAAATTGAAAACAAAAACTTGTGTAAATATTAAATAAAAATAAAATTTTGTAAAGGGTTTAAAACATAAAAGTTCATTATTTTGACAATTGCAATAGTATAACAACTTGTGTAAACAATTGTAAGTCTTATACAACACATAATAAACAAGTGTAACTCTTTTGAATACAAAATTTACAAGTGTCTTTATTTTTTTTCAAATTAATAAATAAATTAAAAACAAGGTTATACAAAATATCTCCACTTCTATTTTTTTTCATTCATTAACAAAAACCAGAAAATAAAAAGCCGAATCAAAAACAACAGTTTTTAAATTATTCAAGAGACGGATCAAAGCATCAAAAGCCTGGAAAAAATAATATGAAAAGCTCTCAACCTCAAATCTTCAACATGGAAAACAATAATAACAAAACTTCAGTTTCAACCTGAAGAAAAGCAACAGATTCAACTGAGCAATACAAGGATCAAGCATTGATTCAACATAACAAAACAGATCAAAATCAAAATATACAAACCTGTAAACTAAAGCCTGTGAAGAATAATGCAAAGCAATTTAAGCAAATTAGAGAGTATGTAAATTCAAACAAGCAAGATCAGATGAAAGTTCAACATCTAAGCAAATACAAGCTGGAAACCAGAAGATTTAAAATACCAGATCAAATTAAGGAAAAAATTACACTGTCCTCTGTTCAACAGCCAACGGGTGAGCAAACATTTTTCTTTTTTTCTCTTGATATGGTTATCTCTTGATGATTGTGAAAGTGATGTTGTGAAATATGTTTGAATGTTTGTAAATGTGTTTTGCATATATACCAACATATATGTAAATATTTGCGTATGCCTGTGTTACAGACAGAAACATTTCTTTTTTTTCTTTTTCCAGATTACAGAGTTAGTCAATTTCAAAATTTAATTTCTCCCTCTCTAATTCTTTTTAAAAGTTAAGGTCAAAAGAAAAAAGGGTTTAGATTTACAAAAAATTAATTTTAAAAATCATTTTTAGTTTAAATTAAGTTGGGTTTACTAAAAAATCAAGTAAACACTGACGAACACAAAATATATAAGAAAATTCATGGGTCTAAATTATGCGTTTTGATATTGTAATTTGGTAAGTATTCGAAAATGGCGATTTTTGATTTTGGTTTCAAGGTTTTTCGTTGCGTGGTTGCCGAGATATCGTGGGATGATCAAAAATCATAAATACATCGATTTCTGATGAACGAGGAGATGATTAGCTTCGAGATTTACGTGGAAGGTAGCTTGAGTATTGGAGATTTGTGGAAAAATGTCCAGATATTTTTTAACCGATTCAAGTAATGGATCGAAGAGGAATTAGGGCTTAAGCACCTATTTTGATCAATATTGGTACTGAGACAATTGCGGGGTCATCAGGGGTTGGGTGGAGGACTGTGGTGGAAATTCTGATAGGATGGCGTAAGCTCCAGTGACTGCAATCGATGGCGCAAGGCAATGTTTGTCTCAGGGGTTGGGTTTCAGGCGGTAACTGGAATACTCGATTTCGATTCGCTATCGAATGCTTGGATCTGGGTGTTTGTAGTGACTTGAGGTGTCATCGACGACTCGTTGATGATGGCGGGTTGATCGGAGGTGATCAGGTCGGCCATGCATGTGCACGTGATGCATTGATATCGGTGATTGTTAAAAAAAAGGGGAAGAAGCGAAGTCATCAGGTTCGACTCGAGGTAATTGGCATGTTGTCTCAAAGCGTGGGAAGAATGTGGTTTACTCAAAGCCAAGTTCGGGTAAAACAAGTATGTGGCTCGGGTGTTGTGATGATGTTGTGTTTGGGTAAAGAAATCATAAGTTTTTTTAGTTTATAGCTTAATCAAGTTTAAATAAATTGTTAACCACTACTTTTAAAATAATTAATGTTATTTAAGTTGAAATGTTAAAGATTTGAAAGTAGAATTTTTCTTTGAGTTTAAAATTATTTCAAAATATTATTTTTAATAAACTTAATAAGATAATTAAGGAATTAATCAAGAAGATTAAATTTTTTAAGGATAATTATTTTGGTGAATATATTTGGCGATTAATTAATGTAATTAGTTAAAGATTAATTTAGTAATGTAAGTAATTAAAGTTTAATTACTTAATGTGATTACTTAAAAGTTAATTACTTTAATGTAATTAAAGGGTGATTAGTTTGTGTAATAAATTTAAGATTAATTAAGGTTTAATTAAATTTATAAATTTATTAAGGTGATGTATTATTGAATAATTTTTTATTGTAATTAAAGTGATTAATTAATCAAAGGTTAATTAATTTTGGGTAATTAATTAGAAGACAATTAGTTAATAATTAATTAATTAATGAGATTAATTAAGATTAATTAATTAAGGATAATTAATTAAAAGGTAATTAATTAAGGGTCAATTAATTAATGTGATTAATTTAAAGGATAATTAAATTATTTAAAGGTTAATTATTTAATAATTAATGGTTGTTTAATTTATTAATTAAGACTGATTAGTTAATAATTAAAGGTTAATTTATTTATTATTAAAGATTAATTAATTAAAATGATTTGTAATTGATTAATGTTAATTAATAAGGATTAGTAGTTTAATCATAAGTAATTAATCCGATTTAAATTAATTAGATAATTAATTAATTTTACTTATGGATGTTTGAATTGTATGAAATGCCTTGTATTGTTTGATATCTCTGTATGTAATGTTTTGTGTTTTGAATTATTTTAATTCGAGCTGTGATGAATGTTATTTATTTTATCTGTGATGAATGTATATTATTTATCTGTGAATCTGTGAATGCAGATAAGCGTTATAGTTTATACTGCTTATCGATATTGATGTACTTGAATCTGTGATGATTGATGTTGTTGCACTATTATGTAAAACCCCTGGACTACACTATACACACATAAATATGGATTGCTCGAGCAAATTGGTTAAGTCACATATTTTAGAAAATAATTTTTAAATTGAATTTTGAATTCAAATGATTTTGGAAATGGAATCGGGTTGAAAATCTTTTGAAAAGTTGTTTTAGAGATAAAAATTATTTTGAATGACTTAATAAAGTTTTCAAATTTAAATAATTTGATTTAAATTTGGATTCAAAATTTGAAATTGAACTCTAGGTTTGGTAATTATGATCTAAAAAGGTTATACAAGTTATAAATGTGTTTATATGGGTTTAAACCATTTTAAAAGTATTGATTTGGGAATTTGAATTTAACCCAAGGGCTTTAACTTGTATAAATGAAATTGGATTCTTCCGAAACAGAAAACTATTTGTTTTCAAATAATAAAAGCTTTCATATAAGGAATGAATTTCCAATTTGTGTTGAAAGGATTTCAAATTTAAAATGAAAATGGTTTTCCATGTTATGAATGAATCTTTGGAAATGGGTTTGAAAGCTATGAATTATATCTTTGAGTTAAAGATTGGATGAGTTAATCCAATTCGAATGGGAATTGTTTCGAAACCTGTGAATGAATCTTTGTGAAAGATGGTCGAACCTTGTTTTGAAATTTAAGAGAATCTTAAAGGTGTATCTTTTGTATAAAAGTTTTGAAATGGAATTGTTTCGAAAGCTATAAAGGAATCTTTGTGAAATATTTATGAACTTTGTTTTCAAAGAAAAGTGGATCTCAAAGATAGATCTTTTATTTGAATATTGTGAATGAATCTTTGTGACAACCCGGAATTTTTGGTATTTGAATTTGAAAATATTTAAGTGATTTTAAGTGTTTGAAAGATAGTTTGACTTGAATTTCAGATATCAGAATGAACTTGGAAATTAAATTATTGAATTTAATTTATTGAAGTTGGATAAAAATTTGAATCTTTGGTTTTAAACCGAATAAAAAAATATTTCAAAGGCTTAGAAAATTTATATTGATAATACTGAAGATAATGGAAGCTTCAGAACTTAATTTGGAAATATTTTGTTTAGTTTTGAATTTATATTGTTTAAATCGATATTTAAAAATAACATTCCGAGGCACAGTCTCGGATTTCGATGAAACTAGTTCCATTGGATCCGTAATATTGTATTATTATCGGATTTCAATGTCCGTAGCATTTGGAGTTGTTTTGTGGCCTTACGGTAAGCAAACGCACTGAAATTTAAAATTGAATATTTAATGTTTTAACTGGTTCAAAAAGCTATCTTCTCCATATGATCGAATTTGGACTCGAAATCTGTCCCATTGCATTCGGAATAGGGGTATAACATTGTGAACGCCTAGCGGCACGCCTCGGTAGGAGGTCAAATTTTAAGTTGCATTCATTGAGATAATTTGAATTCAATTTAAAATTATATATTTAGATTCTCATACAAGAATCCTTCACATCAGCCTACTTTCTATATCACGTCAAAACCTTTTCTTTTCATCTCATATTCACTGTAGCCTATCTGCTACACTCTTCCATCTTTTCGCGTTCCCCATTCTTTCTTTTTTTAATAAAAAATTAAATCGAATGGCTGACACTACAATCTCTTTCCCTTTCGTTTCAAGATTGAAATCGGAGAAAAAAAATAGAAATGGTCGTAGCTCGCGTATCACTCTTTTTTACCCATTCATGGCCGATTCAATAAAACAATTGGGAAAACAAAATCAAATTGCGTTCGAATTGTGGGAGTTCACGACTGCGTGCGTTTAGGGTTTCAGAGCGGCGATCGATTTTTGTAGCAGCGACGACTTGATTAATCGAAGGCGAAGGCGGCTGCAAGTTTGTGGACGCGATGCGACTCGATGATGGAGCCGCGTCGATGCTGGGGCATACGAGATGGATGGGCGGCAACCAAGTTGTCTGAGCTCGACAGCAGGCAGGGCCGATGTGCGTGGTGGGTCGATTTCGACGATCTGGATGAAGTCGCAACTTAGCGTGCGACGTTGGGCAATGTTTTTGGGTGATCAGCGAGCGATTGTTAAGGTATACGATTTTATTTGTTTATTTATTTTCTCTTTCAAATTTAAGTTGATACCTGTATATATACACATATGGATTAAAAGAAAAATAATAATAACAGTAAGATTTCTGTTTTAAAATATACATATATAATAGGTTAGAAGAAATTTTATTTCATTATTTCCAGAGAAAAAACGTATATACAAACAGGATTTTGGATATATATATATATATATATATATATATATATATATATATATATATATATATGCATACATTGTAAATTACAAACTTATTTTAAAACAAAGTATTAAGGTAATGAATTTGTTTAAATGGTTCGTTTAATTATTTAGTTACTAAAAATAATTTGCAAAAGGAAATTAGTATAAAAAATTAATTATTTGATTAAAGTTGAATCATTAGTTAAATTATTAGTTTAACATAACAAATATTAGTTGAATTAAAATTTTAAAATGGAAATTTAATTGTTCGATTTATTCGAATATTAATAAATGATATAATTATTTATACAAGGTCAATATCTGAAAGAAAACAAGCCGGAATAGAAAATGGATTGCATGCATAATAAAGGTGAGATCTTCTCACTCAATCAAATATTTTTCTGATTTAAATTTTGAATAGTTAGATTTAAAATTGATTAACTGTGTTCTTGGATGATTGATTTATAATTAGTTATATTAATTTAGACCCTATGCGCCGCATAATAGCGGATGATATTTTATAAATCCCATATACCGCGATATTCCATCTCGAAGTGGAATCCGTATTTAACTGTTGTGCCAACGTCTGTGGATGCAGGGTAAACAGGTTGGTGGGATCCAACTGGATTCCTCAAATAATTGAAATTGTTTCAATATTGTATGTTGATTTTTTAAAATCTGTGTGTGATTATATTGTGATTGGAATCGTTGAAGGTTAAAATTTAGCCGAATAATATTTTTGGTATCATAGGATACCAGAAATAAATAAAAATTGGATTTTTAAATTTATGTAGAAAACATATAGTGAAATCCTATTGAATAAAATTCCAAAATAAGGGAAAAAGTTTAATAAATGGATTTCAAGTAATATTATTCAAAAGGTGAAGAATTTATTTTAAAAATACGGATTATAAATAATTTGGAAGAGATAAAGGAATTTATTTTAAAAATAAATTCGGAAATTGACTTGGTGTTAAAAAGAATAAATCTTTGGGAAATCCATATGAAAATTAATTTGGTGTTTCATTGAAAATCGAATTGGTGTTGAAATAAATTCAAAAATCAATTTGGAATTTGATTTGGCGTTTAAAATGAAATTTGGAAATCAATCTGAAAATTGATTTGGTGTTGATAGTGAATATTCGGGAATCGATTTGAAAATCGTATATCAGTTGATATTTGGAAATCTAAATTCACAATAGGAATTTATAAAGGAAAGGGAATTTTGTTTTAAAAATAAACATTGGGTTATTTTTAAGAGTGTGGAAAGGAATTTATGGATTGGAATGTAAATATAAAATAAATCCAAAAAGATTTATAAATTGGTTTGAATGAACCATTTTAGAATGGAAGGTGTACTTTCCCTGGAAAGCCGAGTATGTTTTCAAAGTAGCTTTCGAATATAAATTAAAAGTTATAGAGATGTTTTTTTAAAAAAAAGAATATTTTGGAGAAATTATTTTCTTAAGTTATTTTGAAAATCTTTAAAGTAATGATTTATTTAATTGATTATAAAAATGATTATTTAACGATTAAATTGATATTTGGTTTATTAAATGGGTATTTAAAAAAAAGTTATACCCTATCTACTAATTTTATTTTAAAGTTAGTTTGGAGTTGAAATTTTATATGAGACATTTATATAATATTTTCATAACTAATATTTAAATAAATGTTTTAAAATAGTTTTATCTAAATGTTTCCAAGTATATATTTCGGATAAGTGATTTGAAGTATTTTAAAGTATTTGAACTCGGCAGACTTTCGGTGAAATAAATAATATCGGGAATCTTATTCCGCGAGTGAAAAGTGATTTGAAATTTGTTTTTCAAATGGTTGAAGTGTTAAAAATACATATCTTGCGAAGATATTTTGAAAATAATAATTGGGAAAATTATTTAAATCTTGGTGATTGTTGTGAATATTTATTGATAGTTAAATAAAGGACTATCAATATAAGCCTTTAAATAGCATTTGAATTTCGATGCGACCGGGGGTCGGATCCCAAGTGGATATTTGAAAACCACATCGAACCTTTGTGGTTGTGATGGATCTTTTCTTTCAAAGATCAAAGTGAAATTGTTGTGATGTGTTTGAAATCTAAACGTAACACTTATTTTAAAAATAAGCGCTCGTTATTCGGATTAGCCGGGGGAGGACCTTGTGTCATAAAACCCATTCCGAATAACGATACGACGAAAAGGGATTGCATTTGAATACGGTGTTGAAGACCGGGTATTTTCGAAAACGAAAGGACTACCTGTCGAATGTCTCTGCACCGGGTTGCTCCGGTATAGATATTTTATCACCCTTTGTGATGAGGATTCCAGACGTGATTAGTGAATATCGGGATTTGCAAGGGCTTCTTTGAAGTGCCTTCGGTTCCGTTTCGATCCCGGAACGGACTTGTGTGGATGTGTGTCTGACATTACACCTTGAGATGTAAAGCTGGTTTCTATCAAATACATTTCTGTTTGGTGGCGGAGATTTATTCTCTTAACTTAACACCCTTCTTTGAGACGTACGAGCTCAAAGGTTATGTAGTTGATGGTTGCTAGTGATACATTCCCAATTTGGTAATGTGGCATATGAAGTGCTGCTGATCATTTGTTGATCAAAGCATGACTTTGTGAAAAGTGTAGCTTTGTGGACGAGACTTCGTCGGACCTCATACCCCGGAAATGGTCGAAATAGGAAAGATGCGGCAAGGTTATGAGGGTCGCGCCTTTTAGGGTATGTCATTTCCTTTTGGAAAAGGGTGGTATCATGGTATAGATCCTAGATATTTAACCTATGTGATTGCTGCAAATCTATTACACTTTGTGGTTATTGCTTTGTGGCTGAGGATCCTCGGATAAAGGTCGCAAACGACCGGGGGATGGCATACTCGTGTAGTAGTTATCTAGTTACAGAGGTAACACTGCCTTGTGTTGGCAGAGAGCTGGTTAAGTTCTCAGGACGTCCCTCCGGAGGCGTACACATGTGGTAGTAGGAAGTTCCTTAGCCTGACCATTTGTTGGAAATCCAAAGAAACAATACGCCCCCTGTACGGTTTTAGTTGTATAACCTGCCATGGAATGTGGTGGTAACCTGCTATTGAACATGGTATCTATAGTAGACATACAATAATGCTTGTATGCTGGCTAAGATTAATATTATACTTTCGAAATGTTTTCTGCACTATGCACTAATAATAATAACATCAAAGGATTTTGCGTATCAAGCATGTTTGACTATCATAAGGAGAAATCTTCTCTAATTCTGCGTTTGCATTGTGTGTGTGGCGGAAGGCCTTATGCTAGTTTAATTTTCCAAAAAGCATAGCGGATTTCTTTTCTGTTCTTTGTGGTATAACTGTTTTTAATACTCACACCAGTCCCACGACTGACCTTGAGTTTATTGTTCCATTTCTAAACTCTGGGTGCCCATAATTTTCCTCACAGGCAGCCTAGAGTCAGGTTATCAAATTGGATCGGGATGGATTGCTGTGGAGCTCAAGAGACGAGCGGGATGGCGATGCGTAATTATCTATACTATGTAGTATCTGCTGCGTTTGAGTTCGTGGGAGACAAAATTCTATGTAGGCAAGTCATTATAACTGCCAGTGTTGTGTGTTGTTGTAAACTCTGATAATGTATTGTAATAACAGATATAATTCTTTGTTTTAAAGATTATTCATTTATACATTATATGTTGTTCCGCTGCGAAATGCGAGATTCTGCTGTTATTTTCTTTTCTTCTTCTACCTCTTTCTTCTTTAAACCCAAAGACTCGTTCATTTGTTCCACTTTGGGCTGAGTTGTTGTGAGATTTTGCCAGCTCAAAAGGGGTACGGATTTGCGGGCCTTTACAATCTTTGTGAAGGATTGGTGAACTTTGTGAGGTGAATCATTTTGGTTTAAAAGATTAAAATGGTAATTTGTTTAAACATTTGAAAGAAAAGTTTTGGGTAACAAGTTGTGACTTAACTGAGATCCCATTACCCATATGGTTTTAAAATATTGCGCTCACTATTCGGTTCAGCCGGGAGCGGACTTTGTGTCATATAACCCATGAAAAATAGTGATATGACGAATGGATAGCAATTGAAGACGGTGGTGAAGAACGGGTGTCTTCAAGAACGATAGGATAACCTGTCGAATTGCTCTACACTGAGTTGCTCCGGCATAGAGGGATCCATATGTGAAGGGGAGTCCGATCGGGATTGTGGATACGTGGATTGCAAGAGCTTCTTCCTTTATTGGACGAAGTGCCTTGCTTTCGTTCGAACACGGAACGGACTTGTATGGTTCTATGTCTGACATTACACTTTTAGATATAAAACCGACCTCTATAAAATACATTTCTTTTTGTTGGCGGAGAATTTATTCTCTTAGCTTAACATCCTTCTCTGAGACGTACGAGCTCAGAGGTTATGTAGTTGATAGTTATCAGTGATATACTCCCAATTTGGTAGTGAGGCATGCTGAGTGCTGCTGTTTGTTGTTGATCATTTGTTGATCAAAGCATGGCTTTTGTGTAAAGCATAGCTTTATGGAAAAGTTTGCATCAGGACCTCACACCCCGGAAATTGTCGAAACAGGAAAGATGCGGCAACGTTATGAGGGTCGCGCCCTTTAGGTTGTGTCATTCCCTTTTGGAAAAGGGTGGTATCATGGTATGGAGCCTAGATACTTAACTCATGTGGTCACTGTAAATCTATTACTTTGTGGTTGCTTTATGGTTGAGAGCTCTCGGATAAAGGTCGCAAACGACCGGGGAATGGCATGCTCGAGTAGTAGTTACCTAGTTACAGAGGTAACTCGGCCTTGTGTTGGCAGAGTGCCGGGTTGGTTCTCAGGACGTCCCTCCAAAGGCGTACCCATGTGGCAGTAGGAAGTTCCTTAGCCTGACCATTTGTTGGAAATCCAATCTCCAATACGCGCCTTGTACGGTTTTAGTTGTATAACCTGCCATTTACTTATGGTAGTCACCACTATTTAGATGGTAGCTATAGTAGGCATGCAATAATGATTGTATGCTTGCTAAGATTAATATTATACTTTCAAAAGGTTTTCTGCACTATGCACTAATAATTATATAAAAAGATTTTCGCGTATCTAGCATGTTTGACTATCATAAGGAGAAATCTCCTCCAATTCTGCGTTTGCATTGTGTGTGCGGCGGGAGGCCTTATGGTAGTTTCATTTTCCAAAAAGTATTGCAAATTTCCTTTAAAATTCTTTGTTTGTTTTATTTTAAAAGAAAACAGTTTTCGTTTGCTCATACCAGTCCCATGACTGACCTGGAGTTTATTGTTCTCTTTCTAAACTCTAGTTGCCCACAATTTTCCACACGGACAGTCTAGAGTTGGATTTTTCAGATAGTCGAATAGTAGGTTTAGATTCGATAGCATTTAATCTCTAGATATTGGAAATCGAATCGGGATCGAGTTGCTTTACTTCAGCATTGATGGTGGTTCTCGATTTTTTGATTTGGAGCCTATCTAGCCTTTAGAGTTTTTGGAGATTTAGCAATGGAGACGCTATATGTTGGAGTATCTATCTTGTTGAGTTCTGAAGATATTATCTTTTAGAGATATCTTTCTGCTATCGATGGTTGCAAAGTCTAAACCATCTTCTGGTGTTGTCTTCTGCTATTGTATATCTCTTTGCTCTGATTTGTATTGATATTCTTGTTGTATCTGATATTGTATCAACTGTTGTATATCAAAGATATTGTTTATTTTTCTTCCGCTATGTTGTTGTACTTAATGTGTTATATGCTCCGGCGAATCAGATTCGACGTTTGAATCTACGGCATTCGAATACGGGTGATGTATTCAGTGTCGATTTTCGAAGGTCGAGTCAGGGTTGTTTCATTTGGTATCAGAGCTGAAGGTTGAAACTTTAGCTCGGGAGTATAACACATTAAGTAACTCATTAGAGATAGGGTGAAGTATACCCTAGAATGAGTATACCCCTAAGATATCCGTTCGTATGCCTCAGTAAATTCTCTTACTATCCAATGATAGTAAGTATGAGTGCAAGAAGGACGAGATATGGGACAAAGGAGTACCACTACAAATGGTCAATACCCTGTAACAACAACGGAAATAACTTTCTCTATCAATCTCCTTTGATCCGATTTTAATTCTTTGATTGCTTCGTGATAGCTCAAGGGAGAACCTTCGGTGTGATGTTGGCTCTGCGAATCTTGTAGGAAGTTTCTATTTCGTATTCTTTTCATCGGTTTCTATCAGCTTTTCATTTTAAACTCTAATGAATTTGAAAATTTGTTTGGAATAAATTGGTTAACTAATACAAAGTTAAATTGATTTGTATCGATAAAATGATTTCGATTAAAACCAAATTTGAAAATTTTATTGTAATTTCTTGTGTGAATTCAAGTCCGAAGAGGGACAAGCTAGGGTATATTTTGGGATATTCCAACCTAGATTGAGTATCCATCGTTTGTTCTATTGGGTCCAGATATATTCTACGAACGATTAGTTATCACTTCAAACTAACCAATGTCCTTGCACATTTCGTAGATTAGTGACCCGAGTATCTTGTGTAATATCGAATGAGTTTTTGTCATAATTATCGACGATATTCTGATTTGGTAAGCCAAATACATAATAGATATTCAGTTTGACCTAGAAAACTGTTTCTCTTTCTTTGTGTATTCATCTATTCTTTGTTGTCTCCCTAGCAAATTTCGAGGACGAAATTTTCTTAAAGGGGGAATCTGTAACATTTCTGTTTTTAAATCAACTTAATTGGGAATTAATTTAATTTATGAAACTAAATTACGAATTAATTTGATATTTTCCAAATTAAATAGATATCAGCTTGAATATAATTTGATTTTAAAATAGAATTTCTAATTTGAACTTCAGAAATAAATGTTTTGAATAACATATTGGATTTGAAACTCAAATGTAAGTGTTTTTTTTAAATAAATTGGATTTAAAAACTTCATATTTTGGAATTTATAGAAACATGTTTTCTAATTTTAATAAATATAAATATATGTATTTTGAAAAAAATATTTGAATTTAATATAGGAAATTTTCAAAAGTTATTTGAAATTAAAACTCTATATTTTAATAATAGAAAAGAATTTATTTTGTATTTATAATGTGATGATTTGAAAGTTATATTTTGAAATTAATATAACTAAATTCACAAAAGCTATTTAAAAAGTTAAAATCAAATATATACATATATTTTGAAAAATTAATAAGGTTCGAATAAAGTATTTCAAAAGGAAAAGTAATTATGAAACTAAATTGAAAACATAAACTAGTGTAAATAAGAAATAAAAATAAAAATTTATAAAGGGTTTAAAACATAAAAGTTCATTATTTTGACAATTGTAATAATATAACAACTTGTGTAAACATTTGTAAGTCTTATACAACACATAATAAACAAGTGTAACTCTTTTGAACACAAAATTTACAAGTGTCTTTATTTTTTTTCAAATTAATAAATAAATTAAAAACAAGGTTATACAAAATATCTCCATTTCTATTTTTTTTCCATTCATTAAAAAAACCAGAAAATAAAAAGCTGAATAAAAAACAACAGTTTTTAAAACTGTGTAAGAGATATATCAAAGCATCAGAAGCTTGGAAATAAAAAAAAAAACTGAAAAGCTCTCAAACTCAAATCTTCAACATAGAAAACAATAAAATCAAAACTTCAGTTTCAACCTGAAGCAAAGCAACAGATTCAACTGAGCAATACAAGGATCAAGCATGGATTCGACATAACAAAATAGATCAAAATCAAAATATACAAACATGGAAACTAAAGCCTGTGAAGAATAATGCAAAGCAATTTAAGCAAATCAGAGAGCATGTAAATTCAAACAAGCAAGATCAGATGAAAGTTCAACATCTAAGCACATATAAGCTGTAAACCAGATGATTTAAAATACCAGATCAAATTAAGGATAAAATTACACTGTCCTCTGTTCAACAGCAAACAAGTGAGCAAACATTTTTCTTTTTTTTCCCTCTTGATATGATTATCTCTAGATGTTTGTGAAAGTGATGCTGTGAAATATGTTTGAATGTTTGTAAATGTGTTGCATATATACCAACATATATGCAAATATTTGCGTATGCCTGTGTTACAGATAGAAACATTTCTTTTTTTTCTTTTTCCAGATTACAGAGTTAGTCAATTTCAAAATTTAATTTCTCCCTCTCTATTTCTTTTTAGAAGTTAAGGTCAAAAGAAAAAGTGTTTAGATTAACAAAAACTTAATTTTAAAAATCATTTTTAGTTTAAATTAAGTTGGGTTTACTGAAAAATCAAGTAAATACTGAAGAACACAAAATTTATCAGAAAATTCAAGGGTCTAAATTATGGGTTTGGATATTGTAATCTGGTAAGTATTCGCAAATGGTGATTTTTGATTTTGGTTTCAAGGCTTTTCGTTGCATGGTTGCCGAGATATCATGGGATGATCAGAAATCATAAATATGTCGATTTCTGATGAACGAGGAGATGATTAGCTTCGAGATTTACGTGGAAGGTAGCTTGAGTATTGGAGATTTATGGAAAAATGTCCGGATATTTTTTAATTGATTCTAGTAATGGATCGAAGAGGAATTAGGGCTTAAGAACCTGTTTTGATCAATATTGGTACTGAGACAATTGCGGGGTCATCAGCGAACTGGAAGTGATCGTGACCAGGGAAGAAGAAGAGGAGGACTGTGGTGGAAATTCTGATAGGACGGTGTAAGCTCTGGTGACTGGAATCGGTGGCGCAAGGCGATGTTTGTCATTAGGGGTTGGGTTTCAGGCGGTAATTGGAATACTCGATTTCTATTCGCTATCGAATGCTTAGATCTGGGTGTTTGTAGTGACTTGAGGTGTCGTCGACGACTCGTTGATGATGGAGTGGTTGATCGGAGGTGATCAGGCAGGCCATGCATGTGCATGTGATACATTGATATCTGGTGATTGTTAAAAAAATTGGGGAAGAAGCGAAATCATCGGGTTTGACTCGAGGTAATTGGCGTGATGTCTCGAAGCGTGGAAAGAATGCGGTTTACTCGGAGCCAGGTTCGGGTAAAACAAGTGTGTGGCTCGGGCGTTGTGATGATGTCGAGTTTGGGTAAAGAAATAATAAGTTTTTTTAGTTTATAGTTTAATCAAGTTTAAATAAATTGTTAACCACTACTTTTAAAATAATTAATGTTATTTAAGTTGAAATGTGTTAAAGATTTGAAAGTAAAAAATTTCTTTGAGTTTAAAATTATTTCAAAATATTATTTTTAATAAACTCAATAAGATAATTAAGGAATTAATCAAGAAGATTAAATGTTTTAAAGATAAATTATTTTGGTGAATATATTTGGTGATTAACTAATGTAATTAATCGAAGATTGATTTAGTAATGTAAGTAATTAAAGTTTAATTACTTAATGTGATTACTTAAAAGTTAATTACTTTAATGTACTTAAAGGGTGATTAATTTGTGTAATAAATTTAAGATTAATTAAGGGTTAATTAAATTTATAAATTTATTAAGGTGATGTATTAATGAATAATTTTCGAATGTAATTAAAGTGATTAATTAATCAAAGGTTAATTAATTTGGGGTAAAATATTACAAGTTAATTAATTAAGAATTAATTAATTAATGAGATTAATTAAGATTAATTAATTAAGGATAATTAATTAATTGGTAATTAATTAAGGGTTAATTAATTAATGTGATTAATTTAAAGGATAATTAAATAAATTAAAGGTTAATTATTTAATAATTAATGGTTGTTTAATTTATTAATTAAGATTGATTAGTTAATAATTAAAGGTTAATTTATTTATTATTAAAGATTAATTAATTAAAATGATTTGTAATTAATTAATGTTAATTAAGCAGGATTAGTAGTTTATTTATAAGTAATTAGTCTGATTTAAATTAATCAGATAATTAACTGATTTTACTTATGGATGTTTGAATTGTATTAAATGCCTTGTATTGTTTGATATCTCTGTATGTAATGTTTTGTGTTATGAATTATTTTGATTCGAGCTATGATGAATGTTATTTATTTTATCTGTGATGAATGTATATTATTTATCCGTGAATCTGTAAATGAAGATAAGCGTTATAGTTTATACCGCTTATCGATATTGATGTACTTGAATCTGTGTTGATTGATGTTGTTGCACTACTGTGTAAAACCGCTGGACTATACTATACACACACAAATATGGATTGCACGAGGAAATTGGTTAAGTCACAGATTTTAGAAAATAATTTTTAAATTGAATTTTGAATTCAAATGGATTTGGAAATGGAATTGGGTTGGAAAGCTTTTGAAAAATTGTTTTAAAGATAAAAGTTATTTTGAATGACTTAATAAAGTTTTGAAATTTAAATAATTTGATTTAAATTTGGATTCAAAATTTGAAATTGAATTCTATGTTTGGAAATTATGATTTAAAAAGGTATACAAGTTATAAATGTGTTTATATGGGTTTAAACCATTTTAAAAGTATTGACTTGGGAATTTGAATTTAACCCGAGGGCTTTAACTTGTATAAATGAAATCGGATTCTTCCGAAACGAAAAACTATTTGTTTTCAAATAATAAAAGCTTTCATATAAGGAATGAATTTCCAATTTGTGTTGAAAGGATTTCGAATTTGAAATGAAAATGGTTTTCCAAAGTTATGAATGAATCTTTGGAAACGGGTTTGAAAGCTATGAATTAAATATTTGATTTAAAGATTGGATGAGTTAATCCAATTCGAATGGGAATTGTTTTGAAATCTGTGAATGAATCTTTGTGAAAGATGGTTGAACCTTGTTTTGAAATTTAAGAGAATCTTAAAGGTGTATCTTCTGTATAAAAGTTTTGAAATGGAATTGTTTCGAAAACTATAAGCGAATCTTTGTGAAATATTTGTGAACTTTGGTTTCAAACAAAAGAGGATCTCAAAGATGGATCTTTTGTTTGAATATTGTGAACGAATCTTTGTGAAGGATTAGTGAACTTTGTGAGGTGAATCTTTTTGGTTTAAAAGATTAAAATGGTAAATTTTTTAACCATTTGAAAGAAAAGTTTTGGGTAACAAGTTGTGACTTAACTGAGATCCCATTATCCATATGGTTTTAAAATATTACGCTCACTATACGGTTTAGCCAGGAGAGGACTTTGTGTCATATAACAAATACCGAATAGTGATACGAAGAATGGATAGTAATTGAAGACGGTAGTGAAGACCAGTTGTCTTCAAGAACGATAGGATAACCTGTCAAATGACTCTGCACCGAGTTGCTCCGGTATAGAGATCTCCATATATGATGGGGAGTCCGTTCGGGATTGTGGATACACGGATTACAAGGGCTTCTTCCTTTATTGGACGAAGTGCCTTCAGTTCTTTTCGAACCCGAAACGGATTTGTATGGTTGTATGTTTGACAATACACTTTGAGATATAAAACTGACCTCTATCAAATTCATTTCTGTTTGGTGGCGGAGAATTTATTCTCTTAGCTTAACACCCTTCTCTGAGACGTACGAGCTCAGAGGTTATGTAGTTGATAGTTATCAGTGATATACTCCCAATTTGGTAGTGTGGCATGCCGAGTGTTGCTGTGTGTTGTTGATCATTTGTTGATCAAAGCATGGCTTTTGTGTAAAGCGTAGCTTTGTGGACTAGTTTGCATCAAAACCTCACACCCTAGAAATGGTCGAAACAGGAAAGATGCGGCAAGGTTATGAGGGTTGCACCCTTTAGGGTGTGTCATTCCCTTTTGGAAAAGGGTGGTATCATGGTATGGAGCCCAGATACTTAACTCATGTGGTCACTGTAAATCTATTACTTTGTGGTTGCTTTGTGGTTGAGAGCTCTCGGATAAAGGTCGCAAACGACCGAGGAATGACATGCTCGAGTAGTAGTTACCTAATTACGGAGGTAACCCGGCCTTGTGTTGGCAGAGAGCCGGGTTGGTTCTCGAGACGTCCCTCCAGAGGCGTACCTAAGTGGCAGTAGGAAGTTCCTTAGCCTGACCATTTGTTGGAAATCCAATCTCCATTATGCGCCTTGTACGGTTTTAGTTGTATAACCTGCCATTTACTTATGGTGGTCACCACTGTTTATATGGTAGCTATAGTACGCATAAAATAATGGTTGTATGCTTGCTAAGATTAATATTATACTTTCAAAAGGTTTTCTGTACTATGCACTAATAATAATATCAAAAGATTTTTGCGTATCAAGCATGTTTGACTGTCATAAGGAGAAATCTCCTTCAATTCTGCATTTGCATTGTGTGTGCAGTGGAAGGCCTTATGGTAGTTTTATTTTCCACAAACCATTGCAAATTTCCTTTAAAATTCTTTGTTTATTTTATTTTAAAAGAAAACTGTTTTCGTTTGCTCATACCAGTCCTATGACTGACCCGAAGTTTATTGTTCTCTTCCTAAACTCTGGGTGCCCACAATTTTCCACACGGGCAGTCTAGAGTTGGGTTTTTCAGATAGTCGAATAGTAGGTGTAGATTCGATAGCATTCAATCTCTAGGTATTGGAAATCGCATCGAGATCGAGTTGCTTCACTTCAGCATTGATGGTGGTTCTTGCTTTTTGGTATGGAGCCTATCTAGCTTTTAGAGTTCTTGGAGATATAGTAATGGAGTCGCTATATGTTGGAATATCTATCTTGTTGAGTTCTGAAGATATTATCTTTTGGAGATATCTTTCCGCTATCGATTGTTGCAAAGTCTAAACCATCTTCTGGTGTTGTCTTCCGCTATTGTATATCTCTTGGCTCTTATTTGTATTGATACTCTTGTTGTATCTGAAATTTTATCAACTGTTGTATATCAATGATATTGTTCATTTTTCTTCCGCTGTGCTGTTGTACTTAATGTGTTATAAGCTCTGGCGAACCAGATTCGACATTTGAATCTGCGCCATTCGAATACGGGTGATGTATTCGGTGTCGATTTTCGAAGGTCGAGTCAGGGTCGTTTCACCAACAATGATATTTCCCCCGCTCCAACTTTATAAACTTACTAAGCAAGGACGACTTGAATAATTCAAACAAAAACGTTTCCTCAAATCTCCTTCGAAATTCTATCTAAGTCAATTCCTCTTCTGGCACACCTACGATCACCCCATTCCACCAGAACAAAGCAACTCCTTGCAACTGTCTCGAAGCCACTTTTCTACTTAATCATTCAGACCCAAATCAACGAAAATCCTTTCAAAATGTAACAGCTAGTTTTCCACTTCTATTGCATCCTCTATCCCTGAAAAAGGCTTCCCACTCAGACTGGTGTAATATCAACTTAGCTTAGCATAGTTATTACCAATTGACGCTGTGGGGTTGACTCCTCCCACGTTAGCAACATTTCCTTCAACTACCTCTACCGTTGATTCAGCTTGCATCATGTTGACGAAGAACTAATACATAGTCTAGTGAGGTCGCAACATCTACATTGGCATTTGCATTTTGGTCAGTATTTGCCCGTCGACCCTTGTTCCTTCTGATGTTAGGCCGAGCATTTCCATTAGTTATGGCGCTTCTTCCACCTAGATTCGCTTTTCCGTTTCCTGTCGGATCTTTCTTTCTCGTAAACTTGCATACGAGCTTTAAAAAGATATAGAATAACAGTCTAAGAGAGATGGGAGAATATATACTAATAAATAGCAAATACATATACATTACTATAGCGTTATTCCATACTCCAGTCTTATTCTCTTGATTTATTAGGGTTATGTTTTCAAATTCTGCACCCCCTTCTCCCTTTCGTTCTTCAACTTTGCAGATTGAAGAAAAGAGAGGAAAAAAAAGAAAACCAAAAAAACAAAAAAATGAAGTATGTGCTGCCGCACGAGGAGGCGCGGCGAGGGCGACCGTCGACACTTAGGTATTGGGTTTTGGGGTTCGTGTCGCGTTCGTGTGTGAATGCTGGAATGCACACGGTAGGGCTTGGTGGAGGTACGGTTATTTTCGTTTGGGTTGATGGTGGCTCTAAAGGAGGCGGTGGCGGTGGCGGTGGCGTGTTCAGATGGAGATCCGGTTGATGTTAGGTTGCCGTGCAATGTTGATTTTCGCGTGATACTGGGTTGCAGATCGCGTTTGGGTGAGGGTCTGGAGGGATGAGAGAGATAGGATTTAGGTTAGTTATTTTTTATTTATGTTAAGTATGTTTTAATTGTATCGATATTAATAAATTCATAACTTTTTCGTACAAGGTCCGTTTCGAGTGAAATGAGTTGCTTTGCGATCGTATCGACGTCATCTATAACGTGGAGTGGAAGTGGAATTTATTTGAAGCTGAAATATTTTTAGTTTCAAATAAAAGGTAAGTGTTTTAAACACTCATGAAGTACTAAATATTTTTATGTTACTTAAATTGAAATCCTGAGGTGATTTAATTTTATTGATGTTTGTTTGGTAATTTAATGACATAAAAATCGACTTAGAAATTTACATGTTAGCAATTTTGAATTAACTGTTAAATTGAAATTGGAATTAAACTACTAGTTAAAGTCTCGATTATTGATAACCGGTTAATTGTAGTGATTTATCGACTATTTTGGAATATCTATTGTGATAGGTGCTATGGGTTAAGATTTTGGATGATTTGGATGTTTATTTATTTTTATATATTCATATTATCACTCTGTATATTATTGACATCACATAAACTATTACCTGAATTATTTTGAATAAATTAAGAAATAGGTTGAAATAATATATGCCTATGACATTTATTTTGGATTGAAATGGTATATATACATCCCTGAAATTGAATTAAAATAACTAATCACTTGGCCATATGATAGAAAATTATATACGGACACCGGATTGGTTAAATTAAGCGGTTTTAAAATTTTGGATTTGAAATTATTTAAATAATTTTGATTTAAAGAAATAAAAATCGAAATATGGGAATTGAATTATTTTCAAACTCGAGCTTGAACTATGAAATTGGAATTGGTTAAAAGAAACTATTTAAAGAAAGCAATTTGAAATTTTAAGTTGGAAGTGAAATATGATTTGAATTATGGAAATCGAATTTTTTTAAAAGATTTGATTTTTTACTTGAACTTCGAAGTTATTTAAGTAAACGTGATATAAGTTAATATTTCAAAATTTGGCTCAAGATTGAATTATTCTTAAAAATTTGAACATTGAATTGAACATCGAAGTTAAATTTGATTTAAACGATTTAAATTGATATTTTGAAATCGAACTCAAAATTTGTATAAATTGGAATGGTTTAAAATTGATAATTGAATTGAAATTAATTCAAATTGGAATTGAAATTAATTAATTTGAAATTGAAATAATTTGAAATAAAATTGAATTGATTTGAATTAGAATTGGAATTGAACTTAATTCAGATTGAAATCGAAATTGAGCCAATTTGAATTGAATTGAGATTGAAGATGACTTGAAAGATTTGGAATTGAATTAGTTTGACTTTGAAATTATTTTTAAATAAATTATTTCAATATCAATTGTTTAAAATCTATCTTTTTAAATATTCAAATTATTTTGATTTTCCAAACTATTTGTTTATATAAACCATTTTTAATATCTAAACTATTTTATCAAACTATTTGAACTTGTCAAAGTGGGAATTGTTATATTTAAATCGTTGATGTAAATGTGAATTGGGTTAAAATGGAGTTCTAACCTAAATGGAAATTCGATATGATTTTGGAAGTGAAATCGAGATATTGAGGCAAAAATGATTTTCAAGTGAAACTTAACATATTCGAAGTAAATATGATATCTTGAAATGTAATTAATTTTGAAGCGAATATGTTATTTTGATATTAACCACGAATTATTTTCGAAATGTAAAAGAACCAACCGGTGTGTAAAATGACCTTTGGTTGTTAAAGATACCGGGGTCTCTTATTGGCACACTCTCTGTCAATATTGGAATTTCTTTAACAACTGTGTATGTGGAGGAGACTCCAGAATGAAATGGTTGGATTTTTCGTCGTTTGCTGGATTTAGAGAAAGAGAACGTTGATGGACAGACCCTGGCACTTGTTCCAATTTGAAATGACTAAAACAGGACAGCTTGATAGGGCTAAGCTCGCTAGCTACCTCTAGCAAACATTCGATCTTCGATTTTCTTTGGACTCGGTCCATACTATAATCTTTGTTGGTTTTGATTGGTGCAACTTGATATTGGGATAACCTCCCTTTGACTCGATACGGGATGGATGTATGTGGTGGGCGATCATGGTTACGATGTATTACCACTAGCCCTACAACCCAAGCTGGTAGTATCCGATCTTGGAAATTGCCACACGTGTCTTGTCATACCTTTATCCATATAAGAAACCACTACGATTTTGGTTTAGTGTTGTCGTATCACGGCGCATCCCTATCCCCTGACGTGCTACTGGGGCGTTTTATGCAAAGTGTGTGACAATGCTTAAAAATGCATTAAAGGGGATTAATGTAAAGACTTAACGCTAAGAAAAATATTTATTTTACTGATTAAACGTTACATATATAAAGTATTCTACTATATATAGATAATTTGACGGATCCTTAAGAGATGGAAAATCCATTAACATCTATTGAGTTATTGCACACACGTTATACACTGGATAGGAGATGTGAAACCCCATAAACATCTCTAACGCTATTACACTCTAGTTATATATGATATTGATTTGACTCACGTAAGGATATTTTAGTCCTGACTCGAATGTTTTGTCTTTTCATTACACTTGGGTTAGTTCTGAGTTTTTCAACGCATTGAATATTATTTTCTGGAGGACGAAGAAGAAGATTTGGTGTATATTATTATCAGTATTATTCCCTTATATCATTTTGTCTACTGGATTACTCTATAATTCTGTTTTATATATAATTCTAATAGATGTTGTAAATTATAATCAAATGTATAATATAAACAGCTTGATGAACTGTTTATTTGATTATTATATTTTTCATTCCGCTGCAGGATTCTTTGTTTTGTTTCCTTCTTCTTTTCTTATTTTTTTGAATCAACCCCATTGATTACCTGTGTTTCGGATTATTTGAGTTGGACATGTATGGATTATTATCAATTTAAACCTTCCAAAATGTGGGTCGTCGCAGTTGGTATCAGAGCTTTGGTTTAATGATAACCTTAGCTTTGTAGGGTTTGACTCATTAGAGATAGGGTAGTAATACCCTATAATGAGTTGTCCGAGTGTGTGTGTATGTGTATATATATATGAGAGAATGTACATGTTAGTGTTATAAAATGTTTTATATTATATTTACTTATCCGTTAAGATGTTTATGAATTCTGATCGGTGCATGGGACGCCATGTTATCGATAAGGGTTTTAAACACCTAAGCGAGGCAAGTTAACATAATATTATTTTAAAATCAGGTAAATGAAATAATTTTACTTAAATTATATATTATATATAAAAAGAAATCGAATGAGAATAAATGAGTAAGTGAAATTAATGCGAGCAGTTGAATTTGATTTAAATCGGATTTAAATAGGATGTAAATAAATTGAATGCAAATGGAGTGAGTTTTAATAATTGAATGTTAACTAATCGAATATGAAATAAGTGAATGTTAAATAAAGAAACATTGGTACACTTAAGTATAAGTGGTAAAAAATAAAGTTTAAATTATTAAATGAATAGATTTATAAAATGAATTGTGTATGAAGTGAATAGGTTGTAAAACCAAGTTTGAAAATATTAACCTAACTAATTTGAGTTTAAGGATGTATATAAACTTAAGTAATGAGTTATGAAATAAAAATATAATCTTAGTTTATGTTAAAAGAGTGGAAAAAAACTGGAATTTATGAACTTGAATTCGGATGCTTCTGAAATTTTTTCTAAGATTTTTTAAAATAATGTTAGCTTTATTTAAAAATATTTATGAATAGAAATTGTTTTCAAAAGGAATTAAAAGGAAGTAAATCCTATATTCTTCTCTTTGTCGCTGGAAAATAATTTTGATGATGACGGCCACATCATTGACATTCATTTTGGAGTCTCAAAGTAGGGACTCTTAATAGCTTTGCTACGCATTTGAGTTGATAAACAGATTTTGATTTAAAATTTCTAAATATGATTTGATATATATAAAAGATATGAGTATATACAAGATGATTTAAAATGAACCCGATATTTGAATTCTTAAGTTCCTGTTAATTAATGATTTTCAGTTGTAGAAATAAAGTAAATTTTTTATATAGTTCGAAACTTCTAAAATGAGAGATAATAAATTAAAGTTTAAATGTTTAAATGAAATATGAGAAATTAAATTATTATAACTCTTAAATTTCAAGATAATGGAAATTTAATCTTATGTAAATTATTGGACATTTTTGTTAACTAAAACGAGTAAGATAAATTTGTATAATATTTAATTACATTCTAAAAACATATATAAACTTACCAAAAATGTTTAAAAAGTTGAAATGTTGATTATGAATATGTAATGACATATTATACAAGTTTGAATTTTGGTAAGAAAAATGTTTAAATTTAAATTGTATTTAAAGAAATGTTAAATGGATAATTTGAGTAGTAAGAAGAAAATACTACTCAGATATGAACTTAAGAGAAGGTATACAAATAATTGATTAAACAATATCTTTGTAAATTGTTTGAAAAAAAGGGAAAAGGAAAAATAAATTCGAAAACAATGTTTTAAGATTAAATTGTAGATTTTTGAGATAATTATAATTTAAATAATATTGTGTAAAAGAAGATACATCTGTATAAAATGATTATAAAATTAAGAAATAAATTGATGAAATGAGTTAATGAAATGAATTATAAGATCCCATTAACTTAAGAAAAATTTGAATGAATTTGATTCTAATAAAAAGAAAAGGATTATTAATATGAATTTTAATTATAAAATAAAACTTTGTTAAGTAAAATTAATGATATTAATTAATGAAATAATGAAGTAAATCAATGAATTAATGTGAACTTAAGTTATGAAGAAAAAAATGAATAAACATGAGTTGCATTTTATAAAATGTATATTAAATTTAAATGATTTTGTGAAATGGTTTATAAATGATATTAGTATTAGAGAGAGTATACTAAGTGGCAATGAAATAAGATTTAACTTAAATAAGGTTAAACGAAATGATTTTATAAAATGGTCCATAAATGATTTGATATGAAATGGTATTAAACATAAGTGAAACAATTGAAATTTAACAACTTGAACTGAATAAATTGAATGTAAATGAAATTGATTTGAATAAATTGGAAGTAAACCAATTAAATGTTAATAAAAATTGGATGTTAATAAGAAAAGAAGTGTATAAATCAAATATTGACATTGGTGTAAATTAATATAGTTTGAATTAAGTAGATGAATATAAATTGTTGAATGGTTTCTTTGTTGTAAATCATTGTTATTACCGCTTTTGATTGCATATGATTGTTATGGCTGTGTATTTGTGCTCATGTTTGTGGTTTGGATTCAAAATTCATGTTATATAGTCTATTAAACTCATACATGCTTTCTATATGTTTTATACGCAACTAATATTTTGAAATCAGTTGAGATAGACACATATGAAGACCATTTGGACGCATACGCAGATTTGTTTTGCTTTTGCTAACTTAATTTAAGCGAACTCGCTTGTATTAATAATAATAAGGTACATATCTCGAATTACATACCGCACTTTTATATTTTTTCCCTACAGGATGCCTCATCATTGAGATGAAATGTATATTTGGTATATTTGTGATATATATTTGTATTGTAAAAATTTTTCGATCAAGCCGCGCAAAGAAGACGCTGCCGAAATTTTCCGTAAATTCAGGTGTTAGAAAATTTTTGAGGTTTAAAAATTTTATAACTTATTTTTATATATGAGTTGTTGTTTTCATAAGTCGATCGAAGTGGTATAGTAGAAGCGTGGTAAAAAATTTCAAATAAGATTTTAATGTTTATAAGCTGATTGTTTTGAATAAAATATATCAAATGTTAAATTCCTTACTTAACCCCTTTTCGAGGATGAAACGTTTTGAATGGGGGAGAATGTGACGACCCGTATTTTTATTAAATTTAATATAATTGTTGAATATATATGGTTAGAAATAAACAAAATTAGCGAACTATTCCTGAAATTTATTTAATATGACCTTGAATAAAATTTTGAAGTAACCAATTTTGAAGATTTAGGTAATAACTAGTATTGAAATGAAATTTTATATATTGAATGTGCTTATAATCAATAACTGAAACTGAACAATAAATGTTGAATTATTTAAGTAAAAACAAACTAATTATTGATAACTAAAATTTATTTGGAATATAATATTAGAATTTATCGAAATTGGATTATTGGAAAAATTTAAATAACTGAATACTGAATTTAATATGAATAAAAATGATGTCGAAAGTTGATTTAAATTTTGTTTAAACAAGAATAAAGATTTTTAACTGCTAAAGTTGAATTTCAAATGAATAATTTGATTTTGGAAAATAGCTCGTTTTAATTAACGAGTAAAAATAGCCATTTTGGACACTGCTTTGGATTTCGATTAAACCAATTTCATTAGATCTGCAATAGTGAGTTATTGTAGGATTTCAAGTTCCATAATGATCGAACTCATCTTTTGGCCATGCGATCTTGAAATGCGTAGAATTTAATTTCAGAATTTAATTAAAATAATTTGATTTTGAAAAGCTATCTTCTACATACCATCAAATTAGGCCTCAAGACTAGTTCTATTACGTTCAAAATAGGGGTATAACATATAGAACGATAGGTGGCATGCTTCGTTTGAAGTTTGAGAATTTCGAACGTTTAAAGATTAGATATTTTCTTGTTATAATAGTATATATACTTTCCCTTATCTCAACATTTGGTACACTCCACCCACAATCCTATCTACCCCGTACACCCTTCTCCCTTTGTTCTTCAATTTTGAAGATCGAAGAAAAGAGAAAAAATGAAAAAAAAACCAAAAAATGAAGCGCGTGCTAGCAAGCGACGAGGCTCGGACAGGGCGGCTGTTGACATTCAGGTTTTGGGGTTTAAGTCGCGTTCGCGGTGAGTGTTGGAGTGCATGCGGCACAGCTCGACGGTGGTAGGGTTGTTTGCATTTGGGTTGATGGTGGCTCTGAAAGAGGCCGTGGGGGTGGTGTGCTTAGATGGAGGTCCGTTCGACGTTAGGTTAGAGCGCGATGTTGATTTTCACGTGATACTGGGTTTCAGATCGCGTTTGGTGGTGAGGGCCTAGAGGAAAGAAGAGGGATAGGATTTAGGTTAGTTATTTTTTTTTTATGTTAATTAATTTGTTAATTATGTTTTAATTATATCGATATTAATAAATTCGTAACTTTTGCATACAAAGTTCGTTTTGAGTGAAATGAGTCATGTTGCAATCGTATCGACATCGACTACGGCATGGAGTGGAAGTGGAATTTATTTGAAGCCAAAATATTTTTGGTTACAAATAAAAGGTGAGTGTTTTAAACACTCACAAAGTACTGAATATTTTTATGTTAGTTCAATTGAAATCCTAAAGTGATTTAATTTTATTGATGGTTGTCTGGTAATTTAACTGATATAGAAATCGACTTAGAAGTTTATATGTTAGAAATTTTAAAAACGCATCAAGGAGGATTAATGTAAAGCCTAACGCTAAGAAAAATATTTATTTTATCGATTAGACATTATATATGGCGTATTCTACTATATATGGACAATTTGACGGATCCTTGAGAGATGGAAAATCC
The DNA here is from genome assembly GCA_030765085.1 of Allium cepa. Taxonomy (NCBI): domain Eukaryota; kingdom Viridiplantae; phylum Streptophyta; class Magnoliopsida; order Asparagales; family Amaryllidaceae; genus Allium; species Allium cepa. The sequence goes on along the minus strand of CM060929.1, from coordinate 987,198,914 downwards.
TGTAACATCTCTTGAGTTATTGCACGCACGTTATACGTTGGATAGAAGATGCAAAACCCCATAAACATCTCTGATGCTATTACACTTATGTTATATGTGATATTGATTCGACTCACATAAGGATAATTTTAGTCCAGGTTTGAGTATTTTGTCTTTTCATTACGCTTGGGTTAGCTCTGATTTTTTTAGTGAATTGAAGATTATTTTCTAGAGGACGGAGACGAAGATTTGGTATATATTATTTCTAGTATTATTCCCTTATATCATGTTGTCCGGTGCATTATCTATAGTTCTGTTGTATATATAACTCTGATAAATGTTGTAAAATTATAATCAAATGTATAACGTAAACAACTTCATGACATGTTTATTCGATTATTATATTTTGTCATTTCGCTACGAGATTCTATGTCTTGTTTCCTTCTTCTTTTCTTATTTTTCTTAATCAATCCATTGATTATCTATGTTTCGGATTGTTTGTGTCACGACCCGACTTTCCACTCCCGGAAAATCGCGTCATGAATTAAGAAAGAAAGGGATAGAAAAGAGAATAGAAAGAAGAGAAGGAAGAAACAACATCAGAATCTTACACAGCGGAACGAATAAATTATATTAATAACATAAATATTACATAGTTTACAACCATTATCAGAGTACACAGACATACAACACATACTAGACAGTTATAAACACCTGTCTAGTTATACAACTCAATACAACTCAAAGACAACGACTCAGAGAAAACACAGCGGAATACTCTATATATATATATATATATATATATATATATACACGCAGAAGCCTCCTGCTCCCTTGCTCCTCCACAATTCGTCAAAGCTAATCCTGAATCCTAACCTGAATTCTCTTGACTACTCATAAAAATTTGAGTACCCAAGAGTTTATGAAAAACAAAAATAAACTCCGGGTCAGACATGGGTCTGGTGTGAGTAACAGGTTAAAGTTGCTTAACTTTATAAAAACTTTTGAAAAGAAAGGTATCACGTAAGACTTCCAACACATAAACATGGAAAAGTTTTTACCTTACGCTTAACTTTAAGTATCCTTTAATTAATTACTGAATTAATCCCTTGATTAATTATTAAATAATTAATCCAAATTATCTCATACTTAAACATCTCCTTAATTACAATCTGTAATTATTAAAAAAATTACTTAACTAAGTAATTTCCAAATCATTAATTACATAAAGTAATTATTTATAAAACTCAAGTGTTTATAATTAATTAAACTTAATTAATTAAAATAAACAATCACATTAAATTAAATTAATTACATTAAGTAATTAATTCCTTAATTACTTTATCAAGTAATTATACTCAAACCATTTACAATTGATTATTATTAAATTAATTAATCTAATTAATTATAAAAATTAACTAAATTAATTAATTGTTAAATAATCCTGGTTAATGACCTTTATTAACCATTCTTTAATTATTTTATAAGGTAATTATCTTAAATTAATTACAATTTAAATTATCTTTAATCATTCATAAATTAAAGTTAATTATTAAATTAATTAACCTTAAATAAAAACTTAATTACATAACTAATATTCATTTATCATTAATTAATAACTTAATTAATGATCTAAATTCCAAATTCCAAATTGATTAATCATTAATCAATTATTAATTCCAAATTCAATTAATTAATTAAATAAATTAATCTTAATTACTTTGTTAATTAAATTCTAAAACATAAATCCAAATTTAAATTTCAAAACATAACTTAATTATGTTTAAAACAATTTAATTCATAACTAAGTACTTTTGAAATTACCATTAAATCTCAATTTAAATTCAAGTTTAAAACTTATCAAAGTCTTAAATAATTTAAAACTTTTTAAGTTGCAAATCAAACAATGCTATGGAAACTTTTAAAGTGAAAGTCATTTCAAAACTTTCAATAATTCAAATTTCCATTTTAAATTGAAACTTCAAATTTAACCCTTCTTTAAAATTTAAAACCGCATTTCAAATTTTAATTTCAAATTTTAAATCTACTCACATTTTTAAAATCTTATTATCAAAATGTTTAAACTATCTTATCAACATGAAATAGTTAATAAAGTTTAAATTTTTAAACTTAAGTTTCTGTTTAAAAACTGAAATTTAAATTCAAATGAGAAATTAAACTTGCATTTAAATTTGAACTAAAAATTTTCTCAACCATAAACTGCAGATTTAAAAAAAAATTTAAATCCAGATTTGCAGAAAACAGAAAACAAGTTTCAACTCTAACCTGGAATTTAATTCAAATTATTAATTCAAACTTGAATTAAATTTTAAACCTAAACTTTATTTAAAACCTATAACTACAGATTTTAAATTTTGACAAACCCAGATTTTAAAAGTTTAAAACCCAAATTATAAAAACAAACACAGTTTACTGTGTAACTGTAAACTACAGTTTGACCCGAGAACTTTATATTTTTACTTCGGGTTTAATGCTGCCTTACTTCGAGTCTAACATCTACCTGCTTCGAGCCATTCCAAACTTAACTCACGCAAATAAACAACATCACCAACTTCATCTAATATCAGTGCCCCGTGCACATGTACTGAGCCGCCGATCAACTCCATCCATCAGCGATGATTTTCACACATCAGACATCATCTCTGCACCCTAACTCAATCATCCGATCGAACTTCTGATCTCAAAATCAAATTCGAGCTGACATGCTCAACCTAGAACAACTGAGCAACCCAACCCAAAAACCTGGCAACGCCTCAACCGTTGTCCTACGGCCACCTGAAACGCTACAATTCCGGCCATGAACTTGTATACGACCAAGCTTTCTTCACCCAAAGACTTGAAACACTCGATCCATCCAACTCTTTTTACTGACCCAAACCTAACCCTTGACTTCTATTTCCAGTTTAGTCAAGAACTGGGCACCCATTACTGAATTAAATATCTTGATTTTAATTTTAAAATTCATGTTTTAAGGTGATATTTCAGATCCTAACTCTGAAGCAATAAATTTTGATATTTGAATTTTCACTTATTTAAACCTCATCAATAAATTGGGTTTCTAGAGGAAATACAGGTTATTTTAACTTAAATTTCTAAACTAAATTTTACGATTAAACAAACAAGTTTGATTTAAGTCTTAGGTTTAAACAGAGATTAAATTAAATGATTTTGATTTTTAAATCAAACTTTGAACCTGTGAACTACAAAACAGAGAAGACTCAGGGAATGTAAACATGCATACCAAAAAAATCAGAGGTACAACCATATAAATATACAACCATACATATGAATGTACTTAATAAAACATTTAACCCAAAGATTAGCATGCAACCATTATTCATACTTAAGTAAAAAAAATGTGATGTTACTCACCATTTCAATGCAGACACTATTGTTCTTTGAATTTTGCAGAACACCAAAAATGCAGGTTTGCTTCCTTTTATAAATTTGCAGAAATGAATATGCAGGGTCCTTGTTTCTCGCTTATGCAGAAGATAAAAATGCAAGCTTGCTTCCTGTAGATGATGAAGTAGCAATTTCCCCCAAGCACATGCATGCAGATGCACTTTCAACCCAGGTTCCAAACAAAATGTAGAAAAATGCAGGCTTCATTTTGATTTTGAAATGAAGTGTAGATTTTTGGATTTGAGAGGTTGCAGATGTTGTATTTTGAATATGTAGGTTTCACTTGATTTGAGGAATGCAGATTTGGGAATTGTAGATGCAGATTTTTGTGGTATGCAGATTTGTGGCTTGTTAATGGATTTGAGGTATGCAGGTTGCAGAATTTTGAGAAAATGCAAATTTCTTTGGTTTGAGGAAATGCAAATGCAATATGGAAATGAAGATGCAACTATACAAATGTATTTCAGATTTTAATGTAATAAAAGAAAAATAGAAAACAAAAATTAACACTTGTCATAAATTAGACACTTGTCTATATGAATGCATATTAATTTAACACATGTTATCTTTAAAAGTAGTTAATACTAATTACAAATTAATGTATGTATTTTGCTTAATTTAAATTTGTTAGTTTATATTAATATGTGTATGAATTTATAAAGAAATAAGAACAACAATGTTTTACAAATTAATTTATACATATTAAAAATTAAGACAATCAAACAATATAAAATTTTATACTTTTTAAATTTAAATTCAACTAAATTCAAAATCAAATATTTTTCAAATCAAGTTATACATATAAATTCAATTTGAAATAAACATTACAAATCTTATTCAAAATTTATTTATAAAGTCAATACAATATAAATATTATTTTTATAAATCTCATTTTATTGAATTTATTCTAAATTTAAAACAAAACCAATTTTTATAAAATATAAACCATATATTTATATTGTAAATAGAAATCAATTTATTATTTAAAAGATAAAATAACCAATTCAGATATTTATTGCAGAAGATTATTAAATTTATCTGAATAATTATCATCAGAATATCAATATCAATTTAATTTTAACTACAGATTATTAAATTGATATTGTTAAAAATTCCGGGATGTTACAATCCTTCCCCCTTAAAAGAATTTCGTCCTCGAAATTTAAAATAAAGGTAATTTAATAATCTCATTAAATTTTAAATTTAAAAACACAAGCATATATCAAACATATGCTAACAACCACAACAACCAATTCAACCAATCAAACAAATCTAATTATTCAGACAAATTCTGAATAAATTTTCTATCGAGTTTCCCCAGGTGTATATATATATCCACCGGGATACTCGCTCTAGAGAATCCAAACAACAATACTGTGAAGCTGCAAAGCTCCTATACAACTATATCTATAACACTAGACAAGATATCAGACTACAAACGAGTCTGACTTAACAATCAAAATTCCATAACTGCTGGTTCCACAACCAGAGATAGATCATACACGTACTCCCTCAGAGATACATGAAACTCATCGAATCCCAGTTATCCAACTGGCAATCCAATCCTGTAAATCAATCACTTAATCTCCTAGATCACAGAAAGATCCAAACACTTTAGAGATAACTCCTCAGACTTACCCAAATTATAGCTCACTTAAGATCAGAGAAAGCTTATTCAAAATTAAATCTCCGACCATAGAGTCCAAATCTCTTCGACTCTTATTCACAAAACTCTTCAGACAATCCTGAGCTGCCCACAAACTTACCGATCAGCTCAACCTTCGCTGATGCTTCTAGGAACAAATTAGACCAATCAACACAACAAAATGATTTCCTCAAGATGAACCAAGATCAAGAACTCAAACTCAACTTCTCAACATCAGAAGACAACAACTTCTTATGAAAAGGAAAAGCAGATGCACTTCCAAACTGCTTCCGCTGCTCAACTCTGATCCGAAGTAGAAGAGAATGCTGAAGAAGAACACAAGCACAAACTGGACAACATACCCCAGAGATATGATTCACAGATCCACAAGAAACTTTCAGAAGTTCCTCCAAAACTCCAAGCTGCTACACCAACTCAATCTCCTGGAATCATTCTTCTATAAAGCTAAACTACTGATTCCACTCCTGGAATCCTAGTCAATAAGAACGCTCAACTTTCAGATTCAAACAAAACTCTGACTTCATTCAGAAAAACTCAGATAACCCAAGAGAACACTCAAACAATCGCAAGCCACTTTTGCGAACACCCAAACCAAATCTAAAGAAAACTGTTCTTCCTTTACCAAACAGAACAGCTTACACTTAACTAGCCAACTCATCGAAGAAACGGGTCCACTTGACTGCTTCTGAACTCCATTTTAGAAAAACTGCTAAGCCAAAAGATCTCTTGCCAACACCGAGAACATTCCAAGCTACACTGCTGCCACAGATGCCAAAGAATTCCCAAAACAAAGCTCTCCGAGAAACTCGGACTTCAAAGCAAACAGAAACTCCTACTGAACACAGCCACAACACTGAAGCAGACTCACCTCCCAAATTTGTTCCAAAGAAAACATCTTCGGGAACATCCATAGTCACTGCATCTCATCACGCAGCTACTATTCCTTAAGGTATCAAAATACCATCACTCACTTTTTCCAACCAACAGATCCAACTACTACTCATCCAACTTCAGAAATAAACTCCGAACCTTAACAGGTTTCCTTCAGAGATCAATGAAGTTCTTCATCACTACAGAACTCACTCGAGACGGTATTAGGTCTACAGTCTCGACAAATACACTTCCAACCTTAAACATTCAAACTCCAACCAATGGTAGTCGTGTCACACACTACTACCCCATCTACCTTTATAACTTATATTGGAAAACCTGAACAGTTAACCCAACAGATAGGTAGAAATATATATATATATATATAGTTATATAAAAATTACAAGTACGCTCTCTCAAGAAAGACACCTCTACAGAGCCTAGGTATTCACTCAACCTAATGCTCCCTAAAGAAAGATACACTTCAGAGCCTAGGTATTCACTCAGCCTAATGCTTTGATACCAAAATGTCACGACCCGACTTTCCACTCCCAGAAAATCGCGTCATGAATTAAGAAAGAAAGGGATAGAAAAGAGAATAGAAAGAAGAGAAGGAAGAAACAACATCAGAATCTTACACAGTGGAACGAATAAATTATATTAATAACATAAATATTACATAGTTTACAACCATTATCAGAGTACACAGACATACAACACATACTAGATAGTTATAAACACCTGTCGAGTTATACAACTCAATACAACTCAAAGACAACGACTCAGAGAAAACACAGCGGAATACTATATATATATATACACGCAGAAGCCTACTGCTCCCTTGCTCCTCCACAATTCGTCAAAGCTAATCCTGAATCCTAACCTGAATTCTCTTGACTACTCATAGAAATTTGAGTACCCAAGAGTTTATGAAAAACAAAAATAAACTCCGGGTCAGACATGGGTCTGGTGTGAGTAACAGGTTAAAGTTGCTTAACTTTATAAAAACTTTTGAAAAGAAAGGTATCACGTAAGACTTCCCATACATAAACATGGAAAACTTTTTACCTTGCGCTAACCAAAACATTTGATAGGAAATCCGATGATATTATAATAGGGTCTAGGGTTTCCAAATAAATATGAAATAGCCGAAATTGTTACATTTATTAAATTCCAGCTACTAGCCACAAAAGTGGGTAATACAATCAAAACCGTTGGCACTTATTGGATTTTGGATTCCATACAATGGCAGGGCTCCTGGGGTACCTCCCGTCATAGTAGGTGGCCTAGATCAACGTACCGAGGAGCCACCCTAACTCCCCTGCAATACAAAGCCGGACCCGTTCCTTACTGAACAGTTCCGAATAAGACAACCCCGACGGTTGTAGCTACTTAACCGTCCACACACAGCCGAAATAAAAGGGACCTCTAGACAGGGGTAAATCTTACTCTCAAGTGGGGGCTACCCACGAAGCTTTGCTGCACCTCCCCTGTTTTAGCCATTCCCGGTTGATGAGGCTTGAGGTTACGATTACCTTTATAGGTCATATCACTTAGAATGCTCATCGTCCACCTGACGATGTGCTGAAAGCATTCAATCCATACAAGTTCGTTCCGGGTTCGAACGAAACCCAAGGCATTATCTCGTTACACTCATTTTGGAATCACCCTCAGAGTTAACGACAATAACCCTTGCACTCTAATTCACCATCTCGAATCTATAAGTGCTATTCCGTCAACTCATTACGGAATCACCCACAGAGTTATACTGACGTATAGCCCGTACACCTCGAGTCTTCACAAAGCTCCATTTTGATTCACGACCTAACGTTATTTGGAATCGATGTGGTTTTCGGATATCCAAATATGGAAACCCGATCCCGGTCTCATCGAAAACCAAAGCGTGTCTTTTAAGGTCCAAGTTGTTTTAAAGTTTTAAAACAATTCAATTACAGTATCTATATACACACAGATAGATAACTTATAAATCATAATTGATAATCAATCATTATCAATAACAGGTAATTCATATCACCAATATCACATAGATATTCCATATAATACCATCACAATAGATAACCTATGTTATCATCACAATACAAATCAACATCCATACCACACAATATATATTTATCTCATTACTGAGATTTCATCCAAGACAATCAATGGCATCCATTCATACATAAGCAATGATTTCCTCATCATCCTATAATTAATTTAAAATGAATTAAATTAATTATTTAAAATGACTTAAATTAATTATCCATCTTTAATTAATTTAATATAAATTAAATTAATTACTTCATCAATAAATCTTACCTACTCAACTATTTAATTGATTACAATCAATTAATCAATCATAAATTACTTTAATTAATCACTTTAGATTAATTATCCTTAATTACATTCATGTAATTATCCTAAATTAATTTCACAAATTAATTATTCTCAACTAAACAGTAATTAACCTTTAATTACTTCAATTAATTAATTAATCATAATTAATTATCCTAATCCTTAATTAATTACCTATTATTGATTAATTAACCATAATTAATCATCTTTAATTACATCATTAATTAAAATAATTAATGATCCTTAATTATTAATTACCTTAAGTAATTAACTTATTAATCATCATCACAGATTAATTACATTTAGTAATTAACCAACTTAATTACTATATTAAATAAATTAAGTATCCTTTAATTAATTACTGAATTAATCCCTTGATTAATTATTAAATGATTAATCCAAATTATCTCATACTTACACATCTCCTTAAATACAATCTGTAATTATTAAACAAATTACTTAACTAAGTAATTTCCAAATCATTAATTACATAAAGTAATTATTTATAAAACTCAAGTGTTTATAATTAATTAAACTTAATTAATTAAAATAAACAATCACATTAAATTAAATTAATTACATTAAGTAATTAATTCCTTAATTACTTTATCAAGTAATTATACTTAAACCATTTACAATTGATTATTATTAAATTAATTAATCTAATTAATTATGAAAATTAACTACATTAATTAATTGTTAAATAATCCTGGTTAATGACCTTTTTTAACCATTCTTTAATTATTTTATAAGGTAATTATCTTAAATTAATTACAATTTGAATTATCTTTAATCATTCATAAATTAAAGTTAATTATTAAATTAATTAACTTTAAATAAAAACTTAATTACATAACTAATATTCATTTATCATTAATTAATAACTTAATTAATGATCTAAATTCCAAATTGATTAATCATTAATCAATTATTAATTCCAAATTCAATTAATTAATTAAATAAATTAATCTTAATTACTTTGTTAATTAAATTCTAAAACATAAATCCAAATTTAAATTTCAAAACATAACTTAATTATGTTTAAAACAATTTAATTCATAACTAAGTACTTTTGAAATTACCTTTAAATCTCAATTTAAATTCAAGTTTAAAACTTATCAAAGTCTTAAATAATTTAAAACTTTTTAAGTTGCAAATCAAACAATGCTATGGAAACTTTTAAAGTCAAAGTCATTTCAAAACTTTCAATAATTCAAATTTCCATTTTAAATTGAAACTTCAAATTTAACCCTTCTTTAAAATTCAAAACTGCATTTCAAATTTTAATTTTGAATTTTAAATCTACTCACATTTTTAAAATCTTATTATCAAAATGTTTAAACTATCTTATCAACATGAAATAGTTAATAAAGTTTAAATTTTTAAACTTAAGTTTCTGTTTAAAAACTGAAATTTAAATTCAAATGAGAAATTAAACTTGCATTTAAATTTGAACTAATAATTTTCTCAACCATAAACTGCAGATTTTTTTAAAAAAAAAAATCCAGATTTGCAGAAAACAGAAAACAAGTTTCAACTCTAACCTGGAATTTAAATTCAAATTATTAATTCAAACTTGAATTAAATTTTAAACCTAAACTTTATTTAAAACCTATAACTACAGATTTTAAATTTTGACAAACCCAGATTTTAAAAGTTTAAAACCCAAATTATAAAAACAAACACAGTTTACTGTGTAACTGTAAACTACAGTTTGACCCGAGAACCTTATATTTTTACTTCGGGTTTAATGCTGCCTTACTTCGAGTCAAACATCTACCTGCTTCGAGCCATTCCAAACTTAACTCACGCAAATAAACAACATCACCAACTTCATCTAATATCAGTGCCCCGTGCACATGTACTGAGCCGCCGATCAACTCCATCCATCAGCGATGATTTTCACACATCAGACATCATCTCTGCACCCTAACTCAATCATCCGATCGAACTTCTGATCTCAAAATCAAATTCGAGCTGACATGCTCAACCTGGAACAACTGAGCAACCCAACCCAAAAACCTGGCAACGCCTCAACCGCTGTCCTCCGGCCACCTGAAACACTACAATTCCGGCCATGAACTTGTATACGACCAAGCTTTCTTCACCCAAAGACTTGAAACACTCGATCCATCCAACTCTTTTTACTGACCCAAACCTAACCCCTGACTTCTATTTCCAGTTTAGTCAAGAACTGGGCACCCATTACTGAATTAAATATCTTGATTTTAATTTTAAAATTCATGTTTTAAGGTGATATTTCAGATCCTAAATCTGAAGCAATAAATTTTGATATTTGAATTTTCACTTATTTTAAACCTGATCAATAAATTGGGTTTCTAGAGGAAATACAGGTTATTTTAACTTAAATTTCTAAACTAAATTTTATGATTAAACAAACAAGTTTGATTTAAGTCTTAGGTTTAAACAAAGATTATATTAAATGATTTTGATTTTTAAATCAAACTTTGAACCTGTGAACTACAAAACAGAGAAGACTCAGGGAACGTAAACATGCATACCAAAAAAATCAGAGGTACAACCATATAAATATACAACCATACATATGAATGTACTTAATAAAATATTTAACCAAAGATTAGCATGCAACCATTATTCATACTTAAGTAAAAAAAATGTGATGTTACTCACCATTTCAATGCAGACACTATTGTTCTTTGAATTTTGTAGAACACCAAAAATGCAGGTTTGCTTCCTTTTATAAATTTGCAGAAATGAATATGCAGGGTCCTTGTTTCTCGTTTATACAGAAGATAAAAATGCAAGCTTTCTTCCTGTAGATGATGTACTAGCAATTTCCCCCAAGCACATGCATGCAGATGCACTTTCAACCCAGGTTCCAAACAAAATGCAGAAAAATGCAGGCTTCATTTTGATTTTGAAATGAAGTGTAGATTTTTGGATTTGAGAGGTTGCAGATGTTGAATTTTGAATATGTAGGTTTCACTTGATTTGAGGAATGCAGATTTGGGAATTGTATATGCAGATTTTTGTGGTATGCAGATTTGTGGCTTGTTAATGGATTTGAGGTATGCAGGTTGTAGAATTTTGAGAAAATGCAAATTTCTTTGGTTTGAGGAAATGCAAATGCAATATGGAAATGAAGATGCAACTATACAAATGTATTTCAGATTTTAATATAATAAAAGAAAAATAGAAAACAAAAATTAACACTTGTCATAAATTAGACACTTGTCTATATGAATGCATATTAATTTAACACATGTTATCTTTAAAAGTAGTTAAAACTAATTACAAATTAATGTATGTATTTTGCTTAATTTAAATTTGTTAGTTTATATTAATATGTGTATGAATTTATAAAGAAATAAGAACAACAATGTTTTACAAATTAATTTATACATATTAAAAATTAAGACAGTCAAACAATATAAAATTTTATACTTTTTAAATTTAAATTCAACTAAATTCAAAATCAAATATTTTTCAAATCAAGTTATACATATAAATTCAATTTGAAATAAACATTACAAATCTTATTCAAAATTTATTTATAAAGTCAATACAATATAAATATTATTTTTATAAATCTCATTTTATTGAATTTATTCTAAATTTAAAACAAAACCAATTTATTTAAAATATAAACCATATATTTATATTGTAAATAGAAATAAATTTATTATTTAAAAGATAAAATAACCAATTCAGATATTTATTGCAGAAGATTATTAAATTTATCTGAATAATTATCATCAGAATATCAATATCAATTTAATTTTAACTACAGATTATTAAATTGATATTGTTAAAAATTCCGGGATGTTACAATCCTTCCCCCTTAAAAGAATTTCGTCCTCGAAATTTAAAACAAAGGTAATTTAATAATCTCATTAAATTTTAAATTTAAAAACACAAGCATATATCAAACATATGCTAACAACCACAACAACCAATTCAACCAATCAAACAAATCTAATTATTCAGACAAATTCTGAATAAATTTTCTATCGAGTTTCCCCAGGTGTATATATATATCCACCGGGATACTCGCTCTAGAGAATCCAAACAACAATACTGTGAAGCTGCAAAGCTCCTATACAACTATATCTATAACACTAGACAAGATATCAGACTACAAACGAGTCTGACTTAACAATCAAAATTCCATAACTGCTGGTTCCACAACCAGAGATAGATCATACACGTACTCCCTCAGAGATACGTGAAACTCATCGAATCCCAGTTATCCAACTGGCAATCCAATCCTGTAAATCAATCACTTAATCTCCTAGATCACAGAAAGATCCAAACACTTCAGAGATAACTCCTCAGACTTACCCAAATTATAGCTCACTTAAGATCAGAGAAAGCTTATTCAAAATTAAATCTCCGACCATAGAGTCCAAATCTCTTCGACTCTTATTCACAAAACTCTTTAGACAATCCTGAGCTGCCCACAAACTTACCGATCAGCTCAACCTTCGCTGATGCTTCTAGGAACAAATTAGACCAATCAACACAACAAAATGATTTCCTAAAGATGAACCAAGATCAAGAACTCAAACTCAACTTCTCAACATCAGAAGACAACAACTTCTTATGAAAAGGAAAAGCAGATGCACTTCCAAACTGCTTCCGCTGCTCAACTCTGATCCGAAGTAGAAGAGAATGCTGAAGAAGAACACAAGCACAAACTGGACAACATACCCCAGAGATATGATTCACAGATCCACAAGAAACTTTCAGAAGTTCCTCCAAAACTCCAAGCTGCTACACCAACTCAATCTCCTGGAATCATTCTTCTATAAAGCTAAACTACTGATTCCACTCCTGGAATCCTAGTCAATAAGAAAGCTCAACTTTCAGATGCAAACAAAACTCTGACTTCATTCAGAAAAACTCAGATAACCCAAGAGAACACTCAAACAATCGCAAGCCACTTTTGCGAACACCCAAACCAAATCTAAAGAAAACTGTTCTTCCTTTACCAAACAGAACAGCTTACACTTAACTAGCCAACTCATCGAAGAAACAGGTCCACTTGACTGCTTCTGAACTCCATTTTAGAAAAACTGCTAAGCCAAAAGATCTCTTGCCAACACCGAGAACATTCCAAGCTACACTGCTGCCACAGATGCCAAAGAATTCCCAAAACAAAGCTCTCCGAGAAACTCGGACTTCAAAGCAAACAGAAACTCCTACTGAACACAGCCACAACACTGAAGCAGACTCACCTCCCAAATTTGTTCCAAAGAAAACATCTTCGGGAACATCCATAGTCACTGCATCTCATCACGCAGCTACTATTCCTTAAGGTATCAAAATACCATCACTCACTTTTTCCAACCAACAGATCCAACTACTACTCATCCAACTTCAGAAATAAACTCCGAACCTTAACAGGTTTCCTTCAGAGATCAATGAAGTTCTTCATCACTACAGAACTCACTCGAGACGGTATTAGGTCTACAGTCTCGACAAATACACTTCCAACCTTAAACATTCAAACTCCAACCAATGGTAGTCGTGTCACACACTACTACCCCATCTACCTTTATAACTTATATTGGAAAACCTGAACAGTTAACCCAACAGATAGGTAGAAATATATATATACATACATACATATATATATATATAGTTATATAAAAATTACAAGTACGCTCTCTCAAGAAAGACACCTCTACAGAGCCTAGGTATTCACTCAACCTAATGCTCCCTAAAGAAAGATACACTTCAGAGCCTAGGTATTCACTCAGCCTAATGCTCTGATACCAAAATGTCACGACCCGACTTTCCACTCCCGGAAAATCGTGTCATGAATTAAGAAAGAAAGAGATAGAAAAGAGAATAGAAAGAAGAGAAGGAAGAAACAACATCAGAATCTTACACAGCGGAACGAATAAATTATATTAATAACATAAATATTACATAGTTTACAACCATTATCAGAGTACACAGACATACAACACGTACTAGACAGTTATAAACACCTGTCTAGTTATACAACTCAATACAAGTCAAAGACAACGACTCAGAGAAAACACAGCGGAATACTATATATATATATACACACACACACACGCAGAAGCCTCCTGCTCCCTTGCTCCTCCACAATTCGTCAAAGCTAATCCTGAATCCTAACCTGAATTCTCTTGACTACTCATAAAAATTTGAGTACCCAAGAGTTTATGAAAAACAAAAATAAACTCCGGGTCAGGCATGGGTCTGGTGTGAGTAACAGGTTAAAGTTGCTTAACTTTATAAAAACTTTTGAAAAGAAAGGTATCACGTAAGACTTCCCACACATAAACATGGAAAACTTTTTACCTTGCGCTAACCAAAACATTTGATAGGAAATCCGATGATATTATATTAGGGTCTAGGGTTTCCAAATAAATATGAAATAGCCGAAATTGTTACATTTATTAAATTCCAGCTACTAGCCACAAAAGTGGGTAATACAATCAAAACCGTTGGCACTTATTGGATTTTGGATTCCATACAATGGCAGGGCTACTGGGATACCGCCCGTCACAGTACGTGGCCTAGATCAACGTACCGAGGAGCCACCCTAACTCCCCTGCAACACAAAGCCGGACCCGTTCCTTACTGAACAGTTCCGAATAAGACAACCACGATGGTTGTAGCTACCTAACCGTCCACACACAACCGAAATAAAAGGGACCTCTAGACAGGGGTAAATCGTGCTCTCAAGTGGGGGCTACCCACGAAGCTTTGCTGCACCTCCCCTGTTTTAGCCATTCCCGGTTGATGAGGCTTGAGGTTACGATTACCTTTATAGGTCATATCACTTAGAATGCTCATCGTCCACCTGACGATGTGCTGAAAGCATTCAATCCATACAAGTTCGTTCCGGGTTCGAATGAAACCGAAGGCATTATCTCGTTACACTCATTTTGGAATCATCCTCAGAGTTAACGACAATAACCCTTGCACTCTAATTCACCATCTCGAATCTATAAGTGCTATTCCGTCAACTCATTACGGAATCACCCACAGAGTTATACTGACGTATAGCCCTTACACCTCGAGTCTTCACAAAGCTCCATTTTGATTCACGACCTAACGTTATTTGGAATCGATGTGGTTTTCGGATATCCAAATATGGAAACCCGATCCCGGTCTCATCGAAAACCAAAGCGTGTCTTTTAAGGTCCAAGTTGTTTTAAAGTTTTAAAACAATTCAATTACAGTATCTATATACACACAGATAGATAACTTATAAATCATAATTGATAATCAATCATTATCAATAACAGGTAATTCATATCACCAATATCACATAGATATTCCATATAATACCATCACAATAGATAACCTATGTTATCATCACAATACAAATCAACATCCATACCACACAATATATATTTATCTCATTACTGAGATTTCATCCAAGACAATCAATGACATCCATTCATACATAAGCAATGATTTACTCATCATCCTATAATTAATTTAAAATGAATTAAATTAATTATTTAAAATGACTTAAATTAATTATCCATCTTTAATTAATTTAATATAAATTAAATTAATTACTTCATCAATAAATCTTACCTACTCAACTATTTAATTGATTACAATCAATTAATCAATCATAAATTACTTTAATTAATCACTTTAGATTAATTATCCTTAATTACATTCATGTAATTATCCTAAATTAATTTCACAAATTAATTATTCTCAACTAAACAGTAATTAACCTTTAATTACTTCAATTAATTAATTAATCATAATTAATTATCCTAATCCTTAATTAATTACCTATTATTGATTAATTAACCATAATTAATCATCTTTAATTACATCATTAATTAAAATAATTAATGATCCTTAATTATTAATTACCTTAAGTAATTAACTTATTAATCATCATCACAGATTAATTACATTTAGTAATTAACCAACTTAATTACTATATTAAATAAATTAAGTATCCTTTAATTAATTACTGAATTAATCCCTTGATTAATTATTAAATGATTAATCCAAATTATCTCATACTTACACATCTCCTTAAATACAATCTGTAATTATTAAACAAATTACTTAACTAAGTAATTTCCAAATCATTAATTACATAAAGTAATTATTTATAAAACTCAAGTGTTTATAATTAATTAAACTTAATTAATTAAAATAAACAATCACATTAAATTAAATTAATTACATTAAGTAATTAATTCCTTAATTACTTTATCAAGTAATTATACTTAAACCATTTACAATTGATTATTATTAAATTAATTAATCTAATTAATTATGAAAATTAACTACATTAATTAATTGTTAAATAATCCTGGTTAATGACCTTTTTTAACCATTCTTTAATTATTTTATAAGGTAATTATCTTAAATTAATTACAATTTGAATTATCTTTAATCATTCATAAATTAAAGTTAATTATTAAATTAATTAACCTTAAATAAAAACTTAATTACATAACTAATATTCATTTATCATTAATTAATAACTTAATTAATGATCTAAATTCCAAATTGATTAATCATTAATCAATTATTAATTCCAAATTCAATTAATTAATTAAATAAATTAATCTTAATTACTTTGTTAATTAAATTCTAAAACTTAAATCCAAATTTAAATTTCAAAACATAACTTAATTATGTTTAAAACAATTTAATTCATAACTAAGTACTTTTGAAATTACCTTTAAATCTCAATTTAAATTCAAGTTTAAAACTTATCAAAGTCTTAAATAATTTAAAACTTTTTAAGTTGCAAATCAAACAATGCTATGGAAACTTTTAAAGTTAAAGTCATTTCAAAACTTTCAATAATTCAAATTTCCATTTTAAATTGAAACTTCAAATTTAACCCTTCTTTAAAATTTAAAACTGCATTTCAAATTTTAATTTTGAATTTTAAATCTACTCACATTTTTAAAATCTTATTATCAAAATGTTTAGACTATCTTATCAACAAGAAATAGTTAATAAAGTTTAAATTTTTAAACTTAAGTTTCTGTTTAAAAACTGAAATTTAAATTCAAATGAGACATTAAACTTGCATTTAAATTTGAACTAAAAATTTTCTCAACCATAAACTGCAGATTTTTAAAAAAAAAATCCAGATTTGCAGAAAACAGAAAACAAGTTTCAACTCTAACCTGGAATTTAAATTCAAATTATTAATTCAAACTTGAATTAAATTTTAAACCTAAACTTTATTTAAAACCTATAACTACAGATTTTAAATTTTGACAAACCCAGATTTTAAAAGTTTAAAACCCAAATTATAAAAACAAACACAGTTTACTGTGTAACTGTAAACTACAGTTTGGCCCGAGAACCTTATATTTTTACTTCGGGTTTAATGCTGCCTTACTTCGAGTCAAACATCTACCTGCTTCGAGCCATTCCAAACTTAACTCACGCAAATAAACAACATCACCAACTTCATCTAATATCAGTGCCCCGTGCACATGTACTGAGCCGCCGATCAACTCCATCCATCAGCGATGATTTTCACACATCAGACATCATCTCTGCACCCTAACTCAATCATCCGATCGAACTTCTGATCTCAAAATCAAATTCGAGCTGACATGCTCAACCTGCAACAACTGAGCAACCCAACCCAAAAACCTGGCAACGCCTCAACCGCTGTCCTCCGGCCACCTGAAACACTACAATTTCGGCCATGAACTTGTATACGACCAAGCTTTCTTCACCCAAAGACTTGAAACACTCGATCCATCCAACTCTTTTTACTGACCCAAACCTAACCCTTGACTTCTATTTCCAGTTTAGTCAAGAACTGGGCACCCATTACTGAATTAAATATCTTGATTTTAATTTTAAAATTCATGTTTTAAGGTGATATTTCAGATCCTAACTCTGAAGCAATAAATTTTGATATTCGAATTTTCACTTATTTAAACCTCATTAATAAATTGGGTTTCTAGAGGAAATACAGGTTATTTTAACTTAAATTTCTAAACTAAATTTTATGATTAAACAAACAAGTTTGATTTAAGTCTTAGGTTTAAACAGAGATTAAATTAAATGATTTTGATTTTTAAATCAAACTTTGAACCTGTGAACTACAAAACAGAGAAGACTCAGGGAATGTAAACATGCATACCAAAAAAATCAGAGGTACAACCATATAAATATACAACCATACATATGAATGTACTTAATAAAATATTTAACCCAAAGATTAGCATGCAACCATTATTCATACTTAAGTAAAAGAAATGTGATGTTACTCACCATTTCAATGCAGACACTATTGTTCTTTGAATTTTGTAGAACACCAAAAATGCAGGTTTGCTTCCTTTTATAAATTTGCAGAAATGAATATGCAGGGTCCTTGTTTCTCGTTTATGCAGAAGATAAAAATGCAAGCTTGCTTCCTGTAGATGATGCAGTAGCAATTTCCCCCAAGCACATGCATGCAGATGCACTTTCAACCCAGGTTCCAAACAAAATGCAGAAAAATGCAGGCTTCATTTTGATTTTGAAATGAAGTGTAGATTTTTGGATTTGAGAGGTTGCAGATGTTGTATTTTGAATATGCAGGTTTCACTTGATTTGAGGAATGCAGATTTGGGAATTGTATATGCAGATTTTTGTGGTATGCAGATTTGTGGCTTGTTAATGGATTTGAGGTATGGAGGTTGCAGAATTCTGAGAAAATGCAAATTTCTTTGGTTTGAGGAAATGCAAATGCAATATGGAAATGAAGATGCAACTATACAAATGTATTTCAGATTTTAATGTAATAAAAGAAAAATAGAAAACAAAAATTAACACTTGTCATAAATTAGACACTTGTCTATATGAATGCGTATTAATTTAACACATGTTATCTTTAAAAGTAGTTAATACTAATTACAAATTAATGTATGTATTTTGCTTAATTTAAATTTGTTAGTTTATATTAATATGTGTATGAATTTATAAAGAAATAAGAACAACAATGTTTTACAAATTAATTTATACATATTAAAAATTAAGACAGTCAAACAATATAAAATTTTATACTTTTTAAATTTAAATTCAACTAAATTCAAAATCAAATATTTTTCAAATCAAGTTATACATATAAATTCAATTTGAAATAAACATTACAAATCTTATTCAAAATTTATTTTTAAAGTCAATACAATATAAATATTATTTTTATAAATCTCATTTTATTGAATTTATTCTAAATTTAAAACAAAACCAATTTATTTAAAATATAAACCATATATTTATATTGTAAATAGAAATCAATTTATTATTTAAAAGATAAAATAACCAATTCAGATATTTATTGAAGAAGATTATTAAATTTATCTGAATAATTATCATCAGAATATCAATATCAATTTAATTTTAACTACAGATTATTAAATTGATATTGTTAAAAATTCCGGGATGTTACAGTTTGAGTTGGACAAGTGTGGATTATTGTCAATTTAAACCTTTTGAAATGTGGGTCGTCACAATTAAAAGCCAAAATTAAGCTATTTCCTCCTTAACAATAGGGTTTCTAGATCTCAGGGAAAAAAAAGATTTGCATCTTTCCTTATGCATCCGAACATGTGTTACTAGTAGTGCATGTGTAAGATCAATTAACAGGTTTGCCGGAGAGATGCAAGCTATTCATTTAAAACCGAACTCACTTGAACAGGAAGCCATATTGTGATTTATGTAAACAATAAGGTACTGAAAGCATGTCAAGTTTCGACCGTTGATATGCCGCTAGTTTGGACAAACTATAATTAACCTGAAATTGTAAGGAGATTGGGAAGATAACAAGTGATTTAGCATATTACTCTGAAAATTTTGGATTCAACACCTCCCATTATCTTACCATATCTAAATAATAATACGGATCTATCTAAAAATGTTATGCTTTACGTCGGAATACATGGAACCTTATTGTGCACACACACGGAAGATTACATTTTACTACTTACTCAGTTAAATAGTTTTTGACCTTTCTGGTTATTTAAAAATAAAAAACTATGTTGGTTCACTGTACAATTCTCATGAAATTTTGAAATGGTCTATTGCTTTTATGCCATTATTTGTTAATATACATGTTATAGTGCGATAATAATGAGAAATGCAAATAAGCCGGAAAAAACTTACAGTTTCGCATACATAAGATTTCATTTTTCATTCAATACTAAGACACACGTGCATGTGGATTTATTTTTAAGTTATGCGCCTTTTTATTTTATTTTTTATTTTATTTTTTATTTTATGATTCAAACCTTAATGTTAGCGTTTGAACATGGCAACTTAATATTTGTATATGATGTATGAACCTGATGCAAGTAGCTACATATTTGGACCTGCATGCGTTCAACTGTCTATTTTTCTTTTAAAAAGATAACACAAAACATTTTCTATTTATTCTATGAACATATATTGATGAAATCCATAAGTCTAACTGGAAAATATCCTGGAGATCCAACATACATGCAAGTGTGTTGCTTAGTCCACGACCGAAGGAGCCCTCTAACTTTCAGCTATAATAAAGCTTCCTAACTACTTATCTATAATTCAAGTTTGATATACATGTTGAGATATCTATACAAACTTTTACTTGTTAATGTAAATGCTAATTCTTATTCATAATCAATTTATTTTACAAAAATTTAAGTATATCTAAATTGTAATGCATAATTGACATCACAGACATTCTTTTCTTTGTGAAATTAGATGATACATACAGACAGCAATAGCTATCTGTATATTTTTGTGTATCATTTCAAAAACCAACGTCATCGCAATATTAATATTCTGGTTTGGTACCATTTTTCTTACCTCGCCTTCTTTAGTACTGATATTGCCATGACATGGCTTCCTTTAGCATTTATTAATAGGATGGACAAACTTTTTACAGATTACATTGATTATCTTAACATATACAGTCTATTAATAATAAAATTTTGGTGGGTTTGGTTAAAACATAAAAAAATAAAATCATTTTACTAACTAATTGTAACCAGATTTAATTAATAACAAAATTATGTGACTAGATGAGTCAGCTCGGTTAGTCATTTAGATTTAGTCAAAATTTTATTTACCCCGATACATGTAGGTATATAGGTTTATGCATGGATTTTTCAAAGTTGAGTGATAAAACACAGTATCAAAAATAATTATTAATTATGAGTACAAATTAATTGTTATTGCAATACACACTGAAGAATACATAATCATCAGTAAAAATATATGTAATTCACCGTTTATTGTAAATATAGACACCAAGATAAAGGAGAAGAAATTCATCAATGTAGAAAGAAACTTATGTCATCTACAGTAATTGGCCTTGCAGTCTTATCTTAAACTATAATTGCATTCTCAAGAGTCTAGTTATATGTAGCATACACAATTAAATATAAATAAGCTAATATTGTTTTGCGAGAAAATTGACTATTAGTTATCAAATCATGACCACCAAATTTTCTAAAGCAGGAATAATCAATCCGAATAAAATACACAAACCTCTAAAATACTTCACTTACACCAGCAATCACAACTTCAAGCTTTTCCTGTTGTCGAGGACTTCCACAAAAAGAAGCAGACATTTTGCAGCTTCGAAAAAATTAATTGCACTTTGAAGTTCAGACCTTAGGCAAGCCTTGCAAACTACCTTCACAAAATAAATACAATTTCATCGTTCTTGAACTAATATATTTTTTTAAATAAAAATCAACATCAAAATTAAATAAAAACTTGCGAAGGGGTCAAATTTAATCTAGGTCTGATCCAATATTGCAAACATCTAAATTCAACTCTACATAGAAATTTCTGATATCTAAACCTAATTTTCTTTGAACTTTAAGAAGGAATGATATTTGAATCACTTTTAAATAGAGAATTATCTTTCATTGTCTATGTATAGCTACGACACATTGGTAAAGAATAAGAATCCTCAAATAAAGTTCTTTGTTTGATTACCTGAGTTCATTCGACAATTGATCTAACAACTGTGTAGAACCAAACTGAAGGGTGAAGGAAAATCGAATGACTAATGTCATAACTCGCAGATATAGATCTGACAGGGTTCAAAAGTGGATAAATTCAACATGTATTAATTGGGGAGATTGAATTTAGTATAACAGAAAACACATTGTGCCAGCCTTATATGTATTGAACCGAATACCCAGTATAATTGTTGGATGCTAAAGTTAAATTGTATATGAAAAAATGACTAGAAAGGAGTAAGTAATCAACTATGTTCACATATAATGAAACTGACAGTTTGAGATTTTTGTCCAGCTAAGGGATCCATTTACAGTTCCAGTAAAGAGTGTAATTAAAAATAAAGAGACGTAAAAACAATCCTTATACTAAACCATTGAAGAATACCAATTCTAAACCATTGAAAAATACCAATTCTAAACCTTTGGAAAATAGTCAGCTCATACCCAGGTCAATAATCTAATATCTAATTTTGAATTTTTAGAAAATAAATAGCATTAAAATATATTGGTGATTAGAATCACTCTTAGGAAGGTAAAGCATATGTAATTTCTGCGCAGTTGCCAAATAATTTATGAAATGTGCAATGTTGGGCAATTTAAGAAACATAAGTTTAGGAAAATTTATATATAACTTCCTTTATTTGATTGTAGCTATGCAGTTTATTGTATATATTAATGAGAAGTAAAGTTGAGGAAATATTGGTATCTTGCAGGACAATGGAAAATTGCGCATTTTGCTACATTGACATGCTATGTAGAAATTTGAGGACAAATAAGTGAATAGTGACACAAATATTATGAATACATGACCCAAAGTCAAGTTGTGCCCTTAATCATTACAAGATACAGTGTGGAATGCAATGCAAATATTAAATAAAAAATAAACTTGACTGCCAGAACATCAATATTGAAGATGTCGGTGTCCATTTTGTGCACAGCTGTCAATAGGTCTTGCAATTTTATTTTTACGACTATGATATCGAGTACAAAATTGTATGAGCATAAATATGGAATGAAGAAACACGGCAGAAAGAAGATATACAATAATAAAAATATAGGAAGCTAGTACGAACTCAAGCCTGGGTACCGGTTTGCAGCTGTAATTTGAATAATGTTGATATGAAAAATTATTCAACGTCAATCACAACCATAGATAGATTTAAAAATTCATATTGTTGATCTGACATTGTACATATAAACATTTGAAGATTTATTGTTTATGTTCAAATGATCTAATCATATAACATATAAGATATCCAAATTACATGTCATATTCCAATTCAAAGTGTGACAAACTTCAATTATGATCAGTTGAAGAATGGCTGATTAACAGAATTTGAATGAAATAATTCTAATTTTATTGCGTAAGAAAAATTACAGACAGTTGTTGTGACGACCCGCCTTTCTAACCCCAGAAAGATGTATCATCAATAAGAAAAGAAAGGGATAGAAATAGAAAAGATAGAAAGAAAGCATAACAACATCAGAATCACACAGCGGAACAGAACAAAATATAATGCATCACATAACTATTACATAGTTTTACATATGTCAGAGTTATACAATATCATACACATGACAGTCATACAAACATCTGTCACTGCATACATCCAAAATACAACATACATCAACTACACAGCGGAACTAGATAGATAACATACGTCTGGGCTTCTGCTCCAAGCTCCTCCAGAACTCAACAATCCCAAAAACCTATCACTTGGCTACTCATAAAAATTTGAGTACCCAAGAGTTTATGAAAAACAAAATATAAACTCCAGGTCAGACATGAGTCAGGTGTGAGTAAATGGGTTAAAGTTGTTTAACTTTGAAAACCATTTGAAATAAAGGTATCACGTAAGACTTCCCACACAAAAACACGTGTAAGTTTTTACCTTACTCTAACCAAAACATTTTATACGAAATCCGGTGATATTATTGTCTGTACCGAAATTGGGCACAACACTCTTCGGAAGTTTTTTGAAGAGATAATAAATGAAGAATGTAAATTGAAAATGAGGATTATCTAACAAAAACTCCAATTAACAAGAATGTAAATGCGAAGACAAGCGATTTATAGTGGTTCGGCGTGTTGCCTACGTCCACTGTGAAGTTTTTGCAATTTTATTGATTCTCTTTCAACGTTTACAAGTGATTACAGTGAACAACAGCAAGTTACAACTGGAAATTCGAAATCAACAGCAAGAATATGATGTAGGATGATGGAGGTCTCGATCCGGCAGAGTCTGGACGCTTGAGAATCAAAAGACCCCTTCTCTGTAGGCTCTTGGGCTCTATTTATAGGCGTAGGAGGCTGAGACTTCGCTTAAATCTCAGGAGACTTTTTCTGGCACGTGAGTGGGCCCACGCGACCAAACTCAGAAAGTTTCGACTTGATCCGCGATCGATACGAAGTCATTTCGTATCGATCAAGATGACGTCCAATTGAGCTAAAATTTGGTGGAGACATTCCTCAGCATGTACGCATGCTCCTGTGAAAATTTCATGGCATTTGGACCAGTGGATTGGGAGATATAGTCGATACGAAGTGAGGTTTTCCGATGGCTGTCTGGTTCGACTCGATCATTTCGAATCGAAGCCTTCGAACCGATCTCTTCACGTGGACCTGTGATGACGTGGCACGAACATTTCGCCTCGATCCGGTCTTCACTCCGAGTTGACCGCATCGACTCCATATATTTCGCCCCATTCGTATCGAGGGACGACACGTCATTAAATTTGTTGACTCGGTGGATTCAAATGATGCCTTACTCATGGATTCGAACTGCAACCGTTGATGGATACGAATCACTGATGGATACGACGCAGGGTAAACTGATGGATACGAAGTGCTTTGACCAGATGGATTCGAAGAGAGGTTCCCATGATGGGTACGAAGCGGGGACCATTGCCTCAGTTGATGGATGCGAAATGCTCTATCTGCCGATGGATACGAAGTAGAGAGACGCCGATGGATTTGAATAAGGAAGTGCTGATCGATACGAAGCGCGGCTTTATGATGGGTACGAAGTCCATCGATACGAGCTCGATGGATTCGAACACAGCCAGGTTCATCGATACGAACCGGTGCTCTTCGATGGATACGAAACCACTGGACCCATGATCGATACGAAATCGATCTATACGAACTGGAGAATGATGGTCGATACGAAACCAGAGCTTTTCCCTTCAACTTACATCCATCATAACTTGAGCATACGAACTCGGATTGACTTGGAATTTGGAATGATGGTTCTTATGATCTTGCTTGTCATATCCTATCGATTGTAGCCTGATCCGGGCTCGAAAAAAATTCAGCGATATCCATAGTGAAGTAAAGTATAACCAATCTTTGAGACGAACTGTCCTTTGTTTTCGATTGATGTTTTGGTATCACAGCTTTGCCAAAAGGTGGGATAACATTTGCCCCTCAAAGTACGTCTTGTGGAAACATGACGTGCTTTGAAAAGCTACCATTTCTCTTTGAACAATCGTTGCTCTCTTTCGTTGAAAGTTGTACTCTGTATCGTTGTAACCTTGTGTTGATATAACTGATTGCTGTGTAACAGTGATTGGCTGTTTGTCGCCGTAATCGTAAGGAGATGAGTATTCGATTCCTGTGAATGTTGAAAATCAAATATTAGTCCGACATACGTGCATATATGTTAATTTGACTCTTGTTAATGTTGCGTGTTCACGAGTCATTGTCAGTTTAGTTTGCTGTCGGATTTCGTATTGATTCTCTCCTGAACCGATTTGATATTCGAGTTGAAACAACGCTTGATGGTTGTTTTTGACTATCCTCTTGTATCGATCCTCTCCTGAATCGATGTAAATGGTTGAAAAGTAGTTTTTAATATTGATGCGAGTCGAAACGATGGATACGAATTGATCGTTCGTATCGATGAGTCTTGATGGATACGAAATATCCATTCGTATCAATGATTTTTGATGGGTACGAAATTACCGTTCATATCGATGAGCTTTGATGGATTCGAAATTGCTCGTTGTATCGATATGCAGCGGAAGGAGTCACGAACTTGTTGATGCGAATAGGGGCTTCGAGTCGATGGGCTTCATCATCTTCAGCCGTTCCTACCATGCGCTTCGCATCGATAGATCCACCGTTCATTTCGAACCGATAGAAATTCTCGACCAAATGGAGTCGAATAGGGCGTTCGACCCGACTCGGGTTTTGATCGGTTGCGACCGGTCAAATGGACTGGGAGGCGAATCGACCCGGTCCATTTCTAAGTTCCATATAAATAGCTAGGCCTTAATCATTTTTTCACTTTTTTACTTTTCACTGCCGTCTCTAACCTTCGTATCGATTTGAAACATCGGGAAAAATAGAACTGCGCCACGCCTTCGATTCGACAAGATTCATCCCTTAAGTTCTTCGAATCCTACTTTCAAATTAGGTAATCCAACATGAATCCAAGCAACGAAACTATTCCATTTCTACTTTTCCTTCATTGAATATCCATTCGGGTAATTGATAAGGCCAGATCTGGTTTGGAGAAGAAAGAGTGGGGAGGAAAGAATCGAATCAATCTGGGGACTCGTGTTCGAATTGATGAAGGCATCAATATTTTTCTTTGGACTTCGCATCGATCCCTGGGATGCTATAATGGAGATGATGCAGTTCGTACCGATAGTTATGGTGATGGATCGTACCGATATGAAATGATCGATACGAAAAAATAGGTTAACGGTCGATACGAAGTCCTCAACTTTAGATCGATACAAACTACATCTCTACGATCGATACGAAAAGTGTCGACTCGAACGTGATCGATGTTAAGTTGAGGCCTTCCTGATCGATACGAACCAGGCAACCAAGGATCGATTCGAAGTCATCTCATCTTGATCGATATGAAACTGGCCTTTGATCATCGATTCGAAACGTGCCCTCCTATATCGATTCGAAGTGATATCCCGATGGATTCGAACGAGCTTCCTGCGATCGATTCGGACCCTTCCTTTAATGGATACGAATTTTTAGCAATCGATAGCATGATTCCGATGAGCTTCATCCTTGCATATCCGAGTTTAACTATTAAACTGCACATTTGACTGTCCTTTCGAAGCTCGTCGATGGAACTATAACTTAACACCGCGATAACGAACTTTTACTTGAATCGATTGCCAACATCTGAATGATACAGTTGTGACGGTCAGCGATGACGGTCACTCCTACTGGACTCTGATTATCTTTGTTGCTTGCAAGTTCTTTTTTATTCTGCAAAATCTTTTCAAGTAATGCACAGCACTGCACAACACACACTCTTACACGTGGGGCATGGGTTCTTTATCGCCTAACGATAATTTCTCATAAGTTAGCCAGTCATGGAACCTTCAAGTTCGCAGCCGCAAGAAATCCAAAGTACAATTCCTCCGAGACTTGAAATTCTGGACATTGAGCCCGAAATCATTAGTCCAGCCCCGGACGAATTACCCGATGCATCTTTCATTGCCAATCCATCAGACTCCGTTCGATCCAACGACTCTGAAGATATGCTAGGGAGAATTTGCTTAAGGCATGGCCTGTCAATGGACGACGTATTATTGCCGGGACCAAATGACAGACCACACAATCTGCCAGAGGGATACACCGCACTCAATCGTCACGCGTGTGCGGCCGGAACGCTCCCTCCGTTCAATGAGTATATAAGAGAAGTATTGTCTATTTGGGGATCGCTCCATCTCAACTACACCCAAATGGATATGCTTTCGTGAATAGCTTGTTCATCGTCTTTATGGAGTATCTTCATCGACCACCGATCCCGATTGAGTTCAGATATCTGTTCAACTTCAAAATCCGAAATGATAACCCATCCTTTACATTCTTGGAGGCAATAAGGAACTGTCATGTGGTCACTGGTTCCTGGACCAGGCTAAGCTACTTCAAGACGGAGTGGTTTTATGTTAGATGCCCCCAAGGTTCGTCCGGCGATGGTTATTCAGACGTGAGTATAGCTGAGTTCTCAAGTAATTATTAAGGCGATTGCAGTTGAAGTGAAACTTATATTATTTTCTCTCTTTTTTTTACAGCAATAATTCAGCGACCCGAAGGTGGATACTTCAAGGAGATAGTCCGGGTGCTTCAGGAAGTCCCGAACGAAGATAGGAATATTGAATTGCTCTTGACGGATAGAAATCTCATAATTCTTGGGTTGATCGAGCAGGGACAAAGCATAGTGCTTGACGGCGCATTAAGAACTGCCTCAAGAGAGCGAGTCAAGCGAAAAAAGCCTAAAGTTGTCGTAATCGAGGAGGCTGATTCCGAGAGAACTCACACTGATGAGGAACCCTTAGGCGAACCTTCTAATGTAGCCCAGGGCACTGAAGAATAGAGAAAAGGCAAGCCAGCCATTTTTAAGTCGCCTAAAAAGGGAAGACGAAAATCGGTCGTCATGTCCTGGCTCGCCTCTGGAATTAGAATTTCGGAGATGTCTCCCCCAAGAACAGAAAGTCTCTATGAAGGGCTTGCTGATCTTCCAATCCCGGACGATGTGTCTTTCCAGCATGACGCCGGGTTGGAGGAATTCCACCATACCCTAGAATTGAGCGAGCCTTTTACTACTAGCGTGGTTGACACTTCCGGTGGGTCGGGGGATGCATATTCATACACATTTCACGGCACTACACAACCCTTAACCGTAGGTCATCTATTTCGAAAAGCCACTAACTCTGCTTTCATTTTGCTTTGCCGATACTATGACTGGACATGGTTCGATGTTGGGAAGTCTTCGACAGGCTCGTAAATCTTCCTCATATTACGAGTCGCAAAGAAGGGAAGGGGATAGAGATTACGATCGCAGATACTCTGGATGTTCTAGCCAAGAACGATATGATAGAGATAGGGACTACAGACGTCGATCTCGATCTCGCGCTCCTCCTCCCAAAGCTCCTGTACAACCTCCCGTCTATGTTTCTCGTCCTTCCGAATCTTCACGGTACAAGTCAGCCTTCTAGTCTTCCAGATCCGAGCCCTAGCATCCAAGATCTGAGACAATAACCCCAGTAGTTGCGGAGCAGCCTCCTACGGAAATTTCGGGGGAAGGAGCGATTAGGCTTGCTCAGTTAAAGAAGGACTTCTCGAATATTTGTTTTGATAACTACATTTTCCCTCCTCATTTGAAGAGAATCTCATCGGAGACTGAGCAGATGGCGCACGATTATGTGCATGACTTCTATGCCCAATATAAGGCATGGTCTAAAGCGATTGAGAAAGCGTCGTCATTAGCCTTTGAACGAGCGGCTATCATTGAGAAGCTACAAGCCGAGCTAGCTCAAAAAGACCGTATTATACAGGTACTGAACACGGAAGCCGAATCATCTAGAAAATTAGAGATGGAGGCTCTTAAGAAGGCTGATGAAGCTCAAGCGGCTATGGAAAGAATGAAGAAGGAGCATTATGTCACGGTGGAAGACATGGGCCACCGAAACACCATTGTCACCGCCGAGCGGGATGCGGCTTTAAAGGAGCTTAATGAGCTTAAGGCCAAAGTTTCAAAAATCATGAAGGAGAGGGATACCGCCAATATTTCTGCACAGGAGGCATGTGATCAGGCGGTAGAATTCAGACCGAGCAGGATGCGGCGATGGCTAAAGTACTGGAGGTCGAAGCCGAAGTTGATAGAAAAATTGAGATTGCCGAGTCCAAGCTGGAGGCCGACATCGAAGACCTCCTCATCACTTATAATGCTAATGTGTTAAAGCACAGGAATTTGGCTTGGCTCAAGAATTATTCGGTACATCTTCACAGCGCTTGGGGCCGGTTGATTAAGGAGGAGAAAGCGGCACATCCGGATGAGTCAATTGACCAATTTGAGCTTGAAAACCGGTTGCTGACCGAAGACGAAAAGAAAGTCCTTCATGATGCCATAATTTCTTATGAGAATGAGATGGTCGGCGCCCGACATCTAGAGGTCGGGGAAGGTTCAGGTGTTGAACACCAGACTGCAGTTCTTGAGATCACCGCTCCACTACCGTCAGAGCCTACATCTGCGGTTGATTCACAGTTTGTCCCAGCCTATAACCCGGAGCAACCGCAGCTATCTCCTATCCAGAAGCATGTTTCTGAAGCCGCTTAGTCGTCAGCAGGCCAAGTTGAGGAAGGTACTCCAAACTTATCTCAAGTGTGTTCCAAATGGAGAGTTTTTTTTGAAGCGATTACTAATAACTTCTTCTTATCTTTGCTCAGTGACTGGAGTTGCGCCGATTGCTGCGACTCAAGAATCAAGTCAAGGGCAAAAAGCCATCACTACCGAGACGACTGTCGTGACAACAACAGTGTCAACTAAGATGACGCAGGGGGGCACACTATCTCTTGATGAGCAAATGGTGAGTGAGCTACTCGGCCAACATGGTGGCTCCTTTACAGACTTGCCGTTCATCATTAGTGGACTCCCGCCAGCCTCTAGTTCTTTAGTGCAGACTACAGATGCCCCCAGCCAGGCCCAAGCGATTCGTGATGAAGAAATTTTGGCCGAGATTAATGCTGAATTAGAGGCTGCAGGGCAAGGTGGTAGTGTTGGTTGTGATACGGCGGTGCACAGCCCAGCGCCTCTAAGGATAATATCACCGGGTGGCACTGTTGTTGATACCCGGGTGTCTGTCCCATCTTTCATTGCAGGTCCAGTCCCTCCAACTCCTCCGATAGGCAGTATACACCTGGAATCAAGCTCGGAGGAGGACGCTGGCATTATGACCCCAGCTGGGGAGCAACCATCGGAGGGGAAAAGCTCAAAAATGAAGATTTCTAGCGAGTCGGAGGGTTCCCCGTTGAAGAGAAGGTCGAGGAAGAAGAAATAGATTGGCCACTTAAGCAAATTTTTGATAGATAGGAATTTGTTTTTGCTTCTCATTAGTAGGCCATGTATAGATGCAGGTTCGGCCCCTGTTAGTAGGAAATTTTGGAAGAACTTGCACATAGGCTCTTGTTTCTAGTTAGCTGAAATAAAATTTAGCTTTCTTCATTTCAACTGTTTTTTCTTGCTTTACTTGTTTACGTGTTGTGATGATCAGCTTATGACCGCACCTATTACAGATCTTGAGCACACGTCCGTGCTCCGGGGACTTTTGAATAATTTACAAGCGATAATTTGGTTCGCACTCCGAGAATCTGATAATTATCGATGTCTAGGGCACAGTTCGAACTCCGAGAACTTCGAGTTGATATTTACACTTCAATTCACACTCTGGGAATTCGGAGTTAGCGTTTACGCTTTGGTTCGCCCTCCGGGAACCTAAAGTTGATGTTTATACCCCAATTCACATTCTGGGGATTTGGAGTTAGTATTTATACTCCGGTTCGCACTCTGTGAACCTAGAGTTGATGTTTATATTCCAGTTCACGCTCTGGGAACTTGGAGTTAGCCGACAGATGGTCAGTCACATCTGTTTGAGCTTTTTAAGAATTTGTTCACACTCTGGGAACGATGGACTTATCGGGATCATGGATGGTCGGATCACATCCACCCCGAGTTAACAAGCGAGGTCGTTAGATGGACGGGTCCATCCTCCTCGAACTTGTTTAAGATATGGTTGAAGTCGTTAGGAGGACGGATCCACCCTCTTCAAAGCCGTATTTATAAGCTTTATACACCGACTCACACTCTAGGAGTTTAAAGTTAGAATTATACTCCGGTTCGCGCTCGAGGAACCTAGAGTTGAGGTTTATACTCCAATTCGCACTCTGGGAATTTGAAGTTAATGTTTATACTCCAGTTCGCACTCTGGGAATCTGGAGTTAATGGAAGGATTGTCGTGTATCAATCCTTTTAGATGTTGGTGTGGTGACATTCCCCCGAGCTTGGGTTTCACTTAGTGAGTGACCGGTCGTATCTCAGTCACTCCCTATTTGAATAAATCCCACCGTATGATGGAACTTCGCTCTCCGTGCATCGTGATGTTGTATGTCATATTCAATAAATCACAGCTCTGGCTCGAAGAGATAGCATTTTATTGCTGAAATAAGAAAATATGGCAAAGTTAGTTGCCTTATTACAAGTTCAAATTTCGAAATGCGAAAATAAAATGCAAAGGAATAAATGGGCTAAAACAAATAAAGCCTGTCATGTATAGTAGCGACGGAGACTCTCGCTATTCCAGGCTCTTGGCAGAGTAAGACCGTCAATGGTCGATAACTTGAATGTGCCATCTCTGAGCTTTTGTGAAATCACATATGGTACTTATCAATTAGGTTTCATGTGTGAAGGAACAGGATAGATCCTCTTGAGTACGAGATCGCCGAGTTCAAAGGTTTATGGACGGACCTTGGCTTTTTATATTCGGGCGACTCGACTCCGATACGCGGCTGCCCTCAGATCAGCCTCTTCACGCTTTTCATCGACTAAATCCAAAGATTCAGCAAGTAGTATTCCATTCGTTTTCGGATCATAATACGTCACACGATGAGAAGACACTTCCATCTCGACTGGAATAACGGCTTCCGAGCCATAAGATAGAGAAAATGGAGTGTGTCCGGTTGCAATCTTGTGGGTCGTTCGATAAGCCCATAAAGCCATAGGAAGTTCATCAACCCATTTGCCCCCGGCTTTTTCCAGTCGTTTCTTCAGAATTGATTTGATAACCTTATTAACGGCTTCGACTTGGCCATTCGCTTGAGGGTGTGCAACTGTAGAGCATTTCTTATGGATATGGAATCGTTGACAGAAATTCTTGAATTCAACGCTGTCGAACTAGGCTCCGTTATCGGTGATAATAGTATGCGGGAGACCAAACCGACAGATAATGTTGCGTACTACAAAGTTGATTACTTTCTTCGTCGTGATTGTTGCAAGAGGTTCAGCTTCAGCCCATTTGGTGAAGTAATCAACTGCGACGATGGCGTACTTCGCGCCACCTTTGGCCAAAGGCAACGTACCAATTATGTCAATGCCCATACTGCAAACGGCCAAGGACTGACCATTTGGGTCATCTCAGTAGGTGGGGCTCTAGGAATTCGAGCATGTTTTGGGCATTTATCACATTTTCTGGCGTATTCTGCTTTGTCACGGTTAATAGTGGGCCAGTAATACCCGTACCGGAGTACTTTCTTGGCGAGTGCTTGCCCTCCAGTGTAATCGCCACGTTCTCCTTCATGTACATCATGTAGCACTCGTTTGATTTCGTCGTGCGCGATACACCGGAGGAGAGGAACAGAATATCCTCTTCGATACATAACTCCGTTTTGAATGATGAACCGTGAGGCTTTTCGAAGAATCTGTCTCTTCTCACTTTTACGCTCAAGCAATATCCCATGCTTAATATAATCTCGATAAGGGGTCATCCATGACTCCCTACTGGAAGTAGTCTCAAAGGTGAAGTTAGTCTCCATTTGATTAATGCTCGGAGAGGATAGATTTTCAACGGGGACGAGCCCTAACTGCTGAGCTTCGCCGTACTTGCTAACTTTGTCAACGAATCAGCTTTTTGATTATGCTCTCGGGGTATGTGTAAAATGGAATAGTAATCAAACTGATTAAGCACTTCTCGGATTCGGGCTATATAAGTAGCTAACCTTCGACCTTTCTCTTGATATTCGCCGTGGACCTGGCACATGACTAACTGGGAGTCGCAATAGATTTCAACAGCGGTAATTTTCAGATCAAGAGCCAGCTTCAACCCAGCAAGTAAAGCTTCATATTCGGCTTCATTATTGGTCACACGGAACTCGAACTTTAAAGAATAGCATATGGATCGGCCCTCGGGGGTTTCAAGTACTACCCCAGCGCCCGAGCACTGACCGTTGGATGCACCATCAGTATGTAACTTCCAGATGTTCTCAGGAGATTTGCTGGTCTCAGGCAAGTCTTCAGGAACAGTAAACTCGGCTATAAAATCTGTTAGGACTTGACCGTGAATAGCTCTCCTCGGAGTGTAAGTGATATCGAATTGACTCAGTTCGATGTTCCATTTGAGCAACCTACCAGAAGTCTCAGGCCACGTGAGGACCTGTCGTAACGGCTGATCGGTGTATACAGTGATGGATGAGCCTGAAAGTATGGACGGAGCTTCCTCGAGGCAATGACTAAGCAGTAGGCTGATTTCTCCAGCTTCGGATAGTTTCTCTCAGCTCCGGTAGGCCGTTTGCTAACATAATAGGCCAGTTTTTAAACTCGGTCTTCCTCGCGAACAAGGGTAGCGCTAATTGCATTTTCTGATACTGCCAGGTAAAGATACAATTGTTCATGGTTGACAGGCTTCAAAAGAATCGGCGGTGTGGAAAGGTGTTGAACCAAGGATTGGAATGCGCCCTCGCACTCCGTAGTCCATTCGAAGTTCCACTTCCCTTTTCGGATCAAATCGAAGAAGGGGATGCACTTATCGGTGGACTTTGATATAAACCTGCTTAACGCTGCTACCTTTCCGTTGAGACTCTGGACTTGCTTTATAGTTCTTGGAGTCTGTAAATTTCTGATAGCCCAGATTTTTTCGGGGTTGGCTTCTATTCCTATGGCGTTGACGATGAACCCAAGGAATTTTCCGGATGCGACTCCAAAATGACACTTAAGCGGATTGAGCTTCATCCCGTATCTCCGAAGGATATTGAACATTGACTCCAAGTCTCTAATGTGGTCAGTGGAGTATCATGATTTTACCAACATGTCATCCACATAAACCTCCATGGTCGTTCTGATCTAGTCAGTGAACATCCGGTTAACCAAGCGTTGGTAAGTTGCTCCGGCGTTCTTTAATCCGAAGGGCATGACTTTGTAGCAGTATAGTCCCAGATCGGTTACGAAGCTTGTATGCTCTTAGTCGGGCACATGCGTGGGTATTTGATTGTAGCCCGAGTATGCACATAAAAGATAATAATTCATGTCCGACCGTTGAATCCACGAGTTGATCAATTCGAGGAAGCGGGAAGCTGTCTTTTGGACAGGCTTTGTTTAAGTCAGAATAATCAATGCATGTTCTCCATTTCTCATTTTATTTTCGGACAAGTACAGGGTTGGATACCCACTCCGGGTATAAAGAATCCCGGATAAACCCATTGGCTTTCAGCTTATCAACTTCTTCTTTAAGGGCGGTAGATCTCTCTGAATCCATACCGCGCCTTTTCTACTTGATCGGGATATACCACGGGTCAATATTCAGGGTGTGGCTCGCGATGTCCGGCGAGATCCCACACATATCAGAGTGCGTCCAAGCGAATACGTCGAGATTCGCCCGGAGAAAATCAACCAATTTGCATTTCTTGGCTCAACTGAGACCCAACCTTCAACATTCTCGAACCATCATCAGCGTCACCATCGATTGGAACATCAATCGTCAGCTCAGCCGGGGATGCCTGACTTTCAATAGATTCTTCCTTGCTTTCATTGTCTCTCGGGTCAAGATCCCTATGGAATTGGTTGTGGTGCCCGGGCCGAGGCCCATGCACTAATTGTCAATTGTTTGTAAAACGGACGCAGAGAGATTCCTCTACGCCCTTTCCTTTCTCTCGCCGCTGCGCCTCGCGCAGCTCAGCCACGTAACAGGCTCTTCTATCATCCTGATCTCCTTGTATAACTCCAATCCCATGATCAGTGGGGAACTTCAATGTCAAACACCACGGGGCAATCGTTGCCCAGAACTCAGCAAGTGCCAGTCGGCCCAAAAATGCATTGTATGGGGATTGAATATCCAAAACAACAAACTGTAAAATCCGAACTCTTCGGCACTCTCCAATTCCTAACTCCACTGGCAACTCTACCACCCCAGT
Source organism: Allium cepa (assembly GCA_030765085.1). Taxonomy (NCBI): domain Eukaryota; kingdom Viridiplantae; phylum Streptophyta; class Magnoliopsida; order Asparagales; family Amaryllidaceae; genus Allium; species Allium cepa. Next base: position 987,162,934 of record CM060929.1, on the reverse strand, counting down.
GGGTATATTAGCACTCCCATCGAAGCCATGAATTCTAGGTTGACAAGGCTTTAAATCTTTGGCTTCCATTTTCATCTGGTCGTATGCTCTCTTAAACGAAATATTTACTGTACTACCACTGTCCATCAGAATCTTCTTCATCCAAGCAGGACCAACCTGGGCAGATATGACAGGTCGGTCAAGTTGGGGTTTCGACCCTATCAGCATCTCGGCTCTTGAATACGATGTCATCCGTCATCGTCTTTTGTAGTTTGGCCGGAGCCCCTTCATCGAAATTACTGCAACACTGAAAGTCCACATGCCTGATAGAATTGGCATATAACTCCATTTCCCTCCAGCTTCGGTCTGCTGGATAGGGACCACCACTGACTGTATTGATAACTAACCTCCCGCCTGTATGGACAGGTTCCTCCTGTCTTTCTTGAGTTTGCACACGGTTTTGATTGGATGGGCCCGCACCACCAGATTGCGGTGCCCGAACGAACTGATCTAGCTTTCTTTCTCTGATCAACTTCTCAATGAGGTCTTGCAAATGTCTACACTCATTGGTATTATGTTCATAACTTTCATGGAAGCTACAGAACTTTTCTGTTTGGATCTACCTCTCCGACGATGGCTTTGGAGCAGGTTTCTTATACTGCATAGCGTTGCAAGTCTGTAGGCACACGTTCTCCAGCGACGTGTTTAGTGGTGTATAATTGTCAAACGTTGGAGCCCTACGTCGAGGGCCACGGTTCTGATCTCATTTTCTGTTCTGATTATCACTGTTCCTCTGTTGTTGAGTTTGTTTATTTTGAATATTTAACTGGACTTTTCCTGAACTTTCACCAGATTGTTTAACTGCAACATTACTCTGAATCCCCTCACTGCTAGGTCTTACATCGTCCTGTTTCCTAGACTGTTTTGCATCCTCTTGCCTCAAGAATTGAGCGGCTTTGGAATAGAATCGGTCCAACGATGCGGGAGGCTTCCCAGCTAACCAGTTTTCAAACTCGAAATCGGGGTCAATCCCCTTAGTTAATGCCATTAAGATCGAATTATCATTAGGGTTACTGATCTCCGCGCAAGCGGCATTGAACCTTTCCAAGTATCGCCTGAGTGTCTCTCCGGGAGCGTGAGTGACACTGGATAAAGAATTAACGTCTTTAGGCCTGGCGACGTGCATGCGAAGCTGCTCGACAAATTTAGTAGCCAACTGGTCGAACGAAGAGATTGATCGAGGAGGCAATCGTGTAAACCACATCGTTGCGATGCCCCCCAAAGAAATAGGAAAACTACGGCACTTTACTACATCATCAGCTCTTGCAGCACTCATCGACCGTTAATATTTCAGGATATGTTGATTGGGGTCGGAATTCCCTTCGTACATGGGCAGAGTCGGCATTCTGAATCGCCGAGGGGGTTCAGCATATAAAATTTAATCCGTGAACGGAGTATGACTTCGGGAGATTCCCCAATCGTCATTTGTCAAGCCCTGACTCTCACGAATCATTTGGCGTATCATGGCTGAAAGGTCTGGCATCGGAGCATTTTGCGCATGTTGGGCAAAAGTGTGGTCGGGTTCCACATTGCGAGGTTGGACCGGGCGCTATCGACGGTCCGTGTCTCGCCTCCTTGGCTCAACGTTTTCTGGGACATACGGTTCAGGAGTACGCCCTTGTTGGTTATGGATATCAATCCCTATATCAGCCGTGGTAGCAGTGGCATGGTTGTCCGTGGTGTATTGTGGAACAGTGCCTCCTCGGGAGGAGGGTCCAGTATGAAAACTAGCAGAAGGGCCAACTCTTGACTGTCCAACGTTCAATGCTGGCTGGTGATCAATTGCCTGTGCATAATTTCCCTCTAGCCTGGGTCGGGTAGATATGTGATTGTAATCGGATGAACCAGAACTTTCAGTGGAGGAGCGAGACGCACGATCCCGTCTGGATCTTCTACGCCCTTGGCGGTCTAGTTGATTAGCTAATTCAGCATTAACGCGCAACTGCTCAGTTAACTGTTGTCGGCTTTGAGTCAGTTTCTCGAGCAATGTCTAGAACTCTTATCTAGTAACTTGACCTGATGGATCGGAATGCTCGGTATCATCTTGATTAGATGGAGGTATTTGCGCGGGATTCTGTCTATCCCGGCCTTCTTGACCAGCGGCGGTAGAAGCGATTCTTGTGCTAACCATCTTGAGAAGTGGAATCCTTTCCCTAGATTTTTGCAAATCTAAATAGAACGGAAGGAATCTGAAATTGAAATGTGGATCTCTCTCTTAGATTTATGCAATCCGTTATCGATGACAGATGCAATGAGTAGGAGAAAATCTGGGTTCTCTCAGTGAAAACACCAAAGTGTTTGTACCAAAATTGGGCACAACACTCTTTGGAAGTTTTTTGAAGAGATAATAAATGAAGAATGTAAATTGAAAATGAGGATTATCTAACAAAAACTCCAATTAATAAGAATGTAAATGCGAAGACAAGCGATTTATAGTGGTTCGGCGTGTTGCCTACATCCACTATGAAGTTTTTGCAATTTTATTGATTCTCTTTCAATGTTTACAAGTGATTACAGCGAACAACAGCAAGTTACAACTAGAAATTCGAAATCAACAGCAAGAATATGATGTAGGATGATGGAGGTCTCGATCCGGCAGAGTCTGCGCGCTTGAGAATCAAAAGATCCCTTCTCTGTAGGCTTTGGGATCTATTTATAGGCGTAGGAGGCTGAGACTTCGCTCAAATCTCGGGAGACTTTTTTTGGCACGTGAGCGCGCGACCAAACTCAGAAAGTTTCGACTTGATCGACGATCGATACGAAGTCATTTCGTATCGATCAAGATGACGTCCAATTGATCTGAAATTTGGTGGATACATTCCTCAGCATGTACGCAAGCTCCTACGAAAATTTCATGGCATTTGGACCAGTGGATTGGGAGATATAGTCGATACGAAGTGAGGTTTTTCGATGGCTGTCTGTTTCGACTCGATCATTTCGAATCGATGCCTTCGAACCGATCTCTTCAAGTGGACTTGTGATGACGTGGCACGTACATTTCGCCTCGATCCGGTCTTCACTCCAAGTTGACCGCATCGACTCCATATATTTCGCCCCATTCGTATCGAGGGATGACACGTCATCAAATTTGTTGACTTGGTGGATTCGAATGATGCCTTACTCATGGATTCGAACTGCAACCGTTGATGGATATGAATCACTGATGGATACGAAGCAGGGTAACCTGATGGATACGAAGTACTTTGACCAGATGGATTCGAAGAGAGGTTCCCATGATGGGTATGAAGCAGTGACCATTGCCTCAGTTGATGGATGCGAAATGCTCTACTGTCGATGGATACGAAGTAGAGAGACGCCGATGGATTCGAATAAGGAAGTGCCGATCGATACGAAGCGTGGCTTTATGATGGGTACGAAGCCCATCGATACGACCTCGATGGATTCAAACACAGCCAGGTTCATCGATACGAACCGGTGCTCTTCGATGGATACGAAACCGCTGGACCCATGATCGATACGAAATCGATCGATACGAACTGGATCATGATTATCGATACGAAACCGGAGCTTATCTCTTCAACTTACATGCAACAACCCATTTTTAGGGATACTAAATTGGGAATCAACTTAATAAATTAATTTGTTAATAATGATAAATAATTAAATATTTATGGAGAAAATAAAATAATAGATAAATGAGAAAAAAATGAGAATTTAATATTAATAGCGTTGAGAGGAAAATAAATGGTAACAAATTCGTTTGCTTTTATTTGGAGTTATAAATTGTTCTTTTTTTGTGGTAGTGTAATTTATTTTAAATGAACCATTTTATTAACCTAAACTATTTGGAAAGTTAAACATTGAGAATGTTATGTTATTTATATTTTATGTAATAATGATAACTAATTTCATGAGATAAAATGCGTTTTATGTATGAAAAGTTCAGATAAGAATTTTTTTTTATGTTGATTTATAATTTGGTGTAAAAGAAAAGAAAAAGAAAGAAAGGTAAAAGTAAAAAATAATAATAATAACAAATAATAATATCTTTTTATAATGTAATGTAGGAAAGATCTAGAAAGTGAATAAAATATTGTTAAGTAAAAGAAAAATCTAGAATGAGGACAAAAGATAATGAATAAATTGTTTTTAAAAAGAAAAAAAGGGGAGAAATAATAAATTACGGTTTAATTGGAAGAAGATTCTAGAGGAGGGGATTTGTAATAAAAATACCATTCCCTCTCCTCAAATTCTTTACTGTACGTACACAAAACAGAAAGTAGAAAAGAAAAAAAAACAGAGAAAGAAGAAAACCTAATTCCTAATCCCCTCAATCAAACACAAATCTCAGGTTGCAAATTAAAGGTTAAAAAGAAAAAAATTCCCAATTACAAGAGTATGTATCCCTAAATCAGTTCTATTCCATCTCTTTCTTCTTATTTTCACAAATAGGTATTTAGGGTTTTCTTTCATTTTGTTAGCAATTGAAAGGGGAAGGTCAAGCAATCAAGGGCTAGCTGTATAAGAGCTTAAAGATTTCAATTTGAAGGTTTAGGTGAGTGAAATTATAGTCTTATTTTATTTTCATGTATGCATGCAAATATGGTGTGAAATTTTTGAATATAATGATTGTTTGCTTATTCCATAAATCATGTTTATTGATTGAAATATTAGGTTGAAAAAGGAATGATAAATAATGCATATAATTTGAATGCATGCCCTGTGTTTGCTTAATTGCCATAATGAATTACAGCAACCTTCTAAAAGAAAAAAAGAAAAAAAGAAAAAAAAAGAAAAAAAAATTGATTTCAGAACTGCACTATGCAGCCTAGACGAGGCTGCAAGTGTAGCCCCGCCAGCAGTTCAGCCTGGGCTGCACAGGTGCAGCCTGGGGCTGCACAGAGGTGCAGCCCAGACGGGCTGCAAATGTGCAGCCTGGGGCTGCACAGGTGTGCAGCCCAGGGCTGCACAGTGGCAGCCCGGCGGGCTGCCTGCGGTGCGCCCGGGTGCGGCCCGGGCCCAGCACGGGGGCGGCCCGGTGGTGCAGCCCAGATGGGCGGGCTGCACCCGGGCTGCCCGGGGCGGCCCAGGGCGGTGCAGCCCGCGGGCTGCCCGTGCAGCCCGGGCGGGCTGCACTGGGCAGCCTAGGGCTGTATAGCCCAGGGCTGCACTGGTGCAGCCCAGGCAGGCAGTACAGCCAAGTCGGAGCTGCACCGAAGTTGGGAACAAAAAAATTTTGAAAAAAAAATTAAATGTTGTTAAAATTAATCTAAATTAGTGCATTAAATTTATTTTGGTTAAAAAAGAAAACTATTGTATTATCGATAAATATGTGTTTGAAAATAATAATAATAATAATAATAACAACAATATGTAAATAAAACATTTTAGGATTTTGATTACGTTTTTGAGTACTAATCATGCCTTTTTAATTAAATTTATTGTTATCCAATTTTTTTAACTTAACGAATTTTTTCAATGAATGAGGTTTTTGCGTTTCGTCTTAATACATAAGTATTATGGGGTACTTATGTGTTAATGCAAAATGAAGATGTAATTATTTTCTTTTATACACATAATTATTTGCTAAATTTTATTCGCTTTTGAATATTATACTAGGTTTATTAATGGAATTTTTGAAAGGCGATTGTCATCGTTGACTTTTATTTTTAAGAAGTGTTTTAAAATTATAAACACTTTGATTTTTGGGTCGGGATAAATTGGACTCTGTTGTACCAATGGGCCAAAATTCCACCTTGGCCGACCTGATTCAGGATCGCTACCTGAATCGGTGGTATATCACATGCCCTTTTACCACCAAAGGTCAACGGTCTGCTACATAGGGCAAATCTTATTTGGATCGGGATCTCCGATCGGCGGGTCACGGACTATGAAGGATGGAGGCGTGGGGGTCCCACGTGTAGATCCGTGAACGGGTAGCATACGGCCTTTGCCTTAGACCGTCTTGGTTATCCTGGGTTGATCGCCAGGTGTATTATGGCGTTATGAGTTGGTTACGGGGTTGATGTCTCCGCGCGCGCTCGAGCTCTACCACTGTGATTTTACAATACTAGCGTCTGTTTATTTGGTATATTTTATGAGTCATGTTATATTTATCCCATAATTCTCATAATGCAATTTTCTTTACTTTATGATTTTTGAAAGTATTAAAGTTGATTTTGAAAACCCAGTATCTTTGGAGAATGTGTGTATGAACTTATTCTTTGTGTTACAAATAATAATTGGGATGGTATCGTATTGGATTATATACGATAGGTATGGCCTAAAATCATTGTTTGATTAAAGGAATTGTTTATGAAACCAAATTTGCATGTTAGTTCTCACACACATATATGCCTCATGTTGCTTTATACATGCGGCATTTTCTTTCCCTTTTGTTGATTGAGACAATTATTGTTCATAGATCTTACTTCACTCACACTAGAAATAGTCTGACCCGTGTGATTTGTTTTATAATCCTCGGGTCAGTCTGAGGATTGTGGTTGCAGGTTAGGTTGCGTGGATTGTAGCAGAATTCTTATCATTTTCCACGTTTTGGGGTTTTGGACTTTTCAGCTTGGACTTAGGAGTAGTTAATATGTATTATGGTATGTATGTTATTATGTATTTTGGAAGTGATATGTACTATGGACTATGTATCATGGACATTATGATATGTATTATGCATTATGCTGTTTTTGGTGTTGAATTGTACATTCTATTATATTCTATACTATGTAACCTGGAAATTTTTTATCTTGTACCATTGCTTTGAACCAACACTGCGCACAAATCGTAAGTAGAAGGAAAAAAAAAATCAAAAAATTTCTCGTGCCAGTGTTAGTTCAAGGGAATGAGTACAACATTTAGCCCTATCGAGTCCCATTCTCCGTGCTTTCCGACAGTAATACTTAGTATTGCTCTTGGTTGGCATGGGTATAGGGGCCGGGCGTTACATTTTTGGTATCAGAGCCAGGTTAATAATAGTATAGAATATATTTAGAATATAAGTTAGCACAAAGCAGTAGAAGCATTGTACATGTCTATATACTATAAATATCACTTCCATAATATAATAATAGTCATACATACCTAAACCAAAACCCCAAATCTTTGATCTTTTTAGTATGAGAATTATTCTAATTCCAGCATAACAACATTTCTCACTATGCAGAGTAGTGAGAAAGATGGCTGGAAGAACTCCCCGTTTGACCATGGAGCAGTGGTTAGAGTTAATGCGGAACATGCCACAGGCCGCACCTGCTCCTAATGCTGCTCCTAGAGTTGATTTCGCTCGTATGTGTAAGGATTTTGTGAGCCTTGGAGGAAAGCCCTTTCATGGAAATGAAGGTGTGGTTGGAGTTCAGGCTTGGTTGAAGACTTGTGAACGAGTCTTTGGGCACATGGGTGTGACGGACCGTCAGAAGGTCCAGATTGTTTCCAGCTTCCTCCAAGACGGAGCCTCTGACTGGTTCGATGTGGTTAGTGCTGAGATAGGCGAGGAGGAGCTTACATGGGAGAGATTTAGGGAACGATTCGAGTTAAGGTTCATTCCTGAGGCGGAGAAGGCCATTCTTGCACGTAGATTTATTGAGCTGAAGCAGAGAGATATGACAGTTCAGGAGTATCTCAATACCTTCAACTCCCTCTCTAAGTATGGCCCCGATTTGCTCAACACTCCCTTCAAAAAGAACCAGAAGTTTGTGGATGGTCTACGTAGGAAGCTGAAGGAGCAACTTTTGACTCAGCTTCGCTCCACTTTTGATGAGATAGTTGATTTGGCGATGAGGTATGAAGACTTGTATCGGGAAAGAGATGATGATGCACCACCGAACCGACAGAGTTTTGTGCCTAAGAGGAAAGCACCATTCTTCCCTAAGAAGAAGCAGAATCCTCAGAAGAAGCAAAAGAAAGGTCAAGCTTCGGGCTCCTAGAAGCAAGATAAAAATGGAGTGAAGTGCTATAAGCGTGGAGTAATGGGACATTTTGCTAATAATTGTCCCCAGAGGCAGTGTTATGAGTGTCATCAGACTGGTCATTTGAAGAACAACTGCCCACAGCTTATGAAGAAGAAGCAAGCAGCTAAGCTGAATGTGATGGAAGGAGATCCAGACCCGAGTCAGAGGAAGGGAAAGCAAGTGGCGGTCATGGAAGGTACGATTCCTTTTAGAGATACTTTCATTCGTATACTCTTTGACACCGGTGCCTCTCACTCTTTCATATCTAAGGAATTAGTTGATATATATGATTTGGAAGTTGTTTACCTCGTGACATCTCTAAGGGTTGCGAATCCCATTGGTGGGTCCACAACAATTGGAATGTTGTGTAAAGGCTTTGAGCTTTCCTTATGCGGGCTCTCTTTTCCCTGTGATTTGCATGTATTTGAGTGCCTTGGCTTTGATATTATCTTGGGGATGGACTGGTTGGATCGTTATGATGCACAGCTTTCCTGCTCAGACAGCGTTGTTACTTTGAAGCATCCATCCTATAAAGGGCTTGTTAATATGACTCTGGATGTACCGAGCTCTAGTGCTTATGTTTCTTTGTTTTCCATGGAGTCACGAGAGGTAGATGAGATAGCCAGTGTACCAATTGTCAGAGATTTTGGTGATATATTTGAGCCTGTTACAGGCTTACCACCAAAGAGGGCCGTGGAGTTCCGCATAGATCTAATCCCTGGAGCCCAACCAGTCAGTCGACCACCTACTCGTATGCCTCGAGTTGAGATGGAGGAACTTCGTAAGCAGTTGACTGAATTGGAAGGGAAGAAGTTTATCCGATCCAGTAGCTCTCCTTGCGGAGCTGCTGCTGTTTTTGTAAAGAAGGCGGATGGCTCTCTTCGTTTATGCATTGACTACAGGAATCTTAATGAGCTGACCATAAAGAATAAGTATCCATTACCTCGTATTGATGATCTTTTTGATCAGTTGAGTGGAGCAAAGGTCTTTTCCCAGCTGGACTTAGCCACGGGATTCCATCAGTTGAGAGTAGCGGAAGATAGCATTCCCCTTACTGCTTTCCGCACTCGTTATGGTTCATACGAGTGGCTAGTGATGCCGTTTGGGCTTACGAATGCTCCTGCATATTTTGTTGACCTGATGAATAGAATATTCAGAAGCTATCTTGACCAATTTGTCCTGGTCTTTATTGATGACATCCTAGTGTATTCCAAGTCTGAGCAAGAGCATGAAGGGCATTTGAGGACGGTTTTGGAGACCTTAAGGGAACATAAGCTAAAAGCTAAGTTCTCCAAGTGCCACTTTTGGCAGAAAGAGGTAAAGTTTTTGGGCCATATAGTCTCCGAAGCCGGTCTAGCAGTGGATCCTTCTAAGATTGAGGCCATACAGAATTGGAAGAGACCAGAATCTGTTACTGAGATACGGAGCTTCTTGGGACTAGCTGGTTACTACCGGCGTTTCATTAAAGATTTCTCCAAGATTGTGACTCCTTTGACGAGGCTGACGAGGAAAGGAGTTAAGTATGAATGGACGGATAAGTGTGAAGAAGCTTTCACAAAGTTGAAGGAGATGCTCACTAACGCCCCAGTTTTGGTGATTCCAGAGGGTAATCAGGATCTTGTGGTCTATACGGATGCTTGTGGCTCTGGCCTAGGAGCGGTACTTATGCAGAAAGGGCGAGTTGTAGCTTATGCATCTAGGTAATTGAGGCCCAATGAGATTCGGTATGCCATTCATGATTTGGAGCTAGCAGCCGTGGTTTTTGCTTTGAAGTTGTGGCGACACTATCTTATGGGGGAGCGGTTTGTTCTCTATACAGACCATAAGTCCTTGAAATACCTATTTTCCCAGAAGGAACTGAACATGCGCCAACAAAGGTGGTTGGAGTTTTTGGCAGCCTATGATTTTGATATTTAGTATACTCCTGGGAAAGGAAACCGTGTTGAGGATGCCCTCAGCCGTAAACACCAGGCAGTTGTATCGATGATGGTGGCTAAATGGCGTGACTTGGAGGTGTTAGCTTCTAGTGGGATCTATTACAGTATGCCTACTCATAGCTCAGGGAGGATGTTAGCTAGCTTGGTTGTGAGACCAAATCTTATGGACAGAATTTCTCTTACTCAGAAGGAAGATTCTGTTACTTTAGATCGTATTCATCGGTTGAAGAATGGAGAGGAGGCTGATGACCTGAAAGGTTTTGAGATGGATGCTCATGGTTGTTTGAGGAAGAAGGGTAGAATCTTTGTACCTAATGTTGCAGGGCTTAGACAAGAGGTGATGAAGGACTGCCATTGTTCATGATACACTATTCACCCAGGTGGCAGCAAGATGTACATGGACATGAAGCGCCTATATTACTGGGAAGGAATGAAGCGTGATATAGGTGAATATGTTAAGAATTGCATTACTTGCCAACTGGTTAAATGCGAGCATCAAAAGCCTAGCGGTCTTCTTCATCCCTTGGAGATTCCATTATGGAAATGGGATCAGGTATAAGTGAATTTTGATTTTATAACAGTTCACTTATATAAACCCTTATTTGTGATCCAATTAGTGTTCCATTAATACTTTATTTAGGTATCAATGGATTTCATTGATGGCTTGCCTCGATCGAAGCAAGGGCATGATAGCATATGGGTAGTAGTGGATCGTTTGACGAAATCTGCCCATTTTATTCCTGTCAAGGCAAAGAGGACTGCATCTTATTTGGCGAAGCTGTATGTGAAGGAAGTTATTCGTCTCCATGGTGTACCTAGTGCTATAGTTTGTGACAGAGATCCATTATATACTAGTGGATTTTGGAGGAGCTTACAAGCAGCTTTGGGGACGAAGTTGAATATTAGCTCAGCCTATCATCCTCAGTCCGATGGACAAACTGAGCGAGTCAACAAGATATTGGAGGATTTGTTGCAATCCTGTATTCTGGACTTTGGAGGCTCTTGGGAGGACCACCTGTACTTGGTAGAGTTTTCATATAATAACAGCTTTCAGTCTAGTATAGGCATGGCTCCTTTCGAAGCACTGTATGGAAGACCATGTAGATCTCCTGCATGCTGGCTTGAGACTGGAGATAAGTTAGTTCTTGGTCCCGACACTGTACGTGAAGCTTCAGAAAAGGTAGAGATAATTAGAAGGAGGATGAAGGAAGCACAAGATAGACAAAAGTCCTATGCAAATAAAAGAAGAAAGGACTTGGAGTTTAGCATTGGCGATCATGTGTTCGTGAAGGTTACTCCTTTAAAAGGGGTAATGAGGTTCAGCAAGACGGGTAAGCTTGCTCCTAGATTTATTGGGCCTTATCCTATTATGGAGCGGATTGGGAAGCTTGCCTATAGAGTTGCTTTACCTGAACACTTATCAAGTGTGCACAATGTCTTTCACGTGTCACACTTGAGAAAGTGTTTGAGGGATTCTGAGGAGGTGATAGAGCCAAAGCAGTTGCAGCAGCTTGGGATCGCTCCTAATATGACATATACTCGAGAGCCTATCCGTATCATTGCCTCTGAGAGGAAGAAGTTGCGTAGTAAGGTGGTTCCACTAGTCAAGGTGCAATGGTCGAGTAATCCGAAGGACTGCACCTGGGAAACACAAGAGTCGATGCAGAGGCATTATCCTGAATTGTTTGGCGCTCGAGTAAGGTATGTCTTATTCTTTTTAAAATTTAAATCAATTAATAAAGTTACAGATATCGCTCTTACGTAGAAATTGCGAGGATGCAATTTTTGTAAGGGGGGGAAGTCTGTAACAACCCATTTTTAGGGATACTAAATTGGGAATCAACTTAATAAATTAATTTGTTAATAATGATAAATAATTAAATATTTATGGAGAAAATAAAATAATAGATAAATGAGAAAAAATGGGAATTTAATATTAATAGCGTTGAGAGGAAAATAAATGGTAACAAATTCGTTTGCTTTTATTTGGAGTTATAAATTGTTCTTTTTTTTGTGGTAGTGTAATTTATTTTAAATGAACCATTTTATTAACCTAAACTATTTGGAAAGTTAAACATTGAGAATGTTATGTTATTTATATTTTATGTAATAATGATAACTAATTTCATGAGATAAAATGCGTTTTATGTATGAAAAGTTTAGATAAGAATTTTTTTTTATGTTGATTTATAATTTGGTATAAAAGAAAAGAAAAAGAAAGAAAGGTAAAAGTAAATAATAATAATAATAACAAATAATAATATCTTTTTATAATGTAATGTAGGAAAGATCTAGAAAGTGAATAAAATATTGTTAAGTAAAAGAAAAATCTAGAATGAGGACAAAAGATAATGAATAAATTGTTTTTAAAAAGAAAAAAAGGGGAGAAATAATAAATTAAGGTTTAATTGGAAGAAGATTCTAGAGGAGGGGCTTTGTAATAAAAATACCATTCCCTCTCCTCAAATTCTTTACTGTACGTACACAAAACAGAAAGCAGAAAGAAAAAAAAAACAGAGAAAGAAGAAAACCTAATTCATAATCCCCTCAATCAAACACAAATCTCAGGTTGCAAATTAAAGGTTAAAAAGAAAAAAATTCCCAATTACAAGAGTAAGTATCCCTAAATCAGTTCTATTCCATCTCTTTCTTCTTATTTTCACAAATAGGTATTTAGGGTTTTCTTTCATTTTGTTAGCAAGGGGAAGGTCAAGCAATCAAGGGCTAGCTGTATAAGAGCTTGAAGATTGCAATTTGAAGGTTTAGGTGAGTGAAATTATAGTCTTATTTTATTTTCATGTATGCATGCAAATATGGTGTGAAATTTTTGAATATAATGATTGTTTGCTTATTCCATAAATCATGTTTATTGATTGAAATATTAGGTTGAAGAAGGAATGATAAATAATGCATATAATTTGAATGCATGCCTTGTGTTTGCTTAGTTGCCACAATGAATTACAGCAACCTTCTAAAAGAAAAAAAGAAAAAAAAAAAAAAGAAAGAAAAAAAAATTGATTTCAGAACTGCACTGTGCAGCCTAGACGAGGCTGCAAGTGCAGCCCCGCCAGCAGTTCAGCCTGGAGCTGCACAGGTGCAGCCTGGGGCTGCACAGAGGTGCAGCCTAGACGGGCTGCAAAGGTGCAGCCTGGGGCTGCACAGAGGTGCAACCCAAACGGGCTGCAAATGTGCAGCTAGGGGCTGCACAGTGGCAGCCCGGGCGGGCTGCCCGGGTGCAGCCCGGGCGGCCTGCGGTGCGCCCGGGTGCGGCCCGGGCCCAGCCCGAGGGCGGCCCGGTGGTGCAGCCCAGATGGGCGGGCTGCCCGGGGCGGCCCAGGGCGTTGCAGCCCTTGCTGCACCGGTGCAGCCCATGTGGGCTGCACCCGTGCAGCCCGGGGGGGCTGCACAGGGGCAGCCCGGGCGGGCTGCCTGGTGCAGCCCGGGCGGGCTGCACTGTGCAGCCTGGGGCTGTATAGCCCAGGGCCGCACTGGTGTAGCCCAGGCAGGCTGTACAGCCCAGGCAGGCTGCACAGTTACAACCCAAGTCGGAGCTGCACCGAAGTTGGGAAAAAAAAATTTGAAAAAAAAATTAAATTTTATTAAAATTAATCTAAATTAGTGAATTAAATTTATTTTGGTTAAAAAAGAAAACTATTGTATTATCGATAAATATGTGTTTGAAAATAATAATAATAATAATAATAACAACAATATGTAAATAAAACATTTTAGGATTTTGATTACGTTTTTGAGTACTAAGCTTGCCTTTTTAATTAAATTTATTGTTATCAAATTTTTTTAACTTAACGAATTTTTTCAATGAATGAGGTTTTTGCGTTTCGTCTTAATACATAAGTATTATGGGGTACTTATGTGTTAATGCGAAATGAAGATGTAATTATTTTCTTTTATACACACAATTATTTGCTAAATTTTATTCGCTTTTGAATATTATACTGGGTTTATTAATGGAATTTTTGAAAGGCGATTGTCATCGTTGACTTTTATTTTTAAGAAGTGTTTTAAAATTATAAACACTTTGATTTTTGGGTCGGGATAGATTGGACTCTGTTGTACCAATGGGCCAAAACTCCACCTTGGCCGACCTGATTCAGGATCGCTACCTGAATCGGTGGTATATCACATGCCCTTTTACCACCAAAGGTCAACGGTCTGCTACATAGGGCTAATCTTATTTGGATCGGGATCTCCGATCGGCGGGTCACGGACTATGAAGGATGGAGGCGTGGGGGTCCCACGTGTAGATCCGTGAACGGGTAGCATACGGCCTTTGCCTTAGACCGTCTTGGTTATCCTGGGTTGATCGCCAGGTGTATTATGGCGTTATGAGTAGGTTACGGGGTTGATGTCTCCGCGCGCGCTCGAGCTCTACCACTGTGATTTTACAATACTAGCGTCTGTTTATTTGGTATATTTTATGAGTCATGTTATATTTATCCCATAATTCCCATAATGCAATTTTCTTTACTTTATGATTTTTGGAAGTATTAAAGTTGATTTTGAAAACCCAGTATCTTTGGAGAATGTGTGTATGAACTTATTCTTTGTGTTACAAATAATAATTGGGATGGTATCGTATTGGATTATATACGATAGGTATGGCCTAAAATCATTGTTTGATTAAAGGAATTGTTTATGAAACCAAATTTGCATGTTAGTTCTCACACACATATATGCCTCATGTTGGTTTATACATGCGGCGTTTTCTTTCCCTTTTGTTGATTGAGACAATTATTGTTCATAGATCTTACTTCACTCACACTAGAAATAGTCTGACCCGTGTGATTTGTTTTATAATCCTCGGGTCAGTCTGAGGATTGTGGTTGCAGGTTAGGTTGCGTGGATTGTAGCAGAATTCTTATCATTTTCCACGTTTTGGGGTTTTGGACTTTTCAGCTTGGACTTAGGTTTAGTTAATATGTATTATGGTATGTATGTTATTATGTATTTTGGAAGTGATATGTACTATGGACTATATATCGTGGACATTATGATATGTATTATGCATTATGCTGTTTTTGGTGCTGAATTGTACATTCTATTATATTCTATACTATGTAACCTGGAAATTTTTTATCTTGTACCATTGCTTTGAACCAACACTGCGCACAAATGGTAAGTAGAAGGAAAAAAAAAATCGAAAAATTTCTCGTGCCAGTGTTAGTTCAAGGGAATGAGTACAACATTTAGCCTTATCGAGTCCCATTCTCCGTGCTTTCCGACAGTAATACTTAGTATTGCTCTTGGTTGGCATGGGTATAGGGGCCAGGCGTTACATTACATCCATCATAACTTGAGCATACGAACTCGGATTGACTTGAAATTTAGAATGATGGTTCTTATGATCTTGCTGGTCATGTCCTATCGGTTGTAGCCTGATCCAGGCTCAGACAAAATTCAGTGATATCCATAGTGAAGTAAAGAATAACCAATCTTTGAGACGAACTGTCCTTTGTTTTAGATTGATCTTTTGGTATCACGGCTTTGCCAAAAGGCGGGGTAACAATTATAATAGTGTCTAGGGTTTCAAGTAAATAGAAAATAGCCAAAATTGTTACATTCATTAAATTCCAGCTACTAGCCACGAAAGTGGGTAATACAAATCAAAACCATAGGATCTCGTAGGAAAAATGGGTTTCCTTCAATGGCAGGGCTACTGGGGTACCGTCCGTCACAGTACGGGGCCTAAATCACCGTATCGAGGATCACTCCCAACCCTCTACAACACAAGGCCGGAAGCATTCCTTACTGAACAGTCCCGAACAAGATAACCTCGCAGTTGTGGCCAACAACTGCCCACATAGCCGAAATAAAGGGACATCTAGACGGGGGTATATCTCATCCTGCTTGGGTGCTACCCACCTAACCTTGCTGCATATCTCCTGTTTTAGTCATTCCCGGTTGATGAGGCTTGAGGCTGTGATTACCTTAGAGAATATATCTCTTAGAATGCTCATCGTCCGCCTGACGATGTGCTGAAAGCACTCAATCCATACAAGTTCGTTCCAAGTTCGAACGAAACCGAAGGCATTATCTCGTTACACTTGTTTTGGAATCACCCTCAGAGTTAACGACAATAACCCTTGCATTATGAAACACCATCTCGACCTTCATTTGAGATGTCACGACCTAATGTTTAATTTGGATCGATGTGGTTTTCGGATAATCAAATTGACACCCGATCCCGGTCTCATCGAAATCCAAACGCCATTTTAGAGGCCAAGTTGTTTAATAGTTTAAACAATTTAATTCAACACTTTGAATTCACATAACAGTTATCACAGATAAATCATAAACAGTCATCACAGATATATCCAGAATATATCACAAAATATCACAGAATATCACCCAATAGATATCAGAGTTAATCAAACAAGAATCATCAATTCATATCAAAATAGTTTAATTAACCTAAACTTAATTAATTACTTAAGAATAAACCATTGTATCCTGCTTAGTTAATCACTAATTAATCAACTTAATAAATTTATTAATTATTACTTAATTACTCACTTAATTAATTATTTCTTAATTATTAATTAATAACCTTAATTATTAATTAATAAAACTTAATTACCTATTTATTAATCACTACTTATTTAATTAACCATTAATTACCATTTAATTAATCATTAATCCTTAATTAAATTCTCAATTAGTTAACTACTATTTATTTATTAATTAACTTTAAGTAGGTAATTAAATTCTTAAGTTCAAATTGATTAAACACAAAATTATTCATACCAATCTTTAATTACAAATTTATTTAATCTTAAATTATTTATTTAATTACAAGTATAAATTAATTTACATTCTTAATCAACTTACACTTTAAATTAAATTAATCATCTTGCATTTGTAACCCTCTCTTAATAAATTTAAATCAAATCCTAACTTAAAACTTGCCAACATTATTTACTTAATTAATACTAAACTTTGTTAAACAAAATAACTTAAAAGAATTTAGGCTTAACCCCTAAAAAGATGGAACCCGAGGTAACCCCTTGTTTACTCGAGTAGCAACCCACGATTTTCTTCCTGTTTCCTAAGTCCCCCTCTCTTTATTCTCGCATACTTTCTTCCTCTTCCACTCTTTCTTTCTTTTTTTATTTATGTTATAAACTGCAGTTATTCGACCACACTCACGCACTTGGGAAAAACTCGAAGCAACCTCCTCAATTTCTCAAGTAATAACTCGAGACGACCATCACACGAAGACGCTGACTCCCATCGCTGCCGTGCACGGCACTTCGCCGTCACTCCGGCGAACCACGTCGCCTCCGGCAAGTCACGAAACGACCTCACACTCGAACTCAAAAACCAATTCGACGCGAAGAACTCGAAATCAAAAATATACCTATTTGCTCGAAAATACAACTCGACTTCACCGAACAAAATCGCCTTGACCTACTAACGCTGACCGCCAGTTACGACGCAACTCCGCCCATACCTCTGCCATATCCTCCTCTACCAACTCCAAGAAGCACGTGCAGATCGATCATCCCATGGTGACGAAATTACCTCGATTACAGACCACAGAAAACTCGAACCTAAAACCCTATATTCATTTCGACCCAACAAATCTTACATTAGAAAATTTTTTCGACATTTTTCCTGTATTCGTGAATCATCAAGCTAGCTTCACAACGAATTTCAACATCTTATATTTGTTAAACCAACAGAAATTGATAAAAATGCATTTTTAGTTCATTTAAAAATTGCACCTTGTATACTTATCTAAAAATTATCATTTTTGTTCCAAAAATCCTACTTTTGTATGTTCATTCAAGGTATGAAATCAAATTAACAATTTAAAATATTTGAATTTTAACATATGATTTCTTTTCTACTGTAAATTGAATATACAGTGTCTATGTTACACTGTCAACCTTCAAACAATTTTCCAGACCATGATTCAAGTTTAAACAAATTTATTTAGCTTAAATTCCTAAGTTTAAAATATTTATATGAAGAAGTATTAAAATTTTCTCTGCTTTCTTTGCTTAGGAACTTGAAATACTACAGAACATAACATAGTAAAGCTTCCAGTATAACAACAAACATTACAGAACTTCTTATTTACAATAGATAGCAAGCACAAGGTTTTCATGAACTAATTATCAAGATTTAAATTTCAAAGATAGCATGTTTACTCACTTTTAAAATAGGGTTGAAACAGAGGACAATTTTCTGTGTTGAAGAGCTGGAGTTTGAATTCCTGCAAATTTGTTTTTGCCTTGTTGTTGAATGAAGTTGAGTTTGTAAAGAGGATGTTTACTTTCTTATCTCAGTTTTGCTAAGTTATGAACGAGCAAGAATGAGATGGTGTATATAAAGGAAATAGGTTTGAACAGTGGTAGGTTATAACTGGTACAAGCTTTACTTGTTTGATCAGATTAGACTTGTGTTTAGTTACAGCAAATTTGAAATGATATTGTATATTTCGGCTGGCCTTATTTTATACTGAGATGATTTCTTTTGTAATTTGAAATGACAAATGTTGTGCTAGCATTTAATGTATATGTCTTCATATATGTTTACACATAATTATTATTTGCTGGTATTTATATTTTTGTACAAAGATATTTTGTATATGTAAATAGTTTATCTTCTTTTGCATTGCACATACATATATTACACAGCAACACTTGTGTTATTGTTTTGGTCAAAGATTTTGTTTTTGGCTTTGCACTTAATATAAATTTTGTTATAGTGTATATTTATCTTATGTTTCTATTTAACCATACAAGTTGTTGTTAACATAACTTCTTAGTTTTATTTCTATTTGTAATTTAAATTTCAAACATTTGATATATAACATATATTTGTATTTATATATTTTATATTTATATTTATATCTCATATTTTATATTTAATATTGATAGATTATTTTATTTTAAGCATTATTATTAAAGACTTTATTTATATTCATATATGTAAGATATCAAATGTTAATAGTATAGCACCTTTTAATTTTAATTGAATAAGACAGATTTTATAATAAATATTTTTGAAAGAATTTATTTTAAATTTTCAAATCAAAATTTCCTTCACAAACACATATATATACATATATAACTGAAAAATTCCCAAAAATCTTATTTGTTTATAAAATGAAAGCTTGTATTTTATTTAATTAGATTAAATACTTATTATAATACTATTGTCAAAATCCCGGGTCGTTACATTCCTCCCCCTTAAAAGAATTTCGTCCCCGAAATTTAAAACAAAGTTAGTTTAAAAGCTTTTATATTAACAATCCAGACATATATATCATCCATACAATAACAATCAAACAGTCTATCCTAACAAACATCACTAGCTACCCGGACACAAATCCGGATAGGCTCTCCTAAAACTATACAGAGTTTCCCAGGTACAATCTTTGGGATCCTCGCTCGACTGCACTTTGACGAGCTTCACTACTTTGCTCCTGAGTTGCTTCTCGTCTTGATCTACAATCCGAACTGGATTTCTGACCACAGTCAAGTTAGGTTCTACTTCCAAATCTTCCTGGACTACTGGTTCTACAACCAGTGATGGGTCATGAACAAACTTCCTTAAATGGGATACATGAAATACATTATGAATTCCAGACATCCGCTCTGGCAATTCAATTCTGTAAGCTACAACTCCAATTCTTTCCAGCACTCGGAATGGTCCAATATATCTTGCGGCAAGTTTTCCCATCTTTTCGAATCTTGTAGCACCTTTGATCGGGGAAACTTTGACAAAGACTAAATCTCCAATCACAAATTCCAACGGTCCTCGCCTTTTATCTACATACTTCTTCTGACGATCCTGAGAAACTTTCATCCTTTTCTTGCTAAGCTCAACTTTCATAGAAGCTTCACGAATTAGATCGGGCCCGAGCACAAGATGATCTTTCGATTCTATCCAACAGGATGGGGATCTACACAGTCTTCCATATAAAGCTTCATAAGGAGCTATCTTAATACTTGCCTGGTAATTGTTATTATAAGAGAATTCCACTAGATGAAGATGGTCTTCCCACGATCCACCAAAATCCAAAACACAAGCTCGCAACATATCCTCAAGGATACGATTAAGCCTCTCCGTCTATCCATCTGTCTACGGATGATAGGTTGTACTCAATCTCAAACTCGTTCCCATAGCTGATTGCAGAGCCTCCCAGAATTTGCTGGTAAAAATAGGATCATGATCACTTAATATACTAACTGGAACACCATGCAATCAGACTATCTTTCTCAAGAATATCTCTGCCAGAGAAGTTGCAGTCCGAGTTGCCTTAACCGGTATAAAATGGCCGCTCTTAGTTAAACGATCTACAATGACCCATATTCCTTCATTTCCTTTCTTGGTTCTTGGCAAGCCGTCGATGAAATCCATCAAGATCATCTCCCATTTCCAATCTAGAACTTCCAAAGGCTGCAATAATCTAGCTGACTTCTGTTGATTTCCTTTAACTTGTTGGCAGATGGCACAACTATTCACGAACCTAGCAATCTCTTTCTTCATGCCCGGCCACCAGAAAACTCTCCTCATATCTTTATACATCTTTGAGATTCCTAGGTGAATATTCAATCTGGAACGATGACTCTCTGGCAACACCTCCTGCCTCAGATCTCTATCATTTGGAACACAAATCCTCCCGTTAATCCTTAATGTTCCTTGGCCATCAGTTTCAAAACTGGGACACTGACCCTTCCTAACTCTTTTGATGATTCTTCTCAACATTTTATCAGATGCTTGCTTGCTTGAAATCCTTTCAATAAGAGATGGAACAACTTCCAGAAGAGATAGGACTGCATTCCTTCTAAGAGCATCAGCTACAACATTCGCCTTTCCCAAGGTATACAGAATATCCAAATCATAGGATGCCAGAAACTCGACTCACCGTTGTTGCCTCAGATTAAGATCCTTCTGAGAGGAGATATTTCAACGGTTTGTGATCCGTGAATAACTCAAATTTCTCTCCCAAAAGATAATGTCTCCAGATCTTTAAAGCAAAAACAATGGCTAACAGTTCTAGATCGTGCGTAGCGTAGTTCCTTTCATGTGGCTTCAATTGCCGACTCGCATACACAATTACCCTTCCATTCTGCATCAGAACTGCTCCCAGACCAACTATACAAGCATCAGTATAAACTTCAAATTTTCTTTTTCCATTCGGAATAGCAAGCACTGTTGCACTGGTTAGCCTCGTCTTCAACTCTTGGAAAGCTTCTTCACACTGGGGTGTCCACTTGAATTTAGCTCCTTTCCTAGTCAGCTTAGTCAGCTGTGAAGAAATCTTGGAGCCATCCTCCTACTGAGTCTGCTTAACTAACTCCTCTCTCTCTCTAGGAGCTATCCTCCTACTGGGCTGAATCACCGGCACTGCTTCTGGAATCAAATCAATGCGAAACTCTATTTCTCGATATGGAGGCAGACACTTAACTTCCTCAAATACATCAGGAAAATCTTGGACCACGTCGATATCTTCTACTTTCTCTTGAGAAGTCTCAATTCCATGCAAAAGACTACTCAAGTGAATTCCAGAATTATCACATGTCACTCTAGCAATTCTACCCAAATCAGTTTCCAGCGAAACTATTCTCTCATCACAATTCAGAATTGCACTATACTTATCAAGCCAATCCATCCCCAATATAAGATCAAATCCCTTAAAATTCAACACATAAGGGTCACAAGAAAAACTATGAGATAGATAAGAAATCTTCAAGTCCTTACAGATCATATCTAATTTGGTCACCCCTCCTATAGGATTAGATACGAAGATGGGACAGTCTACAGTAGTAGGGGTAAGAAAGAACTTCTCTACAGATTCCAGAGAAATAAAACTCAAAGAAGCACCCGAATCAAGCAAAACTTTAATATACTTGCCATCTAAAAGTAATATACCTTCCAATACTCCCTTGCCTTTAGATGAAGTGAATGGTGCACCTTCCAAAGCAAATACCTTATTCTGCTGAGCTTTATGAAGTAATGGGCAACCCCTGATCATATGACCTGGTTGGTGGCAATTGAAGCATAGAGATCTCTGAACCAAAGCTGAACCCGGTCCACTATGATGCGGTTGCTGTTGCCGAAATCCTTTCCTAGGACACTTATTCGCCAAGTGACCTTCTTGTTGACATATATATCATTTGCGAGGTCCACTGTTACTTCCAGGCTTCTTCTAGTTCGGCTTCCCCCAACTGGGATTGAACTTCCTCTTATTCAGATTAGCAAAATTCCCTCCCGATGCTGCTACTGGTGTCACTGATTTCTTGTTCATCAAATTCTCATATCTCAAAGCCATATCAATTAAATCGATAAAAGATCCTTTCAAGTGCGCCGTCATCTTTTCATGAAATTCCGGCCTCAATCCTTGCACAAACACTTCATTCTTTTTGAGGGGAGTATCAATGAGCCCTGGTCCATAGCAAGAAAGTTCATTGAATTTTGTCTCATACTCTGCTATAGTCATGCTACCCTTCTTCAAATTCAGAAAATCCTAGTACAGACGAGTTTTCCCTGCTGTTGGCATAAATTTATCCTCAAATACCTCCTTAAATCTTTCCCAAGAAATGTCTTCCTCAGAGATATTTGCTACCGTTGCATCCCACCAGGCTGCTGCGCCTCCTTGCAATTGCCATGATGCCATTTTCCTTTTGCGCTCCTCAGACAACTTCATACTCTTAAAGATGCGCTCACAAGAGCGTATCCAAGCTTGAACTTCAATTATCGATTCTGACCCTTTAAATGATTTGCCTCCAAGGTTGATGAAGTCTTTGCATAAAGCGGCAAAACTAACCTGAGGCGGTACTGGATTTACAGCCTCACTAGCAGTTTGACTTCATCCATTATCAGTCGAGGTACTGCCCCTACCTCTGCCTCTTCTTCCAGAACTCATGTTGGCCACTGGATAGGTAACTCAGCAAATTTAGGTATATAATTATGTGAAAATACAAATACACACTCTCAAGATAAATATTACTCCATAGCCTAGGTATTATCTCAACCAGTGCTCTGATACCAACTGTGACGACTCGCCTTTCTAACCCCAGAAAGATGTATCATCAATAAGAAAAGAAAGGGATAGAAATAGAAAAGATAGAAAGAAAGCATAACAACATCAGAATCTCACAGCGGAACGGAACAAAATGTAATACATCACATAACTATTACATAGTTTTACATATATCAGAGTTATACAATATCATACACATGACAGTCATACATACATCTGTCACTACATACATCCAAAATACAACATACATCAACTACACAACGGAACTAGATAGATAACATACGTCTGGGCTTCTGCTCCAAGCTTCTCCAGAACTCAACGATCCCAAAAACTTATCACTTGGCTACTCATAAAAATTTGAGTACCTAAGAGTTTATAAAAACAAAATATAAACTCCGGGTCAGGCATGGGTCTAGTGTGAGTAAATGGGTTAAAGTTGTTTAACTTTGAAAACCATTTGAAATAAAGGTACCACGTAAGACTTCCCACACATAAACACGGGTAAGTTTTAACCTTACGCAACCAAAACATTTTATAGGAAATCCGGTGATATTATAAAAGTGTCTAGGGTTTTCAAGTAAATAGAAAATAGCTGAAATGGTTACATTCATTAAATTCCAACTACTAGCCACAAAAGTGGGTAATACATATCAAAACCATAGGATCTCATAGGGAAAATGGGTTTCCATCAATGGTAGGGCTACTGGGGTAGCGTCCGTCACAGTACGGAGCCTAGATCACCATACCGAGGATCACTCCCGACCCCCTAAAACATAAGGCCGGAACCATTCCTTATTGAACAGTCTCGAATAAGATAACCCCACAGTTGTGGCCAACAACTGCCTACACAGCCAAAATAAATGGACATCTAGACAGCGGTATATCTCGTCCTGCTTGGGTGCTACCCACCTAACCTTGCTGCATATCTCCTGTTTTAGCCATTCCCGGTTGATGAGGCTTGAGGCTGCGATTACCTTAGAGAATATATCTCTTAGAATGCTCATTGTCCAACTGGCGATGTGCTGAAAGCACTCAATCCATACAAGTTCATTCCAGGTTCGAACGAAACCGAAGGCATTATCTCGTTACACTCATTTTGGAATCACCCTCAGAGTTAACGACAATAACCCTTGCATTCTGAAACACCATCTCGACCTTCACTTGAGATGTCACGACCTAACGTTTAATTTGGATCGATGTCGTTTTCGGATAATCAAATTGACACCCGATCTCGGTCTCATCGAAATCCAAACGCCATTTTAGAGGCCAAGTTGTTTAATAGTTTAAACAATTTAGTTTAACACTTTGAATTCACATAACAGTTATCATAGATAAATCATACACAGTCATCACAGATATATCCAGAATATATCACAGAATATCACAGAATATCACCCAATAGATATCAGAGTTAATCAAACAAGAATCATCAATTCATATCAAAATAGTTTAATTAACCTAAACTTAATTAATTACTTAAGAACAAACCATTGTATCCTGCTTAGTTAATCACTAATTAATCAACTTATTAAATTTATTAATTATTACTTAATTACTCACTTAATTAATTATTTCTTAATTATTAATTAATAACCTTACTTACTAATTACTAAAACTTAATAACCTATTTATTAATCACTACTTATTTAATTAACCATTAATTACCAATTAATTAATCATTAATCCTTAATTAAATTCTCAATTAGTTAACTACTATTTATTTGTTAATTAACTTTAAGTAGTTAATTAAATTCTTAAGTTCAAATTGATTAAACGAAAAATTCTTAATACCAATCTTTAATTATAAATTTATTTAATCTTAAATTATTTATTTAATTACAAGTATAAATTAATTTACATTCTTGATCAACTTACACTTTAAATTAAATTAATCATCTTACATTTGTAACCCTCTCTTAATAAATTTAAATCAAATCTTAACTTAAAACTTGCCAACATTATTTACTTAATTAATACTAAACTTTGTTAAACAAAATAACATAAAAGAATTTAGGCTTAACCCCTAAAAAGATGGAACCCGAGGTAACCCCTTGTTTACTCGAGTAGCAACCCGCGATTTCCTTCCTGTTTCCTGAGTCCCCCTCTCTTTCTTCTCGCATACTTTCTTTCTCTTCCACTCTTTTTTTTTATTATTTAAGTTATAAACCGCAGTTATTTGACCACACTCACGCACTAGGGAAAAACCCGAAGCAACCTCCCCAATTTCTCGAGTAATAACTAGAGACGACCATCACACGAAGATGCTGACACCCATCGCTGCCGTGCACATGCACGACACTTCACCGTCACTCCGGTGAACCAAATCGCCTCCGGCAATTCATGAAACGACCTCACACTCGAACTCAAAAACCAATTCGACGCGAAGAACTCGAAATAAAAAATATACCTATTTACTCGGAACTACAACTCGACTTCACCGAAAAAAATCGCCTCGACCTACTAACGTCGACCGCCAGTGACGACACAACTCCACCTATACCTCGGCCATATCCTCCTCTACCAACTCCCAGAAGCGCGTGTAGCTCGATCGTCCCATGGTGACGAAATTACCTCGATTACAGACCACAGAAAACTCGAACCCAAAACCCTATATTCGTTTCGACCCAACAAATCTTACATTAGAAAAAAATATCAACATTTTTCCTGTGTTTGTGAATCATCAAGCTAGTTTCACAACGAATTTCAGCATCTAATATTTGTTAAACCAACATAAATTGATAATAATGCATTTTTAGTTCATTT
Organism: Allium cepa; assembly: GCA_030765085.1. Classification (NCBI taxonomy): domain Eukaryota; kingdom Viridiplantae; phylum Streptophyta; class Magnoliopsida; order Asparagales; family Amaryllidaceae; genus Allium; species Allium cepa. The sequence goes on along the minus strand of CM060929.1, from coordinate 987,137,258 downwards.
AAAAACTGCACCTTGTATACTCATCTAAAAATTATCATTTTTGTTTCAAAAATCCTACTTTTGTATGTTTATTCAAGATATGAAATCAAATTAACAATTTAAAATATTTGAATTTTAACATATGAATTCTTTTCTACTGTAAAATTGAATATACAGTGTCTATGTTACATTGTCAACCTTCAAACAATTTTACAGGCCATGATTCAAGTTTAAAAAAATTTATTTAGCTTAAATTCCTAAGTTTAAAATATTTATATGAAGAAGTATTAAAATTTTCTCTGCTTTCTTTGCTCAGGAACTTGAAATGCTAAAGAACATAACATAGTAAAGCTTCCAGTATAACAACAAACATTACAGAACTTCTTATTTACAATAGATAGCAAGCACAAGATTTTCATGAACTAATTATAAAGATTTAAATTTCAAAGATAGCATGTTTACTCACTTTTAAAATAGGGTTGAAATTGAGGACAATTTTCTATGTTGAAGAGCTGGAGTTTGAATTCCTCTAAATCTATTTTTGCCTTGTTGTTGAATGAAGTTGAGTTTGTAAAGAGGATGTTTACTTTCTTATCTCAGTTTTGCTAAGTTATGAACGAGCAAGAATAAGATGGTGTATGTAAAGGAAATAGGTTTGAACAGTGGTAGGTTATAACTGGTACAAGCTTTACTTGTTTGATCAGATTAGACTTGTGTTTAATTACAACAAATTTGAAATGATATAGTATATTTCGGCTGGCCTTATTTTGTACTGAGATGATTTCTTTTGTAATTTGAAATGACAACGTTGTGCTAGCATTTAATGTATATGTCTTCATATATGTTTACACATAATAATTATTTGCTGATATTTATACTTTTGTACAAAGATATTTTGTATATGTAAACAGTTTATCTTCTTTTGCATTGCACATGCATATATTACACAGCAACACTTGTGTTATTATTTTGGTCAAAGATTTTGTTTTTGCCTTTGCACTTAATATAAATTTTGTTATAGTGTATATTTATCTTATGTTTCTATTTAACCATACAAGTTGTTGTTAACATAACTTCTTAGTTTTATTTCTATTTGTAATTTAAATTTCGAACATTTGATTTATAACATATATTTGTATTTATATATTTTATATTTGTATTTATATCTTATATTTTATATTTAATATTGATGGGATTATTTTATTTTAAGCATTATTATTAAAGACTTTATTTATATTCATATATGTAAGATATCAAATGTTAATAATATAGAACCCTTTTAATTTTAGTTGAATAAGATAGATTTTATTATAAATATTTTTGCAAGAATTAGTTTTAAATTTTCAAATAAAAATTTCCTTCACAAACACATATATATATATATATATATATATATATATATACGTATATAACTGAAAAATGCCCAAAATCTTATTTATTTATAAAATGAAAGCTTGTATTTTATTTAATTAGATTAAATACTTATTATAATACTATTGTCAAAATCCCGGGTCGTTACAGTTGTATAACAAAATGAATGAACATCTTCATTGTACATGAGTTACAATTTATATAAGTATAATAAGTGAGTTGTGGTCTTGAAAGATTCAACCCAGATCCGCTTCTGAATGAAAGAAATAATATTGGCCCTTGGATCCTGAATCAACGGCAATTAATCCTGAGATTTCTTCATTCCATACTTTATCATTCTCCAATACGCCCCCTCAAACCCTAATGCGACTAGGGTTTGCGGCGATTTCTTTCCAAATTTTCCTTTGCTTTAATTTCATTGAGACTAATGAAATTTCTAGAGTAAATCGGAAGGCGCAATAGTATTCTGGAGTAAATTAGAATTAGAAGAAAAAAATTCTGGTCAATTGTTATTTGGAGATGGCAATTGATCGGAGATTCGGCTACAAATACTTCTATATTTTAGTGATTATGGCTCATAAGTTTGAGATTGAAGGGAAAGTTGACGCCTTGGCTGTTCATATGCCTTCTATTATAAGAAATGGAAGCTGACCAGAACTTTAGCAATAAGTACATTAGTGCTTCAATGACTTTGACTTATAAGTTTGAGACTGCCTAAAGAGCTGACGTGACTATAAATATGCTTTCTGGTATGTGAATCGTCATCAAGGCTTTCAACCTTCAGCCTTTCTCTGAATCGATTGAAGTTATTCTTTGAGAGAGGCTTTGTCAATATATCTGTTGTTTGGTAAGTGGAAGGTATGTGATTTACATTTAATTTTTCTCTTGCTGCTTGTTCGCAAACAAAGTAGATATCCAGTTCTACATGTTTTGTCCTTGAATGTAATACTGGATTGGCTGTAAGATGTACAGTACTTAGAATATCACACCAGATAGTCGTTTTGCATTCAGTTTTGACTTGTAGTTCTCCAAGCAGTGACTCAATCCACATGACTTCCGCAGCAGTGTTTGCTACGCTTCTAAATTCATCCTCAGTACTAGATCTCGAGACGGTAGACTGTTTTTTTGAACACCAAGATATAGGATTGTTACCAAATATATACAATACCCAGTTGTGGATTTCCTATCATTTGGGTTATTAGCCCAATCAGCATCAGCATAGCCATTGATGATAATTGACTCACTTGCCTCTAGAATTAAACCATAGTTTAGAGTTCCTTTAAGATACCTTAATATCCTTTTAGCTGCCTTTCAGTGATCATCCGTTGGATTTTGCATATATTGGCTTGCTTTATTTACACTATATGTAATGTTTGGTCTGGTAATAGTAGCATACTGAAGTGCCCCAACAATGCTTCTATATTGTCTGTCATTGAATATTGTTTCTCCTTTGTATATAGACAGTTGCAAGTTACTGACCATAGGTGTTGAAATGGAATTAGCTTCATGCATTTTTGCTTCGTGTAGAATTTCTGTTATGTACTTTCTTTGACTTAATTGAATTCTTGCATTTGTTATTCTTTTGACTTTTATGCCCAGAAAATAGGTTAGATTGCCAAGATCTTTGATGCCGAATTCTTGATTGAGAAGCTTTATTAGATTGTTAATCTCTTGTTCACTGTTACCTGTAATAATAAAGTCATCAACATAAATCAGTACATACATTGTTATGTCTTTACTAAACTTTGTAAATAGAGAGCCGTCGGGTTTGGTTGAATGATAACCAAGTCTGATCATTGTTTTCTTTAGTTTCTCAAACCACACCCTTGGTGCTTGCTTTAAACCATAGATTGCTTTGTGTAACTCGCACACATGATCTTCTTTTCCTTTCTGTTTGAAACCTTGAGGTTGTTACATGTATACATCTTCCTGTAAAATACCATTCAAAAAGGCATTGTTTAATCAAGTTGTCTAATGATCCAATTTCTGTGTAAGGCAGTTCTAATAACAAATTCTGATAGTACCAGGCTTCACTACAGGTGAAAATATTTCATTGAAATCAAAACCACTCTGCTGTGAGTAACCCTTAGCTACTAGTCTTTCCTTATACTTATAAATTGTACCATCAGCGTTCCTTTTTAACCTGTAGGTCCATTTGCACCTTACAATATTTTTGTCTTTTGGTTTGAGAACAAGATGCCATGTCTTGTTCTTCATTAAGGCCTCATATTTTTCATCCATAGCAGTTTTCCAATTTTTTTTGTATAGCTTGATCATGTGTGGTTGGCTCCTCTGCATCTAAAACAACATGATAGATTTTTGGTTGGAATATGCCACTTTTAGATCTGGTTATCATGTGATGGCTTGTCATGCCAGTGATTTGTTGTTGATTGGCTCTTTCACCCTCTGATTGGATGGTTTAGTCTGTGCTTTGCATACTGCTTTGAATATGATGTGGAGTTGGTTGTTCAGTAGTTCTTTGTTGAGATACTTGATCAGGTACACTAGTTGACCTTGCTTGATCATCTGCTAAATCAAGTCTAATATTGGAATCTGTACTTTGAGAGTTAGAGCATATTGCTCCATAATTGTTGATGCCTTGAGCTGACTTTTTTTGAGCCTGAATTGTCTCAATAGATGGAATAGGTATGGATGGTATAGATTCTTTGGCATTATACACTTTACTATTTACTTTATGTTTGCTTCTCTAGATGGAAATACTGTTTCATTGAATACTACATACATGTCTGGAAATAAATATTCTTCCATTTTTGTCTAGACATTTGTAACCTTTTTTATGCTAGCATATCCTAAAAACGTACAAGGTGACAATCTAAAATCTAATTTATGAGTATTATAGGATCTAATACATGGAAAACATAGACACCTATACACTTTGAGATTATGATAATCTGGACTAGTATCAATTAATATTTCTATTGGACATTTTAACTTTAGAACCTTAGAAGGTAGTCTATTAATTAAATAAACTGCTGTAGCAAAAGCATTTGGCCAAAAAAATTATGGCATAAATGCTTGTGCTAGAAGAGTAAGACCAATTTCCATAATTTGTCTGTGCCTTCTTTCAACTAGTCCATTTTTCTCTGAAGTGTAGGGACACGTTGTTCTATGATTGATTCCCTTTTTTTGAAAATACTTCTTTAATGGTAGATATTCAGTTCCATCATCTGTTTGCATGATTTTAACTTTGCAGTTCGTTTGATTCTCTTCTTGTGCTATGAACTGCATAACTGCATTGTAAGTTTCGCTCTTTGATTTCAAAAAATATATCCGTACATATCTAGAGAAAGCATCCACAAAAGATATATAGTATTTATAGCCATAGTCAACATGAATTGGGGCAGGTCCCCGTAAATCAGTGGCAATTAATTCAAGAGGTTTACTATAATAAGTTTCAGAATCTAAAAAAGGCAATTTATGACTCTTGTCCATTTAACAATAAGTACAAATATATGGTAATGATATATCATTAAAAGGAATATTGTTTCTATTCAATACATGCTTGACAACATTGACATTTGGATGCCCAAGTTTACAATGGGATTTATCAAATATCTCACTCATTTCTTACTGTTTGAATTCAGAGTTATTACACCACTTTCTTTTAATAACTGATTTTCTTGAATTATCGACTTTAAACTTGTACAGTCCTTTACATTGTTTACCCTGCAAAAGTACTTCTTTAGTTAGAATGTCCTTAACTAAGCAATTATGTGAATAGAACTCAAAATATACATTGTTATCTTTTGAAAATTGTGACACATTTAGTAATTTTTTCTTGATATGTGGAACTCTCAATAGGTTATTTAAATTTAATTGCTTTCTTCCCATGAAATATGACTTACCAGTGTGTGTAATTGCAATAGATTGGCCATTGCCCATGTGTATAGAATTCATACCTTTGTATTCCTTACTTCCAAGATTTAAGTTGCTCAAGTTATTTATGATATGATTAGTTGCACCTGAGTCAGGATACCAATCTTCATGTTGAATGTGATCAGACTTTGTATTTTCTGTTTGAATTTTTTTTTTGTCTCTGATTGATTGATTGATTCAGGCTGCAAGTGTGCCATGTTTACACTGTAGCTTGAACTTCTTTGTCCATTTGTCCGTGACCTGGAACATAGTTAAGTTTTAATCTGAAGTAACATTTTGCTGCCATGTGTCCAATTTTCTCGCTTATTTGGCATTTTGGCCTATTGTTGTTATCCCATCTGCCTCTTCCCCTTGATTTATTAGAATGACCACCTCTTTGAGTGGGTTGCTATCCTCTGTTATTTTTTTGAACTTTACCTTTGTAATTAGCAGCAAAATTTGCCAAGAAATCAGTTTCTTGGGGTTTCTGATGTCGATTCTTACTTCATGAGATAGTAAGATAGAATGTACATCATCAATAGATGGCAGATTTCTTTGAGATGTCAAAACTACTACTACTGCTTCATATTCATCACTGAGTCCATTTAGTATTGTCATAATTTGTCCGAGTCATATACCTTTTGATTTGCAGCCTCTAAAGCATCACAGATTGACTTAATTTTGAATAGATAATCCCTCATATTATGACTTTCCGTTTTGATATTGTGAAGTTGTCTTTTGTGGAACAACACTTTTGCTGCTGACTAAGAATTGAACATTCTTTCTATTGTTGACCATATCTCACTTGCTGTTTTGCAGCCTATTACATGAGTCAGAAGATTTACATTTATAGAGGACGGTAGCCAAGAACATATTAGCCTATCTTGTCTATGATGATTAACATATTCTTCATTACTGATCATTTTGTTTTGTTGATCAGCAAGGACCATTGGTGGTACTGGTATGGTTTCTTGAATATATTCTTCAAGACCATATCCTTGAAGGGTTGTTTCAACTTGTAGCTTTCAGAGGAGATAATTATCCTCACTGAGATGAATAGTGACAAGTTGACTTTAAGGGCTGATTGTGGTTCGGTCGAGTTTCTCAACATTTGATGCAGTGTGTTGTGACTCACTACCACTGATGGGTGCTTCAGAATGTGCTTCATCCCCTATGATGATCTTGAAATTAAAAAAAAACAGTATTGAAGAAAAGAAAGCAAAGGGCAGTAAATCTTAACAAGAATGTAGAATCAAGATCTCAATCAAGATGCTGCCAGGTAAGATGCAACCAGAAAAATTTCAAATGATGATAAGATCTGATGGATTTTTCTCAGGATGGAACTTTCCTTGGTTTCTTTTGTTTGATTATTTTGAATTCTTAATTTTATTTTCTGAGATTTTGATTTCTGTTCTTTTCTAACTCAACAGAGATCCTTATGCAGCCAGAACTTGAAAACTGCTGCGGTAGATGTGAGTGATGTTGGATCTCCCTCTCAGATGATGATGTTTTAATCTGATGAGAGGGAAATATGGAACTCAGATGATGATTTTGTGTTTCACTTTCTGATAGGTTTCCTTCTGCAATTAGATCTGTTGATGCTATTAAGCGAGTAAGCTCTGATACCATAACGTAATTTGAATGAAATAATTCTGATTTTATTGATTAAGCAAAATTACAGAGAGTTGTATATCAAAATGAATGAATATCTTCATTATACATGAGTTACAATTTATATAAGTATAATAAGTGAGTTGTGGGCTTGAAAGATTCAGCCCAGATCCGCTTCTGAATGATAGAAATAATATCGGCCCTTGGATCTTGAATCAACGACATTTCTTCATTCCATACTTTATCATTCTCCAATAAATATTACATAATCAACGGCAATGAGTTGAAGCATGACTTATATTTAACATTAAGATCATAACACTAGTGTTTTGAATTTAAGAATAACATTACAATACACATGTTCCAATGTAAATACCTACAAAAAATATTACATAATTTCCAAACCAACCTTTAGGATCATGAGGCACCTGAACATTCAAGGCTGAGAGTTGGAGTTCTCCAGATGATAAATGTCGATTCTCCTGAATAATATAAAAAATAAACTATTGAAAGTAAGACTTAATAATATGAAAATAACATAATATAAATATATACGATGCACCAATAGCTGAACAAGAGTTATGATACCAATAGAAAATTAAATTCTTTTATATGAAAGAATTTATCATCAAGTTTATGATAGGAATATCAAACATAAATGATTCCACAATATTACATCATTTATATATTTACATAACAGAATAATAGATGAAAGCAAAATATGCAGATTAACAAAAATACTACAGAAATCTGCCTTCAATCATGATTTGAACATGTTGGACTTCTTTGTTAAGGGTTAAGTTGATGTAAAAACATTTTTTGATTTAACTTTATATTGAAAGACTGATTTGCTTTTTCCAGATGATAAAGTTTAAATAACTTCTCAAACTAATTTCAGTAAATCGAAGTTAGGATTGATAATAAAAACAAATACCAGAGATACGGTTTTACTAAAAAATAGGCATCTATGCAAAATGGTTATTGAAGCAAAAGAAATAAAGGAAATTTGAATAAAGAAAAACCACCATACAATTTTATATGTCAATTACTTATATAGATGTACCTGCATAGGTTGATGCTAGTATACAAAAAGAACACAGATTTGCATTAAATTTTTTCTAACTGAAATAAATCAACATTGAAAAAAATCAAAATAATAATAAAAATGTATAATTAAACATAATCATACCAGGTTCGACAATCTTAATTTGTAAATTATAACTGCCACCTAAATGGCCACTGATAACATGAGATTTAAATCACCTATGAAAATGTTTTAAATCTATCAACGATAGGATGTATTGAGATAGTGCCATGAGGGTTTGGGGCCAGGAATGACGGAATCAATTGGTATGATGCCATTTTCTTGTAAATTACATGTTAGAGAGGAGTAAGGGTCTGATGGGATTTACAGCCAGCGACGATGCCATGATTTGAGCCGATGTAGTGATGGGATTTCATCGGTTGAACAGTAAATGAAATCATTTGGTCTAATAGGATTAGTAGAAGAATACGGAGATGGTACAAAGCAGATGACGCATCAAGGTGGAAGTGGAGAGATGCGATAAGCAAATAAGTCGGATTGCTTGACCGATTGGATGGCGGAGCAAAGAAAGGGAAATTTGGGTTATAAGGTCTGGAAAATAATTTGGATAATGAACGAAGCGGAGAGATGGCACAGGTAAGAATAAAAACAGCGAAGTTTGATTTCGCAAATTACGCATAGGGCTTCTGCTCTCTTTAAATGAAACTCACTAATAATATAATAGTATAGATAATACTCTTTAAGACTAAAATCACCCCAAAAAATAAATAAATAAAGATTTAGTAGACAAGCATAAATACTCCGGTACAAATCATATTTTTGGATTGAAAAGAGAAGGCATGCAAGTTAACACATAGCGAATCGAGTTTCCGGTACAAATCATATTTTTGGACAAGATTTATTAAATGTAACAAGTTTTTTTTAGTCCGTTTCTAAGTCCAAAAGTCTAAATTTTGAAATGTTGCAAACGGCGGAAAACCAAGCTATTGCAATTTAGCAAGTGATTTTGCTGTTGAGTCCAACGGACACAACATTTGAAAGCAAGCGAAAATTTTGACTATTGCAGGCGACCATTGGATCGAATGGAAGCGACTGTGGACGATCTAACATTTACAGGACAGGCCAATTCCTTTGGGGATCAATTTTTTCTTCCCCCCTTTATTTTGATCTCCACATTGCATCGGTCAGTTTCGCTATTAAAAAGCTTCGTTGAGCCTAAAGTCAATAATTCAATATCTCTTTTGTACTCAAAGGGGTTGAATTATTGTTTAAAAGAATTTTCATGAAGATCATTAAAGCCAAAAGTACAGTTTTGCATCACCGTCGGCGAACCTACGTATTTCCAAGAGACATAGACTTAAATGTAGGAGTAATAACCAAAAAAGTAAAATTGACTAGAAGGAAATGCCAAAACATAGTTAAGCTCCTGAACAAAATTGAGAAGATAGAGTGATCTATCGTAAGGAATTCACCTGCAATTCGACAAGTACTAGATGGCAAAATCACAGTAAATAATGCTTTGAAGTCTTAACTTTTAATGCATACTACGAAAGGAAAAGAATAAACGAGCTGGAACAGAATAAATGACTGTCCCATAATGATGCAGCACGATCTACAGAAGTTCAGAGGTTAGAGCGTTCACAAGATAAGGGAGCTTCGGTTCTAACTCATAAGACGTGCACGAGTCAAGCTAAAGGAGTTTCGGGTTTAACTCGTAAGTCGTGCACGAGTCAGGTTAAGGAGTCACATGGGAAAGAGCTACGACCTAACCTAGGGAATGAAAAGGAGTTACGACTTAAGGGTTTAAGTCGTTCGAGTTTGATGAGTCGTACACGACTCAACGACTCATCTATAAGTCGTACACAACTTATCATGAAGCAGAGGGAAGTGCCAGTTATTAAAAGCTGTGAGTCAGAAGCAGGTAACGACTCAGTTAAGTCGTGTGAGGAGATATGCCGCAGAAGCTATGAGTTTGAGAGCTTGAGTCGTGGTATCTTGTGTGTGGATGAGTCGTAAGTCGTTCACGACATAGGTTGAGTCGTATATGTTGTGTTACGAGCTGGTATGTAAATACTGGGTTTGTTGAGTCGTTTGTTCTTTTGAGTCGTAGGTTGTTAGGTCGCATACGACCTAAGTGATGTGTTGAGGCGTTAAGTCCTTGAGTCGGTCACATATGTGCTGTAAATAAGTGTTGAGTCGTATATTGCGTGCTTCCTTGAGTCGTGTCTAGAACTGGGTTGTAAAACGCTCTGTGCGTTGAGTCGTCTACGACTTATGTTGAGTCGTAAGTTGCATACGACTTATGGGGCTGTGTTGTAAACTTCTATAAATAGGGAGTGAGTTGTAACTTTTTGGTGGTAGATTTTTGAATAAAAATTTCTTGTTGATTGCTTTGTGCTTTCTTCTCCAATTGGTAGTTGAGTGTAATCTCCTATCTCCACTTACGTCATTCGAGTGCGCTCGAATCCACGTTTGTTGAAGCCGATTCACGGTATCTAGTGAGCTAGATCAACGTACGAAGAATCGTAGATCTTTGAACACGGTATAGTGCGCTATCAACGTGTTTGAGATAGCTAGAATTCGGTATCTTCGGATCAACGAATTTGCGTATTTCGGTATCTTCATTACATCGATTTCTACTTTCACGGATTGAAGTTTATTTTTGATTAATCCGCTGCGTCAGTTTTTTGGTATCAGAGCTAGACTTAGCCAATCATAGCTAAGCCGAGACTTGGAGCCAATTTTTGAAGTTTGAAGTTGGAGTTCATCGTGTTCATCTTGAAGTTGCAACGAGTTTGAAGGTTTTGATCCATTTCATTTTGGATCTAGAGTTGGAGAAGTGTTCGAATTATTGAGGCCGAATTTACTTGTTGCCGAGTTAAGGGGTTTGAGCCGTGTAGAGGTGGCCGAGCCAAGTGAAGTTAAGCCGTGAGGCCAAGCCTAGTTGAAGTGAACCGAGACTTGTTTGTTTGTGTTGAAGTTTTGTGTTCTATTTGTTGAAGTCTTTGGAAAGTTTTGAAGTGTTTGTGAAGAATTTCCAATCATGCCACCAAGGAGAGCTAATCAACATCAAAACGTTGAAGCTTTGTATAGAAGAGAAGAAGCCGAGCTTATGGAACAACGTATTAATGAGAAATTTGATGAAGGCATTGGAAAGTTAGAGAAGTTGATGAATGATTTGAATCAAACTCAAAGGAGGAGATCACCAAACTCGAACCATGGAGGAAACCGAGTTTCGCCATCGGTTACGGAAGCGAGGAGGGTATCACCGCATTCTTTTAGAGATAGAAGAGAAACATCAATTTCGTCAAGGAGAGATCACCATGACTATGGACATGAAGAGAGAAGAAGTCAACGTGAATTTGACAATGAGGCGTATAGAGATGAAGAGAGACACAGTCGAAGGAGCATGCATGAACGAAGGAATGATAATGGTCGAGATCGATATAGACGTACATTCGATTTTAATGAAGAGGGTGATAGAGAAAGTATTCATTATCGAGATCGAGACCCAGTTCGGAATTCTTATCGGGATGTTGAAGATGATCGTCGATGGGAATCGGGTATGAAGATGGAAATTCCAGAGTTCAAGGGTGGAATGGTAGCAGAAGAATTTCTTGATTGGTTGTCAAATGTGGAGGAAACCATTGATTTCAAGGAGATTCCGGAGAATCGTCGAGTGAAGTTGGTTGCTACTAGGTTGAGGGGGAGAGCTTTGGCGTGGTGGCAGCAAACTAAACTTACAAGGGAGAGAACGGGGAAGTCAAAGATTGAATCTTGGGATAAGATGAAGAAGTTGATGAGAGCTACTTTCTTACCTTACAACTATCAATCACTTATGTACTAAAGGTTGCAGAATCTGAGGCAAGGGACAAAGTCTGTTAGTTATTATGCTGATGAATTTTACCAACTCATTGCTAGCAATGATATTATGGAAACGGAAGAACAGCTAACTGCTAGATTCATTGGGGGATTGAGAATGCAGATCCAGGATATGGTTAATATGTTCGATCCAAGATCTGTTGCAGAGGCACATCAGAAAGCGTTGGCTTGGGAGAAGTAAGGAAGGCGTGGAGGTGGTGTGTTTACTAATTCCAATAATCAAGCGAAGGGAGTTAGTGGGAGTTCTAATGTTCCTAAACCTGTCAGTAAGCCAGTGGTGAAGGAGGCTGAGAAGGCAAAGGTTAGCAGTGGTTTCAAATGTTACAATTGCCAGGAGTTGGGTCACAAAAGCAATGAATGTTCGAAGCCGAAGAAGAGAGCAATAGTTGCTGAGATTGAGGATGATGGTGAGGAGGCAGAATGTTCAAATACACCTTATGTCGAGGAGGAAGAAGAATTGTCTGGAGATGAAGGTTGTAATCTTATGATGAGGAGGTCATGTCTTACACCAAAGCAAGAAGAGGATTCTAGTTGGTTGAGGAGCAATATTTTTCAGTCGACATGCACTATTCTAGGGAAAGTTTGCAAGTTCGTTATTGATGCTGGAAGCTGTGATAATATTATCTCTACAGAAGGAGTAAGGAAGTTGAACTTGAAAACTGAGAAGCATCCTAAAACGTACAAGTTAGCATGGTTAAGGAAGGGAGGTGAAGTGAAGGTGTGTCGAAGGGCTTGTGTGAATTTTTCTATTGGGAAGAAGTACAAAGACGAAATTTGGTGTGACGTTGTAGACATGGATGTGTATCATCTATTGTTGGGCAGACCATGGCAGTTTGATAGAGCAGTACAACACGATGGTCGTGCTAATAGTTACAGTTTCATGTTCGAAGGTACTAAAATCACTTTAGTTCCTAAGAAGCAACAACAGAAGGAAAGCAAGTTAGAGGAGATTGAAGAGCTGAAAACTTTATTATCTTTGAAGGAGTTTGTTAAGGAAGTTGAAGATGAGCCTGAAGTCTATTTGTTGATTGGACGAGAGAGTCATGAAGAGGTTGAGATTCCAGAAGAAGCAAAGCCAGTTTTGAAAGAATTTGAAGATGTATTTCCAAAGGAGTTGCCTAAGGAGTTACCGCCGCTGAGAGACATCCAACATCAAATCGATCTTGTTCCGGGAGCAGTGTTACCACATCGACCACATTATCGAATGAGTCTGAAGGAACATGAGGAGTTACAAAGGCAAGTAGAGGAATTGTTAGAACAGGGACGTGTTCAGGAAAGCTTGAGTCCTTGTGCCGTACCAGCTTTGTTGGTGCCGAAGAAGGATGGAACATGGAGAATGTGTACCGATAGTAGAGCTTTGAACAAGATTACTGTTCGCTACAGATTTCCTATGCCAAGGTTGGATGACTTGCTAGATCAGTTGAGTGGGGCTACTATCTTTTCGAAGATTGATTTGAAGAGTGGTTATCATCAGATTCGAATTAGACCAGGAGACGAATGGAAGACAGCCTTCAAGACGAGAGAGGGGTTATACGAATGGTTGGTTATGACATTTGGTTTATCAAATGCACCTAGTACATTCATGCTGGTGATGAATCAAATCTTTAGACCATTCATTGGGAAGTTCGTGGTAGTTTACTTTGATGATATTCTGATTTATAGTGCAAGCACAGAGGAGCATGTGGAGCATTTGAGAAAGGTGTTAATTATTCTTCGTGAGGAACAATTTTATGCAGCTACGAAGAAATGTGTGTTCATGACGAGAAGTGTATTATTCTTGGGATATGTTGTATCTGAGAAGGGAATCCAAGTGGACCAGAGTAAAGTTGAAGCTATTAGAAATTGGCCACAGCCGAGAACTATCACTGAAATCAGAAGTTTTCATGGATTGGCATCATTCTACCGAAGGTTTATTCCACACTTCAGTAGCGTGATGGCACCGGTTACTGATTGTATGAATGGGAAGCAGTTTTCTTGGTCGAAGGAAGCGGGGGTTGATTTTGAACGAATCAAAGAACTTTTGACGACAGCACCAATTCTTGTATTACCAAATTTTCAGTTGTTGTTTGAGCTACACACTGATGCATCAAAGGTTGGGATTGGAGGAGTGTTGAGTCAGAGTGGGAGGCCAGTTGCTTATTTCAGTGAGAAGTTATCAGGGGCAAAGATGAGATATAGTACATACGATGTTGAGTTTTATGCTGTTGTGCAAGCTGTTAAACATTGGAGGCATTATCTATTTCAGAAAGAGTTTGTTCTTTACACTGATCATGAGGCGTTGAAGCATTTGCAGGGGCAGGATAAGGTTTCAGCGAGACATGCATCGTGGATTGCATATTTACAGCAATTTACCTTTGTTGTTAAGCACAAATCTGGGGTGACGAATCGTGTGGCTGACGCTTTGAGTAGAAGGAACCATTTGTTGACTACAATGAAAGTTGAGGTGACAGGGTTTGAATTATTACCAGAATTATTCGAGGAGGATCCTTACTTTGCAAAGTTTGTTGAGAAAGTTAAGGATGGGAGTACTGATGAATTTATGTTGGTTGATGGATTCTTGTTTAAAGGAAATCGATTATGTATTCCAAAGAGCAGTTTGAGATTGAAGATTATCAAAGAGTTGCACGAGGAAGGACATGTGGGCCGTGATCATACATTACATTTGATTTCTCAATCGTACTTTTGGCCGTCGATGAGGAAAGAGGTTGAAAGGTTTGTGGAGAGATGTCATATATGTCAGGTTTCGAAGGGAACAACGACAAATGCGGGATTGTATATGCCATTACCTGTACCATCTAAACCGTGGGTTGATATCAGCATGGATTTCGTTTTGGGTTTGCCGAGAACTCAAAGGGGAAATGATTCTATATTTGTTGTGGTGGATAGATTTTTGAAAATGGCACATTTTATTGCTTGTAAGAAGACGGCGGATGCTGTTCGTGTTGCTCAGTTGTTCTTTAAAGAAATCTATCGTTTACATGGGTTGCCGGAGTCTATTGTTTCAGACAGGGATACCAGATTTTTGAGTCATTTTTGGCTTAGTTTGTGGAAGATGGTGGGAACAAAGCTGAAATTTAGTAGTGCTTATCATCCACAAACTGATGGACAGACAGAAGTTGTTAACAGATCATTGGGAAATTTGTTGCGATGTCTTGTACAGGATAATTTGAGGAGTTGGCACATGAAGTTATGCCAAGCAGAGTTTGCTCATAATTATTCCGTGAATCGTAGTACGGGTTTCAGTCCATTTCAGATTGTATATTCAAATTTACCCAGGGGACCGTTGGATTTAGCGGTAGTACCACAACCGAAGGGGACGATTAAACGGGCTGTTGATTTTGTTGATGAATTAACTCAATGTCATAAAATCGTTCAGGAACGATTGGAAAAGTCGAATGAGAAGTATAAGCGAGCTGCAGATTTGAAGCGACAAAATATTGAATTTAACAAAGGTGATTTGGTGTATGCTGTGTTAACGAAGGATCGTTTTCCAGTGGGCGCTTATAACAAGTTGAAAGCCAGAAAAATTGGTCCTGTTGAAGTTGTGAAACGAATTAATGAAAATGCTTATAAGTTGAAGCTGCCGGAGGATGTGTACGCTTCTGACGTGTTCAATGTTAAACATCTTGTACCATATTATGGAACTAAACTACCTGATGGGGAAGAATTTACAAATTCGAGGTCGAATTTTTCTCAACCAGGGGAGGATGATGCAGCACGATCTATAGAAGTTCAGATGTTAGAGCATTCACAAGATAAGGGAGCTTCGGTTCTAACTCGTAAGACGTGCACGAGTCAAGCTAAAGGAGTTTCGGGTTTAACTCGTAAGTCGTGCACGAGTCAGGTTAAGGAGTCACATGGGAAAGAGCTACGACCTAACCTAGGGAATGAAAAGGAGTTACGACTTAAGGGTTTAAGTCGTTTGAGTTTGATGAGTCATACACGACTCAACGACTCATCTATAAGTCGTACACAAATTATCATGAAGCAGAGGGAAGTGCCAGTTATTAAAAGCTGTAAGTAAGAAGCAGGTAACGACTCAGTTAAGTCGTGTGAGGAGATATGCCGCAGAAGCTATGAGTTTGAGAGCTTGAGTCGTGGTAACTTGTGTGTGGATGAGTCGTAAGTCGTTCACGACATAGGTTGAGTCGTATATGTTGTGTTACGAGCTGGTATGTAAATACTGGGTTTGTTGAATCGTTTGTTCTTTTGAGTCGTAGGTTGTTAGGTCGCATACGACCTAAGTGATGTGTTGAGGCATTAAGTCCTTGAGTCGGTCACATATGTGCTGTAAATAAGTGTTGAGTCATATATTGCGTGCTTCCTTGAGTCGTAAGTCGTGTCTAGAACTGGATTGTAAAACGCTGTGTGCGTTGAGTCGTCTACGACTTATGTTGAGTCGTAAGTTGCATATGATTTATGGGGCTGTGTTGTAAACTTCTATAAATAGGGAGTGAGTTGTAACTTTTTGGTGGTTGATTTTTGAATAAAAATTTCTTGTTGATTGCTTTGTGCTTTCTTCTCCAATTGGTAGTTGAGTGTAATCTCCTATCTCCACTTACGTCATTCGAGTGCGCTCGAATTCACGTTTGTTGAAGCCGATTCACGGTATCTAGTGCGCTAGATCAACGTACGAAGAATCGTAGATCTTTGAACACGGTATAGTGCGCTATCAACGTGTTTGAGATAGCTAGAATTCGGTATCTTCGGATCAACGAATTTGGGCATTTCGGTATCTTCATTACGTCGATTTCTACGTTCACCGATTGAAGTTTATTTTTGATTAATCCGCTGCGTCACATAACAGGCGGAAGGGCTTGGAGAAAATGCACATATGCATACATCAAGCTTTAATTGTAATCTACTTGATCTTAAATTTGTGATGAACTGAAGCCACAACTGTGATCACAATTGTGTTATAACAGAAAGCAACGGACATGTAATTTATAACCTCAATATATAACAATTTCTTACCAGAATAAACTGATTAACAGCAACCTTGTGCTTAGAATATCCCTCTGGAAGAACCCATTCTTCAAGAGTATTTGCTGTAACTGAGATTCTTTTGTTGATGAGAACAAGATGGGTTTTTTAAAAAGAATTAACAGCAGCACAGCTCTACGAATTCAGCACAATAACTTCATTAAATAAGCATTCAGTACATCACAACCCATTTGTACTGCCAAAATTTGGCTGGTACTAGAAACAACAGCATTACAACATAGTTTGATCAAACAGCCAAGTAAGACCCTTATTATTTACAAATCCAGGTACAAGCAACAATCACAGTGGCCGCATAGAAAATTCATCCTATCACACATCATATAATTATCGCCCATCGAGCTGCTGCTACCATACGAAGTCTCGTTGTCTACAACCTGCTATTACCATACAAAGTCCCATAGAGCCTTCAGTAGCATTGGAAATCCACCGTGAGTCAAATGACTGTACTCTGCTCACGTTATTGTATGCAAGCATAACTGTATATTTTAAATGAGGTGAGATGCTAAGGTGGTGCTTGGTCTGAAAAGGAGTTTTGCATTTTGCATTTTTAAAATTTACTTTAAAATACACGGAAGATGAGAAGAGGTGGGAAGAACGGTCGATTTGAAAAATAGTTCTATCATATAAAATTAAAAATAAATTTTTCATGTTTTTCCCTATTGTAAAATATCAATTTTATCTTCTTCAATTCCCTTCTCCCCTTTGTTACAATGATTAAGATTTTCCAACTTTAACTCATTTGACATACATATTGAAGATGCAAAACAAAAAACTTGTTTTCAAACCAAAAACTGTCGAATGATTCGTTTGGATTGAAACTAGGTTTATAGAAAAATGTAATGGTAGGTCAAACGGGGAAGCAAAAACGGCCAACGATTTATCGTTGGAGCTAACGACTTACCCGTGGAGCTAGCGGCAACAACGATAATGCATAGAGGAGTCACCATGAGGTTTTGTAGATAAAGAAGACACGTTGAAAGGGATGCAAAATTGAAAAGAAAGTAACAAGGTTATTCTAAGAAACAAAAATACACTATTTTATTTCATAACAATCTCATTGTAATGAATTCTCCCCCTGGAAATTTTAATAGTTTTCCCAATTCTTCCCCTGTTCAACATAGCTCTTCATCCATTTTACTTCTTCGCTCAACAATTTCCTAAATAAAAATCAAGTTGAAAAGAAAAAAAACATTGCATATGAAGAAAAAAAGTATTCAAAAATAATTTTTCATACTCTTTTTTGGGGAAAAACATAAATGTATAGCAACACATTTTCGTCTTCAGCGGACAACTCTAAAATTTTATTCGAAATTTAATTTTAAATATTATTTTTGTAATCTTATTTTTCTTATAGAGGTTTTATATAGTTTTAGTCAACCTAAATTTATTTTTGTAAAATTTGATACTATTCATCTTAATCAATCTAGCCTTTAATTAATTATTTTGTCGTGTTGTCGAATAGACCGTGAAATGTTCATAAGCAACGCGCTTTTCAATTTGAATACTTTTTCTTATGTTACCATAAAATTCCTGGGAATCTTAAAGAACAAGGAGTTAATTATTTGTTTTTTTACGAACTTCGTTTATATTACGTTGTTTTTGGATTTTTTGTTTCTCGCAGATTGAATATGTTTATAGATATTAGATAACAATAACTGAAGATGTAAGCCAACATATTCGGCTCAGTATGTTGTAGTCCAGACTATGAGATTAAAGGTTATGAAATCGTTCCTCGAGATTAACACTTATTGGCATTAATGAACCATGCTCAAAAAACCTGAAGATGTAGCTGTTTATAATGTTTATAAGCAAATAACTTTTAAATATGATTATTTTGCAAATAATACAAAGAATTAATTATTATTATTTTTCAGACTAAATTCCATCTATTTAGAGAACTAATTACAATTAGTTCCTGTTTGTGTCAAAATTGGGCACAACACTCCTCGGGAGTCGTTGAAGAGATAATAGTCAAGAATGCAAGTTCAAAACAGATATTATCTAACAAAAACTCCAATCAACAGTAAAGTAAATGCGTAGACGAGCAATTTATAGTGGTTCGGCGTGTTGCCTACGTCCACTGTGAAGTTTTTTGATGTTTTATTGATTCTCTTTCAATGATTACAAGTTGTTACAACGATCCACAGCAAGTTACAACTGGAAATTCGAAATCAACAATAGAATTATGATGTAGGATGATGGAGATCTTGATCCGGCAGAGTCTCGGCGTCTCCGAGTCAGAAGATCCCTTTTCTGTTGGCCCTGGGGCTCTATTTATAGGTGTAGGCTGCTGGTATCTCGCTTAAAACTCGGGAGACCACTTCTGGCACGTGAGGGGGCCCACACGTACGGTCTCGGGAAGTTTGGGCCCACTTTGGCATCGGTTCGAACTCCATTCGAACCGATCAAGAATTCATCCAATCGAGGTGAAATTTGGCGTGGACATTCTTCAACATGTATGCAAGCATCTATGAAAGTTTCATTGCATTTGGATCAGTAGGTTAGGAGATATGTTGGGTTCGAAATAGACTTCACGGCAAGGCTGTTTTGTTCGAACCCCTGTTACTCGAAACGATGGTTTCCAAACCAGTGTGGCACGCGACCTCGTGGTGACGTGGAGCGCGAGTTTCGAATCGATCCGGACTTCTCGCCGTGTTGACCGCTTCGACTCCGTGTATCTCGGTGATTTCGAACCGATGGAAGACACGTGGGTTGACCCAGTGGGTTCGAATAAGGCAGCACAGGATGGGTTCGAACATGGCATCAGCGATGGGTTCGAACATGACTCTGTGATGGGTTCGAAGATGGCACTGTGATGGGTTCGAACAGGGCTTCTGTGATGGGTTCGAACCAACGTCCCTTGGATGCATATGAGCTCTGCAACCCCTTCATGGATACGAGGCACATGGATTCGAAAACAATGGAGTCGAAGGTGATGGAGTCGAACCCATGGGGGTTCGAAGTCGATGGGTTCGAAAGTTGTCCCTTCTTATCGGTTCGAACGTGGTGGGTTCGAACTAGTTGGGTTCGAAGTGGTGTCGAACCGATGGATGCGAACTCATTGATTCGAACTTTGGCATATGTGCATGGGTTCGAGGCGCTGCCTCACTCCTTGGGTTCGAACCAGATGGGTTCGAACATAGGTGGGGTCATGGTTTCGAACAGAGCAACGCCCATCTTTCTCAACTTGAATCCATCATAACTTGAGCATACGACCTCGGATTGACCTGAAATTTGAAATGCTGACTCTTGTAGCCTTTCTTGCCGTGTCCTATCAATTGTGGCTCATTCTGGACTCGGATGAAATTCAGTGATATCCATGGCTAAAGGAAGTACGATCAACCTCTGAGGCGAACTGTCCTTCGTTTTCGATCAATCTTTTGTTATCGCGGCTTTGCCAAAAAGTGGGATAACATTTTGCCCCCCAAAGTACGTCTTGTGGGAACATGACGTGCTTTGAATAGCTGCCATCTCTCTCTGAACAATCATTGTTCTCTTTTTTGTTGAAACTCGTATGCTGTACTGCTGTAACCTTGCGTTGATATGATTGACTGCTGTATAATATTGCTTAGCCGTTGGCTGTCGCATTTGTAACAGGATGAGTGTTTGATCCCTGTGAATACTCAAATCGAATGTTAGTCCGACATGTATGCACATATGTTAATTTGGACCTTGTTAACGTCGTGCGTCCACGAGTCGTTGTCAGTTAGGTTTGCTGCAGAATTTCGTATCGATTCTCTCCTGAACCGATTTTGAAATTTGAACTGAGACAACGCTTGATGGTTGTTTTGAAAAGTTCCTTCGTATCGACCCTCTCCTGAACCGATATTGAAGGTTGAAGAATTTGAATTTGTATTGCGCAAGTGTAATGTTTCGAACCGATGCACTTGAGCATTGATGGGTTCGAAATTCAAATTTGTATGGATGCAATATGCCCGTGCAATGATGGGTTGTGTGGATATGAGATTTCGAGTCGATGCGTTGGAGCATGGATGGATTCGAAATAGACATTCGACCCAACGGAGTACACTCGTGTCATGGTGGGTTCGAAGTTGACTTTCGAACCAATGTTAAAAGATGGAGTATACTTTGTACTGTGATGGGTTCGAAGTTGACTTTCGAACCGATGTTAGAAGATGGAGTATTCTTTGTGCTGTGATGGGTTCGAAACTAGCATTCGAACCGATGTGAGAGGATGGTTTCGAACAAGTAGTTCGTTTCGGTGGGTTCGAAACTGATCTTCGAACCGATGACTTGGATGGGTACGAAACTATCGTTCGCGGCAGTGGTCTGTGTGCTTCACACAATGGAGCCTCAAGCATTTGGGTTCGAAGATAGGTTTCGAAACCATCCTGCCCTCTGACCTGTTGTACTCGGTCAATTTTTACCGGAATTCGAATCGTCCCGGTCATCTTCAACCCCCCATATAAATAGCGGTGGACCTGCCTCATTTTCACTTTTTACTTTTACTTTCGCTTGCTCTCTGCATCGTCTCGAAGCCTCAAAAGAGAAAAACTGCGACGCGTTTTCGAACCCATCAAGATTTAAGACTTAAATTTCTCGAAACCATTGTTCAAACTAGGTAATTAGCCTCGGATTCAAACGACGAAGCTATTTCGAACCTATTTCTGTTTATCGATCGCATGGCTTCGAGATTGGCAAAACCAGATCTGGTTTGAGAGGGTTTCGAACTGATGTGTGGATTCGAGTTCGAACCGATGACGGTGGTGTGTTTTCATTGGATTTCGAATCGATCCTTGGAATGTCCTTGTTGGGATGCGCAGTTCGCACCGATTGGGGGATTCGAGGGATCCATTCGAATCGATGGATTCGAACCCATAGGTTATCGGTTCGAAGTCGACAACTTCGTATCGATACGAAGTGGATCGGTTCGAACGCGACCGATGTCAAGTTTAAGGAATTCGGTATGGGTTCGAACTTGTCATTTGGCTATCGGTTCGAAGCGCGCCCAGCTGCATGGTTTCGAAGTGATGTCAGGATGGTTTCGAACGCATGGGTTCGAAGCAATGACATGATGGTTTCGAACGCGTGGGTTCGAAAGAAGTTTGGACGGGTTCGAACGCATGGGTTCGAAGCAACGTCATGATGGTTTCGAACGCGTGGGTTCGAAAGAAGTTTGGATGGATTCGAAGGAAGAGGTGTTCGGTTGGGTTCGAACGAAGCCTCTGTGATGGTTTCGAACCCTGTATGATGGACTCCAAAATTTGAAATTTTTCAAGCATAACTCCGACGAGCTTCATTCCCGCATATCTGGACTTGAATATTGAACTGCATATTTGATTGTCTTTTGAAGCTCGTCGATGGAACTATAACAACTTCCATTCGAACTGACTTCCATCATATAAACGATTTAGTGATGACGGTCAGCGATGACGGTCATTATAGCTGGACTTCGTAGCTTTGTCGTTTGAATGTTCACTTTAACTCTGCAACATTTGTTCAAGTAATGCATGGCACGGTACCACACACATTCATACACTTTACATTGGGGAACACACGGGTTCTTCGTCGTCTAACGATGGTTTCTCCTGAGTTAGCTAGTTATGGAACCTTCAAGTTCACAGCAGCAGGAGATTCAAGGTACAGCCCCTCCGAGGCTAGAAGTTCCGGATATAGATCCTGAGATCATCGGTCCGGCTCCGGACGAACTTCCTGATGCGTCGTTCATTGCCAATCCATCAGATTCCGTTCCATCGAACATCTCTGAAGACATGTTGGGAAGAATTTGTTTGAGGCACGGCTTGTCACTGGACGATGTATTGCTGCCGGGGCCGAATGATAGACCACATAATCCGCCAGAAGGGTATACAGCATTTAATCGCCACGCGTGTGCGGCCGGGACACTTCCTCCGTTCAACGAGTATATAAGAGAAGTATTGTCGTTTTTGAGGATCGCCCCATCTCAGTTGCATCCGAACGGATATGCGTCGATCAATACCTTGTTCATTGCATTTATGGAATGTCTCCATCGACCGCCGCTTCCAATCGAAATTAGATACTTGTTCAACTTCAAAACTCGTGGTGATTATCCTTCTTTTACATTTCTGGAGGCGGTGAGAAATTGTCAAGTGGTCACCGGATCCTGGACAAGGCTGAGTTACTATAGGACGGAAAGGTTTTATGTCAGATGTCCTCCAGGATTTGCCCGACGATGGTTATTCAGACGTGAGTATAACCGAGTTTTTAAATAGTTACTGCGACAATTGTTGCCGAAGTGGAACTTATATTAATTTTTTCCTTTTACAGCAACGATCCCGAGACCCGAAGGTGAAGAGTTTAAGGAGATGGTGCGAGTACTTCGAGAAGTTCCGAGCGAGGATAGGGACATCGAGTTGCTTTTGACCGATAGGAATCTCCGGACCTTTGGGCTGATTGAACGAGGACAGAGTATAAGGTTTGAGGTGGCACAAAGGATCGTTCCTAAGAAACAAGCCAAACATAAGAAGCCCGAAGTTGTCATAGCCGAGGAGGCTGACTCTGAAAGAACTCATACGGACGACGAGCCGCTGATCGAGCCTACGGATGTAGCTTCGGATGTCGCGGAGCAGAGAAAAGGCAAGGCTGCCATGGTTAAGTCAACTAAGCGGGGGAGACGAAAATCGGTTGTCATTGCCCGGCCCTCTTCCGGAGTTAGAATCTCTGAGATGTCTCCTCCGCGTACCGAAAGTCTCTACGAAGGGCTTGCCGACCTTCCAATCCCGGAAGACGTGTCTTTTCAACATGATGCCGGGTTGGAGGAGTTCCATCGTAATCTAGAATTGAGCGAGCCTCTTATTACTAGCGAGGTCGACATTTCTGGTTGGTCTGAGGGAATGCATATTCATACACATTTCACGACACTGCATAAACTTTGACTGTAAATTATCTGTTTCGAAGGGTGATTGATTCGATTTTACTTTGCTTTGCAGATACTATGTCTAAACGAGGCTCAATGCTTGGGAGTCTTCGACATGCTCGCAAGTCTTCTTATTATGATTCGCGCAGGCGAGAGGGAGATAGAGATTATGATCAGGGACGCCCTGGATACTATGACCAAGGACGTTCCGGATATTCTAGTCATGAGAGATACGATTCGGACAAGGGCCATAGGCGTCGATCGCGATCGCGTACCCCTCCTCCTTCCAGAGGTCCCGTACAACATCCCGTTCATGTTCCTCGTGACTCTTCTCGACATGCGCCAGTTTTTCAAGCTTCTAGATCTGAGGTGACGGCACCGATGGCTGCGGAGGAACCTCCTACTGAAATCATGGGGGAAGGAGCAATCAGGCTCGCGCAATTGAAAAGGGAGTTCCCGAATATATGCTTCGACAACTACGTATTCCCCCCGAACTTGAAAAGAATCCCACAGGAGGCCGAGTAGTGGGCGCTTGATTATGTGCACGATTTCTACGCACAGTACAAAGTGTGGTATAGAGCGGCCGAAAAAGCATCGGCCTTGGCCTTCGAAAGAGCAGCCACCATTGAAAAATTGCAAGCCGAGTTAGCACAAAAAGATCGCATCATTCAAGTGCTGAATACTGAGGCTGAATCATCCCGTAAATCTGAAATAGAGGCCACTAAAAAAGCCGATGAAGCCCAGGCAATCATGGATAGGATGAAACGCGAACACTACGCCACGGTTGAGGACATGGGTCATCGAAACACATTGGTTACTGCAGAGCGGGACGCTGCCCTGAAGGAGTTGAATGAGCTTAAGTCAAAATTTGCTGAAATTGCCAAGGAAAGGGATGATGCGAATAGCGCAGCTCAGGAGGCGTGCGAACAAGCTGTGATTCTTCGCACCGAAAGGGATGCTGCGGTAGCGAAAGTTCAAGCGGTCGAGATAGAGGTGGAGGAGAAAGTTCAACGAGCAGAGGCCAGGATAGAGGCCGATATCGAAGATCTGCTTATAACTTATAACGCCAACGTGTTAAAACACCGAAATTTAGCCTGGCTTCAAGATTATCCCGTTCACCTTCGCAGCGCTTGGGAGCGATTGGTCGAGGAAGAGGGGGAAGCGCATCCGGGCGAATCGGTTGACCGATTTGAGCTTGAGAACCGGTTATTAACTGAGGATGAAAAGAAGGTCCTTCACGATGCTATCATTGCTCATGAGAAGGAGATGGTGGGTGGTCGCTCCCTGGAAGTTGGAGAGGGATCGGGCGTTGAGCACCATGCGGATGTCACTGAAGTCACCACATCGCCTTTGTCCGTGCCTGCGTCTGCGGTCAGCTTGCCACCTGTTCCTGCTTATGACCCGGAGCGGCCGCACTTATCTCCTATCCATGAGCACACTTCCGAGGTCGTTCAGCCGTCTGCGAGTCAAACTGGAGAAGGTATTTCGAAATTATCTCAAGTGTTTTCTAAATAAAGAGTTTGTTTTGAAGGAGTTACTAATAACTTATTGTTTTTGCCTAGTGACGGAGGTTGCGCCGACAGTCACGGCTCAAGAATCAAGCCAAAGGGTTAAGGCCATCGCCACCGAGACCACTGCTGTAACTGCGGTATCGATCGAGGCGGCACAGGGGAGTGGGTTATCTCTCGAGGAACAGATGGTGAGCGAGCTGCTCGGTGAGCCGGGCGGTTTCTCCACGGACTTACCGTTTATCATCGTCAGTGATCCCCCGCCGACCTCAAGCTCTTCGATGCAAGTTGCGGATGCCCCCAGCCAAGCCCAAGCGACTCGAGAAGAGGAAATTTTGGCTGAAATCAGCGCTGAAATAGAAGCTGCGGGGCACAGTGGTAGCGCCGGTGGCAGCGCGACGGCGCATAGCTCAACTCCTGCTAGGATAGTACCATCGGGTGGCACTATCTCAATTTCCGTCACAGATCCGGTCCCCCCTACTCCTCCGGTGGGAAGCCTCCCTGTAGATTCGAGCTCTGAGGAGGACATCGATATCATGCCCCCAGCCGAAGAGTCACCGCCGAAGAGGAGGCACTCAAAAAGAATTTCTGTCGCTAGTGATTCTGATAATGATGAACCACTAATAAGGAAGACGAAAAAGAGGAAGAAGTAGATCGGCTTTACAAGTAGATGTTTTGGTGGATAAGTACTTGTTTTTGTTTTTTATTAGTAAGCCGTGTATAGATGCAGGTTCGGCTCCTGCTAGTAGGGATTGTTTTTGGGAAAACTTTTTCGTATGTAAGCCCTCATTTTTGGTTAGTTGAAATAAACTTTAGTTTCTTTGTTTCAACTCTTGTTTTATTTGTGCTTAAGTACTTGCAATGCCTTGTTTTCGGTCCGGTGTACTTGTGGTGTTTTTACCGTTTAAGTAGAGCTCGTTTCATTTGCCACGCTTGAGAACCTTGGTCACAAGTTGTGATTGATGAATGAGTTGAACTTCGGACGTTGTATCACTTCGGTGAGTGATTGACACTTAGCTTTCGTGCCCCCTAGTCTTGGGGAACAACACTTATATTTTTGGCAGTCGATTGCACTTGTTGCAAATCTTAAGTACACGTCCGCCTTCCGGGGACTTAGAGTAATTTGAGATCGATAACCTGGTTTGCATTCCAGGAGTTCAAGTGTTATTGATACTTGTAACATGGTTCACGCTCCGGGAACTTGGGGATGGTGTTCACATTCCAACTTGCACTCTACTAACTCGGAGTTAGTATTAACGCTTTAGTTCGCACTACGGGAACTTTGACTTGGTGTTGGTGCTCCAATTCACACGCCGGGAGCTTGGATAAAACATGTAAGTTAGGGTTCGTACTTCAGGAACCCGGAATTGACATTTATACTCCAACTCGCACTTCGGGAATATGGAGTTTGCACGGATGCTTCGGTTCGCGCTCCGGGAACCCGTAACTTATGTTCATACCCCAATTCATGTTTTGGGGATTTGGAGTCCGCATTGATGGGTTGGTTCGCGCAATGGGAACGAGTTATTAAATGTTTATACTCCAATTCACGCTGCGGGAAGTTGGAGTCCGTTCGCACTCCGGGAACGAATTGTTAAATATTTATACTCCAATTCACGCTGCGGGAAGTTGGAGTCCGTTCGCACTCCGGGAACGAATTATTAAGTGTTTATACTCCAATTCGCGCTCTGGGAATTTGGAGTCCGCTCGCACTCCGGGAACGAATTATTAAGTGTTTATACTCCAATTCACGCTGTGGGGAGTTGGAGTCCGTTCGCACTCCGGGAACGAATTATTAAATGTTTATACTCCAATTCACGCTGTGGGGAGTTGGAGTCCGTTCGCACTCCGGGAACGAATTATTAAGTGTTTATACTCCAATTCGCGCTCTGGGAATTTGGAGTCCGCTCGCACTCCGGGAACGAATTATTAAGTGTTTATACTCCAATTCACGCTGTGGGGAGTTAGAGTCCGTTCGCACTCCGGGAACGAATTATTAAGTGTTTACACTCCAATTCGCGCTCTGGGAATTTGGAGTCCGCTCGCACTCTGGGAACGAATTATTAAATGTTTATACTCCAATTCACGCAGTGGGAAGTTGGAGTCCGTTCGCACTCCGGGAACGAATTGTTAAATGTTTATACTCCAATTCACGCTGCGGGAAGTTGGAGTCCGTTCGCACTCCGGGAACGAATTGTTAAATGGACTGTCGTGTGTTGGTCCGGTTCAGCCTTCGATGTGTTGACTTGCCCCCGAGCTGGGGTTTCACTTAGTGAGTGGCCGGTTGTAACGCAGTCACTCGCTATTTGAATAAATTCCATTGTTCGATGGAACTTAGCTCTTCGTGTGTCGTGATCGTTGAATGTTGTATTCGATGAATCACAGCTTTAGCTTGAAGAGATAATGTTTTATTGCTGAAATGAGAAAATATGGCAAGGTCAGTGCCTTATTACAAAATCAAATTTCAGAATGTAAATGAAATTGCAAAATATTCATAGATTGAATGAGCCTGTCATGTGTGACAATGACGAAGATCCTCGTCGTTCCAGGCTCCTGAGAAAGTCGGTCCGCCACTGATGGCGTTTATCACCAATCTCCCGCGAGGACCATCGGAGTCCTCATGCCTCGGTTGATCGGGTTCATTGATTTGATTTGATGGACCTGCTTCCCTGGGTTGCGGGGTCCGCACAAATCGATCGAGTCTCCTTTCCCTGATCAGTTTTTCAACAAGATCCTGTAGGTGACGACACTCGTTCGTATCGTGTCCGTAGCCTTCATGGAACCTGCAAAATTTTCCTGTTTGGATTTGTCTCTCTGACGATGGTCTCGGAGCAGGTTTTTCATATTGAATTGTACTACGGGTTTGTAAATATAAGTCCTCCAATGAAGTATTCAAAGGAGTATAACTGTCGAACTTCGGTTTTTTGCGTTGCGGACCGCTATTTTGATCTTGTTTTTTAATTTGATTCACGCTCTCTCTTCGCCGAGCTTGTTTATTTTTAATGTTCAACTGAACTTTTCCGGAGCTCTCACCGGATTGTTTTATTGCAACATTGCTTTGGGTTCCTCCCACGTTTGATCCTGCATCAGTTTGCTTCCTAGACTGTTTCGCGTCTTCCCATCTCAGGAATTGAGCTGCTTTGGCATGGAAACGGTCCAATGACGCAGGTGGTTTTCCAGCTAGCCAATTGCCGAATTCAGAATCGGGGTCGATCCCCTTGGTTAACGCCATAAGGATGGAGTTATCATTTGGATTACTAATCTCCGCACATGCAGTATGGAATCTTTCTAAGTAGTGTCTGAGCGTCTCTCCGGGAGCTTGCGTGACACTGGATAGAGTGTTGACATCTTTCGGCCTTGCGACGTGCATGCGGAATTGCTCAATGAATTTTGTGGCCAGCTGGTCGAATGAGGAGACGGATCGAGGAGGCAATCGGGTGAACCACATGGTGGCGATGCCCCCCAGGGATATGGGGAAACTACGACATTTCACAGCGTCGTCGGCTCTGGCAGCCGTCATCGACCATTCATATTTTAGAATATGTTGATTGGGATCGGAGTTTCCCTCATACATGGGCAGAGTGGGCATTCGGAATCGCCGTGGGGGTTCAGCATTAAGAATGTCGTCCGTAAAGGGAGTGTGACTTCGGGAAACCCCCCAATCGTCGTTTGTGAATCCCTGACTCTCACGAATCATCTGTCGTATCATAGTCGATAGATCCGGCATTTGCACCGGAGTATGGTCACGTTCCATACTTTGGGTTTGCCCGGATATCGTTGACGGTTCAAATCTCGCCTTCTCGGCTCATAGTCCTCTGGGACGTACGGTTCAGGAGTATGACCGCTTTGACGACGGTTCGGGTCCGACTGATCTCGAGTGTCGACCCCTGGTTCAGCCGCAACGCTAGCGGTGCGGTACTCAGCGGCGTGGTGAGGAGTGGCACCCCCTCGGGAGGAGGGTCCGGTTTGAAAGCTGGCTGACGGACCAACTCTAATCTGTCCAACGGTCAATATCGGTTGGTTTCCAGCGGATGGCATACGACCCTCATCTAACCGGGGTCGTGGGGGTCGGTTATGATAATCAGAAGATGAAGAACTTTCGCTAGAAGAGCGATAAGCACGATCTCTCGTGGATCGTTTTCGTTTCTGGCGATCCAGCTGGTTGATTAGCTCAGCGTTGGCGCGTAGCTGTTCTTCTAGTTGTCGCCGACTCTGGGTCAGCTCTTGAAGTAACAACTGTAATTCTTGTCGGGTAACCGGACCCGACGGTTCTGAGTGCCCAGCGGCATCTTGATTAGGTGGAGGCAGAGGGGCAGGATTCTGTCTGTCCTGTCCTTCTTGATTGACGGCGTTCGAGGTGGTTCTTGTGCTAACCATTTTTACAGTTGAGTTCCTTTCCTAGACTTTATGCAAATCTGAATAGAAGGGAAGGAAGTTGGATTTAACAATCTGGATCTCTCTCTTAGATTTGTTCAATCCGGTATCGATGACAGATCCAACGAGCGGGAGAAAATCTGGGTTTTCTCAGTGAAAGCACCAAAGTGTTTGTGTCAAAATTGGGCACAACACTCCTCGGGAGTCGTTGAAGAGATAATAGTCAAGAATGCAAGTTCAAAACAGATATTATCTAACAAAAACTCCAATCAACAGTAAAGTAAATGCGTAGACGAGCAATTTATAGTGGTTCGGCGTGTTGCCTACGTCCACTGTGAAGTTTTTTGATGTTTTATTGATTCTCTTTCAATGATTACAAGTTGTTACAGCGATCCACAGCAAGTTACAACTGGAAATTCGAAATCAACAATAGAATTATGATGTAGGATGATGGAGATCTTGATCCGGCAGAGTCTCGGCGTCTCCGAGTCAGAAGATCCCTTTTCTGTTGGCCCTGGGGCTCTATTTATAGGTGTAGGCTGCTGGTATCTCGCTTAAAACTCGGGAGACCACTTCTGGCACGTGAGGGGGCCCACACGTACGGTCTCGGGAAGTTTGGGCCCACTTTGGCATCGGTTCGAACTCCATTCGAAACGATCAAGAATTCATCCAATCGAGGTGAAATTTGGCGTGGACATTCTTCAACATGTATGCAAGCATCTGTGAAAGTTTCATTGCATTTGGATCAGTAGGTTAGGAGATATGTTGGGTTCGAAATAGACTTCACGGCAAGGCTGTTTTGTTCGAACCCCTGTTACTCGAAACGATGGTTTCCAAACCAGTGTGGCACGCGACCTCGTGGTGACGTGGAGCGCGAGTTTCGAATCGATCCGGACTTCTCGTCGTGTTGACCGCTTCGACTCCGTGTATCTCGGTGATTTCGAACCGATGGAAGACACGTGGGTTGACCCAGTGGGTTCGAATAAGGCAGCACAGGATGGGTTCGAACATGGCATCAGCAATGGGTTCGAACACGACTCTGTGATGGGTTCGAAGATGGCACTGTGATGGGTTCGAACAGGGCTTCTGTGATGGGTTCGAACCAACGTCCCTTGGATGCATATGAGCTCTGCAACCCCTTCATGGATACGAGGCACATGGATTCGAAAACAATGGAGTCGAAGGTGATGGAGTCGAACCCATGGGGGTTCGAAGTCGATGGGTTCGAAAGTTGTCCCTTCTTATCGGTTCGAACGTGGTGGGTTCGAACTAGTTGGGTTCGAAGTGGTGTCGAACCGATGGATGCGAACTCATTGATTCGAACTTTGGCATATGTGCATGGGTTCGAGGCGCTGCCTCACTCCTTGGGTTCGAACCAGATGGGTTCGAACATAGGTGGGGTCATGGTTTCGAACAGAGCAACGCCCATCTTTCTCAACTTGAATCCATCATAACTTGAGCATACGACCTCGGATTGACCTGAAATTTGAAATGCTGACTCTTGTAGCCTTTCTTGCCGTGTCCTATCAATTGTGGCTCATTCTGGACTCGGATGAAATTCAGTGATATCCATGGCTAAAGGAAGTACGATCAACCTCTGAGGCGAACTGTCCTTCGTTTTCGATCAATCTTTTGTTATCGCGGCTTTGCCAAAAAGTGGGATAACAGTTCCTTCTAAATATAATTCATTTTGAATAGAATTCAGTTTAATGAGAACACCGACAACATATTAATTCTCTTTAATATTAACCAGTTAAAGAATTAACATGTAATGAATTAATTAATTTCAATAATTTCTTTTTACCAGTAGAATTTCATATGCATTGTAAGTTCTGACGGAGGGAACATATAATGTTAATTGTTCTAAAAACTTAACTAATGTGTCCTTGTTCCAAGAAACATATGTATCGCGGAGAAATAGTAATGACGTTCATAAAAAATACTTTTCTTTAACAAATTTTACAAAAATTTAATATAACTGAGCAAAATAAAATTTTGTACATAAATCTCTTCGACAAACTTACCAAAATATTGTTAGGTTGAAATTTTCTTATACATTAAAGACAATATAATACTTTTACATGTTTGCACATGTTTGAAAGAAACATTATATATTCTATACTTTGTAGAACACAATTATACTTTTTTGTCTTTAAGTCATAGCCATCGCATTGGATTGTAAATAGCATATCGTGCGATTGTTAAATGTACAAACAAAAATATTACAAGCATTCATATTGGGTTATAGTAGTTCGTTTCGTTTACCGCATTCTCTTACGTCATTTGATTTAGTGGCTATCTTCACTGAAATGTCATCCAAATTACCTTTCATGTATCCATAAGTATATTTTATAGTAGTGATAGATTATTTCGCTTTAAATTATGATGATTTTTGTAATATTTTGGTTAGTATGATTGCATGAATATTTTAAGTAGAAGGAAAACAAATTATTTTATTCGTCCAAAAATTAGATTACACGATGTTTATATTTACATATAATCTTTATATCATATTATGTTATATGCATTGAAAAATATGATGTTTCATAGTAACCGTGTGTGTGTGTCAAAGTTGATAAATATCGGTATCATACATGAGATTTTAGTTCAATGTATAATAAGTCATTGAGCATAGTGTTATATCCGAACCAAAATTGTTATATCCATGTAAGAAACTAAGATAAATTTTGTTGTAAATTTAATAAAATCTTATGATGAATCAAGAAAATACAATGAAAAATAATATAATTTTTAGGATAAAAAGCTTAAAACAAAATTTGATCAATTTATACATGATAAAATAACAATATATTAATCACTTTTCAATGTAAATATTTTAAAATTTACTCATAGGGAAACTTTATAACTAACGGTGTTGAATTGATTTAAGTTGAATTTGAAATAATAAAATATTTATGCAGAGGGTACAAATGTCCTTATAGATTTCAAAAAAATGGCATTTTTCAGACGTATGGCCTATTTCAGAAAATGCATTGTTTTAAAATAAAACAAAGACAAATCATATTCATACACCAAAAATTACTTTTCATGCACTGCTTTCTTTCTAAGAAAATTTATTACTAAATTACTCTTCTTCTTAATTGCATCTCCACTTATCTTTCTTATATTCCATTAAATTAAAATTTAAAATCATGACATTTTATCAAATCGATGTATTTTGATGAAGAAGTTAATGATTTTTTCTATCATGATACCAAAAATATCATCGGTTAAGATAGCTTTCACTATTAGATGCTCTAATTTAAAGTGTAGATTTTTTTCTTCAAATTACGGTTGATTTTATTCAAATTGATAGGTTTTAAGTAATAATAAAGAAGTTAAAATATTAAAGCTAGAAAATGAAGTCCATTATGATTATTATAGATTTAGTTTAAAGTTGAAAGTTTCTAGTTTTGGGCATTAAGATTTTTATGTTTGTAAGAGGGAAGATGATGAAAATAAGAACAAGAGTAATCTTCTAAAAATAATGAGGCATGTAAAGTAATTTTTATTGTATAAAAGTAAGTTATATGTTTCGGCGTATGCTAAGTAATTAATGATGTACGAATAGAATTACCCTAAAACAAAACTAAGGCCTAAATTTTGATTACTTGACAATAGCCAACCCTTCTAACAAAGGAAATTTTCACCTTAATATATAGGGGTGTAGCTCATATGGTAGAGCTCTCGCTTTGCATGCGAGAGGCACGGG
This sequence comes from Allium cepa, assembly GCA_030765085.1. NCBI lineage: Eukaryota > Viridiplantae > Streptophyta > Magnoliopsida > Asparagales > Amaryllidaceae > Allium > Allium cepa. Next base: position 987,104,040 of record CM060929.1, on the reverse strand, counting down.
GTTTGATTCCCCGCACCTCCACTTTTTAAAAGTATATTTTTCATTCCTAAAAGATAACAGAGTATGCTATTATACAACAATGGTGTCCCAAACAAAGTTTGAGTGATTTAACTGCATTGCTCCATTTCAAAATTTTATCACTACTTTTTTGGAGTTGTTGTTCCTAGCACGTCTACTTTCAATGTATACTTGTTTAAGAAAAAACTGAATGGATCTATTCGAAACAAAATTTGTCAAATTTACTATAAAATTCCAATGTTTTACTGCATTTTCTCATGGCTGAATAATACCAAACAAAAAAATTGAATTTACTACGTCGTGTGACATAACAATCAAATCTTGCTTTGAACTTCCTACATATCAAATGAAGTTAACTCGATGCAACACTATTTCACAATACTAATATTTTATGATACAAGTAAACTTAGCGACTTTCCCTACTTCAGAAGAATGAAAACTAACTGCTTTGAGTGATTTAACTGCATTGCTCCATTTCAAAATTTTATCACTACTTTTTTGGAGTTGTTGTTCCTAGCATGTCTACTTTCAAAGTATACTTGTTTAAGAAAAAACTGAATGGATCTATTCGAAACAAAATTTGTCAAATTTACTATAAAATTCCAATGTTTTGTTGCATTTTCTCATGGCTGAATAATACCAAACCAAAAAAAAAATTGAATTTTACTACGTCATGTGATATAACAATCAAATCTTCCTTTGAACTTCCTACATCTCAAATGAAGTTAACTCGATGCAACACTATTTCACAAGACTAATATTTTATGATACAAGTATACTTAGCGACTTTCCCTACTATAGAAGAATGAAAACTAACTGCAATCATTACTGAAATTCAACAACTATTTGGCTGATAGACCTCAATAGTCATAATACTTATCATTAAAACTGCTTTTGATTAAAAAAACAACAACAATAGAAATCCTAAAAATTTATGGAGTGAATATCATTAAATTTAAGCCCAGCTGCTTATAAGAATAAAAACCTATTCAAGGTTTTCAAATCATTATTAAAACGAGTTTCAACAAGATAGAACTTCATACCCACATATATCACATTGAAATTGCTTGAAATAAAAAGCTCCGAAAAACAACAAAACAAACTTAAATATTGAACTCTTCTTGTTGTATTTAATATTGGTTTTCTTTTGAAATATCGAGTTGTGATATACCTTTAAAAAACTATGTAGAATCAATTATATTTGAGTTGTGGAATTCGTAGAGGGATGTTATACATGTAACAATTGACTTCTTAATGCCAACCCAAAAAAACTTCAGAATCAAAAATGCATAATACTAGTTACTGATGTGGTAAAACCAGTTGAAGCGATAGATCACAAACCCCAATTCATTTCCTATTTAAGGCAACACTTATAACTCAATTCTGGTGCAAAACTCTAAAAATGATGGTTATTGGGGGAGATCAACATGTGGTGTGTTACTTCTTTTATTGTTTTGTTGGTTACTCTCAGTATGTTGCTTTTTTATTGATTTCAACTCGATTTTGTTTGAAATAATTATCCATAATATAATGTTAGTGATTGGCATAGTTGTGTATTTTGCGGTGATTCATTTGTAAATAATTAATATTAATGTAGTTTTCAAATGAAAATTTTGATATTTTGAGAAAAAAATTAAGTTATTTTTGTTTTAGAGTAGATATTCTATTCAAAACTATAAGCTGTGTTTGGACAACTTCTTTCGACTTGTATCATTTCAAACAAACCATCCTTAGTCATATATAGCATTTCCACCCTTAAGGCTATCAAAATTTAAGACGACCCTTTAACACAACCATTTTAACCTATTTTCAATAGGGTTGGATTAAACAAATTCAATTATATTTTGCATTGGGTCAATACCCATTCAGCCCACTTAAAAACAATACAACCCTGTTTACCCACTTACCGATCCAAAACCATAAATTTACAAAATTTTGTTTCTTGAACATACGATGTCATCTGAATCCCTAATTCCACAATCCGCTTGATTCCCTTTAAACAATCGCTCTCTCCTTCACTCAAAATTTTGTGGATCTATCTCTCGCATTCTTCGAAATGATTTAACCTTCAAAGTTGAAGCTCTGACAAATCAAAGGTACTATTTTTCGTTCTGAAAATCTGAATAGATCGAGAGATAAAATCTTGAATCTATTGCATTTGCCCAAACCCTATCTCTTGCTGCAATTTCTGGATCAGCACATGAATCCGACAATTTAGACCAAGGATCAAACCCTTCTATATCGCCTTGAAACAGATATCCATGCCTTTTTGTTACGGATATATGTAAACCAGACATAATATACGCATAGAAAGTAATCTATGATGTCAGAATATAAGGTTTTTCAATGTAAAAAAATGTTTTTGCATTATGATGTGATAATTATTCTGGTTTATGGTTTGCTGGCTTGTAGGTAGTAACCGTAACCTATTGTCACAGTTGCAAGGAATGGAAGACTCAATTGCCTTCATCATTGTTTAAGGATAATATCAGGAAGAGCTGATAGAGGAGAAATGTAAACCCTTTTGATTTTTTCTAGTAAATTGTTGATTTTATGTATCTTTTGACAACAAAAACATTATCAATCAAATGTAAAGTTAGTTTGCCTTACACATCGATGGTATTGCTCCCCTTTGTGTCTGTAGTTTTATCATGATGGCGAGATAGTTTTTATTTACAACTTGCAGGCTTCCAGCCATTCATAAATAGTTTACTAAGCTTTATTTTGTTTGTAACTCTAACTTTATCTTGACTAAATGTGGCAAATTACTTTCTATAGAATGAAGTTTATTGATAACTTGCAAAATGATGTAATAGCTTCATCTTACCAACAACTTGTAGGTTTTCTGTTTTGACACATATTATGCTATTACACATGAGTATAAACTATAATTTTGCATGCTAATTTGTCACATATTGAGATTATTAGAAGAAAAATAATGCCTATGCTAAGCATGGATAAAATTTTAATTATTAGAAGAAAAATAAGAGCCACTATGAATATCATTTTCTATATTTTGAAATTCATTCAATTTGCATGTTACATGATATGCAGTCGTTCAAATAATTTATAGTTGAGTGTGTGTTAACAAAAAAAGTAGTTCAAAATATAAGCAAGGCATCACACACCTGAAGCTATCTATACACTTATATGTTTCATATATTTTATTTGGAGTTTTACTCGAGCAAGGCATAGTTTTTCATTGCTGTCCACTTCAATAGCCCTGATTGAATCATACAAGTAGCTAGCAACCCATGTGTACACATATATATATATATATATATATATATATATATATATCATCTATTCATTCAATTATATGTATTTATTCATTCATCCTGTGTATAACTTGTGTGTTATGTGCTTGTTAGTATTTGAAATATTTCATGAAAAAACTACACTTGCTTAACTAGATTTTACATTTTACTGAAATAACCTACAAGAAATTGTAGCTGACTACCCCAAAAGCGTAGGACAAGACCGTGGCTGAAATGAACTTTATATCGTTGGAAAGAGTTGTGAACTATAAATGAGATTTTAGGTTGATGGGATTAAGGAACAATTAATTGAGGAATTTTGTAAGTATAATTATGGAGAGGTGATAAACAAATGCACGGTATGCAAAGTGTATGGTCAAAACTTTGCTATAGGACTGCATGATGATTAGTTTAGAATAACGAATTTCAGGCTACTTTGTAGTAGTATGTGCAGAATAAAATTATCATACAATCATACTTCCTCTCAACCCTTTGATTAATTATGCTTAGTATGATATATTTTCATTTTTTACATGTTACATCAAAATGTATAAAACTAAATAAACTATTTCTCGTCTATTTTCTATAATGATGCATGTACAATATACGATATATGAGAATTCCTATGTACATACCCTTAGCTTCAAATATCTGGATGTAAGAGTTGTTAAAAAGCGTGAACAGATCATTTTCAATACATACCAGTTTCTTGAATAAATTAAGTTTCTTCTGTATATGAAAGCTGGTTTTTTAAAAAGCATAAGAGTTTATATACTCGTACCTATTTGGTTTTGGATATTAGTTTTTCCAATATAAAATGTAAATAAGCTTTCAATGCTTGTCAAATTTCCAAATACATGATGTGTCAAGTATACACACATAAAGTTTCAAATACATGAGTACTCTATTTCAGTTAAATATGGGCTTTGAATATATATCGGTTTATATATACATGTTTCGTGCAAATATCGTTTTAAATATAAATGGCTTCGTATATAACAATTTAGGATGTTCCAATTTCTTATTAAGCTAAAATTTTGAATTCAAATTATTTTCAATTGGATTATCAAAACTAATTTCATAAGATTTTATAGGAACTTAAATATATTCAATAAATCTCATATAGTCTAAGGAGTAAATTGAATTCTAATGCAGTGCTATTATACATATATAGTACAAGGGAATTTCCTTTTTTGCTGAAGTATAAATATATAATGCGGTACTGTTATGCCAAGCTTTTGGATGTTTACTGAAGTATAAATATGACAGTTTATATTATATAAATATGACAAGCTTTCAAAAGCTAAAATTAAATATGACAGTTTACCCTCTCTTCTAGTCTCTATTTATATAATCAATTACTTAATGCGCAATTGAATATTAGATGGCAAAAAATAATTTGATTAGCTAAATAAAGAGAGAAATAAACATACTCAAATATGCCTGTTAATTAGAGAAAAGAAAATCTTCTCTTTCTTTCTTTTGCATATTTCCCTCTATTTGTGATTTTGTATCACCAAAATTTAACATTTATTAGTAGATTTAATAAAATAACATTAACTAAAGATGTAGACAAGCACCATTGTCCCAGTGGTTAAGTGATTCGACTTTGGTGCGAGAGGTCACAAATTCGAAATATCGTAGCGTGATTCGAACATATATTGACATATGAGCTTGTGATATGTTGTCCCAGTGCCATGTTGTCCCAGTGACATGTTGTATCTAAGTACCATTTCAAAAAAAAAAAACTAAAGCAGCAAAAATATTTTTGAATAGTTTTGATCAAGAAACTAGTTTTTTCCCAATGGTTTTTTAGCAACAAAAGTGAACATTTTCTTTCCGGATGCTTCGTACTGTAGTTGTACATGACCTTTACCCAGAATGTGCTATTTGTTCATTTTCTCGTGTTGGACTGATGGACAAATGAAGCTAAATGTAGCAAAGGTTATAACCATCTTCTTGTTTTCACGTACCAATAATATATAATTCAACGACATTTGGATGTTGAGAGTTTTCTGCATTGAAACCGAAATCATCAAATGTCGCGGTTTGTGTTAGCGGATCAAAATCACCAAAATCAAATTCCATTTTTAAGTGTGGTAGAATGTGATATGGATATAATTAAGAATTTTATTGTGTGAAAATAATTTGAATTGAGTGTGTTTATATACAGGGATAGAACTAGCCGTTACAAAGACTTGTTCAACAAATGTCCAATCAGTAGGGCGCCTGTTAAACAGACATCTGTTAGCACCAAAATTGGTCACTAACACCCTTGAGTAGAGTTATGTAGAGAGATTAATGAAGAGAGTAAATTAGGACTGAAAAATAGTGTAATTCAATGAAAAAGAATAACAAAAAACGAGAACACCAGATTTATAGTGGTTCGGCGTAACTGCCTACATCCACTTTGAGTTTAATCCTTTATTGCTTTATCAATTACTTGAATACAGATACAATCCGTAAATCAATCACTTGGATACAAGTTTGAATTAAAAAGAGGAGATTATAAGAAATGGCAGAATCTCCCCAGTGTTCCTCGAAAAAAGGGTCCTCTTTCACTGTGCCCCTGCCCCTCTATTTATAGACGAAGGTGGGTTGGACTTCCCTGGCGGGCCAGATGGCTAGACAGCTCGGTCCAGATAGGACGCGCCCTGCATGCCGAGTGAAACATGCCGAACGGTCGGCATGCCGAGCCCTCCTTTCCAAGTCGATGGATCTCTCTGTTGAATAGAGGAAGCGGGCCGAACGATGCTGGGATGCCGAGTGGGGCGTGGATGCCAAGTGAGGAGGATACGCTGAGTAGAGGGAATGCTGAACACAGGACATGCCGAGCAAAGGATATGCCGAGCACAGGATGTGCCAAACAAAGGGTATGCCGAGTGAAGAGCAGGCCGAGTGGAGGGAGTGCCGAGTGAAATGCTGAAGGTCTCGTGCTGAGTGCAAACCTGGATGGACGTACGTTCTTCAATGCCGAGTACAACCCTGCATGCCGAACGTTCAAATGTACCGAGTGCTCCTATATGCCGAGCATTCCATAGATGCCGAACGATATACAATATCGAACGTTTCTCAATGCCGAGCGTCCTTCCAATGCCGAACGCTCTTGATTGCCAAAACATGTTGACTCCATCAAACCTGCATATCCTCAGGCTCTTCTTGGTCAGAATCTTGTCTAGTGCTAATGATAATTTCTTCAACTGTCGTCTTGTAGCCGGACCAAGGTGCCGGTTAACACTTGCCCCCCCAAAGTGTGTCGTGTGAAGCAACGCGACATGCTTTGAATCAGCGAGTATTCCTTGTCTCTAGAAAGAAATCCATCGTGTTCCTTGAACGGTCATTATCCTTTAATTTTATCCTCCCAAGGTGTCGTATCCTTCTTTGGTCATCATGATGCTTGGTCAATTCCCAATGTTATAAATCCAGGCTTGTAGTTCATTAGTGGCAATCCGTGTCTGATTTTACAGAGCTAGCAAGCTTCGGCTATCTGATTTAGTCTTTTCTTAATAACCCTTAGTGAGAATTCAATTTCTGTTGATTTCAAGAAGTCGGACTTGTTCGGATGTACACATGCACGTTTGGGTACATGTTCTTTCCATTGGCTCTCGAATGCGTTTTATATGCTCATAAGTCGTCGCCAACTCCGTCCAGTTTAATTGCAATTCAATTGCGATTCCTTGATTGTATTTTCTGTGAAATAAGGGTTGCAATCAGCGACTTGAGGAGTTTTCCAAACCCCTCTTCAGTAAAAACTCTGTGATTTTGTTCACAACTTCAACCTGTCCATTTGCAGGTATAATGGATCATGGAAGGTCATAAGGACAGGTGACGTTTTGGATAAAGAAGTTGATTATTTTCTTCATCTTGGTCGTGGTTAAGAGTTCTTTATCTGCCCATTCGGTGAAGTAATCAATTACTATGATGGTGCATTTTGTTCTACCTTTAGGATTGGTAAGAAGAGGACGTCAATGCCCCCAATGGGAAATGGCTGTGGACTAGCCATTTGAGTAATTTCCATCGGTGGGGTTCGTGGATTTTTGCAAACATCTTGCACTTTTCGCATTGTCTAGCATGATCGACCGTATCTAGTTTGATAGTTGGCCAATAATACCCATAGCAGAGTATCTTCTTTATCAAGGTTTTCCCCCTAATGCTATTACCGCATTCTTCTTCATAGAATTTGCTCAAGATGTCATCATGGGCGATGCGCCGAAGCATGGGGATGGATAAACTCCTTTTGACACACGACTTATTCTTAGATGATTTGGCATGAAGATTTGAGGAGGATCTGTCATTTTCCATTCCTCCGTTCAGTAAGAATTCCTCATTGTAGATAGTCTTCGACAGGAATCAACCATGACACCCTTTCATTTTGTTCGCTGAGTACGTGTGTAATGATGGAATACGTGAAGTCGGTTAGTTGCTCTTGGGCTTGGCCAAGATAAGGAGCAAGACAATGCCCCCTAGCAAGATCAACTTCCTTAAATTTGTATACAACCAATCAAGAATCACAAAAGATATGTAAAGTTTTCACTTCAAATCCTCTAGCAAGCTTGAGGCTGGCAGTCAAGGCTTCATACTAAGCAGCGTTGTTTGTCATAAGTAAATCGAGTTTGAGGACGTAGCAGATTGATCGTTCCTCAGGACTTATTATCATGACTCCTATGCCATAACACTGATCATTGGATGCTCCATCCGCCTACATTTTCCATCTTATGGTTGGTTCTCTACTACTCTTCAAGTAGTCATCTGAGGTAGTGAATTTGGGTGTGAGGTCTGCTAATTTCTGTCCTTGGATAGCCCTTCGAGGGAAATAAGTGATATCGAATTAGCTTAGTTCAATATTCTATTTAAGTAGTCTTTCAGACGTCTCAGGCCATTGTATGCCCTGTCGCAACGGCTGGTAAGCATAGATGCTGATGGAGTGAGCCTAAAAGTAAGAGTGAAACTTTCATGATGAAATCAATAGATATTGTGCTAGCTTTCGTAGCTTCGGGTTGATATCCAATGCATGGCTCACGATTGTTAATGATATCACATATGCATGACAGAATGGGTCCAAGGGAGCATATCATCATTTATTCAGAAAAATCCAACTAATTCTTCTATCATCACTACACTGAGCTGTGATCCGATGTTTAGCACCCGGGATGGGGTCACCATGGTTTGCTGTAATGTCGACCGTCAGCTTAGCAGGTGCCATCCCAGATTCTTTGAGTACAGATGTAACTATTTTGCATAACATTCAATGTGAAATATGGTTGGGACGGCCAATGTTGACGGTTACTCTAGTCGAATCCTAGATTCTTGTCATGAGTTATTAAGTCTAATAGTGAAGGACGCTGAATGCTCTAATAGATTATCAACGAATGGCCAAAGATCAGGCTTAAAAGCGCATTGAAGGAAATGTCGGTGGGGGTCAGCCTTGAGTGGCGTGCAACTGTATAGCTGGATCTTGCTATGAGTTTGAATTTGCTTGTATATTCGAGTAATGCACTTTCTATTCAATGCATTCGCGATCCTTTACCCATCCTTCGAGTCGGAGTGAAAGTCAATTGCCCATGAGCTAAGGTATCGACTTAATGATTCTATCTCTAGGCATCCTTTTGGTCGTCGCCTTGAGTAGCTGTAAGCATTATATATAAGTTTTTAATACTGATCTACCGTAGCTAGTCTTTGGATGACCATGCGTCTTCCCCCAGCCTCGGGTTGATAAATGTACTGCATCGACGGTTGAATAGCCGTTCTAGCCATGTCTATGTTCTCACCTAAATTCCAAAGACGTAGAGGTGATCGGTGAATAGTCGGTTCACATTCATCCTGCTTCTCGCTCGTGCCCCCAGGTCTGGGCACACACCGATAAGTAGGAAGGGTAGCCATGCCCACTTTAACATTACTCTCTTTCCCGCTGAATCGCGGGATCATGTCAGTCGATGGGAGACTAGGTCTCGCCTATCTTGGATTCTATCGTGTTTTTTCATTCCAAGAGGAATACTTCGATGCCACGTCAGTTGTAGGGCGTAATTTGGACAGTGGACGATCATTTACGTCCACTTTGGTTCATGCTTTGTAATCAGGTCTTGGGGTAAAGTTGGCTACAAATGCAGTCAAGTTATGCTCATCCAGTTTCATACTCCTCCTGACGAATCGAATGAGGGTGCTGGAGAATTTTTGACTGAGTATTCGTGGTTTACCCTCCTTTCCACACTCTGGAGGTCATAGTTTTTCAAGAATCATCCGAGTCACTTTCGTATGTGCTTAGTACGGATCGGTATTGGCCCTCGATCTAAGGTATGATATAGTCGGTTACTCGTAGCTTTGGATGCCATCTCGATTGGTTCTGTATTGAGTCCTCCCTGTAGTCGTTACCTTAAGTTGTAAAGGGCGCTAAGCTAGCGATGTAGCGAGTCTCATTTCTCTTCTTTCAATGACTTGTTCTTCTGCCCCCGGTCTTAAGTTAGCAGAGTTAGTTTGTGGACGGTCTAATTGCATCTGAAGCGAGTTTATACTCCTCCCGTCGACTTTAGGTCGTAGTTGGTGAATGAATGGTCGAATCGCATTCTTCATTTGTCTATGGTCGCAGTCGCATTCTGGGGACTAGAGGCAGTTGAAGAGCCATTAGTTACACCTATTTGATGTTTATACCCCAGTCCACACTCTGGGGACTGAATTTTAGCAGAAAATGGTAGAACCGCATTTTCTTCGATTAATTCCTCTGGCACTAGTCAACGGCGAAAGTCGAAGTGTAGTCGGTAACATTGCGACAACTTTAATTTGATGTTTCTCCTACTGAATTGCAGGAAGGAGTTGATTGGCGGATGGTTGTGTCGCATCCGTTTATGTTGCATGCACAACCCGCAGATCATTGGCTAGAGTTAGCGGATGTATGGTTGCGTCATGTTCATTTGCGGTAGGATGGGTAATCACATCCATTTAGGATAAGACGCTCAGCTGGGTTCGCTTTGCGAATCTACATCTCATTGTCGAATCAAGGAAGAAATTTTGGCTTGTTGGGTTGGAGTGCATCCCTATAAGATTATGCTATAGGTCCCGTGCTGGGAATAAGAGTTGATGCATGAATGGTCATGTCGGTGCCCGCTTAGGCTAGATGGTCGGACCGCATCCGATCTTTTATGATAAGTGCGCCCCCATGTCCGGGAAAGAGTTGGAAAGCAGATAGTCAAACCACATCCCCTTTTTGTACTACAGAACTTGCTGAGGAACTAGAGTTGATAGAAGGGGAGTCGAATTGCATCCCTCCTGGTATTTACATTCCAGACCATGCTTTAAGGACTGGAGTTGGTTGATGTGTGATCTGTCACACCCACTTGGCATTCGCGCTCCAGTCCACGCTCTCAGGACTACAGTGAGTTGGTGTTTCACATCCAATTCGTGCTCTGGGAGTCTGGAGTTTGTTGATGGGTGGGCGGTCACACCCATTTGGTATTTTTGGATTATATCTGCCCTCCGGGGACTTAAATTGTTTTACGGGTGGTCAGTCACGCCCATTCTGGTGTTTATACTCTAGTTCGTGCTTTGGGGACTTAGAGTTATTTAATGTTTATACTCCAGTTCACGCTCTTGGAATCTGGAGTTGAGGTTTATACTCCAATTCGCACTCTGGGAACCTAGAATTGAGGTTTATACTCCAATTCGCAATTTGGGAATTTGGAGTTAGCTGACAGATGGTCAGTCACATCTATTTAGGCTTTTTAGGAGTTCATTCGCATTCTGGGAATGATGGATCTATCGGGATCGTGGATGGTCGGATCACATCCACCTCTAGTCAACAAGTGAGGTTGTTAGATGGACGGATCCATCCTCTTCGAAACTACATTTATAAGTTTGTACTCCAGCTTGCACTCTGGGAGACCAGAGTCAGTTAAAGGATTGTTGTGTATCAATCCTTTTTTGGCTTTAATGTGGTGGCTTGTCCTCATGCTCAGGATTTAATTTGGCGAGTGATTCGTGGGATCTCGATTATTTTCCACTTATCTACCATCAATGAAGGACGAGTTTTAGTTTATGGACGGTTGAATCGCATCAGTGTTCATTTGGATCCTACTTCTGCCAAGCCTAAGGAGTAAGATTAGTGTTCTGGCAAGCTTTGAGCTCGAGCAGAGGATGGGATGGTCGAACTCCATTGTTAGCAGGTTAATAATCCTTCGGTCGATTCCATGCCGAAGTTTGCGGAATAGAGAATGGTCGGAATCCACTCGTCTATTTATCGATATTTACACACCACTCTGCATTCTGGTGACCTAGTGTTATTCTCCCCCCGGTTGACTCATGCTCAATTTGTTTTCATGCTTTGGTCCACGCTCCGGGGACTTAGAGATTTGTCGAACGGTTTATGCTTTAGTTCATAGTTCGAGACGCAGGGATTTTTGTCAACTCGTTTATACTCCAGTCCGCATTTTGGGATTTTAGAGTAATCTAGTCCGCTTCTGGGATTTGGAGATTCTTCTCAAGTCTTCTGTAATCTAGTCCGTGCTCTGGGGACTGAGAGTACCGTAGTCCGCACTCTGGAGATGTAGAGGTTTTTTAAGCCGTTTATACTCTAGTCCGCACTCAGGGGACCTAGAGCACTCTAGCCCGCGCTCCGGGGATGTAGAGGTTCTTAGGTCGTTTATACTCTAGTCCGCACTCAGGGGACTAGGAGCACTTTAGTCCGCACTCTGGGGACATAGAGGTTTCTGAGTCGTTCATATTCTAGTCCGCACTCTGGGGACTTAGCGTACTACAGTCCGCACTCTGGGGACTTGGAGGTTTAAGTCGTTCATATTCTAGTCCGCACTCTGGGGACTTAGCGTACTACAGTTCGCACTCTGGGGACTTGGAGGTTTAAGTCGTTTATACTCTAGTCCGCACTCTGGGGACTTAGAGTACTTCCGTCCGTGCTTCGGGAATGTAGAGGTTCTTAGGTCGTTTATACTCTTGTCCGCGCTCTGGGGACTTAGAGTACTCCAGTCCGCGCTCTGGGGACTTGGAGGTTTAAGTTGATAGTAGTCGTATTTCCACTCCTTAATTTGTATTCATCTACCGTATCGAGGATAATGTTGTCGAATGAACAGTCGAACCACGTTTTCTCATGGAATGGGATCTTGCCCCCAGCTCAAGGGACGAAATTTGAAAAATGGACGATCGATTCTCGTCCGCTTGGTAATTATAGCTCTTCCAATCGAGTCAAGGAAGGAGGTATATGACAGATGGTTGGATCACATCCGTGTTGGGTTGGATAGCAGAATCTCTTGCAATTTGCTCTGTATATTCTTTTGTGTTGAAGGATTTGGTGTGTAGATGATCAAATCACGTCCACTCTAGACAGATCTTGGCGTCACTGAGCTTCAGAAGAGGCATCTGTATTTTGTTAAACTTTGTTCTATGACTTGATTTGAGTGGGCGATCAGGCCATACTAATTCCAAGCCTTGTTCAGGTCTCCGAGTCAAACGTGGAGGTCAATGAATAGATGGTCAGTCATGTCGACTTTATATTTGAGCTCTAATCGTAATGAGCTTTTGAATCTCTACTTCTTGGCCCTAAATTAGAGGCACATGATTGATGATGAGCGATTGAATTATGCTCGCTAGATGTAACTCCACACGTCCGATCATGGTCTGCGTGGATTGGTTGGAGACCAAATCTGAGTACCTGGTCACCTGCATCATTTTCAAAGTAGTTTAGTTCAAGTTAGTCATAGTTCACAGAATAATTGAAATAGAAATAGAAATGGAAATAATTCAAAGAAGATCATGATTAATCTCATTGATAAGTGAAGCAGCGTCGTGTGCTCGCTATTCGACTTTGCCCCTGGCTCCTTCCAAAGAGATGTCAGCCATCAACAGTCCAATTGATAATCACAGCCCTTTATTAATAGGCATCGGATGTTTGCTGCCCGCCATTCTGCAGGACTTGTACATATTATTAAACCTTTCCTTTCCAGATCAGCTTTTCGATCACACCTCGAAGGTGTTTGTAATCGCCCGTGTTAGGATCAGTGAGCATTTGGGAATATACAACATTCCCTTGATTTTCTTTAGACTTTGGTGTACTCTCTCGAGGTTGGTTTCCAATATCACTCCGAGTCGTGAGTCTTCAAGTAGAGGTTGTCAATTGAATCTTTCAAAGAGCATATGAGCCAAATTTTGAGGTCTTGTTTCGGCTACTAGGATCTACATCCTTAGTCAACGGGCCTTCATTGTTATTTTCCTTAGTCTGTTACGCTCCTCCACACTTTGATTTAGATTCATTATTGTCATAGAGACGATCCATGATCGTAGGACGCTCTCCAGCTAACCGGCTGCTAAAATATATATGGAGGTCGATTATCCTCAAGTGATCAATATGATATCCCTTTGAGAGTATCGTTCGAGTAGCAGTTGTTTGTCCGCTCCCTTGTTGTCGTTCAGAAGCTGTCGCTAGATCCTCTATGCCGCGGTCGATCAGGGGATGTCAGGGAAGTAGATAAAATGTTCCTTTATTAAGTTGAGTTTTGAATTCACTATAGGTGGCGTATAAGAGACCGGTGTAACTTAAGTTTGGAACGGTCTGGATGCCGCTCGGCATATACAATACCGTTCGGCATTAAAGAGGTGGTCGGCATAGAGGTATGTTCGGCCTGGAAGAGCGTTCGGCCTAGATGGTTCGGTCAGGAGTGTTCGGCCAAGATGGATCGGCCAGGAGTGTTCGGTCAAGATGGTTCGGCCACGAGTGTTCGGCCAAGATGGATCGGCCACTAGTGTTCGGCCAAGATGGATCGGCCACGAGTGTTCGGCCAAGATGGATCGACCAGGAATGTTCGGCCAAGTGTAACTCGGCATACACCTTTTCTGCAACGATCGGCATAGACTTTTTCTGGGGCGATCGGTTGAATTGCCTTTTGAGGAGGGTCGGCCTTCATTCAACTTGAGTGCAAACTTCAACATCCAATCACCAAATCTTGCGTACATCATTGAATCCAATCTACGGCTATCAGCTTCCTTTAGATTTATTTCAAATCTGAGTAGAATAGGAAGTTTTCTAGAAGACAACTTGATCTATCCCGTGAATATGGAAATCCACTAGTAGACGATGAGATCCAGTTAAGTTGAAAATTCAATTCTCGGTGAAAGCACCAAAATGTTAGCACCAAAATTGGTCACTAACACCCTTGAGTAGAGTTATGTAGAGAGATTAATGAAGAGAGTAAATTAGGACTGAAAAATAGTGTAATTCAATGAAAAAGAATAACAAAAAACGAGAACACCAGATTTATAGTGGTTCGGCGTAACTTCCTACATCCACTTTGAGTTTAATCCTTTATTGCTTTCTCAATTACTTGAATACAGATACAATCCGTAAATCAATCACTTGGATACAAGTTTGAATTAAAAAGAGGAGAGCATAAGAAATGGCAGAATCTCCCCAGTGTTCCCGGAAAAAAGGGTCCTCTTTCACTGTGCCCCTGCCCCTCTATTTATAGACGAAGGTGGGTTGGACTTCCCTGGTGGGCCAGATGGCTAGACAGCTCGGTCCAGATAGGACGCGCCCTGCATGCCGAGTGAAACATGCCGAACGGTCGTCATGTCGAGCCCTCCTTTCCAAGTCGATGGATCTCTCTGTTGAATGGAGGAAGCGGGCCGAACGATGCTGGGATGCCTAGTGGGGCGTGGATGCCGAGTGAGGAGGATACGCCGAGTAGAGGGAATGCCGAACACAGGACATGCCGAGCAAAGGATATGCCGAGCACAGGATGTGCCGAACAAAGGGTATGCCGAGTAAAGAGCAGGCCGAGTGGAGGGAGTGCCGAGTGAAATGCTGAAGGTCTCGTGCCGAGTGCAAACCTGGATGGATGTACGTTCTTCAATGCCGAGTACAACCCTGCATGCCGAACGTTCAAATGTGCCGAGTGCTCCTATATGTCGAGCATTCCATAGATGCCGAACGATATACAATATCGAACGTTTCTCAATGCCGAGCGTCCTTCCAATGCCGAACGCTCTTGATTGCCAAAAGATGTCGACTGCATCAAACCCGCATATCCTCAGGCTCTTATTGGTCAGAATCTTGTCTAGTGCTAATGATAATTTCTTCAACTGTCGTCTTGTAGCCGGACCAAGGTGCCGGTTAACAACATCTAATCTAGGCACGTGTTAAACTGGTGTCTATAAGGCAGATGTCTTCTTAACAGGTGCCTAGATTTGGTTTGAAATTTGTAACCAATTTGAATCTTGTTACGTAATATTACGGATCGTAATCAACTATTGGAAGTTGATTTGGAGTTTGGATTACGTAATCGTAGTATTAAGACTCACTGTTAAAGATGCTCTTATATGTTGGTTCAAAATACATCAAATTTTATTTAACATGGATGAATTATTTATAGTCATCTCTATTTAAGAGCCTAACTATTGGTACGATTATTTATAGTCATCTATATTGGTACGATTTAAGAGCCGGTTTACTCTATCCAAGCTCAAGATCACTATAGGATAAATAACAGTTTCTTTCTAATGTAAATAACACATAAAAATTTGTGGCATGTTTGGGGGTGTAGCTCATATGGTAGAGCGCTCGCTTCGCATGTGAGAGGCACGAGGCTCGACTCCCCGCACCTCTATTTGCGATTTTTTTTTTCCTCCCTTCCTCGGTATAATATGGTATGGATTATTATTGCAAACTAAAATTAACTATGCTAGCATGATTACTCCATTTCACTTTTATTTTTTGCTTATAACGTAAT
Source organism: Allium cepa (assembly GCA_030765085.1). Lineage (NCBI taxonomy): Eukaryota > Viridiplantae > Streptophyta > Magnoliopsida > Asparagales > Amaryllidaceae > Allium > Allium cepa. The sequence goes on along the minus strand of CM060929.1, from coordinate 987,088,043 downwards.
ATGGTAAGGATTATTATTGCGAATAAAAAATAACTATGTTACCATGATTGCTCCATTTCACAATTTCACTGCATTTTATGCCCCATATCTAGACAGTACACGGTCAGCTGCATAACAATGAAACCTAACTTTGAAGTTTGAACACAGGTTCCCGCACCTTCATTTGTAAGTTATATTTCTTTTAAAATAGTGAAATACGGTATGGAATATTATTTCAAGCAACATTAAAGTATATTACCATGATTGCTCCATTTTAGGATTTCAAAGCATGTTTTTTCCCATATCCAGATGGTGCTAGATAAAAATCCAAACTATGTTGAGCTCCATAACAATGAAATCTAACTTTGAACTTCCTGTACATCAAATAAAAAGTACTCACTTTACTGATATTTTCAGCTATATTTTTCAACCAATTAATAAATTTGGTATCATTTCAGAAAAGAAAAAAAATTGAATAATTCACCATGAGGGCTCCACAAAGAATGTCGCTGCAACTTTCTTTCCCGGTCCACACAGAACAAAATTAAATTTTGAATTTTTATTGACCTACGTAGGTCAAAATCTGGGTTTGAACTTCCTGTAGGAAAAATAAATAAAAAAGTGTTAGTGTACTGCAATGTATTTGTGCAATTTTTGTCTTAAGCGGTGCAAATATCAAGAAAATTAAGCTCAACTGCTTGGTAAGAATAAGAAGCTATCCAGAATTCCAAATTGTTGCCGAAATCGGGCAACGATAAAGCTAATAGACTATAATGCCATCATACTTGGCACTGAAAAGCTTCAAAAAATAATTTTATTTTAATAGTAAAGTACAAACCCTAAAATTTAGAACTCCAACTTTTTTATTTAAGTTCGTCGCGGCTGAATCGTGATGTATCTGAGAACAAATAGTGTCGAAGCGTTCTTTTTGACATTGATAATATTTTAGTTCTGCAATTTGGAAGATGATCTTTTGAGGAAGGAAGCTGAAAAGTTGGGTTCAACACGTGCGGTCTGGACTTCTATGGGAAATTCTGTAGATATAGCTATAGCCCAATGCCCATAACTCACATATTAAATCTGAGACCTGACCCATGTTCTCCCACGTCATACAAAGCCCGTGCAAAAGCCCAAAAGAGTTGTTAGGTACTTTTAGGGTTTGTTTGTCATTACAAAAGAGACACTTGAAACGCACATTTGAGTTGTGGAAAGGGGTTCAAATAGAGGTGTAGGCAAGACATAGTGTTGCTGTGGAAACAAAGTGAAATGGGTTCGGGGGACGACAACCCCGAGACAAAATTTTTTGGATGTCGTTGATATTTAAAGAAGTTTACACAAGATACTTATACATACCTTGAACGTTTAATAGACTTTGAGTTTCATTATAAAAAAGATCAATAGTTGATTTACTAAAAGGAAATTAATCATTACATACATATCTTAAATTTGTTATCAATGAATTCTCGTATTTTTAAAACGATCGATAATCACATTCAAACTGTTTGACTTAATTCTTAAAACATGCACATCATAGAAAAACTGAAACAAAAAAGCAACCAACTTTACAAATTTTTTGATCTAGGGTTTTGAATTCTATCTCCATTAAGTGTCAAAGGAAGAGGGTAGGCACGTGCAAATGGGTTAAGCGTAGAGAAAGGGGTTAACTCTAGAGAGAGAATTTTTAAAACACTATTTCCTGAGTTTTAAAACGCACGTCAATTTCCTTTCAAAAACACATTTCATCGAACATACTATAATTATTTTCGACAATATTTTTTTCCTACATTTTGGATCTACATGCAACGACATAAAATTTGAAAAACTTTCGAAAAAAATTCAAGTTCTTTTCAATTTTTCCAATTTAAACTATAAATGTTTGCAAAAAAATGAAAATATTTGCAGCTTGCCAATATTTACAGTGACAACTGCAAATAAAAAAAAAAGGTCATATTTTACTCGGAAATAACAGCAAACTATCGCAGAATAAAATTTAAAGAAAAATGAGAAAAATACTAATTTTGAAATTAAAAAAGAGTGTACGATGAAACTAGGTCTTGGAAAGGAGGTCGTCGTCTAATAAGTTTGAAAAGAAAGGTGTGACACAAAAGTAATGTGTTTTTTTGCTTTGAACGGAGTACAGGAAAGGGGTATTAAATTATTGTAGTGACTAGTACGAATCCATGCTACGCACACGGGATTTTCAATAAATGATATAAAATTACATACTAAAACATATGCTCAAGTAATTACAAACTACACAATGTATAACTAATTTATTCAGAGCACGATAGTTTTATACAACAAAGGTTAACATCAACTATTAGTATTCCTAACTTGATATGCTAAGCATGCTTATTAATTTTTGAATGCAAGAGACATAGGTTCAAAAGAGTTTATCATATGTTTAGCTTATAAAGATGAATATGTATACAGTTCGTATGATAATAGTATTCCAAATTTTACACAGAGAAATTGTTCCAAAAGTGAAATAGTCCAAGGGTATTTTGAAGGAATAACACTTCAAGGATTATATTAGTACACTTTTTAACCTCTTCAATTACTAATTGCCTTAAAAAGAATTATAGTAGCTTTGAAACATCATGTTTCCAAATACATGTAGGATAAAATGATATGAAAAATATACATAAAGTATTATGTTGTTTGATTTTTTAAATAATCAAACTATTGTTTCCTGTCCATATCAAGTATTCATGGAGATACGATAACCTAAACGGTAAATTGATTATATAATCCAAAGCAATGTAGCATATTGCTATAATAAAAAATAATCGTAAGTGCATATAAAAAATATCTTGGATGATATCATTGAAAATAGTAGTAAGATCAGCACAGTCAACGAATTAAACTATTAAAAATTGATTATTATTGGGATAAATTTTACCCTAGTAGGCTATATTATAGAACATAATAAAATAATTTATAAAATATGAACATATACATAGAAAGCATTAACATCCCCCATTATGAGGCCCAAAACTAAATGCTACGGATGCTGTAGTCATTCATAGTTATAATTCTCGGCGATAAAATGCGGCTATGTTAATCATATTAATAATCAGAAGCACATGAATATGAAAATTTTCAAACACTTTTTAATAACAAATTTTCACATCTCATTTCACAATTAATATTTCATATTCATTACATAATCTCATTCGTAATCCCATGTTCAGATAAATATAATTATTCCAAAATACTTTAAGAATGACATATGAAGATGCCTCCTTAGTTGATCAGAGTCAAACACTTGGCAAATATGCAACTTTGCCATTACATCCAAATAGACAAAACAAAACTACACAACGGAAATAGATAAAGTTTCTCATAGCTAGATTGTCTTATGTACGTCTCTAGAAGCTTATTCGTCTAACGGGAACCTGAAATTCCCTTAGACCCGACCTAGTCAAATGAGTACACAAGAATTTAAGTTGAAAAACAAAAACTTCAGGTTAGACAATAGTCTGGTGTGAATAATAACCTACCATCTCGAACCAAAATGGATATCTAGTAAGACCACGCTGCTGAGTGGAACGGGTTTTCCCATCACTAGTATCGTAACTAAAGCAATAACAACTTTATACTATACTCCTACAACCACAATAGTTAGAATATAGAAAATAACATTTATACTCATGCAGATATATTGGATTACCCATCCTAATTCATTAGATTATACATCTAAGTTTCAAATGACTACACGTCACAATTTAAAACTGACTATCCATCTTATTTTAATCTTATTACCCATCTTATAATTATATGGACTTCTCATCTCATATATAAGCATATTCAGAATTTTATGGACAATCCATCTCACATGTAATTACTACTTGGATTACCCATCCCCTACCACATTGACTAACCATCACATGCAGTATAATCATTTAAAATTTTGTGGACTATCCATCACACATTCCATTTAATTTAAAATGATATGGAATATCCATCACATATCCCATAGTTTTCCTAGGAACCATTTATTATCCTTATAGAGACTATCCATCTCCAGCATGATGTGGACTATTCATCTTGCATCCCGTGTTTTTCCTTGGATAACTACGAACCCGTCAATTTACAATTTAATTCATGTTACCAACATATCTTAATTTAATTCATGTTATCCACATCTGTCAATTTAATTCATGTTATCCACGTGTATCCCCTTATAGTTAAAACATTTCAAAGTGACATGACATTGGTATCCCCAATTGATCTGTGTCGAAGTCAATAAAAATAACATTGATATCCCCAAAGTTTAAAGTCAAAGTCAATAACATATGGCTCACCGCCATTAAATAATATATATTTGGATCAATGTCAAAGTTCACCCAAATTGGTGTTCCCAATGATAGTGTCGAAGTTTACAATTTAAAATGGCATTGGTTTCCCTAATAACAACGTCGAAGTAGACAGCTTAGGCTCTCCGCCCTTTAATAATTTAGTATAGATCAATGTCGACAGTACTAACAGTGTCGACATAGTGGTATAAGGCTCTCAGCCTTTAATCGTAACACATGCGGTTTTAAAACAATGTCAACCTCTATCCAATGTCGAAGACAGAAACTTAAATTTTTTTAAGTATAATAATCAATGTCAAAGATGACGTTCCTGACCATCATAAACTATAGGCTATCCACCCATTAAATCAAAACTTTAACTTTTATAATTATATGGCAATTTTCTTAAGTTATAGGGTCTTCCACCCTCTTAAAACATAGGCTTCTTCGTCCTATTAAAATATTTTCAATTTATATAAAAGCAAGCCTTTCTGGCCTTAAAAAGATGAAGTGCGACGTCACCCTCATGTGACATCGACACTAAAGACATGTGTAAAAACTTATCGACATTGATGCACAACGACACCAAGAACCTCGACATCATTGTAAGTCGTTTAATAGTTTACTTTGATTATTATGCCACTTATTATCTTAATAAGGTTGAAATCATATGAAGCGGCGTCACTGCAGAAGTTGTGGAAACAATCAAAGTGATTAAGTGTAACATCTTTGCAAATAGTAATAAAGACATGCGATGTCATCGACATCGATATTAAGCTTTTAAAACATTTAGTTGAATCACAAAGACACCATGCCGCCCAATATAGGTTGCCGATACTATCGGCGTCTACACTAATGGAATCATTTCATAGCTACCATAGTCGTCGTCATATAGCTTCCCTTGATATCAACATCGATGTGCATAAAGGCGGCATTCCTTTAGGCTCGAAGTGGATATATGCGGCATGGCAGTGATGTAATTAACATGAAAACTGGTTTATTTCTATTAAAAGTAAGCACTTTTCACCAAATTTTACATTTTGGAAATTTCTATTGGATACAAACAGTACTGTAAAAAATCATTTAGAAATACTATCGCATACCATTTTTATGTTCCAAAGTGTGTCTCCATTTAATTAATTAATTTAAATTCTTATCTAGCGTAATAAATTCATGGTAATTCGAAATTACTTGGAAAAATTCCAATAGTTCATAGAAATTAATGAATATTCTTCTCTTTACCGTATAATAATTTCGAAGCTAAAAATCATATTTAATTATTTTAAATAATTAAAACCTGAAGCTAAGCTACTTCCTTCTTAAGAAATTCATAAATTATTCACTTTATCTGAGAAATTATGAAATTCAAAACTCATCTCCAAAATAATGTTTTATATAGAATATCATAAAATCAAAGTATGGGAGATTAAAATCTTAGGTTTTACCCTTAAAACCCATTTAAACAATTTAATAAAAATTCCAATAACCCTTATACTATCCAAACAATGATTAAACAACCACATCTTGGAAAAACAAACACCAATCATTTGGGTATTATCCATAACTGAATTCAAAAGAAAAAATAGAGATGGAATGCTTATTATTCACGTTAATGTTACTTGTTGGAGTTGAGATTTGATCTAGCTCTTGAATCCCTAAGCTTAAATTTGACAATCTCCTTTGATTTCATGATCTTCCATAGGTTGATTAATGACTGGCCTAATTATCTCTTTCTTTTGATTGTTTTTTTATATGAATAAAATGAAAATGATATAAGGGGGAGAGTGTTTAAGGCAAAAATAGGTCTATTTTACAAATTGCCCCTCTTTTATATTCTCTTATATGTTAAGTTTAAACAATCTTTCTTAATTAATTAAGTATGGCACGGCCTTATTAAGTTTCAAATCTCGTTCTCCTTAACCCTTTACATTATTCTATTTAATCTATCCATTTAAATGTCCTGAATAATGTTTAACCAAAAATAGGGTTGGTACAGGCTCTCCTCCTTAAAGAATTTCATCCTCGAAATTCAGTAAAGACTACAAAATAAGCATATCAATCATGCAACCAATGCTAGTATATCCTACCAGTTACTAAGTCTATGTACAATAAATATAGAACATACCATCATAGCAGCTCAGGATTAGTATCCCTAATCCTATCCTCTATCTTCTAAGTATAGTATTTCTCATTGTCACTCCAATGGACCTTCACTAATCTGACTTGGTTCCTTAACTTCTTCTCACCTCTCGCTACAACCTAAACTAAACGTCTTACAAAAGTCAAATTCGGTTCTACTACTAAATCTTCCAATGTCCTCGGAGAACCAGTAGTCTTTGGATCATGCACACACTTTCGAAGATGCAAAATATGAAACACATAATGGATGCCTACCAAACTACTCGGTAGCTCTACTTGGTACGCGAGTATTTAAATCCTCTCTATAATAGAAAACAGTACAATATATCTCGGTGCCAGTTTCCCCGTCTGTCCAAAACGTACCATACCCTTCATCAGTGATGCTTTAATGAAAATACGATCTCCAATTAAGAACTCTAGATCTTTTTGCATTTTATTTGTGTAACTTTCTTCCTAGACCGAGCTTCTATCTTCCTACCTTGGATTAACTCGGTCTTCTCTATGAGTTCTCTTACCATATTTGGACCAATAACCAATATATCTCTAGTCTCTAAACAACATGCTGGTGATTTGCATGGTCTTCCATACAAAGCTTCGAATGGCGACATTCCTATACTAGTCTGATGACTATTATTATAGGAAAACTCAACCAAATGTAAATGGTCTTTGTAACGATTCGAATTTTTCGCGTTCGAAAATCGACATCCATACTTTACATTGTACTCGAATGCCGTAGATTCGACCGTTCAAATTCGAGTCGCCGGAGCTTATAACACATTAAGTAAATAACACAGCGGAAGAAATGAATAATATATTTCATATACAGCATTTGATACAATAACTGATACAACATGAATGGTACAATGAATATACATCAGAGATACAAGAAATAGCAGCGGAAAGAAAAGATAACACTAGCAGCGGAACAACAACTCTAATATGGTCTTCAAAGAAAAGAACTCCAGTATCAGTAATCTCCATCTCTAAAGCACCAATTCAGAAAATAGCTCGAACTCCCAATAACGATGCACAAAGATAAGCAAATGCAGTCCCGATCCAAAGACGGAACTAGCTCCAGATAATCTACTAAACCTGACTATCTGAAAAACCCAACTCTAGACTGCCCGTGTGGGAAAATAGTGGGCACCCCGAGTTTAGGAAAGGAACAATAAACTCCTGGTCAGTCATGAGACTGGTATGAGCAAACAAAAACATTTGGTCTTTTTAAAACAAACAACAGAATTTAAATTTGAAAATCCGCAATGCTTTTTAGAAAATGAAACTACCATAAGGCCTCCCGGCACACACACAATGCAAACGCACACATGGGGGAGATTTCTCCTTATGATAGTCAAACATGCTTAATACGAGAAAAATTCTGTGATATTATTACTAGTGCATAGTGGAAAATCTTTCGAAAGTATAATATAAATCCTAGCCAGCATAGGTACCATGATGCTATGCCTACTATAGCTGCCATGTTAAATGGCAGGTTCTACAACTAAAACCGTACAAGGCACGTATTGGATGAATGGATTTCCATCAAATGGTCAGGCTAAGGAACTTCCTACCATCAATGGGATCGCCTCTGGCGGGACATCCCGAGAACTAACGTTACGGTTAGATCTCTGCCAACACAAGGCCGGGTTACCTCTGTAACTAGGTAACTACTACACGAATATGCCATCCCCCGGTCCTTTGGGACCTTTATCCGAGGCGCCTCAAAGCAACAACCACACAGTAAATGAGATTGGAGCAACCACATGGGTTAAATACCAGGGATCCATACCTGATACCACCCTTTACCAGAAGGGAATGACACACCCTAAAGGGAGCGACCCTCATAACCTTGCCGCATCTTTCCTGTTTCGACCATTTCCGGGGAGTGAGGTCCTGATGCAGTCTCGTCCACAAAGCTACGCTTTGGCACAAAGCCATGCTTTGGGTCAACAGATGACCAAAGCAATGATCACAAAGATAAATGATCAAACAAATGATCATATCACAAATGATCAACCAATGATCATCACATAGCAGCACTCAGCATGCCACATTACCGAATTGGGAATATCACTGATAAATATCAACTACATAACCTCTGAGCTCGTACGTCTCAGAGAAGGGTGTTAAGCTAAGAGAATAAATTCTCCGCCACCAAGCAGAAATGTATTTGATAGAGATCAGATAACATCTCAAAGTGTAATGTCGGACATACAACCATACAAGTCTGTTCCGGGTTCGAACAGAACCGAAGGCACTTCCGAAGAAGCCCTTGCGAATCCGGGTATCCACAATCCCGATCGGACTTCCCATCACTCAGGGAGAACTCTATACTGGAGCAACTCAGTGCAGAGTCAATCGACAGGTTATCCTATCGTTCTCGAAGACACCCGGTCTTCAACACCAGTCTTCAAATGCTATCCATAACGTCGTATCACTAATCAGAATGGGCTATATGACACAAGGTCCTCTCCCGGCTAAACCGAATAGTAAGCGCCATATTTTAAAACATATGGATATGGGATTTTAGCTAAGTCACAACTTATAAGATTCAAAACTTTTCTTTCAAATGGTTAAACAAATTACCATTTTTTAATCTTTTAAACAAAAAGATTTATTTCACAAAGTTTCACCCAGTTTCACAAAGATCTATTCATAGATTTCAAAACAATTCCCATTTCAATTGGATTAACCCAATTAAATCTTTAAAATTAAAGATTTATAGCTTTCAGACCCATTTCCAAAGATTTATCTATAACTTGGAAAACAATTTTCCTTTTAGACTTGAAAATCCTTTTTACACAACTTGGGAGTCCATTTCTTATGGGAAAGCAAGTCTAATTTATACAAGTTGAAATCTTGAGTTGAATTTAAATTCCAAAACGTCACCTTTAAAAATGGTTTAAAAACCCATATAAGCCCATTTATATATTGAATAACTCTTTTTAAACCCTAGTTCCCAAATCATAGAATTCAATCCCAAATATTGAGTTCAAATTTAAATCAAATTATTTAAATTTCAAAACTCAATTAAGTTATTCAAAATAACTATTTTCAAAAGCTTCAATTCTAATTCCAAAACTATTTTGGATTCAAAAATACAATTTTAAATATATTTCAAAAATCTGTGACGTAACCCATTTCCTCGTGCAATCCATATTGTGTGTGTATAAGTGTGGTCCAGGGGTTTAACACAATAGTGCACAACATCAATCATCACATATTCAATCAAATTGATAAGCGATATAGTCCATAACGCTTATCTTTATTCATAGAGTCATTGATAAAATGAATTTATCAATTACAAAGATTCACTATTACGATTCGATGTGGGTTTCGGATAACCAATTGGAATCCGACTCCCTGTCGCATCGAAATTCAAATGTCGTTTTATGGGTCAAGGGGTTTTCATATTCATACGACAGTATAATCATCACAAATATAGCAGCTCAGCACAAAGCATCACATAACATCACATCACATACCAAATATATCAATCCATCACAAAGCATTCCATAATAATCAAACATCTTAAGTTAAGATGAATAAATTTGTGTGGTTTTAAATTTATCCACCACATAATTACTTTCATTAGAAATCTTTAATCAATGATTAATTATCATTAATTACAATTGATTAAGTCTTAATCACCTTCATTAATTAATTAATTAATTTTTCTTTAAATTAATTAACCTTCAAACATTTGATTAATAAATCTTTAATCATTAATTAATTAAAGTTAATTATTAAATTAATTATCCTTAATTTAAACTTAATTACATTATTAATATTCATTTATCATTAGTTAATAACTTAATTAATGATCTTAATTTTAAATTGATTAATCACTAATCAATTATTAATTCCAAATTTAATTAATTAATTAAATTAATTAATCTTAATTACCTTATTAATCAATTTTAAAACATAATTCTTAATCAAATGTCCAAAATAAAACATAACTTAATTATGTTTAAAACAATTTAATTCATAACTAAGTACTTTTGAAATTACCTTTAAATCTCAATTTAAATTCATGTTTAAAACTTATCAAAGTTTTAAATAATTTAAAACCTTTTAAATAGCAAATCAACAAATGCTATGAATTTTTTTTTTAAAGTTAAAGTCATTTCAAAACTTTCAATAATTTAAATTTCCATTTTAATTTGAAACTTCAAATTTAAGCCTTCTTAAAATTTAAACCTGAAATTCAAATTTACTTTTGAATTTCCAGATTTCAAGTTAACTTCAACTCTATTCATGTTTCTATAATCTTATTATTAAAAAGTTTAAACTATCTTATTAACATAATATAGTTAATAAAGTTAACTTTTTCAATTTAAGTTTCTGTTTTAAAAACTGGAATTTAAATTCAATTGAAATTTTAAACTTACATTTGAATTTGAACCTAAATTTTTCTCAAAACCATAACTACAGATTTAAAAAGATTTAAACCTAGTTTTGCAGGAAACAGAAAACAGGTTTCAATTCAAACCTGGAATTTAAATTCAAATTAGTAGTTCAAACTTAAATTAAATTTTTAAACCTAAACCTTATTTAAAATCTATAATTACAGATTTTTAAATTTTGACAAAACAGATTTTAAAAAGGTTTAAAACCCAAATTTTTATAAAACAAAAACTCAGTTTACAGTGTAAACTGTAACTACAGGCAATCCCGAGAAACAAAACTTTTACTTCGGGTTTTCTTCTCATTTACTCCGAGTTTAAAAACCATTTGCTTCGAGTTTCCTTTGTTCCCAATCTTCCAAACTGTCACCAAGTACACGCGTGCACCGTGCACCGTGCTCTGACCATCGCCGGTCAACCACGGCAGCTTCCTCTCTTCGACAACCATCACCACACCCATCCACGATCATCAGATCATCACTACGGCCTCTAAATCCAAATTGAGGCTTCAACCCATACCTGGAACGATGACAAGCATCACCAAGTAAACCTGTCAACGCCTCGTCTATGCTCCCCCGACCACCAGAGTTGCTGAAACTCCGTCCAAGCCATCGCCTACGTTCCTGCTTCCAGCCACTTAAGTTTGGTTGAACTCGATCAACCAGAGAAATCGCGACATCCCAAATCACGCAGCCTAGTTAAATTAGGGTTCTGGACTTCAAATCGAAATCACAACTTCAAAAACGAAATGCAATCCAATCTGGTATTTTTCCCTTTATCTATAATAACTCCCCTTCATCCAGAACCAAATTCGACACCTCAAACCATTTGTGGCAAACGAGATACCCCAAAATACATAATACTGTCAAAACAGAATTGCTCTTGAAATATAGCATTAAAAATCGTAATTTTGCTTTGAAAAATCATAATTTTGTATGAAGATTAGATTTATAACCCTGAAACTCCAAATTATTATACTTGGGATTTCACTAATTACTGATTGATCATTGGTTTATATATATATTCCAGAGGTGTTTATATATTATTTTGACTTATATAAAATTTTAAAATGAAGTTTTAATTTAAACAAACAAGTTTTGTTTGAATCTTAATCTTAAACTAATCAAAGGGTTTATGAATTTAAATTAACCTTGCAACTGAGAGGTATATAGAGGAACCATACATGGACAGGTACACAGCAGAAACACATTCATTTCAAATTTTACAAGCATGTAACCCAATATCAACAAGCAAGCATCGCAAAGCAATTCACAAGTTCATAGATATCAGATTCAAAGGGAAGATTTTCAAGTTTGCTCACCTGGAATATATTGACAGAGAACAGGAATCTGGTGATGACCCCTTTTTTTTTTTTTTCCTTTTGCTCTTGAACTTTTAATTTTTGTTTTCCTTTAATTCCCAGAGTTAAAACTGCAAGTTGTAAGAAGAAACTTGCTTATTTTACTATTGTGTTTATTTGTTTATTTCACAATAACAACCAATCTTGATTTCACTTACAATTTGACTTTCTTGTTGTATAACAGAGGCTTTTAATTTTCCTTCTGCAATTAGAAACAGAAAACAAATTTTGCCTTGAACTTGATTCTCCTGGAAACAATTTATTGAACATTATTATTTAAATCTTGTTTTATTTACTGATTAGCAACTTCAAATTCAAAATTCCTTAAAGAAGTTTACTTGCCTTTAGATTGTTTTCCAGACATTCTACACTGTCAAACTGCAGCTTTGATTATGCTCTGAGATTTGCAGAGAACCATTTGAGTTGTTTAGGCTTTTTGAATGTTTTGATCTAAGCTTCAAGTTGTTCAGCCTTTAGGCTTTCCTTTGCATGACTTCAAGCTTGATTATCTTCTTTTCTTTCTTTTTTTTCTTTTTCTCCAGATTTCTGAAACAGATTTCAATGAACACTTTTTTTTTTTTGATTTCTGGTTTCCTTTTGTTTTGAGTTCAAACTGAATTGTTTTTCTTATCTATGCTTTGAACAGTTTCATGGTTTTGAAAGATGTGAAGCCAAATCTTCTTCTACTATTTTTTTCAGATTTTGTGAGATACTATATGATGGCATATGGGAAGATGTGAAGTTTCTTGTATTTTTTTTTTAAATTTCATTATTTTAAACAAAAGAAATGATGCTATTTGTATGTATATAACATGTAAGATCTAAAGGTATGTTTACATTTGTTTGTACAATATTCATGTGTACAATATATATGTTTTTCATGTTCTACCCCTTTTGTATTATTGATTTGCAAATATGGAAGAGATTTGTATTATTTATATTTTCATATTCCTAACATTTGTAATATTTTTACATTTTAAATTTTGGGAATATACAACTATATTCTTTTCCAGAAGAAGATGTATTTTAAATCTTTTTATCAAATCAAATAAAAAAGTACATAATATGGTTGAATTAAAATTCTGAAATAGCTTTTGTAATTTTTATTTATTTATTTATATCAATTTTATAATATTACTTTTTAAACCAATATTAACTTTAAGCTTAGTTTATTTTATTTTTGAATTAAGACTAGTATACCATTTAAATAAATTATTATTTATATTTATATTAATTCAAATTTTTATTTCTTATTTTATAACCATTTTGTCCATTATTTCTACTTATACTAATTTAAAGATAAAAATGAATTTTAAACTAATTATGCTTCTAATAAATAACCCATATAAAATAGTATTTAGTTTTAAACAATTGTTTTTGAAAATCCTTTATATCTAATTCAAAATAAAATTTTCAAAATAAATATTACCAAATTTCTACTAGTATAAAATTATGTGGTTTTAAAAATCCAAATTCATAAATATATACATTTTGAATTTTTCAAAATCAAAAATCTTATTTAAAGTTTTAACTTTCAATCTATATACATATTTATTCAAATTATAGTGCATATTTATCTCTAATATAATTATCCATAAACCAAATTTCTATTCATAATCTAAAATTTTAAGTTTATTTTGGAAATCTCAAATTAATTCACAATTAAATCCATAGTTTAAATTCAAAATTAATTTAATTATTGAATTATATTGGCTAATATTTCAGGAATGTTACAGATTCCCCTCCTCAAGAAATTTCGTCCTCGAAATTTGCTAGGAAGACGAAAAGAAAAGATGAAAGATAGGGAAATATCTTTCCAAATCAACTGGATATCAATTCTGTACTTGGCTTACCAAATCAGAATATCAACAATAGATATGAGAACAAACTCACATAATATTACACAAGATATTTGGGTCCATCGGTCTACGAATATGCAAGGGCATTTATTAGTTCGAAGGGATAACTAATCGTTCGTAGAGTATATCGGATCCCAAAGAATAGATAGATGGATTTAATCTTTTACAATTTCTCAAACTCTAGGTATGGATTCCAACTTTGGTTTCGACTGTTATCGTTTTATCAATGCAATTCAAATTTATCCTTACATTTATTAACCAATTTACTTAATTTAAAATTTCCAATTTATTTAATTTAAATTTTCAATTTCAAATTCATTAGTGTTTAGATCAAAAAGCTGATAAGAAACCGACGAAGATATGAATTAAGGATTTCCTACAACGATTCGTAAGGCCACCATCGCACCGAAACTTCTTTCTGGAGCTTTTACGAAGATATCGAAAGAATTTAGAATCGAATCAAAGGAGATTGAGAAGAAAATTGTTTCCACTGTTGCAGGGTATTGACCATTTGTAGTGGTACTCCCCTGTCCCCTATCTCGTCCTCTTCTCGCACTCATACTCACTATCAGTGGATAGTAAGAGAATTTACTGAGGCATTCGAACGGATATCTTAAGGATACTCATTCTAGGGTATAATTCACCCTATCTCTAATGAGTTACTTAATGTGTTATACTCCTGAGCTAAGGTTTTAACCATCAGCTCTGATACCACTGTAACGATTCGAATTTTTCGCGTTCGAAAATCGACATCCATACTTTACATTGTACTCGAATGCCGCAGATTCGACCGTTCAAATTCGAGTCGCCGGAGCTTATAACACATTAAGTAAATAACACAGCGGAAGAAATGAATAATATATTTCATATACAGCATTTGATACAATAACTGATACAACATGAATGGTACAATGAATATACATCAGAGATACAAGAAATAGCAGCGGAAAGAAAAGATAACACTAGCAGCGGAACAACAACTCTAATATGGTCTTCAAAGAAAAGAACTCCAGTATCAGTAATCTCCATCTCTAAAGCACCAATCCAGAAAATAGCTCGAACTCCCAATAACGATGCACAAAGATAAGCAAATGCAGTCCCGATCCAAAGACGGAACTAGCTCCAGGTAATCTACTAAACCTGACTATCTGAAAAACCCAACTCTAGACTGCCCGTGTGGGAAAATAGTGGGCACCCCGAGTTTAGGAAAGGAACAATAAACTCCAGGTCAGTCATGAGACTGGTATGAGCAAACAAAAACATTTGGTCTTTTTAAAACAAACAACAGAATTTAAATTTGAAAATCCGCAATGCTTTTTAGAAAATGAAACTACCATAAGGCCTCCCGGCACACACACAATGCAAATGCACACATGGGGGAGATTTCTCCTTATGATAGTCAAACATGCTTAATACGAGAAAAATTCTGTGATATTATTACTAGTGCATAGTGGAAAATCTTTCGAAAGTATAATATAAATCCTAGCCAGCATAGTTACCATGATGCTATGCCTACTATAGCTGCCATGTTAAATGGCAGGTTCTACAACTAAAACCGTACAAGGCACGTATTGGATGAATGGATTTCCAACAAATGGTCAGGCTAAGGAACTTCCTACTGTCAATGGGATCGCCTCTGGCGGGACGTCCCGAGAACTAACGTTACGGTTAGATCTCTGCCAACACAAGGCCGGGTTACCTCTGTAACTAGGTAACTACTACACGAATATGCCATCCCCCGGTCCTTTGGGACCTTTATCCGAGGCGCCTCAAAGCAACAACCACACAGTAAATGAGATTGGAGCAACCACATGGGTTAAATACCAGGGCTCCATACCTGATACCACCCTTTACCAGAAGGGAATGACACACCCTAAAGGGAGCGACCCTCATAACCTTGCCGCATCTTTCCTGTTTCGACCATTTCCGGGGAGTGAGGTCCTGATGCAGTCTCGTCCACAAAGCTACGCTTTGGCACAAAGCCATGCTTTGGGTCAACAGATGACCAAAGCAATGATCACAAAGATAAATGATCAAACAAATGATCATATCACAAATGATCAACCAATGATCATCACACAGCAGCACTCAGCATGCCACATTACCAAATTGGGAATATCACTGATAAATATCAACTACATAACCTCTGAGCTCATACGTCTCAGAGAAGGGTGTTAAGCTAAGAGAATAAATTCTCCGCCACCAAGCAGAAATGTAGTTGATAGAGATCAGATAACATCTCAAAGTGTAATGTCGGACATACAACCATACAAGTCTGTTCCGGGTTCGAACAGAACCGAAGGCACTTCCGAAGAAGCCCTTGCGAATCCGGGTATCCACAATCCCGATCGGACTTCCCATCACTCAGGGAGAACTCTATACTGGAGCAACTCAGTGCAGAGTCAATCGACAGGTTATCCTATCGTTCTCGAAGACACCCGGTCTTCAACACCAGTCTTCAAATGCTATCCATAACGTCGTATCACTAATCAGAATGGGCTATATGACACAAGGTCCTCTCCCGGCTAAACCGAATAGTAAGCTCCATATTTTAAAACATATGGATATGGGATTTTAGCTAAGTCACAACTTATAAGATTCAAAACTTTTCTTTCAAATGGTTAAACAAATTACCATTTTTTAATCTTTTAAACAAAAAGATTTATTTCACAAAGTTTCACCCAGTTTCACAAAGATCTATTCATAGATTTCAAAACAATTCCCATTTCAATTGGATTAACCCAATTAATTCTTTAAAATTAAAGATTTATAGCTTTCAGACCCATTTCCAAAGATTTATCTATAACTTGGAAAACAATTTTCCTTTTAGACTTGAAAATCCTTTTAACACAACTTGGGAGTCCATTTCTTATGGGAAAGCAAATCTAATTTATACAAGTTGAAATCTTGAGTTGAATTTAAATTCCAAAACGTCACCTTTAAAAATGGTTTAAAAACCCATATAAGCCCATTTATATGTTGAATAACTCTTTTTAAACCCTAGTTCCCAAATCATAGAATTCAATCCCAAATATTGAGTTCAAATTTAAATCAAATTATTTAAATTTCAAAACTCAATTAAGTTATTCAAAATAACTATTTTCAAAAGCTTCAATTCTAATTCCAAAACTATTTTGGATTCAAAAATACAATTTTAAATATATTTCAAAAATCTGTGACGTAACCCATTTCCTCGTGCAATCCATATTGTGTGTGTATAAGTGTGGTCCAGGGGTTTAACACAATAGTGCACAACATCAATCATCACAGATTCAATCAAATTGATAAGCGATATAGTCCATAACGCTTATCTTTATTCATAGAATCATTGATAAAATGAATTTATCAATTACAAAGATTCACTATTACGATTCGATGTGGGTTTCGGATAACCAATTGGAATCCGACTCCCTGTCGCATCGAAATTCAAATGTCGTTTTATGGGTCAAGGGGTTTTCATATTCATACGACAGTATAATCATCACAAATATAGCAGCTCAGCACAAAGCATCACATAACATCACATCACATACCAAATATATCAATCCATCACAAAGCATTCCATAATAATCAAACATCTTAAGTTAAGATGAATAAATTTGTGTGGTTTTAAATTTATCCACCACATAATTACTTTCATTAGAAATCTTTAATCAATGATTAATTATCATTAATTACAATTGATTAAGTCTTAATCACCTTAATTAATTAATTAATTAATTTTTCTTTAAATTAATTAACCTTCAAACATTTGATTAATAAATCTTTAATCATTAATTAATTAAAGTTAATTATTAAATTAATTATCCTTAATTTAAACTTAATTACATTATTAATATTCATTTATCATTAGTTAATAACTTAATTAATGATCTTAATTTTAAATTGATTAATCACTAATCAATTATTAATTCCAAATTTAATTAATTAATTAAATTAATTAATCTTAATTACCTTATTAATCAATTTTAAAACATAATTCTTAATCAAATGTCCAAAATAAAACATAACTTAATTATGTTTAAAACAATTTAATTCATAACTAAGTACTTTTGAAATTACCTTTAAATCTCAATTTAAATTCATGTTTAAAACTTATCAAAGTTTTAAATAATTTAAAACCTTTTAAATAGCAAATCAACAAATGCTATGATTTTTTTTTAAAGTTAAAGTCATTTCAAAACTTTCAATAATTTAAATTTCCATTTTAATTTGAAACTTCAAATTTAAGCCTTCTTAAAATTTAAACCTGAAATTCAAATTTACTTTTGAATTTCCAGATTTCAAGTTAACTTCAACTCTATTCATGTTTCTATAATCTTATTATTAAAAAGTTTAAACTATCTTATTAACATAATATAGTTAATAAAGTTAACTTTTTCAATTTAAGTTTCTGTTTTAAAAACTGGAATTTAAATTCAATTGAAATTTTAAACTTACATTTGAATTTGAACCTAAATTTTTCTCAAAACCATAACTACAGATTTAAAAAGGTTTAAACCTAGTTTTGCAGGAAACAGAAAACAGGTTTCAATTCAAACCTGGAATTTAAATTCAAATTAGTAGTTCAAACTTAAATTAAATTTTTAAACCTAAACCTTATTTAAAATCTATAATTACAGATTTTTAAATTTTGACAAAACAGATTTTAAAAAGGTTTAAAACCCAAATTTTTATAAAACAAAAACTCAGTTTACAGTGTAAACTGTAACTACAGGCAATCCCGAGAAACAAAACTTTTACTTCGGGTTTTCTTCTCATTTACTCCGAGCTTAAAAACCATTTGCTTCGAGTTTCCTTTGTTCCCAATCTTCCAAACTGTCACCAAGTACACGCGTGCACCGTGCACCATGCTCTGACCATCGCCGGTCAACCACGGCAGCTTCCTCTCTTCGACAACCATCACCACACCCATCCACGATCATCAGATCATCACTACGGCCTCTAAATCCAAATTGAGGCTTCAACCCATACCTGGAACGATGACAAGCATCACCAAGTAAACCTGTCAACGCCTCGTCTATGCTCCCCCGACCACCAGAGTTGCTGAAACTCCGTCCAAGCCATCGCCTACGTTCCTGCTTCCAGCCACTTAAGTTTGGTTGAACTCGATCAACCAGAGAAATCGCGACATCCCAAATCACGCAGCCTAGTTAAATTAGGGTTCTGGACTTCAAATCGAAATCACAACTTCAAAAACGAAATGCAATCCAATCTGGTATTTTTCCCTTTATCTATAATAACTCCCCTTCATCCAGAACCAAATTCGACACCTCAAACCATTTGTGGCAAACGAGATACCCCAAAATACATAATACTGTCAAAACAGAATTGCTCTTGAAATATAGCATTAAAAATCGTAATTTTGCTTTGAAAAATCATAATTTTGTATGAAGATTAGATTTATAACCCTGAAACTCCAAATTATTATACTTGGGATTTCACTAATTACTGATTGATCATTGGTTTATATATATTCCAGAGGTGTTTATATATTATTTTGACTTATATAAAATTTTAAAATGAATTTTTAATTTAAACAAACAAGTTTGTTTGAATCTTAATCTTAAACTAATCAAAGGGTTTATGAATTTAAATTAACCTTGCAACTGAGAGGTATATAGAGGAACCATACATGGACAGGTACACAGCAGAAACACATTCATTTCAAATTTTACAAGCATGTAACCCAATATCAACAAGCAAGCATCGCAAAGCAATTCACAAGTTCATAGATATCAGATTCAAAGGGAAGATTTTCAAGTTTGCTCACCTGGAATATATTGACAGAGAACAGGAATCTGGTGATGACCCCCTTTTTTTTTTTCCTTTTGCTCTTGAACTTTTAATTTTTGTTTTCCTTTAATTCCCAGAGTTAAAACTGCAAGTTGTAAGAAGAAACTTGCTTATTTTACTATTGTGTTTATTTGTTTATTTCACAATAACAACCAATCTTGATTTCACTTACAATTTGACTTTCTTGTTGTATAACAGAGGCTTTTAATTTTCCTTCTGCAATTAGAAACAGAAAACAAATTTTGCCTTGAACTTGATTCTCCTGGAAACAATTTATTGAACATTATTATTTAAATCTTGTTTTATTTACTGATTAGCAACTTAAAATTCAAAATTCCTTAAAGAAGTTTACTTGCCTTTAGATTGTTTTCTAGACATTCTACACTGTCAAACTGCAGCTTTGATTATGCTCTGAGATTTGCAGAGAACCATTTGAGTTGTTTAGGCTTTTTGAATGTTTTGATCTAAGCTTCAAGTTGTTCAGCCTTTAGGCTTTCGTTTGCATGACTTCAAGCTTGATTATCTTCTTTTCTTTCTTTTTTTTCTTTTTCTCCAGATTTCTGAAACAGATTTCAATGAACACTTTTTTTTTTTTGATTTCTGGTTTCCTTTTGTTTTGAGTTCAAACTGAATTGTTTTTCTTATCTATGCTTTGAACAGTTTCATGGTTTTGAAAGATGTGAAGCCAAATCTTCTTCTACTATTTTTTTCAGATTTTGTGAGATACTATATGATGGCATATGGGAAGATGTGAAGTTTCTTGTATTTTTTTTTTTAAATTTCATTATTTTAAACAAAAGAAATGATGCTATTTGTATGTATATAACATGTAAGATCTAAAGGTATGTTTACATTTGTTTGTACAATATTCATGTGTACAATATATATGTTTTTCATGTTCTACCCCTTTTGTATTATTGATTTGCAAATATGGAAGAGATTTGTATTATTTATATTTTCATATTCCTAACATTTGTAATATTTTTACATTTTAAATTTTGGGAATATACAACTATATTCTTTTCCAGAAGAAGATGTATTTTAAATCTTTTTATCAAATCAAATAAAAAAGTACATAATATGGTTGAATTAAAATTCTGAAATAGATTTTGTAATTTTTTTATTTATTTATATCAATTTTATAATATTACTTTTTAAACCAATATTAACTTTAAGCTTAGTTTATTTTATTTTTGAATTAAGACTAGTATACCATTTAAATAAATAATTATTTATATTTATATTAATTCAAATTTTTATTTCTTATTTTATAACCATTTTGTCCATTATTTCTACTTATACTAATTTAAAGATAAAAATGAATTTTAAACTAATTATGCTTCTAATAAATAACCCATATAAAATAGTATTTAGTTTTAAACAATTGTTTTTGAAAATCCTTTATATCTAATTCAAAATAAAATTTTCAAAATAAATATTACCAAATTTCTACTAGTATAAAATTATGTGGTTTTAAAAATCCAAATTCATAAATATATACATTTTGAATTTTTCAAAATCAAAAATCTTATTTAAAATTTTAACTTTCAATCTATATACATATTTATTCAAATTATAGTGCATATTTATCTCTAATATAATTATCCATAAACCAAATTTCTATTCATAATCTAAAATTTTAAGTTTATTTTGGAAATCTCAAATTAATTCACAATTAAATCCATAGTTTAAATTCAAAATTAATTTAATTATTGAATTATATTGGCTAATATTTCAGGAATGTTACAGTCTTTCGACGACCCACTAAAATCTAGTATAATCTTCAAGTATCTTATCGACTCTCTCTATCTACCCATCTATTTGTAGGCAATAAACGGTACTCATCTTAAGCTTGATACCTAATACTTTCAGTAGACTCTTTCAGAATTCACTAGTGAACAAGACATCTCGGTCGCTGACTTTACTGCTAGAAATCCTATCCAGCCTAACTATGTTCTTCATAAACCACCTGTCCAATGCATGCGCCGTCCCGATAGACTTGACAAGAATGAAATGGGCACTCGTGGTCACCCTATCTACCACGACTTATCTACTTTCATTTCTTGGTTCGACCTTGGAAACCCGTCAATAAAATCCATAGATATCATATCCCATTTCCAAATCGGTATGTCCAAAGGCTGAATCAATCCATTTGCTTCTGATGTTCGGCTTTCACTTGCTGGCAAATTGCACATTGCTTCACCTATAAACCTACATCCCTCCTCATACATTCCTAGAAGAAACTCCTCTTTATATCTAGATACATCTTGGTTTCCCCAAATGTATCGTAAACTTCGACGATGGCACTCCCTAAGAACTTCCCTCCTTAGGTTCCTAGCATACAGAACATATAACCGTCCCTTCTTTCTTAACCATTCCCTTTGGCCAAGGCTAAAACCCTTTTGATTATCATCTCGGCTTCACCTTCCAATTTTCTGATCTTTTCAGCTAACGGTGGATCATCTTTATGCTTAGAAGCAATCCTTTCGATTAACATTGGTCGAACATCCAAGCAAGATAACATGGCTATACTTTGACTAAAACTAGCGGTCGATCTTAACTACACGCTATAGGTAGTCAGTGCCTTCAGATCCTTCCATTCTTCCGACATAGCTAACACTATATTCTAATGTTCTCTGCTAAGTGCATCTTCAACTTTATTTCCATTCCTTGGTGTATACTCAATAAAAATTCAAAAGCTGCTAAAAACTCCACCACCTCTATTGTCTTGTGTTCAACTCTTTCTAAGAAAATTAATACCTCAAAGACTTATGATCCGTGTAACGACCCAGAATTTCAGTTATTTAAACTTGGAATATTTAATTGATTTTAAATATTGAGAATGTAATTTAATAAGTTAAATAACTTATATTTCAAATATAGCGATTTATTTGATACTTAATTTGTATAATTTAATATTTGGAATCAGTTAAATAATTGAATCTTGAATTTAATGTGAATGAAAACAATTTCGAAGGTTGATTTAAATTCTATTTGAATTAGAAGGAAGATAATAAAATTTTTAAATTCAGGTTTAAATTTGATTAAACTGCTTTTGAAAATAACTCGTTTGAATTAACGTCAGAAATAACCTTCTGGGGCACTGTCACGGATTTTGACAAAACTAGTTTCATTGGATCTGTAATAGTGAATTATAGTATGCCGTCGAATTTCGTGGCAGTTGGATTCATCGTTTGGTTGTGCGAGTTCGAAATATGTAGAAATTAATTAAAGGAATTTAATTTAATATAATTCGATTTTGAAAAGTTAACTTTTGTATAAGATGGAATTGGCTCCCGATATATATTCCACTGTATTCAAAATAGGGGTATAACATATAAAACGCCAAGCGTCGTTTGGAGTTTGAAATTTTAAAGTGTGAATAGAGCTTTGGAAAATTGCTATAAAAGACCATTTCTTTCATTTGCAAACCCTAAATTTTTAGCCGCCACTAAAAAGAAAACCAAATCACTGTCCCACGTTTCTCGGCGCAATTGAAGCAAAATTAGCCAAAACCTTCAATATGAAAGTTGTTGCTCTCACCTCCATGAACCAATCCATATCAATTAATCGTCGAAAGGAGGTGCATGGAAGGGGCTAGAGGACCGCATTGAGAAGCTTGCTTTTGTTTTTCGGTTTCACATGATGGCGCGCACATGGCGAGGCGACAGACCAGTCGAAGGCGATGGCGGCGGTGCAGGTGGAATTGGTGACACTTAGTGGTTGGGCAATCGATCAATTGAAATAAAAAAACTACATCACTTGTAAAATGAGCATGAGGGAAAAAAGCAGAGGATGGTTTAATTTTAAATTTAAATAAATTAAGTAAATTTTAAATTTAATTAATTCGTGCATTCGTTAATTCATAACATGTTCATACGAGGTCAGTTTTGAACATGACAGGTTGAATTGTGATCGTATCAATGAGTAATGCGCTATGAAGATTGGATGAATTTGGAGCTAGTAGGAATTTTGGGTTAAATTGAACGACCGTTGCTTTGGCAATTTCTAAAATTTCAGTGAGTAAACTCTCCTCTCTGGCTTGCTTATATTTTTATATAAATCAAAATAATTTTATTTATGTTGTTTGTTGCTTATTTGGATGATTTACTATATTTATTAGTTGGTTTGGATATATTCCCGCCTATTGGAGCGGACCTATTACGTTCTCGTGTAAGAGCAGATGATCCTTTGTATACGATACCACCTTGAAGCGGTTGATTTATATTTTATGATTATATCATGTATGTGATGTAGTTGGACAGGTTGAAGGGATCCAATAGGATTCCTCGCAACTATTGATTTTTATTTATACATATTTATATATATGCTATATCCCGTGATACATGATGTATCGGATGTCATGTTTGATGTCTTCAATGTGATCTTCCTTGTTTAGTGCTATAATAGCACTAAGCCTTAATTTTGTATTTTGAAATACTAAAATAATTATTTTAAATTGGAAATGATTTCTAAAGTGATTTTGGAATTTATATGTTTTAATAATGCTTGAATTGTTAAAAAAGGAGTTTATTAAAATGAGATAAGAATATGATTTTTGGAATATTATATTTACTATTTTGTGAAATATGTTAAATAGAGATTTTGAGTTATAAATAAAGATTTTTAAAACTTAAGAAATAATTTCAACCTTTTATAATAAAAGAATACAGTTTAAAGAATGTGAAATAGTTTTGAAACAATATTTCTGAGATTGATTATATAAAGGATTTGAAAAGGTGTGTTTCATTAATAATGAACGTATTTATAAACGATGTTTTATAAATATATAAAAATGGAATTGAAAATGGATTCTCTAAATAAATTAGATTATCAAAGAAAAGGGACTTATAAAGGGATTTTATAAATGAGATCTAGAAAAGAATGGATTTATAGAAGGAATTTTATAAATAAATAGAATTTTATAAAATAGATATGATAACCCGGAATTTCTAACAATTTAAATTTGAATAATTAATCGATTTTAAAATATTTAAAAGTTAATTTTGACTTGAATTCGAAATATCAATATTTACTTGATAATTAAATCATTGCATTATATAGTTTAAATATTGAATTTAACAATTGAAAATTTGGTAAATTGTTGAATCTGAAATTTCTAAGCCTGTTTAAATAATTTGAAGGCTTATAAAATTTATAATGATAATACTGGAGATAATAAAATGGTTGAAATTTAATTTAAAGGTGATTTGTTCAGCTTTAAATAATTTATCGTTTAAATTAAATTTAAAAATAGCCTTCCGAGGCACAGTCTTGGAATTCGATGAAACCAGTTCCATTGGATCCGTAATAGTTAGTTATTATAGGATTTCAATTTTCGTAGCAATCGGAGTTGTCGTTTGACCCTGGCAGCTCGAAACGCATAGAACTATTTTAATCGATTTAATTTAAAATTGATCGTTTACTTCTGTAACTCGCGCATACGATCAAACTAGCCTCCGAAGCACGTTCCATTGTATTCGAAACGTGGGTAAAACCTTATAATCACTTAGCGGCACACCTCGATGGTAGTTCGGAGTTTTGAGATAAGTAAAGTGAGATATTTATAATTTAATAATATTTTAATCTGATAAATCAAGGCTTTAACTTCCCCAATATGCCTCTTTCTTCCTTTAATCATGCGTACTCAAGACGCCTTCCTCCAACCTATATCTTAATCCCCTTTTTCTTTCAAATCTTCAAAACGAAATTTAAATCGAACTCGGTGAAATGAAAAAAAAAGAAAAACTCGTTCAATCAATTCGTTCAGCTTGAAGGGGGAAAATCGCAAGCTTCTTTAGATTCATTCAATCCTCTTCATCTGGTTCGAAGCCACCCAAAATTTCCTTGTTCCTTTCATTTACGAATTCAAAGAGCATTTGAGCTCAAAGGGAGCAGGTCGCGTGAGCATATGAGCGAGGCGCGACATTAGTGGGAGGTACTGGAAATTTGTTCGACGATCGCAAGCAGGGTCAAGGCGGCGTGCGAGTTAGGGTTTCGATTAGCTGGATGTGCACTAGAGATTGAGCACGGAGGGGCGCGACAATTGGAAAGGGGCGACATCGGCTTTCGAATTGACGTGGGAGGCGGAACTAGGGTTAGTGATGGGGTGTACTTCGGCCGTCGACTCAAGGTATCGTTGTGATTTTTTTGAGTTCGTGGTGGAGGGTGGCTCGTACGGCAGTGCATCTGTGCTCGAGTATGGTCGCAGTGATGGACTATGGTGACGGCAGCCGATTGTCTAGAGCTAGCGATTGTCTGTAAGGCAGTGAGTATTTCCTTTTCTCTTTTTGGTTATACTCGATTGAATAAAATAAATATAAAGTTATAACAGGATTTTTTTATGGATGTGGTTTGAAAAAAAAAGACAATATTACAGGAATTTTGTTTAAAACAAAAATTATTATAGGATCCATATAAAGATAATTCGATCTCCAAAAATTTATATAAGGAGTCAGAATATATATGAATATTTTCACTTGCTGGCTCAACTTTAAAATATTGTTTTATGGAGATAGATTTGTTTAATAAACCTATTCAATTATCTTAGTAGCTAAAAATATTTTTATAAAAGGAAAATCAGTTTAAAATAAGATTTGTAGTTTAAATAATTTATCGGATAGGCGGATTTATAAATGAGAATTTAATTGTTCGATTTTGTAAAATATTAATCAATCGTATAACTGTTTATACAAGGTTTAAATCTGAAGGAAACAAATCGAGATCGTATTTGGATTGGGAAATCAAAGTTGAGTAAATCTCACTTTGTTGGATTTCTATTTAAATTTAAATGGTTAAATTTAAATATGTGGTTAAATGATTAAATTGATTTAATATGCACTGAGATCTGGTGATTTTGGTTTGGGTGGTTCTCGAGTTAATTGTTGCTTAACTCGAAGTATTGGGAATTTTAAGTTGTTTTAAACTTCAACATAAATAAGGAAATGTTTCCATTTTAAAAGTTACTAAGAGTTGGAATTAATTAATTAAGGTTAAGTTAATTTACTAAGTATAAGTAATTCAGAATAATCATTTGATGGTGGGATAAATGATCACTTGATTAATTAAGACAGTTAAGTAAGGAGAAATTAATCTATGAATAAAGTAAAATGAAAGATAGTTAATTACAGGTTGAGGTTAATCGAAATTGATCAATATTGTGGCCGAATTAAAGTAATGAATTTAGATTGCAACAAATTAAAATATAATTGGAAATAATTAATTAATATAATTAACAATGTAATTGAAGATTGATTAAGTAAGATGAATTTATCAGTAATAAGTGACTTATGGGAAGTTAATTAGTATAAGTAATTAAGGATTAATGTAATTAAATAATTAATTAATAAAGATTACTTAATGATCTCGGTTGAGACTAATTAATATTATGAAGTTAATTTAAGATAATTACTTGAATGTAATTGAAAATAATTAATCCAGAGTGATTAATTAAGATAAATAGTGAAGGGTTGACTAATTAACTAATATTGAATGAAGGAATCTAAATGAATGTGGTTAGAAGTTCAACTAGAATCAATTTAATTAATTTGTATTGATTAGGCATTGCTTATGGATTACTGAATGGTATTGGATGCTTTGAATGAGTTGATATCTCTGATATGAAATTATGTGTTTTCATTTGGATATCTTAGAATAGGATGGCATGAGACTCGAAGAGACCGGGGCCGGGTATTTGGGGAATACCCGAAACCACATCGAAATTTTATTAAAAATTTGTTGTAATATCAATAAGCAGGAGTAAAACGATTTAAGTGAATTCGATTGCTTTATCTAAGTTTGGTACTTAGAAATTGATATGTGGTATAAGTATTGGCTATAGTATATTGTGAATTGGTTAAATTGATATAAGTTACCCCGGGTTGATATAAGTTGATTGCTTTGGTATTCTATGTTAGTTGAGTTTACTCACACTGGTCTCCAGCCTGACCCGGGTGTTACTTTGGTGTAATGCTCGGGTCAGACCGAGTATTACAGATTTTCAGGTCAGGACGTTCTGGAGCTCAGAAGGCGAGCTGGACGGCAATATCGTATAGAGTATTTCCGGTGTATTGATATTATTGTTAATCTGAGACATGATAATTGTAAATTTTCAGGGACTGTATATAATGTGAAACTCTGATGTATATTAAATGTAATCAACAGATATGGTATTCCTTTGTAAACTGTTATTATTGATAATTATATTTTATCCGCTGCGAATGTGAGATGTTTGGGTGTTTCTGTTCTTCTTCTTCTATCTCTTTCTTCTTTTTTTAACTATCTGGAATTTTCGGGTTAGAAAATTCTAGGTCGTTACATTTGGTATCGGAGCAGAAAGGTTAAGCGAGAACCTTGGCTTTGGTGGGGATTACTCATTGAATAGAGTCCGAAATACTCTAGAATGAGTTGAGTATATATGAGAGCGTACTTGTTATTTTCTTATATAAAGATTTTAAATGATTTTATATAAAATATATATTTTGATATAAAAGGCAATATTTCCTTCTAATAAATATTAAGGTGATTGGTTGTTAATTATAGAAATTGAAATTAAGAAGTAATATAATACAACCAAATTGAAGTCTAGAATTGGAATTAAATTAAGTAGAAACAAAAATACAACCAAATTAAAATTTAATGAATTGAAAATGAAATTCTAAATCTGGTTCCAGAATTTGAAAATTTGTTCCAAAGTAAAAAAAATATATAATAAATAAGTATTATATGAATAACTGGATTTGTTGCAAACAATGGGTTGTTTGAAAATTGATTTGAATTTAAAACCAAAGGTGGATTAAATTTTAAAACAAGGCTGGGAGGGCCAAGAAATAAATATGTATAT
This sequence comes from Allium cepa, assembly GCA_030765085.1. Taxonomy (NCBI): domain Eukaryota; kingdom Viridiplantae; phylum Streptophyta; class Magnoliopsida; order Asparagales; family Amaryllidaceae; genus Allium; species Allium cepa. Next base: position 987,059,361 of record CM060929.1, on the reverse strand, counting down.
GTATGAATATATATGATATCAAAGATAATTTGAAATAAACTCTAAGAGGTTGAGTTTTGTTTTTTCCCTGAATAGTGATGTAAAAACCCAAAGTGATATAAGTTTTTAAATGGGAAGATTATTATTGTGAAGTTTAAGGATCGAATGAGGTTGATTTGATTAAGTAAAATTAGAATTTAACTTGGAAAGTTAAATGGTTGACTTGAATTGGGAATTTGTGTGATCTCCAAACGAGTTTGAGATTTAGAAATTGAATATGGATGGATGTTTTTAAAATAAATTGGATAACATCATCCTATTGTTACTAAAAATCTTTAAATTGCGAATTGGATTTGTTTTAAATGAATAAGAAATGAAGGGTGGTAATATATCCATTATTGAAAAAAAAATCTAACTTTAATTTAAAATTAAGGGTATGGAATTACTTTGAACTAAAAATTTGAATAATTGTGTGATAACCTGAGATTTTGGCAATAGAAGTTAGATAATCTACTTTTATAATTATTTTAATTTAGCTAATTAATCTCTTTAAAAAAAGTAAGGATAAATATTTTATTAATTTAGAATTATACGATAGTTTGAATAGAATTTAACAGAGGGTTGAATTTAATAAAGATATGTATTTTAAGTAAAATTTTGGATTGAAATTCAGCAATAAAAATCTGAAAATATGAGTAGAATTTAAAGTATAAGATTAAAGTGTAAATTTATTAACAATGGTTTAAAATATAAAACAAATATTATAAAAGAAAGGGTTCAAACACAATTTATAAATTAATTTAGAAAGATTTAAACATAACATTTTTGGTTTGTGACATTTGTAAATTAATTGAATCATACATTTAACATGTGTAGGCTTAAGAGTACTAAATATTAACAAGTGTTTGTAGAAGATAACAAGTGGCAATATGAAAATCTTTCAAAATTTAAATTATGAATAAAAGGCTTAAGTAAAAGAATCAGGATATTCTCAAACCTAAAAAAAAAATCATCTCAATATCAAAGCAAAACGAGGTTCAAACCTGGAAGAGAAAATTCAAACCAAGATCAAAATGTCAAACTGGAAAGCAAAAAGAAAAAAAGAAAAGAAAAGAAAAAAAGGGTTCGACCTGGAAACATAAACCTGAGGAAGAAAAATCTGAAACAAGAAATCAAATGCAAAGATTAGTTTCAGACTCAAATTCAAACAAGCTGAAGATAAGTTCAAATCAAACTTTCCAGATTTCAAGTTTTTGTCTTGTTCTCTGTTCTAATTATGTGGATAACAGGAATACTGCCATCTGAAATATTAAAACTAATCTAGCCACTTAACTAAACAGAGAAGATTAAAATCAGGATTTAAAAGCTGATAGCAAATCCATGGCCAGGGCCTCTATTCAATCGTCAAGGTGAGTAACTTTCATCTTTAAGTTTGATCTGCCTGTTTGTGTGGATGCTTGAAAAAAAAAGAGAAATAAAATAAAATAAAGAAAGACCTTGAAAAATGATTGGTAGTTGTTAGCTTGTTTGTTTAGGAATGAAACATATATACATGTATGATAATATTGCATGCATGTCTGCTAACAAAAATGGATCAGCTCTGCTTTATCAATGTACAGTGAGTAAACTTTGAACTATAACTTAAGTATCAAATAGGAGTTGCATATGAATTACTGTGGTTGAGGGTAGATCTGCATAAATGTATATATGTGTGCTTCTGTGTGTTTATAGGGCATGTTTTTCTGGTGATTCAAAAGCATCTTTGTTCTCATTCTAAACCTCTACTTTAAAAACTATAAAAATGAATCACCTTCTGATTGGATGCATATGTTAAATGGTTAAAGTAAAACTTGCGATCTATGTTTGAAAATGGTTTGCATGATGGTTTTAGGATTCTAAATCATGTTTATATGTATGTACTTGCTTTGTATGTCTGAAAATCAGACATAGGAATTTTATTTTATTTTTCCAGATTTTCAGGTGATGATTTGTTCAAAAATTAATAATAATATCATTTCCCAAATTCTCTAATTCATTTCAAACAATAAAATCTAAGCAAAAGATGTTAGTTTAAATGAGATTCAAATTTTAAAACCAGTTCAAAGTTAAACTAAGCAAATCTCTGGAAAAAATTTTGGAATAGCAAACAAGGTTAAAATATGTTGAAATTCGAACATTAACATTTATTGTTTCCAGAATATAACCAGAATCTATTTAGGAAGCTATGACTTTTAAAACAAAATTCAATTTTTTTAATAAGGTATAGAGGTTGCATTTTGTGTTTAACTGGAAATCTTATTTGAAGCAACCTCTGGCGATAGAGGAGTAGGGAGGACACGGGGTTTGGTCTAAAGCTAGTTTGAGGACCATGGATATTGGGAAAATTGGTGGAGGTGGTGATTATAAACTGCGTCGACGGCGGCGTGATGTTTTTGGTTTTAACCCTAGTTAGTGTCGAGACTGCAAAAGTGGGAACTGCATCACTTCTAAAGCATGGGGCGCATGGATTTTGGGAGGTGGTTGCGTGGATAATGCACGGAGGTGAGGCTGGAATCGCAGTAAGTCTTGGTGGACGACGTCGTGGTTTCGCGGTGTTTTCCGATGATGTTGGGTTTCCAGATTTGGGTTGAAGCACTCGTTTTCAATTTGGAAGTGAAAAGTGGGATCTGGTCGATGGGGAGGCTCCGCGAAGTCGTAGATGATGTGTGGGAGGCTTCGCTGATGATCGGCGTCGAGGGGTTCGCCGTGCACCGTACACACGTGCATATCAGATTCTGTTGAGTTTACGTCTTTGGGTAACCCGTGTTTTACTCGAGTCATTCTCGAGGTGGTCTCGAGAGAACAGGGTAGTGCGTGAACATGGTTTGCTCGGGTTTGAATAGGAGTATGGGCAAAGTGTAGTTAGCAGGTTTTGGGTTTAAAACTAATCTAAGTTTTGTAAAATAAAAAAAGGATTTCTCGGGAAGGGTTTCGGGTAGGACCCGGGTTGGGCCCGAAGTTGGTTCATAATGCTGGAATTTGAAGGTTTATTTTTATTTTTATTTTCTTATTTATTTAAATCGAATTTAATTCTATATCTATTATGTAAGATTTATGTTTTTCCTGAAACATTAGATTTTGAAGATTTGAAGTTTGTTTAACTTAAATTTGTTAAGTTAAATCTTAATTTATTTTAAATTTAAAGTTCAATATAAAAGTGGAATGATTGGGAATGCATTTAAATTTTGTTAGTGATAAATAATGCAATGTTAAAAATAAATAAATAAAGATTTATCTTAAGGGACAATTAAGATTTGGATGATTGATGACTAATTAATTAAATAAGGTAATTAGGATAATTAATTAGTTTAATTTAATAAAGTTTAAGATTTATTAATTAATAACTAAAGGTCGGTTAATTAAGAAATCAAGTTGTAACTAGTGACTAAAATAATTACTTTATGAAGTAATTAAAGGAATTAATTACTCAGTATGATTAATTAATTGGATGTGGTTAATTTTAGTTAATTAATTCAGTTTAATTAATTAAAGTTCATCATTTGATGTTGGGTTAAGTATAATTAGTTAAGGTAATTAATGTGGTGAAATTTCTTAGTAAAATGATTTATTATTGGACGTAATTTAATTTAAGGAAGTTACTTGATGGGAAGTAATTAAAGGATGATTACTTGATGGAAAAATTAAGTGATAATTACTCTGTGTAATTGAAGGTTTAATTTATATAATTAATCAAGGAGTTGGTTTAATTGATGAAGTAATTAAGGAAAGTTAATTTCTAATTATGATTAATCAAGATTGATAATGAATATAATTAAAGGTTATTTATTAAGTGAACTTTAAGAATAATTAACTAATGAAAGTAATTTGCGGATCATTAATTAATATAATTAATGAAGTGATCAATCTTGTTTATTAATGATTGAATGATGATGAGTGCTTGGGACTAGTTGATATTCCTGATATGAATTGCTTTGTGATATGATATGTTGGACGAATGGTGATAATGTGGTTATCTATCAATTATGAATTGATGTGTTAAAATGTTATCTGGTAATTAAAGTTGAATTGTATTTAATTGGATAATTTGGGTTAAGATGATATTGGATTCGAAGAGACCAGAGTCGGGTATAAGTAAATACCCGAACCCACTTCGATCTTTTATAAACTGATATTGGAAATCAATAAACTAATATGGAATAATTTAAGTGATTTGGATCACAAAATCTAAGTTCTAACACTTAGAAATTGATGAGTATAATAAGAGTTGTCTATAATAAACCTGTGGATTTGTAAAATTGTTATGAGTTACCCCGGGTTAAAAATTGGTTATTGTTTTGATAAAATTCATGCTAGATGAGTTACTCATGCTGGTATCCAGCCTGACCCGGGTGTTACTTTTATGTAATGCTCGGGTCAGACCGAGTATTACAGATTTTCAGGTAAGGGCGTTCTGGAGCTCAGGAGGCGAGCTGGATGGCAGGGACGTATAGAAAGTTTCCACTATGATATTGTATATGTCCGAGACATGTTAAATTGTATCTGTCCAATGTTGTGTAAAATTGTTATAACTCTGATATATCGATGATAATTGATAGATATAGTTTCTCTTTGTATAACTGATATTATTATGTGATATTATATTTTGATCCGCTGCGAATGTGAGGTTTCTATGTTTCTTTCTGTTCTTCTTCTATCTCTTTCTTCTTTCTCTAACTATCTGGAAATTTCGGGATCGAAATTTCCGGGTCGTTACATTTGGTATTAGAGCAGAAGGTTAAGCGAGAACCTTGGCTCTGCTGGGAATACTCATTAAGGATAGGGTAAGTGGTACCCTAGAATGAGTTGAGTATGTGTGTGTGTGTGTGTGTGTGTTTATATATATATATATTATATATATATATATGAGAGCGTACTTGTTATTTTCTTATATAAAGGTTTTTAAATGATTTCAAAAGTAAATGAATCTTATATAAGAAATAGATTATCTGTTATATTAAGGAAATTGGTTGTAGTATTAACTAAATTAAAAGTAATAGTAAGAATTAAGCGGTAATAGAATTACAACCAAATTGAAATTAAAGACAAGTTTGAAATGGATTCAAACTGGATTAAAACTTGAAATTGGGAAAAAGGGTTCAGGATAATCAATTAATGTAATTAATTAAACTTTATTTAACGAGATTAATTAATGGATAATAATTGAAAATGATAAAATTAAGAGGAAGTTACTTAATGAAGTAACTAGAGGCAAGTTGTAACAACCCGCATATTTATCGATTTTATATTTAAATATTTTATTTAAATATTTTATCGTTAGTCGGATTTTAGTCCGAAAAGCTACTTTTTGCATACGGTCGAATTAGGACTCGGGACCACTCCCATTGAGTTTAAAATGCCGTTTGTGACCTTTTTGAGTATAAGCTTCGATATGTTTGGAGAAAGTTGATTTTTGCTACTTTTCACTTTGGGTTTGGTTTTGGGCTCAGCCCTATGTTTAACTTATGCCCAAATCTGAGCCACTTCTCCCCATTCTCCCTCACTTCTTTCTCTTTTCAGTTTTGAAGTATTAATGGTGGGAGAGATTTGGAAATTAAAACTCCAAAACCCTAGTTCCTCTTGCAACTTCAAATTCCTAGCTCTAAATTCAAGAGAAACCATTGGTAAGCTTCTTCTTCTTCTTCAACTTATTCTCTTACCAATTTCAGAAATTCCTAAACCTAATTTTGGGAATGTTCTTGTTTTGAGCTTAGATTCAAGCTCATTTGGGTTGTGTTGAAGAGAGGTTGATTCTCCATTTGCTTTCAAGCTTCTTCTTGTTTGATTTTGTGAAAAGGTGAGATTTTTATCTCACATCTATGGTTATATTTATCTTCGAATGTTAGGTATGAATTCCTAACACTTATTCATGTGCATTTGATTTTGATTTGGATTGCTTTTGTGAATATTCCAATTTTTAGTGTTTTGAGTTCAATTCGTTAAAAATCCTAACTTTGATGTTTGAATGTGTTTTTGGTGATGCATCGAGGAGCCAACAGGGCCGGGTAGCCGTTAGGCATAATTCTCTAGCGTCTGTTCTCGTTCAGTTGCGAATTAGAGGAGGTTGCATATCAATAATTGGGCATCAAATTGCAGAGCATCAGGTTCGGCCGACCGACCCCCCTGGTCCGGTCGACCGACCTGCTAGTAAGAGTGCAGTTGCACTCTCTGTTTCTGGTTCGGCCGACCGACCCCCTTGGTTCGGTCGACCGACCTGATGCCCGAGAAGTTTTCAACCTATGGTTCGGTCGACCGACTCAGGGAGTCCGGTCGACCGACCTGCTACTATTTGCCAGATTAGCCTATATTGCTAATTCGTTTGAATATCCAACTTTAATCGATTCGTGTTGTCACCCTTTTGTTGTTGTCATTTATTATCGACTTTGATGACCTTTTCTTTGGGAATTTTAGATATATCCACTTTGATGGATTTCATATCGATTTCTTTGGATTTTATTCACGTCTTCGTATGTGAATTTTAGTGATTGATTGTTCTTACAATCTTCTTCGTGATTTGTCACTTTAAAAATATAAAGGTTTTCTATACTAGTAGTAAATGTCAAAACTCTTTCCTCAAACGATTTCAATACTATTTTAATACCAAATTCGTTTATAAAACCGTTTTCCAATCTATTATTATATACAAACCTTTACCTCACTCGTATGAGAAATCTAATTAAACGACTTAGTAAAACAAGTGGTATGAAACGCTTGCGTTCACTTTGTTGGTTAATTCTTGGACTTGTTCGATTGAAACTCTTGTGACAATTTTCTAGTGGAGATCTACAATTTGTTCGTAAATATTTAAGTTAAGCTAGTGGTTATGGGACATGATGCTAAGCTCATATATTTGCTAGCTTACTGCAATCGACACTTCTCGTTGATCATGATGATCATTTTCTGGTTTAGACTAGCAATTGTGCGATGTCTCTTTGTCTACGAGGGAGACTAAACCTCGTTTGTGTGAGTTTCAACTCACATATGTGGGGTAGCGCCCCATGGTTTTCGGGCCGTTCGTGTGTCAAATTAATGGCTAGCTACCATGAGATAGCTTCTCGTTCGTGTGTTACAGATGTTGGTGAGTTTTCATACTCCCGTTCGTGTGATAGGCCTTTTTCCCCCCTTATCGTGTGTGATTTCTGGGTTTCGTGTGTCGAATTCTGGAATTTTCTTCTTCACCTATTTTTTGTGATTTCTATTGATAAGATTGATCAATTTTTGTGCATAGGTGAATTTGTGTGTCATTGACTGGATTTCTTGAGATGATTTCTAGAATTTATGCTTCACCAATTTTCGTGGTTTCCATTGATAAGTTTTATCAATATTTGTGTATTGGTGAATTTGTGTGTCATGGACTTTTGTGATTGACATTGATATAATCGTCAATATTTGTGGTTTGATGAACGAAATAAGGAGTATGACATTTCTTTGATTCTTGTGTAGATTTTGTGATATTGATTAATCTCTTGTTGATTTTCAATTACTTATATATCACAGCTTGGCATTGTGATTATTATGTGTTTAGTCATAGCTCTGATTCTATATCGTTTCATCTGATATTTATAGTTAGACTGATCCGTTTATTATTTTCTTATTAAATAATACTCGGGTCAGACCGAGATGTTACAGGTGCTTCTGCTTGACTTCTCCCCTGGGATTCATTTCTCTGACTTTTGGCAAACTACTTAGATTAGTAGTTTATTTTGTTGTATACATTTGAGATTTAGACTCCATAATGTATACTTATTCTTTTGTGTAGTTCGTGAAACTATTCTTTTGTGATATTGTGGATCTTTTTAGACCACTACTCTGTTGTACTCTTTTATGTGTAATGTTCATATCTTATTCCGCCTTTGTGATATGAATTGTCTGTGACTGATTTATGTTATGTTTATTTCTATATTTGTTTCTGAAGGATTTATATAGCCACCGTGCAGTAGCTTTGAGCTTGTGTCGGTATGTTGGATTTCCTCTTGAAATAGAATGCATGTTATATTATCTGACATATCGGTGCTCGCGTAAAGAAATTACACGGATGGTCGCTCCTCAACAGCCTTATTCTCCGTGCTAGTTGACAGCATTACACCGTAGTGTTCTTGGCTAGCGTGGGTATAGAGGTGGGGCGTCACAGCTTGGTATCAGAGCCTAACTTCGGAACAATATGGAACAATATAACAAGGATCATCGTCCTCAGTCCATCTTAGGAGTCGTGCTTTAGGATTTAATTCGAGTCTTCGTACCGATTCATCCTATTTTCCTTATGATTCCTTGTTTATCTATCAAGATTGCTTGATATTCAATTTGGTGAATAACCTTTTTCTTCTTCTTCTTTCTTTCTAAAGGGAGAAAAATGTCTAGACCAGGCCGCCCCAGAGCCGTACCGTCTAGCACTCCACCCCAAGATGGAGTTTTGATGACTGCTCAACAGCTTCTTGATTTAGCGACGAATGCTCAAGCAGCTGGAGCTAACCCGGAACCTACTCACCCAAAGTCGGGATTTGCACGCTTGTGTAGCGATTACACTAATTTGGGTGGGGAGCCATTCAAAGGTTCCAAAACTATTATTGAAGTGCAAGCTTGGCTAAGGTCATGCGATCGAATCTTTTCTCGCATGAATCTTATTGACCTTCACCGAGTTCAGGTGGCCTCTGGTATGCTCCGAGAAAGAGCATTGGATTGGTACGAGCTTCTTATTTCTGAGATTAATGAAGCAGATCTCACCTGGGAGCAATTCCGGGAACGCTTCGAGTTGAAATTTGTACCAGAAGCAGAGAAAGTGACATTGGCTCGACGATTTATAGACCTTGTTCAAGGTGAGTCCTCCGTGACTGATTACGTCGCCTCCTTCGAGTCGCTTTCTAAATACGGGGTTGAATACATCAACACCCCTTTAAAGAAGAACCAGAGGTTCGTCTATGCTTAAAAAAAAAATCTCAAGAAGCCATTACTTCTAAAATTAGAAGTTTCTTTCGACCAACTCATTGATATCGCTCTTCGTCTTGAAGAGGCGGATAGGGAGAATGATGTTGAAGTGGTGGGTTCCAAACCAAACTTCAACAACAAGAAGAGGCCAAACAAATTCAAAGGCCCTTATCCCAATAAGAAAGGGAGGCAAGCAACTCCTGTTGAAAAGACCTTTTCCTCTACTCAAGGGAAATGCTATAATTGTGGTTCGAGAGACCATTTTGCGAACAAGTGTTCAAAGCCTCGTACTTGTCGCTATTGCAAGAGCACGGACCATTTTATGCATGCATGTCCCAAACTTCAAAATAGGAAGGAGGGAAAGCTTAATGTTGCTCAAGCACCTGGCAACACATCTCGTGGCCAAGGTATTTCTCATTCTATTCTGGATGGAATTATTTTATTTCGTGATCATCCTATTCGAGTTCTTTTTGATACGGTGCGTCCCATTCTTTTATATCAAAAGAACTTGTTGATACTTTTTCCTTGGATGTTTTGTGTTTAATGACTTCTTTGAGAATTGTGAATCCGGTTGGTGGATCCGCGACAATCAGTTTATTGTGTAAAGATGTCGAGATTATTTTGTGTGATTTTCCTTTCCTAGCCGATTTGCATGTCATGCGTTATTTAGGCTTTGGAATGATTTTGGGAATGGATTGGCTTAACCGTTATGAAGCTCATATCCTATGTCCTGAGCGGACTATTCATCTTCGACATCCTCAATCTGTTAAGAAGATTTCTATTAATCTTCAAGATTCAGTTTCCAGCTTGGTCGCATCTTTATATTCTTTAAATCCTCGTGATGACGATGATGATGATGAGGGTGATATTATTTCTCTTATTCACGTCGTTCGTGAATTTTTTGACATATTCGAACCCGTTTTAGGATTACCACCTAAGCGGGCAATTGAGTTCAGAATTAATCTTATTCCTGGAGCTCAACCTATCACTCGTCCTCCGTATCGTATGTCCAATAAAGAAAATGAGGAGATGCGTAAACAATTATCCGAATTGGAGACGAAGCAATTTATTCGCTCTAGTTCCTCGCCTTGGGGAGCTTCGGCTGTTTTTGATAAAGAAATCCGATGGTACACTTAGGCTTTGCGTTGACTACCGCAAGCTTAATGATCTTACTATCAAAAATAAATATCCTTTACCTCGGATTGATGATCTATTCGATCAGTTTAGTGGTGCTAAGGTCTTTTCACAATTAGACTTAGTTACTGGATTTCATCAGCTTCGTATTGTAGAGGATAGTATTCCATTGACCTCGTTCCGTACTCGTTATGGATCTTATGAATGGCTTGTCATGCCATTTGGTTTGACGAATGCTCCGGCGTATTTCGTTGACCTTATGAATAGAGTTTTCAAAGACTTCCTCGACCGGTTTGTTCTCATCTTTATTGATGATATTCTTGTGTATTCTAAAACCGAGGAGGAGCATGAAAAACATCTTCGGATTGTGTTGGAAACTCTTAGGAGTAATCAATTGAGGGAAAAAAATTTTAAATGCCACTTTTGGAAATCTCGTGTGAAGTTTCTCGGTCATATTATTTCCGAATCCGGAATTTCCATGGATCCTTCAAAGATTGAAGCGATTCAAGATTGGAAGAGACCGGAGAGTGTGACAGAGATTCGTAGTTTTCTCGAATTGGCGGGCTATTACCATCGTTTTATCAAAGACTTTTCTAAGATTGCCGTGCCTCTCACTAGCTTGACGAAGAAAGGTGTTAAATACATTTGGTCGGACAAATGTGAAGCTTCTTTTCAGAAATTAAAAGAACTCCTTTCTGATGCTCCTATTCTTGTTATTCCGGAGGGGAATCAAGATTTCGTTGTTTATACCGATGCTAGTCGCGTTAGTTTGGGTGTCGTTCTTATGCAAAAATAACGTGTTATTGCTTACGCTTCTAGGCAATTGAAGCCAGCTGAGACTAGATATGCCACTCATGATTTAGAACTCGCGGCTATTGTTTTCACTCTTCGGATTTGGCGTCATTATCTATTAGGAGAGAAATTTGTTCTTTATACCGATCATAAGTCCTTGAAGTATTTATTCTCTCAAAAGGAACTTAATTTGCGTCAACAGCGTTGGCTCGAATTTCTTGCACCATATGATCTTGATATTCTTTATACTCCCGGAAAGGGTAATCGTGTCACCGATGCTCTTAGTCGTAAACAACAAGCTGTTGTTTCTATGATGATATCCGAATGGAACGATCTCGAGATCTTATCCACTTGTGATATTCGAGAGCGCGTATCCGATTTATGCTCATCATTTGTTTTATGTAGCCTTGAGGCTCATCCTTCTCTTTTAGACCGCATTCTTGAAGCTCAAAGGCTAGATCCTGAATTGGCTCTTCTTGGCCAAAATATTAAGGATAAAATTGATATTGAAGGTTTGAAAGACTTTGATATCGATTCTCGTGGCGACATTCGGAAATTTGGTAGACTTGTCGTGCCAAATATTAGTGATCTTCGTAAAGATATTTTAGAAGATTCTCATCGTTCTAAATTTACCATTCATCCCGGAAGTAGTAAAATGTACGCGGATATGAAGCGACTATATTATTGGGAGGGAATGAAATTCGATATTGCTAACTTTGTTAAGTGTTGCATGACTTGCCAACTCGTTAAGGCCGAACATCAAAGGCCCGGTGGGCTATTGCAACCTTTAGAAATTCCAATTTGGAAGTGGGACCAAATTTCCATGGATTTTATAGATGGCCTTCCCCGTACTCGTTCGGGTCATGATAGCTTATGGGTGATTGTTGATAGACTTACTAAATCTGCCCATTTTATTCCCGTTCGGTCTAACCGAACTGTTCCTCTTTTGGCCAAACTCTTTATCAAAGAGATTGTGAAATTACATGGAGTTCCTACTTCTATAGTTAGTGATCGTGATCCATTGTTTACTATTGGATTTTGGAAGAGTCTTCAAAAAGCTTTGGGAACGAAGCTTAATTTTAGCACCGCTTATCACCCCCAGTCCGATGGACAAACGGAGCGTGTGAATCAAACTCTTGAAGATCTTCTTCGTGCATGTGTTCTTGATTTTGGTGGAAGTTGGGAAGATCATATTTCTCTTGTCGAATTTTCCCATAATAATAGCTTCCATTCTAGTATTGGTATGGAACCTTTTGAGGCACTCTATGGTAGGCCATGCCGATCTCCTTCTTGTTGGCTTGAGGCCGGTGAGAAGCTGGTTTTAGGTCCAGATTTTATTCGGGATTCCGCAGAGAAAATTGACCTTATTCGACATAGAATGAAAGAAGCCCAGAGTAGACAAAAATCCTATGCCGATAACCGAAGAAGGAAATTAGAATTTTATGTTGGAGATCTTGTTTTTATTCGTGTTTCACCAATGAAGGGTGTTGTACGTTTCAGTCGATCGGGAAAATTGGCGCCTCGATATATTGGGCCATTTCCTATCACTGAACGAATTGGTTCCATGGCTTAACGCCTTTTATTACCGGCTCAATTTTCTGCTCTTCATGACGTGTTTCACGTTTCTCAATTACGGAAGTGCCTTCGAGATTCCGATTCTGTTCTTGAGCCCGGTGTTGTGGAAGAGATTGTAGTTTCGCCTAATTTAACTTATGAGCAACATCCTATTCGTATCATTGCTTCGGAGGTCAAACGACTTTGAAATAAATATGTTTCGCTTGTTAAAGTTCAATGGTCTTCAAATCCTAAGGATTGTTCTTGGGAATCTAGAGAGTTCATCGAGCGAACACATCCGGACTTACTTTCCCGTGATCTTTAAGGTGAACTTCTTATTTCAAATTTCTTTTGTGTTGAATATGCTTTTATGGTTGTTACTATATATGTTCTTCTTAAATATTGCGAGGACGCAATTTCTTTAAGGAGGGGAGTCCGTAACAACCCGCATATTTATCGATTTTATATTTAAATATTTTATTTAAATATTTTATCGTTAGTCGGATTTTAGTCCGAAAAGCTACTTTTTGCATACGGTCGAATTAGGACTCGGGACCACTCCCATTGAGTTTAAAATGTCGTTTGTGACCTTTTTGAGTATAAGCTTCGATATGTTTGGAGAAAGTTGATTTTTGCTACTTTTCACTTTGGGTTTGGTTTTGGGCTCAGCCATATGTTTAACTTATGCCCAAATCTGAGCCACTTCTCCCCATTCTCCCTCACTTCTTTCTCTTTTCAGTTTTGAATTATTAACGGTGGGAGAGATTTGGAAATTAAAACTCCAAAACCCTAGTTCCTCTTGCAACTTCAAATTCCTAGCTCTAAATTCAAGAGAAACCATTGGTAAGCTTCTTCTTCTTCTTCAACTTATTCTCTTACCAATTTCAGAAATTCCTAAACCTAATTTTGGGAATGTTCTTGTTTTGAGCTTAGATTCAAGCTCATTTGGGTTGTGTTGAAGAGAGGTTGATTTTCCATTTGCTTTCAAGCTTCTTCTTGTTTGATTTTGTGAAAAGGTGAGATTTTTATCTCACATCTATGCTTATATTTATCTTCGAATGTTAGGTATGAATTCCTAACACTTATTCATGTGCATTTGATTTTGATTTGGATTGCTTTTGTGAATATTCCAAGTTTTAGTGTTTTGAGTTCAATTCGTTAAAAATCCTAACTTTGATGTTTGAATGTGTTTTTGGTGATGCATCGAGGAGCCAATAGAGCCGGGTAGCCGTTAGGCATAATTCCCTAGCGTCCGTGCTCGTTCGGTTGCGAATTGGAGGAGGTTGCATATCAATAATTGGGCATCAAATTGCAGAGCATCAGGTTCGGCCGATCGACCCCCCTGGTCCGGTCGACCGACCTGCTAGTAAGTGTGCAGTTGCACTCTCTGTTTCTGGTTCGGCCGACCAACCCCCTTGGTTCTGTCGACCGACCTGATGCCTGAGAAGTTTTCAACCTCTGGTTCGGTCGACCGACTCAGGGAGTCCGGTCGACCGACCTGCTACTATTTGCCAGATTAGCCTATATTGCTAATTCGTTTGAATATCCAACTTTAATCGATTCGTGTTGTCTCCCTTTTGTTGTTGTCATTTATTATCGACTTTGATGACATTTTCTTTGGGAATTTTAGATATATCCACTTTGATGGATTTGATATCGATTTCTTTGGATTTTATTCACGTCTTCGTATGTGAATTTTAGTGATTGATTGTTCTTACAATTTTCTTCGTGATTTGTCACTTTAAAAATATAAAGGTTTTCTATACTAGTAGTAAATATCAAAACTCTTTCCTCAAAAGATTTCAATACTATTTTAATACCAAATTCGTTTATAAAACCGTTTTCCAATCTATTAGTATATACAAACCTTTACCTCACTCGTATGAGAAATCTAATTAAACGACTTAGTAAAACAAGTGGTATGAAACGCTTGCGTTCACTTTGTTGGTTAATTCTTGGACTTGTTCGATTGAAACTCTTGTGAAAATTTTCTAGTGGAGATCTACAATTTGTTCGTAAATATTTAAGTTAAGCTAGTGGTTATGGGACATGATGCTAAGCTCATATATTTGCTAGCTTACTGTAATCGACACTTCTCGTTGATCATGATGATCATTTTATGGTTTAGACTAGCAATTGTGCGACGTCTCTTTGTTTACGAGGGAGACTAAACCCCGTTTGTGTGAGTTTTAACTCACATATGTCGGGTAGCGCCCCATGGTCTTCGGGCCGTTCGTGTGTCAAATTAATGGCTAGCTACCATGAGATAGCTTCTCATTCGTGTGTTACAGCTGTTGGTGAGTTTTCATACTCCCGTTTGTGTGATGGGCCTTTTTCCCCCCTTATCGTGTGTGATTTCTGGGTTTCGTGTGTCGAATTCTGGAATTTTCTTCTTCACCTATTTTTTGTGATTTCTATTGATAAGATTGATCAATTTTTGTGCATAAGTGAATTTGTGCGTCATTGACTGGATTTCTTGAGATGATTTCTAGAATTTATGCTTCACCAATTTTCGTGGTTTCCATTGATAAGTTTTATCAATATTTGTGTATTGGTGAATTTGTGTGTCATGGACTTTTGTGATTGACATTGATATAATTGTCAATATTTGTGGTTTGATGAACGAAATAAGGAGTATGACATTTCTTTGATTCTTGTGTAGATTTTGTGATATTGATTAATCTCTTGTTGATTTTCAGTTATTATATATCACAGCTTGGCATTGTGATTATTATGTGTTTAGTCATAGCTCTGATTCTATATCGTTTCATCTGATATTTATAGTTAGACTGATCCGTTTATTATTTTCTTATTAAATAATACTCGGGTCAGACCGAGATGTTACAGGTGCTTCTGCTTGACTTCTCCCCTGGGATTCATTTCTCTGACTTTTGGCAAACTACTTAGATTAGTAGTTTATTTTGTTGTATACATTTGAGATTTAGACTCCATAATGTATACTTATTCTTTTGTGTAGTTCGTGAAACTATTCTTTTATGATATTGTGGATCTTTTTAGACCACTACTCTGATGTACACTTTTATGTGTAATATTCATATCTTATTCCGCCTTTGTGATATGAATTGTCTGTGACTGATTTATGTTATGTTTATTTCTATATTTGTTTCCGAAGGATTTATATAGCCACCGTGCAGTAGCTTTGAGCTTGTGTCGGTATGTCGGATTTCCTCTTGAAATAGAATGCATGTTATATTATCTGACATATCGGTGCTCGTGTAAAGAAATTACACGGATGGTCGCTCCTCAACAGCCTTATTCTCCGTGCTAGTTGACAACATTACACCGTAGTGTTTTTGGCTAGCATGGGTACAGAGGTGGGGCGTCACACAAGTAATTTAAAGGACAATTACTTAATGAAGATAATTAAGAAATAAGTTAATTACCGAATGTGATTAATTAATGACGTAATTAATTTAAAGAAATAATAAATAATATTATTTAATGCAATTGAATGAAATGGTCCTATTTCAAACAAGAGTTGTTTGAAAATTTAAAGGAAATTTGTTTTGAATTGAAACCAAAGGTGGTTAAAAAAAATTTAAAAGTATAACTTGGTATGTAAAATAAATTAATATGTATATATGTGGATATACATAAAATCAAAGGTGGTTTGAAATAAAATCCAAATATTGAGTTTTGAATTTGGAATAAGATATGATACCCAAAGTGATGAGTTTTTGAACTTATAAGTGGGAAAAGTATTTTGAAAATTTGAAATGGAGAATTCAAGTTTGAGTAAGGTTAAACGGGATTGATTGAATTTAACTCAGAGGAAGTTAAATATGTTTGAATGAACAATCTGATTTGGAAATTTCAAGATGAAATTGAGATTTAATTTGGGAAGTTAAATAGTTAATCTGAATTGGGAGTTTGTGTGATCTCAAAATGGGTTTGAGATTTGGAAATTGTAAATTGATGGATGTTTTAAGATGAATTAGATGATATCATCCTATTGTTGTTAAAAATCTTTAAGTTGTGAATTAGATTTGTTTAAATGAATGAGAAATGGAGTATGGTAATCCATTGTTGGGATAAAAAGGTAAATTGATTTAAAGGAATTAAATCAACATTTGAAGTATTAACTCGAGATTATATAATTCGAGATGGTTTAAATTTGAAATTTGAATTAGTTTAAATTGAATTTGATTTGAATAAATTGAAATGGTAATTGAAGATGTATGAGCATAAGATTCAAATAGAAAATTTGAATTGGATTAATTTGAATAATTTGGAATTGTAATTAAAGTTTAATAGTTCTGAATTCATATGGAATTTGAATTGAATTTGGGATGAAATCAAGAATAATTCAACTTGATTTGGAAATGGGGTTTGAAATTGGAATTAATTCAAACTGGAGTTGAAATAAATTGAAATTTGAAACTAGTTCAATTGAAATTTATTTGAATAAGTAGAATTTGAGATCAAGATTGAATAAAGTTAAATTTGGGAAGAAGCTGAGGTTAATTCAACTTGAATTGGGGTTGAATCAATTTCAGTGGAAATTTGAAGTTATTTAAATTGGAATTGGGTCAATTTAAATGGAAGTGGAAATTTAAATTGAATTGATGGGAATAGAGATTGGGAATTGAACAGTTTTGACTTCGGACTATTTTTAATATAAATTATTTTAGTATAAAGTTATTTTTCCAAGCTATTCATTATATATACAACCTTTCTTTCAAAAACCAAACTATCTTATACTTGTTTTACAATTATTTTTGAAACTGTTTAGCAATTTTCCAACTGTTTTATAAACAAATTACTATCTTACTATCATTTTGTAATTATCTAAAATTTCTATAATTATTTTAACTATTTTCTAACTATTTTACACCTATTTTATAAACTAGTAATTATTTTCCCACTACTTATCTATTTTTAATTTTTTCAAGCTATTTTTTTTAATAAACTGGTCGGAGTTCAAACTGTTATTGTTTAAATACCCAATCGAGATAAGAATAGAAATGGTAATCCAAATGGATTGAAGCAATTGAGAGTAAGTGTATGAAAATCAAAGTGAATGTGAATAGAAATAGAATTGATTTGGCTAATAACCAATAAAGATAAATACGTAGGGTGTACGTATGTTATTCTATTCGCATAGTGATTCGATCCAGATTCGAGCACAGAATTTTGAGATAGTATGTCGATCCGAGTTGGGATTTTTCACTTGATTTTCGACGGCGAACCTGGATATGGGTTGTTGATTGGTTCTGGATATTCTCTATCATAGTTATGACTATGCAAGGAAAATGACGGTTTCTGATCAAGAAACCAGATCTGTGTCCGCACTAGGAGGTCGGGTGGACAATACTAGTTCGGAAGTGAAATTCTGTGATCGAGTGAGCGATCAGATTGGTATGACGTACGAATGATATGTGTACATCGTACGGATTTGAATTAAAATGACATTGAAAGAAGTGATCAAATTTGAATATTTGATTTTGAGTAAACAAAGTTAAATATCTTTGTTTAATAAAATGAAACTCCCCTTGTTGAATCTTTTGCCAAAAGAAAAGGGTTTTTGGAAATGTTTTGAAGTATAAAAGGAATTTTATACAAGTTTGAAATGATCCAAAGTTTTAAAAGATTTTATATATCTGAATATATATATATATAAAGGATCATATGAGGATTTTAGAAAAAGGGTTTTGGGAACCTTTGGATATGGAAAAGGCTTTTGATTTTTGGGTAAAATCAGTATGAGGATTTGGAAAGCCTAGCTTGAGAATTATCGATTTAGGAATAATCGATTTTGTGTAAAGGAGCTTTGTATGAGATCATACTAGGTGTATGATTTGAAAATACTATATGTGTATAGTATAAAATGTTTTTATGATGGCTCTGGGGAAAAAGGCGCTCCCTTGAAATGAACTTCTCAGGAGTACCACCGTGTGGTGCTGCCTTGAGCCCTAAGGGGGGTTCAAAAGTTGATCCTGTGAGGAGTCTGGACAAAACTAGTTTCTGAGGATTATGAGTAGAGTATACCATAGCGAAAGTCGTGCGTGCCGCTGAGAGCCAACAGTTACATGGACTTTTGTTGCGACGGCAACGTAACCCAGGATGTAATTGCGACCTATGGTATAACATATCGAAAGTCGTGTGTGCCGCTGAGAGCCAAGAGTCTGCGTTTGATTTTATATCGGTAGACTGCGAGCTATGTAGAAGTGGAGAAGTTTCATTTTGACAGCGAAAATCAGAGGCCGCTGAGAGCCTACAGTTACATGGACTTTTGCTGTGATGGCAACGTAATCCTGGACGTAACTGTGATCTATTGTGTGGGTTCCATGGCGTAATCGAGAGGCCGCTGAGAGCCTGCAGTTACATGGACTTTTGCTGTGACGGCTACGTTAATTGTGACCATGGATGGGGGTGATGATTTCCAGAGCATTCTCACCAAAGATATATCCTCTATTTTCAAAAACTGTTTCTATATTACAATAAAATTATTTTCTAAAGTATTTTCACTGGATGTTGAAAATGAGTCTGCTAAGTACTTATAGAATTTCAGTCATACGCCTGATCACGTATAACCGAATTTCTGTGAGAACAAGGATGGACTGGTTGAAACATCGAGTTATAAAAAGTATTTTTATAAAACTAATTTATAATAGTATATAGATTTTCAAAAGCATTTTAAAAATAGTCAAAGAATAATTAATCTAATTTTAAGCATTTTAATAAATTCTGACTTCGTTCCTTTTCGAGGACAAAAAGATTCTAAGGGGGGGAAGTGTGATAACCTGAGATTTTGGCAATAGAAGTTAGGTAATTTTCTTTTATAATTATTTTAATTTAGCTAATTAATCTCTTTAAAAAAAAGTTAGGATAAATATTTTATTAATTTAGAATTATACGATAGTTTGAATAGAATTTAATAGAGGGTTGAATTTAATAAAGATATGTATTTTAAGTAAAATTTTGGATTGAAATTCAACAATAAAAATCTGAAAATATGAGTAGAATTTAAAGTATAAGATTAAAGTGTAAATTTATTAACAATGGTTTAAAATATAAAACAAATATTATAAAAGAAAGGGTTCAAACACAATTTATAAATTAATTTAGAAAGATTTAAACATAATATTTTTGGTTTGCGACATTTGTAAATTAATTGAATCATACATTTAACATGTGTAGGCTTAAGAGTACTAAATATTAACAAGTGTTTGTAGAAGATAACAAGTGGCAATATGAAAATCTTTCAAAATTTAAATTATGAACAAAAGGCTTAAGTAAAAGAATCAGGATATTCTCAAACCTAAAAAAAAAATCATCTCAATATCAAAGCAAAACAAGGTTCAAACCTGGAAGAGAAAATTCAAAACAAGATCAAAATGTCAAACTGGAAAGCAAAAAGAAAAAAAAAGAAAAGAGAAAAAGGGTTCGACCTGGAAACATAAACCTGAGGAAGAAAAATCTGAAACAAGAAATCAAATGCAAAGATTAGTTTCAGACTCAAATTCAAACAAGCTGAAGATAAGTTCAAATCAAACTTTCCAGATTTCAAGTTTTTGTCTTGTTCTCTGTTCTAATTATGTGGATAACAGGAATACTGCCATCTGAAATATTAAAACTAATCTAGCCACTTAACTAAACAAAGAAGATTAAAATCAGGATTTAAAAGCTGATAGCAAATCCATGGCTAGGGACTCTATTCAATCATCAAGGTGATTAACTTTCATCTTTAAGTTTGATCTGCCTGTTTGTGTGGATGCTTGAAAAAAAAGAAGAGAAAATAAAATAAAATAAAGAAAGATCTTGAAAAATGATAGGTAGTTGTTAGCTTGTTTGTTTAGGATGAAACATATATACATGTATGATAATATTGCATGCATGTCTGCTAACAAAAATGGATCAGCTCTGCTTTATCAATGTACAGTGAGTAAACTTTGAACTATAACTTAAGTATCAAATAGGAGTTGCATATGAATTACTGTGGTTGAGGGTAGATCTGCATAAATGTATATATGTGTGCTTCTGTGTGTTTATAGGGCATGTTTTTCTGGTGATTCAAAAGCATCTTTGTTCTCATTCTAAACCTCTGCTTTAAAAACTGTAAAATGAATCACCTTCTGATTGGATGCATATGTTAAATGGTTAAAGTAAAACTTGCGATCTATGTTTGAAAATGGTTTGCATGATGGTTTAGGATTCTAAATCATGTTTATATGTATGTACTTGCTTTGTATGTCTGAAAATCAGACATAGGAATTGTGACGACCCGAAATTTTCGAGCATTTAAAATCGAAATATTTAATTGATTGTAAATATTCAAAGGAGTAATTTTAACTTGTATTACGAATATCATAATTTATTTGATAATTGAATTATTAAATTAAATAATTAAAGTTGGGTGAATTGTTGAATCTGGAGTTTTAAAAACCTGTTGAATATAATTTGAAGGCTTATAAAATTTATATTGATAGTACTGAAGATAATAGAAGTTGTAAAATTGAAATTAGCAGTGGTTTGTTTAGTTTTGAAATTTGATCATTTAACTTGAATTTAAAAAAAAATAGCCTTCCGAGGCACAGTTTCAGAATTAGACGAAACAAGTTCCATTGAGTCCGTAATATCAAACTGTTATCGGATTTCAAATTTCATAGTAATCAGAGTTGTTATGTGAGCGCACGTTATATAAATGTGCTGAAATCTATATCGAATCCAATTAAATAACTGGGTACCTAAACGAGATATTTTTTTTGAATATAAAAAAACAATTTTTTTTTATATATATCAATTTTAAATCAGCAGCCATCGGCCCACATTCTTTCTACATCAAAACTTGTTGCCTTCACTGTAGCCTACATTCTCCTACACGCCGCCCCCTCTTGTCTTTCAGTACTTCTATAAACCAAGTATCCCCTTTTTCATCTCAAACCCAAATCATATCTTTGTAAAGAAAAACAAAACAATCTAAACAAATTCTCGAATAATGCTTTCTGCTTCTTCTCCGTTCAACTAAGCCTCTCTCTCTCTCTCACTTCGATATGTTCGTTTATCACTCGAGAGGGAACCACGCGATTCGCGTATCGCGATTGAAGCAACTGGGTGGTCGACGAGTGGGTTTGAGCGTAGAAGAACCCGATCTAGTGGAAGACTTCTCATCGCCGCTTCTACTTCGATGCTCGTGTGAGATGGCTTCAGGGTAGAGCCGTGTGAGAGTTTGACTGGAGTTCGATCGCCTTATGGAGGTCGAGAACGTCTCGGTTTGTGGCAAGTAAGCTCGCGAGTTCTGGTCAAATAGGGTTTGCGAACAGTAGGGGAGGTGTAGGTTCGATCAATGCTTGGGTTTTTGAAGTCGTGATTTAGGCACCAAGCTGAGGCTGCGAGGTATAACAGTCTTGTTTCTAATTTAATTATATATATATACTTTACTGAGAAGGAATTTCTATCTTAATATATATAGATTATAAATATACCTAAACATTAAGTTAATTACTGTTTTAATTGTACTGAAAAGAAGGTCTATTTACTATTTATTCTTGTCAGATTAAGGATATATTTTTAGTAGGAAAAAAAACCCTACTTATAAGATTTTGGAAATAAAATTTTGAATATTGAAAAGAAGTTATATAAATTAGATTTTAGATTTATATAAACGATTTTTTTTAAGTGAATGAGTTTAAAAGTAAATATACATACATATGTATGTATATATGTATATATATATATATGTATATAAACTTATCTATTTAAAACTATATATACACATGTCTTCACTAACTAGCTTATTTTTAATAATGTATGATGAAGATATTAACTTGTTGAATTCTTTTAGTTACTAAAAATATTTTATAATAAGGAAATCAGCTTAAAAATTAAATTATTAGTCTGGGATAAAAGCATTGATAATTAAATTTATATACGGAAATTTAATGTTCGATTTATTCGAATGTTAATAAAATTATCTAATGTTTCTACAAGGTTTGAAATCGTGAAATCAAATCGAGAATGAAGTGGATTGCAAGTTTAAATGGAAAGGTGAGTTAATCTCACTCAGTTAGATTTAAATTTAAATTTAAATGATTAAATTTAAATAATTGTTTGAATGGTTGAATTGATTGTTGTGTTATATAGGAGTATATACTACACCTTGAAATGATTTATTTCCCTCATTTTAAAGTGAAGATATTTTATATTGTGCTAACGTCTGTGGATGCAGGAAAAACAGGTTGGAGGGATCCAACTGGATCCCTCAACAATTATTTAAATTATTTAAATTACCCTGTTATGATGATTTGATATTTTATGATGGATTCTGTTGAAATATTAAATGCTATGGTTTGATTGGATAATTGGGTATATTGAATTTCCAGAAAAATATATATACTTGGATGTTGGAAAGAGAAGAAAGAAAGTGAATTTGTAAGTAAAATAATTATGGGAATTTGAATAAATTTAAGAATGAAATAAAAATAAAATAAAGTGACATAAGAATTCAAATTAATAAATATAGAAAGGAGATTTTTGAATTAATAGGAAGTTAATGAATTGTATACTCCAATGCTAATATCTAAAAGAACAGAACATTTATTTTAAATTTAAGATTTAAATTTTGAAAGTAACAAAGAAGAAAATGGGAAAAGCCTGAATTTGTATATTTCAGTTAAAAAAATCTATAATCAAACAGCAAATAATAGTAATATAAATAAAGTCCATAATTAATGAATTTTGAAATGAATCGAGCAAGTAAAGAAATTTATTTCAAATAGAATGAATTCGAAATCAATTCGGGAAATTGATTTAAGTGCTTGAAGTTGGAATTCTCTCTGGATGGCCAAGTACACGTTTTTAAAAGTAAATTTATAAATATAAATTAAATGTTTTATAGTTGTTTTTTTTAAGAAAGCAAGATTTGTAAAATTTATTATTTCTAATATTTAATTTCAAAAGCAAGTATTTCCTTTTAATATATTATAGCATTAATTATTTAAAGGTGACTTAGTAATTGTTTTACAAGTGAAAACCTGGTTTTATATTTTATAAAGTAACCTTATTTTCTCGAATTCATATAGTATGTATTTTTAACAAATTATTTAAGTAGTTTTATCCTAAATGTCTTAAAGTATATATTTCAAAGTAAAGTGTTTTAAATTATTTTAAAAATCCATTTTCGCGCTTAGTGATTTTAGAGGAGATAGAAAATATTTGGGAAAGTTGATTCTGGAAAGAAAGATGGTTTTGAAATTATTTTCAAAGGATTGAAAATAGAAATATATCTTGTGAAGATATTTTTGGAGATTAATAAATAATTTGGGAAATTATTTATTGTTTGATGGATGTTTGTGAATTTAATTGATAGTTAAATCACCGACTATCAATATTGGACAAATGCGTTGATCGTTTCGAAGAGACCGGGATCGAGATTTATTTCTTGAAAACCACTTCGATCCGGTTTGTACGTTTCGTGTAAACGATTTTGGATTCGAAGATGGAGCAGTGAAGTGTAAGGGCTAGTCGCTACTAATCCTGAGGATATTTCCAAAATGGATGTAGTAGGAATAGTGCCTTCGGTTCCGTTCGAACCCGGGACGGACTTGTATGGATGAATGCCTGCGAAACATCGTCGGGTGGACGATGGGCATTCTAAGTGAAAACGTTCTAAAGGTAACGCTTAGCCTCAAGCCTCATCAACCGGGAATGACTGAAAATCAGGGGATATGCAGCAAGGTTAGGTGGGTCATGCCCAAGCAGGACAAGATATTTCCCCTGTCTAGATGTCCCTTATATATTTCGGCTCAGTGGGTGGTTGGTCGCGCCAACCATGGGGTTTATCTTGTTCGGGACTGTTCAGTAAGGAATGGTTCCGGCCTTGTGTTGCAGGGGATGAAGGGAGTAATCCTCGGTACGGTGATCTAGGCCCCGTACTGTGACAGGTGGTACCCCAGTGCCTAGTCATTGTTGGAAATCCATTTTCCCTACGAGCCTTGTACGAGTTTTGTTTGTATTACCCACTCTGTGGCTAGTAGCTGGAATTTAATGAATGTAACAATTTCGGCTATTTTATAAGTATTTGTATATAGACCCTATTATAATATCAGAGGATTTCTATAAAAATTGTTTTAGGTATCGTAAGGTAAAAACCCGACATGTTTATCTGTGGCGTGGTCTTACGAGATGCTTTTGTTTTCAAAGGATTTTTGAAACTTTAATAATCAATTGGATGTGATTTTCTCACGCTGGTATTCCAGACTGACTCGGGTGTTATTTAACTATAATGCTCGGGTCAGACCAAGTATTATAGGATACAGGATTTGGTGCTGTGGGGCTTAGGAGACGAGCTGGATGTCGATACGTACTCTCGTACTTGTTTATATATATATATATATATATATATATATATATATATATATATATATTCCGCTGTTTAAGTTGTTATGTATCCATTGTATGTTATTGATGTGAGCTGTGATTGATGTACTCTGATGGTGTAATATATGTAAACAGATATATTAGATTTTGAGTAAAGATTATTTATTATCTATTATATTTTATTCCGCTGCGATGGTTAGATTCTGATGTTGTTTTCAATATTCTTCTTCTACCTCTCTTCTTCTTAAACCCAAATGCTTCGTATTTCTGTGCAACTTGAGTTGATTGTTGTAGAATAGTGTTGACTCAAGGGGTACGGATTTGCGGGTCGTTACAGGAATTTTATTTTATTTTTCCAGATTTTCAGGTGATGATTTGTTCAAAAAAAATATCATTTCCCAAATTCTCTAATTCATTTCAGACAATAAAATCTAAGCAAAAGATGTTAGTTTAAATGAGATTCAAATTTTAAAACTAGTTCAAAGTTAAACTAAGCAAATCTCTGAAAAAAATTTGGAATAGCAGACAAGTTTAAAATATGTTGAAATTCGAACATTAATATTTATTATTTCCAGAATATAACCAGAATCTATTTAGGAAGCTATGACTATTAAAACAAAATTCAATTTTTTAATAAGGTATAGAGGTTGCATTTTGTGTTTAACTGGAAATCTTATTTGAAGCAACCTCTGGCGATAGAGGAGTAGGGAGGACACGGGGTTTGGTCTAAAGCTAGTTTGAGGGCCATGGATGTTGGGAAAATTGGTGGAGGTGGTGATTATAAACTGCGTCGACAGCGGCGTGATGTTTTTGGTTTTAACCCTAGTTAGTGTCGAGACTGCAAAAGTGGGTACTGCATCACTTCTAAAGCATCGGGCCGCATGGATTTTGGGAGGTGGTTGCGTGGATAATGCACGGAGGTGAGGCTGGAATCGCGTAAGTTTCGGTGGACGGCGTCGTGGTTTCGAGGTGTTTTCCGATGATGTTGGGTTTCTAGATTTGGGTTGAAGCACTCGTTTTCAATTTGGAAGTGAACAGTGGGATCTGGTCGATGGGGAGGCTCCGCGAAGTCGTAGATGATGTATGGGAGGCTTCGCTGATGATCGGCGTCGAGGGGTTCGCCGTGCACCGTACACACGTGCATATCAGATTCTGTTGAGTTTACGTCTTTGGGTAACCCATGTTTTACTCGAGCCATTCTCGAGGTGGTCTCGAGAGAACATGGTAGTGCGTGAACATGGTCTGCTCGGGTTTGAATAGGAGTATGGGCAAAGTGTAGTTAGCAGGTTTTGGGTTTAAAACTAATCTAAGTTTTGTAAAAAATAAAAAAAGGATTTCTCGGGAAGGGTTTCGGGTAGGACCCGGGTTGGGCCCGAAGTTGGTTCATAATGCTGGAATTTGAAGGTTTATTTTTATTTTTATTTATTTAAATTGAATTTAATTCTAGATCTATTATGTAAGATTTATGTTTTTCCTTAAACATTAGATTTTGAAGATTTGAAGTTTGGTTAACTTAAATTTGTTAAGTTAAATCTTAATTTATTTTAAATTTAAAGTTCAATATAAAAGTGGAATGATTGGGAATGCATTTAAATTTTGTTAGTGATAAATAAGGCAATGTTAAAAATAAATAAATAAAGATTTATCTTAAAAGGCAATTAAGATTTGGATGATTGATGACTAATTAATTAAATAAGGTAATTAGGATAATTAATTAGTTTAATTTAATAAAGTTTAAGATTTATTAATTAATAACTAAAGGTCGGTTAATTAATAAATCAAGTTGTAATTAGTGACTAAAATAATTACTTTATGAAGTAATTAAAGGAATTAATTACTCGGTATGATTAATTTATTGGATGTGGTTAATTTTAGTTAATTAATTCAGTTTAATTAATTAAAGTTAATCATTTGATGTTGGGTTAAGTATAATTACTTAAGGTAATTAATGAGGTGAAATTTCTTAGTAAAATGATTTATTATTGGACGTAATTTAATTTAAGGAAGTTACTTGATGGGAAGTAATTAAAGGATGATTACTTGATGGGAAAATTAAGTGATAATTGCTCAGTGTAATTGAAGGTTTAATTTATATAATTAATCAAGGAGTTGGTTTAATTAATGAAGTACTTAAGGAAAGTTAATTTCTAATTATGATTAATCAAGATTGATAATGAATATAATTAAAGGTTATTTATTAAGTGAACTTTAAGAATAAGTAACTAATGAAAGTAATTTGAGGATCATTAATTAATATAATTAATGAAGTGATCAATCTTGTTTATTAATGATTGAATGATGATGAGTGCTTGGGACTAGTTGATATTCCTGATATGAATTGCTTTGTGATATGATATGTTGGACGAATGGTGATAATGTGGTTATCTATCAATTATGAATTGATGTGTTAAAATGTTATCTGGTAATTAAAGTTGAACTGTATTTAATTGGATAATTTGGGTTAAGATGATATTGGATTCGAAGAGACCAGAGTCCGGTATGAGTAAATACCCGAACCCACTTCGATCTTTTATAAACTGATATGAGAAATCAATAAACTGATATGGAATAATTTAAGTGATTTGGATCATAAAATCTAAGTTCTAACACTTAGAAATTGATGAGTATAATAAGAGTTGTCTATACTAAACCTGTGGATTTGTTAAATTGTTATGAGTTACCCCGGGTTAAAAATTGGTTATTGTTTTGATAAAATTCATGTTAGATGAGTTACTCACGCTGGTTTCCATCCTGACCCGGGTGTTACTTTTATGTAATGCTCGGGTCAGACCGAGTTTTACAGATTTTCAGGTAAGGGCATTCTGGAGCTCAGGAGGCGAGCTGGATGGCAGGGACGTATAGAAAGTTTCCACTATGATATTGTATATGTCTGAGATATGTTAAATTGTATCTGTCCAATGTCGTGTAAAATTGTTATAACTCTGATATATCGATGATAATTGATAGATACAGTTTCTCTTTGTATAACTGATATTATTATGTGATATTATATTTTGATCCACTGCGAATGTGAGGTTTCTGTGTTTCTTTCTGTTCTTCTTCTATCTCTTTCTTCTTTCTCTAACTATCTGGAAATTTTGGGATCGAAATTTCCGGGTCGTTACAAATTGAATTGTAAAATAAACTTGTTTAAGAACTGGCTTCAAACTGGAAGATTAAAATTGAATAATAAATTAAACTTTTAAAATAAAATTGTATTGAACCATGAAATACATAAGTTAAGATAATTTAAAATGGAATTTTGAAAATTCAACTCAGAATTTCGAGATAGTTTAAATTCAAGATTGAAATTGAATTTAGTTTGAATAAAGTGGATTGGTGATTGAAGATGAATAAGTTTAAGAATTTAAATGGGAAAAATTGAATTGGAATTATGTTGAAATAATTTGAATTGAAATGGGTTAAATTGATAATAATTCAAATTGATTGGAATAATTTGAAATTATAATTAAAGTTGAGCAGGATTAAAATTAAATGGAATTTGATTTAAATTAGGAAGAGAATCAAGATTGATTTGACTTGAATTTGGTTTAAATAAATTTTAATAGAAATTGAAGTTATTCAAGTTGGAATTGAGTCAATTAAATGGAAATTAGTTGGGGAAGTGAACAGTCTGACTCTTGACTATTTTCAATATAAATTGTTTTCATACAAACTTATTTTCTAAGCTATTAAGTATATACAACCTTTCTTTTTAAAGCTAACTTATTTTATAATTGTTTACCATTATTTTTGGATCTATTTAACCATTTTTCAACTGTTTCCTAAACTAATTACTATTTTTCAACTATTTCACAAACTAATTTCTTTTTTACAACTATTTTGCAATTATTTAGAATCTTTGAAACTATTCAATTATTTTTCGACTATTTTACAATTAGTTAATTATTTTATAGCTATTTTGTAAACTAATAATGATTTTTCAACTATTTATCTATTTTTTTTATTTTCAAGATATTTTCTAAATATAAACTGGTCGGAGTTCAAACTGGTATTGATTTAAATACCTAACTGAGACAAGAATTGAAGTAATAATCCAAATGGGGATTGATGTAAATGTGAATAAGTGAACGTGAATAGAAGGCAATTGATTTGGCTAATATCAATGAAGTTAAATACGTAGGATGTACGTATATTATTCTATTTGCATAGTGATTTGTTCCATATTCGAGCACAGAATTTCGAGATAGTTTATCGATCCGAGTTGGGATTTTTCACTCGATTTTCGACGACGAACCTTGATATGGATTGTTGATGGATTCTGGGTATTCTCTATCATAGTTATGGCTATGCAAGGTGAATGACGGTTTCTGATCAAGAAACCAGATCTGTGTCCGCACTAGGAAGTCGGGTGGACGATACTAGTTCGGAAGTGAAATTGTGTGATCGAGCGAGCGATCAGATTGGTATAGCGTACAGATGATATGTGTACATCGTACGGATTTGAATGGGATTGATATTGAGTAATCAAATTTGAATATTTGATTTTGAATAAGCAAAGTTATATATCTTTGTTATAAAGATAAACTTCCCTTGTTGAATTTATTGCTGGAAGGAAAAATATTTTTGAAGATGTTTGAAGTATAAAAGGTATTTTATACAAGTTTGAAAAGATCCAAAGTTTTTAAAATTTTATATATCTGAATATATATATATATATATATATATATATATATATATATATATATATATATATATATATATATATAAAGGATCTTATGAGGAATTTAGAAAAAGGTTTTAAGAACCTTTGAATGTGGAAAGGCTTTTCCTTTTTGGGTAAAATCAATATTGAATTTGAAAAGCCTAGTTTGAGAATTATCGATTTTGGGATAATCGATTTTGTGTAAAGGAGCTTTGTATGATATCATACTAGGCGTATGATTTGAAGATACTATATGTGTATAGTATAAAATATTTTGATGATGGCTCTGGGGAAAAAGGCGCTCCCTTGAAATGAACTTCTCAGGATTGCCACCGGGTAGTGCTGCCTTGAGCCCCAAGGGGGGATTCTAAAGTTGATCTTGTGAGGAGTCCGGCCAAAACTAGTTCCTGAGGATTATTGGGTAGCGAAAGTCGAGAGCGTTGATGCCTACAGAGGCATTTGGGTTATGCTGTGACGACAGTGTAAATCGATGTCGTTGCGATCTACTGTGGGGACCATAGCGGAAATCGTGTGGAGGATGAGTGCCAACAGTCTACACTTGATTTTGCCGGGAAGGCAACGCAACATCGGTAGACTGCGATCTATGGTCAAGTGGAGTGGAGAAGTTTCGTTTTTGGTAGCGAAATTCGATGGCGCTGATGCCTACAATTATATGGGTTTTTGCTGTGATAGCTACGTAACCCCAGTTGTAGCTGCGATCTGTCGTGGGTTCCATGGTGTAATCGTGGGGCGTAGAGGCCTACAGTTATCTATGGATTTTGTCGGGATGGCAACGTAACCATCGGGTTAACTGCGACCATGGATGGGGGTGATGATTTCCAGAGCATCCTCACTAAAAATATTTCCTCTATTTTCAAAAACTGTTTCTATATTTCAATAAAATTATTTTCAAAGTATTTTCACTGGATGTTGAAAACGGGTTTACCAAGTATTTATAGATTTTCAGTCCTACGCCTGATCAACGTATGACTGAATTTCTGTGAAAACAAGGATGGACTGGTTGAGACATCGACATTATAAGAAGTATTTTATAAAGTGCTATATTAATAGTATTATGTGAATTTTAAAGCATTTCTAAAATTTTAAAATAAAAGTGATGGAATTTTGGGAAATAAAAGGAAATCCAAACTAAAATTATAAAATTAAAACTCAGGAAAATTTAATGAAGTGATTCTTTGTAATTAAAGTAAATCGAATATTAAATTAAAAGTGAAAGTAAACCAATCAGCTAAATAAATTATTTAATAGTGTATGTTAATAAAATTTAACTTGGTTAAAAAAATAGTTGTAAATTAATAATGGAATTTGGTAATGAATTCGAATTATAAATAGAATTCGACTTGGATTTGATAATGAATTAAATAAGAAGAGATGTTGTAAAATAAAAATAAAATAGAGTTGGATTGAAAATGTGATGGTTTGAATTACAAATAAAATTCAAGGGTGATTTGAATAATGTTTAATGCAATTTGCAAGTAAATTGGATATAAGAAAAGTGATTATAATAGCAATGTTTTGAGTTGTAAAACAAAACCCAAGTAAATAGAAATAAATTGGGAGTGGCCTTGTATTAATAAAATAAATTCGATAACGAATTAAGTAAGAAAATTAAAATTTTCAAACAGGTTAATTGAGTTAAATGATAAATGGATGAAGTCTAATTGAATAAAAAACTAAATCAAAGTTGAACTGGAATTGGATTATCAGACTGAACTTAAGTTCAGTGACATATTAATTTGAAGTATAAATGAGTTAAGTATAGGCTTGAATATTATTTTGATAAATTGAGAAGGTGACTTTAAAGTTAAAATGGATGGGTTAACTGAATTTAATGGAAATGGATTAAATGAGGATCAAATAGGAGCAAACTTAAGTTTGATGTTGGAATAAACTAAAGTAAATTCACTTAAGTTTAAATTTATGGAAGTTGGGCTTCGAATAAGGGAGAAAGCCCATTCAATAAAAACTTGGATTGAATTAATTTGGGAAATGGTTATTAATTTATAAGTATCGGATGTGCCAAGTTTAATAAATTGTTTTAAATGGAACAATTGCGGAAATAAAATGAAATGCAATGAATGGTTGGTTAATAAATTAGAAATGAAATGAAATTAAATTCAGAATGAGTTGAAATTAATTTGAAATAGTTATAAACTAAAATAGATACTTTATTAACCGAATATCATCGAGATTGCATAACAATAATTGTTGTTTGGCGTAAACCAAAGTAATTAAAATACTATGAGTTAATAGAGATTAAATAAATTTGATTTTGAATCATTTGAAGTGAATATGAGCTTGTTTGGATTATAAATCATTGGAATGTCAGAAATTGAGTTGTGAACCATTAAAACTTAAATGAAACGACATATGTAACAACCCGCATATTTAACGATTTTGTATTTAAATGTTTGATTTAAATATAGCGTCGTTATTCGGATTTTTGGGGTCCTAAATGTTACTTTTTTCAAATGGCCGAATTGGAACTCGAAACTACCTCCATTGGTTCAAAAATGGCGTTTGCGATCTTTTTGAGTATAATCTTTGATATGTTTGGAGTTTGTGAAATTTTGACCTTTTTCTATTGGGTTTTGGGTTTGGGTTCAGCCCACTAGCTCACTTAACCCTCTAGCTCAACCCCTTCTCTTCATTTCATCTTCATTTCATTTCTTTCTCAAGCTAAAAACTGTAATGGGGGAATAGAAGTGGAAATAGAAATTAGCAAGCCCTAGTTTCTTCTTGCATCTTGATTTCTTGCTCCAAAATCAAAGAGAATCCATTGGTAAGTTCATCTCCATCTTCTCCATCTCTTCTCCTCTTCAATTTCAGTAATTTCCTAACCCTAATTTAGGAAATACTTGCTTTGATTCTAGATTGAAGCTTGTAGTGTTGAAGTGGAGTGTAGTTGGTTGATTCCTTGCATTTGTGCTTCTTCATCTTCTTTGTTTTGTGTAAAAAGGTGAGTTTTGAACTCACATCTACTTCTCTTGATTTCATTAATGTTGGGTATGATTTCCTAACAAACATTCATGTGCTATTGCTTTGATTTGAAAAGGATTTGGAATTCATTTGATATAGGGCAGGAAGTGCTGGAAAACAGCCTTCGGCCGACCGAGTGCAGGCTTCGGTCGACCGACCTGCTACCCCGAGCAAAAACCTTGTTTCCTGCATCTGGACGGCCGACCGAGCCCTGTAGTCCGGTCGACCGACCTGCACATGTTTGCCTGTTTTGCTTATTTTTGCATATATTGATTGGTTTTCCAAATTTTATCGATTCAAGTTGGTTTTTAGTAGTTGTTATTGCATCTTTGACTTTGATAACTTACTCTTGACTTCATCCACCGGTTTTTATAAAATAATCTCTCGTATCGCATTTAAAAGCTCGTTTCTCTAATTTATAAATTCTATTTAAAACACACACTTTTGCACTTCGAGCGAAGTGGAAGGATGATTAAATGGTTGGGCAAAACACGGACCATGAATCTGTGCGTTTATCTTCCCGATTAATCCCCGACCTATTCGATTGATTGTTTTGACCTTCGGGTTTAGTTTACCGATGATATGAGGTAAATTTGTACTGCTTTGAGTGTGAAAGTGACTGACGGATAGTAAACCGTTTAGTGCGAACGAGTGGTTATGGGACATACGTTAACACTTTTCGGATTCCTTTTCGAGAGTTTTGAAACATTCCGCCAGTTAGTGGTGTCCAGTACTGGGTCTCTAACCTTCACCACTACGGTTTGTTGCCCTATAAGTAT
This sequence comes from Allium cepa, assembly GCA_030765085.1. Taxonomy (NCBI): domain Eukaryota; kingdom Viridiplantae; phylum Streptophyta; class Magnoliopsida; order Asparagales; family Amaryllidaceae; genus Allium; species Allium cepa. The sequence goes on along the minus strand of CM060929.1, from coordinate 987,026,160 downwards.
CGCTCCGATGTTGGCCTTATGTGCCGCATGAGTGATATTGGGTTTGTTGCCTTCGGGTATGTTGCCTTCGGGTTTGTTGCCCTGTATAGTTTCGCTCTGTTGTTGGCCTTATGTGCCGCATGGGTGATACTTGGGTTTGGAGTCTTCGGGCTCATGGATCCTTGTTTGTACAGTACTGAGCTCGAGCAATTTTATGATGTTTCATTCATATGTATATTCCCTTGGTATCGCCCTTCGGTGTTGGTCCTTTTGAGCCGCATGGAGTATAGTGATTGCCTTGTGGAACTTGTATACCTTATTGGTATTTGTTATTTGCCTTTTGGCTTGTTTTGGGATATTTGTATCCTTTGTTTCTATATGTTGCCGATGATATGAGGCTTGTTCTATATGATTCATCTCTTGTTGATGATTGTGTTATCTCCTCTAGAGATATTTGTTATACTGTGTAACCTTGCAGGTTTATTATTTTTCAGTTTATCTAACTGATTTGTTATCTAGACTGACCCGTGTATTTTATACTCGGGTCAGACCGAGATGTTTCCGGTTAGGTGCTTTTGAGACTTAGCCTATTTTTCTTCCGCATGGACTATTCGCTTGCTTCATTTTGTTATAGCGTCTTTTGTAGTCCTTATCTGTTGTAACTCTGATATTTTTACTCTTTCGTCTCGTCTGTATACTGTGGTCTCCTGTACCACTTGACATGTATTATTTTGTATACTCTGTTGTGTATCTGTTTATGTGTATATTATGATCGACTGTTCTGTGATGTGCATTACATTTGAGTTGTTATATTTTCTTCTAATAGATCCTATAGCCATTGTAGTTTTACTTTAAATATTTATTGAATAGGTCGAATTTTAATGTGATTCTACATTTCGACGTATTTAGTGAATAGTTAAGGTAAGATTACACATGGTCGCTTCCATTATACTCTATTGTCCGCGTTAGCCGATAGTATTATCTATGTAATACTCTTTGTTAACGAGGCTCTCGGAGTGGGGCGTCACAGCGTGGTATCAGAACTGAGTTCAGAACAAAATATGATAAACACAGAATAGAGCACATATTACGATACATCAAAGTGTATGAGTGATACAAATCTTTGAATCATCATGTCTCTTTATTCCATCAAGGTTAGATAGAGTTTGGGAATACGTCTAGGAATGCATTTTATTCCGTAGTATCCCATATCGAAATATCTACCTTGTGAATAATCTTTTCCTTATCTTGACTTTCAGCTTATGTCTGGAAGAGGCAGAGGTCGACGTTCGGATGCTGGGCAATCTAGTGGCTCACATCCGGATGGCGTTTATATGTCTGCCGACCAGTTTATCGAGTTATTTAGGAGCACTCAGCCTCCCGTTCCTCCTCGAGTGTCTCCACCTCGCAAGTCTGCTTTTGCACGTCAGTGCAGTGATTTTGCTCATCTTGGAGGAAAACCGTTTAAGGGCTCCGAGTCTGTTCTTGAAGTCCAAGCTTGATTTCGCACGTGCGAACGTATCTTTTCTCGCATGGATCTTTATGACCATGATCGAGTTCTTGTGACTTCTAGCTTGTTGCAAGAGCGTGCTCTTGATTGGTATGAGCTTCTTGTAGCCGAGATTGATGAGTCTACCTTTTCTTGGACTCAGTTTCGGGAGCGATTTGAACTCAAGTTCGTTCCTGAATCTGAAAAAGTTCTATTGACCCGTCGCTTCCTTGAGTTGAAGCAAGGGAAAACTTCTGTTTCTGAGTATGTCGCATCGTTCGAGGCTTTATCTCAGTATGGTCTTGAATTCATCAGCACTTCTTACAAGAAGAATTTGAAGTTTGTTTCTGGCCTTAAGAAATATCTTAAGAAATCTTTGTTGCTCCAACTTAAACTTTCTTTTGAGGAGTTAGTTGATTCTGCGCTTCATCTCGAGGCTGTCGAGAAGGAGTGTGATAGTGGTGAGGATGTTGAGGTTTCTAAGAACCCCAACAAGAAGCAGTTTCCGTTTCAGAAGAAGCCTTTTCCTTCTAAGAAGAAGAAGACCAGTGGTCCTAGCTCTCAGCCTCAGTCTTTCGGAACACCTTTTGTTCGAAAGTGTTTCAATTGTGGTTCTCCGGATCATATTATTCGAGCTTGTCCTAAGCCTCTCTTCTGCCGTTATTGCAAGAAGGAAGGTCATCATGTTTCAGCTTGTCCTACTGCTCCTGCTAATGCAAAATCTGGCAAGCTCAATGTGGCTAATGCTTCTGGAGGTTCATCTCAATCCAAAGGTATGTCTCCATCTATTTTGGAGTGTTCAATTCTATTTCATGATCATAGTATACGAGTTCTTTTCGATACGGGTGCTTCACATTCTTTCGTATCGAAGAAGCTCGTTGATGATTTATCTTTGGATGTTTCTTGTTTGATTACTTCTTTAAGGATTGCGAATCCAATTGGGGGATCCGCGACCCTTAATTTGCTTTGTGATGATATTGAGATTGTTTTATGTGGCTTTTCTTTCCGTGCGAATCTGCACGTTGTTTCTCATTTGGGTTTTGATATGATTTTTGGTATGGACTGGCTAGTGAGGTACGATGCCAGGATTATTTGTTCCGAGAGAATTTTATATCTTTGTCATCCTGATTCGCCTTCTCAGTTATCTCTTGTTCTTCGGGATGTGGATAATTCCGAGATGGCTTTACATTCTTTTGATTCGCGAGATGATGATGACATATCTCGTATTCCTATTGCTTGTGACTTTTCTGATGTCTTTGAGCCTGTATCGGGTTTGCCACCCAAGCGGGCAATTGAGTTCCGCATTGATCTCATTCCAGGCGCGCAGCCAGTTAGTCGTCCTCCCACGAGGATGTCTACAAAGGAAAATGAGGAACTCAAGAAACAGCTTTTAGAGCTTGAATCCAAGCAATTGATTCAGTCTAGTTTTTCTCCGTGGGGATCTGCGGTCGTCTTCGTGAAAAAGTCTGATGGAACTCTTAGGCTTTGCATTGACTATCGCAAGCTTAACGAGTTGACCATTAGGAATAGGTATCCGTTGCCTAGGATCGATGATATGTTCGATCTATTGAGTGGTGCTAAGGTCTTTTCTCAGCTTGACCTTGCCACAGGTTTTCATCAGTTACGAGTCGCGGAGGATAGCATACCTCTTACAACTTTCCGCACTCGTTATGGTTCTTTCGAGTGGCTCGTTAAGTCGTTTGGTTTGACGAACGCTCCTGCTTTCTTTGTTGATCTCATGAATCGGGTATTCCTGGAATATCTCGATAAGTTCGTCCTTGTCTTCATTGATGATATCCTTATTTATTCTAAGTCTGAAGCCGAGCATGCTAATCACTTGAGAATTGTCTTGAGTACTCTCCGTCATCATCAGCTTAGAGTCAAATTCTCCAAGTGCCACTTTTGGGAGGATAAGGTTAAGTTCTTAGGCCATGTTGTATCTTCCGATGGCATTTCTGTCGATCCCTCAAAGATCGAAGCCATCCAGAATTGGAAGAGGCCCGAGAATGTTCATGAGATTCGTAGTTTCCTTGGATTGGCGGGTTATTACCGTCGGTTCATTAAGGATTTTTCCCGTGTTGTGCTTCCTCTCACAAGCCTTACTCGGAAAGGCATTCGTTTTGATTGGTCCGACAAGTTTGAAGCTTCTTTTCAGACATTAAAGGAACTTCTCACTAATGCTCCTATTCTTGTGGTTCCCGAGGGGAATCATGATCTTGTTGTCTACACCGATGCTTGTGGTAGTGGTCTCGATGCTGTTCTTATGCAGAGAGATCAGGTAGTTGCTTATGCTTCTAGGCAACTGCGTCTGAATGAAGTTCGCTATGCCACTCATGATCTTGAGCTTGCCGCCATTGTCTTTTCCTTGAAGATTTGGCGACATTATTTATTAGGCGAGCGCTTCATTCTCTATACCGATCATAAATCTTTGAAGTATTTGTTCACTCAGAAGGAACTCAATATGAGATAACAACGTTGGCTCGAGTTTCTTGCTTCTTATGATTTTGATATCCAATATACCTCTGGTAAGGGTAATCGTGTTGCTGATGCGCTTAGTCGCAAACATTCGGCTGTTATTTCTATGATGTTTGCCGAATGGGATATTCTTGAGACTCTATCTTTTTGTGAAATTCGTGATCGAGATTCATCTTCTGATTCTCCTATTCTATTATTTAGTTTGGAAGCTCGACCTGTTTTATTGGATCGTATTGCCGTTGCTCAGCGGTGTGATCCTAATTTGTTGCATCTTATTCAGCTTTGTGAGTCTGGATCTTGTGATGAGGCGTTGCAAGATTTTAGCATTGATTCTTTTAGGTGTCTTCGTAAGAAGAACCGTCTTTTGTGCCTTCTGATTTTGCACTTAGGCATGACATTCTTGATGATTGCCATCGTTCTAAGTATACCATTCCTCCCGGTAGTAGTAAGATGTATGCCGATATGCGTCGCCTTTACTATTGGGAAGGTATGAAGCGCGATGTGGCGAGTTATGTGAGTAATTGCATGACTTGTCAGCGTTTTAAGGCCGAACATCAGCGTCCTTCGGGTCTTCTTCCGCCTCTTGAGATTCCATTGTGGAAGTGGGATCAAATTTCTATGGATTTCATTGACGGCCTACCTCGTTCGAGATCTGGTCATTCTAGCATTTGGGTTATTGTTGATCGCCTTTCTAAGCCTGCTCATTTCGTCCCTATTAAGTCTAATAGGACTGCTTCACATTTGGCTAAGTTGTATATCAAGGAAATCGTGAGACTTCACGGTGTTCCTAGTTCTATTGTGAGTGACCGTGATCCTTTATTCACGAGTCATTTTTGGAAAAGTCTTCAGCAAGCTTTGGGAACAAAGCTTAATTTTTCTAAAGCTTATCATCCGCAGTCTGACGGACAGACTGAACGGGTGAATCGTATCTTGGATGATTTTCTCCGTATTTTTATTTTTGATTTCGGTAGTAGTTGGGAGGATCACCTACCTCTAGTAGAGTTCTCCTACAACAATAGTTTTCAGTCTAGTATTGGTATGGCTCCTTTCGAAGCCTTATACGGAAGGCCATGTCGATCACCTTCATATTGGTTGGAATCTGGGGAGAAGCTTATTCTTGGCCCGGACTTTGTTCGTGATTCTTTTGAGAAGATTAATCTTATTCTGTGGAGAATGAAAGAGGCACAGAGTCGCCAGAAATCCTACGCAGACAATTGTAGGAAGCCTCTCGAGTTCTCGATCGGCGATCTTGTTTTTATTCGTGTTTCTCCTTTGAAGGGGGTTATGCGTTTCAGTGTGACTGGGAAATTGGCTCCTCGTTATATAGGACCGTTTTCTATTACTGAACGTATTGGCCCTGTGGCTTATAGAGTTTCACTTCCAGCTCATTTATCTGGCATTCATGACATGTTTCACGTCTCGCAACTTCGGAAGTGTCTTCGGGAGTCGGATTCTGTTATTACTTCTCCTGATTTGCAAGAGCTTGAGGTCTCACCGGACTTATCTATTGTACAGCAACCAATTCGCGTGCTTGACACGGAGGTGCGACACCTTCGGAACAAGGACGTGCCGCTCGTTAAAGTTCAATGGTCCGCTAATCCCAATGACTGTACTTGGGAAACCAGAGAATTTATTGAGCGATCTTATCCGGGTTTTCTATCCTTGCTTCGTAATGGTAAGTCTATTTCTGTATCTCAAGCTTATTTCTTTCTTTTGTATGTTGTATGTATGTAGTTGTTCCAAATATCGTCTCTAGGAATTGCGGGGACGCAATTTTGTAAGGAGGGGAGATCTGTAACAACCCGCATATTTAACGATTTTATATTTAAATGTTTGATTTAAATATAGCGTCGTTATTCAGATTTTTGGGGTCCTAAATGTTACTTTTTTCAAATGGCCGAATTGGAACTCGAAACTACCACCATTGGTTCCAAAATGGCGTTTGCGATCTTTTTGAGTATAATCTTTGATATTTTTGGAGTTTGTGAAATTTTGACCTTTTTCTATTCGGTTTTGGGTTTGGGTTCATCCCACTAGCTCACTTAACCCTCTAGCTCAACCCCTTCTCTTCATTCCATCTTCATTTCATTTCTTTCTCAAGCTAAAAACTGTAATGGGGGAATAGAAGTGGAAATAGAAATTAGCAAGCCCTAGTTTCTTCTTGCATCTTGATTTCTTGCTCCAAAATCAAAGAGAATCCATTGGTAAGTTCATCTCCATCCTCTCCATCTCTTCTCCTCTTCAATTTCAGTAATTTCCTAACCCTAACTTAGGAAATACTTGCTTTGATTCTAGATTGAAGCTTGAAGTGTTGAAGTGGAGTGTAGTTGGTTGATTCCTTGCATTTGTGCTTCTTCATCTTCTTTGTTTTGTGTAAAAAGGTGAGTTTTGAACTCACATCTACGTCTCTTGATTTCATTAATGTTGGGTATGATTTCCTAACAAACATTCATGTGCTATTGCTTTGATTTGAAAAGGATTTGGAATTCATTTGATATAGGGCAGGAAGTGCTGGAAAACAGCCTTCGGCCGACCGAGTGCAGGCTTCGGTCGACCAACTTGCTACCCCGAGCAAAAACCTTGTTTCCTGCATCTGGACGGCCGACCGAGCCCTGTAGTCCGGTCGACCGACCTGCACATGTTTGCCTGTTTTGCTTATTTTTGCATATATTGATTGGTTTTCCAAATTTTATCGATTCAAGTTGGTTTTTAGTAGTTGTTATTGCATCTTTGACTTTGATAACTTACTCTTGACTTCATCCACCGGTTTTTATAAAATAATCTCTCGTATCGCATTTAAAAGCTCGTTTCTCTAATTTATAAATTCTATTTAAAACACACACTTTCGCACTTCGAGCGAATTGGAAGGATGATTAAATGGTTGGGCAAAACACGGACCATGAATCTGTGCGTTTATCTTCCCGATTAATCCCCGACCTATTCGATTGATTGTTTTGACCTTCGGGTTTAGTTTACCGATGATATGAGGTAAATTTGTACTGCTTTGAGTGTGAAAGTGACTGACGGATAGTAAACCGTTTAGTGCGAACGAGTGGTTATGGGACATACGTTAACACTTTTCGGATTCCTTTTCGAGAGTTTTGACACATTCCGCCAGTTAGTGGTGTCCAGTACTGGGTCTCTGACCTTCACCACTACGGTTTGTTGCCCTATAAGTATCGCTCCGATGTTGGCCTTATGTGCCGCATGAGTGATATTGGGTTTGTTGCCTTCGGGTATGTTGCCTTCGGGTGTGTGCCTTCGGGTTTGTTGCCCTATATAGTTTCGCTCTGATGTTGACCTTATGTGCCGCATGGGTGATACTTGGGTTTGGAGTCTTCGGGCTCATGGATCCTTGTTTGTACAGTACTGAGCTCGAGCAATTTTATGATGTTTCATTCATATGTATATTCCCTAGGTATCGCCCTTCGGTGTTGGTCTTTTTGAGCCGCATGGAGTATAGCGATTGCCTTGTGGAACTTGTATACCTTATTGGTATTTGTTATTTGCCTTTTGGCTTGTTTTGGGATATTTGTATCCTTTGTTTCTATATGTTGCCGATGATATGAGGCTTGTTCTATATGATTCATCTCTTGTTGATGATTGTGTTATCTCCTCTAGAGATATTTGTTATACTGTGTAACCTTGCAGGTTTATTATTGTTCAGTTTATCTAACTGATTTGTTATCTAGACTGACCCATGTATTTTATACTCGGGTCAGACCGAGATGTTTCAGGTTAGGTGCTTTTGAGACTTAGCCTATTTTGCTTCCGCATGGACTATTCGCTAGCTTCATTTTGTTATAGCGTCTTTTGTAGTCCTTATCTGTTGTAACTCTGATATTTTTACTCTTTCGTCTCGTCTGTATACTGTGGTCTCCTGTACCACTTGACATGTATTATTTTGTATACTCTATTGTGTATCTGTTTATGTGTATATTATGATCGACTATTCTGTGATGTGCATTACATTTGAGTTGTTATATTTTCTTCTGATAGATCCTATAGCCATTGTAGTTTTACTTTAAATATTTATTGAATAGGTCGAATTTTAATGTGATTCTACTTTTCGACGTATTTAGTGAATAGTTAAGGTAAGATTACACATGGTCGCTTCCATTATACTCTATTGTCCACGTTAGCCGACAGTATTATCTATGTAATACTCTTTGTTAACGAGGCTCTCGGAGTGGGGCGTCACAACATATGAATTGGTTGAAAAGAAATTTAATTAGCTTTAAAGCATATAAATTGTTCATGGGAAGTGTTTGGTGCTTGATGTTTAGTAATGTATATGTTTAGCTATTGAAAGTAAGTAGAATGTTAATAAATTCTCTATATATGGCACTTACATAGTTACATTTAGTAAGTACAGGTACTGGGAGGCCATTTGGCTGGATTTGGATTGCGCTATTTGCTGAAATTAAAAAGCTGCTTGCTTAAAATGCTAAATAAGGCACGCCTACGCAACAAAAATAGGAAATATGAACTGTTTTTGTTTTTCTGATCAGGTGGGTCGATTTATATATATTTATATCTCTTGTCAAATTGCAAAAGCTCCTCCGTACAAAAGAGACTCTGCCAAAAATTTTCTAAATTTTGCGAGTTAGAATTTTTTTGAAAATCTTTAGGAAAAATTATGTTAACGACAAAACAAATTCAAATTGGAAATTTAAGTGAATTAGTAAAATGAAACTAATATGAATCAGTATACTTGAAAGATAAAAATTCAATATGAAAATTTTAAAATAAATTGAATTCGTATGAAAGTGGGGAAAACTAATTTGAATAAAAGTGGGTATGAAACTTATGTAGGAAAATGTATGAAATGATTTGTAAAGTTTCGATTGAATATTGTTACTAAACAAGATATGCAGGTATTAAAAGGGGAAAAGAAAATTGGATTTGATTCCAAAAGATAAATTTGAATGGCCCGACAAAAAGGTACGTATTTAAATTTCTAGATGATATTGGATTGGGTTTTGATATAGCCACTTGGCTTTTGGTTTTCTTTTGGAATTTGGGTGCCCGTAGAGGCCTTTTGTAGTAGTACCGAGCTAGCCGCGCAAAGGAGACGCTGGCAAAAATTTTCAGAAATTTAGGGAGTTAGAAAAATTTTGAGAAATTTTTGATAATTCCATAGTTGCTTTTAAATTGAAATTTAGATGATTGAGTAAAATAGTACTGTTTGAAAATATAAAAGGTTTTGGGAAGTTGGTTAATGTGGTAATGGGTTTTTGATAAAAGATAGTTGGTAGGTTGTCAATAAAACTGTTGGTTTTGGGGAAAAGTAATCGGGTATTGGACCATTCTTCCTAACTAGTAATTTCGGGGATGAAATTCTTTTAAGGGGGAAGAATGTGATGACCCGGAATTTCTAACAATTTAAATTTGAATAATTAATCGATTTTAAAATATTTAAAAGTTAATTTTGACTTGAATTCGAAATATCAATATTTACTTGATAATTAAATCATTGAATTATATAGTTTAAATATTGAATTTAACAATTGAAAATTTGGTAAATTGTTGAATCTGAAATTTCTAAGCCTGTTTAAATAATTTGAAGGCTTATAAAATTTATAATGATAATACTGGAGATAATAGAATGGTTGAAATTTAATTTAAAGGTGATTTGTTCAGCTTCAAATAATTTATCGTTTAAATTAAATTTAAAAATAGCCTTCCGAGGCACAGTCTCGAAATTCGACAAAACCAGTTCCATTGGATCCGTAATAGTTAGTTATTATCGGATTTCAATTTTCGTAGTAATCGGAGTTGTCGTTTGACCCTGGCAGCTCGAAACGCGTAGAACTATTTTAATCGATTTAATTTAAAATTGATCGTTTACTTCTGTAACTCGCGCATACGATCAAACTAGCCTCCGAAGCACGTTCCATTGTATTCAGAACACGGGTAAAACCTTATAATCACCTAACGACATGCCTCGATGGTAGTTCGGAGTTTTGAGATAAGTAAAGTGAGATATTTATAATTTAATAATATTTTAATCTGATAAATCAAGGCTTTAACTTCCCCAATAAGCCTCTTTCTTCCTTTAATCACGCGTACTCAAGACGCCTTCCTCCGACCTATATCTTAATCCCATTTTTCTCTCAAATCTTCAAAACGATATTTAAATCGAACTCGGTGAAATGGAAAAAAAAGAAAAACTCGTTCAATCAATTCATTCAGCTTGAAGGGGGAAAATCGCATGCTTCTTTAGATTCATTCAATCCTCTTCACCTGGTTCGAAGCCGCTCAACATTTCCTTGTTCCTTTCATTTACGAATTCAAAGAGCATTCGAGCTCAAAGGGAGAAGGTCGCGTGAGCATATGAGCGAGGCGCGACATCAGTGGGAGGTACTGGAAATTTGTTCGACGACCGCAAGCAGGGTTAAGGCGGCGCGCGAGTTAGGGTTTCGATTAGCTGGATGTACACTAGGGATTGAGCATGGAGGGGCGCGACAATTGGAAAGGGGCGACATCGGCTTTTGAATTGACGTGGGAGGCGGAACTAGGGTTAGTGATGGGGTGTACTTCGGCCGTCGACTCAAGGTATCGTTGTGATTTTTTTGAGTTTGTGGTGGAGGGTAGTTCGTACGGCAGTGCATCTGTGCTCGAGTGTGGTCGTAGTGATGAACTATGGTGACGGCAGCCGATTGTCTAGAGCTAGCGATTGTCTGCAAGGCAGTGAGTATTTCCTTTTCTCTTTTTGGTTATACTCGATTGAATAAAATAAATATAAAGTTATAACAGGATTTTTTTTATGGATAAGGTTTGAAAAAAAAAGACAATGTAATAGGAATTTTGTTTAAAACAAAAATTATTATAGGATCCATATAAAAATAATTCGATTTCCAAAAATTTATATAAGGAGTCAGAATATATATGAATATTTTCACTTGCTGGCTCAATTTTAAAATATTGTTTTATGGAGATAGATTTGTTTAATAAACCTATTCAATTATCTTAGTAGCTAAAAATATTTTTATAAAAGGGAAATCAGTTTAAAATAAGATTTGTAGTTTAAATAATTTATCGGATAGGCGGATTTATAAATGAGAATTTAATTGTTCGATTTTGTGAAATATTAATCAATCGTATAACTGTTTATACAAGGTTTAAATCTGAAGGAAACAAATCGAGATCGGATTTGGATTGCAAAATCAAAGGTGAATAAATCTCACTTTGTTGAATTTTTATTTAAATTTAAATGGTTAAATTTAAATATGTGGTTAAATGATTAAATTGATTTGATATGCACTGAGAATTGATGATCTAGTGATTTTGGTTTGGGTGGTTCGCGAGTTAATTGTTGCTTAACTCGAAGTATTGGGAATTCTAAGTTGTTTTAAACTTCAACATAAATAAGGAAATGTTTCCATTTTAAAAGTTACTAAGAGTTGGAATTAATTAAGGTTAAGTTAATTTACTATGTATAAGTTAATTCAGAATAATCATTTGATGGTGGGATAAATGATCACTTGATCAATTAAGATAGTTAAGTAAGGAGAAATTAATCTATGAATAAAGTAAAATGAAAGATAGTTAATTACAGGTTGAGGTTAATCGAAATTGATCAATATTGTGGCTGAATTAAAGTAATGAATTTAGATTGGAATAAATTAAAATATAATTGGGAATAATTAATTAATATAATTAACAATGTAATTGAAGATTGATTAAGTAAGATGAATTTATCAGTAATAAGTGACTTATGGGAAGTTAATTAGTATAAGTAATTAAGGATTAATGTAATCAAATAATTAATTAATAAAGATTACTTAATGATCTCGGTTGAGACTAATTAATATTGTGAAGTTAATTTAAGATAATTACTTGAATGTAATTGAAAATAATTAATCCAGAGTGATTAATTAAGATAAATAGTGAAGGGTTGACTAATTAACGAATATTGAATGAAGGAGTCTAAATGAATGTGGTTAGAAGTTCAACTAGGATCAATTGAATTAATTTGTATTGATTAAGCATTGCTTATGGACTACTGAATGGTATTGGATGCTTTGAATGAGTTGATATCTCTGATATGAAATGTTGTGTTTTCATTTGGATATCTTGGAATAGGATGGCATGAGACTCGAAGAGACCGGGGCCAGGTATTTGGGAAATACCCGGAACCACTTCGAAATTTTATTAAAAATTTGTTGTAACATCAATAAGACGGAGTAAAACGATTTAAGTGAATTGGATTGCTTTATCTAAGTTTGGTACTTAGAAATTGATATGTGGAATAAGTGCTGTCTATAGTATATTGTGAATTGGTTAAATTGATATAAGTTACCCCGGGTTGATATAAGTTGATTGCTTTGGTATTCTATGTTAGTTGAGTTTACTCACGCTGGTCTCCAGCCTGACCCGGGTGTTACTTTGGTGTAATGCTCGGGTCAGACCGAGTATTACAGATTTTCAGGTCAGGACGTTCTGGAGCTCAGGAGGCGAGCTGGACGGCAATATCGTATAGAGTATTTCCGCTGTATTGATATTATTGTTAATCCGAGACACGATAATTGTTGTACATAATGTGAAACTCTGATGTATATTAAATGTAATCAGCAGATATAGTATTCCTTTGTAAACTGTTATTATTGATTATTATATTTTATCCGCTGCGAATGTGAGATGTTTGGGTGTTTCTGTTCTTCTTCATCTATCTCTTTCTTCTTTTCTTAACTATCTGGAATTTTCGGGTTAGAATATTCTGGGTTGTTACAATAGAAGTGAAATTTATAAATGTAGTTTACAAATAAAGAAATGATTTGCGTTGAAATTTAGATATTCGTTTTAAAAGTAGTTTATCCTTTTAAGGGATATTTTGATGGTGTTACTGGTTTCAAAAGTAATTTATCTTTTGAAAATAATGTTTTGGAAAATAATGATTCTAAATGGAATTGAATTATTTGAAAATGATTTAAATTGTGATATGTATTAAAAACATAGATTTCAACATTTATTCTTATAATAAACGTTTTCAGTGAAGTAAGGAAGGCATGGACTATAACACTGTTATTATAGTAAATGATTTCCGAAAGAAAATGTTTTATATAGTATACGAGATTATATATATATATATATATATATATAATTAATCAGATCCATATACTGGCTTTTTGGGTTGTCGTAACAATGTTTTATGCAACATTCGTTTTGACCCAAATTAAGTGCGTTTTGAAGAATATTTTCCTTAAGATTTGTATACATACTTATTTTCGTTTTATGTATATGGAGATATTTTCTAAGTGCTGAGAATGAAATGATTTGTGAATATACTTATATCGATAATATAAGTATATGTAAATGTTTTCCAAACATCGATAGTTTGAAATGGTTTTGTGAATATATCCTTTTAAAGTTTGAAGTAAATATTTGGAATGTGATTTAATTAATAAAATATTTATTAGACTGGCTTAGTGGTTGCTTATGTGCTAGACTTTATTGTTGCTTTGATAGTTAAATAACTGACTATCAAAACTTGGCCTCATTATCGTTGTTGAGCAGGAGTGACTGGGATCAGATTTATTCGAAAACCACTTCAGACCAACATATATGCATTCGAATGTAAATGTGTTGGAAGGCTTTGATATTTGAGATTTTCATAACGAAGGACTGCTTTTTGATCATTTGGGGATAAAATCCCAATATACATATAGTAGCAGTGGTCTTTTTGTTATGAAATATCCAATGCAAGGTCTAATCGCTATTGATCCTATGGGTGATTCCCAAAACATGATGTGGTAGAAAAAGTGCCTTCGTTTTGTTCTACTCCTGGACAACTTGTATGGACGAATGTGTGAAATAGCATTTCGAAATCATAAACGTTGGTTTTTACAAACATACATCTGTTGATGGTGTAAGAGGCAACTCCTATTAGCTTAACACCCTCTTGAGACATACAAGCACCGAGGTTGTATTTCTGTAGAAGCTAATTGATGATAAACGGGAATGGCAAGGTGGCATTCAAAGTGGAATGTGCTATGTGAAAGGTAATCGTTACCTCAGACCTCACACCTGGAAATGACCGAAACAAGGTAGATGCGGGAAGGCTATGTGGTTCGCAACCATTCGGGTATGATCATCCCTTTCTAGATATATTTATTCTCGCTATGACGTCAGGTTTCAAATTATTATGGTGTATGCGAAGAGGGCCTTCGGATAAGTCGGTAATGACTGGGGTGTTGACATATTCGGTACTATCTAGGAAGAGGTGGACCGGTCTTGCATTGGTAGAGATGTAGATGTTCTATAGCCTCGGTACATTCCTCTAGAGATGTGCTGCCGGAATGTAGTCCATTCACCTGGTCATTTATATGGAAATTCATTTTTTACTACATGATCATCATTTTGTTTATAGAGCGTAGTATGTTGGAATTTAATAACGGTAACAATTTCGACTATGATTAATATTATTTGTATAGTAGACACTAGTAGAATATAACTGAATTTGATGTGAAATGTTTTGGTTATCGCAAGGTAAAAACCCATCTGTGTTTATGTGCGGTGTGGTCATACGAGATACCTTTGTTTTGAAAGGTTTTTATAACTTTAAAAATTCATTTGATATGTGTTTTCGCATGCTGGTTTACCAGACTGATTTGAGCATTCTTCCCTTCCAATGCTCGGATCAGACCGGACATATTTATAGATTTAGATTTGGGTGCTTTGGGGCTTCAGCAGACAAGCTAGAGGTCTTCAGGACGTATTCCAGTCTTTGTGTATTTTCCGTTGCATTGTTGTTTAAATTATCATCATTTAAAAGGATAGGTTATTATAACTATCCAGGTTGGTGATTGTGATTAGATTGTTGTGCTCTGATGGATGTATATAAATTATACTACAGTTTCTCTTTTTGTAAAGATTATTGATATTATATTATATGTTGTTCTGCTGCGTTTGTGAGATTCTGTGATTGTTTTAGTTTCCTTTTCTCTTCTTCTCTTCTATTCTTCTTTCTTCTTTCTTTTCCATAACTATCCGTCTTTCCGTTCAATTTGAGTTGGACAATTGTGGTTTGTTGTAAGCTTGAATTGTGTGGATTTATGGGTTGTTATAGCATGGTATTAGAGCTTAGGCTGTGGGAACACCTAGGATTTGGTTGGGTACTCATTATAGATAGGGTAAGTAATACCCTAGATTGAGTTTGAGTGTATTATATATGAGAGCGTATGTCTTAGTGATATGAAAATGTTTTATATTGTACTAATTTATCTTTTGAGTGGCTTATGAATTCTAGTCGGCATGTGGGATGTCACGTTATCGATTGGGGTTTCTAAACGCTTAAATAAGGAAAACGAACACAGTTTTATTTTAAAGTAAACGAAATAATTTTATCTAAATTATATTGTACATATAAAACAACAATTTTTCAAAAATTATTATAGTTATATTTGTTGTGTTTGGTTATTAGTGAACAATAACATTTGATTATTATTATTATTATTATTTGTTATTTGTGTTCTAATAAAAGTTGTTTTTATTATAATATATATAAACAAAGATAAACAATAAGAAATGATTTTATGTAACCAAAGTGAAATAAGTGAAATTATATAGGTATAAATTTATAAATGTGGTTTATAAATAAATAAAAAGGATTTAAAAGAAATAAAATATACCGAACCCACTTTAGTCGCTATGAAAAAAAATTTAGGTAATGACTGCAGCGCTATCGGTATTTATTTTCGAGTCTCTAAGTGATGAACTACTACCTTAGTGATTTATTGTTGAATTTTTGTTTTATAAAACAAGTTTTGATCGTAAAGTTCCAAGTATGATTTGATAAATATATGAAAATAAGTTTTTGAACTTATAATTTAAAAATAGTATAAATCATAAATAAGTTTACAACTCATGAATTTGAAAAAGATAAGTAAAATAGATTTCTAAAATGTTGGATATAAATGTTAAGAAATGTAAATTTTAAATTTAATTATGAAATTAAAATTTAACTTAAGTAAATTTATATAAATTGAGTTAGTGAAATGAAATTGAATGTGATTTGTAATGAAGTAAATGAAATGACATTTAACGCAAGTTAAGTAAAATGGGATGATATGAGTTTAATGAAATAGAATTTGATTTGAAATGAAAATGAACTTGTGTTATAAAATGCAATTCAATTTGAGCTGTAAAATGAATTGAATATGGTTTAGAATGTTATTCAATAAAATTGAATATGAAATTAAGTTGTAACATGAAAATAACATAAGAAGTGTTGTATAAAATGTTTATAAACTTAAGTAAATAATTTTATGGAATGGTTGTTAAGTGGTGTAAGTATTAAATAAAGTATACCAAGTAAATTCAGTATGGAATGAAATGTTGTAAAATATAAATTGAATTTAAAGTGAATATTAATAAGTGAATGTTAATGAATTGAATGTTAGTGAAATTAATAAGAATAATTAAATTTGATTTAAATTGAATGCGGATCAAATGAATGTAAAAGGAATTGAATGGAAATAAGAAGAATGGGATATAATAAGAAACCAATTGAAGCCGACGGCACTTGGTGGTTGCACAATCAATCGATTGAAATAAAAAAAATATGCCACGTGGAAAACGAGCGTGAGGGAAGAAGAGGGAGGAAGGTTTAATTTTAAATTTTAATAAATTAAGTTAATTTTAAATTTAATTAATTCATGCATTCATTACTTCATAACTTGTTTATACGAGGTCGGTTTTGATACTACCAGTTTACCCTTCTTGGTTGGTGGTAACGCATCATAGCCATGATCGACCATCGCGTCCAACACATCAAAAATCCGAGGGCGCGCACCGATCAATCATAATGTAAATGATCGTAATACGAAGAAATGTGTCCACTCGGGGTAGCTATCTCGCTTGACCGGTCGACTCCTGTTTTAGTCATTTCAAATTGACACAAGTGTCAGGCTAATCCATCATCGTTCTCTTTCTTCAAATCCAACCACTTCGTTCTGGACCATCACTCCACGTACACAGTTGTTAAAGTGGTTCTGATATCGACAGAGAGTATCCCTATTTCCAGTCCCAGTCTCTTTAACAACCCAACGTCGTTTTACACACTGGTTGGTTCTTTTACATTTCGAAAATAATTCATACTTGATATCAAAATATCATATTCACTATAAAGATCAAATTCATTTCGAAATCATCATATTTACTCAAACTATACCATTTTATTTCAAAATCATTTTTTCCTTAATATCTCAATTTCAGTTCCAAAATTGTTTCAAATTTACATTTGGGTTATAACTTCATTCGACCCAATTCGTATTTAAATCCATGATTTAAAAATAAAGCTTCTAGCCTTTGACCTGTTTGAATTTTAGAAAAATAGTTTGAAATTTTTAATTATTTAAAATAGTTTTAAACAATTAAAAATAGTTTGATATAAAATGATTTAAGTTTTTGAAATGTTTTATAAGGTAAAACAGTTTGGAAAATCAAAATAAATTGAAAATGAAAAATTAGACTTTAAATAGTTTTATATTAAAATAATTTATCTAAAAATAGTTTCAAAGTCAAACTGATTCACTTTCCAAATATTATCAATTCAAATTAATTTCAATTCTATATTTAAACCATTTAAATTGATTCAATTTCGATTTCAATTCGAATTAACTTCGATTCCAAATTCAATTCTAATTGATTTCAACTTCGATTTCAAATTAATTCAATTTCACTATCAATTCCAATCGACTTTAATTTCAATTTCAAATTAAAACCATTCCAATTCGAAATTAAAACCACTTTGATTTATATCAATTTTGAGTTCGATTTTTCAAAACAACTATCCAGAAACACTTGAATCAAATTTACCTTCAATATCCAATTTGAAATCCAATCCTCAAATGTAATTTGATTCAGAGCTCAATTTTAAACTAGTTTGATTTCCATAAATTCCATTGTTCATTATCTCAAAATCAAATCATTTAAATAAATTTAAAATCAAAAATTTTAAAATCATTTAATTTACCCAATCCAGTGTTCGTATATATTCTATCATATGGCCAAGTGATCAGTTATTTCAATTTAATTTCAGGGATGGATATATATCATTTCAACCCAAATCACAACGTCATAGGTATATATCATTTCAAACTATTTCTTAATTTATTCGAAATAATTCAATTTACAATTTAGTATACTAATTACTATAAATAATATACAGGATGATAATAGGATATATCAGAATAAATAAACATCCAAATCATCCAAAACATTAATCAATAGCATCCATTACAATCAAAATCCAAATCAGCCAATAATTCACAACAATTCCATTGTTATCAATATCAGGAATTTTACTTGGCTATTAAATTCCAATTTCAAATTTAACTGTTAATTTTAATTTTTAATAGGTAATTCGAATGACAATTAAATTTATCAAACAACGATCTATAATTTATATCACTTTATCATTTCGAATTTTACTAGCATAAAAATATTTTAGTACGTTGTGAGTGTTATAAACCGCTCATCTTGAGTTTTCAATTTTAAATCAAATCAAACGACGTTCAATTTAACCTAAAATGTTAGTCATTCCCAATTGTCTCCAAACCAATTCTAGAATGTAATGCTCGTCGCCACGATTCCATCGTCGCTTGTTTCATCTCAATCGGACCTCGTATGAGCGAGTTATGAATTTTATAAGTTATTGATAGTTAAAATTTATATCAAATCACTTATTTTTAAAGTACGCTTATACCCTCTCTGACAACTTCATCTCTCCAAAGAGATAGAAACTCCCTTATGCACGAAACCATACATGCCATGCACGAAAATGGGTGACACGGAGCTAGACACCACGAAAATCAATTCTGCTTCCGCCAACAACCTTTTCTCGACGAACCACACATGCCCGTGCATGAAAACCATCGTTCGAATGCTCCATGCTAGTCGCGGCCTGCTCATGCAAAATCCCACCGTGCAACATGTCGGACCATTCCCTAAGCAGCTGCACTCATCCAAAATCCTTCCCTAGATGCTCCTTCACGTCACGAACTCGAAACGACCCTCCATGAATCGAATCGAGCCCTAAATCAAACAAAAATTCAAACCCTAGCTCCAAACTCATTTGGCCATCCCTCCAAATTCACGGCCGCACTTCACAAAACTATCCCAGATCGAAGCTCTCAACAAAACTTGATTTTTAAAATTAGTTTAGGAATTTTCTGTTGAGTAAATTGGAGAATTTGATTTTCAAAGTTTTCCTTTGCTTTTTTTTCCTTCTATGTTGTTCGGCTATGATTTAAAAAGTGAAGAGAGGGAAGCGTTTCCAAGAAGTAGATATGCACTAGGTTGGCTTGTCTCGGCATAAAGTAGGCTGATCGTGAAAGAAAGTAGGGTAGTCAAAGTCATATATATAATACATGTATTATTTTAAATTCAAAATGTCCCGCTAATGGAACTTAAAATCTCGAACCCCTATCGAGACGTGCCGCCAGACATTCATAATGTTATACCCTTATTTCGAACGCAATGAAACAAGATTTGAGTCCTAATTCGATCGTATGAAGAAGCTAGCTCTGTGAACCTAATTATTATATTGAATTTTCAATATTAAATTCAACGTGTTTCTATTCCGCACGACCAGTGGTAACTTTAAATGCTATGAAATCTGAAATCCGATAATAATACACTATTAGAGATCCAATAGAACTGATTTCGTCGAATTCCGAGACTGTGCCCTGGAAGGCTATTTTTACTCGTCAACTAAAATATGAAATTTTCAATTTCTATTTTCACTTTTAAATTCAATTTTAAGGCAAATAATCTTCATTCTCGTTCAAGTAGAATTAATATAAATTTTTAAAATCATTTTCATTCATTTTTAATTCAGGATTCAATTATTTCAAAATTTAAATATTAAATTTAAACAATTTAATTATCCTATAAATTAATATAAACAAATCATTAAGTTCCAAATAAATTTTTGTTATGAGCAACATTTTATTTCTATATAAATAATTCACAATTATTATTAAACTTTAGTTATTAATTATAAACCCAGTTAATATATAGAATTTCATTTCAATACTCGCTATCGCCAAATCTTCTAAATTAGTTTATTTTAAAATCTTGTTCTAGTTCACATTCAATGGCTATATTAATAAATCATTAGAAAAACTATTTTTAACCATTTTTATTCAATAATTACACTAAATTTAATAATTTCAAATAGATAAAAAATATGGGTTGTTACATTCTCCCCCACTCAAAACTTTTCGTCCCCGAAAAGGCGTTAAGTAAAGAATTTAACATTAGATATATTCTATTCAAAATAATCAACTTATAAAATAATAAAATCTCATTTATAAAGCCATTACTACGTTTCTACTATACTACTCCGATCGGCTTGCGGAATTTACAAGTTAGTTATCAAAAAAGTTATAAAAATTTTAAAACCTCAAAAATTTTATAACTCTTAGATTTATGGAAAATTTCGGCATAGTTTCCTTTGCGCGGCTCGATCGGAAAATTTTTACAATTTAATATATAACCCAAATATACCAAATAGGTATCAAATATACATCTCATCTCAATGATGAGGCATCCCGTAGGGAAAAATATAAAAGCGCGGTATGTAATCCGAGATTTGTACCTTATTATTATTATTACGAGCAACTTCATTCGCATTAAGCAAGCAAATGCAAAATATAATCCGCATATACGTACAAACGGTCTTCGTATGCACCTAACTCAACTTAATTTAGAATATTAGTCAATTATGAGGATATGGAAAGCATATATGAGTTTTATACAAGCATTTAACATGAATTTTAAATCCAAACCATAACATAAGATTAATATACGACAAACAACAATCATATATAATAAAACAGTTATAACGACGATCTATAACAAAAGAAACCATTCAATTATTAGAATTCATCCAATTAATTCATACCGATATGAATTAACATTATCCAATGTCGATATTTAATTTACACATTTCATTTCTTATTAACATTCAATTTTTGTCAACATTTAATTTGGCTTACTTCCAATTTATTCAATCTATTTCATTTACATTCCATTTCATTCAATTCAATTTATTATATTTCAATTAGTTCACTTTCCGTTTAGCAACATCTCATATCAATTCATGTATCCACATTCATTCTACACTTAAGTTCATTTTCATTGTTATTTCATTTACTCATTTTATGAATACAATTCGCTGACTTCTTCCATTTATTCAACGGTTAGCTTTTTATAAGTTAAAGTTCATTTCGTAATTCAATGTTAGCTTCCCTCCTTCCATATTCAATTAGTTTAGCATCTTATTGAACCGACACTTTCAAAGTTATGAAATATAAATTTTACATTACATTTTCGCGAAACATTTGAATTACAACGTTCATATCTGCATTTTTAGCATCAACATCATTAATGAATCCGCTCTTATATCCTTACTTAAGGTTCTTTCCAACTTAATTCGCATTTATTTTCAAAATTTCATTTAATAACAAATTTATTTATAAAACATTTTATTAATCATCACTTTAGTTTATAATCATTCTATTGAAGTCCAACTTCTTATATATGACTTTATCTAAGTCTATAATTATATCAAAAGTTGAAAATTCAATTTTACAATTTCTTTGAAAATTTATATTTAATTTATAGTCAATTTGCAATGATATCATTTGATTCATTTGTCTACTTTCTTATTCCATTTAGTCATTAATCATTTCATAATTCCTAATTAAGTATATAATATTTCTTATTACAACTACATTTCCATTTATATACATTTCAATTACTTTTAAGTTTTGTTTACTTATATAATATCCCATTACATATCCAAATCATCATTTTAACTTTTAACATTTGGTAAGTCTTATATGTATGTTATTAGAATGCAATTTGGTATTATACAAATTAATCTGGTTCATTTTACTTAATTAGAATGTTCACTATTGTAACTTGTTTAAATTATCTTCGCTTTCAATTTTAGAGTTGCAAACTTCTACTCTAAGGTTTCTCAAAACGTTTAGTTTGGATTTCTAAATTCTCGTATTTTATAAGTTTTGGTTATTCAAATATTTCATTTCATTCAAATAATTTGAAGATTATTAATTAACATAACTTAAAAATTTTAGATACCGGATTCATTTCAAATCATATAAAATAAGTATATATGCTTGTATCTTTTGTATATCAAATCATAATTATGGAGTTTAAACCAAAATCCGTTTATCAAAATAATCTCATAGTAAAGCTTCTTAGAAGTCTCCCCCACTTTAAGACTCGAAAATGAACGTCGATGATGTTGCGCAGTCTTCACCGAAATTATTTTCCAACGACAGAAGAGGGGAGTACTAAATTCATTCCTTTTAAAATTTATTTGAAAACAATTTGTATTTGTATATACTTCTTAAACAATACTGATATTATTTTCCCATCCATGAAAACATTTTTCATAGACACCGGAATTTAAATTTCTCAAATTCTCAATTTTATATTCATTTTACTTGCAATTTATATCTTATAAATCACATTTATACAGTTTTGTTTTCTTATAATCATATAATAGCTAATTATTTAGGAATATTGACTAATCAAATAATCATATAATAGCATTTGAGCAGTTTGAATTTTAGAAAAATAGTTTGAAATTTTAAATTGTTTAAAATAGTTTTAAATAATTAAAAATCGTTTGATATAAAATGATTTGAGTTTTTAAAATGTTTTACAAGGTAAAAGAGTTTAGGAATCAAAACAAATTGGATAATGAAAAAAGTAGATTTTAAATAGTTTTATATTAAAATAATTTATTTAAAAATAGTTTCAACGTCAAACCGATTTACTTTCCAAATCTTCTCAATTAAAATTAATTTCAATCCCATATTTAAACCATTTAAATTGATTCAATTCCGATTTCAATTCAAATTAACTTCGATTCCATATTCAGTTCTAATCAATTTCAACTTTGATTTCAAATTAATTCAATTTCACTTTCAATTCCAATCGACTTCAATTTCAATTTCAAATTAAAACCATTTCGATTTATATCAATTCTGAGTTTGATATTTCAAAACAACGATCCAAAAACATTTAAATCAAATTTACCTTCAATATCCAATTTGAAATCCAAATCCTCAAATATAATTCAATTCCGAGCTCAATTTCAAAATAGTTCGATTTCCATAAATTCGATTTTTCATTTTCTCAAAATCAAATCATTTAAATAAATTTCAAATCAAAATTTTAAAATCATTTAATTTAACCAATCCGCTGTTCGTATATATTCTATCCTATGGCCAAGTGATCAGTTATTCCAATTTAATTTCAGGGATGGATATATATCATTTCAACCCAAATCACAGTGTCATAGGTATATATCATTTCAAACTATTTCTTAATTTATTCAAAATAATTCAATTTACAATTTAGTATACTGTAAATAATATACAGGATATATCAGAATAAATAAACATCCAAATCATCCAAAACATCAATCAATAGCATCCATCACAATCAAAATCCAAATCAGCCAATAATTCATAATAATTTCATAGTTATCAATATTATGTATTTTACTTGGCAATAGAATTCCAATTTCAAATTTAATTGTCAATTTTAATTTTTAATAGGTTATTCGAATGAAAATTTAATTTATCAAACAATGATAAATAATTTATATCACTTCATATCGAATTTAACTAGCATAAAAATATTTTAGTATGTTGTGAGTTATAAAACATTCGCCTTGAGTTTTCAATTTTAAATCAAATCGGACGACGTTCGATTTAACCTAAAAATTTAGCCAATCCCAATTGTTTCCAAACCAATTGTATAATGTAGTGCTCATCGTCACGATTTCATCGCTGCTTGTTTCTTCTCAATTGGACCTCGTATTAGCGAGTTATGAATTTTATAAGTTATTGATAATTAAAATTTAAATCAAATCACTTATTTTTAAATTATGCTTATACCCTCTCTGACAACTTCATCTCTCCCATAGACACAACAACTCCCTTATGCACGATCCCATACATGCCATGCACGAAAACGGCTGACACGGAGCTAGACACCACGAAAATCAATTCGGCTTCCACCAACAGACATCTCTCGACGAACCGCATCTGCCTATGCCTGAAAACCATCGTTTGATTGCTCCATGCTAGCTGCGACTTGCTTGTGCAAAACCCTACGGTACAACATGTCGCACCATTCCCCAACCACCCGCACTTCCCCAAGATCCTTCCTTAATGCTCCTTCGCGTCACAAACTCGAATCCACCCTCCATGAATAAAAGCGAGCGAAAAATCAAAGAAAAACTCAAACCCTTGCTCCAAACTCATTCGGCCATCCCTCCAAATTCACTACCACACCTCACAAAACTATCCTAGATCGAAGCTCTCAATAAAACTTGATTTTTAAAATTAGTTTGGGAATTTTCTGTTGAGTAAATTGGAGAATTTGATTTTCAAAGTTTTCCTTTGATTTTTTTTCTTTCTATGTTGTTCGGCTGTTATTTAAAAAGTGAAGAGAGGGAAGCGTTTCCAAGAAGTAAATAGGTACTAGGGTGGCTTGTCTCAGTATAGAGTTGGCTGATGGTGAAAGAAAGTAGGCTAGTCAAAGTCAATTATATATATATATATATATATATATATATATATATATATGAGGAAAATAGGCATAGGGAAGAAGTTCTAAAAAAAAATTAGTCTCAGGGACAGCAAGTTTGTTTTTATGTCTGAATGACACTTTATAGTGTAAACAGAAAATAATAGTTGCAATTATCGTTCCGTGATTTATGCTACAAAGTATCCTTAAGACGAAAACACAAACTTGCTGTCCCTGAGACTAATTTTTTTTGCAACTGCTTCCTTATGCCTAAAAACCTCTATATATAATTTTAAATTCAAATATCCCGCTTATGTAACTTAAAATCTCGAACCCTTATCGAGGCGTGCCGCTAGACATTCATAATGTTATATCCTTATCTCGAATGCAATGGAATAAGTTTCGAGTCCCAATTCGATCGTATGGAGAAGATAGCCTTTTGACCTAATTATTATATTGAATTTTTGATATTAAATTCAATGCGTTTCTATCACGCACAACCAAACGGTAACTCTAAATGCTATGAAATTTGAAATACAATAATAATACACTATTAAGGCTCCAATGGAACTGGTATCATCAGATTTCGAGACTATGCCTCGGAAGGCTATTTTTACTCGTCAATTATAATATGAAATTTTCAGTTTCTATTATTCACTTTTAAATTCAATTTTAAAGTAAACAATCTTCATTCTCATTCCAGTAGAATCCATACTAACTTTTAAAATCATTTTCATTCATATTTAAATCAGGATCCAATTATTTCAAAATTTCAATATTAAATTTATACAATTTAATTATCCTACAAATCAATATAAATATATCAGTAAGTTCCAAATAAATTTTGTTATCAACATCATTTATTTCTATCTAAATAGTTTACAATTATTATTCAACTTCAATCATTGATTATTAACCCAATTAATATATAGAATTTCATTTCAATACTCGTTGTCGCCAAATCTTCCAAATTAGTTTATTGTAAAATCTTGTTCAAGTTCATAATCAATAGCTATATTAATAAATCATTAAAAAAAATTATTTTCAACCATTTTTATTCATTAATTATACTGAATTTAATAGTTTAAAATCATTAAAAATACGGGTCGTTACAGTCGGTAACGACCGGGGTGATGACATATTCCGCGCTATATAAGAAGAGGTTGGTCAGTCTCGTGTTGGTAGAGGTGCAGATGTTCTGTAGCCTCGGTACATTCCACTAATCATGTACTACCGAAAAGTAGTCCCTTCACCTTGTCGTTTATATGGAAATCCATTCTTCACTACGTGTCTGCCATTTTGTTTGTAGAGCCCAATATGCTTGAATTTAATAATGTTAACAATTTCGGCTATGATTAATATTATTTGTATACTAGACACCAGTATGATATAATAGAATTTGATGTGAAATGTTTTGGTTATCGTAAGGTAAAAACCCGTTCGTGTTTATGTGCGGTGTTGTCTTGTTAGATACCTTTGTTTTGAAAGGTTTTTATAACTTTAAAATTTTAGTTGGGATGTGTTTTCTCACCCTATTTTACCAGACTGATCCAGACGTTCCTCCCTTCCAAAATCGAGCATATTTACTAATTTAGATTTGGATGCCTTGGGGCTTTAGCAGACGAGCTGGAGGTCTTTAGGTTGTATTCCTGTATTTGTGTATTATCCGCTACATTATTGTTTAAATTATCAGCACATATGTAAGGATAGGTTATTATAACTGTCAAGGTCGATGATTGTAATTTTACTATTGTACTTTGATGGATGTATGTAAATTATACTACAGTTTCTCATTTCGTCAAGATCATTGATATTATATTATATGATGTTCCACTTCGTTTGTGAGATTCTGTGATTGTTTAGTTTCTTTCCCATAACTATCTGTTTTTCCATTCAATTTGAGTTGGACATGTGTGGTTTATTGTTAGTTTGAATTGTGCATATTTGTGGGTCGTTACAATCCGCATACAATTATATCTTTCTCCTAAGAGGAAGCGTCTCCATCCTTTCAATGCAAAAATCACCGCTGCCAACTCCAAATCATGAGTCAGATATCTAACTTCATGTGGCATGAGCTATCGAGAAGCATAGCCAATTACTTTATCTCTCTTCATCAACACAGCTCCATATATCATTCCACATGCATCTGTATACATCACTAAATCCTGATTTCTGTCTGGAGCTACTAACATGGGCGCATTGGTCAGCAAATGCATTAACTCAAGGAATGCTTCCTCGCATTTATCAGACCAAATAAACTTCACATTCTTTCCGGTTAGCTTAGTCAAAGGCACTGCTATCTGCGAGAAATCCTTGATAAATCTTCGATGATAGCCAACTAATCCAAGAAAACTTCTTATCACGGTCATCGTCTCGTGTCATTTTCAATTGTTAACAACCTCGATCTTGGCGGGATCGACTGACAACCCTTTCTCTGAAATGACCAAGAAATTTCACTTCTTTCTTCCAGAAATAACACCTCGAAAACTTCGCTTCCAACCGATAATACCTTGGCATCTCTAACACTATTCTAAGATGAATCTCATGATCTCTTTCATCCTTAGAATATATCATAATGTCGTCAATAAACGCCAACACGAACCTATCTAAGTGCTCTCAAAAAATCTGGTTCATCGAATCCATAAAGAAAGATGACACATCGGTTAATCCGAATGGCATCACTAACCACTCATACGCACCATATCTTATTCGAAACACTCTCAAAGGAATACTGTCCTCCGCTACTCGTAATTGATGGAACCTTGTCCCTAAATCCAAATGGGAAAATACATTGGCTCCACTCAACTGATCAAATAAATCATCGATTCTTAGCAAACGATATCGAATTCTTTATTGTATTTTCATTCAACTTACGATGATCAATGCATAATCTCAAGGACCCGTCTGGTTTCTTTACAAAAACCATGGTCGCTCCCAAAGAAGAACTGCTTGCTCTAATAAAACTCTTATCTTCTAAGTCTACTAGTTGCACCTTTAACTCCTTTATCTCGGTAGGTGTCATCCTGCTAAGTGGTCTACTTACATGTTCAACTCTTGGTATAGTAACTATTCAAAACTCAATAGCTCCTTCTAGTGGTAGTTCTGCAACCGACTCAAAAACATCTGCAAATTATCTTACAATTAATACCCAATTTAATTCATGTTCCACTTCCATGGAATCTAATAAAGCACAAATTTCTGGACTAGTATTCTCAACTAAGTATATTATTTGGTCACAGCAATCAGGATGTGTCGATGATATTTTCTAATCTTGGCAAAATATCCTAGCATCATATTTGCTCAACCAATCCATACTCAAAATAATCCCAAAACTCGCGAAATCGAATACATACAAACTGCAGGAAAATATATAACCTAGCAACTCAAACACTAGATGGTTACATCTCATCCCCATAGTTGCGTACTCTCCTTTTGCATTAGCTATCCTTAAGGAAGTAACAAAATACGATGATTCTAAACATAACTTATCTACCAAACACTGAGATATTAGTGAATGTGTTGCACCGGTATCAATTTGTAACGACCTAGAATTTCTGTTAATTAAAATTTGTATATTTAATTGACTTTAAATATTAATAGGTGAAACTAAACAGTCGAATAATTTATTTTTCGAACAATTGGATTTAATTGGATAATTAAATCGATAATTTAATAATTGAAATTACAGAAATAATTGGGAATTGGGTTTAATATGATTAAAAATGATTTGTAAAATTTTATTTAATCATATTGAAGTTATAGTGATGTTATAGAACTTTTAAAATCGAATTAAAAGTTGATTTGTCAAAATTGAATATTTTAATATTTAATTGACGAGTTAAAATAGCCATTTTTCAAACAGTCTTGGATTTCGACGAAACCAGTTTCATCGGATCCGTAATGTGATATTATTGTAAGGTTTCAAATTTCGTGTCAATCGGATTTACCGTTTGTCCAGGGCAAGCTAAAATGCGTAGAAATCGATTCGAGTGAATTCTGAATTTAAATAGTCGATTTAAAAACTTTACTTTCAAATTTGATCGAATTGGAACCCGATATATATTCCATTGCGTTCGGAATGGGGGTAAAACATTATAAACGCCAGGCGGCACGCTTCGTTTGGAGTTCGGAAAAAATTCGGGTGAATAGTGCACGGAAATTTTCTATAAAAGCACCTCAATATTTCACAATTGCAAACCCTAATCGGAAATAACCCTAGCCGCCGCATATAACATCAATGGACGAAAATCTCTAATGTTCTTCCTCAAATTTCTTCAAATCCATCAACTTTCACCATAAACTCCTAACTAGAAAAGCGTAGAGCACGTTGCGAACTATGATTCCAATGGTCGAGATCGAAAAATACGCATTGGATCGAGAGAGAATCAAGCTTGAATGGCCGAACTTTGTGCTCATTTTCACGGCAATGGGGGAGGCCGAGCCTCAAACCCTTCAAGCCAAAGGTCAAGCATGTGAGAGGTTTCGAAACCCCGGTCTCCGATCGTCGTCAAATTGATCGTAGCTAGTGCGACATGTAACCCTAAATAGAACGGCTTCGGGTTTGTTTTCACTGGAACGTGAAAACGTGATGGGAGGGAAGAAGCTGTTGCACTGCCTGATGTGGGGGAGGCTATATCTAACGGCCAGGATTAAATTAGGTTACAAAAAAAGAAAAAGAAATTGTAAATATAATTATCTTATAAATCGTGTAATCTTTGTAATGCTGTAACTTTTTCATACGAGGTCCGTTTTGCACGAAACGAATTGCGTTGGGTTCGTATTGACGAGCACTACGCGATGGAATAGGATTGGAGTCGTTTGGAGCTAGTTTGAATTTCGGGTGAAATTAAACGCGTGTTTAATTTTATTCGAAATAAAACGAGAAAACTGAATTGAAAGCAAGGTGAGAACTTCTCACCCAATCGAATAGTTTCGATTTAAATTTTAAATAGTTAGATTTAAGTTTACTTGATTGTATGATTGAATGATAAATTATTATCTGTTGATGATTGAAATAGACATTATACGCCGTTATTAAGCGGAGGTTATTTATTAAAAACATATACCGTGATAATTCCAACTTGTATGGAATTGGTATTATATATGTACTTGGAGTTGATTTTCCCGCATTATATAGCGGATGAGACCCTATTGCGCCGCATAATAGCGGATAATATTTTATAAATCCCATATACCGCGGTATTTCGTATTGGAACGGAATTGGTATTGTGCTAACATCTTTGGATGTAGGGAAATAGGTTGGAGGGATCCAACTGGATTCCTCAACTGTATTGATTTATTTACAGATATTGTGATATTTGTTGGTTATCATGTTGATATATGATGTTTGGATTGTCATGATTGACTATTTGGTGCTGTTACATCATCGGATCCATTTTTGAAGTTTAAATATAACGATTTTGATTTTTAAGGGATTTTTAAAGTGATTTTTGAAATTATACGTTTTATTAAAACATTGAATTGATTCATTTTAAATAAATTTGCGTTATAAATTTAATGTTATAAAAATTATGATTTTTGTGAAATATAACCAAAGCATGATTTTTGAAATAAATAGTGGATTAATTTATAAAATGGTTTAAATTGGGATTTTTGAATTATTATGAACGATTTATATAAAAGATAGACAAAATTGATATTTTATAAACTAAGAATACTGGAATTATAAAACGAGTTTTTATAAGTGTTAAATGAAAAAAATGGATTTCATAAGTGAACGAAATTTATAGACTTATAAATTGTGAAGTTATAAAATGAATAGATGTTGTAAAATAAAAGATTTATGAGTAATTAACTTATAAATCGGATTTGACATTTTAATTGATATTTTTGAATAAAGATAAATGGTTTATAGATGAGATTTATAAAATATATATTTTATAAATCGAAATAATGGAATTCTAAAAGGAGTTATGTTAATGTTGAAAATAAGGTTATAAATAAAATCTTATAAGTAATAAGATTTATAATTTGTGAAGTTTTAAAAGAACGATTTTGTAAATAAATGGATTATAAGTTCTTAACTTATAATATGGACTTCTGGTATATAATTGAGTTATATAAATTGAATTGGATAATAAAGGAGATTTATAAATCAAAGTTTTTATAAATAGAATTGGAATTTATAAACGCTGTTTTATGAATCCGAAATCAATTGAATTTGATAAATTAAACATAGAAGTTTATTAAAGGAGACATATTCGTGATTTTGGGCAGCAAATTATCCTTTAAGTTAAATGTTGTAAAAATAAGAGTTTGGTTGGGAATTTTATCCACGATTTGGATAGTGAATAATATTTTAATAAATGTGTAGAAACATTGAATTGGGTAAATAAAGTATATTCACGATTTTTGGACCGTGAATATATTATGAAATAAAATGGATATGTTTTGGGGAAGTGATGTTTTAAATAGAATTTAAGACAATTTAAAGATGTTTTAAAATGCATTAAGTGTCGAAACTATAGATTTCAACATTCATTGTTGAAATAGACGTTTTCGAGAAAGAGAAGGAAATGGTGGACTATAACACTGTTGTTATAGTAAATGATTTCCGAAAGGAAATGTTTTATATAGTATTGGGATTTATATATCTATCTTAATTTCGAATCCCTATACTAGTGATTTTGGGGTGTCGTAACGATGTTCTACGAAACATTCGTTTTTACCCAAATAAATGTGTTTAAGCGCATGTTTTCTTTAAAGAATGAAATACATACTTAATTTCGATTTAAGTATATTGACTATTTTCCAAGTGTTGAAAATAAATGGATTTGTGAATTACTTATTATCAAATAAGTATGGAAATGCTTTTTCCAATATGATGTGAATGTTTTGAGATTTTATCTTTTAAAGATAAATTGAAAATGAATATTAGAAATCGATTTGGAAATCGAATATTCATAGATATTTTGAAATTGTAAATTCACTATGGAATTTAAAAAAGAAAGGGGAATTTGATTAAAAATAAACGTTGATTTTTTTTTTTGAAGTGTGGAAATGAAATTACGGATTTGGAACGTAAATGTAAAGTAAATCGGTAAGGATTTATTTAATTGGTTTAAATGAACCATTTTGAAATGAAAGCATTTCCCTATAAGGAAAACGATTTGAAATTTGTTTTCAAAAGTTATAAAGGTGAAAAATGATTGGAAATTGTCTTCAAATGTTGAAGTGTGGAAATTATATATCTTGCAAAGATATTTTTGGAAAATAAATAATTTGGAAAATTATTTGGAATCTGGTGATGTTGTGCATGCCTATTGATAGTTAAATAACCGACTATCAATATTTACCTTTAAATAGGTATTTGTTGTGATTTGCTTGAATTTGAATGCCACACTTATTTTTAAAATAAGCGCTGACTATTTGGGTTAGCCGGGAAAGGACCTTGGGGTCGTATAACCCATTTCGAATATGTGATACGTCGTTATGGATTGCATTTGATGACCGGTGTTGAAGACCGGATATTTTTGAAAACGGAAGGACTACCGTCGAATGACTCTGCATCGGCCGATCTACGATATAGAGGTTTTATCACCCTTAGTGATGGGAAGTCCGGACGTCATTAGTGAATATCCAGATTGCAAGGGCTTCTTTGGAAGTGCCTTCAGTTCTGTTCGAGCCCGGAACAGACTTGTATGGATTGTGTGTCTGACATTACAATTTGAGATGTAGAGATGGTTTCTATCAAATATATTTCTGTTGGTGGCGGAGAATTTATTCTCTTAGCTTAACACCCTTCTCTGAGATGTACGAGCTCAGAGGTTATGTAGTTGATGGTTACTAGTGATACATTCCCAAATTGGTAATGTGGCATACAAAGTGCTGTTGAGCATTTCATGATCAAAGCACAGCTTTTGTATAAAGCGTGGCTTTGTGGACGAGACTTCGTCGGACCTCACACCCCGGAAATGGTGAAGACAGGAAGGATGCAGCAAGGTTATTAGGGGGTAGCGCCCCCTTAGTGTATGTCATTCCTTCTGGATAGAGGTGGTATCATGGTATGGAGCCCAGATACTTAACCTATGTTGTTGCTGCAAATTTATTACTTTGTGGTTGTTGGAATCGAGGATCCTCGGATATAGATCGGTTACGATCGGGGAATGACATATTTGTGTCAGTAGTTACCTAGTTTGAAAGGTAACCCGGCCTTGTGTTGGCAGAGATCCGGTTAGGTTCTCGGGTCGTCTTTCCAGAGGCGTACCCATGTGGCAATGAGAAGTTCCTTGGCCTGACCATTTGTTGGAAATCCAAAGAAACAATACGAACCTTGTACGGTTTTAGTTGTAAAACCTGCCATCTAATATGGTAGCTATAGTAGGCATAATATAATGGTTCCTATGCCGGCTAAGATTTATATTCTACTTTCGAAATGTTTTCTATACTATGCACTAATAATAATATCAAAAAATGATTTGATTTTACGTAGTAAGCATCTTTGACTATCATAAGGAGAAATCTCCCCCAAGTCTGCGTTTGCATTGTGTGTGTGCCGGGAGGCCTTATGGTAGTTTCATTTTAAAAAGCATTGCGAATTGACTTTAAAAATTATCCTGTTGTTTGTTTTAAAAATAAACAGTTTTAATTCTCACACCAGTCACATGACTGACTCGGAGTTTATTGTTTTCCTTCCTAAACTCTGGGTGCCCACCAATTTCCACACGGCCAGTCTAGAGTTAGGTTATCAGGATATTCTGGAATTCAGGAGTTGCTGGAGGCAAGCTGGATGGCATGGCGTATTCACTAGTATATAGTATTTCTTTTCCGTTGTTTGTTGTTGTACACTCTGATAATGTAATGTAATGTGATGTAATGGAATAACTGGTATAGTTCTTTGTTTAAAGATTATTCATTTATCTATTATATGTTGTTCCGCTGCGATTGTGAGATTCTGTCATTGTTTCTGCTGTTTTCTTTTTCTTTCTTTCTTCTTCTACCTTTCTCTTCTTCTTTAACCCTAGCGGTACGGTTTTCCGGCCTTCGATTGTTCGGCAGTTGATACAGTGGATGTATTGATGTCGGTTTTCGAGCGTCCAAAAGTCACGACGTTACACCAATGGTACTCTAACTGGTATGCTATGAATCAAAAGCGTACCTTCCATCATAGACTTTCCCTTCTCAGCTGCTGTTGGTCTTGATGTAGATGGCTCCAAAGCAAACACCTTTCCTTTGTTTTTTGTGTGGGCTGCTTCTGGACATTTGTTCTTATAATGACCCACCTGGTCGCAATTAAAGCACTTCACACTCTGCTTCCCTACAACCACCTTCCCATCACTAGATCAACACTTGTTAGCATAGTGCCCCTTCTTGTCACACTTGTAACAAACAATATCAACTTTCTCCTTTTTGGCAGCCCTATGTTTTTAAGCTCCCTTCTTCTTAAAGAATTTCCTCTTCTTATTCTGAGAATTCCGATTCTCTACCGACTTTTCTTTCCCAAAGATCGAAAGCATTTGTTCATTTCTGACAGTCGTCTCCACCACTACATTCAATGGATCTTTGAGGTGTGGCATAGTTTCCCTAACAATTTCCGGCCTCAACCGCAAGATGAAATTCTCATTCCTCTTGATAACAATGTCAATAGTGGCATATCCAAACCTGGACAACTCATCAAATTTAGCATAATACGCCAACTGTAACATTCATGTTTTTAAATCAACTTTATGGTAATTAATTTAATTTTTGAAACTAAATTGTGAATTAATTTGATATTTTCCAAATTAAATAGATATCTGCTTGAATATAAATATGATTTTAAAATAGAATTTCTAATTGGAAATTCAGAAATAAATGTTTTGAATAACATATTGGTAAAACTCAAATATAAGTGTTTTTTTAAATAAATTGGATTAAAAAACTTTATATTTTGGAATTTATAGAAACATGTTTTCTAATTTTGATAAATATAAATATATGTATTTTGAATTTTTTATTTGAATTTAATATAGGAAATTTTCAAAAGTTATATGAAATTAAAACTCTATATTTTAATAATAGAAAAGAATTTATTTTGTATTTATGATGTGATGATTTGAAAGTTATATTTGGAAACTGATACGAATAAATTCACAAAAGCTATTTAAAAAGTTAAAATCAAATATATACGTATCTTTTGAAAAATTAATAAGATTTGAATAAAGTATATAAAAAGGAAAAGTAATGATGAAACTAAATTGAAAACATAAAATTATGTAAATATGAAATAAAAATAAAAATTTATAAAGGGTGTAAAACATAAAAGTTCATTATTTTGACAATTGCAATAGTATAACAACTTGTGTAAACATTTGTAAGTCTTATACAACACATAATAAGTGTAACTCTTTTGAACACAAAATTTACAAGTGTCTTTATTTTTTTTCAAATTAATAAATAAATTAAAAACAAGGTTATACAAAATATCTCCACTTCTATTTTTTTCATTCATTAACAAAAACCAGAAAATAAAAAGCTGAATCAAAACAACAGTTTTTAAACTATTTCAAGAGACAGAACAAAGAATCAAAAGCCTGAAAAAATAAATCAGAAAAGCTCTCAACCTCAAATCTTCAACATGGAAAACAATAAAATTAAAACTTCAGTTTCAACCTGAAGCAAAGCAACAGATTCAATTCAGCAATACAAGGATCAAGCATTGATTCAACATAACAAAACAAATCAAAATCAAAATATACAAACCTGGAAACTAAAGACTGTGAAGAAAAATGCAAAGCAATTCAAGCAAATCAGAGAGTATGTAAATTCAAACAAGCAAGATCGGATGAAAGTTCAACATCTAAGCAAATACAAGGTGGAAACCAGAAGATCTAAAATACCAGATCTAATTAAGGAAAAAAATACACTGTCCTCTGCTCAACAGCAAACAGGTGAGCAAACATTTTTCTTTTCACCCTCTTGATATGGTTATCTATTGATGATTGTGAAAGTGATGCTGTGAAATATGTTTGAGTGTTTGTAAATATGTTTTGCATATATACCAACATATATGTGAATATTTGCGTATGCTTGCGTTACAGACATAGACATTTCTTTTTTTTCTTTTTCCAGATTACAGAGTAGTCAATTTCAAAATTTAATTTCTCCCTCTCTAATTCTTTTTAAAAGTTAAGGTCAAAAGAAAAACTATTTAGATTAACAAAAACTTAATTTAAAAAATCATTTTTAGTTTAAATTAAGTTGGGTTTACTGAAAAATCAAGTAAACACTGACGAACACAAAACATATCAGAAAATTCAAGGGTCTAAATTATGCATTTTGATATTATAATCTGGTAAGTATTCGGAAATGGTGATTTTTGATTTTGGTTTCAAGGTTTTTCGTTGCGTGGTTACCGAAATATCGTGGGATGATCAGAAATTATAAATACATCGATTTTTGATGAACGAGGAGGTGATTAGCTTCGAGATTTACGTGGAAGGTAGCTTGAGTATTGGAGATTTGTGGAAAAATGTCCAGATATTTTTTAACTGATTCAAGTAATTGATCGAAGAGAAATTAGGGTTTAAGCACCTATATTGATCAATATTGGTACTGAGACAATTACGGGGTCATCAGGGGTTGGGTGGAGGACTGTGGTGGAAATTCTAATAGGACGACGTAAGCTCCAATGACTGGAATCGATGGCACAAGGCAATGTTTGTCATCAGGGGTTGGGTTTCAGGCGGTAACTGGAATACTTGATTTCGATTCGCTATCGAATGCTTGGATCTGGGTGTTTATAGTGACTTGAGGTGTCGTCGACGACTCGTTGATGATGGTGTGGTTGATCGGAGGTGATCAGGTCGGCCGTGCATGTGCACGTGATATATTGATATCTGGTGATTGTTAAAAAAATTGGGGAAGAAGCGAAGTCATCGGGTTCGACTCGAGCTATTTGGCGTGATGTCTCGAAGCGTAGGAAGATTGTGGTTTACTCGAAGCCAAGTTCGGGTAAAACAAGTGTGCGGCTCGGGTGTTATGATGATGTCGAGTTTGGGTAAAGAAATAATAAGTTTTTTTTTAGTTTATAGCTTAATCAAGTTTAAATAAATTGTTAACCACTACTTTTAAAATAATTAATGTTATTTAAGTTGAAATGTGTTAAAGATTTGAAAGTAAAAATTTTCTTCGAGTTTAAAATTATTTCAAAATATTATTTTTAATAAACTTAATAAGATAATTAAGGAATTAATCAAGAAGATCAAATGTTTTAAAGATAAATTATATTGGTGAATATATTTGGTGATTAATTAATGTAATTAATCAAAGATTAATTTAGTAATGTAAGTAATTAAAGTTTAATTACTTAATGTGAATACTTAAAAGTTAATTACTTTAATATAATTAAAGGGTGATTAATTTGTGTAATAAATTTAAGATTAATTAAGGGTTAATTAAATTTACAAATTCATTAAGGCGATGTATTACTGAATAATTTTTGAATGCAACTAAAGTGATTAATTAATCAAAGGTTAATTAATTTTGGGTAATTAATTAAAAGACAATTAGTTAAGAATTAATTCATTAATGAGATTAGTTAAGGATAATTAATTAAATGGTAATTAATTAAGGGTTAATTGATTAATGTGATTAATTTAAAGGATAATTAAATAATTTAAAGGTTAATTATTTAATAATTAATGGTTGTTTAATTTATTAATGAAGACTGATTAGTTAATAATTAAAGGTTAATTTATTTATTATTAAAGATTAATTAATTAATATGATTTGTAATTAATTAATGTTAATTAACCAGCATTAGTAGTTTATTCATAAGTAATTAATATGATTTAAATTAATCAGATAATTAATTGATTTTACTTATGGATGTTTGAATTATATGAAATGCCTTATATTGTTTGCTATCTCTGTATGTAATGTTTTGTGTTATGAACTATTTTGATTCGATCTGTGATGAATGTTATTTATTTTATCTGTGATGAATGTATATTATTTATCTGTGAATCTGTGAATGAAGATAAGCGTTATAATTTATACCGCTTATCGATATTGATGTACTTGAATCTGTGATGATTGATGTTGTTGCACTATTATGTAAAACCCCTAGACTACACTATACATACATAAATATGGATTGCACGAGGAAATAAGTTAAGTCACAGATTTTAGAAAATAATTTTTAAATTAAATTTTGAATTAAAATAGTTTTGGAAATGGAATTGGGTTGAAAAGCTTTTGAAAAGTTGTTTTAGATATAAAAGTTATTTTGAATGACTTTATAAAGTTTTCAAGTTTAAATAATTTGATTAAAATTTGGATTCAAAATTTGAAATTGAATTCTATGTTTGGTAATTATGATTTAAAAAGGTTATACAAGTTATAAATGTGTTTAAACCATTTTAAAAGTATTGATTTGGGAATTTGAATTTAACCCAAGGGCTTTAACTTGTATAAATGAAATTGGATTCTTCCGAAACGAAAAACTATTTGTTTTCAAATAATAAAAGCTTTCATATAAGGAATGAATTTCCAATTTGTGTTGAAAGGATTTCAAATTTGAAATGAAACTGGTTTTACAAGTTATGAACGAATCTTTGGAAACGGGTTTGAAAGCTACGAATTAAATTTTTGATTTAAAGATTGGATGAGTTAATCCAATTCGAATGGGAATTGTTTTGAAACCTGTGAATGAATCTTTGTGAAAGATGGTTGAACCTTGTTTTTAAATTTAAGAGAATCTTAAAAGTGTATCTTTTGTATAAAAGTTTTGAAGTGGAATTGTTTCGAAAGCTATAAAGGAATCTTTGCGAAATATTTGTGAACATTGTTTTCAAACAAAAGTGAATCTCAAAGATAGATCTTTTGTTTGAATATTGTGAATGAATCTTTGTGATGACCCAGAATTTTTGGTATTTGAATTTGAAAATATTTAAGTGATTTTAAATGTTTGAAAGATGGTTTGACTTGAATTTCAGATATCAGAATGAATTTGGCAATTAAATTATTGCATTTAATTTATTGAAGTTGGATAAAGATTTGAATCTTCAGTTTTAATCTGAATAAAAAAATATTTCAAAGGCTTAGAAAATTTGTATTGATAATACTGAAAATAATGGAAGCTTCAGAATTTAATTTGGAAATGTTTTTTTTGGTTTTGGATTTATATTGTTTAAATCGATATTTATAAATAGCATTCCGAGGCACAGTCTCGGATTTCGACGCAACCAGTTCCATTGGACCCGTAATATTGTATTGTTATCGGATTTCAATTTCCGTAGCATTCGAAGTTGTCGTGTGGCCGTACGATAAGCAAATGCGCTGAAGTTTAAAATTGAATATTTATTGTTTTAACTGGTTCAAAATGCTATCTTCTCCATACGATCGAATTTGGACTCAAAATCTGTCCTATTGCATTCAGAATAGGGGTATAACATTATGAACATCTAGCGGCACGTCTCAATAGGAGGTCAAATTTTAAGTTACATTCATTGAGATAATTTGAATTCAATTTAAAATTATATATGTAGATCTCATACAAGCATCCTTCACATCAGCCTACTTTCTATATCACGTTAAAACTTTTTCCTTTCATCTCATATTCACTGTAGCCCATCTGCTACACTCTTCCATCTTTTCGCGTTCCCCGTTCTTTCTTTCTTTCTAAAAAAAATCGAATCGAATGGCCGACACTACAATCTCTTCCCCTTTCGTTTCAAGATTGAAATCAAAGAAAAAAATAGAAATGGCCGTAGCTCGCGTATCACTCTTTTTTACCAATTCATGGCCGATTCAATAAAAAAAGGGAAATAAAATCAAATTGCGTTCGAATTGTGGGAGTTCACGACTGCGTGCATTTAGGATTTCGGCACGACGATCGATTTTTGTAGCAGCGGCGACCAAGTTGTCAGAGCTCAACAGCAGGCAGGGCCGAGGTGCGTGGTCGGTCGATTTCGACGATCTGGATGAAGTCGGGACTGAGCATGCAACGTTGTGCAATGTTTTTGGGTGGTCAGCGAGCGATTATTAAGGTATACGAATTTATTTATTTATTTATTTATTTTCTCTTTCAAATTTAAGCTGATGCCTATATATATACACATATGGATTGAAAGAAAAATATTAATAACAGTGAGATTTCTGTTTTAAAATATACATATATAATAGGTTAGAAGAAATTTTATTTATATTTCCTGAGAAAAAAATGTACATACATACAGGATTTTGGAAAATATATATATATATGCATACATAGTAAATTACAAACTTATTTTAAAACAAAGTATTAAGGTAATGAATTTGTTTAAATGGTTCGTTTAATTATTTAGTTACTAAAAATAATTTGTAAAAGGAAATCAGTGTAAAAAATTAATTCTTTGATTAAAATTGAATCATTAGTTAAATTATTAGTTTAAAATAACAAATATTAGTTGAATTAAAATTTTAAAATGGAAATTTAATTGTTTGATTTATTCGAATATTAATAAATGATATAATTATTTATACAAGGTCAATATCTGAAAGAAAACAAGCCGGAATGGAAAATGGATTGCATGCATAATAAAGGTGAGATCTTTTCACTCAATCAAATATTTTTCTGATTTAAATTTTGAATAGTTAAATTTAAAATTAATTAACTGTGTGCTTGGATGATTGATTTATAATCAGTTATATTAGTTTAGACCCTATGCGCCGCATAATAGCGGATGATATTTTACAAATCTCATATACCGCGATATTCCACCTCGAAGTGGAATCGGTATTTAATTGTTGTGTTAACGTCTGTGGATGTAGGGAAAATAGGTTAGAGGGATCCAACTGGATTCCTCAAATAATTGAATTTGTTTCACTATTGTATGTTGATTATTTAAAATTGTGTGTGATTACACTGTGATTGAAATCGTTGAAGGTTAAAATTTAGCCGAATAATATTTTTGGTATCATAGGATACCAGGAATAAATAAAAATTGGATTTTTAAATTTAAGTAGAAAATCTATACTGAAATCCTATTGAATAAAATTCCAAAATATGGGGAAAAGTTTAATAAATGGATTTCAAGTAATATTATTCAAAAGGTGAAGAATTTATTTTAAAAATAAGGATTTTAAATAATTTGGAAGAGATAAAGGAAATTGTTTTAAAAATAAATTCGAAAATTGATTTGGTGTTAAAAAGAATAAATCTTTGGGAAATCCATATGAAAATTGATTTGGTGTTTGATTGAAAATCGAACTGGTGTTGAAATAAATTCAAAAATCAATTTGGAACTTGATTTGGCGTTTAAAATAAAATTTGGAAATCAATTTGAAAATTGATTTGGTGTTGATAGTGAATATTTGGGAATCGATCTGAAAATCGTATATCAGTTGATATTTGGAAATCTAAATTCACAATGGGAATTTATAAAGGAAAGGGAATTTTGTTTTAAAAATAAACGTTGGGTTATTTTTAAAAGTGTGGAAAGAAATTTATGGATTGGAACGTAAATTTAAAATAAATCCAGAAAGATTTATAAATTAATTTGAATGAACCATTTTAGAATGGAAGGTGTACTTTCGCTGGAAAGCCGAGTATGTTTTCAAAGTAGCTTTCGAATATAAATTAAAAGTTCTAGAGATGTTTTTTTTTAAAAAAAGGAAAATTTTGGAGAAATTGTTTTCTTAAGTTATTTTGAAAATCTTTAAAGTAAAGATTTAATTAATTAATTACAGAAGTGATTATTTAAAGATTAAATTGATATTTGTTTTAGAAAATGGGTATTTAAAAAAAAAGTTATACCCTACCACTAATTTTATTTTAAAGTTAGTTTGGACTTGAAATTTTATATGAGACATTTATAAAATATTTTCATAGCTAATATTTAAATAAATGTTTCAAAATAGTTTTATCTAAATGTTTCCAAGTATATATTTTAGATAAGTGATTTAAAGTATTTTAAAATATTTGAACTCGGCAGACTTTCGGTGGAAATAAATAATATCCGGAATCTTATTCCGCGAGTGAAAAGTGATTTGAATTTTTTTTTCAAATGGTTGAAGTGTTAAAAATAGATATCTTGCGAAGATATTTTGGAAATAATAATTGGGAAAATTATTTAAATCTTGGTGATTGTTGTGAATATTTATTGATAGTTAAATAACCGACTATCAATATTGGCCTTTAAATGGCATTTGAATTTTAATGCGACCGGGGGTCGGATCCCAAGTGGATATTCGAAAACCACATCGAACCTTTGTGATTGTGATGGATCTTTTGTTTGAAAGATCAAAGTGAAATTATTGTGATGTGTTTGAAATCTGAACGTAACACATATTTTAAAATAAGCGCTCGTTATTCGGATTAGCCGGGAGCGGACCTTGTGTCATAAAACCCATTCCGAATAACGATACGAAGAAATGGGATTGCATTTGAAGACGGTGTTGAAGACCGGGTAATTTCGAAAACGAAAGGATTACCCATCGAATGTTTCTGCACCGGGTTGCTCCGGTATAGAGATTTTAGCACCCTTTGTAATGGGGATTCCAGACGTGATTAGTGAATACCTGGATTTGCAAGGGCATCTTTATAGTGCCTTCGGTTCCGTTGGATCCCGGAATGGACTTGTGTGGATGTGTGTCTGACATTACACCTTGAGATGTAAATCTGGTTTCTATCAAATACATTTCTGTTTGGTGGCAGAGATTTATTCTCTTAGCTTAACACCTTTCTCTGAAACGTACGAGCTCAGAGGTTATGTAGTTGATGGTTACTAGTGATACATTCCCAATTTGGTAACGTGGCATACGAAGTGCTGCTGATCATTTGTTGATCAAAGCATGACTTTGTGAAAAGTGTAGCTTTATGGACGAGACTTCGTCGGACCTCACACCTTGGAAATGGTCGAAACAGGAAAGATGCGGCAAGGTTATGAGGGTCACGCCCTTTAGGGTATGTCATTTCCTTCTGGAAAAGGGTGGCATCATGGTATGGAGCCCAGATATTTAACCTATGTGGTTGCTGCAAATCTATTACACTTTGTGGTTGTTGCTTTGTGGTTGAGAATCCTCGGATAAAGGTCGCAAACGACCGGGGGATGGCATGCTCGTGTAGTAGTTACCTAGTTAAAGAGGTAACCCGGCCTTGTGTTAGCGGAGAGCTGGTTAAGTTCTCGGGACATCCCTCAAGAGGCGTATCCATGTGACAGTGGAAAGTTCCTTAGCCTGACCATTTGTTGGAAATCCAAAGAAACAATATACGCCCTGTACGGTTTTAGTTGTATAACCTACCATGGAATGTGGTGGTAACCTACTATTGAACATGGTAGCTATAGTAGGCATACAATAATGGTTGTATGCTGGCTAAGATTAATATTATACTTTCGAAATGTTTTCTGCACTATGCACTAAAAATAATAATATCAAAGGATTTTGCGTATCAAGCATGTTTGACTATCATAAGGAGAAATCTCCTCTAATTCTACGTTTGCATTGTGTGTGTGGCGGGAGGCCTTGCTAGTTTCATTTTCCAAAAAGCATAGTGGATTTCTTTTCTGTTCTTTGTGGTATAACTGTTTTTAATCTCACACCAGTTCTACGACCGACCTTGAGTTTATTGTTCCCTTTCTACACTTTGGGTGCCCATAATTTTCCACACGGGCAGCTTAGAGTCAGGTTATCAAATTGGATCGGGATGGATTGCTGTGGAGCTCAAGAGACGAGCAGGATGGCGAGATGTAATTATCTATACTATGTAATATCTGCTGCGTTCGGGTTTGTAGGAGATAAAATTCTATGTAGGCAAGTCATTATAACTGCCAGTGTTGTGTGTTGTTGTAAACTCTGATGATGTATTGTAAGAACAAATATAATTCTTTGTTTTAAAGATTATTCATTTGTACATTATATGTTGTTCTGCTGCGAAATGTGAGATTATGCTGTTGTTTTCTTTTATTCTTCTTCTAACTCTTTCTTCTTTAAACCCGAAGACTCGTGCATTTGTTCCACTTTGGGCTGAATTGTTGTGAGATTTTGCCAAGTCAAAAGGGGTACAGATTTCCGAGCCTTTACAATCTTTGTGAAGGATTGGTGAACTTTGTGAGGTAAATCTTTTTGGTTTAAAAGATTAAAATGGTAATTTGTTTAACCATTTGAAAGAAAAGTTTTGGGTAGCAAGTTGTGACTTAATTGAGATCCCATTATCCATATGGTTTTAAAATATTGCGCTCACTATTCAGTTTAGCTGGGAGAGGACTTTGTGTCACAGAACAAATTCCGAATAGTGATACGACGAATGGATAAAAATTGAAGACGGTGGTGAAGACCAGGTGTCTTCAAGAACGATGGGATAACCCATCAAATGACTCTGCACTAAGTTGCTCCGGTATAGAGGGCTCCATATGTGATGGGGAGTCCGATCGGGATTGTGGATGCCCACATTGCAAGGGCTTCTTCCTTTACTGGACGGAGTGCCTTCAGTTTCGTTCGAACCCGGAACGGACTTGTATGGTTGTATGTCTGACATTACACTTTGAGATATAAAACTGACCTCTATCAAATACATTTCTGTTTGGTGGTGGAGAATTTATTCTCTTAGCTTAACAACCTTCTCTGAGACGTATGAGCTCAGAGGTTATGTAGTTGATAGTTATCAGTGATATACTCCCAATTTGGTAGGGAGACATGCTGAGTGTTGC
The DNA here is from genome assembly GCA_030765085.1 of Allium cepa. NCBI lineage: Eukaryota > Viridiplantae > Streptophyta > Magnoliopsida > Asparagales > Amaryllidaceae > Allium > Allium cepa. The sequence goes on along the minus strand of CM060929.1, from coordinate 986,982,006 downwards.
TGTGTGTTGTTGATCATTTGTTGATCAAAACATGGCTTTTGTGTAAAGCATAGCTTTGTAGACAAGTCTACATCAGGACCTCACACCCCGGAAATGGTCGAAACACGAAAGATGCGGCAATGTTATGAGGGTCGCTCCCTTTAGGGTGTGTCATTCCCTTCTGGAAAAGGGTGGTATCATGGTATGGAGCCCAGATACTTAACTCATGTGGTTACTGCAAATCTATTGCTTTGTGGTTGCTTTGTGGTTGAGAGCTCACGGATAAAGGTTGCAAACGACCGGGGAATGGCATGCTCGATTAGTAGTTACCTAGTTACAGAGGTAACCCGGCCTTGTGTTGGCAGACAGCTGGGTTGGTTCTCGGGACGTCCCTCCAAGCGCGTACCCATGTGGCAGTAGGAAGTTTCTTAGCCTGACCATTTGTTGGAAATCCAATCTCCAATACGCGCCTTGTACGGTTTTAGTTGTATAACCTGCCATTTACTTATGGTAGTCACCACTATTTAGATGGTAGCTATAATAGGCATACAATAATGATTGTATGCTTGCTAAGATTAATATTATACTTTCAAAAGGTTTTCTGCACTATGCACTAATAATAATATCAAAAGATTTTCGCGAATCAAGCATGTTTGACTATCATAAGGAGAAATCTCCTTCAATTCTGCGTTTGCATTGTGTGTGCGGCGGGAGGCCTTATGGTAGTTTCATTTTCCAAAAAGCATTGCAAATTTCCTTTGTAATTCTTTGTTTGTTTTATTTTAAAAGAAAACTGTTTTCGTTTGCTCATACCAATCCCATGACTGACCCGGAGTTTATTGTTCTCTTCGTAAACTCTAATTGCCCATAATTTTCCACACGGGTAGTCAAGAGTTGGATTTTTCAGATAGTCGAATAGTAGATGTAGATTCAATAGCATTCAATCTCTGCATATTGGAAATCGCATCGGGATTGAGTTGCTTCACTTCAGCATTGATGGTGGTTCTCGCTTTTTTGGTTTGGAGCCTATCTAGCCTTTAGAGTTTTTGGAGATTTAGCAATGGAGTCACTATATGTTGGAGTATCTATCTTGTTGAGTTCTGAAGATATTATCTTTTGGAGATATCTTTCCGCTATCGATGGTTGCAAAGTCTAAACCATCTTCTGGTGTTGTCTTCCGCTATTATATATCTCTTTGCTCTGATTTGTATTGATATTCCTGTTGTATCTGATATTGTATCAACTGATGTATATCAATGATATTGTTCATATTTCTTCCGGTGTGTTGTTATACTTAATGTGTTATAAGCTCCGGCGAATCAGATTCGACGTTTTAATATATGGCATTCGAATACGGGTGATGTATTCGGAGTCGATTTTTAAAGGTCGAGTCAGAGTCATTTCATTTGGTATCAGAGCTGAAGGTTGAAACTTTGGCTCAGGAGTATAACACATTAGGTAACTCATTAGAGGTAGGGTGAAGTATACCCTAGAATGAGTATATCCCTAAGATATATGTTCATGTGCCTCAGTAAATTCTCTTACTATCCACTGATAGTAAGTATGAGTGCAAGAATAGGACGAGACAGGGGACAAGGGAATACCACTATAAATGGTCAATGCCCTATAACAACAACGGAAACAACTTTCTCTATCAATCTCCTTTGATCCGATTTTAATTCTTTGATTGCTTCGTGACAGCTCAAGGGAGAAGCTTCAGTGTGATGGTGGCCCTGCGAATCCTTGTAGGAAGTTTCTATTTCGTGTTCTTTTCATCAATTTCTATCAGGTTTTCATTTTAAACTCTAATGAATTTGAAAATTTATTTGGAATAAATTGGTTAACAAATATAAAGTTAAATTGAATTGTATCGATAAAACGATTTCGATTAAAACCAAATTTGAAAATTTTATTGTAATTTCTTGTGTGAATCCAACTCCGAAGAGGGACAAGCTAGGGTATATTTTGGGATATTCCAACCTAGATTTATTATCCATTATTTGTTCTATTGGGTCAGATATATTCTACGAATGATTAGTTATCCCTTCAAACTAACCAATGTCCTTGCACATTTCGTAGATTTGTGACCCGAATATCTTGTGTAATATCGAATGAGTTCGTTCTCATAATTATCGACGATATTCTGATTTGGTAAGTCAAATACAGAATAGATATTCAGTTTGACCTAGAAAACTATTTCTCTATCTTTGTGTGTTCATCTATTCATTGTTGTCTCCCTAGCAAATTTCGAGGACGAAATTTTCTTTAGGGAGGAATCTGTAACATTCCCGTTTTTAAATCAACTTTAGTTGGTAATTAATTTAATCTTTGAAACTAAATTATGAATTAATTTGATATTTTCCAAATTAAATAGATATTTCCTTGAATAAAAATACGATTTTAAAATAGAATTTCTAATTGGAAATTCAGAAATAAATGTTTTGAATAACATATTGGATTTGAAACTCAAATATATGTGTTTTTTTTAAATAAATTGGATTTAAAAACTTCATATTTTGGAATTTATAGAAACATGTTTTCTAATTTGAATAAATATAAATATATGTATTTTGAAAAAATATATTTGAATTTAATATAGGAAATTTTCAAAAGTTATTTGAAATTAAAACTCTATATTTTAATAATAGATAAGAATTTGTTTTGTATTTATAATGTGATGATTTGAAAGTTATATTTTGAAATTGATATAAATAAATTCACAAAAGCTATTTAAAAAGTTAAAATCAAATATATACATATCTTTTGAAAAATTAATAAGATTCGAATAAAGTATTTCAAAAGGAAAAGTAATTATGAAACTAAATTGAAAACATAAACTAGTGTAAATATGAAATAAAAATAAAAATTTATAAAGGGTTTAAAACATAAAAGTTCATTATTTTGACAATTGTAATAATATAACAACTTGTGTAAACATTGTAAGTCTTATACAACACATAATACACAAGTGTAACTCTTTTGAACACAAAATTTACATGTGTCTTTATTTTTTTTCTTATTAATAAATAAATTAAAAACAAGGTTATACAAAATATCTCCACTTCTATTTTTTTCATTCATTAACAAAAACCAGAAAATAAATAACTGAATCAAAAACAACAGTTTTTAAAACTGTTTCAAGAGACAGATCAAAGCATCAAAAGCTTGAAAATAAAAAAAAGTCTGAAAAGCTCTCAACCTCAAATCTTCAACATGGAAAACAATAAAATCAAAACTTCAATTTCAACCTGAAGCAAAGCAATAGATTCAACTGAGCAATAAAAGGATCGAGCATTGATTCAACATAACAAAATGGATCAAATCAAAATATACAAACATGGAAACTAAAGCCTTTGAAGAATAAAGCAAAGCAATTCAAGCAAATCAGAGAGCATGTAAATTCAAATAAGCAAGATCGGATGAAAGTTCAACATCTAAGCACATACAAGCTGGAAACCAGAAGATTTTAAATACCAGATCAAATTAAGGAAAAAATTACACTGTCCTCTGTTCAACAGCAAATAGGTGAGCAACCATTTTTCTTTTTTTCCCTCTTGATATGGTTATCTCTTGATGATTGTGAAAGTGATGGTGTGAAATATGTTTGAATGTTTGTAAATGTGTTTTGCATATATACCAACATATGTGCAAATATTTGTGTATGCCTGTGTTACAGACATAAACATTTCTTTTTTTTCTTTTTCCAGATTACAGAGTTAGTCAATTTCAAAATTTAATTTCTCCCTCTCTAATTCTTTTTAGAAGTTAAGGTCAAAAGAAAAGGTGTTTAGATTAACAAAAACTTAATTTTAAAAATCATTTTTAGCTTAAATTAAGTTTGTTTTACTGAAAAATCAAGTAAACACTGAAGAACACAAAATATATCAGAAAATTCATGGGTCTAAATTATGCGTTTTGATATTGTAATCTGGTAAGTATTCGAAAATGGTGATTTTTGATTTTGGTTTCATGGTTTTTCGTTGCGTGGTTGCCGAGATATCGTGGGATGATCAGAAATCATAAATATGTTGATATCTGATGAATGAGGAGATGATTAGCTTCGAGATTTACGTGGAAGGTAGCTTGAGTATTGGAGATTTGTGGAAAATGTCCAGATATTTTTTAATTGATTCAAGTAATGGATCGAAGAGGAATTAGGGCATAAGCACCTGTTTTGATCAATATTGGTACTGAGACAATTGTGGGGTCATCAGCGAACTGGAAGAGATCGCGACCGGGGAAGAAGAAGAGGAGGACAACGGTGGAAATTCTTATAGGACGGCGTAAGCTCTGGTGACCGGAATCGGTGGCTCAAGGCGATATTTGTCATCAGGGGTTGGGTTTCAGGCGGTAATTGGAATACTCGATTTCGATTCGCAGTTGAATGCTTGGATTTGGGTGTTTCTAGTGACTTGAGGTGTCGTCGAGGACTCGTTGATGATGGCGTGGTTGATCGGAGGTGATCAGGCAGGCCGTGCATGTGCACGTGATACATTGATATCTGGTGATTGTTAAAAAAATCGGGGAAGAAGAGAAGTCATTAGGTTTGACTCAAGGTAATTGGCGTGATGTCTCGAAGCGTGGGAAGAATGTGGTTTACTCGAAGCCAGGTTCGGGTAAAACAAGTGTGTGGCTCGGGGTTTGTGATGATGTCGAGTTTGGGTAAAGAAATAATAAGTTTTTTTTAGTTTATAGTTTAATCAAATTTAAATAAATTGTTAACCACTACTTTTAAAATAATTAATGTTATTTAAGTTGAAATGCGTTAAAGATTTGAAAGTAAAAATTTTCTTCGAGTTTAAAATTATTTCAAAATAGTATTATTAATAAATTTAATAAGATAATTAAGGAATTAATCAAGAAGATTAAATGTTTTAAAGATAAATTATTTTAGTGAATATATTTGGTGATTAATTAATGTAATTAATCAAAGATTGATTTAGTAATGTAAGTAATTAAAGTTTAATTACTTAATGTGATTACTTAAAAGTTAATTATTTTAATGTAATTAAAGGGTGATTAATTTGTCTAATGAATTTGAGATTAATTAAGGGTTAATTAAATTTATAAATTTATTAAGGTGATGTATTAATGAATAATTTTTAAATGTAATTAAGATGATTAATTAATCAAAGGTTAATTAATTTTGGGTAATAAATTAAAAGATAATTAATTAAGAATTAATTAATTAATGAGATTAATTACGATCAATTAATTAAGGATAATTAATTAAATGGTAATTAATTAAGGGTTAATTAATTAATGTGATTAATTTAAAGGATAATTAAATAATTTAAAGGTTAATTATTTAATAATTAGTGGTTGTTTAATTTATTAATTAAGACTGATTAGTTAATAATTAAAGCTTAGTTTATTTATTATTAAAGATTAATTAATTAAAATGATTTGTAATTAATAAATGTTAATTAACCAGGATTAGTAGTTTATTCATAAGTAATTAGTCTGATTTAAATTAATCAGATAATTAATTGATTTTACCTTTGCATGTTTGAATTGTATGAAATGCCTTATATTGTTTGATATCTCTGTATGTAATGTTTTGTGTTATGAATTATTTGATTCGAGCCGTGATGAGTGGTATTTATTTTATCTGTGATGAATGTATATTATTTATCTATGAATTTGTGAATGAAGATAAGAGTATAGTTTATACCGCATCGATATTGATGTACTGGAATCTGTATTGATTGATGTTGTTGCACTATTGTGTAAAACCCTTGGACTACACTATACACACCTAAATATGGATTGCACGAGGAAATTGGTTAAGTCAAAGATTTTAGAAAATAATTTTTATATTGAATTTTGAATTCAAATGGTTTTGGAAATGGAATTGGGTTGGAAAGCTGTCGAAAAGTTGTTTTAAAGATAAAAGTTATTTTGAATGACTTAATAAAGTTTTGAAATTTAAATAATTTGATTTAATTTGGATTCAAAATTTGAAATTGAATTCTATGTTTGGAAATTATGATTTAAAAAGGTATACAAGTTATAAATGTGTTTATATAGGTTTAGGCCATTTTAAAAGTATTGATTTGGGAATTTGAATTTAACCCAAGGGCTTTAACTTGTACAAATGAAATAGGATTCTTCCGAAACAAAAAACTATTTGTTTTCAAATAATAAAAGCTTTCATATAAGGAATGAATTTCCAATTTGTGTTGAAAGGATTTCAAATTTGAAATGAAAATGGTTTTCCAAGTTATGAATGAATCTTTGGAAATGGGTTTGAAAGCTACGAATTAAATCTTTGATTTAAAGATTGGATGAGTTAATCCAATTCGAATGGGAATTGTTTTGAAATCTGTGAATGAATCTTTGTGAAAGATGGTTGAACCTTGTTTTGAAATTTAAGAGAATCTTAAAGGTGTATCTTCTGTATAAAAGTTTTGAAATGGAATTGTTTCGAAAGCTATAAAGGAATCTTTGTGAACTTTGGTTTCAAACAAAAGAGGATCTCAAAGATAGATCTTTTGGTTGAATATTGTCAACGAATCTTTGTGAAGGATTGGTGAACTTTGTGAGGTGAATCTTTTTGGTTTAAAAGATTAAAATGGTAATTTGTTTAACCATTTGAAAGAAAAGTTTTGGGTAACAAGTTGTGACTTAACCGAGATCCCATTATCCATATAGTTTTAAAATATTGCGCTCACTATTCAGTTTAGCCAGGAGAGGACTTTGTGTCATATAACCCATTTCAGATAGTGATACGACGAATGGATAGCAATTGAAGATGGTGGTAAAGACTCGGTGTCTTCAAGAACGATAGGATAACCTGTCGAATGACTCTGCACTGAGTTGCTCCGGTATAGAGATCTCTATATGTGATGGGGAGTCCGATCGGGATTGTGGATACCCGGATTGCAAGGGCTTCTTCCTTTATTGGACGAAGTGCCTTCAGTTCTGTTCGAACCCGGAACAGATTTGTATGGTTGTATGTCTGACATTACACTTTGAGATATAAAACTGACCTCTATCAAATATATTTTTGTTTGGTGGCGGAGAATTTATTCTCTCAGCTTAACACCATTCTCCGAGACGTACGAGCTCAAAGGCTATGTAGTTGATAGTTATCAGTGATATACTCCCAATTTGGTAGTGTGGCATGTTAAGTGCTGCTGTGTGTTGTTGATCATTTGTTGATCAAAGCATGGCTTTTGTGTAAAGCATAGCTTTGTGGACGAGTCTGCATCAAAACCTCACACCCCGGATATGGTCGAAACAGGAAAGATGCTGCAAGGTTATAAGGGTCACGCCCTTTAGGGTGTGTCATTCCCTTTTGGAAAAGGATGGTATCACGGTATGAAGCCCAGATACTTAACTCATGTGGTCACTGCAAATCTATTACTTTGTGGTTGCTTTGTGGTTGAGAGCTCTCGGATAAAGGTCGCAAACGACCGAGGAATGGCATGCTCGATTAGTAGTTACCTAGTTATGGAGGTAACCCGGCCTTGTGTTGGTAGAGAGCCGGGTTGGTTCTCGGGACGTCCCTCCAGAGGCGTACCCATGTGGCAGTAGGAAGTTCCTTAGCCCGACCATTTGTTAGAAATCCAATCTCCAATACGCGTCTTCTACGGTTTTAGTTGCATAACTTGCCATTTACTTGTGGTGGTCACCACTGTTTAGATGGTAGCTATAGTAGGTATAAAATAATGGTTGTATGCTTGCTAAGATTAATATTATACTTTCAAAAGGTTTTCTGTACTATGCACTAATAATAATATCAAAAGATTTTTGCGTATCAAGCATGTTTGACTATCATAAGGAGAAATCTCCTCCAATTCTGCGTTTGCATTGTGTGTGCGGTGGGAGGCCTTATGGTAGTTTTATTTTCCAAAAAGCATTGCAAATTTCCTTTAAAATTCTTTGTTTGTTTTATTTTAAAAGAAAACCTTTTTCGTTTGCTCATACCAGTCCCATGACTAACCAGAAGTTTATTGTTCTCTTCCTAAACTCTGGGTGCCCACAATTTTCCACACGGGCAGTCTAGAGTTGGATTTTTTAGATAGTCGAATAGTAGGTGTATATTTGATAGCATTCAATCTCTGGATATTGGAAATCGCATCGGGATCGAGTTGCTTCACTTCAGCATTGATGGTGGTTCTCACTTTTTGGTTTGGAGCCTATCTAGCTTTTAGAATTTTTGGAGATTTAGTAATGGAGTCACTATATGTTGGAGTATCTTCATGTTGAGTTCTGAAGATATTATCTTTTGGAGATATCTTTCCGCTATCGATGGTTGCAAAGTCAAAACCATCTTCTGGTGTTGTCTTCTGCTATTGTATATCTCTAGGCTCTGATTTGCATTGATACTCTTGTTGTATCTGATATTGTATCAACTGTTGTATATCAATGATATTGTTCATTTTTCTTCTGCTGTGTTGTTGTACTTAATGTGTTATAAGCTCCGGTGAACCAGATTCGACGTTTGAATCTGGGGCATTCGAATACGGGTGATGTATTCGGTGTCAATTTTCGAAGGTCGGGTCAGGGTCGTTTCACCAACAATGACATTTCCCCCTGCTCCAACTTTATAAACTTACTAAGCAAGGACGACTTGGCTACTTTAAACAAAAACGTTTCCTCGAATCTCCTTCGAAATTCTATCTAAGTCAATTCCTCTTCTGGCACACCTACGATCACCCTGTTCCACCAGAACAAAGCAACTCCTTGCAACTGTCTCGAAGCCAATATCCTTTTCTACTTATCATTCAGACCCAAATCAACGAAAATCCTTTCACAATGTAACAACTAGTTCTCCACTTCTATTGCATCCTCTATCCCTGAAAAAGGCTTCCCACCCAGACTGGTGCAATATCAACTTAGCTTAGCATAGTTATTACCAACTGACGCTATGGGGTTGACTCCTCCCACGTTAGCAACATTTCCTTAAACTATCCCTACAGCTGATTCAGCTTGCATCATATTGACGAAGAACTAATACATAGTCTAGTGAGGTCACAACACCTACATTGGCATTTGCATTTTGGTCAGTATTTGCCTGTCGACCCTTGTTCCTTCTGATGTTAGGCCGAACATTTCCATTATTTGTGGCGCTTCTTCCACCTAGATTCGCTTTTCCGTTTCCTGCCGTATCTTTCTTTCTCGTAAACTTGCATTTGAGCATTAAAAAGATATAGAATAACATTCTAAGAAAGATGGGAGAATATATACTTATAAATAGCAAATACATATACATTACTATAGCGTTATCCCATACTCCAATCTTATTCTCTGATTTATTAGGATTATGTTTTCAAATACTCTTGAGGTTTAAAATTCTTTTGTCCATAAACCTATGCTCTAATACCAACTTGTAACATCCCCAATTTCGAGGCCCAAAACAAACTGCTACGGATGCTGTAGTTATCCATAGTTATTAATTCTCGACCACAAATGTGGCTATGTTAATCATATCAATAATTAAAAGCACATGAATACGAAAATTTTTCAAACATGGTTTAATATTAAATTTTTACTTCCCATTTCACAATTGATATTCCATATTCATTACATAATTTCATCCATAATCCCATGTTCAGAGAAATATAACTATTATATAATACTCCAAGTGCGACATATAAAGATGTCCCCTTGGTTGATCAGAGTCAAATTGTGACGCCCCACCCCGAGACCTACATTAGTAAAGAGAATTACTAAGTAATCATGTCTACTAATGCAGAGAATAGGGCTGGTTAAGGGCGACCATCATAGTAATACGTTAGTTAAGATCTAAGCATGTCAATTATGTCTTATTTTTTTCATTACCTCATAAGTCGTAGACACTCTTAGTCCCTAACTAATGCACACTATGGTGGATTCGAAACATTTCAGAAATAATGTAATATATATGCAGATAGAAAACATCAGTCACAGAACAGCAAACCCAGATCAGAGTGTGTGTGTGTGTGTGTGTGTATATATACATACATACATCACCATACATCTCCATAATAATACATCATATATAGGTAGCATGGACTACCGAATCACATATACACCCATCCCAAACAATAATATACAATAAGACACATAAAAGCAGACGACTCAAAATGACATCCAAGCCAAAATGATAAGTCCAACAAAAGCGACCTAGCTGATCCAAGAAGTGAAGCAATCCAAACTAACCTGCAACTCGGTCTGACCCGAGTGAAAAACACACGGGTCAGGCAAGCTAATCTTATCAGTAGTAAGGATCTCAATAACAAGCGGAATGGTGAGAATCACTCTGTTGTTACCAACGGAACGACATGTTATTCATCATATCATTTATAAGAAAGGGGACATCGGGGATTCATCTATCTATTTCAAAGGAATTCAATAAGTAACATGCATATGGTTTCTCTTAAGGACATCTCTAAGCAAACTGGATAAGGGATGAGAACCTATAATAACTTCATAAAGAAACATCAAATCATCATATTCTATCATAAGAACTCATTAAGATTTAAAAGAAATCATAATCGAAATCACCATATAAAATAATATGAATGTAGCCTATATCATACTCAAGGCCATACTCAAATAACACATCACAAAAAGGTGAAATCGGACATAGAAAACTTCATAGAAAATTGCACGTGCTTTTCATCTTGACTAGTACTACTATTATTTGGTACCATACATCGGGATGATTTGGGGTCATTAACATCTTAGCATCGTGATCATCTTGATTGACTATAGTCGAATATCGCGATGAAACCCAAATCATAAAATCCGAGCAAATCATCATGATGATTGGAATCTAGTAATGACATCAAGAACATCGTAATGATTCCAATCTTATACTCGGTTTGTAGTACTAATAACATCTTGAATGTGTCACAACATCTCGAATAGGAACCCAATGGCTATTAATGTACGTCCCATACCATACATTCACACCTATTGGTTTACTAATCGACAGTCGATGCCACATTAGAAAACAGTTATAAAAATCCAAATCAAACATACACCGCCTCGTCTCATTGGCGAGTGTAAAACATCCAACTCATCGTGTCTCATACTTCGATGAGTTTAAAGTGACATCAAAACTTGTCTCATTTCATCGACAAGTAAAAGTCCATTTTAAACATCACAACCATCATCAATTCATCATAACAACCCCGCCTCATGTCCTCGACAGGTAAAAATATCATAAAATAGTACTTCAAAGTCGATTCGACAATACAAGTCCGATATTAAGCGATGAGGCGAAAATGCATGTCCCATACCACGTATTTTTGCCAAATCGTTTAATTCTCATTATTATACGCCGAAAATCATCTAACTAGGATGTAATATATTTAGAACATTTTATAGAGAAATTAGAATTTTAAAAAAAAATTTAGAGATTTTTAGGTAAGTTTTTTAAGGAAAATCTATCAAATAGATTATCTATTTATAAAATACCTTTAAAAAATGAATAATTGCTTTAAAACCCTTTAAAATGTCTTACAACATTTATTTAATTAACCATAGTTTATAAAAAAAATTCAGAAACTTATTCAAAACAAAAATCAATTAAAACCATCAAATTCTTCAAATACCGATATTTATCGATATTTAGATTAAAATAGAATTTAAATAAAATTTAAATTCTAAAAATTTCCAAAATCAAGCCAATCCATTGTTGAATAATAATACTAAACATTCATCGTCAAACTTACTCAAAAAATATTTAAAATCATCGAAATTTGTAGTGAAACAGTTAACGAAAGTACTGTTAGAAGCAAAAGAAAATCAACCAAGAAACTGATTTTTTGGCTGAATTTGGACAGTCGTTTGTGTTATCAAAACAATTCATATTTCAGCGATATTTTGCTGCATTATACGACCTCATGATGACAATAACATATCCAAAATTTGGAGCAATTCGCTACAGAATGAAAGAGTTATGACTTTTCAAACATAGCTCTTTTCAGCAAGCACAAAAAAACAAAAATTTTGGCTGTTTTGAAACAAGGATTTTCTATATCAAAACAGCTCATAATTTCGTGAAATTTTTTTGGAACATTGTGAAACTAAACTTCTACAACATGTCAAAAACTTGGGGCAATTAGCTAAAAATTGAAGAAGGTATAATTTTTCTAAAGTAGTGTATTTTCGACCAATACACAGAGGTCAGTTTTTGACCAATTTCAAGCATTGATGTACCATATCAAAACAACTCAAAATTCAACAAAACTTTCCAAAAATGTAGTGTTGCCCGACTACAACAACATATCATAAACTGAGATCAATTAGCTAAAAGATGAAAAATATATTATCTTCTGAATATGGTGCATTTTCGATCAACAAACAGAGGTAAATTCTTGGCCTATTTCAACCAATAGTCTCCTATAGCAAAATAACTCAGAATTAAATGAAATTTCCAAAAATGCAGTGTTCCCTGTTTAAACAACATAACAAAAACTGAGATCCATTTGCTAGAAACTGAAATATATACAATTTTTCTAATATGACCTATTTTCGGCCAAAACACAAAGATCAATTTTTGGCCGACTTCAACCAATAATTTCCTATAGCAAAATAACTCGAAATTAAATGAAAATTTTTAGAATTTTACTGCTGCCCGATTACAACAACATATCAAAATCAAAGTTCAATTCGCTTAAAATTGTAGAAGATATGATTTTTTCAATATAGGGTTTTTCAGCCAGCAAAATAGAAAACAAAGTCGATAATTTGAGCAATTCCATCAACAATTGATAGCAAAATTCGAATTTTTTTTCTTTAGCTTGCTGTAAGAACTCTTACCTTGCTTACCACTTGATTTAGCAATGGTTTCGGCAATAATATGATGGATTAGTAAGGAAATGGCCTTCAAGAGCCTGTAGATTGTAAAACAAGAACATGCAAAACAACATAAGTAAATAAAAGATAAATCACATCTCAAGCTCTCAAATTTTGATGAAAATTATCTGGTATTGGAAGGATATTACCTTTCTCTTCTTAGTTTAGGTGATTTCCCTTTTAATTCATAGAAAAGTAGGGTGGAAATTAGGTTTAGAAGGCAGCCATTGTTTTCTCTTTTAGGTTTTACTGTATGTATGCTTTAGGAAGAAGAAGAAATAATTTACGTACAATTCTTTTTTCACCAGAAGGATCTAAAGAATGGGCTTTGGATCCTATCCAAACCCACTAAGCCCAAATAAAACCTTAAGAAAAAACAAAGTTATGTATATAGGTTCCACTTAATTTAACACTATATGCATATAACAACTCATTTTCAAGCCAAATAAAATGCATACACCAATTTGTTTTGAAATAAAATAGTTATTGTGACAAAATGAAATTTATTTTAACAATAAAAAGTTATTTTAACAATAAAACACCATTTTTAATAATATTTTACAATTTGCACAATTTTAGTGTAAAAACACTATTTTTAAAGTATAACTTGATCAAAATTTATTCTCTTAGTCAAACAAATTGTAATAAATCATTCTAACACTTTTAAAAACACAAAATAATATTTTTGCACAGTATTTCATCTTTTATTTTATTAAAAGACATGTTTTCTTCATATTTTTTCTTTTGTATTCTATAAAAGGCTAATATTGGCAATAATTGTCAATATTATCTCATTGACTTAATTAAAATACAGTAATTGACTAATTTCACTTCAATACCTCAAAATAAAGTTTTTAAAACTTTATTTCCATCAATTTGCATTTATTTCAACAATTAAATGTTGAAGTACATTACCTGATAAATTTATTAACTCAAATTTACCTAAATTCCAATATTTTCGATTTTATTTAACCAAAATACAAAATAATGAATTTTAAACCCAATATTTATTTCTCTATTACATTCTATTTACCATATTAAATTATAATTATCATTATAATTTAATATTATCAGTAATCTCTGATACCAGGTTTGTGACAGACTCTCCCCTCTTATAAAAATTACGTCCCCGCAATTTCTAGAGGAAATCTGTATTCAACATAATTTATTTCATCATACAAAGGAATTTAGATAGATTGAATGGAAAATTCTTACCATCAAAGTGAGAAGATAAGAAACCAGGATACGATCGCTCGATGAATTCTTTGGTTTCCCAAGTGTAGTCATTGGGATTATCGGACCATTGAATCTTTACGAGCGGGACACTCTTGTTCCGAAGACGTCTAGTCTCTGAAGCAAGAACTCTCAGTGGATGCTGCACATAAGATAGATAAGGAGAGACTTTCAACTTCTCTAAAGCACGAGTATCAAGCACGGAATCAGAATCTCGAAGACACTTCCTTAACTGAGAAACATGGAATACGTCGTGAACTCCAGAAAAATGATCGGGAAGTGCTACACGATAAGCAACCGGTCCGATACGCTCCGGGATAGGGAATGGCCCAATATAGCGTGGTGCCAATTTCCCAATTTGGCTAAAGCGTACCACTCCTTTCAGAGGAGAGGCTCTAATAAAAACAAAGTCACCCAATGAGAATTCAAGAGGCTTTCTACGGTTGTCCGCATAGGATTTCTGGCGACTCTGTGCCTCTTTCATTCTCTCAAGAATAAGATGGATCTTCTCAGATGATTCTCGAATAGATTCGGGCCCTAAAATTAGCTTTTATCCTGACTCAAGCCAACAAGATGGAGAACGACATGGCCTTCCATATAAGGCTTCAAAAGGAGCCATGCCGATAGAAGATTGGTAGCTATTATTATAAGCAAACTCAACTAGAGGAAGATGATCCTCCCAGCTACCACCAAAATCCAAGATACAAGCACGAAGTAAGTCTTCCAAAATACGGTTCACTCGTTCAGTCTATCCATCAGACTGTGGGCGATAAGCTATGCTAAGATTAAGCTTCGTGCCTAAAGCTTGCTGGAAACTCTGCTAGAAGTGACTCGTGAAAAGAGGATCACGATCACACACAATAAATGAAGGGATACCGTGCAATCGCACGATCTCTTTAATATATAGCTTCGATAAAAGAGATGCCGTCCTATTCGACTTAATAGGAATAAAATGTGCGGACTTGGTGAGACGGTCCACAACAACCCAAATACTGCTATGGCCTGACCTCGAACGAGGTAAGCCATCAATGAAATCCATCGATATTTGATCCCATTTCCACAACGGAACCTCTAAAGGCTGAAGAAGACCGGATGGCCGCTGATGCTCGGCCTTAATAAGCTGACAAGTTATGCAGTTACCCACATAGCTTGCGACATCACGCTTCATGCCTTCCCAATAATAAAGGCGATGCATATCGGCATACATTTTACTGCTCCCAGGATGAATAGTATACTTAGAGCGATGACAATCATCAAGAATGTCACGCCTAAGTGATGAATCAGAAGGTACAACAATACGGTCCTTCAAACGAAGACAACCGTGAGAATCAATACTGAAATCCCTCATCTCATCATCATGGGATTCAGATTCACAAAGACGAATAAGGCGCAACGTCTCGAAATCACGCCGCTGAGCCTCGAAAATACGGTCTAAAAGAGAAGGTCGTGCTTCCATACTGAATAATAAGACGGGTGAATCGAAAGAAGAAGCTCGGTCATGAATATCACAATAAGATAAAGTTTCAAGGACATCCCATTCGGCTAACATCATTGATACAACAGCCGAATGCTTGCGACTAAGCGCATCTGCCACACGATTCCCCTTCCCCAGGGTATACTGAATGTCAAAATCATATGAGGCGAGAAACTCAAGCCAACGCTGCTGCCTCCTATTAAGCTCCTTCTGAGAGAACAGATATTTTAAAGACTTATGGACGTTAAAAAGGACGAAGTGCTCTCCCAAAAGGTAACGACGCCAAATCTTCAAAGCGAAGACAATGGCTGCAAGCTCTAAATCCTGAGTAGCGTACCGAACCTCATTCGGACGCAACTGCCTAGAAGCATAGGCCACAACACGATCTCTCTGCATCAAAACAGCACCGAGGCCACTATGACTGGCATCGGTATAAATGATAAGATCTTGGTTCCCTTCAGGAACCACAAGGATGGGAGCATTAGTGACAAGCTCCTTCAATTTCTAAAAAGAAGCCTCACACTTAACGGACCAAATGAATCGAACACCTTTCCTCGTAAGGCTAGTCAGTGGAAGCACGATACGGGAAAAGTCTTTGATGAAACGGCGGTAATAACCAGCCAAACCCAGAAAACTACGAATCTCATGAACATTCTCAGGCCTCTTCCAAATCTGAATAGCCTCGATCTTAGAAGGATCAACGGAAATACCTTCTGAAGATACTACATAGCCTAAGAACTTCACTTTCTTTTCCCAGAAGTTACACTTAGAAAGTTTTGCTTTGAGTTGATGCTTTCGGAGAGTACTCAAAACAATTCTAAGATGTCGAACATGGTCCTCTTCGGACTTCGAATATATTGAATGTCATCAATGAAAACAAGCACGAACTTATCGAGATATTCTCAGAATACTCGATTCATAAGATCGACAAAGTAGGCAGGTGCGTTCGTCAATTCGAACGGCATGACGAGCCACTTATAAGAACAATAGCAAGTGCGGAATGCAGTAAGAGGAATACTATCTTCCGCGACTCGGAGCTGATGAAAACTAGTGGCAAGGTCTAACTGTGAAAAGACCTTAGCACCACTTAATTGATCGAACATGTCGTCGATCCTCGGTAAAGGGTAACGATTCTTGATGGTTAACTTATTAAGCTTGCGATAGTCGACGCAAAGCCTAAGCGTCCCATCGGACTTCTTCATGAACACTACCGCGGCTCCCCACGGTGAAGAACTAGAACGAATGAAATGCTTGGCTTCAAGCTCGAGAAGTTGCTTTTTGAGTTCCTCATTCTCTCTTGTAGACATCCTCGTGGGAGGACGACTAACTGGCTACGCGCCGGGAATAAGATCGATACGGAACTCAATAGCTCTCTTAGGAGGAAAACTGTAACGACCCAGAATTTTTATTAATTAAAATTTGAATATTTAATTTATTTTAGATATTAATAAGTGAAATTTATAAGTCAAATAAATTTTATTTGAATTATTGGATTTAATTGAATAATTAAATCGATAATTTAATATGTTAAATTATGGAAATAATTGAAAATTGGGTTAAATATGATTGAAAATGATTTGTAAAATTTTATTTTATCATATGGGAGTTAGAACGATATTTTAGAACTTTTAAAATCGAATTAGAAGTTTATTTGTGAAAATTGAATATTTTAATATTTAATCGACTAGTGAAAATAGTCAATTTTTGAACAGTCTCAGAATTGAACGAAACTAGTTCCATTGGATCCGTAATAGTTTGTTATTACCGGATTTCAATTTTCGTGTCAATCGGAGTTATCGTTTGATCGTGGCAGCTCGAAACGCATCGAATTATTTTTAATATTAATTTGGCGAGTTAAAATAGCCATTTTTCAAAAAGTTTCGGATTTCGACGAAACCAGTTTCATCGGATCCGTAATGTGATATTATTATAATTTTTCAAATTTCTAGTCAATTGGATTTACTGTTTGTCCAGTACGAATTAAAACGCCTAGAAATCGATTTAAATCGGTTTAATTTAAATTGAACGTTTATTACCATAACTCGCACATATGTCCGAATTAGCTTTCGAAACCTGTTCCATTGTGTCCAAAACGCGGGATAAACCCTAGGAACGTCAGTTTCGGCGCGTAAATCGGAGTTCGGAATTTCCGGGATGAATAGTGTCGTTCGGAACTCTATAAATAGACCCTATACCCTCACTATCTTCAACAACAATAAACCCTAACCCTAAATTATGCACAGCCGCCACTTTCTAAATGAATGGCCGGCATCTTCCACCGTTTCCCCTTAATTATCTCCTCATCCACTCCCCGTTAGGCTTCGATTTCAACTAGCAAAACGTAGAGGGTGGAGAGACGAAGACATCCAACGGCTACTTCATCGAATCGTCGACCTGAGACAACAGATTTTGGCCGCGTCCCCATGCGTTCGTGCACAGTTTTCTTCGTGGGTGTGGGGCCGAGCTCAGAGCCTTTGAGGCCGTGGGTAGAGGAGGTTAGGAGCATTCGCGTGGGGGTGCTTGATCGGCGTGAAGATGGAAGGAGATGGCTTGAATTTAAACCCTAACTATCAAACATGGGTTCGGCTAAACGTGTTGTACTGGAGCTCCTTCGTGCCCATGAGAAGATGAAGGGGGGAGCGTTGGATCTGAGTTGGACGGTGGGGATTAGAGTAGGTTAAAATTTTTATAATTATGTTGTGAATTGTTATTAAAAATTCGAGTAAACTTCAAATATGCATATCTTTTTCATACGAGGTCGAAAACGCGCGAAACTAGTTGCGTTGGAATCGTATGGACGAGCACTACGCGATGGAGTTGGATTGGAGTCGATTGGAGTTAGTGAGAATTTCGGGTAAAATTAAACGCGCATTTAATTTTATTCGAAATAAATCGCTAAAACGAAATTAAAATCAAGGTGAGAACTTCTCACTCAATCGAATCAGTTTCGATTTTATTTTAAACAGTTAGATTTAAAAATATTTGAATGCATGTTTGAATGTTGATTGTTATCTATTGATTGTTAAAATAGACATTATACGCCGTTAGTAAGCGGATGTTATTTATTAAAAACATATACCGCGAATATTTCATAAACAGTGAAATTGGTATTATATATAATAGCAATATATATATTGGCATATGTATATATTGGAGTTATTGATTTCCCGCATTTTTTTAGCGGATGAGACCCTATTGCGCCGTCTATTAAGCGGATAATATTATAAATCCCATATACCGCGATAATTTCGTACTGGAGCGAAATTGGTATTGTGCTAATGTTTGTGGATGCAGGAAAACAGGTTGTAGGGATCCAACTGGATTCCTCAACAGTATTTATTTGATTACGGATATTTTGATATTCATTGATTTTCATATCGATATATGATATCGTTGTTGTCGTGATTGACTATTTGGTATTCAGCATCATTGGACCAAATTTTGAAACTTTAAAATGATTTTTAAAGTGATTTTTGAAAATATACTATATGTTTGGAATTGATCCATTTTAAATAAATAAGCGTATAATTTTTAATGTTATATAAAAGTTATGATTTTGAGAAATATAGTTAAAAGTTGATTTTTGAGAATATGATGCTAATGATTTTATAAAATAGTTAAATTGGATTTCTGAATTTATTGTAAAAAGTTTAAATATAGGATTTATAATTATGAAGTTCAAAGGAACGATTTTTCAAATAAATAAATTATAAGTATTTAACTTATAATATGAATCTTTGGTTTATAATTGAGTTATAAATCGAATAGATTAATAAAGGAATTTATAAAGGAAGAAGTTATAAAACAAATAGAAATAGAATTTATAAACGTTGTTTTATAAAATTCGCAAACGACTTATTTTGATAAGTAAATTTTTATAACTTATTTATAAAGTTATATTCACGTTTTTTGACTGTGAATAATCCTTTGAAATAAAATGAATAAAAGGATGAAATTTGTTAACGTAGTATATTCACGTTTTCGAATAGTGAATAATATGTTAAAGAAAATGTTTTGAATGAGATGTTTAAATTGAATTAAAACGATCTAACAATGTTTTAAAATATGTTGAGATTCGAAACCATAGATTTCAACATTCATTGTTGAAATAGACGTTTTCGAGAAATAAAAGGAAATGGTGGACTATAACACTGTTGTTATAGTAAATGATTTCCGACAGGAAATGTTTTGTATAGTATTGGGATTTATATATCTATTTTAATTTCGAATCCCTATACTAGTGATTTTGGGTTGCCGTAACGATGTTTTACGCAACATTCGTTTAGACCCAAATAAATATGTTAAAGAGAATGATTTCCTTAAAGAATGAAATATATACTTAATCTCGATTTAAGTATATTTGAACATTTTCCAAGTGTTGAAAATAAATGGATTGAGAATTACTTAATAAGTAAGTATGGAAATGTTTTCCAATATAAAGTGAATATTTTGAGAATTTATCTTTTTGAAGATAAATTGAAATGAATAATTGAAATCGTATATTCATAGATATTTTGAAATATAAATTCACTATGAAATTTATAAAAGAAAAGGGAACTTCTTTAAAATAAATAAATAAATAAATATTGATTTATTTTTGAAGTATTGAAAATTATATATCTTGTAAAGATATTTTGGAAAATAAATAATTTGGAAAATTATTTGGAAACTGATGATGTGTGCATATTCATTGATAGTTCAATAACCGACTATAAATATTTCCCTTTGAATGGGTAATTGATGTGATTTGTTTGAATTCGAATGCCACACTTATTTTTGAATAAGCGCTCACTATTCGGGTTAACCAGGAAAGGACCATGGGGTCGTATAACCCATTCCGAATATGTGATACATCGTTATGAATTGCATTTGATGATCGGTGTTGAAGACTGGGTATTTGTGAAAGCGTTAGGATGACCTATCGATTGTCTCTGCACTGGGTAGCTCCTGGTATAGAGATTTCCTAAGTGATGGGAAATTCGATCGGGATTGTGAATACCCGGATTGCAAGGGCTTCGTAAGAAGTGCCTTCGGTTTTGTTCGAGCCCGGAACAGACTTGTATGGATTGTATGTCTGACGTTATAAATTGAGATATAAAGCAGATTTCTTTCAATTATATTTCTGTTGGTGGCGGAGAATTTATTCTTTTAGCTTAACACCCTTCTCTGAGACGTACGAGCTCAGAGGTTATGTAGTTGAAGGTTATCAGCGATATATTCCCAATTTGGTAATGTGACATGCTGAGTGTTGCTGTAAATGATCATTGTGTTGATTATTTGTGATAGGATCATTTATTTGATCGTCTATCTTGGTGATCATTTCTATGATCATTTGTTGACCCAAAGCATGGCTTTTGTATAAAGTATGTTTTTGTGGACGTGACTTCGTCGAGCCTCACACCCCGTGAATGGTCAAAACAGGAAAGATGCAGCAAGGTTATGAGGGGTAGCGCCCTTTAGGATGTGTGCATTTCCTTCTGGAAAAGGGTGGTATCATGGTATGGAGCCCAGATACTTACTCATGTTGAAAACACTTTATGATTGTGTGAATTGATTACGAGCGCTCGGTTGAAAGGTCCCAAAGGACCGGGGGATGGCATATTCGGTCAGTTGTTACTCAGTTAGGGGTAACCCGGCCTTGTGTTGGTAGAGATCCGGTTTGGTTCTCGGGGATGTCCATCCACAGGCATTCTCATGTGGCAATGGGAAGTTCCTTGGCCTGATCATTCGTTGGAAATCCAAAGAAACAATACGAGACTTGTACGGTTTTAGTTGTATAACCTGCTATGGAATGTGGCGGTAACCTGCTATTGAATGTAGTTAGCTATAGTAGGCATAGTTCGGAATGTCTATGCTGGCTAAGATTTATATTATACTTTCGAAATGAATTTTTTCTACACTATACACTAGTAATAATATCAAATGTTATTTTAAATGCGTATCAAGCATCTTTGACTATCATAAGGAGAAATCTCCTCCGATTCTGCGTTTGCATTGTGTGTGTGTGTGGGAGGCCTTATGGTAGTCTCATTTTTAAATGCATTGCGAATTGACTTTAAAAATATTCTTCTATTTTGATTTTAAAGTAAATAAACTGTTTTGAGTTCTCACACCAGTCACATGACTGACTCGGAGTTTATTGTTTTCCTTCCTAAACTCTGGGTGCCCACCAATTTCCACACGGGCAGTCAAGAGACAGGTTTATCAGGATATTCTGGATATTCTGGAATTGCTGGAGGCAAGCTGGATGGCATGGCGTATTATTAGTATATAGTATTTTCTTTTCCGCTGCACTGTTGTTGTTGTTGTACACTCTGATGATATGATGAAATGAAATATAATGTAATAACTGATATAGTTCTTTGTTTAAAGATTATTCATTTATTTATTATATGTTGTTCCGCTGCGAATTGTGAGATTCTGATATTGTTCTGCTGTTTTCTTTCTGTTCTATTTTCTATTTTCTATTTTCTTTCCTCTCTATTTTTCTGTCTTCTTATCTCTTTTTCTTCTTCTTAAACCATAACATTTCGGGTTTCCGGCCTTCGATTTCTCGGCAGTCGATAAAGTGAGTATCGATGTTGAATTTTCGAAAGTCGAAAATTTTCGGGGCGTTACATTTGGTATCAGAGCATATGGTTAAGCGACAACCATGGTTCTGTTGGGTATTACTCATTAGAGATAGAGTCAATAGTACTCTAGAATGAGTTTGAGTGTAATAATAGCTATGAGAGCGTATTTGTTAGTGAATATATAATTGTTTTGTATTGTGTTGACTTATCGGTTGATTGTTTATAGATTTCGGTCGATGTAGTCTGGCTAACTATCGTAGAAAGGGGTTTCTAAACTCTTAAACAAGATAAATCGACACAGTATTGTTTTAAATTAGGTAAATGAAATAATTTTACCTTGATTATATATTATATATAAAGAAATAATTTTTCAGAATTATTAAAGTGTATATAAATTGATTGTTTAGTTGTTCGAATAATCTAAATAAAAGAATAATTGTATAAGCAAATGAATTATAAGAATTGAATTATAATTAATGTGATTTACAATTGTGAAATAAACTTCTATATATATATATAAGAAGTGAAACTATATGGATATATTTATGAATATGAGTTGTAAATAAAAAAATGAATTCAAAGTTAAATGGAATATAACTTAAGAGATATTGAATAAAGTTGATATTGGTATCGAAGTAAATTAATAAAGTTAAGTGATAAATATGAACTTGAGTTATGTAAATGAAATTCTACTTTAGAAATTAAATTGAGTTAATGGATTGAATGTTAATCAATTAAATGTGAATAGTTGACATGAAATAATGAATGTAAGTGTTAATTCATTAAAAATCTAATGTTATTAAAAGATTGAAAGAAAATCAATTTATTAAACCAATTGATAAGTAAAGGAATTTGGTTGCAATTAATATACATTGGTTGGTATATGATTGTTAGTTGAGTGTATATAATTAATTAAGTGTTAATGAAATTGAATTAATGAAATTGGAAGTTAAAGTAATTAAAATTCAATTGGAAGTTAAGTGAATCTTAAATAGAATTGAATTTGATTTGGAAGTGAACCAACTTGAATATGAATTAGTGAATATAAACTAATAGAAAATGAATGTTAGTAAGAACATCCACTGTTAAAGAACCAAATGTGATTAAATTGAAAACCCAATTCATTGAATATTAATGAGAATATGAATGAATATATATTGGTTATGAATTTGTTGAATGCTAGTTGGTTGATGTTTGAATATATTGCTTTTGTTTCAATTGCTATGTTGACATATATAGTTATTATGTTGCTATATGTTGTATATTGATACTATTGTCTATATGCATGGTTCTCATGTTGTTTGTCGAGTGTTTAGTAGGTGCGGATCGCGTTTGCTTCGCATTTGGAGCTCGCTTTCGCGCTATATTAGCCGTATATGCTCGCTAATAAAATATAAGGTACATATCTCGGATTACATACCGTACTTTTACAAATTTTTCCCTTCGGGATGCCTCATTACTTGATGAGATGTATGTTTGTGATATATATACTGTCATTTTTTTTGGATTGAGCCGCGCAAAGGAGACTATGGCGAATTTTTCCGGAAATTTAAGGCGTTAGAAAAAATTTGAGAAAATTGGAAAATTTTGAAAACTTTAACTTTGATTGGGAATTGAAAGTTAAACAATAGTAGTTGTTTTTGAAAAGATAACTAAGTATGATTTGAAAACTTAGTAAGTTATTATAAGAAATTTGACTATGAATTTTGGGAAAGTTAATAGATTCTATAACTTTTCTTACTTAATAATTTCGAGGACGAAATTCTTTTAAGGGGGGAAGATTGTAACGACCCAGAATTTTTATTAATTAAAATTTGAATATTTAATTTATTTTAGATATTAATAAGTGAAATTTATAAGTCAAATAAATTTTATTTGAATTATTGGATTTAATTGAATAATTAAATCGATAATTTAATATGTTAAATTATGAAAATAATTGAAAATTGGGTTAAATATGATTGAAAATGATTTGTAAAATTTTATTTTATCATATGGGAGTTAGAACGATATTTTAGAACTTTTAAAATCGAATTAGAAGTTTATTTGTGAAAATTGAATATTTTAATATTTAATCGACTAGTGAAAATAGTCAATTTTTGAACAGTCTCAGAATTGAACGAAACCTGTTCCATTGGATCCGTAATAGTTTGTTATTACCGGATTTCAATTTTCGTGTCAATCGGAGTTATCGTTTGATCATGGCAGCTCGAAACGCATCGAATTATTTTTATAATGTGATATTATTATAAGGTTTCAAATCTCAAGTCAATTGGATTTACCGTTTGTCCGGTACGAATTAAAACGTCTAGAAATCGATTTAAATTGGTTTAATTTAAATTGAACGTTTATTGCCATAACTCACACATATGTCCGAATTTGCTTTCGAAACCTGTTCCATTATGTCCGGAACGCGGGATAAACCCTAGGAACGTCAATTTCGGCGCGTAAATCGGAGTTCGGAATTTCCGGGATGAATAGTGTCGTTCGGAACTCTATAAATAGACCCTATACCCTCACTATCTTCAACAACAATAAACCCTAACCCTAAATTATGCACAGCCGCCACTTTCTAAATGAATGGCCGGCATCTTCCACCGTTTCCTCTTAATTATCTCCTCATCCACTCCCCGTTAGGCTTCGATTTCAACTAGCAAAACGTAGAGGGTGGAGAGACGAAGACATCCAACGGCTACTTCGTCGAATCGTCGACCTGAGACAACAGATTTTGGCCGCGTCCCCATGCGTTCGTGCACAGTTTTCTTCGTGGGTGTGGGGCCGAGCTCAGAGCCTTTGAGGCCGTGGGTAGAGGAGGCTAGGAGCATTCGCGTGGGGGTGCTTGATCGGCGTGAAGATGGAAGGAGATGGCTCGAATTTAAACCCTAACTATCAAACATGGGTTCGGCTAAATGTGTTGTACTGGAGCTCCTTCGTGCGCATGAGAAGATGAAGGGGGGGAGTGTTGGATCTGAGTTGGACGGTGGGGATTAGATTAGGTTAAAAATTTTATAATTATGTTGTGAATTGTTATTAAAAATTCGAGTAAACTTCAAATATGCATATCTTTTTCATACGAGGTCGAAAACGAGCGAAACCAGTTGCGTTGGAATCGTATGGACGAGCACTACGCGATGGAGTTGGATTGGAGTCGATTGGAGTTAGTGAGAATTTCGGGTAAAATTAAACGCGCGTTTAATTTTATTCGAAATAAATCGCTAAAACGAAATTAAAATCAAGGTGAGAACTTCTCACTCAATCGAATCAGTTTCGATTTTATTTTAAACAGTTAGATTTAAAAATATTTGAATGCATGTTTGAATGTTGATTGTTATCTATTGATTGTTAAAATAGACATTATACGCCGTTAGTAAGCGGATGTTATTTATTAAAAACATATACCGCGAATATTTCATAAACAGTGAAATTGGTATTATATATAATAGCAATATATATATATATTGGCATATGTATATATTGGAGTTATTGATTTCCCGCATTTTTTTTAGCGGATGAGACCCTATTGCGACATCTATTAAGCGGATAATATTATAAATCCCATATACCGCGATAATTTCGTACTGGAGCGAAATTGGTATTGTGCTAATGTTTGTGGATGCAGGAAAACAGGTTGGAGGGATCCAACTGGATTCCTCAACAGTATTTATTTGATTATGGATATTTTGATATTCATTGATTTTCATATCAATATATGATATCGTTGTTGTCGTGATTGACTATTTGGTATGTAGCATCATTGGACCAAATTTTGAAACTTTAAAATGATTTTTAAAGTGATTTTTGAAAATATACTATATGTTTGGAATTGATCCATTTTAAATAAATAAACGTATAATTTTTAATGTTATATAAAAGTTATGATTTTGAGAAATATAGTTAAAAGTTGATTTTTGAGAATATGATGCTAATGATTTTATAAAATAGTTTAAATTGGATTTCTGAATTTATTGTAAAAAGTTTAAATATAGGATTTATAATTATGAAGTTCAAAGGAACGATTTTTCAAATAAATAAATTATAAGTATTTAACTTATAATATGAATCTTTGGTTTATAATTGAGTTATAAATCGAATAGATTAATAAAGGAATTTTTAAAGGAAGAAGTTATAAAACAAATAGAAATAGAATTTATAAACGTTGTTTTATAAAATTAGCAAACGACTTATTTTGATAAGTAAATTTTTATAACTTATTTATGAAGTTATATTCACGTTTTTTGACTGTGAATAATCCTTTGAAATAAAATGAATAAAAGGATGAAATTTGTTAACGTAGTATATTCACGTTTTTGAATAGTGAATAATATGTTAAAGAAAATGTTTTGAATGAGATGTTTAAATTGAATTAAAACGATCTAACGATGTTTTAAAATATGTTGAGATTCGAAACCATAGATTTCAACATTCATTGTTGAAATAGACGTTTTCGAGAAATAAAAGGAAATGGTGGACTATAACACTGTTGTTATAGTAAATGATTTCCGAAAGGAAATGTTTTGTATAGTATTGGGATTTATATATCTATTTTAATTTCGAATCCCTATACTAGTGATTTTGGGTTGTCGTAACGATGTTTTACGCAACATTCATTTAGACCCAAATAAATATGTTAAAGAGAATGATTTCCTTAAAGAATGAAATATATACTTAATCTCGATTTAAGTATATTTGAACATTTTCCAAGTGTTGAAAATAAATGGATTGAGAATTACTTAATAAGTAAGTATGGAAATGTTTTCCAATATAAAGTGAATATTTTGAGAATTTATCTTTTTGAAGATAAATTGAAATGAATAATTGAAATCGTATATTCATAGATATTTTGAAATATAAATTCACTATGAAATTTATAAAAGAAAAGGGAACTTCTTTAAAAAATAAAAATAAATAAATATTGATTTATTTTTGAAGTATTGAAAATTGTATATCTTGTAAAGATATTTTGGAAAATAAATAATTTGGAAAATTATTTGGAAACTGGTGATGTGTGCATATTCATTGATAGTTCAATAACCGACTATAAATATTTCCCTTTGAATGGGTAATTGATGTGATTTGTTTGAATTCGAATGCCACACTTATTTTTGAATAAGCGCTCACTATTCGGGTTAACCGGGAAAGGACCATGGGGTCGTATAACCCATTTCGAATATGTGATACGTCGTTATGAATTGCATTTGATGACCGGTGTTGAAGACCGGGTATTTGTGAAAGCGATAGGATGACCTATCGATTGTCTCTGCACTGGGTAGCTCCTGGTATAGAGATTTCCTAAGTGATGGGAAATTCGATCGGGATTGTGAATACCCGGATTGCAAGGGCTTCGTAAGAAGTGCCTTCGGTTTTGTTCGAGCCCGGAACAGACTTGTATGGATTGTATGTCTGACGTTACAAATTGAGATATAAAGCAGATTTCTTTCAAATATATTTCTGTTGGTGGCGGAGAATTTATTCTTTTAGCTTAACACCCTTCTCTGAGACGTACGAGCTCAGAGGTTATGTAGTTGAAGGTTATCAGCTATATATTCCCAATTTGGTAATGTGACATGCTGAGTGTTGCTGTAAATGATCATTGTGTTGATTATTTGTGATAGGATCATTTATTTGATCGTCTATCTTGGTGATCATTTCTATGATCATTTTTTGACCCAAAGCATAGCTTTTGTATAAAGTATGTTTTTGTGGACGTGACTTCGTCGAGCCTCACACCCCGTGAATGGTCAAAACAGGAAAGATGCAGCAAGGTTATGAGGGGTAGCGCCCTTTAGGATGTGTGCATTTCCTTCTGGAAAAGGGTGGTATCATGGTATGGAGCCCAGATACATACTCATGTTGAAAACACTTTATGATTGTGTGAATTGATTACGAGCGCTCATTTGAAAGGTCCCAAAGGACCGGGGGATGGCATATTCGGTCAGTTGTTACTCAGTTAGGGGTAACCCGGCCTTGTGTTGGTAGAGATCCGGTTTGGTTCTCGGGGATGTCCATCTAGAGGCATTCTCATGTGGCAATGGGAAGTTCCTTGGCCTGATCATTCGTTGGAAATCCAAAGAAACAATACGAGACTTGTACGGTTTTAGTTGTATAACCTGCTATGGAATGTGGCGGTAACCTGCTATTGAACGTAGTTAGCTATAGTAGGCATAGTTCGGAATGTCTATGCTGGCTAAGATTTATATTCTACTTTCGAAATGAATTTTTTCTACACTATACACTAGTAATAATATCAAATGTTATTTTAAATGCGTATCAAGCATCTTTGACTATCATAAGGAGAAATCTCCTCCGATTCTGCGTTTGCATTGTGTGTGTGTGCGGGAGGCCTTATGGTAGTCTCATTTTTAAAAGCATTGCGAATTGACTTTAAAAATATTCTTCTATTTTGATTTTAAAGTAAATAAACTGTTTTGAGTTCTCACACCAGTCACATGACTGACTCGGAGTTTATTGTTTTCCTTCCTAAACTCTGGGTGCCCACCAATTTCCACACGGGTAGTCAAGAGACAGGTTTATCAGGATATTCTGGATATTCTGGAATTGCTGGAGGCAAGCTGGATGGCATGGCGTATTATTAGTATATAGTATTTTCTTTTCTGCTGCACTGTTGTTGTTGTTGTTGTACACTCTGATGATATGATGAAATGAAATGTAATGTAATAACTGATATAGTTCTTTGTTTAAAGATTATTCATTTATTTATTATATGTTGTTCCGCTGCGAATTGTGAGATTCTGATATTGTTCTGTTGTTTTCTTTTTGTTCTATTTTCTATTTTCTATTTTCTTTCCTCTCTATTTTTCTGTCTTCTTATCTCTTTTTCTTCTTCTTAAACCATAACATTTCGGGTTTCCGGCCTTCGATTTCTCGGCAGTCGATAAAGTGAGTATCGATGTTGAATTTTCGAAAGTCGAAAATTTTCGGGGTGTTACATAAACCAGAAACAGGCTCGAATAAATTTGAAAAGTCGCAAATGATAGGAATACGGGATACATCGTCATCGTCATCTCGAGAATCAAGAGCAAATAAAGAAGCCATGGAATCACAATCGGAATCACGAAGCGAAAGAGATAACTAATCAGAAGAATCAGGATGTCGAATATATAAGACTCGCTCCAAACATAAAATCCTGGCCTCGTATCGAGCTAGTCAGTCCATTTCCAATATCATATCAAATCCAAGAAAAGGAATAACGTGCAGATTCACACGGAAAGAAAAGTCACAAATCAAAATCTCAGCATCATCACAAAGCAAACTAAGAGTTGCATATCCTCCGATAGGATTCGCAATCCGTAAAGAAGTAAGCATGCAAGAAGCATCTAACTGCAAAGCATTAACGAGTTCTTTCGATACGAATGAGTGAGATGCACCCGTATCGAAAAGCACTCGAATAAACGATCATGGAATAAAATAGAGCCCTCTAAAACAGAAGAGGAAGTACGTCTAGACCGAGCAGCACCTCCAGAGGTAGTAGCCACACCAAGATGACCCTGACGAGAACCCTTCTCCTTTTTGGGACAAGCTGACACTAAATGTCCCTCCTTCTTACAATAAAGACAATGCTTAGGCTTGGAACACTCCCTCAGTGGATGGTTAGGTGCACCACAATTGTAGCATGCAAAAGGCTTAGCTGAAGGAGTAGACTGAGACTGAGAAGAAGATCCCCTCTGTTTCTTCTCCTTACCGGAATGGAACGGCTTCGGCTTGTGGAAAAACTTCTTCTTATTCGGGTTCCCCCGAATTACCCTCATCATCACTATCTTTCTCCTTCTCAACCGCTTCAAGCTGAAGGGCCGCATCTACAAGCTTTTCAAAGGTAAGATCAAGGCGAAGCATGAGGGACTTCTTCAGATATTTCTTAAGCCCGGAGACGAACTTAAGATTCTTCTTATAAGGAGTAGAGATGTGCTCGAGACCATACTTAGACAAGGCTTCAAAAGATGCTACATATTCAGAAACAATCGTCTTTCCTTGTTTGAAATCAAAGAAACATTGAGCAAGAATAGCCTTCTCGGATTCTGGAACAAACTTGAGTTCGAATCTCTCACGGAACTAATCCCACTCTAGAGTGGACTCATCAATCTCAGCAATAAGAAGAACATACCAATGTAAAGCTCGTTCTTGCAACATACTAGATGTTACAAGGACTCGGTGATGACTAGAGATCTCCATACGACTAAAGATACGCTCACAAGAACTGAGCCATGCCTCAACCTCTAAAACAGTCTCGGTGCCTTTAAAGGTCTTACCACCAAGATGTGTGAAGTCGCTACACATGCGCGTAAAAGCGGATTTGCGCGGAGGAGAAGAATGAGCTGGAGCGGGAGGCTGAGTGCTCCGAATAAGCTCAAGGATCTGATCGGTAGACATATATACGCCTTCAGGACGAGAACCACTAGACGGTCCCACCGTCGAAGAGCGTCCTCTACCTCTACTCGACATAGCTGAAAGATAAGATAAGATATGATTATTCACAGGGTAAATAGATATATTAGCAATTCAAGTGTAGAAGTTAAGGAATACTACGGAATATACTTAACATTCCTAGACGTATTCCTTTCTATCTACCCCAAAGGAATTAAAATGGGACACGAATCAAGACAAGGATAGGGACAAGGCAAGGTCAAGGTGAAACCGATCATAATTAAGGGATGATGTATATGGATGTATTATTTCTGATGTATGGTTCTCGTATGCTGTTCTGTATATATTACATTATATTCTGAAACAATGCTCTGATATCAAGCTGTGACGCCCCACCCCGAGACCTACATTAGTAAAGAGAATTACTAAGTAATCATGTCTACTAATGTAGAGAATAGGGCTGGTTAAGGGTGACCATCATAGTAATACGTTAGTTAAGAGCTAAGCATGTCAATTATGTCTTGATTTTTTTTTTCATTACCTCATAAGTGGTAGACACGCTTAGTCCCTAACTAATGCACACTATGGTGGATTCGAAACATTTCAGAAATAATGTAATATACATGCAGATAGAAAACATCAGTCACAGAACAGCAAACCCAGATCAGAGTATATATATATAAATACATACATCACCATACATCTCCATAATAATACATCATATATAGGCAGCATGGACTACCGAATCACATATACACCCATCCCACAAAATAATATACAATAAGACACATAAAAGCAGACGACTCAAAGCGACATCCAAGCCAAAATGATAAGTCCAACAAAAGCGATCTAGCTGATCCAAGAAGCGAAGCAATCCAAACTAACCTGCAACTCGGTCTAGCCCGAGTGAAAAACACACGGGTCAGGCAAGCTAAACTTATCAGTAGTAAGGATCTCAATAACAAGGGAATGGTGAGAATCACTCCGTTGTTACTAACGGAACGACATGTTATTCATCATATCATTTATAAGAAAGGGGACATCGGGGATTCATCTATCTATTTCAAAGGAATACAATAAGTAACATGCATATAGTTTCTCTTAAGGACATCTCTAAGCAAAGTGGATAAGGGATGAGAACCATATAACAACTTCAAAAAGAACCATCAAATCATCATATTCTATCATAAGAACTCATTAAGAGTCAAAGGAAATCATAATCGAAATCACCATATAAAATAATATGAATGTAGCCTATATCATACTCAAGGCCATACTCAAATAACACATCACAAAAAGGTGAAATCGGACATAGAAAACTTCATAGAAAATTGCACATGCTTTTCATCTTGACTAGTACTACTATTATTTGGTACCATACATCGTGATGATTTGGGCTCATTAACATCTTAGCATCGTGACCATCTTGATTGACTATAGTCGAATATCGCGATGACACCCAAATCATAAAATCCGAGCAAAACATCATGATGATTGGAATCTAGTAATGACATCAAGAACATCGTAATGATTCCAATCTTATACTCGGTTTGTAGTACTAATAACATCTTGAATGTGTCACAACAATTCGAATAGGAACCCAATGGGTGTTAATGTATGTCCCATACCATACATTCGCACCTATTGGTTTACTAATCGTCAGTCGATGCCACATTAGAAAACAGTTATAAAATCCAAATCAAACATATACCGCCTCGTCTCATTGGCGAGTGTAAAACATCCAACTCATCGTGTCTCATACTTCGATGAGTTTAAAGTGACATCAAAACTTGTCTCATTTCATCGACAAGTAAAAGTCCATCTTAAATATCACAACCATCATCAATTCATCATAACAACCCCGCCTCATGTCCTCGGCAGGTAAAAATATCATAAAATAGTACTTCAAAGCCGATTCGATAGTACAAGTCCGATATTAAGCTATGAGGCGAAAATACATGTCCCATACCACGTATTTTTGCCAAATCGTTTAATTCTCATTCTTATACGCCGAAAATCATCTAACTAGGATATAATATATTTAGAACATTTTATAGAGAAATCAGAATTTTTAAACAATTTTTTAGAGATTTTTAAGTAAGTTTTTTAAGGAAAATCTATTTATCAAATAGATTATCTATTTATAAAATACCTTTAAAAAATGAATAGTTGCTTAAAAACCCTTTAAAATGTCTTAAAACATTTATTTAATTAACCATAATTTATAAAAAAAAATTCAGAAACTTATTCAAAACCAAAATCAATTAAAACCATCAAATTCTTCAAATACCGATATTTATCAATATTTAGATTAAAATAGAATTTAAATAAAATTTAAATTCTAAAAATTTCCAAAATCAAGCCAATCCATTGTCGGATAATAATACTAAACATTCATCATCAAACTTATTCAGACAATATTTAAAATCATCGAAATTTATAGTGAAACGGTTAACGAAAGTACTGTTAGAAGCAAAAGAAAATCAACCAAGAAACTGAGTTTTTGGCTGACTTTGGACAGTTGTTTGGGTTATCAAAACAACCCAGATTTCAGCGATATTTTGCTGCATTATACGACCTCATGATGAAAGTAACAATCTGGAGCAATTCGCTACAAAATGAAAGAGTTATGATTTTTCAAACATAGCTCTTTTCAGCACAAAAAAACAAGATTTTTGGCTGTTTTGAAACAAGGATTTTCTATATCAAAACAGCTCACAATTTCATGAAAATTTGCTGAAACATTGCGCAACTAAACTTCTACAACATATCAAAAACTTGGGGCAATTAGATAAAAATTGAAGAAGGTATAATTTTTTTAAAGTGGTGTATTTTCAACCAATACACAAAGGTCAGTTTTTGACCAATTTCAAGCATTGATGTACCATATCAAAACAACTCAAATTCAACAAAAATTTCCATAAATGTAGTGTTGCCCGACTACAATAACATATCAGAAACTAAGATTAATTAGCTAAAAGCTGGAAAAGATATTATTTTCTGAATATGGTGCATTTTCGATCAACAAACAGAGGTAAATTCTTGGCCTATTTCAAACAATAGCCTTCTATAGCAAAATAACTCAAAATTAAATTAAAATTTCCAGAAATGCAGAGTTCCCTGTCTACAACAACATATCAAAAACT
Organism: Allium cepa; assembly: GCA_030765085.1. NCBI lineage: Eukaryota > Viridiplantae > Streptophyta > Magnoliopsida > Asparagales > Amaryllidaceae > Allium > Allium cepa. The sequence goes on along the minus strand of CM060929.1, from coordinate 986,948,428 downwards.
GAGATCTATTTGCTAGAAACTGAAATGGATACGATTTTTCTAATATGACCTATTTTCGGCCAAAACACAAAGATCAATTTTTGGCCGACTTCAACCAATAATTTCCTATAGCAAAATAACTCGAAATTAAATGAAAATTTCAAGAATTATACTGCTACCCGATTACAAAAACATATCAAAATCTGAGATCAATTCGCTGAAAATTGAAGAAGATATGATTTTTTCAATATAGGGTTTTTTCAGCCAGCAAAACAGAAAACAAAGTCGATAATTTGAGCAATTCTATCAACAATTGATAGCAAAATTCAATTTTTTTTCTTTAGCTTGCTGTAAGAAACCCTTACCTTTCTTACCACTTGATTTAGCAATGGTTTCAGCAACAATATGATGGATTTAGTAAGGAAATGGCCTTCAAGAGCTGATAGATTGCAAAATAAGAACATGCAAAACAACATAAGCAAATAAAAGATAAATCACATCTCAAGCTCTCAAATTTTGATGAAAATTATCTGGTATTGGAAGGAGATTACCTTTCTCTTCTTAGTTTAGGTGATTTTCCTTTTAATTCGTAGAAAAGTAGGGTGGAAATTAGGTTTAGAAGGCAGCCATTGTTTTCTCTTTTAGGTTTTACTGTATGTACGCTTTAGGAAGAAGAAGAAATAATTTACGTACAATTCTTTTCTCACCAGAAGGATCTAAAGAATGGGCTTAGGATCCTATCCAAACCCTCTAAGCCCAAATAAAACCTAGGAAAAAACAAAGTTATGTATATATTTCCACTTAATTTAACACTATATGCATATAACAACTCATTTTCAAGCTAAATAAAATGCATACACCAATTTGTTTTGAAATAAAATAGATATTGTGACAAAATGAAATTTATTTTAACAATAAAAAGTTATTTTAACAATAAAACACCATTTTTAATAATATTTTACAATTTGCACAATTTTAGTGTAAAAACACTATTTTTAAAGTATAACTTGATCAAAATTTATTCTCTTAGTCAAATAAATTGTAATAAATCATTCTAAAACTTTTCAAACCACAAAATGATATTTTTGCACATTATTTCATCTTTTATTTTATTAAAAGACATGTTTTCTTCATATTTTTCCTTTTATATTCAATAAAAGGCTAATATTGGCAATAATTGTCAATATTATCTCATTGACTAATTAAAATACAGTAATTGACTAATTTCACTCTAATACCTCAAAATAAAGTTTTTAAAACTTTATTTCAATCAATTTGCATTTATTTCAACAATTAAATGTTGAAATACATCACCTGGTAAATTTATTAACTCAAATTTACCTAAATTCCAATATTTCGATTTTATTTAACCAAAATACAAAACAATGAATTTTAAACCCAATATTTCTTTCTCTATTACATTCTATTTTCCATATTAAATTATAATTATCATTATAATTTAATATTATCAGTAATCTCCAATACCAGGATTGTTACACAAATACTTGGCAATTATACAGCTTTGTCATTATATCCAAATAGACAAAACCAAACTACATGGCAGGAATAGATAAAGTTCCTAATAGCTAGATTGCCTCCTCCGCGTCTCCAGAAGCTTATTCATCTAACTAGAACCTGAAATTCCCTTACTTACGACCTACGCAAATGAGTACTCGAAAGTTTAGGGGGAAAAAACTTCAGATCGGACAACAGTCTGGTGTAAATAATAACCTACCATCTCGAACCAAAATAGATATCTAGTGAGACCATGTCACTGCACGAAATGGGTTTTCCTCTCACTTGTATCTTAACTAAAGCATAACAACCATATACCGTGCCTTTGCAACTGCAATGGTTAGAACGTAGAAAATAACATTTATGATCGTGCACATACATTGTATTACCCATCCCAGTTCATTAGATTATCCACCAAAGTTTACACATCATAATTTAAACTGACTGCCAATCTTATTTTAATCTGACAAACCATCTTATAATTATGTGGAATACTCATCTCACATATATATTCATAATTATATGGATTAATCATCATATGTTATTATTACTTGAATTACACATCCCCTACCACATTGACTACCCATCACTTGTAGTATAATTATTTAAAAATTATGTGGACTTTCGACCACACATATTCCATCTAACTAAAATTGATGTGGATTATCCATCACACATCGCATATTTTTCCTAAGATAACCATGAACCCATCATTATCCTCGCAAAGGCGATCCATCTCCAGGATGATGTAGACTATTCATCTCACATCCCATAGTTTTTCTAAGATAACTACGAACCCATCAATTTACAATCTATTTCATGTTACCCACATCTGTCAACTTAATTCATGTTACCCATAGTATCAATTTAATTCATGCAATCCACGTATATCAATTTAATTCTTGTATCCCCTTATAGTTATAACATTTCAAAGTGATATGACAATAGTATCCCCAATTGATCTATGTCGAAGTTAATAAAAATAGACATTGTGTGATATCTCGGAATTTCAGACAATATCAATTTAATAATCTTTATATAAAATTAAACTGATATTGACAATATTAATTAAAAATAATATGATTAGGTTTAATAATCAGAATAAAATAAATGTTTAATTAGTGATTTACCTTCTAAAAGCTAAAATAAATGTTTAAATTATAATGTATATATATATATTTGTATATATAGTATAGTTTATCTTTGTTTTGGAATTTAATAAATAAATAAAGTTTTGTCTTTAAATTCTAATAAAATATTGAGTAATTAGGAAATTATGTTTTAAATTAATATTAAGTTTTTTTTTTAAAAAATCTATTTAAACTAGTAATTATATGGTTTGATAATATTTATAATCAATATTAAATTGTTTAAAATTTATCTTAGCTTAATTTTTGTAAATAAAAGTTGATTTTATTTCTTTTTAAATATTATTTGATCAATATGATTTGGAAGTATTTTATATAAGTTTAAAATACAAATAGCATATGATTTAAATTCATTTGATAATAAAAGTGATTTATAATTCTTTTTATAAATCATATAAAAATTGTTGAATTGTTATTTTCAAGCCATATTAATAAATGTACTATTTTTCATAAATATAAAGAAGAATTAAAATAAGGAAATAGAATCTTCATTTTTAATTTGAATAAATTGATTTTAAGTTGGAATTCAAAAAATAATTAATTTGAATTGAAATTATTTTTGAAATTCAAATAAATTGATTCTTTAAAATTTTGTATAAGTTTTAATTTATAAATTGTTTTATTTACAATTTCTAAAAATAAGAAAATCATACAAACATAAAATGCATTAAAGAAAACTCTTTTTAAACATTTAAAATTATAACTTAATTAAATAAAGACAAGTGTTAACTATTAAACAAATTTAAGCTACATGTGTTAAGTTGTAATACAAACATTGTGACAAGTTTCACTGTATTTCTATCGTTTTCTTTTATTTTTGTTAAAAATTATTTCAGCCCTTATAAACCATGTTTTTCCCTTCACTCTCTTTTTCCTATCTTTTATTCTAAGCCGAGAGAAATAAAAAACACAAGAAATCTGGAAAAAGAAAACTCAAAGCCACTTCAAAAAGAATATCTGAAAACCATCTTCTCAATCCAAAAGCTAAAGTGAATCAAAGAAACAAAACCCTGTAAATTTTATTTCCATTTGCAAATATTAAATCTTCAGCCTTAATTCATTACTCCACTTTCAAAACTTCCAGAGACAACAACCTGTCATCCTCAAAAATCAAAACTAAATCTAAAAAAAAAACAAAGTGATCAATACTTGCATTTTTTCAATCCTGCTTTGAAAGCAAGCAGACCTGTAGTTCAGTTTAAAAAGGCAAATGTCTGCATTTCATCTAGAGATCATTAGCATTTTCAAAACCTGGAATTAAAGCATTTTCAAACCTGCATCTCTTTTAAAACCTGGAAGCCTGCATGCATGTAATTTTGGATAGGAAGCAAAAGCATTGCAGTTTCAAGATCTGGAAAATTATGCTCTGTTCTTCTGTAAACCATGTGAGTGACACTTCTTTTAAAAAATCTTAAGGTAGATCTGGTTGTTTAAACATGTTTAAAATAAGTTGTTTTTGTATATATGTTGGAAATCTCCTATGCATCTGTGATGTGTGATTTTTTTTTTGTTGAATTTGAATTGCCTGTATAGCATCCCTGAACTAAAATTTTCAACCCAGTTTCATATTTAAATTCATTTTTCTTTATCTATTAATTTTTAAGACTTAGGACTTAAACAATTTTTGTTTGTTTAATTTTAAACTAAATATTAAAAATTATTTTAACTTAAATAGAAACTGAAATTGCTCTGGAAATCAGGTTAAAAGGGGAAACTCAGGTCATTGTTAAAATTCAAACTTGTAAATTCAGTAATTCAGATATACAAACTAAAAACTTAGACCAATTCATGATTTTTAAGAGAAGAAGTTTGGTTTGACTGGTGCATTACTGTTTGACCCAAATTTAGGTTTTTGAGTGTTTCTAATGATTATGGGATTCTGGAGTTTTGATGTTTCTTCTGTATGTGGTAGTTTGATCAGGCTCATCATAAGAATTATTAATTTGGCGAACTGATCTTTGTATTAGCAGAGGTGTGGAAATTTGTTCTATAACCCTAGTTTATGAGCAAGTTTTAAATTCAGTCAATTCTATCTTAATGTGTGATCGAGTGCTAAGGGAATTTGAAGGAGGGTAGCTGGGTCGATGACGAAGGCATGGAAGGAGTAGCAGCTCTGATGGTGGTCGGAGGAGTTGGATTTAGTCATTGACAGGTTTAGAGTTGGTGAGGCATGCTGTGTTTCCAGGTTTGAAGTGTTACAGGTTGAGTTTGCATACTCGATTTTGAATTCGAGTTTATCCTGATGATCAGATGTTCGTGTTGGGTTCTGGAGTCGACAGTGGATTAGGGTTGATCATCGTGGATGATCGAAATCGTCCAAAGGGATTGTGCATGTGAACGGTGGACTTGTGAAGTTGCTTGTTTTTGGAATTTTTGGGTAAAGTGTTCTCGGGGGATGCTCGTGGCACTGAGGGGTTTTACCCGAAGTAGGAAGGGGTATGACTCGAAGTAATTGGTTTTCTGGCTCGAGTAGGTTAGGTTTCAGGTTTTGTTTCTGTAACCTATCTATTTCAGGTTTTTAAATTTTAAAACTAAATTTAATTTAATTTAAAAAGGAAAGAAGCAAAGCCTGATTTAAAACAAGATTTGAAGCAAGTTTAAATTATGAACTCAAATAGATTTGAATTCCAGATTTTAAATAAACAGATTTGCAGAAATGAAATATATAAAAAAAACTGAAACCTGCACAGTTTTTATATAAAGTGATTTTTCAATCTGAAAATAAGATTTTAAAACAAGATTTAAATTTCTAAGTTAAATCTGAATTTTTAAACCTGAATCCAAATTTGAAGATTGAATCTGAAAGTTTCAAATAAAAATAAGTTATAAACTCAAATGTTATAATCAAGTTGAATATTTTTAGAATTTTATAACATATGTAATGAAATTTAAAACAGGGTTTAAATTTAAATCTTTGAATCTAAATCTGAAAGCATGGTTTAAATTTTGGTTGTAATATAAATAAGATTTGAATTTATATGTTTCAATATCACTTGAAATATTTAAGGTATTTTAAATTTATTTAAACTGAATATGGGCTAAAGTTAAACTATTCTTCTAAAATTGCTTTAAGAGAAAAGTGATTCTTTAAAATGAAAACTAAAGAATTTTTAAATACTTAAAATCTTGTTTAAGTTCGATTTCATTTTAATTTTAATTTAAAATGGAATTTAGAGAAATTTAAAAGTAAATTATTTTTAATTTACTTTGATAATGATAATTAAATCATTAATGAGGTTAATGATTTTCATTAAAATTGTTTTGAACTTAATAATTTATTATTTGATCAAGGTAATTAAGATTTTAATTTATTAATTTAATTAATTAATAATAAGGTTAATTAAAATAATTAAGGACTTTATTTAATTAATTAAAGAATTAAGTAAGTTAATTAAACATGATTAAAGTGTAATTTAGAAATTAATTAATTATATAATATTTGATTAATTTAATTAATTAATTGAATTTATTAATCAAGTAATTAATAATTTATTAAATTTTTTAATTATCACTTGATTAATTTAATAATTAGAAATTTATTAATGAGTTTTATAAATAAATTAAGAATTGATATTGATTTAATTCAGTTAATTACTTTAGAAAAGTAATTAAAGATTTGTTATTGATTAATGAAGGTCATTAACATAGTATTATTTTATAATTAATTAATGTAATTAATTTTAATGATTAATTGTATTAATTAATTTAAAGATAATCAATTGAGAATTATTTAAGTATAATTACTTAATGAAAGTAATTAAGGAAATTAATTACTAATTGTAATTAATTAATTTTATTTTTGATTAATTAAGTTGATTAATTTAGTTTAAATAATTTAATTTAATCACTGGATGATTTGAGAAGTAATTACCAATGTAATTAAAAATGAATAATTACTTAGTGAAGTAATTAAGAAGATAAATTACTTGATGTAATTTAATAGAAGGATACTTGAATGATGGAGGAGTTTTTGGAATTAATTACCTTGTGTAATTATTATTAGTGTGTTTAATTTCTTAAGATAAGTAATTAAAAATAAATTATTTAGTGTAATTAATATTGGGTTTAGATAATTAAGTTATTTAAAGATAATTAAATATGAAATTGATATTGTTAATTACTTAATGTGATTAATCCAGAATGGTTATTCAATATGGATAATTGATAATTAATTTAAATAGGATAATTATAAATAAAATAATTTGAGATCATTAATTTTAAATAATTAATGATATAATCAAGGATTGATTAATTAATTACAATTAATCAATAAAGGTATTAGTTAATGTAATTAATTAAGGATTAATGTAATTAATTCTAATTAATTAATGAAGCAATTACAAGTTAATTACTGATTTGGTTTAGAATAATTAATTTGTGAAATTAATTAAAGATTAATTACTTGAATGTAATTAAAGGATAATTAATCAAGATGATTAATTAGGGTAATTTGTTGAGAATAATTAATTGATTGATTTATAATTAATTAAGGAATATGTAAGTAAGATTTATATGGATGAGTAATTTATTTAATTTAATTTAAATTAAATAAGGAAGAAGTAATTAATTTAATTCATTTTAAATTAATTATAGAATGATGATTTAATAAGTCATTGCTTATGAATGATGATTGATATTTATTACCCTGAATGGTTGAGATCTCAAATATGAGATAAATGATGTTGTGTGATTTGGATGCTATGGTTGCATTGAGTTGATAATATGAATTATTTGTTTGAGTTGATAATATAGATTATCTATTGTGATGATAATATTGATTATCTATTGTGATGTTGAGAATTATCTATCTATGTGTATATAGATAATATTGAATTGAATTGTTTTAAACTTTAAAACAACTTGGACCTAAAAGACACGCTTTGGATTTCGATGAGACCGGGATCGGGTTTCCATATTTGGATATCCGAAAACCACATCGATCCAAATTAACGATAGGTCGTGAATCTTATGTGAAGAGTGAAGACTCGAGGTGTAAGGACTATACGTCAGTATAACTCTGGGGGTGATTCCGTGATGAGTTTGACGGAACTAGTTCTTATAGGTTCGAGATGGTGATTTAGAGTGCAAGGGTTATCATCGTTAACTCTGAGGGTGATTCCAAAATGAGTGTAATGAGATAATGCCTTCGGTTTCATTCGAACCCGGAACGAACTTGTATGGATTGAATGCTTTCAAAACATCGTCAGGTGGACGATGAGCATTCTAAGAGATGTGTTCTCTAAAGGTAATCATAGCATCAAGCCTCATCAACCGAGAATGGCTAAAAAAGGGGAGGTACAGCAAGGCTTCGTGGGTAGCTCCCATTGGAGAGCGAGATTGATCCCTGTCTAGAAGTCCCTTTATATTCGGCTGTGTGGACAGTTGATTGCAACAACTGCCGGGGTTATCTTGTTCGGAACTGTTCAGTAAGGAATGGTTCCGGCCTTGTATTGTAGAGGAGCGGGCGTACTCCTCGGTACGGTGATCTAGGCCACGTACTGTGACGGGCGGTACACCAGTAGCCCTGCCATTGTACGGAATCCACAATCCAATAAGTGCCAACGGTTTTGATTGTATTACCCACTTTTGTGGCTAGTAGCTGGAATTTAATCACGTAACAATTTCGGCTATTTCATATTTACTTGAGAACCCTAGACACTATTATAATATCATCGGATTTCCTATCAAATGTTTTGGTTAGCGTAAGGTAAAAACTTTTCCATGTTTATGTGTGGGAAGTCTTACGTGATACCTTTCTTTTCAAAAAGGTTTTTAAAGTTAAGCAACCTTAACCTGTTACTCACACCAGACCCATGTCTGACCCGGAGTTTATCTTTGTTTTCTTAAACTCTTGGGTACTCAAATTTTTACGAGTAGTCAAGGGATTCAGGTTAGCTTGACGAATAATGGAGGAGCAATGGAGCAGGAGGCTTCTGCGTTGTAGATATATAGTTCCGTTGTGTGTTCTCTGTGTTGTGAATGTATTGAGTTGTAAATACTAGACAGGTGTTTATAACTGTCTAGTATATGAGATGTGTATATGGTGTAACTCTGATTGGTATTGTATGTTATGTAATATTTATGTTATTAATATAATTTATTCATTCCATTGTTGAGATTCTAGTGTTGTTTTGTCTTTCTCATCTTTCTTTTCTTCTTCTATCCCTTTCTTTCTTAATTGATGATGCGATTTTCTAGCAATAGAAAGTCGGGTCGTCACAGTTAGTATCAGAGCGTTAGGTTGAGTGAATACCTAGGCTCTGGAGTGGTGTCTATCTTGAGAGAGCGTATTTGTAATTTTAATATATTTATATATATTTATTTTATTTCTACCTATCTATTGGGTTACCTGTTCGGGTTTTCCAATATGGGTTATAAGGTAGATTGGGGTAGTGGTGTGCATAACGCGACTACCATTGGTTGAAATTTGAATGTTTTAGGTTGGAAGTGTATCTGTCGAGACTGTAGACCTAATACCATCTCGAGTAAGCTTTGAAGTGGTGTAAGGACTTCATTGATCTCTGAAGGTAACTGTAACGACCCAGGAATTTTAATAATTAAAATTTGAATATTTAATTAATTTTAAATATTAATAAGTGAATTTATAAGTCAAATGAATTTTTATTTGAATTATTGGATTTAATTGAATAATTAAATCGATAATTTAATGTGTTAAATTATGGAAATAATTGAAAATTGAGTTAAAATATGATTGAAAATGATTTGTAAAATTTTATTTTATCATATGGGAGTTAGAACGATATTTTAGAACTTTTAAAATCGAATTAAAAGTTAATTTGTGAAAATTGAATATTTTAACATTTAAATCGACTAGTGAAAATAGTCAATTTTTGAACAGTCTCAGAATTGAACGAAACCAGTTCCATTGGATCCGTAATAGTTAGTTATTACCGGATTTCAATTTTCGTGTCAATCGGAGCTATCGTTTGATCGTGGCAGCTCGAAACGCATCGAATTATTTTTAATATTAATTTGGCGAGTTAAAATAGCCATTTTTCAAAAAGTCTCAGATTTCGACGAAACCAGTTTCATCGGATCCGTAATGTGATATTATTGTAAGGTTTCAAATTTCAAGTCAATTGGATTTACCGTTTGTCCGGTACAAATTAAAACGCCTAGAAATCGATTTAAATCGGTTTAATTTAAATTGAGCGTTTGTTGCCATAACTCGCATAGATGTCCGAATTAGCATTCGAAACCTGTTCCATTGTGTCCGGAATGCGGGGTAAACCCTAGAAACGCTGGTTACGGCGCGTGAATCGGAGTTCGGAATTTCCGGGATGAATAGTGTTTCGTCGGTTCCTTATAAATAGCCCCACCCTTCATAAATTAATAAAAATAAAATAAAACTAAACCCTAGCAATGCACAGCCGCCTCCTACTAAATCAATGGCCAGAAAACAATCTCCTTCCTCCCTCGATTACTCCAAATCCGTCGACAATTAGGCTAAACTTTCAACTAGAATATTGAAGAGGGCGATGAGAGCTTCGATGTGAACGGCTATGATCAAATATGGAGAGACGAGGAGGGAGCTATGGGGGGCCGTTTGCAGCGACTTGCGCACGCCCTACGAGGTGGAATAGGGGGCCGAGCTCCTGGGGATTGAGGCCGAAGGTGATGTTGGTGACGAGCTTCAAGATGGTGAGGGTATGATCGAGTATAGTCGAGTATAGGCGGAGTAATTTGGAACCCTAGTTGCTTGTTGTATGGGTTATTTGCGTGCTTGGCCTGTAGAAACGAACGTGAGGGAGGAGAAGGAAAGGTGCGGTGATGATGGGAAGGAGCATAGATCCAATGGCTAGGAATTAGTGTAGGTTTAAATTAGTTAATTATGTTGTAAATTATTTATATAAAAACTCGTGTAACTTCAAAAATTCATAACTTTTTCATACGAGGTCGAAAACGCGCGAAACCAGTTGCGTTGGAATCGTATGGACGAGCACTACGCGATGGAATTGGATTGGAGTCGTTTGGAGTTAGTGAGAATTTCGGGTAAAATTAAACGTCCGTTTAATTTTATTCGAAATAAATCGCTAAAACGAAAATAAAATCAAGGTGAGAACTTCTCACTCAATCGAATCAGTTTCGATTTTATTTTAAATAGTTAGATTTAAAATATTTGAATGCATGTTTGAATGATGATTGATATCTATTGATTGTTAAAATAGACATTATGCGCCGTTAGTAAGCGGATGTTATTTATTAAAAACATATACCGCGAATATTTCATAAACAGTGAAATTGGTATTATATATAATAGCAATATATATATATATTGGCATATGTATATATTGGAGTTATTGATTTCCCGCATTTTTTGTTTAGCGGATGAGACCCTATTGCGCCGTTATTAAGCGGATAATATTTAAATCCCATATACCACGATAATTTCGTACTGGAGCGAAATTGGTATTGTGCTAATGTTTGTGGATGCAGGAATACAGGTTGGAGGGATCCAACTGGATTCCTCAACAGTATTTATTTGATTTCAGATATTTTGATATTTGATGGATTATCATATCGATATATGATATCGTTGTTGTCGTGATTGACTATTTGGTATGTAGCATCAGTGGACCAAATTTTGGAATTTTAAAATGATTTTTAAAGTGATTTTTGAAAGTATACGTTTATAAAATATTTTTCGGAATTTGTCCATTTTAAATAAATAAACGTATAATTTTTAATGTTATAAAAATTATGATTTTTGAGGAATATGGATTAATGATTTTATAAAATAGTTAATCGGGATTTTTGAATTTATTATGAAAAGTTAAATATAGGATTTATAAAATTTAATTATTTTATGAATCAAAATGGTGAAATAATAAAGGAGATTAAAGACGTTTTAAAGAATAATATAAATTAATTTATATTAAGAGATTTATAAATGGATATTTATAAATTGAAATAATTGACATTATAAAACGAGTTTTTATAAGTGTTTGAATGAAGTGAAAATGAATTTTTGTAAATGAATGGAATTCATAAAATTATAAATGGTGAAGTTATAAATGAAATTTATAAACAGTAGGTTTATAAAATTTATAAAGTTATTGAAAGAATATATTTGGATGAATAATTGAATCTTATAAGTTATAAGATTTATAATTATGAAGTTCAAAGGAACAATTTTTGCAAACAAATAAATTACAAGTATTTAACTTAAAATATGAACCTTTGGTACATAATTGAGTTATGAATTGAATATAGGATAGAAAAGGAATTTATAAACGTTGTTTTATAAATCCGCAAACGACTTATTTTGATAAGTAAATTGTTATAATTTATTTATTGAGTTATATTCACGTTTTTAGACAGTGAATAATCCTTTAAAATAAAATGAATAAAAGGATGAAATTGATTAACGTAGTATATTCACGTTTTTGAATAGTGAATAATATGTTAAAGAAAATGTTTAGAATGTGATATTTTAAATAGAATTAAAACGATCTAACGATGTTTTAAAAGGCGTTGAGATTAGAAACCATAGATTTCAACATTTATTGTTGAAATAGACGTTTTCGAGAAATAGAAGGAAATAATGGACTATAACACTGTTGTTATAGTAAATGTTTTCAAAAAGGAAATGTTTTGTATAGTATTGGGATTTATATATCTATTTTAAATTTCGAATCCCTATACTAGTGATTTTGGGTTGTCGTAACGATGTTTTACGCAACATTCGTTTTGGCCCAAATAAATATGTTTAAGAGAATGATTTCCTTAAAGAATGAAATGTATACTTAATTTCGATTTAAGTATATTGAATATTTTCCAAGTGTTGAAAATAAATAAAATTTGTGAATTACTTATGAATAAATAAGTATGGAAATGTCTTCCAATATAAAGTGAATACTTTGAGAATTTTCCTTTTTGAAGATAAATTGAAATGAATAATTGAAATAGTATATGCATGGATATTGTGAAATATAAATTCATTATGGAATTTATGAATGAAAAGGAGAATTTGTTTAAAAATAAATATTGATTTATTTTTGGAGTGTGAAATTATATATCTTGTAAAGATATTTTGGAAAATAAACAATTTGGAAAATTATTTGGAAACTAGTGATGTGTGCATATCCATTGATAGTTCAATAACCGACTATCAATATTTCCCTTTGAATGGGTATTTGATGTGATTTGTTTGAATGTGAATGCCACACTTATTTTTGAATAAGCGCTCACTATTCGGGTTAACCGGGAAAGGACCATGGGGTCGTATAACCCATTCCGAATATGTGATACGTCGTTGTGAATTGCATTTGAAGATCGGTGTTGAAGACCGGATATTTGCGAGAGTGATAGGATGACCTGTCGATTGACTCTGCACCGAGTTGCTCCGGTATTGAGTTCTCCATATGTGATGGTGAATCCGATCAGGATTGTGAATATCCGGATTGCAAGGACTTCTTTGTAAGTGCCTTTGGTTTTGTTCGATCCCGGAACAGACTTGTATGGATAGTATGCCTGACATTACAAGTTGAGATATAAAGCCGATTTCTTTCAAATATATTTCTGTTGGTGGCGAAGAATTTATTCTTTTAGCTTAACACCCTTCTCTGAGACGTACGAGCTCAGAGGTTATATAGTTGAAGTTATCGGCGATATATTCCCAATTTGGTAATGTGACATGCTGAGTGTTGCTGTGAAATGATCATTGTGTTGATTATTTGTGATAGGATCGTTTATTTGATCGTCTATCCTGGTGATCATTTCTATGATCATTTGTTGACCCAAAGCATGGCTTTTGTATAAAGTATGTTTTTGTGGACGTGACTTCGTCGAGCCTCACACCCCGTGAATGGTCAAAACAGGAAAGAAGCAGCAAGGTTATGAGGGGTAGCGCCCTTTAGGATGTGTGCATTTCCTTCTAGAAAAGGGTGGTATCATGGTATGGAGCCCAGATACTTACTCATGTTGAAAACACTTTGTTATGATTGTGTGAATTGATTACGAGCGCTCGGTGAAAAGGTCCCAAAGGACCGGGGGATGGCATATTCGGTCAGTTGTTACTCAGTTAGGGGTAACCCGGCCTTGTGTTGGTAGAGATCCGGTTTGGTTCTCGGGGATGTCCATCCAGAGGCATTCTCATGTGGCAATGGGAAGTTCCTTGGCCTGATCATTCGTTGGAAATCGAAAGAAACAATACGATCTTGTACGGTATTAGTTGTAGAACCTATCATTCACTTATGGTGGCGCCCCACTGTTTGGATGGTAGCTATAGTAGGCATAGTTCGAAATGTCTATGCTGGCTAAGATTTATATTCTACTTTTGAAATGAATTTTTCCTACACTATACACTAATAATAATATCAAATGTTCTTTTAATGCGTATCAAGCATCTTTGACTATCATAAGGAGAAATCTCCTCCGATTCTGCGTTTGCATTGTGTGTGTGTGCGGGAGGCCTTATGGTAGTCTCATTTTTAAAAGCATTGCGAATTGATTTAAAAATATTCCTCTATTTTGATTTTAAAGATAAATAAACTGTTTTGAGTTCTCACACCAGTCTTGTTAAGCTTTGGGCTATGTGATAGGGGGTTCTCGCTTCGCGGTTAGGTGGCGAACGGGAGACTCTTACTCCCACATGTCCTCTTTTAAGGGGTTGGTTAGGTGTAACCTGAGACAGTCGAGAGGCTGGCCGTAAAAGCAAGTTTGGGGTACCAGTGTAAGCCACGGTGGGGCTGGGATGGTTGAAAAGCCTACCGGTTGTGACCACTGGCTCGTCTCTTTACATTTGGTATCAGAGCATATGGTTAAGCGACAACCATGGTTCTGTTGGGTATTACTCATTAGAGATAGAGTCGGTAGTACTCTAGAATGAGTTTGAGTGTAATAATAGCTATGAGAGCGTATTTGTTAGTGAATATATAATTGTTTTGTATTGTGTTGACTTATCGGTTGATTGTTTATAGATTTCGGTCGATGTAGTCTGGCTAACTATCGTAGAAAGGGGTTTCTAAACTCTTAAACAAGATAAATCGACATAATATTGTTTTAAAATTGGGTAAATGAAATAATTTTACCTTGAGTATATTTTATATATAAAGAAATAATTTTTCAGAATTATTAAAGTGTATATAAGTTGATTGTTTAGATGTTTGAATAATCTAAATTGAAGAATAGTTGTATAAGCAAAAGAATTTTAAGAATTGAATTATAATTAAAGTGATTTACAATTGAGAAATAAACTTATATATATAAGGAGTGAAACTAATGAATATATTTATGAATATGAGTTGTAAAATAAAAATGAATTTAAAGATTAAATGGAATATAACTTAAGTGTTGTTGAATGAAATTGATATTGGTATTAAAGTAAATTATTAAAGTTAAATGATAAATGTGAATTTGAGTTTTATAAATGAAATTCAACTTTAGAAATTGAATTGAATGAATGGATTGGATAATAATCAATTAAATGTGAATAATTGGTATGAAATAATGAATATAAGTGTTAATTCATTAAAATCTAATGTTATTGGAAGTTGGAAGATTAAATGAAAATCAATCTAATTAAACCAATTGAAAGCAAAGGAATTTGGTTGAAATTAATATACTTTGGTTGTTATATGATTGTTAGTTGATTGATTGTATATAATTCATTAAGAATTAATGAAATTGAAAACTAAAGTAATTGAAATTCAATTTGAAGTTAAGTGAATCTTGAATAGAATTGAATTTAATTTGGAAGTGAACCAACTTGAATATGAATTAGTGAATATAAACTAATTGAAAATGAATGTTAGTAAGAACATCCACTGTTAATGAATCAAATGTGATTTAAATTGAAAACCATTTCATTGAATATTAATGAGAATATGAATGAATATTTATTGGTTATGGATGATAGTTGGTTGAATATATTGCTTTTGTTTCATTTGCTATGTTGACATATATAGTTATTATGTTGCTATATGTTGTATATTGATACTATTTTCATATATGCATGTTCTCATGTTGTTTGTTGAGTGTTTAGTAGGTGCGGATCGCGTTTGCTTCGCATTTGGAGCTCGCTTTCGCGCTATATTAGCCGTATATGCTCGCTAATAAAATATAAGGTACATATCTCGGATTACATACCGTACTTTTATACTTTTTTCCCTGCGGGATGCCTCATTACTTGATGAGATGTATATTTGTGATATATATACTGTCATTTTTTTTTCGGATCGAGCCGCGCATAGGAGACTATGGCGAATTTTTCCGAAAATTTAAGGCGTTAGAATTTTTTTTTGAGAAAATGGGAAAATTTTGAAAACTTTAACTTTGATTTTGAATTTAAAGTTAAACAATAGTAGTTGTTTTGAAAAGATAACTAAGTATGATTTGAAAACTTAGTAAAGTTATTGTAAGAAGTTTAACTGTGAATTTTTGGGAAAGTTAATAAATTCTGTAACTTTTCTTACTTAATAATTTCGAGGATGAAATTCTTTTAAGGGGGGAAGATTGTAACGACCCAGGAATTTTAATAATTAAAATTTGAATATTTAATTAATTTTAAATATTAATAAGTGAATTTATAAGTCAAATGAATTTTTATTTGAATTACTGGATTTAATTGAATAATTAAATCGATAATTTAATGTGTTAAATTATGGAAATAATTGAAAATTGAGTTAAAATATGATTGAAAATGATTTGTAAAATTTTATTTTATCATATGGGAGTTAGAACGATATTTTAGAACTTTTAAAATCGAATTAAAAGTTAATTTGTGAAAATTGAATATTTTAATATTTAAATCGACTAGTGAAAATAGTCAATTTTTGAACAGTCTCAGAATTGAACAAAACCAGTTCCATTGGATCCGTAATAGTTAGTTATTACCGGATTTCAATTTTCGTGTCAATCGGAGCTATCGTTTGATCGTGGCAGCTCGAAACGCATCGAATTATTTTTAATATTAATTTGGCGAGTTAAAATAGCCATTTTTCAAAAAGTCTCGGATTTCGACGAAACTAGTTTCATCGGATCCGTAATGTGATATTATTGTAAGGTTTCAAATTTCAAGTCAATTGGATTTACCGTTTGTCCGGTACAAATTAAAACGCCTAGAAATCGATTTAATTCGGTTTAATTTAAATTGAGCGTTTGTTGCCATAACTCGCATAGATGTCCGAATTAGCATTCGAAACCTGTTCCATTGTGTCCGGAATGCGGGGTAAACCCTAGAAACGCTGGTTACGGCGCGTGAATCGGAGTTCGGAATTTCCGGGATGAATAGTGTTTCGTCGGTTCCTTATAAATAGCCCCACCCTTCATAAATTAATAAAAATAAAATAAAACTAAACCCTAGCAATGCACAGCCACCTCCTACTAAATCAATGGCCAGAAAACAATCTCCTTCCTCCCTCGATTACTCCAAATCCGTCGACAATTAGGCTAAACTTTCAACTAGAATATTGAAGAGGGCGATGAGAGCTTCGATGTGAACGGCTATGATCAAATATGGAGAGACGAGGAGGGAGCTATGGGGGGCCGTTTGCAGCGACTTGCGCACGCCCTACGAGGTGGAATAGGGGGCCGAGCTCCTGGGGATTGAGGCCGAAGGTGATGTTGGTGACGAGCTTCAAGATGGTGAGGGTATGATCGAGTATAGTCGAGTATAGGCGGAGTAATTTGGAACCCTAGTTGCTTGTTGTATGGGTTATTTGCGTGCTTGGCCTGTAGAAACGAACGTGAGGGAGGAGAAGGAAAGGTGCGGTGATGATGGGAAGGAGCATAGATCCAATGGCTAGGAATTAGTGTAGGTTTAAATTAGTTAATTATGTTGTAAATTATTTATATAAAAACTCGTGTAACTTCAAAAATTCATAACTTTTTCATACGAGGTCGAAAACGCGCGAAACCAGTTGCGTTGGAATCGTATGGACGAGCACTACGCGATGGAATTGGATTGGAGTCGTTTGGAGTTAGTGAGAATTTCGGGTAAAATTAAACGTCCGTTTAATTTTATTCGAAATAAATCGCTAAAACGAAAATAAAATCAAGGTGAGAACTTCTCACTCAATCGAATCAGTTTCGATTTTGTTTTAAATAGTTAGATTTAAAATATTTGAATGCATGTTTGAATGATGATTGATATCTATTGATTGTTAAAATAGACATTATGCGCCGTTAGTAAGCGGATGTTATTTATTAAAAACATATACCGCGAATATTTCATAAACAGTGAAATTGGTATTATATATAATAGCAATATATATATATTGGCATATGTATATATTGGAGTTATTGATTTCCCGCATTTTTTGTTTAGCGGATGAGACCCTATTGCGCCGTTATTAAGCGGATAATATTTAAATCCCATATACCACGATAATTTCGTACTGGAGCGAAATTGGTATTGTGCTAATGTTTGTGGATGCAGGAAAACAGGTTGGAGGGATCCAACTGGATTCCTCAACAGTATTTATTTGATTTCAGATATTTTGATAGTTGATGGATTATCATATCGATATATGATATCGTTGTTGTCATGATTGACTATTTGGTATGTAGCATCATTGGACCAAATTTAGGAATTCTAAAATGATTTTTAAAGTGATTTTTGAAAGTATACGTTTATAAAATATTTTTCGGAATTTATCCATTTTAAATAAATAAACGTATAATTTTTAATGTTATAAAAATTATGATTTTTGAGGAATATGGATTAATGATTTTATAAAATAGTTAATCGGGATTTTTGAATTTATTATGAAAATTTAAATATAGGATTTATAAAATTTAATTATTTTATGAATCAAAATGGTGAAATAATAAAGGAGATTAAAGACGTTTTAAAGAATAATATAAATTAATTTATATTAAGAGATTTATAAATGGATATTTATAAATTGAAATAATTGACATTATAAAACGAGTTTTTATAAGTTTTTGAATGAAGTGAAAATGAATTTTTGTAAATGAATGGAATTCATAAAATTATAAATGGTGAAGTTATAAATGAAATTTATAAACAGTAGGTTTATAAAATTTATAAAGTTATTGAAAGAATATATTTGGATGAATAATTGAATCTTATAAGTTATAAGATTTATAATTATGAAGTTCAAAGGAACAATTTTTGCAAACAAATAAATTACAAGTATTTAACTTAAAATATGAACCTTTGGTACATAATTGAGTTATGAATTGAATATAGGATAGAAAAGGAATTTATAAACGTTGTTTTATAAATCCGCAAACGACTTATTTTGATAAGTAAATTGTTATAATTTATTTATTGAGTTATATTCACGTTTTTAGACAGTGAATAATCCTTTAAAATAAAATGAATAAAAGGATGAAATTGATTAACGTAGTATATTCACGTTTTTGAATAGTGAATAATATGTTAAAGAAAATGTTTAGAATGTGATATTTTAAATAGAATTAAAACGATCTAACGATGTTTTAAAAGGCGTTGAGATTCGAAACCATAGATTTCAACATTTATTGTTGAAATAGACGTTTTCGAGAAATAGAAGGAAATAATGGACTATAACACTGTTGTTATAGTAAATGTTTTCCGAAAGGAAATGTTTTGTATAGTATTGGGATTTATATATCTATTTTAAATTTCGAATCCCTATACTAGTGATTTTGGGTTGTCGTAACGATGTTTTACGCAACATTCGTTTTGGCCCAAATAAATATGTTTAAGAGAATGATTTCCTTAAAGAATGAAATGTATACATAATTTCGATTTAAGTATATTGAATATTTTCCAAGTGTTGAAAATAAATAAAATTTGTGAATTACTTATGAATAAATAAGTATGGAAATGTCTTCCAATATAAAGTGAATACTTTGAGAATTTTCCTTTTTGAAGATAAATTGAAATAGTATATGCATGGATATTGTGAAATATAAATTCATTATGGAATTTATGAATGAAAAGGAGAATTTGTTTAAAAATAAATATTGATTTATTTTTGGAGTGTGAAATTATATATCTTGTAAAGATATTTTGGAAAATAAATAATTTGGAAAATTATTTGGAAACTAGTGATGTGTGCATATCCATTGATAGTTCAATAACCGACTATCAATATTTCCCTTTGAATGGGTATTTGATGTGATTTGTTTGAATGTGAATGCCACACTTATTTTTGAATAAGCGCTCACTATTCGGGTTAACCGGGAAAGGACCATGGGGTCGTATAACCCATTCCGAATACGTGATACGTCGTTGTGAATTGCATTTGAAGATCGGTGTTGAAGACCGGATATTTGCGAGAGCGATAGGATGACCTGTCGATTGACTCTGCACCGAGTTGCTCCGGTATTGAGTTCTCCATATGTGATGGTGAATCCGATCAGGATTGTGAATATCCGGATTGCAAGGACTTCTTTGTAAGTGCCTTTGGTTTTGTTCGATCCCGGAACAGACTTGTATGGATAGTATGCCTGACATTACAAGTTGAGATATAAAGCCGATTTCTTTCAAATATATTTCTGTTGGTGGCGAAGAATTTATTCTTTTAGCTTAACACCCTTCTCTGAGACGTACGAGCTCAGAGGTTATATAGTTGAAGTTATCGGCGATATATTCCCAATTTGGTAATGTGACATGCTGAGTGTTGCTGTGAAATGATCATTGTGTTGATTATTTGTGATAGGATCGTTTATTTGATCGTCTATCCTGGTGATCATTTCTATGATCATTTGTTGACCCAAAGCATGGCTTTTGTATAAAGTATGTTTTTGTGGACGTGACTTCGTCGAGCCTCACACCCCGTGAATGGTCAAAACAGGAAAGAAGCAGCAAGGTTATGAGGGGTAGCGCCCTTTAGGATGTGTGCATTTCCTTCTAGAAAAGGGTGGTATCATGGTATGGAGCCCAGATACTTACTCATGTTGAAAACACTTTGTTATGATTGTGTGAATTGATTACGAGCGCTCGGTGAAAAGGTCCCAAAGGACCGGGGGATGGCATATTCGGTCAGTTGTTACTCAGTTAGGGGTAACCCGGCCTTGTGTTGGTAGAGATCCGGTTTGGTTCTCGGGGATGTCCATCCAGAGGCATTCTCATGTGGCAATGGGAAGTTCCTTGGCCTGATCATTCGTTGGAAATCCAAAGAAACAATACGATCTTGTACGGTATTAGTTGTAGAACCTATCATTCACTTATGGTGGCGCCCCACTGTTTGGATGGTAGCTATAGTAGGCATAGTTCGAAATGTCTATGCTGGCTAAGATTTATATTCTACTTTTGAAATGAATTTTTCCTACACTATACACTAATAATAATATCAAATGTTCTTTGAATGCGTATCAAGCATCTTTGACTATCATAAGGAGAAATCTCCTCCGATTCTGCGTTTGCATTGTGTGTGTGTGCGGGAGGCCTTATGGTAGTCTCATTTTTAAAAGCATTGCGAATTGATTTAAAAATATTCCTCTATTTTGATTTTAAAGATAAATAAACTGTTTTGATTTCTCACACCAGTCTTGTTAAGCTTTGGGCTATGTGATGGGGGGTTCTCGCTTCGCGGTTAGGTGGCGAACGGGAGACTCTTACTCCCACATGTCCTCTTTTAGGGGGTTGGTTAGGTGTAACCTGAGACAGTCGAGAGGCTGGCCGTAAAAGCAAGTTTGGGGTACCAGTGTAAGCCACGGTGGGGCTGGGATGGTTGAAAAGCCTACCGGTTGTGACCACTGGCTCGTCTCTTTACATTTGGTATCAGAGCATATGGTTAAGCGACAACCATGGTTCTGTTGGGTATTACTCATTAGAGATAGAGTCGGTAGTACTCTAGAATGAGTTTGAGTGTAATAATAGCTATGAGAGCGTATTTGTTAGTGAATATATAATTGTTTTGTATTGTGTTGACTTATCGGTTGATTGTTATAGATTTCGGTCGATGTAGTCTGGCTAACTATCGTAGAAAGGGGTTTCTAAACTCTTAAACAAGATAAATCGACATAATATTGTTTTAAAATTGGGTAAATGAAATAATTTTACCTTGAGTATATTTTATATATAAAGAAATAATTTTTCAGAATTATTAAAGTGTATATAAGTTGATTGTTTAGATGTTTGAATAATCTAAATTGAAGAATAGTTGTATAAGCAAAAGAATTTTAAGAATTGAATTATAATTAAAGTGATTTACAATTGAGAAATAAACTTATATATATAAGGAGTGAAACTAATGAATATATTTATGAATATGAGTTGTAAAATAAAAATGAATTTAAAGATTAAATGGAATATAACTTAAGTGTTGTTGAATGAAATTGATATTGGTATCAAAGTAAATTATTAAAGTTAAGTGATAAATGTGAATTTGAGTTTTATAAATGAAATTCAACTTTAGAAATTGAATTGAATGAATGGATTGGATAATAATCAATTAAATGTGAATAATTGGTATGAAATAATGAATATAAGTGTTAATTCATTAAAATCTAATGTTATTGGAAGTTGGAAGATTAAATGAAAATCAATCTAATTAAACCAATTGAAAGCAAAGGAATTTGGTTGAAATTAATATACTTTGGTTGTTATATGATTGTTAGTTGATTGATTGTATATAATTCATTAATAATTAATGAAATTGAAAACTAAAGTAATTGAAATTCAATTTGAAGTTAAGTGAATCTTGAATAGAATTGAATTTAATTTGGAAGTGAACCAACTTGAATATGAATTAGTGAATATAAACTAATTGAAAATGAATGTTAGTAAGAACATCCACTGTTAATGAATCAAATGTGATTTAAATTGAAAACCATTTCATTGAATATTAATGAGAATATGAATGAATATTTATTGGTTATGGATGATAGTTGGTTGAATATATTGCTTTTGTTTCATTTGCTATGTTGACATATATAGTTATTATGTTGCTATATGTTGTATATTGATACTATTTTCATATATGCATGTTCTCATGTTGTTTGTTGAGTGTTTAGTAGGTGCGGATCGCGTTTGCTTCGCATTTGGAGCTCGCTTTCGCGCTATATTAGCCGTATATGCTCGCTAATAAAATATAAGGTACATATCTCGGATTACATACCGTACTTTTATACTTTTTTCCCTGCGGGATGCCTCATTACTTGATGAGATGTATATTTGTGATATATATACTGTCATTTTTTTTCGAATCGAGCCGCGCAAAGGAGACTATGGCGAATTTTTCCGAAAATTTAAGGCGTTAGAATTTTTTTTTGAGAAAATGGGAAAATTTTGAAAACTTTAACTTTGATTTTGAATTTAAAGTTAAACAATAGTAGTTGTTTTGAAAAGATAACTAAGTATGATTTGAAAACTTAGTAAAGTTATTGTAAGAAGTTTAACTGTGAATTTTTGGGAAAGTTAATAAATTCTGTAACTTTTCTTACTTAATAATTTCGAGGACGAAATTCTTTTAAGGGGGGAAGATTGTAACGACCCAGGAATTTTAATAATTAAAATTTGAATATTTAATTAATTTTAAATATTAACAAGTGAATTTATAAGTCAAATGAATTTTTATTTGAATTACTGGATTTAATTGAATAATTAAATCGATAATTTAATGTGTTAAATTATGGAAATAATTGAAAATTGAGTTAAAATATGATTGAAAATGATTTGTAAAATTTTATTTTATCATATGGGAGTTAGAACGATATTTTAGAACTTTTAAAATCGAATTAAAAGTTAATTTGTGAAAATTGAATATTTTAATATTTAAATCGACTAGTGAAAATAGTCAATTTTTGAACAGTCTCAGAATTGAACGAAACCAGTTCCATTGGATCCGTAATAGTTAGTTATTACCGGATTTCAATTTTCGTGTCAATCGGACCTATCGTTTGATCGTGGCAGCTCGAAACGCATCGAATTATTTTTAATATTAATTTGGCGAGTTAAAATAGCCATTTTTCAAAAAGTCTCGGATTTCGACGAAACTAGTTTCATCGGATCCGTAATGTGATATTATTGTAAGGTTTCAAATTTCAAGTCAATTGGATTTACCGTTTGTCCAGTACAAATTAAAACGCCTAGAAATCGATTTAAATCGGTTTAATTTAAATTGAGCGTTTGTTGCCATAACTCGCACAGATGTCCGAATTAGCTTTCGAAACCTGTTCCATTGTGTCTGGAACGCGGGGTAAACCCTAAAAACGCTGGTTACGGCGCGTGAATCGGAGTTCGGAATTTCCGGGATGAATAGTGTTTCGTCGGTTCCTTATAAATAGCCCCACCCTTCATAAATTAATAAAAATAAAATAAAACTAAACCCTAGCAATGCACAACCGCCTCCTACTCAACCAATGGACAGAAAACAATCTCCTTCCTCCCTCGATTACTCCAAATCCGTCGACAATTAGGCTAAACTTTCAACTAGAATATTGAAGAGGGCGATGAGAGCTTCGATGTGAACGGCTATGATCAAATATGGAGAGACGAGGAGGGAGCTATGGGGGGCCGTTTGCAGCGACTTGCGCACGCCCTACGAGGTGGAATAGGGGGCCGAGCTCCTGGGATTGAGGCCGAAGGTGATGTTGGTGACGAGCTTCAAGATGGTGAGGGTATGATCGAGTATAGTCGAGTATAGGCGGAGTAATTTGGAACCCTAGTTGCTTGTTGTATGGGTTATTTGCGTGCTTGGCCTGTAGAAACGAACGTGAGGGAGGAGAAGGAAAGGTGCGGTGATGATGGGAAGGAGCATAGATCCAACGGCTAGGAATTAGTGTAGGTTTAAATTAGTTAATTATGTTGTAAATTATTTATATAAAAACTCGTGTAACTTCAAAAATTCATAACTTTTTCATATGAGGTCGAAAACGCGCGAAACCAGTTGCGTTGGAATCGTATGGACGAGCACTACGCGATGGAATTGGATTGGAGTCGTTTGGAGTTAGTGACAATTTCGGGTAAAATTAAACGTCCGTTTAATTTTATTCAAAATAAATCGCTAAAACGAAAATAAAATCAAGGTGAGAACTTCTCACTCAATCGAATCAGTTTCGATTTTATTTTAAATAGTTAGATTTAAAATATTTGAATGCATGTTTGAATGATGATTGATATCTATTGATTGTTAAAATAGACATTATGCGCCGTTAGTAAGCGGATGTTATTTATTAAAAACATATACCGCGAATATTTCATAAACAGTGAAATTGGTATTATATATAATAGCAATATATATATATTGGCATATGTATATATTGGAGTTATTGATTTCCCGCATTTTTTGTTTAGCGGATGAGACCCTATTGCGCCGTTATTAAGCGGATAATATTTAAATCCCATATACCGCGATAATTTCGTACTGGAGCGAAATTGGTATTGTGCTAATGTTTGTGGATGCAGGAATACAGGTTGGAGGGATCCAACTGGATTCCTCAACAGTATTTATTTGATTTCAGATATTTTGATATTTGATGGATTATCATATCGATATATGATATCGTTGTTGTCGTGATTGACTATTTGGTATGTAGCATCATTGGACCAAATTTAGGAATTTTAAAATGATTTTTAAAGTGATTTTTGAAAGTATACGTTTATAAAATATTTTTCGGAATTTATCCATTTTAAATAAATAAACGTATAATTTTTAATGTTATAAAAATTATGATTTTTGAGGAATATGGATTAATGATTTTATAAAATAGTTAATCGGGATTTTTGAATTTATTATGAAAATTTAAATATAGGATTTATAAAATTTAATTATTTTATGAATCAAAATGGTGAAATAATAAAGGAGATTAAAGACGTTTTAAAGAATAATATAAATTAGTTTATATTAAGAGATTTATAAATGGATATTTATAAATTGAAATAATTGACATTATAAAACGAGTTTTTATAAGTGTTTGAATGAAGTGAAAATGAATTTTTGTAAATGAATGGAATTCATAAAATTATAAATGGTGAAGTTATAAATGAAATTTATAAACAGTAGGTTTATAAAATTTATAAAGTTATTGAAAGAATATATTTGGATGAATAATTGAATCTTATAAGTTATAAGATTTATAATTATGAAGTTCAAAGGAACAATTTTTGCAAACAAATAAATTACAAGTATTTAACTTAAAATATGAACCTTTGGTACATAATTGAGTTATGAATTGAATATAGGATAGAAAAGGAATTTATAAACGTTGTTTTATAAATCCGCAAACGACTTATTTTGATAAGTAAATTGTTATAATTTATTTATTGAGTTATATTCACGTTTTTAGACAGTGAATAATCCTTTAAAATAAAATGAATAAAAGGATGAAATTGATTAACGTAGTATATTCACGTTTTTGAATAGTGAATAATATGTTAAAGAAAATGTTTAGAATGTGATATTTTAAATAGAATTAAAACGATCTAACGATGTTTTAAAAGGCGTTGAGATTCGAAACCATAGATTTCAACATTTATTGTTGAAATAGACGTTTTCGAGAAATAGAAGGAAATAATGGACTATAACACTGTTGTTATAGTAAATGTTTTCCGAAAGGAAATGTTTTGTATAGTATTGGGATTTATATATCTATTTTAAATTTCGAATCCCTATACTAGTGATTTTTGGTTGTCGTAACGATGTTTTACGCAACATTCGTTTTGGCCCAAATAAATATGTTTAAGAGAATGATTTCCTTAAAGAATGAAATGTATACTTAATTTCGATTTAAGTATATTGAATATTTTCCAAGTGTTGAAAATAAATAAAATTTGTGAATTACTTATGAATAAATAAGTATGGAAATGTCTTCCAATATAAAGTGAATACTTTGAGAATTTTCCTTTTTGAAGATAAATTGAAATAGTATATGCATGGATATTGTGAAATATAAATTCATTATGGAATTTATGAATGAAAAGGAGAATTTGTTTAAAAATAAATATTGATTTATTTTTGGAGTGTGAAATTATATATCTTGTAAAGATATTTTGGAAAATAAATAATTTGGAAAATTATTTGGAAACTAGTGATGTGTGCATATCCATTGATAGTTCAATAACCGACTATCAATATTTCCCTTTGAATGGGTATTTGATGTGATTTGTTTGAATGTGAATGCCACACTTATTTTTGAATAAGCGCTCACTATTCGGGTTAACCGGGAAAGGACCATGGGGTCGTATAACCCATTCCGAATATGTGATACGTCGTTGTGAATTGCATTTGAAGATCGGTGTTGAAGACCGGATATTTGCGAGAGCGATAGGATGACCTGTCGATTGACTCTGCACCGAGTTGCTCCGGTATTGAGTTCTCCATATGTGATGGTGAATCCGATCAGGATTGTGAATATCCGGATTGCAAGGACTTCTTTGTAAGTGCCTTTGGTTTTGTTCGATCCCGGAACAGACTTGTATGGATAGTATGCCTGACATTACAAGTTGAGATATAAAGCCGATTTCTTTCAAATATATTTCTGTTGGTGGCGAAGAATTTATTCTTTTAGCTTAACACCCTTCTCTGAGACGTACGAGCTCAGAGGTTATATAGTTGAAGTTATCGGCGATATATTCCCAATTTGGTAATGTGACATGCTGAGTGTTGCTGTGAAATGATCATTGTGTTGATTATTTATGATAGGATCGT
Organism: Allium cepa; assembly: GCA_030765085.1. Lineage (NCBI taxonomy): Eukaryota > Viridiplantae > Streptophyta > Magnoliopsida > Asparagales > Amaryllidaceae > Allium > Allium cepa. Next base: position 986,921,217 of record CM060929.1, on the reverse strand, counting down.
TTATTTGATCGTCTATCATGGTGATCATTTCTATGATCATTTGTTGACCCAAAGCATGGCTTTTGTATAAAGTATGTTTTTGTGGACGTGACTTCGTCGATCCTCACACCCCGTGAATGGTCAAAACAGGAAAGAAGCAGCAAGGTTATGAGGGGTAGCGCCCTTTAGGATGTGTGCATTTCCTTCTGGAAAAGGGTGGTATCATGGTATGGAGCCCAGATACTTACTCATGTTGAAAACACTTTGTTATGATTGTATGAATTGATTACGAGCGCTCGGTGAAAAGGTCCCAAAGGACCGGGGGATGGCATATTCGGTCAGTTGTTACTCAGTTAGGGGTAACCCGGCCTTGTGTTGGTAGAGATCCGGTTTGGTTCTTGGGGATGTCCATCCAGAGGCATTCTCATGTGGCAATGGGAAGTTCCTTGTCCTGATCATTCGTTGGAAATCCAAAGAAACAATACGATCTTGTATGGTATTAGTTGTAGAACCTATCATTCACTTATGGTGGCGCCCCACTGTTTGGATGGTAGCTATAGTAGGCATAGTTCGAAATGTCTATGCTGGCTATGATTTATATTCTACTTTCGAAATGAATTTTTCCTACACTATACACTAATAATAATATCAAATGTTCTTTTAATGCGTATCAAGCATCTTTGACTATCATAAGGAGAAATCTCCTCCGATTCTGCGTTTGCATTGTGTGTGTGTGCGGGAGGCCTTATGGTAGTCTCATTTTTAAAAGCATTGCGAATTGATTTAAAAATATTCCTCTATTTTGATTTTAAAGATAAATAAACTGTTTTGAGTTCTCACACCAGTCACATGACTGACTCGGAGTTTATTGTTTTCCTTCCTAAACTCTGGGTGCCCACCAATTTCCACACGGGCAGTCAAGAGTTAAGGTTTATCAGGATATTCTGGAGTTGCTGGAGGCAAGATGGATGGCATGGCGTATTACTAGTTATATAGTATTTCTTTTCCGCTGCACTGTTTGATGTTGTATGATGTTGTACACTCTGATGATATGATGTAATGAAATGTAATGTATAAAATGTAATAACTGATATAGTTCTTTGTTTAAAGATTATTCATTTATTATTATATGTTGTTCCGCTGCGAATTGTGAGATTCTGTTGTTGTTCTGTTGTTTCCGTTCTGTTCTATTTTCTATCTCTTCTCTATTTTCTGTTTTCTTTTCCCTATCTTTTTCTATTCTCTTTTCTCTCTATCTTCTATCTTTTTCTCTTCTCTTTTCTTAAATTCTTTTTCTTAAACCATAACATTTTGGGTTTTTGGCCTTCGATTTCTCGGCAGTCGATAAAGTGAGTATCGATGTTGAATTTTCGAAAGTCGGAAATTTCCGGGACGTTACAGTAACTTGTTAAGGTTCGGAGTTTATCATTGAAGTTGGATGGGTGGAGTTTGGATCTGTTAGCTGAGCAGAAGCGAGTGATGATATCTTGATAAATTGGGAAGTAGTAGCCGCGTGATGAGATGCAGTGACTATGGATGTTTCCGAAGATAATTTCTTTGGAACAAGTTTAAGGAGTAGGTCTGCTTTGGTGTTGTGGCTGAATTCAGCAGGGTGTTCCTGTATGGTTTGGAATCCGAGTTTCACGAGGAGCTTTGGATTGGGAATTCTTTGGCATTGGTATCAGCAGTGCAGCTCAGAGAGTGCTGTGTGTTGGTAGAATTTTCTGGCCTAGCAGTTTTCTGGAGATGGAGTCGGAAGCAGTAGAGTAGAATCCATTTCTTCGATGGGCTGGCAAGACCAGCATAAGCTGTTCTAATTGGTTTAGAGAGAACAATTTTCTTTGGAATTGGATTGAGTTGATCGCAAAAGTGACTTCCGATAGTTGAGCGTTCTCTTGGATTGTTGGAGATTTTTCTGGATGTTTTCAGGAAAGTCAGAGTTTGTCCTCATCTAGAGATTCAGTCTTCTTATTATGGTACCGTGGTTCAACTAGTTGAAGGTTGGTTTCTTAAGATGGTGTTTGTTGAAGCAACTCAGGATTTGAAGAACTTCTGAGTTTTCTCTGGGTTATCAGAGATCTTCTTGGTTATGCTGTCCAGTTGTGCTTGTGTTCTTTATCAGCATTCTTTTCTACTCTAGGTCAGAGTTGTGCAGCGGAAGCAGTTTGGGAGTGCATCTTCTTTTCTTTTCCGGATAAGAGAAGTTTGTTTTCTTCTGATGGTTATGAGTGGAGTTTGTTCTTGATCTTTATTGATCGTGGAGGATCATTTTGGTGGATTAGGTTTGGTCTAGTTTGTTTATTGTGACATCAGCAAGGATTGAGCTGATCAGGTAAGAGATAGGCAGTCGAAGATCTGATTTTGGATAAGTTTCTCAGTTTTTAGAAGCTATAAATTTTGGTAAGTTTGGATAAGCTAGCTCCGAGATGTGTTGGATTTCTTCTGTTTTCTGTTATGGATGAGTGTTTGGTTTTCTGAATAGAATTGCCAGTTTGGACAACTGGAATTCGATGTGTTTTACGTATCTCTGAGGGAGTACGTGTATGATCTATCTTTGGTTTTGGAATCAGTTGTTCTGGGAAATTTGGTGGTTGAGTCGGACTTGTCTGTAGTTTGATGTCTTGTTCAGTGGTAGATCTAGATGAGTAGGAGTTCTATAACTCAGTAGTGTTGATTGTTTGGATTCTATAGAGCGACTAACCCGGTGTTTACTTGGGAAACTCGAGGAAACACTATCCATAATTTTGTCTGGATAGATAATTTTGTTTGGTTGGATGAATTGATTGCTATGGTTGTTAGCATACGCTTGATTTATGCTTGGCTATAAAATTTAAAATCTTGAATAGATTATTAAATTACCTTTGTTTTAAATTTCAGGGATGAAATTCTTTTAAGGGGAAGGAATGTGATATCCCGGAATTTCAGACAATATCAATTTAATAATCATTATATAAAATTAAATTGATATTGACAATATTAATTAAAAATAATATGATTTGGTTTAATAATCAGAATAAAATAAATGTTTAACTAGTGATTTACCTTCTAAAAGCTAAAAAAATGTTTAAATTATAATGTGTATATATATATTTGTATATATATTATAGTTTATCTTTGTTTTGGAATTTAATAAATAAATAATGTTTTGTTTTTAAATTCTAATAAAATATTGAGTAATTAGGAAATTATGTTTTAAATTAATATTAAGTTTTTTTTAAAAATCTATTTAAACTAGTAATTATATGGTTTGATAATATTTAAAATAAATATTAAATTGTTTAAAATTTATCTTAGCTTAATTTTTGTATTAAATTTAAATAAAAGTTGATTTTATTTCTTTTTAAATATTATTTGATTAATATGATTTGGAAGTATTTTATACAAGTTTAAAATAGCATATGATTTAAATTCATTTGATAATAAAAGTGATTTATAATTCTTTTTATAAATCATATAAAAATTGTTGAATTGTTATTTTCAAGCCATATTAATAAATGTACTATTTTCATAAATATAAAGAAGAATTAAAATAAGGAAATAGAATCTTCATTTTTAATTTGAGTAAATTGATTTTAATTTGGAATTCAAAAAAAAATTAATTTGAATTGAAATTATTTTTGAAATTCAAATTAGTTGATTCTTTAAAATATTTGTATAAGTTTTAATTTATAAATTATTTTATTTACAATTTGTAAAAATAAGAAAATCATACAAACATAAAATGAATTAAAGAAAACTCTTTTTAAACATTTAAAAGTATAACTTAATTAAATAAAGACAAGTGTTAACTATTAAACAAATTTAAGCACATGTGTTAAGTTGTAATACAAACAATGTGACAAGTGTCATTGTGATTCTATCGTTTTCTTTTATTTTTGTTAAAAATTATTTCAGCCTTTATAAACCATGTTTTTCCCTTCACTCTCTTTTTCCTATCTTTTATTCTAAGCCGAGGAAAAAAAACACAAGAAATCTGGAAAAAGAAAACTCAAAGCCACTTCAAAAAGAATACCTGAAAACCATCTTCTTAATCCAAAAGCTAAAGTGAATCAAAGAAACAAAACCCTGAAAATTTTATTTCCATTTGCAAATATTAAATCTTCAGCCTTAATTCATTACTCCACTTTCAAAACTTCCAGAGACAACAACCTCTCATCCTCAAAAATCAAAACTAAATCTAAAAAAAAACAAAGTGATCAATACTTGCATTTTTTTCAATTCTGCTTTGAAAGCAAGCAGACTTGTAGTTCAGTTTAAAAGGGCAAATGTCTGCATTTCATCTGGAGATCATTAGCATTTTCAAAACCTGGAATTAAAGCATTTTCAAACCTGCATCTCTTTTAAAACCTGGAAGCCTGCATGCATGTAATTTTGGATAGGAAGCAAAAGCATTGCAGTTTCAAGATCTGGAAAATTATGCTATGTTCTTCTGTAAACCATGTGAGTAACACTTCATTTAAAAATCTTAAGGTAGATCTGGTTATTTAAACATGTTTAAAATAAGTTGTTTTTGTATATATGTTGAAAATCTCCTATGCATCTGTGATGTGTGATTTTTTTTGTTCAATTTGAATTGTTGTATAACATCCCTGAACTAAAATTTTCAACCCAGTTCCATATTTAAATTCATTTTGCTTTATCTATTAAATTTTAAGACTTAGGACTTAAACAATATTTGTTTGTTTAATTTTAAACTAAATATTTATTTTAACATAAATAGAAACTGAAATTGCTTTGGAAATCAGGTTAAAAGGGGAAACTCAGGTCATTGTTAAAATTCAAACTTGTAAATTCAGTAATTCAGATATACAAATTAAAAACTCAGACTAATTCATGATTTTTAAGAGAAGAATCAAAAATTCTAAGTTTGGTTTGACTAGTGCATTACTGTTTGACCAAAATTTGGGTTTTTGAGTGTTTCTGATGATTATGGGATTCTGGAGTTTTGATGTTTCTTCTGTATGTGGTAGTTTGATCAGGCACATCATAAAAATTATTAATTTGGCGAACTGATCTTTGAATTAGCAGAGGTGTGGAAATTTGTTCATAACCCTAGTTTATGAGCAAGTTTTAAATTCGGTCAATTCTGTCTCAATGTGTGATCGAGTGCTAAGGGATTTTGAAGGACGGTAGCTGGGTCGATGACGAAGGCATGGAAGGAGTAGCAGCTCTAATGGTGGTCGGAGGAGTTGGATTTCGTCGTTGACAGGCTTAGAGTTGGTGAGGCATGCCGTGTTTCCAGGTTTGAAGTGTTACAGGTTGAGTTTTCATACTCGATTTTGAATTCGAGTTTATCCTGATGATCAGATGTTTGTGTTGGGTTCTGGAGATGACAGTGGATTAGGGTTGATCATCGTGGATGATCGGAATCATCCAAAGGGATTGTGCGTGTGCACGGTGGACTTGTGAAGTTGCTTGTTTTTGGAATTTTTGGGTAAAGTGTTCTCGGGGGATGCTCGGGACACTGGGGGTTTTTACCTGAAGTAGGAAGGGGTATGACTCGAAGTAATTGGTTTTCTGGCTCGAGTAGGTTAGGTTTCAGGTTTTGTTTCTTTAACCTGTCTGTTTCAGGTTTTTAAATTTTAAAACTAAATTTAATTTAATTTAAAAAGGAAAGAAGCAAATCCTGGTTTAAAACAAGATTTAAAGCAAGTTTAAATTATGAATTCAAACAGATTTGAATTCCAGATTTTAAATAAACAGATTTGCAGAAATGAAATATATAAAAAAAACTGAAACCTGCACAGTTTTTATATAAAGTGATTTTTAAATCTGAAAATAAGATTTTAAAACATGATTTAAATTTCTAAGTTAAATCTGAATTTTTAAACCTGAATCCAAATTTGAAGATTGAATCTGAAAGTTTCAAATAAAAACAAGTTATAAACTCAAATGTTATAATCAAGTTGAATATTTTTAGAATTTTATAACATATGTAATGAAATTTAAAACAGGGTTTAAATTTAAATCTTTGAATCTAAATCTGAAAGCATGGTTTAAATTTTGGTTGTAATATAAATAAGATTTGAATTTATATGTTTCAATATCACTTGAAATATTTAAGGTATTTTAAATTTATTTAAACTGAATATGGGCTAAAGTTAAACTATTCTTCTAAAATTGCTTTAAGAGATAAGCGATTCTTTAAAATGAAAACTAAAGAATTCTTAAATACTTAAAATCTTGTTTAAGTTTGATTTTATTTTAATTTTAATTTAAAATGTAATTTAGAGAAATTTAAAAGTAAATTATTTTTAATTTACTTTGATAATGATAATTAAATCATTAATGAGGTTAATGATTTTCATTAAAATTGTTTTGAACTTAATAATTTATTATTTGACCAAGGTAATTAAGATTTTGATTTATTAATTTAATTAATTAATAATAAGGTTAATTAATTAAATAATTAAGGACTTTATTTAATTAATTAAAGAATTAAGTAAGTTAATTAAACATGATTAAAGTGTAATTTAGAAATCAATTAATTATATAATATTTGATTAATTTAATTAATGAATTGAATTTATTAATCATGTAACTAATAATTAATTAAATTTTTTAATTATCACTTGATTAATTTAATAATTAGAATTTTATTAATGAGTTTTATAAATAAATTAAGAATTGATATTGATTTAATTCAGTTAATTACTTTAGAAAAGTAATTAAAGATTTGTTATTGATTAATGAAGGTCATTAACATAGTATTATTTTATAATTAATTAATGAAACTAATTTTAATGATTAATTGTATTAATTAATTTAAAGATAATCAATTGAGAATTATTTAAGTATAATTACTTAATGAAAGTAATTAAGGAAAGTAATTACTAATTGTAATTAATTAATTTTATTTTTGATTAATTAAGTTGATTAATTTAGTTTAATTAATTTAATTTAATCACTGGATGATTGGAGTAGTAATTACCAATGTAATTAAAAATGAATAATTACTTAGTGAAGTAATTAAGAAGATAAATTACTTGATGTAATTTAATGGAAGCATACTTGAATGATGGAGGAGTTTTTGGAATTAATTACCTTGTGTAATTATTATTAGTGTGTTTAATTTCTTAAGATAAGTAATTAAAAATAAATTATTTAGTGTAATTAATATTGGGTTTAGATAATTAAGTTATTTAAAGATAATTAAAGATGAAATTGATATAGCTAATTACTTAATGTGATTAATCCAGAATGGTTAATCAATATGGATAATTGATAATTAATTTAAATAGGATAATTATAAATAAAATAATTTGAGATCATTAGTTTTAAATAATTAATGATATAATTAAGGATTGATTAATTAATTACAATTAATCAATAAAGGTATTAGTTAATGTAATTAATTAAGGATTAATGTAATTAATTATTATAAATTAATTAATGAAGTAATTACAAGTTAATTACTGATTTGGTTTGGAATAATTAATTTGTGAAATTAATTAAAGATTAATTACTCGAATGTAATTAAAGGATAATTAATCAAGATGATTAATTAGGGTAATTTGTTGAGAATAATTAATTGATTGATTTATAATTAATTAAGGAATATGTAAGTAAGATTTATATGGATGAATAATTAATTTAATTCATTTTAAATTAATTAAGGAAGAAGTAATTAATTTAATTCATTTTAAATTAATTATAGAATGATGATTTAATAGGTCATTGCTTATGAATGAGGATTGATATTTATTACCCTGAATGGTTGAGATCTCAGATATGAGATAAATGATGTTGTGTGATTTGGATGCTATGGTTGCATTGAGTTGATAATATGAATTATCTGTTTGAGTTGATAATATAGATTATCTATTATGATGATAATATTGATTATCTATTGTGATGTTGAGAATTATCTATCTGTGTGTATATAGATAATATTGAATTGAATTGTTTTAAACTTTAAAACAACTTGGACCAAAAAGACACGCTTTGGATTTCGATGAGACCGGGATCGGGTTTCCATATTTGGATATCAGAAAACCACATCGATCCAAATTAACGATAGGTCGTGAATCTTATGTGAAGAGTGGACACTCGAGGTGTAAGGACTATACGTCAGTATAACTCTGGGGGTGATTCCGTGATGAGTTTGACAGAACTAGTTCTTATAGGTTCGAGATGGTGATTTAGAGTGCAAGGGTTATGTTGTTAACTCTGAGGGTGATTCCAAAATGAGTGTAACGAGATAATGCCTTCGGTTTCGTTCGAACCCGGAACGAATTTGTATGGATTGAATGCTTTCAGAACATCGTCAGGTGGACGATGAGCATTCTAAGAGATGTGTTCTCTAAAGGTAATCGTAGCCTCAAGCCTCATGAACCGGGAATGGCTAAAACAGGGGAGGTGCAGCAAGGCTTCGTGGGTAGCTCCCACTGGAGAGCGAGATTTATCCCTGTCTAGAAGTCTCTTTATATTCGGCTGTGTGGGCAGTTGATTGCAACAACTGCCGGGGTTGTCTTGTTCGGAACTGTTCAGTAAGGAATGGTTCCGGCCTTGTGTTGTAGGGGTGCGGGCGTACTCCTCGGTACGGTGATCTAGGCCACGTAATGTGATGGGCGGTACCCCAGTAGCCCTGCCATTGTATGGAGTCCACAATCCAATAAGTGCCAACGGTTTTGATTGTATTACCCACTTTTGTGGCTAATAGCTGGAATTTAATCATGTAACAATTTCGGCTATCTCATATTTACTTGAGAACCCTAGACACTATTATAATATCATCGGATTTCCTATCAAATGTTTTGGTTAGCGTAAGGTAAAAACTTTTCCATGTTTATGTGTGGGAAGTCTTAAGTGATACCTTTCTTTTCAAAATGGTTTTTAAAGTTAAGCAACCTTAACCTGTTACTCACACCAGACCCATGTCTGACCTGCAGTTTATCTTTGTTTTCTTAAACTCTTGGGTACTCAAATTTTTACGAGTAGTCAAGGTATTCAGGTTAGCTTGACGAATAATGGAGGAGCAATGGAGCAGGAGGCTTCTGCGTTGTAGATATATAGTTCCGCTGTGTGTTCTCTGTGTTGTGATTGTATTGAGTTGTAAATACTAGACAGGTGTTTATAACTGTCTAGTATATGAGATGTGTATATGGTGTAACTCTGATTGGTATTGTATGTTATGTAATAATTATGTTATCAATATAATTTATTCGTTCCATTGTTGAGATTCCATTGTTGTTTCTTCTTTCTCTTCTTTCTTTTCTTCTTCTATCCCTTTCTTTCTTAATAGATGATGTGATTTTCTGGGAATAGAAAGTCGGGTCGTCACACATTGGTTTCCCTAAAGTTTAAAGTCGAAGTCAATAACATGTGGCCCACTGCCATTAAATCATATAAATTTGGATCAATGTCGAAGTTTACCTATATGTTATCCCAATAAAAGTGTTGAAGTTCACAATTCAAAATAGCATTGGTATCCCTAATGGTGACGTTGAAGTAGAAAGGCTAGGCTCTACACCCTTTAATAATTTAGTATAGATCATTGTTGATGGCGTTAACAATGTCGACATAGAGCTCTAAGGCTCTCTGCTTTTAATCATAACACAAATGCGATTTTAAAACTATATCGACCTCTATTTAAGATCGAAGGCGGAAACTTAAAATTCTTTTAAGTATAATATTTAACGTCACAGATGATGTTGTTGACCTTCATAAACTATAGGCTATACACCCACCAAATCAAAACTTTAACTTTTATAAGTTACATGGCTATCTGTGGAAGTTATAGGGTTTTCGACCCTCTTAAAACATAGGCCTCTTTGCCTATTAAAATGTTTTCAGTTTATGTAAAAGCAAGCCTCTCCGGCCTTAAAAGGATGAAGTGTATTGTCACCTCATGCGATGTCGACACTAAAGCCATGTGTAAGAAGTCGCCGATCTTGATGCACAACGACACCAATATCCTCGATGTCATTATAGATCCTTTAAAGTTTAGTTCACTTCAGCTATTAGGCTGCTTATTATCTTTATAAGATTGAAGTCATATGAAGCGGCGACATTGTCGAAGTTTTGAAAACAATCAAAGTGATTAAGTGCGGCATCACTAAAAATAGTGATGAAGACATACGACGTCGTCGACGTCGACATTAAGCTAAAATGGATCACGAAGATACCATGTCGCCCAATATATGTTACCGATACTATCGACGTCGACACTAATGGAATCATTTCATAGCTGCCGAAACAGCCATCATATGCTTCCTTCAATATCAACGTCGATGTGCATAGAGGCAACATTCCTTTAGGCTCGAAGTGGATATATGCGGCATGATAACGACGTAATTAACATTAAACTGGTTCATTTTTGTTAAAAGTAAGCACTTTTCACCAAAACATACACTTTCGCAAATTCCTATTGGATACAAACAATACTTTAACAAATCTCTTTTTAGAAATACCGCTGCATACCATTTTCATGTTCCAAAGTATTTCTCAACTTTAATTAATTAATACCATTAATTAATCATTAATTTAAATGCTTTTCTAGCATAATAAATTCGTAGTAATTCGAAATTACCTGGGAAAAATTCATAGAAATTAGAGAATATCTTTCCCTTTACCATATAATAATTTCAAAGCCAAAAACCATATTAAATTATTTAAATAATCAATGCAATTACCCGTATTTTTGACTATTTTGAACTACTAAATTTAATATAATTATTTAATGTAAATGGTTAGAAATAAAAAAATTTAGTGATTTATTTCTGTAATTTATTTAATATGAAATTGAATAAAATTTTAAAATAACCAATTTCGAAGATTTAGGCAATAACACGTATTGAAATGAAATTTAATGTATTGAATGTGTTTATAACCAAATACTGAAATTGAATAATAAATTTTGAATTATTTAAATAAAAGTAAAATAATTTTTGATAACAAAAATTTATTTGGAATCTAATATTGGAATTTATCGAAATTGGATTATTGGAACTATTTAAATAATTGAATTTTGAATTTAATACAAATGAAAATGATGTCGAAAGCTGATTTAAATTTTACTTAAACAAGAATGAAGATTTTTAAATGCTAAAGTTGAATTTCAAATGAATAATTTTATTTTGGAAAATAGCTCGTTTTAATTAATGAGCAAAAATAGACATTTTGGCCACCATCTCGGATTTCAACGAAACCAGTTTCAACGGATCCATAATAGTGAGTGTTTGTAAGATTTCAAGTTTCGTAGTGATCAGACTTATCGTTTTGCTGTGCGTGATTGAAATGCATAGAAATTAATTTTAGAATTTAATTAAAATAATTTGATTTTGAAATGCTATCTTCTACATTCGATCGAACTAGGCCTCGAGGCAAGTTCCATTGTGTTCAAAAAAGGGGTATAAAAATAGAACGCAAGATGGCATGCTTCGTTTAGAGTTTGAGAATTTGGGACGTTTAAAGGTTAGATATTTTCTAATTATAGTAATATATATACTTTCCCTTATCCAACATCTTGTATACTCCGCCCATAATCCTATCTACTCCGCACCCCCTTCTCCCTTTTGTTCTTCAACATTGCAGATCGAAGAAAAGAGAGGGAAAAAACAGAAAACCAATAAAAAAAAAATGAAGCATGTGCGGCCGCACGAGGAGGCGCGACCAGGGAGACCGTCGACACTCAGTTATTGGGTTTTGGGGTTCGAGTCGCGTTCGCGTGTGAATGCTGGAATGCACACGGCAGGGCTTGGTGGTGATAGGGTTATTTTCGTTTGGGTTGATGGTGGCTCTAAAGGAGGCGGTGGCGGTGGCGTGCTCAGATGGAGGTCCGGTCGATGTTAGGTTGGCGTGCAATGTTGATTTTCGCGTGATACTGGGTTGCAGCTCGCGTTTGGGTGAGGGCCTGGAAGAATGAAGAGAGATAGGATTTAGGTTAGTTATTTTTTTATTTATGTTAAGTATGTTTTAATTATATCGATATTAATAAATTCGTAACTTTTTCGTACAAGGTCTGTTTCGAGTGAAATGAGTCGCTTTGCGATCGTATTGACGTCTCTATAACATGGAGTGGAAGTGGAATTTCTTTGAAGCTGAAATATTTTTAGTTTCAAATAAAAAGTAAGTGTTTTAAACACTCATGAAGTACTGAATATTTTTGTGTTAGTTAAATTGAAATCCTGATGTGATTTAATTTTATTGATGTTTGTTTGGTAATTTAATGACATAAAAATCGACCTAGAAATTTACATGTTAGCAATTTTGAATTAACTGTTAAATTGAAATTGGAATTAAACTACTAGTTAAATTCTCGATTATTGATAACCGATTAATTGTAGTGATTTATTGACTATTTTGGAATATCTATTGTGATAGGTGTTATGGGTTGATATTTTGGATGATTTGGATGTTTATTTATTTTTATGTGTTCATATTATCACTCTGTATATTATTGACATCATATAAACTATTACCTGAATTATTTCGAATAAATTAAGAAACAGGTTGAAATAATATATACCTATGAAATTTATTATGGATTGGAATGGTATATATACATCCTTGAAATTAAATTAGAATAACTAATCACTTGACCATATGATAGAAAATTATATACGGACACTGGATTGGTTAAATTAAGCGGCTTTAAAATTTTGGATTTGAAATTATTTAAATAATTTTGATTTAAAGAAATAAAAATCAAAATATGGGAATTGAATTATTTTCAAACTCGAGCTTGAACTATGAAATTGGAATTGGTTAAAAGAAACTATTTATAGAAATCAATTTGAAATTTTAAGTTGGAAGTGAAATATGATTTGAATTATGGAAATCAATTTTTTTTAAAACATTTGAATTTTTACTTGAACTTCGAAGTTATTTAAGTAAAAGTGATATAAGTTAATATTTCAAAATTTGGCTCAAGATTTAATTATTCTTAAAGATTTGAACATTGAATTGAACATCGAAGTTAAATTTGATTTAAATGATTTAAATTGATATTTTGAAATCGAACTCAAAATTTATATAAATTGGAATGGTTTAAAATTGATAATTGAATTGAAATTAATTCAAATTGGAATTGAAATTGAAATTAATTGATTTGAAATTAATTAATTTGAAATTGAAATAATTTGAAATAAAATTGAAATTGATTTGAATTGGAATTGAACTTAATTCAGATTGAAATCGAAATCGAGCCAATTTGAATTGAATTGAGATTGAAGATGACTTGAAAGATTTGGAATTGAATCAGTTTGACATTGAAACTATTTTTAACTAAATTATTTTAATATAAATTGTTTAAAATCTATCTTTTTAAATATTCAAAATATTTTTATTTTCCAAACTATTTGTTTATTTAAACCACTTTTAATATCTAAACTATTTTATCAAACTATTTGAAGTGGTTAAAGTGGGAATTGTTATATTTAAATCGTTGATGTAAATGTGAATTGGGTTAAAATGAAGTTCTAACATAAATGAAAATTCGATACAATTTTGGAAGTGAAATCGAGATATTGAGGCAAAAATGATTTCAAGTGAAACTTAACATATTCGAAGTAAATATGGTATCTCGAAATGTAATTGATTTTGAAGCGAATATGATATTTTGATATCAAGCATGAATTGTTTTCGAAATGTCAAAGAACCAACCGGTGTGTAAAACGACCTTTGGTTGTTAAAGAGACCGTGGTCTCTTATTGACACACTCTCTGTCAATATTGGAATCTCTTTAAAAACTGCGTACGTGGAGGAGACTTCATAATGAAGTGGTTGGATTTTTCGTCGTTTGCTGGATTTGAAGAAAGAGAACGTTGATGGACAGACCCTAGCACTTGTTCCAATTTGAAATGACTAAAACAGGACGGATTGATAGGGCTAAGCTGGCTAGCTACCTCTAGCAAACATTCGTTCTTCGATTTTCTTTGGACTCGGTCCATACTATATTCCTTGTTGGTTTCGATTGGTGCAACTTGATATTGGGATAACCTCCCTTTGACTCGATACGAGATGGATGTATGTGGTGGGCGATCGTGGTTACGATGTATTACCACCAGCCCTGCAACCCAAACTGGTAGTATCCGACCTTGGGAATTGCCTCACGTGTCTTGTCATACTTTTGTCCTTATAAAAGACCACTACGATTTTAGTTTAGTGTTGTCCTATCACGGCGCATCCTTATCCCCTGACGTGCTACTGGGATTTTGTACGCAAAGTGTATGACAATGCTTAAAAATGCATTAAAGGGGATTAATGTAAAGACTTAACGCTAAGAAAATTATTTATTTTACTGATTAAACATTGCATATATAAAGTATTCTACTATATATAGATAATTTGATGGATCCTTAAGAGATGGAAAATCTAGTAACATCTATTGAGTTATTGCACACACGTTATACATTGGATATGAGATGTGAAACCCTATAAACATCTTTGGCGCTATTACACTCTTGTTATATATGATATTGATTTGACTCACATAAGGATATTTTAGTCCTGACTCGAGTGTTTTGTCTTTTCATTACACTTGGGTCAGCTCTGAGTTTTTCAACGCATTGAATATTATTTTCTGAAGGACGAAGACGAAGATTTGGTGTATATTATTATCAGTATTATTCTCTTATATCATTTTTTCTACTGGATTACTTTATAATTCTATTTTATATATAATTCTAACAAATGTTGTAAATTATAATCAAATGTATAATATAAACAGCTTCATGAACTCTTTATTTGATTATTATATTTTTTCATTCGCTGTAGGATTCTTTGTTTTGTTTCCTTCTTCTTTTCTTATTTTTTTGTATCAGCCACATTGATTACCTGTGTTTCGGATTGTTTGAGTTGGACACGTATGGATTAGTATCAATTTAAACCTTTCGATATGTGGGTCGTCACAGTTGGTATCAGAACTTTGGTTTAGTGATAACCTTAGCTTTGTAGGGTTTGACTCATTAGAGATAGGGTAGTAATACCCTATAATGAGTTGTCCGAGTGTATATATGTATATGAGAGAATGTACATGTTAGTGTTATAAAAAAATTTATATTACGTTTACTTATCCGTTGAGATGTTTATGAATTTTGATCGGCGCATGGGACGCCATGTTATCGATAAGGTTTTTTAAACACCTAAGCGAGGCAAGTTAACATAATATTGTTTTAAAATCAAGTAAATGAAGTAATTTACCTAAATTATATATTATATATAGAAAGAAATCGAATGAGAATAAATGAGTAAGTGAAATTAATGCGAGGAATTGAATTTGATTTAAATCGGATTTAAATAGGATGTAAATAAATTGAATGCAAATGGAGTGAGTTTTAATAATTGAATGTTAACTAATCAAATATGAAATAAGTGAATGTTAAATAAAGAAATGTTGGTACAATTAAGTATAAGTGGTAAAAAATAAAGTTTAAATTATTAAATGAATAAATTTATAAAATGAATTATGTATGAAGTGAATAGGTCGTAAAACAAGTTTGAAAATATTAACCTAACTAATTTGAGTTTAAGGAAGTATATAAACTTAAGTACTGAGTTATGAAATAAAATTCTAATCTTAGTTTATGTTAAAAGAGTGGAAAAAAACTGGAATTTGGGAACTTGAATTCGGATGCTTCTGAAATTTTTTCTAAGATTTTTGAAAATAATATTAGTTTTATTTAAAAATATTTACGAATAGAAATTGTTTTCAAAAGGAATTAAAAGGAAGTATATCCCATATACTTCTCTTTATCGTTGGAAAATAATTTCGATGATGATGGCCACATCATCGACATTCATTTTCGAGTCTCAAAGTAGGGAGGCCTCTTAATAGCTTTGCTACGCATTCGAGTTGATAAACAGATTTTGATTTAAAATTTTTAAATATGATTTGATGTATATAAAAGATATGAGTGTATATATATTATTTCAAAATGATTTAAAATAAATCCGGTATTTGAATTCTTAAGTTCCTATTAATTAATGACTTTCAGTTGTAGAAATAAAGTAAAAATTTTGTGTAACGTACGCGGATTTTCGTGGCCGAAAAACCGAATAGTTATGGGTTTTTTTTTAAAAAGAATTTAAGAAAAGAAAAGAGAAGAAGAGAGAAGATAGAAAATAGAGAGAAAAGAAAATAGAAAAGAGAACAGAACGGAATAGGAAACAACAGAACAATAACAGAATCTCACAATTCGCAGCGGAACAACATATAATAATAAATGAATAATCTTTAAACAAAGAACTATATCAGTTATTACATTTCATTTCATTTCATTACATCATATCATCAGAGTGTACAACAACAACAAACAGTGCAGCGGAAAAAGAAATACTATATAAGTAATATGCCATGTCATCCAGCTTGCCTCCAGCAACTCCAGAATATCCAGAATATCCTGATAAACCTTAACTCTTAACTGCCCGTGTGGAAAATTGGTGGGCACCCAGAGTTTAGGAAGGAAAACAATAACTCCGAGTCAGTCATGTGACTGGTGTGAGAACTCAAAACAGTTTATTTATCTTTAAAAATCAAAATAGAGGAATATTTTTATTTCAATTCGCAATGCTTTTAAAAATGAGACTACCATAAGGCCTCCCGCACACACACACATGCAAACGCAGAATCGGAGGAGATTTCTCCTTATGATAGTCAAAGATGCTTGATACGCATTTAAAAGACATTTGATATTATTATTAGTGTATAGTGTAGGAAAAATTTATTTCAAAAGTAGAATATAAATCTTAGCCAACATACGACCATTATCGTATGCCTACTATAGCTAACTATGTTCAATAGCAGGTTACCGCCACATTCCATAGCAGGTTATACAACTAAAACCGTACAAGTCACGTATTGTTTCTTTGGATTTCCAACAAATGGTCAGGCCAAGGAACTTCCCATTGCCACATGGAAACGCCTCTGGCTGGACGTCCCCGAGAACTTAACCAACTCTCTGCCAACACAAGGCCGGGTTACCTTTATCACTAGGTAACTACTACACGAATATGGCATCCCCCGGTCCCATTGGACCTTTAACCGGGCGCTCGTCACCAACAACACCACACAGTAATAAATATAGTGTATCAACATGAGTAAGTATCTGGGCTCCATACCATGATACCACCCTTTCCAGAAGGAAATGCACATACCCTAAAGGGAGCTACCCCTCATAACCTTGCCGCATCTTTCCTGTTTTGACCATTCCGGGATGTGAGGCTCGACGAAGTCACGTCCACAAAAACATACTTTATACAAAAGCCATGCTTTGGGTCAACAAATGATCAACACAATGATCACAAGGATAGACGATCAAATAAACGATCCTATCACAAATAATCAACACAATGATCATTTCAGCATCACTCAGCATGTCACATTACCAAATTGGGAATATATCGCTGATAACATTCAACTACATAACCTCTAAGCACGTACGTCTCAGAGAAGGGTGTTAAGCTAAAAGAATAAATTCTCCGCCACCAACAGAAATATATTTGAATGAAATCGGCTTTATATCTCAACTTGTAATGTCAGACATACAATCCATACAAGTCTGTTCCGGGCTCGAACAGAACCGAAGGCACTTCTTACGAAGCCCTTGCAATCCGGATATTCACAATCCTGATCGGATTCACCATCACATATGGAGAACTCTATACCGGAGCAACTCGGTGCAGAGTCAATCGACAGGTCATCCTATCGCTTTTGCAAATACTCGGTCTTCAACACCGATCTTCAATGCAATTCACAACGACGTATCACATATTCGGAATGGGTTATACGACCCCATGGTCCTTTCCCGGTTAACCCGAATAGTGAGCGCTTATTCAAAAATAAGTGTGGCATTCAAATTCAATCAATCACATCAAATACCCATTCAAAGGGAAATATTGATAGTCGGCTATTGAACTATCAATTGATATGCACACATCACCAGATTCCAAATAATTTTCCAAATTATTTATTTTCCAAAATATCTTTACAAGATATATAATTTCAACACTTCAAAAATAAATCAATATTTATTTTTAAACAAATTCCACTTTCACATATAAATTCTATAATGAATTTATATTCCAAAATATCTATGCATATACGATTTCAACTATCCATTTTCAATTTATCTTCAAAAAGATAAATTCTAAATATTCACTTCATATTGGAAAAACAATTCCATACTTATTCAATAAGTAATTCACAAATCTTTTTATTTTCAACACTTAGAAAATATTCAATATACTTAAATCGAGATTAAGTATATATTTCATTCTATTACGGAAATCATTCTCTTAACATATTTATTTGGGCCAAAACGAATGTTGCGTAAAACATCGTTACGACAACCCAAAATCACTAGTATAGGGATTCGAATTTAAAATAGATATATAAATCGCAATACTATACAAAACATTTCCTTTCGGAAATTATTTACTATAACAACAGTGTTATAGTCCATCATTTCCTTTTATTTCTCGAAAACGTCTATTTCAACAATAAATGTTGAAATCTATGGTTTCGAATCTCAACACCTTTTTAAAACATCGTTAGATCGTTTTAATTCTATTTAAAACATTCACATTCAAACCATTTTCTTTTAACATAATATTCACTATTCAAAAACGTGAATATACTACGTCCACAAGTTTCATCATTTCTATGCATTTTATTTCAAAGGATTATTCACAGTCTAAAACGTGAATATAACTCTATTTCTAAGTTATAACAATTAACTTATCAAAATAAGTCGTTTGCGAATTTGTAAAACAACGTTTATAAATTCCATTTCTATTTATTTATAAAAACTTCCTTTTTATAAATTCCTTTATTAACCTATTCCAGTTTATAACTAAACTAGAAACTAAACATTCATATTATAAGTTAATTACTTATAAAACGATTATTTTACAAAATCGTTCTTTTAAACTTCATAATTATAAATCTTAAACTTATAAGATTTAATGATTTATCCAAAACCATTCTTTTAATAACTTCACAAATTTATAAATCTTACTATTTATAAATTTCATAACTTCACCCTTTTTAATTCTATAAATTTCATTCATTTATGAAATTCATTTTCACTTCATTCAAACACTTATAAAAACTCGTTTTATAATGTCAATATTTCGATTTATAAATATCTATTTATAAATCTCTTAATATAAATCAATTTATATTATTCTTTAAAACATCTTTAAATTCCTTTAAAATTTCACCACTTCGATTTATAAAATAATCAAATTTTATAAATCCTATATTTAAACTTTTATAATATATTCAAAAATCCAATCTAAACTATTTTATAAAATCATTAGTTCATATTTCTCAAAAATCAACTTTTAACTATATTTCACAAAAATCATAATTTTTATAACTTTAAAAATTATATCGTTTATTTATTTAAAATGGATCAATTCCAAAAATATAGTATATTTCAAAAATCACTTTATAAATCATTTTTAAAATTCCAAAATTTGGTCCAATGATGCTACATACCAAATAGTCAATCACGACAACAACGATATCATATATCAATATGATAATCCATCAAATATCAAAATATCTGAAATCAAATAAATACTGTTGAGGAATCCAGTTGGATCCCTCCAATCTGTTTTCCTGCATCCAAAAACATTAGCACAATACCAATTTCGCTCCAGTACGAAATTATCGCGGTATATGTTCTTATTAAATATTATCCGCTTAATAACGGTGCAATAGGGTCTCATCCGCTAAAAAATACGGGAAATCAATCAACTGCAATATATACATATGCCAATATATATATATATATTGATATTATTTATAATACCAATTTCACTGTTTATGAAATATTCGTGGTATATGTTTTTAATAAATAACATCCGCTTACTAACGGCGTATAATGTCTATTTTAACAATCAATAGATATCAATCATCATTCATACATGCATTCAAATATTTTAAATCTAACTATTTAAAATAAAATCGAAACTGATTCGATTGAGTGAGAAGTTCTCACCTTGGTTTTAATTTCCGTTTTAGCTTTTATTTCGAATAAAATTAAACGGACGTTTAATTTTACCCAAAATTCTCACTAACTCCAAACGACTCCAAACCAACTCCATCGCGTAGTGCTCGTCCATACGATTCCAACGCAACTGAGTTTGCATTTTTTCGACCTCGTATGAAAAAGATATGAATTTATGAAGTTTGCACTAATTTTATATAACTAATTACAACTTAAACAAACTAATTTATAACCTAAATCAAATCATAGCCCTCCATCTCAACCCCAACCACATCAGGCCGCACACACCCCCCCCCCCTCTTCTCTCTCGTTCTCTTCTCCAGGAACAACGCACGCACACAAACCCATTACACGCCCAACTAGGGTCTAATTATGCTTCGCCTACGCTCGACGAAACTCGATCAAACTACAGCCATTGCGAAGCACTCGACCCCCTCCATGCTCGGCCCCCCTATGGTGGAGCTCGGCCACCTGATGATGCTCGCGCACGTATGTGCATAGCCCACGCACGCGGCCCCATAACTCCCCCCACACGACACCAAACACGATCTCCACCGTTCACATCGTAGCTCTCACTCCCCTCTCCAACTTTCATGTTGACAACTTCCTCTAATTGTTGACGGATTGGAAGATCTAGAGGGAAGAAGTTGGAACATTTCTGGCCATTGGTTTATAATGTGGCGGCTAGGGTTAGAAAATTAGGGTTTTTAATTTTTTATTTATTTATGAAGGGGTAGGGGCCTATTTATAGAAGAACGATCGAACACTATTCATCCGGAAATTCCGAACTCCGATTTACGCGCCGAAACTGACATTTCTAGGGTTTATCCCGCGTTCCGGACACAATGGAACAGGTTTCGGAAGCTAATTCGGACATCTGTGCGAGTTATGGCTGTAAACGCTCAATTTAAATTAAACCGATTTAAGTCGATTTCTAGGCGTTTTAATTCGTACCGGACAAACGGTAAATCCAATTGACTTGAAATTTGAAACCTTACAATAATATCACATTACGGATCCGATGAAACTGGTTTCGTCGAAATCCGAGACTTTTTGAAAAATGGCTATTTTAGCTCGCCAAATTAAAATTAAAAACGATTCGATGCGTTTCGAGCTGCCACGCTCAAACGATAACTCCGATTGACACGAAATTTAAAATCCGGTAATAACTAACTATTACGGATCCAATGGAACTGGTTTCGTTCAATTCTGAGACTGTTCAAAAATTGGCTATTTTACAGTCGATTATTAAATATTAAAATATTCAATTTTCACAAATTAACTTTTAATTCGATTTTAAAAGTTCTAAAATATCATTCTAACTTCAATATGATAAAATAAAATTTTACAAATCATTTTCAATCATATTTAACCCAATTTTCAATTATTTCCATAATTTAACGTATTAAATTATCGATTTAATTATTCAATTAAATCCAATAAATCAAATAAAAATTTATTCGACTTATAAATTCACCTATTAATATTTAAAATTAATTAAATATTCAAAGTTTAATTTGTAAAAATTCTGGGTCGTTACAATCTTCCCCACTAAAAAGAATTTCGTCCTCGAAATTATAAGTAAGAAAAGTTACAGAAGCTATTAATTTTCCATAATTCATAGTTAAACTTCTTATAATACTTTACTAAGTTTTCAAATTATACTTAGTTATCTTTTCAAAAACAACTACTATTGTTTAACTTTCAATTCCAAAATCAAAGTTAAAGTTTTCAAAATTTTTCAATTTTCTCAAATTTTTTCTAACGCCTTAAATTTTCGGAAAAATTCGCCATAGTCTCCTTTGCGCGGCTCGATCCGAAAAAAAATGACAGTATATATATCACAAATATACATCTCATCAAGTAATGAGGCATCCCGTAGGGAAAAAAAGTATAAAAGTGCGATATTTAATCCGAGATATGTACCTTATATTTTATTAGCAAGCATATACGGCTAATATAGCGCGAAAGCGAGCTCCAAATGCGAAGCAAACGCGATCCGCACCTACTAATCACTCAACAAACAACATGAGAACATGCATATAGGAAATAATCTCAATATACAACATATAGCAACATAATAACTATATATGCTAACATAGAAATGCATTCAATAGCAATATATATTCAACCATCAACCAACTAACATCCATAACCAATAAATATTCATTCATATTCTCTTTAATATTCAATGAAATGGGTTTTCACTCTAAATCATATTTGATTTATTTACATTGGATTTTATCAACATTCATTCTCAATTCAATTAGTTATCATTTACTAATTAAATCCAATTCACATTCAATTCTATTCAAATTTATTTACTTCTAATTTGAATTTCAATTTCATAGCTTCCAATTTCATTAACTCTTAATGAATTATATACAATCAACTAATCAATCAAATAACAACCAACGTTTATTAATTACAACCAAATTCATTCACTTTAAATTGATTTTCATTCAATTTTTTTCAATTTCCAATAACATTTGATTTTAATGAATTTACACTTTCATTCATTATTTCATATCAATTATTCACATTTAATTGATTAATCATTCAATCCATTAATTCAATTCAATTTCCAAAGTTGAATTTTATTTATATAACTTAAGTTTATATCTATTTAACTTTAAATTCATTTTTTTATTTACAACTCATATTCATAAATATATTCATATAGTTTCACTTCTTATCTATATATAAGTTTATTTCACAATTGTAAATCACTTTAATTATAATTCAACTCTTATAATTCTTTTTGCTTATACAATTCCTTTATTTAGATTATTCAAACAACTAAACAATCAACTTATATACACTTTAATAATTCTGAAAAATTATTTCTTTATATATAAAATATACTCAAGGTAAAATTATTTCATTTACCCAATTTTAAAACAATATTATGTCGAATTGTTCTATTCAAGTGTTTAGAAACCCCTTCGGCATAGTCTTGCGGACCACGCTGACGAAAGTTCATATGCCACTCAATAAACCAATCATCACAATATAAAACAATTTTATATTCACTAACAAATACGCTCTCATAGCTACTATTACACTCAAACTCATTCTAGAGTACTACTGACTCTATCTCTAATGAGTAATACCCAACAGAACCATGGTTGTCGCTTAACCATATGCTCTGATACCAAATGTAACGTACGCGGATTTTCGTTGCCGAAAAACCGAATAGTTATGGGTTTTTTTAAAAAGAATTTAAGAAAAGAAAAGAGAAGAAGAGAGAAGATAGAAAATAGAGAGAAAAGAAAATAGAAAAGAGAACAGAACGGAATAGGAAACAACAGAACAATAACAGAATCTCACAATTCGCAGCGGAACAACATATAATAATAAATGAATAATCTTTAAACAAAGAACTATATCAGTTATTACATTTCATTTCATTTCATTACATCATATCATCAGAGTTTACAACAACAACAAACAGTGCAGCGGAAAAAGAAATACTATATAAGTAATATGCCATGTCATCCAGCTTGCCTCCAGCAACTCCAGAATATCCAGAATATCCTGATAAACCTTAACTCTTAACTGCCCGTGTGGAAAATTGGTGGGCACCCAGAGTTTAGGAAGGAAAACAATAACTCCGAGTCAGTCATGTGACTGGTGTGAGAACTCAAAACAGTTTATTTATCTTTAAAAATCAAAATAGAGGAATATTTTTATTTCAATTTGCAATGCTTTTAAAAATGAGACTACCATAAGGCCTCCCGCACACACACACATGCAAACGCAGAATCGGAGGAGATTTCTCCTTATGATAGTCAAAGATGCTTGATACGCATTTAAAAGACATTTGATATTATTATTAGTGTATAGTGTAGGAAAAATTTATTTCAAAAGTAGAATATAAATCTTAGCCAACATACGACCATTATCGTATGCCTACTATAGCTAACTATGTTCAATAGCAGGTTACCGCCACATTCCATAGCAGGTTATACAACTAAAACCGTACAAGTCACGTATTGTTTCTTTGGATTTCCAACAAACGGTCAGGCCAAGGAACTTCCCATTGCCACATGGAAACGCCTCTTGCTGGACGTCCCCGAGAACTTAACCAGCTCTCTGCCAACACAAGGCCGGGTTACCTTTATCACTAGGTAACTACTACACGGATATGGCATCCCCCGGTCCCATTGGACCTTTAACCGAGCGCTCGTCACCAACAACACCACACAGTAATAAATATAGTGTATCAACATGAGTAAGTATCTGGGCTCCATACCATGATACCACCCTTTCCAGAAGGAAATGCACATACCCTAATGGGAGCTACCCCTCATAACCTTGCCGCTTCTTTCCTGTTTTGACCATTCCGGGATGTGAGGCTCGACGAAGTCACGTCCACAAAAACATACTTTATACAAAAGCCATGCTTTGGGTCAACAAATGATCAACACAATGATCACAAGGGTAGACGATCAAATAAACGATCCTATCACAAATAATCAACACAATGATCATTTCAGCATCACTCAGCATGTCACATTACCAAATTGGAAATATATCGCTGATAACATTCAACTACATAACCTCTAAGCACGTACGTCTCAGAGAAGGGTGTTAAGCTAAAAGAATAAATTCTCCGCCACCAACAGAAATATATTTGAATGAAATCGGCTTTATATCTCAACTTGTAATGTCAGACATACAATCCATACAAGTCTGTTCCGGGCTCGAACAGAACCGAAGGCACTTCTTACGAAGCCCTTGCAATCCGGATATTCACAATCCTGATCGGATTCACCATCACATATGGAGAACTCTATACCGGAGCAACTCGGTGCAGAGTCAATCGACAGGTCATCCTATCGCTTTTGCAAATACTCGGTCTTCAACACCGATCTTCAATGCAATTCACAACGACGTATCACATATTCGGAATGGGTTATACGACCCCATGGTCCTTTCCCGGTTAACCCGAATAGTGAGCGCTTATTCAAAAATAAGTGTGGCATTCAAATTCAATCAATCACATCAAATGCCCATTCAAAGGGAAATATTGATAGTCGGCTATTGAACTATCAATTGATATGCACACATCACCAGATTCCAAATAATTTTCCAAATTATTTATTTTCCAAAATATCTTTACAAGATATATAATTTCAACACTTCAAAAATAAATCAATATTTATTTTTAAACAAATTCCACTTTCACATATAAATTCTATAATGAATTTATATTCCAAAATATCTATGCATATACGATTTCAACTATCCATTTTCAATTTATCTTCAAAAAGATAAATTCTAAATATTCACTTCATATTGGAAAAACAATTCCATACTTATTCAATAAGTAATTCACAAATCTTTTTATTTTCAACACTTAGAAAATATTCAATATACTTAAATCGAGATTAAGTATATATTTCATTCTATTAAGGAAATCATTCTCTTAACATATTTATTTGGGCCAAAACGAATGTTGCGTAAAACATCGTTACGACAACCCAAAATCACTAGTATAGGGATTCGAATTTAAAATAGATATATAAATCCCAATACTATACAAAACATTTCCTTTCGGAAATTATTTACTATAACAACAGAGTAATAGTCCATCATTTCCTTTTATTTCTCGAAAACGTCTATTTCAACAATAAATGTTGAAATCTATGGTTTCGAATCTCAACACCTTTTTAAAACATCGTTAGATCGTTTTAATTCTATTTAAAACATTCACATTCAAACCATTTTCTTTTAACATAATATTCACTATTCAAAAACGTGAATATACTACGTCCACAAGTTTCATCATTTCTATGCATTTTATTTCAAAGGATTATTCACAGTCTAAAACGTGAATATAACTCTATTTCTAAGTTATAACAATTAACTTATCAAAATAAGTCGTTTGCGAATTTGTAAAACAACGTTTATAAATTCCATTTTTATTTATTTATAAAAACTTCCTTTTTATAAATTCCTTTATTAACCTATTCCAGTTTATAACTAAACTATAAACTAAACATTCATATTATAAGTTAATTACTTATAAAACGATTATTTTACAAAATCGTTCTTTTAAACTTCATAATTATAAATCTTATAACTTATAAGATTTAATGATTTATCCAAAACCATTCTTTTAATAACTTCACAAATTTATAAATCTTACTATTTATAAATTTCATAACTTCACCCTTTATAATTCTATAAATTTCATTCATTTATGAAATTCATTTTCACTTCATTCAAACACTTATAAAAACTCGTTTTATAATGTCAATATTTCGATCTATAAATATCTATTTATAAATCTCTTAATATAAATCAATTTATATTATTCTTTAAAACATCTTTAAATTCCTTTAAAATTTCACCACTTCGATTTATAAAATAATCAAATTTTATAAATCCTATATTTAAACTTTTATAATATATTCAAAAATCCAATCTAAACTATTTTATAAAATCATTAGTTCATATTTCTCAAAAATCAGCTTTTAACTATATTTCACAAAAATCATAATTTTTATAACTTTAAAAATTATATCGTTTATTTATTTAAAATGGATCAATTCCAAAAATATAGTATATTTCAAAAATCACTTTATAAATCATTTTTAAAATTCCAAAATTTGGTCCAATGATGCTACATACCAAATAGTCAATCACGACAACAACGATATCATATATCAATATGATTATCCATCAAATATCAAAATATCTGAAATCAAATAAATACTGTTGAGGAATCCAGTTGGATCCCTCCAATCTGTTTTCCTGCATCCAAAAATATTAGCACAATACCAATTTCGCTCCAATACGAAATTATCGCGGTATATGTTCTTATTAAATATTATCCGCTTAATAACGGCGCAATAGGGTCTCATCCGCTAAAAAATACGGGAAATCAATCAACTGCAATATATACATATGCCAATATATATATATTGATATTATTTATAATACCAATTTCACTGTTTATGAAATATTCGCGGTATATGTTTTTAATAAATAACATCCGCTTACTAACGGCGTATAATGTCTATTTTAACAATCAATAGATATCAATCATCATTCATACATGCATTCAAATATTTTAAATCTAACTATTTAAAATAAAATCGAAACTGATTCGATTGAGTGAGAAGTTCTCACCTTGGTTTTAATTTCCGTTTTAGCTTTTATTTCGAATAAAATTAAACGGACGTTTAATTTTACCCAAAATTCTCACTAACTCCAAACGACTCCAAACCAACTCCATCGCGTAGTGCTCGTCCATACGATTCCAACGCAACCGATTTTGCATTTTTTCGACCTCGTATGAAAAAGATATGAATTTATGAAGTTTGCACTAATTTTATATAACTAATTACAACTTAAACAAACTAATTTATAACCTAAATCAAATCATAGCCCTCCATCTCAACCCCAACCACATCAGGCCGCACACACCCCCCCTCTTCTCTCTCGTTCTCTTCTCCAGGAACAACGCACGCACACAAACCCATTACACGCCCAACTAGGGTCTAATTATGCTTCGCCTACGCTCGACGAAACTCGATCAAACTACAGCCATTGCGAAGCACTCGACCCCCTCCATGCTCGGCCCCCCTATGGTGGAGCTCGGCCACCTGATGATGCTCGCGCACGTATGTGCACAGCCCACGCACGCGGCCCCATAACTCCCCCCACACGACACCAAACACGATCTCCACCGTTCACATCGTAGCTCTCACTCCCCTCTCCAACTTTCATGTTGACAACTTCCTCTAATTGTTGACGGATTGGAAGATCTAGAGGGAAGAAGTTGGAACATTTCTGGCCATTGGTTTATAATGTGGCGGCTAGGGTTAGAAAATTAGGGTTTTTAATTTTTTATTTATTTATGAAGGGGTAGGGGCCTATTTATAGAAGAACGATCGAACACTATTCATCCGGAAATTCCGAACTCCGATTTACGCGCCGAAACTGACATTCCTAGGGTTTATCCCGCGTTCCGGACACAATGGAACAGGTTTCGGAAGCTAATTCGGACATCGGTGCGAGTTATGGCTGTAAACGCTCAATTTAAATTAAACCGACTTAAGTCGATTTCTAGGCGTTTTAATTCGTACCGGACAAACGGTAAATCCAATTGACTTGAAATTTGAAACCTTACAATAATATGACATTACGGATCCGATGAAACTAGTTTCGTCGAAATCCGAGACTTTTTGAAAAATGGCTATTTTAGCTCGCCAAATTAAAATTAAAAACGATTCGATGCGTTTCGAGCTGCCACGCTCAAACGATAACTCCGATTGACACGAAATTTGAAATCCGGTAATAACTAACTATTACGGATCCAATGGAACTGGTTTCGTTCAATTCTGAGACTGTTCAAAAATTGGCTATTTTACAGTCGATTATTAAATATTAAAATATTCAATTTTCACAAATTAACTTTTAATTCGATTTTAAAAGTTCTAAAATATCATTCTAACTTCAATATGATAAAATAAAATTTTACAAATCATTTTCAATCATATTTAACCCAATTTTCAATTATTTCCATAATTTAACGTATTAAATTATCGATTTAATTATTCAATTAAATCCAATAAATCAAATAAAAATTTATTCGACTTATAAATTCACCTATTAATATTTAAAATTAATTAAATATTCAAAGTTTAATTTCTAAAAATTCTGGGTCGTTACATTTTGTATAGTCGAAAACTTCTAAAATGAGAGATAATAAATTAAAGTTTAAGTGTTTAAATGAAATATGAGAAATTAAATTATTATAACTCTTAAATTTCAAGATAATGGAAATTTAATCTTATGTAAATTATTGGACATTTTTGTTAACTAAAATGAGTAAGATAAATTTGTATAATACTCAATTACATTCTAAAAACATTTATAAACTTGCCAGAAATGTTTAAAAAGTTGAAATGTTGATTATGAATATGTAGTGACATATTATACAAGTTTGAATTTTAGTAATAAAAATGTTTAAATTGAAATTGTATTTAAAGAAATGTTAAATGGATAATTTGAGTAGTAAGAAGAAAATACTACTCAAATATGAACTTAAGAGAAGGTATACAAATAATAGATTAAATTATATCTTTGTAAATTGTTTGAAAAAAAGGGAAAAGGAAAAAAAATTAAGAAACAATGTTTTAAGATTAAATTGTAGATTTCTAAGATAATTATAATTTAAATAATATTGTGTAAAAGAAGATACATCTATATAAAATGATTATAAACTTAAGAAATAAATTGATGAAATGAGTTAATGAAATGAATTACAAGATGCCGTTAACTTAAGGAAAATTTGAATGAATTTGATTATGATAAAAAGAAAAGGATTATTAATATGAATTTTAGTTATAAAATAAAACTTAGTTAGTAAAATTAATGATTTTAATTAATGAACTAATGAAGTAAATCAATGAATTAATGTGAACTTAAGTTATGAAGAAAAAAATGAATAAACATGAGTTGCATTTTATAAAATGTATATTAAACTTAAATGATTTTATGAAATGGTTTATAAATGATATTAGTATTAGAGAGAGTATACTAAGTGGCAATGAAATAAGATTTAACTTAAATAAGGTTAAATGAAATGATTTTATAAAATGGTCCATAAATGATTTGATATGAAATGGTATTAAACATAAAGTGAAACAATTGAAATTTAAGAACTTGAATTGAATAAATTGAATGTAAATGAAATAGATTTGAATAAATTGGACGTAAACCAATAAAATGTTAATAAAAATTGGATGTTAATAAGAAATGAAGTGTATAAATCAAATATTGACATTTGTGTAAATTAATATAGTTTGAATTAAGTAGATGAATATAAATTGTTGAATGGTTTCTTTGTTGTAAATCATTGTTATTACCGCTTTTGATTGCATATGATTGTTATGGCTGTGTATTTGTGCTCATGTTTGTGGTTTGGATTCAAAATTCATGTTATATAGTCTATTAAACTCATACACGCTTTCTATATCTTTTATATGCAACTAATATTCTGGACTCAGTTGAGATAGATACATACGAAGACCGTTTGGACGCATACACGGATTTGTTTTGCTTTTGCTTACTTAATTTAAGTGAACTCGCTCGTATTAATAATAATAAGGTACATATCTCGAATTACATACCGTACTTTTATATTTTTTCCCTACAGGATGCCTCATCATTGAGATGAGATGTATATTTGGTATATTTGTGATATATATTTGTATTGTAAATTTTTTTCGATCAAGCCGCTTAAAGGAGACGCTGTCGAAATTTTTCGTAATTTCAGGTGTTAGAAATTTTTTGAGGTTTAAAAATTTTACAACTTATTTTTATATATGAGTTGTTGTTTTCATAAGTCGATCGGAGTGGCATAGTAGAAGCGTGGTAAAAATTTTCAAATAAGATTTTAATGTTTATAAGTTGATTGTTTTGAATAAAATATATCAAATGTTAAATTCCTTACTTAACCCTTTTCGAGGATGAAAAGTTTTCAATGGGGGAGAATGTAACGGCCCGTATTTTTATTAAATTTAATATAGTTGAATATATATGGTTAGAAATAAACAAAATTAGTGAACTATTCCTGAAATTTATTTAATATGACCTTGAATAAAATTTTGAAGTAACCAATTTCGAAGATTTAGGTAATATCTAGTATTGAAATGAAAATTTATATATCGGATGTGTTTATAATCAATAACTGAACCTGAACAATAAATGTTGAATTATTTAAGTAAAAACAAAATAATTATTGATAACTAAAATTTATTTGGAATATAATATTGGAATTTATTGAAATTGGATTATTGGAACTATTTAAATAACTGAATACTGAATTTAATATGAATGAAAATGATGTCGAAAGTTGATTTAAATTTTATTTAAACAAGAATAAAGATTTTTAAATGCTAAAGTTGAATTTCAAAAGAATAATTTGATTTTGGAAAATAGCTCGTTTTAATTAACAAGTAAAAATAGCCATTTTGGGCACTGTTTTGGATTTCGACGAAACTAATTTCATTAGATCAGCAATAGTGAGTTATTGTAGGATTTCAAGTTTCATAACGATCGAACTCATATTTTGGCTGTGCGATCTTGAAATGCATAGAATTTAATTTCAGAATTTAATTAAAATAATTTGATTTTGAAAAGCTTTCTTCTGCATACGATCAAACTTGACCTCAAGACTAGTTTCATTACGTTCAAAATAGGGGTATAACATATAGAACGACAGGCGGCATGCTTCGTTTGAAGTTTGAGAATTTCGAACATTTAAGGATTAGATATTTTCTTATTACAATAGTATATATACTTTCCCTTATCTCAACATTTGGTACACTCCACCCACAATCCTATCTACCCCGTACCCCCTTCTCCCTCTTGCTCTTCAATTTTGAAGATCGAAGAAAAGAGAAAAAATGAAAAAAAAACCAAAAATGAAGCACGTGCTAGCAAGCGAGGAGGCTTGGACAGGGCGGCCGTTGACATTCAGGTTTTGGGTTTTAGGGTTAAAGTCGCGTTCGCGGTGAGTGTTGGAGTGCACGCGACACAGCTCGACGGTTGTAGGGTTGTTTGCATTTGGGTTGATGGTGGCTCTGAAAGAGGCCGTGGCAGTGGTGTGCTCAGATGGAGGTCCGGTCGACGTTAGGTTAGAGCGCGATGTTGATTTTCACGTGATACTGGGTTTCAGATCGCGTTTGGTGGTGAGGGCCTAGAGGAAAGAAGAGGGATAGGATTTAGGTTAGTTATTTTTTTGTTTATGTTAATTAATTTTTGAATTATGTTTTAATTATATCGATATTAATAAATTCGTAACTTTTGCATACGAAGTTCATTTTGAGTGAAATGAGTCACGTTGCAATCGTATCGACATCGACTACAGCATGGAGTGGAGGTGGAATTTATTTGAAGCCGAAATATTTTCGGTTGCAAATAAAAGGTGAGTGTTTTAAACACTCACAAAGTACTGAATATTTTTATTTTAGTTCAATTGAAATCCTAAAGTGGTTTAATTTTATTGATGGTTGTCTGGTAATTTAACTGATATAGAAATCGACTTAGAAATTTATCTGTTAGAAATTTTAAAAACGCATTAAGAAGGATTAATGTAAAGCCTTAACGCTAAGAAAAATATTTAGTTTGCTGATTAGACATTAGACATATGGCGTATTCTACTATATATGGACAATTTGATGGATCCTTGAGAGATGGAAAATCCTGTAACATCTCTTGAGTTATTGCACGCACGTTATACATTGGATAGAAGATGCGAAACCCCATAAACATCTCTGATGCTATTACACTTCTGTTATATGTGATAATGATTCGACTCACATAAGGATATTTTAGTCCAGACTTGAGTGTTTTGTCTTTTCATTACGTTGAGGTTAGCTCTGAGTTTTTTTAGTGAATTGAAGATTATTTTCTAGAGGACGGAGACGAAGATTTGGTATATATTATTTCTAGTATTATTCCCTTATATCATGTTGTCTGGTGCATTATCTATAATTCTGTTGTATATATAACTCTGATGAATGTTGTAAAATTATAATCAAAAGTATAACATAAACAACTTCATGACATGTTTATTTGATTATTATATTTTGTCATTTCGCTACGAGATTCTATGTCTTGTTTCCTTTTTCTTTTCTTATTTTTCTTAATCAACCCATTGATTATCTATGTTTCGGATTTTTTGAGTTGGACAAGTGTGGATTATTGTCAATTTAAACCTTTCGAAATGTGGGTCGTCACAATTAAAAGCCAAAATTAAGTTATTTCCTCCTTAACAATATGGTTTCTAGATCTCAGGAAAAAAAAGATTTGCATCTTTCCTTATGCATCTGAACATGTGTTACTAGTAGTGCGCATGTAAGATCAATTAACAGGTTTGCTGGAGAGATGCAAGCTATTCATTTAAAACCGAACTCACTTGAACAGACAGCCTTATTGTGATTTATGTAAACAATAAGGTACCGAAAGCACGTCAAGTTTCGACCATTGATATGCCAATAGTTTGAACAAACTATAATTAACTCGAAATTGTAAGGAGATTGGGCAGATAACAAGTGATTTAGCATATTACTCTGAAAATTTTGGATTCAACACCTCCCATTATCTTTCCATGTCTAAATAATAATACGGATCTGTCTAAAAATGTTATGCTTTACGTCGGAATACATGGAACCTTACTGTGCACACACACGGAAGATTACATTTTACTACTTACTCAGTTAAATAGTTTTTGACCTTTCTGGTTATTTAAATATAAAAAACTATGTTGGTTCACTGTACAATTCTCATGAAATTTTGAAATGGTCTATTGCTTGTATGCCATTATTTGTTAATATACATGTTATAGTACGATAATAATGAGAAATGCAAACAAGCCGGAAAAAACTGACAGTTTCACATACATAAGATTTCATTTTTCATTCAATACTAAGACACGCATGCAGGTGGATCTATTTTTAAGTTATGTGCCTTTTATTTTATTTTTTTATTTTTTTGCAATAGGATCCCTTGCATATGTCGACGCAAATGATGTGTGGTTTTACGTATCCACATGAAGCTTTTGATAAAACGTAAAAAGCTTGGACCAAAATGTTTAAGGGATTCAAAATGCATTTGTGGATTAAAAAATTATGTCCCATTTGATTCATTGTGTTTTCATCCGAAAAATGTGCACACGATGCATATATTTTTTGAAAACAACCAATTTGAAAAATGAAACCAATATATAAAATGGAAAACAAATTTATTTTGTTTTTAGTGTTGTAGAAAATAATAAAAGAGTGGAAAATAATATATCCCCTCTGCTGTCACTCGATCTCCTCCGTGGTTTGTCTTATCGTCGCCGTAATATCCTAAAAATTTAAATTTCTCCTTTTATTCCTCATATTTCGTTACGAATGTTGAAAGCAAAAAACATAAAACACAAAGTGAAACCAAACAGGCTCTTAAATTTTGTGTTTTTTGAAATACTATTCCACTGTGTTATGAAAAATACCTTCAAGCATGAATTAACAGCCAAATCATAGTAGCAGTTTTCCTATCAAAATAAGTTAAATTATATGAGAAAGCAATGAAAACAAATAAATATCGCTCGTTAATACGTTTACTATATCATTAACCAATCATTAGCCAAGTACTGAAAATAAATTAGTCAAACATAATTTCAAAAATTCATGTCACGTGGCAGCATAAACATAAAATAACACTGGGCTATTTTCAAAATATTACCTTTTCTTACTGTTACAATATTTTGAGCCTCGTTCAAAATTTACCAATTAACTTAGACTGATCTTTGTCTTTTGTATGCATATTCAGTGAGTAACTTCTTCTCTAGTTTTGCATTATCCTAATCAATCTTTGCACCTTCAACCAACTTAGCTGCACAAAATAAGTACATAATTGAAGAAATTAATGATTATAATTAAAGTTTAAATTTTCAATTAAAACCACATCTAAATATAGGTAGAAAAGTCGATCAAAGATGGTTCCCTATCTACAAAACTCAACTAATGACATTACATTTTTACATTTGTTAGGGTAAAACAAAGTGTAAATTTAAAGTTGCATCAATAAATAAGGATAAAAATTCGGAAGAAAAATATATGCTTGTTACAGAATAAA
This sequence comes from Allium cepa, assembly GCA_030765085.1. Lineage (NCBI taxonomy): Eukaryota > Viridiplantae > Streptophyta > Magnoliopsida > Asparagales > Amaryllidaceae > Allium > Allium cepa. The sequence continues at coordinate 986,886,637 of CM060929.1, read as the reverse complement.
GAGAATGGAGGCAATTAGGGAGAGAACAATTCTATTGAATTGAGAGATATATTTATAATACAATCAAGATCCATATTTATAGACTACTTATGCAGTGCAGATTACAATAATGCCCTTTCATATTTATTTAGCATATTCATCCCTATTATTAATGTATATTACAACACTCCCCCTTGAATATGCGTATGTAAAGATGATAAGAGTAATTGCCTCATTAAAAACCTTGTTATGAAAAACCCAGTGGGAAAAAATCATAAACAAGGAAAAGAGTACAACATGATTTCATCTTTAAGTAACATATATTTTATAATGTTACTGCGAGGGTTGATTCTTCTGGATCAAGATAATGCCTCATTAAAATCTTACTAATAAAAACCCAGTGGGAAAAATATTAGTGAAGTAAAAAGAGTACATTATAGCGTATTTCATACGCTCCCCCTGGATTATAACGCATTATTCAATTAGTTTGTTGATGCAGCCGACGCATACCAATTTTGTACACCATCTTCTGAAATGTTGATTTTGGAAGCGCCTTTGTGAATAAGTCCGCTGGATTTTCTTGGGATCGGATTTGTTTCACTTCTATCTTATCATCCTTTTGTAGCTCATCTGTGAAGAAAAATTTAGGAGAAATGTGTTTCGTCCCATCACCCTTAATGTAACCCGCTTGAATTTGAGCTACACAAGCTGCATTGTCTTCATAAATAATGGTTGACCTTTCCGTTACTGATGGAAGTTGGCAGCTTTTTCGAATATGCTCAATCAGTGATCTTAGCCAAATACATTCTTTACTTGCTTCATGTAGTGCTAGTATTTCAGAGTGATTGGATGTTGTTGCTACCAATGTTTGTTTTGTAGATCGCCATGAAATTGCTGCATTGCTGTTATTGAATACATATCCAGTTTGTGATCTTGCTTTATATGGGTCAGAAAGAAAACCTGCATGAGCATAGCCAACTAGATTTGGATTATTGCCTGTGTTAGAGTAAAATAAACCCAAATTTGTCGTTCCACGAAGATATCTCATGATATGTTTTATACCATTCCAGTGTCTTTTCGTTGGTTCTGAACTGTATCTTGCTAGAAGATTTACTGAAAATGCAATATCTGGTCTTATGCATTGGGCCAAATATAATAATGCACCAATGGCACTAAGATATGGCACTTCCGGGCCAAGCACATTCTTATCTTCTTCTTTTGGACGGTAAGGGTCCTTTTTAATATCTAAAGATCTAACAACCATTGGCATACTAAGTGGATATGCTTTATCCATTTGAAAACGCTTTAGAATTTTCTCAATGTAGTTTGATTGATGGATTAATATGCCATTAGTACTATGCTCAATCTGTAGACCGAGACAGTGCTTAGTTTTGCCAAGATCTTTAATTTCAAATTCCTTCTTTAAATAATTTATTGTTTCATCAATCTCTTCTGGAGTTACAATCAAATTTACGTCATCAACATATACTGCTAAGATAGCAAATCCCTTTACCGATTTCTTTATAAAGATACATGGACAAATGAGATTGTTTTCGTATCCTTCTTTTACCAAATATTTACTAAGACGGTTATACCACATCCTTCCAGATTGTTTCAATCCATATAGTGATCGTCTTAGTCTTAATGAGTACATGGACTTTGATTTTGCTTCAGGCAATTTATATCCATCTGGAATTTTCATGTAAATGTTGGTATCTAATTCACCATAAAGATAAGCTGTCACAACATCCGTTAATCTTATATCGAGTTTTTCAGAAACTACAAGGCTTATCAAATATCGGAATGTTATGACATCCATGACAAGGGAGTAAGTTTCCTTAAAGTCAAAACCTGGTCTCTGCAGGAAACCTTGTGCGACAAGTCGTGCCTTGTACCTCACGACTTCATTTTTATCATTTCGTTTTCTAACGAATACCCATTTATAACCTACTGGTTTAACATTTTCTGGTGTTTTTTCTATTGGTCCAAATACACCATGTTTTTAAAGTGAATCTAGTTCCACTTGGATAGCATCTTTCCATTTTGGCCAATCGTGTCTTTTTCGACATTCATTTATGTTATTTGGTTCATTATCATCATTCTCATTGTTCTCATTATGGTTATGACTTTCAATTATTTCAGTAGCTACTGCGAATGAGAATACATCATCAATTATTATTTTACTTCGATCCCATATTTCTCCGTAGTTCGTATAAAATATTGAGATCTCATTATTATTAGGTACCATTTTATCGTTGGAATCTTCTTTTATCTCTTCTGGGATAATGTTTCCTTCCGCGCTTCTAGGAGAATTGGGTTTTCATTTGAGTGATCTTTTTGATCATTTATAACCTCTTCAGGACGTTCCTTAATTGATGATTTTTCATTAGACTTTCTTTTTCTAGGCGCCAAGTCTTTTGAACTAATTGGCCTTCCACGTTTTTGTCTTGCTTTAGATTCATTTGCTGCTATATTTACTTTTGATCCTTCAGGGACATCAATTTTTGCTGGTGCATTTGCTGCTGGAATGTGAGATTTAGTTATTTTTGAAGTGTCGCTAAATGCATCCGGTAGTTGATTTGCAATATTTTGAATATGCAAAATTCTTTGTACCTCATATTGGAATTGTTTAGTCCGTGGATCCAAATAAGACATAGATGGATTATTCCATGATATTTCACGCCGTTCTACTGGAACGGTCTTTCCTCCCCCTAACGGCGGGAAGATTGTCTCATCAAATTTACAGTCAGAAAATCTTGTAGTGAAGACATCACCTGTAAGAGGTTCAAGGTAATGAATTATCGATGGGGAATCAAATCCCACATAAATTCCCAACCGTCGTTGAGGACCCATTTTAGTACGAAGTGGGGGATTAATCGGTATATGCACAGCACAACCAAATTTTCGTAAATGTGAAATATTTGGTTGAAATCCAGTTAAGAGCTGTGATGGTGAAAGCTGATGATAAGCTGTTGGTCTAATTTTAACCAATTTCGATGCACGCAAAATTGCATGCCCCCAAGCTGAAACGGGTAGTTTTGATTGCATAAGCAATGGTCTTGCAATAAGTTGCAAGCGCTTAATTAATGATTCTGCTAGACCATTTTGAGTATGAACATGAGCTACTGGATGTTCAATTTCAATCCCCAATGATAGACAATAATCATCAAATACTTGAGAAGTAAATTCTCCAACATTATCTAGTTGAATCGATTTAATTTGATGATCAGGGAAGTGTGCTCTCAATTTTATTATTTGAGCAAGTAGCTTGGCAAATGCCAAATTTCTTGTAGAAAGTAAACAGACATGTGACCAACGAGTTGATGCATCAATCAATACCATAAAATATTTGAATGGTCCACATTCAGGGTGGATTGTGCCACATATATCACCTTGAATTCTTTGTAAAAATGTTGGAGATTCAGAAGTGATTTTACTATATGAAGGTCGAGTGATTAATTTTCCTTGTGCACATGGGGCACATAGGTAATCACTTGGTAAATTCAATTGGTTTGATAAATCATGTCCGTTTATGGTTTTGGCAATTTTACGCATCATAGTTGATCCAGGATGACCCAAGCGATCATGCCAAAGAATCAATGTCTTTGTATTTGTGAGCTTCTGGCTCATGTTTATAGAGTGAGATTCAACTATGCCAATTTTTGTAAAATATAAACTAGTTGAAATTGTACAAATTTTTTCTAGGATAAGCTTCTGGCTTTCAATTCTAGAAATAACACAAAGATATTCTTCGTTGTTTTCATTTATAGTTTCAATATGGTATCCATTCATTCTTATATCTTTGAAACTCAGCAAATTTCTTTTAGAGTTGCTTGAGTATAATGCATTCTGAATAAAGATATGCATACCATTTGGTAATATTATATGGGCTCTTCCGGACCCGTCAATTATATTAGCAGATCCAGCTATAGTGGAGACTTTAGCTGAGAAATTTTTAGATAGTTTAGAGAAAAACTTCTGGTTTTTCAAAATTGTATGAGTAGTTGCACTATCTAGTAAGCATATATCATCACCCAAATGGCGTTCCATACCTTAAGAATGAAAGACAATGATTAGTCAATCATTAAAAATTTGTATGCATAAATAAATGTAATGTAAACAAACAAAGTAATATGATTAAAATAGGCTATTGATTAAAAACAACATCCACATTACACATTACTAGTACTGCGAAGGGAAATACAATTAAACGAACACAAACTTCAAACTGATTTATTGATGCAAGCTAATGAAATAAAACGAAAGTCACATAACAAACTTCAAAACATTTCTAATTGATCAACTCGGTCATATCATTGATCATTGCACTTAGATTTTCATCATTAATGAAATTTCCATTGTCATCTTCGAAGAAATCATCTAACTTCAGGTTAGTATTTTCAGGTAACTTTTCGGCATTATTTGCCTCAATATTCTTCGAGCGATGATATTCTTCAACTGTTTTCTTTGATGATCTACATGTACGTGACCAGTGACCAGATCGTCCACATCTATTACAAACTTCCTCATAATGCCTTTTATCTTCTGAAGCTGAATCATTGTTCTTTATAGGCTCAATTTTATTTTGTTGCTTTTTAAAGTTGGTGGTTTTGTTACCTTTAAAGCCACCATAACCACCTCTGCTAGAGTTATATCCACGTCCACGACCATGTCCTCTACCTCGACCTCGACCCCTACCTCTTCCAGAGTGGGCAAAATTAGCATTAACTTCATGTAATGCAGTTGAACCAGTTGGTCTTGAGGAATGATTTTTTATAAGCAATTCATTATTTTGTTCAGCAATTAGTAAGCATTCTATGAGTTCAGAATATTTTGTAAAATGACGCTCTCGATATTGCTGCTGCAGGAGTATATTCGAGGCATGAAATGTTGAGAAAGTCTTTTCAAGCATTTGTGCGTCATCCACCTTTTCTCTACATAATTTCAATTTAGAAGTGATTCTAAACATTGCAGAATTATATTCTCTTACGGACTTAAAGTCCTGAAACCTCAGGTTCAACCACTCTTGCCTAGTGTTTGGAAGTATGACCGTCTTCTGGTAGTCATAACGCTTCTTCAGGGAGTTCCTTAAGTGGAGAGGGTCTTTTTCAGTTAAATATTCTGTTTTTAGATCATCATGGATATGACGTCTTAAAAATATTAGAGCCTTTGCTTAGTCCTGTTGGGACATAATATTACCATTTTTAATGGCATTTTCTAAGCATTGAGATTGCAAATGAATCTCAACATCCAGTATCCATGATAAGTAGTTGTCTCCAGATATATCCAAAGCTTTAAATTCAAGCTTGGCGATGTTTGTCATTTTGTGAACTGTTCATAAAATAAATTGCATAAGGTGAATATATTCGCCACAACAGCATTCACTATTTGTTTGTTTCCAGCTAAAAAGAAGAAAAAAATGGAAAGTCTTCAATAATGATATCAAACAACTATACCAAAAAAATAAATTGTATCAACAAAACCAAACATTTGGATTTTGCAACTTTCATGTATTTATCAAATAAGAAAGGAAAGTCAGCTTTTGCGTATATTCCATTCCAAACTTTTGAATTTTATTTGGCAATAGATCCGCAAAGGGAATAATAATAATAATAATATTGAATTTAGAAGACAAAGAATAAAAATAAGAGTGATACAAGAAAAGACATGAAAAATATAGAAGCGAACCCCAAACTAGCATGTGCTGACTTGATAGCTTTATCAAAAAATATATGATATTGACAATTACCTTTTTGGAGAGAGGAAAAGTAACGAGTTTATAAAGAAATGCAAGAACAATTCCTTTACCTGCTGTTTTAAAGGAAATAAGAAATAGAATGTATGTGGATATATTCTAAAAGACTCGTCTGCACTAATATATATAATAGGATTTTGAATATAAATAGCCTTAGAGTTGGAATGGTTAGAAGAGAAACAGTCAGAGTAATTAATATTTAATTACTTGCTGAGAAGTTGGAAAGTTTGAAGGTGAACAGGTTGAGGTCAATAATTAATTCGCATTTCTTCGTGCTGATAACGTGTTACAGAATAAAGAGAATGGGGGCAATTAGGGAGAGAACAATTCTATTGAATTGAGAGATATATTTACAATACAATCAAGCTCCATATTTATAGACTACTTATGCAGTGCGGATTACAATAATGCCCTTTCATATTTAGCATATTCATCCCTATTATTAATGTATATTACAACAATGCTGGTAATAATAGCTAAAAAACAATAAAATAACAATATGAATCTTTTACACTTAGGTCTACGTCTTTTATTTTTTCTGCAGATCCATACCTAGCTAAAGTTTCAGGTATACAATACAATCTCGTTCAATATAATAACGGACATTCATGTACTTCCATGATGGAAGACAAATTAAACTACTTCTTTCTATGATGTTTGTTTTTTAGTACATTATGTATACATAGTATTTTATGAAACTTTCGGTTTCGGTAGTTCTAATGCCATTATTATATCACATTGACAATTCGCCTATAAGCTTTGAATGCACCCATAATCAACATGAAAAGTTAGTTTCTACTGTATTAAATTTCTCGATCTTATACCACATCTTAATTTACCTCACTTCTTCTTTATGCATAGATTTGTCAACAGTGCATAACCGATGTTTTAACCCTCATAATTTAGACATTACTTCGGGAAAGAAAGGAAAACAAAATATCATGGTTTAAACCTAGTAATCAGAATTTAGTGTATACGATTCAAACTTGAATGTTAGCGTTTGAACATGGCAACTTAATATTTGTACAACATGTATGAACCTGATGCAAGTAGCTACATATTTGAACCTGCATGCGTTCAATTGTCTATTTTTCTTTTAGAAATCTAACACAAAACATTTTCTATTTATTCTATGAACATATATTGATGAAATCCATAAGTCTAATTGGAAAATATCCTGGAGATCCAACATACATGCAAGTGTGTTGCTTAGTCCACAATCGAAGGAGCCCTCTAACTTTCAGCTATAATAAAGCTTCCTAACTACTTATCTGTAATTCAAGTTTGATATACATGTTGAGATATCTATTCCAACTTTACTTGTTAATGTAAATGCTAATTCTTATTCATAATCAATTTATTTTACAAAAATTTATGTATATCTAAATTGTAATGCATAATTGACATCGCAGACATTCTTTTCTTTGTGAAATTAGATGATACATATGGACAGCAATAGCTATCCACATATTTTCGTGTATCATTTCAACAACCAACGTCATCGCAATATTAATATTCTTGTTTGATACCCTTTTTATTACCTCACCTTCTCTAGTACTGATATTGCAATGACATGGCTTCCTTTAGCATTTATTAATAGGATGGACGAACTTTTTACAGATTACATTGATTTATCTTAACATATACAGTCTATTAATAATAAAATTTTGGTGAGTTTGGTTAAAACATAACAAAATAAAATCATTTTACTAACTAATTATAACCAGATTTAATTAATAACAAAATTATGTGACCAGATGAGTCAGCTCGGTCAGTCATTTAGATTTAATCAAAATTTTGTTTACCCCGATACGGGTAGGTATATAGGTTTATGCATGGATTTTTCAAAGTTGAGTGATAAAACATAGTATCAAAAATACTTATTGATTATGAGTACAAATTAATTGTTGTTGCAATACACACTGAAGAATACATAATCATCAGTAAAAATATATGTAATTTACCGTTTATTGTAAATATAGACACCAAGATAAAGGAGAAGAAATTCATCAATGTAGAAAGAAACTTATGTCTTCTATAGTAATCGGCCTTGTAGTCTTATCTTGAACTATAATTGCATTATCAAGAGTCTAGTTATATGTAGCACACACAATTAAGTAGAAATAAGCTAATATTGTTTTGTGAGAAAATTGACTATTAGTTATCAAATCATGACCACCAAATTTTATAAAGCAGGAATAATCAATCTGAATAAAATTCACAAACCTCTAAAATACTTCACTTACACTAGAAATCACAACTTTAAGCTTTTTCTGTGGTCAAGGACTTCCATAAAAAGAAGCAGACATTTTTGCAGCTTTGAAAAAATTAATTGCACTTTGAAGTTCAGACCTTAGGCAAGACTTGCAAACTACCTTCACAAAATAAATACAATTTCATCGTTCTTGAACTAATATATTTTTAAAAATAAAAATCAACATCAAAATTAAATAAAAACTTGCGAAGGGGTCAAATTTAATCTAGGTCTGATCCAATGTTGCAAACATCTAAATTCAACTCTACATAGAAATTTCTGATATCTAAACCTAATTTTCTTTGAACTTTAAGAAGGAATGAAATTTGAATCACTTTTAAATAGAGAATTATCTTTCACTATCTATGTATAGCTACGACACATTGGTAAAGAATAAGAATCCTGAAATAAAGTTCTTTGTTTGATTACCTGAGTTCATTCGACAATTGATCTGACAACCGTGTAGAACCAAACTGAAGGGTGAAGGAAAATCAAATGACTAATGTCATAACTCGTTGATATAGATCTGACAGGGTTCAAAAGTGGATAAATTCAACATGTATTAATTGGGGAGATTGAATTTAGTATAACAGAAAACACATTGTGCTAACCTTATATGTATTGAACCGAATACCCAATATAATTGTTGGATGCTAAAGTTAAATTGTATATGAAATAATTGACTAGAACGGAGTAAGTAATCAACTATGTTCACATATAATGAAACTGACAGTTTGAGATTTTTTTCCAGCTAAGGGATCCATTTACAGTTCCAGTAAAGAGTGTAATTAAAAATAAAGAGAATTAAAAACAATCCTTATACTAAACCATTGAAAAATACCAATTCTAAACCATTGAAAAATACCAATTCTAAACCTTTGGAAAATAGTCAACTCATACCTAGGTCAATAATCTAATTTCTAATTTTGAATTTTTAGAAAATAAATAGCATAAAAATATATTAGTGATTAGAATTACTCTTACGAAGGTAAAGCATATGTAATTTCTGCACAGTTGCCAAATAATTTATGAACTATGCAATGTTGGGCAATTTAAGAAACATAAGTTTAGGAAAATTTATATATAACTTCCTTTATTTGATTGTAGTTATGCAGTTTATTGTATATATTAATGAGAAGTAAAGTTGAGGAAATATTGGTATCTTGCAGGACAATGGAAAATTGCGCATTTTGCTACATTGACATGCTATGTAGGAATTTGAGGACAAATAAGTAAACAGTGACACAAATATTATGAATACATGACCCAAAGTCAAGTTGTGCCCTTAACCATTACAAGCTACAGTGTGGAATGCAATGCAAATATTAAGTAAAAAATAAACTTGACTGCCAGAACATCAATATTGAAGATGTCAGTGTCCATTTTGTGCACAGCTGTCAATAGGTCTCGCAATTTTATTTTTACGACTATGATATCGAGTACAAAATTGTATAAGCATAAATATGCAATGAAGAAACACGGCAAAAAGAAGATATACAATAATAAAAATATAGGAAGCCAGTGCGAACTCAAGCCTGGGTACCGGTTTGCCGCTGTAATTTGAATCATGTTGATATGAAAAATTATTCAACGTCAATCACAACCATAGATAGATTTAAAAATTCATATTGTTGATCTGACATTGTACATATAAACATTTGAAGATTTATTGTTTATGCTCAAACGATCTAATCATATAACATATAAGATATCCAAATTACATGTCATATTCCAATTCAAAGTGTGGCAAACTTCAATTATGATAAGTTGAAGAACGGCTGATTAACAGAATTTGAATGAAATAATTCTAATTTTATTGCTTAAGAAAAATTACAGAGAGTTGTATAACAAAATGAATGAATATCTTCATTGTACATGAGTTACAATTTATATAAGTATAATAAGTGAGTTGTGGGCTTGAAAGATTCAGTCCAGATCCGCTTCTGAATGAAAGAAATAATATTGGTCCTTGGATCCTGAATCAATGGCAATGAGTTGGAGTTGGTATCTGTTATTATATCCTGAGATTTCTTCATTCCATACTTTATCATTCTCCAATACGCCCCCTCAAACCCTAATGCGACTAGGGTTTGCGGCGATTTCTTTCCAAATTTTTGTTTGCTTTAATTTCACTGAGACTAATGAAATTTCTAGAGTAAATCGGAAGGCGCAATAGTATTCTGGAGTAAATCAGAAATAAATAAAAAATTCTGGTCAATTGTTATCTGGAGATGGCAATTGATCAGAGATTCGACAACAAATACTTCTATATTTTAGTGATTATGGCTCATAAGCTTGAGATTGACTGGAAAGTTGACGCCTTGGCTGTTCATATGCCTTCTAGTATTAGAAATGGAAGCTCATTAGAACTTTAGCAGCTAGTACATTGGTGCTTCAATGACTTTGATTTATGAGTTTGAGGTTGCTTGAAGAGCTGACATGACTGTTAATATGCTTTCTGGTATGTGAATCGTCATCAAGGCTTTCAACCTTCAGCCTTTCTCTGAATCGATTGAAGTTATTCTTTGAGAGAGGCTTTGTCAATATATCTGCTGTTTGGTAAGTGGAAGGTAGGTGATTTATATTTAATTTTTCTCTTGCTACTTGTTTGCGAACAAAGTAGATATCCAGTTCTACATGTTTTGTTCTTGAATGTAATACTGGATTGGCTATAAGATGTACAGTACTTAGATTATCACACCAGATAGTCGTTTTGCATTCAGTTTTGACTTGTAGTTCTCCAAGCAGTGACTCAATCCACATGACTTCTGCAGCGGCGTTTGCTACGCTTCTAAATTCATCCTCAGTACTAGATCTCGAGACGGTAGACTATTTTTTTGAACACCAAGATATAGGATTGTTACCCAAATATATACAATACCCCGTTGTGGATTTCCTATCATTTGGGTCATTAGCTCAATCAGCATCAGTGATGATATTGACTCACTTGCCTCTAGAATTAAACCATAGTTTAGAGTCCCTTTAAGATACCTTAGTATCCTCTTAACTGCCTTTCAGTGATCATCTATTGGATTTTGCATATATTGGCTTCCTTTATTTACACTGTATGTAATGTCCGGTCTGGTAATAGTAGCATACTGAAGTGCCCCAACAATGCTTCTATATTGTCTTTCAGTGAATATTGCTTCTCCTTTGTATACAGACAGATGCAAGTTACTGACCATAGGTGTTGAAATGGAATTAGCTTCATGCATTTTTGCTTTGTGTAGAATTTCTGTTATGTACTTCCTTTGACTTAATTGAATTCTTGCATTTGTTATTCTTTTGACTTCTATCCCAGAAAATAGGTTAGATTGCCAGGATCTTTGATGCTGAATTCTTGATTGAGATGCTTTATTAGATTGCTAATCTCTTGTTCACTGTTACCTGTAATAATAAAGTCATCAACATAAATCAGTACATACATTGTTATGTCTTTACTAAACTTTGTAAATAGAGAGCTGTCAGGTTTGGTTGAATGATAACTAAGACTGGTCATTGTTTTCTTTAGTTTCTCAAACCACACCCTTGGTTCTTGCTTTAAACCATAGATTGCTTTGTGTAATTTGTACATATGATCTTCTTTTCCTTTCTGTTTGAAACCTTGAGCTTGTTCCATGTATACATCTTCCTGTAAAATACCATTCAAAAAGGAATTGTTTAATCAAGTTGTCAAATGATCCAATTTATGTGTAAGGCAGTTGTAATAACAAATTCTAATAGTACCAGGCTTCACTACAGTGAAAATATTTCATTGAAATCAAAACCACTCTGCTGTGAGTAACCCTTAGCTACTAGTCTTTCCTTATACTTATAAATTGTACCACCAGCGTTCCATTTTAACCTGTAGGTCCATTAGCACCTTAAAATATTTTTGTCTTTGGTTTGAGAACAAGATCCCATGTCTTGTTCTTCATTACGGCCTCATATTTTTCATCTATAGCAGTTTTCCATTTTTTTCGTATAGCTTGATCATGTGTGGTTGGCTCCTCTGCATCTAAAACAACATGATAGATTTTTGGTTCGAATATGCCACTTTTAGATTTGGTTATCATGTGATGACTTGTCATGCCAGTGATTTGTTGTTAATTAGCTCTTTCACCCTCTGATTGTATGGTTCAGTCTGTTCTTTGCATATTGCTTTGAATATGATGTGGAGTTGGTTGTTCAATAGTTCTTTGCTGAGATACTTGATCAGGTACACTAGTTGATCTTGCTTGATCATCTGCTAAATCAAATCTAATATTGGAATCTGTATTTTGAGATTTAGAGCGTATTGCTCCATAATTGTTGATGCTTGAGCTGACTTTATTTGAGCCTGAATTGGCTCAACAGATGGAATAGGTATAGATGGTATAGATTCTTTGGCATTATACACTTTACTATTTACTTTATGTTTGCTTCTCTAAATGGAAATATTGTTTCATTGAATACTACGTACATGTCTGGAAATAAATATTCTTCCATTTTTGTCTAGACATTTGTAACTTTTTTTATTGCTAGCATATCCTAAAAAGGCACAAGGTGATCTAAAATCTAATTTATGAGTATTATAGGATCTAATACATGGAAAACATAGACACCTATACACTTTGAGATTATGATAATCTGGACTAGTATTAATTAATATTTCTATTGGACATTTTAACTTTAGAGCCTTAGAAGGTATTCTATTAATTAAAGAGACTGCTGTAGCAAAAGCATTTAGCCAAAAAAATTATGGCATAGATGCTTGTGCTAGAAGAGTAAGACCAGTTTCCACAATTTGTCTTTGCATTCTTTCAACTAGTCCATTTTGCTCTGAAGTGTAGGGACATGTTGTTCTATGGTTGATTCCCTTTTTTTGAAAATGCTTCTTTAATGGCAGATATGCAGTTCCACCATCTGTTTGCATGATTTTAACTTTGCAGTTTGTTTGATTCTCTGCTTGTGCTATGAACTGCATAACTGCATTGTAAGTTTCGCTCTTTGATTTCAAAAATATATTCGTACATATCTAGAGAAAGCATCCACAAAAGATATATAGTATTTATAGCCATAGTGAGCGTGAATTGGGGAAGGTCCCCGTAAATCAATGGCAATTAATTCAAGAGGTTTACTATAATAAGTTTCAGAATCTAAAAAAGTCCATTTATGACTCTTGTCCATTTGACAATAAGTACAGATATATGGTTATGATATATCATTAAAAGGAATATTGTTTTTATTCAATACATGCTTGACAACATTGACATTTGGATTCCCAAGTTTACAATGCCATTTATCAAATATCTCACTCATTTCTTGCTGTTTGAATTTAGAGTTATTACAGCACTTTCTTTTGATAACTGATTTTCTTGAATTATCCACTTTAAACTTGTATAGTCCTTTACACTGTTTACCCTGCAAAAGTACTTCCTTAGTTAGGATGTCCTTAACCAAGCAATTATGTAGATAGAACTCAAAATATACATTGTTATCTTTTGAAAATTGTAACACATTTAGTAAATTTTTCGTGATATGTGGAACTCTCAATAGGTTATTTAAATTTAATTGCTTTCTTCCCATGATATATGACTTACCAGTGTGTGTAATTGCAATAGATTTGCCATTGCCCATGTGTATAGAATTCATACCTTTGTATTACTTGCTTCTAAGATTTAAGTTGCTCAAGTTATTTGTGATATGATTAGTTGCACCTGAGTCGGGATACTAATCTTTATGTTGAATGTGATCAGACTTCATATTTTCTATTTGAGAATTTTTTTATCTCTGATTGATTGATTGATTCAGGCTGCAAGTGTGCCATATTTACACTGTAGCTTGAACTTCTTTAGCCATTTGTCCTTGACCTGGAACATAGTTAAGATTTAATCTGAAGTAACATTTCACTGCCATGTGTCCAATTTTCTCGCTTATTTGGCATTTTTGCCTATTGTTGTTATTCCATCTTCCTCTTCCCCTTGATCTATTAGAATGGCCACCTCTTTGAGTGGGTTGCTCTCCTCTGTTATTGTTTTGAACTTTACCTTTGTAATTAGCAGCAAAATTTGCCAAGAAATCAGTTTCTTGGGGTTTCTTGATGTCGATTCTTGCTTCATGAGATAGTAAGATAGAATGTACATCATCAATATGGCAAATTTCTTTGAGATATCAAAACTGCTACTACTGCTTCATATTCATCACTGAGTCCATTTAGTATTGTCATAATTTGTCCGAGTCATATACCTTTTGATTTGCAGCCTCTAAAGCATCACAGATTGACTAAATTTTGAATAGATACTCCCTCATATTATGACTTTCCTTTTTGATATTGTGAAGTTGTCTTTTGTGGAACAACACTTTTGTTGCTGACAAAGAATTGAACACTCTTTCTATTGTTGACCATATCTCACTTGCTGTTTTGCAGCCTATTACATGAGTCAGAAGATTTGCATTTATAGAGGACGGTAGCCAAGAACATATTAGCTTATCTTGTCTATGATGATTAACATATTCTTCATTACCGATCATTTTAATTTGTTGATCAGCAATGACCATTGGTGGTACTGGTATGGTTCCTTGAATGTATTCTTCAAGACCATATCCTTGAAGGGTTGTTTCAACTTGTAGCTTCCAGAAGAGATAATTATCCTCACTGAGACGAACAGTGACAAGTTGACTTTGAGGGCTGATTGTGGTTCGGTCGAGTTTCTCAACATTTGATAAAGTGTGTTCTGACTCAATACCATTGATGGGTGCTTCAGAATGTGCTTCATCCCCTATGATGATCTTGAAATTAAAAAAACAGTATTGAACAAAAGAAAGCAAAGGGCATTAAATCTTAACAAGAATGCAGAATCAAGATCTCAATCAAGATGCTGCCAAGTAAGATGCAACCAGAAAAATTTCAAATGATGGTAAGATCTGATGGATTTTTCTCAGGATGGCACTTTCCTTGGTTTCTTTTGTTTGATGATTTTGAATTCTTAATTTTATTTTCTGAGATATTGATTTCTGTTCTTTTCTGACTCAACAGAGATCCTTATGCAGCAAGAACTTGAAAACTGGTGCGACAGATGTGAGTTATGTTGGGTCTCCCTCTCAGATGATGATGTTTTAATCCGATGAGAGGTAAATATGGAAATCAGATGATGATTTTGTTTTTAACTTTCTGATGGGTTTCCTTCTGCAATTAGATCTTTTGATGCTATTAAGCGAATAAGCTTTGATTCCATAACAGAATTTGAATGAAATAATTCTGATTTTACTGCTTAAGCAAAATTACAGAGAGTTGTATATCAAAATGAATGAATATCTTCATTGTACACGAGTTACAATTTATATAAGTATAATAAGTGAGTTGTGGGCTTGAAAAATTCGGCCCAAATCCGCTGCCAAAACTTGGCTGGTACTAGAAACAACAACATTACAACATAGTTTGATCAAACAGCCAAGTAAGACCCTTATTATTTACAAATCCAGGTACAAGCAACAATCACAGAGGCCGCATAGCAACTTCATCCTATCACACATCATATAATTGTAGCCCATCGAGCTGCTGCTACCATACGAAGTCCCGTTGTCTACAACCTGCTATTACCATACAAAGTCCCATAGGGCCTTCAGTAGCATTGGAAATCCACCGTGAGTCAAATGACTGTACTCTGCTTACGTTATTGTATGCAAGCATAATTGTATATTTTAAATGAGGTGAGATGCTAAGGTGGTGCTTGGTCTGAAAATGAGTTTTGCATTTTGCATTTTCAAAATTTACTTTAAAATACACGGAAGATGAGAAGAGGCGGGAAGAACGGTCGATTTGAAAAATAGTTCTATCATATAAAATTAAAAATAACTTTTTCTTGTTTTTTTGCCTATTGTAAAATATTAATTTTATCTTATTCAATTCCCTTCTCCCCTTTGTTACAATGATTAAGATTTTCCAACTTTCTCTCATCCTCCAACCTCGTTTGACATACATATTGAAGATGCAAAACAAAAAACTTGTTTTCAAACCAAAAACTGCCAAACGATTCGTTTGGATTGAAACTAGATTTATAGAAAAATGCAATGGTAGGTCAAACGGGGAAGCAAAAATGGCCAACGATTTATCGTTGGAGCTAACGACTTTCCCGTGGAGCTAGCGGCAACAACGATAATGCGTAGAGGAGTCACCATGAGGTTTTGTAGATAAAGAAGACATGTTGAAAGGGATGCAAAATTGAAAAGAAAGTAACAAGGATATTCTAAAAAACAAAAATATACTATTTTATTTCATAACCATCTCATTGTAATGAATTCTCCCCTTGGAAATTTTAATATTTTTCTCAATTCTTCCCCTGTTCAACATAGCTCTTCATCCATTTTACCACTCCACTCAACAATCTATACTATTATATTAATAGTGAGTTCAATTTCGAGCTCACAGAAGCCTCCACCAATTTTTTGGAAATGAACAGTCTACTTATTTAATTTTATTTTTTTCCCCTTTCCGCTTCTGTCCTTCCTACCTGCAGTTCCACGACAAAATTTCAACGTACATACTTGCTCCTTTCTCTCACCCAGTTCCGGTTCAACTCTCCCACCACCCGTCCCCTTTCTGTTTTCCCTTCCCCATCCGTTCTCTACTCTCAACGCAAACTCTTATAAATTCGATTCATACTTAACTCAATTCGAATCCACATGTCGTATTCGAAAACAAAAATCGATCCCAAAACTTCGCCGACTTCGCATTTCTTACGGCGGCCTTGGATTACGGCAGGAAGGAAAGGGATTATGACGCCATTCAAAAAGGGATTAATCGGGTCCAGATCTACCAAACCGCTATCGCTTGGAGACGTTTTTCGGATCCTCCAAAACACCAACAAATAGATAAAATTCTGGTACGAGTTTTCCCTAATTCGAAGTTTTTGATTTTTTTTCCAAATCCATATATCGGTTGTCGTTGAAAATTGTATTCAACTTCAACATCGGCTTCCTTCTATTCGTTGCACCCTTTTCTGTTTGCGGCCCTAAACATTATTTTTGAAGTAGTCAACTTTGCTCTTAATTCATTGTTGATCGGCAATTAAGTATGATACATACTTTTTTTGCATAAATATATAGCAGCAACACATGACATTCCTAATACAATAATTGGTCTGTTGTTTTGTTTTTATTAACTAATATGCTTATGCCTTGCTATTGTATACGGTAGTTGATATTCTTAGTCTGCATGCCCAATTAATTTCAGTCCAGATAACTTTGTTAGCAATGACATATGCACATTTAAGTCAATGTGTAGTACTTGAAAGTTTGGCTAATTATAAGTGCATAGTTCGTAGTATTGTTCTATGCAACTCCGATTTTTCTCTTCCGGAATCTCAGTTACTTAAATTGTCTCATAATTAGCATATGCAGATTACACTTCTATTTCTATAACATTCCAAATAGGAGGCTTAAATATATAAATTTGTATTTGTGATAAAGGTGTTAAATCTGTGTTCTGCTTTCCTTCTACCTCCTGCTTACTACACTAACAGAGCTATGATTGAAAATTGTAGTGTCTGATCATATGGTTTTCATCGTGTTGCTATATAAGTAAATAACATTTGTGTTTCAAGAGAGTTGTTATTAGTAAATTACATGTCTAATTATTTTATTTTATTATTATTATCCTCTAAAGGACAATATTCATTTATATTGTATTATGCATTGCTTGATATTTGATTTGTTATTAATTTAAATCAGTTCGTTCTTGCCGGGTTTTTTTTTTATCGTTAGATGATTCACAACTGAAACATTATATCAATAATCAAATATTTTGTATTATATATTCCTTGATATTTGATATCATTGTATTATTATTAACCTTAAAGCCTTAAACGGTATTACTTGCCGAGTTTTCTTATTATTTGACTATCCATACCTGGAACATTATGTTTGCTTGTGTTTGCAAGAAAAATGTAAGGTAAACCGATGTTGAATTTTATGGTTTTTATAATACTATGGAAACTTATGGTTTACATCAGCATCTACAATTGCTATAGTGGTATTTTAATGATTATGTTAGTTTAAATGATAATTTATGTGGTTATACGTTTTACATCTCATTTTAGTGCTCAGATAAGAGGTTTAGTACGTAGCAAATTACATATATAGGTAAAGTGATTTCATTGTTCTTTTTTTTTCAAGGTATATACCAAATTGGAGCCTCTGGGAGCAGCAAATTAAATGACTGAATATAGTGTCCAAAATAATATTTTGGAACATTATATTTGTACACTCTCTTGATCTTAGGATTTGAAAACAATAATTGTATTTTAAGTACAAGTTAGTATACTGATTAACTTTTTGAATCGATAAAAATTTATACGCATTTTTTTCACTGCTATCATACCACTTTAGTTTTTTAGTTTCTTATTAGACTTGAAAAAATGGATCGCTTCCATTATTATTTAACTATAATTTTGTTACGGTAAACAGGTCATAGAATCTATTTACTTGTGCTATTTCAATGCATATTCTTAGTTGTAGTTTAGTCTACAACTTTACAATAGATACTATTAGATGCTGCCATGATTATTTAGGCGTGTTGTAAAAGGACTAACCTTTCATAAATACCATGCCTAATGGTTGTTGTTATACTGCACTACCTTGTGGGTTCTCTACCCATCTATTATTACCACAAATAAAACATTAATAGACTCTGAAATTCATAGAATTGGTTATAAACAATACATTGATTGTGTATAACCATATAGTTTCATCAATTCAACATCACAGTTTCGCACATTACATAGTTTCGCATATTTTAATTGTTATCTAAGCCGGTCGTACCAGCATTATTATATTATTATATTGTTATATGATGATCCACCCTTTCCAAATTTCCCTACTTCTTCTTCAGTCTCCTCCTACCACATGTAATTTCATTTCTACTTCGGTTCGCCGTTGATATTTTTTCACAATTTTCGAGAAGCTCCCGTCCTCATTCCCTATTTTAGCGTTAGAAACACTACTCTCTTCCAATGATTTGTCCTACCCTCTAAGCCATTACCTTATTTCCAACGCTCTTCGAGCAATGCATCGTAAAATCAGCCTTAGGTCTGCTCTTCCTCCATCAGCACGAACACTTGCTACTATATCACCTCATTCATGCCAAACAATGTTGATTTCTTTTATCAAACAATTTAAACCATCACCAAACTGCTGTACTGGGGTAACATTTTAGCTTTGCAAATTTTAATCTTAAGCAGTCGTCTTCCAATGTTATTCTCTTACTAGATTATACTTTTGTGGTTGATACAGTTTCAAGTTGTGACGATCGTCTTTTGAGTTGAAACTGAAATTTCCAGTTGAAAGTCAAAATCATATGTTTAATCTAATTTATTATTAAGAAAAAAACAGTTATGACATGGCTATTTCATCCAAATCCGAAGGAATAAAACCTACAAATATAATTCATCATTAAAATTGCTCTTTTTTATTAGGCTGCATTTGTTTTGGACTCTTTAGATTCCAGTTTAAAGAATGGATTTTATTGTAGGTATTATGGATTTTAAACACTTAAATAAATTCCATATTTAAAACATGGATTTCTGACTTTTTTTTGGATATTGAAAATTTTGGGTATAAATTTATTTTATAGATATCTTAAATGCTAAATTTATGTTAAAGGGGATTTATGATTTCTTAAGTTTTATTTTTACATTTCTTTTGCTACAATTTTTTTTTATATTATTCACTCATGGGTTTTATTTCAAGCATCATCTTATGTAAATTTTACTCAAATCTAAAGGGCATGATGCAATTTAAATGCAAGTGGATATAACAACATTACTTCACGATAGGTGACACATAAATACTTATTTCTATTTCTAAATTTTCAAAGTTTATAGGGATATTTTGATTTATATTGGAACTCTAATTAATGATTTTGAATGAATGTTAATGATTTATTCCAGTTGCCCATATAGGTTTTTTTCTTGGTGTAAAAATATTTGTCATCTTATAATGGTTTAATGCTTTATGCACCGAATCAAACAGAATTTTATCGAGATACGCACTGACATATGTCCATGTCTCATTCACTTGAATGAAATTTTGTAACGACCCAGGATTTTTAGTAATTAAAATTTGAATATTTAATTAATTTTAAATATTAATAAGTGAATTTATAAGTCGAATAAAAATTTTATTTGAATAATTGGATTTAATTGGATAATTAAATCGATATTTAATATGTTAAATTATGGAAATAATTGAAAATTGGGTTAAATATGATTGTAAATGATTTGTAAAATTTTATTTTATCATGTTGGAGTTAGAATGATATTTTAGAACTTTTAAAATCGAATTAAGAGTTAATTTGTGAAAATTGAATATTTTAATATTAAAATCGATTAGTGAAAATAGTCAATTTTTGAACAGTCTCAGAATTGGACGAAACTAGTACCATTGGATCCGTAATAGTTAGTTATTACCGGATTTCAATTTTCGTGTCAATCGGAGTTATCGTTTGATCGTGGCAGCTCGAAACGCATCGGTTTATTTTTAATATTAATTTGGCGAGTTAAAATAGCCATTTTTCAAAAAGTCTCGGATTTCGACAAAACCAGTTTCATCGGATCCGTAATGTGATATTATTGTATGGTTTCAAATTTCGTGTCAATCGGATTTACCGTTTGTCCGGTACAAATTAAAACGCCTAGAAAATCGTTTAAATCGGTTTAATTTAAATTGAACGTTTATAGCCATAACTCGCACAGATGTCCGAATTAGATTCCAAAACCAGTTCCATTGTGTCCGGAACGCGGGGTAAACCCTAGAAACGCTGGTTACGGCGCGTGAATCGGAGTTCGGAATTTCCAGATGAATAGTGATTGAAAAATTCCCTATAAATACACCTAAATTCTCACAAAAAAATAATAATAATAAACCCTAATTCTAAATGGCCGGCCGCCAGTAACACAAACCAAAGGCCAGAATTTTCGCTCCTTCCTCCCTCAATAACTCCCAATCCATTCATCGATTCAACGAAGCTTCAACACGAGAATTGTAGATGGTCTCGAGCACTAAAGATTTATACGGTGATGATCGAGATAGGAGTGTTGTTGGAGCTCGATTTTGGCCGTGTATGGGCCACGTTCGCACGCGTTTCTGTGCGTGGGGAGGGGGTCGAGTGCCACATCCTTGGGGGCGGTGGTGCTTTTCGAGACGCTCTTCAACATGGCGTTATCCGATCGTGCTATAGTTCGTCGTAGGTGGAGCAAAATTTAACCCTAAGTTGCATAGTTGGGTTCGACCTGTACATGATGGGTGCGCGCGAGTTTGAGGGGGAAAAGAAGAAGCAATGCACGGTCTAGATGGGGTGGAAGCAAGATCTACGGCCTATATTGATTTAGGTGTAAAATATTTAAGTTATGTTGTAATTATATTAAATAAAATTCGTGTAAACTTTAAAAATGTATAACTTTTCATACGAGGTCGAAAACGCACGAAACAAGAAGCGTTGGAATCGTATGGACGAGCACTACGCGATGGAGTTGGATTGGAGTCGTTTGGAGTTAGTGAAAATTTCGTGTAAAATTAAACGTCCGTTTAATTTTATCCGAAATAAATCGCTAAAACGAAATTGAAATCAAGGTGAGAACTTCTCACTCAATCGAATCAGTCTCGATTTTATTTTAAATAGTTAGATTTAAAATATTTGAATGCATGTTTGAATGATGATTGTTATCTATTAATTGTTAAAATAGACATTATGCACCGTTTGTAAGCGGATGTTATTTAGTAAAAACATATACCGCGAAGATTTCATAAACAGTGAAATTGGTATTATATATATAATAGCAATATATATATATATATACATATATATATTGGCAAATGTATATATTGGAGTTATTGATTTCCCGCATTTGTATAGCGGATGAGACCCTATTGCGCCGTCTATTAAGCGGATAATATTTTAAATCCCATATACCGCGATAATTTCGTACTGGAGCAAAATTGGTATTGTGCTAATGTTTGTGGATGCAGGAAACAGGTTGGAGGGATCCAACTGGATTCCTCAACAGAATTTATTTGATTTCAGATATTTTGATATTTGATTGATTATCATAACGATATATGATATCGTTGTTGTCGTGATTGGCTATTGGTATGTAGCATCATTGGACCAAATTTGGAATTTTAAAATGATTTTTAAAGTGATTTTTGAAAGAAAACGTTTATAAAATATATTTGGAATTGATCCATTTTAAATAAATAAACGTATAATTTTAATGTTATATAAAAATTATGATTTTTGAGAAATATAGTTGAAAACTGATTTTTGAGAATATGATGCTAATGATTTTATAAAATAGTTAAATCGGAATTTTAGAATTTATTGTGGAAAGTTTAAAAATAGAATTTATGAAATTTAATTATTTTATAAATCAGAATGATGGAATTATAAAGGAGATTTAAGATGTTTTAAAATAATAGTATAAATTGATTTTATAAAGGATTTATATATTGATATTTATAAATTAAAACATTTGAATTATAAACGAGTTTTATAAGTGTTTGAATAAAGTGAAAATGGATTGCATAAGTGAATGGAATTTATAAAATTATAAATGGTGAAGTTATAAATCGAATTTTATAAGCAGTAGGTTTATAAAATTTGTAAAGTTATTAAAAGACTAGATTTGGGTAAATAAATGAATCTTGTAAATTATAAGATTTATAAATTGGGATGTTTAAAAGAACGATTCTTGTAAACGAATAAATTATAAGTGTTTCACTTATAATATGAATTTCTAGTATATCATGAGATATGAATTGAGATATGTTAATAAAGGAGATTTATAAAAGGAAGTAGTTATAAAACAAATAGAAATGGAATTTATAAAAGTTGTTTTATAAATCCGCAAACGACTTATTTTGATAAGTAAATCGTTGAAACCTATTAATGGAGTTATATTCACATTTTTGACTGTGAATGATCCTTTAAAATAAAATGAATAGAAGTGATGAAATCTGTTAACGTAGTATATTCACGTTTTTGAATAGTGAATAATATGTTAAAGAAAATGTTTAGATTTGATGTTTTAAATAGAATTAAAACGATCTAACGATGTTTTAAAATGTGTTGAGATTCGAAACCATAGATTTCAACATTTATTGTTGAAATAGACGTTTTCGAGAAATAAAAGGAAATAGTGGACTATAACACTGTTGTTATAGTAAATGATTTCCGAAAGGAAATGTTTTGTATAGTATTGGGATTTATATATCTATTTAAACTTTGAATCCCTATACTAGTGATTTTGGGTTGTCGTAACGATGTTTTACGCAACATTCGTTTTGGCCCAAATAAATATGTTCAAGAGAATGATTTCCTTAAAGAATGAAATATATACTTAATTTCGATTGAAGTATATTGAATATTTTCCAAGTGTTGAAAATAGATGGATTGAGAATTACTTAATAAATAAGTATGGAAATGTTTCCAATATAAAGTGAACATTTTGAGAATTTATCCTTTTGAAGATAAATTGAAATGAATAATTGAAATCAGATATCAGTAGATATTGTGAAATATAAATTCACTATGGAATTTATAAAAGGAAGTGGAATTTGTTTAAAAATAAATATTGGTTTATTTTTGAAGTGTGAAAATTATATATCTTGTAAAGATATTTTGGAAAATAAATAATTTGAAAAATTATTTGGAAACTGGTGATGTGTGCATATTCATTGATAGTTCAATAACCGACTATCGATATTTCCCTTTGAATGGGTATTTGATGTGATTTGTTTGAATTTGAATGCCACACTTATTTTTAAATAAGCGCTCACTATTCGGGTTAACCGGGAAAGGACCATGAGGTCGTATAACCCATTCCGAATATGTGATACGTCGTTATGAATTGCATTTGATGACCGGTGTTGAAGACCGAGTATTTGCGAAAGCGATAGGATGACCTATCGATTGTCTCTGCACTGGGTAGCTCCTGGTATAGAGATTTCCTAAGTGATGGGAAATTCGATCGGGATTGTGAATACCCGGATTGCAAGGGCTTCGTGAGAAGTGCCTTCGGTTTTGTTCGAGCCCGGAACAGACTTGTATGGATTGTATGTCTGACATTACAAATTGAGATATAAAGCAGATTTCTTTCAAATATATTTCTGTTGGTGGCGGAGAATTTATTCTTTTAGCTTAACACCCTTCTCTGAGACGTACGAGCTCAGAGGTTATGTAGTTGAAGGTTATCAGCAATATATTCCCAATTTGGTAATGTGACATGCTGAGTGTTGCTGTGAAATGATCATTGTGTTGATTATTTGTGATAGGATCATTTATTTGATCGTCTATCCTGGTGATCATTTCTATGATCATTTGTTGACCCAAAGCATGGCTTTTGTATAAAGTATGTTTTGTGGACGTGACTTCGTCGAGCCTCACACCCCGTGAATTGTAACAACCCGCATATTTATCGAGTTTGTATTTAAATATTTTATTTAAATATTAACTCGTTAATCGGATTTTGGTCCGAAAAGCTACTTTTTGCAAACGGTCAAATTAGGACTCGAGACCACTTCCATTGAGTTCGAAATGCTGTTTACAACTTTTTTAAGTATAAACATCGATAGGTTTGAAGTTAGTGAAATTTCACTAACTTTTCCCGCTTTGGACTTTGGGTTAGTTTAGCCTATTAAGCCCAAGTTCCAACCATCTTCTCCTCACTCTTCATAAATTTCCTAACTAATCAAGCTTTGGCATTAATGGTGGAGGGAATGGGAAATTAAAATTCCAAAACTCAAATTCAATTGCAATCCATCTTCCTACTCCAAATTCAAGAAGAAGACATTGGATTCAAGCTTCTTGTGCTTAGATAGAAGAAGGATTGATTCTTGCTTGCTTAAAACTTCATTTCCATTGATATTTGGTGCAAAGGTGAGATTTTTATCTCACAATTCTAGTCTATAACTATATTGGACTGTTGGGAATGATTCCCTATCACTTTAGCATGCACATTTGCATTTGGTTTGGATTGGATTGGCGAAAAACTCCAAATTTTAGTGTTTTTGGGGAGAAACTGCTGTTAGGTCGTTCTGGCCGTTTTTGGCACATTCGGAGTTAGGTCGCTTCAGTTGGGTCGCTCGCGAGTCAACACTAGGTCGTATGACCCTTGAGTCGTTGGGTCGTTAGACCCTTGAGTCGTTCGACTCTCAGGTCGTAACACTTAGGTCGCTCGCCTCTTAAACCGATAGGTCGCATGACCTTTATACTTTTAGGTCGTTAGACCCTTGAGTCGTTAGGTCGTATGACCCTTGAGTCGTTAGGTCATTTGGCCATAGCTCGTTAGGTCGTATGACCCTTGAGTCGTTAGGTCATTTGGCTATAGCTCGTTAGGTCGTATGACCCTTGAGTCGATAGGTCGTATGACCCTTGAGTCGTTAGGTCGTATGACCCTTGAGTCGTTAGGTCGTATGACCCTTAAGTCGTTCGACTCTCAGGTCGTAACACTTAGGTCACTCGCCTCTTAAACTGATAGGTCGCATGACCTTTATACTTTTAGGTCGTTAGACCCTTGAGTCGTTCGGTCGTTAGACCCTTGAGTCGTTAGGTCGTTTGGCCATAGCTCGTTAGGTCGTATGACCCTTGAGTCGTTAGGTCGTATGACCCTTGAGTCGTTAGGTCGTTTGGCCATAGCTCGTTAGGTCGTATGACCCTTGAGTCGTTAGGTCGTATGACCCTTGAGTCGTTAGGTCGTTTGGCCATAGCTCGTTAGGTCGTATGACCCTTGAGTCGTTAGGTCGTATGACCCTTGAGTCGTTAGGTCGTTAGACCCTTGAGTCGTTAGGTCGTTAGACCTCATTTTGTCTTCACTAGGTCGTACGGTTTTGGTCGGGGCGCTGCCCCCTTGACCCCCGCGACCTGACCGAGCAGGTCGAACCCCGTAAGCGGTGGCGTTGCCCCCGCACCCCCACCTTGGGGGGTTGCCACCCCCCTGGACCCCCCCTCCGTAGGGGATCATATCTGAAAAACATTCAACAGAACTTGCTTTGTTGAGATGCTGAGTTGACCATTCTTCGAGACAAACCATCTCTGGTTATCTCGGCCACGTTTGGTCGTTGGGGAACTTCCCTTTGATGCTTTTGAGCTGATTTCCATGGATTTTATTCACATCTCCGAATGTGATCTTTGTGATGATTGTTTCTACAATCTCTTCTGTGATTTGCCATTTTAAAAATATAAAGGTTTCAATACTAGTAGTAAATATCAAAACTCTTTCAACAAAATGATTTCAACTCTATTTTTCGTAACAAAGCTCTTTTCTTAAACCGTTTTCCAATCTATTAGTATATACAAACCTTTACCTCACTCGGATGAGAAATCTAATTAAACGACTTAGTAAAACAAGTGGTATGAAACGCTTGCGTTCACTTCGTCGGTTAATTCTTGGACTTGTTCGATTGAACCACTTGTGACACATTTTATTAGTGAAGATTTACAGTTCGTTCGTAAATATTTAAGTTAAGCAATTGGTTATGGGACATGAAGCTAAACTTCTATATTTACTAGCTTAGTGAAATTGACACTTCTCGTTGATCATGACGATCATTCTGATCATTTAGACTAGCAACTATGCGATGTCTCTTGTTGCGAGGTTAGACTAGACACCACTTGTGTGATTCCACTCACACATACCTTTTTGCTTTTTGGTTAGTCTGGACCTTAATCTGTGTGATTCCATTCACACATGTGGGGTAGCTCCCCTTGGTCTTCGGACCGTCATGTGATAGGCCTCTTTCTCTTTTCTATGATTTCTGGACTTCTTGCATTGATTTCTAGAATTTATGTCATTGACTTGTTATGAGTACAAGTTTGGGGTATGATGCCCTTTCCGAATCTTTGAGAAGATTCTTGTGATATTGATTATCTCTTATTGATTGATCTTCTGTTGATCATTATTTACATACTTATAGTCGTATGTCATTATGGATGTTTATGTTTATGCCATATCTTTTATGTTATATCATGTCATCTGATATTTATAGCTAGACTGACCCGTTTATTATTTTCTTAAATAATACTCGGGTCAGACCGAGATGTTACAGGTGCTTCTGCTTGACTTCTTCCCAGGGATTCATCACTCTGACTTTTGGCTAACTGTTTAGATTAGCAGTTTTTGTTGTATACACTTGAGATATGGACTCATAGTTGTATTCTTTTGTATAGCACGCGTTGCTATTCTTTTGTATTATCGTGGATCTTACTGACCACTACTCTGATGTACACTTTCATGTGTTAGTTATATATTCATATCTTCTTCCGCCTTTGTGATATGGATATCTGTGACTGATTTGTGATATGATTATTTCTATGTTTGTTTTCGAAGATTATTTATAGCCACCGTGTGATAAGCAATTACATGGATGGTCGCTCCTCAACAGCCTTATTCTCCGTGCTAGTTGACAGCACTACTCCGGAGTGTTCTTGGCTAGCGTGGGTATAGAGGTGGGGCGTCACATGAATGTTCAAAACAGGAAAGATGCAGCAAGGTTATGAGGGGTAGCGCCCTTTAGGATGTGTGCATTTCCTTCTGGAAAAGGGTGGTATCATGGTATGAAGCCCAGATGCTTACTCATGTTGAAAACACTTTATGATTGTGTGAATTGATTGCGAGCGCTCGGTGAAAGGTCCCAAAGGACCGGGGGATGGCATATTCGGTCAGTTGTTACTCAGTTAGGGGTAACCCGGCCTTGGGTTGGTAGAGATCCGGTTTGGTTCTCGGGGAT
The DNA here is from genome assembly GCA_030765085.1 of Allium cepa. Taxonomy (NCBI): domain Eukaryota; kingdom Viridiplantae; phylum Streptophyta; class Magnoliopsida; order Asparagales; family Amaryllidaceae; genus Allium; species Allium cepa. The sequence goes on along the minus strand of CM060929.1, from coordinate 986,858,909 downwards.
GTCCATCCAGAGGCATTCTCATGTGGCAATGGGAAGTTCCTTGGCCTGATCATTCGTTGGAAATCCAAAGAAACAATACGAGACTTGTACGGTTTTAGTTGTATAACCTGCTATGGAATGTGGCGATAACCTGCTATTGAACATAGTTAGCTATAGTAGGCATAGTTCGGAATGTGTATGCTGGCTAAGATTTATATTCTACTTTCGAAATGATATTTTTTCTACACTATGCACTAATAATAATATAAAATGTTCTTTTAAATGCGTATCAAGCATCTTTGACTATCATAAGGAGAAATCTCCTCTGATTCTGCGTTTGCATTGTGTGTGTGTGCGGGAGGCCTTATGGTAGTCTCATTTTTAAAAGCATTGCGAATTGACCTTAAAAATATTACTCTATTTTGATTTTAAAGATAAATAAACTGTTTTGAGTTCTCACACCAGTCACATGACTGACTCGGAGTTTATTGTTTTCCTTCCTAAACTCTGGGTGCCCAACAATTTCCACACGGGCAGTCAAGAGTTAAGTTTTATCAGGATATTTCTGGAGTTGCTGGAGGCAAGCTGGATGGCATGGCGTATTACTAGTATATAGTATTTCTTTTCCGCTGTTTGATGTTGTTGTTGTTGTACACTCTGATGATATGATGTAATGACATGTAATGTAATAACTGATATAGTTCTTTGTTTAAAGATTATTCATTTATTTATTATATGTTGTTCCGCTGCGAATTGTGAGATTCTGTTGTTTTTCTGTTCCGTTCTATTTTCTATTTTCTTTTCTCTCTATTTTCTATCTTTTTCTCTCTTCTTCTGTCTTTTTTTTTTCTTAAAACCCTAAGTGTTCAGTTTTCCGTCATTCGATTGCTCGGCAGTCGATAAAGTGAGTATCGATGTTGAATTTTCGAAAGACGAAGAATCGGGTCCTTATAAATTTTCTCAGCACCTGTACATCTATGCATGTATTTTTAGTAGGGTAACTGGTATGCAGATGCACATACTTATAGAATTTGAATGCATTTAGTTTGATCGGTAGTTATTGCTATTTGGAGTCCAATTGTGCTGATTACTTTAAAATAGGCCACGAGAGAAAGATGGTTGAATAACATGCAAGGCATTGATCAATAGGTAAATGTATTTTGCTACAAATTCTATCTTTGGATGAAGAAGATTAGGATAAAGAAAAGATTTTGTGAGTTTAAAAATATTTCTGCTATGCATGATTTTCATGACGTCTAAAATTATATAAAATAATATATTTTCTATATTATCATTATAATATAATTTACAATTCATAACTGATTTTCCATCTTCACATAAGCAGTATATTAGAAGGATAGACCATTGATAACAAATTTATCAAACTAGCCTGAATGAATGAGTGGCAAGTCAAGAAATGAAAAAAATGCTGTAAATAAAATTTGTTGCCAAAACGTTATATTTGTGTATTTCTAAAGTTTTCGGCGTAACAACTATTTGATTTTTGCAACGAAAATTTTCTATTTCATCAGTTCTGCATGACATTTGAATTTTTGTTGTTCTTCATATTGTACTAAATTTAGATAATGATCATGGAAAATTAAACGTTGAGGATTCTATTGCATGCTTTCAAAATGCAAGGAGCTGAGATGCCACATTGTTAAAATAGGAAATGTTGTGTGCTATTTTTTTCTCTGCCTATCTGGAGTTTATGTATAGAAATATTTTTTATGCTGCTGGAACATCATCTCCCCTGCTTCTACTATTATATTTCCACTATGTTAATAGTAATTGTTTATTAATACTTCGTTATACACAAACACCATGAATAGTAATTTACCTTTTCTGAAAGCCCCCACAATGTATGAATTTGAAATTATACCGGATTGCAACATACTGAACATAAAGTAACCTGTGTCATAAGTGCATTCCTAACATATTGGTATGCATGTGTATTTTACAAGCTTATACCAAAAATTTAATCTATAGTGTTCATTGGTTTTTCTCTTTCTATCAAGGATTGCCATCATGATGGATAGTTTTAGGTGCACGTACTCTCATAGCAGTCAGAATGAACATAGATGCAAACAAACTTTTGACCTAGATCAAGGTTTAATAAGCTCACATGCTTAATAAAAGATAGATGCATGTGATCTGGATGTTTTTGCTTACTTAATAAATCATGAATTTATTTTCAATAATGTTGTATTGAGTACAAATCAAAATATGCATGACACAAAGTCATTTAGATCCCACACTTTTATCAACAGATGTTATCAATGGGAGACCATTTATTTTGGTTTTTCTACAAAGGCTTTTGGAAATGCTATCGCCGAATATTTAAAAAAACATTATATCTAGGTATTTGCAAGCGTTAGAGCTTTCCGCTTGACTACAAAAAAAACTTACTGTACAACAAAAAGAAAAACAAAAGGTAACTTCTGAGCAATTTTAATGTATCATACATAATTTATATTAACTGTTCATTTTTTCTAGAAACATAGAAGATGTGGTATATTTTTACATGGACATTCAAACATTCCATTAATTGAGCATGCGACATAACATGATTTTTTAAAGTTGTAAGATGAATTTTTTGTGTAGACATAGCATTGTAAATGGTCAATGTACCCCACAAAAGTTAGGTGTTTCCCCTTAATCCATTTTACAAAAAATGTAATTATATTAAATTTAATACTAAAACCTGAAAGAAACTCATGTATAGCGTCTAAATTTCTGTAATGTCGGTATATCTAATGTAGTAGATTATGTAAAAAGTATAGGTGTGTCGACGATAAAAATCTTAAAGAGGGCTGTAAATCATTTGACATCGACCAAAATTAAGAGTAACATAATTTTTTTATATTAAATTATTGAATGTTACTATAAGAGGTTTAGCTTATGTGCTTCTTTTGTAATGGGTTTAATACTACCATTCATTGTTATGAACTTCTTATAATACTATGATTTGAGCCCTTTTTCACATGAAATCTTTTCTATTATGATTTGATTCACCGAAAGTGATTTAGAACTCAAGTTAAAATTAATGTCGAACAAATACTGTATGATTGCATCAAAACTGATTTCATAAATACAAAATACTATTCAAATAAAGAAAAATGGTTTCTTTTACATATTTAAATCTTATCTAATAACCCAGATAAAAAAATTATTAAATCATGAATACACTGAATCTATGCTTAATGATTTAATCCATTTTCAATTTAATGTTTGAAATTCACGATTTATAATGAATGATTTATCCCATTTTGAAAATGTTGACACGGTTGTCGACCTTTAAAACATCAGCCCTGCTATTCTTCTTCAACATAAAATTGCATCAGTTTCCATGACATTGTGTGTATCAACTTAGAGTTTTTTTTTATTTTCATATTACAGTGAATAATAAAATGACTTTTGATATATAGATATGCAATAGAAAGCTATTAAAATGGTAGATTTTTAGGGAAATAATGATACTCAAATATTAGACTGGCACGTCTTCTCCGTATTCAATTATCCGACTGTCTTATTTACAGGCTATGATGCTGTCAATAATCTTTTCAAGAAAGAATCTTGCAAAATTAGGCTACCCCGTCATCTCCATATCTTTGGGTTTGAAGTGCTTACACTCCTTTACCAATTACCACATTTGTGATTCCTTTATGTTGACTCATTGTATTAGATTTACACATGAATTTTTTGGAAAGATTCGAAAAAAAAGGAGGCCATGGACGGATGTCATGGCACTAAGTGTAAGTGCAGATGATGGAATTTGGATGTGGTGCTTGCGGTCGAGTGTGAATGGGATATCCTCAAAATTGTAGTGAAGTTGGATATGAGATATTTGTTTTATTGCATTCATAATGCATAAGGTTGGATAAGGGTTATGTTGTAAAAAAATTCATTATGTTGTCCAGTGTGCTTTGATAATTCATTGCTGTACGTTTCATTAATTAATAAACATACATATATGAAAGTTTAGACGGTGATTTATTACTTAGATTTGTGTTCATAAAAACAACTGCATTTTGGAATTCATTTCGATAAAGCGGTATAATTTCGTAAGTTTTTATTACTAAACAAGTAATGGAAGTTGTACAACATTTTTTTCCATTTTTGTTTACTAACATGCAATAGTTATTTTATTGCCCATGTGAGCTTGCTCGATGCATGTGAATCAACCTCCTATTACCATATATATTCACCAAGCTCTTTAATGACGATAATAATTTGATATTGAATACTATCAACAATTCGACGATAATAAAAGTTAATTTCATAACAATATAAATACCAAAGAAACCGTGCGCGAAGCACGGGTTTACACTAGTTTCCTAAATAAAAATCAAGTTGAAAAGAAAAAAAAACATTGCATATGAAGAAAAAAAGTATTCAAAAATAACTTTTCATACTCTTGTTTTGGGAAAAACATAAATGTATAGCAACACATTTTCGTGTTCAGCAGACAGCCCTAAAATTTTGTTCGAAATTTAATTTTAAATATTACTTTTGTAATCTTATTTTTCTTATAGAGGTTTTATATTGTTTTAGTCGACCTAAATTTATTTTTGTAAAATTTAATACTATTCATCTTAATCAACCTAGCCTTTAATTAATTATTTTTTCGTGTTGTCGAATAGACCGTGAAATGTTCATAAGCAACGCGCTTTTCAATTTGAATACTTTTTCTTATGTTACCATAAAATTCTTGGGAATCTTAAATAACAAGGAGTTAATTATTATTTTTTTACGAACTTCTTTTATATTATGTTGTTTTTGGATTTTTTGTTTCTCATAGATTGAATATGTTTATAAATATTAGATAACAATAACTGAAGATGTAAGCCAACATATTTGGCTCAGTAGGTTGTAGTCCATACAATGAGATTAAAGGTTACGAAATCGTTCCTCGGGATTAACACTTGTTGGCATTAATGAACCATGCTTAAAAAGCCTGAAGATGTTGTTTATAATGTTTATAAGAAAATAACTTTTAAATATGATTATTTTGCAAATAATACAAAGAATTAATTATTATTATTTTTCACACTAAATTCCATCTATTTAGAGAACTAATTACAATTAGTTCCTTCTAAATTTAATTCATTTTGAATAGAATTCAGTTTAATGAGAACACCGACAACATATTAATTCTCTTTAATATTAACCAGTTAAAGAATTAATATGTAATGAATTAATTCATTTCAATAATTTCTTTTTACCAGTAGAATTTCATATGCATTGTAAGTTCCAACCGAGGGAACATATAATGTGAATTGTTCTAAAATTTAACTAATGTGTCCTTGTTCTAAGAAACATATGTATCGCGGAGAAATAGTAACGACGTTCATAAAAAATACTTTTCTTTAACAAATTTTACAAAAATTTAATATAACTGAGCAAAATAAAAATTTGTGTATAAATTTCTTCGACAAACTTACCAAAATATTGTTAGGTTAATATTTGCTTATACATTAAAGACAATATAATATTATTACATGTTTGCACATGTTTGAAAGAAACATTATATATTCCATACTTTGTAGAACACAATTATACTTTTTTGTCTTAAAGTCATAACCATCGTATTGGATTGTAAATAGCATATCGTGCGAATGTTAAATGTACAAACAAAAATATTACAAGCATTCATATTGGGTTATAGTAGTTCGTTTCGTTTACCGCATTCTCTTACGTCATTTGATTTAGTGGTCATCATCACTGAAATATCATCCAAATTACCTTTTATGTATCCATAAGTATATTTTATAGTAGTGATAGATTATTTCGCTTTAAATTATAATGATTTTTACAATATTTTGGTTAGTATGATTGCATGAATATTTTAAGTAGAAGGAAAACAAATTATTTTATTCGTCCAAAAATTAGATTACACGATGTTTATGTTTACATATAATCTTTATATCATATTATGTTATATGCATTGAAAAATATGATGTTTCATAGTAACCGTGTGTGTGCGTGTCAAAGTTGATAAATATCGGTATCATGCATGGGATTTTAGTTCAATGTATAATAAGTCATTGAGCGTAGTGTTATATCCGAACCAAAATTGTTATATCCACATAAGAAACTAAGATAAATTTTGTTGTAAATTTAATAAAATCTTATAATGAATCAAGAAAACACAATGAAAAATAATATAATTTTTAGGATAAAAAGCTTAAAACAAAATTTGATCAATTTATACACGATAAAATAACAATATTTTAAAATTTACTCATAGGGAAACTTTATAACTAACGGTATTCAATTGATTTAAGTTGAATTTGAAATAATAAACTATTTATGCAAAGGGTACAAATGTCCTTATAGATTTCAAAAAAATGGCATTTTTCAGACGTATGGCCTATTTCAAAAACATGCATTGTTTTAAAATAAAAAGGCAAACCATATTCATACACCAAAAATTACTTTTCATGCACTGCTTTCTTTCTAAGAAAATTTATTACTAAATTATTCTTCTTCTTAATTGCATCTTCACTTATCTTTCTTATATTCCATTAAATTAAACTTTAAAATCATGAAATTTTATCAAATCGATGTATTTTGGTGAAGAAGTTAATGATTTGTTCTATCATGATACCAAAAATATCATCGATTAAGATAGCTTTCACAATTAGACGCTCTAATTTAAAGTGTAGATTTTTTCCGTAAAATTAGGGTTAATTTTATTCAAATTGATGAGTTATAAGTAATAATAAAGAAGTTAAAATATTAATGCTAGAAAATAAAGTCCTTTATGATTATTATAGATTTAATTTAAAGTTAAAAGTTTCTAGTTTTGGGCATATGATTTTTATGTTTGTAAGAGGGAAGATGATGAAAATAAGAACAAGAGTAATATTCTAAAAATAATGGGGCATGTAAAGTAATTTTTAATGTATAAATGGTAGTTATATGCTTCGGTGTATGCTAAGTAATTAATGATGTACGTATAGAATTACCCTAAAACAAAACCAAGGCCTAAATGGCATTTTTTAGACGTATGGCCTATTTAAAAAACATCCATTGTTTTAAAATAAAAAGGCAAACCATATTCATACACCAAAAATTACTTTTCATGCACTGCTTTCTTTCTAAGAAAATTTATTACTAAATTACTCTTCTTCTTAATTGCATCTTCACTTATCTTTCTTATATTCCATTAAATTACACTTTAAAATTATGAAATTTTATCAAATCGATGTATTTCGATGAAGAAGTTAATGATTTTTTCTATCATGATACCAAAAATATCATCGATTAAGATAGCTTTCACTATTAGATGCTCTAATTTAAAGTGTAGATTTTTTTCGTAAAATTAGGGTTGATTCTATTCAAATTGATAAGTTATAAGTAATAATAAAGAAGTTAAAAATTAATGCTAGAAAATAAAGTCCGTTATGATTATTATAGATTTAGTTTAAAGTTGAAAGTTTCTAGTTTTGGGCATATGATTTTTACGTTTGAAAGAGGGAAGATGATGAAAATAAGAACAAGAGTAATCTTCTAAAAAAAGGGGCATGTAAAGTAATTTTTAATGTATAAAAGATAGTTATATGCTTCGGTGTGTGCTAAGTAATTAATGATGTATGAATAAAATTACCCTAAAACAAAACCAAGGCCTAAATTTGGATTACTTAACATTAGCCAACCCTTCTAACAAAGGAAATTTTCACCTTAATATATGGGGGTGTAGCTCATATGGTAGAGCGCTCGCTTTGCATGCGAGAGGCACGGGGTTTGATTCCCCGCACCTCCATTTTTTAAAAGTATATTTTTCATTCCTAAAAGATAACAGAGTATGCTGTTATACAACAATGGTGTCCCAAACAAAGTTTGAGTGATTTAACTGCATTGCTCCATTTCAAAATTTTATCACTACTTTTTTAGAGTTGTTCCTAGCACGTCTACTTTCAAAGTATACTTGTTTAAGAAAAAACTGAATGGATCTATTCGAAACAAAATTTGTCAAATTTAGTGTAAAATTCCAATGTTTTGCTGCATTTTCTCATGGCTGAATAATACCAAACAAAAAAAATTGAATTTTACTACGTTGTGTGACATAATAACCAAATCTTGCTTTGAACTTCCTACATATCAAATGAAGTTAACTCGATGCAACACTATTTCACAAAACTAATATTTTATGATACAAGTATACTTAGCGACTTTCCCTACTTTAGAAGAATGAAAACTAACTGCAATCATTCCTAAAAGATAACAGAGTATGCTGTTATACAACAATAGTGTCACAAACAAAGTTTGAGTGATTTAACTGCATTGCTCCATTTCAAAATTTTATCACTACTTTTTTAGAGTTGTTGTTCCTAGCACGTCTACTTTCAAAGTATACTTGTTTAAGAAAAAAACTGAATGGATCTGTTCGAAACAAAATTTGTCAAATTTACTATAGAATTCCAATGTTTTGCTGCATTTTCTCATGGCTGATGAATACCAAACATAAAAAATTTGAATTTTACTACATCGTGTGACATAACAATCAAATCTTGCTTTGAACTTCCTATATATCAAATGAAGTTAACTCGATGCAACACTATTTCACAAAACTAATATTTTATGATACAAGTATACTTAGCGACTTTCCCTACTTTAGAAGAATGAAAACTAACTGCAATCATTACCGAAATTCAACAACTATTTGGCTGATAGACCTCAATAGTTATAATACTTATCATTAAAACTGCTTTTGATTAAAAAAACAACAACAACAGAAATCCTAAAAATTTGTGGAGTGAATATAATAAAATTTAAGCCCAGCTGCCTATAAGAAAAAAAACCTATTCAAGGTTTTCAAATCATTATTAAAACGAGTTTCAAAAAGATAGAACTTTATACCCACATATATCACATTGAAATTTCTTGAAATAAAAAGCTCCTAAAAACAACAAAACAAACTTAAATATTGAACTCTTCTTATTGTATTTAATATTGGTTTTCTTTTGAAATATCGAGTTGTATATACCTTTAAAAAACTATGTAGAAGCAATGATATTTGAGTTGTGGAATTCGTAGAGGGATGTTATACATCTAACAATTAACTTCTTAATACCAACCCAAAAAAACTTCAGAATCGAAAATGCATAATACTAGTTACCGATGTGGTAAAACCAGTTGAAGCAATAGATCACAAACCCCAATTCATTACCTATTTAAGGCAACACTTATAACTCAATTCTGGTGCAAAACTCTAAAAATGATGGTTATTAGGGGAGATCAACATGTGGTGTGTTACTTCTTTTATTGTTTTATTGGATACTCTCAATATGTTGCTTTTTTATTGATTTCAACTCGATTTTGTTTGAAACAATTGTCCATAATATGATGTTAGTGATTAGCATAGTTGTGTATTTTGCGGTGATTCATTTGTAAATAATTAACATTAATGTAGTTTTCAAACTAAAATTTTTGATATTTTGAGAAAAAATTAAGTTATTTTTGTTTCAGAGTAGATATTCTATTCAAAACTATAAAGCCGTGTTTGGACAACTTCTTTCGACTTGTATCATTTCAAACAAACCATCCTTAGTCGTATATAGCATTGCCACCCTTAGGGCTATCAAAATTTAAGACGACCCTTTAACCCAACCATTTTAACCCATTTTCAATAGGGTTGGATTAAATTGATTCAATTATATTTTGCATTGGGTCAATACCCATTCAGCCCACTTAAAAACAATAAAACCTTATTTACCCACTTACCGATCCGAAACCCTAAATTTTCAAAATTTTGTTTCTTAAACATACGATGTCATCCGAATCCCCAATTCCATAATCCACTTGATTCCCTTCAAACAATCGCTCTCTCCTTCACTCAAAATTTTGTGGATCTATCTCTCGCGTTTCTTCGAAACGATTTAACCTTCAAAGTTGAAGCTCTAACTAATCAAAGGTACTATTTTTCGTTCTGAAAATTTGAATAGATCGAGAGATAAAATCTTAAATCTATTGCATTTGCAGTAAACCATATCTCTTACTGCAATTTCTAGATCAGCACATGAATCCGACAATTTAGACCAGGGATCAAACCCTTGTATATCGCTTCGAAACAGATATCCATGCCTGTTTGTTATGGATATATGTAAATCAGACATAATATATGCATAGAAAGTAATCTATGATGTCAGAATATAAGATTTTTCAATGTAAAAAAATGCTTTTGCATTATGATGTGATAACTATTTTGGTTTATGGTTTGCTGGCTTGCAGGTAGTAACCATAACCTATTGTCACAGTTGCAAGGAAGGGAAGACTCATTTGCCTTCATCATTGTTTAAGGATAATATCGGGAAGAATTGATAGAGGAGAAAGGTACACCCTTTTGATTTTTTCTAGTAAATTGTTGATTTTATGTATCTTTTGACAACAAAAACATTATCAATCAAATGTAAAGTTAGTTTGCCTTACACATCGATGGTATTGCTCCCCTTTGTGTCTGTAGTTTTATCTTGATGATGAGATAGTTTTTATTTACAACTTGCAGGCTTCCAGCCATTCATAAATAGTTTACTGAGCCTTATTTTGTTTGTAACTGTAACTTTATCTTGACTAAATGTGGCAAATTACTTTCTATAGAATAAAGTTTATTGGCAACTTGCAAAATGATGTAATAGCTTCATCTTACCAACAACTTGTAGGTTTGCTGTTTTGACATTATTATGTTATTACACATGAGTATTAACTGTAATTTTGCATGCCAATTTGTCACATATTGAGATTATTAGAAGAAAAATAATGCCTATGCTAAGCATGGATAAATTTTTAATTATTAGAAGAAAAATAAGAGCCACTATGAATATCATTTTTTGTATTTTGAAATTCATTCAATTTGCATGTTACATGATATGTAGTCGTTCAAATAATTTATAGTTGAGTATGTGTTAACAAAAAAAGTAGTTCAAAATATAAGCAAGGCATCACACACCTGAAGCTATCTATATACATATATGTTTCATATATTTTATTTGGAGTTTTACTCAAGCAAGGCATAGTTTTTCATTGCTGTCCACTTCAATTGCCCTGATTGAATCATACAAGTAGCTAGCAACCCATGTGTGTGTGTGTGTGTGTATCATTTATTCATTCAATTATATGTATTTATTCATTCATCCTGTGTATAACTTGTGTGCTTGTTAGTATTTGAAATATTTCATGAGAAAACTACACTTGCTTAACTAGATTTTACATTTTACTGAAATAACCTACAAGAAATTGTAGCTGACTAACCCAAAAGCGTAGGACAAGACCGTGGCTGAAATGAACTTTATATCGTTGGAAAGAGTTGTGAACTATAAATGAGATTTTGGGTTGATGGGATTATGGAACAATTAACAGAGGAATTTTGTAAGTATAATTATGGAGAGGTGATAAACAAATGCATGGTATGCAAAGTGTAAAACTTTGCTATAGGACTGCATGATGATTAGTTTAGAATAACGAATTTCAGGCTGCTTAGTAGTAGTATGTGCAGAATAAAATTATCATACAATCATACTTCCTCTCAACCCTTAGTTTAATTATGCTTAGTATGATATACTTTCATTTTTTACATGTTACATCAAAATGTATAAAACTAAATAAACTATTTCTCATCTATTTTCTGTAATGATGCATGTACAATATACGATATATGAGAATTCCTATGTACATACCCTTAGCTTCAAATATCTGGATGTAAGAGTTGTTAAAAAGCGTGAACATATCATTTTCAATACATACCAGTTTCTTGAATAAATGAAGTTTCTTCTGTATATGAAAGCTGGTTTTTAAAAAAGCATCAGAGTTTGTATACTCGTACCTATTTGGTTTTGGATATTAGCTTTTCCAATATAAATGGTAAATAAGCTTTTGATGCTTGTCAAATTTCCAAATACATGTTGTGTCAAGTATACACACATTAAATTTCAGATACATGAGTACTCTATTTCAGTTAAATATGGGCTTTGAATATATATCGGTTTATATATACATGTTTCATGCAAATATGGTTTTAAATATAAATGGCTTCGTATATAACAATTTAGGATGTTCCAATTTCTTATTAAGCTAAAATTTTGAATTCAAATTATTTTTAATTGGATTACCAAAACTCATTTCATAAGATTTTATAGGAACTTAAATATAATCAATTAATCTCATATAGTCTAAGGAATAAATTGAATTCTAATGCAGTGCTGTTATACATATATAGTATAAGGGAATTTCCTTTTTTGCTGAAGTATAAATATATAACGCAGTACTGTTATGCCAAGCTTTTGGATGTTTACTGAAGTATAAATATGACAGTTTATATTGTATAAATATGTCAAGCTTTCAAAAGCTAAAATTAAATTATTATTTTTTCCATTTTTTTCCTATAATATGATTCTATACTCTTGTTGGTTCATGTTTATATACTGTAACCTTTTATATGTATGTGCAGGTTTTTCTGGATGATTGTTAAGAAGCGTGTTGTATGTGCATGATTCAATTTCAGTAATTTTGAAGGCCATTTTTTAGTCTACATCTTTGATTCTTATTTTTGGTTTTTATATTTGATGCACTTTCAGATTTAGTGTTATATTGATACAACCGCAGTGTCATATTGGTATTAGTCACAGTGTTATATTGGTATTATTTAGTGCAGTTCTATCACATTATGCAGTTTCAAAGTTATATTCAGGCACTCTCGCCCAGCTTTATATATGATATTTCATGATATTCTTGTTATCTTAGTGCATTTTCAGTGTTATATTATTGTTATTTAAACCGGTTTTATACGGTTCCAGTTAGTATTAACATTATGTTACTATATCATAATGCATTTTCAGTGTTATATGCAGTTTCAATTTTACATTTTATGTATATCTATGTATATTTGATGTTTTAAATGATGATGTTTTAAATGGGTTGACCCTAAAAGCAAATGGGTTGGATCTAATTTTCTGTTTAACAAACGTGGGAAACGGGTTAGCGTCACAAAAGGGTCAACTCAAATTTGACCCGACCCATTATGACCCGACCCGACCCATTTGACGGGTGTAGCCACCCTAATTGTCCTTTATTAGTTTTTTTTCACTGTTTATGTATAAAGATCTTTCATTCTTTTACATATTTCCCTCTATTTGTGATTTTGTATCACTAAAATTTAACATTTATTAGTAGATGTAACAAAATAATATTAACTAAAGAAGTAGACAAGTACCATTGTCCCAGTGGTTAAGTGATTCTACTTTGGTGCGAAAGGTCACAAATTCGAAATTTCGTAGCATGATTCGAACATATGTTGACATATGAGTTTGTGATATGTTGTCCCAGTGACATGTTGTATCTAAGTACCATTTCAAAAAAAACTAAAGAAGTAAATATTTTTGAATAGTTTTGATCAAGAAACTAGTTTTTTCCTAATGGTTTTTTAGCAACAAAAGTGAACATTTTCTTTCCAGATGCTTCGTACTATAGTTGTACATGACCTTTACCCAGAATGTGCTAGCATATTGTTCATTTTCATGTGTGGGACTGATGGATAAATAAAGCCAAATATAGGAAAGGTTGTAACCATCTTCTGGTTTTCACGTACCAATAATATATAATTCAACGACATTTAGATGTTGAGAGCTTTCTGCATTGAAACTGAAATCATCAAATGTCGCGGTTTGAGTTAGCGGATCGAAATCACCAAAATCAAATTCCATTTTTAAGTTTGGTAGAATGTGATATGGATATAATGAAGAATTTTATTGTGTGAAAATAATTTGAATTGAGTGTGTTTATATAGAGGGATAGAACTAGCCGTTACAAAGACTTGTTCAACAAATGTCCAATCAGTCGGGCTCCTATTAAACAGACATCTAACCTAGGCAGCTGTTAAACTGGTGTCTATAAGGCAGATTCCTTCTTAAAAGGTGCCTAGATTTGGTTTGAAATTTCTAACCAATTTGACTCTGGTTACGTAATATTACGAATCGTAATCAACTATTGGAAGTTGATTTGGAGTTTGGATTACGTAATCGTAGTATTAAGACTCACTGTTAAAGATGCTCTTACATGTTGGTTCAAAATACGTTAAAGTTTTTTTAACATGGATGAATTATTTATAGTCATCTCTATTTCCTACAACATTGGTACGATTTAAGAGCCGGTTTACTCTATCCAAGCTCAAGATCACTATAGGATAAATAACAGTTTCTTTCTAATGTAAATAACACATAAAAATTTATGGCATGTTTGGGGGTGTAGCTCATATGGTAGAGCGCTCGCTTTGCATGCGAGAGGCACAGGGTTCGATTCCCTGCACCTCCATTTAGGATATATTTTTTCCTCCCCTCCCCAGTATAATATGGTATGGATTATTATTGCAAACTAAAATTAACTATGCTAGCATGATTACTCCATTTCACTTTTGTTTTTTTGTTTATAATGTAATATGGTATGGATTATTATTTCAAACAAAAAATAACTATGTTACCATGATTGCCCCATTTCACAATTTCACTGCATTTTATTCCCCATATCTAAGACAGCACAAGATCAGCTGCATAACAATGAAATCTAACTTTGAAGTTTGAACACAGGTTCCCGCACCTCCATTTGTAAGTTATATTTCTTTTAAAATAGTGAAATACGGTACGGAATATTATTTCTGTAACGACCCAATATTTTCAACCATTCGCATCCGCACATTGTCGGACTTGAATTGTTCAAAATACTGCGTTGTAGAATAAATTTGGCAAAACTCAGAATATACAATAAATAGATCACAGAATCACATACACAGATATCAGAATCTCGCAGCGGAAATTAAAAATTTAGTGGTTCATGAAGCCACTGATATAACTTCAACAAAACAGAACTTACATTGTCTATAATCCTCAATACAAATTTTAAGACATAAATAGAGATAGAGTCTTCAAAGTCTTGAATTCCAGAAAAGATAAAGGCTGAAACAACTTCCAGCAGCGCGAATGATCTACTGAGTGTCCTAGCTACGGAGAAGAAATTGAAGCTGCAACTCAGGCTGACCCGAGCGTAAAAATAAAACATAACACTCGAGTCAGGACATACATACTTATATAATGTAAGCTAATTCAAGTGTACTGTAATATAGAGCAAGTAACTTAAAGGATGCTTGGGACCGCCCATCCTCTAAGGATCCGTCAAACTATTTACTATGTAGTATATTGCGCTATTATACTAGTGTCTATTTATAAAATAAACTTACTTTTTAATAGCGTTAAGGGGTTACCCATATAGCCCTTAACACGTAATAGTCCCGGTAGTCCATCCAATATCATAGTCCCTCCTGATCGGGAAGCCACTAGAGGATACCACACGGGCTACGGGAGAAAACCAAACTCGTACAAGGCGCGATAGGGTAGGTGACACGGCACAACTAGGCAATGCCAGGGTAGATATACCAATTGCTATCCAGGCTGATGGTAACGCGCAGCGCGCAGCTGCCGCCCACCTCGAACTAACTCCCCCAAAATCAAAATATAGAAGTGGCCACTGAATCAATCCAAGATCATAGTATAATATCGAAGAGGAGCGTCCGATCAGAGGAATGACCTCATTGGCCTGGAATTGCTCCTGTTTTAGCCACCTTATGCCAACTCACGGGAGTCGGGTCCACGTATTTACCTTACAGGAAACGCCACCACCGACCTACTTCATTCTGGAATCTCCACCGCGTACACGGTTGGTCAAAGTGGTTTTCGGTATCGACAGAGAGTATGTCCATATCCGATCCCGGTCTCTTTGCCAACCCATCGTTATTATAACCCGTGGTCATTTAAAAACAATTTATACTTTAAAACCAGTATAAACATTTCCATTTCAAAACTATAAATACGATATCATTTAAAACCCAAAACAACATGATATCGTTATATTCAAATATAATTCTTTTCCAAAACCATACTGCTTAAAATTTATAATATCTGGAAACCAAATATTTGAATTATACCTTTAAACCATAATATATTGGAAATTTTTCTTTAAAAAAAACATAACTCCCAAAACACAAATGGTTTGGATATAAATGGTTTAACTTTATGGTTACTTTGTAAAGAAGATAATTTACATAGCTTTACAAATATATTTCTTTATTTTAAACCATAATTTAAATATCACTTCATGTTCCCAAGACCATTTCAATTCCTATATATATATCCAATTGGAGTATTAATATTCAAAACTAAGGTTGGATATTTTTTTCTTTCAACAAATTAGTGTTTATTATTTCGTCTTGAATATTCCCATAAATTCCATAGATAAAACTCCAAAATTATGCCATTAATTAATTTCAAAATTTACTTAACACTAGAATGTTCATCTTAAATTTATTAAGAAAAATCCAGTTATAAATCTCATATCTTAAAGGTCTCCAAAACTTAAACATAAATATAATTTATCAAATTCCTTAAATTTCAAAACAATCAAATTCCAGATTCTATAGCACTTAGGAAATGCTACCTAAAGTTACGGGTAAAACTAGTCCAATTTCAAAAGACAGCATTTAAATGCTTTAGTAGATTGTTTAACTTAATAAATATTTCCAAATATAACTTATATATATATTTCTTAACTGAAATCTTATCCTTTCAAAAATCCAGAATTTCCAAAATAAGTTATATTCCAAAATTTTATTCAAATATTTATTTATTAACATTTATAACTCATTCAAAATCAATATAAAATCCTTTAAAGATATTAAATCAAATATTTAACTTCCAAAATAATTTTAAATATTTCAGAAAATATTATAAGGACCACGGGCCTGTATATAGTTTTCTAGCCTAGGTCAAGTGATACGGATTTATATCATTTCAATCCGCAATTTACAAACCCCGGGTTCTATCATTTCAAACCCGCAATCCCAAGTTAACAGTTAAACAGTTAACAAAATAATAGCACAGTAATCATCATTTAGGCCTATCATTTCAGCCCACAACAATCTAAATTTAACAGGGAACTTGCAGTGGTGATTTAAGCAGTAAATAAACAATAATATAATATAACTGCAGAAATAATACAACAGATAATAACTGATGAGGTGTCAATTTAAATGGGATTCATCATTCTACGTTATACTACAGACAGATAATATTTAAATAAAATTTTTACACATACACTTGCGATAATTCCCAAAATATAAGTACATATGTCTGGTGAGAAATACTCACCTTAAACGCTGCAGTGGATCTAAATCAAACACGGTATCTACTTCGGAAAAAAAAAACGGAAAGCACGATCAAACTTCGGCGGATGCAAAGCCTTGACTTAAATCTATAAGATCCAAATACCAAGTATGCGAATTTAAAAATTACGGTCAAAGCAAAATTTCAGAACAACTGGAACGAATAGAATAAAAGAAATTTAGTTCAACTTGCTCGACTACTACAACCCGCTAACCGTCTCAACATATCCTAGGCCCATACTTCAACCGTACGCATGCATAAAATAAATTGAATAAATTGCAAATTTAATACAATTGATTGAATAAAAAGATGTTATGCACCCAAACAAAACAAATACATGTTTAGACATTATTAAATTATTTCTCACATTTTTAATCATATTTATCATGATCAATTATTTTCATTCTCATATATATTTATTTAAATAAAATGACAATATTGGCAACAAACACAATACTGTTCAAATTATTCGATTTAATCAAATGTAGCCACTAACTACATTCGAATTCATTAAATAATACTTTATTTTACATACATGTTCATCATGTTTAGGCAAATTATTTCTTCTTTTACTTTTATTATTAAACATTAAAAGGTGATTATTGGTATACATCACCAATATCCTTTTATTAACCATAATAAATACAATCCATTGATATTTATCCACCCAAATTCTCAAATAAGTAGTTAAATTTATTTTTAACCATCTTAAATTTATTTCAACGATTAAAAATTGAAATAAATGTCATTTTATTATATTCACCCAAGATTTATTCATACAATATTGTTTATTTGAATTAAACAACATTTCATATCATTTTCTCCTTATCAATTTATCTTCTCCATTATTAAATTGTAATTCTTTTTTTTTTTTCTTTCTATGCCTTCCTCTTCAAACTGCACTTATCCAAATCCACAATACCACTAACTACATCATAACTACACTAATTCCATAGTCTAGCTTCCTACAATCAATTTATATCATTTCTTCCAGCCTACTACTAACAAAGTTCTATATGTATTTATAAATGGCACGGCATGATGGGGAAGTAGCCGAGCAAGGAAATCAGAGAACACAAGAAGGAGGAAGGAAAATTGGAAGAAGTAAAGAAATAAACAATGCAAATTATTTACCTGATAGAAGCTTGTACCAGAGAGGGACAAACAAGGAGATATGAAAACTTATGTGAATGAGGCAAAGTATTTATAGATAAACTTGCGAAATAAAAAGGGGAGATAAATAGGCAGGTTTGAAAACGTAAGAAATAAATGCAAGTGTTGATTTTTGAGTGCATGCGTTTAGGCAAGAGATTTATTTCCAGTTCTTCTTGTTTGAACGCTACACGAAAATTGTGATAAATGCATGCGTTGATTTCTCTTTCCAGTTTTATGTTTGAACGATATCACTCTTTTGGATTATTTTTTTTAGATAGCTTGCGTGATTTATACCAGTTATAATCTAAATTTAAAGCGTGCGTTACTGCAAATTTGAACAGATTTGATTGAGGAAGCAAAACTTGAGCTCTTGCGTGATTTATGGTAAGCAATGAAAAAGCTTTTAACTGAAAAGGCAAAAGTAATAAATGCTTACATAAATATTTACTTGATCAATGGTTTGAAAAAATTATTTATTGCAAAAAAAACGCAGTGGAAACAGAAAGATATAATGGGTATGCGAAAATTTGCAAAGATAGGCAAGATTAAATTTTGAATGCATTTAATTTAGGTGAGAGGAAAAATGGCAATTGGAAGAGTTGATATTTTTGTGGATAAGGCTGCGTGAATAAATGAATACAGTGACATGCTCAAGAAACAAATGGTAAGAGGCAAATGTCAAAATGTTAAAAGAATAAAATTTTGTGTCACGCGCAAAGGAAGGCAAATTTGATTTCCATATTCTTCTAATCAATTAATTCCCCTTTAATTGCCTTTAATTGATTTCAATTGATTACCTTATCCCTTTTAATTACCCTCCTTAATTGATTTCAATTAATTACCATATTACCAATTAATTATCCTCCTTTAATTACATACTCAAATTTGGTTACTAACTTAATTAGTTAATTAACCCTTTTTGTTAATTATCAATCCTGCGACGTCTCACATTAATCCGTCCGCTTTGTAGGCACTGGTAGCCGGACTGGTTACACGGGCAGATTTCTCCTACAAAATGGGGATTAACCTCGTGTCCTCATGCCATTAACCAAAAGAATTTACTTATTTATCTTTCATCAATTTTATTAATTTGCATTAATTATTCAATAAATTAATTCTGGTCAACTACTGAAATTTTACAATTAATTTCTCTATTAATTGTCATAAATTTCTTTTTGAAATATCTATTAATTGTCATTAACTCCATTTTAAAATATCCGTATGTGCCTTTATTCAAGTTTTGAATTGCTAACTAGGAATAAGGTAGATTTATCAAATAAATTGATTGTAAGTTTCATTGTTTTAAATTGCTTAACAATGTTCACTGCTAACATAATTAATATGTCAAAATTGAGAATATTCCACCAACATGATTTGCATGTCATAACCTACCAAATTAACATAATTAATTAACTACTTTAATATGTTACAAATTTTCTCCTTTTCATTATTTTTAGGGAATGGGTATAACAACAGATATTATGATAATATCCAAAACATTTAGTTACCACACACTTCATTATACATTATAAAAATTTCCTTTTTTTTTCTTCTTCTTAAATTTAGTTACAAAATTCATATTAAATTAACGAGTTTAATTCTCTAAATTAAATATTTAAACAATATTGGTAAACACAATTTATATAAATTATATTCCTAAAAACAAAAAAATTAAAAGAAATAAATAGCTAAAAACTAGGGCTGTTACACTCTCCCCCACTTAAGAACTTTTCGTCCTCGAAAAGGAACAAAAGAAAAGAAACAAAGGAAGATAAGCTAGATAAACAAGAACTTTAAACGAATAGTTCCGGATTTGAAGCACGAAGAAGATCTTCTAGAATCGGTTTTACTCTTTTCAGTTCGACCGTCGGTCTATGGGTGGTAAGCGGTGCTCAGGCCCCGATGAGTAACAAAGATTTTTAAAGATTATAGAAAAGATTTCTAAATAGACTGGTATAAGCAATAGCCTCCTCATTCTGTAGCAGATAGGGAAACCAAGGACACTTAAAGATAGTTTGAAAACAAATAAGATAATAAATTTGCAATCATAATGCTTTGAAATCATTAAATTTATAAATATTATCATTTGGAAATCATGCTACTAAAATCATAATACCTTTAAAATAATCTTCATTTATACCTTTTAAATTCAATGCCAAACAATATTCATTTCAAGGTTGAAATATTCCTAAGTTCATTTATAAAAAAAATTTCCAAAACATTTTATTTTTAGAAACAGCAGCACTCATAATATGCTATAGTAGATATAATAGTATTCCTAATCAGTTTATTATGTACTTAACTCTGAATTTTAACAAATAACCTAACACTTTATTAAAAATACTTATCTTATAAATAAGATATTCCTTCAATAAGTTACCCTTGAATTTCCATTTGAAAACCAATCCTCAATTATCAAAATTTAGTGATATTAGAATACGTCTTAACTATTTATTTAGACATCAATTAAACTACGATTTGAAGATATATAATCCTTACTCCAAAAATATCCCTTTCAAATATATTTTCCTTATTCAAAGATACCTTGTTTATTACACAAACATATTCATTTCAGGAAATAACCTTTTATTAAAATCTCTTGGTTAGATTTACGGCTCCATATTAAATTAATTTGATTATTAAGACATTTGAATAAAATTCCTTAAATTCCTTTTCCTTATTTATCCCCATTAATCTTTTATAACTAAAATTTAAGTGTATAATATTTATTATAACCACTCAAATTTTATTCATAAAATCCTTTTATATTGTATATTATCCAATTACATGTTAACTTTTGAAAATCAAGGTAAGTTATATTAAATGAAATTGGGTGTTATACAAATAAAACTTTCAATTTAATTATCTCCAATTGGAACCTTTTTATTCAAATTTTTGTTATTATATTTATTTTCTTCCTCAAGATAACTTTAAGAATTAAATTCCTGATTCCCTTCAAACCATTTAGAGATAACTAAATATATATACCTAATATGTCAAATCAAATTTAAATTATATATCTATATATATTAAGTCATACTTTAGAAATTCAAATCAATTAAAATCTCAAGGAAACACTGTAGCCAGACTACAGAATGGTCTTTTCACTTCGAAACTCGAAAATGAATGTCGATGATGCTGCAGTCATCACCGAAATTATTTTCCAGTGACAAAGAGAAAAGCACTAATTTTAAAATTTCTTTGGAAACAAATTTCTATACAAAAATACTTATTACATCCTTTTAAAATTTAAACACAAGGTTTGAAATCATCAGAAATTTAATTCTCAAGTTTTAGTTTTAAATTCATTTCTGTTTCCAAATTAATTTATAACCATTGTTTTATATTCACTTATTTATTAGACAAACACATGGCTTACAACACCATAAATAAAATCAAAACTATTATCTCTTGACAACTAGTTAAATTAATTATAAAATTTTGAAAATTATACTCATATATATAATATTAGATTTTAATTTCAAATATAGGAATAAACTTCTCAAACCAGGATAGAGACTCAAATCTGATGAACTCAAATCAAATAGAATTCAAGATAAATTGAAATCAGAAGATCAGAATAAGGAAACTGGGTAAGTCTATATAAGTCGTGGACAACCTTGACCTAGTCATCCGTGACTTAAAGAGCCATATCGATGTGGTTGGGGTAAATCTACATTTGATCCGAAGAGATAGAATTTGGAATAACCAAAGATACTAGCATATAAACCGAGGATAAATATAAATCTCCGGTGAATCAATGCTAATGGTAAAGGAGTTTCACCCCTTTATTAGAATAATGGCGAGACCGCCAATTTACAATAAAGATCATCCGAAGTGGAGTTATGAGATACTCCAGAATCTAAAGCAGATGAAAAAGTGAGGGATACGAATGAGCTTTGGAACCGTAGGGAATGTTCCAAAATTCGAAAAAGAGTGGTTCAATCTCGAATGAACGTGATTCTGTAAATCAAATTTACCATACATTCTAAGTTTTGCCTAGAACCAAAGCTCTGATACCAAATGTAACGACCCAATATTTTCAACCATTCGCATCCGCACATTGTCGGACTTGAATTGTTCAAAATACTGCGTTGTAGAATAAATTTGGCAAAACTCAGAATATACAATAAATAGATCACAGAATCACATACACAGATATCAGAATCTCGCAGCGGAAATTAAAAATTTAGTGGTTCATGAAGCCACTGATATAACTTCAACAAAACAGAACTTACATTGTCTATAATCCTCAATACAAATTTTAAGACATAAATAGAGATAGAGTCTTCAAAGTCTTGAATTCCAGAAAAGATAAAGGCTGAAACAACTTCCAGCAGCGCGAATGATCTACTGAGTGTCCTAGCTACGGAGAAGAAATTGAAGCTGCAACTCAGGCTGACCCGAGCGTAAAAATAAAACATAACACTCGAGTCAGGACATACATACTTATATAATGTAAGCTAATTCAAGTGTACTGTAATATAGAGCAAGTAACTTAAAGGATGCTTGGGACCGCCCATCCTCTAAGGATCCGTCAAACTATTTACTATGTAGTATATTGCGCTATTATACTAGTGTCTATTTATAAAATAAACTTACTTTTTAATAGCGTTAAGGGGTTACCCATATAGCCCTTAACACGTAATAGTCCCGGTAGTCCATCCAATATCATAGTCCCTCCTGATCGGGAAGCCACTAGAGGATACCACACGGGCTACGGGAGAAAACCAAACTCGTACAAGGCGCGATAGGGTAGGTGACACGGCACAACTAGGCAATGCCAGGGTAGATATACCAATTGCTATCCAGGCTGATGGTAACGCGCAGCGCGCAGCTGCCGCCCACCTCGAACTAACTCCCCCAAAATCAAAATATAGAAGTGGCCACTGAATCAATCCAAGATCATAGTATAATATCGAAGAGGAGCGTCCGATCAGAGGAATGACCTCATTGGCCTGGAATTGCTCCTGTTTTAGCCACCTTATGCCAACTCACGGGAGTCGGGTCCACGTATTTACCTTACAGGAAACGCCACCACCGACCTACTTCATTCTGGAATCTCCACCGCGTACACGGTTGGTCAAAGTGGTTTTCGGTATCGACAGAGAGTATGTCCATATCCGATCCCGGTCTCTTTGCCAACCCATCGTTATTATAACCCGTGGTCATTTAAAAACAATTTATACTTTAAAAACCAGTATAAACATTTCCATTTCAAAACTATAAATACGATATCATTTAAAACCCAAAACAACATGATATCGTTATATTCAAATATAATTCTTTTCCAAAACCATACTGCTTAAAATTTATAATATCTGGAAACCAAATATTTGAATTATACCTTTAAACCATAATATATTGGAAATTTTTCTTTAAAAAAAACATAACTCCCAAAACACAAATGGTTTGGATATAAATGGTTTAACTTTATGGTTACTTTGTAAAGAAGATAATTTACATAGCTTTACAAATATATTTCTTTATTTTAAACCATAATTTAAATATCACTTCATGTTCCCAAGACCATTTCAATTCCTATATATATATCCAATTGGAGTATTAATATTCAAAACTAAGGTTGGATATTTTTTTCTTTCAACAAATTAGTGTTTATTATTTCGTCTTGAATATTCCCATAAATTCCATAGATAAAACTCCAAAATTATGCCATTAATTAATTTCAAAATTTACTTAACACTAGAATGTTCATCTTAAATTTATTAAGAAAAATCCAGTTATAAATCTCATATCTTAAAGGTCTCCAAAACTTAAACATAAATATAATTTATCAAATTCCTTAAATTTCAAAACAATCAAATTCCAGATTCTATAGCACTTAGGAAATGCTACCTAAAGTTACGGGTAAAACTAGTCCAATTTCAAAAGACAGCATTTAAATGCTTTAGTAGATTGTTTAACTTAATAAATATTTCCAAATATAACTTATATATATATTTCTTAACTGAAATCTTATCCTTTCAAAAATCCAGAATTTCCAAAATAAGTTATATTCCAAAATTTTATTCAAATATTTATTTATTAACATTTATAACTCATTCAAAATCAATATAAAATCCTTTAAAGATATTAAATCAAATATTTAACTTCCAAAATAATTTTAAATATTTCAGAAAATATTATAAGGACCACGGGCCTGTATATAGTTTTCTAGCCTAGGTCAAGTGATACGGATTTATATCATTTCAATCCGTAATTTACAAACCCCGGGTTCTATCATTTCAAACCCGCAATCCCAAGTTAACAGTTAAACAGTTAACATAATAATAGCACAGTAATCATCATTTAGGCCTATCATTTCAGCCCACAACAATCTAAATTTAACAGGGAACTTGCAGTGGTGATTTAAGCAGTAAATAAACAATAATATAATATAACTGCAGAAATAATACAACAGATAATAACTGATGAGGTGTCAATTTAAATGGGATTCATCATTCTACGTTATACTACAGACAGATAATATTTAAATAAAATTTTTACACATACACTTGCGATAATTCCCAAAATATATGTACATATGTCTGGTGAGAAATACTCACCTTAAACGCTGCAGTGGATCTAAATCAAACACGGTATCTACTTCGGAAAAAAAAACCGGAAAGCACGATCAAACTTCGGCGGATGCAAAGCCTTGACTTAAATCTATAAGATCCAAATACCAAGTATGCGAATTTAAAAATTACGGTCAAAGCAAAATTTCAGAACAACTGGAACGAATAGAATAAAAGAAATTTAGTTCAACTTGCTCGACTACTACAACCCGCTAACCGTCTCAACATATCCTAGGCCCATACTTCAACCGTACGCATGCATAAAATAAATTGAATAAATTGCAAAATAAATTGCAAATTTAATACAATTGATTGAATAAAAAGATGTTATGCACCCAAACAAAACAAATACATGTTTAGACATTATTAAATTATTTCTCACATTTTTAATCATATTTATCATGATCAATTATTTTCATTCTCATATATATTTATTTAAATAAAATGACAATATTGGCAACAAACACAATACTGTTCAAATTATTCGATTTAATCAAATGTAGCCACTAACTACATTCGAATTCATTAAATAATACTTTATTTTACATACATGTTCATCATGTTTAGGCAAATTATTTCTTCTTTTACTTTTATTATTAAACATTAAAAGGTGATTATTGGTATACATCACCAATATCCTTTTATTAACCATAATAAATACAATCCATTGATATTTATCCACCCAAATTCTCAAATAAGTAGTTAAATTTATTTTTAACCATCTTAAATTTATTTCAACCATTAAAAATTGAAATAAATGTCATTTTATTATATTCACCCAAGATTTATTCATACAATATTGTTTATTTGAATTAAACAACATTTCATATCATTTTCTCCTTATCAATTTATCTTCTCCATTATTAAATTGTAATTCTTTTTTTTTTTTTCTTTCTATGCCTTCCTCTTCAAACTGCACTTATCCAAATCCACAATACCACTAACTACATCATAACTACACTAATTCCATAGTCTAGCTTCCTACAATCAATTTATATCATTTCTTCCAGCCTACTACTAACAAAGTTCTATATGTATTTATAAATGGCACGGCATGATGGGGAAGTAGCCGAGCAAGGAAATCAGAGAACACAAGAAGGAGGAAGGAAAATTGGAAGAAGTAAAGAAATAAACAATGCAAATTATTTACCTGATAGAAGCTTGTACCAGAGAGGGACAAACAAGGAGATATGAAAACTTATGTGAATGAGGCAAAGTATTTATAGATAAACTTGCGAAATAAAAAGGGGAGATAAATAGGCAGGTTTGAAAACGTAAGAAATAAATGCAAGTGTTGATTTTTGAGTGCATGCGTTTAGGCAAGAGATTTATTTCCAGTTCTTCTTGTTTGAACGCTACACGAAAATTGTGATAAATGCATGCGTTGATTTCTCTTTCCAGTTTTATGTTTGAACGATATCACTCTTTTGGATTTTTTTTTTTTAGATAGCTTGCGTGATTTATACCAGTTATAATCTAAATTTAAAGCATGCGTTACTGCAAATTTGAACAGATTTGATTGAGGAAGCAAAACTTGAGCTCTTGCGTGATTTATGGTAAGCAATGAAAAAGCTTTTAACTGAAAAGGCAAAAGTAATAAATGCTTACATAAATATTTACTTGATCAATGGTTCGAAAAATTTATTTATTGCAAAACAAACGCAGTGGAAACAGAAAGATATAATGGGTATGCGAAAATTTGCAAAGATAGGCAAGATTAAATTTTGAATGCATTTAATTTAGGTGAGAGGAAAAATGGCAATTGGAAGAGTTGATATTTTTGTGGATAAGGCTGCGTGAATAAATGAATACAGTGACATGCTCAAGAAACAAATGGTAAGAGGCAAATGTCAAAATGTTAAAAGAATAAAATTTTGTGTCACGCGCAAAGGAAGGCAAATTTGATTTCCATATTCTTCTAATCAATTAATTCCCCTTTAATTGCCTTTAATTGATTTCAATTGATTACCTTATCCCTTTTAATTACCCTCCTTAATTTATTTCAATTAATTACCATATTACCAATTAATTATCCTCCTTTAATTACATACTCAAATTTGGTTACTAACTTAATTAGTTAATTAACCCTTTTTGTTAATTATCAATCCTGCGACGTCTCACATTAATCCGTCCGCTTTGTAGGCACTGGTAGCCGGACTGGTTACACGGGCAGATTTCTCCTACAAAATGGGGATTAACCTCGTGTCCTCATGCCATTAACCAAAAGAATTTACTTATTTATCTTTCATCAATTTTATTAATTTGCATTAATTATTCAATAAATTAATTCTGGTCAACTACTGAAATTTTACAATTAATTTCTCTATTAATTGTCATAAATTTCTTTTTGAAATATCTATTAATTGTCATTAACTCCATTTTAAAATATCCGTATGTGCCTTTATTCAAGTTTTGAATTGCTAACTAGGAATAAGGTAGATTTATCAAATAAATTGATTGTAAGTTTCATTGTTTTAAATTGCTTAACAATGTTCACTGCTAACATAATTAATATGTCAAAATTGAGAATATTCCACCAACATGATTTGCATGTCATAACCTACCAAATTAACATAATTAATTAACTACTTTAATATGTTACAAATTTTCTCCTTTTCATTATTTTTAGGGAATGGGTATAACAACAGATATTATGATAATATCCAAAACATTTAGTTACCACACACTTCATTATACATTATAAAAATTTCCTTTTTTTTTTTCTTCTTCTTAAATTTAGTTACAAAAATCATATTAAATTAACGAGTTTAATTCTCTAAATTAAATATTTAAACAATATTGGTAAACACAATTTATATAAATTATATTCCTAAAAACAAAAAAATTAAAAGAAATAAATAGCTAAAAACTAGGGCTGTTACAATTTCAAACAACATTGAAGTATATTACCACGATTGCTCCATTTTAGGATTTCAAAGCATGTTTTTTCCCATATCCAGATGGTACTAGATAAAAATCCTAACTATGTTGAGCTCCAAAACAATGAAATCTAACTTTGAACTTCCTGTACATCAAATAAAAAGTACTCACTTTACTGATATTTTCAGCTATATTTTTTACCCAATTAATAAATTTGGTATCATTTCAGAAAAGAAAAAAAAGAATAATTCACCACGAGGGCTCCATAAAGAATGTCGCTGCAACTTTCTTTCCCGATCCACACAGAACAAAATTAAATTTTGAATTTTTATTGACCTACGTAGAATCAAAATCTGGCTTTGAACTTCCTGTAGGAAAAATAAATAAAAAAGTGTTAGTGTACTGCAATGTATTTGTGCAATTTTTGTGTTAAGCGGTGCAAATATCAAGAAAATTAAGCTCAGCTGCTTGGTAAGAATAAGAAGCTATCCAGAATTCCAAATTGTTGCCAAAATCGGGCAACGATAAAGCTAATAGACTATACTGCCATCATACTTGGCACTTAAAAGCTTCAAATTTTTTTATTTCTTTAAAGTACAAACCCTAAAATTTAGAACTCCAACTTTTTTATTTAAGTTCGTCACGGCTGAATCGCGATGTACCTGAGAACAAATAGTGTCAAAGCATTCTTATTGACATTGATAATATTTTAGTTTTGCAATTTGGAAGATGATCTTTTGAGGAAGGAAGCTGAAAAGTTGGGTTCAACACGTGCGGTCTGGACCTCTATGGGAAATTCTATAGATATAGCTGTAGCCCAATGGCCATAACTCGCATATCAAATCTGAGACTTGACCCATGTTCTCCCACATCATACAAAGCCCATGCAAAAGCCCAAAAGAGTTAAGTACTTTTAGGGTTTGTTTGTCATCACAAAAGAGACGCTTGAAATGCACATTTGAGTTGTGGAAAGGGGTGCAACAGTGGTGTAGGCAAGATATAGTGTTGCTGTGGAAACAAAATGAAATGGGTTCGGGGGACGACAACCCCGAGATAAATTTTTTCGGATGTCATTTATATTTAAAGAAGTTTACACAAGATACTTATACATACATACCTTGAACGTTTAATAGACTTTGAGTTTCATTATAAAAAAGATCAATACTTGATTTACTAAAAGGAAATTAATCGTTACGTACATATCTTAAATTTGTTATCAATGAGTTCTCGTATTTTGAAAACGATCGATAATCGCATTCAAACTGTTTGACTTAATCCTTAAAATATGCACATCATAGAAAACTGAAGCAAAAAAGCAATCAACTTTACAAATTTTTTAATCTAGGGTTTTGAATTCTATCTCAATTGAAGTGTCAAAGGAAGAGGGTAGGCAGATGGGTTAAGCGTAGAGAAAGGGGTTAACTCTAGAGAGAGAATTTTTAAAACACTATTTCCTGGTTTTTAAAATACACGTCAATTTCCTTTCAAAAACGCATTTCATCGAACATACTATAATTATTTTCAACAATATTTTTTCCCACATTTTGGATCTACATTCATTGACATAAAATTTGAAAAACTTTCGAAAAAAATTCAAATTCTTTTCAATTTTTCCAATTTAAATTATAAATGTTTGCAAAATAACTGAAATTTGCAGCTTGCCAATATTTACAGTGACAACAGCAAATTTAAAAAAGGTCATATTTTACTCGAAAATAACAGCAAAGTATCTCAAATTAAAATTTAAAGAAAAATGAGAAAAATAATAATTTTGAAATTAAAAAAGAGTGTATGATGAAACTAGGTCTTGGAAAGGAGGTCGTCGTCTAATAAGTTTGAAAAGAAAGGTATGTACCTAATTTACACAAAAGTAATTTGTTTTTATGCTTTGAACGGAGTACAGGAAAAGGGTATTAAATTATTGTAGTGACTAGTACGAATCCATGCTACGCACACGGGATTTTCAATAAATGATATAAAAATACAGACTAAAACATATGCTCAAGTAATTACAAACTACACAATGTATAACTAATTTATTCAAAGCACGATATTTTTATACAACAAAGGCGAACATCAACTATTAGTTTTCCTAACTTGATATACTAAGCATGCTTATTAATTTTTGAATGCAAGAGACATAAGTTCAAAAGAGTTTATCATTTGTTTAGCATATAAAGCTGAATATGTATACAGTTCCTATGATAATAGTATTCCAAATTTTACATAGAGAAATTGTTCCAAAAGTGAAATAGTCCAAGTGTATTTTGAAGGAATGACACTTCAAGGATTGCATTAGTACACCTTTTAACCTCTTCGATTACTAATTGCCTTAAAAAAATTATAGTAGCTTTGAAACATCATGTTTCCAAATACATGTAGGATAAAATGATATGAAAAATATACATAAAGTATTATGTAGTTTGATTTTTTAAATAATCAAACTATTTTTTCCTGTCTATATCAAGTATTCATGGAGATACGATAACCTAAACGGTAAATTGATTATAATAATCCAAAGCAATATATCATATTACTATAATAAAAAATAATCGTGAGTGCATATAAAAAATATCTTGGATGATATCATTGAAAATGGCAGTAAGATCAGCACAGTCAACGAATTAAACTATTAAAAATTGATTATTATTGGGATTAATTTTACCCTAGTAGGCTATATTATATAACATAATAAAATAATTTATAAAATATGAACATATACATAGAAAGCATTAACATCCTCCCTTATGAGGCCCAAAACTAAATGCTACGGATGCTGCAGTCATTCATAGTTATAATTCTCGGCGATAAAATGCGGCTATGTTAATCATATTAATAATTCAGAAGCACATGAATATGAAAATTATCAAACATGGTTTAATAACAAATTTTCACATCTCATTTCACAATTAATATTTCATATCCTTTACATAATATCACTCGTAATCCCATGTTCAGATAAATATAATTACTACAAAATACTTTAAGAATGACATATGAAGATGCCTCCTTGGTTGATCAGAGTCAAACGCTTGGCAATTATGCAACTTTGCCATTACATCCAAATAGACAAACCTAAACTACATAACAGAAATAGATAAAGTTTCTTATAGCTAGATTGTCTTCTGCACGTCTCTAGAAGCTTATTCGTCTAACTGGAACATGAAATTCCCTTAGACCCGACCTAGTCAAATGAGTACACAAGAATTTTAGGTGAAAAACAAAAACTTCAGGTTAGACAATAGTCTGGTGTGAATAATAACCTACCATCTCGAACCAAAAGAGATATCTAGTAAGACCACGCTGCTGAGCAAAACGGGTTTTCCCATCACTGGTATCTTAACTAAAGCAATAACAACTATATACTATACTCCTGCAACCTCAATAGTTAGAATATAGAAAATAACATTTATACTCATGCAGATATATTGGATTACTCATCCTAATTCATTAGATTATACATCTAAGTTTCAAATTACTACACGTCACAATTTAAAACCGACTATCCATCTTATTTTAATCTTATTACCCATCTTATAATTATATGTACTTCTCATCTCATATATAAGCATATTCAGAATTATATGGACAATCCATCTCACATGTAATTACTACTTGGACTACCCACCCCTACCACATTGACTAACCATCACATGCGGTATAATTATTTAAAATTTTGTGGACTATCCTTCACACATTCCATTTAATTTAAAATTATATGGACTATCCATCATATATCCCATAGTTTTCCTAGGAACCATTTATTATCTTTATAGTGACTATCCATCTCCAGCATGATGTAGACTACTCATCTCACATCCCGTGTTTTTCCTTGGATAACTACGAACCCATCAATTTACAATTTAATTCATGTTACCAACATATCTCAATTTAATTCATGTTATCCACATCTATCAATTTAATTCATGTTATCCACATGTATCCCCTTATAGTTAAAACATTTCAAAGTGACATGACATTGGTATCCCCAATTAATCTGTGTCAAAGTCAATAAAAATAACATTGATATCCCAAAGTTTAAAGTCAAAGTCAATAACATATGGCTCACTGCCATTAAATAATATAAATTTGGATCAATGTCAAAGTTCACCCACATTGGTGTTCCCAATGATAGTGTCAAAGTTTACAATTTAAAATGGCATCGGTTTCCCTAATAACAACGTCGAAGTAGAAAGCTTAGGCTCTCCGCCCTTTAAGAATTTAGTATAGATCAATGTCGACAGTACTAATAGTGTCGACATAGTGGTATAAGGCTCTCCGCCTTTAATCATAACACATGCGGTTTTAAAACAATGTTGACCTCTATCCAAGGTCGAAGACAGAAACTTAAAATTCTTTTAAGTATAATAATCAATGTCAAAGATGATGTTCCTGACCATCATAAACTATAGGTTATCCACCCATTAAATCAAAACTTTAACTTTTATAATTATATGGCTATTTTCTGAAGTTATAGGGTCTTCCACCCTCTTAAAATATAGGCCTCTTCGTCCTATTAAAATATTTTCAATTTATATAAAGCAAGCCTTTCTGGCCTTAAAAACATGAAGTGCGACGTCACCCTCATGCGACATCGACACTAAAGACATGTGTAAAAACTTGTCGACATTAATGTACAACGGCACCAAGAACCTCGACGTCATTATAAGTCGTTTAATACTTTACTTCGATTATTACGCTTATTATCTTAATAAGGTTGAAATCATATGAAGAGGCATCACTGCTGAAGTTGTGAAAACAATCAAAGTGATTAAGTGCAACATCTTTGAAAATAGTAATAAAGACATGCGATGTCATCGACATCGATATTAAGCTTTTAAAACATTTAGTTGAATCACAAAGACACCATGCCGCCCAATATAGGTTGTCGATACTATCGGCGTCGACACTAATGGAATCACTTCATAGCTACCATAGTAGTCATCATATAGCTTCCCTTGATATCAACATCGATGTGCATAAAGGCGGCATTTCTTTAGGCTCGACGTGGATATATGCGGCATGGCAGTGATGTAATTAACATGAAAACTGGTTTATTTCTATTAAAAGTAAGCACTTTTCACCAAATTTTACACTTTGGAAAATTTCTATTGGATACAAACAGTACTGTAAAAAATCATTTTAGAAATACTACCGCATACCATTTTTATGTTCCAAAGTGTTTCTCAATTTAATTAATTAATACCCTTAATTAATTATTAATTTAAATGCTTATCTAGCATAATAAATTCATGGTAATTCGAAATTACTTGGGAAAAATTCCAATAGTTCATGGAAATTGGAGAATATTCTTCTCTTTACCGTATAATAATCGAAGCCAAAAATCATATTTAATTATTTTAAATAATTAAAACCTGAAGCTAAGCTACTTCCTTCTTAAGAAATTCATAAATTATTCACTTTATCTGAAAAATTATGAAATTAAAAACTCATCTCCAAAATAATATTTTATATAACATATCATAAAATCAAAGTATAGGAGATTAAAATCTTAGGTTTTACCCGTAAAACCCATTTAAACAATTTAATAAAAATTCCAATAATTGTCCAATCAATGATTAAACAACCATATCTTGGAAAAACAAACACCAATCGTTCGAGTATTATCCATAACTGAATTCAAATGCAAAAATAGAGATGGAATGCTTATTATTCACCTTAATATTACTTGTCGGAGTTGAGATTTGATCTAGCTCTTGAATCCCTAAGCTTAAATTTGACAATCTCCTTTGATTTCATGATCTTCCCTAGGTTATCTCTTTCTTTTGATTGTTTTTTTATATGATTAAAATGAGAATGACATAAGGGGGAGAGTGTTTAAGGCAAAATTAGGTCTATTTTACTAATTGCCCCTCTAATTTATTCTCTTATATGTTAAGTTTAAACAATCTTTCTTAATTATTTAAGTATGGCTCGACCTTATTAAGTTTCAAATCTCGTTCTCCTTAACCCTTTACATTATTCTATTTAACCTATCCATTTAAATATCCTGAATAATGTTTAACTAAAAATAGGGTTGGTACAGGCTCTCCTCCTTAAAGAATTTCATCCTCGAAATTCTGTAAGGACTACAAAACAAGCATATCAATCATGCAGCCAATGCTAGTATATCCTACCAGTTACTACGTCTATGTACAATAAATATAGAACATACCATCATAGCAGCTCAGGAGTAGTATCCCTAATCCTATCCTCTATCTTCTAAGTATAGTATTTCTCATTGTCACTCCAATGGACCTTCACTAATCTGACTTGTTCCTTAACTTCTTCTCACCTCTCGCTACAACCTGAACTAATCATCTTACAAAAGTCAAATTCGGTTCTACTACTAAATCTTCCAATGTCCTCGGAGAACCAGTAGTCTTTGGATCATGCACACCCTTCCGAAGATGCGAAATATGAAACACATAATGGATGCCTACCAAAATACTTGGTGGCTCTACTTGGTACGTGAGTTTTTTAAATCCTCTCTATAATAGGGAACGGTACAATATATCTCGGTGCCAGTTTCCCCGTCTTTCCAAAACGTACCATACCCTTCATCAGTGATGCTTTAATGAAAATACGATCTCCAATTAAGAACTCTAGATCTTTTTGCCGTTTATTTGCGTAACTTTTCTTCCTAGACCGAGCTTCTATCTTCCTACCTTAGATTAACTCGGTCTTCTATATGGGTTCTCTTACCATATTGGACCAATAACTAATATATCTCTAGTCTCTAAACAACATGCTGGTGATTTGCATTGTCTTCCATACAAAGCTTTGAAAGGCTCCATTCCTATACTAGTCTGATAACTATTATTATAGGAAAACTCAACCAAATGTAAATGGTCTTTCGACGACCCACTAAAATCTAGTACACAAGCTCTTAACAAATCTTCAAGTATCTTATCGACTCTCTCTATCTACCCATCTATTTGTAGGCAATAAGCGGTACTCATCTTAAGCTTGATACCTAATACTTTCGGTAGACTCTTTCAGAATTCACTAGTGAACAAGACATCTCTGTCGCTGATTTACTGCTAGAAATCCTATCCAGCCTAACTATGTTCTTCATAAACCACTTATCCAATACATGCGTCATCCCGATAGACTTAACAAGTATGAAATGGGCACTCTTGGTCACCTTATCTTCCACAACTTATATACTTTCATTTCTTTGTTCGACCATGGAAACCCGTCAATAAAATCCATGGATATCGTAACCCATTTCCAAATCGGTATGTCCAAAGGCTGAATCAATCCATTTGCTTCTGATGTTCGGCTTTCACTTGCTGGCAAATTGCACATTGCTTCACTTATAAGCCTACATACCTCTTCATACATTCCCAAAAGAAACTCCTCTTTATATCTAGATACATCTTGGTTTCCCTAAATGTATTGTAAACTTCAATAATGGCACTCTTAAGAACTTCCCTCCTTAGGTTTCTAGCATCCAGAACATATAAATGTCTCTTCTTTCTTAACCATCCCCTTTGGCCAAGGCTAAAACCCTTTAGATTATCATCTCGGGTTCACCTTCCAATTTTCTAATCTTTTCAGCTAACGGTGAACATTGGTCAAACATCCAAGCATGATAACATGGCTATACTTTGACTAAAACTAGCGGTCGATCTTAACTCCACGCTATAGGTAGTCTGTGCCTCCAGATCCTTCCATTCTACCGACATAGCTAACACTATATTCTAATGTTCCCTGCTAAGTGCATCTTCAACTTTATTTCCATTCCTTGGTGTATACTCAATAAAAATTAATAAGCTGTTAAAAACTCCACCACCTCTATTGTCTCGTGTTCAACTCTTTCTATGAAAATTAATACCTCAAAGACTTGTGATCCGTATAACGACCTATAATTTCAGTTATTTAAATTTGGAATATTTAATTGATTTTAAATATTGAGAAAATAATCTAATAAGTTAAATAACTTATATTTCAAATATAGTGATTTATTTGATATTTAATTTGTATAATTTAATATTTGGAATCATTTAAATAATTGAATCTTGAATTTAATGTGAATGAAAACGATTTCGAAGGTTGATTTAAATTCTATTTAAATTAGAAGGAAGATAATAAAAAATTTAAATTTGGATTTAAAAGTGATTAAACTGATTTTGAAAATAGCTCGTTTGAATTAACGTCAGAAATAACCTTCTGGGGCACTGTCACGGATTTTGACAAAACTAGTTTCATTGGATCTGTAATAGTGAATTATAGTATGCCGTCGAATTTTGTGGTAATTGGATGCATCGTTCAGTTGTGCGAGTTCGAAATATGTAGAAATTAATTAAAGGAATTTAATTTAATATAATTCGATTTTGAAAAGTTAACTTCTGTATATGATGGAATTGGCTCCCGATATATATATTCCACTGTATTCGAAATAGGGGTATAACATATAGAACGCAAAGCGGTCTACTTCGTATGGAGTTCGAAATTTTAAAGTACGAATAAAGCTTTGGAAAATTGCTATAAAAGACCATTTCTTTCATTTGCAAACCCTAAATTTTTAGCCACCACTAAAAAGAAAACCAAATCAATGTCCCACGTTCTCGGCACAATCGAAGCAAAATTAGCCAAAACCTTCAATATGAAAGTTATTGCTCTCACCTCCATGAACCTATCCATATCAATTGATCGTCGAAAGGAGGTGCATGGCAGAGGCTAGAGGACCGCATTGAGAAGCTTTCTTTTGTTTTTCGGTTTCGAATGATGGCGTACGCATGGCGAGGTGACGGAACAGTCGCAGGCGATGGCGGCGGTGCAGGTGGAAGCGGCGGCACTTGGTGGTTGGGCAATCGATCGATTGAAATAAAAAACTACATCACTTTTAAAATGAGCATGAGGGAAGAAAGGGGAGGAAGGTTTAATTTTAATTTTAAATAAATTAAGTAAATTTTAAATTTAATTAATTCATGCATTCGTTAATTCATAACTTGTTACGAGGTCGGTTTTGAGCATGACAGGTTGAATTGTGATCGTATCAATGAGTACTACGCTAGTAAGATTGGATGAATTTGGAGCTAGTAGGAATTTTGGGTTAAACTGAACGACCGTTGCTTTGGCAATTTCTGAAATTTCTGAGTAAACTCACCTCTCTGGCTTGCTTATATTTTTATATAAATTGAATAATTTTATTTATTTTGTTTGTCGCTTATTTGGATGATTTACTATATTTATTAGGTGGTTTGGATATATTCCCGCCTATTTGAGCGGACTTATTACGTTCTCGTGTAAGAGCGGATGATCCTTTGTATATGATCCCACCTTGAAGTGGTTGATTTATATTTTATGATGATATCATGTATGTGATGTAGTTGGATAGGATGAAGGGATCCAATAGGATTCCTCGCCACTATTGATTTTTATTTATACAGATTTATATATATGCTATATCCTGCGATATATGATGTATTGGATGTCATGTTTGATGTCTTCAATGTGATTTTCCTTATTTAGTGCTATAGTAGCGTAGAGCCTTAATTTTTGTATTTTGAAATACTAAAATAATTATTTTAAATTGGACATGATTTTTAAAGTGATTTTGGAATTTATATGTTTTAATAATGCTTGAATTGTTAAAAAAAGGAGTTTATTGAAATGGGATAAGAGTATGATTTTTGGAATATTATATTTACTATTTTGTGAAATATGTTAAATAGAGATCTTTGAGTTATAAATAAAGATTTTTAAAACTTAAGAAATAATTTCAACCTTTTATAATAAAAGAATATAGTTTAAAGAATGCAAAATAGTTTTGAAACAATATTTCTGAGATTGATTATATAAATAATTTGAAAAGATGTGTTTCATTAATAATGAACGTATTTATAAAC
This sequence comes from Allium cepa, assembly GCA_030765085.1. Taxonomy (NCBI): domain Eukaryota; kingdom Viridiplantae; phylum Streptophyta; class Magnoliopsida; order Asparagales; family Amaryllidaceae; genus Allium; species Allium cepa. The sequence goes on along the minus strand of CM060929.1, from coordinate 986,821,256 downwards.
GATGTTTTATAAATATATAAAAATGGAATTGAAAATGAATTTTCTAAATAAATTAGATTATCAAAGAAATGGGACTTATAAAGGGATTTTATAAAATAAATGAGATCTAGAAAAAAATGGATTCATAAAAGGAATTTTATAAATAAATAGAATTTTATAAAATAGAAGTGAAACTTATAAATGTGGTTTACAAATATAGAAATGATTTATGTTGAAATTTAGATATCGAGTTAATCATTTTAAAAGTAGTTTATCTTTTTAAGGAATATTTTGATGGTGTACTGGTTTTAAAAGTAATTTATCTATTGAAAATTTTGGAAAATAATGATTCTAAATGGAAATGAATTGTTTGAAAATGATTTAAATTGTGATAAGTATTAAAAACATAGATTTCAACATTTATTCTTATAATCGACGTTTTCAGTGAAGTAAGGAAGGCATGGACTATAACACTGTAATTATAGTAAATGATTTCTGGAAGAAAATGTTTTTTATAGTATACGGATTATATATATATATATATATATATATATATATATATATATATATATATATATATATTGTAACATCCCGCCCTTTCGCATGCTTTAAATCGACACACATGCCATTTCGAACCGTTCGGAAGGGCGGATTATTATGAGGTAAATAAGAAAACGTGGAAGAAATAAAACAAAAACAGAATCTCACAGCGGAAGGATAAAATATAATAATCAAATATAAAGTTTATAAAGCTGTTTTAAAATATTCGATTATACTTATACAACATACATCAGTGTTATACATACCATATAACAATGCAGCGGAACAATATGAGTGTAGTGGAATAATATAAATAATAATAATACAAATCTTCGTCTTCGTCCTCCAGAGCTAAACCTTCAAATCCCGAAACGCTCTGACTGACCCGAGCGAATCGAAAAGACAAAACACTCGAGTCAGAACTAAAAGATCTTATGTAAGTTAAATTAACAGAAATAAATATGAGTGCAGTAACTCAAGAGATGCTCGGGATTTACATCTCCTAAGGATCCGTTAAACTATTTACTATGTAGTATATTTCGCTACTATAATAGTGTCCAATTATAAAATAAACTTACTTTTAAATAGCGTTAAGGATTGACCCAATATTCCCCTTAACATGTAATAGTCCCAGTAGTCCATCCAATATCATAGTCCCTCCCGATTGGGAAGCCACCAGAGGATACCACACGGGCTACGGAGAAAACAAAACTCGTACAAGGCGCGATAGGGTAGGTGGCACGGCACAACTAGGCAATGCCAGGGTAGATATACTAATTACGCATCCGGGTTGGTGGTAACGCGTAGCCGCAGCTACCGCCCACCTCGGACAAAATCCCCCCTAAAAACAAAGAAATCAAAAGTGGCCTCCGAATCAATCCAAAGTCAGAGTATAATATCGAAGAGGAGTATCCGATAAAGGGCGCTAACGCCATAGGCCCGAGAATCGCTCCTGTTTTAGCCACCTTATGCCAACTCACGGGAGTCGGGTCCACGTATTTACCTCAAAGGAAACGCCGCCACCGTCCTACTTCATTCTGGAATCTCCACCGCGTACATGGTTGTTGAAATGGTTTTCGGGGTTGGCAGAGAGTATGACAACTTCCGATCCCGGTCTCCTCAACAACCAAACATTATTATAACACCGCGGTTATTTCAAAATAATTTATACTTTAAAACCAGAATATAATATCTCTTTCAAACCATATAAATACGATAACATTTATATTTTTTTAAAACCCAAATCAATATGATATCATTTTTATTTTATAAAGATCCCTTTCCCAAAATCATAATATTTTCAAATATATACCTTGAAACCATAGCTTTGAGACATAACTTTTAATACTCAAAGGTTCAAATACTATATTACTTTATAAAATAAATAGCTTCTTCAAATTTCAAAATAAATTTCCAATATCAATTTGAACCTCCAAATAAACCATTTTAATTCCCATATTTTTCAAAGCTTAAATATTCTATATTTCAAAACTTTATAGTTCATATATTTCAATCTTTAAATATTCCACTATTTCAAAATGGGTTCTTTGAAAATTTAATATATATCATATCCAATTCCTATTATTTAAATTTGAAATATTTACTTACTAAATAAATATTATTCAGGCAAAACCCTTAAACTTCAATAACAGGATATTCTTTAAATTTAATTAACTTGATAATATTCTTTAAATAAATTTGATATTCCTTTAATTCCTTTACTCAAAAATCAAGTTATAAGATCATACCCTTTAAATCTTAATTTATTTACATTCCAAAACAAATTTTTCGAGGAAAATTCTTAGATACATTAATTCAAATCATATTCACATTTATCTTCAACCTTACTTTTATTTGAGTTATTATAAACTCTATATATAATAGAATTTCAAATATATACTTAACTATATTATATAAACGAAATCATCTTTATTATTTAGCTTATTTTAAAATCCGAAACAAATTTATACATAGCTAAATTCAAGAATTCTTACTATATATATTATATGAAAATTTAATATTTATTAAATCGTATTCTTTCCAAAACCATAGAAAATCATTTCAAAAATAATTTTATATATATACCGCGGTGCCTGTATATAATATTCTATCCTGTGGTCAAGTGATACGGATATTTATCATTTCAATTCGCAATTTAAAAATAAAAAAATGCGGTTGTATATCATTTCAAACCGCAATCCCGAATGAAATGAAAATGCATAATAACTTGCAGGTTATACAATATAAATACAGCATCCATTCATCCATCATATCAATCATCAAACATTTATCAATTTATCATCCAATTCAAACAATCACATCAATAAATAATAGTTAATTACTGACAGTTAATTTTTCAATAATGAATTAAATAACTATTTAACTGTAGTTTATATGCAATAATAAATAAATTTAACTAGAAGTTTATATGCACAAATGAATTAAATAAGAAGTAAATTATATGAATGCAAATTAATTGAGATAATGATGAAACGTATGCCAAACAGCTATAAATAAATTTCTAAACACATCATAATCAATTTAACAAACATAAGAAATTTTAGAAATTGTGAGTGGGTTAAAACACTCACCTTTTGAATTTAAATCCAATTTAAACCCAAAAATTTACCGTCTCAAAATTCGTCCAAACTAGCGTTTTCAGGTCTGGAATTTCAATCCGATCATAACAAAAGAAACCGCACGTAAAACGGATATCGTATGCAAAAATTATGACGATAAATGCGATTGAAATCATAAAAGAAATAAAATAAAAGAATGGAACACAATCACCTACAACATGCCACATGCCACGTTGACAACCTTCTTTCACGCAGAACACTGTGCACGCGAGTAGAACCCTACCCAACTGAAAAACACGCATGCTCCAACAACACTGCCTTCCACCTCGTTGCCGCGCCGCCTCACCTCACGTCACCTCGTCCCTGCCGACGTTCTCGCGCACGACACGACTCCGGCCCATTATCGTGGGCCCACGCCACCATGACACACAGTAAAACCCAGCAGCCGCCACCATTTCCACAACCCTAATCGAATTTTGCCGTCGATCAGACTGTTGATTCGCCAAACTACCCACATAGATCGACTCCCCTCAGTCCCCTCTGCAAAACTTAGAAAGGGTTCGCCGATACGACGACTTTGATTTCGACGATGATGAATGGCCGAAACTTCTCTGATTTTTATCGGTCAAATGACAAACTGAATCGAAAAACGAACACCACCAGTGAATTACTCTGGTCGAGAGCTTCAACATATATTTTTTTCAAATTTTTCTGAGGACTTTGAATTTTTGACTTTGATTTTGGATTGTAATTGGATCTAGGGTTTGCACTCATTGAGCAAGAGGAGGAGCTGATGAAATTTTATGCACAGACAAATGAGAATAGGTGGAGGCTAGGGTTTATTAGGGTATTTATAGATAAAGTTGGAATAGACAGATAGATCCGAATTATAAACGTGCTAACCGATAATTGGCTCAAAAAGCCCGTTCTGACTCCGGAATGAAATTGGGTCGACCCATATATCAAAATAGATGTTTTAAAATATTCTGAACGCGATGGAAAAAGTTTCAGGTCCAAATGGCATCATATGAAGAAGTTATGCTGAAAACAATATTTTCCAAATTGATTTCAATTGCATAAATTTCAAGGCGTTTCGAGTCCGTACGATCAAACGACAAGTTCGATCGCTACGAAACTTGAAACACTATTATAATTCACCGTTACGGATCTGATGAAACTTGTCTCGTCGAAATCTGAGTCAGTGGACAAAATGGCTATTTTTTTCCACTTTTTAAATAAATTAATAAATAAATTTACCACCTTTAAATTCGATATTTATGAACTAGTAGATTTTTGTCATTTTTAATCCCTTAGATATTTATAATAAATAAAAGCAAATTCACATATCAATTTACGGTCAATTATCCCAGTAAATACAGTGTTCAAATGTCAACTGCAATTAATCCAATTAATTGCAAATTAATTCCTATAAATTTGATTTTATTCGATTACAACTTAATATTCAATCAATTATTCCTCAACTAACATAGTTAATATTGTTTTATATTTCATTACATTAATATTTTCCAATTTTCATCTTTAATTTCCATTAATTACTGTATTTCAATTATATTGGAAATTTTGTCAATTTTACTCATTAATTAAATTTAAAAATATCAATTAATCATTTCATCTTGGTTTCATTCTTTTTATTACATTAATTATCATGTTATGAATGGAATTTTACCTTGTTTACATCTTATTGATTTCAACATTCTTCACTTACCAATTTATTCCATATTAACTACAATAATTTAGTGGATTAATTGAAATTGAATTCAAATTAAACTTATCAAACTAATAAAATAAGTAACGTACAAAAATTATTGTCATTAACTCTTAATCACACTTTTATAGGTTCATTATTTACAAACCAATATTACAATTACTTACATTAATTTGGATTGTACAACACTTATTATATTTTTGCCAAATAGATACATTAATTTCAATTAAATATTCTCCGTAACTTATTTCTTGATTTTGTACTTTTTATTTCCCAAATTACTATCTTGTATTAAGTTTATGTTTCTATTTTAATTTATATTCAATTATAACCTAACAGCCGTTTCAATCAATTGGATTGTATTGAATTTGGTTATCCATCAACTGCCATTTACACTACTACCTTAATTTACACGGTTACTATTAGAAAATCTTATTGCATTGGTTAATTAAATGTTTGCTTTAAATTACTTATTTTAAATTTTTATGCTCAAGAGCAACAATTAATACTTTCCATAATTATACAAATTTGAATCTCATTCTAGTTATTCTTTATTAATAATTCACACAACACTATAACTTGTACAAGACATCCAATTACTATTTATTATTATAACTTTATAATCTATATAAATTCATTGATTGATTTACTATTTGCCTTTGTTTCCTTATATTTAATTCTTAATTTAGTATAACAATTTATAGTACTCCATTTAATTTACATTTTATTTCAATTGTTAATACTTAGCTTAAATTTCTACGGTTGCATTTCATTTACACTTCCGTTACTATACTAATAAATAGTAACGTTTATATCAATAACAAATTATAATTACTTACCGTTTAAATGAGTTTGATTTCTAATACATTAATTGACCAATTAATTAGGTAATTTATACAAATTTGTTATCATACCCATAAATTTACACTTATAACTATGCCCTACATTTGAATTTATTTATTAAATTGAAATGTTCTTTCAAGTTTATAAATTATTAACTTGCATTAACATAATCCCTAATTTGTTCCAATTGCTGTCAACAATCCTTTTTTACATTAAATCAATTTAATACTTTCCTTAAATTTCTCATATTCAATTTATACGTAGGTAAAAATCTTTTCACTACTTAATTCATTTGAATTTATTCAAATTACTATAAATAGGTTTTAATTACCATTGCTATATTTTAATTTAGCGTTCATTCCAATATTAATTTATCACTTTTATTATTTCTACTAAATATTAATTACAAAATCCTATTAAATTAACAAATTTAATTATCGAAATTTACGGGTCGTTGCATATATATAATTAATCGGATCCCTATACTAGTGTTTTGGGTTATCGTAACAATGTTTTACGCGACATTCGTTTTGACCCAAATTAAGTGCGTTTTGAAAAATATTCACCTTAAGATTTGTATACATACTTATTTTCGTTTTAAGTATTTGGAGATATTTTCTAAGTGCTGAGAATGAAATGATTTGTGAATATACTTATATCGATAATATAAGTATATGTAAATGTTTTCCAAACATCGATAGTTTGAAATGGTTTTGTGATATATCCTTTTAAAGTTTGCAGTAAATATTTGGAATGTGATTTAATTAATAAAATATTTATTAGACGGGCCTAGTGATTGCTTATGTGCCAGATTTAATTGTTCCTTTGATAGTTAAATAATCGACTATTAAAACTTGGCCTCTTTATCGTTGTTGAGCAGGAGTGACCGGGATCGGATTTATTCGAAAACCACTTCGGACCAACATATATGCATTCGAATGTATATGTGTTGGAAGACTTTGATATTTGGGAATTTCATAATGAAGGACCGCTTTTTGATCATTTGGGGATAAAATCCCAATATACATATAGTAGCAGTGGTCTTTTTGTTATGAAATATCCAATGCATGGTCTAATCGCTATTGATCTTATGGGTGATACCCAAAACATGATGTGGTAGAAAAAGTGCCTTCCTTTTGTTCTATTCCTGTACAACTTGTATGGACGAATGTGTGAAATTGCATTTCTAAATCATGAACGTTGGTTTTTACAAACGTACATCTGTTGGTGGTGTAGGAGGCAACTCCTATTAGCTTAACACCCTCCTAAGACATACAAGCACCGAGGTTGTATTTCTGTAGAAGCTAATTGATGATAAACGGGAATGGCAAGGTGGTATTCAAAGTGTAACGTGCTATGTGAAAGGTAATCGTTACCTCAGACCTCACACCTGGAAATGACCGAAACAAGGTAGACGCGGGAAGGCTATCTGGTTTGCAACCAATAGGATATGATCATCCCTTTCTGGATATATTTATTCTTGCTATGATGTCAGGTTTCAAATTATTGTGGTGTATGCGAAGAGGGCCCTCAGATAAGTCGGTAATGACTGGGGTGATGACATATTCGGTACTACTAGGAAGAGGTGGACCGGTCTTGCGTTGGTGGAGATGTAGATGTTTTATAGCCTCGGTACATTCCTCTAGAGATGTACTGCCGGAATGTAGTCCATTCACCTGGTCATTTATATGGAAATTCATTTTTCATTACATGATCATCATTTTGTTTATAGAGCCTAGTATGTTGGAATTTAATAACGATAATAATTTCGACTATGATTAATATTATTTGTATATTAGACACTAGTAGAATATAACTGAATTTGATGTGAAATGTTTTGGTTATCGCAAGGTAAAACCCGTCTGTGTTTATGTGCGGCGTGGTCATACGAGATACCTTTGTTTTGGAAGGTTTTTATAACTTTAAAAATTCAGTTGATATGTGTTTTCGCACGCTGGTTGACCAGACCGATCCGAGCATTCTTCTCTTCCAATGCTCGAATCAGACCGAACATATTTATAGATTTAGATTTGGGTGCTTTGGGGCTTCAGCTGACAAGCTAGAGGTCTTCAGGATGTATTCTAGTCTTTGTGTATTTTCCGCTGCATTATTGTTTAAATTATCAACATTTAAAAGGATAGGTTATTATAACTGTCCAGGTTGGTGATTGTGATTAGATTGTTGTGCTATGATGGATGTATATAAATTATACTACAGTTTCTCTCTTTGTAAAGATCATTGATATTATATTATATGTTGTTCTTCTGCGTTTGTGAGATTCCGTGATTGTTTTAGTTTCTTTTTCTCTTCTTCTCTTCTATTCTTCTTTCTTCTTTCTTTTCCATAACTATCCGTCTTTCCGTTCAATTTGAGTTGGACAATTGTGGTTTGTTGTAAGCTTGAATTGTGTGGATTTGTGGGTCGTTATAGCATAGTATCAGAGCTTAGGCTGTGGGAACACCTAGGATTTGTTGGGCACTCATTATAGATAGGGTAAGTAATAACTTAGATTGAGTTTGACTGTATTATATATGAGCGCGTATGTTTTAGTGATATAAAAATGTTTTATATTATACTAATTTATCTTTTGATTGGCTTATGAATTCTAGTCGGTATGTGGGATGTCACGTTATCGATTGGGGTTTCTAAACGCTTAAATAAGGCAAACGAACACGGTTTTATTTTAAATTAAGTAAACTAAATAATTTTATCTAAATTATATTATATATATAAAACAACAATTTTTCAGAAATTATTACAGTTATATTTGTTGTGTTTGGTTGTTAGTGAACAATAATATTTGATTATTATTATTATTTGTTGTTTGTGTTCTAATAAAAGTTTTTTTATTATAATATAAAAACAAAGATAAACAATAAGAAATGGTTTTATATAACCAAAGTGAAATAAGTGAAATTATATAGGTATAAATTTATAAATGTGATTTATAAATAAATAAAAAGGATTTAAAAGAAATAAAAGTACCGAACCAACTTTAGTCGCTAGGAAAAAAATTTAGGTAATGACTGCAGCGTTGTCGGTATTTATTTTTGAGTCTCTAAGTGATGAACTACTACCTTAGTGATTTACTATTGAAGTTTTGTTTTATAAAACAAGTTTTGATCGTAAAATTCCAAGTATGATTTGATAAATATATGAAAATAAGTTTTTGAACTTATAATATAAAAATAGTATAAATCATAAATAAGTTTACAACTCATGAATTTGAAAAGGATAAGTAAAATAGATTTCTAAAATGTTGGATATAAATGTTAAGAAATGTAAATTATAAATTCAATTATGAAAATAAAATTTAACTTAAGTAAAGTTATATAAATTGAGTTAGTGAAATGAAATTGAATGTGATTTGTAATGAAGTAAATGAAATGAAATTTAACGTAAGTTAAGTAAAATGGGATGATATGAGTTCAATGAAACAGAATTTGATTTGAAATGAAAATGAACTTGTGTTATAAAATTCAATTCAATTTGAGCTGTAAAATGAATTGAATATGGTTTAGAATGTTAATCAATAAAATTGAATATGAACTTATGTTGTAACATGAAAATAACATAAGAAGTGTTGTATAAAATGTATATGAACTTAAGTAAATAGTTTTCTGGAATGGTTGGTAAGTGGTGTTAGTATTAAATAAAATATACCAAGTAAATTTAATATGGAATGAAATGTTGTTAAATATAAATTGAATTTAAAGTGAATATTAATAAGTGTATGTTAATGAATTGAATGTTAGTGAAATTAATAAGAATAATTAAATTTGATTTAAATTGAATGCGGATCAAATGAATGTAAAAGGAATTGAATGGAAATAAGAAGAATGGGATATAATAAGAAACCAATTGAAGGCGACATCACTTGGTGGTTGCACGATCAATCGATTGAAATAAAAAAATTTGCCGCGTGGAAAACGAGCGTGAGGGAAGAAGAGGGAGGAAGGTTTAATTTTAAATTTCAATAAATTAAGTTAATTTTAAATTTAATTAATTCATGTGTGCATTACTTCATAACTTGTTTATAGGAGGTCGGTTTTGATACTATCAGTTTACCCTTCTCGGCTGGTGGTAACGCATCATAGCCATGATCGACCACCGCGTCCAACACTTTTAAAATCCGAGGGTGTGCATCGATCAATCACAATGTAAGTGATGGTAATACGAAGAAGTGCATCCACTCGGGGTAGCTAGCTCGCTTGACTGGTCGACTCCTGTTTTAGTCATTTCAAATTGACACAAGTGTCAAGCTAATCCATCATCGTTCTCTTTCTTCAAATACAACAAACGTAAGCCAAATCCAACCACTTCGTTCTGGACCATCACTCCATGTACACAGTTGTTAAAGTCATTCTGATATCGACAGAGAGTATGCCCATATCCAGTCCCGGTCTCTTTAACAACCCAACGTCGTTTTACACACCGGTTGGTTCTTTTACATTTCGAAAATAATTCATACTTGATATCAAAATATCATATTCGCTTCAAAGATCAAATTCATTTTGAAATCATCATATTTACTCAAATTATACAATTTTATTTCAAAATCATTTTTTCCTTAATATCTAGTTTTCAGTTCCAAAATTGTTTCAAATTTACATTCGGGTTATAACTTCATTCGACCCAATTCGTGTTAAATCCATGATTGAAAAGCCTTTGACCTGTTTGAATTTTAGAATAGTTTGAAAATTTTAATTGTTTAAAATTGTTTTAAACAATTAAAAATAGTTTGATATAAAATGATTTAAGTTTTTAAATGTTTTATAAGGTAAAACAGTTTGGAAAATCGAAATAAATTGAATAATGGAAAAGTAGATTTTAAATAGTTTTATATTTAAATAATTTATCTCAAAATAGTTTCAAAGTCAAACTGATTCACTTTCCAAATATTATCAATTCAAATTAATTTCAATTCTATATTTAAACCAGTTAAATTGATTCAATTTCGATTTCAATTTGAATTAACTTCGATTCCAAATTCAATTCAAATTGATTTCAACTTCAATTTCAAAGCAATTCAATTTCACTTTCAGTTCCAATCGATTTTAATTTCAATTTCAAATTAAAACCATTCCAATTCCAAATTAAAACCACTTCGATTTATATCAATTTAGAGTTCGATTTTTCAAAACAACTATCCAAAAACACTTGAATCAAATTTACCTTCAATACCCAATTTGAAATCCAATTCTCAAATGTAATTCGATTCAGAGCTCGATTTTGAAATAGTTCGATTTCCATAAATTCCATTATTCCTTTTCTTAAAATCAAATCTTTTAAATAAATTTCAAATCAAAATTTTTAAAATCATTTAATTTTACCAATCTGGTGTTCGTATATATTCTATCCTACGGCCAAGTGATCAGTTATTTCAATTTAATTTCAGGGATGGATATATATCACTTCAACCCAAATCACAATGTCATAGGTATATATCATTTCAAACTATTTCTTAATTTATTCGAAATAATTCAATTTATAATTTAATATACTAATTACTATAAATAATATACAGGATGATAATAGGATATATCAGAATAAATAAACATCGAAATCATCCAAAACATTAATCAATAGCATCCATTACAATCAAAATCCAAATCAGCCAATAATACACAACAATTCCATTGTTAACAATATTAGGTATTTTACTTGGCTGTTAAATTCCAATTTCAAATTTAACTGTAACGACCCAGAATTTTTATTAATTAAAATTTGAATATTTAATTAATTTTTAAATATTAATAAGTGGAATTATAAGTCGAATAAATTTTATTTCGAATAATTCGATTTAATTGAATAATTAAATCGATAATTTAATATGTGAAAATACAGAAATAATTGAAAATCGGGTTAAATATGATTGAAAATGATTTTTAAAATTTTATTATATCATATTGAAGTTAGAATGATGTTATAGAACTTTTAAAATTGAATTAAAAGTTAATTTGTGAAAATTGAATATTTTAATATTTAATCAACTAGTGAAATTAGCCAATTTTCGAACAGTCTCAGAATTGGACGAAACTAGTTCCATTGGATCCGTAATAGTTTGTTATTATCGGATTTCAATTTTCATAGCAATCGAAGTTTTCGTTTGACCATGGCAGCTCGAAACGCATCGAAATTGTTTTTACTATTTAATTGACGAGTTAAAATAGTCATTTTTTAAACAGTTTCGGATTTCGACGAAACCAGTTTCATCGGATCCGTAATGTGATATTATTGTATGGTTTCAAATTTCATGTCAATTGGATTTACCGTTTGCCCGGTGCAAGCTAAAACGCCTAGAAAATCGTTTAATCAGTTTAATTTTAAATCGAACATTTATTGCCATAACTCACACAGATGATCGAATTAGCTCCCGAAACACGTTCCATTATGTCCGGAACGTGGAGTAAACCCTAGGAACGCCAGTCACCGCGCGTAAATCGGAGTTTGGAAAATCCAAAATGAATAGTGTTTGAGAAAATTCTATAAATAGGGCCTTTATTCACAAAAAAACAAAAAAATTAAACCTAACCCTAATTCTTCAGGAGCCGCTACCTACAGAATCTATGGCCGAAATTCTCATTTCTTTTCCCCTCATTTTCTTCAAATCCGTTCATCAATTCAACAAACTTTCTAAATGAAAGTTGTAGAGCGTCTCGAGCTCTATGTATTCAACGGTCAAGATCGTTGTAGGCGAAGTGAAATGACGGTAATCGAAGCTCGAAGTGTTGCCGGTCATGCACGTTTTTCTATGCACCCGGGTGGCCGAGCTCGCTATGGTTGCAGCCGAGTGTAGAGTAGGGTGAGGGCTTCGACGTGAAGCTCATTGATCGTGGTGGAAGTCAACGAAGGAGGTGCGTGCATTAGGGTTTTCCACGTGATAATTGGGTTCGTGCATACTGTAACGTGAAGGAGGAAGGAGAAGAGACGTGCAGCCATGATGCAGGGTGAGGGGATCTAACGGCCAGAAAGAAGTTAGGTTGAAATTTATAAAATAAATTGTAAGTTTATATAGTTTAAAATCGTGTAATCTTTGAAAAAACATATCTTTTTCATACGAGGTCGAAAACGCGCAAAACCAGTTGCGTTGGAATCGTATCGACGAGCACTACGCTATGAAATTGGATTGGCGTCGTTTGGAGTTAGTGAGAATTTCGGGTAAAATTAAACGTCCGTTTAATTTTATTCGAAATAAATCGCTAAAACGAAATTGAAATCAAGGTGAGAACGTCTCACTCATTCGAATCGGTTTCGATTTAATTTTAAATAATTAGATTTAAAATCCTTGAATGTATGTTTGAATGATGATTGTTATCTATTGATTGTTAAAATATACATTATACGCCGTTAGTAAGCGGATGTTATTTATTAAAAACATATACCGCGAATATTTCATAAACGGTGAAATTGGTATTATTTATGTACTTGGAATTGATTTCCAACAGTATATAGCGGATGAGACCCTATTGCGCCGTCTATTAAGCGGATAATATTTTAAATCCCATATGCCACGATAATTTCGTACTGGAACGGAATTGGTATTGTGCTAACATTTGTGGATGCAGGGAAACAGGTTGGAGGGATCCAACTGGATTCCTCAACAGTTTTTATTTGATTTCGAATATTTTGATATTCGTTGATTATCATATACGATATATGATGTCATTGTCGTCGTGATTGACTATTTGGTATGTAGCATCATTGGGCCAAATTTTGGAATTTCAAAATGATTTTTAAAGTGATTTTTGAAAGTATACGTTTATAATATTTTTGGAATCGATTCATTTTAAATAAATAAACGTATAATTTTTAATGTTATAAAATTATGATTTTTGAGAAATATAGTTAAAAGTTGTTTTTTTGAAAATATGGGGTTAAATTTTTTATAAAATAGTTTAAATTAGGATTTCTGAATTTATTATAAAAAGTTAAAAAAATAGGATTTATGAAATTTGATTATTTTATAAATCAAAATGATGAATTTATAAAGGAGTTTTAAAGACGTTTTAAATAATAGTATAAATTGATTTATATAAAGGATTTATAAATTGATATTTATAAATTAAAATATTTGAATTGTAAAACGAGTTTTTATAAGTGTTAGAATGAATTGTGAATGAATTTCATAAATGAATGAAATTTATAGAATTATAAACGGTGAAGTTATAAATGGAATTTTATAAGTAGTATGTTTATAAAATTTGTAAAAGTTATTAAAAGAATAAGTTTTGGGTAAACTAATGAATCTTATAAGTTATAAGATTTATAATTTGGGAAGTTCAAAGGAACGATTTTGCAAACAAATAAATTATAAGTATTTAACTTAAATTATGGACTTTTGGTTTATAATTGAGTTATAAATTGAATAGGTTAATAAAGGAGATTTATAAAAGGAAGTGTTTATAAAATAAATAGAAATGGAATTTATAAACGTTGTTTTATAAATTCGCAAACGACTTATTTTGATAAATAAATTGTTATAACTTATTTATGGAGTTATATTCACGTTTTAGTCTGTGAATAATTAAAATGAAATGTATAGAAATGATGAAATTGGTTAACGTAGTATATTCAGGTTTTTGGATAGTGAATAATATGTTAAAGAAAATGTTTTGGATGTGATGTTTTAAATAAAATTAAAACGATCTAATGATGTTTTTAAAAGGTGTTAAGATTCGAAACCATAGATTTCAACATTCATTGTTGAAATAGACGTTTTCGAGAAATAGAAGGAAATGATGGACTATAACACTGTTGTTATAGTAAATGATTTCCGAAAGGAAATGTTTTGTATAGTATTGGGATTTATATATCTATTTTAATTTCGAAACCCTATACTAGTGATTTTGGGTTGTCGTAACGATGTTTTACGCAACATTCGTTTTGGCCCAAATAAATATTTTTAAGAGAATGATTTCCTTAAAGAATGAAATATATACTTAATTTCGATTTAAGTATATTGAATATTTTCCAAAGGTTGAAAATAAATAGATTTGTGAATTACTTATGAATAAATAAGTATGGAAATGTTTTTCCAATGTGAAATAAAACATTTTTACAATTTATCTTTTTGAAGATAAATTGAAAATGAATAATTGAAATTGTATATTCATATATATTTTGAAATATAAATTCACTATGGAATTTATAAATGAAAAGGGGAATTTGTTTAAAAATAAACGTTGATTTATTTTTGAAGAGTGGGATTAAATTTACGGATTTGAAACATAAATATAAAGTAAATCGTTAAGGATTTATTTAATTGGTTTAAATGAACCATGTGAAATGAAAGTATTTCCGCGTAAGGAAAATATTTTAAATTTGTTTTCAAATGGTTGAGTGTGGAAATTATATATCTTGTAAAGATATTTTTAGGAAATAAATAATTTGGAAAATTATTTGGAATCTAGTGATGTTGTGCATATCCATTGATAGTTCAATAACCGACTATCAATATTTACCTTTGAGTAGGTATTTGTTGTGATTTGCTTGAATTTGAATGCCACACTTATTTTTAAATTATTGCGCTCGTTATTCGGATTACCCATTCCGAATAGTGATACGACGTAATGGATAGCATTGATGACCGGTGTTGAAGACCGAATATTTTTGAAAACGAAAGGACAACTCGTCGAATGTCTTTGCATCGACTGGTCCCCGGTATAGAGACTCCATATGTGATGGGAAGTCCGAACGTGATTAGTGAATATCTGAATTGCAAGGACTTCTTTGTAAGTGCCTTCGGTTCTGTTCGATCCCGGAACAGACTTGTATGGATAGTATGTTTGACATTACAAATTGAGATATAAAGCTGATTTCTTTCAAATATATTTCTGTTGGTGGCGGAGAATTTATTCTCTTAGCTTAACACCCTTCTCTGAGACGTACGAGCTCAGAGGTTATGTAGTTGAAGGTTTTTAGCAATATATTCCCAATTTGGTAATGTGACATGCTGAGTGTTGCTGTGAAATGATCATTGTTTGCTCATTTATGATATGATCATTTGTTTGATCGTTTATCTTTGTGATCATTTCTATGATCATTTGTTGACCCAAAGCATGGCTTTTGTATAAAGCGTGGCTTTATGGACGAGACTTCGTCGAGCCTCATACCCCGGAATGGTCAAAACAGGAAAGATGCGGCAAGGTTATTGGGGGTAGCGCCCCTTAGGGTATGTGCATTTCCTTCTGGAAAAGGGTGGTATCATGGTATGGAGCCCAGATACTTACTCATGTTGAAACACTTTATTTATCATTGTGTGATGTTGGTTACGAGCGCTCGGATAAAGGTCCCAAAGGACCGGGGGATGGCATACTCGTGTTAGTAGTTACCCAGTTAGGGGTAACCCGGCCTTGTGTTTGCAGAGATCCGGTTAGGTTCTCGGGGACGTCCTTCCAGAGGCGTTCTCATGTGGCAATGGGAAGTTCCTTGGCCTAACCATTTGTTGGAAATCCAATTCCCAATACGAAACCCTGTACGGTTTTAGTTGCAGAACCTACCATTTACATATGGTGGTCACCACTGTTTAGATGGTAGTTATAGTAGGCATAGTTCGAAATGTCTATGCTGGCTAAGATTTATATCTTTCTTTTCGAAATGAATTTTTCCTACACTATGCACTAGTAATAATATCAAATGTTCTTTTTAAATGCGTATCAAGCATCTTTGACTATCATAAGGAGAAATCTCCTCCGATTCTGCGTTTGCATTGTGTGTGTGTGTGCGGGAGGCCTTATGGTAGTCTCATTTTTAAAAGCATCGCGAATTGACTTTAAAAATATTCCTCTATTTTGATTTTAAAGATAAATAAACTATTTTGAGTTCTCACACCAGTCTTGCTTTGTCTAGGTGAAACGTGATGGGGGATTCTCGCTTCGCGGTTTGGTGCCGAACGGGAGACTCTTGCCCCCACACGTCCTCTTTACGGGGTTGGTTAGGCGTAAGATGAGACAGTCGAGAGGCTGGCCATAAAAGCAAGTTTGGGATATCAGTGTAAGCCACGGTGGGGCTGGGATGGTTGAAAAGCCTACCGGTTGTGACCGCAAACGTTACAAAGTGGTATCAGAGCATATGGTTAAGCGACAACCATGGCTCTGTTGGGTATTACTCATTAGAGATAGAGTCAGTAGTACTCTAGAATGAGTTTGAGTGTAATAATAGCTATGAGAGCGTATTTGTTAGTGAATATAAAATTGTTTTATATTGTGATGATTGCTTTGTTGAGTGGTATATGGATTCTAGTTAATACGTGTGATCAGCGTTGTTGATAGGGATCTCTAAACACTTGTATAGAACAATTCGACACAGTATTGTTTTAAAAATGGGTAAATGAAATAATTTTACCTTGATTATATTTTATATATAAAGGAATAATTTTTCAGAATTATTAAAGTGTATATAAGTTGATTGTTTAGTTGTTTGAATAATCTAAATAAAAGAATAATTGTATATGCCAAAGAATTACAAGAATGAAATTATAATTAAAGTGATTTACAATTGTGAAATAAACTTATATATATAAGAAGTGAAACTATATGAATATATTTATGAATATGAGTTGTAAATAAAAATGAATTTAAAGTTAAATGGAAATTTTACTTTAGAATTGGAATCTGAAATTGATTTATAAATGGGAATTTAAGTTAAGTAAAACCAAGTGATGTTTGTAAAATGGAAGTATAACTTAAGTGATGTTGAATGAAGTTGATATTGGTATCAAACTAAATTAATAAAGTTAAGTGATAGATATGAACTTGACTTATGAAATGAAATTCAACTTTAGTAATTGGATTGAATGAATGGATTGAATGTTAATCAATTGAATGTAAATAGTTGATATGGAATAATGAATGTAGGTGTAAAATCATTAAAATCTAATGTTATTGGAAGTTGAATAATTGAATGCAAATCAATTTAATTAAACCAAATTGAATGAATATAAGCAAAGGAATTTGGTTGTAATTAATATACATTGGTTGATATATGATTGTTAGTTGATTGTATATAATTCATTAAGTATTAATGAAATATAATTAGCGAAATTAGAAAGCTAAAGTAATTGAAATTCAATTGGAAGTTAAGTGAATCTTAAATAGAATTGAATTTGATTTGGGAGTGAACCAACTTGAATAAGAATTAGTGAATATAAACTAATTGAAAATGAATGTTAGTAAAAACATCCGCTGTTAATGAATCCAATGTAATTAAATTGAAAACCCATTTCATTGTATATTTATGAGAATATGAATGAATATTTATTAGTTATGGACATTAGTGGGATGATAGTTGGTTGATGGTTGAATATATAGCTTTTGTTGCATTTGCTATGTTGGCATATATAGTTATTATGTTGCTATATGATGTATGTTGATATTATTTTCATATATACATGTTCTCATGTTGTTTGTTGAGTGTTTAGTAGGTGCGGATCGCGATTGCTTCGCATTTGGAGCTCGCTTTCGCGCCATATTAGCCGTATATGCTCGCTAATAAAATATAAGGTACATATCTCGGATTAAATACCGTACTTTTACACTTTTTTCCCTGCGGGATGCCTCATCACTTGATGAGATGTATATTTGTGATATATATACTGTCATTTTTTTCGGATTGAGCCGCGCAAAGGAGACCATGGCGAATTTTTTCGAAAATTTAAGGCGTTAGAATATTTTTGGAAAAAATTGGAAAATTTGTGAAAACTATAACTTTGATTTGGAGTTGAAAGTTAAACGATAGTTTGTTTTTGAAAAGATAACTAAGTATGATTTAAAAACTTAGTAAAGTTATTGTAAGAAATTTAATTATGGATTTATGAAAAGTTAATAGATTCTGTAATTTTTCTTACTTGATAATTTCGAGGACGAAATTCTTTTAAGGGGGAAAGTATGTAACGACCCATAATTTTTATTAATTAAAATTTGAATATTTAATTATTTTTTAGATATTAATAAGTGAAATTATAAGTCGAATAAATTTTATTTCGAATAATTGGATTTAATTGAATAATTAAATCGATAATTTAATATGTGAAAATACAGAAATAATTGAAAATTGGGTTAAATATGATTGAAAATGATTTGTAAAATTTTATTATATCATATTGAAGTTAGAATGATGTTATAGAACTTTTAAAATTGAATTAAAAGTTAATTTGTGAAAATTGAATATTTTTATATTTAATCGACTAGTGAAATTAGCCAATTTTCGAACAGTCTCAGAATTGGACGAAACTAGTTCCATTGGATCCGTAATAGTTTGTTATTATCGGATTTCAATTTTCGTAGCAACCGGAGTTTTCGTTTGACCATGGCAGCTCGAAACACATCGAAATTATTTTTACTATTTAATTGACGAGTTAAAATAGTCATTTTTTAAACAGTGTCGGATTTCAACGAAACCTGTTTCATCGTATCCGTAATGTGATATTATTGTATGGTTTCAAATTTCGTGTCAATTGGATTTACCGTTTGCCCGGTGCAAGCTAAAACGCCTAAAAAATCGTTTAATCGGTTTAATTTTAAATCGAACGTTTATTGCCATAACTCACACAGATGATCGAATTAGCTCTCGAAACACGTTCCATTGTGTCCAGAACGCGTGGTAAACCCTAGAAATGCCACTCACTGCGCGTAAATCGGAGTTTGAAAAATCCAAAATGAATAGTGTTTGAGAAAATTCTATAAATAGGGCCTTTATTCACAAAAAAATAAAAAATTAAACCTAACCCTAATTCTTCAGGAGCCGCCACCTACAGAATCTATGGCCGAAATTCTCATTTCTTTTCCCCTCATTTTCTTCAAATCCGTTCATCAATTCAAGAAACTTTCTAAATGAAAGTTGTAAAGCGTCTCGAGCTCTACGTATTCAACGG
This sequence comes from Allium cepa, assembly GCA_030765085.1. NCBI lineage: Eukaryota > Viridiplantae > Streptophyta > Magnoliopsida > Asparagales > Amaryllidaceae > Allium > Allium cepa. The sequence goes on along the minus strand of CM060929.1, from coordinate 986,801,716 downwards.
TCAAGATCGTTGTAGGCGAAGTGAACTGATGGTAATCGAAGCTCGAAGTGTTGCCGGTCATGCATGTTTTTCTATGCACCCGGGTGGCCGAGCTCGCTATGGTTGCAACCGAGTGTAGAGTAGGGTGAGGGCTTCGACGTGAAGCTCGTTGATCGTGGTGGAAGTCAACGAAGGAGGCGCGTGCGTTAGGGTTTTCCACGTGATAATTGGGTTCGTGCGTATTGTAACGTGAAGAAGGAAGGAGAAGAGACGTGCGGCTATGATGCAGGGTGAGGGGATCCAACGGCCAGAAAGAAGTTAGGTTGAAAATTATAAAATAAATTGTAAATTTATATAGTTTAAAATCGTGTAATCTTTGAAAAATCATATCTTTTTCATACGAGGTCGAAAACGCGCGAAACCAGTTGCGTTGGAATCGCATCGACGAGCACTATGCTATGGAATTGGATTGGATTTGTTTGGAGTTAGTGAGAACTTCGGGTAAAATTAAACGTCTGTTTAATTTTATTCGAAATAAATCGCTAAAACGAAATTGAAATCAAGGTGAGAACTTCTCACTCAATCAAATCGGTTTCGATTTAATTTTAAATAGTTAGATTTAAAATCCTTGAACGTATGTTTGAATGATGATTGTTATATATTGATTATTAAAATAGACATTATACGCCGTTAGTAAGCGGATGTTATTTATTAAAAACATATACCGCGAATATTTCATAAACAGTGAAATTGTTATTATTTATGTACTTGGAATTGATTTCCCACCGTATATAGAGGATGAGACCTTATTGCGCCGTCTATTAAGCGGATAATATTTTAAATTCCATATGCCGCGATAATTTCGTACTGGAACGGAATTGGTATTGTGCTAACATTTGTGGATGCAGGGAAACAGGTTGGAGGGCTCCAACTGGATTCCTCAACAGTTTTTATTTGATTTCGGATATTTTGATATTCGTTGATTATCATATACGATATATGATGTCATTGTTGTCGTGATTGACTATTTGGTATGTAGCATCATTGGGCCAAATTTTGGAATTTTAAAATGATTTTTAAAGTGATTTTTGAAAGTATACGTTTATAATATTTTTGGAATCGATTCATTTTAAATAAATAAACGTATAATTTTTAATGTTATAAAATTATGATTTTTGAGAAATATAGTTAAAAGTTGTTTTTTTTGAAAATATGGGGTTAATTTTTTTATAAAACAGTTTAGATTGGGATTTCTGGATTTATTATAAAAAGTTAAAAAATAGGATTTATGAAATTTGATTATTTTATAAATCAAAATGATGAATTTATAAATGAGTTTTAAAGACGTTTTAAATAATAGTATGAATTGATTTATATAAAGGATTTATAAATTGATATTTAGAAATTAAAATATTTGAACTGTAAAATGAGTTTTTATAAGTGTTAGAATGAATTGTGAATGAATTTCATAAATGAATGAAATTTATAGAATTAGAAACGGTGAAGTTATAAATGGAATTTTATAAGCAGTATGTTTATAAAATTTGTAAAAGTTATTAAAAGAATAAGTTTTGGGTAAATTAATGAATCTTATAAGTTATAAGATTTATAATTTGGGAAGTTCAAAGGAACGATTTTGCAAACAAATAAATTATAAGTATGTAACTTAAATTATGGACTTTTGGTTTATAATTGAGTTATAAATTGAATAGGTTAATAAAGGAGATTTATAAAAGGAAGTGGTTATAAATAAATAGAAATGGAATTTATAAACGTTGTTTTATAAATTCGCAAACGACTTATTTTGATAAATAAATTGGTATAACTTACTTATGGAGTTATATTCACGTTTTAGACTGTGAATAATCCTTTAAAATGAAATGTATAGAAATGATGAAATTGGTTAACGTAGTATATTCACGTTTTTGGATAGTGAATAATATGTTAAAGAAAATGTTTTGGATGTGATGTTTTAAATAAAATTAAAACGATCTAATGATGTTTTTAAAAAGTGTTAAGATTCGAAACCATAGATTTCAACATTCATTGTTGAAATAGACGTTTTCGAGAAATAGAAGGAAATGGTGGACTATAACACTGTTGTTATAGTAAATGATTTCCGAAAGGAAATGTTTTGTATAGTATTGAGATTTATATATCTATTTTAATTTCGAATCCCTATACTAGTGATTTTGGGTTGTCGTAACGATGTTTTACGCAACATTCGTTTTGGCCCAAATAAATATGTTTAAGAGAATGATTTCCTTAAAGAATGAAATATATACTTAATTTCGATTTAAGTATATTGAATATTTTCCAAAGGTTGAAAATAAATAGATTTGTGAATTACTTATGAATAAATAAGTATGGAAATGTTTTTCCAATGTGAAATAAAACTTTTTGACAATTTATCTTTTTGAAGATAAATTGAAAATGAATAATTGAAATTGTATATTCATATATATTTCGGAATATAAATTCACTATGGAATTTATATATGAAAAGGGGAATTTGTTTAAAAATAAACGTTGATTTATTTTTGAAGAGTGGGAATAAATTTACGGATTTGAAACGTAAATATAAAGTAAATCGTTAAGGATTTATTTAATTGGTTTAAATGAACCATGTGAAATGAAAGTATTTCCGCGTAAGGAAAATATTTGAAATTTGTTTTCAAATGGTTGAAGTGCGGAAATTATATATCTTGTAAAGATATTTTTGGGAAATAAATAATTTGGAAAATTATTTGGAATCTAGTGATGTTGTGCATATCCATTGATCGTTCAATAACCGACTATCAATATTTACCTTTGAATAGGTATTTGTTGTGATTTGCTTGAATTTGAATGCCACACTTATTTTTAAATTATTGCGCTCGTTATTCGGATTACCCATTCCGAGTAGTGATACGACGTAATGGATAGCATTGATGACCGGTGTTGAAGACCGGATATTTTTGAAAACGAAAGGACAACTCGTCGAATGTCTTTGCATCGACTGGTCCCCGGTATAGAGACTCCATATGTGATGGGAAGTCCGAACGTGATTAGTGAATATCCGGATTGCAAGGACTTCTTTGTAAGTGCCTTCGGTTCTGTTCGATCCCGGAACAGACTTGTATGGATAGTATGTCTGACATTACAAATTGAGATATAAAGCTGATTTCTTTCAAATATATTTCTGTTGGTGGCGGAGAATTTATTCTCTTAGCTTAACACCCTTCTCTGAGACGTACGAGCACAGAGGTTATGTAGTTGAAGGTTTTTAGCAATATATTCCCAATTTGGTAATGTGACATGCTGAGTGTTGCTGTGAAATGATCATTGTTTGCTCATTTGTGATATGATCATTTGTTTGATCGTTTATCTTTGTTATCATTTCTATGATCATTTGTTGACCCAAAGCACGGCTTTTGTATAAAGCGTGGCTTTGTGGACGAGACTTCGTCGAGCCTCACACCCCGGAATGGTCAAAACAGGAAAGATGCGGCAAGGTTATTGGGGGTAGCGCCCTTAGGGTATGTGCATTTCCTTCTGGAAAAGGGTGGTATCATGGTATGGAGCCCAGATACTTACTCATGTTGAAACACTTTATTTATCACTGTGTGATGTTGGTTACGAGCGCTCGGATAAAGGTCCCAAAGGACCGGGGGATGGCATACTCGTGTCAGTAGTTACCCAGTTAGGGGTAACCCGGCCTTGTGTTGGCAGAGATCCGGTTAGGTTCTCGGGGACGTCCTTCCAGAGGCGTTCTCATATGGCAATGGGAAGTTCCTTGGCCTAACCATTTGTTGGAATTCCAATTCCCAATACGAAACCCTGTACGGTTTTAGTTGTAGAACCTACCATTTACATATGGTGGTCACCACTGTTTAGATGGTAGTTATAGTAGGCATAGTTCGAAATGTCTATGCTGGCTAAGATTTATATCTTTCTTTTCGAAATGAATTTTTCCTACACTATGCACTAGTAATAATATCAAATGTTCTTTTTAAATGCGTATCAGCATCTTTGACTATCATAAGGAGAAATCTCCTCCGATTCTGCGTTTGCATTGTGTGTGTGGGCGGGAGGCCTTATGGTAGTCTCATTTTTAAAAGCATTGCGAATTGACTTTAAACATATTCATCTATTTTGATTTTAAAGATAAATAAACTGTTTTGAGTTCTCACACCAGTCACATGACTGACTCGGAGTTTATTGTTTTCCTTCCTAAACTCGGGGTGCCCACCAATTTCCACACGGGCAGTCAAGAGACAGGTTTATCAGGATATTCTGGAGTTGCTGGAGGCAAGCTAGATGGCATGGCGTATTACTAGTATATAGTATTTCTTTTCCGCTGTTTGTTGTTGTTTGTTGTTGTACACTCTGATGTAATGAAATGTAATGTAATATAATGAAATGTGATGTAATAACTGATATAGTTCTTTGTTTAAAGATTATTCATTTATCAATTATATGTTGTTCCGCTGCGATTGTGAGATTCTGATATTGTTCTGCTGTTTTCTTTCGTTCCGTTCTATTTTCTATCTTTTTCTCTCTTCTTCTACCTCTTTCTTTTTCTTAAAACCCTAAGTGTTCGGTTTTCCGGCATTCGATTGCTCGGCATTCGATTGCTCGGCAGTTGATACAGTGGACGTATTGATGTCAGTTTTCGGAAGTCGAAGAATCGAGTCCTTACATTAACTGTCAATTTTATTTTTAATAGGTAATTCGAATGACAATTAAATTTATCAAACAACAATCAATAATTTATATCACTTCATAATTTCGAATTTAACTAGCATAAAAATATTTTAGTAAGTTGTGAGTGTTATAAACCGCTCATCTTGAGTTTTCAATTTTAAATCAAATCAGACGACGTTCAATTTAACCTAAAATGTTAGTCATTCCCAATTGTCTCCATACCAATTCTAGAATGTAATGCTCATCGCCACGATTCCATCGTCGCTTGTTTCATCTCAATCGGACCTCGTATGAGCGAGTTATGAATTTTATAAGTTATTGATAGTTAAAATTTAAATCAAGTCACTTATTTTTAAAGTACGCTTATACCATCTCTAACAACTTCATCTCTCCAAAGACACAGCAACTCCCTTAAGCACGAACCCATACATGCCATGGATGAAAATGGGTGACACGGAGCTAGACACCGCGAAAATCAATTCCGCTTCCGCCAACAGCCTTCTCTCGAAGAACCGCACACGCCCATGAATGAAAACCATCGTTTGAATACTCCATGCTAGCCGCGGCCTGCTTGTGCAAAATCCCACCATGCAACATGTCGCACCATTCCCTAAGCAGGTGCACTCCTCCAAAATCCTTCCCTAGATGCTCCTTCGCGTCACGAACTCGAATCCACCCTCCATGAATCGAATCGAGCCCTAAATCAAACAAAAATTCAAACCCTAGCTCCAAACTCATTTGGCCATCCCTCCAAATTCACGGCCGCACCTCACAAAACTATCCCAGATCGATGCTCTCGACAAAACTTGATTTTTAAAATTAGTTTAGGAATTTTCTGTTGAGTAAATTGGAGAATTAGATTTTCAAAGTTTTCCTTTACTTTTTTTCCTTCTATGTTGTTCGGCTATTATTTAAAAAGTAAAGAGAGGGAAGCGTTTCCAAGAAGTAGATAGGCACAAGGTTGGCTTGTCTCGGTATAAAGTAGGCTGATGGTGAAAGAAAGTAGGCTAGTCAAAGTCATATATATATATAATACATATATTATTTTAAATTCAAAATATCCCGCTAATGGAACTTAAAATCTCGAACCTCCATCGAGACGTGCCGCCAGACATTCATAATGTTGTACCCTTATTTCGAACGCAATGGAACAAGTTTTGAGTCCTAATTCGATCGTATGAAGAAGCTAGCTCTTTGAACCTAATTATTATATTGAATTTTCGATGTTAAATTCAACGTGTTTCTATTCCGCACGACCAATGGTAACTTTAAATGCTATGAAATTTGAAATCCGATAATAATACACTATTAGAGATCTAGTGGAACTGATTTCGTCGAATTCCGAGACTGTAACCTGGAATGCTATTTTTACTCGTCAATTAAAATATGAAATTTTCAATTTCGATTTTCACTTTTAAATTCAATTTTAAGGCAAATAATCTTCATTCTTGTTCAAGTAGAATTCATATTAATTATTAAAATCATTTTCATTCATTTTTAATTCAGGATTCAATTATTTCAAAATTTCAATATTAAATTTAAACAATTTAATTATCCTATAAATTAATATAAATAAATCATTAAGTTCTAAATAAATTTTAGTTATCAGCATCATTTTATTTCTATCTAAATAATTAACAATTATTATTAAACTTCAGTTATTAATTATAAACCCAGTTAATATATAGAATTTCATTTTAATACTCGTTATCGCCAAATCTTCGAAATTGGTTTATTTTAAAATCTTGTTCTAGTTCACATTCAACAGCTATATTAATAAATCATTAAAAAACTATTTTTAACCATTTTTATTCAATAATTACACTAAATTTAATAATTTAAAATAGATAAAAATATGGGTCGTTACATTCTCCCCCACTCAAAACTTTTCATCCCCGAAAATACGTTATGTAAAGAATTTAACATTGGATATATTCTATCCAAAATAATCAACTTATAAAACAAAAAAAATCTCATTTATAAAACCATTACTACATTTCTACTATGCTACTCCGATCGGCTTAAGAAATTTACAAGTTAGTTATCAAAAAAAGTTTTAAAAATTTTAAAACCTCAAAAAATTTCTAACTCTCAGATTTACGGAAAATTTCGGCAGGGTCTCCTTTGCGCGGCTCGATCGAAATTTTTTTACAATTCAATATATAACCCAAATATACCAAATAGATATCAAATATATATCTCATCTCAATGATGAGGCATCCCGTAGGGAAAAATATAAAAGCGCGGTATGTAATCCGAGATTTGTACCTTATTATTATTACGAGCAAGTTCATTCGTATTAAGTAAGCAAAAGAAAAATATAATCCGCATATACGTCCAAACGGTCTTAGTATGCACCTAACTCAACTTAATTTAGAATATTAGTCACTTATGAGGATATGAAAAGCATATATGAGTTTTATAGAAGCATTTAACATGAATTTTAAATCCAAACCATAACATAAGATTAACATATGACAAACAACAATCACATATAATAAAATAGTTATAACGACGATCTACAACAAAAGAAACCATTCAATTATTATAATTCATCCAATTAATTCATAACGATATGAATTAACATTATCCAATGTCGATATTTAATTTATACATTTCATTTGTTATTAACATTCGATTTTTGTCAAAATTTAATTGGCTTACTTCCAATTTATTCAAATCTATTTCATTTACATTCCATTTCATTCAATTCAATTTATTATATTTCAATTGTTGCACTTTCCGTTTAGCAACATCTCATATCAATTCATTTATCCACATTCATTCTACACTTAAGTTCATTTTCAATGTTATTTCATTTACTCATTTTATTAATACAATTCACTGACTTCTTCCATTTATTCAATCGGTTAGCTTTTTATAAGTTAAAGTTCATTTCGTAATTCAATATTTGCTTCCCTCCTTTAACATCCATATTCAATTAGTTTAGCATCTTATTTAACTAACACTTTCAAAGTTATGAACTATAAACTTTACTATACATTTTCGCGAAACATTTGAATTACAACGTTCATATCTCCATTTTTAGCATCAACATCACTAATGAATCAGCTCTTATATCCTTACTTAAGTTTCTTTCCAACTTAACTCACATTCATTTTCACAATTTCATTTAATAACAAATTTATTTATAAAACATTTTATTAATCATCACTTTAGTTTATAATCATTCTATTGAAGTCCAACTTCTTATACATGACTTTATCTAAGTCTATAATTATATCAAAAGTTTAAAATTCAATTTTACAATTTCTTTGAAAATTTATATTTAACTTTATAACCAATTTGCAAAGATACCATTTGATTCATTTGTCTACTTTCTTATTCCATTTAGTCATTAATCATTTCATAATATCCTAGTTAAGTATATAACATTTATTATTACGACTACATTTCCATTTATATACATTTTAAATACTTTTAAGTTTTGTTTACTTATATAATATCCCATTACATATCCAAATCATCATTTTAACTTTTAACTTTTAACTTTGGTAAGTCTTATATGTATGTTATTAGAATGCAATTTGGTATTATACAAATTAATCTGTTTATTTTAATTAATTAGAATGTTCACTATTGTAACTTGTTTAAATTTTCTTTGCTTTCAATTTTATAGTTGAAAACTTCTACTCTAAGGTTTCTCAAAACGTTTAGCTTGGATTTCTTAATTCTCTTATTTTATAAGTTTTGGTTATTCAAATATTTCATTTCATTCAAATAATTTGAAGATTATTAATTAGCATAACTTAAAAATTTTAAATACCGGATTCATTTCAAATCATTTGAAATAAGTATATATCTTTTGTATATCAAATCATAATTGGAGTTTAAACCAAAATCCGTTTATCAAAACAATTTCATAGCAAAGCTTCTTAGAAGTCTCCCCCACTTTGAGACTCGAAAATGAACGTCGATGATGTTGCGCAGTCTTCATCGAAATTATTTTCCAACGACAGAAGAGGGGAGTACTAAATTCATTCCTTTTAAAATTTATTTGAAAACAATTTGTATTTGTATATACTTCTTAAACAATACTGATATTATTTTCCCATCCTTGAAACCCTTTTTCAGAGACACCGGAATTTAAATTTCTCAAATTCTCAATTTTATATTCATTTTACTTGCAATTTATATATTACAAATCACATTTATACAGTTTCATTTTATTATAATCATATAATAGCTAATTATTTAGGAATATTGACTAATCAAATAATAACCGATATGATCAATATTATCATTTCTAACTACCACTTTACACTATAAATACCATAATAATTTCTAAAAATTATTCCTTTATATACAAAATATAATCAGGATAAAGTTATTTCATTCAACCAATTTCAAAACAACACTATGTCGAATTGTTCTGTTCAAGTGTTTAGAGATCCCTACCAATAACGTTAATTACTTGTATTGACTAGAATCCATAAGCCACTCAACCAATCAACTAACATAATATAAAAAGAATTATATTCACTAACAAATACAAACTCATATCAATTAATACACTAAAACTCATTCTAGGGTGCTACTGACCCTATCTTTAATGTGTTACCCTACGAAACCACGTTTATCGCTAAACCAAAGCTCTAATACCAGCTGTGACATCCCATATTTCGAGAGGTTTAAATCAACAATAATCCACACATGTCTGACTTAAACAATCCGGAACATAGGCGATCAATGAGTTTAATTAAGAAAAATAAGAAAAGAAGAAGAAAACAACACAGAATCTCGCAGCGGAATGACAAAATATAATAATCAAATAAACAGTTCATGAAGCTGTTTACTAAACTTTTGATTATAATTATACAACATTTCTTAGAGTTATATATATACAACAAAATGAATAAAATAATGCGGTGGAACAACATGATGCAGGAATATAACAGTAATAATATACCAAATCTTCGTCTTCCTCCTCCAGAATAAATATTCAATAAGCTGAAAAACTCAGGACTGACCCGACCGTAATGAAAAGACAAAACACTCGAGTCAGGACTAAAATATCCTTATGTAAGTCAAATCAATAACATGAGTGTAATAGCATCAGAAATGTTTACGGGATTTCACATCTCCTATCCAGTGTATAACGTACGTGCAATAACTCAAGAGATTTTACGGGATTTTTCATTTCATAAGGATCCGTCAAAATATTTATATGTAGTAGAATACACTACATATATAATGTCTAATCAATAAAATAAATATTTTTTAGCGTTAAGTCTTTACATTAATCCTCCTTAACACATTTTTAAGCATTAGCGTATAGTTTGCATTTGATACTACCAGTAGCACGTCGGTAGCCAGAGATGTGCAGCAGTACAACAACACTAAACCAAAATCGTATGGGTCTCGTATAAGGATAAAAATATGACAAGACACATGAGGCAATGCTTAAGGTAGATACTACCTGTTTACCCTTTCCGACTGGTGGTAACGCATCATAGCAATGACCGACCACCGCATCCAACACTTCCAAAATCCGAGGGTGTGCACCGATCAATCACAATGTCAATGATGGTAATATGAAGAAGTGTGTCTGCTCGGGGTAGCTAGCTCGCTTGACCGGTATAGCTCCTGTTTTAGTCATTTCAAATTAACACAAGTGTCAGGCCAATCCATCATCGTTCTCTTTCTTCAAATCCAGCGAACGTACACCAAATCTAACCACTTCGTTCTGGACCATCACCCCACGTACACAGTTGCAAAAGTAGTTCCGGTATCGACAGAGAGTATGCCCATATCCGGTCCCGGTCTCTTTAACAACCCAACGTCGTTTTACACACCGGTTGGTTCCTTTACATTTCAAAAATAATTCGTACTTGATATCAAAATACTATGTTCGCTTCAAAAATCAAATTCATTTCAAAATTATCATATTTACTCAAAATATACCATTTTATTTCAAAATCATTTCACCTTAGTATCTCGGTTCCAGTTCCAAATTTGTTTCAAATCTACATTTGGGTTATAACTTCATTCGACTCAATTCGTATATAAATCCATGATTTAAAAATCAAGCTTCCAGTATTTGACCAGTTTGAATTTTAGAAAAATAGTTTGAAATTTTAAATTGTTTAATATAGATTTAAATAATTAAAAATAGTTTGATATAAAATGATTTAAGTTTTTAAAATGTTTTATAAGGTAAAAGAGTTTAGGAATCAAAATAAATTGAATAATAAAATGAAGTAGATTTTAAATAGTTTTATATTAAAATAATTTATTTAAAAATAGTTTCAAAGTCAAACCGATTCACTTTCCAAATCTTCTCAATTTAAATTAATTTCAATTCCATATTTAAACCATTTAAATTGATTCAGTTCCGATTTCAACTCGAATTTACTTCGATTCCAAATTCAATTCTAATCAATTTCAACTTTGATTTCAAGTTAATTCAATTTCACTTTCAATCCGAATCGACTTCAATTTCAGTTTCGAATTAAAACCATTCCACTTCCAAATTAAAACCATTTCGATTTATATCAATTCTGAGTTTGATTTTTCAAAACAACGGTCCATAAACATTTAAATCAAATTTACCTTTAATATCCAATTTGAAATCCAAATCCTCAAATATAATTCAATTCCGAGCTCAATTTCAAAATAGTTCGATTTCCATAAATTCGATTTTTCATTTTCTTAAAATCAAATCATTTAAATAAATTTCAAATCAAAAATAGTAAAATCATTTAATTTAACCAATCCGGTGTTCGTATATATTCTATCATATGACCAAGTGATCAGTTATTTCAATTTAATTTTAGGGATGGATATATATCATTTCAACCTAAATCACGGTGTCATAGGTATATATCATTTCAAACTATTTCTTAATTTATTCAAAATAATTCAATTTACAATTTAATATACTGTAAATAATATGTAGGATATATCAGAATAAATAAACATCCAAATCATCCAAAACATCAGTCAATAGCTTCCATCACAATCAAAATCCAAATCAGCCAATAATTCATAACAATTTCATAGTTATCAACATCAGGTATTTATTTTACTTGGCAAAAGAATTCCAATTTCAAATTTAATTGTCAATTTTAATTTTTAATAGGTTATTCGAATGAAAATTTAATTTATAAAACAATGATAAATAATTTATAACACTTCATATCGAATTTAACTAGCATAAAAATATTTTAGTATGTTATGAGTTATAAAACACTCACCTTGAGTTTTCAATTTTAAATCAAATCGGACGATGTTCGATTTAACCTAAAAATTTGGCCATTGCCAATTGTCTCCAAACCAATTGTATAACGTAATGCTCGTTGTCATGATTTCATCGCTGCTTGTTTCTTCTCAATCGAACCTCGTATTAGCGAGTTATGAATTTTATAAGTTATTGATAATTAAAATTTAAATCAAATCACTTATTTTTAAATTATGCTTATACCCTCTCTGACAACTTCATCTCTCCCATAGACACAACAACTCCCTTATGCACGAACCCATACATGCCATGCATGAAAACGGGTGACACGGAGCTAGACACCACGAAAATCAATTCGGCTTCCGCCAACAGACATCTCTCGACGAACTGCATCTGCCTATGCCTGAAAACCATCGTTTCATTGCTCCATGCTAACTGCGACTTGCTTGTGCAAAACCTCACCGTACAACATGTCGCACCATTCCTCAAGCAACCACACTCCCCCAAAATCCTTCAATAGACGCTCCTTCGCATCACGAACTCGAATCCACCCACCATGTATCAAATCGAGCCAAAAACAAAGAAAAACTCAAACCCTTGCTCCAAACTCATTTAGCTATCCCTCCAAATTCACTACCGCACCTCACAAAACTATCCTAGATCGAAGCCCTCAATAAAACTTGATTTTTAAAATTAGTTTGGGAATTTTCTGTTGAGTAAATTGGAGAATTTGATTTTCAAAGTTTTCCTTCGCTTTTTTTCTTTCTATGTTGTTCGGCTGTTATTTAAAAAGTGAAGAGAGGGAAGCATTTCTAAGAAGTAAATAGGCACTAAGGTGGCTTATCTCAGTATAGAATGGGCTGATGGTGAAAGAAAGTAGGCTAGTCAAAGTCAATTTATATATATATATATATATATATATATATATATATATATGAGGAAAATAGGCATAGGGAAGAAGTTCTAAACCATCACATTTCTCGATCATCACATTTCTCGATCCAACTCTATTTTTTTTTATTTTACAACATCTCCTCTTATTTAATTTATTATCAAATCTAAGTCTAACTCTATTTAAAATCCGAATTAATTTCCAACTTCAATATTAACTTACAATCCATTTTATTTAACCGAGTTAAATTTTATTAACATACTCAATCAAGTAATTATTTTGTTAATTAGCTTACTTCCAACTTTTAAATCAATATGCGATTTTATTTCAAAGAATCGCTTCATTTAAATTTCCCGAGTCCAATTTTATTTTATAATTCCAGTTTGAAATCCCCTTTTTACTTTAAAATTTAGGAATGCTAAAATAGCTTTTTATAAAAATATTTCTTATAATTCGATGTCTCAACCAGTCCATCCTTATTCTCACAGAAATTCAGTCATACGTTGATCAGGCGTAGGACTGAAAATCTATAAGTACTTGGTAAACCCGTTTTCAACACCCAGTGAAAATACTTGGAAAATAATTTTATTGAAATTATCGAAAACAGTTTTTTTTTTTTTTTGAAAATAGAGGAAATATCTTTAGTGAGGATGCTCTGGAAATCATCACCCCCATTCCATGGTCACAGTTACATATCAGGGTTACGTTGCAGTTGCGACAAAAGTCCATGTAACTGCAGGCTCTCCGCGGCACTCTCGATTACGCCATGGAACCCACACAACAGATCACAGTTACATCCAGGGTTACGTTGCCGTCGCAGCAAAAGTCCATGTAACTGCAGGCTCTCCGCGGCACTCTGATTTTCGCCGTCGAAATGAAACTTCTCCACTCCTACATAGGTCGCAGTCTACCGAGATAAACTCAAACGCAGACTGTTGGCTCTCAGCGGCACACACGACTTTCGCAATGTTACCATAGGTCGCAGTTACATCCTGGGTTACGTTGCAGTCACAACAGAAGTCCATGTAACTGTTGGCTCTCCACGGCACACACGACTTACGCTATGGTAAACTCAACTCATAATCCTCAGGAACTAGTTTTGTCCGGACTCCTCACAGGATCAACTTTAGAACCCGCCCTTGGGGCTCAAGGCAGCACCACCCGGTGGCACTCCTGAGAAGTCCATTCCAAGGCAGCGCCTTTTTCCCCAGAGCTATCATCAAAACACTTTATACTATACACATATAGTGTCTTTCAAATCATACACCTAGTATGAATTTTATCAAAGCTCCTTTACACAAAATCGATTATCCCAAAATCGATAATTCTTCAAACTAGGCTTTCCAAATTCAATATTGATTTTACCCAAAAGTCAAAAGCCTTTCCAAATCCAAAGGTACCCAAAACCTTTTCCAAAATCCTCATAAGATCCTTTATATATATATATATACACACACACACACAGATATATATAATTTTTAAAACCTTGGATCACTTTAAACTCGTATAAAATTCCTTTTATACTTCAAACACTTCCAAAATCCTTTTTCTTCCCACAATAGATTCAACAAGGGAAGAATATGTGACAAAGATATAACTTTGTTTACCCAAAATCAAATATTCACATTTGATAACTCTTTCAATATCAATCACTTTCTATTCACATTCACTTAAATTTCCATTCACTTATTTACATTTGCCTTAATCCTCATTTGGATTATCACCTAAATTCTTATCCCAATTGGGTATTTAATCATAAATAGTTTAAACTCCGACCAGTTTAGAGAATAGCTTGAAAATTTTAAAAATAGATAAGTAGTTGAAAAATAATCAATAGTTTGCAAAATAGTTGTAGAATAATTGACTAATTGTAAAAGAGTTGGAAAATAGTTAAATAGTTATAGAAATCTTAAATAATAGCGAAATAGTTGTAAAATAGAAATTAATTCGTAACTTAGTTGAAAATTAGTAATTAGTTTATAAAACAGTTTTAAAATAGTTAAAGAGTTCCAAAAGTAGTGGCAAAACCAGTATAAAATAGTTTAGGTTTTAAAAAGAAAGTTGTATAGTATATAGATAAGAAAATAGATTTAAAACTATTTATATTAAAACAATTTACATTCAAAATGGTCTAGAGTCAAAACTGTTCACTTCCCAGCAGTTTAATTTAAATTTCCACTCCATTTAAATTAACCAAATACCAATTTAATTTACTCCAATTTCCATTGGACTTGATTCATTCCTAATTCAAATTGAATTGATTCTCAATTTCCTTCCAATTTCAGATCAAATTCCATTTGATCTTTAAACTTACAACCTTAAGTATAATTTCAATTTTACACCTTCTATTTATAATCAATTACATTCACATTTACTTTTAACTTAGAATTATACATTTTATTTAGCCAATATATTTTTATTATTCCATAAACATTTAATCAAGATTCCAGAGTTTAAACCAATTTCCAAAATTTCAATACCACCTTAGAATTCAACTATATCCAAAATTCTTTGGCAAATTCAATTATCCCTTCGAATTTCAAAACCAAACCCAATTCACAAACAATCCCAATTTAAAACTATTTGGTAGCAATTTCTCTTCTAGAAACTCGAAAATAAACATCGATGATGCTGCAGTCATCACCGATGTTATTTTCCAGTGACCGAAAGAGTTCAATGCTTTTATTTCTTTAAAAACATTTCCAAATATTTTTAATTTCAAATCTTCCTGATTTCCAACTCAACACCAAAAATATTTATGAAATAATACTATTACTTCTCCAAAACCTTTGGAAACCACTTCAAATCCAAAGGAATTCTAAATTTTCCCAAAAATTCCAAATTCCCCATCCATCCAATTCATATTTAAACATTACTCTGGAATTTTCATCTTCCTTTATTTTTAAATATTCTCTGGAATTCCATTTCAAATTATAATCTCATTCATTTATGAAGTTTATTTCAATTTATAAATTACATTCACAATCTATATTTCAAATTCCATTTTGTTATATTAGTTTATTCTTCAACTTTGGTTATAAGTTTCAATTTGGTCGTATTTTATATTACTTCTTAACCTAATTCCAATAATTTAACAACCAATCATCTAAATATTCATTAGAAGGAAATGTTGCTATATATATCAAAATATATATTTTTATATAAAATCATTAAAAATCTTTATAAGCAAATAACAAGTACGCTCTCATATACACACACACACACACACACACACACACACACACTCAACTCATTCTAGAGTACTATGGACTCTATTCAATGAGTAATCCCCACCAGAGCCAAGGTTCTCTCTTAACCTTCAGCTCCGATACCAACTGTAACAACCCGGAATTTTCTATCCGAAAAATTCTAGATAGTTATGAAAAAGAAAGAAAGAGATAGAAGAAAAAGAAGAACAGAAATACCAACATCTCACATTCGCAGCGGACAAAATATAATAATAAATAATAACAGTTTACAAGAGAATACTATATCTGTCGATTTCATTTATAATACATCAGAGTTTCACATTTATACAGACACTGGATATACACACTTATCAAGCCTCGGATTTACAATAATATATATATACAGCGGAAATACTCTATACGCTATTGCCATCCAGCTCGCCTCCTGAGCTCCAGATCGTACCTACCTGAAAATCTGTAATACTCGGTCTGACCCGAGCATTACATCAAAGTAACACCCGGGTCAGGCTGGAAACCAGCATGAGTAAACTCAAC
Organism: Allium cepa; assembly: GCA_030765085.1. Lineage (NCBI taxonomy): Eukaryota > Viridiplantae > Streptophyta > Magnoliopsida > Asparagales > Amaryllidaceae > Allium > Allium cepa. The sequence continues at coordinate 986,785,216 of CM060929.1, read as the reverse complement.
TAACATGGAACACCAAAACAAACAACTAATATAAACCCGGGTAACTTTTATCTATTTTCAATTCACAAGTTATTATAGACATCACTTATTTCACAAAGCAATTTCTAAAACTTAGATTATATAGTCCAATTCACTTTAATCGTTCCATTACACCCTATTGATTTCACACATCAATTTATAAAGAATCGAAGTGGTTTCGGGTATTAACTAATACCCGACTCCGGTCTCTTTGAATTCAGTTCATCTTAACATATGTCATTCAAGTGAAATGCAATTCAATTTTAAATAAAGGGTTCACCTTTTATTCAACAATTCATTATAACCACATTATCATTACCCATCCAACACATCATATCACGAACCATTCATATCAGGGGTATCAATCAATTCAGGACATTTTAAACAGTCACTTATCATACATAAGTAAGATAACCAATCACATCATTTCGAATAAATCTATTTCCCATAATTTAATTAAATCAATTACCTTTAGGTCCTGCTTCTTAATTACAACCTAATTGATTTACCATTCCAAAACCATTTATCTTAGTTAATCCTCCCTGATTACTTATCCTTCCATTACGCTAAATTTTTCATCAGTGTCTAATTACTTTCTTTAAGTAATTATACTTAACCAATCTCCATAAAGGTTTATCCTCAATAAATCAATTAAACTTAATTACTTGCATCCATTAGCCAACCCAACTTACTCATAAACAGTAATTACCCCTCTGTAATTACTTACCCAAGTAATTCCCTTTAATTACTTCCATTAAGTAGTTCCTTTTTAATTTATTACATTCCTTTTTAATTTATTACATCCTATAAAATATGAATTTCTTCACTAACCTCATCAAATTAATCTCCAAGATATTACCTTTAATTAACTAACAATTTAATTTTCAATCGGGTAACCCATCCCTTGATTACCCTTAAACCCAATTAATAAACCTTAATTGCAGATTAATTATCCTTTAACCATTAATTGATAAACCTTATTAACACATCTTAATTACCAATTAAGTATTCCTTATTTACTAGTTAAATTAATCTTTAGCCATTAGTTAATTAAATCACTTAATTACTTAACTACTATCATTCGTTAATTTACTTTAAGTAGTTAACTACAAATTTATTAATTAATTAATCATTAATCCAAACTCTAATTACAATTATAATGTAATTATTCTAAATTGCTTCTAAAAATAATTAATTGAATAATTAATCATCTTAAAAAAAATCTTCTTTAAAAATCAATTTATTACTAACTGGTTGAAACAATTTGCTTAACTTTAATATATTTTCCTTTTACAGTATACTACAGTTGGAAAACCCAATCACTTCCCTTGTATAATTCGAGTAACTACACGCGACTCCAAGAATTTTCCCCGAGACACCTTTTTTTTACTCCTTCTTCTCTTCCTTTTTTTATTTCCAGTAAGTTAAATTTTTGAAACTCAAGTATAAAATTAAAGCATCAGTAACTCACTTTCAAACCCAGACCACCAACCGTGCACGCGACCACCGTGCACTTGCACAAGCCGCCGACCCACCCCCGACACCTGATACAAGCACCCATAAGTCGCCCCTCGATCACTTCATCGATCGAAACCACCAACCCCCTGAATGAAACCGAGTACAAAATTTTTCCCATTTTGAGCTTCCAGACCTTAAAGCTCCAGTAAAAATTTCCACGTTCCAGCGACGACCATCGTCCATTAGCCTTGAAACTCCGGCCATGACAACCCTACCCTCCATGCTATCACTCCCTTGCGTACCGTGCCACTCGATGACCCAGAAGTGGCGAAATCACTTCGTCTCCGACCATGTCAAAAACGCAAGCTAAAACCCTACTTTAGCTTCGATCCATCACTTCCCTAAATAGAAAAATTTTCTACTATTTTTCTCGAAATCAATGAGTATCGAACAAGCTCCAAAACGAATTACAACCTTTAAGATTTGTTAAAACAACAGAAATTGAATAAAATGTATTTTTAGTTCATATAGGGACTACTCCATACATACTGGTCTAAAAACCATCGTTTTAATTTTAAAAATCTGTCCTTTGTATGCTTAATCAAAATATGAAATCAAATTCAAAATTTAGAACATTCGAATTTTAACATATGATTCTTTAGTTTTCTGTAAACATGAATACCCAGTATCTATTACACTGTAACCCATCAAACAAAATCCCAAGCCCTGATTTTGATTCAAACAAGCTTATTTAATGTAAATTCCTAAGTTTAAATTATTTATATGAAGAAGTATTTATGGTTTCCTCTGATTCCTTACTCAATAGCTTGAAATGTTGTAGAACATATCAGAGTATAGCTTCCAGTAAACAGCAAAGCAACACAGAACTTCATATTTACTAAAAATAGCAAGCACAAGATTTCCATAAATCAATTATCGAGATTTAATCTTCGAGATGGTATGTTTACTCACTTGATTTGGAACCAGAACAGAGCTCTTAAAACATGCTTGCTATTTTGAAACCAGCTGAAACCCCCTCTGCTTACTTCCCTAGTTTGTCTTGGTTGTATCGATGTTTAAGTTAAATTTGTTTAAGTTGGAAATAGTTCTTACTTCAGATTCTTGGTTTTGGTTTACGAACTGAAATGAGAAGACAGAGATATATAGAAAGAAAGTATACAGGTGATATAATTTTGTTTGTACAACCTATCAGAGATATTTTCTTCTTGTTTATTTGACTAAGCAGATTTCTATTTCTTTGGTGGCTGATAATTTAGTTTTAGCAGCTGATATGATATACATTGTTGGCTGCATTAAATTTCATTGTCTTGTTGCACTTAAATTGTTTGTACATTCATATATTTATCTTCTTTTGCAAGCTTATAGCTACATATTTTGTTTCTTGTTTTTTTTATAAATGTACATAGATATTTATATCCCAATTTGTACATAATTGTCTATACTTTACTGTTGTCACATTACTTTAAAATATGAATGTATTTCGATTTTAACATGTTAGTAGATTTTAGCTATGTATTTTACTTTATCTTTTATAACTTTTGTTTTATGTCTATTTCTAACTTACATACTTATGTTTAACTCAAATATTTATTTTAACTTCAATAAGTATTGTCTTATATTTTTTTTTCATATATATTTTTCTTATTTATTTTATTTCTAACATAAACTATCAACTTCTTAATTTAAAACTTATTTATTTGATCTCAACATTCATTTTATTATTTATTTTTAAAGTTTAACTATCTAACATTCAATTTTCTTATTTATTATTTCATTTACTTATGTTAATAACAAAAAAGCCCTTAAGTCTATATATTTATATTTATTTTTAACAATATATTCGTTTTATATTTAGATGCAATATTGATAAGATTTATCTTATTCAACCATTATTATCCAGATTATAACAAATATATATATTTAAAGAAAATATTAATAAGAAGAACTTACTTCATTTATATGTAAACAAGATAGATTTTATTTTTAAAATATTTTGAAACTCTTTATTATAAATTCCAAATCAATATTTCTTCCCAATACACTAATATATATATATATATATATATATATATATTTGTTTTAAAAGTTAGGTTATATTTTAATTAATCACATAAAATATTTATTAAAGTAATACTGCCAAAATCCGGGATGTCACAGTATGCTTCGTTTAGAGTTTGAGAATTTCGGACGTTTAAAGGTTAGATATTTTCTAATTATAGTAATATATATACTTTCCCTTATCTCAACATCTTGTATACTCCGCCCATAATCCTATCTACTCCACACCCCTATCTCCCTTTCGTTCTTCAACTTTGCAGATCGAAGAAAAGAGAGGAAAAAAATAGAAAACCAAAAAAAAAAAATTGAAGCACGTGCTGCCGCACGAGGAGGCGCGGCCAGGGCGACCGTCGACACTTAGGTATTGGGTTTTGGTGTTCGAGTCGCGTTCGCTTGTGAATGCTGGAATGCACACGGCAGGGCTTGGTGGCGGTAGGATTACTTTCGTTTAGGTTGATGGTGGCTCTGAAGGAGGCGGTGGCGGTGGCGTGCTCAAATGGAGGTCAGGTCGATGTTAGGTTGGCGTGCGATGTTGATTTTCGCGTGATACTGGGTTGCAGATCGCGTTTGGGTGAGGGCCTGGAGGAATGAAGAGATAGGATTTAGGTTAGTTATTTATTTATTTATGTTAAGTATGTTTTAATTATATCGATATTAATAAATTCGTAACTTTTTCATACAAGGTTCGTTTCGAGTGAAATGAGTCGCTTTGCGATCGTATCGACGTCGTCTACAACATGGAATGGAAGTGGAATTTATTTGAAGCTGAAATATTTTTAGTTTCAAATAAAAGGTAAGTGTTTTAAACACTCATGAAGTACTGAATATTTTTATATTAGTTAAATTGAAATACTGAGGTGATTTAATTTTATTGATGTTTGTTTGGTAATTTAATGACATAAAAATCAACCTAGAAATTTACATGTTAGCAATTTTGAATTAACAGTTAAACTGAAACATGAATTAAACTACTAGTTAAATTCCCGATTATTGATAACTGGTTAATTGTAGTGATTTATTGACTATTTTGGAATATCTATTGTGATAGGTGCTATGAGTTGATATTTTGGATGATTTGGATGTTTAGTTATTTTTATTTATTCATATTATTACTCTGTATATTATTGACATCATATAAACTATTACCTGAATTATTTCGAATAAATTAAGAAGTAGGTTGAAATAATATATACCTATGACATTTATTTTGGATTGAAATGGTATATATACATCCCTGAAATTAAATTAGAATAACTAATCACTTGGCCACATGATAGAAAATTATATACGGACACCGAATTGGTTAAATTAAGCAGTTTTAAAATTTTGGATTTTTAATAATTTTTATTTAAAGAAATAAAAATATAAATATGGGAATTGAATTATTTTCAAACTCGAGCTTGAATTATGAAATTGGAACTGGTTAAAAGAAACTATTTAAAGAAAGCAATTTGAAATTTTAAGTTGAAAGTGAAATATGATTTGAATTAAGGAAATCGATTTTTTTTTAAAAGATTTGAACTTTTACTTGAACTTCGAAGTTATTTAAGTAGAAGTGATATAAGTTAATATTTCAAAATTTGGCTCAAGATTGAATTATTCTTAAAGATTTGAACATTGAATTGAACATCGAAGTTAAATTTGATTTAAATGATTTAAATTGATATTTTGAAATCGAACTCAAAATTTGTATAAATTGGAATGGTTTAAATTGAGAATTGAATTGAAATTAATTCAAATTGGAATTGAAATTGAAATTAATTAATTTGAAAATTATTACTTTGAAATCGAAATAATTTGAAATAAAACTGAAATTGATTTGAATTGGAATTGAACTTAATTCTGATTGAAATCGAAATTGAGCCAATTTGATTTGAATTGAGATTGAAGATGACTTAAAAGATTTGGAATTGAATCAGTTTGACTTTGAAACTATTTTTAAATAAATTATTTCAATATAAATTGTTTAAAATCTATCTTTTTAAATATTCAAATTATTTTGATCTTCCAAACTATTTGTTTATATAAACCATTTTTAATATTTAAACTATTTTATCAAACTATTTGAACTTGTCAAAGTGGGAATTGTTATATTTAAATCGTTGATGTAAATGTGAATTGGGTTAAAATGAAGTTCTAACCTAAATGGAAATTCGATACGATTTTGGAAGTGAAATTGAGATATTGAGGCGAAAATGATTTTCAAGTGAAACTTAACATATTCGAAGTGAATATGATATCTCGAAATGTAATTGATTTTGAAGTGAATATGATATTTTGTTATCAAGCATGAATTGTTTTCGAAATGTAAAACAGCCAACCGGTGTGTAAAACGACCTTTGGTTGTTAAAGAGACCGGGGTCTCTTATTGGCACACTCTGTGTCAATATTGGAATCTCTTTAACAACTACGTACGCAAAGGAGACTCCAGAATGAAGTGGTTGGATTTTTCGTCGTTTGCTGGATTTGAAGAAAGAGAACGTTGATGGACAGACCCTGGCACTTGTTCCAATTTGAAATGACTAAAACAGGACGACTTGATAAGGCTAAGCTGGCTAGGTACCACTAGCGAACATTCGTTCTTCGATTTTCTTTGGACTCGGTCCATACTATATTCCTTGTTGGTTTCGATTGGTGCAACTTGATATTGGGATAACCTCCCTTTGACTCGATACGGGATGGATGTACGTGGTGGGCGATCGTGGTTACGATGTATTACCATCAGCCCTGCAACCCAAACTGGTAGTATCCGACCTTGGGAATTGCCTCACGTGTCTTGTCATACTTTTATCCCTATAAGAGACCACTACAATTTTGGTTTAGTGTTGTCGTATGACGGCGCATCCCTATGCCCTGACGTGCTACTGGGGCATTGTATGCAAAGTGTATGACAATGCTTAAAAATGCATCAAAAGGGATTAATGTAAAGACTTAACGCTAAGAAAAATATTTATTTTACTGATTAAACATTACATATATAAAGTATTCTACTATATATAGATAATTTGACGGATCCTTAAAAGATGGAAAATCCAGTAACATCTATTGAGTTATTGCACACATGTTATATACTAGATAGGAGATGTGAAACCCATAAACATCTCTGACGCTATTACACTCTTGTTATATATGATATTGATTTGACTCACGTAAGGATATTTTATTCCTGACTCGAGTGTTTTGTCTTTTCATTACACTTGGGTCAGCTCTGAGTTTTTCAACGCATTGAATATTATTTTCTGGAGGACGAATACGAAGATTTGATGTATATTATTATCAATATTATTCCCTTATATTATATTGTCTGCTGCATTACTCTATAATTCTGTTTTATATATAATTCTATTAAATGTTGTAAATTATAATCAAATGTATAATATAAACAGCTTCATGAACTGTTTATTTGATTATTATATTTTTTTCATTCCGCTGCAGGATTCTTTGTTTTATTTCCTTCTTCTTTTCTTATTTTTTTGAATCAACCCCATTGATTACCCGTGTTTCAGATTGTTTGAGTTGGACGTGTATGGATTATTATCAATTTAAACCTTTCGAAATGTGGGTCGTCACAGTTGGTATCAGAGCTTTGGTTTAGTGATAACCTTAGTTTTGTAGGGTTTGACTCATTAGAGATAGGGTAGTAATACCCTATAATGAGTTGTCTGAGTGTATATATATATGAGAGAATGTACATGTTAGTGTTATAAAATATTTTATATTACGTTTACTTATTCGTTGAGATGTTTATGAATTTTGATCGGTGCATGGAACGCCATGTTATCAATAATGGTTTTTAAACACCTAAGCGAGGCAAGTTAACATAATATTATTTTAAAATTAGGTAAATGAAATAATTTTACCTCAATTATATATTATATATAAAAAGAAATCGAATGAGAATAAATGAGTAAGTGAAATTAATGTGAGTAATTGAATTTGATTTAAATCGGATTTAAATAGGACGTAAATAAATGAATGCAAATGGAGTGAGTTTTAATAATTGAATGTTAACTAATCAAATATGAAATAAGTGAATGTTAAATAAACAAATGTTGGTACACTTAAGTATAAGTGGTAAAAAATAAAGTTTAAATTATTAAATGAATAGATTTACAAAATGAATTGTGTATGAAGTGAATAGGTTGTAAACCCAAGTTTGAAAATATTAACCTAACTAATTTGAGTTTAAGGATGTATATAAACTTAAGCAATGAGTTATGAAATAAAAATCTAATCTTAGTTTATGTTAAAAGAGTGGAAAAAAGATGGAATTTGGGAACTTGAATTCGGATGCTTCTGAAAAATTTTCGAAATTTTTTGAAAATAATGTTAGTTTTATTTAAAAATATTTACGAATAGAAATTGTTTTCAAAAGGAATTAAAAGGAAATAAATCCTATATTCTTCTCTTTGTCACTGAAAAAGGAAATAAATCCTATATTCTTCTCTTTGTCACTGGAAAATAATTTCGATGATGATGGCCACATCATCGACATTCATTTTTGAGTCTCAAAGTAGGGAGGCCTCTTAATAGCTTTGCTACGCATTTGAGTTGATAAACAGATTTTGATTTGAAATTTCTAAATATGATTTGATATATATATAAAAGATATGATTATATATATTATCTCAAAATTATTTAAAATGAACCCGGTATTTGAATTCTTAAGTCTTGTTAATTAATGATTTTCAGTTGTAGAAATAAAGTAAAATTTTTATATAGTTGGAAACTTCTAAAATGAGAGATAATAAATTAAAGTTTAAGTGTTTAAATGAAATATGAGAAATTAAATTATTATAACTCTTAAATTTCAAGATAATGGAAATTTAATCTTATATAAATTATTGGACATTTTTGTTAACTAAAATGAGTAAGATAAATTTGTATAATACTCAATTACATTCTAAAAACATATATAAACTTACCAGAAATGTTTAAAAAGTTGAAATGTTGATTATGAATATGTAATGACATATTATAAAAGTTCGAATTTTAGTAATAAAAATGTTTAAATTGAAATTGTATTTAAAGAAATGTTAAATGGATAATTTGAGTAGTAAGAAGAAAATACTACTCAGATATGAACTTAAGAGAAGGTATATAAATAATAGATTAAATTATATCTTTGTAAATTGTTTGGAAAAAAGGGAAAAGGAAAAATAAATTCGAAAACGATGTTTTAAGATTAAATTGTAGATTTCTGAGATAATTATAATTTAAATAATATTGTGTAAAAGAAGATACATCTGTATAAAATGATTGTAAACTTAAGAAATAAATTGATGAAATGAGTTAATGAAATGAATTATAAGATGCCGTTAGCTTAAGAAAATTTTGAATGAATTTGATTCTGTTAAAAAGAAAAGGATTATTAATATGAATTTTAATTATAAAATATAATTTAGTTAAGTAAATTTAATGATATTAATTAATGAACTAATGAATTAAATCAATGAATTAATGTGAACTTAAGTTATGAAGAAAAAAATGAATAAACATGAGTTGCATTTTATAAAATGTATATTAAACTTAAATGATTTTATGAAATGGTTTATAAATGATATTAGTATTAGAGTGAGTATAATAAATGGCAATGAAATAAGATTTAACTTAAATAAGGTTAAATGAAATGATTTTATAAAATGGTCCATAAATGATTTGATATGAAATGGTATTAAAAATAAGTGTAACAATTGAAATTTAACAACTTGAATTGAATAAATTGAATGTAAATGAAATAGATTTGAATAAATTGGAAGTAAACCAATTAAATGTTAATAAAAATTGGATGTTAATAAGAAATGAAGTGTATAAATCAAATATTGACATTGGTGTAAATTAATATAGTTTGAATTAAGTAGATGAATATAAATTGTTGAATGGTTTCTTTGTTGTAAATCATTGTTATTACCGCTTTTGATTGCATATGATTGTTATGGCTGTGTATTTGCGCTCATGTTTGTGATTTGGATTCAAAATTCATGTTATATAGTCTATTAAACTCGTACATGCTTTCTATATCTTTTAAATGCAACTAATATTCTGAACTCAGTTGAGATAGATACATACATAGACCGTTTGGACGCATACACAGATTTATTTTGCTTTTGCTTACTTAATGTGAAAACCCGCAAATCCGTACTCCTTGAATATACACTAATCTCCATAGATTAACTCAAGATGAACAGAAATACGAATTCTCAATGTTTAAGAAAAAGAAAAAGGTAGAAGGAGAGAGAAAAAGATAGAAAATAGAGAGAAAAGAAAATAGAACGGAACAGAACAGAAAACAACAGAACAACAACAGAATCTCACAATCGCAGCGGAACAACATATAATAAATAAATGAATAATCTTTAAACAAAGAACTATATCAGTTATTACATTTCATTACATTTCATTTCATTACATCATCAGAGTGTACAACAACAAACAACAACAAACAGCGGAAAAGAAATACTATATACTAATAATACGCCATGCCATCCAGCTTGCCTCCAGCAACTCCAGAATATCCAGAATATCCTGATAAACCTTAACTCTTGACTGCCCGTGTGGAAATTGGTGGGCACCCAGAGTTTAGGAAGGAAAACAATAAACTCCAGGTCAGTCATGTGACTGGTGTGAGAACTCAAAACAGTTTATTTATCTTTGAAAACAAAATAGAGGAATATTTTTAAAGTCAATTCGCAATGCTTTTAAAGATGAGACTACCATAAGGCCTCCTGCACACACACACACAATGCAAACACAGAATCGGAGGAGATTTCTCCTTATGATAGTCAAAGATGCTTGATACGCATTTAAAAGAACATTTTATCTTATTACTAGTGCATAGTGTATAAAACAATTTCGAGGTAGAATATAAATCTTAGCCAACATACGACCATTATCGTATGCCTACTATAGCTACTATGTTCAATAGCAGGTTACCACCACATTCCATAGCAGGTTATACAACTAAAACCGTACAAGATCGTATTGTTTCTTTGGATTTCCAACGAATGGTCAGGCCAAGGAACTTCCCATTGCCACATGAGAACGCCTCTGGAAGGACGTCCCCGAGAACCAAACTGGATCTCTGCCAACACAAGGCCGGGTTACCCCTAACTGGGTAACAACTGACACGAGTATGCCATCTCCCGGTCCTTTGGGACCTTTAACCGAGCGCTCGTCACCATCATCACTCAATCATAAATAAAGTGTTTCAACATGAGTAAATATCTGGGCTCCATACCATGATACCACCCTTTTCCAGAAGGAAATGCACATACCCTAAAGGGAGCTACCCCTCATAACCTTGCCGCATCTTTCCTGTTTTGACCATTCCGGGGTGTGAGGCTCGACGAAGTCTCGTCCACAAAAACACACTTTATACAAAAGATGTGCTTTGGGTCAACAAATGATCATAGAAATGATCACAAAGATAAATGATCAAACAAATGATCCTATCACAAATGATCAACACAATGATCATTCACAGCAACACTTAGCATGTCACATTACCAAATTAGGAATATATCGCTGATAACCTTCAACTACATAACCTCTGAGCTCGTATGTCTCAGAGAAGGGTGTTAAGCTAAGATAATAAATTCTCCGCCACCAACAGAAATATATTTGAAAGAAATCGGCTTTATATCTCAATTTGTAATGTCAGACATACTATCCATACAAGTCTGTTCCGGGCTCGAACAGAACCGAAGGCACTTACAAAGAAGTCCTTGCAATCCGGATATCCACAATCCTGATCGGATTCCCCATCACATATGGAGAACTCTATACCGGAGCAACTCGGTGCAGAGTCAATCGACAGGTCATCCTATCGCTCTCGCAAATATCCGGTCTTCAACATCGGTCATCAAATGCAATTTATAACGACGTATCACATATTCGGAATAGGTTATACGACTCCATGGTCCTTTCCCAGCTAACCCGAATAGTGAGCGCTTATTCAAAAATAAGTATGGCATTCAAATTCAAACAAATCATAACAAATACCCATTCAAAGGTAAATATTGATAGTCGGTTATTGAACTATCAATGGATATGCACAACATCACCAGATTTCAAATAATTTTCCAAATTATTTATTTCCCAAAAATATCTTTACAAGATATATAATTTCAATATGTCAAAATAAATCAGTAATTATTTTTAAAAAAATTCCACTTTCTTTTATAAATTCCTTAGTGAATTTATATTCCAAAATATCCATGCATATACGATTTCAATTATTCATTTTCAATTTATCTTCAAAAAGATAAATTCTCAAAAATATTCACCTTGTATTGGAAAATATTTCCATACTTATTTAATAAGTAATTCACAAATCTTTTTATTTTCCATACCTGGAAAATATTCAATATACTTAAATCGAAATTAAGTATATATTTCATTCTTTAAGGAAATCATTCTCTTAAACATATTTATTTGGGCCAAAACGAATGTTGCGTAAAACATCATTACGACAACCCAAAATCACTAGTATAGGGATTTGAAATTAAAATAGATATATAAATCCCAATACTATACAAAACATTTCCTTTCAGAAATCATTTACTATAACAACAGTGTTATAGTCCACCATTTCCTTTTATTTCTCGAAAACGTCTATTTCAACAGTGAATGTTGAAATCTGTGGTTTCGAATCTTAACATATTTTTAAAACATCGTTAGATCGTTTTAATTCTATTTAAAACATCACGTCCAAAACATTTTCTTTAACATAATATCCACTATTCAAAAACGTGAATATACTTCGTTAACCAACTTTATCATTTCTATTCATTTTATTTTAAAGGATTATTCACCGTCTAAAACGTGAATATAACTCCATTAATAAGTTACAACAATTTACTTATCAAAATAAGTCGTTTGCGGATTTATAAAACAATGTTTATAAATTCCATTTCTATTTATTTTATAACTACTTCCTTTTATAAATTCCTTTATTAACCTATCTCAATTCATATCTCAATGATATACTAGAAATTCATATTATAAGTCAAATACTTATAATTTATTTGTTTGCAAGAATCGTTCCTTTTGAACTTTCAAAATTTTAAATCTTATAACTTATAAGATTCATTTATTTACCCATATTTATTCTTCAAATAACTTTACAAATTTTATAAACCTACTGCTTATAAAATTCCATTTATAACTTCACCGTTATGATTCTATAATTTCATTCATTTATGAAATTCATTCACAATTCATTCTAACACTTATAAAAACTCGTTTTTATAATTCAAATATTTTAATTTATAAATATCAATTTATAAATCTTATATAAATCAATTTATACTATTATTCTTTTAAAACATCTTTAAAGTCCTTTATAATTTCACCATTTTGATTTATAAAATAATTAAATTTTATAAATCTTATTCTTAAACTTTTCACAATAAATTCAAAAATCTCAATTAAACTATTTTATAGAATCATTAACCCCCTATTTTCAAAAATCAACTTTTAACTGTATTTCTCAAAAATCATAATTTTATAACATTAAAATTTATACTATTTATTTAAAATGAATCAATTCAAAACATATAGTATATTTTCAAAAATCACTTAAAAAAATCATTTTAAAATTCCAAAATTTGGTCCAATGATGCTGCACACCAAATAGTCAATCACGACAACAACGATATCATATATCGATATGATAATCCATCAAATATCAAAATATCTGAAATCAAATAAATACTATTGAGGAATCCAGTTGGATCCCTACAACCTATTTTCCTGCATCCAAAGATGTCAGCATAATACCAATTCCGTTCCAGTATGAAATTATCGTGGTATATGGGATTTAAAATATTATCCGCTTAACAGACGACGCAATAGGGTCTCATCCGCTATACAATGCGGGAAATCAACAACTGCAATATATACATATGCCAATATATATATATATATATATTGCTATTATATATAATACCAATTTCACTGTTTATGAAATATTCGCGGTATATGTTTTTAATAAATAACATCCGCTTACTAACGGCGCATAATGTCTATTTTAACAATCAATAGATTACAATCATCATTCAAACATGCATTCAAATATTTTAAATCTAACTATTTAAAATAAAATCGAAACCGATTCGATTGAGTGAGAAGTTCTCACCTTGATTTCAATTTCGTTTTAGCGATTTATTTCGAATAAAATTAAACGCGCGTTTAATTTTACCTGAAATTTTCACTAACTCCAAACGACTCCAATCCAATTCCATAGCGTAATGCTCGTCCATACGATTCCAACGCAACTGGTTTCGCGTGTTTTCGACCTCGTATGAAAAAGATATGCATTTTATAAGTTTACACGATTTTATATGAACTAATTTACAAATCTCTTTTTATTATTAAACCTACAACTAATCACGACCGTAGATCCCTGCTCCATGCAATCTTGGCTGCACGTTCACCTTGCTTCTTCTTCGTTCACGCGTTCTACAGGGAGAAGCCGAACACCATGAACCCATATACGCAAATTAGGGTTAATTATTTCGGCTACCACACTCGACTAAACTCCATCACACTGCAGCCAAACGAACGCTCATCGCCACCTCAACACTCGGCCCAAGCCATGATGAACTCGGCCTCCCCATGGTCTGGGAATTCGTGCGTGAACCACGGCCATTCGAGCTCCAATTGCCATCAATCCGTAGCTTGAAACTTGATCTTGACCGTTGGATGTGACGATCTCGTGATGATCTTCAACTTTGCAGTTGAAACTTTGTTGTAAAAGTTGATAGATTTGAAGAATTTTGAGAAAAATCAAAATGAATTTCTGGCCTTTCATTTGTAGCCGGCGGCTGGCCTTAGAGAATTAGGGTTAGGTTTATTATTTTGCAAAAAATGAAGGGGGGGGGGTTTATAGAAAAATTTTCAATTTACTATTCACCCGGAATTTCCGAACTCCAAACGAAGCGTGCCAGTTGGCGTTTCTAAGGTTTACCCCGCGTTCCGAACACAATGGAACGTGTTTCGGGAGCTAATTCAATCATCTGTGCGAGTTATGGCAATAAACGTTCGACTTAAAATTAAACCGATTAAACGATTTTCTAGGCGTTTTAGCTTGCACCGGACAAACGATAAATCCGATTGACACGAAAATTGAAACCATACAATAATATCACATTATGGATCCGATGAAACTGATTTCGTCGAAATCCGAGACTTTTTGAAAAATGGCTATTTTAACTCGCCAATTTAATATTAAAAACAATTTCGATGCGTTTCGAGCTGCCACGATCAAACGATAACTCCGATTGCTACGAAAATTAAAATCCGGTAATAACTAACTATTACGGATCCAATAAAACTAGTTTCGTCCAATTCTGAGACTGTTCGAAAATTGGCTATTTTCACTAGTCGATTAAATATTAAAATATTCAATTTTCACAAATTAACTCTTAATTCGATTTTAAAAGTTCTAAAATATCGTTCTAACTCCAATATGATATAATAAAATTTTACAAATCATTTTCAATCATATTTTACCCAATTTTCAATTTTTTCCATAATTTAACATATTAAATTATCGATTTAATTATTCAATTAAATCCAATTATTCGAAATAAAATTTATTCGACTTATAAATTTCACTTATTAATATTTTAAAATTAATTAAATATACAAATTTAAATTAATAAAAATTCTGGGTCGTTACACTTAATTTAAGCGAACTCGCTCGTATTAATAATAATAAGGTACATATCTCGAATTACATAACGCATTTTTATATTTTTCCCTACAGGATGCCTCATCATTGAGATGAGATGTATATTTTGTATATTTGTGACATATATTTGTATTGTAAATTTTTTTCGATCAAGCCGCGCAAAGGAGACGCTGCCGAAATTTTCCGTAAATCCAAGTGTTTCAAAATTTTTGAGGTTTAAAAATTTTATAACTTATTTTTATATATGAGTTGTCGTTTTCATAAGTCGATCGGAGTGGCATAGTAGAAGCGTGGTAAAAATTTCAAATAATATTTTAAGTTCATAAGTTGATTGTTTTGAATAAAATATATCAAATGTTAAATTCCTTACTTAACCCCTTTTCGAGGATGAAAAGTTTTGAAAGGGGAGAATGTAACGACCCATATTTTTATTAAATTTAATATAATTGTTGAATATATATGGCAAGAAATAAACAAAATTAGTGAACTATTCCTAAAATTTATTTAATATGACCTTGAATAAAATTTTGAAGTAACCAATTTCAAAGATTTAGGTAATAACTAGTATTGAAATGAAATTTTATATATTGAATGTGATTATAATCAATAACTGAAACTGAACAATAAATTTTGAATTATTTAAGTAAAAACAAAATAATTATTGATAACTAAAATTTATTTGGAATATAATATTGGAATTTATCGAAATTGGATTATTGGAACTATTTAAATAACTGAATACTGAATTTAATATGTATGAAAATGATGTCAAAAGTTGATTTAAATTTTATTTAAACAAGAATAAAGATTTTTAACTGCTAAAGTTGAATTTCAAATGAATAATTTGATTTTGGAAAATAGCTCGTTTTAATTAACGAGTAAAATAGCCATTTTGGACACTGCTTTGGATTTCGACGAAACCAATTTCATTAGATCTGCAATAGTGAGTTATTGTAGGATTTCAAGTTTCGTAGCGATCGAACTCATCTTTTGGCCGTGCGATCTTGAAATGCGTAGAATTTAATTTCAGAATTTAATTAAAATAATTTGATTTTGAAAAGCTATCTTCTGCATACGATCAAACTAGGCCTCAAGACTAGTTCCATTATGTTCAAAATAAGGGTATAACATATAGAACGATATGTGGCATGCTTCGTTTGAAGTTTGAGAATTTCGGACGTTTAAAGATTAGATATTTTCTTATTATAATAGTATATATACTTTCCCTTATCTCAACATTTGGTACACTCTACCCACAATCCTATCTACCCCGTACCCCCTTCTCCCTCTTGTTCTTCAATTTTGAAGATCGAAGAAAAGAGAAAAAATGAAAGAAAAAAAAAACAAAAAATGAAGCGCGTGCTGGCAAGCGTGGAGGCTTGACAGGGCGGCCGTTGACATTTAGGTTTTCGGTTTTGGGGTTTAAGTCACGTTTGTGGTGAGTGTTGGAGTGCACGCGGCACAGATCGACGGTGGTAGGGTTGTTTGCATTTGGGTTGGCGGTGGCTCTGAAAGAGGCCATGGCGGTGGTGTGCTCAAATGGAGGTCAGGTCGACGTTAGGTTAGAGCGCGATGTTTATTTTCACGTGATACTGGGTTTCAGATCGCGTTTGGTGGTGAGGGCCTAGAGGAAAGAAGAGGGATAGGATTTAGGTTAGTTATTTTTTTAAATGTTAATTAATTTGTTAATAATGTTTTAATTATATCAATATTAATAAATTCGTAACTTTTGCATACGAAGTTCTTTTTAAGTGAAATGAGTCACGATGCAATCGTATCGACATTGAGTACAGCATGGAGTGGAAGTGGAATTTATTTAAAGCCGAAATATTTTCGGTTTCAAATAAAAGGTGAGTTTTTTAAACACTCACTAAGTACTGAATATTTTTATGTTAGTTCAATTGAAATCCTGAAGTGATTTAGTTTTATTGATGGTTGTCTGGTAATTTAACTGATATAAAAATCGACTTAGAAATTTATATGTTAGAAATTTTAAAAACGCATTAAGGAGGATTAATGTAAAGCCTTAATGCTAAGAAAAATATTTATTTTACTGATTAGACATTATATATATGGCGTATTCTACTATATATGGACAATTTGACGGATCCTTGAGAGATGGAAAATCCTGTAACATCTCTTGAGTTATTGCACGCACGTTATACATTGGATAGAAGATGCGAAAACCCATAAACATCTCTGATGCTATTACACTTCTGTTATATGTGATATTGATTCGACTCACATAAGGATAATTTAGTCCAGACTTGAGTGTTTTGTCTTTTCATTACGCTCGGGTTAGCTCTGAGTTTTTTAGTGAATTGAAGATTATTTTCTAGAGGACGGAGATGAAGATTTGGTATATTATTTCTAGTATTATTCCCCTTATATCATGTTGTCTGGTGCATTATCTAGAATTCTGTTGTATATATAACTCTGATAAATGTTGTAAAATTATAATCAAATGTATAACATAAACAACTTCATGACATGTTTATTTGATTACTATATTTTATCATTTCACTACGAGATCATATGCCTTGTTTCCTTCTTCTTTTCTTATTTTTCTTAATCAACCCATTGATTATCTATGTTTTGGATTGTTTGAGTTGGACAAGTGTGGATTATTGTCAATTTAAACATTTCAAAATATGGGTCGTCACAATTAAAAGCCATAATTAAGCTATTTCCTCCTTAACAATATGATTTCTAGATCTCAGGAAAAAAAAATTGCATCTTTCCTTATGCATCCGAACATGTATTACTAGTAGTGCGTGTGTAAGATCAATTAACAAGTTTGCTAGAGAGATGCAAGCTATTCATTTAAAACCGAACTCACTTGAACGGGAAGCCTAGTTGTATTTATGTAAACAATAAGGTACTGAAAGCACGTCAAGTTTCGACCATTGATATGCCACTAGTTTGGACAAACTATAATTAAACGGAAATTGTAAGGAGATTGGGCAGTTAACAAATGATTTAGCATATTACTCTGAAAATTTTGGATTCAACACCTCCCATTATCTTTCCATATCTAAATAATAATACGGATCTGTCCAAAAATGTTATGCTTTACGTCGGAATAAATGGAACCTTACTATGCACACACACGGAAGATTACATTTTACTAGTTACTCAGTTAAATAGTTTTTGACCTTTCTGGTTATTTAAAAATAAAAAACCATGTTGGTTCACTATGCAATTCTCATGAAATTTTGAAATGGTCTATTGCTTGTATGCCATTATTTGTTAATATACATGTTATAGTGTGATAATAATGAGAAATGCAAATAAGCCGGAAAAAACTGACAGTTTCACATACATAAGATTTCATTTTTCATTCAATACTAAGACACACGTGCATGTGGATTTATTTTTAAGTTATGTGCCTTTTATTTTATTTTTTATTTTATTGCAATAGGATTCCTTGCATATGTCGACGCAAATGATGTGTGGTTTTACGTATCCACATGAAGCTTTTGATAAAACGTAAAAAGCTTGAACCAAAATGTTTAAGGGCTTTCAATATACATTTGTGGATTAAAAAATTATGTCTCGTTTGATTCATTGTGTTTTCGTCCGAAAAATGTGCACACGATGCATATATTTTTTGAAAACAACCAATTTAAAAAATGAAACAAACATATAAAATGGAAAAAAAATGTATTTTGTTTTTGGTGATTTAGAAAATAACAAGAGTGGAAAATAATATATCCCCTCTGCTGTCACCCGATCTCCTCCGTGGTTTTTCTTATCGTCGCCGTAATAGCCTAAAAAATTAAATTTCTCCTTTTATTCCTCATATTTTGTTACGAATGTTGAAAGCAAAAAACATAAAACACAAAGTGAAACCAAACAGGCTCTTTAAGTTTTATGTTTTTTGAAATACTATTCCACCGTTATATGAAAAATACCTTCAAGCATGAATTAACAGCCAAATCATAGTAGCAATTTTCCTATCAAAATAAGTTAAATTATATGAGAAAGCGATGAAAACAAGTAAATATCACTCGTTAATACGTTTCCTATATCATTAACCAATCATTAGCAAGTACTGAAAATAAATTAGTCAAACATAATTTCAAAAATTCATGTCACGTGGCAGCATAAACATAAAATAACACTGGGCTATTTTCAAAATATTACCTTTTCTTACTGTTACAATATTTTGAGCCTCGTTCAAAATTTACCAATTAACTTATTTAGACTGATCTTTGTCTTTTGTCTGCATATTCAGTGAGTAGCTTCTTCTTTGGTTCTGCATTATCCTAATCAATCTTTGCACCTTCAACCAACTTAGCTGCACACAATAAGTACATAATTGAAGAAATTAATGATTATAGTTAAAGTTGAAATTTTCAATTAAAACCACATATAAATATAGGTAGAAAAGTCGATCAAAGATGGTTCCCTATCTACAAAACTCAACTAATGACATTACATTTTTTACTTTTGTTAGGGTAAAACAAAGTGTAAATTTAAAGTTGCATCAATAAATAAGGATAAAAATTCGGAAGAAAAATTATATAATGGTAATAATAGCTAAAAAACAATAAAATATCAATCTGAATCTGTTACACTTAGGTATACATCTTTTAATTTTTCTGCAAATCCGTACCTAGCTAAAGTTTCATGTATATAATACAATCTCGTTCAATAGAATAACGAACATTCATGTACTGCCATGATGGAAGACAAATTAAACTACTTCTTTATATGATGTTCGGTTTTTAGTATATTATGTATACATAGTATTTTATGAAACTTTCAGTTTCGGTAGTTCTAATTCCATTATTATATCACATTGACAATTTACCTATGAGCTTTGAATGCACCCATGATCAACGTGAAAAGTTAGTTTCTACTGTATTAAATTTCTCGATCTTATACCACATCTTAATTTACCTCACTTCTTCTTTATGTATAGATTTGTCAACAGTGAATGACCGATGTTTTAACTGTAGCGATCTTGACTTGAACTTCGAAAATCGGCACCAATTATGAAACTCATATTCAAATGCCGCAGATCCAAACGTCAAATCTGGTGCGCCGAGCTTATAATACAATTAAGTAAAACAACACAGCGGAAGAAAAATGAATATCAATATACAACATTTGCTACAATATCCAGATACAATATGATACAATAGAATGATACAACGAATATCAACACTATCAGAGATATGATACAAGAAAATAGCAGCGGAAAGTAAAATAGATAACATCAGCAGCGGGACACATAACTCTAAGTTAGTCCTCCAGAGAGAACTCCAGCAGCAGCTCGAACCAACATCACGATACACAAAGATAAGCAAGTCTCGTCCACATCCAAAGACTAAACTAGTCCAGATAATCTACTGAACCTGACTATCTGAAAAATCCAACTCTAGACTGCCCGTGTGGAAAAATTTTGAACATCCAGAGTTTAGGAAAAAAACAATAAACTCCAGGTCAGTCATGAGATTGGTATGAGTAACAAAAACAGTTTATCTTAAAAAAAAATCAAACAAATAAATTTTTTAAAATAGATCCGTAATGCTTTTAGAAAATGTAACTACCATAAGGCCTCCCGCACACACACACACACACAATGCAAACGCAGAATCAGAGGAGATTTCTCCTTATGATAGTCAAACATGCTTGATGCGCAAATTTCTTTGATATTATTATTATAATTGCAAAGTGTAGAAAACCTTTCAAAAGTATAATATAAATCTTAGCCAACATACGACCAGTATCATATGCCTACTATAGCTACCATCTAAACAGTGGGGAACCACCATAAGTAAATGGCAGGTTATACTACTAAAACCGTAAAGAGCTTATATTGGATGAATGGATTTCCAACAAATGATCGGGCAAAGGAACTTCCCAAGTAAAATGGAACGCCTCTGGAGGGACGTCCCCGGATCCTAACCGGATCTCTGCTAGACAAGGTCGGGTTACCTCTAGCTGCGTAACTACTGACACGAGTATGTCATTCCCCGGTTGTAAACAACCTTTATCCGAGGATCCTCTCAACCAACAACCAAAAAGTAATAAGTTTGCAGCAACCACAAAGTAAGTATCTAGGCTCCATACCACGATACCACTCATAATCCAGAAGGAAATGACATACCCTCAGAGGGCGCTATCCTAAAATAACCTTGCTGCTACGATTCTTTTTTCGACCATAACCGGGTTGTGAAGTTCGATGATGTCTCGTCCACAAAGCTACGCTTTTCACAAAAGCCACGCTTTGATCAACAAATGATCAGCAGCACTTAGCATGCCACATTACCAAGTTCGCAATATATCGCTAATAACCTTCAACTACATGACCTCTAAGCTCATACGTCTCAGAGAAGGGTGTTAAGCTAAGAGAATAAATTCTCCGCCACCAACAGAAATTTATTTGAAAGAAATCTTCTTTATATCTCAAAATGTAATGCCAGACATACCATCCATACAAGTCTGTTCTGGGTTCGAACAGAATCGAAGGCACTTCTTAGGAAGTCCTTGCAATCCGGGTATTCACAATCCCGATCGGACTTCCCATCACTTAGGAAATATCTATACCGGAGCAACTCAGTGCAGTGACAATCGATAGGTTATCCTATCGTTCTCGCAAATACCCGGTCTTCACCACCGGTCTTCAAATGCTATCCATAACGTCGAATCACATATTCGGAATGAGCTACACAAAGGTCCTCTCCTGGCTAAACCGAATAGTGAGCACAATATTTACAAGAAACATATGGAAATTGGGATTTTAATTAAGTCACAACTTAATGATTCAAAACTTTCTTTCAAATGGTTTAAACAAATTACCATTTCCAATAATTTTAAACAAAAAGATTCACTTCACAGATTTCACCCAATTTCACAAAGATTCATTCATAGATTTCAAAACAATTCCATCTCAATTGGATTAATTCATTTAAATCTTTAAATTAAAGATCTATCTTATAGCTTTCAAACCGTTTTCATAACTCGGAAAATCATTTTCATTTTTAACTTAAAATTCCTTTTAACACAATTTGAAAGTTCACTTCTTATATGAAAGCTTTTATTATTTGAAACGAATAGTTTCATTTCAGAAAGATCTAATTTTATTTACACGAGTTAAAGCCTTTAAATTATATTCACATTCCAAAATCAATACTTTTAAAATAGTTTAACCCATATATAGCTGGTATAACATCTTTACTCCCTAGTTTCCAAACATAGAATTCAATTTCAAATCTTGAATTTAAGTTTAAATCAAATTATTTAAATTTCAAAACTTAATCAAGTTATTCAAAATATATTTCATCCTTGAAATTCCATTTCAAAAACTTTTCACTTTAAACCCAGTTCGTTTCCAAAACGTTTGAATTCAAATTGTCTTTTGTTAAAAATCACTTCAAAAATATGTGACTTAATCGATTTCCACGTGAAATCCATATTTGTGTGTGTATAAGTGTGGTCCAAGGGTTTATCACAATAGTTCAACATCAATCATCATAGATCAAAACACAGAAATATAGTTGATAAACGATATAAGCTATAACGCTTATCGTCCATTCACGAATTCACAGATAATATACAAATGTAAATAAATGAATAAAATACTCAGTTCAATCCACAGAACAAAATATCACATATCAGTTAGCACAATCAATTCAAGGCATCTCATACAATACAATCATTCATAAGTAAGGTCAAGCATTCAATAATCGCTTATAAGTAGGATTAATTAATCGTTTAATCCTAATCAATTCAATTTATTTCGAAGTAAATTAGTTACTTATGAATTAATCATCCAATCCTGATTTATTAATTACAAACCATTTGATATCAATAAATAAATCAAGCACTTTGACTAATTATCCTTAATTAATAAATTATTCTTAATTAATCACATTAATTTAATCAACCTTTAAACCAATTACATAATTAATTAACCCTTTAATTAATTATTTAAAGAAATTTAACCTTTAATTACTTACCATAAAGCAATCATCTCATAACAATTAATCATTAATTACCAATTACCAAATGATTTTCTTAAATTAATTAACTTTAATAAATCAAAATACCCAAAATTAATTACAAGAAATAGTTAGTTCCTCAATTACTTCCATTTATTAATTAATTCTTAATAAATTAATTTTTTTAAATTAATTACCTTAATTAATGATTTAAACCTTTAATTACTTATTTAATTAATCCAAGTCATTAAGTAATTAAAAAATTAAATTATCCATTTTAGATTCACATGTTAAAGTAATATTTTGTTATGAAAGAAATTTAATAAGTTTAAAATCAAGTTCTCGTAAAATTCACATGTTTAAGGTATACTTTTACATTAAAAACTTATTCAAACATTTAAAGTTGTAAAACTTAATTCTGTTCAAAGTCTAAAATTCAGATTTGGATTTAGGTCCAGGTTCTATATCTTAATTTAAATTCTTTCTTACAATTCAATTTCTATTCCAAAATTCAAAATTACTTTTGAATACAAACCATTCTTTTAAGTAAAAAAAACAATTTAAATTTAAACTTATTCATTATCAACTAAGTTTCCAAACTAAACTCGAATTTATATTTAACTTTGATTTTAAAACTCAATTTAAACCTTGATTTATAAATTTACATTAAATCTTTTTAAATTTGAAATCTGGACAGGTTAAAACCTGTAACCAGTATCCTACCCGAGCCAGAAGCAATTTGCTTCGAGTCCCTCCATTCTATGCTTCGAGTATACTACTCGAATTACTTGAGACTACCCCGAGAAAAAAAAACCCAAAACAAAAACATTTTCCAGACCCAAAACAACGTGCTCGTGCACGTGTACAACCTAGATCGCCATCTCCGGTCAGCATTTCATCGACGAGCAAGTCGACATTCGCCTCCACACCAGACTCCGATCATCTGAAACTCGTCACAACCTCGTATACGAAATTTAAGTAAAAATTCAAAACCTAGAACAACAATTCAGGTTTCACCATCAACCTGGAAACATGGCTCGATCACGAAACCTCGACCATCGGAATTCGTGCAACTCCGGCCACCAACCCCTCGACACTTCCTCTACCATCGCCCAGAACCGCTTCGCACTCGGTCAACTCTAGGCGGCGTACGAATCGAAATACTTGACCTCACTAAAACTAGGTTTACAGATAAGAATACGTCGCCGCCACATCCAACTATACCGCCTTCCACCATTTTTCCTCGACCCTCTGATCACTCCTCTATCACCATAGAGAACCCCGAACCCCCTAACGTCTCCGACCACCGGAAATCGCCCAAAAACCCATTTTCATTCAAAGTCAAACTGAACTTAAACCCTTTATCTAAAAATCAAAATTTTTACTTTAAAAATCATATTTTAGTATAAGAATTCAATTTGTAACCCTGGATTCATGAATTAAGAAATTCGAGTTTTGACTAATTTAAAGTTTTACTCAGTATCTTGGTTTTCCAAAACATTAACTAGTTGTTTTGACTTAAATAAAATTTAAATTAAAGCTTAAGATAAAACAATCAAGTTTTGTTTGAATTATGAATCCAGATTTTGCTTGGATCAAGAGTAAGTAATTTTTTTGAATTATAACCCGAGTTTGAAATTTTAAACAGAGGTGTTCTACAGGTTATACAAACTCGCATTCATCATACACAGAAATCAATAATATATAAACACAAATACAATTTATTTCAGACATACATCAAGCAACCATATAGAAATACACTTAACCATTTTTTAAAATGAAGTTACTCACAGTTTTTTAAGAAATGAAAAGAGGCCTCTTCATGTTGACACAGGCTTTGAATTTGGTGTTGAAAACTTCTACTTTGGTTCTCTGGTTGTATTGATTTGTTTTGATGTTTTTTAAAATGAAATTTGTTTTAGTTTGAGATAGCATTAATTCAGTTTGCTTTGGTTTAAGGAACGAACTAAAATGAGGTTGATATATAAAAAGAGGTGTATAGGTTGATTATATTATTTAGTACAATAGGTATGGCTATTTGTTTCAAATCGTAAGCTAAAACGATTTTAGTCATGGGCTAGAGATATGGCAAAATTTAATATTAATGTACTTTATGTTTTCATTTGCAATGCTTGTTGACTTCGGCTGAAGATGATATTAGGGTGTACTAAAGATATTGCCTTATTTTATAAGCTACAGCCATCCTTTCTTTCTCTTGTCTTCCATGTCTCTTAACAGTATATATATATATATACACACATTTATATTTGTGTTCATCCTTATCCTATTTATTTGAATACTTGATTATATTTGCTTGTACATAGTATTTAAAATTGTGGTCTAGTTTCTTGTTTATATGTGAATGTATTTTATTTGCTATGCTTTTGTTCCATTACTTTGTACTGACTTTTAACACGATGTTAGGATTTTAGTTAATGTGTTGTTTTGAATTTTAACTTATGTACAAATATACTTTTATACTTATACTTGAATATATTATATCTTTTCTCTTGCTTTGTCTTCTTACTTTAAAATATAAATGAAATTCTATAGTAAATATGTTGTTTGAATTTAGCAATTTTGTTTATTTTATATTTTACATATATGAGTGTATTTTAAACTTAAGCTTTTATTATTTTTGTATTGATACACATTATAAGACAATGTTATGAAATTAAACGCATATTTCATTTGAAGATGGAGGAACTCAAACCGAAAAATCAATTAATCACACAATTCTTTATTCAAAAATAAATTTAATTATTAATTTAAACTCAGTAAAAATTCGGGATCGTTACAGATTCCCCTTCTTAAAGAAATTTCGTCCCCAAAATTTACAGGCATGAAAATAAAACAGAGATAGATGAAAGATAGATGAAACATCTTTCCAAATCAAACTGGATATTTATTCTGCATTTAGCTTAACAAATCAGAATATCACCAATATGAGAATAAACTTATTTGATACTATACAGAATACTCGGGTCATCAAATCTATGAAATATAGAGTGATATCGGTCAGTTTAAAGGATAACTAACCTTTCGTAGAATATATCGAGACCCAAATGATAGATAAATGGATTTAATCTTCCACAATTTCCAAATATCAGATATGGATTCCAAACTCAAGTCAGAATATCTCGAAATATATACCAATTTGTCCCTCTTTGGACTTCGATCAACCCGAGAAATTATAATAGAATTTCAAATTTGGTTTTTAAACAAAATTATTTTATTGATACAATTAAAATTTAGCTTCATATTCTATTAATCAATTTAACTCAATCTAAAATTTCCAATTTATTTAAATTTTCAATTCCAAATTTCCAATTCATATTCATTAAGGTTTAAATCAAAAACTGGTAAGAAACCGATGAAGTTAGGAAGTAAAAATTTCCTACAACGATTCGTAGAGCATCATCACACCAAAACTTCTTTCTGGAGCTGTTACGAAACAATCAAAATAATTTGGAAAGACGAATCAAAGGAGATTGATAGAGAAAATTATTTCCACTGTTGTAGGGTATTGACCATTTGTAGTCGTATTCCCCCGTCCCCTATCTCATCTTCTTCTTGCACTCATACTCACTATCAGTGGATAGTAAGAGAATTTACTGAGGCATTCAAATGGATATCTTAGGGATATGCTCATCCTAGGGATTACTTCCCTATCTCTAATTAGTTACTTAATGTGTTATACTCCTGAGCTAAAGTTTTAACCTTAGCTCTGATACCAAATGTAGCGATCCTGACTTGACCTTCGAAAATCGGCACAGAATACGACAATCATATTCAAATGCCGCAGATCCAAACGTCAAATCTGGTGCGCCGAAGCTTATAACACAATTAAGTAAAACAACACAACGGAAGAAAAATGAATATCAATATACAACATTTGCTACAATATCCAGATACAATATGATGCAATAGAATGATACAACGAATATCAACACTATCAGAGATATGATACAAGAAAATAGAAGCGGAAAGTAAAATAGATAACATCATCAGCGGAACACATAACTCTAAGATAGTCCTCCAGAGAGAACTCCAGCGGCAGCTCGAACCAACATCACGATACACAAAGATAAGCTAGTCTCGTCCACATCCAAAGACTAAACTAGCTCCAGATAATCTACTGAACCTGACTATCTAAAAAACCCAACTCTAGGCTTCCCGTGTGGAAAAAATTTGAGCACACAGAGTTTAGGAAAGAAACAGTAAACTCCAGGTCAGCCATGAGACTGTTATGAGTAACAAAAACAGTTTATCTTAAAAAAAACAAACAAAGAAATATTTTAAAATAGATCTGCAATGCTTTTAGAAAATGTAACTACCATAAGGCCTCCCGCACACACACAAAATGCAAAAGCAGAATCAGAGGAGATTTCTCCTTATGATAGTCAAACATGCTTGATACGCAAATTTCTTTGATATTATTATTATAAGTGCAAAGTGTAGAAAACCTTTCGAAAGTATAATATAAATCTTAGCCAACATACAACCAGTATCGTATGCCTACTATAGCTACCATCTAAACAGTGGGGCGCCACCATAAGTAAATGGTAGGTTATACAACTAAAACCGTAAAGAGCTTACATTGGATGAATGGATTTCCAACAAATGGTCGGCAAAGGAACTGCCCAAGTAAAATGGAACGCCTCTAGAGGGACATCCCCGGATCCTAACTTGATCTCTGCTAGATAAGGCCGGGTTACCTCTAGCTGGGTAACTACTGACACGAGTATGTCATTCCCCGGTTGTAAACAACCTTTATCTGAGGATCCTCTTAACCAACAACCACAAAGTAATAAGTTTGCAGCAACCACAAAGTAAGTATCTGGGCTCCATACCATGATACCACTCATAATCCAGAAGGAAATGACATACCCTCAGAGGGCGCTATCCTCAAATAACCTTGCTGCTACGACTCCTGTTTCGACCATAATCGGGTTGTGAGGTTCGACGAAGTCTCGTCCACAAAGCTACGCTTTTCACAAAAGCCACGCTTTGATCAACAAATGATCAGCAGCACTCAGCATGCCACATTACCAAGTTGGGAATATATCGCTACTAACCTTCAACTACATGACCTATGAGATCATACGTCTCATAGAAGGGTGTTAAGCAAAGAGAATAAATTCTCCACCACCAACAGAAATGTATTTGAAAGAAATCTTCTTTATATCTCAAAATGTAATGTCAGACATACCATCCATACAAGTCTGTTCTGGGTTCGAATAGAACCGAAGGCACTTCCAAAGAAGTCCTTGCAATCTGGGTATTCACATTCCCGATCGGACTTTCCATCACTTAGGGAATGTCTATACCGGAGAAACTCAATGCACAGACAATCGATGGGTTATCCTATCGTTCTTGCAAACACCCGGTCTTCACTACCGGTCATCAAATGCTATCCATAACGTCGAATCACATATTCGGAATGGGCTATATGACACAAAGGTCCTCTCCTGGCTAAACCGAATAGTGAGCACAATATTTACAAGAAACATATGGAAATTGGGATTTCAATTAAGTCACAACTTAATGATTCAAAACTTTCTTTCAAATGGTTTAAACAAATTACCATTTCCAATCTTTTTAAACAAAAAGATTCACTTCGCAGATTTCACCCAATTCACAAAGATTCATTCATAGATTTCAAAATAATTCCATCTCAATTGGATTAATTCATTTAAATCTTTAAATCAAAGATTTGTCTTATAGCTTTCAAACCATTTTCATAACTTCGAAAATCATTTTCATTTTTAACTTAAAATTCCTTTTAACACAATTTGGAAGTTCACTTCTTATATGAAAGCTTTTATCGTTTGAAAACGAATAGTTTCATTTCAGAAAGGTCCAATTTTATTTACACGAGTTAAAGCCTTTGAATTATATTCACATTCCAAAATCAATACTTTTAAAATAGTTTAACCCATATATACTTGGTATAACATCTTTAGTCCCTAGTTTCCAAACATAGAATTCAATTTCGAATCTTGAATTTAAGTTTAAATCAAATTATTTAAATTTCAAAACTTAATCAAGTTATTCAAAATATATTTCATCTTTGAAATTCCATTTCAAAAGCTTTTCACTTTAAACCTAGTTCATATCGAAAACCTTTGAATTCAAATTGGCTTTTTTTAAAAAATCACTTCAAAAATCTATGACTTAATCGATTTCCACGTGAAATCCATATTTGTGTGTGTATAAGTGTGGTCCAGGGGTTTAACACAATAGTGCAACATCATTCAATCACCATAGATCAAAACACAGAAATATAGTTGACAAACGATATAAGCTATAACGCTTATCGTCCATTCACAGATTCACAGATAATATACAAATGTAAATAAATGAATAAAATACTCAGTTCAATCCACAAAACAAAATATCACATATGAGTTAGGACATTCAATTGAAGGCATCTCATACAATACAATCATTCATAAGTAAGGTCAAGCATTCAATAATCATTTATAAGTAGGATTAATTAATCGTTTAATCCTAATCAATTCAATTTATTTCCAAGTAAATTAATTACTTATGAATTAATTATCCAATCCTGATTTATTAATTACAAACCATCTGTAACGACCCGGAAAATTTTAACAATTTTAATTGATTCTATAACGTATTTAATTGAATATTTGTGAAATCTTATAATAATTGAATTTTTAAATAAAATGTTTATATATTAAGAATACGTATATTTAAATATAGCAGATTGTAAATTTTCAAATAATTTTATGGAAGTTTATATAATTGAGAAAACGTGCTGTCCAATTCAAGCTATTAATTGCTTTAATTGATTTCTGAATCATTGCGTAACGGTTTCTTTTTACTACCGTTAAAGATTTCTATTGCTTAATACTTTTCCAATCCAGGTAGACTTTTCCATTCGTAACCATTAATAAATTTGAGATCATCGACCTTGCTTTTATTATTCCTTGTAGTTTCGTGCACTGACTTTACCTTTCCCACTACCCATAATTTTCTCTATACATTTCTTTTGCAATTGAAGCGTATATTTATATTTATGGTGGTGCGCTTATTCTGGCCTCTCTTTATTTTTGTTTTTAACGCTTGAAAGAATCTCAAATCATCAAGCTAGTAGCATCCGTTCCTTCCCTTGCTTTCATAAGGCCTATAATATATAAACCACTTGCTTATAGATCCGAACACAACTTTGTCATCAAATTTAATTTGCCTTCCTCTCCCTATTATTTCGGTTCCAACCTTCCTAGTAAATGGCTTTAATAAATTTTGGCTAAATCATAGCTACGGACTTTTCAAATTTCTTCCATTTTATATTTATTTCCAATTCCTTCATTGCTTCGAAATTTTTGAACGTGCCTAATCATCTCAGCATGTATATATAATGTAAGCCTACCTTTCCTTGGAAAGCTATTGCCCACAAAAAATTTCCTGATTTCTTTCCTTTTATCCATTTTTATATCCTTGACTTTCAAAACTCATTATGTGTTGTACAAACAAACAAAAATTTATTGCTTTAAGTGTATAGCTAAATCAACTATTGACCGTTACAATTACTTTTTTTTTCCATTTCAATTTATTACTTAAATAACGTTTTGATGAATTAATAGACAGCTTTACGTTTCTTTTGCTTTTGAAAACTTTATATTTATAGTGTACGTTTCTTTTGCATTTCAAAATTTTAAAACATGCTGCCCCATTTAAGCCATTAATTGTTTTAATTATTTTTCTTAATCAACATATAACCGTTGCTTTTTATTATTCTAGGATTTACATCCATACTTTAATCTCTGCTGTTCCATTTATTTCATTTGAAATCTAAATTTATTTACCATTCATTTATACGCCTCTTTCTCTTCCCTCTTTTACCTCTTCGTTTCCGTGTTTCTAGGAATATATATATATATATATATATATATATATATATATATATATATAGTATAGCATAGATTGCATCTTCTTTTCTCTCTGTAGGCTATTCGTTGCCCTCAAATTAATATTAAAAGAGGAGAGAGCTTTGTAAATATTATATAAATTCATATAGCACGTTCACATATCAGATGCAGACCTACCTTTATATTTAAGAAACTAGCATTTTCTCTGTTGCCTGAAGAATGCACTTCGCCATGTCATGTTGCTTGAATCACGCATGCATTCTTCCTTTAAAAATCGCCTGTTCTCATCTCCCCTCCATCTTTTCTTATTTCTTCCAAACCTGAGCATGAGCTCTCTCTTTTCCTTGGCCTGCCTCCTCACCAAGGCCGCATGCATTAGTTGGCAAAACATTTCCTCTCTGGTTTTTAAAAGTAAGTACGCATTTTATTTGATATAAGTCTATTTTATATATTAAGATCAGTATAGATTGTGCATAAGTTTTGTTTTATATGTTTACTGCAACTATGGGGATTTTGAATTCCCTAACAGTTGAACTTTAAAAATAATAATATATTTCATAATAGTATATATATGATAATTGTTATATTTATAAACGTGTATATAAATATTTAACTTCTGTTCATATATAAAGGTTAGTATATATTTATATTGTATTATGTATATTATTTTAAGATTTTACGGTATATAGTTTTTGACTTTTGTTAGCATATAGTTATCATACGGCTTTTAGATACGTATGTTTTACTAACTAGTTGATAAGTTAAATATATATATATATATACGCGTTTTATTTTACTATTGATAGCTTACGGTAGATATGGTATAAGTTTGGCAGCCTTCTATTAATATACGTATTTTTATGTGTTTTATATATTTGGTTATAACAGTTTCAATTATAATAAAATATGTTATTTTATTAGCTTTCATATGTTAGATATATAAAATATAGTATTTCAATTTTCGTTACTGTTTTGGTATATATATTATATAAAATTGGTGGGTACAAGTTTGATAGGTCAACTTATAATATATATATTTTTATGATTGTTTTAGTATTTTAGAGTCTACCGTACTATATTTTATTTTATTTTCAACAATTTACATAAGTTATATTTAAATGTAGGTATATATATATAAATTTTCTATGGTAGTTTTACAGTATAAGTTTTATCAATATTTTATAATTTCAACAGTATATGCTTTCAAAAGTTTATTTCATGTCAGCCTTAAGGTTGTTTGCACTGACTGATATACGTTGGATTTTTTTTTAAGGGATGTGTATTTTGATTTCAAGTATAGTCATATGTATAGTCATATACAAATTGGTAGAGGAAATGTTATATAGTATATATATGGTTATATTAATATAGTCGGTCTGCACACCTATGTATATATATTAACCGAGGCATTCATATTTTGTTGCATATTTTATAAACTGTGTCTGCATATGTTGGCTAGTTGTATATAAGCTCACTTATCCTATTTATCTTCCTTGATCCAATTCTGATTTGAATTCGTCTATTCCTATTATCAGCTTTGATCATTGAACCGTGTCCATCTAGCTTTGTTTTGGAATTCGGATCTGGATTTCATAACTCACTTCTTTTTCTCTGGCCTCGAAAGGTGAGAAATCACTCACGATTAACATTCTTTTATTTACTAAATTTGATTTCAATTGAGACGACAATTGAAATATGAGGCTATAGTTATTTAAATTGTTATATATGCTATTATATGTAACTATTCACTTATAGGATATGACACCATATCCTATTGTTTATATATTTATTTTGATGATATATGCCTGTTGTTATTATTATTCACATATCTGTTATCACTCTGCAAGTTACCTGTTAGTATAGAAATCACTATGGGTTGAAATGATACATACCCGGACAGACTTTAGAATAGGAGAAAATCGTTATGGGTTGAAATGATAAACCCAAGCGATTTTCATTTAATTGAATTGGGATTACGGGTTGAAATGCTATCCACCCGTATACATTTAGTGTACGGATTGAAATGATAAATATCCGTAACACTTGACCATATGATAAGAAATATATACAGACATCGTTGGTCCATATATATAAATATTTTGAAATTTAATTCATTGTTTTGGAAAGAAATATATGGTCTTATTAAATGTTAATCCTTAAATTTTTTAATATATAAAGGGTAATGATATATAGATTTAATAATATTTAATTTAGTCAAAATTTGATTTAATACATAAATTATGCTAAATATTTATGTAAATTTTATTCTAAAAGTATTCTGCAATTTACTAAGATTGGGAGATAAATGTGGGTTTATCTAAATGGTATTTAAATAAGGATTTATTCAATTAAATCAATTTGAAATTTTTGAATGGGAAATTTAAGGGTATGATTTTGTAACTGGATTTTTATTTAAGTGATTTAATGAATATTTCACGTTTAAATAAATTAAAGAAAATATTGAGTAAAATGTAATTTAAGGTTACTTAAATGATATTGTATCTAATGAGGGATTATTTTAATACTAGATAATAATGAGGTTAAATCAAGATCTATATGGAACTATTAAATTGAACATTTAATTAAATATTAAAGCTTTGAACTATATTGGGATTTAAATGGTTTTTTTTGAGATTCAGATATGTATTTGAAATCAGTATAGTTGAATTTATTATTTAGAAACTAAATTGATTAAAAAGTTAGTTTGAAACGTTGAATACTTAAAGTTTGGAAATATATTTAACTTAAAGGGTATTTTGTGATTTCAAATCCGAATTTGAGATCGATAAAATTGAAGTGGTTATTTTAGAAATTGAGATGAATTTAAATTAATAAATTGAGATTGAAATAGATTTAAATGGGGTGGTCGGGTTGATGTTAAACGATTTGTTAGTTGAGGGAATTGAAATTTCTTTACTATACAAATCATTTAATATATAAAAATACTATTTGGGAAGTATAGAGATATTTGAAGTGAAAATGATATTTGGTTTTGAAGTATAAATTAAGTTGAAAAGACTACGGTGTTATAGTGTATATTTCTATCTTTTAGATAGTTCCATGGACCCTTAGAGGATGGTTATCCCAACATCCTCTAAGTTAATTATATTTCAGTTGATATTTCACTTGAGTTAGATTTATAGATATAAGAATGTTAATCCTGACTTGAGTATTTTGTGTTTTGCTTTATGCTCGGGTCAGACTGAGAGATACAGCATTTGAGACTCATCTTCGAAGTTGGAGCTTTGCTTGAAGATCCAGCTATCTATCCCTTCAGTCATCCAGTTGATTGGTTCAGAGAAGCCATCTGTTGCATTGGAGACTTCATGGCATTTGAACTATTCGGTTGTATTTTATTTCTAACTCTGAGGTATATAGTAGCTTCATGAACTACTATTCTTTATCTATTCCGCTGCATTGTATTACTCTGTGTAAGTGATCTATGATTGATTTATTTACTGTATATTTTAAGTTTTGCCAAATTTTATTAACAATTCGGTATTTTGAATTATTCAAGTCGGACATGTACGGTTTTATTGTCGATTTGAATGGTCCAAAATAGCGGGTCGTTACAGTTGGTATCAGAGCTTTGGCTCTAGGCAAAACCTAGCATATATGGTAAATTCATTTACAGAATCACTTTCGTTCGAGTTGAATCCCTTCTTTTTGACTTGATTTCCTTTGAATTTTGGAATGTCCCTCGGTTCCGAAATTCATTCTTGTCTCTCCCTATTTATATTCATTTGATTCTGGAGTATCCCATAACTCCACGGAATGAATTGTAAAGGGGGTGAAAACTCCTTTACAATTGGCATTGATTCACCGGAGATTTCTGTATCCTCGGTTTACGATGCTGCTATATCTTGGTATGCTGAATTCTATCTCTGCCAATCGAATGTCGATTTGCTTTAGAATTCCGCATCAATTATATTCCTGAAGTCACGGTTGACCCGGTTAAGGTCGCCCGAGATTTATAGAAGTATATCCATCTTCTATTTTGTAATTTGATTTTCTCAACCTTGTTTGAGCCTATCTTCGAATCAGGATTCTATTGATTAGAGTTCCTCTAAATTAAATCTCTATCTTTGTTTTGAAATCCATTCTTGAATCATCCTTTGAAAATCGGGTTTGTTGTATTTGAAAATTGTTTTATACGAAATTATTATTTTGATAACTATGATTTCACTCTATATATAAAAGTGAAAATGTTTTCGATAAGGATTATATACCTATATATAAAACGAATAAGAAATGTTATTCTATGTATATAAGTTTTGAAAGGATTGGAAATTTTGAAAATTTATAAGAAAGTGATTTCTATAAAAAGGATTTATAACCGAAGGGTTAAATTTGAAATTCGAAAATTGAATTTCGATATTTTGAAATTGGTTTTAAGATTTTGGGAAAATATATAAAAATAATACGATTTAAAAGTATTTTTCCGAATAAGAAATGTTTCAAATGGGTTCAAATGAATTCCAATAATTTTGAAAAAATTTGAAAGAAGTTTTCAAGAAAATAGAAGTCCAGAACTCACTTATGTCGCTGGAGAATAATTTCGGTGATGAGTGCACGCATCATCGACATTGATTTTCGAGTTTCAGAGTGGGGGAGAGGCCACTTTAATAGCTTCGCTATGCGAGTGATTTTGTAAAACCGTTTTTGATTTCAAATTCCGAAGTATAATTTGATATTTTCGAAAGATATATTTATATATTTGAAACAATTTAATGTGAGACCGGTGTTCAGTCCTCGAGTTTTCAATTTGACTAGTAATAACTCTATATAAAAAAAAATTGATTTCCAACTCTTAAATTTGAAATTTGATTTCATCGACTATTTTGAAGGTTCGAGCACTTCCAAATCAAGGTTTAAAAGTTTTAAACTAAGAAATTTCAAAAAGTATAAATTTTTGATAAAGCATACAAGTTTAGTTTTGAAGAGTATGACTTAAGTAAGTTTGAAACCTTTTGTTAAGTAAGTGAATATGACTATTTTTAATTATACTAATATGGAATTTAGTTTTGAAATGTTTTGGAAAAGAAAAGAAAAAAATTTAATTTCAAATAATGGTTTTCAGAAAGGTAAATTGGATATTTCTAATAGAAATAGATAGTTTAAAAGTTTTAAAGTGATGATTATAAATTTGGAAACCATTTTGAGTATAATTGATTTTGAGAAAAGATTTGGTTTTGAAATTAAATTGAAATTAAAAACCAGTACTTATATGGTGATTTTGGAAATGAATTTGTTTGACTTGAATTATTTTAATTTGGAAACTGGGATAATTTTCTAAACCTATTATTTTGGGAACTTTGAAATTTAGATACTTAATTTGGAAGAAAATTTGGTGAAATCCTATATGATTTTGAAACTGAATTGATATTGAAATGATTTGAAATTGAGAACCTTATATTGTTAAGCACTTGAATTGGGTGTAACAACCCGCATATTTACCGATTATATATTTAAATATTTTATTTAAATATTTCACCGTTCATCGGATTTTGGTCCGAAAAGATACTTTTTGTAAACAGCCGAATTAGGACTCGAGACCACTTCCATTGAGTTCAAAATGCCGTTTGCGACCTTTTTGAGTACAAGCTTCGATATGTTTGGAGAAAGTTGATTTTTACCACTTTTTAACTTAGGACTTTGGTTTGGGCTGAGCCCATTAACCCCACTTATGTATTCAGTCCCAACCCTCTCCACTTATCTTCATTTCATTTCTAATTCCTAACTCTTCAAGCTTTCAACAATGGAGGAAGAGAAAAAGAATTAGGAAATCCTAAGCCCTAGTTTCCATTAGCAAATCCATCTTCTTGCTCCAAACTCAAGTGAACCCATTGGTAAGCTTCTCTTCTTCTTCTCCAACTTATCCTCTTACCAATTTCAGAAATTCCTAAACCTAATTTTGGGAATGTTCTTGTTTTGAGCATAGATTCAAGCTCATTTGGGTTGTGTGGAAGAGAGGTTGATTCTCCATTTGCTTTCAAGCTTCTTCTCGTTTGATTTGGTGAAAAGATGAGATTTTTAATCTCACATCTATGCTTATAATTCTCTTCTATTGTTAGGTATGAATTCCTAACACTTATTCATGTGCATTTGAGTTTGATTTGGATTGCTTTTGTGAATATTCCAATTTTTAGTGTTTTGAGTTCAATTCGTTAAAAATCCTAACTTTGATGTTTGAACATGTTTTTGGTGACGCATCGAGGAGCTTATAGGGCCGGGTAGTCGTTTGACATAAACCCTTAGCGCCGTTGCTCGTGCGATTGCAAATTGGTCGAGATTTGCACCTCCTTTGAAATAGGGTAGGAAGTGCAAGTATACAGGTTCGGCCGACCGACCCCCTAGTCCGGTCGACCGACCTGCTTCTAAGTGCATAAGCACTTTCTGTTTTAGGGTCCGGTCGACCGACTACAGGGGTTCGGCCGACCGACCTGCTTCCCGAGGATTTTTGTGGAACAGGGTCCGGTCGACCGAGCCCTGCAACCGGTCGACCGACCTGATGATTTTTGCCAGATTAGCCTATTTTGCTAATCCGTTTGAATATCCAACTTTAATCGATTCGTATGGTCTCCCTTTTGTTGTTGTCATTTACTATCGACTTTGATGACCTTTTCTTTGGGAATTTTAGATATATCCACTTTGATGGATTTTATATCGATTTCATTGGATTTTATTCACGTTTTCGAATGTGAATCTTAGTGATTGATTGTTCCTACAATCTTCTTTGTGATTTGTCACTTTAAAATATAAAGGTTTTCTATACTAGTAGTAAATATCAAAACTCTTTCTTCAAATGATTTCAACACTATTTTATTACAAAGCTCGTTTTCTCAAACCGATTTCCAATCTATTAGTATATACAAACATTTACCTCACTCGTATGAGAAATCTAATTAAACGACTGAGTAAAACAAGTGGTATGAAACGCTTGCGTTTACTTCGTCGGTTAATTCTTGGACTTGTTCGACTGAAACTCTTGTGACAATTTTCTAGTGGAGATCTACAATTTGTTCGTAAATATTTAAGTTAAGCTAGTGGTTATGGGACATGATGCTAAGCTCATATATTTACTAGCTTAGTGTAATTGACACTTCTCGTTGATCATGACGATCATCTTTGTGATTTAGACTAGCAATGTGCGATGTCTCTTTGTTTGCGAGGTTAGGCTAGACACCACTTGTGCGATTCCATTCACACATACCTTTTCGGTTAGCCTAGACACCATTTGTGTGATTCCATTCATACATACCTTTTATGGTTTAGACTAGCAATGTGCGATGTCTCTTTGTTTGCGAGGTTAGGCTAGACACCACTTGTGCGATTCCATTCACACATACCTTTTCGGTTAGCCTAGACACCATTTGTGTGATTCCATTCACACATACCTTTTATGGTTTAGACTAGCAATGTGCGATGTCTCTTTGTTTGCGAGGTTAGGCTAGACACCACTTATGCGATTCCATTCACATATACTTTTTTGGTTAGCCTAGATACCATTTGTGTGATTCCATTCACACATACCTTTTATGGTTTAGACTAGCAATGTGCGATGTCTCTTTGTTTGCGAGGTTAGGCTAGACACCACTTGTGCAATTCCGTTCACACATACCTTTTCGGTTAGCCTAGACACCATTTGTGTGATTCCATTCACACATACCTTTTAGGGTTTAGACTAGCATTGTGCGATGTTTCTTTGTTTGCGAGGTTAGGCTAGACACCACTTGTGCGATTCCATTCACACATACCTTTTCGGTTAGCCTAGACACCACTTGTGTGATTCCACTCACACATACCTTTTATTGTGATTTCTGGATTTCGTGTGTTGATTTCTGGAATTTATATCATTGACTTTTTAAGAGTACAGGTTTAGGGTATGATGCCATCTTCGGAACTTTGAGAAGATTCTTGTGATATTGACTAATCTTTTGTTGATTATCATTTACATGCTTATAGTAGTATGCCATTATGGAATTTATGTTTCACCAACTTTTACGATTGGCATTGATATATATGTCATTTATTGTGGCTTGGTGAATGAAATTAGGAGTATGACATTCCTTTTTATCTTGAGTAGATTATTGTGATATTGATTGATCTCTTGTTGATTTTTCAATTACTTATTTATCACAGCTTGGTATTGTGATTATTATATGTTTATGTCATATCTCTCATTCTATATCATTTCATCTGATATTTGTAGCTAGACTGATCCGTTTATTATTTTCTTATTAAATAATACTCGGGTCAGACCGAGATGTTACAGGTACTTCTGCTTGACTTCTCTCCAGGGATCCATTACTCTGACCTTTTGCTTACTACTTAGATTAGTAGTTTTTGTTATATACTCTTGAGATATTGACTCATTGATGTATTCTTTTGTATAGCACATGTTGCTATTATTTTGTGTTATTGTGGATCTTTCTGACCACTACTCTGATATACACTTTCATGTGTTAGTGTTATATTCATATCTATTTCCGCCTTTGTGATATGAATTATCTATGACTGATTTATGTTATGTTTATTTCTATATTTGTTTCCGAAGATATTATAGCCACTGTGTAGTAGCTTTGAGTTTGTGTCGGCATGTCGGATTTCCACTTGAAAAGAATTGCATGTTATATTATCTGACATATCGGTGCTTGCGCAAAGCAATTACACGGATGGTCGCTCCTCAACAGCCTTATTCTCCGTGCTAGTCGACAGCATTACACCGTAGTGTTCTTGGCTAGCGTGGGTATAGAGGTGGGGCGTCACATTGGGAGTGGTCGAACTTATATAAAATGGATTTGTATAAGTATGAAGTGATTTGAAATCTATTGATTTGAAAGGTACTCAATTTGGAAAGAATTTTTTTTTTATAAATCGAAGTCTATATAAGTATGATTTGATATACTATTGATTTGGAAAGTATTCGATTTGAAAATGGAATCTTATATATATATATATATATGGATTTTATATAAGTATGATATTTGAAAGTATTTGAAAAGGTACTATATGATATATATTTTCGAAGTAAAGATATGGAAAGTGCCTTCTGCTTGATATCCGCTTTGTGGCCACATCGTGGATTCATTCTATCGATATTATTCTCTCTGATTTTCGGTTTTTCGGATGTAATACTCGAGTGTTTCCCACCGTGGCGTAACCCATGGTTTTTTTTTCTCTCGTGACTGCATAGCGCAACTGCCTGGCTGAGTCTTGCCTAGGGGTACAGATTGTTTCCTGAGGGATCCAGGTGTAACCATTGTATATCCTGCAATCTGTGTAGGCCGCGAATAGTAGCGCAAGCGCCTGGCTGAGTCTTGCCTAGGGGTATGGATTGTTTCCTGGGGGATCCAGGCGTAACCATTGTGTATCCTGCACTCTACTAGTCATCATGGCATAACTCGCAGGGCTGAGAAAGCTTACGGATATGGATTATTTCCTGGGAGACCCAGGCGTAACCATTGTGTATCTGCGAACCATGGCCGGACAAAGGTTTTGGTTTGGTTGTTTGTTTGGATTGTACTTTCCATATCTGTTTTTAAAAAGGTTTTTCAAGTATTTTCACTGGATGTTGAAACAGGTCTACTAAGTACTTGAAGAATTCTAGCTTTGCGCTTAATCAACGCATGGCCAGAGTCTGCAAGAACGAGGATAAACTTGTTAAAACATCGAGTTATAAAAATATTTTCGAAAGAAAGATTTATTTCGATATAAACGTATTATTATAAAGGTATTTATTATAAAAGTATTTTTCCCAACAAAGAAATTTTGTATTAATATTTGAAATTAAAATTCTTATGGTTTGAAATAAATTATTCGTGCCCGATTCTATTCTTTTGAATCTACCTCATCTGCTCAGCTTCATTTTTCACCTATATTCCGTTTTCGGAATCTACCTTCCTTTCCCTTTTGAATAAATCTTTTAAATATTGCTTATTTGAATACTACATTGTTTTATATAAAATTTTAGTGTTATAAATATTTTTGAAGTTATAAATTAAATAAAACATCTTTAAAGAAAATGATTATTAATTTATTGATAATATTTGAAGGGTATCTTGAGATAAATTAAAATTTTCATAAATTTTGGATTTAATATTTTCAGTAGTCTTTGTAAATAGAAGTAATAATGTAAATAATTGTTTGCAAAGGAGTTTAAGAAGCATTAAATATTAAAGAAAATTTAATTTCAAATGAAATTTTCAAATAAATATTTTAAATAAAATTTATATAGTTTTAAAATTTATTGTTTATCTTGGCTTTCAATATTTTTTTTTTCTGGTTGTTTTATTCTCCTACCTCCTACCTTTTCTGGGATGAAAAGTTTTGAGTGGGGGAGAGTGTAACGACCCGGAAAATTTTAACAATTTTAATTGATTCTATAACGTATTTAATTGAATATTTATGAAATCTTATAATAATTGAATTTTTAAATAAAATGTTTATATATTTAGAATACGTATATTTAAATATAGCAGATTGTAAATTTTCAAATAATTTTATGGAAGTCTATTCAATTGAGAAAACGTGCTGTCCAATTCAAGCTATTAATTGTTTTAATTGATTTCTGAATCAGTGCGTAACGGTTTCTTTTTACTACCGTTAAAGATTTCTATTGCTTAATACTTTTCCAATCCAGGTAGACTTTCCATTTGTAACCATTAATAAATTTGAGATCATCGACCTTGCTTTTATTATTCCTTGTAGTTTCGTGCACTGACTTTACCTTTCTCACTACCCATAATTTTCTCTATACGTTTCTTTTGCAATTGAAGCGTATATTTATATTTATGGTGGTGCGTTTATTCTGGTCTCTCTTTATTTTTGTTTTTAATGCTTGAAAGAGTCTCAAATCATCAAGCTAGTAGCATCCGTTCCTTCCCTCGCTTTCATAAGGCCTATAATATATAAACCACTTGCTTATAGATCCGAAAACAACTTTGTCATCAAATTTAATGTGCCTTCCTCTCCCTATTATTTCGGTTCCAACCTTCCTAGTAAATGGCTTTAATAAATTTTGGCTAAATCATAGCTACGGACTTTTCAAATTTCTTTCATTTTATATTTATTTCCAATTCCTTCATTGCTTCAAAAATTTTTAACGTGCCTAATCATCTCAGCATGTATATATAATGTAAGCCTACCTTTCCTTGGAAAGCAATTGCTCACAAAAAATTTCCTGATTTCTTTCCTTTTATCCATTTTTATATCCTTGACTTTCAAAACTCATTATGTGTTGTACAAACAAACAAAAATTTATTGCTTTAAGTGTATAGCTAAATCAACTATTGACCGTTACAATTACATTTTTTTGTTTTTTCATTTCAATTTATTACATAAATAACGTTTTGATGAATTAATGGACAGCTTTACGTTTCTTTTGCTTTTGAAAACTTTATATTTATAGTGTACGTTTCTTTTGCATTTCAAAAATTTGAAACATGCTGCCCCATTTAAGCCATTAATTGTTTTAATTATTTTTTCTTAATCAACATATAACCGTTGCTTTTTTTTATTCTAGGATTTACATCCATACTTTAATCTCTGCTGTTCCATTTATTTCATTTGAAATCTAAATTTATTTACCATTCATTTATACGCCTCTTTCTCTTCCCTCTTTTACCTCTTCGTTTCCGTGTTTCTAGGAATATATATATATATATATATATATATATATATATATATAGTATAGCATAGATTGCATCTTCTTTTCTCTCTGTAGGCTATTGATTGCCCTCAAGTTAATATTAAAAGAGGAGAGAGCTTTGTAAATATTATATAAAGTCATATAGCACGTTCACATATCAGATGCAGACCTACCTTTATATTTAAGAAACTAGCATTTTCTCTGTTGCCTGAAGAATGCCCTTCGCCATGTCATGTTACTTGAATCACGCATGCATTCTTCCTTTAAAAATCGCCTGTTCTCATCTCCCCTCCATCTTTTCTTATTTCTTCCAAACCTGAGCATGAGCTCTCTCTTTTCCTTGGCCTGCCTCCTCCCCATGGCCGCATGCATTAGTTGGCAAAACATTTCCTCTCTGGTTTTAAAAGTAAGTACGCATTTTATTTGATATAAGTCTATTTTATATATTAAGAACAGTATAGATTGTGCATAAGTTTTGTTTTATATGTTTACTGCAACTATGGGGATTTTGAATTCCCTAACAGTTGAACTTTAAAAATAATAATATATTTCATAATAGTATATATATGATAATTGTTATATTTATAAACGTGTATATAAATATTTAACTTCTGTTCATATATAAAGGTTAGTATATATTTATACTGTATTATGTATATTATTTTAAGATTTTACGGTATATAGTTTTTGACTTTTGTTAGCATATAGTTATCGTACGGCTTTTAGATACGTATGTTTTACTAACTAGTTGATAACTTAAATATATATATATATATACGCGTTTTATTTTACTATTGATAGCTTACGGTATATATGGTATAAGTTTGGCAGCCTTCTATTAATATACGTATTTTTATATGTTTTATATATTTGGTTATAACAGTTTCAACTATAATAAAATATGTTATTTTATTAGCTTTCATATGTTAGATATATAAAATATAGTATTTCAATTTTCGTCACTGTTTTGGTATATATATTATATAAAATTGGTGGGTACAAGTTTGATAGGTCAATTTATAATATATATATTTTTATGATTGTTTTAGTATTTTAGAGTCTACCGT
Organism: Allium cepa; assembly: GCA_030765085.1. Classification (NCBI taxonomy): domain Eukaryota; kingdom Viridiplantae; phylum Streptophyta; class Magnoliopsida; order Asparagales; family Amaryllidaceae; genus Allium; species Allium cepa. Next base: position 986,741,399 of record CM060929.1, on the reverse strand, counting down.
ACTATATTTTATTTTATTTTCAACAATTTACATAAGTTATATTTAAATGTAGGTATATATATAAATTTTCTATGGTAGTTTTACAGTATAAGTTATATTAATATTTTATAATTTCAACAATATATGCTTTCAAAAGTTTATTTCATGTCAGCCTTAAGGTTGTTTGCACTGACTGATATACGTTGGATTTTTTTTAAGGGATGTGTATTTTGATTTCAAATATAGTCATATGTATAGTCATATACAAATTGGTCGAGGAAATGTTATATAGTATATATATGGTTACATTAATATAGTCGGTCTGCACACCTATGTATATATATTAACCGAGGCATTCATATTTTGTTGCATATTTTATAAACTGTGTCTGCATATGTTGGCTAGTTGTATATAAGCTCACTTATCCTATTTATCTTCCTTGATCCAATTCTGATTTGAATTCGTCTATTCCTATTATCAGCTTTGATCATTGAACCGTGTCCATCTAGCTTTGTTTTGTAATTCGGATCTGGATTTCATAACTCACTTCTTTTTCTCTGGCCTCGAAAGGTGAGAAATCACTCACGATTAACATTCTTTTATTTACTAAATTTGATTTCAATTAAGACGACAATTGAAATATGAGGCTGTAGTTATTTAAATTGTTATATATGCTATTATATGTAACTATTCACTTATGGGATATGACACCATATCCTATTGTTTATATATTTATTTTGATGATATATGCCTGTTGTTATTATTATTTACATATCTATTATCACTCTGCAAGTTACCTGTTAGTATAGAAATCACTATGGGTTGAAATAATACAAATTCGAACAGACTTTAGAATAGGAGAAAATCGTTATGGGTTGAAATGATAAACCCAAGCGATTTTCATTTAATTGAATTGGGATTATGGGTTGAAATGCTATCCACCTGTATACATTTAGTGTACGGATTGAAATGATAAATATCCGTAACACTTGACCATATGATAAGAAATATATACAGACATCGTTGGTCCATATATATAAATATTTTGAAATTTAATTCATTGTTTTGGAAAGAAATATATGGTCTTATTAAATGTTAATCCTTAAATTTTTTTTATATATAAAGGGTAATGATATATAGATTTAATAATATTTAATTTAGTCAAAATTTGATTTAATACATAAATTATGCTAAATATTTATGTAAATTTTATTCCAAAAGTATTCTGCAATTTACTAAGATTGGGAGATAAATGTGGGTTTATCTAAATGGTATTTAAATAAGGATTTATTCAATCAAATCAATTTGAAATTTTTGAATGGGAAATTTAAGGGTATGATTTTGTAACTGGATTTTTATTTAAGTGATTTAATGAATATTTCACGTTTAAATAAATTAAAGAAAATATTTAGTAAAATGTAATTTAAGGTTACTTAAATGATATTGTATCTAATGAGGGATTATTTTAAGACTAGATAATAATGAGGTTAAATCGAGATCTATATGGAACTATTAAATTGAACATTTAACTAAATATTAAAGCTTTGAACTATATTGGGATTTAAATGGTTTATTTTGAGATTCGGATATGTATTTGAAATCAGTATAGTTGAATTTATTATTTAGAAACTAATTGATTAAAAAGTTAGTTTGAAACGTTGAATACTTAAAGTTTTGAAATATATTAAACATAAAGGGTATTTTATGATTTCAAATCCGAATTTGAGATCGATAAAATTGAAGTGGTTATTTTAGAAATTGAGTTGAATTTAAATTAATAAATTGAGATTGAAATAGATTTAAATGGGGTGGTCGGGTTGATATTAACGATTTGTTAAGTTGAGGGAATTGAAATTTCTTTACTGTACAAATCATTTAATATATAAAAATACTATTTGGGAAGTATAGAGATATTTGAAGTTAAAATGATATTTGGTTTTGAAGTATAAATTAAGTTGAAAAGACTACGGTGTTATAGTGTATATTTCTATCTTTTAGATAGTTCCATGGACCCTTAGAGGATGGTTATCCCAAACATCCTCTAAATTAATTATATTTCAGTTGATATTTCACTTGAGTTAGATTTATAGATATAAGAATGTTAATCCTGACTCGAGTGTTTTGTGTTTTGCTTTACGCTCGGGTCAGACTGAGAGATACAACATTTGAGACTCATCTTCGAAGTTGGAGCTTTGCTTGAAGATCCAGCTATCTATCCCTTCAGTCATCCAGTTGATTGGTTCAGCTGTTGCATTGGAGACTTCATGGCATTTGAACTATTCGGTTGTATTTTATTTCTAACTCTGAGGTATATAGTAGCTTCATGAACTACTATTCTTTATCTATTCCGCTGCATTGTATTACTCTGTGTAAGTGATCTATGATTGATTTATTTACTGTATATTTTAAGTTTTGCCAAATTTTATTAACAATTCGGTATTTTGAATTATTCAAGTCGGACATGTACGGTTTTATTGTCGATTTGAATGGTCCAAAATAGCGGGTCGTTACACCATCTGATATCGATAAATAAATCAAGCACTTTGATTAATTATCCTTAATTAATAAATTATTCTTAATTAATCACATTAATTTAATCAACCTTTAAACCAATTACATAATTAATTAACCCTTTAATTATTTATTTAAAGAAATTTGACCTTTAATTACTTACCATAAAGCAATCATCTCATGACAATTAATCATTAATTACCAATTATCAAATGATTTTCTTAAATTAATTAACTTTAATAAATCAAAATACCTAAAATTAATTAAAAGAAGTAATTAGTTCCTTAATTACTTTCATTTATTAATTAATTCTTAATAAATTAATTCTTCTCAAATTAATTACCTTAATAATGATTTAAACCTTTGTTACTTATTTAATTAATCCAAGTCATTAATTAATAAAAAAATTAAATTATCCATTTTAGATTCACATGTTAAAGTAATATTTTGTTATGAAAGAAATTTGAAAAGTTTGAAATCAAATTCTCTTAAAATTCACATGTTAAGGTATACTTTTACATTAAAAACTTATTCAAACATTTAAAGATGTAAAACTTAATTTTGTTTCAAAGTCTAAAATTCAGATTTGGATTTAGGTCCAGGTTCTAAATCTTAATTTAAATTCTTTCTTATAATTCAATTTCTATTTTGAAATTCAAAATTACTTTTGAATACAAACCACTCTTTTAAGTAAAAAAAACAATTTAAATTTAAACTTATTCATTCTCAACTAAGTTTCCAAACTGAACTCGAATTTATATTTAACTTTGATTTTAAAACTCAATTTAAACCTTGACTTAAATTTGAAAACCGGACTGGTTAACACCTGTAACCAGTATCCTACCCGAGCCAGAAGCAATTTGGTTCGAGTCCCTTCGTTCCATGCTTCGAGTATACTACTCGAATTACTCGAGACTACCCCGAGAAAACAAAACCCAAGCCAAAAACATTTTTCCAGACCCAAACCGACGTGCTCGTGCACGGGTACAACCCAGATCGCCATCTCCGATCAGCATTTCATCGACGAGCAAGTCGACATTCGCCTCCACACCAGACATCGATCATCTGAAACACGTCACAACCTCGTATATGAAATTTAAGTAAAAATTCAAAACCTAGAACAACGATATCGGGTTTCGCCATCAACCTGGAAACATGGCTCGTTTACGAAACCTCGACCATCGAAATTCGTGCAACTCCGGCCGCCAACCCCTCGACACTTCCTCTTCCATCACCTAGAACCGCTTCGCACTCGGTCAACCCTAGGCGGCGTACGAATCGAAATACTTGACCTCACTAGTTTTAGGTTTACAGATAAGAATACATCACCGTCGCCACCACATCCAACTGTATCGCCTTCCACCATTTTTCCTCGACCCTCCGATCACTCCTCCATCACCACAGAGAACCTCGAACCCCCTAACGTCTCCGACCACCGAAAATCGACCAAAAACCCATTTTCGTTCAAAGTCGAACTGCACTTAAACCCATTATCTAAAAATCAAAATTTTTACTTTAAAAAGCATATTTTAGTATAAGGATTCAGTTTGTAACCCGAGATTCACAAATTAAGAATATCAAATTTTGACCAATTTAAAGTTTTACTCAGTATCTTGGTTTCCCAGAAACATTAACTAGTTGTTTTGACTTAAATAAAATTTAAATTAAAGCTTAAGATAAAACAATCAAGTTTTGTTTAAATTATGAATCCATATTTTGCTTGGATCAAGAGTAAGTAATTTTTTTGAATTATAACCCGAGTTTGAAATTTTAAACAGAGGTGTTCTACAGGTTATACAAACGGGCATTCATCATACACAGAAATTCAACAATATATAAACACAAATACAATTTATTTCAGACATACATCAAGCAACCATATAGAAATACACTTAAGCATTTTTAAAAATGAAGTTACTCACATGTTTCTACGAAATGAACAAAGGCCTCTTCATGTTGACACAGGCTTTGAATTTGCCGTTGAAAACTTCTACTTTGGTTCTCTGGTTGTATTGATTTGTTTTGATGTTTTTCAAAATGAAATTTGTTTTAGTTTGAGATAACATTACTTCAGATTTGCTTTGGTTTGGGGAACGAACTAAAATGAGGTTGATATATAGAAAGAGGTGTATAGGTTGATTATATTATTTAGTACAATAGGTATGGCTATTTGTTTCAAATCGTAGGCTAAAACGATTTTAGTCATGGGCTAGAGATATGGCAACATTTAATATAAATGTACTTCATGTTTTCATTTGCAATACTTGTTGACATCGGCTGAAGAGGTTATTAGGGTGTACTAAAGATATTGCCTTATTTTATAAGCTACAGCCATCCTTTCTTTCTTTTGTCTTCCATGTCTCTTAACAGTATATATATACATTTATATTTGTGTTCATCCTTGTCCTATTTATTTGAATACTTGATTATATTTACTTGTACATAGATGTTTATAATTGTGGTCTGGTTTCTTATGTGAATGTATTTTATTTGCTATGCTTTTGTTCCATTACTTTGTACTGACTTTTAACACGATGTTAGGATTTTAGTTAATGTCTTGTTTTGAATTTTAACTTATGTACAAATATACTTTTATACTTATACTTGAATATATTATATCCTTTCTCTTGCTTTGTCTTCTTACTTTAAAATATAAATGAAATTCTATAGTAAATATGTTGTCTGAATTTAGCAAATTTGTTTATTTTATATTTTACATACATGAGTGTATTTTAAACTTAAGCTTTTATTATTTTTGTATTGATACACATTATAAGAAAATGTTATGAAATTAAACGCATATTTTAATTGAAGATGGAGGAACTCAAACCGATAAATCAATTAATCACACAATAGTTTATTCAAAAATAAATTTAATTATTAATTTAAACTCAGTAAAAATTCGGGATCGTTACAGATTCCCCTTCTTAAAGAAATTTCGTCCTCGAAATTTACAGGCATGAAAATAAAACATAGATAGATGAAAGATAGATGAAACATCTTTCCAAATCAAGCTGGATATTTATTCTGCATTTAGTTTACCAAATCAGAATATCACCAATATGAGAACAAACTTATTTGATACTATACATGATACTTTGGTCATCAAATCTATAAAATATGGAGTGATATCGGTCAGTTTGAAGGATAACTAACCGTTCGTAGAATATATCGAGACCCAAATGATAGATAAATGGATTTAATCTTCCATAATTTTCAAACATCAGATATGGATTCCAAACTCAAGTCGGAATATCCCGAAATATACACCAATTTGTCCCTCTTCGGACTTCGATCAACCTGAGAAATGATAATAGAATTTCAAATTTGGTTTTTAAACAAAATCGTTTTATTGATACAATTCAAATTTAGCTTCATATTCTATTAATCAATTCAACTCAATCTAAAATTTCCAATTTATTTAAATTTTCAATTCCAGATTTCCAATTCATATTCATTTAGGTTTAAATCAAAAACTGGTAAGAAACCGATGAAGATAGGAAGTAAAAATTTCCTACAACGATTCATAGAGCATCATCACACCAAAACTTCTTTCTGGAGCTGTTACGAAACAATCAAAAGAATTTGGAAAGACGAATCAAAGGAGATTGATAGAGAAAATTATTTCCACTGTTGTAGGGTATTGACCATTTGTAGTCGTATTCCCCCGTCCCCTATCTCATCTTCTTCATGCACTCATACTCACTATCAGTGGATAGTAAGAGAATTTACTGAGGCATTCAAATGGATATCTTAGGGATATGCTCATCCTAGGGATTACTTCACCCTATCTCTAATGAGTTACTTAATGTGTTATACTCCTGAGCTAAAGTTTTAACCTTAGCTCTGATACCAAATGTAGCGATCCTGACTTGACCTTCGAAAATCGGCACCGAATACGACAATCATATTCAAATGCCGCAGATCCAAACGTCAAATCTGGTGCGCCGAAGCTTATAACACAATTAAGTAAAACAACACAGCGAAAGAAAAATGAATATCAATATACAACATTGCTACAATATCCAGATACAATATGATACAATAGAATGATACAACGAATATCAACACTATCAGAGATATGATACAAGAAAATAGCAGCGGAAAGTAAAATAGATAACATCAGCAGCAGAATACATAACTCTAAGATAGTCCTCCAGAGAGAACTCCAGCAGCAGATTGAACCAACATCACGATACACAAAGATAAGCAAGTCTCGTCCACATCCAAATACTAAACTAGCTCCAGATAATATACTGAACCTGACTATCTGAAAAACCCAACTCTAGACTGCCCGTGTGGAAATATTTTGAGCACCCAGAGTTTAGGAAAGAAACAATAAACTCCAGGTCAGTCATGAGACTGGTATGAGTAACAAAAAAAGTTTATCTTAAAAAAAACAAAGAAATATTTTAAAATAGATCCGCAATGCTTTTAGAAAATGTAACTACCATAAGGCCTCCCGCACACACACACAATGCAAATGCAGAATCGGAGGAGATTTCACCTTATGATAGTCAAACATGCTTGATACGCAAATTTCTTTGATATTATTATTATAAGTTCAAAGTGTAGAAAACCTTTCAAAAGTATAATATAAATCTTAGCCAACATGCAACCAGTATCATATGCCTACTATAGCTACCATCTAAACAGTGGGGCATCGCCATAAGTAAACGGCAGGTCATACAACTAAAACCGTAAAGAGCTTATATTGGATGAATGGATTTCCAACAAATGGTCGGGCAAAGGAACTTCCCAAGTAAAATGGAACGCCTCTGGAGGGACGTCCCCGGATCCTAACCGGATCTCTGCTAGACAAGGTCGGGTTACCTCTAGCTGGGTAACTACTGACACGAGTATGCCATTCCCCGGTTGTAAACAACCTTTATCCGAGGATCCTCTCAACCAACAACCACAAAGTAATAAGTTTGCATCAACCACAAAGTAAGTATCTGAGCTCCATACCATGATGCCACTCATAATCCAAAAGGAAAAGACATACCCTCAGAGGGCGCTATCCTCAAATAACCTTGCTACTACGATTCCTGTTTCGACCATAACCGGGTTGTGAGGTTCGACGAAGGTTCGTCCACAAAGCTACGCTTTTCACAAAAGCCACGTTTGATCAACAAATGATTGGAAGCACTCAGGATGCCACATTACCAAGTTGGGAATATATCGCTAATAACCTTCAACTACATGACCTCTGAGCTCATACGTCTCAGAGAAGGGTGTTAAGCTAAGAGAATAAATTCTCCACCACCAACATAAATGTATTTGAAAGAAATCTTCTTTATATCTCAAAATGTAATGTCATACATACCATCCATACAAGTCTGTTCTGGGTTCGAATAGAACCGAAGGCACTTCCAAAGAAGTCCTTGCAATCCGGGTATTCACAATCCCGATCGGACTTCCCATCACTTAGGGAATCTCTGTACCGGAACAACTCAGTGCAGAGACAATCGATAGGTTATCCTATCGTTCTCCCAAACACCCGGTCTTCACCACCGGTCTTTAAATGCTATCCATAACGTCGAATCACATATTCGGAATGGGCTATATGACACAAAGGTCCTCTCCTGGCTAAACCGAATAGTGAGCACAATATTTACAAGAAACATATGGAAATTGGGATTTCAATTAAGTCACAACTTAATGATTCAAAACTTTCTTTCAGATGGTTTAAACAAATTACCATTTCCAATCTTTTTAAACAAAAAGATTCACTTCGCAGATTTCACCCAATTTCACAAAGATTCATTCATAGATTTCAAAACAATTCCATCTCAATTGGATTAATTCATTTAAATCTTTAAATCAAAGATTTATCCTATAGCTTTCAAACTGTTTTCATAACTTGGAAAATCATTTTCATTTTTAACTTAAAATTCCTTTTAACACAATTTGGAAGTTCACTTCTTATATGAAAGCTTTAATTATTTGAAAACGAATAGTTTCATTTCAGAAAGATCCAATTTTATTTACACGAGTTAAAGCCTTTGAATTATATTCACATTCCAAAATCAATACTTTTAAAATAGTTCAACCCATATATAGCTGGTATAACATCTTGAGTCCCTAGTTTCCAAACATAGAATTCAATTTCAAATCTTGAATTTAAGTTTAAATCAAATTATTTAAATTTCAAAACTTAATCAAGTTATTCAAAATATATTTCATCTTTGAAATTCCATTTCAAAAGCTTTTCACTTTAAACCCAATTCATTTCCAAAACCTTTGAATTCAAATTGTCTTTTTATAAAAATCACTTCAAAAATCTGTGACTTAATCGATTTCCACGTGAAATCCATATTTGTGTGTGTATAAGTGTGGTCCAGGGGTTTAACACAATAGTGCAACATCATTCAATCATCATAGATCAAAACACAGAAATATAGTTGATAAACGATATAAGCTATAACGTTTATCGTCCATTCACAGATTCACAGATAATATACAAATGTAAATGAATGAATAAAATACTCAGTTCAATCCACAGAACAAAATATCACAGATCAGTTAGTACAATCAATTCAAGGCATCTCATACAATACAATCATTCATAAGTAAGGTCAAGCATTCAATAATCATTTATAAGTAGGATTAATTGATCGTTTAATCCTAATCAATTCAATTTATTTCCAATTAAATTAATTACTTATGAATTAGTCAACCGAATGTCATCCCACTTTTGGCAAAGCCGTGATACCAAAAGATCGATCGAAGACAAAGGACAGTTCGTCTCAAAGATTGGTCATACTTCGTTTCACCATGGATATCGTAGAATTTTTCCCAAGTCCAGATTGAGCTACAATTGATAGGACATGACAAGAAAGATCATACAAGTCATCATCTCAAATTTCAAGTCAATCCGAGTTCATATGCTCAAGTTATGATCGATTCAACTTGAAGGAAAAAGCACTGGTTTCGAATCCATCGTTGTAGGTGTCTTCGAATCCATCACCAAACGCTGATTCGAACCGATCACCTTCGTATCGATCAACTTTGAATCCATCGAAGTGCCTCGGATTCGACTCCATCAACTTCGAATCCATCGAGTTCGTATCGATGAACCTCGTATCCATCAGAGAAACGCAAGTTTGTATCCATCAAGCATCGGCCGTTCGAACCCATCAATGAAGCCTTGTTCGAACCCATCAATGGAGCCTTGTTCGAACCCATCAGTAAAGCCTTGTTCGAACCCTTCGGTGATGCTTCATTCGAATCCACCAAGTCAACTATCCATGATGACGTGTCATCCATCGGTTCGAATGCGCCGAGATACATGGATTCGAAGCAGTCAACTCGGAGTGAAGACCAGATCGATTCGAGGTTTTCTCTCCACGTCATCACGAAGGCGCGTGCCACCATCGATTCGAAACCATCGGTTTGAAGGGATGGTTTCGAACAAAACAGCCACGCAATGAATCCCATCTCGTATCCATCATATCTCCTAATCTACTGATCCAAATGCCACGAAATTTTCACAGAAGCTTGCATACATGTTGAAGAATGTCCACACCAAATTTCACCTCGATTGGATGATTTTATGATCGATTCGAATGGAGTTCGAATCGATGCCAGAGTGGGCCCAAATTTCCTGAGACCGGGCGCTTGGGCCCCCTCACGTGCCAAAAGTGGTCTCTCGAGTTTTCAGTGAAATATCAGCAACCTACGCCTATAAATAGAGCCCTAGAGCCAACAGAAAAAGGATCTTTGGACTCTCACGCGTCCAAACTCTGCCGGATCGAGATCTCCGTCATCTTATATCATAACTTTGCTGTTGATTTCGAATTTCCAGTTGTAGCTTGCTGTTGATTGTTGTAACAACTTGTAATCATTGAAAGAGAATCAATAAAACTGCAAAAAACTTCACAGTGGACGTAGGCAACACGCCGAACCACTATAAATCGCTTGTCTACGCATTTACTTTACTGTTGATTGGAGTTTTTGTTAGATAATATTCGATTTGAATTTACATTCTTCATTATTATCTCTTCAAAGACTCCCGAAGAGTGTTGTGACCAATTTTGGTGCAAACACTTTGGTGCTTTCGCTGAGAGAACCCAGATTTTCTCCTGCTCTTTGGATCTGTCATCGATACCGGATTGAATAAATCTAAGAGAGAGATCCAGATCATCAAGTCCAAGTTCCTTCCATTCTATTCAGATTTGCACAAAGTCTAGGAAAGGAATTCAACTTTCATGATGGTTAGTACAAGAACCACCTCTAACGCTATCAATCAACAAGAACAGGATAGACAGAATCCTGCTCCACTACCTCCATCCAATCAAGATGCTACTGGACACTCGGAACCGTCGGGTCCGATTACCCGACAGGAGTTGCAGTTACTACTCCAAGAGCCGACCCAGAGTCGGCAATAATTAACAGAACAGCTACGCGCCAACGCCGAGCTGATTAACAAGCTGGATCGCCAGAAGCGAAAGAGATCCACGAGAGACCATGCTTCTCGCTTCTCCAGCGAAAGTTCTTCATCTTCTGATTATCACAATTGATCTCCACGACCCCGACTAGATGGGAGTCGCATGCCAGCTGCTGGAGATCAACCAACACTGACCGTTGGACAACTGAGAGTTGGTCCATCGACCAGTTTCCAAACCGGACCCTCCTCCCGAGGAGGTGCCATCCCTCACCACACCACAGAATACCGCACTTCTAACGTTGCGGCTGAACCAGGGGTCGACGTCCAAGATCAGTCGAACCTGGACCGTCGTCATAGCGGACGTACTCCTGAACCATACGTCCCAGAAGACTATGAGCCAAGAAGGCAAGACTTGGACCGTCGACAACATCCGGTCCAACCCCAAAGTATGGAACGTAATCATACTCCGGTGTGAGCCGCACAAGACGCGCGAATGCCGGATATTTCAAATATGATACGTCAGATGATCCGTGAGAGTCAGGGATTCACAAATGACGACTGGGGAGTTTCCCGAAGTCTCACTCCCTTTACAGACGATATTCTTACTGCTGAACCCCCACAGCGATTCTGAATGCCAACTCTACCCATGTACGAGGGAAACTCCGACCCCAACCAACATATTCTAAAATATGAATGGTCGATGACTGCTGCCAGAGCCGACGATGCAGTAAAGTGTCGTAGTTTCCCTATATCCTTGGGGGGCATCGCTACCATATGGTTCACTCGACTACCACCTCGATCCATCTCTTCATTCGACCAGTTGGCCACAAAATTCGTTGAACAATTCCGCATGCACGTCGCAAGGCCTAAAGATGTCAACACTCTGTCTAGCGTCACTCAAGCTCCTGGAGAAACGCTCAGACACTACTTAGAGAGATTCCATACTGCATGCACGGATATCAGTAATCCGAACGATAACTCCATCCTTATGGCGTTAAGCAAGGGGATCGACCCCGATTCTGAGTTTGGCAACTGGGTAGCTGGAAAACCACCTGCATCATTGGAACGTTTCCATGCCAAGGCGGCTCAATTCTTGAGACGAGAAGATGCGAAACAGTCTAGGAAGAAAACCGATGCGGGGCCAAGCACGGAAGGGATCCAAAGCAATGTTGCAATCAAACAGTCCGACGAGAGCTCCGGAAAAGTTCAGTTGAACGTTAAAAATAAACAAGCTCGGCGAAGAGAGAGCGTGAATCAAACCAGAAAACGAGATCAAAATCATGGCCCGTAGTGCAAGAACCCAAAGTTTGACAGTTACACTCCTCTGAATACATCACTAGAGGACTTGTACTTACAAACCTATGATACAATTCAATATCGAAAACCTGCACCAAGACCGTCGTCAGAGAGACAAATCCAGACAGGAAAGTTTTGCAGGTTCCATGAAAGCTACGGGCACAAACGAACGAGTGTTGTCACTTACGAGATCTCGTTGAAAAACTGATCAGAGAAAGGAAGCTGGAATAATTTGTGCGGACACCGCGGCCCAAAGAAGCGAGCCCATCAAATCAAAACAATGAACCCAATCGGCCGAGACATGAGGACTCAACTTGTCCCAGCGGAAGATTGGTGCTAAACGCCATCAGTGGCGGACCAACTTTCTCAGGAGCCTGGAACGATGAGGATCTTCGTCACTGTGACACATGACAGGCTCATTCTATCTATGAATACTTTGCAATTTCCTTTACATTCTGAAGTTTGAACTTGTAATAAGGCACTGACTTTGCCATATTTTCTTATTTCAGCAATAAATTACTATTTCTTCAAGCTAGAGCTATGATTCACCGAATGCAACGTTCAACAATCCCGACACACGAAGAGCTAAATTCCATCAAACAATGGAATTTATCCAAATAGTGAGTGACTGTGATACGACCGGCCACTCACTAAGTGAAACCCCAGCTCGGGAGCAAGCCATCACATCAAAGGCCGAACTGGACCAACACACGACAGTCCATTCAACAACTCGTTCCCGGAGTGCGAACGGACTCCAACTTCCCAGAGCGTGAATTGGAGTATAAACATTCAATAACTCGTTCCCAGAGCGCGAACGGACTCCAAATTCCCAGAATGCGAATTGGAGTATAAACATCCAATGAATCGTTCCCGGAGTGCGAACGGACTCCAACTTCCCAGAGTTTGAATTGGAGTATAAACATTCAGCAACTCGTTCCCGGAGTGCGAACGGACTCCAACTTCCCGGAGTGTGAATTGGAGTATAAACATTCAGCAACTCGTTCCCGGAGTGCGAACGGACTCCAACTTCCCAGAGCGTGAATTAGAGTATAAACATTCAATAACTCGTTCCCACAGCGCGAACGGACTCCAACTTCCCAGAGCGCGAATTGGAGTATAAACATTCAATAACTCGTTCCTAGAGCGCGAACGGACTCCAACTTCCCAAAGCGTGAATTGGAGTATAAACATTCAACAACTTGTTCCCAAAGCGCGAACGGACTCCAACTTCCTAGAGTGCGAATTGGAGTATAAACATTAAACAACTCGTTCCCAGAGCGTGAACGGACTCCAACTTCCCAGAGCGTGTATTGGAGTTTAAACATTCAATAACTCGTTCCTAGAGCGCGAACGGACTCCAAATTCCCAGAGCGTGAATTGGAGTATAAACATTCAATAACTCGTTCCCAGAGCGCGAACGGACTCCAAATTCCCAGAATGCGAATTGGAGTATAAACATCCAATGAATCGTTCCCGGAGTGCGAACGGACTCCAACTTCCCAGAGTTTGAATTGGAGTATAAACATTCAGCAACTCGTTCCCGGAGTGTGAACGGACTCCAACTTCCCAAAGTGTGAATTGGAGTATAAACATTCAATAACTCGTTGCCAGAGAGCGAACGGACTCCAAATTCCCAGAGTGCGAATTGGAGTATAAACATCCAATGAATCGTTCCCAGAGTGTGAACGGACTCCAAATTCTCAGAGTGTAAATTGGAGTATAAACATCCAATGAATCGTTCCCAGAGTGTGAACGGACTCCAAATTCCCAGAGTGCGAATTAGAGTGTAAACATCAAATCCATCGTTCCCGAAGTGTGAACGAATTCCTACAGAGCCCAAATAGGTGTGACTGACCATTTATCGGCCAACTCCAACTTCCCGGAGCGTGAATGGATTACAAACATAAATTACAGGTTCCCGGAGCGCGAACCCAAACATACATGCTATCTCCAAACTCCCAGAGTGCGAATTGGAGCACAAATACTAAGTCAAAGTTCCCAGAGTGCGAACCGAAATATCAATACTAACTCCAAGTTCCCAGAATGTGAAGTGGAGTATAAACATCAATTCCAGGTTCCCGGAGCGCTAACCGTGTTACAAACATCGATAACTCTCAAATTCCCGGAATGCGAACTGGATTATCGATCTCGAATTATCCTAAGTCCTCAGAGCGTGGACATGTGCTTAATATTTGCAATAAGTGCGATCAACCACCAAGGTGCAAATGTTGTTCCCCGAGACTAGGGGGCAAATAAGCTAAGTGTTAATCACTAGCCAAAGTGATACAATTTCTGAAGTTCAACTTATTCATCGATAACAACATATGACCAAGATTTTCAGACTTGGCAAATAAAACAAACTCTACTTGATGGTAGAAACACCGCAAGTACACCGGACAGAAAGATAAACACTGAAATACTTAAGCACAAATGAAATGAGAATTGAAATAAAGAAATTGAATTTTATTTTAACTAACTAGAGACAAGGACTTACAAGCAAATAAGTTCTTCCAAAAAAGAATTCCTACTAGCAGGGGCCGAACCTGCGTCTATACACTGTAGGATCGATTTCACCCTAGAGGGGGGGGGTGAATAGGGTGATAGTATAAATTATAAAAATTAATTGCGGAAGCATATAAATTAATTTCAACACAGATCACAGAACAACAGTAGCACAGATAATAGCAGAATAATAAATGTAGAAATAGAATGACACAGAATTTACCCAGCTTCCGCAAAACCCTGCCTACGTGCTGCCCCCAAGGTTTCTACTAGAAATTAGATAGTCCCTCGCTTACACACGTAAACTTGCGACACCGCTATCGACTAAATCTAATTCTTCGCTCAAAACTCTGCCACAACTCAACCACTGAGTTGCGAATTCTCAAGCTACGCCACGTAGCTCGTCCCCTAGTCACACAACTAGAAAAATAAACGGTTTAAAAAAGAAAATACAAATTAAAAAACAATTTAAATATAAAATAGCCCTAATTTTAAATAAACTAAAGCCCAATCCTTTTCTTTGTTTGGCCGGCCCAAACTAGATTATCTCAGAGTAAAATTTGCCGGCCCTTTCTTCTTTGCGCTGCTTTTCTATGAAAAATAATGGCTTCGTTATTTTATTCCTTTGCTCCATAATTAGGGCTTCTCATCCTTGATCCAAATTAGGGCTTTCGAAGAGCCGACTTTATGTTGATCGATTCGGTGATTATTTGTGTATAGCCTTGATCGATTGTTTTCCATGTTGCTCACTTCGGCTGCTTCGTTGATCGAATTCCTTCCTTGCTTCGGTATGTAATTATATGCTTTTGCTTTACTGATTTTATGCTTGCTTGAATTCGATGCGCTAATTACCGATGATGATTGTGGGTTTTATATGCGTTCGATCTCCTTTATTTTCGTTCGTATAAACATGTTTGAATTTGTCAATTGATTTCTTTGGCCGCTTGATTTTGTATTGATGATTGAGATGATTTTGACTTGTTCAAAAACGTATATTTTTTGTTACTTGATGGTCACGGCGTTGATTTGATATCGTGATGACCACGGCTTGATTTTTAACTTGGTCAATTACCTTTGCTACCTCGATTTTGACTGCGGCTTCTGATTTTGAACCGGTCGTTGATCATCTTGACTTAGCTTGACACCTTGATTATCACGGCATTGATTTTGATCCTCTAGCCCCTGTGAGCTTTGTCTTTGGCCATCTTTACTGCGCATGTAGTTGCACTGCTTTATGTTGTTACTGATGTTGTGTTGCACTTGTGAACTTTTTCTCTGGCCATCTTTGTTTAAGTGCTTGTGTACTCCATTCTGGTTTGCACTTGCATGCATTGCTGCTACTTACTTGGTGCATTGTGTATCCTGTTCAGTGTTTCATTTGTTATGTTCATTTGAGTCAGTGATATTCTCTGATCAGTTGCATGGTTCATGTCATGTAGTTCATTGTGTAGCCTTGGTCTTTGTTGTATGTATGTGTGATACTCTGGAGTTAGTCTTGACATTTGCATATTAATTGAGTTGTACTTGGATTTGAACTACTTCATGTTTGCTTCATGTTCTGTTGACATGTGAGTTGCATTTCATTTGCGGCCTTGACTTTTGTGTCATTGTTTATGCTGTACATATGCTTGTTGAGTTTGTTTTGTTCTCACTAACAATGTGGTCTGGAATAGTTTGAACTGACTCTTTTGATGCATCTTCTTCTGGCTTGTATTTATAAGCTGGTCTTTGCATGGTTTCAAACATGTGAGTTGTCGCTGTGTTGCATTGAGCTCTGTTCATTTTGTATTTCACAGGATACATGTAGTTCAATTGTTTCAATGTCAGTTTGGGTCTTCTTTCATTGGTTGGCTGCACTGGTCTAGTTCTCGGCCTATTGCATTTGACATTGCTCTTGGTTATGTTGGTCTTGTTGCTTGGTCTGACATGAACTTTGATATTGTAGTATGTGTGTCTGGTCGTTGCATTTGTAGATTGCATTGTTGCAGTTTCCATATCTTGTGCTCGAGCTTGCATGCTTCATTGAAGTGTTGCATTGTTGATGCGCTTTGAGTTACAGTGTTTCATTTCTGGTTGAGGCTTGTTTTAGTTGACTTGACCATTTGCACCTGTGTTGAATCCAGTTTTAAAACTCGGGTTTGACCTTGTGCTGATGTCGTGACTCTATTTGTGTTGCACTTGAGTTGAACCCGGCTTTTCATTTGGGTTTGACCTGTGCTCACTTGTCCCTGTAGCATTATCAAGTGTATATCGGTGTGCACGGCCTTGTGGGATGTACAGTGATACACTGTGCATGTCACATTGTTCGTTTGTGATGAATTCAGATATAAATCATGACGAACAACCCAAATAACTGAGGCAAATAATATTTTCAAAAACCATATTTTATTTTATATTGCAAAAATATTTCTTTTTCAATTTTACTGCGTTATTGAATATTTTTGCAGATTGCTCAGATTAAAAATGCTGGATTCTAACTGGAATGAAGTTGAAGATTAAAATATGAGTGAATGAGCGTTATGTAGTGAGGACATTTGTAAATGTGAAATTGTGATGTTATTGAATTTATATCAAAGTTGTATAGTGTATAGTGAGAGCTTGAATTTGTACCATTCAAAATTGTAATAAATATTTGTTTGAATAAAATATTCGTTTGAATTCATATTCTATGTTATTTAATTTTATTCAGCAAATATTTATTTAACCTGTGAAAAATAAAATAGTACATTAACAAATACATTTAAACGAATGTATATATGTTTATTATCATCAAACAAAAGTCATATAAGGGCATATTCAACAATCTCCCCCTTTTGATGATAACAAACATATATTTAAGATTTTGAATATGTTAAATGTATTTGATCATTCATATGCTCTAATTGCTCCCCTTATTTAAATGCTTCCTCTCTACACAAGGCTCCCCCTACATATATGCATACAAATAAAAATATGCAAATCAGCCTAGATGCAAATGGAAAATTATTTGACCTTTGCTTGATTTTATTAATCTTAGCTTTTCTCTCCCCCTTTTGTTATCAGTAAAAGAACAATAGTATTAGAGAAAATAGAGATAATGATCGATATTAATTCAACATTAAAACTCAATTGAATATAAATATTAAATTTCAATAAAAAATCAAACAAAAATCATAAATATTTTGTTAGGTGCATATTCCACTTTTAGAATGATGGAAATGATGTCATCATATAAAACCATACAGTTGTGTCTATTTATGTTATATTTATATCAAGAATTTGAATATCTACTAACCATGCGTAACCGTTAGGACTTTTAAATGAGATTAGTAGTATTCCAATTTTATTTTAAAAAAATGAATTCAAGTATCTTCTAACCACGCATAACCGTGAGGACTTTTAAATGGGATTAGAATCAACTTGTTTATTTTAAAAATCAACTTTTGATATGCGTTCCATACATGCATAACCGTGAGGACTTTTAAATGAGCATGGAAGCACATAACATATTCCAAGTAATTCACCCATGCATAACCGTGAGGACTTTTAAATGAGAGTGAATACTTTGGTATTTATTATTATTGTTATTATTACCCTTTTTTTTAAAAACAATTGTGAAAATGAAAAACGAACGATTCCTGTTTAAAGTACCACATATTGACAAACTATATAGAATTTTGATGAGTGATGGTCGTTAGAAATATGATAGATATAGAGATGGTCATGGAATTTTTACCAACAAAAAGTTTGATAACTCTTGTTTAAATTTCTAAAGAAAATTTCTAATTATACTTTCTCGAGTTATAATATATGATCAATATCAACACTCATTACTTTTTCAATCACTATTTTTCTTTTCGATAATAATTTGGGAGTCAGATTAGTCAATATAGTCATTTAAAATCAAATTCAAAAATACTTATGAAATTAATTTTTCAAAAATGACTAAAAATATGGTCAAAAATGATTTTCTCCAGGGGGTTTTAAAAGAAAAAATTTTCTGCTATTTGAAAATTATTTGAAATGAAAAATATGCAGATATTTTATTTGAAAATCGATGCAGTTACTAAATGTCTCAACAAAAATCACGTTTCACTAGTAATTTTTCTATCAACTATATTACCAGTGTAATCTACATCTGAATTTCTCTTTCACTCAAAATTATCATCAATTGAATTTTATAGACCAAAACATGAAGTGTACACCAAAAATTTCAAACTCAATTTTTACAGCAATTTAAATGACATTCTTTTGAATTTGAAATGAAGCAGTGTAAATAATCAAAAACCGTGAATATAGAGTTAGCCGAATTATAACCAATTGTATTATTATCCAATAAAACACTATTTTAATCCAAAATGACATATATGAAGTAATTCAAAGAATCTAGAGAATATTATAGTGTTTTTGGCAAAATAATATAATTGGCCAACTATGTTGAATAAGTCAGAGTCAAAATCATCATCTTTTTCATCATCTCAATATTGGCTGATTTTAATTCAGAATATGGTGCAGATTATCACATTTAATATATCGCTCAAATTAATATACCTTTACCTGTTTTACCTTTACGATATTTTTCATGGTTGTCTATTGATTCTATCACCTTTGAACTGGGCTAAGGAACTTTGCTTTGTCGTCCGTTGTGTTTCTAGAACAGCCAACAATCCAGAGAACACTATTGTTGTTCCTTAGCCTGCCACCACACCTACACGATGAAAGATTTATGTGACCTATTTGTTTTTATAGGTCCATGGTTGTTAGTGGCAGATAATTTTGAAAAACAATTTTGTAGAGACCTAAAACTATTTATACTTGTTCCCTTCATCACCCAAATTTGTTTAACTTTGAGAGATTTTATATTTGGGCCTTTTGGACCCCAAATCGGTATAGTTTTCACATGTTTGGGTCTATACCAACAATTATTGTGATTGTGTCCATATTTTATACAAATTGTGCACATAGAATTAACTTGATTAATATTGCTTTCAACAATTTTTGAATTATTATATTCAAGTCCTTGTCCAACCGTATTAACAGTTTGCTTTCCTAATAGCATATTCAACGATTTTTCACTTTTTGAAAATTTATCTAAAGTCGTTGACAATTGTTGGACTTGTGTTTTGAGAGATTCATTTTCGTTTAACAACTGTGTGCATTTTTTAATAGAATTCTCTCTCCTAGTATTTTCATTCTCTTTTAAAATCAGAATTTCATTTTCAAGTGATTTTATATTGATTTCTGATTTTTTTAATTTCTTCTTCGAATGTTGGACACTTATCACACTTAGGGATTTTACTTTGATAGGTTTTAACTAATTGGTCAAGTTGTTTATTTAAATCTATCAAAGTGTCTTTTTGTGATTCAAGTTTAGCGTATTTTTCCCTAAGTCGTTCAAAACAGCCGTTTACTTCATGAAAATATATAAGCAACTCAGAATGGGTAAGTTTTGATACCTCACTTGGCTCGTCATCGTCACTGTCAGTTGTATCACCTCGAAGACACAATTCTGCTTTTTTTCTTTCACTGCCAGTGCTTTGATCATCCTTGTCTATTTCATCCCAAGTGGCTGCAAAACTTTTCTTTTTCTATTTCTTTCCATGGATGATTTTAATTTGTGGACAATCGGGCTTGATATGACCGGGTTTGTTGCAATTATAACAAATAATCTTTTGTTCTTCTGAGTAGTCCAGTGCTTTGGCTATTCTGCTTTTCGCTTTTTGAATTCGAGCTGAATTTCCATATTTGTAATTCCACGTTTTGAATTTCTTTATTAATAGCTCTAATTCTGCTGCTGCTTCATCATCGTCATCGTCATCTCTTTCAGTTGTTCCTTTGAGAGCTATTGATTTCTTTCGAGTATCACTTCCTTCACGCTCTTCCTTGAATTTCATTTCTAGCTCATAAGTGGTGAGATTTCCAATGAGTTCTTCAACTTTCATTTGTTTTAAATCTTTCGATTCTTGAATGGCAGTAACTTTCGCTTCAAATTTTCATGGAAGGACTCTGAGGATTTTTCGGACTATCTCCAACTCTGTGTATGATTTTCCAAGAGCTTTTGATTTGTAAACGATATTGGAAAGTCGTCCATGCATCTCTTTGACATTTTCTTCCTTTGCCATTGTGAAGTTCTCGTATTCGCTGCTTAGCATGGCAAGGCGAGATTCTTTGACTTCAGATATTCCTTTGTGAGTCACTTCTAGTGTGTGCCATATTTCCTGCGTAGTTAGACAATGTGAGACACGATTAAATTCAAATTGATCCAATGAACAGATAATAGAATTCATAGCTTTAGCATTAGTATTTTGTAATTTATTTTCTAGTTCTGTCCATTGTTCCTTTGGTTTATCTACTTCCTGATTATCTACAGTTATAGTCGGTGTTTTATAACATGTCTCAACAATATTCCAAGCGTCAATGGTTTTCAGAAAGATTTCCATCCTATTTTTCCAATAAGCATATTCACCATTGAACATTGGTGGTCTAACTATGGATTGACCCTCAGCAAAAGCAGTATTAAAAGAATCCATTTTAAAAATTCAAATTTTTAAAACAAAAATTGGTTTTTGTAAAATCAAATTTTTGAAACAAAAACGGCTTTTGTTCCTAGCTCTGATACCACTTGTAGGATCGATTTCACCCTAGAGGGGGGGTAAATAGGGTGATAGTATAAATTTAAAAATTAATTGCGGAAGCTTATAAAATAATTTCAACACGGATCACAGAATAATAGCAGCATAGATAATAGCAGAATAATAAATGCAGAAATAGAACGACACAGAATTTACCCAGCTTCGGCAAAACCCTGCCTACGTGCTGCCCCCAAGGTTTCTACTAGAAATTAGATAGTCCCTCGTTACTACGTAAACTCGCGACACCCGCTATCGACTAAATCTAACTCTACGCTCAAAACCCTGCCACAACTCAGCCACTGAGTTGCGAATTCTCAAGCTACGCCACGTAGCTTGTCCCCTAGTCACACGACTAGAAAAATAAACGGTTTAAAAAAGAAAATACAAATTAAAAAACAATTTAAATATAAAATAGCCCTAATTTTAAATAAACTAAAGCCCAATCCTTTTCTTTGTTTAGCCGGCCCAAACTAGATTATCTCGGAGAAAAATTTGCCGGCCCTTTCTTCTTTGCGCTGCTTTTCTATGAAAAATAATGGCTTCGTTATTTTATTCCTTTGCTCCAAAATTAGGGCTTCTCGTCCTTGATCCAAATTAGGGCTTTCGAAGAGCCGACTGTATGTTGATCGATTCGGTGATTATTTGCGTGTAGCCTTGATCGATTGTTTTCCTTGTTACTCACTTCGGCTGCTTCGTTGATCGAATTCCTTCCTTGCTTCGGTATGTAATTATATGCTTTTGCTTTACTGATTTTATGCTTGCTTGAATTCGATGCGCTAATTACCGATGATGATTGTGGGTTTTATATGTGTTCGATCTCCTTTATTTTCGTTCGTATAAACATGTTTGAATTTGTTAATTGATTTCTTAGGCCGCTTGATTTTGTATTGATTATTGAGATGATTTTGACTTGTTCAAAAACGTATATTTTTTGTTACTTGATGGTCACGGCGTTGATTTGATATCGTGATGACCACGACTTGATTTTTAACTTGGTCAATTACCTTTGCTACCTCGATTTTGACTGCGGCTTCTGATTTTGAACTGGTCGTTGATCATCTTGACTTAGCTTGACACCTTGATTATCACGGCATTGATTTTGATCCTCTAGCCCCTGTGAGCTTTGTCTTTGGCCATCTTTACTGCGCATGTAGTTGCACTGCTTTATGTTGTTACTGATGTTGTGTTGCACTTGTGAACTTTTGCTCTGGCCATCTTTGTTTAAGTGCTTGTGTACTTCATTCTGGTTTGCACTTGCATGCATTGCTGCTACTTACTTGGTGCATTGTGTATCCTGTTCATTGTTTCATTTGTTATGTTCATTTGAGTCAGTGATATTCTCTGATCAGTTGCATGGTTCATGTCATGTAGTTCATTGTGTAGCCTTGGTCTTTGTTGTTTGTATGTGTGATTCTCTGGAGTTAGTCTTGAAATTTGCATATTAATTGAGTTGTACTTGGATTTGAACTACTTCATGTTGGCTTCATGTTCTGTTGACACGTGAGTTGCATTTCATTTGCGGCCTTGACTTTTGTGTCATTGTTTATGCTGTACATATGCTTGTTGAGTTTGTTTTGTTCTCACTAACCATATGGTCTGGAATAGTTTGAACTGACTCTTTTGATGCATCTTCTTCTGGCTTGTATTTATAAGCTGGTCTTTGCATGGTTTCAAACATGTGAGTTGTCGCTGTGTTGTATTGAGCTCTGTTCATTTTGTATTTCACTGGATACTTGTAGTTCAATTGTTTCAATATCAGTTTGGGTCTTCTTTCTTTGGTTGGCTGCACTGGTCTGGTTCTCGGCCTATTGCATTTGACATTGCTCTTGGTTATGTTGGTCTTGTTGCTTGGTCTGACATGAACTTTGATATTGTAGTATGTGTGTCTGGTCGTTGCATTTGTAGATTGCATTGTTGCAGTTTCCATATCTTGTGCTCTAGCTTGCATGCTTCATTGAAGTGTTGCATTGTTGATGCGCTTTGAGTTATAGTGTTTCATTTCTGGTTGAGGCTTATTTTTGTTGACTTGACCATTTGCACCTGTGTTGAATCCAGTTTTAAAACTCGGGTTTGACCTTGTGCTGATGTTGTGACTCTATTTGTGTTGCACTTGATTTGAACCCGGCTTTTCATTTGGGTTTGACCTGTGCTCACTTGTCCCTGTAGCATTATCAAGTGTATATCGGTGTGCACGGCCTTGTGGCATGTACAGTGATACATTGTGCATGTCACATTGTTCGTGTGTGATGAATTCAAATATAAATCATGACGAACAACCCAAATAACTGAGGAAAATAATATTTTCAAAAACCATATTTTATTTTATGTTGCAAAAATATTTCTTTTTCAATTTTACTACGTTATTGAATATTTTTGCAGATTGCTCAAATTAAAAATGCTGGATTCTAACTGGAATGAAGTTGAAGATTAAAATATGAGTGAATGAGCGATATGTAGTGAGGACATTTGTAAATGTGAAATTGTGATGTAATTGAATTTATATCAAAGTTGTATAGTGTATAGTGAGAGCTTGAATTTGTACTATTCAAAATTGTAATAAATATTTGTTTGAATAAAATATTCGTTTGAATTCATATTCTATGTTATTTAATTTTATTCAGCAAATATTTATTTAACCCATGAAAAATAAAATAGTACATTAACAAATACATTTAAACGAATGTATATATGTTTATTATCATCAAACAAAAATCATATAAGGGCATATTCAACATACATGGCCTACTAGCAAAAAACAAACACAAGTTTATATCTGTCAAAAAATCCGCTTAAACGGCCCATCTACTTCTTCTTTTTGAATCTCCTTATCAGCGGTTCGTCTTCGGACTCGCTAGAGACAGAGATCCTTCGTTTGGAGTGCTTCCTCTCCGGTGGCTGCTCTTCGGCTGGGGGCATAATGTCAATGTCCTCCTCAGAGCTCGAATCTACGTGAAGGCTTTCCACCGGAGGAGTTGGAGGGACTGAACCCGCAATCGAAGATGAGACAGTGCCACCTGATGGTATTATCCTTAAAAGTGCAGGGCTATGCGCCGTCGTACTGCCACCAATACTACCACCTCGCCCCGCAGCTTCTAATTCTGCATTAATCTCGGCCAAGGTTTTTTCGTCACGAATCGCTTGGGCCAGACTGGGGGCATCTGCAGGCTGCATTGAGGAGCTAGAGGTTGGCGGGAGGTCACTAACGATGAACGGCCAGTCTGTGGAGAAGGCACCCTGCTCGCCGAGCAGCTCGCTCACCATTTGTTCATCAAGAGATAGTGCGCTCGCCTGCGCCACCTCGGTTGACACTGCTGTTACGACGGTAGTCTCGGTGGTGATGGCTTTATCCCCTTTACTCGATTCTTGAGCCGCGGCAATCGGCGCAACACCAGTCACTAAGCAAAGAAAAGACGAAGTTATTAGTAACTCCTTCAAAACAAACTCCCTATTTGGAATACATTTGAGATAAGTTAAGAGTATCTTTCTCAGTTTGGCTTGCGGACGACTGAGCGGCCTCAGAAGTATGCACCTGAACAGGAGATAGCCGCAGCTGTTCTGAGTCGTAAGCCGTAACGGATTGTGAATCAACCACAGATACAGGCTCTAACGAAGGTGGAGCAGTAAATTCAAGAATAGTGGCGTGATGCTCGACACCCGATCCTTCACCAATCTCCCGGTGCTGGCCACCAACCATCTCCTTCTCATGAGAAATTATGGCATCATGAAGGATCTTCTTTTCGTCTTCGGTCAGCAACCGGTTCTCAAGCTCGAACTGGTCGACTGATGCATCCGGATGCGCTTCTCCTTCCTCCTCAACCAATCGGACCCAAGCGTTACGGAGATGTACCGGATAATCCTGAAGCCATGCCAAATTTCTGTGCCTCAGCACATTGGCATTGTAAGTAACGAGGAGATCTTCGATGTCGGCCTCCAGCTTGGCCTCTGCCCTTTGATCCTTCTCCCCAACCTCAGCCTCGACTGCCTGAACTTTGGCCACTGCCACATCCCTTTCAGTCTGAAGCACTACGGCTTGTTTGCATGCTTCTTAGGCCCCGTTATGCATGTCATCTCCATCTTTGGTGATTTCGGCAAATTTAGCCTTAAGTTCGTTAAGCTCTTTCAAAGCCGCATCTCGCTCGGCGGTGACGATGGTGTTTCGGTGACCCATGTCCTCCACCGTAGCGTAATGTTCATGCTTCATCCTGTCCATCGCCGCCTGGTCCTCATCCGCTTTCTTTGTAGCGTCTGTCTCTGACTTCCGAGATGACTCGGCCTCATGGGTTAGCACTTTTATGATACGATCCCGGGAGCTAGATCGGTTTGTAGTTTCTCGATGACGGCCTCTCGCTCGAAGGCCAACGCCGATGCTTTATCAGCCGCTTTCTCCCACGCCTTGTACAGGGCATAAAAATCATGCACGTAGTCATGAACTAACTGCTCGGCTTCCTTTGGGATCCTTTTTAAATGAGGAGAAAAGATGTAGTTGTGAAAGCAGATGTTCGGAAAATCTTTCTTTAGCTGAGCAAGCTTAATTGCTCCTTCCCCTGAGATTTCCACGGGGGGCTATTCTGTAACAACGATAGTTACTGTTTCGCTTCTAGAGTGGCGGGATTCAGTCCTAGAAGATTGAGAAGCCGACTTGTAGTTAGAAGATTCAGAGGGGCGAGAGACATAAGCAGGAGGTTGTATGGGATCTCTGGGAGGAGGAGGAGTACGCGACCGAGATCGACGCTTATAGCCTTTATCTTTATCATATCTTTCTTGACCAGAATACCCAGAGCGTACCTGGTCGTAATCTCTGTCCCCTTCTCGTCTGCGCGGCTCATAATATGAAGACTTGCGAGCATGTCGGAGACTCCCTAACATTGAACCTCGCCCAGACATAGTATCCGCAGAGCAAAATAAAGTAGAATTAATCACCTTTCGAGACAGGTAGTTTACAGTCAAAGGTTATGCAGTGTTGTGAAATATGTATGAATGTGCAACCCCCCGACCAACCGGATGTATCTGCCACACCAGTGGGAAAAGACTCGCTCAAAACTAAAGTTTCTGAAAGTTCTTCCAATCCGGCATCATGCTGCAGGGACACATCGTCTGGAATTCGAATATCGGCGAGCCCTTCTTAAAGATTTTCAGTTCTCGGAGGAGACATCTTCGAAATTCTAACTCCGGGAGTGGATTGGGCCGTGACAACCGATTTCCATCTCCCCTTCTTAGTTGGCTTAACAGCAGCTGCCTTGCCTTTTCTCTGCTCTGCGACATCCTGAACTACATCTGTAGGCTCGGTCAACGGCTCATCATCAGTATGGGTTCTTTCAGAATCAGCTTCCTCGGCTATAATCACTTTGGGTTTCTTGTGCTTGACGCGTTTTTTCCAGACGGTCCTTAGTGCCCCGTCGAAATTTATGCTTTGCCTTCGTTCGATCAACCCATAAGTCCAGAGATTCCTATCCGTCAAAAGCGACTCGATATCCCTATCTCCGCTCGGGACTTCTCGAAGTACTCGCACTATCTCCTTAAATTGTTCACCTTCAGGTCGCTGAATCGTTGCTGTAAAAAGGAAAAAATATAAGTTTCACTTCGACTGCAATTGCCTTAGTAATTATTTGAGAACTCAGCTATACTCACGCCTGAATAACCATCACCGGGCAAACCCCGGAGGACATCTGACATAGAACCATTCCGTCCTGTAATAACTTTGCCTGGTCCAGGACCCAGTGACCACTTGACAATTCCTCACCGCTTCCAAAAATGTGAAGGAGGGGTAATCACCTTGGGTTTTGAAATTGAATAGATATCTGATCTCGGTCGGGATCGGTGGTCTATGAAGGTACTCCATGAAGACGATGAATAAACTGTTCACGGAAGCATATCCGTTCGGGTGTAGTTGAGATGGAGAGATCCTCAAAAAAGACAATACTTCCCATATGTACTCGTTGAACGGAGGAAAATTCCCAACCGCGCACGCGTGGCGATTAAATGCTGTATATCCCTTCGGTGGATTGTGTGGTCTATCATTCGGCCCAGCAATAACACGTCATCCAGTGACAGGCCGTGCCTTAAGCATATTCTCCCCAACATATCTTCAGAAATATTGGATTGAACGGAATCCGACGGATTAGCAATGAAAGACGCATTGGGAAATTCGTCCGAGGATGGACCGATGATCTCAGGTTCAATATCCGGAACCTCTAGTCTCGAAGTAACTGTACTTTGAATATCCTGCTGCTGCGAACTTGAAGGTTCCATGACTAGCTAACTCATGAGAAACCATCGTTAGACGACAAAGGACCGTGCATTCCCCAGTGTAAAGTATATGAATATATGTTGTACAGTGCCATGCATTACATGAATAAATGTAGCAGAGTTAAAGGAAATATGCAAACGACAAAGCTATGGAGTCCAGTTATAATGATCGTCATCGCTGACCGTCATCGCTGACCTTCATCACTAAACCGTTTATATGATTGAAATTGATTCAGATAGAAGTTGTTATGGTTCCATCGACGAGCTTCGAGAGGTGGTCAAGTATGCAGTTTAATTATCAAGTCAAAATATGCAAGAATGAAGCTTGTCGGGATTATGCTTAGGAAATGTCAAACTTTGGTATCCATCATAGAGGGTTTCGAACCGATCACAGGAATCTCGTTCGAACCCATCATAGTACCGCTTCGAATCGATACAGAAGGGCGCACTTCGAATCGATGTTCAAGTGCCAAGTTCGAATCGATCAATGAAGGATGACTTCGAATCGATCCTTGGTTTGTTAGTTCGTGCCGATCAGGAAAACCTCAACTTAACATCGATCACGTTCGAATCGATACCCTTCGTATCGGTCACAAAGAGGCAATTCGTATCGATGTAAAGTTAAGGACTTCGAATCGATGGCTGATGGATTCGAGGTTCATCGATTCGAATGGACCCATCAAGATAGTCAATCGGTGCGAACTGCGTCACCCCCATAAGGTCATCCCGGGGATCGATACGAAATCCAAGAAAAAATGATGCCGCCATCATCGATCCGAACACGAGTCCCCATATGGTTTCGAAGCTCCCCCAAACCAGATCTGGTTTTACCAATCACCAGAGCGGCCAATCGATGAAGAAGCGGTAGGCTTGAAATAGCTTTGCCGTTTGGATTCGAGGTTAATTACCTAATTTGAGTGTGGTATTCGAGGAGTAAAGGATGTAAAACTTGATTGGTTCGAAGACGTGGCACAGTTCCTCTCTGAAGCTTCGAATCCATGCAAGAGCACAGTAAACGCAAGGCAAAAGTAAAAAGTAAAAAGTGAAAAATGGCAAGGTCTCTGCTATTTATATGGAGCCTTGAAGGCAACCGAGACGTTTCGCATCCCAGTTAACTCGACCGTTCACAACCGGTCAATTGACAGATCGGTTCGAAATCAGCCTTCGAATCCATGCGCTTAAGGCCTCATCGATACGAAACACACAGCAGAGCATCGAGTTGCATCGATGCGAAACAAACAGTGGGCACATCGATTCGAAGCCTCTGTTCGCATCAACAATTTCACAACTCCATCCACAACCTACCGATACGAACGACGATTTTGTATCCATCAATTCCTATCGATACGAACGACGATTTCGTATCCATCATTTCCTATCGATACGAACTACTATTTCGTATCCATCCTTTCTCATCTGTACGAACGACGATTTCATATCCATCATTTCCTATTAATACGAACTACTATTTCGTATCCATCCTTTCTCAACGGTACGAACGAACGTTTCGTACTCGTCCAAGCCATCGGTTCGAATGTCGGTTTCGTACCCATCATAGCATAAGCGTACTCCATCCATATGAATGTTGATCTCGAATCCATCGATGCTCATACCCATCGGTTCGAAATATTACATTCGCGCAACACAAATTCAATTCCTTCAACCTTCTATATCGGTTCAGGAGAGGATCGATATGAAGGAACTTTTCAAAACAACCATCAAGCATTGTCTCAACTAAAATTTCCAAATCGGTTCAGGAGAGAATCGATACGAAATTCAATAGCAAACAAAACTGACAACGACTCGTGGACGCACGATGTTAACAAGGGTCAAACTGACATATGTGCATATATGTCGGACTAGCATTCGATTTTAAACATTTACAGGGATCGAATACTCATCTTGTTACGAATGCAACAGCCAACGACTAAGCACTATTATACAACAATCAATCATATCAACGCTGGGATACAGCGATACAGAGTACAAGTCTCAACAAAAGGGAACAATGATTGTTCGGAAAGAAATTGCAGCTATTCAAAGCACGTCATGTTTCCACAAGACGTACTTTGGGGGGAAAATGTTATCCCACTTTTTGGCAAAGCCGTGATACCAAAAGATCGATCGAAGACAAAGGACAGTTCGTCTCAAAGATTGGTCATACTTCGTTTCACCATGGATATCGCAGAATTTTGCCTAAGTCCAGATTGAGCTACAATTGATAGGGCATGACAAGAAAGATCATAGAAGTCATCATCTCAAATTTCAAGTCAATCCGAGTTCATACGCTCAAGTTATGATCGATTCAACTTGAAGGGAAAAGCACTGGTTTCGAATCCATCGTTGTAGGTGTCTTCGAATCCATCACCAAACGCTGATTCGAACTGATCACCTTCGTATCGATCAACTTCGAATCCATCGTAGTGCCTCGGATTCGACTCCATCAACTTCGAATCCATCGAGTTCGTATCGATGAACCTCGTATCCATCAGAGAAACGCAAGTTCGTATCCATCAAGCATCGGCCGTTCGAACCCATCAATGAAGCCTTGTTCGAACCCATCAATGGATCCATGTTCGAACCCATCAGTAAAGCCTTGTTCGAACCCTTCATTGAAGCTTCGTTCGAATCCACCAAGTCAACTATCCATGATGATGTGTCATCCATCGGTTCGAATGCGCCGAGATACATGGAGTCGAAGCGGTCAACTCGGAGTGAAGACCGGATCGATTCGAGGTTTGCGCTCCACGTCATCATGAAGGCGCATGCCACCATCGATTCGAAACCATCGGTTCGAAGGGATGGTTTCGAACAAAACAGCCACGCAATGAATCCCATCTCGTATTCATCATATCTCTAAATCTACTGATCCAAATGCCTCGAAATTTTCATAGAAGCTTGCATACATGTTGAAGAATGTCCACACCAAATTTCACCTCGATTGGATGATTTTATGATCGATTCGAATGGAGTTCGAATCAATGCCATAGTGGGCCCAAATTTCCTGAGACCGGGCGCATGGGCCCTCTCACGTGCCAGAAGTGGTCTCCCGAGTTTTCAGCGAAATATCAGCAACCTACGTCTATAAATTGAGCCCCAGAGCCAACAGAAAAAGAATCTTTGGACTCTCAAGCGTCTAGACTCTGCCGGATTGAGATCTCCGTCATCTTGTATCATAACTTTGCTGTTGATTTCGAATTTCCAGTTGTAACTTGCTGTTGATTGCTGTAACAACTTCTAATCATTGAAAGAGAATCAATAAAACTGCAAAAAACTTCACAGTGGACGTAGGCAACACGCCGAACCACTATAAATCGCTTATCTACGCATTTACTTTACTATTGATTGGAGTTTTTGTTAGATAATATTCGATTTGAATTTACATTCTTCATTATTATCTCTTCAACGACTCTCGAAGAGTGTTGTGACCAATTTTGGTGCAAACACAAACCATTTGATATCAATAAATAAATCAAGCACTTTGGTTAATTATCCTTAATTAATAAATTATTCTTAATTAATCACATTAATTTAATCAACCTTTAAACCAATTACATAATTAATTAACCCTTTAATTAATTATTTAAAGAAATTTAACCTTTAATTACTTACCATAAAGCAATCATCTCATAACAATTAATCATTAATTACCAATTATCAAATGATTTTCTTAAATTTATTAACTTTAATAAATCAAAATACCCAAAATTAATTACAAGAAGTAATTAGTTCCTTAATTACTTTCATTTATTAATTAACTCTTAATAAATTAATTCTTCTCAAATTAATTACCTTAATTAATGATTTAAAACTTTAATTACTTATTTAATTAATCCAAGTCATTAATTAATTAAACAATTAAATTATCCATTTTAGATTCACATGTTAAAGTAAAATTTTGTTATGAAAGAAATTTAAAAAGTTTGAAATCAAATTCACTTAAAATTCACATGTTTAAGGTATACTTTCACATTAACGACTTATTCAAACATTTAAAATTGTAAAACTTAATTTTGTTTCAAAGTCTAAAATTCAAATTTGGATTTAGGTCCAGGTTCTAAATCTTAATTTAAATTCTTTCTTACAATTCAACTTCTATTTTGAAATTCAAAATTACTTTTGAATACAAACCACTCTTTTAAGTGAAAAAAAACAATTTAAATTTAAACTTATTAATTCTCAACTAAGTTTCCAAACTGAACTCGAATTTATATTTAACTTTGATTTTAAAACTCAATTTAAACCTTGATTTAAATTTGAAAACTGGACAGGTTAAAACCTGTAACC
Organism: Allium cepa; assembly: GCA_030765085.1. Taxonomy (NCBI): domain Eukaryota; kingdom Viridiplantae; phylum Streptophyta; class Magnoliopsida; order Asparagales; family Amaryllidaceae; genus Allium; species Allium cepa. Next base: position 986,709,578 of record CM060929.1, on the reverse strand, counting down.
AGTATCCTACCCGAGCCAGAAGCAATTTGCTTCGAGTCCCTCCGTTCCATGCTTCGAGTATACTACTCGAATTACTCGAGACTACCCGGGAAAACAAAACCCAAACCAAAAACATTTTCTAGACCCAAAACAACGTGCCCGTGCACGTGTACAACCCAGATCGCCATCTTCGGTCAGCATTTCATCGACGAGCAAGTCGACATTTGCCTCCACACCAGACTCCGATCATCTGAAACTCTTCACAACGTCGTATACGAAATTTAAGTAAAAATTCAAAACTTAGAAAACCAATATCAGGTTTCGCCATCAACCTAGAAACATGGCTCATTCACGAAACCTCGACCATCGGAATTCGTGCAACTCCATCCACCAAACCCTCGACACTTCCTCTTCCATCACCCAGAACTGCTTCGCACTCGGTCAACCCTAGGCGGCGTACGAATCGAAATACTTGACCTCCTAAAACTAGATTTACAGATAAGAATACGTCGCCATCGCCACCACATCCAACTGTACCGCCTTCCACCATTTTTCCTCGACCCTCCGATCACTCCTCCATCACCATAGAGTACCCCGAACCCCCTAACGTCTCCGACCACCGGAAATCGCCCAAAAACCCATTTTCGTTCAAAGTCGAATTGCACTTAAACCCTTTATCTAAAAATCAAAATTTTTACTTTAAAAATCATATTTTAGTATAAGGATTCAGTTTTTAACCCTGGATTCACGAATTTAGAAATTCGAATTTGAACTAATTTAAAGTTTTACTTAGTATCTTGGTTTTCCAGAAACATTAACTAGTTGTTTTGACTTAAGTAAAATTTAAATTAAAGCTTAAGATAAAACAATCAAGTTTTGTTTAAATTATGAATTCAGATTTTGCTTGGATCAAGAGTAAGTAATTTTTTTGAATTATAACTTGAGTTTGAAATTTTAAACAGAGGTATTCTACAGGTTATACAAACTCGCATTCATCATACACAGAAATTCAGCAATATATAAACACAAATACAATTTATTTTAGACATACATCAAGCAATCGTATAGAAATACACTTAAGCATTTTTAAAATTGAAGTTACTCTCATGTTTTTAAGAAATGAACAGAGGCCTCTTCATGTTGACACAGGCTTTGAATTTGCTGTCGAAAACTTCTACTTTGGTTCTCTGGTTGTATTGATTTGTTTTGATGTTTTTTAAACTGAAATTTGTTTTAGTTTGAGATAACATTACTTCAGGTTTGCTTTGGTTTGAGGAACGAACTAAAATGAGGTTGAGATATAGAAAGAGGTGTATAGGTTGATTATATTATTTAGTACAATAGGTATGGCTATTTGTTTCAAATCGTAGGCTAAAACGATTTTAGTCATGGGCTAGAGATATGGCAACATTTAATACTAATGTACTCTATGTTTTCATTTGCAATACTTGTTAACATCGGCTGAAGATGATATTAGGGTGTACTAAAGATATTGCCTTATTTTATAAGCTACAGCCATCCTTTCTTTCGTTTGTCTTCCATGTCTCTTAACAGTATATATGTACATTTATATTTGTGTTCATCTTATCCTATTTATTTGAATACTTGGTTATATTTGCTTGTACATAAATGTTTATAATTGTGGTCTGGTTTCTTGTTTATATGTGAATGTATTTTATTTGCTATGCTTTTGTTCCATTACTTTGTACTGACTTTAACACGATGTTAGGATTTTAGTTAATGTGTCGTTTTGAATTTTAACTTATGTACAAATATACTTTTATACTTATACTTGAATATATTATATCTTTTCTCTTGCTTTGTCTTCTTACTTAAAATATAGATGAAATTCTATAGTAAATATGTTGTTCGAATTTAGCAAAATTTTTTATTTTTTATTTTACATACATGAGTGTATTTCAAACTTAAGCTTTTATTATTTTTGTATTGATACACATTATAAGAGAATGTTATGAAATTAAACGCATATTTCATTTGAAGATGGAGGAACTCAAACTGATAAATTAATTAATCACACAATTCTTTATTCAAAAATAAATTTAATTATTAATTTAAACTCAGTAAAAATTCGGGATCGTTACATTAACCCTCATAATTTAGACATTACTTCGGGAAAGAAAGGAAAACGAAATCTCATGGTTTAAACCTAGTAATCAGAATTTAGTGCATATGATTCTAACTTGAATGTTAGCGTTTGAACATGGCAACTTAATATTTGTACAACATGTATGAACCTGATGCAAGTAGCTACATATTTGAACCTGCGTGCGTTCAATTGTCTATTTTTCTTTTAAAAATCTAACACAAAACATTTTCTATTTTTTCTATGAACATATATTGATGAAATCCATAAGTCTAATTGGAAAATATCCTGGAGATCCAACATACATGCAAGTGTGTTGCTTACTCCACGACCGAAGGAGCCCTCTAACTTTCAGCTATAATAAAGCTTCCTAACTACTTATCTATAATTCAAGTTTGATATACATGTTGAGATATCTATACCAACTTTTACTTGTTAATGTAAATGCCAATTCTTATTCATAATCAATTTATTTTACAAAAATTTAAGTATATCTAAATTGTAATGCATAATTGACATCGCAGACATTCTTTTCTTTGTGAAATTAGATGATACATATGGATAGCAATAGCTATCCATATATTTTCGTGTATCAATTCAAACAACCAACGTCGTCGCAATATTAATATTCTTGTTTGATACCATTTTTCTTACCTCGCCTTCTTTAGTACTGATATTGCAATGACATGGATTCCTTTAGCATTTATTAATAGGATGGACAAACTTTTTACAGATTACATTGATTTATCTTAACATATACAGTCTATTAATAATAAAATTTTGGTGGGTTTGGTTAAAACATAACAAAATAAAATCATTTTACTAACTAATTATAACCAGATTTAAGCAACAAAATTATGTGACCAGATGAGTCAGCTCGGTCAGTCATTTAGATTTAATCCAAATTTTGTTTACCCCGATACGTGTAGGTATATAGGTCTATGCATGGATTTTTCAAAGTTGAGTGATAAAACACAGTATCAAAAATACTTATTGATTATGAGTACAAATTAATTATTGTTGCAATACACACTAAAGAATACATAGTAAAAATATATGTAATTTACCGTTTATTGTAAATATAGACACTAGGAAAAGAAATTCATCAAGAGTCTAGTTATCTTGAACTATAATTGCATTCTCAAGAGTCTAGTCATCTACAGTAATTGTCCTTGTAGTCTTATCTTGAACTATAATTGCATTCTCAAGAGTCTAGTTATATGTAGCATACACAATTAAATAGAAATAAGCTAATATTGTTTTGTGAGAAAATTGACTATTAGTTATCAAATCATGACCACCAAATTTTTTAAAGCAGGAATAATCAATCTGAATAAAATACACAAACCTCTAAAATACTTCACTTACACCAGCAATCACAACTTTAAGCTTTTCCTGTGGTCGAGGACTTCCACAAAAAGAAGCAACATTTTTGCAGCTTCGAAAAAATTAATTGCACTTTGAAGTTCAGACCTTAGGCAAGCCTTGCAAACAACCTTCACAAAATAAATACAATTTCATCGTTCTTGAACTAATATATTTTTAAAAATAAAAATCAACATCAAAATGAAATAAAAACTTGCGAAGGGGTCAAATTTAATCTAGGTCTGATCCAATATTGCAAACATCTAAATTCAACTCTACATAGAAATTTCTGATATCTAAACCTAATTTTCTTTGAACCTTAAGAAGGAATGAAATTTGAATCACTTTTAAATAGAGAATTATCTTTCACTGTCTATGTATAGCTATGACACATTGGTAAAGAATAAGAATCCTCAAATAAAGTTCTTTGTTTGATTACCTGAGTTCATTCGACAATTGATCTAACAACTGTGTAGAACCAAACTGAAGGGTGAAGGAAAATCAAATGACTAATGTCATAACTCGTAGATATAGATCTGATAGGGTTCAAAAGTGGATAAATTCAACATGTATTAATTAGGGAGATTGAATTTAGTATAACAGAAAACACATTGTGCCAACCTTATATGTATTGAACCAAATACCCAATATAATTGTTGGATGCTAAAGTTAAATTGTATATGAAAAAAATTGACTAGAAAGGAGTAAGTAATCAACTATGTTCATATATAATGAAACTGACAGTTTGAGATTTTTTTCCAGCTAAGGGATCCATTTACAGTTCTAGTAAAGAGTAATTAAAAATAATGAGACTTAAAAACAATCCTTATACTAAACCATTGAAAATACCAATTCTAAACCATTGAAAAATACCAATTATAAACCTTTGGAAAATAGTCAACTCGTACCCAGGTCAATAATCTAAATTCTAATTTTTAATTTTTAGAAAATAAATAGCATCAAAATATATTGGTGATTAGAATCACTCTTAGGAAGGTAAAGCATATGTAATTTCTGCACAGTTGCCCAAATAATTTGTGAAATATGCAATGTTGGGCAATTTAAGAAACATAAGTTTATGAAAATTTATATATAACTTACTTTATTTGATTGTAGTTATGCAGTTTATTGTATATATTAATGAGAAGTAAAGTTGAGGAAACATTGGTATCTTGCAGGACAATGGAAAATTGCGCATTTTGCTACATTGACATGCTATGTAGGAATTTGAGGACAAATAAGTGAATAGTGACACAAATATTATGAATACATGACCCAAAGTCAAGTTGTGCCCTTAATCATTACAAGCTACAATGTGGAATGCAATGCAAATATTAAATAAAAAATAAACTCAACTGCCAGAACATCAATATTGAAGATGTCGGTGTCCATTTTGTGCACAACTGTCAATAGGTCTTGTAATTTTATTTTTACGACTATGATATCGAGTAAAAAATTGTATAAGCATAAATATGCAATGAAGAAACACAGCAAAAAGCAGATATACAATAATAAAAATATAGGAAGCTAGTGCGAACTCAAGCCTGGGTACCGGTTTGCTGCTGTAATTTGAATCATGTTGATGTGAAAAATTATTCAAAGTCAATCACAACCAAAGATAGATTTAAAAATTCATATTGTTGGTCTGACATTGTACATATAAACATTTGAAGATTTATTGTTTATGTTCAAATGATCTAATCATATAACATATAAGATATCCAAATTACATGTCATATTCCAATTCAAAGTGCGGCAAACTTCAATTATGATCAGTTGAAGAATGCCTGATTAACAGAATTTGAATGAAATAATTCTGATTTTATTGCTTAAGCAAAATTACAGAGAGTTGTATAACAAAATGAATGAATATCTTCATTGTACATGAGTTACAATTTATATAAGTATAATAAGTGAGTTGTGGGCTTGAAAGATTCAGCCCAGATCCGCTTCTGAATGAAAGAAATAATATTGGCCCTTGGATCCTGAATCAACGGCAATGATTGGAGTTGGTATCTGTTATTATATATTGAGACTTCTTCATTCCATGCTTTATCATTCTCCAATATGCCCCCTCAAACCCTAATGCGACTAGGGTTTGTGGCGATTTCTTTCCAAATTTTCATTTGCTTTAATTTCACTAAGACAAATGAAATTTCTAGAGTAAATTGGAAGGCGCAATAGTATTCTGGAGTAAATCAGAAATCAAAAAAAAATTGGTCAATTGTTATCTGGAGATGGCAATTGATCAGTGATTCGGCAACAAATACTTCTATATTTTAGTGATTATGGCTCATAAGCTTGAGATTGACTGGAAAGTTGACGCCTTGGCTGTTCATATGCCTTCTAGTATAAGAAATGGCAGTTGATCAGAACTTTAGCAACAAGTACATTGGTGCTTCGATGACTATAACTTATGAGTTTGAGGTTGCCAGAAGAGCTGACATGACTGTTAATATGCTTTCTGGTATGTGAATCATCATCAAGGCTTTCAACCTTCAGCCTTTCTCTGAATCGATTGAAGTTATTCTTTGAGAGAGGCTTTGTAATATATCTGCTGTTTGGTAAGTGGAAGGTATGTGATTTACATTTAATTTTTCTCTTGCTACTTGTTCGCGAACAAAGTAGATATCCAGTTCTACATGTTTTGCTCTTGAATGTAATACTGGATTGGCTGTAAGATGTACAGTACTTAGATTATCACACCAGATAGTCGTTTTGCATTCAGTTTTGACTTGTAGTTCTCCAAACAGTGACTCAATCCACATGACTTCTGCAGCAGCGTTTGCTACGCTTCTAAATTCAGCCTCAGTACTAGATCTCGAGATGGTAGACTGTTTTTTTGAACACCAAGATATAGGATTGTTATCCAAATATATACAATACTCAGTTGTGGATTTCCTGTCATTTGGGTCATTGGCCCAATCAGCATCAGCATAGCCAATGATGATAACTGACTCACTTGCCTCTAGAATTAAACCATAGTTTAGAGTCCCTTTAAGATACCTTAGTATCCTCTTAACTGCCTTTCGGTGATCATCTGTTGGATTTTGCATATATTGGCTTGCTTTGTTTACACTGTATGTAATGTCTGGTCTGGTAGTAGTAGCATACTGAAGTGCCCCAACGGTGCTTCTATATTGCATGTCATTGAATATTGCTTCTCCTTTGTATATAGACAGATGCAAGTTACTGACCATAGGTGTTGAAATGGAATTATCTTCATGCATTTTTTGTTTGTGTAGAATTTCTGTTATATACTTCCTTTGACTTAATTGAATTCTTGCATTTGCTATTCTTTTGACTTCTATGCCCAGAATATAGGTTAGATTGTCAAGATCTTTGATGTTGAATTCTTGATTGAGATGCTTTATTAGATTGTTAAACTCTTGTTCACTATTACCTGTAATAATAAAGTCATCAACATAAATCAGTACATACATTGTTATGTCTTTACTAAACTTTGTAAATAGAGAGGTGTCAGGTTTGGTTGAATGATAACCAAGTTTGATCATTGTTTTATTTAGTTTCTCAAACCACACCCTTGGTGCTTGCTTTTAAACCATAGATTGCTTTGTGTAACTTGCACACATGATCTTATTTTCCTTTCTGTTTAAAACCTTGAGGTTGTTCCATGTATACATCTTCCTGTAAAATACCATTCAAAAAGGCATTGTTTAATCAAGTTGTCTAATGATCCGACTTCTGTGTAAGGCAGTTGTAATAACAAATTTTGATAATACCAGGCTTCACTACAGGTGAAAATATTTCATTGAAATCAAAACCACTCTGCTGTAAGTAACCCTTAGCTACTAGTCTTTCCTTATACTTATAAATTGTACCATCAGCGTTCCTTTTTAACCTGTAGGTCCATTTGCACCTTACAATATTTTTGTCTTTTGGTTTGTGAACAAGATCCCATGACTTGTTCTTCATTAAGGCCTCATATTTTTCATCCATAGCAGTTTTCCAATTTTTTTTGTATAGCTTGATCATGTGTGATTGGCTCCTTTGCATCTAAAATAACATGATAGATTTTTGGTTCGAATATGCCACATTTGGATCTGGTTATCATGTGATGACTTGTCATGCCAGTGATTTGTTGTTGATTAGCTCTTTCACCCTCTGATTGTATGGTTCAGTCTGTGCTTTGCATATGCTTTGAATATGATGTGGAGTTGGTTGTTCAGTAGTTCTTTGTTGAGATACTTGATCAGGTACACTAGTTGATCTTGCTTGATCATCCGCTAAATCAAGTCTAATATTGGAATCTGTACTTTGAGAGTTAGAGCATATTGCTCCATAATTGTTGATGCCTTGAGCTGACTTTATTTGAGCCTGAATTGTCTCAACAGATGGAATAGGTATAGATGGTATAGATTCTTTGGCATTATACACTTTGCTATTTACTTTATGTTTGCTTCTCTAAATGGAAATATTGTTTCATTGAATACCAGGTACATGTCTGGAAATAAATATTCTTCCATTTTTGTCTAGACATTTGTAACCTTTTTTATTTCTAGCATATCCTAAAAAGGTACAAGGTGACGATCTAAAATCTAATTTATGAGTATTATAGGATCTAATACATGGAAAACATAGACACCTATACACTTTGAGATTATGATAATCTGGACTAGTATCAATTAATATTTCTATTGGACATTTTAACTTTAGAGCCTTAGAAGGTAGTCTATTAATTAAATAGACTGTTGTAGCAAAAGCAGTTGGCCAAAAAATTTGTGGCATAGATGCTTGTGCTAGAAGAGTAAGACCAGTTTCCATAATTTGTCTATGCCTTCTTTCAACTAGTCCATTTTGCTATGAAGTGTAGGGACATATTGTTCTATGATTGATTCCCTTTTTTTGAGAGTACTTCTTTAATGGTAGATATTCAGTTCCACCATCTGTTTGCATGACTTTAACTTTGCATTTTGTTTGATTCTCTGCTTGTGCTATGAACTGCATAACTGCATTGTAAGTTTCGCTCTTTGATTTCAAAAAATATATCCGTACATATCTAGTGAAAGCATCCACAAAAGATATATAGTATTTATAGCCATAGTCGGCATGAATTGGGGCAGGTCCCCGTAAATCAGTGGCATTTAATTCAAGAGGTTTACTATAATAAGTTTCAGAATCTAAAAAAGGCAATTTATGACTCTTTTCCATTTGACAATAAGTACAAATATATGGTAATGATATATCATTAAAAGAAATATTGTTTTTATTCAATTCATGCTTGACAACATTGACATTTGGATGCCCAAGTTTACAATGCCATTTATCAAATATCTCACTCATTTCTTGCTGTTTACACCACTTTCTTTTAATAACTGATTTTCTTGAATTATCCACTTTAAACTTTTACAGTCCTTTGCACTGTTTACCCTGCAAAAGTACTTCCTTAGTTAGGATGTCCTTAACTAAGCAATTATGTGGATAGAACTCAAAATATACATTGTTATCTTTTGAAATTTGTGACACATTTAGTAAATTTTTCTTGATGTGTGGAACTCCCAATAGGTTATTTAAATTTAATTGCTTTCTTCACATGATATATGACTTACCAGTGTGTGTAACTGCAATAGATTTGCCATTGCCCATGTGTATAGAATTCATACCTTTGTATTCCTTGCTTCCAAGATTTAAGTTGCTCAAGTTATTTATGATATGATTAGTTGCACCTGAGTTGGGATACTAATTTTCATGTTGAATGTAATCAGACTTTGAATTTTCTATTTGAGAATTTTTAGTCTCTGATTGATTCAGGCTGCAAGTGTGCCATGTTTACACTGTAGCTTGAACTTCTTTGGCCATTTGTCCTTGACCTGGAACATAGTTAAGATTTAATCTGAAGTAACATTTTGCTGCTATGTGTCCAATTTTCTCGCTTATTTGGAATTTTGGCCTATTGTTGTTATTCCATCTGCCTCTTCCCCTTGATCTATTAGAATGGCCACCTCTTCGAGTGGGTTGCTCTCCTCTGTTATTGTTTTGAACTTTACCTTTGTAATTAGCAGCAAAATTTGCTAAAAATTAGTTTCTTGGGGTTTCTTGATGTCGATTCTTGCTTCATGAGATAGTTAGATAGAATGTACATCATCAATAGATGGCAGATTTCTCTGAGATGTCAAAACTGCTGCTACTACTTCATATTCATCACTGAGTCCATTTAGTATTGTCATAATTTGTCTGACTCATATACCTTTTGATTTGCAGCCTCTAAAGCATCACACATTGACTTAATTTTGAATAGATACTCCCTTATATTATGACTTTCCTTTTTGATATTGTGAAGTTGTCTTTTGTGGAACAACACTTTTGCTGCTGACTAAGAATTGAACACTCTTTCTATTGTTGACCATATCTCACTTGCTGTTTTGTAGCCTATTACATAAGTCAGAAGATTTGCATTTATGGAGGATGGTAGCCAAGAACATATTAGCCCTATCTTGTCTATGATGATTAACATATTCTTCGTTACTGATCATTTTATTTTGTTGATCAGCAATGACTATTGGTGGTACTGGTATGGTTCCTTGAATATATTCTTCAAGACCATATCCTTGAAGTGTTGTTTCAACTTGTAGCTTCCAGAGGAGATAATTATCTTCACTGAGACGAACAATGACAAGTTGACTTTGAGGGCTGATTGTGGTTCGGTCGAGTTTCTTAACATTTGATGCAGTGTGTTGTGACTCACTACCACTAATGGGTGCTTCAGAATGTGCTTCATCCCCTATGATGATCTTGAAATTAAAAAAACAGTATTGAAGAAAAGAAAGCAAAGGGCAGTAAATCTTAACAAGAATGTAGAATCAAGATCTCAATCAAGATGTTGCCACGTAAGATGCAACCAGAAAAATTTCAAATGATGATAATATCTGACGGATTTTTCTCAGGATGGCACTTTCCCTGGTTTCTTTTATTTAATGATTTTGAATTCTTAATTCTATTTTCTGAGATTTTGATTTCTATTCTTTTCTGACTCAACAGAGATCCTTATGCAGCCAGAACTTGAAAACTGGTGCGGCAGATGTGAGTGATGTTGGGTCTCCCTCTCAGATGATGATGTTTTAATCTGATGAGAGAGAAATATGGAACTCATATGATGATTTTATGTTTAAATTTCTGATGGGTTTCCTTCTGCAATTAGATCTTTTGATGCTATTAAGCGAATAAGCTCTGATACCATAAGAGAATTTGAATGAAATAATTCTGATTTTATTGCTTAAGAAAAATTATAGTGAGTCGTATATCAAAATGAATGAATATCTTCATTGTACATGAGGTACAATTTATATAAGTATAATAAGTGAGTTGTGGGCTTGAAAGATTCGTCCTAGATCCACTTCTGAATGATAGAAATAATGTTGGCCCTTGGATCATGAATCAACGGCAATGAGTTGGAGTTGGTATCTGTTATTATATCTTGAGATTTCTTCATTCCATACTTTATCATTCTCCAATAAATATTACATAATCAACGGCAATGAGTTGAAGCATGACTTATATTTAACATTAAGATCATAACTCTAGTGTTTTGAAGTTAAGAATAACATTACAATACACATGTTCCAATGTAAATACCTACAAAAAATATTACATAATTTCCAACCAACCTTTAGGATCATGAGGCACCTGAACATTCTAGGCTGAGAGTTGGAGTTCTCCAGATAATAAATGTCGATTCTCCTGAATAATATAAAAAATAAACTATTGAAAGTAAGACTTAATAATATGAAAATAACATAATATAAATATATACGCTGCACCACTAGATGAACAACAGTTATGATACCAATAGAAAATTAAATTCTTTTATATGAAAGAATTTATCATCAAGTTTATGATAGGAATATCAAACTGAAAACATTCCACAATATTACAACATTTATACATTTACATAACATAATAATAGATGAAAGCAAAATATGCAAATTAACAAAAATACTACAGAAATCTGCCCTCAATCATGATTTCAACATGTTGGACTTGTTTGTTAAGGGTTAAGTTGATGTAAAAACATTTTTTTATTTAACTTAATATTGAAAGACTGATTTGCTTTTTCCAGATGTTAAAATTTAAATAACTTCTCAAACTAATTTCAGTAAATCGAAGTTAGGATTGATAATAAAAACAAATACCAGAGATACGGTTTTACTAAAAAAATATGCATCTATGCAAAATGGTTATTGAACCAAAAGAAATGAAGGAAATTTGAATAAAGACAAACAACCATACAATTTTATATGTCAATTACTTATATAGACGTACCTGCATAGGTTGATGCTAGTGTACAGAAAGAACATAGATTTGCACTAAATTTTTTCTAACTGAAATAAATAAATATTAAAAAAATCAAAATTATAATAAAAATGTATAATTAAACATAATCATACATGTTATCCCGCCTTTTGGCAAGGCCGTGATACCAAAAGGTTGATCGAAAACCAAAGACAGTTCGTCCCGAAGATCGGTTATACACCGCTTCGCTATGGATATCGATGAATTTTGTTCGAGTCCGGATCGGGCCACAATTGACCAGACATGACAAGCAAAGCCATAAAGGCCAGCGTTTCAAATTTCAGCTTAATCGGAGTTCGTATGAATGAAATATGATCGATGCAAGTTGGAGAAAATATGTTGCTCGTATCCATCTGATTGATCGGTTTGAATCCGTCATATTCGTTTCCATCAAAGTATCAAGACATCGGCTTGTTCGAATCGATTGGTTTCAAATCGATCAGAGAGACCTCACCTTGGCTTTGTTCGTACCCATCAGACTGACTTTGCCTTGCCCTGTTCAAATCCATCAGTTTCGCATCGATCAGAGTGAACCTCGTCCTGTTCGTATCCCCATGTTCGAATCGATTAAGACCATCTGTTCGTATCGATCTCGTGAAAGTCTTGTTCGCATCGATTCTAGATTCACCTTTCGTATCAATCCCCACAAATCACGAATCATTGTTCGTATCGATCAATGGGAACCTTTAGTTCATATTGATCAGCCGATAGATACGAGCAAAGGTAAAGCCAATCGATACAGCAATGCCCCCTTTAATGGTCGATGCGAAAGGGCACCCTAAATATTGATGCAGTCATCGATGCGAATAGAGCTTCATGGATACGAAGAAGAGCATGATCCATAAAATGCGAGCGTGTCGATACAAACGAGACGAAAGCCTGGGAACGACTCCATCAACTCGGCACAAAAGGTGGAGCGATCCAAGAGTCGCGCACCACGTCACCACGCACTCACGTGCCTAGGTCGATTCGAAATGGAGTGATGCGGAGGATGGATAGAAACGTGGCAGCACTCACGAAAATGCAATCTTGCATCGATCGTATCTCACGATCTACAAATCCAAATGCTACGAAATTTTCACAGGAGCTTACGTACAAGCCAAAGAACATTCCTACCAAGTTTCAGCTCGATAGGATAATTTTCTAATCGATACGAAATTGATTCGTATCGATCACAGATCGAGTCGAAACTTGGTGGGGTCGGTCGCGTGGGCCCACTCACGTGCCAGAAGAAGTCTCCCAAAGTCTGAGCGCGATATCAGCCTCGTACACCTATAAACAGCCCCCTGAAGCCTATGAAAAAAGGATCTTTTTTGACTATTCGACGTCCAGACTCTTCCGGATTCAATTCCTCATCTTACCATCACCGTTGTATTCGAACTTCGAAGCTATAATCTACTGTAACCTGCTGTAATATATTGAAATCATCAAGTGAATCAATAAAGTCATAAACTTCAAAGTGGACGTAGGCCAGATCGCCGAACCACTATAAATTCTGTGTTGTTTACTGCTTTCTTTTGAATTTTCCGAGTGATCTCCATACATGTTATTCATCTGAGATCCGTGATTGTGAATTATCAACTATTGGGTGTTTGTGACCAATTTTGGCGCAAAGATTTTGGTGCTTTCACTGAGAAGGCTAATTCAGGAATTCTGTCGGTTGAATTTGAAAGTGTAGAGATTCAGATCCGAAGAGTCATGACAAGGCAATCTAGCAGAAGGCAGAGACCATGGAGAAGTCAACACGAAGGGAGTCAAGAGGCTTCCTTAGGGGCGAACCAAGCTTCAGTCTTCATCACCAGGGATGAGATGGAGACAATGATGAGAAGGCAAGAAGAGATGATCCAGAATTTGTTTCAACAGATTGGGCAACTTGGAGCGCAAAATCGAGGAGCGGACGGAGTTCAGAATGGAGCAGGACCATCTGGTGTAGCACCGGGACTAGGGGACACACGCTTAGACTATGTTGATCCAATCCTGGGGAGAGGGACAGGGGCATCCGAGCAACCTGATGGTGGTAGGGGGATGAACGCTCAGCTAGGGGGGCAGATTCTTGAAAGCTCTCATGGACTCAAGGGGCATATCGAAGGCAATGAACGAGGACTACATCTTGGAGATAATGATAGATTGGAAAAGATGGTCATACGAGCCATTAGGGGCGGATTAGTAAATAGAGATCTTGAAGATGTGAACAGGAGTCCCTTTTCTCCTGCGATTAGGATGGCTAGAAACCCACCAGAATTCTAGTTACAATCAGTGGAGATGTACGATGGGAGGACGGACCCCGTGGTCCATCTGACAAAGTATATGAGGCAGATGGAAGTGCTGGGGGCATCACGGGAAGTCATGGCCCGGTGCTTTCCATTGTATCTGACAGATATCGCAGCACTATGGTTTAGGCAGCTGAAGAGCGACTCCATACGAACGTGGGCTGATTTAGCCGAGAAGTTCATGAGGCAATTTAGGGTTCACATCGCAGCAAAAACCAAGAATGTGATGAGTTTGGCAACTTTAAAGAAGAAAGTTGGGGAGTCTTTGAGGTATTTTCTGGCGCGATTCAATGCGGCAGCAGCGTCGGTGGACCGACCAGATCCATCCATGGTTATGATGGAGGCTGTATCCGGAATAGCTGATGGCACAGAGTTCAAAAATTCGTTAACTAAAGATCCGCCTATGGATCTAGGAGAATTCTATCATGAGGCCGAAAAGTTTTTACGATTGGAGGATACTAATGCAGAAAGAGAAGAGGGAATCAATGTTTATGCTGTCAAGGGTGGAAACCCATCTGGAAAAGGTGCAGAGATTGGTAAAGGGAAACGAAAGGCTGAAGATAATGATGACAGGTCAAAGCGGCCGCGGAGGGAGCCGCGATTCACCACTTATTCGGAGCTGAATGAAAGTTTGGAGCGAATCTATTAGGATACCTAAGAGCAAGTTCCCTATCGTGGACCAATGCGAAGGGATCCAACTGTTGACGAGAGGAAATCAGACAAATATTGCTTATTCCACGAACTGAACGGTCATAACACAAACAACTGTAGACATCTGAAGGATGAGGTGGAAGGGAATATCAGGAATGGTAGACTTCTTCAGTATGTGAGGAGGTGAGCTCCAACGGTGGAGCCAGAACGACCACCGTCTACATCAGCTAGGGGTGACCCTGAACCGGGACACCGGATGGTTATCAATTGATTGGAATAACGATGTACAAGTTGTAAATTTCTCACTAACGCGGTTAAACCATTTATATATGTACGAGATCGCGAACGATCCACATGCATGCTCTGAACGACTATTGACCGTATCATAGTAAGAATTTGCACTTTGACATCCTTGTCTTGCTTCTGTTTAGTTTTGATTTGAACATTTGGATTTGGTTTGTTTGAACATTTCAGTTAGAGAATTCATATGAGCATTAATTTGATATTTGCAATTCTGTAAAAGAAGTTACTTGTATATCCATTGGATCGCGAACGGTTCACGAGCACACCTTGTATGGCGATGAACCGCTAAAGTCGCTAATTCAGAAATTCACCCGAACGTGATATCTGACTCTAGTAATGACAAGTCCCCCTTAATATCCAATCGCAAACGATCACATTCTGCCTCGTGCGGCATTCGATCGCGAACGATCACACTCTGCCTCGTGCGGCACCCGACCGCGAACGGTCACAATTCACCTAGTATGATATCCGATCGTGAACGATTGCATTCTGCCTCGTGCGGCATTCGATCATGAACGATCATATTCTGCCTCGTGTGGCATCCGATCGCAAATGATCACATTTTATCTCGTGTGGCACCCGACCGCGAACGGTCACTATTCGTCAAGAACGACGCCCGATCGCGAACGATCGCAAATCGTCTAGGAGATGTACAACCTCAAACAGCCGCCCTTCGTTTGAAGCGGCATTCGACCGCGAACGGTCACGTTTCACCTCAAATGGCATACGATCCTGAACGATCGTCATTCGAGGTCATATGAAACTATCAAGTTTTTTGCAGGTCGTCAACAGGATATGGCCATCCAGCTTAGAGCATTACAAAACACACCTTCCTATCTCAAGGCATGTTTTGGGGGGCAAGTGTTATCCCGCCTTTTGGCAAGGCCGTGATACCAAAAGATTGATCAAAAACCAAAGACTGTTCGTCAGGAAGATCGGTTATACACTACTTCGCTATAGATATCGATGAATTTTGTCCGTGTTCGAATCGGGCCACAATTGACCAGACATGACAAGCAATGTCATAAAGGCCAGTATTTCAAATTTCAGGTTAATCGGAGTTCGTATGAATGAAATATGATCGATGCAAGTTGGAGAAAATATGTTGTTCGTATCCATCTAATTGATCGGTTTGAATCCGTCATATTCGTATCCATTAGAGTATCATGACATCGGCTTATTCGAATCGATCGGTTTCGAATCGATCAGAGAGACCTCACCTCGGCTCTGTTCGTACACATCAGAATGACTTCGCCTCGCCCTGTTCGAATCCATCAGTTTCGCGTCGATCAGAGTGAACCTCATCTTATTCGTATCCCCATGTTCGAATCGATCAAGACCATCTGTTCATATCGATCTCGTGAGAGTCTTGTTTGCATCGATTCTCGTTTCACCTTTCGTATCGATCCCCACAAATCATGAATCATTGTTCGTATCAATCAATAGGAACCTTTAGTTCATATCGATCAGCCGATAGATACTAGCAATGGTAAAGCCAATCGATACGAGCAGTGCCTCCTTTAGTGATCGATGCGAAAGTGCACCCCAAATATCGATACAGTCATCGATGCGAACAGAGCTTCATCGATACGAAGCAGAGCACGATCCATAAGTTGCGAGCGTGTCGATACAAACGAGGCGAAAGCCCAGGAACAACTCGATCAACTCTGCACAAAAGGTGGAGCGATCCAAGAGTCGCGCGCCACATCACCACGCACTCACGTGCCTAGGTCGATTCGAAATGGAGTGATGCGGAGGATGGATACGAACGCGGCAGCACTCACGAAAACGCAATCTTGCATCGATCGTATCTCACGATCTACAAATCCAAACGCTACGAAATTTTCATAGGAGCTTACGCACAAGCCAAAGAACATTCCTACCAAGTTTCAAAATAAAATTTGATAAATTTATACTAACAATATATTAATCACTTTTCAATGTCAATATTTTAAAATTTACTCATACGGAAACTTTATAACTAACGGTGTTGAATTGATTTAAGTTGAATTTGAAATAATAAAATACTTATGCAAAGGGTATAAATGTCCTTATAGATTTCAAAAAAATGGCATTTTTCAAACGTATGGCCTATTTCAAAACCATGCATTGTTTTAAAATAAAACAAAGGCAAATCATATTCATACACCAAAAATTACTTTACATGCACTGCTTTCTTTCTAAGAAAATTTATTATTAAATTACCCTTCTTCTTAATTGCATCTTCACTTATCTTTCCTATATTCCATTAAATTAAACTTTAAAATCATGAAATTTTATCAAACCGATGTATTTTGATGAAGAATTCAATGATTTTTTCCTATCATGATACCAAAAATATCATTGGTTAAGATAGCTGTCACCATTAGATGCTCTAATTTAAAGTGTGTAGATTTTCTTCGTAAAATAAGGGTTGATTTTATTCAAATTGATAAATTATAAGCAATAATAAATAAGTTAAAATACTAATGCTAGAAAATAAAGTCCATTATGATTATTAGAGATTTAGTTTAAAGTTGAATTTTTTTAGTTTTGGGCATATGATTTTAAAGCTTGCAAGAGGGAAGATGATGAAAATGAGAACGAGAGTAATCTTGTGAAAATAATGGGGCATGTAAAGTAATTTTTAATGTATAAAAGGTAGTTATATGTTTCGGTGTATGCTAAGTAATTAATGATGTACGAATAGAATAACCCTAAAACAAAACCAAGGCTTAAATTTTGATTACTTAACATTATCCAACACTTCAAACAAAGGAAATTTTCACCTTAATATATGGGGGTGTAGCTCATATGGTAGAGCGCTCGCTTTGCATGCGAGAGGCACGGGGTTCGATTCCTCGCACCTCCACTTTTTAAAACTGTATTTTTCTTTCCTAAAAGATAACTGAGCATGCCATTGTTTTACAACAATGGTGTAACTGCATTGCTCAATTTCAAAATTTTATCACTTTTTTTGAGTTGTTCCTAGCACGTCTACTGTCAAAGTATACTTGTTTAAGGAAAAAACTGAACGGATCTATTCGAGACAAAATTTATCAAATTTACTATAAAATTCCAATGTTTTGCTGCATTTTCTCATGGCTGAATAATACCAAACAAAAAAAATGAATTTTACTAGGTCATGTGATATGACAATCAAATCTTGCTTTGAACTTCATACATATCAAATAAAGATAACTTGATGCAACACTATTGCACAAAACTAATATTTATGATACAAGTATACTTAGCGACTTTCCCTACTTTGGAAGAATGAAAACTAACTGCAATCATTACCAAAATTCAACAACTTTTTAGCTGATAGACCTCAATAGTCATAATACTTAGCATTAAAACCGCTTTTGATTAAAATAAAAAAAACAACAGAAATCCTAAAAATTTGTGGAGTGAATATCATTAAATTTAAGCCCAGCTGCTTATAAGAATAAAAACCTATTCAAGGTTTTCAAATCATTATTAAAACAAGTTTCAACAAGATAGAACTTTATATCCACGTATATCACATCGAAATTGCTTGAAATGAAAAGCTCCGAAAAACAACAAAACAAAATTAAAAATTGAACTCTTCTTGTTGTATTTAATATTGGTTTTCTTTTGAAATATCTGAGTTATGATATACCTTTAAAAAGTATGTAGAAGCAATGATATTTGAGTTATGGAAATCGTAGAGGGATGTTATACATCTAACAATTAACTTATTAATACCAACCAAAAAAACTTCAGAATCGAAAGTGCATAATACTAGTTACTGATGTGATAAAAGCAGTTGAAGCAATAGATCACAAACCCCAATTCATTTCCTATTTAAGGCAACACTTATAACTCAATTTTAATACAAAATTATAAAAATGATGGTTATTGGAGGAGATCAAAATGTGGTGTGTTACTTCTTTTATTGTTTTGTTGGTTACTCTCAGTATGTTGCTTTTTTATTGATTTCAACTCGATTTTGTTTGAAATAATTGTCCATAATATAATGTTGGTGATTGGCATAGTTGTGTATTTTGCGGTGATTCATTTGTAAATAATTAACATTAATGTAGTTTTCAAACTAAAAATTTTGTTATTTTGAGAAAAAAATTAAGTTATTTTTGTTTCGGAGTAGATATTCTATTCAAAACTATAAAGCCGTGTTTGGACAATTTCTTTCGACTTCTATCATTCCAAGCAAACCATCCTTGGTCGTATATAGCATTGCCACCCTTAGGGCTGTCAAAATTTAAGAAGACCCTTTAACCCAACCATTTTAACCATTTTTTAATAGGGTTGGGTTAAACTAATTTAATTATATTTTGCATTGGGCCAATACCCATTCAACCCACTTGAAAACAATATAACCCTATTTCCCCAATTACCGATCCAAAACCCTAAATTTTCAAAATTTTGTTTCTTAAACATGCGATGTCGTCCGAATCCCTAATTCCACAATCCGCTCGATTCCTTCAAACAATCGCTCTCTCCTTCACTCAAAATTTTGTGGATCTATCTCTCGCATTTCTTCAAAACGATTTAACCTTCAAAGTTGAAGCTCTAACTAATCAAAGGTACTATTTTTCGTTATGAAAATTTTATTTACCTTTAATATTTGAATAGATCGAGAGATAAAATCTTAAATCTATTACATTTGCAGTAAACCCTATCTCTTGCTGCAATTTCTGGATCAGTACATGAATCCGACAATTTAGACCAAGGATCAAACCCTTGTTTATAGTTTCGAAACAGATATCCATGCCTTTTTTGTTTTGGATATATGTAAACCAGACATAATATATGCATAGAAAGTAATCTATGATGTCGAATATAAGATTTTTCAATGTAAAAAAATGCTTTTGCATTATGATGTGATAATTATTCTGGTATATGGTTTGCCGGCTTACAGTCAGTAACCGTTACCTATTGTCACAAAGAGTTGCAAAGAAGGGAAGACTCAATTGCCTTCATCATTGTTTAAGGATAATATCAGGAAGAATTGATAGAGGAGAAAAGTACACCCTTTTGATTTTTTCTAGTAAATTGTTGATTTTATGTATCTTTTGACAACAAAAACATTATCAATAAAATGTAAAGTTAGTTTGCCTTACACATTGATGGTATTGCTCCCCTTTATGTCTGTAGTTTTATCATGATGGCGAGATAGTTTTTATTTACAACTTGCAGGCTTCCAGCCATTCATAAATAGTTTACTGAGCTTTGTTTTGTTTGTAACTGTAACTTTATCTTGACTAAATGGGGCAAATTACTTTCTATAGAATGAAGATTATCGATAACTTGTAAAATGATGCGATAGCTTCATTTTACCGACAACTTGCAGGCTTGCTGTTTTGACACATATTATGCTATTACACATGAGTATAAACTGTAATTTTGCATGCTATTTTATGACATATTGATATTATTAGAAGAAAAATAATGCATATGCTAAGCATGGATAAATTTTTAATTATTAGAAGAAAAATAAGAACCACTATGAATACCATTTTCGGTATTTTGATATTAATTCAATTTGCATGTTACATGATATGCAGTCGTTTAAATAATTTATAGTTGAGTGTGTGTTAACAAAAAAAGTAGTTCAAAATATAAGCAAGGCATCCCACACCTGAAGCTATCTATACACATATATGTTTCATATATTTTATTTGGAGTTTTACTTGAGCAAGGCACGGTTTTTCATTGCTGTCCTCTTCAATATCCCTGAGTGAATTATACAAGTGGCTAGCAACCCATGTGTACATATATATCATTTATTTATTCAATTATATGTATTTATTCATTCATCCTGTGTATAGCTTGTGTGCTATGTGCTTGTTAGTATTTGAAATATTTCATGAAAAAACTACACTTGCTTAACTAGATTTTACATTTTACTGAAATAACCTACAAGAAATTGTAGCTGACTACCCCAAAAGCGTAGGATAAGACCGTGGCTGAAATGAACTTTATATCATTGGAAAGAGTTGTGAACAATAAATGAGATTTTGGGTTGATGGGATTAAGGAACAATTAACAAAGGAAATTTGTAAGTATGATTGTGGAGAGGTGATAAACAAATGCACGGTTTGCAAAGTGTATGGTCAAAACTTTGCTATAGGACCGCATGATGATTAGTTTAGAATAACGAATTTCAGGCTGCTTAGTGGTAATTTGTGCAGAATAAAATTATCATACATTCATACTTCCTCTGAACCCTTTGTTTAATTATGCTTAGTATGATATGCTTTCATTTTTTACATGTTACATCAAAATGTATAAAACTAAATAAACTATTTCTCGTCTATTTTCTGTAATGATGCATGTACAATACACGATATATGAGAATTCATGTGTACATGCCCTTAGCTTCAAATAGCTGGATGTAAGAGTTGTTAAAAAGCATGAACAGATCATTTTCAATACATATAAGTTTCTTGAATAAATGAAGTTTCTTCTGTATGTGAAAGCTGGTTTTCGAAAAAGCATCAAAGTTTATATACTCGTACCTATTTGGTTTTGGATATTAGTTTTTCTAGTATAAAATGTAAATAAGCTTTTGATGCTTGTCAAATTTCCAGATACGTGATGTGTCGAGTATACACACATAAAGTTTCATATACATGAGTACTCTATTTCAGTTAAATATGGGCTTTGAATATATATCGGTTTATATATACATGTTTTGTGCAAATACGGTTTTAAATATACATGGCTTCGTATATAACAGTTTAGCATGTTCCAATTTCTTATTAAGCTAAAATTTTGAATTCTAATTATTTTCAATTGGATTATCAAACTCATTTCGTAAGATTTTATATGAACATAAATATATTCAATAAATCTCTTATAGTCTAAGGAGTAAATTGAATTCTAATGTAGTGTTGTTATATATATATAATATAAGGGAATTTCCGTTTTCACTGAAGTATAAATATAAAATGCAGTACTGTTGTGCCAAGCTTTTAGATGTTTACTGAAGTATAAATACGACAGTTTATATTGTATAAATATGCCAAGCTTTCAAAAGCTAAAATTAATTTTATTTTTTTCATTTTTTCCTATAATGTGATTCTATACTCTTGTTGGTTCATGTTTATATACTGTAACCTTTTATTTGTATGTGCAGGTTTTTCTGGGTGACTGTGAAGACGCGTGTTGTATGTGCATGATTCAATTTCAATAATTTTGAAGGCCATTTTTTAGTCTACATCTTTGGTTTTTATTTTTGGTTTTTATATTTGATGCACTTTCAGATTTAGTATTATATTGGTACAACCGCAGTGTTACATTGGTATTAGTCACAGTGTTATATTAGTATTATTTAGTGTAGTTCTATCACATTCTGCAGTTTCAAAGTTATATTCATGCACTTTCACCCAGTATAGATGAAATTTCATGATATTCTTATTATCTTAGTGCATTTTCAGTGTTATATTAATGCTATTTGATCCATATTTATACGTTTCCAGTTAATACTAATGCTATATGACTACATCATAATGCATTTTCGGTGTTATATGCAATTTCAATTTACATTTTATGTATATCTCTGTATATTTGATGCTTTAAGTGATGATGTTTTAAATGGGTTGACTCTAAAAGAAAATGGGTTGGATCTATTTTTATATTTAACAAACACGGCAAATGGGTTAGTGTCACAAAAGGGTCAAATCAAATTTGACCCGACCCATTATGACCCGACCCGACCTATTTGACAGGTGTAGCCACCATAATTGTCTTTTATTAGTTTTCTTCACTGTTTATGCATAAAGAAGAAATTTATTTAGTTTGGATATGATATTAGAGATAGTGTAGCATTGAAAATTTGAAGATGTAATATTCGAAGAAATAAAGGTTCAATATACTATGAAGAGTATTATTTGTACAATATTGTAATACTTTATTGATTATGTTTGCAGGATTCTCTAGACTATGATGATAAACCACATGCACCATATAAATTTTATTGTTATGAAAATAGTAGTGCTTTGCGGAAGCTTTTATCGACGGATCTTTGTCACCCAATTCACAAAGAGATAACTTGGATTGAAAACAATACGGAATTGAAATCAAAACGCAAAAACATAAAATATTCCACCCAACCACCCATTTTATTTATTCACCAAAATTTTGTTTACAATTAATAGAAGAAAGCTAAAGTAAACAAAAATATCATGGAATCAATAACCAAATTGAGAGAGAGAGCAAATATCTATATGGCTAAAATTGTTGGAGAAAAAAAAACAAAGATGAAGAAGAGAAAATTAGCAAATAGATTTTCCACCACACTTGTACCCTCTTCTAGTCTCTATTTATATAATCAATTACTTAATGCCCAAGTTAACATTAGATGGCAAAAAATAATTTGATTAGCCAATTAGAGAGAGAAATAAACATAATTAAATATGTCTATTAATTAGAGGAAATAAAATCTTCTCTTTCTTTCTTTTGCATATTTATTTCCCTCTATTTGTGATTTTGTATCACCAAAATTTAACACTCCATCTTGACGCAAAATCACATATCTCCGACATATCAAGCATGTCATATCTAGATCTATCATAAATCATCATATCTCAACCGCACTAAATTACAAACCTCAACCACCGTCTGTAAGTGATGCATCTTCCACATGAAGTGCACCACACAAATCCAGTCTCAAAGACGTATGTAATACCACAAAGATTTCTGTCTTGTCTTTGTTGATTTTGCAATTTAACACCCGTCTATCACTCGATCTGAGCTCATTATGTGATCACTATCATTCCCTCGAACATCATCAACATAAAGACTCATGTCTAAAATATGATCATCGATGCTAGAATCATAAGTGGTGACCACATTAACCTATCCATCTTGCTGTGGACTAGGTCCTTTAACCGTCACTCGCTTTTTATTTTTGACTACAGAACCAACCAAGCTATAAAGATTTCCTTCTTCCAATACTCCTCTCATCCTTACACGACCACCTTTTTTCACTCTCAAAACTCCACCTTGAGTCTCATAAATGCAACCACGACGATCCAACTGACCGAGAGAAATAAGATTATGCGAACAAGTGTGTACGTCTTTCTCCAGAGGCTTCTCTAACCACACCATCATGCATACGAAATCAGATAGATCCAATACCACAAATCGGTAGCCATTGCTATCATAATCATGCCGACACTCTTCTCATAAGAAGAAAAACAATTAACATCTCTACAAATGTGAAAACTGGCTCCCGAATCCATCTTCCAAGGCTTATTTTCACTAAAGAAGACATCACAAGAAGCATCACTATCGGTACCTTCAGCAAAACCTGCATGTGCACCATTACTAGTATCTCCATGCGCAACCTTTTTCTGATCTCTTTTATAAGCATAACACTTGCTGCGTATGTGACCTTTCTTATTACAATAATGACAAATGTTAACACTCTTACCATTAGTGTCCTTCTACTTCCAAATTGTATGTTTATTCGACTCCCTTGCCACCATAGCCTCATTTTGAATTGATTTAATACCTGACCATTTTCTTCTAAGCTCCTCATTCAAAAGACTGCTTCGAACAGTTTCCAGAGATATAGTTTCATTAGCATTGGAATTACTCAATGAAACAACCAAAGTTTCCCAACTTTCTAGAAGCGAACTCATTAATAAAAGAGCATGAAATTCATCATCAAAATTGACCTTCATATTTTACAATTGATTTATTACATCATGAAATTCATTCATATGCTCTACAACAGACTTCTCTTCATCTAATCCTGGTTGTACCAATTATCGAACCAAAAAAGCCTTACTAGTAGCACTCTTTGACTCATACAAAGACCAACTTGTCCCACAAAGTCTTTGCGTATTCACAACTAGCCGCATGATGGAAAACTGAATCATCAAGATTCTGACAAATCAAAGCAATCTTCTTCTTATCCGTCTTCCATTTTCCCTCGTCAACATCATATGGCTTCTTTCTATCTCCATCAATCGGATCATGAAGATCACTGAGGTACAGAACGTCATCCATCTTGGGCTTCCAAATACCTCGATTTTTCCCATCCAAAATGGTCATCTTTGAAAACGAAACCATATCCGACATCAATAATTTTTCAAACCAAAATTAATAAGCTTTGCGATGATCTGTACTCCGATACCAAATTGTTATGGATATAGTAGAGCTTTGTGGATGCTTTTATCAACGGATCTTTGTCACTCAAATCTCAAAGAGATAACTTGGACTGAAAACAAGACGGAATTGAAATCAAAGCGTAATAACATAAAATATTCCACCCAACCACCCACTTTATTGATTCACCAAAATTTTGTTTACAATTAATAGAACAAAGCTAAAGTAAACAAAAATAGCATTGAATCAATAACCAAATTGACAAAGTGAGCAAATATCTATATGGCTAAAATTGTTGGAAAAAAAAAACAAAGATGAAGAAGAGAAAATTAGCAGATAGATTTTTTACCACACTATTACCATCTCTTCTAGTCTATTTATATAATCAATTACTTAATGTCTAGGTTAACATTAGATGGCAAAAAAATTTGATTGGCCAATTAGAGAGAAAAATAAACATACTCAAATATGTCTATTAATTAGAGGAAACAAAATCTTCTCTTTCTTTCTTTTACATATTTATTTCCCTCTATTTGTGATTTTGTATCACCAAAATTTGACATTTATTAGTAGATTTAACAAAATAACATTAACTAAAGAAGTAGACAAGCACCATTGTCCCAGTAGTTAAATGATTCGATTTTGGTACGAGAGGTCACAAGTTCGAAACTTTGCAGCGTGATTTGAACATATATTGACATATGAGTTTGTAATATGTTGTCACAGTGACATGTTGTGTCTAAGTACCATTTCAAAATAAAACTAAAGAACTAAATGTTTTGAATAGTTTTGATCTGGAAACTAGTTTTTTCCCGATGGTCTTTTAGCAACAAAAGTGAACGTTGTCTTTCCAGATGCTTCGTACTGTAGTTTTACATGATCTTTACCCAGAATGTGCTAGCATATTTGTTCATTTTCACGTGTTGGACTAATGGAGAAATGAAGCCAAATGTAGCAAAGGTTGTAACCATCTTCTGGTTTTCACGTCCCAATAATATATAATTCAACAACATTTGGATGCTGAGAGCTTTCTGCATTGAAATCGAAATCATCAAATGTCGCGGTTTGTGTTAGCGGATCGAAATCACCAAAATCAAATTCCATTTTAAGTGTGGTAGAATGTGATATGGTTATAATGAAGAATTTTATTGTGTGAAAATAATTTGAATTGAGTGTGTTTATATGGGGGGATAGAACTAGACGTTTCAAAGACTTGTTCAACAGATGTCCAATCAGTCGGGGGCCTATTAAACAAACGTCTAACCTAGGCACCTGTTAAACTGGTGTCTATAAGATAGATGCCTGCTTAACAGATGCCTAGATTTGGTTCGAAATTTGTGGCCAATTTGACTCTGGTTACATAATATTACGGATCGTAATCAACTGTTGGAAGTTGATTTGGAGTTTGGATTACGTAATCGTAGTATTAAGACTCACTATTACAGATGCTCTTACATGTTGGTTCAAAATACATTAAAGTTTTTTTAGCATGGATGAATTATTTATAGTCATCTCAATTTCCTACAACATTGGTACGATTTAAGAGCCGGTGTAACATCCCGAAAATTATGAATTTAAATTTTAGTAATGTATTTGAACCTTTTGAAATTTAAATTGAAAAGTTATAAAGAATTAAATATATAAACAAATAAACTAAGATAACAAATTTTTATGAAGAAATATAAAACTGTAAAAGAAAAACACTTTCAATTAGCTATGTAAACAAATAAGTAGACATAAGAAAAAAAACTTTTTTTAAACAAAATAACACATACATATAAAAGAATAAACGAAACAGTAAGGAAAAAATATAAACTGTGAAAAAAAGAAAACAAAACTCCTCCATTTAACAAAATAAAGTAAATTTGTATTAAATAAAAATAAAAATGATAAAGTAACTTTACCTGTAGGTGTACAAGAAGGCATGAAGCATTTAATGCTATACACTTCAGCAAATGTAAAGTAAGACTTCCTGTATAGACCATACAAGGAAAACACTACATAACATATTTGCATTAAATGCAAGCCTACATCAGCACTTTGAAGAGAACAGGGAAGCATGAAACATGGCATGCTATAAATTTACAAAGAAACATACTTTCATTAAATGTTATTACTGCATAGCAGATCTAAAAGCATGGTTTAGTTTTTTTTTTTAATATACTTCAACTTGTACTTGCTTTGGTAGACTCAGCCTATCCTTTCACCTGCACACCATCCTTCTTATATACATACACACATTCATATTTATTTCATCTCGTTCAAAACAAAGATAGTAAACAAAAGAAAACATCATATTTCATAAATTCAAAAGCATTCAAGTGAGCAAAACAGAAAATTAAAAGAAGTTAAAAACCAAACCAGAGAGGAGATTCAAATCTACAGTTCAAAGGAAACCCATATAGTCTCTGTTTCAACCATATAAAGGTGAGTGAACATCAACTTAAAGGCTTTAAGTTAACTGTAAAGATGATTCTTTGTTTCATGGCATTGTATATGTTTATCTTCGAATATAGTTTGGTAAATATATATAGATATACAGGTTACTCTGCAATTTGTCCTTCTCTATTACGGGTTACAGGGTAGATTTCCATTCAAACTCCAGTAGTTTTCATTTGAATCATAGTAAAACTTCAGTTTTAAAATCAAACAAGATAATGGAGCTCAAATATGGTTTATTAAAAACAGATTTAAAACCCAAAGCTGTAAGATATCATCACTAAAGTTTGTCTACAGGAAATCAAAGGAAAATGTGATGAACCCAAGTATTATGAAAAAGCTAATTCAAATTCATAGCCTATATTCATACTGCAAATCATGATTTTTAAAACAAAAGTGAAGAATTTTAGTTTAGTATTTAAAGGGAAACTTGCATTTGAATAAAAATTCAATTTTTACCAATTTCTTGTAAGTGAATCAATTTAAATTGCTGAAATTTGAGTTGAAGCAAGCCTAACCATTCATGATGTTGGGAAAAATACAAATTAATTTTTCTATTGCGTGAATTGGGAGTACAAGCTCGAATTAGGGTTTAGTTTTCGAAATTGATATGGTCTGTAAACTTGATGCGTACGCTACCATTGACGCATCGAGTTTGAAGATTTTGTGGGTGATGATGGCTTGGGGTGATGACGTACTATAGACGATGTTGCTGGGGTTCTGGCGGCGTCAGGCGTCGTGGCGAGGCGTTGACAGGGACGAGTGGCGGTTCCAGTTTGTGTTACAGGTTGCGAGCTTGAACTCAATTTCGAATTCGAGATGATAAAGGAATTTAGGTGATCGGGGATTGAACTAGGGAGGATTTTTGACTTACTCATCGATGCAGCGACGCCTGAAGATCATCCACGGCGTCGTGCACGTATACGTGCACGAATTGATGACCTGGGAAAATTTGATTACCTGAAGCATTTCAGGTTTGCACTCGTGTGGGTTGACTCGAAGTTTTGATCGGGGAAATAGGGCAGAAACTCGAAGGGGGAATCGAGTGGCTTCAGGGTTGTATCGGGATGAAATTTGAACTTAAACAAATTTTGAAAATTTTTATTTACACAGGTAGCATGGGGTTGAAACTCGAAGCAGGGAGCATTTGAGCTCGGGCGTGACTCGGGGAAGCCTCGGGTTGGCCACCTGAAACAGCATATTCAGTTTGAAGCTTGTCGAAAACTTAAGTTTAAACAATTTTTATAAGCATTGTTATAGATGATGATCGTTTGTAAATGGAATGTGAAGTTAATTAAATAATGATTAAATAATTTATGATTTATAATTACTTTGTAGTTAATAATAATAAATAAATAAAAGCAAATTAAAATTAAAATTGTAAATTAAGAATCGTTAATTTGATAATTTAAGTTGATTGATTCAAAATTGATAGTTACATTAAAATAATTTATTAAGGAATAATAAATTAATATGGTCAATTGAGATTTAATTAAATTGTAATTATAAATCATAAATCATCGTTTTAAAGTAATCAAGGAAGATAATAATTTTTATAGGGTTAATTTATTAAATCCCATTCACTTTGATTGGAAAACGATTAACTATCGCTGTGTACTATATTAATATTTCTGTTCTGATTGTGATGCTGTGTTATATAAATTGCCATGTACTGCATTGTGATTGCGATTCGTTCTGTATTGATGTGAAAACCCTGTTGCCCTTGAAACGACATTTAAACTTCGATGCGACAGGGAATCGGATTTCAGTTGGTTATCCGAAACCCACATCGAACCTGTGAATATTTGTGAATGACATCCACATGTTTTAAAATTTGACACTCACTATTCGAATTAGCCGGGGAAGGACCTTTGTGTCATAAAACCCATTTCCAATATGTGATTCGACGTTATGGATAGCAATTGAAGACCGGTGTTGAAGACCGGGTATTTGCGAGAGCGATAGGATGACCTGTCGATTGACTCTGCACCGAGTTGCTCCGGTATAGAGTTCTCCATATGTGATGGGGAATCCGATCAGGATTGTGGATATCCGGATTGCAAGGACTTCTTTGGAAGTGCCTTCGGTTCTGTTCGAGCCCTGAACAGACTTGTATGGATTGTATGTCTGACATTACAAATTGAGATATAAAGCTGATTTCTTTCAAATATATTTCTGTTGGTGGCGGAGAATTTATTCTCTTAGCTTAACACCCTTCTCTGAGACGTACGAGCTCAGAGGTTATATAGTTGAAGGTTATCAGCAATATATTCCCAATTTGGTAATGTGACATGCTGAGTGTTGCTGTGAAATGATCATTGTATTGATCATTTGTGATAGGATCATTCGTTTGATCGTCTATCTTGGTGATCATTTCTATGATCAATTGTTGACCCAAAGCACAGCTTTTGTATATAGCGTGGCTTTGTGGACGAGACTTCGTCGGACCTCACACCCCGAAATGGTCGAAACAGGAAAGATGCGGCAAGGTTATTGGGGATAGCACCCCTTAGGGTATGTGCATTTCCTTCTGGATAGAAGTGGTATCATGGTATGGAGCCCAGATACTTAACTTATGTTGATATCGCAGATATATATATATTACTTTGTGATTTGTTGCTGCGGCCCCGCTTAAAGGTTGGTTACGACCGGGAGATGGCATACTCGTGTCAGTAGTTACCCAGTTAGGGGTAACCCGGCCTTGTGTTGGCAGAGATCCGGTTTGGTTCTCGGGACGTCTTTCCGGAGGCGTTTCCATGTGGCAATGGGAAGTTCCTTGGCCTGACCATTTGTTGGAAATCCAAAGAAACAATACGAGCCCTGTACGGTTTTAGTTGTAGAACCTGCCATTTAATATGGTAGCTATAGTAGGCATAATATAATGGTACCTATGCTGGCAAAGATTAATATTCTACTTTTGAAATGTTTTCTTCACTATGCACTAGTAATAATATCAAAGAATTTCTTTTCTCGTACCAAGCATATTTGACTATCATCAGAAGAAATCTCCTCCAATTCTGCATTTGCATTGTGTGTGTGGCGGGAGGTCTTATGGTAGTTTCATTTTTAAAAGCATACCGAAAATTCTTTTATAAATCTTGTTTTATTTAAATGCAACTGTTTATGTTTACTCATACCTGTCCCATGACTGATCCGAAGTTTATTGTTTTCTTTCCTAAACTCTGTGTGCCCATTATTTCCACACGGGCAGCCTAGTAGCAGGTTTCTGTATTTTGGAGTAGCAGTATTTTGGAGCTCTTATCTTGGATATATCTTAGGAGCTTTTGGAGATTTCAGGTGTTAGCTCTTGGGAGTTCGTTATCACCTCTTTCATTTGTGGATTTTTGGATATATGATCACTATTGTATGATTATGATGTTGTACTAGGAGTTGTGGTGTATGTATTATATACTCTGTTGTAGTATAGATATTATGTTGATGTTGTAACTGTGATGATATTTATGATATTGATTCTGTTCCGCTGTTTTATATTCATCTAATAGTTGTTATAAGCTCCGGCGATGCGAATTTGATGTTGTTTATCGAACATCGAGTTTCGGTCGTCACAAGTGGTATCAGAGCTGTTGGTGGAGTAAGAACTTTAGCTACGGAGTATAACACATTAGATGGCTCATTAGAGATAGGGTGAAGTATACCCTAGAATGAGTATAACCAAGACTGAAACTTTAAATTTTCTTAGTCTATTTCTTTTTACTGCTGATATTCCTTAAGATATCTCGTCTGTATATCTAAATCAATTTTCTTACTAATCTAAGATAGTGAAAATGAGTGGACGCAGAGGAAGAACTAGGGGTCAAGGCAATGCCGCAGCACCAAATCAAATTCCCCCAGCCGCAGAAGCAGTAATAGAAATTCAGCAGCAGCCGGACTTGGCTGATTTATATAAGAAGTTCGAAAAGCTTGGTGGCAAACCGTTCATTGGCAAAGAGTCAATTATTGACGCTCAAGCTTGGGTAGGATCGTGTGAAAAGATTTTTAAAGGGCTAAAACTGCAGGATGAGCAGAAAAGACTTATAGCTTCTTGGCAACTCCAAGGAGAAGCTTCAGCTTGGTGGGAAACCATCATTATAGATGAACCCGAGGAAGAATTTACTTGGGATTGTTTTAAAGAAGTGTTTGAGAAACGTTACATGCCATTGGCGGGAGTTTCCAGAATGTATCAGGAATTTTTGGATTTGAAACAAGGAAGTTTGTCATTTGAAGAATACTTGAATAAATTCAGCGAACTATCTCGGTTTGGCCCGGAATTGCTAAACACGCCTCTTAAGAAAAACGAAAGGTTTATCCGAGGAATGAACCAGAAATATCATGGAAGAATGACGGGTCATGTTAAAGAATCTTTTTCAGATTTAGTAGATATGGGGTAAAGGTACGCTACTCTTGATATGCAAGAAGCAACTGTGGAGAAAGGTAATTCAGGTAGTCAAAATTATAAAAAGCGGAAATTCGGAGGCAAGAAACCTTGGCAAGGCAATGAGAAGAAGAGAAGCATTCAAGGAAGCGCAACAGAAAATGTCACTTGTTACAACTGCAAAGAGAAGGGCCACTATTCAAATGACTGCCCAAAACCGAAGAAGCCAGCTAAAGAATGTTATAATTGTCATAAACCGGGACATATAGTTAAAGATTGCCCAGTGAGGAAGCCAGCGCAGGTGGCAAAAGTCTATGCAATTAAGAAGGACCCCTCATCTTCAAAAGCTGATAAAGGGAAAAGTGTTTTGGAAGGTTACCTTACTATTAATAATAGAACCGTTAGAGTTTTATTTGATACAGGAGCTTCACATAGCTTTATCTCCCAACAAACCGTAAATGAATTGGGACTTGAAACTAAATTTGCTAACGATCTTATTTGCGTGAAAAATCCGGTTGGAGGTCCCGCAAATCTTTTTTCATATTGTAAGAGAGTTCCTATTTCATATGCTAGCTATAAATTTCCTATCAACCTTTATGTCCTCGAATTTGACGAATTTGAAATCTTACTCGGTATGAACTGGTTATCGCGATACGAAGCTATATTGGAGTGTAGTAATCGGACAGTTTTAATCAAAACAAGTTTTGGAAATTTTATTGAAATCTCTTGTGAGAATCCAAGTCCAAGGAGAGATAGGTTGATGTATACTTTGGGAAATCTTGAACCCACTTTGCAGTCTATACCTGTTATTCGGAATTTTTTCGATGTATTTGAAGAAGTGAAATCTTTACCTCCTCATCGAGAAATAGAATTCTGAATCAATCTTGTACCTAATACTCGTCCTGTTGTTCACGCAAGTCGCAGGATGGCACCCAGGGAAAAGATTGAATTGGTTCATCAAACTGATGAGCTACTAGCAAAAGGATTAATTCGACCCAGTGTTACTGAATGGGGCTCAGCCGTCGTATTTGTTGCTAAATCAGACGGATCTTTGAGATTGTGTGTAGATTACCGCGATCAAAATAAACAAACTCTCAAGAATAAATTCCCTCTACCAAGAATTGATGATCTATTCGACCAACTTCATGGCGCTCGTTTCTTTTCAAAAATGGATCTAGCTCAAGGATTCCATCAATTACGAATCGCCGAAGATTGTGTCCATTTGACTGCTTTCAGAGGTCCTAATATGTTCTATGAATGGTTAGTTATGCCTTTCGGGATAACCAATGCTCCAGCATACTTCGTAGATCTTATGACTCGTGTGTTTCGGGAAGTTCTGAATAAATTTGTGCTTGTATTCATTGATGATATCTTAATTTTCTCCAAGACTAAAGAAGAGCATGCCGAACATCTTAAAATCGTATTGGAAATATTGAGGAGAAATGTTCTATTTGCAAAATTTTCCAAATGCCACTTCTGGGTCAATGAAGTCAAATTCCTTGGCCATATAGTTAATGAAGAAGGAATTTCAGTAGATCATAGCAAAATTTCCGCTATTCTTGATTGGAAACAACCCACTACTCCAAGAGAAGTTCGAAGCTTTTTGGGTTTAGCAAGCTATTACCGGAAATTTGTTCAAGATTTTTCTAAGTTGGCTAGTCCGCTGACTAAGTTAACAATGAAAAATGCAAAGTTCATTTGGACTTCAGAATGTGAAGAAGTTTTTCAAGAGTAGAAAAAGAGATTGACCACTGCTCCTGTTCTCACTATTGTTAACGGGAATCGAGGCCTATCTGTCTATACTGATGCATGTGGTGAAGGGGTAGGGGCAGTATTAATGCAAAATGGAAAGGTGGTTGCCTACGCGAGTAGACAATTACGTCCGCATGAGAAAAACTACCCGACGCACGATTTGGAACTTTTGGCTGTTGTTTTCGCTTTGAAAATATGGCGACATTATCTTCTGGGTAAGAATCTTTTCAGCTTCCCTAAAAATTTATGAACTAGCTTAACTAAAGAAATATACCTAATAAACTCTCTTTGTTTTAGGTGAAAAATTCGAATTATTCACCGACCATAAATCTTTGAAATATCTTTTCTCCCAGAAGGATCTGATTCTGCGACAACAACGTTGGTTGGAATTTCTAGCATCGTATGACTTAGATATTCTGTATACACCCGGAAAGGCCAATGTAGTTGCAGACGCTTTGAGCAGAAGTTATGCTGTTCTTGCTTTTCTAGTTATCACTCCTACTCTTCTTGAGAAAATCGCCAAAAAGCAAAAAGAGGACCAGTTTCTTCAGGAAATATATGGGAGGATTCGTCGAGGTGAAGATTCCAGTTTTGCAATTGATGATAAGGGGGTTATAAGTTTAAAGGGCAGGATTTGTGTCCCTGACATTCCAGAACTGAAACGTGAAGTATTGGATGAATGCCACAAGTCAAAATTCAACATCCATCCAGGAGTCAACAAAATGTATCGAGATGTTAAAAGAACATTCTGGTGGAAGACGATGAAGAGAGACATATCTATTTATGTGAGTCGCTGTGCTACTTGTCAGCAAATCAAGAGCGACCAAAAGAAAGTGGCCGGTTTACTTCAACCTTAGGAAGTACCGAAATGGAAGTGGGATCAGGTATCGATGGATTTCATCGACGGATTGCCACGAACCAAGAAAGGCAATGAAGCGATTTGGGTTATTGTGGATCGTCTAACCAAAAATGCTCATTTCATTCCAGTTAAATCTACTCGGACTGCAGCAAGCTTGGCAGGTATTTATATAAAGGAAATTGTTCGCCTCCATGGTATTCCCAGTAGTATAGTGAGTGATCGTTATCCGATCTTCACTAGTAGATTCTTGGAAGCATTTCAGGACGCATTGGGATAAGAATTAAATTTCAGCACTGCTTATCACCCACAATCTAATGGGCAGACTGAAAGGTCAATCGAATTTTAGAAGACCTACTGCGTGCTTGTGTTCATGATTTTGGTGGTTCTTGGGAGGACCATTTGCATCTGGTTGAATTCTCTTATAACAACAGTTATCAGGCCAGTATAGAAATGGCTCCTTTCGAAGCTTTATATGGTCGTCTGTGTCGATCACCTACATGCTGGATCGAATCAGGTGATAGACTTGTTCTTGGACTGGATATGATAAAAGAAGACACTGAGAAGGTAGAATTTATTCGAAAGAAGTTATTAACTGCCCAAAGCCGTCAGAAGAGCTATTATGACCGTCGAAGAAGAAATTTGAAATTTCAAGTTAGAGATTCTGTATTTCTGAAAGTATCTCCGATGCGGGGTGTGTTGAGATTCGGGAAAACTAGAAAGTTGGCACCGCGTTATATTGGTCCTTTTCCTATTCTGGAAAGGATTGGTTCTCTAGCATATAGAGTGCAGTTACCCAGCTGGTTGTCTGGCGTACATGATGTGTTCCATATTTCTAATCTTCGGAAATATGTGCACGATCCAGATGATATTATTGAAGAAGCTGCTCAGCAGGATCTAGAAATCACTCCTAACTTGGCAGTTAGAAGGGAACCGATAAAAATTGTTGATCGTGATGAGAAGCGATTAAGAAACAAGATTGTGAAATTGGTCAAAGTCAAATGGAGTGGCGATCCAAAGGACTGTACTTGGGAGACCGAAGATAATATGAAGAAATCATATCCCAAATGCAGAATTGACATATCGATTTAAACTGTAAGTCATTTCCTTATTTATAAATTCGTCTATTCTTTGTTTACGTTTCTCTCTCTTTCAATTTCGAGGACGAAATTTTCTTAAGGAGGGGATATTGTAACATCCCGAAAATTATGAATTTAAATTTTAGTAATGTAATTGAACTTTTTGAAATTTAAATTGAAAAGTTATAAAGAATTAAATATATAAACAAATAAACTAAGATAACAAATTTTTATGAAGAAATATAAAATTGTAAAAGAAAAACACTTTCAATTAGCTATGTAAACAAATAAGTAGACATAAGAAAAAAAAAAAATTACACAAAATAACACATACATATAAAAGAATAAACGAAACAGTAAGGAAAAAATATAAACTGTGAAAAAAAAGAAAACAAAACTCCTCCATTTAACAAAATAAAGTAAGTTTGTATTAAATAAAAATAAAAATGATAAATTAACTTTACCTGTAGGTGTACAAGAAGGCATGAAGCATTTAATGCTATACACTTCAGCAAATGTAAAGTAAGACTTCCTGTATAGACCATACAAGGAAAACACTACATAACATATTTGCATTAAATGCAAGCCTACGTCAGCACTTTGAAGAGAACAGGGAAGCATGAAACACGGCATGCTATAAATTTACAAAGAAACATACTTTCATTAAATGTTATTACTGCATAGCAGATCTAAAAGCATGGTTTAGTTTTTTTTTTAATATACTTCAACTTGTACTTGCTTTGGTAGACTCAGCCTATCCTTTCACCTGCACACCATCCTTCTTATATACATACACACATTCATATTTATTTCATCTCGTTCAAAACAAAGATAGTAAACAAAAGAAAACATCATATTTCATAAATTCAAAAGCATTCAAGTGAGCAAAACAGAAAATAAAAAGAAGTTAAAAACCAAACCAGAGAGGAGATTCAAATCCGCAGTTCAAAGGAAACCCATATAGTCTCTGTTTCAACCATATAAAGGTGAGTGAACATCAACTTAAAGGCTTTAAGTTAACTGTAAAGATGATTCTTTGTTTCATGGCATTGTATATGTTTATCTTTGAATATAGTTTGGTAAATATATATAGATATACAGGTTACTCTGCAATTTATCCTTCTCTGTTATGGGTTACAGGGTAGATTTCCATTCAAACTCCAGTAGTTTTCATTTGAATCATAGTAAAACTTCAGTTTTAAAATCAAACAAGATAATGGAGATCAAATATGGTTTATTAAAAACAGATTTAAGACCCAAAGCTGTAAGATATCATCACTAAAGTTTGTCTACAGGAAATCAAAGGAAAATGTGATGAACCCAAGTATTATGAAAAAGCTAGTTCAAATTCATAGCCTATATTCTTACAGCAAATCATGATTTTTAAAACAAAAGTGAAGAATTTTAGTTTAGTATTTAAAGGGAAACTTGCATTTGAATAAAAATTGAATTTTTACCAATTTCTTGTAAGTGAATCAATTTAAATTGCTGAAATTTGAGTTGAAGCAAGCCTAACCATTCATGATGTTGGGAAAAATACAAATTAATTTTTCTATTGCATGAATTGGGAGTACAAGCTCGAATTAGGGTTTAGTTTTCGAAATTGATATGGTCTGTAAACTTGATGCGTACGCTACCTTTGACGCATCGAGTTCGAAGAATTTGTGGGTGATGATGGCTTGGGGTGATGACGTACTATGGACGATGTTGCTGGGGTTCTGGTGGCGTCAGGCGTCATGGCGAGGCGTTGACAGGGACGAGTGGCGGTTCCAGTTTGTGTTACAGGTTGCGAGCTCGAACTCAATTTCGAATTCGAGATGATAAAGCAATTTAGGTGATCGAGGATTGAACTAGGGAGGATTTTTGACTTACTCATCGATGCAGCGACGCCTGAAGATCATCCACGGCGTCGTGCACGTATACGTGCACGAATTGATGACCTGGGTAAATTTGATTACCTGAAGCATTTCAGGTTTGCACTCGTGTGGGTTGGCTCGAAGTTTTGATCGGGGAAATAGGGCAGAAACTCGAAGGGGGAATCGAGTGGCTTCAGGGTTGTATCGGGATGAAATTTGAACTTAAACAAATTTTGAAAATTTTTATTTACACGGGTAGCATGGGGTTGAAACTCGAAGCAGGGAGCATTTGAGCTCGGGCGTGACTCGGGGAAGCCTCGGGTTGGCCACCTGAAACAGCATATTCAGTTTGAAGCTTGTCGAAAACTTAAGTTTAAACAATTTTTATAAGCATTGTTATAAAATGATGATCGTTTGTAAATGGAATGTGAAGTTAATTAAATAATGATTAAATAATATATGATTTATAATTACTTTGTAGTTAATAATAATAAATAAATAAAAGCAAATTAAAATTAAAATTGTAAATTAAGAATCGTTAATTTGATAATTTAAGTTGATTGATTCAAAATTGATAGTTACATTAAAATAATTTATTAAGGAATAATAAATTAATATGGTCAATTGAGATTTAATTAAATTGTAATTATAAATCATAAATCATCGTTTTAAAGTAATCAAGGAAAATAATAATATTTATAGGGTTAATTTATTAAATCCCATTCACTTTGATTGGAAAACGATTAACTATCGCTGTGTACTATATTAATATTTCTGTTCTGATTGTGATGCTGTGTTATATAAATTGCCATGTACTGCATTGTGATTGCGATTCGTTCTGTATTGATGTGAAAACCCTGTTGCCTGTAAAACGGCATTTAAACTTCGATGCGACAGGGAATCGGATTTCAGTTGGTTATCCAAAACCCACAT
The DNA here is from genome assembly GCA_030765085.1 of Allium cepa. Taxonomy (NCBI): domain Eukaryota; kingdom Viridiplantae; phylum Streptophyta; class Magnoliopsida; order Asparagales; family Amaryllidaceae; genus Allium; species Allium cepa. Next base: position 986,671,229 of record CM060929.1, on the reverse strand, counting down.
CGAACCTATGAATATTTGTGAATGACATCCACATGTTTTAAAATTTGACACTCACTATTCGAATTAGCCGGGGAAGGACCTTTGTGTCATAAAACCCATTTCGAATATGTGATTCGACGTTATGGATAGCATTTGAAGACCGGTGTTGAAGACCGGGTATTTGCGAGAGCGATAGGATGACCTGTCGATTGACTCTGCACCGAGTTGCTCCGGTATAGAGTTCTCCATATGTGATGGGGAATCCGATCAGGATTGTGGATATCCGGATTGTAAGGACTTCTTTGGAAGTGCCTTCGGTTCTGTTCGAGCCCGGAACAGACTTGTATGGATTGTATGTCTGACATTACAAATTGAGATATAAAGCTGATTTCTTTCAAATATATTTCTGTTGGTGGCGGAGAATTTATTCTCTTAGCTTAACACCCTTCTTTGAGACGTATGAGCTCAGAGGTTATATAGTTGAAGGTTATCAGCAATATATTCCCAATTTGGTAATGTGACATGCTGAGTGTTGCTGTGAAATGATCATTGTGTTGATCATTTGTGATAGGATCATTCGTTTGATCGTCTATCTTGGTGATCATTTCTATGATCAATTGTTGACCCAAAGCACAGCTTTTGTATAAAGCGTGGCTTTGTGGACGAGGCTTCGTCGGACCTCACACCCCGAAATGGTCGAAACAGGAATGATGCGGCAAGGTTATTGGGGGTAGCACCCCTTAGGGTATGTGCATTTCCTTCTGGATAGAAGTGGTATCATGGTATGGAGCCCAGATACTTAACTTATGTTGATATCGCAGATATATATATATATATATATATATATATATATATATATATATCTATATATATATATATATATATATATATATATATTACTTTGTGATTTGTTGCTGGGGCCCCGGTTAAAGGTTGGTTACGACCGGGAGATGGCATACTCGTGTCAGTAGTTACCCAGTTAGGCGTAACCCGGCCTTGTGTTGGCAGAGATCCGGTTTAGTTCTCGGGACGTCTTTCCAGAGGCGTTTCCATGTGGCAATGGGAAGTTCCTTGGCCTGACCATTTGTTGGAAATCCAAAGAAACAATACGAGCCCTGTACGGTTTTAGTTGTAGAACCTGCCATTTAATATGGTAGCTATAGTAGGCATAATATAATGGTACCTATGCTGGCTAAGATTAATATTCTACTTTTGAAATGTTTTCTTCACTATGCACTAGTAATAATATCAAAGAATTTCTTTTCTCGTACCAAGCATATTTAACTATCATAAGAAGAAATCTCCTCCAATTCTGCGTTTGATTTGTGTGTGTGGCGGGAAGTCTTATGGTAGTTTCATTTTTAAAAGCATACCGAAAATTCTTTTATAAATCTTGTTTTATTTAAATGCAACTGTTTTTGTTTACTCATACCAGTCCCATGACTGATCCGAAGTTTATTGTTTTCTTTCCTAAACTCTGGGTGCCCTTTATTTCCACACGGGCAGCCTAGTAGCAGGTTTCTGTATTTTGGAGTAGCAGTATTTTGGAGCTCTTATCTTGGATATATCTTAGGAGCTTTTGGAGATTTCAGGTGTTAGCTCTTGGGAGTTCGTTATCACCTCTTTCATTTGAGGATTTTTGGATACATGATCACTGTTGTATGACTATGATGTTGTACTAGGAGTTGTGGTGTATGTATTATATACTGCGTTGTAGTATAGATATTATGTTGATGTTGTAACTATGATGATATTTATGATATTGATTCTGTTCCGCTATTTTATATTCATCTAATGGTTGTTATAAGCTCCGGCGATGCGAATTTGATGTTGTTTATCGAACATCGAGTTTGGGTCGTCACAACCAGCTTACTCTATCCAAGCTCAAGATCACTATAGGATAAATAACAATTTCTTTCTAATGGAAATAACACATAAAAATTTATGGCATGATTGGGGGTGTAGCTCATATGGTAGAGCGCTCGCTTTGCATGCGAGAGGCATGGGGTTTGATTCCCTTGGGATTTTTTTTCTCCCTTCCCCGGTATAATATGGTATGGATTATTATTGCGAACTAAAATTAACTATGCTAGCTTGATTACTCCATTTCATGTTTTTTTGTTTATAATGTAATATGGTATGGACTATTATTGCAAACAAAAAATAACTATGTTACCATGATTGCTCCATTTCACAATTTCACTGCATTTTATTCCCCATATCTAAGACAGTACAAGATCAGCTGCATAACAACGAAATCTAACTTTGAACACTGGTTCCCACATCTCCATTTGTAAGTTATATTTCTTTTAAAATAGTGAAATACGGTATGGAATATTATTTCAAACAAAATTGAAGTATATTACCATCATTGCTCGATTTGAGGATTTCAAAGCATGTTTTTTTCCCATATCCAGATGGTATTAGATAAAAATCCAAACTATGTTGAGCTCCATAAAAATGAAATCTAACTTTGAACTTCCTGTAACATCAAATAAAAATTACTCACTGTACTGATATTTTCAGCTATATTTTTGTACCCAATTAATAAATTTGTTATCATTTCAGAAAAGAAAAAAATTTAATAATTCACCACGAGGGATCCACAAAGAATGTCGCTGCAACTTTCTTTCCCGGTCTACATAGAAAAAAAATTAAATTTTGAATTTTTATTGACCTACGTTGAATCAAAATCTGGCTTTGAACTTCTTGTAGGAAAATATATAAAAAAAATGTTAGTGTACTACAATGTATTTGTGCAATTTTTGTGTTAAGCGGTGTAGATATCAAGAAAATTAAGCTTAGCTGCTTGGTAAGAATAAGAAGCTATCCAAAATTCCAAATTGTTACCGAAATCGGACAACAACAAAGCTAATAGACTATATGCCATCGTACTGGCACTGAAAAGCTTCAAAAAATATTTTTTTGAAAAAAAGAACAAGCCCTAAAGTTTAGAACTCCAGCTTTTTTATTTAAGTTCGTCGTTGTTTTATAGTACACTGAATCGTGATGTACCTGAGAACAGATAGCGTCAAAGCGTTCTTATTGACATTGATAATATTTTAGTTCTGCAATTTGGAAGATGATCTTTTGAGGAAGGAAGCTGAAAAGTTGGGTTCAACACGTGCGGTCGTACTTTTATGGGAAATTCGTAGATATAGCTATAGCCCAATTCTCATAACTCGCATATCAAATCTGAGACCTGACCCATGTTCTCACATATCATACAAAGCCCATGCAAAAAGCCCAAATGGTTTATTTGTCGGGAACGCACATTTGAGTTGTAAAAAGGGTGCAAACAGTAGCGTAGGCATGGAAACAAAGGTGAAATGGGTTTGAGGGACGGCAGAGACAAAAATTTTCGGATGATGATATTTAAAGAAGTTTACACAAGATACTTATACATACCTTGAGTTTCATTATAAAAAAATCGATAGTTGGTTTACCGAAAGGAAATTAATCGTTACATACATATCTTAAAGTTGTTATCAATGAGTTCTCGTATTTTGAAAAGACCGATAATCGCATTCAAACTTTTTGACTTAATCCTTAAAATATGCACATAGTAGAAAACTGAAACAAAAAAGCAGTCCACTTTACAAACTTTTTGATCTAGGGTTTTGGATTCTATCTCAATTAAAGTGTGAAAGGAAGAGGGTAGGAACGTGCAAATGGGTTAAGTGTAGAGAAAGTGGTTAACTCTATAGAGAGAATTTTTAAAACATTATTTCCTGAGTTTTAAAATGCACATCAATTTCCTTTCAAAAACGCATTCATCGAACATCCTATAATTATTTTCAACAATTTTTTCCCCATATTTTGGATCTACATGCAACGACATAAAATATGAAAAACTATCAAAAAAATTCAAATTCTTTTCAATTTTTCCAGTTTAAACTATAAATGTTTGCAAAAAAAACTGAAAATATTTGCAGTTTGCTAATATTTACAGTGACAACTGCAAATTAAAAAAAAAGAATAGGTCATATTTTACTTGGAAATAATAGCAAAGTATAGCAGATTAAAATTTAAAGAAAAATGAGAAATATAATAACTTTGAAATTAAAAAGGAGTGTATGATGAAACTAGGTCTTGGAAAGGTGGTCGTCGTCAAATAAGTTTGAAAAGATAAGTGCGTACCTAATTTACATAAAAGTAATGTGTTTTTTGCTTTGAACGGAATACAAGAAAGGGGAATTAAATTATTGCAGTGACTAGTACGAATGCATGCTACGCACACGGGATTTTCAATAAATGATATAAAATTACATACTAAAACATATGCTCAAATAATTACAAACTACACACAATGTATAACTAATTTATTCGGAGCATGATATATTTATACAACAAAGGCTAACATCAACTATTAGTATTCCTAACTTGATATACTAAGCATGCTTATTAATTTTTTAATGCAAGAGACATAGGTTCAAAAGAGTTTATCATATGTCTAGCATATAAAGCTGAATATGTACACAGTTTCTATGATAATAGTATTCCATATTTTACACAGAGAAATTGTTCTAAAAGTGAAATAGTCCAAGTATGTTTGGAAGGAATAACACTGCAAGGATTACATTAGTACAATTTTTAACTTCATCAATTACTAATTGCCTTTAAAAAAAATAGTAGCGTTGAAACATCATGTTTCCAAATACATGTAGGACAAAATGATATGAAAAATATACATAAAGTATTATGTAGTTTGATTTTTTAAATAATCAAACTATTTTTCCCTGTCTATATCAAGTATTCATGGAGATACGATGACCTAAACGATAAATTGATTATAATAATCCAAAGCAATATAGTATATTACTATAACAAAAAATAATCATGAGTGCATATAAAAATATCTTGGATGATATCATTGAAAATGGCAGTAAGATCAACACAGTCAATGAATTAAACTATTAAAAATTGATTATTATTGGAATAAATTTTGCCCTAGTAGGCTATATTATAGAACATAATAAAATAATTTATAAAATATGAACATATACATAGAAAGCATTAACATCCCCTATTATGAGGCCCAAAATTAAATGTCACGGATGCTGCAGTCATTCATAGTTATTAATTCGCGGCGATAAAATGCGGCTATGTTAATCATATTAATATTCAGAAGCATATGAATATGAAAATTTTCAAACACGGTTTAATAACAAATTTTCACATCTCATTTCACAGTTGATATTTCATATTCATTACGTAATCTCATTCGTAATCCCATGTTCAGATAAATATAACTATTACAAACTACTTCAAGAATGACTTATGAAGACGCCTCCTTGGTTGATCAGAGTCAAACACTTGGCAATTATGCAACTTTGCCATTACATCCAAATAGACAAAACCAAACTACACAACGTAAATAGATAAAGTTTCTCATAGCTAGATTGTCTTCTGCATATCTCTAGAAGCTTATTCGTCTAACTGGAACCTGAAATTCCCTTAGACCCTACCTAGTCAAATGATTACACAAGAATTTAAAGTGAAAATAAAAACTTCGGGTTAGACAATAGTCTAGTGTGAATAATAACCTACCATCTCGAATCAAAACAGATATCTAGTAAGACCACGCTGCTGAGCGGATCGGGTTTTTCCATCACTAGTATCTTAACTAAAACATATCAACTATATACTATACTCTTGCAACTACAATGGTTAGAATATAGAAAATAGCATTTATACTCATGCAGATATATTGGATTTCACATCCTAATTCATTAGATTATGCATCTAAGTTTCAAATGACTACATGTCACAATTTAAACTGACTACCCATCTTATTTTAATCTTACTACCCATCTTATAATTATATGGACTCCCCATCTCATATATGAGCATATTCAAAATTTTGTGGTCAATACATCTCATATGTAATTAATACTTGGATTATCTATCACCTACCACATTTACTACCCATCACATGCGGTATAATTATTAAAAAATTATATGGATTATTCATCACACATTCCATTTAACCTAAAATGATATGGACTATCCATCACATATCCCATAGTTTTCCTGGATGATTATGAACCATTTATTATCCTTATAGAGACTATCCATCTCCAACATGATGTGGACTATTCATCTCGCATCCCGTGTTTTTCCTTGTATAACTACGAACCCATCAATTTACAATTAATTCATGTTACCCACATGTCTCAGTTTAATTCATGTTATCCACATCTATTAACTTAATTCATGTTATCCACGTGTATCCCCTTATAGTTAAAACATTTCAAAATGACATGACAGTGGTATCCCCAATTGATATATGTTGAAGTCAATAAAAATAACATTGGTATCCCTAAAGTTTAAAGTCAAAGTCAATAACATATGGCTCACCACCATTAAACAATATAAATTTGGATCAATGTCAAAGCTATTGAATATGCGACTATATGATTTTTGTTTGATGATAATAAACATATATATATATATTCATTTAAATGTATTTGTTAATATACTATTTTATTTTCACAGATTAAATAAATATATGATGAATAAAATAAATAACACAGAATTTGAATTCAAAAGGATATTTCATTCAAACAAATTTTTGTTACAATTTTTGTATAGTACAAATTTCAAGCTCTCACTATATACAACTTCAATTACAATACAATTTTGATTACATCACAATTTCTAATTTACATTTGACCTCACTACATATCACTCATTCACTCAACTCGTATTTATCTTCAACTTCATTCCAATGTGAATCCAGCATTTGAGCAATCTGCAAAAATATACATTGACGCGGCAAAATTGAAAATAAAATATTTTTGCAGTATAAAATAAAATGTGGATTTTGAAAATAATATTTGCCTCAGTTATTTGGGTTGTTCATCATCATTTAATTTTGAATTCATCATACACGAATAGCTTGTGACATACACAGTGTATCACTGTATATGCCACAAGGCCGTGCACACCGATATATACACTTGATAAAATTACAGGGACAGGTGAGCACAGGTCAAACCCAAAACGCCGAGTTCAACTCAAGTGCAATAAAAATAATGTCACAATATCAGCACAAGGCCAAACCCGAGCTTTAAGCTGGATTCAACTCAGGTGTGATTTCAAAAATCAACATGAAGTTCAAAGTGAATCAAACTAAATTGAAGCAAATACCAAATTAGTACAACAAAAACTAAACAGGGGCAAAACTACAATCAAACACATATGGCCAAGCGATGCATCACTTGACAATGCACAAATATATGTACATATGTATATACACATTTATACAAACATGTACCAGCTCATATATGCAGCCTCGAATAAAACTCCATAGTACGCATGAAGTATACGAGCAAAACTCAAACCAGCCGTGATATGCAAGCATGATCAGATCAGTGAAGACATGAACAATGCTCAAAGCCAACATCAGCGACACAGCCTCAACATTGAAATGGCTATAAACAACCATACATGAACACTGCAAAAGGTCAAGGATGTGCACTAAACAAGAGCATAACACAAATACTCAAAGCAACTCAAGTCAGTGCACCGGTAATGTTAACAAGCCTCGACCAAAATCAAAATGTACAAATACAACAAAGTTCAAATGAAACTAGACAAAACAAGCTTCGAAAAGTGACTTAAGTGCATATACAGGAATGCAATAGTGAATCACAAACCAAATGCACCAAAATACAACAATGACTGATACAAGTGACAGTGCAAACTCAAATAAAATTCAAATGTACACACACAATGCAGCCTCTACATGAAGTTCAAGAGAATCAGTAAATGGCACAATAACCAAAATCAAACTACAATGAACCAATGGACAATGCATGAAGGCTTGAACAAGAATCGACTGCTACCATGACTCGAAGCAATGCAGTGATATGCAGCAGTGTAAACATCACATTGAAGCAACTCGAGCTCAAGATACTGCAACAGAAAATCAAGCAGAGTACAAGCAAAATGGAACAAAATCAAGTTACAATTTCAATGCTTGAAGACCATGTCAAACGCAGTGCAACAAAATACAAGTGTCAACCAGACTAACATTCAAGTGCAAGCCTCAACTAAACATGAAATGTTGATACAACAAGTTTACGTGGATATCAAGTAGTGCAACTCGATAACAAAGTAAACAACATATGCAGTGATACGTATACAAGTTTACACACATGTTGAACAAGACAAAGTCAGAGACCAGAGAATCAAGCTTCAAAAGTACAGGTTGCAGCGATGCAAAAATCACAATAGAATCAAATTCATAAAAATCAAGTCAAAGTCTGGTAATATCAAAAATCAAGTTGAAACCGTGAGCAACTGACCGGAGTCAAAGGAAACAAAGAACGAAATCAATGCCTTGGCAATCAAGGAATCGAACCAAGTCAGAATTCAAAACTGTGTTACTCAAGTAAATTGAAAAAGTCAAAAATAAATCTCAAGCATCAAAACAAAATCTAATGGCCGAAGACGAATTCAAATAGATGTACACATATGAAAATCAAGGATCTCGAATCCTATATAAATCCCTAAACATCATCGGCAAAAGTGTATTCGAGTTCGAGCTAAACAAAGAACAGTAATCATTCAACTCGAATCATCGGTCGAGTTTAAGCAAGCCAAAACCAGTAAAGCAAAAGGAGTAAATCACATACCAGAATCAAATTTGAACTTGATCAAATTGAAGTAGCCGAAGGCAATTCAAAGAGCCAAACGATCGACGAAAGCAACGAACTATAAAACTTCTATTTCGATTAAGCAACCAAAAGGCGGCGACTTCAAAAAGCCCTAATTTCAGAGCAAAGTGGAATGAAAATAAACAGAAAGAAATCCGGCCGAATAATAAGAAGAAAAGGGATTTAATTTTTATTACATTGGGCCGGCCTATAAATTAAAGCTTTAGTATAAATTAGGGTTTTGATTTTTAAATTGTTTTTACTTTGTATTTTAACTTATAAACCATTGTAATTTCTAGTCGTGTGACTAAGGCACAAACTACGTAGCGTAGTTTGAGAATTCGCAACTCAATGGCTAAGTTGTGGCAGGGTTTTGAGCGTAGAGTTAGGTTGCCAGTAGCGGGTGTCGTGAGTTTACGTGTGTAAGCGTGCGACTACTTAATTTCTAGTAGAAACCTTGGGGGCAGCATGTAGGTAGGGTTTTACCGAAGCTGGGTAAATTCTGTGTCGTTCTATTTCCGCAGTTATTATTCTGCTATTATCTATGTTGCTATTATTTTGATATATCTGTGTTGAAATAATTTTATAAGCTTTCGCAATAATTTTTATAATTAATAGCATCACCCTATTCACCTCTCCTCTCGGGTGAAATCGATCCTACAAGCGGTATCAGAGCTAGGAATAAAAGTCAACTTCTGTTTCTAAAAAATTCGATTTTTTTTTCAAAAACCAATTTTTGTTTTAAAAAATTGAATTTTTAAAATGGCTTCTTTTAATACTTCTTTTCCTGAGGGTCAATCCATAGTTAGACCACCAATGTTCAATGGTGAATATGCTTACTGGAAAAATAGGATGGAAATTTTTCTGAAAACCATTGACGCTTGGGATATTGTTGAGATAGGGTATAGAGCACCAACTATAATTGTAAATAATCAGGAAATAAATAAACCGAAGGATCAATGGGCAGATCCAGAAAATAAGTTACAGAATTCTAATGCCAAAGCTATGAATTCGATTATTTGTTCATTGGATCAATTTGAATTTAATCGTGTCTCACATTGTCTAACTGCATAGGAAATATGGCACACACTAGAAGTGACTCACGAAGGAACATCTCAAGTCAAAGAATCTTACCTTGCCATGCTAAGCAGCGAATAAGAAAGTTTCACAATGGCAAAGGAAGAAAATATCAAAGAGATGTATGGACTACTTTCCAATATCGTACACAAATCAAAAGCTCTTGGAAAATCACACACATAGTTGGAGATAGTCCGAAAAATCCTTAGAGTCCTTCCACGAAGTTTTGAAGCAAAAGTGAATACCATTCAAGAATCGAAAGATTTAAAATAAATCAAAGTTGAAGAACTCATTGGAAATCTCACCACTTATGAGCTAGAAATGAAATTCAGGGAAGAGCGTGAAGGAGGTGACATTAGAAGGAAATCAATAGCTCTTAAAGGAACAATAGAAAGTGATGGTGACGACGATGATGATGATGATGATGGAGAAGCAGAAGTGGAGATGATAATAAAGAAATTCTAAAGGTGGAATTACAAATACGGAGATCCAGCTCGAAATCAAAAATTGAAAAGAAGAATAGCCAAAGCACTAGACTACCCAAAAGAACAGAAGATCATTTGTCACAAGTGCAACCAACCCGGACATATGAAGCACAATTGTCATCAAAATCAACGCGACTTTGAAAAGAAATAAAAAAGGAGAAGTTTTGCAGCCGTGTGGAATACAAGTCATGAAGATAATCAAAGTAATAGAAATGAGAGTGAGAAAGAAGATATGTGCCTTCAAGGAAATATAACAGATAGCGACGATGACAAGCCAAGCAAGGTATAAAAGCTCACTCACTTAGAATTACTTATATATTTCCATGAAGTAAATGGCTGTTTTGAACGACTTAGGGAAAAGTATGCTAAAATTGAATCACAAAGAGATAGTTTGATAGAATTAAATAAACAACTTGATCAATTAGTTAAAGCCTATCAAAGTAGGACCTGTGCAGTTAAAGCGCTCGGTAGATTCAATGCGGCGGAGGTGCAAAAAGTAATAGCGGGGATACAACGAGGATATAGCGGGATATAGCGGATGATTTTAAAATAGCATATAAAACTCATGCTTAATGTTTTTACAAATATTTAAATGGTAATTCAATAAAAAAAATTAACATTCAATTGAATTATAATTAATGCACAAATAATTTTAAATAAAAACATGTGCGAATATACTGTAAATAAATGTAAAACTATTATATAACATAATTGAATTTAGTAGAATATTAGAGTATATTATTTTCTGAAAACATATTGAAAATTCAATTAAATAAATTAATTTTATAATTTTTATAATGTATAAATGTCATTTTTCAATTCATTTCTTTTGAAGAAGATATAGCGGAAATAACAGAATATAGCAGAAATAACGGGATATTGCGGAAATAGCGGGGCTTAAAGCGGAAAGGCTATATTTGGAGCTATATGGAAAATTCGTAGCGGTATAAATCCGCTATGAGATATAGCAGGGGTATAGCGGGGTAATAACGGGACATTAACTACACAGAGTAGGATCCCTAAGTGTGATAAGTGTCCATTATTTGAAGAAGAAATTAAAAAATCAGAAATTAATATAAAATCACTTGAAAATGAAATTCTGATTTTAAAAGAAAGTGAAAATACTAGGAGAGAAAATTCTATTAAAAAGTGCACACAATTGTTAAACGAAAATGAATCTCTCAAAACACAATTCCAACAATTGTCAACGACTTTAGATAAATTTTCAAAAAGTGAAAAATCGTTGAATATGCTATTAGGAAAACAAACTGTTGATACATGTAGACAAGGACTTGGGTATAATCAAACTAAAAATGTTAGAAATGAGATTAATCAAGTAAATTCAATGTGCACAATTTATAGAAAATTTGGACACAATCAAAATAATTGTTGGTATAGACCCAAACACGTGAAAACTATACCAATTTGGGTTCCAAAAAGCACAAATATAAAATCTCTCAAAGTTAAACAAATTTGGGTGCCGAAAGGAATATATATAAATAGTTTTGGGTCTCGACAAAATTATTTTTCAAAATATTCTGCCACTAACAATCATGGACCTATAAAAACAAATAGATCACAAAAAAATTTCATCGTGTAGGTGTGGTGGCAGGCTAAGAAACAACAATAGTGTTATCTGGATTCTGTCTGTTCCAGAAACACAACGGGCGACAAAGAAAAGTTCCTTAGCCTAGTACAAAGGTGACAGAATCACAATGGACAACAAGAGAAAATATCGTAAAGGTAAAACAGGTAATGGTATATTTATTTGAACGATATATTGAATGTGATAATCTGTACCGTAATCTGAGTTAAATCAGCCAATAATGTGATGATGAAATAATGATAATTTTTTATTCTGACTTATTCCAAATTGTTGGCCAATTATATTCTTATGCCAAGAAAACTACAAAAATCTATAGAGTCTTTGAATTACTTCATATATATTAGTTTGTATTAATAATAGTGATTTATTGGATGATAATACATTTGGTTATTTTATGGCTGATTCTATATTCACGGTTTTAGATTATTTACACGGTTCCAATTCAAATTCAAGAGAATGTCATTTAAAAAGCTGTTAAAATTGATTTTTAGATATTTTCTTGCACACTTCATGGTCCGGTCTATCAAATTCAATTAGTGATAATTTTGAGTGAAAGAGAAATTCAGATGCAGGTTACGCTGGTAATCTAGTTGATAGAAAAATTACTAGTGGAATGTGATTTGTTGAGACATTTAGTAACTGCAACATCTTTCAAAGAAAATATCTGCATATTTTCATTTCATAATTTTTTCAAATAGCAGATTTTTTTTTCATAAAACCCCTTTTAGAAAATCATCTTTGACCTTGTTTTCAGATTGGTCATTTTTAGAAAAATTAATTTTATAATTATATTTGAATTTGATAAACTACATTGACTAATCTGACTCCCTAATGATTATCAAAAAGATAAATAGTGATTGAAAAAGTGATGAGTGTTGATATTTATCATATATTATGACTCGAGATGGTATAATTATTAAATTTCTTTAGAAATTTAAACAAGAATTATAAAAAAAATTGTTGGTAAAAATTCCATGACCATCTCTATTTCTATCATATTTCTAACGACCATCACTCATCAAAATTCAATATAGTTTGTCAATATGTGGTACATTAAACAGGAATCATTCGTTTTTTATTTTACATTTTTTAATAAAAAAATAAAAATAAAATAAAAAATAATAATAATAAATAAAATAAAATCCAAAGTATTCACTCTCATTTAAAAGTCCTCACGGTTATGCATGGATGAATTACTTGGAATTTGTTATGTGCTTCCATGCTCATTTAAAAGTCCTCACGGTTATGCATGTATGGAACGGATATCAAAACTGATTTTTTTTAAATAAATAAGTTGATTCTAATCCCATTTAAAAGTCCTCACGGTTATGCGTGGTTAGAAGATACTTGAATTCATTTTTTTAAAATAAAATTGGAATACTGCTGATCTCATTTAAAAGTCCTAACGGTTATGCAAGGTTGGTAGATATTCAAATTTCTGATATAAATGTACCACAAATAGACACAACTGTATGGTTTTATATGATGATACCATTCCCATCATTCTAAAAGTGCAATATGTGCCTAATAAAATATTTATGATTTTTGTTTGATTTTTTATTGAAATTTAATATTTATATTCAATTGAGTTTTAATGTTGGATTAATATCTATCACTTTATCTCCATTTTTCTAACACTATTACTCTTTTGCTGATAACAAAAGAGGGAGAGAAAAGTTAAGATTTTGTCAAATAAAATCAAGCAAAGGTCAAATATTTTCTATTTGCATCTAGGATAATTTGCATATTTTTAATTGTATGCATATATGAAAGGGGAGCTTTGTGTAGAGAGGAAGCATTTAAATAGGGAGAGTAATAGAGTATATCAATGATCAAATACATTTAATATATTCAAAATCTTAAATATATGTTTGTTATCATCAAAAGGGGGAGATTATTGAATATGCGACTATACGATTTTTGTTTGATGATAATAAACACACACACACACATATATATATATTCATTTAAATATTTTTGTTAATATACTATTTTATTTTCACAGATTAAATAAATATATGATGAATAAAATAAATAACATGGAATTTGAATTCAAACGGATATTTTATTCAAACAAATATTTTTTACAATTTTTGTATAGTACAAATTTCAAGCTCTCACTATATACAACTTTAATTACAATACAATTTTGATTACATCACAATTTCTAATTTACATTTGACCTTGCTACATATCACTCATTCACTCAACTTGTATTTATCTTCAACTTCATTCCAATGTGAATCCAGTATTTGAGCAATCTGCAAAAATATATATTGACGCGGTAAAATTGGAAATAAAACATTTTTGCAGTATAAAGTAAATTGTGGATTTTGAAAATAATATTTGCCTCAGTTATTTGGGTTGTTCGTCATCATTTAATTTTGAATTCATCATACACGAATAGCTTGTGACATACACAGTGTATCACTGTATATGCCACAAGGCCGTGCACACCGATATATACACTTGATAAAATTACAGGGACAGGTGAGTACAGGTCAAACCCAAAACGCCGAGTTCAACTCAAGTGCAATAAAAATAATGTCACAATATCAGCACAAGGCCAAACCCAGCTTTAAGCTGGATTCAACTCAGGTGTGATTTCAAAGTTCAACATGAAGTTCAAAATGAATCAAACTAAATTGAAGCAAATACCAAATCAGTACAACACAAACTAAACAGGGGCAAAACTACAATCAAACACATATGGCCAAGCGATGCATCACTTGACAATGCACAAATATATATACATATGTATATACACATGTGTACAAACATGTACCAGCTCATACATGCAGCCTCGAATAAAAATCCAAAGTACGCATGAAGTATACAAGCAAAACTCAAACCAGCCGTGATATGCAAGCATGATCAGATCAGTGAAGACATGAACAATGCTCAAAGCCAACATCAGTGACGCAGCCTCAACAATGAAATGGCTATAAACAGCCATACATGAACACTGCAAAAGGTCAAGGATGTGCACTAAACAAGAGCATAACACAAATACTCAAAGCAACCCAAGTCAGTGCACCGGTAATGTTAACAAGCCTCGACCAAAATCAAAGTGTACAAATACAACTAAGTTCAAATGATACTAGACAGAACAAGCTTCGAAAAGTATCAGACTCAAGTGCATATATAGGAATGCAACAGTGAATCACAAACCAAGTGCACCAAAGATACAACAATGACTGATACAAGTGATAGTGCAAGCTCAAATAAAATTCAAATATACATACACAATGCAGCCTCTACATGAAGTTCAAGAGAATCAGTAAATGGCACAACAACCCAAATCAAACTACAATGAACCAGTGGAAAATGCATGAAGACATGAACAAGACTCGACTGCTACCATGACTCGAAGCAATGCAGTGATATACAGTAGTGTAAACCACATTGAAGCAACTCAAGCTCAAGACAGTACAATAGAAAATCAAGCAGAGTACAAACAAAATGGAACAATATCAAGTTACAGTTTCAGTGCTACAAGACCATGTCAAACACAGTGCAACAAAATACAAGTGTTGACCAGACTGACATTCAAGTGCAAGCCTCAAGTAAACATGAAATGGTGACACAGCAAGTTTATGTGGATATGCAAGTAGTGCAACTCGATAATAAAGTAAACAGCATATGTAGTGATACGTATACAGGCTTAACACACGTGTTGAACAAGACAAAATCAGAGACCAGAGAATCAAGCTTCAAAAGTACAGGTTGCAGTGATGCAAAAATCACAACAAAATCAAATTCGTAAAAATCAAGTCAAAGTCTGGTAATATCAAAAATCAAGTTGAAGACGTGAGCAACTGACCGGAGTCAAAGGAAACAAAGAACGAAATCAACGCCTTGGCAATCAAGGAATCGACAAGTCAGAATTCCAAACGCATTATTCAAGTGAATTGAAAAAGTCAGAAATAAATCTTAAGCATCAAAACAAAATCTAATGGCCAAAGATGAATTCAAATAGATGTATACAAATGAAAATCAAGGATCTCGAATCCTATATAAATCCCTAAACATCATCGGCAAAGGTGTATTCAGTTCGAGCTAAACAGAGAACAGTAATCATTCAACTCGAATAATCGACCGAGTTCAAGTAAGCCAAAACCAGTAAAGCAAAACAAGTAAATTACATACCGGAATCAAATTCGAACTTGATCGAATTGAAGTAGCCGAAGGCGATTCAAAGAGCCAAACGATCGACGAAGCAACAAACTAGAAAACTTCTATTTCGATTAAGCAACCGAAAGTCGGGGACTTCAAAAAGCCCTCATTTCAGAGCAAAGTGGAACGAGAACATGTAGAAAGAAAGCCGGCTGAATAATAAGAAGAAAAGGGATCTGATTTTTATTACATTCGGTCGGTCTATAAATTAAAGCTTTAGTATAAATTAGGATTTTGATTTTTAAATTGTTTTTACTTTGTATTTTAACTTTTAAACCGTTGTAATTTCTAGTCGTGTGATTAGGGCACAAACTACGCGGCGTAGTTTTACAATTCGCTACTCAATGGCTGAGTTGTGGCAGGGTTTTGAGAGTAGATTTAGGTTAGTCAGTAGCGGGTGTCGCGAGTTTAAGTGTGTAAGCATGTGACTATTTAATTTCTAGTAGAAACCTTGGGGGCAGCACGTAGGCAGGGTTTTCCCGAAGCTGGGTATATTCCGTGTCATTCTATTTCTGTAGTTATTATTCTGCTATTATTGTGCTGCTATTTTTCTGATATATCTATGTTGAAATAATTTTATAAGCTTCCGCAATAATTTTTTATAATTAATAGCATCACCTTATTCACCCCCCTCTAGGGTGAAATCGATCCTACAAAAGTTCACCCACATTGGTGTTCCCAATGATAGTGTCAAAGTTAACAATTTAAAATGGCATTGGTTTCCCCAATAACAACATCGAAGTAGAAAGTTTAGGCTCTCCACCCTTTAAGAATTTAGTATAGATCAATGTCGATGGCACTAACAATGTCGACATAGTGGTCTAAGGCTCTCCGCCTTTAATCATAACACATGCGGTTTTAAAACAATATCGACCTCTATCAGAAACTTAAAATTCTTTTGAATATAATAATCAATGTCAAATATGATGTTCCTGAACATCATAAACTATAGGCTATCCACCCATTAAATCAAAACTTTAACATTTCTACGTTATATGGCTATTTGCTGAAGTTTTAGGGTCTTACACCCTCTTAAAACATAGGCTTCTTTGTCCTATTAAAATATTTTCAATTTATATAAAAGAAAGCCTTTCTAGCCTTAAAAAGATGAAGTGCGACGTCACCCTAATACGACGTTGACACTAAAGCCATGTGTAAAAACTTGTCGACATTGATGCACAACGACACCAAGAACCTCGACGTCATCATAAGTCGTTTAATAGTTTACTTCGACTATTATGTCGCTTGTTATCTTAATAAGGTCGAAATCATATGAAGCGGCGTCACTGTCGAAGTTGTGAAAACAATCAAAGTGATTAAGTGCATCATCATTGAAAATAGTAATAAAGACATGCGATGTCAACGACATTGATATTAAGCTTTTAAAACATTTAGATGAACCACGAAGACACCATGCCACCCAATATAGGTGTCGATACTATCGACGTCAACACTAATGGAATCCTTTCATAGCTACCACAGTAGTCATCATACAGCTTCCCTTGATTTCAACGTCGATGTGCATAAAGGCGGCATTCCTTTAGGCTCGAAGTGGACCTATGCGGCATGGCAGTTATGTAATAAACATGAAAACTGGTTTATATCTATTAAAAGTAAGCACTTTTCACAAAATTTTACACTTTGGCAAATTTCTATTGGATACAAACAATACTGTAACGAATCAGTTTAGAAATACTACCGCATACCATTTTCATGTTCCAAAATGTTTCTCAATTTAATTAATTAATACCCTTAATTAATTATTAATTTAAACGCTTATCTAATATAATAAATTCATGGTAATTCAAAATTATTTGGGAAAAATTCCAAAAGTTCGTAGAAATTAGAGAATATTCTTCTCTTTACCATATAATAATTTCGAAGCCAAAAATCATATTTAATTATTTTAAATAATTAAAACCCGAATCTAAGCTATTTCCTTCTTAAGAAATTCATAAATTATTCACTGTATCTGAAAAATTATGAAATTCAAAACTCATCTCCAAATTAATGTTTTATATAACATATCATAAAATCAAAGTATGGGAGATTAAAATCTTAGGTTTTACCCTTAAAACCCATTTAAACAATTTAATAAAAATTCAAATAGCCATTATACTATCCAAGCAATGATTAAACAACCATATCTTGGAAAAACAAACACCGATTCGGATATTATCCCTAACCGAATTCAAAAGCAAAAATAAAGATGGAATGCTTATTATTCACCTTGATATTACTTGTTGGAGTTGAGATTTGATCTAGCTCTTGAATCCCTAAGCTTGAATTTGACAATCTCCTTTGATTTCATGATCTTCCCTAGGTTGATTAATGACTAGCCTACCTATCTCTTTCTTTTGATTGTTTTTTGTATGAATAAGATGAGAATGATATAAGGGGGAGCGTGTTTAAGGCAAAAATAGGTCTATTTTCTAAATTGCCCCTCTTATATAATCTCTTATATGTTAAGTTTAAACAATCTTTCTTAATTAATTAAGTATGGCACGACCTTATTAAGTTTCAAATCTCGTTCTCCTTAACTCTTTACATTATTCTATTTAATCTATCCATTTAAATGTCCTGAATAATGTTTAACTAAAAATAGGGTTGGTACAGGCTCCCCTCCTTAAAGAATTTCGTCCTCGAAATTCAGCAGGGACTACAAAACAAGCATATCAATCATGCAGCCACTTCTAGTATATCCTACCAGTTACTAAGTCTATATACAATAAATATAGAACATACCATCATAGCCGCTCAGGATAAGTATCCATATTCCTATCCTCTATCTCCTAAGTATAGTATTTCTCATTGTCACCCCACTGGACCTTCACTAATCTAACTTGTTCCTTAACTTCTCATCTCTCGCTACAACCTGAACTATTCATCTTAAAAAGTCAAATCCGGTTCTACTAGTAAATCTTCCAATGTCCTCGGAGCAACAGCAGTCTTTGGATCATGCACACACTTTCGAAGATGATAAATATGAAATGCATAATGGATACCTACCAAACTACTCGGTAGCTCTACTTGGTACGCGAGTTTTTCGATCCTCTCTATAATAGGGAATGGTACAATATATCTCGGTGCGAGTTTCCTTGTCTTTTCAAAAAGTACCATACCCTTCATCAGTGATGCTTTAATGAAAACACGATCTCCAATTAAGAACTCTGTATCTTTATGCCTTTTATTTGTGCAACTTTTCTTCCTAGATCGAGCTTCTATCATCCTACGTTGGATTAACTCAGTCTTCTCTACGGTTTCTCTTACCATATCTGGAACAATAACCAATGTATCTCTAGTCTTTAAACAACATGCTGGTGATTTGCACGGTCTTACATACAAAACTTCGAAAGGCGCCATTCCTATACTAGTCTGATGACAATTATTATAGAAAAGCTCAACCAAATGTAAATGGTCTTATGACGACCCATAAAATCTAGTACAGAAGCTCTCAACAAATCTTCAAGTATCTTATTGGCTCTCTCTATCTGCCCACCCACATGTAGTCAATAAGCGGTACTCATCTTAAGCTCGATACCTAATACTTTCAGTAGACTCTTACAGAATTCACTAGTGAACAAGACATCTCTGTCGCTGACCTTACTACTAGAAATCTTATTCAACTTAACTATGTTCTTCATAAACCACTTATCCAATACATGCGACATCCCGATAAATTTAATAGGAATGAAATGGGAACTCTTGGTCACCCTATCTACCATAACTTATATACTTTCATTTCTTTGTTCGACCTTGGCAACCCGTCAATAAAATCCTTGGATATCGCATCCCATTTCCAAACTGGTATGTACAAAGGCTGAATCTATCCATTTGCTTCTGATGCTCGGCTTTCCCTTGCTGGAAATTTGCATATTGCTTCACCCATAAGCCTACATCCCTCTTCATACATTCCTAGAAGAAACTCCTCTTTATATCTAGATACATCTTGGTTTCCTCAAATGTATCATAAACTTCGATCGATGGTACTCCCTAAGAACTTTCCTCCTTAGGTTCCCAACATCCAAAACATATAATTATCCCTTCTTTCTTAACCTTTCCCTTTGGCCAAGGCTAAAATCCTTTAGATTATCACCTCGAGTTCACCTTCCAATTTTTTGATTTTTCAGCTAACAGTGGATCATCTTTCTGCTGAGAAGCAATCCTTTCATGAACATTGGTCGAACATCCAAGCAAGATAACATGGCTGTACTCTGACTAAAACTAGCGGTCGATCTTTACTGCACGCTACCGGTAGTCAGTGCCTCCAGATCCTTCCATTCTACCAACATAGTAACACTATATTCTAATGTTCCCTGCTAAGTGCATCTTCAACTTTATTTCCATTCCTTGGTGTATACTCAATAAAAAATTCATAAGCTGCTAAAAACTCCAGCCACCTCTGTTGTCTCGTGTTCAACTCTTTCTAAGAAAATTAATACCTCAAAGACTTATGATTTGTGTAACGACCTAAAATTTCAGCTATTTAAATTTAGAATATTTAATTGATTTTAAATATTGAGAAAATAATTCAATAAGTTAAATAACTTATATTTCAAATATAGTGATTTATTTGATATTTAATTTGTATAATTTAACATTTGGAATCATTTAAATAATTGAATCTTGAATTTAATGTGAATGAAAATGATTTCGAAGGTTGATTTAAATTCTATTGAATAAGAAGGAAGATAACAAACTTTTTAAATTTGGATTTAAAAGTGATTAAATTGATTTTGAAAAGAACTTGTTTCAATTAATGTCAGAAATAACTTTCTGGAGCACTATCATGGATTTTGATAAACTAGTTTCATTGGATGCATAATAGTGATTATAGTATTCCATCAAATTTCATGGCAATTGGATGTATCGTTTGGTCGTGCGAGTTCGAAATATGTAGAAATTAATTAAAGGAATTTAATTTAGTATATTCAATTTTGAAAAGTTAAATTTCGTATATGATGGAATTGGCTCCCGATATATATTCCACTGTATTCGAAATAGGGGTATAACGTATAGAACGCCAAGCGGTCTGTTTCATTTGGAGTCCGAAATTTTAAAGCGTGAATAGTGCTTTGGAAAATTGCTATAAAAGGACATCCATTTCTTTCATTTGCAAACTCTAAATTTTTAGCTACCACTAAAAAGAAAACCAAATCAGTGGCCCATGTTTCTCGGCATAATCGAAGCAAAATTAGCCAAAACCTTTCATACGAAAGTTGTTGCTCTCACCTCCATGAACCATTCCATGTCAATTGATCATTGAAAGGAGGCGCGTGGTAGGGGCTAGAGGACTGCATTGAGAAGCTCGCTTTTTTTTTCGATTTTGCATGATGGCATGCGCATGGCAAGGTGACGGAGCAGTATCAGGCGATGGCGACAGTGTAGGTGGAAGCGGCGGCACTTGGTGGTTGGGCAATTGATCGATTGAAATAAAAATACATCGCTTGGAAAATGAGCATGAGGGAAGAAGGGGAAGGAAGGTTTAATTTAAATTTAAATAAATCAAGTAAATTTTAAATTTAATTAATTAATGCATTCGTTAATTCATAACTTGTTCATGCGAGATCGGTTTTGAGTATGACAAGTTGAATTGTGATCGTATCAACGAGTACTACGCTATGAAGATTGGATGAATTTGGAGCTGATAGGAATTTTGGATTAAATTGAATGACCATTCAATTTTAATTCAAACCCAAGCGCTTTATCAATTTTTGAAATTTCAGTAAGTAAACTCACCTCTCTGGTCTGCTTATATTTTTATATAAATTAAAATAATTTTATTTATGTTGTTTTATTGCTTGTTTAGATGATTTACTATATTTATTAGTTGGTTTGGATATATTCTCCCCTATTGGAGCGGACCTATTACGTTCTCCTGTAAAAGCGGATGACCATTTGTATAAGATCCCGCCTTGAAGCGATTGATTTATATTTTATGATTATATCATGTATGTGATGTAGTTGGACGAGTTGAAAGGATCCAATAAGATTCCTCACCAATATTGATTTTTATTTACACATATTTATATATATGCTATAACCTGTGATATATGATGTATTGGATGTCATGTTTGATGCCTTTGATGTGATCTTCCTTATTTAGTGCTATAGTAGCGCTGAGCCTTATTTTTTGTATTTTGAAATACTAAAATAATTATTTTAAATTGGAAATGGTTTTAAGTGATTTTGGAATTTATATGTTTTAATAAAGCTTGAATTGTTGAAAAAAGGAGTTTATTGAAATGAGATAAGAATATGATTTTTGGAATATTATATTAACTATTTTGTGAAATTTGTTAAATTGAGATTTTTTTAGTTATAAATAAAGATTTTTAAAACTTAAGAATAAGTTCAACCTTTTATAATAAAAGAATATGGTTTAAAGAATATGAAATAGTTTTGAAATAATATTTCTAAGGTAGATTATATAAAGGATTTGAAAAGGTGATGTTTCATTAGTAATGAACGTATTAATAAACGATGTTTTATAAATATATAAAAATGGAATTGAAAATGGATTTTCGAAATAAATTAGATTATCAAAGAAAAGGGACTTATAAAGGGATTTTATAAAATAAATGAGATCTAGAAAAGAATGGATTTATAAAAGGAATTTTATAATTTAATAGAATTTTATAAAGTAGAAGTGAAATTTATAACTGTAGTTTACAAATATAGAAATGATTTATGTTGAAATTTAGATATGGAGTTAATCGTTTTAAAAGTAGTTTGTCTTTTTAAGGAATATTTGAAACAAATATTTGATGGAGTTACTAGTTTTAAAGTAATTTATCTTTTGAAAGAAATATTTTGGAAAATAATGATTCTAAATGGAATTGAATTGTTTGAAAATGATTTAAATTGTGATAAGTATTAAAAACATAGATTTCAACATTTATTGTTATAATAGACGTTTTCAGTGATGTAAGGAAGGCATGGACTATAACACTGTTATTATAGTAAATGATTTCCAGAAGAAAATGTTTTATATAGTATACGATATATATATATATATATATAATTAATCGGATCCTTATACTAGTGTTTTGGGTTGTCGTAACAATGTTTTACGCAACATTTGTTTTGACCCAAATTAAGTGCATTTTCAAGAATATTTTCCTTAAGACTTGTATATATACTTATTTTCATTTTAAGTATATGGAGATATTTTCTAAGTGCTGAGAATGAAATGATTTGTGAATATACTTATATCGATAATATAAGTATATGTAAATGTTTTCCAAACATCGATAGTTTCAAATGGTTTTGTGAATATATCCTTTTAAAGATAATTTGAAGTAAATATTTGGAATGCGATTTAATTAATAAAATATTTATTAGACGGGCCTAATGATTACTTATGTGCTAGATTTTATTGTTGCTTTGATAGTTATATAACCGACTATCAAAACTTGGCCTCTTTATTGTTGTTGAGCAGGAGTGACCGGGATCGGATTTATCCGAAAACCACTTCGGACCAACATATATGCGTTCAAATGTACAGGTGTTGGAAGACTTTGATATCTGGAATTTTCATAATGAAGGACTGCTTGTTGATCATTTGGGGATAAACTCCCAATATACATATAGTAGTAGTGGTATTTTCATAATGAAATATCCAATGCAAGGTCTAATCGCTATTGATCCTATGGGTGATTCCCAAAACATGATGTGGTAGAAAAAATGCCTTCGTTTTGTTCTATTCCTGGAAAACTTGTATGGATGAATGTCGGAAATTGCATTTCTAAATCATGAACGTTGGTTTTTACAAACGTACATCTGTTGTTGGTGTTGGAAGCAACTCCTATTAGCTTAACACCCTCTTGAGACATACGAGCTCCGAAGTTGTATTTTTATAGAAGCTAATTAATGATAAACGGGAATGGAAAGGTGAAATTCAAAGTGAAATGTGCTATGTGAAAGGTAGTCGTTACCTCAGACCTCACACCCAAAAATGACCGAAACAAGGTAGATGCGGGAAGGCTATGTGGTTTGCAACCATTAGGATATGATCATCCCTTTCTATATATATTTATTCTTGCTATGACGTTGGATTTCAAATTATTGTGGTGTATGCAAAGAAGGCCTCGGATAGGTCGGTAATGACCGTGGTGATGACATATTTGGTACTATCTAAGAAGATGTGGGTCGATCTTGTGTTGGTAGAGGTGCAGATGTTCTATAGCCTCGGTACATTCCTCTAGAGATGTACTACTGGAATGTAGTCCCTTCACCTGGTCATTTGTATGAAAATTCATTATTCACTACATGATTGTCATTTTGTTCATAGAGCCTAGTATGTTGGAATTTAATAATGGTAACAATTTCGACTATGATTAATATTATTTGTATAGTAGACACTAGTAGAATATAACTGAATTTAATGTGAAATGTTTTAGTTATCGTAAGGTAAAAAACCGTCCGTATGTGCAGCATGGTCTACGTGACCTTTGTTTTGACAGGTTTTTATAACTTTAAAAATTCAGTTGAGATGTGTTTTCGCACGCTGGTTTACCAGACTGATCCGGGCGTTCTTCCCTTCCAATGCTCGAATCAGACCGAACATATTTATAGATTTAGATTTGGATGCTTTGGGGCTTCAGCAGACAAGCTAGAGGTCTTTAGGACGTATTCCCTTCTTTGTGTATTTTTTGCTGCATTGTTGTTTAAATTATCAGCATTTGAAAGGATATCTTATTGTAACTGTCCAGGATGATGATTGTGATTAGATTGTTGTACTCTAATTGATGTATATAAATTATACTACAGTTTCACTTTTTGTAAAGATCATTGATATTATATTATATGTTGTTCTGCTGCGTTTGTGAGATTCTACGATTGTTTTAGTTTCTTTTTCTCTTCTCTTCTTCTCTTCTACTTTCTTCTTTCTTTCTCATAACTATCTGTCTTTCCGTTCAAATTGGGTTGGACATGTGTGGTTTATTATAAGCTTGAATTGTGTGGATTTGTGGGTCGTTACAACGTGGTATTAGAGCTTAGGCCGTGCGAACACCTAGGCTTTAGTTGGGTACTCATTGTAGATAGGGTTAGCAATACCCTAGATTGAGTTTGAGTTTATTATATATGAAAGCGTATGTGTTAATGATGTAAAAATGTTTTATATTGTACTAATTTACCTTTTGAGTGGCTTATGAATTCTAGTCGGTGCGTGGGATGTCACGTTATCGATTGGGGTTTCTAAACGCTTAAATAAGGCAAACGAACACATTTTTATTTTAAATTAGATAAACGAAATAATTTATCTAAATTATATTATATATATAAAACAACAATTTTTCTGAAATTATTACAGTTATATTTGTTATGTTTGGTTGTTAGTGAACAATAATATTTGATTATTATTATTTGTTATTTGTGTTCTAATAAAAGTTGTTTTTATTATAATATAAACAAAGATAAACAATAAGAAATGGTTTGATATAACTAAAGTGAAATAAGTGAAATTATATATGTATAAATTTATAAATGTGATCTATAAATAAATAAAAAGGATTTAAAAGAAATAAAAAGCACCGAACCTACTTTAGTCGCTAGGAAAAAAATCGGGTAATGACTGCAGCGTTATCGGTAATTATTTTCGAGTCTCTAAGTGATGAACTGCTACCGTAGTGATTTATTATATTGAAGTTTTGTTTTTATAAAACAAATTTTCATCGTAAAATTCCAAGTATGATTTGATAAATATATAAAATAAGTTTTTGAACTTATAATTTAAAAATAGTATAAATCATAAATAAGTTTACAACTCATGAATTTGAAAAGGATAAGTAAAATAAATTTCTAAAATGTTGGATATAAATGTTAGGAAATGTAAATTTTAAATTGAATTATGAAATTAAAATTTAACTTAAGTAAAGTTATAAAAATTGAGTTAGTGAAATGAAATTGAATGTGAATTGTAATGAAGTAAATGAAATGAAATTTAACACAAGTTAAGTAAAATGTGATGATATGAGTTCAATGAAATAGAATTTGATTTGAAATGAAAATGAACTTGTGTTATAAAATGCAATTCAATTTGAGCTGTAAAATGAATTGAATATGGTTTGTAATGTTATTCGATAAAACTGAATATGAACTTAAGTTGTAAAGTGCAAATAAACATAAGAAGTGTTGTATAAAATGTTTATGAACTTAAATAAATAATTTTATGGAATGGCTGTTAAGTGGTGTTAGTATTAAAGATAATATACTAAGTAAATTCAATATGGAATGAAATGTTGTTAAATATAAATTGAATTCAAAGTAAATATTAATAAGTGAATGTTAATGAATAGTGAAATTAATATGAATAATTAAATTTAAGTAAAATTGAATGCGGATCAAATGAATATAAAAGGAATTGAATGGAAATAAGAAGAATGGGATATAATAAGAAACCAATTGAAGGCGACGACACTTGGTGGTTGCGAGATCAATCGATTGGAGTAAAAAAATATGTCGCGTGGAAAACGAGCGTGAAGGAAGAAGAGAGAGGAAGGTTTAATTTTAAATTTTAATAAATTAAGTTAATTTTAAATTTAATTAATTCAAGCGTTCATTAATTCATAACTTGTTCATAGGAGGTCGGTTTTGATACTATCAGTTTACCCTTCCTGGTTGGTGGTAATGCATCATAGCCATAATCGACCACCGCGTCCAACACTCCCAAAATCCGAGGGTGCTCATCTATCAATTACAATGTAAATGATGGTAATACGAAGAAGTGTGTCCGCTCGGGGTAGCTAGCTTGCTTGATCGGTCGACTCCTGTTTTAGTCATTTTAAATTGACACAAATGTCAAGTCAATCCTTCATCGTTCTCTTTCTTCAAATCCAACAAACGTACGCCAAATTCAACCGCTTCATTCTGAACCATCACTCCACGTACACGGTTGTTAAAATGGTTCCGGTATTGGCAGAGAGTATGTCCATATCTGGTCCCGGTCTCTTTAACAACCCAACGTCGTTTTACACACCGGTTGGTTCTTTTACATTTCGAAAATAATTCATACATGATATCAAAATATCACATTCGCTTAAAAAATCAAATTCATTTTGAAATCAACATATTTACTCAAAATATACCATTTTATTTCAAAATCATTTTTTCCTTAATATCTTGGTTTCAATTCCAAAATTGTTTCAAATTTACGTTGGGTTATAACTTCATTCGACCCAATTCGTATTTAAATCCATGATTAAAAATAAAGCTTCTAGCCTTTGACCTGTTTGAATATTAGAAAAATAGTTTGAAAATTTTAATTGTTAAAATAGTTTTAAATAATTAAAAATAGTTTGATGTAAAATGATTTAAGTTTTTAAAATGTTTATAAGGTAAAAGTTTGGAAAATAAAAATAAATTAAATAATGAAAAAGTAGATTTTAAATAGTTTTATATTAAAATAATTTATTCGAAAGTAGTTTCAAAGTCAAACTGATTCACTTTCCAAATCTTCTCAATTAAAATTAATTTCAATTCCATATTTAAACCATTTAAATTGATTCAATTCCGATTTCAATTCGAATTAACTTCGATTCTAAATTCAATTCTAATTGATTTGAACTTCAATTTCAAATTTATTCAATTTCACTTTCAATTCCAATTGACTTCAGTTTCAATTTCGAATTAAAACCATTCCAATTCCAAATTAAAACCATTTCGATTTATCAATTTTGAGTTCGATTTTTCAAAACAACGATCCAAAAACACTTGAATCAAATTTACCTTCAATACCCAATTTGAAATCCAAATCGTCAAATGTAATTCAATTCCGAGCTCAATTTTGAAATAGTTCGAGTTCCATAAATTCAATTATTAATTTTATTAAAATCAAATCATTTAAATAAATTTCAAATCAAATTTTTTAAATCATTTAGTTTAACCAATCCGGTATTCGTATATATTCTATCCTGTGGCCAAGTGATCAGTTATTTCAATTTAATTTCAGGGATGGATATATATCATTTCAATCCAAATCACAATATCATAGGTATATATCATTTTAAACTATTTCTTAATCTATTTAAAATAATTCAATTTACAATTTAATATACTAATCACTATAAATAATATACAGGATGATAATAGGATATATCAGAATAAATAAACATCCAAATCATCCAAAACATCAATCAATAGCATCCATTATAATCAAAATCCAAATCAGCCAATAATTCACAACAATTCGATTGTTATCAATATCAGGTATTTTACTTGGCAATTAAATTTCAATTTCAAATTTAACTGTCAGTTTTAATTTTTAATAAGTAATTTGAATGACAATTAAATTTATCAAAGAACGATCAATAATTTATATCGCTTCATAATTTTGAAATTAAATAGCATAAAAATATTTTAGTACGTTGTGAGTGCTATAACCGTTCACCTTGCGTTTTCAATTTAAATTAAATCAGATGATGTTCAATTTAACCTAAAATTCTAGCCATTCCAAATTGTCTTCAAACAATTCTAGAATGTAGTGCTCATCACCACGATTCCATTGCCACTTGTTTCGTCTTAATCGGACCTCGTATGAGCGAGTTATGAATTTTATAAGTTGTCGATAATTAAAATTTAAATCAAATCACTTATTTTTAAATTACGCTTATGCCCTCTCTGACAACTTCATCTCTCCCAAAGACACAACAACTCCTTTATGCACGAACCATACATGCCATATACAAAAATGGGTGACATGGAGCTAGCCACCACGAAAATCAATTCCGCTTCCGCCAACAGCCTTCTCTCGACGAACCGCACATGCCCATGCTTGAAAACCATCGTTCGGATGCTCCATGCTAGCCGCGGCCTGCTCATGCAAAATCCTGTCGTACAACATGTCACACCATTCCCCAAGTAGCCGCACTCCTCCAAAATCCGTCC
The DNA here is from genome assembly GCA_030765085.1 of Allium cepa. NCBI lineage: Eukaryota > Viridiplantae > Streptophyta > Magnoliopsida > Asparagales > Amaryllidaceae > Allium > Allium cepa. The sequence goes on along the minus strand of CM060929.1, from coordinate 986,642,355 downwards.
CTAGAGGCTCCGTCGCGTCACGAACTCGAGTCCACCCTCCATGAAAAGAATCGAGCCCTAAATCAAACAAAAATTCAAACCCTAGCTCCAAACTCATTCGGCCATCCCTCCAAATTCACGGCCACACCTCATATAACTATCCTAATTCAAAGCTCTCAACAAAGCTTGATTTTTAAAATTAGTTTGGGAATTTCTGTTGAGTAAATTAGAGAATTTGATTTTCAAAGTTTTCCTTTGCTTTTTTCCTTCTATGTTGTTCGGTCGTTGGTTAAAAAGTGAAGAGAGGGAAGCATTTCAAAGAAGTAGGTAGGCACTAGGGTGACTTGTCTCAGTATAGAGTAGGCTGATGGTGAAAGAAAGTAGGCTAGTCAAAGCCTATATATATATATATATAATACATATATTATTTTAAATTCAAAATATCCCGCTAATGGAACTTAAAATATCGCACCCCTATCGATGCGTGCCGCCAGGCATTCATAATGCTATACCCTTATTCCGGATGCAATTAAACAAGTTTTGAGTCCCAATTCGATCATATGGAGAAGCTAGCTCTTTGAACCCAATTATTATATTGAATTTTCGATATTAAATTCAACGCGTTTCTATTCTGCACAACCAAACAGTAACTCTAAATGCTATGAATTTGAAATTCAATAATAATACACTATTAGAAATCCAGTGGAACTGATTTCGTCGAATTCCGAGACTGTGCCCTGGAAGGCTATTTTTACTCGTCAATTAAAATATGAAATTTTCAATTTCTATTTTCACTTTTAAATTCAATTTTAAAGCAAACAATCTTCATTCTCACTCAAGTAGAATTCATATCAACTTTTAAAATCATTTCCATTCATTTTTAATTCAGGATTCAATTATTTGAAAATTTCAATATTAAATTTAAACAATTTAATTATCCTATAAATCAATATAAATAAATCATTAAGTTCCAAATAAATTTTGGTTATCAACATCATTTTGTTTCTATCTAAATAATTCACAATTATTATTAAACTTCAGTTATCAATTATAAACCAAGTTAATATATAGAATTTCATTTCAATACTCGTTAACGCCGAATCTTCGAAATTAGTTTATTTTAAAATCTTGTTCTAGTTCGCATTCAATAGCTATATTAATAAATCACTAAAAAAAACTATTTTTAACCATTTTTATTCATTAATTACACTAAATTTAATAATTTAAAATAGATAAAAATATGGGTCGTTACAATCTCCCCGACTCAAAACTTTTCATTCCAAAAAGACGTTAAGTAAAGAATTTAACATTTCATATATTCTATTCAAAATAATCAACTTATAAAACAATAAAATCTCATTTATAAAAGCATTATTACATTTCCAGCGTGTTACTCTGATCGGCTTTGGGAATTTACAAGTTAATTATCAAAAAAAAATTTAAAAATTTTAAAACCTCAAAATATTTCTAACTCTCGGATTTATGGAAAATTTCGTCAGTCTCCTTTGCGTGGCTCGATCGGAAAATTTTTACAATTCAATATATCCCAAATATACTAAATAGATATCAAATATACATCACATCTCAATGATGAGGCATCCCGTAGGGAAAAATATAAAAGCGCGGTATGTAATCCGAGATGTGTACCTTATTAGTATTAATACGAGCAAGTTCGCTCGCATTAAGCAAGCGAAAGAAAAATATAATCCACGTACATCCAAATGGTCTTCATATGCACCTATCTCAACTTGATTTAGAATATTAGTCACTTATGAAGATATGGAAAGCATATATGAATTTTAAATCCAAGCCATAACATAAGATTAATGTACGACAAACAAGAATCATATATAATAAAACAATTATAACGACGATTTACAACAAAAGAAATCATTCAATTATTAGTGTTCATCCAATTAATTCATAATGATATGAATTTGCATTATCCAATGTCAATATTTAATTTATACACTTCATTTCTTATTAACATTCAATTTTTGTCAACATTTAATTGACCTACTTCCAATTTATTCAAATCTATTTCATTTACATTCCATTTCATTCAATTCAATTTATTATATTTCAACTGTTTCATTTTCCATTTAGCAACATCTCATATCAATTCATTTATCCACATTCATTCTACACTTAAGTTCATTTTCAGTGTTATTTCATTTGCTCATTTTATTAATACAATTCACTAAATTCTTCCATTTATTCACTTCGGTTAGCTTTTTATAAGTTAAAGTTCATTTCGTAATTCAATATTAGCTTCCTTCCTTTAACATCCATATTCAATTAGTTTAGCATCATGTTTAACTAACATTTATCAAAGTTATGAACTATAAAGTTTACTTTGCATTTTCGCGAAATATTTGAATTACAACGTTCATATCTCAGTTTTTAGCATCAACATCATTAATGAATCAGCTCTTATATCCTTACTTAATTTTCTTTCCAACTTAATTCACATTTATTTTCACAAATTTATTTACAAAACATTTTATTAATCAACACTTTATTTTATAATCATTCTATAAAAGTCCAACTTCTTATATATGACTTTATCTAAGTCTATAATTATATCAAAAGTTACAAATTCAATTTCACAATTTCTTTGCAAATTTATATTTAATTTTATAACCAATTTACAAAGATATCATTTGATTCATTTTTCTACTTTACTATTGCATTTAGTCATTAATCATTTCACAATATCCTAATTAAGTATATAACATTTATTATTACAGCTACATTTCCATTTATATACATTTTAATTACTTTTAAGTTTTGTTTACTTATATAATATACCATTACATATCCAAATCATCATTTTAACTTTTAACATTTGATAGGTCTTATTTGTATGTTATTAGCATGCAATTTGGTATTATACAAATTAATTAGGTTCAATTTACTTAATTAGAATGTTCACTATTGTAACTTGTCTAAATTTTTTTTACTTTCAATGTTAGAGTTGCAAACTTCAACTCTAAAGTTTCTCAAAACATTTAGCTTGGATTTGTTAATTCTCTTATTTTATAAGTTTTGATTATTCAAATATTCATTTCATTCAAATAATTAAAGATTATTAATTAACATAACTTAAAATTTTTAAATATCGCATTCATTTGAAATAAGTATATATACTTATATCTTTTGTATATCAAATCATACATTTTGAGTTTAAACCAAAATTCGTTTATCAAAACAATTTCATAGCAAAGCTTCTCAAAAGTCTCTCCTACTTTGAGACTCGAAAATAAATGTCGATGATGTTGCGCAGTCTTCACCGAAATTATTTTCCAGCGACATAAGAGGGGAGTATTAAATTCATTCCTTTCAAAATTTATTTGCAAACAATTTGTATTTGTATATACTTCTTAAACAATACCGATATTATTTTCCAATCCTTGAAAACCTTTTTCGGAGACACCGGAATTTAAATTTCTCAAATTCTCAATTTTGTATTCATTTTACTTGCAATTTATATTTTATAAATCACATTTATACAGTTTCATTTTCTTATAATCATATAATAGCTAATTATTTAGGAATATTGACTAATCAAATAATAACCGATAATGATCAATATTATCATTTCTAACTACCACTTCACACTATAAATACCATAATAATTTCTAAAAATTATTCCTTTGTATACAAAATATAATCAGGGTAAATTTATTTCATTTACCCAATTTCAAAACAATACTAGAATCCATAAGCCACTCAACAAATCAACCAACATAATATAAAACATTTTTATATTCACTAACAAATACGCACTCATATCTCTTAATACACTAAAACTCATTCTAAGGTGCTACCGACCCTATCTTTAATGAGTTACCCCTCAAAGCCAAGGTTATCACTAAATCAAAGATCTAATACCAACTTTGACAACCCATATTTCGGAAGGTTTAAATGGACATAAATCTGAACATGTCTGACTTAAACAATCTGGAACATAGTGATCAATAGGTTTAATTAAGAGAAATAAGAAAAGAAGAAGAAAACCATACAGAATCTCGCAGCGGAATGACAAAATATAATAATCAAATAAACAGTTCATGAAGCTGTTCACTAAACTTTTGATTATAATTTATACAACATTTATTACAGTTATATATATACAACAGAACAAACAAAATAATGTCGTGGAACAACACGATGCAGGAATACTAATAGTAATAGTATACCAAATCTTCGTCTTCCTCCTTCAGAATAAATATTCAATAAGCTGAAAAACTCAGGACTGACCCGAGCGTAATGAAAAGACAAAACACTCGAGTTAGGACTAAAATATCCTTATGTAGGTCAAATCAATATCACATATAACATGAGTGTAATAGCATCAGAGATGTTTACGGTATTTTACATCTCTTATCCAGTGTACAATATACATGCAATAACTCAAGAGATGTTACGGGATTTTCCATTTCTTAAGGAACCGTCAAAATATTTATATGTAGTAGAATACACTACATATATAATGTATAATCAATAAAATAAATATTATTCTTAGCGTTAAGGCTTTACAGTAATCCTCCTTAACGCATTTTTAAGCATTGGCGTATAGTTTGCATTTGACACCATTAGTAGCCAGACGGTAGTCAGGGATGTGCATGATACAACAACACTAAACCAAAATCATATGAGACTCGTATAGTGATAAAAGTATGACAAGGCACGTGAGGCAATGCATAAGGTAGGATACTACCAGTTTACCCTTCCCGATTGGTGGTATGCATCATAGACATGATTGACCACCGCGTCCAACACTCCCAAAACCCGAGGGGCGTGCCGATCAATCACAATGTAAATGATCGTAATACAAAGAAGTGTGTCCGCTCGGACTAGCTAGCTCGCTTGACCGATACAGCTCCTGTTTTAGTCACTTCAAATTGACACAAGTGTCAGGCCAATCCATCATCGTTCTCTTTCTTCGAATCCAGCAAACGTACGCCAAATCCAATCACTTCGTTCTAGACCATCACTCCACATACACAGTTGTTAAAGTGGTTCCGATGTCGAAAGATAGTATGTCCATATCCAGTCCCGGTCTCTTTAACAACCCAACATCGTTTTACACACCGTTTATGCTTTTACATTTCAAAAATATTTCGTACTTGGTATCAAAATATTATATTCGCTTCAAAAATCAAATTCATTTAAAATCATCATATTTACTCAAAATATACCATTTTATTTCAAAATCATTTTCGCCTTAATATCTCGGTTCCAGTTCCAAAATTGTTTCAAATTTACATTTAAGTTATAACTTCATTCGTATATAAATCCATGATTTAAAAATCAAGCTTACAGCCTTTGACCAGTTTGAATTTTAGAAAAATAGTTTAAAATTTTAAATTGTTTAAAACAGTTTTAAATAATTAAAAATAGTTTGATATAAAATGATTTAAGTTTTTAAAAGTTTTTATAAGGTAAAAGAGTTTAGAAATCAAAATAAATTGAATCATAAAAAATGGTAGATTCTAAATAGTTTTATATTAAAATAATTTATTTAAAAATAGTTTCAAAGTCAAACCAATTCACTTTACAAATCTTCTCAATTCAAATTAATTTCAATTTCATATTTAAACCATTTAAATTGATTCAATTCTGATTTCAATTCGAATTAACTTCAATTCCAAATTCAATTCTAATCAATTTCAACTTTGATTTCAAATTAGTTCGATTTCACTTTCAATTCCAATCAACTTAAATTTCAATTTAAAATTAAAACCATTCCAATTCCAAATTAAATCCATTTGGATTTATATCATTTTGAGTTTGATTTTTCAAAATAACGATCTAAAAACACTTAAATCAAATTTACCTTCAATACCCAATTTGAAATCCAAATCCCCAAATATAATTCAATTCCGAGCTCAATTTCAAAATAGTTCGATTTCCATAAATTTGATTTTCCTTTTCTTAAAATCGAATCATTTAAATAAATTCCAAATCAAAAAATTTAAAATCAATTAATTTAACCAATCCGGTGTTCGTACATATTCTATCCTATGGCCAAGTGATCACTTATTTCAATTTAATTTCAGGTATGGATATATATAATTTCAACTCAATTCATAGTGTCATAGGTATATATCATTTCAAACTATTTCTTAATTTATTCAAAATAATTCAATTTACAATTTTATATACCGTAAACAATATACAGGATATGTCAGAATAAACAAACATCCAAATCATCCAAAACATGAATCAATAGCATCCATCACAATCAAAATCCAAATCAGCCAATAATTCACAACAATTCCATAGTTATCAATATCAGGTATTTTACTTGGCAGTTAAATTCCAATTTCAAATTTAATTTGTCAATTTTAGTTTTTGATAGGTTATTCGAATGACAATTAAATTTATCAAACAATGATAAATAATTTATGTCACTTCATATCGATTTTAACTAGCATAAAAATATTTTAGTACGTTGTGAGTTATAAAACACTCACCTTGAATTTTCAGTTTAAATCAAATAAGACGACGTTCGATTTAACCTAAAAATTTAGCCCTTCCCAATTGTCTCCAAACCAACTGTATAATGTAGTGCTCGTCGCCATGATTCCATCGCCGCTTGTTTGTTCTCTATCGGACCTTGTATTAGCAGTTATGAATTTTATAAGTTATCGATAATTAAAATTTAAATCAAATCACTTATTTTTAAATTACGCTTATACCCTCTTTGACATTTTCATCTCTCCCATAGACACAACAACTCCCTTATGCATGAACCCATATATGCCAAGTATGAAAATGGGTGACACGGAGCTAGACACCGTGAAAATCAATTCCTCTTCCGCCAACAGACTTCTCTCAATGAACCACATCTTCCCATGCCTGAAAACCATCGTTTTATTGCTCTATGCTAGCTGCAACTTGATCGTGCAAAACCTCATCGTACGACATGTCGCACCATTCCCCAAGCAGCCGCATTCCTCCAAAATCCTTCCCTAGATGCTCCTTCGCGTCATGAACTCGAATCCAGCCTCCATGAATCAAATCGAGCCAAAAATCAAAGAAAAACTCAAACCCTTGCTCTAAACTCATTCAACTATCCCTCTAAATTCACTACCGCACCTCACAAAACTATCCCAGATCGAAGCTCTCAATAAAACTTGATTTTTAAAATTAGTTTGGGAATTTTTTATTGAGTAAATTAGAGAATTTGATTTTCAAAGTTTTCCTTTGCTTTTTTTTCCTTCTATTTTTTTCAGTTGTTATTTAAATAGTGAAGAGAGGGAAGCGTTTCCAAGAAGTAAATAGGCACTAGAGTGGCTTTTTTGTGTGTGTGTGTGTTTGTGTGTGTGTGTGTGTGTGTGTGTAGTTTAGAGTGGGCTGATGGTTAAAGAAAGTAGGCCAGTTAAAGTCAATTATATATATATATATATATATATATATATATATCAGGAAAATAGGCATAGGGAAGAAGTTCCAAAAAAATTTAGTCTCAGGGATAGGAAGTTTGTTTTTTAATCTGAATGACACTTTATAGTGCAAACAGAAAATGATGTTTCAACTATCATTCTATGATTTACCCTATAAAGTGTCCTTAAGACCAAAAAACAAACTTGCTGTCCTTGAGGCTAATTTTTTTTGCAACTTCTTCCTTGTGCCTAAAAACCCCTATATATAATTTTAAATTCAAAATATCCTGCTTATGGAATTTAAAATCTCGAACCCTTATCAAGGCGTGCCGCTAGACGTTCATAATGTTATACTTCTATTCCGAACGCAATGGAACAAGTTTCGAGTCCTAATTCGATCGTATGGAGAAGATAGCTTTTTGACCCAATTATTATATTTAATTTTCGATATTAAATTCAACGCGTTTCTATCCCGCACGAGAAAATGGTAACTCTAAATGCTACAAAATTTGTAATCCGATAATAATACACTATTAAGGCTCCAATGGAACTAGTTTCGTCGAATTTCGAGACAATGTCCCGGAAGGCTATTTTTACTCGTCAATTATAATATGAAAATTTTAATTTCTATTATTCACTTTTAAATTCAATTTTAAAGTAAACAATCTTCATTCTCGTTCAAGTAGAATCTATACCAACTTTTAAAATCATTTTCATTCATTTATAATTCAGGATCCAATTATTTGAAAATTTCAATATTAAATTTAAACAATTTAATTATCCTATAAATCAATACAAATAAATCAGCAAGTTCCAAATAAATTTTAGTTATCAGCATCATTTTATTTCTATCTAAATAGTTCACAATTGTAATCTAACTTTAGTCATTGATTATAAACCCAATTAATATACAGAATTTCATTTCAATACTTGTTATCGCCAAATCTTTGAAATTAGTTTACTTTAAAATCTTGTTCAAGTTCATATCCAATAGCTATATTAATAAATCATTAAAAAAATTATTTTCAACCATTTTTATTCATTAATTACACAAAATATAATAGTTTAAAATCGTTAAAAATACGGGTCGTTACAGTCGGTAACGTCTGGGGTGATGACATATTCGGTACTATCTAAGAAGAGGTTGGTCGGTCTCGTGTTGGTAGAGGTGCAGATGTTCTGTAGCCTCGGTACATTCCACTAGTCATACTACTGGAAGGTAGTTCCTTCACCTAGTCATTTGTATGGAAATCCATTCTTCATTATGTGTATGCAATTTTGTTTATAGAGCCCAGTTGCTGGAATTTAATAATGTTAACAATTTCGACTATGATTAATATTATTTGTATACTAGACACTAGTATAATATAATATAATTTGATATGAAATATTTTGGTTATCGTAAGGTAAAAACTCGTTCGTGTCTATATGCGATGCGGTCTTACAATATACCTTTATTTTGAAAGGTTTTTATAACTTTAAAATTTTAGTTGGGACGTGTTTTCTCACCCTCGTTTACCAGACTGATCTAGGCGTTCTTCCCTTCCAATGCTTGGGCCAGACCGAGCATATTTACTGATTTTGATTTGGATACTTTGGGGCTTTTGTAGACGAGCTGGAGGTCTTCAGGTTGTATACCTGTATTTGTGTATTATCCGCTACATTGTTGTTTAAATTATTAGCATATGTAAGGATAGGTTATTATTACTGTCCAGACCGATGATTGTAATTTGACTGTTGTACTTCTATGGATGTATGTAAATTATACTACAGTTTCTCTTTTCGTAAAAATCATTGATATTATATTATATGTTGTTCCACTGTGTTTGTGAGATTCTATGATTGTAGTTTCTTTTTCTCTTTTTCTTCTCTTCTCTTCTTCTTTCTTTCCCATAATTATCCTTTTTCCGTTCAATTTGAGTTGGACATGTATGGTTTATTGTAAGTTTGAATTGTGCAGATTTGTGGGTCGTTACAATCCGTTTACAATTCAAATCGTTCTCCGAAGAGGAAGCATCTCTACCCTTTCAATGCAAAAATCACCGCTGCCAGCTCCAAATCATGAGTCATATGTCTAACTTCATTTGGCATGAGATATTGAAAAGCATAGCCAATTACTTTACCTCTCTACATCAATACAGCTCCTAATATCATTCCACATGCATCTGTATACATCACTAAATCCTGATTTTCGTCTGAAACTACTAACATGGATGCATTGGTCAACAAATGCTTTAACTCAAGGAATGCTTCCTCATATTTATCAGACCAAATAAACTTCACATTCTTTCTGGTTAGCTTAGTCAAAGGCGGTGCTATTTGCGAGAAATCCTTGATAAATCTCCGATGATAGCCAACTAATCCTAGAAAACTTTTTATCTTGGTCATCATCTCGGGTCATTTAAAACTGCTAACAACCTCGATCTTGGCGGGATCGACTGACAACCCTTTCTCTGAAAAGACCAAGAAATTTCACTTCTTTCTTCCAAAAATAACACCTCGAAAACTTCGCTTCCAAAGATAATACCTTGGCTTCTCTAACGCTATTCTAAGATGAATCTCATGATCTCCTTCATCCTTAGAATATATCATAATGTCATCAAAAACGCCAACACAAACCTATCTAAGTACTCTCAAAAAATATGGCTCATCAAATCCATAAAGAAAGATGACACATTGGTTAATCCGAATGGCATCACCAACCATTCATATGCACCATATCTTGTTCGAAACGCTCTCAAAGGAATAATGTCCTCCGCTATTCATAATTGATGGAACCCAGTCCCCAAATCCAAATGGGAAAATACTTTAGCTCTACTCAACTAATCAAATAAATCATCGATTCTTAGCAACGAATATCGATTCTTTATTGTCTTTTCATTCAACTTACGATGATCAATGCACAATCTTAACAACCCGTTTGGGTTCTTTACGAATACCATGGTCGCTCCCCAAGAAGAACTGCTTGGTCTAATAAAACTCTTATCTTCTAAGTTCACTAGCAGCGCCTTTAACTCCTTTATCTCAGTAGGTGTCATCCTGCTAAGTGGTCTACTTACGGGTTCAACTCCTAGTATAAGATCTATTCAAAACTCAATAGCTCCTTTTGTTGGCAGTCCTGCAACCGACTCAAAAACATCTCCAAATTGTCTTACAATTAAAACCCAATTTAATTCATCTTACACTTCCATGGCATCTAATAAAGCACAAATTTCTAGACTCATATTCTCAACTAAGTATATTATTCGGTCACTACTATCAGGGTGCCTCAATGATATTTTCCTATCCTGGCAAAATATCCTAGCATCATATTTGCTTAACCAATCCATACTCAAAATAATCCCAAAAATCGTGGAATCAAATACATACAAACTGCAGGAAAAAGTATAACCTAGCAACTCAAACTCTAGATGGTTACATCTCATCCCCATAGTTGCGTACCCTCCTATTGGATTAGCTATCCTTAAGGAAGTAACAAAATACGATGATTCTAAACATAACTTATCTAACAAACACTGAGATATTAATGAATGCAATGCACGGGTATCAAATGGTACTCTAACTGGTATGCTATGAATCAAAAGCATACCTTCCATCATAGACTTTCCCTTCTCAGCTGTTGTTGGTCTTGATGTAGATGGCTCCATAGCAAACACCTTTCCTTTGTTAGCCCGGGCTGCTTCTGGACATTTGTTCTTATAATGACCCACCTGGTCATAATTAAAGCACTTCACATTCTGCTACCCTACAGCCACCTTCCCATCACTAGATCAACACTTGTTAGCATAATGCCCCTTTTTGTCACACTTGTAACAAACAATATCAACTTTCCTCTTTTAGGCAACCCTATGTTTCTAAGCTCCCTTCTTCTTAAAGAATTTCCTCTTCTTATTCTGAGAATTCTGATTCTCTACCGACTTCTCTTTCCCAAAGATCAAAAGCATTTCTTCATTTCTGACAGTCATCTCCACCACTACATTTATTGGATCACTGAGGTGTGGGATAGTTGCCCTAGCAATCTCCGGCCTCAACCCTTAGATAAATTTCTCTTCCTCTTGATAACAATGTCAATAGTGGCATATCCAAACTTGGAAAACTCATCAAATTTAGCATAATACGCCAACAATGACATTTCCTCTTGATTCAACTCTATAAACTTCCTGAGCAAGGGCGACTTGACTACTTCAAACAAAATAGTTTCCTCGAATCTCCTTCGAAATTCTGTCTAAGTAAATTCCTCTTCTGACACGCCTACGGTCATCCTATTCCACCAGAACAAAGCAACTCCTTGCAACTGTCTGGAAGCCAATCTCCTTTTCTGCTTATCATTCAGGTCCAAATCAACGAAAATCCATTCACAATATAATAGCTAGTTCTCCGCTTCTATTGCATCCTTTATCCCTGGAAATGGCTTGGGTAATATCAAATTAGCTTAACATAGTTAATTCCAACTGACGTTATGAGGTTGACTCCTCCCGCATTAGCAACATTTCCTCCAACTGCCCCTATAGTTGATTCAGCTTGCATCATGTTGATGAAGAACTAATACATAGTCCCTATATCTACTGTTGAGGTCGCAATACCTACATTGGCATTTGCATTTTGGTCAATATTTGCCTGTCGACCCTTGTTCCTTCTGGTGTTAGGCCGAGAATTTCCATTAGTGTGGAACTTCTTCCACATAGATTCACTTTTCCGTTTCCTACCTCTGTAAACTTGCATACGAGCTTTAGAAAGATATTAAAGAATAGTCTAAGAGAGATGGAAGAATATATACTTACAAATATCAAATGTATATACGTTACTATAGCGTTATCCCATACTCCAATCTTTTTCTCTGATTTATTAGGATTGTTTTCAAATATTCTTAAGGTTTGAAATTCTTTTGTCCATAAACCTATGCTCTACTACCAACTTGTAACATCCCCTATTTCGAGGCCCAAAACAAACTGCTACGGATGCTGTAGTTATCTATAGTTATTAATTCTTGGCCACAAAATGTGGCTATATTAATCATATCAATAATTAAAAGCACATGAATTTGAAAAAATTTCAAACATGGTTTAATATTAAATTTTCACTTCCCATTTCACAATTGATATCCATATTCATTACATAATTTCATTCATAATCCCATGTTCAAAGAAATATAATTATTACATAATACTCCAAGTGTGACATATAAAGATGTCCCCTTGGTTGAACAAAGTCAAATACTTGATAATTATACAACATTGTCATTATATCTAAATGGACAAAACCAAACTAGTGGCAGAAATAGATAAAGTTCCTAATAGCTAGATTGCCTCATCCACGTCTTTGAAAGCTTATTCATCTAACTAGAACCTGAAATTCCCTTACTCCCGACCTACTCAAATAAGTACTTGAAAGTTTAAGGGGAAAAAACTTCAGACCAAACAACAGTCTGGTGTAAATAATAATACCATCTCGAACCACAATAGAAATCTTGTGAGGCCATGTCACTGCACGAAATGGATTTTCCTCTCACTAGTATCTTAACTAAAGCATTACAACCATATATTGTGCCTTTGCAACTGCAATGGTTAGAACATAGAAAATAACATTTATGATCATGCACATACATTGTATTACCCATCCTAGTTCATTAGATTATCCACCAAAGTTTACACATCATAATTTAAACTGACTACCCATCTTATATTAATCTGACAAACCATCTTATAATTATGTGGGCTACTCATCTCACATATATATTCGGAATTATATGGACTATTCATCATATGTAATTATTACTTGAATTACGCATCCCCTACCACATTGACTACCCATCACTTGTAGTATAATTATTTAAAAATTATGTGGACTATCAATCACACATATTCCATTTAACTAAAATTGACGTGGATTATCCATCACACATCTCATACTTTGCCTAAGATAACTATGAACCCATCATTATCCTCCCAAAGGTGAACCATCTCCAGCATGATGTAGACTATTCATCTCACATCCCATAGTTTTTAACCACGAACCCATCAATTTACAATCTATTTAATATTACCCACATGTGTCAACTTAATTCATGCTACCCACAATATCAATTTAATTCATGCTACCCACATATATCAATTTAATTCATATATCCCCTTATAGTTATAACATTTCAAAGTGATATGACAATAGTATCCCCAATTGATCTATGTCAAAGTTAATAAAAATAGACATTGGTATCCCTAAAGCTTAAAGTCGAAGTCAATAACATGTGGCCCACTACCATTAAATAATATAAATTTGGATCAATGTCGAAGTTTACCTATATGTTGTCCCTAATAATAGCGTCGAAGTTTACAATTCAAAATAGCATTAGTATCCCCAATGGTGACGTTGAAGTATAAAGGCTAGGCTCTACACCCTTTAAAAAATTAGTACAAATCATTGTTGACGGCATTAACAATGTCGACATAGAGCTCTAAGGCTCTCCGCCTTTAATCATAACACGCATGCGATTTTAAATCCATGTCGAACTCTATTTAAGATCGAAGGCAGAAACTTAATTTTTGTTAAATATAATATTTAATATTAAAGATGATGTTGTTGACCTTCATGAACTATAGGCTATACACCCAATAAATCAAGACTTTAACTTTTATAAGTTATATGGCTATCTGCCGAAGTTATAGGGTCTTTGACCCTCTTGAAACATAGGCCTCTTTGCCTTATTAAAGTGTTTTCAACTTACATAAAAGCAAGCCTCTCCGGCCTTAAAAGGATGAACTGTAACATCACCCTCATGCATTGTCGACGCTAAAGCTATGTGTAAGAAGTCGCCGATCTTGATGCACAACGGCACCAACACCCTCGATGTCATTATAGATCCTTTAAAATTTTGTTCACTTCGGCTATTATGCTGCTTATTATCTTTACAAGATTGAAGTCATATGAAGCGACGACACTGTCGAAGTTTTGAAAACAATTAAAGTGATTATGTGTGGAATCATTAAAAATAGCGATGAAGACATGGGACGTCGTCGACATCGACATTAAGCTTTTGAAATGTTTAGATGGATCACGAAGATACCATGTCGTCCAATATATGTTACCGATACTATCGACGTCGACACTAATGGAATCATTTCGTTGCTACCGAAATAGTCATCATATGCTTCCCTCAATATCAACGTCGATGTGCACAGAGGCAACATTCCTTTAGGCTCGAAGTGGATATCTGCGGCATGACGTTATTGATTCATTTTTGTTAAAAGTAAGCACCTTTCACCAAAACATACACTTTCGCAAATTCCTATTGGATACAAACAATACTTTAACAAATCTCTTTTTAGAAATACTGTTGCATACCATTTTCATGTTCCAAAATATTTCTCAACTTTGATTAATAAATACCTTTAATTAATCATTAACTTAAATGTTTTTCTAGCATAATAAATTCATAGTAGTTCAAAATTACCGGGGAGAAATCTAAAAAATTCATAGAAATTAGATAATATCGTTCCCTTTACCATACAATATTTCAAGACCAAAAACCATATTTAATTATTTAAATAATTAATGCAACTACCCGTATTTTTGACTATTTTGAATTATTAAATTTAATATAATTATTGAATATAAATGGTTAGAAAAAAATTTAATGAACTATTTATGTAATTTATTTAGTATGAAATTGAATACAATTTTAAAATAACTAATTTCGAAGATTTAGGCAATAACTAGCATTGAAATGAAATTTAATTTATTGAATGTGTTTATAATCAAATACTGAAATTGAATAATAAATTTTGAATTATTTAAATAAAAGTAAAATTATTGTTGATAACAAAAATTTATTTGGAATCTAATATTGGAATTTATCGAAATTGGATTATTGGAACTATTTAAATAATTGAATTTTGAATTTATTATAAATGAAAATGATGTCGAAAGTTGATTTAAATTTTATTTAAATAAGAATGAAGATTTTTAAATGCTAAAATTGAATTTCAAATGAATAATTTGATTTTGGAAAATAGCTCGTTCTAATTAATTAGAAAAAATAGTCATTTTGGATACTATCTCGGATTTCGATGAAACCGGTTTCATCGGATCCATAATAGTGAGTTATTGTAGGATTTCAAGTTTCGTAGCGATCAGACTTACCGTTTTGTTGTGCGAGCTTGAAACGCGTAGAGTTTAATTTTAGAATTTAATTAAAATAATTTGATTTTGAAAAGCTATCTTCTACATACGATCGAACTAGACCTCGAGACTAGTTCCATTGTGTTCGAAAAAGGGGTGTAATAATAGAATGCAAGACGGCATGCTTCGTTTAGAGTTTGAGAATTTTGGACGGTTATTTTCTAATTATAATAATATATATACTTTCCCTTATCTCAACATCTTGTATACTCTGCCCACAATCCTGTCTACTCCATACTCCCTTCTTCCTTCTCCCTTTCGTTCTTCAACTTTGCAAGTCGAAGAAAAGAGAGGAAAAAAACAAAACCAAAAAAACCAAAAAAATGAAGCATGTGCTGGCACGGCTATGGCGACCGTCGACACTCAAATATTGGGTTTTAGGGTTCGAGTCGCGTTCGCGCGTGAGTACTAGAATGCACACGACAAGGCTTGGTGGTGGGGTTATTTACGTTTGGGTTGATGATGGCTCTGAAGGAGGCGATGGCGATGGCGGTGGCGTGCTTAGATGGAGGTCTGGTGGACGTTAGGTTGGCGCGCGATGTTGATTTTCACGTGATACTGGGTTGCAGATGGCGTTTGGGTGAGGGCCTGGAGGAATGAAGAGAGATAGGATTTAGGTTAGTTATTTTTTTATTCATATTAAGTATGTTTTAATTATATCCATATTAATAAATTCGTAACATTTTCGTACAAGGTCCGTTTCGAGTGAAATAAGTCACTTTGCGATCGTATCGACGTCGTCTATAACATGGAGTGGAAGTGGAATTTATTTAAAGCTGAAATATTTTTAGTTTCAAATAAAAGGTAAGTGTTTTAAACGCTCATGAAGTATTGAATATTTTTATGTTAGTTAAATTGAAATCCCGAGGTGATTTAATTTTATTGATGTTTGTTTGGTAATTTAATACATAGAAACCGACTTTGAAATTTACATGTTAGCAATTTAGAATTAACTATTAAATTGAAATTGGAATTAAACTGCTAGTTTAATTCACGATTATTGATAACCGGTTAATTGTAGTGATTTATTGACTATGTTGGAATATCGATGTGATAGGTGCTATGGGTTGATATTTTGCATGATTTGGATGTTTATTGATTTTTATATATTCCTATTATCACCCTGTATATTATTGATATCATATAAACTATTATCTTAATTATTTAAAAAAGTTAAGAAATAGGTTGAAATAATATATACCTATAACATTTATTTTGGATTGAAATTGTATATATACATCCCTGAAATTACATTAGAATAACTAATCACTTGGCCATACGATAGAAAATTATATACGGACACCGGATTGGTTAAATTAAGCGGTTTTAAAATTTTGGTTTTGAAATTATTTAAATAATTTTGATTTAAATAAATAGAAATCGAAATATGGGAATTGAATTATTTTCAAACTCGAGCTTGAACTATGAAATTGGAATTGGTTAAAAGAAACTATTTAAAGAAAGCAATTTGAAATTTTAAGTTGGAAGTGAAATATGATTTGAATTATGGAAATCAAATTGTTTTAAAAGATTTGAACTTTTACTTGAACTTTGAAGTTATTTAAGTAAAGTGATATAAGTTGGTATTTCAAAATTTGGCTCAAGATTGAATTATTCTTAAAGATTTGAACATTGAATTGAACATCAAAGTTAAATTTGATTTAAATGATTTAAATCGATATTTTGAAATCGAACTTGAAATTTATATGAATTGGAATGATTCAAAATTGAGAATTGAATTGAAATTAATTCAAATTCAAATTGAAATTAATCAATTTGAAACTGAAATAATTTGAAATAAAATTCGAAATTGATTTGAACTGGAATTGGAATTGAAATAGAACTTAATTCATATTGAAATCGAAACTTAGCCAGTTTGAATTGAATTGAGATTGAAGATGACTTGAAAGATTTGAAATTGAATCAGTTTGACTTTAAAACTATTTTTAAATAAATTGTTTCGATATAAATTGTTTAAAATCTATCTATTTAAATATTTAAATTATTTTGATTTTCCAAACTATTTTTTTATATAAATCATTTTTAATATCTAAACCATTTTAACTTGTCAAAGTGGGAATTGTTATATTAAATCGTTGATGTAAATGTGAATTGGGTTAAAATGAAGTTCTAACCTAAATGGAAATTCGATACGATTTTGGAAGTGAAATTGAGATATTGAGGCGAAAATGATTTTCAAGTGAAATTAACATATTTGAAGTAAATATGATATTTCAAAATGTAATTGATTTTGAAGCAAATATGATATTTTTATATCAAGCGTGAATTGTTTTCGAAATGTAAAAGAACCAACCGGTGTGTAAAACGACCTTTGGTTGTTAAAGAGATCGGGGTCTCTTATTGGTACACTCTCTGTCAATATTGAAACCTCTTTAACAACTGTGTATGTGGAGGAGACTCCAGAATGAAGTGGTTGGATTTTGCATCATTTTTAATATTTGAAGAAAGTGAATGATGATGGACAGACCCTGGCACTTGTGCCAATTTGAAATGACTAAAACAGGACGGCTTCATATGGCCAAGCTGGCCAGCTGCCTCTAGTGAGCATCTGTTCTTCGATTTTCTTTGGACTCGGTCCATACTATATTCCTTTTTGGTTTCGATTGGTGCTCCTTGATATTGGGATAACCTCCCTTTGACTAGATACGGGATAGATGTACGTGGTGGGCGATTGTGGCTACGATGTATTACCACCAGCCCTGCAACCCAAACTGGTAGTATCCGACCTTGGATATTGCCTCACGTGCCTTGTCATACTTTTATCCCTATACGAGACCAGTACGATTTTGGTTTAGTGTTGCCCTATCACGACGCATCCCTATCCCCCGACGTGCTACTGGGGAGTTGTATGCAAAGTGTACGACGATGCTTAAAAACGCATTAAAGAGGATTAATGTAAAGCCTTAACGCTAAGAAAAATATTTATTTTACGGATTAAACATTACATATATATAGTATTCTACTATATATAGATAATTTGACGGATCCTTAAGAGATGGAAAATCCGGTAACATCTATTGAGTTATTGCACACATGTTATACACTAGATAGGAGATGTGAAACCCTACAAACATCTCTGACGCTATCACACTCTTGTAATATGTGATATTGATTTGACTCACATAAGGATATTTTAGTCCTGACTCGAGTGTTTGTCTTTTCATTACACTTACGTCAGCCCCGAGTTTTTCAACGCATTGAAGAATATTTTCTGCAGAACAAAGACGAAGATTTGGTATATTATTATTAGTATTATTCCCTTATATTATGTTGTCTACTGCATTACTCTACAATTTTTTTTTTATATATAATTCTAATAAATGTTGTAAATTATAATCAAATGTATAATATAAACAGCTTCATGAACTGTTTATTTGATGATTATATTTTTTCATTCCGCTGCAAGATTCTTTGTTTTTTCCCTTCTTCTTTTCTTATTTTTCTGAATCAACCCCCATTGATTACCTGTGTTTCGGATTGTTTGAGTTGGACATGCGTGGATTATTATCGATTTAAACCTTCCGAAATATGGGTCGTCACAGTTGGTATCAGAACTTTGGTTTAGCGATAACCTTAGCTTCGTAGGGTTTGAATCATTAGAGATAGGGTAGTAATACCCTAGAATGAGTTGTTTGAGTGTGTGTGTGTGTGTGTAAATGTGTGTGTGTATATGAGCATGTACATGCTAGCGTTATAAAATGTTTTATATTGTGTTTACTTATGCGTTGCGATATTTATGAATTTTGATCGGTGCATGGGACGTCATGTTATCGATAGAGGTTTTTAAACACTTAAGCAAGGCAAGTAAACATAATATTGTTTTAAAATCAGGTAAATAAAATAATTTTACCTAAATTATATATTATATATGAAAAGAAAACGAATGAGAATAAATGAGTAAGTGAAATTAATGTTAGTAATTAAATTTGATTTAAATTGGATTTAAAAAGGATGTAAATAAATTGAATGCAAATGGAGTGAGTTTTAATAATTGAATGTTAACTAATTAAATATGAAATAAGTAAATGTTAAATAAAGAAATTTTGGCACACTTAAGTATAAGTGGTAAAAAATAATTTTTAAATTATTAAATGAATAGATTTATAAAATGAATTGTGTATGAAGTGAATAGGTTGTAAAATAAAGTTTGGAAATATTAACCTAACTAATTTGAGTTTAAGGACGTTTATAAACTTAAGTAACGAGTTATGAAATAAAAATCTAATCTTAGTTTATGTCAAAAGAATGGAAAAAAAACTGGAATTTGTGAACTTGAATTCGGATGTTTCTGATTTTTTTATAGATTTTGAAAATAATGTTAGTTTTATTTAAAAATATTTACGAATAGAAATTGTTTTTAATAGGAATTAAAAGGAAGTAAATCCTATATTCTCCTCTTTGTCGCTGAAAAATAATTTCGATGATGAGGGCCTCATTGTAACGACCCAGAATTTTAATTTATTAAAATTTGAATATTTAATTAATTTTAAATATTAATAAGTGAATTTATAAGTCGAATAAATTTTTAACTTGAATTATTGGATTTAATTAGATAATTAAATCGATAATTTAATAGGTTAAATTATGGAAATAATTGAAAATTGAGTTAAATATGATTGAAAATGATTTGTAAAATTTTATTTTATCATATTGAAGTTAGAACGATATTTTAGAACTTTTAAAATCGAATTAAAAGTTAATTTGTGAAAATTGAATATTTTAATATTAAATCGACTAGTGAAAATAGTCAATTTTTGAACAGTCTCAGAATTGAACGAAACCAGTTCCATTGGATCCGTAATAGTTAGTTATTACCGAATTTCAATTTTCGTGTCAATCGGAGTTATCGTTTGATCGTGGCAGCTCGAAATGCATCGAATTGTTTTTAATATTAATTTGGCGAGTTAAAATAGCCATTTTTCAAAAAGTCTCGGATTTTGACGAAACCAGTTTCATCGGATCCGTAATGTGATATTATTGTAAGGTTTCAAATTTCGTGTCAATTGGATTTACCGTTTGTCCGGTACGAATTAAAACGCCTAGAAATCGATTTAAATCAGTTTAATTTAAATTGAACGTTTGTTGCCATAACTCGCACAGATGTCCAAATTAGCTTTCAAAACATGTTCTATTGTGTCCGGAACGCGGGATAAACCCTAGGAACGTCAGTTTCGGCGCGTAAATCGGAGTTCGGAAAATCAAAATGAATAGTGTTCGATTTTTTTTCCTATAAATAGCCCCTACCCTTCATAAAATAAAAATAAAAATAAATATCTAAACCTAACCCTAGCCGCCTCCTATATTATGAACGGCCAGAATTGTCAATCCTTCTCTCCTCAATATCTCACGATCTGTTCACAATTAGGCTTCGGCATCTAAACGAAAAACGTAGAGCACGAGATGATCTTGAAATCCATACGGTGATGATGGATTTTGGAGCAACATAGTGGAGTGAAATGCCCTGCGTTCGGCTATGAGTGCGCACGGTTTTCCATGCTACAGGGGGGGCCGAGTGGCTCGTGAATTGGGGCGTGGGTGGAGTGGAGCAAGGCGCGTGACGTGGTGGCTCTTGATCGAGGTATATGTCGATGTGGTGATGGCGGCTATTAACCCTAGAAAATGAAAATGGGTTCGAACGTATCTGTAGATGGAAATGTGAATAGGGGAAGAAGCTAATGTGCGGCTGTGATAGGTTGGATGCAGGATCTTGCGGCCCAGAAAGTTGAGGGTTTAAAAAAATTATATAAGTTGTAATTTATTTATATAAAATCGTGTACAATCTTTAAAAATGCATAACTTTTTCATACGAGGTCGAAAACGCGCGAAACCAGTTGCGTTGGAATCGTATGGACGAGCACTACGCGATGGAGTTGGATTGGAGTCGTTTGGAGTTAGTGAGAATTTTGGGTAAAATTAAACGCGCGTTTAATTTTATTCGAAATAAATCGCTAAAATGAAATTAAAATCAAGGTGAGAACTTCTCACTCAATCGAATCAGTTTCGATTTTATTTTAAATAGTTAGATTTAAAATATTTGAATGTATGTTTGAATGATGATTGTTATCTATTGATTGTTAAAATAGACATTATGCGCCGTTAGTAAGCGGATGTTATTTATTAAAAACATATACCGCGAATATTTCATAAACAGTGAAATTGGTATTATATATAATAGCAATATATATATATATTGGCATATGTATATATTGGAGTTATAGATTTCCCGCATTTGTATAGCGGATGAGACCCTATTGCGCCGTCTATTAAGCGGATAATATTTTAAATCCCATATACCGCGATAATTTCGTACTGGAGCGGAATTGGTATTGTGCTAATGTTTTTGGATGCAGGAAAACAGGTTGGAGGGATCCAACTGGATTCCTCAACAGTATTTATTTGATTTCAGATATTTTGATATTTGATGGACTATCATATCGATATATGATGTCGTTGTTGTCGTGATTGACTATTTGGTGTGTAGCATCATTGGACCAAATTTTGGAATTTTAAAATGATTTTTAAAGTGATTTTTGAAAGTATACGTTTATAAAATATTTTTGGAATTGATCCATTTTAAATAAATAAACGTTATGATTTTTAAAGTTATAAAAATTATGATTTTGAGAAATACGATTAAAGATTTATGTTTGAAAATATGAGGTTAATGGTTTTATAAAATAGTTTAAAATTGGGAATTTGAATTTATATAAAAGTTGAAAGAATAGGATCTATAAAATTTAATTATTTTATGAATAAAAATGGTGAAATTATAAAGGAATTTAAAGACGTTTTAAAGAATAATATAAATTGATTTATATTAAGAGATTTATAAATGGATATTTATAAATTGAAATATTGATATTATAAAACGAGTTTTTATAAGTGTTTGAATGAAGTGAAAATGAATTTTGTAAATGAATGGAATTTATAAAATTAAAAATGGTGAAGTTATAAATGAAATTTATAAATAGTAAGATTTATAAATTTTATAAAGTTATTAAAAGAATAGTTTTGAATAAATCATTGAATCTTATAAGTTATAAGATTTATAATTATGAAGTTTAAAAGAACGATTTTGTAAATAATCGTTTTATAAGTATTTAACTTATAATATGGACTTTTGGTTCATAATTGAGATATAAAGTGAATAGGTTAATAAAGGAATTTATAAAAGGAAGTTGTTATAAAATAAATATAAATGGAATTTATAAACATTGTTTTATAAATTCGCAAACGACTTATTTTGATAAGTAAATTGTTGAAACCTACTAATGGAGTTATATTCACATTTTTGACTGTGAATAATCCTTTAAAATAAAATGAATAAAAGGATGAAAGTTGTTAACGTAGTATATTCACGTTTTGAATAGTGAATAATATGTTAAAGAAAATATTTAGATTTGATGTCTTAAATTGAATTAAAACGATCTAACGATGTTTTAAAATGTGTTGAGATTCGAAACCATAGATTTCAACATTTATTGTTGAAATAGATGTTTTCGAGAAATAGAAGGAAATGGTGGACTATAACACTGTTGTTATAGTAAATGATTTCCGAAAGGAAATGTTTTGTATAGTATTGGGATTTATATATCTATTTTAATTTCGAATCCCTATACTAGTGATTTTGGGACGTCGTAACGATGTTTTACGCAACATTCGTTTTGGCCCAAATAAATATGTTTAAGAGAATGATTTCCTTAAAGAATGAAATATATACTTAATCTCGATTTAAGTATATTGAATATTTTCCAAGTGTTGAAAATAAATAAAATTTGTGAATTACTTATGAATAAATAAGTATGGAAATGTTTTCCAATATAAAGTGAATATTTTGAGAATTTATCTTTTTGAAGATAAATTGAAAAGGAATATTGAAATGAATAATTGGAATCGAATATTCATAGATATTTTGGATTATAAATTCACTAAGGAATTTATAAAGGAAAGGGGAATTTGTCTAAAAAATAAATATTGATTTATTTTGAAGTGTGAAATAATATATCTTGTAAAGATATTTTGGAAAATAAATAATTTGGAAAATTATTTGGAAACTGGTGATGTGTGCATATCCATTGATAGTTCAATAACCGACTATCAATATTTCCCTTTGAATGGGTAATGGTTGTGATTTGTTTGAATTTGAATGCCACACTTATTTTTGAATAAGCGCTCACTATTCGGGTTAACCGGGAAAGGACCATGGGGTCGTATAACCCATTCCGAATATGTGATACGTCGTTCTGAATTGCATTGAAGATCGGTGTTGAAGACCCGGTATTTGCGAGAACGATAGGATGACCTGTCGATTGACTCTGCACCGAGTAGCTACGGTATAGAGTTCTCCATATGTGATGGTGAATCCGATCAGGATTGTGGATATCCGGATTGCAAGGACTTCTTTGTAAGTGCCTTCGGTTTTGTTCGAGCCCGGAACAGACTTGTATGGATTGTATGTCTGACATTACAAATTGAGATATAAAGCAGATTTCTTTCAAATATATTTTTGTTGGTGGCGGAGAATTTATTCTTTTAGCTTAACACCCTTCTCTGAGACGTACGAGCTCAGAGGTTATGTAGTTGAATGTTATCAGCGATATATTCCCAATTTGGTAATGTGACATGCTGAGTGTTGCTGTAAATGATCATTGTGTTGATTATTTGTGATAGGATCGTTTATTTGATCGTCTATCCTGGTGATCATTTCTATGATCATTTGTTGACCCAAAGCATGGCTTTTGTATAAAGTATGTTTTTGTGGACGTGACTTCGTCGAGCCTCACACCCCGTGAATGGTCAAAACAGGAAAGATGTGGCAAGGTTATGAGGGGTAGCGCCCTTTAGGATATGTGCATTTCCTTCTGGAAAAGGGTGGTATCATGGTATGGAGCCCAGATACTTACTCATGTTGAAAACACTTTATGATTGTGTGAATTGATTGCGAGCGCTCGGTGAAAGGTCCCAAAGGACCGGGGGATGGCATATTCGGTCAGTTGTTACTCAGTTAGGGGAAACCCGGCCTTGTGTTGGTAGAGATCCGGTTTGGTTCTCGGGGATGTCCATCCAGAGGCATTCTCATGTGGCAATGGGAAGTTCCTTGGCCTGATCATTCGTTGGAAATCCAAAGAAACAATACGATCTTGTACGGTATTAGTTGTAGAACCTATCATTCACTTATGGTGGCGCCCCACTGTTTGGATGGTAGCTATAGTAGGCATAGTTCGAAATGTCTATGCTGGCTAAGATTTATATTCTACTTTCGAAATAAATTTTTTTTCTACACTATGCACTAGTAATAATATCAAATGTTCTTTTTAAATGCGTATCAAGCATCTTTGACTATCATAAGGAGAAATCTCCTCCGATTCTGCGTTTGCATTGTGTGTGTGTGCGGGAGGCCTTATGGTAGTCTCATTTTTAAAAAGCATTGCGAATTGACTTTAAAAATATTCCTCTATTTTGATTTTAAAGATAAATAAACTGTTTTGAGTTCTCACACCAGTCACATGACTGACTCGGAGTTTATTGTTTTCCTTCCTAAACTCTGGGTGCCCACCAATTTCCACACGGGCAGTCAAGAGTTAAGGTTTATCAGGTTATTCTGGATATTCTGGAGTTGTTGGAGGCAAGATGGATGGCATGGCGTATTACTAGTTATATAGTATTTCTTTTTCCGCTGCACTATTTGTTGTTTGTTGTTGTTGTACCCTCTGATGATATGATGTAATGTAATGTAATGAGTAAAATGTAATAACTGATATAGTTCTTTATTTAAAGATTATTCATTTATTATTATATGTTGTTCCGCTGCGAATTGTGAGATTCTGATGTTGTTCTGTTGTTTTCTATTCCGTTCTATTTTCTATTTTCTTTCCTCTCCATCTTCTATCTTTTTCTCTTCTCTTTTCTTAAATTCTTTTTAAAAACCCATAACATTTCGGGTTTCCGGCCTTCGATTTCTCGACAGTCGATAAATTGAGTATCGATGTTGAATTTTCGAAAGTCGAAAATTTTCGGGGCGTTACATTTGGTATCAGAGCATATGGTTAAGCGACAACCATGGTTCTGTTGGGTATTACTCATTAGAGATAGAGTCAGTAGTACTCTAGAATGAGTTTGAGTGTAATAATAGCTATGAGAGCGTATTTGTTAATGAATATATAAAGTTGTTTTATATTGTGATGATTGGTTTATTGAGTGGCATATGAACTTTCGTTAGCGTGGTCCGCAAGACTATGCCGAAGGGGTTTCTAAACACTTGTATAGAACAATTCGACACAATATTGTTTAAAATTGGGTAAATGAAATAATTTTGCCTTGATTATATTTTTATATATAAAGAATTTTTTTTTTGAATTATTAAAGTGTATATAAGTGGATTGTTAATTTGTTTGAATAATCTAAATAAAAGAAGAATTGTATAAGAAAATGAATTATAAGAATTGAATTATAATTAAAGTGATTTACAATTGTGAAATAAACTTATATATATATAAGAAGTGAAACTAATGAATATATTTATGAATATGAGTTGTAAATAAAAATGAATTTAAAGTAAATGGAAATTCAACTTGAAATGATTAACTAATTGAATATTAATCAATTAAATGTGAATAATTGATATGAAATAATGAATATAAGTGTAATTCATTAAAATCTAATGTTATTGAAAGTTGAATAGTTGAATAAAAATCAATTAATTAAATCAATTGATAAGCAAAGGAATTTGGTTGTAATTAATATACATTGATTGGTATATGGTTGTTAGTTGATTGTATATAATTCATTAAGTATTAATGAAATTGAAAGCTAAAGTAATTGGAATTCAATTGGAAGTTAAGTGAATCTTAAACAGAATTGAATCTGATTTGGAAGTGAACCAACTTGAATATGAATTAGTAAATATAAACTAATTGAAAATGAATGTTAGTAAAAA
Organism: Allium cepa; assembly: GCA_030765085.1. NCBI lineage: Eukaryota > Viridiplantae > Streptophyta > Magnoliopsida > Asparagales > Amaryllidaceae > Allium > Allium cepa. The sequence goes on along the minus strand of CM060929.1, from coordinate 986,615,850 downwards.
CATCCACTATTAATGAATCAAATGTGATTTAAATTGAAAACCAATTGATTGAATATTAATGAGAATATGAATGAATATTTATTGGTTATGAATGTTAATTGGATGATGGTTGATGGTTGAATATATATTGCCTTTATTGCTGTTGCTAAGTTGACATATATAGTTATTATGTTGCTATATGTTGTATATCGATACTATTATCTATATGCATGATTCTCATGTTGTTTGTTGAGTGTTTAGTAGGTGCGGATCGCGTTTGCTTCGCATTTGGAGCTCGCTTTCGCGCTATATTAGCCGTATATGCTCGCTAATAAAATATAAGGTACATATCTCGGATTACATACCGTACTTTTATACTTTTTCCCTTCGGGATGCCTCATTACTTGATGAGATGTATATTTGTGATATATATACTGTCATTTTTTTTTCGGATCGAACCGCGCAAAGGAGACTATGGCGAATTTTTCCGAAAATTTAAGGCGTTAGAAAAAATTTGGGAAAATTGGAAATTTTTGAAAACTATAACTTTGATTTTAGAATTGAAGGTTAAACAATAGTAGTTGTTTTTGAAAAGATAACTAATTATGATTTGAAAACTTAGTAAAGTATGGTAAGAAGTTTAACTGTGAATTTTGGAAAGTTAATAAATTCTACAACTTTTCTTACTTGTTAATTTCGAGGACGAAATTCTTTTAAGGGGGGAAGATTGTAACGACCCAGAATTGTAATTTATTAAAATTTGAATATATAATTAATTTTAAATATTAATAAGTGAATTTATAAGTCGAATAAATTTTTAACTTGAATTATTGGATTTAATTGGATAATTAATCGATAATTTAATAGGTTAAATTATGGAAATAATTGAAAATTGAGTTAAATATGATTGAAAATGATTTGTAAAATTTTATTTTATCATATTGAAGTTAGAACGATATTTTAGAACTTTTAAAATCGAATTAAAAGTTAATTTGTGAAAATTGAATATTTTAATATTAAATCGACTAGTGAAAATAGTCAATTTTTGAACAGTCTCAGAATTGAACGAAACCAGTTCCATTGGATCCGTAATAGTAAGTTATTACCGGATTTCAATTTTCGTGTCAATCGGAGTTATCGTTTGATCGTGGCAGCTCGAAACGCATCGAATTGTTTTTAATATTAATTTGGCGAGTTAAAATAGCCATTTTTCAAAAAGTCTCGGATTTCGACGAAACCAGTTTCATCGGATCCGTAATGTGATATTATTGTAAGGTTTCAAATTTCGTGTCAATTGGATTTGCCGTTTGTCCGGTACGAATTAAAACGCCTAGAAATCGATTTAAATCGGTTTAATTTAAATTGAACGTTTGTTGCCATAACTCGCATAGATGTCCGAATTAGCTTTCGAAACCTGTTCCATTGTGTCCGGAACGCGGGATAAACCCTAGGAACGTCAGTTTCGGCGCGTAAATCGGAGTTCGGAAAATCAAAATGAATAGTGTTCGATTTTTTTTCCTATAAATAGCCCCTAGCCTTCATAAAATAAAATAAAAAAATATCTAAACCTAACCCTAGCCGCCTCCTATATTATGAACGGCCAGAATTGTCAATCCTTCTCTCCTCAATATCTCACGATCTGTTCACAATTAGGCTTCGACATCTAAACGAAAAACGTAGAGCACGAGATGATCTTGAAATCCATACGGTGATGATGGGTTTTGGAGCAACATAGTGGAGTGAAATGCCCTGCGTTCGGCTATGAGTGCGCACGGTTTTCCATGCTACAGGGGGGGCCGAGTGGCTCGTGAATTGGGGCGTGGGTGGAGTGGAGCAAGGCGCGTGACGTGGTGGCTCTTGATCGAGGTACATGTCGATGTGGTGATGGCGGCTATTAACCCTAGAAAATGAAAATGGGTTCGAACGTATCTGTAGATGGAAACGTGAAAAGGGGAAGAAGCTAATGTGCGGCTGTGATAGGTTGGATGCAGGATCTTGCGGCCCAGAAAGTTGAGGGTTTAAAAAAATTATATAAGTTGTAATTTATTTATATAAAATCGTGTACAATCTTTAAAAATGCATAACTTTTTCATACGAGGTCGATAACGCGCGAAACCAGTTGCATTGGAATCGTATGGACGAGCACTACCCGATGGAGTTGGATTGGAGTCGTTTGGAGTTAGTGAGAATTTTGGGTAAAATTAAACGCGCGTTTAATTTTATTCGAAATAAATCGCTAAAACAAAATTAAAATCAGGGTGAGAACTTCTCACTCAATCGAATCAGTTTCGATTTTATTTTAAATAGTTAGATTTAAAATATTTGAATGCATGTTTGAATGATGATTGTTATCTATTGATTGTTAAAATAGACATTATGCGCCGTTAGTAAGCGGATGTTATTTATTAAAAACATATACCGCGAATATTTCATAAACAGTGAAATTGGTATTATATATAATAGCAATATATATATATATATTGGCATATGTATATATTGGAGTTATTGATTTCCCGCATTTGTATAGCGGATGAGACCCTATTGCGCCGTCTATTAAGCGGATAATATTTTAAATCCCATATACCGCGATAATTTCGTACTGGAGCGGAATTGGTATTGTGCTAATGTTTTTGGATGCAGGAAAACAGGTTGGAGGGATCCAACTGGATTCCTCAATGGTATTTATTTGATTTCAGATATTTTGATATTTGATGGACTATCATATCGATATATGATGTCGTTGTTGTCGTGATTGACTATTTTGTGTGTAGCATCATTAGACCAAATTTTGGAATTTTAAAATGATTTTTAAAGTGATTTTTGAAAGTATACGTTTATAAAATATTTTTGGAATTGATCCATTTTAAATAAATAAACGTTATGATTTTTAAAGTTATAAAAATTATGATTTTGAGAAATACGATTAAAGATTTATTTTTGAAAATATGAGGTTAATGGTTTTATAAAATAGTTTAAAATTGGGGATTTGAATTTATATAAAAAGTTGAAAGAATAGGATCTATAAAATTTAAATATTTTATGAATCAAAATGGTGAAATTATAAAGTAATTTAAAGACGTTTTAAAGAATAATATAAATTGATTTATATTAAGAGATTTATAAATGGATATTTATAAATTGAAATATTGATATTATAAAACGAGTTTTTATAAGTGTTTGAATGAAGTGAAAATGAATTTTGTAAATGAATGGAATTTATAAAATTAAAAATGGTGAAGTTATAAATGAAATTTATAAATAGTAAGATTTATAAATTTTATAAAGTTATTAAAAGAATAGTTTTGAATAAATCATTGAAGCTTATAAGTTATAAGATTTATAATTATGAAGTTTAAAAGAACGATTTTGTAAATAATCGTTTTATAAGTATTTAACTTATAATATGGACTTTTGGTTCATAATTGAGATATAAAGTGAATAGGTTAATAAAGGAATTTATAAAAGGAAGTTGTTATAAAATAAATATAAATGGAATTTATAAACATTGTTTTATAAATTCGCAAACGACTTATTTTGATAAGTAAATTGTTGAAACCTACTAATGGAGTTATATTCACATTTTTGACTGTGAATAATCCTTTAAAATAAAATGAATAAAAGGATGAAAGTTGTTAACGTAGTATATTCACGTTTTGAATAGTGAATAATATGTTAAAGAAAATATTTAGATTTGATGTCTTAAATTGAATTAAAACGATCTAACGATGTTTTAAAATGTGTTGAGATTCGAAACCATAGATTTCAACATTTATTGTTAAAATAGATGTTTTCGAGAAATAGAAGGAAATGGTGGACTATAACACTGTTGTTATAGTAAATGATTTCCGAAAGGAAATGTTTTGTATAGTATTGGGATTTATATATCTATTTTAATTTCGAATCCCTATACTAGTGATTTTGGGACGTCGTAACGATGTTTTACGCAACATTCGTTTTGGCCCAAATAAATATGTTTAAGAGAATGATTTCCTTAAAGAATGAAATATATACTTAATCTCGATTTAAGTATATTGAATATTTTCCAAGTGTTGAAAATAAATAAAATTTGTGAATTACTTATGAATAAATAAGTATGGAAATGTTTTCCAATATAAAGTGAATATTTTGAGAATTTATCTTTTTGAAGATAAATTGAAAAGGAATATTGAAATGAATAATTGGAATCGAATATTCATAGATATTTTGGATTATAAATTCACTAAGGAATTTATAAAGGAAAGGGGAATTTGTCTAAAAAATAAATATTGATTTATTTTTGAAGTGTGAAATAATATATCTTGTAAAGATATTTTGGAAAATAAATAATTTGGAAAATTATTTGGAAACTGGTGATGTGTGCATATCCATTGATAGTTCAATAACCGACTATCAATATTTCCCTTTGAATGGGTAATGGTTGTGATTTGTTTGAATTTGAATGCCACACTTATTTTTGAATAAGCGCTCACTATTCGGGTTAACCGGGAAAGGACCATGGGGTCGTATAACCCATTCCGAATATGTGATACGTCGTTATGAATTGCATTGAAGATCGGTGTTGAAGACCCGGTATTTGCGAGAACGATAGGATGACCTGTCGATTGACTCTGCACCGAGTAGCTACGGTATAGAGTTCTCCATATGTGATGGTGAATCCGATCAGGATTGTGGATATCCGGATTGCAAGGACTTCTTTGTAAGTGCCTTCGGTTTTGTTCGAGCCCGGAACAGACTTGTATGGATTGTATGTATGACATTACAAATTGAGATATAAAGCAGATTTCTTTCAAATATATTTCTGTTGGTGGCGGAGAAATTATTCTTTTAGCTTAACACCCTTCTTTGAGACGTACGAGCTCAGAGGTTATGTAGTTGAATGTTATCAGCGATATATTCCCAATTTGGTAATGTGACATGCTGAGTGTTGCTGTAAATGATCATTGTGTTGATTATTTGTGATAGGATCGTTTATTTGATCGTCTATCCTGGTGATCATTTCTATGATCATTTGTTGACCCAAAGCATGGCTTTTGTATAAAGTATGTTTTTGTGGACGTGACTTCGTCGAGCCTCACACCCCGTGAATGGTCAAAACAGGAAAGATGCGGCAAGGTTATGAGGGGTAGCGCCCTTTAGGATATGTGCATTTCCTTCTGGAAAAGGGTGGTATCATGGTATGAAGCCCAGATACTTACTCATGTTGAAAACACTTTATGATTGTGTGAATTGATTGCGAGCGCTCGGTGAAAGGTCCCAAAGGACCGGGGGATGGCATATTCGGTCAGTTGTTACTCAGTTAGGGGTAACCCGGCCTTGTGTTGGTAGAGATCCGGTTTGGTTCTCGGGGATGTGCATCCAGAGGCATTCTCATGTGGCAATGGGAAGTTCCTTGGCCTGATCATTCGTTGGAAATCCAAAGAAACAATACGATCTTGTACGGTATTAGTTGTAGAACCTATCATTCACTTATGGTGGCGCCCCACTGTTTGGATGGTAGCTATAGTAGGCATAGTTCGAAATGTCTATGCTGGCTAAGATTTATATTCTACTTTCGAAATAATTTTTTTCTACACTATGCACTAGTAATAATATCAAATGTTCTTTTTAAATGCGTATCAAGCATCTTTGACTATCATAAGGAGAAATCTCCTCCGATTCTGCGTTTGCATTGTGTGTGTGCGGGAGGCCTTACGGTAGTCTCATTTTTAAAAAGCATTGCGAATTGACTTTAAAAATATTCCTCTATTTTGATTTTAAAGATAAATAAACTGTTTTGAGTTCTCACACCAGTCCCATGACTGACTCGGAGTTTATTGTTTTCCTTCCTAAACTCTGGGTTCCCACCAATTTCCACACGGGCAGTCAAGAGTTAAGGTTTATCTGGATATTCTGGAGTTGCTGGAGGCAAGATGGATGGCATGGCGTATTACTAGTTATATAGTATTTCTTTTTCTGCTGCACTATTTGTTGTTTGTTGTTGTTGTACCCTCTGATGATATGATGTAATGTAATGTAATGAGTAAAATGTAATAACTGATATAGTACTTTGTTTAAAGATTATTCATTTATTATTATATGTTGTTCCGCTGCGAATTGTGAGATTCTGATGTTGTTCTGTTGTTTTCTATTCCGTTCTATTTTCTATTTTCTTTCCTCTCCATCTTCTATCTTTTTCTCTTCTCTTTTCTTAAATTCTTTTTAAAAACCCATAACATTTCGGGTTTCCGGCCTTCGATTTCTCGGCAGTCGATAAATTGAGTATCGATGTTGAATTTTCGAAAGTCGAAAATTTTCGGGGCGTTACACTCATCATCGACATTCATTTTCTAGTCTCAAAGTAAGGAGGCCTCTCAATTGATTTGCTACGCATTTGAGTCGATAAACAGATTTTGATTTAAAATTTCTAAATATGATTTGATATATATAAAGGATATGAGTATATATGTTATTTCAAAATGATTTTAAATGAACCCGGTATTTGAATTCTTAAGTTCCTGTTAATTAATGATTTTCAGTTGTAGAAATGTGAAAATTTTGTATAGTTGGAAACTTCTAAAATGCGAGATAATAAATTAAAATTTAAGTGTTTGAATGAAACATGAGAAATTAAATTATAATAACTCTTAAATATCAAGATAATGGAAATTTAATCTTGTGCAAATTATTGAACATTTTTATTAACTAAAATGAGTAAGATAAATTTGTATAATACTCAATTACATTCAAAAAACATATATAAACTTACCAAAAATGTTTAAAAAGTTGAAATGTTAAATATGAATATGTAATGACATATTACACAAGTTTGAATTTTAGTAATAAAAATGTTTAAATTGAAATTATGTTTTAAGAAATGTTAAATGAATAATTTAAGTAGTAAGAAGAAAATACTACTTAGATATGAACTTAAAAGAAGGTAAATAAATAATAAATTAAATTATATCTTTGTAAATTGTATAAAAAAAGGGAAAAAGAAAAATAAATTTGCAAAGGATATTCTGAGATTAAATTGTAGCTTTCTGAGATAATTATAATTTAAATAATATTGTGTAAAAGAAGATGCATCTGTATAAAATGATTATAAACTTAAGAAATAAAATGATGAAATGAGTTAATGAAATGAATTATAAGATGAATTTAACTTAGAAAAATTTAAATGAATTTTATTCTGATAAAAAGAAAAGGATTATTAAAATGAATTTTAATTATAAAATAAAACTTAGTTGAGTACAATTTATGTTATTAATTAATGTAATGAAATAATGAAGTAAATCAATGAATTAATGTAAACTTAAGTTATGAAGCAAAAAAGAATAAAAACGAGTTGAATTTTATAAAATGTATATTAAACTTAAATGATTTTATGAAATGGTTATAAATGATATTAGTACTAGAGAGAGTATACAAAGTGGCAATGAATAATATTTAACTTAAATAAGGTTAAATGAAATGATTTTATAAAATGGTTCATAAATGATTTGGTATGAAACAGTATTAAACATAAAGTGAAACAATTGAAATTTAACAAATTGAATTGAGTAAATTGAAGGTAAATGAAATAGATTTGAATAAATTGAAAGTAAACCAATTAAATGTTAATAAAAATTGGATGTTAATAAGAAATGAAGTGCATAAATTAAATATTTACATTAATGTAAATTAATATAATTTGAATTAAGTAGATGAATATAAATTGTTGAATGGTTTCTTTTGTTGTAAATCATTGTTATTACCGCTTTTGATTGCATATGATTGTTATGGCTGTGTACTTGTGCTCATGTTTGTGGTTTGGATTCAAAATTCATGTTATATAGTCTATTAAACTCATACATGTTTTCTATATCTTTTATATGCAACTAATATTTTGAACTCAGTTGAGATAGGTACATACGAAGACCGTTTGGACGCATGCGCAGATTTGTTTTGCTTTTGCTTAGTTAATTTGAGCGAACTCGCTTATATTAATAATAATAAGGTACATATCTCGAATTACATACCGTACTTTTATATTTTTTTCCTACGGGATGCGTCATCATGGAGATGAGATGTATATTTGGTATATTTATGATATATATTTGTATTGTAAAAAATTTCCGATCGAACCGTGCAAAGGAGACGCTACCGAAATTTTCCGTAAATCCGGGTCTTAGAAAAATTTTGAGGTTTTAAAATTTTATAACTTATTTTTATATATAAGTTGTTGTTTTCGTAAGCCGATCGGAGTGGCATGGTAGAAGCATTGTAAAAAATTTCAAATAAGATTTTAATGTTTATAAGTTGATTGTTTTGAATAAAATATATCAAATGTTAAATTCCTTACTTAACCCCTTTTCGAGGATGAAAAGTTTTGAATGGAGGAGAATGTATCGATCCGTGTTTTTATTTAATTTAATATAATTATTGAATATATATGGTTAGAAATAAACAAAATTAGTGAATTAGTCCTGTAATTTATTTAATATGAACTTGAATAAAATTTTGTAGTAACCAATTTCGAAGATTTAGGTAATAACTAGTATTGAAATGAAATTTTATATATTGAATGTGTTTATAATCAATAACTGAAATTGAACATTAAATATTGAATTATTTAAGTAAAAATAAATAATTGTTGATAACTAAAATTTATTTGGAATCTAATATTGAAATTTATCGAAATTGGATTATTGGAACTATTTAAATAACCGAATACTGAATTTAATATGAATGAAAATGTTGTCGAAATTTGATTTAAATTCTGTTTAAATAAGAACGAAGATTTTTAACTACTAAAATTAAATTTCAAATGAATAATTTGATTTTGGAAAATAGCTCGTTTTAATTAATGAGTAAAAATAGCCATTTTGGACACTGTCATGGATTTCGACAAAACCAATTTCACTATGTCCCCAATAGTGAGTTATTGTAGAATTTCAAGTTTCGTAGCGATCGAACTCATCGCTTGGCCGTGCGAGCTTGAAATGCTTAGAATTTAATTTCATAATTTAACTAAAATAATTTGATTTTCAAAAGCTATCTTCCGTATACGATCAAACTAGGCTTTAAGACTAGTTCCATTACATTCAAAATAGGGGTATAACATATAGGACAACAGGTGGCATGCTTCATTTGAAGTTTGAGAATTTCGAACGTTTCAAGATTAGATATTTTCTTATTATAATAGTATATTTACTTTCCCTTATGTCAACATTTGGTACACTCCACCCACAATCCTATCTACCACGTACCCTCTTCTCCCTCTTGCTCTTCAATTTTGAAGATCGAAGAAAAGAGAAAAAAACGAAAAAAAAAACAAAAAATGAAGCACGTGCTGGCAAGCGAGGAGGCTTGGCCAGGGCGACCGTTGACATTCAGGTTTGGGTTTTGGGGTTTAAGTCACGTTCGCGGTGAGTGCTGGAGTGCACGCGGCACGGCTCGGTGGTGGCATGGTTTTTTGCATTTGGGTCGATGGTGGCTTTGAAGGAGGGCGTGGCGTGGCGTGCTCAAATGGAGGTTCGGTCGATGTTAGGTTAGAGCGCGATGTTGATTTTCGCGTGATACTTGGTTGCAGACCGCGTTTGGTGGTGAGGGCCTGGAAGAAAGAAGAGGGATATGATTTATGTTAGTTATTTTTTATTTATGTAAATTAATTTGTTAATTATGTTTTAATTTTATCGATATTAATAAATTTGTAACTTTTGCATATGAAGTTCGTTTTGAGTGAAACAAGTCACGTTGCAATCCTATCGACGTCGCCTATAGCATGGAGTGGAAGTGGAATTTATTTGAAGCTGAAATATTTTTGTTTCAAATAAAAGGTGAGTATTTTAAACGCTCATGAAGTATTGAATGTTTTTATGTTAGTTAAATTGAAATCCTGAAGTGATTTGATTTTATTGACGGTTGTCTGGTAATTTAACTGATATAGAAATTGACTTAGAAATTTTTATGTTAGAAATTTTAAAAATGTGTTAAGGAGGATTAATGTAAAGCCTTAACGCTAAGAAAAATATTTATTTTACTGATTAGACATTATACATATAGCGTATTCTAGTATATATAGACTATTTGACAGTCCTTGAGAGAAGGAAAATCCTATAATATCTCTTGAGTTACTGCGCGCACGTTATACATTGGATAGAAGATGTGAAACCCATAAACATCTATGATGCTATTACACTTCTGTTATATGTGATATCGATTCAACTCACATAAGGATATTTTAGTCTAGACTTGAATGTTTTGTCTTTTCATTACGCTCAGGTTAGCTCTGAGTTTTTTTAGTGAATTGAACATTATTTTCTGAAGGACGAAGATGAAGATTTGGCATATATTATTTCTAGTATTATTCCCTTATATCATGTTGTCTGCTGCATTACTCTGCAATTCTGTTGTATATATAACTCTGATAAGTGCTATAAAATTATAATCAAATGTATAACATAAACAACTTCATGACTTGTTTATTTGATTATTATATTTTGTCATTTTGCTACGAGATTCCGTGTCTTGTTTCCTTCTTATTTTCTTATTTTTCTTAATCAACCCATTGATTATCTATGTTTTAGATTGTTTGAGTTGGAAAAGTGTAGATTATTGTCAATTTAAACCTTTCAAAATGTGGGTCGTCACGATTTAAGCCAAAATTAAGCCATTTCCTCCTTAACAAATTCATAAAATATTCGGTTTAATTTGAAAAATTATGAAATTAAACACGCGTCTCTAAAATAATGTATTATACAACATATCAGAAAATCAAAGCTTTTAGAGATCAAAATATTTGGTTTTACCCTTAAAAACTCATTTAAGAAATTTCATAAAATTCCAATAACCATTATTATATTCAAATAATGATTAAACAATCATATCTTAGAAAAACAAAAATCAATTAGTCGGGTATTATCCATAACCAAACTCTAAAAACATAGAGATGAAATACTTATTATTCACCTTAATATTACTTGTTGGATTTGAGATTTGATCTAGCTCTTCAATCCCTAAGCTTGAAAATGTGAATCTTCTTTGATTCATGATCTTCTCTAGGTTGATTAATAACCGGCCATCTTATCTCTTTCTTTTGATTGTTTTTTGTATAAGTAAAATGAGGATGATATGAGGAGAGAGGGTTTAAGGCGAAGGATAGGTCTATTTCCTAAATTTCATCTATCATATATTCTATTATATGTTAAATTTAAACAACCTTTCTTAATTAATTAAGTATGTCATTACCTTATTAAGTTTCAAATCCCATTCTTCTTAAACCTTTACATTATTCTATTTAATCTATCCAATTAAATATCATGAATGATGTTTAACTAAAAATAGGGGTGTTACAACATTAAATATTTAAATGAAATTAGAAGTGATATTTAGAAAAATAATAGTTTTAGAGTATGTAAGAAATTGTCGATGTCAGTTTGCTTTAATAAGAAGTAAATGTTGGAACAACCATGATTTATTCAAAATAAATTATTTTCAACATATAGCAAAGATAAAACTTGAATATCAACTAATTCCATCAAAGATTGTATTATTTTCAAATTCTTTCTAAAATGTGCTAAATAAAAACATCTGTCATATTACTCCTTTAAACAAAGTTCCATTTCAATTTGATGCCTTGTTCAATAATTTACCTCTTTTTTATTATCATTTCCATGTAACCAACAGTTGTTCTTTTTTTTTTACTCTTTTTCTAATATCTTGACTTCCATTGACTAGATTTTCTTTATAGTCCCAACCGAAAATTGACCATAGACTTTGTTTGATGCATTAATCCAACATTAATGTCAAAGTTGTCATCTTTTTTGTGCTCATGTCCAGTATGACACAATATAATATTCATAACCTAGCAAAATTGGTATGCATCTTAGATGAAAATAATAATTAGGTTTTATAGTATATAAACTACATGATATTAACTTTCAAGCATACACAAATATGTAAAAAATAATTTTACATCAAAGCATGATCAATTATTATCCTAATAATATTTTGATAAGCTTTGTACATAAAGTTATTTGGAAACCTACTTTTTGCTCATTTATTTATTCTAATGCTACGTTGTTTAAAGAATTTTTTTTTGTAATAGTAGAAACTGAGTTCCAACCTTTCAACATCTTAGAGTACGTAACGATTTGTTAAAGATACATAATAAATGATTTTGTTATTCTATTATATAATTGGAAATTACAATGCTATTGAATTTTTACTGATGATATATGGATTAAAAGTAAAATTAATACTCCAGCTGAATAGATTGATTCTTTCACTAAGCAAAATAAAAGACGCAACGATCCATATTTTTAATGATCGAATATTTAAATATTTAATCATTAATTAAATGGAGGCGTGGAAATGTTATTTTTTGCATATGACCGAATCAGGACTAGAGACCACTTTCGTTGAGTTTGGATTGACACTGTGAATTATAATGAGTATAAGGATTGCTCTATTACAAGATCGGATGATCCGATGGCCAAAACAGTCTCGAAATACACGAAATTAGTATTCCGAGGTGCAGTCTCAAATGGCAACGAGATTAGTACCATTGGATCCAGAAAAATAAGGTGATGTATGCAGATGAGTTTTGTGACTATAGAACACATCGTGTGATCATACGGAATCGAAATGTATAGGCATTTATTTAAGAATGAATAATAAATTACTATAAATACCCTTTTTGAAATTTCTCCCTCCAATTCTTTTTTATCATTTAACTGTTCGTGCCTGGAGATAAATTTCCACGATCGCTTTATTATCTTTCCATTCAAAAATCAAGGTCTAGAGATTTACTCCACTAAAAATCACCATTTTGATTCGCTGAGATCATATTAATGAGGGCTTTGATTCTATATCCTCAATTTGATGTATGAAGCGTGATGGCCGAGATTAATTGTTCACTGTGGATCTAGGGTTTTCATTTCATGGATCTTGAGGCCGACTTGGGTGAATTGAAGATTGTATTCACATTACCCTCGATGTTTGGCACCTCGCCCATCACTCACATGAGCTCCGATTGCCGTGGATGAATCACGACAACTAGAAGGTGGAAAATACTACATTAGGTCATGATTGTATATGGACGATACGACTTTAGTTTTTTGAGTGCAGATCGGAGAGATCGTGTGGCAGGATTCATCGGCGACGACAAATCTTGATTTCATCCAGCATCGACCTAGAAATCATAAAGAGAGCAGATCAGATATGCACGCATGCATGGGTACATGGAGTTTCAAATGGAAGAGGAAGAGAGATTAAGAAATTAATTAAGGTAATTAATGTTTTATTTCATTAGTTAATTATCTCGTTAATCTCGATTCTTATTATATCGATATCTTTTGCATACGAGGTCCGTTTTGGCACTGTTTCTTGCATTGGACTCATATTGGTCAGATCTACGTTTTGGTGCTGGTTTAGACAAATTTACTTGAGGTAAGTGATAATGGTTTAGGCGGATTTAGACGGATATGTGCATCAATAGCTTCTAGAAAGAGCGGTAGATCCAATGGCAATTATGCTATTACTCATTTGGATGGAAAAGGAGATTTTGTGCAATATGGAAGATAAAATGGAGGAGATTATGTCGAGAGAGAAGAGCATTCTAATCATGGAATTTTGGTGATAGGGAGTTTCGTGTGTTGAAGGGACATTTGGATTTGGTAACCTATATCTACTTCATGACTCAACGCTGATCTATGAGTCTTACGTTGATTGTCATGGGGAATTTGGGAAATTGCGGAAGTAGATTCCATTTTCTTTTAGTACACCTTATTTGTAGTCCATTGCTTCTTCGAGTATTGAGGGTGGTGCTTATAATACTGAAGAGTTCGGCTGATGCAAGCGAATTTGGTGACAGATTTGGCACCGTTGAGGCTTGTCAACTTATGATGTCGTTTTGTGGAGTTCAGTTCATAGAACTGATTTTTGGCGGATTTGGTGCCATTGAGGTACATCATCAATTTTACGATGTTGTCTTAAAAGAGTTATGCAAATCATGTGTGGATTTTGGGGACATCTTAAAATTTCTAGCTAGCTTTGGATATGTTGATTTTCATATTGGTGCATTCGAGTGTGCCTCGAACTTGGTTCGTTTTTTTCCACACCGACTTGTGGTGCCACATGATGGTATATGGAATGAGATGTGGAATGAGAGAGATTTGTCTTGCATATAGAGATTTGGACTATCTTTTTTATGTCCATTGGCTTTTGTTTTTCTTTTGGCTCTGTATTTGGATTGGTGATTAAGAAGATTTTTTGGCCTTGGTGGCATTGAGATTATTTTGGTATCTACCTTCTTTCGATTTTGGTTATTTGCAACATTTTGTTGGCGGGCGGGGAAATAGTCTGAGCTCGTCAGCAAGGTGTGATGGGGGGTGCCTTGTTGGAACCCATTGCGTATGTATTCATTTTTTAGTTTTTATCTCGTTAAGAGATTTTGGTTGAAGGTGAAGTTCATTTTTTAAAAGAGTTTTACATTGAAAAGAGAATTTGAGACAATAATGGGTGTTGGAGATATGTGATTTTCCATCAGGGTGGGGTGTTAAATTTTGGTGATACAAAATCACAAATAGAAGAAAACCAATATGCAAAAAGGAAAGTAATCACAAGTGTTTATTATGGAAATGCAAAAATTATTGGATCACATTTCCAATAGATGGCAAGGAAATAAATGCATGCTCACGTTATGCAACAATATATATGCAAAAGAATATGCATATTATTTCTTTCTCTGTAATCGCATTGCTTTGGGATTATTTTCTTCCATCTTTGCCATTTAAAGGAATGAGTGAATTACTTGCCATGTTTGTCCATTTGTTATCATTGTAAATTGCCTCCATTATATTTTTACCATATCTTGGTAATTTAATAGACGACTCTCGTGGATTTGCACTGGCTACATATTGAGGGTAGACTTCATTGTAAACCCATTCTGACATTCAATCAGCGATCCTCATATAGAGCGTCTCTTCTTGTTAGCCCTAATTTAGGGCTTTGGTATGTAAACTTTTATCTTGTAATCTTTTTAACTCTCTCATGTGTAATAAAATCTCTATTCTTTGGACCGGATGTACACTATCTTAATGATAGTGGAACCAATATAAATGTTCTGCGTCTCTTTTTTCTTCTTTATTGTCATTTACTATTTATTTGGAGTAATAGAATAATTATTGTTAGGTTGAGTTGTGACGCCCCACCTCTATACCCACGCTAGCCAAGAACACTACGGAGTAGTGTTGTCAACTAGCACGGAGAATAAGGCTGTTGAGGAGCGACCATCCATGTAATTGCTTATCACATGGTGGCTATAAATAATCCTCGGAAACAAACATAGAAATAAGCATATCGCAAATCAGTCACAGACATCCATATCACAAAGGCGGAAGAAGATATGAATATATAACTAACACATGAAAGTGTACATCAGAGTAGTGCTCAAAAGATCCACAATAATACAAAAGAATAGCAACACGTGCTATACAAAAG
Organism: Allium cepa; assembly: GCA_030765085.1. Taxonomy (NCBI): domain Eukaryota; kingdom Viridiplantae; phylum Streptophyta; class Magnoliopsida; order Asparagales; family Amaryllidaceae; genus Allium; species Allium cepa. The sequence goes on along the minus strand of CM060929.1, from coordinate 986,600,409 downwards.
AATACAACTATGAGTCTATATCTCAAGTGTATACAACAAAAACTGCTAAACTAAACAGTTAGCCAAAAGTCAGAGTGATGAATCCCTGGGAAGAAGTCAAGCAGAAGCACCTGTAACATCTCGGTCTGACCCGAGTATTATTTAAGAAAATAATAAACGGGTCAGTCTAGCTATAAATATCAGATGACATGATATAACATAAAAGATATGGCATAAACATAAAATATCCATAATGACATACCACTATAAGTATGTAAATAATGATCAACAGAAGATCAATCAATAAGAGATAATCAATATCACAAGAATCTTCTCAAAGATTCGGAAAGGGCATCATACCCCAAACTTGTACTCATAACAAGTCAATGACATAAATTCTAGAAATCAATGCAAGAAGTCCAGAAATCATAGAAAAGAGAAAGAGGCCTATCACATGACGGTCCGAAGACCAAGGGGAGCTACCCCACATGTGTGAATGGAATCACACAGATTAAGGTGCAGACTAACCAAAAAGCAAAAAGGTATACGTGAGTGGAATCACACAAGTGGTCTCTAGTCTAACCTCGCAACAAGAGACATCGCACAGTTGCTAGTCTAAAGCATCAGAATGATCGTCATGATCAACGAGAAGTGTCAATTACACTAAGCTAGTAAATATAGAAGTTTAGCTTATGTCCCATAACCACTTGCTTAACTTAAATATTTACGAACAAACTGTAAATCTTCACTAATAAAATTGTCACAAGAGGTTCAATCGAACAAATCCAAGAATTAACCGACGAAGTGAACGCAAGCGTTTCATACCACTTGTTTTACTAAGTCGTTTAATTAGATTTCTCATCCGAGTGAGGTAAAGGTTTGTATATACTAATAGATTGGAAAAAGGTTTAAGAAAAGAGCTTTGTTATTAAAAATAGAGTTGAAATTGTTTGTTAAAAGAGTTTTGATATTTACTACTAGTATTGAAACCTTTATATTATAAAATGACAAAACACAGAAGCAATTGTAGAAACAATCAATCACAAAGAACGCATACGGAGATGTGAATAAAATCCAAGGAAAATAGCTCAATGTTTTTCAGATAAGATCCCCTACGGAGGGGGGGTCCAGGGGGGTGACAACCCCCCAAGGTGGGGTTGCGGGGGCAACGCCACCGCTTACGGGGTTCGACCTGCCCGGTCAGGTCGCGGGGGTCCAAGGGGCAGCGCCCCGACCAAAACGGTACGACCTAGTGAAGACAAAATGAAGTCTAACGACCTAAGGGTCTAAGGGGTCACGCGAACTATCGGGATAAGGTCCAATGACCTATGAGTTAAAGGTCCAACGACCTATTGGGTTATAAGGTCATACGACCTAACGACTCAAGGGTCTAACGACCTAAGGTATTCGCGACTTAACGGGTTATAGGCCTAACGTCCTAACAGGGTTCACGACCTAAGGTATTCGCGACTTAACGGGTTATAGGCCTAACGACCTAATAGGGTTCACGACCTAAGGTATTCGCGACTTAACGGGTTATAGGCCTAACGACCTAACAGGGTTCACGACCTAAGGTATTCGCGACTTAACGGGTTATAGGCCTAACGACCTAACAGGGTTCACGACTTAAGGCTTAACTCGTGAGCGACCTACGACTTAAGGCTTAACTCACGAGCGACCTAAGGCTTAAGGCCTAACTCGTGAGCGACCTACGACTTAAGGCTTAACTCGTGAGCGACCTACGACTTAAGGCTTAACTCGCGGGCGACCTACGGCTTAAGGCCTAACTCGTGAGCGACCTACGACTTAAGGCTTAACTCGCGAGTGACCTAACTCCGAAGTGCCAATACCTCCAGAATGACCTAAAGCCCTGCGACCTACGACCCAGTGACCGTGCGACCTATCACCGAACGAGTCAAGTGGCCAGAACGAGCTAAGTGCAGGAAATATCCAAAAATGCTAAAAATTGGAGTTTTTCGCCAATCCAATCCAAACCGAAGGCAAATGTGCATGCAAAAGTGACAAGGAATCATTCCCAACAGTCCAATATAGTTATAGACTAGATTTGTGAGATAAAAATCTCACCTTTGCACAAATTCAATGAAAAATGAAGTTTTAAGCAAGCAAGAATCAATCCCTCTTCTATCTAAGCACAAGAAGCTTGAATCCAATGTCTTCTTCTTGAATTTGGAGTAGAAAGATGGATTGCAATTGAATTTGAGTTTTGGAATTTTAATTTCCCATTCCCTCCACCATTTTTGAAGAAGCATGAAGACTTAGGAAAATAGAAATGAAGTTATGAAGAGGAGGGGTGAAGGTTGGGTCTAATAGGCTAAAAGCCCAACCCAAAGTCTCAAGTGAAAAAGTAGTGAAATTCTACTATCTCCAATCATATCAATGTTTATACTTAAAAAAATTGTAAATGGCATTTCGAACTCAATGGAAGTGGTCTCGAGTCCTAATTTGACCATTTGCAAAAAGTAGCTTTTCGGACCAATATCCGATTAACGACAAAATATTTAAATAAAATATTTAAATATAAAATCGATAAATATGCGGGTTGTTACATGAGTGATGTTAATGTAATTTTTACTGATTGAATTTGTTGTAAAGTTAATTTGGCTATAATTGTAAATAAGGAATTAAATTGGAAATTAATGGAATTATGGAAATTGAAATATTATAATCAATATGGTAAAAATGATAACTGTAAAATATGAATGTAATAAAATGTGAACCAATGTTAATTATATCCCTATGGTGATAGTTGATTCAATAATAAGAGTGTAAATTGAAATATGATTGAATTTAAAATATAATTAACAGGAATTTATTACAATTGCAATTGAACTCTGGAACTAATGTAATATTTAAATAGCGGATTTAACATGGAAATTTTATTTTAACGTTTTCAAATTTCTATGTAATCAAGAATGATAAAGATGTTAATTTTTAATTTACAATTTGAAAAGTGATTAAATCAATTTAATAGTAATGTATTTAGTTAATGTGAAAATTAGCTAGTTTAGAAACGGTCTCAGATTTTGACGAAACCAGTTTCATCAGATCCGTAATAGTGAATCATTGTTGGATTTCGAGTTTCGTAGGGATCGAACTTGGTGTCCGATCGTGCGAGCTCGAAACGCATAGAAATCAATATAACGAATTCAATAAAATAATCTAATTTTAAAAGCTATCTTCCATATACAATGAAAGTTGGATTTGAAACTAGTTCCATTAAGTTTAAAAATATCGAAAACATCTATTTCGATATATAGGATGGCCTACTTTCGTCTCGCAAACGGGACGAGCTTTACAGGTCGTGTTATCGTTTCGAACCAATTCCATATGTCCATTCTTTCTTATCTACCTTTGCATATATATAAGCTATATAAACCCTAGGCATTTCTCATTTTTGATTTATGTATGTACCACTTATCTCTATCTGCTCCTTCCTTCCTTTCCAATGGTAGAAAAATCTAATTCCCAAATTCAATTTCAAATAAAAATAATATTTAAAATTTTAAACTTCTCAAACTATGTCATATTATATATCGTTGGAAAGCTCTCAACGAGTGCAATCAACTGCGGCAATTCGTTTTTCGATTTGATACATCATTTGACCAGAAAACAATGAAGAAACCTCGGCCGTTGGAACTAGGGTTTTCATTTTAACAGTGGATCTTCGACGATGGTTCGATCGGAAGGTGCTGCGTCGTAAAGTGGGCTTAGGGGAGTCGATCCATATGGTAGGACATTAGAGATCATCATCAAATCGCCAGAAATTGGCCTAAGAAAGTGTGCGTTTTTCTCACGGTCGTGGGTCGTTGGAGATGTCGTCGTGGTCATAGGGAGGCGCGACCTCGGGAGGCGAGTTGAGCGGTGATGCTTGATGGGGTCAGAGATGAACTTGGGAGGAGCGACGATTTTGGCTTGAAACTGGTGACCGAGGTCGAAATTTAGTGTGTACAAGGGTTGGAATCGAACAGTGACGACTAGCCGAGGTAAGGAAATTTTTTTATTTTCCCTTTTAACTTTATTTTAAATCTTAAATTTAAAATTTAAGCTTCTAACTATCATAACTTCTTCATATAAGCTCGGATTTACTAGCGTTTTTCTCTATTGCGATCATATCGAAATTTCGGATATTTTGGAATTAGTTTGGTCAAATTATGAGACTATTGGATTTTTGGGGTACATCTGGATTTTAATTCGACTAAAAATCAAAGGTGAGTGATTTAACCTACTCACAACTACAAAATCATCTTATGTTAGTTAAATTAAATGTATGATGTGATTAGAAATTTATTGATTGTTGTTTGGTATTTAAATTTAGTTTGAATGTATTGAATTAAACTGCCATTTAATAAACATTGGAATTTAATTGCCAGTTAAATACTTGATAATGATAACCAGTTTATTTGTTGTGATTATTGGTCGATTTGAATGATGATTGTGATAGATGTTTAATTGTTGAAATTTGGATGACTAGATGTTATGTTTATTTTATATATTGTTATTATACTACAAGTTCCCTTATTTATTGTTAGGAAAATCACTATGGGTTGAAATGATACATACCTCAATGATCTTATAGATTAGGGAAAAATTGTTATGGGTTGAAATGAAAAACTCGAGCGATTTTATGGATTTTGAATTTTATTCGGGATTGCGGGTTGAAATGATATATGCACGTAAATTTAAATTTATTACGAGTTGAAATGATATATATCCGTACCACTTGACTATAGGGTAGAAAATTATATACGGACACTTGATTGGTTAATTAAATGATTTTAAATCCTTAATTTTTGAATCCTGTTAAATGATATTATGAAATAAAATAAGATTTATATGAACCGAATTATTTTAGAAATCCAAGCTTTAAAATGTTGAAATTGAAATTGGTTTAAATGAATTGTTTAAATCATTTAAAATGGAAACTTAAAGTTGAATATTGAAATATAAATGAGATTTATCAAAACAGAGTTATTGTAAACGTTTGAATATTTAAACTTTAAAACCTATTAATTTGAAGTGGTTCAAATTTGTAGTGGTTTAAATTTGTAGTTCAAATATGGATTTGAAATCGATATAAATTGAAATGGTTTTAATGAGAATTTGAATTGAAACTTTTATCCTTTGGAGGTGAAATCCTTGAACTGAGATTGATTTAAATTGAATTTTTGAACTAAAGTTGATTTGAATTGATTTGTAAAATTGAAGAAACAGTTCTAGTTTGAAACTATTTTCAATATAAACTCTTATAATATGCAAACTCTTTTAACATACAAACTATTTTTCTCATATAAACCATTTTAATATTAGTAATTTTTAATACATTAACTATTTTAATATATAACCTATTTTTAATATATAAACTATTTTAGTCTATAACTTATTTTAATATATAAAGTATTTTTAATATGTAAACTATTTTAATCTATAACCTATTTTTAATATATAAACCATTTTAATATATATTATCTTAAATTTATACACAACTTTTAATATGTATATTTTAATGTATAAACTATTTTTAATGTATATCCATTTCAATATATAAACTAATTTCAATATTCAAACCGTTTAGAGTTGGAACTGTTATGATTTGGATTCACTTGATTTAAATGTGAATATTTTGATATGATAGTTTAACATATTTTAGTGGTTAAGATTTTGAAAATGAATATGATTTGGAAGTAATCCATGATATCAAAATGAATATTATTTTGAAATGATTATGATTTGGAAGTGATTATGATTTTGAAGTAAATAATGATTTTGAAAGTGATATGATTTTTGAAGTGAATATGATATTTTAATATGAAGTATGAACTGCTTGATATATAAAAGAACCATCCGGTGTGAAATGAGTATTTGGTTGTTAAAGTGTCCGGGATCGGATATTGTCATACTCTTTGCCAATACCAAAAAGCACTTTAACAACTGTGCACAAAGTGGAGAATCCATAACGAAGTAGTATGGTTTGGCGAACGCTAATGTATGAGGTATGAATGCATCCTTGACCCCCTCGGGTCAGCTTGATATGACTAAAATAGGAGCCACGCTGGGCTAAGTGAGGTCGCTCCTCCGATCGAGCACACTTCTTCGATACCATATCTATTACTTTGTGATTAATTGGTGGCCACCCTTTTATTTGATTATGGGAGTGTGTCTCGATGTGAGCGGTAGTAGCTGCTATGACTTACCACCAGTCGGGATCCTTAAAACGGTAGAATCCTACCATGGGCATTGCTTCGCGTGCCTTATCATATGCCTTATCGCGACCACTATGAGTTTGGTTTCTGTCGTACCTAAGGAGTGCTATCTGATAGCCCATCGGTTTGGTGGAGTTTACATTAATGTATAGCCTACAACAAATGTTTTAAGTGGGATATGGATAACGCCCTAATGCTATTTTAATACTTTACTTTTGTAACAACCTCGGTTTTTGAGATTACATGTTAATATAAAATTATAACGGAAGTTTATTTAATATTGTAAATTAAAATAAAATTTGGAAATTTTAATTATTTATTTGGAATAAACAATGAATTTTAAAAAAATGAGAAAAATAAAGTTTGGAACTTTATTTTATTTATTTTGGTTAATAATGACTAGAAGATGGGTTATATTTGGAGAAAATGCAATAATTGTATTAATTATTGTCAATTACTTCTTTTAATAATTTTTAAAAGAGGTATGAGATTTTTAAAAGTTGTTTATTTAAATAAAAAGATAAAAATAAGTTTAAAAATAAGTTTTGGCAATAAATAAGGTTTGGATATGGTTTGAAATATTTTTCTAAGTAAGAAAATAATTTTGTTTGGATTTTAGAAGTTAAAATATTGACTTTTACATTTATTGATGAAAATTGTGTATTATTGTGAAATAAAGGATTTTAACAATAATAATAATAATGTTTTAAACATAAAAATTAATTCATTTTATAGTGTAAAATAATTTATTTCATATGTTTGTAAATTTACAAATTTTGTTTGGTTGAAAATTTAAAGGAAAATGACTTTGTTTTGTAAATTGGTGTATATAAGAATGCATTTGGTTTAATGTTAAGTAATTAATTTAGGTCATCATACTTTCTTTTGTTCAATGGGTCCACTAACCCTATTAGCACTTAATATGGTTTGAGAATGTGAGAACAAGATGACACTATGTTCATTTTACTCTTCCTTTTTCCTCTTTCTGGAAATAGAAATATAGCAAGACAAATCTCTACCTTTTTGCAAATTTCAAGCTCTTCCTTCAAATTAATTCAACAAACTGAGAATTTTATCAAATTAGAGTATAACTAAAAGGAATATCACTCCAAAACTTTACAATTTCATCAAATTCCTATTTTTAGAAGTAGGTTTTCCTAATTTACTGTATCTCCTTCTTGCATGTATTGTTTTAAGTCTGTACAGGTTATTTGAAGTTAGGATATCCTTAAAGCTTGCCTCTTTCAACATAAATTCGAGGTTTGATCATTTCTACAGCAAGGTGATTTGCTAACTCAAAATCTCTACAAAATCAAACTAGAAAATTGATTGATTCTGTGAAAAACGAGTTATTGTAATTGTTTATTTGTTCATAGTTTTCTTCTGTTTTAATCTGATTTTTATTGCTTCTTTGAATGACTGTAACTTTTGATTCCGACAACGAAATGCTGTCGGATTTCTTTCATTTAGTAGCGCATCATCTCCTTGAAGTGTTTATTATATTACCATATACTTCCTTTGTGAATACTGCTTTCATATTTTTATTAGTTCTATTTTACTTAAATGTCCTTAACCTATGCTCTGATACCAACTGTAACATTCCCCGCTTGAGACTCGAAGATGAACGCTGATGATGTAGCAGTTATCACCGAAATTATCTTTTAGCAGTGAAAGTGAGTTCAGTTTATTAATTAAGTATAGATAAAGTAAACAGAGCAGTTAAATTTTCATTATGTCACAAGTTTTCTTTATCATTCTTTATATATGATAGAAAAAGTCGGGCCAACCTATGATGATGCAGTCTGCACTCCTTTGTATAGCAAAAAACAAAAAGTCTTTATTACCTACCGAGCCTCCTACACCGTCCTCGACCTGCTACTGTGGCCTTATTTCAAACTTATCTTATCCCGTAAACTCAGCCTACTCAAATGAGCACTTGTGAGTTAATAAGAAAAAAAAAATGACAGCTCAGATATACAGTCTGATGTGAATAATACCTACCCTAAAACAATCATATATGAGACCAAAATGCACTGCACAGGTAGGGTTTCTCCCTCACAATTCAAACAACAAGAATAAAACATTCAACATACTAACGCAGCTGGTTCTTATCCGTGTCTGCATCTTATGCTTCCTTAAGGAATCCTCGTTTACCTCTGCACCCTTGGCACAATCCCACTAAATTTCCAAGTTTGGTTCATTCTTTTATTTCATTACAATACATTTCTATTGCTCTCTCTACGCAGACCCCACTTTGTTCCCACCTTAGTTAATTATTTATTCTACTAAAATACTGCATCCCATATTAATCTTACTTATTTTACTTTTGGCAATTTATTACTACGTCCTGCGCAGGCCTTAATTATTTCCTTTAACTATTGATTATTGCGTTCCATGTGGATCTTACCGATTCTTCTATAACTGTTTATTATCGCACCCCGTGCATGTCTCGTTTGGTCTTCTTTTAAACACTTAGTATTGCACCCTACACGGTTCTTACTTAAATCCCATTAACAATTTAATACTATGCCCTGTCCAATTCTTATTCATTTTTCTTTTATAATTTTTTATTGTGCCTCTCGCAGTTGAATGCCTCTCCTCACCTTTCTGAGGTGTGCATCCACTCTAAACATTTGTTTAGCATATGGAACTTCCCCCACAGTCCTTGGAAGTTGAATGTCTATCCTCACCTTCTTAAGGTGTGCGTTCGAGTGAGCATCCGCATTCGATGTTAATAGCCCTTCCAACCATATTTCTAGCACAGGATCTCATACATATGCTCACCTGGCCTCTTCTCGAGTCCTGCCTACTTATCCATTGCTAGGTTTCATTTACTACTTTCCTCAGGGCAGTACCATCCTTCCCCCACGCCTAGTGCTACCCACTTCCCTTGTTAAGTGTACTCTTCCCAATTTTTGCATAATATGTCCCCTTAATATTATGCACGGTTCATATTTATAATGTAGAGCCGCTGCCCAAACGTCGTTTTAGACAAACTCAGACATCCCAGACAACATCTTTACACATGTCGTTCTCTCATTCATCCCTATTTTACTTTCTGTTGTGTACATAGTATTTTCTTTTATTTTTGGCAAATGATTTGGACATAGTTTCTTATTTCTCAAAACTTATTAATATATTTTTCCCATGTATTTATTTTCATGCATCCATGTATATTCCACTTGCCAATATAGTACTTAGCCGTTTAGGTTTATTTTCCTTATAGAAAATTCAAATAAATTCCTAAAAATTTAGTGAACACTTGTTTTAACACACTAAATCTTCGTTTAGACTTTAAGGGCAATTTCCCTATTTATTTTCGAATACGTATCTTCAATAAATCATACGAAATCAAATAAGCTTAACAAATCTCTAGAACTAAAAATGCATCTCTTAAATCATGATTAAAATATCATATGCAATTTTCGCTACATTTTGAAATCATTAAAATAGTGCACATCTAAACATCCTATGTTTATCCGCTCTTCCCAAAAAAAGTCATTAAACCATTATATTTGTTAACAGAAACTGATATGATCACATCATACTTAAAAACATAAAAATCTAAACCAAAACATATATTAGAGATTGGTATAGATAGGTTAAGTATTACCCACGTGGATCTTTACGATGCCTAGCTTTAGTCTTTTTAATCCTCTTTATTTTTTGTTTTCCTTATCTTCTTTCTATTTGCTCTTTTTAAGCCACAACCAATAAAGTTTCTCTCCAGTCTTTTATTATCCTACAATAATTTGGGCTTAGGCCTAATTCACCTTTTCCATTTAGTTAATTTCCCTTGCTATTCTTATTTGGGCTGCCCCGGCCTTTTAATCAATTTTATTTGATTAATTTAGATTTAGGATCGTTACGTCTTGGAACAATACTTTATTTAAATAACAAATTTTTTCATTTTAAAGTTTCAAACATAAAATAACGACATTTAATAGAAGTGCTATCACAAGTTCAAAAATGTCCAAAAAGTGTTGTTGTTTCATGTTTTTTTTCATAAAACTAATTTTGATGCCCTAAATGTTCGACCAATTTTCAACTAGTTATTAATTGATTTAAAGTCCGATATTTTTATATAAGGTACCGTACTTATATTACTTAATAACATTACAAAGAAACCCTTAAGGATATCTTTACAAAATCCAATAAAATTTCACAAAAAGAAGGCATTTCAAAGTGCATCTATAACGACCTTTATGCCTACTAAATATTGCAAACTTTGTTCTGTCATTTATGTAAATTTTCGAACTAATTATTTATTTTCCCATATGCTATTTTAAGTTTAGAGAATAACAAAGATATATTTTTTCACAATATATTAACATATAACCATTTGAATAAGTTAAACATAAGGGATTTATCAAGTGCACTTATAGCGACCTTTCTCGCTTCAATCAATTTCAAACACAATTGAATGTCAAGCACAACCAAATCAAACATGTTAGCACAAATTCAAGGCCGTGTCACATGTTGTAGAGGGTAGTAGAAGTGATGATAATAATATAGATTTTTCATTTTCTTTCAAAGAAAGGGGTCCAAAGTTATAACTTCATTAGTTAATATCTTAACTTTATATTTTTATAAAACATATAGAACACAATATGTACAATCAAATAGTGATTAAACTCACCCTATTACTAAGCTAACACAAACATAAGCCTCTACCCTACTTCCATTTCCAACCTCAACCAAAAATATCTCTAAATCCTACATTGCTTCACAAGTTCTCACGGCCTAGGCAAGAAATGCATATATTTTCTCACGGCCAAGAGATTTTTGGAGTTGTGTGCTCCAATTCTTCAAGATTTGAGTTGATTTCCTTAGTTGCTATGATGTGTTAAGCCTTATACTTGAGTTTGCGAAAGTTTGGTGAAGATTTACTTTGTTTTGAGACTAAATAAGGGAGAGAGAAGAAGATGAAGACTAAATGTTTTATATCCTTTTAATTTGGGAAATAACTTTGTAAATCTAATAAAGTGCTTAAATAAATGGTTAAAAGAGGTCACCATCTATCCACTAACCTTCTATGGCCGGCTACATGCCCATCCTCCCTCCATGTGCTCAGCTTTCCACCTAATTCTCTTTATACTTAGCCGTTAAGCCTTCCTAAAATACACCCCTCCATAAATATATTTCGTGGCATCAATGCTTGCATAATCAAGTGATTTTGTTAGCCATAAAACTTGAAAATATTTTTAGTTGCTAATCAATCACACTTCAATATAATAGACATGTCCAACAAGTTCGAACAATTTCTATCGACTAAAATGTTGTTTATAGATAAAATAATTTTCGATCACATTATTGATATTACTTTGAACTATTTATTCTTGTAAACATTTTATGATTTTCGGTCACATTACCGATGTTTGTTTTAACTATTTATTTTTATAAAAAAATCATAAATAAGTTTATCATCATTAGTTATTAATTAAATGGGGGTTCATAAGGTTACAAAATCACCTTTTATCGCATTAAGCCAGGGTTCGAATGTTTAAATAATTCAAAATTTTAAATAGGAAGTGTTCAAAGTTCTGGGTCGTAACAATCCCTACGACCTGAATATTTCATGCTCAAAATTCAAACAGGACCAAATAACAAAAGAAACAAACACAATCAATACTTAACAATATTCCAAATCACTAGCAAATAAAGCTCACAATTTGCTTAGGTTCAAAAACCCTCTCATAGCACAAGGATGATAAATAATATACAAAGCATACTTTACGCTCAACACTCTCAAGTTATTATTTATAAGATCATTCATGCCACCTTAGAACAAATCAAAGAATCATTTTTTAAACTTCCCACAAGGCAATATATATAAATATTTAACCCCGCATGATGTACATGGATCATCCATATGCAATATTTGATCTAATCGCCTACTAGATCACATAAATTTCACTTCCCAACTAGTATAGATTACTTGACCTCCTTAGTGTGGGCTCTGATCAAACTCCTTAATTAGAAACCTCCATTTCTCTTAAATAGCCATATATTATAGTAAAAAACCTTAGCATCACATTAAGAATCAATTTCAAACGTTCGCCGTCGAGAATTGAGTGAAAAATCCTTGTTTAGACTGGTGTCAATCGCCTAAAAACCATGTACTAGATTAGAATCTTGGATAAAGAACAATTATGCGAAAAAATTGTCTACGTGCAACTTACGTCATTAAACTTATTGGTTTCTCCAAACATACCAATTACTTCTTATGTCACATTCATTTACACAAATGGTATATCTTATTTAATACTAAAATCATTTACGGAACATTTCATAAAACATAACTCAAGTTTATAAACATTTTATAAAGACATAAATTTATTTATAAAACATTTCTTAAAATATTACACTAAGTTATTACTCGTTTAATACTCTACAGCATCCGTAAAGTATATACAAAACATCAGACTGACTCTTCCCTATAAAATTCATATGAAGGCCCAAAATAAATCTAGATCTTTTAAATGAGTCAACATTTTCAACTCCTTTAACCATCGATTAGGCAAGTAATTAGGAAGAGCAGGACATTGGTACCCAACTCGGGTCTAGAGTCTACTTTCCTTAGTCACCCCAAAGGTAAAGATGTTTATTAGCGCTGCAAGAAAATTATCCTATTGCAACTAGTTATTTAAAATTGGCATCACATGATAGTTTAAACGAACGATTTTAATAATTGTTATTTTTGACAGTTGAAATAAATGACCTTTAACAACTGACATTTCCCAATGGTTTAAAAAATGTATTTTTAACAACCGTGTTCTTCTGCTAGTTGCAATAAACGTATTTTTAACTACTATGCGTTCCTGTCAGTTGCAATAAACGTATTTTGTAACGACGGGTGATTTTCGACCCATGAAAATCGACACTAATACGTCCAATGTATAGAGTACTGAGCAATCACGTGCCGGAAATACCAGGTTGTTAGGATTTAAGAAAAAAAAGATACAATAAGAAACAGAAATAACAGCACAGAATCTGAAATTGCCGCGGAACAAAATTTAATATACAATAACAACATTTTTTTACAAAGAAATGTTGTAACTGCTAATATACATACAAGTTATCAAAGTACAATCATCAACAAATAAATCTGGACAGTTATAATAATCTGTCCCTAAATGCTGAAAATACAACCCACAATACACAGTGGAATATAGTCAAATACGTACAATACATCTCTACAATCCAGCTCGTCTCTTGAACTCCAAAAGTGTGCTAACCTGAAATTCTGTAATACTTGGTCTGACCCAAGCATTACAATAAAGTAGCACCCGAGTCAGGCTGAAAACCAGCGTGAGTAAACATACTTAAATTTGAAATACTTAAGTCATAAAAATCCTTTGAAACCAAGGTAACTCGTACAAATAAGACGAGTTATCATCTTATTTTAACCAAGGCACCTTTACAGAAGTACATCGATATTATAGTATAAGCATAATGCTTATTTGAAATAGTTGAGTTTGTTAAATTAATACAATTCCAGCATACCGGGCTCTTATCCCAAGAGATTCGTAGTGATTATTAAATAAAAGTGTTTTCAGATAACACTGGTATCCGATCCCAGTCTCTTCAAATCAAAGTAATAAATTTAAAACAGTAAATTTTTTAAAATAAACTATTTATATTTAGAGTGACAATATTCACATATGGTAATTTATTACAGACATTTATTTCAAATACAACTTATCATCATGTTAATCTAACTATTTTAACCCATTTGACCATTTGATGGCACAGACAAGAACAATTTGGAATAAATATCCAATAGAAATAGGCCAAGATATAGATTGTTACTAATTAACGATTAATAACAAATATCAAAACAATTCACACATTAGGATTTTATTAACTTAACCGAATCCATTTATATTTTTATCCAAATTAATTACAAATTAAAGAAATTATGAACAATTTATTAATAGTTAATAAAATTAAAAAACCAAATGTTTTCTAATTTTATTAATTAACATCATATTAAACAAATTAGGAATTTAATTAATTACTCACTTTAATTATTATAAATAATTTAATTTTTATATTACCAAAATAAATTAAGCTTAAACATTTGGAAGTAAAATTATAATACAAAGGATTTGATATTGATTTGGAAATAGAATTAGGGTTTAAAAAAAGTATAAGTTCCATTTCTTTTCTTTTCTCTTATTTTTTTCCTTTTCTTTTTCCTTCGTTTTACTTTTCCTTTGTTTTCCTTTTCTCTATTTTTTTCCCCTGGTCCATCCACTTTCCGGCCCAACACTTCTCCTCCTCCTTTCTTTCTTTCCAACTTCCTTTCTTATCTCTGTTCTTTTTCCTTTCTCTCCCTTTCATGCGTGCACACATAGTGTCATGCACCTACACATGTCCCCGACCAACGCAGCCTCGCCGTCGACCATCTACGCAAGTCACCTTCGACCATCACCGCGCATTCCACTACCTGAACCACAACGAAATCTCCTCGTTCTAAATTTCGAACCCAAACTCAAACTTGGAGCGTCACCGTGCCCCACCAAAACCCCTTGCCACGATCATCCGTACCTCCATCCATCACCAGATCCTACCACAAGCTCTGCCACAACCACCTTTTCACTTTTCCCTAGGTGCGCACGTCTCTCCCCTCCTTCATTCTTCGCCATTGCCGCATGAATCAATCCCAAAATAACACACTCAAAACCCTAAAATCACCTTGACCAGACAAACCACCCTAAAGAAAAATCATACGCCATTTTTCGTGAGTGCACCATCCTCCGAGCCTCCCCAACGCCAAGCCTCGAGTTATGAAAATGTGCGGGTCACCGAAATTTGGCAAAATACCCATTTTCGGTCATCTCTTTCTTTCTTACTTAATATGCAATTAGAAATCTTCAAACCACCAGCAAACATCAAAATTTTCAATCGTAAACACATTCATTTGATCAATCGATTTAATATGCTCTTCAAATTTTGGTCATTTCAAACTGGTCTACTGTAAAATAAGTTTTTCTTCATCTATACTTGATGATACTTGATGAAACAAGTTTTAGAATAAATTACGTTCAAAAACACACAGCTTTGTTTTTGTAATCATAGCCTAAAATTTAGTGGGTAGTGAGATCAAGATTTCTAAAGTTGAATGGTGTTAAAATTTTTAAAGAAGCATGAGGATATACAGGCTTCTTCTTTCTTTTTCTTTGTTTTAGGTGATCAACAATGTCTGACACGCATATATGATGCATAAACTCTTATGAAGAATACTTGAAAGGATTAAAGTACTCAATCATATAGGTATATATAGATTTACAATAGGCTAATGTTTAACTTTACTTACAGTTATTTGAAAGATGAGACACTACTGCTACTCATTTTCAGTTTCTTACTTCAAGCCTTCGTCTATCTTTAATCTCTGTTCTTTAAAGGCAGCATTCTTCTTATTATTATATTTTTTCTTTTTTAGCATGTTAAACATGAAGGCAGCCAGGTGTGTGTGTGTGTATATGGATGAGAGGGAAACAGGCTGAAGCTTATTGCACAAGCTCAGTACTTTTTTCTTATTATTCGTCTTTTATTTTCTTATTTATTTTGAAAATAAGTTGATTTGATTTTGATAAATCGTTGACTTGATTTAAATATAAGGTTGATTTGATTTTTCATGTTGATTTGCCATTTATGTGCTTGAAATGAAACCTTGTATGCTTGAATTAAATGCTTGTCATGATGATGTCTCTTTGCATACATACATGTATACATCGTGTGTGTGTGTATGTAGATTGATTTTTACTTATTTACATATACACTATTTTATATTAACATATATATGAAAGTAACGGTATGCTCCGATACCAAATGAAAGTTACTGTGGTGCGGGTCATGCTATATGGAATTATAATATACTAGTGCGGAAATAAAACAAAGTTACTGTAGCAGAGTAAATAAGAAAAAAATAAGACAAACACACCAGGAATTTTTATACTGGTTCGAACTTCCCGTTCTACGTCCAGTCCCAGACTCCTTCTGGAATTTCACTAACAACATTCCTCGCTTAACCCGGAGGAACAAGTTTACAACAACCCTTGAACAGCCGAACAAGGGACCTGAGCAGCAGAACAGGATTTCGCCTCAACAGCCGAAGAGGACTTCACTTGCCTGAACGACAGAACAGGACTTCAACTTATACAGAAAGTATATGACACAGTGTGTTCTCAATAACACGAATTTGTCTTTTGATAGTACAATCTTCCTATAATCTTCTCCTTTTGATATATATATATGTGCGTATGTGAAGAATACGGAAGTAAATGAATAATTATGTAGAAATTTGAATGCTCAAAATGTTAGAATCGGTGTAGTATATAAATAGAAAGCTTTTGATCAATTTGGTTGTTTAAACAAATGATTCTAATATGTTTATATAGAGTATAAAGAGTTGTAATCATTCGTGAAAAGTTATCATGAAAGAGTATGGATGCATATCTTAGTAAAAGGTTGTAACTCTTCATGAAAATGAAATGTCTTTTCAAAAATATAGCCGTTGAAGAAGTTCAGCCGTCTGAAAATAAATTTCAGACTTTTGAAATTTGAAACGTGCAAACCAGAAAAGAAATAGGCTATTTTTGCCCAGATTCAGACGTCTGAAATGGTCAATTCAGACGTCTGAATTTGACCTGTAATTAAAAATTACCATAGCTCAAATGGTTAGAGCACTTGCCTTTTGAACTAGTGACCCGGGTTCGAGTCCCGCTTAATGCAATTTTTGAAACCTTGATTTTTCATTTAAAATATGAATGTATATGTGTGTATACCATTTGGAGAAGATTTTAACATTTGTAAACTCTAGACACGACACTCTATGACTAATAATACTTTGTTTGTCGCCTTTGTCTTGTCTCTATCGTATATATCTCTTCTTGTATCTCCATGTACATTCTTTTTTTCTTTTGTACTGTGTATCTTCATTTTGAATGTATTTGATTATCTCTTTTTGATGCCCATGTACCTGCAAATTAGCTTAGAGATTCTTTGACATAATTGTATAGTTGTTGTCATTAAAATCCAATAATTGAGGTTCTAACATTCTCCCCCTTTTTGATGATGACAACTATACAATTTTTAAAAAATATTCATTCTATATAAAAAATAATATTAATATGTTTAAAGCTCCCCTAAGTATAACATCTCGCCCTAAGTATAATATCTTCCTCTATTAAAATGCATATGAATTTCTCCCCCTTTGTCATTATCAAAAAGAATGAGGGAATATATAAAATTATATAAAATATCTTGTATATAACGAGATAAACTCATTATTAATTATAAAGGAAAAATAAAATAAATTTTACCATATTTACTGAAGTCCATATTTTACTGTAAGCACGTAATTCTATTAAACGTAGGAATATTCTTTAAAATTCCAAAATCTATCCTTTTCCTTTTGTTTCTCTGAGTACCTGCAAAAAAAAAAAAAAAAATTTGGTACCCACTTACTATGTTAGGGTCCGGGGGGTTAGATCTTTGGAAACCATACCCATTTGGGTGTGGTTGAACCTTTATAAATATAATTTTCATTACAAATTACATTCTTATAATAGTTTCTAATGTAAAGTTGTTTATCATGATCAATCATATTAGCTCGAATCCATATCTTAATACTATTAGTCATTAGCTTAGTACTTGAAGAATAATTTCTATCATTTCTAAACAAAGTACTATTATGACTATAACTGGTTTTAAAACTATCTTGATTACTAGTACTAGCACTAAAGTTAGTATACATGAATGCATATCTAGTACTATTTTTACTTTTAGCTTGTTTATAGCATAAACCGCTTTTATCATTGTGAGCTTTTGAATTCTTAACATAACCTAATCCCTTCTTATTTGAAGCGGGTTGAGAATTTTCAATAATCCTGGATAAATCTTCTCTCCCTTTATTAAAATTGGAAATATTTTTAGTAATGTCATCAAGCTTAGTTTTGAGACTAGTGTTATCTAACTCAACAATTTTAATTTTTGTTTTTAACTCATGATTTTCAAAAGCTAGAGCATTATTCTTTTCTTTTTGAGCTTCTATTTCTTGACTTAATAGAGCGAGTTGAGAATTGTATGAATCTTGAATTTTCTCAAGCTCTTCTTCTAATATTCTCTTCTCGTCTTTAAGCATATCTCTTTCGAATTCTGCTTTCTTCTGATTTTCCAGAGCTTCCTTATATTTTCTTTTGAGACTTTTTAAAGTATCTAGAAGTTCTGAATTTATTTCTATCATATCATCAAAAGTTAGATCACTAACCTCATTATCTTTTGCCATGAAGCATTTGTTTGTTTGCTCCTTTGATTTTTCCTTATTGCTCTTTCTCTTCTTATTGCCTTGACTAGATCTCTTTGTAGCCATTTGTTCTAGGATGTTGTTACGATCTCTAGAAAACCAGGCCCCGATACCAAATGAAAGTGTATAACAGTGCTAGTTATTACTTAGGATCGGCTAATATGGAAATAACTAAAATTAAAGGTGAAAATAGATGATAGTAGCAAAGTAAATAAAAAATGAAACAAGCACACCAGGAATTTTTATACTGGTTCGAACTTCCCGTTCTACGTCCAGTCCCAGACTCCTTCTAGAATTTCACTAACAACATTCCTCACTTAACCCGGAGGAACAGGTTTACAACAACCCTTGAACAGCCGAACAAGGGACCTGAGCAGCAGAACAGGATTTCGCCTCAATAGCCGAAGAGGACTTCACTTGCTTGAACGACAGAACAGGACTTCAACTTATACAGAAAGTATATGACACAGTGTGTTCTCAATAACACGAATTTGTCTTTTGATAGTACAATCTTCCTATAATCTTCTCCTTTTGATATATATATGTGCGTATGTGAAGAATATGGAAGTAAATGAATAATTATGTAGAAATTTGAATGCTCAAAATGTTAGAATCGGTGTAGTATATAAATAGAAAGCTTTTGATCAATTTGGTTGTTTAAACAAATGATTCTAATATGTTTATATAGAGTATAAAGAGTTGTAATCATTCGTGAAAAGTTATCATGAAAGAGTATGGATGCATCTCTTAGTAAAAGGTTGTAACTCTTCATGAAAATGAAATGTCTTTTCAAAAATATAGCCGTTGAAGAAGTTCAGCCGTCTGAAAATAAATTTCAGACTTCTGAAATTTGAAATGTGCAAACCAGAAAAGAAATAGGCTATTTTTGCCCAGATTCAGACGTCTGAAATGGTCAATTCAGACGTCTGAATTTGACTTGTAACTAAAAATTACCATAGCTCAAATGGTTAGAGCACTTGCCTTCTGAACCAGTGACCCGGGTTTGAGTCCCGCTCAATGCAATTTTTGAAAACTTGATTTTTCATTTAAAATATGAATGTATTTGTGTGTATACCATTTGGAGGAGATTTTAACATTTGTAAACTCTAGACACGACACTCTATGACTAATAAT
The DNA here is from genome assembly GCA_030765085.1 of Allium cepa. Classification (NCBI taxonomy): domain Eukaryota; kingdom Viridiplantae; phylum Streptophyta; class Magnoliopsida; order Asparagales; family Amaryllidaceae; genus Allium; species Allium cepa. The sequence goes on along the minus strand of CM060929.1, from coordinate 986,580,762 downwards.
ACTTTGTTTGTCACCTTTGTCTTGTCTCTATCGTATATATCTCTTCTTGTATCTCCATGTACATTCTTTTATTCTTTTGTACTGTGTATCTTCATTTTGAATGTATTTGATTATCTCTTTTTGATGCCCATGTACCTGCAAATTAGCTTAGAGATTCTTTAACATAATTGTATAGTTGTTGTCATTAAAATCCAATAATTGAGGTTCTAACAATATATTTACCTATTTACTAATTTATTTAACATATGTACATATACATTTACTTACGTTACCATATATATTCACATACCTTTAACACACTCATGTTTTCACATATATAGATGTGTGTGTTTGTGTGTGTGTATAAGCACACATTCCCATATGCACTACATTTTATAGACATATACCCATATGTTTATTCACAACCATATATATCTAGACTTATATATATGTATATACATATTTAATCATCATAAAGCTTTTATATATTTATATATACACATTTATGGTAATTTTATCTTAAGTTTAAATGATGGAGTTTATATACACATTTCTATAATATTCGTCATATCCAGACATGATTCAATATTTAATATAGTTTTTAATAAATTTATATATATTCATATATTTTAATATTAGAAAATTTATATATTCGACTAATAAAAATTTATATTTCTAAGATCAGAATCAGTTCCCTTGGAACTTTTCGTCCTCGGAAAGGAACGAAGCGAGAATTTGAATTTCGATGTATATTATTAATTTAATCATCTTTAAACATTTTAAATCCTTGCAATTTTTAAGATACACTCACTTTAAATTACATAGTATGACCAAACTAGTTTGGATAAAAATACTTTTTGATAACTCGATGTCTTAACAAGTCCATCCTTATTCTCACATAAATTTAATCATACCTTGATCAAGCGCAGGAATGAAAATCTATAAGTACTTAGTAGATCCGTTTTCAACACCTAGTGAAAATACTTGAAAAAACTCTTTTCAAAAATTCTATGAAAAGTATCACCTCCCTAACCACCATGGGTCGTAGTTAACACGATGATTGCATCGCCATCCCGGCGAAATCCATAAGTAAACTATAGGCATCCGCACCCCTCGACTTTCGCCATAGGAACAACATAGTTCACAGCAACAACAAGCTTGCGTTGCTACCATAACAAAACCGTAAGTAGTCTATAGGCAATCACTGCCCCTTGAATTACGCTGCCAAACGAAACTTTACCACATAGATTGCAGACTACACAAAGGTTTCATCACTATCCCAATGAAATCTAATGTAGACTATAGGCACTCATTGCCACACGAATTACGTTATGGAACCAAACCACATAGATCGCAACCTACCGATGTTACGTCTTTATCTCAGCGAAATCAAATGTAGATTGTAGGCAATCACTTCCACCCGACATACGCTATGGAACTGCGATAGATCGTAGTTACACAAAGGTTACGTTACCATCACAGTAAAATCCAATGTAACTGTAGTCATCAGCACCACTCGACTTACGCTACCCAACAAATGATCATCAGGAACTCATGAGTTTTGTCCGGACATCACCTGGGATCCCAATTCTCATTGAACCCACCTTTTGGATTCCTAGGCAAAACCACCCAGTGGATTTCCTATAATAAGTTTTGACTTTTATTAGGTAACTTTCCATACTATTGTCTCAAAACATATCATACTATATACATATATAGTACCTTTCAAATCATTCTCTTTGTATGTATCACATATAAACTTTATCTATACAAAATCGATATCTTCAAAATCGATAGTTATCAACATTTGGTTTACCAAATTTCCAAATTTGACTTTTTGCCAAAATCAAAAGTCCTTTAAAATCAATGAGTTCCCAAAACCTTTTCAGTTTCATTCTCATAAACATATAAAATTATTCCTTCGCACACGAATAAATTTCGAATTAATAATTTCTAAGTCCACTACATACTTATATATTGTTCCATTTGGGTTATAACTTCAATTTATCTCAATTCGTATTTAATCCATGATTTACATACAAACCATTTCCACCTTGACCAGTTTGAATTTATAGCTTGAATAGTTGTAAAATAGTTCAATAGTTAGTATAAGATAGTTTGGGCATTAAAAAGAATGGTTTGTATAGTAAATACCTTGGAAAAATCAAAATAATTTAAATACTTAAGAAGACATATTTTAGACAGTATATGTAAATATAATTTATTTAAAAGTAGTTTTCAAAATCAAACTGATTCAATTTCAAATCGTCAAATCAATTTCAATTTCCATTTCCATTTAAATTGATTCAGTCCCGATTCCAATTCGAATTAACTTCGATTATAATTCCACATAGTTCAATTCAATTCCAACTTGAATTAAGTTCAATTCCAATCTCAATTTTAACCCATCTCGATTTATTTAAATTCAAGTTCGATTTTTCAAAATATCGATTTAAATAACTTAAACCAAATTCACCTTTAGTATTTAATTTAACAATCTAATCTTTAATAATTCAATTCCAAGCCCAAATCTCAAATATTCCTCTAAATTACCTTTACTTAAACTTATTTCAAGGTTCAAGTAAGGGTTCAAATCTTTTAGAACAAATCAAATTTTCGGAATTTAATTGATTTCCCGGCTATAACTTCAAGATTTTAAGTCCAATTCTTTAAACAATTCTTGTTGACAAGTTCATTTTTTAACATTTCAATCTTAAGTCCCCGTTTCCATAAATTTGATTTTTATTTCTTAAAATCAAAATCATTTAATAGTTTCAAATCAAAGTTTAATTTCTTTTTAATTTCAGGAATGGATATATATCATTTCAATCCAAATAAATGTCATTTTAATCCACTTCTTAACTTATTCGAAATAATCCGATTTACGGCTTATATACTGTAAATAATAAACAGAATGATAACATGATATATCAAGATAGATAAACATCCAAATTATCTAAAACATCAACCATTAGCATACTTCACAATCTTTTTCAGAATTTGAAACTCGTTTTTATTTCAAAAATCATATTGAAATCATTCATACATACAGAACTCCTTTTGCACCTCTGATCAAATTCATACTTTCCTTTGACAATTTAACCTATTTAACTTCCATAAGTTAAATTTTAATTTCACCTTGAAATTTCTAATTTCAGGTTATAAGTTCAAAACTTATTTAACTTGCCTTGAATTAATTTCCCTATTCGTTCAATCTATTTAACCTTCTCAATTTAAATGTTTACCTCCCAAATTTAAATTCTTATTATATCACTTCCCACTTGTAATTTCAAAAACTTATTTTTCTTTGGGTTATACTCTACATTTTAAAGGGGTTTCAGAATTTAAACACTTGGTTATTTATTTCCAAACAACTCTGAAATCATATGTGTACACACACACACACACATAAATACACACACACACACACACACACACACACACACACACACACATATATATATATATCCTATTTACATACTAAATCACACCTTCAAATTTTAAACCAACAATTTCACTTCCTTAAGGTATTTCACACTGTTTTATCATCGTTTATTCTGCAATAAATATCCTTTATTAAGGCACAGCAACCAATTTACGATCATAATCAATATTACTATATTTAGAAACCAAACACATCATATATTCTATAATAATTTCCTGAAAAATTATTTCTGCATATATAAAATACAATCATGGTAAACTTATTTTACTTATAATACTTTGAAAAACACTTTCGAAATTTTCGAAATTTTAGTTTCTGGTTTAAGTCCATTTTCAACTTAACTTACTTGGGTAGTTCATTCTTGCCCAAATTTATATTTGGTTATATATGTATGTTGTGTGTATATATATATATTACCACTTAAATTTTATAATCTTATTTGATTATAATAATCACAGCCAATTACTTTAATATACTTTAAAAGTTTAGAAAAATTATTTCTCTGTATATCCAAATATAATCGTATATAAAAATTATTTAAAATCGTTTCTAAAATCATTATATAAGAAAATAACAAGTACACCCTTATATATAATACACTCAACTCATTCTAGGGTACTACCGACCCTATCTCTAATGAGTAATCCCTACTAGAGCCAAGGTTCCCGCTTAACCTTCAGCTTTGATATCACATGTAACAACTGAAATAATAGCACAGAATCTCAGAATCGCAGCGGAACAGAATATAATATACAATAACATCATTTTTTACAAAGAAAAACTATAACTGCTAATATACATACAACTTATTAGAGTACAACCATCAACAATAAATCTAGACAGTTATAATAACTTGTCCCTAAATGCTGAAAATACAGCCCACAATACACAACGGAATATAGTCAAATACGTACAATACGTCTTGGCATCCAGCTTGTCTCCTGAACTCCAATAGCGTCCTAACGTAATACTGGTCTGACCCGTGCATTACAATAAAGTAATACCCGAGTTAGGCTAGAAACCAGCGTGAGTAAACACAATTAAATATGAAATATTTAAGTCATAAAAATCCTTTGAAACCAAGGTAACTCGTACAAACAAGACGAGTTATCATCTTATTTTAACCAAGGGACTTTTATAAAATATATCGATATTATAGTAGTATAAGTATAATGCTTATTTGAAATAGTTGAGTTTGTTAAATTAATAAAATTCAAGCATATAGGGCTCATTATCCCAAAAACGTAGAGATTCATAGTGATTATTGAATAGAAGTGTTTCGGATAACACTAGTATCTGATCCCGGTCTCTTTGAATCCGAGCAATAAATTTAAGAGGGTAAATTGTTTAAAATAAACAATTTATATTTAAAGTGACAATATTCACATATGAAAATTTATTACAAATGTTTATTTCAAGTAAAACTTATCATCATGTTAATCTAACTATTTTAACTCATCTGACCATTTTATGGCACACACAAGAATAATTTGGAATAAATATCCAATAGAAATAGGCCAAGATATAAATTGTTACTAATTTAACGATTAATAACAAATATTAAAACAATTCACACATTACGATTCTATTAACTTTACTTAACCGAATCCATTTATATTTTTATCCAAATTAATTACAAATTAATAAAATTATGAATAATTATTAATAGTTAATAAAATTAAAGAACCAAATTTATACTAGTTTTATTAATTAACATAAGATTTAACAAATTAAGAATTTAATTAATTACTCACTGTAATTATTATAAATAATTTAATTAATATATTACCAAAATAAATTAAGTTCAAACATTTGGAAGTAAAATTATAATGCAAAGGACTTCATATTGATTTGGCAATAGAATTAGAGTTAAAAGAAAAAAAATATAAGTTCCCTTTCTTTTCTTTTCTTTTCTCTTTTTTTTTTCCTTTTCTTTTTCCTTTGTTTTCCTTTTCCCCATTTTTTTTCCCTGGCCCATCCACTTTCCAGCCCAACACTTCTCCTTCTCCTTTATTTCTTTCCAACTTCCTTTCATTTCTCCGTTCCTTTTCCTTTCTCTCCCTTTTCACGCGTGCACACACTATGTCGTGCACCTACACACATCACGGACCAACCCAACCTCGTCGTCGACCATCTATGCAAGTCACCTTCAACTATCAACCCGCATTCCACTAGTACTTGAACCATGACGAAACCTCTCCGTTCTAAATTTTGAACCCAAACCCAAACCTGGAGCATCACCGTGCCCCCACCAAAACCCCTTGCTATGACCACCCGAACCGCCATCCATCACCAGATCCTACCCCGAGCTCCGCCTCGACCTCCTCTTCACTTTTCCCCATGTGCGTACGTCTCTTTCCTCCTCCATTCTTTGCCATTTCCACACAAACCAAGCCTAAAACAACACACTCAAAACCCTACAATCACCTCGACCAGACAAATCACCTCAAAGAAAAATCATATGCATTTTCGTGAGTGCACCATCCTCCGAGCCTCCCCAATGCCAAGCCTCGAGTTATGAAAATGTGTGGGTCGTCAGAATTTTGCCAAAAACCCATTTGCGGTCATCTTTCTTTCTCAATTAATACGCAATTAGATATCTTCAAAGCAACGCCAAAAATCACAATTTTCAATCGTAAACACATTAATACGATCAATCGATTTGATTGTGCTCTTCAAATTTTGGTCATATCAAAATAGTTTACTGTAAAACAAGTTTTTCTTTATCTATGCTTGATGATACTTGATGAAACTTTATGAAACAAATTTTAGAATAAATTACATTCAGAAAAACACAGCTTTGCTTTTGTAATCATAGCCTAAAGTATAGTGGGTAGTGAGATCAAAATCTTTAAAGTTGAATGGTGTTAAATTTTTTAAAGAACCAGAGGGATATACAGGCTTCTTCTTTGTTTTTTAGGTGATCAACAGTGTCTGACACACATGTATGATGCATAAACACTTATCAAGAATACTTGATAGGATTAAATAACTCAAGCACATAGGTATGTACAGACTTACAATAGGCCAATGTTTAAGTTTACTCGCAGTTCTTTGAAAGATGAGACACTACTGCTACTCTTTTTCAATTTGCTACTTCAAGCCTTTGTCTGTCTTTGATCTTTGTTCTTTAATGGCAGCATTCTTCTTATTATTATATTTTTTCCTTTTTAGTACATTAAACGTGAATACAACTAGGTGTGTGTGTTATATATATATGGATAAGAGGGAAACAGGCTGAAGCTTATTGCACAAGCACAGTACTGCTTTCTTTTTATTCACCTTTTATTTTCTAATTTATTTTGAAAATAAGTTGATTTGATTTTGATAAATTGTTTACTTGATTTAAATATAAGGTTGATTTAATTTTTCATGTTGGTTTTCTATTTTATATGCTTGAAATGAAACCTTGTATGTTTGAATTAATTGCTTGTCATGATGATGTCTCCTTGCATACATACATGTGTGTGTGTGTGTGTATTTGTACTTACTTACATATACACTATTTTATATTAACATATATATTTACCTATTTACTAATTTATGTAAACTGTACATATACATTTACTTATGTTACCACATATATTCACAAATCTTTAACACACTCATGTTTTCACATATATAGATGTGTGTGTGTGTCTATATACACACACACACACACACACACATTCCCATATGCACTACATTTTATAGACATATACCCATATATATATATATATTCATAAGTTTGAAATTGCCATTTTGGAGTTTATACATTCACGTATGTGTGTGTATTTATTTATTTATTTTCATATACTATATTTTATAACCATATATATCTAGACTTATATATATATATATATATAATCATCATAAAGCTTGTATATATTTACATATATACATTTATGGTTATTTTATCTTAAGTTTAATTGGTGGAGTTTATATACACATTTCTATAATATTCGTTATATCCGGACATGATTCAATATTTAATATAGTTTTTAATAAATTTATATATATTCAAATATTTTAAATATCAGAAAATTTATTTATTCGACTGACAAAAATTTATATTTCAAAGATTATCAGTTAATTACCCAATATTCGATGGCTAAAAATTGGGGTCGTCGCATATTTTTAACAACTGTGCTTTCCTGCCAGTTGCAATAAATGTATTTTTAACAACTGCGCTTTCCTGCCAGTTGCAATAAACACATTTTTAACAACTGTTTGTTTTAGCCAGTTGTAATAGAGATCCATAACAATCAACTAATTTTGACCATTGTTAACATTTATTTATAATAACTTACTTAATAATTTGTAAATACTAATTTATAATTAATAATTATAAATGATCACCTATATATGTCATTGTAACAACCAGGTATTTTCAACCATTCGCATCCATTATAAGTGCATAGGCAGACACTCGTGTCGGAATTGAATTGCTCAAAATACCGTGTTGTAAATAAAATTTTGGCAAACCTCGGAATATATAGTAAATAAAAATCACAGATCACAGACACAAAGTATATAAAAATGCGGCGGAAGAAAAAGAGATAGTAGTTCATGAAGCTACTATATAAATATGAGATACATCAGAGTTAAATAAGATACAACAGAAGAGTAACAGGATACATCAGGTACAAATCAGATACATCACTGAACCACTGGATACTGAAACAAAATAGATGGCTGGATCTTCAAGGAAAGCTCCAACGTCGAAGGTGAATCTTGAATGCTAACTCAATCAATCTGACCCGAGCGTAAAGCAAAACACAAAACCCTCGAGTCAGGACATAAATACTTATAAACTGTAAATCAACTCAAGTGAACAGTAACAAAATGCATCAGTAACTTAAAGAATGCTTGGGACCGCCCATCCTCTAAGGATCCGTTAAGCTATTTACTATGTAGTAATATACGCTATATACGGTAGTGTCTAATCAGTAAAGTATAATCATATAGAAAATAGCGTTAAGGGGATGGTGAACCTTAACGCGGTCGGATCTTTAAAACCAAAATCGTAGTGGGCTCGATATAAGGATATGACACGGCACGCAAGGAAATGCCAGGGTGGATACACCGTTTGCACTCCCGGACCGGTGGTGACGGCAAGCCAGCAGCTTCTGCCCACCTCGAACAATACCCCCGAATCAAAATGGCGCCACATATCGAATCACAAAAGCAATAGAATGGTTTCCGATGGAGCATGCTCGATGAAAGGGTGCGCCCTTTGTGTAGCCCGGTATAGCTCCTATTTAAGTCATATATGCCAACTCATGGGAGTTGGGTGCCCGTAATATACCTCGAGAACGTCGCCACCATCCTACTTCATTCTGGAATCTCCACCACGTACACAATTGTTAAATTGGTTTTCGGTATTGGCCGGCTATAAGACAATATCCGATCCCGGTCTCTTTAATAACCAATCGTTATTATAACCCGTAGTTATAACTTTAAAACAATATTTTATACTTCAAAATAAAATATCCTTTTCAATCCAAATCTTTATCAAAATAAAGATTAAATCATTTCCAAAACCATTTCAATATATCATCGTAAAATATCTTTCAATTCAAATATTTTTCAAAATAAATATCAAGTCATTTCTAACCATTTCAATATATTAAATTTTCATACCCTTTCAACACTACCTTTCAAATCATTTTAATATATCAAAATATCATAACCTTTCAAAGCCTCAGTTCCAAAATATCATATCTTTCAGAACTTCTTTTTAAATCATGTTAATATCAAAATGTCCTATCTTTCAAACTCCATTTTTCAAATCATTTAATATCAAAAATATCATATCTTCCAAAACTTCGTTTCAAATCATTTTAATATATCAAAATATCATATACTTTCAAAACTTCGTTTCAAATCATTTTAATATATCAGAATATCGTATCTTTTCAAACTTCATTCATTTCAAATCATTATTCATTTTATTAAATCTAAAATACCATTTCAATTCATATTTCAAAACAGTTTATATTCCAAAAATTCTTTTTTATCATTTCAATGAAGTTATTATGTTTAATAATTAAATTATTAAATTTCCAAAAATTTCAACTTCCAAAGTTTATTTATTCACTTAAGTTTATCAAAACTGTGAAAATTCACTTTTCGCATCATTTAGAAAACTTATACGGAAAGTTACATTCAAAACGGTTCAATTTAACAAAAGACAGCATTTTAAAATGTTATAATAGGTTTACTTAAATTCGAATAACTTAGTTAAATTCAAAAATTATAGCACTTACAAAGATTGCTATAATAGCTTTTAATTCAACTTAGCTTTTTAGTTCATTATCATCAACTACAGCGTTTACAAATGCTGTAATATCATTTACATTGTAATTAATAGCATTTCAAAAAATGCAGTCAATTAACTTCAAATATTCAATAAAATTTCTCAACCAATTATATTTTTATTAAAAACATTTTTAACTTATAAAATCATACATTTTCACATTTATAACATCATTTAATTTTCCTCAAGTTCATGATTTTATAAAGTTAAATTTCCATTCAAAAATCAAGATTTAATAATAATTCACTTATTAAAATGCAATGTTGAATTTTTAAAATCCATTACATTAAATTTCAACTTAACACTTAAGTTAAATTCTCAAATATAACTTAGTTTTATTTTTATTTACTTAACTAAAAGTTCACCTTTACGTCAATTTCATAAATTTCCAGTTTTAGTTATATTTCAAAATTTCAACTTACAATATTCATTCATTTCACATTTCACCTTTATTAAAATCATTAATATGATATAAAAATCACTTTAAATTCATTTAAATTCAAATTATCATAAATTTATCATAATTTCATATTCAATTAGATTCCAATTATAATTAAATCAAAATTTCCAAAATAACTTACGTTCAAAATTTCTAACTTTTTCATTAATTCATTTCACTTACAACTATTCAGAAAATCAATAATAATTTACGAAAATCCTTTTTTTTATTAAATTTAAAATCAAAATATTATAATAATTAAATTTCTAAAATATTTAAAATTTTAGAAAAACATATTTTAACTACGGGCCTGTATATAATTTTCTACGCTAGGTAAAGTGATATGGGTAATATATCATTTCAACCCATAATTTACAAAGAAAATCCGGGTTTTATCATTTCAAACCCGCAATCCCAAGTCAAAATGAAAAATTTAAAACCATTCAGGCCTATCATTTCAGCCCATAACATTTTTTTCTAACAGGGAACTACAGTGTGATCATATACAGAAATAATATAAACAAGGTCAATATCACAATATACAGTCATATATCAGATGTCAGGTGAAAATTAACAGTTTTAACATGGTAATAACATGGCATAGCATATCATATGATCATCATTAACTTGCATAAACATTTTATATTACTAAACACTTGTCATCAATTAACTTTTCATAAGTATAAATGTCAGAGTGAGAAAGACTCACTTTTTCAAGCTGAAGACCAAAACAACAAACACAAGTGCGATTCCAAAAGCACGACAAGCACGATATAGCATGACTTTTGATTTGAATGAATGGAGAGCCTTGATATTTGTCTTGTAAACAATAACCAAAACAAGACAATATACACATAAATATTCAACGCAAAACAATGTTGAAACAATGAAAATACGAAGCAACAAAGGAATAGATTACTTGACCTTGCTTTAACCATTCAAATGCTTGGCTTAGGAGATTCTTGGGTTCAGCCATGATGATGATATAGCTCAGGTTTGGCACCATAACTCACGGCTAGAAGGAGTATGGAGTGCTAGGGTTATAACATGAAGCATACAACTGATCAAGGCAACATATATGAAGTTTTTGAGCACAACAAGGCTCGGCCTTGGGTCAAGTGGGGCTTGGCCATACTTGTACAGGTTTGGACAGTAGATGGAGGGGTGTGGGGAGGTTTGGAAAATTGGTGGTGGCGGCCTATGGTGGTGGCCAAGGTGGTGGATGAAGATATGAAGTGATAGGGTGGCTATCATGAATGTTTCAAGGCTTTATGTAGTGTTTTTTGTGGAGTTTGGTTCATGGAGTCTTGGCCATGTCAATTTCAGATCTGGACAGAGGCTAAAATGAAGTGTAGTGGTGGTAGCAAGGTGGTGGTCATGGCTAGAGGTGGTGGCCATGGTGAAGTATGAAGGTGGTGAAGTAATAGTGGTGGCTAATGCATTGTTTTGGACATTATTTGCAATTTTGTGGAGTTTTGTCACCAAGGGAGGTGTGGCCATGGATGGATCTGAAATGATGGCTGCAGATGATGCCAAGGAAGAGTGGTAGGGGATGGTGGAGAGTATGGCGGTGATGGTGGGTGGTAGAGGCCAATCCAGAAAGCATAGAAAACTAGGCAAAATACAAAGAAAATAAGAAGAAAAAGGTAGAAAAGGATGTAACCATTACCAGATTTTTTTCTCAAGACGGAGGCCATGATTTTTAGGGTTTTGGAGCTTGAAAATTCGTGAACAATATGAGGGAATCGGCTGCAAAGGGTGAGGAAAGGAATGGCTAAGATAAATTGATGTATTAATTGCAAAAAGAAACGGATAAAACGTCTTTACGTTTCAGGCTTTTAAGATCTCTTAACTTTCTAAATCCTTTGCATTTCCTTTTCTTTTTAATTTTATAAAAACAAAATAAACTCAGAAATGTTATTTAAAACCGAAACTAAGTAAGAATAAAATAAAATAAATAATTTATTTTAAGTAAAATAGAAAAAGGAAATAAGAAATTGCTTAAAAATAGCAACCCTGACATAAAAATTACAAGAAAATCTCCAATGACTTTGGAAAATTTATTACTTCACAAAAAATATATTATAACACAAATTTTGAATTAAAAATGGTTTTAAAACATTTTCAAGGTAAAATAATAATTTAATTTTTATTAAATAGAAAGTTAAATAAAGAAAAATGCAGTAAATACCAACTAGGCTTTATAAATTGAAATAAATTCAAATAAACTTTAGAAAAATTATATTATCATTTTAAAAATACTTAAAAGTCAAAATATACATAATATAACATATTATCACATATTAAATAAAATATAACAAAGAAGAAGTAATTTATACAATTTAAAATAGTCATTGCTAAATAACCCTATATACGCACAATATTGTAAAGGGTATAACTTTCACAATTTACATCCAAATTCAACGAAACGAAAAGTGGTGTTCTTAGAATTTTATGTACTTTCATAATAAAAGAAAAAAAAATTAAAATTTTAAACTTTTAAAATTTTAAGTTGAAAGTCACAGTTTGACTATTTTGACCAAAATCAGCATTTCAGGAAAATATTCAACTTACACAAATTTGGAATTATAACTCATATAAAAATCAAGATTATATTTAAATAATAAATTTAATCATTTCAAATAAGTAAAATAAGTTTTAAATCAAAATCTTACATTAAAAATAATTAAAATATACAATAAAATAATTACAAAATACAAGGTTGTTACAGTCATTATTTATAACTTATTACAATTCAACATATAGTTTATAATACTAATTATTATCAATAATTAATAATTATTTTTTATATTTAATAATTTATTAAAGTAAATTATTAATAATTAGTAAATTATAGTTAATATTTATTTATTAGATAATAATTAGTGATTAAGAATTAATATTAAATAACTAATATTAAATAATTAATAATTAAATTTCAGTAACTAATATTTAATAATTAACGTTTAATGTTTAAAAATTAATTAATAGGTAATATTTAATAATTAAGAAGTATATTTAATAATTAATTTTTAATGATTATTAATTAATGATTACTATTAAATACATAATTAAGAAGTAATAAGTAATAAGTAACAATTACTATTATATACATAATAACTAATAATTAATATCCATTTATAACATGAAATAATAAGTAATAATTAATAAATATTAAGTAATACTTTAATAATTAATAAATATGAAGTGATACTTTAATAATTAATAAGCAACTTTTATTTTGTAATAATAAATTATTATTAATAATTAGTAATACATGCGTAATAATTAACATTTAATAATTAATATTAAACTATACTCATGAAGTAATACATAATAATTAATAAATAAGAAGTGGTATTTTAATAATTAATAGCTACTATTGTATAATAAATAATTAATTAATATTTAAAAAGTAATAATTGAGACCAATAATTAATCATTGATATTTTTAATAATTAACAGTTTATAATTTTTTTTAATAATTATTAATATAACATATTAATTATTAATAATTTATAATAACGTATACATAATAATACATACTTAATATTTAATAATTTATACTTAATAATTGATTATATTTGATAGTTCATAAACAATGATTAATAATTTGAAATTAATTTTTACTATATAATGAATTATAATTAATATATTTAATAGTTAATAAGTAATAATTTAATAATTTATATTTTTAATAATTAATTAAGTAATATTTAAATATATAATATATAATTATTAATTATATCATATAATTAATTATTAATAATTAAATAATTTATTAATAATTTCAAATAATAATGTAGGTAGGCAAAATACTAATTTTGTATTCTAAAAATGCTGGGCGAAATTCTATTTTTGGCAAGGACAATATGCTAATCTGATCCCGTTTGTACTCAGTTTACAACGCTGAACTATTATAAATTGTTGTGTCTATGTTATTTTCTTATTTCATATTTCTTTATTGCTATATTCTCTCTATTTACGTTTATTATTCTTCATTTATTCTTCTACACAACCTCTATTATGTGTTTGTTCCAATTTTTGGTGCAAACATTTTCGTGCTTTCACAGAAAAAGAGATTATCAGCACTATTTGGCTCCATATGCTACTATTATATTGCATAAATCCTAGAAAGAGATCCAGAATTATCTTCAAGTAGTTTATTCGTTCTATTCAGATTTACAAAAGTTTAAGGAAAACTTTCAATAATGGTTTAGAACACTAGATCTACCTCTCAAAAGGCAGAAGGAAACGAGAACGCTATGATCCTGTAAGAAGGCCAGAGCTATCTATTGGTAGATGTTAATGCTACCAATCCAGTTGATGTCCATAATCTAGCTGATTCCATCACACAAGTTGATTTTCAAAATCTGATGAGAGAGCTCATTGATAGCCATAGACAATTAAACTAGCAGATTCAAACCAATATCGATCCAATGAATCAACATAGGAAACAACAGCACGAGAAAACTAGGAGAGAGCCAACCCCTTATCCTCCCCTGGAGAGTTCTAATTCATCGGATGATTATCACAGACGCAAACGTCGCCGAACTAATGATTATCACGCAGAAGCATCTGGATATCAACAAGCAAACTCGCCTAAGTGGATTTATTAATTATTGATTATATTATTATACCATTATTATAGAGATCAAGACTCCTTCTCAGTTAGATTATTGATTCTATTTTAATCTTGAAATCCGTGGATCTCCATTCACTATAAGAAAACACTGCATTTTTCTACGTAAAATTTTCTACGTCTTTCGTGCACCATAAGGCATGTGTATGGAAGACGTAGGAAATATGTAGATAGACGTAAAGGCGTAGAAAATGTGTAGAAAATTTCCTACGTCTTTTCTATACCTGATTACATACAGAGAAAAATAACAAAGATGTACAAAATCTCCAACAACATTGAGTCCCTCTAGGAGGCAATATATGAGTTTGGTCAACATCTTTTAACAAAAGGAATCCATTATTGTTACATAGGACCAAACACATATATATACCACTCCACCTTCATTATTTTTCACGATGTGGGACGATTCTTTTTCAATGTGCATCCATTACCCACACACAATACGAGACACCTCAAAGTGCCCACAACTCATTATCAGAACCTCTCCACTCACTATCTCCATCTCAATTCATTGAATCCAAAGACAGCCGCAGTTTCATTTGCCCTCGATCATGGAGACGTTCACAAAAAGTCCAGCATCAGAAGGGTCAAAGTTTATGTATACTAATGAAATATTTTAGAGGTTGGGCACAATTTTTAAACGATGGTATGTTCAATGTTCCATGTTAATGCATGGTATTATGGTTTTTATTTTCTGCAATTATTTTTGTTAACTACAATATGATTTTGATGTGTTTTTTCTTATAGGGATTTTGGATGGAGAAGAGAGGCGGAGGAATTTGTTTGTCAATTTCGTCTAAGGCGTTGGCTATAATCGGGATTAATGATAGGAGAGAGTGGAATTTCATTCCAACTGAAGAATCAAGGTAAAAAGATTAATGTTCAAATATTGATTTTGTGATGCTAAATTGATATAGTAGAAAACATCAAATGTTGATATTGTTTCACACAAGAATGTTTGAAAATTGATTATCAAGTTAATATTTTTAATGTTTAATCATGGTGTTAATATCTGTCTTATTCTTGGATATAGGTATAGAGTTATTGTTATAAGCATAAGTAGTTAGATAGAGTTTGTTATTCTTTACTCTTTGCTTGTAAATTGAAGCCACGGTTTCTCCATTTTAGTGCCATTTATGTAGGATTATTGTGTTACATAAATCATTTTTCTTATAATTCTTCTGAACGTATTTGTTAATTGTTGTTTAAGGTAATGATAACTAAGATATTGTATAGATATATGTTTATAACTTCATTACTTATGTTATTCTGCTCATTTGTCCATAGGTGGTAGGTTTTTTATAGGAACATTCAATGTAACATCCCGGAAATTTTGAATTAAAAATTTGGACATTTATTGGAACTTTTAAATGTAAATTTGAGAAATTCAAAAGAAATAAAATTACATAGTTATTTAATGTTAATAACTAAAACAACTTTTCCTTTTAACAAAGTAAAATAAGAAATTATGACAAAGTAAAACAAGAAATTATGATAGATGAGCTTTTAATAGAAATAAAATTGTTAATGTAAGTTATGATAAATTTATAAAAAAAATTTAAATCACATAATTATAATCTAACAAGTAAACAAATAAACAAGTAAACAAATAAACAAGTAAACAAATAAACAAGTAAACAAGTAAACAAATAAACTAAGATAACAAATTTTTGTGAAGAAAATATAAAACTGTAAAAGAAAACACTTTCAATTAGCTATGTAAACAAATAAGTAAACATAAGAAAAATAAACCTTTTTAAACAAAACTCTTCCATTTAACAAAATAAAGTAAGTTTGTAGTAAATAAAAATAAAAATGTAAAGTAAGACTTCCTGTATAAACCATACAAGGAAAACACTACATCGCATACTTGCATTTAATGCTATCTACTCTCTTCCATAAACAAGAATCACATCAGCCATAAACAAGATCTGCCAAACAAGAATCTAAAGTAAAGACTGTTGTTAACATGCTGGCAATTAATGCTGTTACTTTCTAGCCTGGGTTAGTCAATATTTAAAAACAGTATTCTACCTACCTATACAATGCAGCATGTACACCATCTTCATATATATAAACATCACAGCCTTTGTTTTAAAGTTCATTTAACAATCTTAGCAGAGAACATAAATTAAAAAGAAAGAAAAAACATAGGTGTCATTTATTAACAAGCTCAACTTCATTCAAGCTTGAAAACAAATTTTTGAAGAAAGAAGAACAGAGGGAAATTCAAACTGCAGTTGCAAACACATTTATAGTCTCTGCTCATTCATTATACAGGTGAGTAAATATGATTTGTAAAGGGTATTAAGTTTATTTAAAACAGTTTAAACTTCCATTTTAACTGTTTTGTTCATATTACAGTATGATGCTTTGTGTTCTCTGTAAATATTCATGCAGGGATTACTTGTGTTTTTAAAACTGAAGTCTATGTGTTTTAAATCACTAACAAGCTATGAGTTTTCACATAATTAAGTTGGTTAAACCATGAAATAAGATTTTTGCAAGTTTATTTAAATATACAGTGGATTAGCACCACTGTAACTTTGGTTTACAGATCTTCACAAATATTGATAAAAATAAATTGTTGAAAAATATGAATTCAAGAATAGTTATTGAATATATACCGCAAGACATGAATTTTAAAACAAGAATTTAAATTTTTAGTTTGGCATTCTCAGAGAAATTGGTTTATGAACAAAAGTTGCACTTTTATGAATTGCTGAAAATCAAATCAATTATAAATACTGAAATTCGCATGGAAGCATGTTAGAACACCTACGAATCCAGGAAAATTGTTAATTAATTTTTCTATTGCGTGAAAGTTGGATTCAAAGTCCCATTAGGGTTTTGGTTCCAGTTTTGAACGTGCTTAGCAAAAAGAGGATTGCGTTTTTTTGAGTTGATCGAGCTTCATGAGGAATTGAGGAATGATAGCTTGGGGTGTTGTCGAACTATGGACGAAGTTGCTTGGTTTCTGACGGCGTCAGGCATCGTGGCGAGGCGTTGACAGGGACGAGTGGCGGTTCCAATTTGTGTTACAGGTTGCGTGCTCGAACTCAATTTTGAATTCGAGATGATGAAGGAATTTAGGTGATCGGGGATTGAACTAGGGAGGATTTTTGACTAACTCATCGATGCAGTGACGCCTGAAGATCATCAATGGCGTTGTGCACGTATACGTGCACAAATTGATGACCTGGGAAAATTTGATTACCTGAAGCATTTCAGGTTTGCACTCGTGTGGGTTGACTCGATGTTTTGATCGGGGAAATAGGGCAGAAACTCGAAGGGGGAATCGAGTGGCTTCAGGGTTGTACCGAGATGAAATTTGGACTTAAACAAATTTTGAAAATTTTTATTTACACGGGTAGCATGGGGTTGAAACTCGAAGTAGGGAGCATTTGAGCTCGGGCATGACTCGGGGGAGCCTCGGGTTGGCCACCTGAAACAATATATTCAGTTTGAAATTTGTCGAAAACTTAAGTTTAATTTTTTTTTTATAAGTATTCTTTATAAAATGATGATTGTTAATGGAATGTGAAGTTAATTAAATAATGATTAAATAATTTATGATTTATAATTACTTTGTAATTAATAATAATAAATAAATAAAAGCAATTAAAATTTAAGTTGTAAATTAAGAATCGTTAATTTGATAATTTAAGTTGATTGAAAAAAAAATTGATAGTTACATTAAGATAATTTATTAAGGAATAATAAATTAATATGGTCAATTGAGATTTAATTAAATTGTAATTATAAATAATAAATCATCGATTTAAAGTAATCAAGAAAAAAATATATTTATATGGTTAATTTATTAAATCCCATTCACTTTGATTGGAAACGATTAACTATCGCTGTGCACTATATTGATATCTCTGTTCTGTTTGTGATTCTGTATGATGTAATTGCCATGTTATTGCACTGTGATTATGATTTGTTCTGTATTGATGTAAAAACCCTGTTGTCCGTAAAACGGCATTTAAACTTCGATGCGACAGGGAATCGGATTTCAGTTGGTTATCCGAAACCCACATCGAACTTGTGAATATTTGTGAATGACATCCACATGTTTTAAAATTTGACACTCACTATTCGAATTAGCCGGGAAAGGACCTTTGTGTCATAAAACCCATTTCGAATATGTGATTCGACGTTATGGATAGCATTTGAAGATCGGTGTTGAAGACCGGGTATTTGTGAGAGCGATAGGATGACCTATCGATTGACTCTGCACCGAGTTGCTCCGGTATAGAGTTCTCCATATGTGATGGGGAATCCGATCAAGATTGTGGATATCCGGATTGCAAGGACTTCTTTGGAAGTGCCTTCGGTTCTGTTTGAGCCCGGAACAGACTTGTATGGATTGTATGTCTGACATTACGAATTGAGATATAAAGCCGATTTCTTTCAAATATATTTCTGTTGGTGGCGGAGAATTTATTCTCTTGGCTTAACACCCTTCTCTGAGACGTACGAGCTCAGAGGTTATATAGTTGAAGGTTATCAGAAATATATTCCCAATTTGGTAATGTGACATGCTGAGTGTTGCTGTGAAATGATCATTGTGTTGATCATTTGTGATAGGATCATTTAATTGATCGTCTATCTTGGTGATCATTTCTATGATCATTTGTTGACCCAAAGCACAGCTTTTGTATAAAGTGTGGCTTTGTGGACGAGACTTCGTCGGACCTCACACCCCGGAATGGTCGAAACAGGAAAGATGCAGCAAGGTTATTGGGGGTAGCACCCCTTAGGGTATGTGCATTTCCTTCTGGATAGAAGTGGTATCATGGTATGGAGCCCAGATACTTAACTTATGTTGACATCGCAGATATATATATATATATATATATATATATATATATATATATATATATATATGATTTTGTGATTTGTTGCTGGGGCCCCGGTTAAAGGTTGGTTACGACCGGGAGATGGCATACTCGTGTCAGTAGTTACCCAGTTAGGGGTAACCCGGCCTTGTGTTGGCAGAGATCCGGTTTGGTTCTCGGGAACGTCCTTCCAGAGGCGTTCTCATGTGGCAATGGGAAGTTCCTTGGCCTGACCATTTGTTGGAAATCCAAAGAAACAATATGAAACCCTGTACGATTTTAGTTGTAGAACCTGTCATGCAGCGTGGCGGTAACCTGCCACAAAACATGGTAGCTATAGTAGGCATAGTTCGGAATGTCTATGCTGGCTAAGATTAATATTCTATTTTCGTAATGATTTACTTCACTATGCACTAGTAATAATATCAAAGAATTCTTTTCTCGTACCAAGCATATTTAACTATCATAAGAAGAAATCTCCTCCAATTCTGCGTTTGCATTGTGTGTGTGGCGGGAGGTCTTATGGTAGTTCCATTTTTAAAAGCATTCCGAAAATTCTTTTAGAAATCTTGTTTTCATCTAAATGCAACTGTTTTTGTTTACTCATACCAGTACCATGACTGATCCGGAGTTTATTGTTTTCTTTCCTAAACTCTGGGTGCCCATTATTTCCACACGGGCAGCCTAGTAGCAGGTTTCTGTATTTTGGAGCTCTCATCTTGGAGCTATCTTAGGAGCTTTTGGAGATTACAGGTGTTTAGCTTTTGGGAGTTCGTAATCATCTCTCTCATTTGAGAACTTTTGGATATATGTTCACTGTTGTATTATCATGATGTTGTATTTGGAGTTGTAGTGTATGTATTATGTACTCTGTTGCAGTATGGATATTATGTTGATGTTGTAACAGTGATGTTATTTATGAGATTGTTTCTGTTCCGCTGTTTTATATTCATCTAATTGTTGTTATAAGCTCCGGCGATGCGAATTTGATGTCGTTTATCGGACATCGAGTTTGGGTCGTCACAAGTGGTACCAGAGCTGTTGGTTGAGTAAGAACTTTAGCTACGGAGTATAACACATTAGATGGCTCATTAGAGATAGGGTGAAGTATACCCTAGAATGAGTATAACCAAGACTGAAACTTTAAAATTTTCTTAGTCTGTTTCTTTTTACTGCTGATATTCCTTAAGATATCTCGTCTGTATATCTAAATCAATTTCTTACTAATCTCAGATAGTGAAAATGAGTGGACGCAGAGGAAGAGCTAGGGGTCAAGGCAATGCTGCAGCACCTAATCAAATTCCCCCAGCCGCAGAAGCAGTAATAGAAATTCAGCAGCAGCCGGACTTGGCTGATTTATATAAGAAGTTCGAAAAGTTTGGTGGCAAACCGTTCATTGGCAAGGAGTCAATTATTGACGCTCAAGCTTGGGTAAGATCGTGTGAAAAGATTTTTAAAGGGCTAAAACTGCAGGATGAGCAGAAAAGACTTATAGCTTCTTGGCAACTCCAAGGAGAAGCTTCAGCTTGGTGGGAAACCATCATTATAGATGAACCCGAGGAAGAATTTACTTGGGATCGTTTTAAAGAAGTGTTTGAGAAACGTTACATGCCATCGGCGGGAGTTTCCAGAATGTATCAGGAATTTCTGGATTTGAAGCAAGGAAGTTTGTCGTTTGAAGAATATTTGAATAAATTCAGCGAACTATCTCGGTTTGTCCCGGAATTGCTAAACACACCTCTTAAGAAAAACGAAAGGTTTATCCGTGGTATGAACCAGAAATATCATGGAAGAATGACGGGTCATGTTAAAGAATCTTTTTCGGATTTAGTAGATATGGGTTACAGATACGCTACCCTTCATATACAAGAAGCAACTATGGATAAAGGTAATTCAGGTAGTCAAAATTATAAAAAGCGAAAATTTGGAGGCAAGAAACCTTGGCAAGGCAATGAGAAGAAGAGGAGCATTCAAGCAAGCGCAACAGAAAATGTCACTTGTTACAACTGCAAAGAGAAGGGCCACTATTCAAATGACTGCCCAAAACCGAAGAAGCCAGCTAAAGAATGTTACAATTGTCATAAACCGGGACATTTAGTTAAAGATTGCCCAGTGATGAAGCCAGCGCAGGTGGCAAAAGTTTATGCAATTAAGAAGGACTCCTCGACTTCAAAAGCTGATAAAGGGAAAAGCGTTTTGGAAGGTAACCTTACTATTAATAATAGAACTGTTAGAGTTTTATTTGATACAGGAGCTTCACATAGCTTTATCTCCCAACAAACCGTAAATGAATTGGGACTTGAAACTAAATTTGCTAACGATCTTATTTGCGTGAAAAATCCGGTTGGAGGTCCCGCAAATCTTAGTTCATATTGTAAGAGAGTTCCTATTTCATATGCTAGCTATAAATTTCCTATCAACCTTTTTGTCCTCGAATTTAATGAATTTGAAATCTTACTCGGTATGAACTGGTTATCGAGATACGAAGCTATATTGGAGTGTAGTAATCGGACAGTTTTAATCAAAACAAGCCTTGGAAATTTTATTGAAATCTCTTGTGAGGATCCGAGTCCAAGGAGAGATAGGTTGATGTATACTTTTGGAAATCTTGAACCCACTTTGTAGTCTATACCTGTTGTTCGGGATTTTTCCGACGTATTTGAAGAAGTGAAATCTTTACCTCCTCATCGAGAAATAGAATTCCGAATTGATCTTGTACCTAATACTCATCCTGTTGTTCACGCAAGTCGCAGGATGGCACCCAGGGAAAAGATTGAATTGGTTCATCAAACTGATGAGCTACGAGCAAAAGGATTAATTCGACCCAGTGTTTCTGAATGGGGCTCGGCCGTCATATTTGTTGCTAAATCAGACGGATCTTTGAGATTGTGTGTAGATTTCTGCGATCTGAATAAACAAACTCTCAAGAATAAATTCCCTCTACCAAGAATTGATGATCTATTCGACCAACTTCATGGCGCTTGTTTCTTTTCAAAAATGGATCTAGCCCAAGGATTCCATCAACTACGAATCGTCGAAGATTGTGTCCATTTGACTGCTTTCAGAGGTCCTGATATGTTCTATGAATGGTTAGTTATGCCTTTCGGGCTAACCAATGCTCCAGCATACTTCGTAGATCTTATGACTCGTGTGTTTCGGGAAGTTTTGAATAAATTTGTGCTTGTATTCATTGATGATATTTTGATCTATTCTAAGACTAAAGAAGAGCATGCCGAACATCTTAAAATCGTATTGGAAATATTGAGGAGAAATGTTCTATTTGCAAAATTTTCCAAATGCCACTTCTAGTTCAATGAAGTCAAATTCCTTGGCCATATTGTTAATGAAGAAGGAATTTTAGTAGCTCCTAGCAAAATTTCCGCTATTCTTGATTGGAAACAACCCACTACTCCAAGAGAAGTTCGAAGCTTTTTGGGTTTAGCAGGCTATTACCGGAAATTCGTTCAAGATTTTTCTAAGTTGGCTAGTCCGCTGACTAAGTTAACAATGAAAAATGCAAAGTTCATTTGGACTCCAGAATGTAAAGAAGTTTTTCAAGGGTTGAAAGAGAGATTGACCACTGCTCCTGTTCTCACTATTGTTAATGGGAACCAAGGCTTATCTGTCTATACTGATGCATGTGGTGAAGGGGTAGGTGCAGTATTGATGCAAAATGGAAAGGTGGTCGCCTACGCGAGTAGACAATTACGTCCGCATGAGAAAAACTACCCAACGCACGATTTGGAACTTTTGGCTGTTGTTTTCGCTTTGAAAATACGGCGACACAATCTTCTGGGTAAGAATCTTTTCATCTTTCTTAACAATTTATGAACTAGCTTAACCAAAGAAATATATCTAATAAACTCTTTTTGTTTTAGGTGAAAAATTCGAATTATTCACCGACCATAAATCCTTGAAATATCTTTTCACCCAGAAGGATCTGAATCTGCGACAACAACGTTGGTTGGAATTTCTAGCATCTTATGACTTTGATATCCAATATACGTCGGGAAAAGCCAATGTAGTAGCCGATGCTTTAAGTAGGAGACATGCTGTTCTTGCATATCTTGTTGTCACTCCTACTCTCTTTGAGAATATCGCAAGACAGCAATATGAAGATGAGTTTCTTCGGGGAATTTATAAAAGAATTTGCCAAGGAGAAGACACTAGTTTTGAGATGGATAATAGAGGAGTAATAAGATTAAAAGGCAGGATTTGTGTTCCGGACTTCCCCGATCTGAAACGTGAAGTATTGGACGAATGCCACAAGTCCAAATTCAGCATCCATCCAGGAGTCAACAAAATGTATCGAGATGTTAAAAGAACATTCTGGTGGAAAACAATGAAGAGAGACATATCTATTTATGTGAGTCGCTGTGCTACTTGTCAGCAAATCAAGAGTGACCAAAAGAAAGCGGCCGGTTTACTTCAACCTTTAGAAGTACCGAAATGGAAGTGGGATCAGGTATCGATGGATTTCATCGACGGATTGCCACGAACCAAGAAAGGCAATGAAGCGATTTGGGTTATTGTGGATCGTCTAACCAAAAAAGCTCATTTCATTCCAGTTAAAACCACTCAGACCGCGACAAGCTTGGCAGGTATATATATAAAGGAAATTGTTCGCCTCCATGGTATTCCCAGCAGTATAGTGAGTGATCGTGATCCGATCTTCACTAGTAGATTTTGGGAAGCATTTCAAGACGCTTTGGGAACGAAATTAAATTTCAGCACTGCTTATCACCCACAATCTGATGGGCAGACTAAGAGAGTTAACCGAATTTTAGAAGACCTACTGCGTGCTTGTGTTCATGATTTTGGTGGTTCTTGGGAGGACCATTTGCATCTGGTTGAATTCTCATATAACAACAGTTATCAGGCCAGTTTAGAAATGGCTCCTTTCGAAGCTTTATATGGTCGTCCGTGTCGATCACCTACATGCTGGATCGAATCAGGTGATAGACTTGTTCTTGGACCGGATATGATAAAAGAAGCCACTGAGAAGGTAAACTTTATTCGAAAGAAGTTATTAACTGCCCAAAGCCGTCAGAAGAGCTATTATGACCGGCGAAGGAGAAATTTGGAATTTCAAGTTGGAGATTCTGTATTTCTAAAAGTATCTCCGATGCGGGGTGTATTGAGATTCGGGAAAACTGGAAAGTTGGCACCGCGTTATATTGGTCATTTTCCTATTCTGGAAAGGATTGGTCCTCTAGCATATAGAGTGCAGTTACCCAGCTGGTGGTCTGGCGTACATGATGTGTTCCATATTTCTAACCTTCGGAAATATGTGCACGATCCAGATGATATAATTGAAGAAGCTGCTCAGCAGGATCTTGAAATCACTCCCAACTTGGCAGTTAGAAGGGAACCGATAAAAATTGTTGATCGTGATGAGAAGCGATTGAGGAACAAAATTGTGAAATTGGTTAAAGTTAAATGGAGTGGCGATCCAAAGGACTGTACTTGGGAGACCGAAGATAATATGAAGAAATCATATCCCAAATGCAGAATTGACATCTCGACTTAAAACTGTAAGTCATTTCCTTATTTATAAATTCGTCTATTTCTTGTTTTCGTTTCTCTCTCTTTCAATTTCGAGGAAGAAATTTTCTTAAGGAGGGGATATTGTAACATCCCGGAAATTTTGAATTAAAAATTTGGACATTTATTGGAACTTTTAAATGTAAATTTGAGAAATTCAAAAGAAATAAAATTACATAGTTATTTCATGTTAATAACTAAAACAACTTTTCCTTTTAACAAAGTAAAATAAGAAATTATGACAAAGTAAAACAAGAAATTATGATAGATGAGCTTTTAATAGAAATAAAATTGTTAATGTAAGTTATGATAAATTTATAAAAAAAATTTAAATCACATAATTATAATCTAACAAGTAAACAAATAAACAAGTAAACAAATAAACTAAGATAACAAATTTTTGTGAAGAAAATATAAAACTGTAAAAGAAAACACTTTCAATTAGCTATGTAAACAAATAAGTAGACATAAGAAAAATAAACCTTTTTAAACAAAACTCTTCCATTTAACAAAATAAAGTAAGTTTGTAGTAAATAAAAATAAAAATGTAAAGTAAGACTTCTTGTATAAACCATACAAGGAAAACACTACATCGCATACTTGCATTTAATGCTATCTACTCTCTTCCATAAACAAGAATCACATCAGCCATAAACAAGATCTGCCAAACAAGAATCTAAAGTAAAGACTGTTGTTAACATGCTGGCAATTAATGCTGTTACTTTCTAGCCTGGGTTAGTCAATATTTAAAAACAGTATTCTACCTACCTATACAATGCAGCATGTACACCATCTTCATATATATAAACATCACAGCCTTTGTTTTAAAGTTCATTTAACAATCTTAGCAGAGAACATAAATTAAAAAGAAAGAAAAAACATAGGTGTCATTTATTAACAAGCTCAACTTCATTCAAGCTTGAAAACAAATTTTTGAAGAAAGAAGAACAGAGGAAAATTCAAACTGCAGTTGCAAACACATTTATAGTCTCTGCTCATTCATTATACAGGTGAGTAAATATGATTTGTAAAGGGTATTAAGTTTATTTAAAACAGTTTAAACTTCCATTTTAACTGTTTTGTTCATATTACAGTATGATGCTTTGTGTTCTCTGTAAATATTCATGCAGGGATTACTTGTGTTTTTAAAACTGAAGTCTATGTGTTTTAAATCACTAACAAGCTATGAGTTTTCACATAATTAAGTTGGTTAAACCATGAAACAAGATTTTTGCAAGTTTATTTAAATATGCAGTGGATTAGCACCACTGTAACTTTGGTTTACAGATCTTCACAAATAATGATAAAAATAAATTGTTGAAAAATATGAATTCAAGAATATTTATTGAATATATACCGCAAGACATGAATTTTAAAACAAGAATTTAAATTTTTAGTTTGGCATTCTCAGAGAAATTGGTTTATGAACAAAAGTTGCACTTTTATGAATTGCTGAAAATCAAATCAATTATAAATACTGAAATTCGCATGGAAGCATGTTTGAACACCACGAATCCAGGAAAATTGTTAATTAATTTTTCTATTGCGTGAAAGTTGGATTCAAAGTCCCATTAGGGTTTTGGTTCCAGTTTTGAACGTGCTTAGCAAAAAGAGGATTGCGTTTTTTTAGTTGACCGAGCTTCACGAGGAATTGAGGAATGATAGCTTGGGGTGTGGTCGAACTATGGACGAAGTTGCTGGGTTTCTGACGGCGTCAGGCGTCATGGCGAGGCGTTGACAGGGACGAGTGGCGGTTCCAATTTGTGTTACAGGTTGCGTGCTCGAACTCAATTTTGAATTCGAGATGATGAAGGAATTTAGGTGATCGGGGATTGAACTAGGGAGGATTTTTGACTAACTCATCGATGCAGCGACGCCTGAAGATCATCAATGGCGTTGTGCACGTATACGTGCACAAATTGATGACCTGGGAAAATTTGATTACCTGAAGCATTTCAGGTTTGCACTCGTGTGGGTTGACTCGAAGTTTTGATCGGGGAAATAGGGCAGAAACTCGAAGGGGGAATCGAGTGGCTTCAGGGTTGTATCGGGATGAAATTTGGACTTAAACAAATTTTGAAATTTTTTATTTACACGGGTAGCATGGGGTTGAAACTCGAAGTAGGGAGCATTTGAGCTCGGGCGTGACTCGGTGGAGCCTCGGGTTGGCCACCCGAAACAATATATTCAGTTTGAAATTTGTCGAAAACTTAAGTTTAATTTTTTTTATAAGTATTCTTTATAAAATGATGATTGTTAATGGAATGTGAAGTTAATTAAATAATGATTAAATAATTTATGATTTATAATTACTTTGTAATTAATAATAATAAATAAATAAAAGCAATTAAAATTTAAGTTGTAAATTAAGAATCGTTAATTTGACAATTTAAGTTGATTGAAAAAAAAAATTGATAGTTACATTAAGATAATTTATTAAGGAATAATAAATTAATATGGTTAATTGAGATTTAATTAAATTGTAATTATAAATAATTAATCATCGATTTAAAGTAATCAAGAAAAAAATATATTTATATGGTTAATTTATTAAATCCCATTCACTTTGATTGGAAACGATTAACTATCGCTGTGCACTATATTGATATCTCTGTTCTGTTTGTGATTCTGTATGATGTAATTGCCATGTTATTGCACTGTGATTATGATTTGTTCTGTATTGATGTAAAAACCCAGTTGTCCGTAAAACGGCATTTAAACTTCGATGCGACAGGGAATCGGATTTCAGTTGGTTATCCGAAACCCACATCGAACCTGTGAATATTTGTGAATGACATCCACATGTTTTAAAATTTGACACTCACTATTCGAATTAGCCGGGAAAGGACCTTTGTGTCATAAAACCCATTTCGAATATGTGATTCGACGTTATGGATAGCATTTGAAGACCGGTGTTGAAGACCGGGTATTTGTGAGAGCGATAGGATGACCTGTCGATTGACTCTGCACCGAGTTGCTCCGGTATAGAGTTCTCCATATGTGATGGGGAATCCGATCAGGATTGTGGATATCCGGATTGCAAGGACATCTTTGGAAGTGCCTTCGGTTCTGTTCGAGCCCGTAACAGACTTGTATGGATTGTATGTCTGACTTTACGAATTGAGATATAAAGCTGATTTCTTTCAAATATATTTCTGTTGGTGGCGGAGAATTTATTCTCTTAGCTTAACACCCTTCTCTGAGACGTACGAGCTCAGAGGTTATACAGTTGAAGGTTATCAGCAATATATTCCCAATTTGGTAATGTGACATGCTGAGTGTTGCTGTGAAATGATCATTGTGTTGATCATTTGTGATAGGATCATTTAATTGATCGTCTATCTTGGTGATCATTTCTATGATCATTTGTTGACCCAAAGCACAGCTTTTGTATAAAGTGTGGCTTTGTGGACGAGACTTCGTCGGACCTCACACCCCAAAATGGTCGAAACAGGAAAGATGCAGCAAGGTTATTGGGGGTAGCACCCCTTAGGGTATGTGCATTTCCTTCTGGATAGAAGTGGTATCATGGTATGGAGCCCAGATACTTAACTTATGTTGATATCGCAGATATATATATATGATTTTGTGATTTTTTGCTGGGGCCCCGGTTAAAGGCTGGTTACGACCGGGAGATGGCATACTCGTGTCAGTAGTTACCCAGTTAGGGGTAACCCGGCCTTGTGTTGGCAGAGATCCGGTTTGGTTCTCGGGGACGTCCTTCCAGAGGCGTTCTCATGTGGCAATGGGAAGTTCCTTGGCCTGACCATTTGTTGGAAATCCAAAGAAACAATACGAAACCCTGTACGATTTTAGTTGTAGAACTTGTCATGCAGCGTGGCGGTAACCTTCCACAAAACATGGTAGCTATAGTAGGCATAGTTCGGAATGTCTATGCTGGCTAAGATTAATATTCTATTTTCGAAATGATTTACTTCGCTATGCACTAGTAATAATATCAAAGAATTCTTTTCTCGTACCAAGCATATTTAACTATCATAAGAAGAAATCTCCTCCAATTCTGCGTTTGCATTGTGTGTGTGGCGGGAGGTCTTATGGTAGTTCCATTTTTAAAAGCATTCCGAAAATTCTTTTAGAAGTCTTGTTTTTATCTAAATGCAACTGTTTTTGTTTACTCATACCAGTTCCATGACTGATCCGGAGTTTATTTTTTTCTTTCCTAAACTCTGGGTGCCCATTATTTCCACACGGGCAGCCTAGTAGCAGGCTTCTGTTATTTGGAGCTCTCATCTTGGAGCTATCTTATGAGCTTTTGGAGATTACAGGTGTTTAGCTTTTGGGAGTTCGTAATCATCTCTCTCATTTGAGAACTTTTGGATATATGTTCACTGTTGTATTATCATGATGTTGTATTTGGAGTTGTAGTGTATGTATTATGTACTCTGTTGCAGTATGGATATTATGTTGATGTTGTAACAGTGATGTTATTTATGATATTGTTTCTGTTCTGCTGTTTTATATTCATCTAATTGTTGTTATAAGCTCCGGCGATGCGAATTTGATGTCGTTTATCGGACATCGAGTTTGGGTCGTCACATTCAAGGTCTGTTTGGTTTCATTTTATTTTATTTTTTGCGTTTTCAACATTCATAACAAATTATAAATATAACGGAAGAGAAATATAAAATTTTAAACCATCATGAAGATGGTGGAGAGATGACAAAGAGGATGGATGGACGGTGGAGGAGACATATTGTTTTTCATTCTTTTGTTATTTCTTAAAATACGAAAAACAAAATAAATTTATTTTCTATTTTATATGTTAGTTTCATTTTTTAAATCGGTTGTTCTTCGAGAATACATGGGTCGTGTACAATTTTTTTGATAAAAATACAAAATCAAAAAGGTCAAACCAAACGGGGCCTTAGTTTCGGTTTGGACGACATTAATTTTGATTATTGGAATGTCTTCATTATTTAATCGCGTAAATTTCCACCTATTTATTTTAGTGACCAAGGTTTAAACTTTTATTTTCTAGCAAACCAGGATAGGACTAAAACTATATGATTTGAATGATAACGCTCATACATTTTTATTTAATGCTGAACAAAAAGTCTCTTCGCTGTTACAAATAGGACTGGGTTTTTTTTTTAAATTTAGAGAACCAAGCTTTGCTTGTAAACTCTAAGGAAGTATGCATTGAGCCCACAACACACACTTCAGGTAAACCACAAGGATATGTAGTCGATGGAGATTGAACCATCGACCTTTAAGGTGAGCGCCGCATCTCGTTACCACTGCACTGCCTTTGGGATTAATTTGTTGTACATTTCTTCCAAGATCTTGTACCCGGTGTGTCCCCAACTTTAATTGGTACTAATGAAATAAACATGGTTTTAAAATCATATTTATTTTGTATACTAATGAAATACTACTACAACAACAACTAAGTCATTATTCTCAAACAAGTTGGGGTTGGATAGAGATGAAAACCAAAACTAAATGACAAAGTCAAATTAAAAGCCATAACAACAATAATAATAAAATAAAGTCAAATAAGTAAATTGATAAAAATAATAACTAAGTAAAATAAAAATAAAGATATGTATATAATGATAATAATAATACTAATAGTGATAATGGTACTAGTAGTGATATTGGTCAAAGACCAAACGTTACGTCTTAGGCTCATTCTAAAACTTATAAAACTCATAGCTCATGGTTCCGGTACATGGATCGCTAACTTACACACGCTACTATCCAACCATTAGTTGTGTACTAATGAAATACATAACTAAAAATTAACTAGAAATACTTCGGTTCAATTTATGTACTAATGAAGGAGCGCCAGTGGTTGGCGTGTCTAGTTCACTTAATATAATATTCATATTTCACTTAATATATTATGCAAACTGAAATGGTCTTGCATGCTAATTTCTATTGCATAAAGTGTCAAAGTACATCTTTGTTTATGGACTAAAAACAAGTTCATCTTTTGTTCATTGACTAATTAAGTAGCACTAGTGGTTTCCATATGTAATTCACATAATATACTATACAAAGAGATGGGAATGATAGGGTTTTGAATATACGACATATACAATATATGTTATATTTATATCGTTTTGAATTGTTATGTTATACGGCATATATTTATATGACCAGGAGGACAATTTGGTTCGCTTGATATGCAATAAATTTCAAAGTAAAAGCATAAACCATGATATGTGATAAAATGTAATGTTCTATGACTATATTTCAATGTAAACATTACTATAATCAGTTTGAAATCTAGAAATCTAAGAAATATTTGGTAAAATGAAAAAAATATAAAGATGTCACTTATAGCATCAACAAGTGCGAAGCACTTACTAAAGCCAAACTGGAGAAGAAGTTGGAGCATCAAGAAGGAGAGATTCAAATGCTAAAAATACGGCATGAACAACTATGTGAGATGTGAAAGGAAGTGCGGATTAAGGATCTTAAGGCTAATTCAACACTAGAGGGAGGGTGAATAGTATTTAATGGATTCTAGGACTTATATAGACTAATCTAAAAATTATGACACAAACAAATGCAGAACTTAATCACAAAACAATCACAGAATCGAACACAGATGTAGAAAGTAAACAAAAAGCAGTAAAAGGAAAGAACACACCGGAATTTATACTGATTCGGAGTTACCCTACATCTAGTCCTATACCAAGGCAAACACCTCACAATTTTTTTTACCATACCAATGTTGAGATTACATTCCTCAATTTCTAAAGGCCATGAGGTACCCTCCCGTCTCTTGAGTCCGAGGCAAACTCTCTTGATTTACGGGACACAAGATCACCCAATTGATTTCCAGGCACAACCACATCTTATAGAGAGACTCGATAAAATTTTGATTACAAATTGATCCTACAACTCCGAGTAGCACTTTGATCTTCGAGAGAGGATATAGAATCAAAAAAGAATGATATTCTAATTTGATTCTCATGAGAATTCGGTAGAATTTCAGTATGATCTTAAAAATATGAAAATGTTAGAATATTGATTTGTGGAGAAGGAGTGAAGAAAATAAAAAATAGTTAGTTAAAAAATTCGTTTGTGAAGGCTATTTATAGAACACCAACGGTCATAACCATTCGTGAAGAGATTTAAACGAATAGACACTTCTTTTGAAAATCGAAACTTTTGAATTCAACGGCCACCATGTCGACATAAGGTATCCCATGATGCCGACATCCTTAGTTAAAAAACAATGCAAAATTTGTTTTGAAAATGGTATCGAAAGGAAAATAAGATAAAATGATTCTGGAGTAAAATAAACTAATTTTCCTATGTTTTAAAAAAAAAGAGTTGAAAAATATATATTAGAATGTATATATAAATTCGATATTAAATCTCAAGTATATATGTATTATAAAGAATAAAAATCAGAAGATAGTTTCAAAAACAAACGAAGTTTAAACTGAGAGTTTATTTAAAACAAAAACAAGAATATTTTAAGGCTAAAACATCCTTTTGCAAATCATTTGAAAAGATAATTTTTAAGGCTAAAATATTTTGAAAAGCAGTTTTGAAAATAATTCTAAAAAACCATTTTGAAGTAATATTGCAAGCTTCTTTCTGCAAAATATCTCATCACATCAGGACTCGAGAACTTGTACAAAACAAGGATGTTCGTGGGTTTGTAAGCCACTTGTTGCAGGTTTGTACGCAACTTGTCGTGGGTTTGTAAGCCACTAAGAAGATAGAAATGGATTCCATCCCAAATGAAATTTGAAATGAAGATTTTTGTGCTATTATGAAGTTTTTCAAAAGCTAGACACATATCTTGAAATATTGATCTTGATACTCTAGAGTCTTCAATCTTGATATCTTCATTCTGAATCTTAAGTCTTTATATTGATCTGTCTTCAGTAATCAATACCTGCATATACATATATATCTAGAAAATAGTGTTAGTATATATATTTTATAATAAGATAAGTTAAAAAAGGTTATTGTCATCAAAACCAACATCTCAGTTCCTAACAATCTCCCCCTTTTTGATGACAACCTATATTTATAAAATATATTTACCATACCATAACTCCCCCTTACTCCGTGACTCCCCCTTACTCCATGACTCCCCCTTACTCCAATCATAACTCCCCCTTACTCCAAGCCAACTACTATTTTATAACTTCTCCCCCTTTGTCATCAACAAAAACTTCTTACTAATAAATTCCCCGAACTTGATATAAGATAATTAACCATAATAGAGTAATCCATATATAAGTGTAATAAGGACTAAGTGTGGTCATAAGTGTAATTCAAAAGTAAATCAATCATCATCAAATCATACTTACAGTATTTATTTAATCCAATCATATATACAAACCATACCAAATGTTTTAAATAAGTCAAGTCAATCAAGTTTAAAACACACCAATCAAATCAAACAAATAACATATAGAATGACTAGACATTCCTTGGTACTTCCACCCATCCATCTTCTCCAAAGATAGGGTCTGCTTTGACGGCATCCCATTCTTCTTTATATTTATTGAGAGTGACTGGTGGATTTCCTTCGAGATCGTCCTTGTTAATTGTTGAGATCATCCAACGAAGGGCGTCGAAATGTCTCTCATGCTCCGTGATCATCTGCATTTGACTCAATTCTAAGTGACGCTGATTATGAAGTATGAACGTAAGGATATTTTTGAAGGAAGTGAGAGTTTCCTCAAGATTATCATTTAGATTCTTAATCGAAGAAGCCATAATTCAAGAAATAGGAAGAAATTTGAAAGGGAGTGATTAGAAATGAAGTTCGATAATTTATTCTGGGAGAAATAGGTATAAATAGGGGTGGCAAGTCGATTAGAATGAATAGACACAAGTTAGTTACATCAAATTAAAATGTGAAAGTACAACTACTTTCTGCCCGTTGCATGTCGACATGGCGGGGTGATAGATGTCGACCTGCCTCTGCCTAAAGTGACAATTTGCTTTGTTTTGAATATTATGAATAAATCTATGCAACTAAAATTTGTATAACATAAAACAAGCAATTACAGAGACAAGTGATATTGAATAACAGGAAATAAAGGATTTCATTAATGATTCTTGCCAACGTTACATAAAATAATATAATATTAACTAAAATAAAAGAAAATACATGGATAGAACTCGAAACAAACAAGATAACATGAGTTAAAACTAATTAAATGAAGATGAAGAAGATGATAGCCCAAGCTTTCTACTAATTTTCCCGAAGAACTTGTTGATTTTAGTGGAAATCTTATCCATTTTCTTACTCGTTGATCTTTTAAGTATCTTTTGATTTTCCACTATAATTCTTTGATTATTGAGAATTGTCTTATTGGATGGATTAGCAGGATGAGTAGGATATTCAATACTCTCTAAGGAAGTTTCTTGATCTTCCTCTTCCTCCTCTTCAATTTCCATTCCTTCCTCTTCCTCTTCTCCTTCTTCTTCTTCCTCTATTTCTTCCATCCCTTCGTGAGCAAGCCTGTCTTCTTTTTCCGTAAGTGTTTCATATGGTTGAAACACTAATGGTATTTTCATAAGGGAAATGTTTCCATGGTTGAACACTTTTCTAGTTATAAATTCTTTCCCTTTGAAATCAACTCCAAAGTAATTAAAAATCCGAGTGAGATAAATTCCATGATATAATGTGTTTTCACCCATAGTAAAATTCTTGGGCCTTAGCTCATCCAAAATAACTTGAGCCCAATTGATATCATAATTTCCAAAAATTGCAAAAAGAGATTTGCAAACTTTCAAAGTTAGGTTGTTGTAGTTTTCCGATCTTGGTATAAGAGTGTGCTGAATAAGAAGGTTAACAATTCTTGCTTTTGGGCGAAAATAACGATTTTTGAATTCAAAATTGTCACCCTTCAAAGATGTGGTGAAATATCTCTCTATCATTTTTGTTTATATGAAATTTCGAGAGATTCATTCCGGTATACTTGCATCCCAAAATATTTCCTATAATTTCACAATCCAAAACTATTTGTGTTCCTTTAACACAATTCCAAATTTGTCCATCTTGCCCATCATAAAAACCACGATTCAAATTTGCATAAAACATCTTAACAAGATTTGGACAACATACAAAATCATTTTGTTTGTTATCTATTACCCAAAGAATAGAACATTGTTGAAAAATATTTTCAATTTCATAAGAAGGAAAATCTTCAAAGAAAGCAAATTTACCCGTATGAATTTTACTAAAGTTTACATAGTTGATGTAATCTTTGATAGCTTCCGGGTCATTAAAAAGAAATTTTTTGACAGCTTTTGGAAGCCTAATGGTGTTAGGATTATTTGAAGAGGCCATTGAAGAAGTTTGAGAGGAGTAGAAGATAATGAAGATAAATTTGAAATTTGAAATAAAAATGAAAAGTGATGATAAGGAAAGTAATATAAATAGTGATTCTATAGACATGTTCTCTGGTCAAAAGGCATCTTTCCTGAGCATTGAAGTTAGCGAAAGGGTGAACGGAAATTCAAAAGTTTGAATTCAAATTTTGAAATCAAATTCTGAGGGGCATGTCGACATGGGTTATCTGGGTATGTCGACATGTGCCTATTGAATCAAAAGACAAGTTTATATTCCTAATTTCTAATAAATGTATATATTATATTCTATGTTCTATTTATATAATTCCTGTGATAACATTAAATATAATAATACTTAAATATTAATAATTTAATATGTAAAATATTAATAAAATAATATTATTTTTGAATTTAAAAATTCAAATTTCAAGGATTAAATTTGAATCTAAAATTCAGGGAATTCTAAAAAAATCAAGCAAACAAACAAGCATCCACTTAAACAAGAAAAATTAAAAAATGTAAATGCGTACTTATTTTTAAATCCATACTCCCATCGTCGTCTGATTCATGAATAGCAGTGAAACACAGATTTGAATTATCCGTCTTCTTTTCATCGTCACTGAATGATGAGTCTGAGTCATCAAGAGTTGTTGTGTATGCTTTCTTCTTTTACTTGACGAATTATTGTTTGGAGGGAACAACTGTTTATCTGGTATGGACAATCTTTCCTATAATTCCCGACTTATTGCAATTGTAGCATTTATCATTGTTGACATTCTTCGTATTATTTTTGGAATTCCTTTGATCATTTCTTTTGTAATTATTCATTTTTCTATATTTTAGGAATTTTCGAAAGTTCCTTGCCATGAAAGCAATCTCCTCATCACTGTTTGGTTCTGAATCTTCAGTTGTTGCATTGAATGCTAATAACTTCTTTTCTGTAGCCTTGTTTTCTCTTCTTCCTTGCAGTTGAACTTCATAAGACATTAGATTCCCAATCAATTCTTCTATTTTCATTAGACTGATACCATTTGCTTCTTCAATTGCAAGTGTCTTTTGATCCCATGCTGGAGTGAGTGAATTTAGAATTTTTCGGACTTGGTCTTCCTTCGAAAATCTTTTTCACAGTGCAAATAGTGAATGAACAGTATCTTGAAATTGACAATACATGTTGGAAATAGACTCATTTGCATGCATTTTAAACAACTGAATCTGATTAGTTAATATGGAAATCTTAGTCTGTTTAACTTTGCTTGTTCCTTCATGAGTAACTTGCAGAGTTTTCCAGATTTCAAATGCAAACTTACAAACAGACACTCTATTATACTCATTCCTATCTAATGAACAAAATAATATATTCATGGCCTTTGAGTTATTTTGTGCAACACCCTTTTGCTCAGCATTCCACTGGGCAAAATTGGTAGTTAGTTTAATATACTCAGTTTGTGTGATATTCCAAGTGTCTAATCCTACCGAGTGTAAATAAATTTTCATTCTACAAGCCCAATATGCATAATTACTTCCATTGGAAAATGGTGGTCTGACAGTAGACTGACCTTCTATAATTGAACTAGTGTTAGTGTTACTAGAGTTGACATTACCAGTGTTGGTGGCCATTAGAAAAATTTTCAATCTTTAGATTATGAAAACTATGAAAACCTCGCTCTGATACCAATTGAAAGGAAGTACGGATTAAGGATCTTAAGGCTGATTCAACACTAGAGGGAGGGTGAATAGTGTTTAATGGATTCGTGACTTATATGGACTAATTTAAAAATAATGATACAAACAAATGCAGAACTTAATCACAGAACAGTCACAGAATCAAACACAAATGCAGAAAGTAAATAAAAAGCAGTAAAAGGAAAGAACACACCGGATTTTATACTGGTTCGGAGTTACCCTACATCCAATCTTGTACCAAGGCAAACACCTCATACAGATTTTTATTATACCAATGTCGAGATTACATGCCTTAATTTCTAAAGGCCTTGAGGTACCCTCCTGTCTCTCGAGTCCGGGGCAAACTCTCTTGATTTACGGGACACAAGAACACCCAATTGATTTCCAAGCATAACCACACCTTATAGAGAGAATTGATAAACTTTTGATTACAAATTAATCCTATAAATCTGAATAGCACTTTGATCTTCGAGAGAGGACATAGAATCAAACAAGAATGATATTCTAATTTGATTCACTTGAGAATTCTGCAGAATTTTCGCACGATCTTAAAAATATGAAAATTTTAGAATATTGATTTGAGGAGAAGGAGTGAAGAAAATAAAAAATAGTTAGTTAAAAAATCATTTGTGAAGGCTATTTATAGAACACCAATGGTCATAACCATTCGTGAAGAGATTTAAATGAATAGACACTTCTTTTGAAAATTGAAACTTTTGAATTCAACGGCCACATGTCCACATGGGGTATCCCATGATGTCGACATCCTTAGATAAAAACAATGTAAAATTTATTTTGAAAATGGTATTGAAAGGAAAACATGATAAAATTATTCTGGAGTAAAATAAACTAATTTTCCTATGTTTTAAAATAAAGAAGAGAAGACAAATATATTTTTAGAATGTATATATAAATTTGATTTTAAATCTCAAGTATATATGTATTATAAAGAATAAAAAATCAAAAGATAGTTTTATAAACAAACGAAGTTTAAAACGAGAGTTTATTTAAAACAAAAACAAAGAATATTTTAAGGCTAAAACATCTTTATGAATGTCATTTGAAAATATAATTTTTAAGGCTAAAATATTTTGAAAAGTAGTTTTGAAAATCATTTTGAAAAACCATTTTGAAGTATTTTAGTAAGCTTCTTCCTACAGAATATCTCATCACATCATGACTCGAGAATTTGTACAAAATCAGGATGTTTGTGGGTTTGTAAGCCACTTATCATAGGTTTGTAAGCTACTTGTCGTGGGTTTGTAAACCACTAAGAAGATAGAAACGAGTTCCATCCCAAATGAAATTTGAAATGAAGATTTCCGTGCTATTATGAAGTTTTAACAAAAACTAGACACATATCTTGAAATCTTGATCTTGATACTCTAGAGTCTTCAATATTGATATCTTCATTCTGAATCTTGAGTCTTTATATTGATCAGTCTTCAGTAATCAATACCTGCATACACACACACACACACACACATCTTGCATATACATATCTATCTAGACAATAGTGTTAGTATATGTTTTATAATAAGCTAAGTTAAAAAAGCTTGTTGTCATCAAAACCAACATCTCAGTTCCTAATAAAATGCTTCGACAATGATTTGATGGAGAATTGAATAGTCTTCGTGACGAGGGTTGAGTTATTTTTCTTATTCTTAAATGTATCCATATGATGTTATGTGTCATGAACATATTATTGTACTTTTTAAACATATGAGAACTTGTTTGATATAGGTTTTATTTTGTAATATGAAGAAAATATTTGAAATTGATTGATGATAAATATTGTGTTATGTCTTTTTTGTTGAATAAATTGATATTGGTGCTTGTTTGTATTGGGGGAAATCCCTTCAGATGATCAGTCTAAGTGAATAAAAAATCCAACGCAGTGGAAAAACAACGAACTGGATCTTGATACAGAACATTTGGGAACTTTTCCCGAAGACCATGACCCATTTCCTGTGGACTAGTAGGCTTATCCGAAGC
Organism: Allium cepa; assembly: GCA_030765085.1. Lineage (NCBI taxonomy): Eukaryota > Viridiplantae > Streptophyta > Magnoliopsida > Asparagales > Amaryllidaceae > Allium > Allium cepa. The sequence goes on along the minus strand of CM060929.1, from coordinate 986,541,594 downwards.
AGAACATGCGCAGACCCAGCTGACCCATTATCATTAATCAAAAGATCAACATCCTCATCTTCATAAATTGTTTCAGCAAAATTTTGATGAATATCATGATCATTATTCTCACTAGATATTATATTTACATCTTCCAAACACCCAAACGGGAATACCTCCTCTACAAATTTCACATCTCTAGACACGAAAAATTCCTTTGTATCAAGATCAAATAATTTCCACCCCTTCTTACCGAATGGGTAACCCAAAAAAATACACTTTCGACTCCGACTTGCAAATTTATCTCCCTTAGTCTATTAATTATGAGCAAAGCACAAGCACCCAAAGGTTCGAATAGCACCAAAAGAGGGTGGTTTACCAAAAAGTATCTCAAAAGGTGTTTTATTTTATAACATGGAAGAGGGTGTACGATTAATTAAATGAGCGGCAGCAAGAACACATTCACCCTAAAAATAAATATGCAAGTTTGCTTGAAAGCGTAATACCCTACCCACATTAAAAATATATTTATGTTTCCTTTCAACTCTCCCATTTTGTTGTGGAGTACCCACACACAAAGTTTGAAACAAAATTCCAGTTGCATTAAAATAATCAATCAAATAATTAAACTCAGTTCCATTATCACTTTGAACGACCTTAATTGTTTAACAAAATTGCCTATCGACCATAGCATCAAATGACACAAACATTTGAAACACCTCTAATCTGTCAACCAACAAATAAATCCAAATTGCTCTCGAAAAATCATCAACTATTTTCAAAAAATAACGGGCCCCATACGACGAAACGTGTCGATAGGACCCTACAAATCACAATGTATTTTCTCAAAAATTCTAGAAGCTTTATTGTCACTTAAAGAAAACTTGTCTCTAGGATGTTTAGCACGTATACATACTTTACACCCTTTATCTGAACTATCTTTATTATTTTTGACGCAAGGAATTAACTTAACTACTTTTTCGGAAGTATGCCCGAGCCGACGATGCCACAACTCCAAATTTGATGTTGCTTCAACTATTGACACAAATTCCGGTTTGCTAAAGTAGTACAGTCCATCTCTCCTAACTCTCGTTCCAATCAGCTCCTTCGTTTGGTCCTGAATAGCACAAGTATGAGAATCAAATTGGACAATAGTTCGTAAATCATCATTAGGTTGAGAAACGGAAATTAAAATTGCAACTCATGTTTGGAACATAAAGTACTCCAGTGAGAATAATTTTGTCCGTCACACACACGGATCCTACCAAAGTAGCAATCACTCTTTCACCATTGGGCAAACCAACAAAACACTCAAGATTTTTTGTGTCAAATGACCATGAACGTTGCCATATAACATGATGGGTTGCTCCGGTATTGATAATTCATGAAATGTCATCAAACCTACCATTCAATCGATTTTCGAGAATTTTACTATTACCAATCACGTCCGAAATAGCTTTCCATTGCTCATTCGTGAACAATTGACCCAAGGCTGACACCGTTAACGAATTGGATGCGATAGAGGAGCTGCTACCAGCAGCCGCATTAGCGCGTACTTGCCCCTACCTTCCCAGCGGAGCTGCCTCGTCTGCCATTGAACCAACCATCAGGGTACCCATGAAGCTCGTAACACCGGCTAACCTCATGACCAGTTTTCTTGTAGTGGCTGCAAACGGATTTCGTCCAGCAACTTGAGGCCTCATGGGCCTGCTTATTGCACTGGGAACACCTCGGTCTATCAGAGGTTCCTCGGCCCCGACCAGCCCCTGTATGTACTGCGAAATCGACTGCTTCAGAGGGCTTTTGCTCGACTTCCTGCTTCAATTGACGAACACGTTCTTCTTGTGACACTAATTGATAAGCTTGATCAAGATTAGGAAGAGGATCTTGAGAGAGGATATGTGTGCCTAAAGGACCATAAAATTCAGAACAAAGGCCCATCAAAAAATCGTGTAATTTGGCCTATGGTCGTCGTTCCTCATGTAATCTGCCAGCCGAGTACGAGGAACAACAAGAACAAGAGATAAAAGGTTCATGGTGATCCAATTCTTGCCACAAAGCGTGCAATTTACCATAGTAAACTGAAACAGGCATCGTCTTTGTCTACTCACATCGTGCAATTAAAGATCGTAATTGTTGAATCCTAGGTCCGTTTGTTTAGGAAAAACGTTGCTTGAGATGATCCCAAAAGGGTTTAGCTTCCCTGAATTTCAACAAAGAGGACCTAACCTCGGGGTCGATAGTATTTGAAATCCAAGAAATAAGCATAGCATTAATCGCGGTCCAATCGAACTTTGTACAGGGAGGCGCTGGTGCAAGGATACTGCCATCAAGAAATTCAAACTTGCGTCGGGCTTCTAATGTCGTTTGAATATCAACCGCCCAGTCGTCATAATTATTGGCCTTGAGTCGAGTGGGTGTAATGAAGTCATGTGGTCTATCTTGTGAGCCGAGGTAATATGGGGAATTGGGTTCAATTTTAGGCGGTGGAGGAGGCGATGGATCTTCAACCCCAGGCATGGCAAATTATTCTTGAAGAAAAAAATCATTCTTTGGCTTCAATACCATAAAGAATTGGTAAAACTCAGTTTGAATTATTATTAATCATCAGCATCCATATTTATAATATAGACCCAAGACTATCTTATGGTAACTCTAAAATTGCGGAAACAGCAGGAAATCTGCCGAAGATATATCCCTTATCACATACCACTCATAACATCTAATCATACATTGCGGAAACAGCAGAAAATCTTCTGAAGATATACCCCTTATCACATACCACTCATAACATCTAATATATATTCTAAATATATCATAATATCTTAATCATATATTCTAAATATATCATAATATCTTAATCATATATTCTAAATATATCTTAATGTCTTAATCCTATATTTTAAATATATCTCAATATGTTCACTGTATTTTGAAAAATAAAAAAGGTTGCTCTCTAGGTAAAATATGGTTTCTAGATCTCAGGAAAAAAATATTTGCATCTTTCCTTATGCATCCGAACATGTGTTACTAATAGTGCGTGTGTAAGATCAATTAATAGGTTTGCTGGAGAGATGCAAGATATTCATTTAAAGCCGAACTCACTTGAACAGGAAGCCTTATTGTGATTTATGTAAACAATAAGGTATTGAAAGCACGTCAAGTTTCAACCATTGATATGCCACTAGTTTGGACAAACTATATTTGACCCGAAATTGTAAGGAGATTGGGCAGATAACAAGTGATTTAGCATATTACTCTGAAAATTTTGGATTCAACACCTCCCATTATCTTTCCATTTCTAAATAACAATAGGATCTGTCTAAAAATGTTATGCTTTACGTCGGAATACATGGAACTTTACTGTGCACACACATGGAAGATTACGTTTTACTACTTACTCGGTTAAATAGTTTTTGACCTTTCTGGTTATTTAAAAATAAAAAACTATGTTGGTTCACTGTACAATTCTCATGAAATTTTGAAATGGCCTATTGGTTGTATGCCATTATTTGTTAATATACATGTTATAGTGTGATAATAATGAGAAATGCAAATAAGCCGGAAAAAATTGATAATAATGATAATATACATGTCATATCACGTGGCAGCATAAACATAAAATAACACCGGGCTATTTTCAAAATATTACCTTTTCTTACTATTACAATATTTCGAGCCTCGTACAAAATTTACCAGTTAACTTATTTAGACTGATCTTTTTCTTTTGTCTGCTTATTCAGTGAGTAGCTTCTTCTCTGGTTCTGCATTATCCTAATCCATCTTTGCACCTTCAACCAACTTAGTCGCACATAATAAGTACATAATTGAAGAAATTATGATTATAGTTAAAGTTGAAATTTTCAATTAAAACCACATATAAATATAGGTAGAAAAGTCGATCAAAGATGGTTCCCTATCTACAAAACTCAACTAATGACATTACATTTTTTTACTTTTGTTAGGGTAGTGTAAATTTAAAGTTGCATCAATAAATAAGGATAAAAATTCGAAAGAAAAATAAAGAGTGTAATTAAACCAATTACAGTTCCAATAAAGAGTGTAATTAAAAATAAAGAGACGTAAAAACAATCCTTATACCAAACCATTGAAAAATACCAATTCTAAACCATTGAAAAATACCAATTCTAAACCTTTGGAAAATAGTCAACTCATACCCAGGTCAATAATCTAATTTCTAATTTTGAATTTTTAGAAAATAAATAGCATAAAAATATATTGGTGATTAGAATCACTCTTAGGAAGGTAAAGCATATGTAATTTCTGCGCGGTTGCTAAATAATTTATGAAATATGCAATGTTGGGCAATTTAAGAAACAAAAGTTTAGGAAAATTTATGTATAACTTCCTTTATTTGATTGTAGTTATGTAGTTTATTGTATATATTAATGAGAAGTAAAGTTGAGGAAATATTGGTATCTTTCAGGACAATGGAAAATTGTACATTTTGCTACATTGACATGCTATGTAGGAATTTGAGGACAAATAAGTGAATAGTGACACAAATATTATGAGTACATGACCCAAAGTCAAGTTGTGCCCTTAATCATTACAAGCTATAGTGTGGAATGCAATGCAAATATTAAATAAAAAATAAACTTGACTGCCAGAACATCAATATTGAAGATGTCGGTGTCCATTTTGTGCACAGCTGTCAATAGGTCTTGCAATTTTAATTTTACGACTATGATGCCGAATACAAAATTGTATAAGCATAAATATGCAACGAAGAAACACGGCAAAAAGAAGATATACAATAATAAAAATATAGGTAGCTAGTGCGAACTCAAGCCTGGGTGCCGGTTTGCTGCTGTAATTTGAATCATGTTGATGTGAAAAATTATTCAACGTCAATCACAACCATAGATAGATTTAAAAATTCATATTGTTGATCTGACATTGTACATATAAACATTTGAAGATTTACTGTTTATGTTCAAATGGTCTAATCATATAACATATAAGATATCCAAATTATATGTCATATTCCAATTCAAAGTGTGGCAAACTTCAATTATGATCTGTTGAAGAATGGCCGATTAACAGAATTTGAATGAAATAGTTCTAATTTTATTGCTTAAGAAAAATTATAGAGATTTGTATAACAAAATGAATGAATATCTTCATTGTACATGAGCTACAATTTATTTAAGTACAATAAGTGAGTTGTGGGCTTGAAAGATTCTGCCCAGATCCGCTTCTGAACGAAAGAAATAATATTGGCCCTTGGATCCTGAATCAACGGCAATGAGTTGGAGTTGGTATCTGTTATTATATCCTGAGATTTCTTCATTCCATACTTTATCATTCTCCAATACGCCTCCTCAAACCCTAATGCGACTAGGGTTTGCGGTGATTTCTTTCCAAATTTTCCTTTGCTTTAATTTCACCGAGACTAATGAAATTTCTAGAGTAAATCGGAAGGCACAATAGTATTCTGGAGTAAATCAGAAATCGAAAAGAAATTCTGGTCAATTGTTATCTGGAGATGGCAATTGATCAGAGATTCGACAGCAAATACTACTATATTTTAGTGATTATGGCTCATAAGCTTGAGATTGACGGGAAGGTTGACGCCTTGGCTGTTCATATGCCTTCTAGTATAAGAAATGGCAGCTGATCGGAACTTTAGCAACAAGTACATTGTTGCTTCAATGACTTTGACTTATGAGTTTGAGGTTGCCTGAAGAGCTGACATGACTGTTAATATGCTTTCTGGTATGTGAATCGTCATTAAGGCTTTCAACCTTCAGCCTTTCTCTGAATCGATTGAAGTTATTCTTTGAGAGAGGCTTTATCAATATATCTGCTGTTTGGTAAGTGGAAGGTGTGTGATTTTCATTTAATTTTTCTCTTGCTACTTGTTCGCGAACAAAGTAGATATCTAGTTCTACATGTTTTGTTCTTGAGTGTAATACTGGATTGGCTGTAAGATTTACAGTACTTAGATTATCACACCAGATAGTCATTTTGCATTCAGTTTTGACTTGTAGTTCTCCAAGCAGTGACTCAATCCACATGACTTCTGCAGCAGCATTTGCTACGCTTCTAAATTCAGCCTCAGTACTAGAGCTCGAGACGGTAGACTGTTTTTTTGAACACCAGGATATAGGAGTGTTACCCAAATATATACAATACCTAGTTGTGGATTTCCTATCATTCGGGTCATTAGCCCAATCAGCATCAGCATAGCCATTGATGATAATTGACTCTCTTGCCTCTAGAATTAAACCATAGTTTAGAGTCCCTTTAAGATACCTTAGTATCCTCCTAACTGCCTTTCAATGATCATCTATTGGATTTTGCATATATTGGCTTGCTTTAGTTACACTGTATGTAATGTCTGGTCTGGTAATAGTAGCATACTGAAGTGCCTCAACAATGCTTCTATATTGTCTGTCATTGAATATTGCTTCTCCTTTGTATATAGACAGATGCAAGTTATTGACCATAGGTGTTGAAATGGAATTAGCTTCATGCAATTTTGCTTTGTGTAGAATTTCTGTTATGTACTTCCTTTGACTTAACTGAATTCTTGCATTTGTTATTCTTTTGACTTCTATGCCCATAAAATAGGTTAGATTGCCAAGATCTTTGATGCTGAATTCTTGATGAGATGCTTTATTAGATTGTTAATCTCTTATTCACTGTTACCTGTAATAATAAAGTCATCAACAAAAATCAGTACATACATTGTTTTGTCTTTACTAAACTTTGTAAATAGAGAGCTGTCAGGTTTGGTTGAATGATAACCAAGTCTGATCATTGTTTTCTTTAATTTCTCAAACTACACCCTTAGTGCTTGCTTTAAACCATAGATTGCTTTGTGTAACTTGCACACATGATCTTCTTTTCCTTTCTGTTTGAAACCTTGAGGTTGTTCCATGTATACATCTTCTTGTCAAATACCATTCAAAAAGGCATTGTTTAATCAAGTTGTCTAATGATCCAATTTTTGTGTAAGGCGGTTGTAATAACAAATTCTGATAGTACCAGGCTTCACTATAGGTGAAAATATTTCATTGAAAACAAAATCACTCTATTGTGACCCTTAGCTACTAGTCTTTCCTTATACCTATAAATTGTACCATCAGCGTTCCTTTTAACCTGTAGGTCCATTTGCACCTTATAATATTTTTGTCTTTTGGTTTGAGAACAAGATCCCATGTCTTGTTCTTCATTAAGGCCTCATATTTTTCATCCATAGCAGTTTTCCAATTTTTTGTATAGCTTGATCATGTGTGGTTGGCTCCTCTGCATCTAAAACAACATGATAGATTTTTGGTTCGAATATGCCACTTTTAGACCTGGTTAACATGTGATGACTTGTCATGCCAGTGATTTGTTGTTGATTAGCTCTTTCACCCTCTGATTGTATGGTTCAATCTGTGCTTTGCATACTGCTTTGAATATGATGTGGAGTTGGTTGTTCAGTAGTTCTTTGTTGAGATACTTGATCCGGTACACTAGTTGATCTTGCTTGATCATCTGCTAAATCAAGTCTAATATTGGAATATGTACTTTGAGAGTTAGAGCATATTGCTCCATAATTGTTGATGCCTTGAGCTGACTTTACTTGAGCCTGAATTGTCTCAACAGATGGAATAAGTATAGATGGTATAGATTCTTTGGCATTATACACTTTACTATTTACTTTATGTTTGCTTCTCAAAATGGAAATATTGTTTCATTGAATACTACGTACATGTCTAGAAATAAATATTCTTCCATTTTTGTCTAGACATTTGTAACCTTTTTTATTGCTAGCATATCCTAGAAAGGTACAAGGTGACGATCTAAAATCTAATTTATGAGTGTTATAGGATCTAATACATGGAAAACATAGACACCTACACACTTTTAGATTATGATAATCTGGACTAGTATCAATCAATATTTCTATTGGACATTTTAACTTTAGATCCTTAGAACGTAGTCTATTAATTAAATAGACCGCTGTAGCAAAAGCATTTGGCCAAAAAAATTGTGGCATAGATGCTTGTGCTAGAAGAGTAAGACCAGTTTCCACAATTTGTCTATGCCTTTTTTCAACTAGTCCATTTTTCTCTGAAGTGTAGGGACATGTTGTTCTATGATTGATTCCTTTTTTTTTGAAAATACTTCTTTAATGGCAGATATTCAGTCCCACGATCTGTTTGCATGATTTTAACTTTGCAGTTTGTTTGATTCTCTGCTTGTGCTACGAACTGCATAAATGCATTGTAAGTTTCACTCTTTGATTTCAAAAAATATATCTGTACATATCTAGAGAAAGCATCCACAAAATATATATAGTATTTATAGCCATAGTCAGCATGAATTGGGGCAGGTCCCCGTAAATTAGTGGCAATTAATTCAAGTGGTTTACTACAATAAGTTTCAGAATCTAAAAAAGGCAATTTATGACTCTTGTCCATTTGACAATAAGTACAAATATATGGTAATGATATATCATTAAAAGGAATATTGTTTTTATTCAATACATGCTTGACAACATTGACATACGGATGCCCTAGTTTACAATGCCATTTATCAAATATCTCACTCTTTTCTTGCTGTTTGAATTCAGAGTTATTACACCAGTTTATTTTAATAACCAATTTTCTTGAATTGTCCACTTTAAACTTGTGCAGTCCTTTACACTGTTTACCCTGCAAAAGTACTTCCTTAGTTAGGATGTCCTTAACTAAGCAATTATGTGAATAAAACTCAAAATATACATTGTTATCTTTTGAAAATTGTGACACATCCAGTAAAATTTTCTTGATATGTGGAACTCTCAATAGTTTATTTAAATTTAATTGCTTTCTTCCCATGATATATGACTTACTAGTGTGTGTAATTGCAATCTAAATTTGCCATTTCCCATGTGTATAGAATTAATACCTTTGTATTCGTTGCTTCCAAATTTAAGTTGCTTAAGTTATTTATGATATGATTAGTTGCACCTGAGTCGGGATACCATTCTTCATGTTGAATGTGTTCAGACTTTGTATTTTCTGTTTGAGAATTTTTTGTCTCTGATTGATTGATTGATACGGCTGCAAGTGTGCCATGTTTACATTGTAGCTTGAACTTCTTTGGCCATTTGTCCTTGACCTAGAACATAGTTAAGATTTAATCTGAAGTAACATTTTGCGGCCATGTGTCCAATTTTCTCGCTTATTTGGCATTTTGGCCTATTGTTGTTATTCCATCTGCATCTTCCCCTTGATCTATTAGAATGGCCACCTCTTTGAGTGGGTTGCTCTCCTTTGTTATTGTTTTGAACTTTACCTTTGTAATTAGCAGCAAAATTTGCCAAGAACTCAGTTTCATAGAGTTTCTTGATGTCGATTCTTGCTTCATGAGATAGTAAGATAGAACGTACATCATCAATAGATGGCAGATTTCTTTGAGATGTCAAAACTGCTACTACTGCTTCATGTTCATCACTGAGTCCATTTAGTATTGTCATAATTTGTTCGAGTCATATACCTTTTGATTTGCAGCCTCTAAAGCATCACAGTTTGACTTAATTTTGAATAGATACTCCTTTATATTATGACTTTCCTTTTTGATATTATGAAGTTGTCTTTTGCGGAACAACACTTTTGCTGCTGACTAAGAATTAAACACTCTTTCTATTGTTGACCGTATCTCACTTGCTGTTTTTCAGCCTATTACATGAGTCATAAGATTTGCATTTATAGAGGACGGTAGCCAAGAACATATTAGCCTATTTTGTCTATGATGATTAACATATTCTTCATTACTGATCATTTTATTTGGTTGATCAGCAATGACCATTGGTGGTACTGTTATGGTTCCTTAAATATATTCTTCAAGACCATATCCTTGAAGGGTTGTTTCAATTTGTAGCTTCCAGAGGAGATAATTATCCTCACTGAGATGAACAGTGACAAGTTGACTTTGAGCGCAGATTATGGTTCGGTCGAGTTTCTCCACATTTGATGCAGTGTGTTGTGACTTACTACCACTGATGAGTGCTTCAGAATGTGCTTCATCACCTATGATGATCATGAATAAAAAACAGTATTGAAGAAAAGAAAGCAAAGGGCAGTAAATCTTAACAAGAATGCAGAATCAAGATCTCAATCAAGATGCTAGGTAAGATGCAACCAGAAAAATTTCAAATGATGATAAGATCTGATGGATTTTTCTCAGGAAGGCACTTTCCTTGGTTTCTTTTGTTTGATGATTTTGAATTCTTAATTCTATTTTTTGAGATTTTGATTTCTGTTCTTTTCTGAGTCAATAGAGATCCTTATGCAGCCAGAACTTGAAAACTAGTGCGGCAGATGTGAGTGATGTTGGGTCTCCCTCTCAGATGATGATGTTTTAATCTGATGAGAGGGAAATATGGAGCATGATGATTTTGTGTTTAACTTTCTGATGGGTTTCCTCTTGCAATTAGATCTTTTGATGCTACTAAGCGAATAAGCTCTGATACCATAACAGAATTTTAAAGAAATAATTCTGATTTTATTGCTTAAGCAAAATTACAGAGAGTTGTATATAAAAATGAATGAATATCTTCATTGTACATGAGTTACAATTTATATAAGTATAATAAGTGAGTTGTGGGCTTGAAAGATTCGCCCCAGATCCGCTTCTGAATGATAGAAATAATATTGACCCTTAGATCTTGAATCAACGGCAATGAGTTGGAGTTGGTATCTGTTACTATATCCTGAGATTTCTTCATTCCATACTTTATCATTCTCCAATAATATTACATAATCAACGGCAATGAGTTGAAGCATGACTTGTATTTAATATTAAGATCATAACTCTAGTGTTTTGAAGTTAAGATTAACATTACAATACACATGTTCCAATGTAAATACCTACAAAAAATATTCATAATTTACAAGAACCTTTATGATCATGAGGCACCTGAACATTCTAGGCTGAGAGTTGGAGTTCTCGAGATGATAAATGTCGATTCTCCTGAATAATATAAAAAATAAACTATTGAAAGTAAGACTTAATAATATGAAAATAACATAATATAAATATATACACGCTGCACCAATAGTTGAACAACAGTTAAGATACCAATAGAAAATTAAATTCTTTTATGTGAAATAATTTATCATCAAGTTTATGATAGGAATATCAAACAGAAAACATTCCACAATATTACATCATTTATATATTTACATAACATAATAATAGATGAAAGCAAAATATGCAAATTAACAAAAATACTATAGAAATCTGCCCTCAATCATGATTTCAACATGTTGGACTTGTTTGTTAAGGGTTAAGTTGATGTAAAAACATTTTTTGATTTAACTTAATATTGAAAGACTGATTTGCTTTTTCCAGATGATAAAGTTTAAATAACTTCTCAAACTAATTTCAGTAAATTGAAGTTATGATTGATAATAAAAAAAAACCAGAGATGCGGTTTTACAAAAAAAATAGGCATCTATGCAAAATGGTTATTGAAGCAAAAGAAATGAAGGAAATTTGAATAAAGACAAACCACCATACAATTTTATATGTCAATTACTTGTATAGATGTACCTGCATAGGTTGATGCTGGTATACAGAAAGAACACAGATTTGCATTAAATTTTTTCTAACTGAAATAAATCAATATAAAAAAAATCAAAATTATAATAAAAATGTATAATTAAACATAATCATTTCGACAATCTTAATTTTTCAATTATAACTGCCACCCAAATGGCCACCGATAACTTGAGATTTAAATCACCTATGAAAATGTTTTAAATCTATCAACGATAGGATGTATTGAGATAGTTCCATGAGGATTTGGGGCCAGGAACGTCGGAATCAATTGGTATGATGCCATTTTCTTGTAAATTACATGTTAGAGAGGAGTAAGGGCTCACTGATGGGATTTACAGCCAGCGACGATGCCTTGATTTGAGCCGATGCAGTGATAGGATTTCATCGGTTGAACAGTAAATGAAATCATTTGGTCTAATAGGATTAGTAGAAGAATATGGAGATGGTACAAAGTAGATGACGCATCAAGGTGGAAGCAGAGAGATGCGATAAGCAAATAAGTCGGATTGCTTGATCGACTGGATGGTGGAGCAAAGAAAGGGAAATTTGGTTATGGGGCCTGGAAAATAATTTGGATAATGAACGAAGCAGAGAGATGGCATAAATAAGAATAAAAACAGTGAAGTTTGATTTCACAAATTACACATAGGGCTTCTGCTCTCTTCAAATGAAACTCACTAATAATATAATAGTATAAATAATACTCTTTAAGACTAAATTGACCCCAAAAAATAAATAAATAAAGTAGACAGGCATAAATACAACAGTACAAATAATATTTTTGGATTGAAAAGAGAAGGCATGCACCTTAACACATAGAGAATCGAGTTTCCGGTACAAATCATATTTTTGGACAAGATTTATCAAATGTAACAAGTTTTTTTAGTCCATTTCTAAGTCCAAAAGTCTGAATTTCGAAATGTTGCAAACGACGGAAAACCAAGCTATTGCAATTTAGCAAGTGATTTTGCTGTTGAGTCCAACGGACACAACATTGAAAGCATGCGGAAATTTTGACTATTGCAGGCGACCATTGGATCGAACGGAAGCTACTGTGGACAATCTAACATTTATAGGGCAGGCTAATTCCTTTGGGGATCAATTTTTTCTTCTCCCCTTTATTTCGATCTCCACATTGCATCGGTCAGTTTCGCTGTTAAAAAGCTTCGTTGAGCCTAAAGTCAATAATTCAATATCCCTTTTGTACTCAAAGGGATTGAATTATTGTTTACCAAAATAAACCGATCAACAGCAACCTTGCGCTTAGAATATCCCCCTGGAAGAACCCATTCTTCAAGGGTATTTGCTGTAACTGAGATTCTTCTGTTGATGAGAACAAGATGGGTTTTTAAAAAAGAATTAACAGCAGCACAGCTCTACGGATTCAGCACAATAACTTCATTAAATAAGCATTCAGTACATCACAGCCCATTTGTACTGCCCAAACTTGGCTGGTACTAGAAACAACAGCATTACAACATAGTTTGATCAAACAGCCAAGTAAGACCCTTATTATTTATAAATCCAGGTACAAGCAACAATCACAGAGGTCGCATAGCAAATTCATCCTATCACACATCATATAATTGTCCCCCATCGAGCTGCTGCTACCATACGAAGTCTCGTTGTCTACAACCTGCTATTACCATACAAAGTCCCATAGAGCCTTCAGTAGCATTGGAAATCCACCGTGAGTCAAATGACTGTAATCTTCTCACGTTATTGCATGCAAGCATAATTGTATATTTTAAATGAGGTGAGATGCTAAGGTGGTGCTTGGTCTGAAAACGAGTTTTGCATTTTGCGTTTTCAAAATTTACTTTAAAATACCCGAAAGATGAGAAGAGGTGGGAAGAACGGTCGATTTGAAAAATAGTTCTATCATATAAAATTAAAAATAACCTTTTCTTGTTTTTTGCCTATTGTAAAATATCAATTTTATCTTCTTCAATTCCCTTATCCCCTTTGTTACAATGATTAAGATTTTCCAACTTTCTCTCATCCTCCAACCTCATTTGACGTACATATTGAAGATGCAAAACAAAAAACTTGTTTTAAAACCAAAAATGCCAAATGATTCGTTTGGATTGAAACTAGGTTTATAGAAAAATGTAAGGGTAGGTCAAACGGGGAAGCAAAAATGGCCAACGATTTATTGTTGGAGCTAACGACTTACCCGTGGAGCTAGCGGCAACAACGATAATGCGTAGAGGAGTCACCATGAGGTTTTATAGATAAAGAAGACATGTTGAAAGGGACGCAAAATTGAAAAGAAAGTAACAAATTCTAAAAAACAAAAATATACTATTTTATTTCATAACAATCTCATTGTAATGAATTCTCCCCTTGGAAATTTTAATACTTTTCTCAATTCTTCCCCTGTTCAACATAGCTCTTCATCCATTTTACTTCTCCGCTCAACAATTTCCTAAATAAAAATCAAGTTGAAAAGAAAAAAAAACATTGCATATGAAAGAAAAAAGTATTCAAAAATAATTTTTCATACTCATGTTTTGGGGAAAACATAAATGTATAGCAACACATTTTCGTCTTCAGCAGACAGCTCTAAAATTTTGTTCAAAATTTAATTTTAAATATTATTTTTGTAATCTTATTTTTTAATAGAGGTTTTATATAGTTTTAGTCAACCTAAATTTATTTTTGTAAAATTTGATACTATTCATCTTAATCAATCTACCCTTTAATTTAATTATTTTGTCGTGTTGTCGATTAGACCGTGAAATGTTCATAAGCAACGCACTTTTCAATTTGAACACTTTTTCTTATGTTACCATCAAATTCTTGGGAATCTTAAAGAACAATTAAAGAACAAGGAGTTAATTATTTGTTTTTTACGAACTTCGTTTACATTATGTTGTTTTTGGATTTTTTGTTTCTCACAGATTGAATATGTTTATAGATATTAGATAACAATAACTGAAGATGTAAGCCAACATATTTGGCTCAGTACGTTGTATTTCAGACTATGAGATTAAAGGTTACGAAATCGTTCCTCGAGATTAACACTTGTTGGCATTAATGAACCATGCTCAAAAAACCTGAAGATGTAGTTGTTTATAATGTTTATAAGCAAATAACTTTTAAATATGATTATTTTGCAAATAATGCAAAGAATTAATTATTATTATTTTTCAGACTAAATTTCATCTATTTAGAGAACTAATTACAATTAGTTCCTTCTAAATATAATTCATTTTGAATAGAATTCAGTTTAATGAGAACACCGACAACATATTAATTCTCTTTAATATTAACCAGTTAAAGAATTAATATGTAATGAATTAATTCACTTCAATAATTTCTTTTTACCAGTAGATTTTCATATGCATTGTAAGTTCCGACTGAGGGAACATATAATGTGAATTGTTCTAAAAACTTAACTAATGTGTCCATGTTCCAAGATATATATGTATCGCGGAGAAATAGTAACGATGTTCATAAAAAATACCTTTCTTTAACAAATTTTATAAAAATTTAATATAACCGAGCAAAATAAAAATTTGTATATAAATTTCTTCGACAAACTTACCAAAATATTGTTAGGTTAATATTTACTTATACATTAAAGACAATATAATATTTTTACATGTTTGCACATGTTTGAAAGAAACATTATATATTCTATACTTTGTAGAACACAATTATACTTTTTTGTCTTAAAGTCATAACCATCGTATTGGATTGTAAATAGCATATCGTGCGAATGTTAAATGTACAAACAAAAATATTACAAGCACTCATATTGGGTTATAGTAGTTCGTTTCATTTACCGTATTCTCTTATGTCATTTGATTTAGTGGTTATCTTCACTGAAATTTCATCCAATTTCCTTTTATGTATCCATAAGTATATTTTATAGTAGTGATAGATTATTTCGCTTTAAATTATGATGATTTTTGTAATATTTTGGTTAGTATGATTGCATGAATATTTTAAGTAGAAGGAAAACAAATTATCTTATTCGTCCAAAAACTAGATTACACGATGTTTATATTTACATATAATCTGTTAACCCGCCTTTTTACAAAGCTACGGGCAGGCGGGTTTAACTTAATCGACTGGACATTCGTCAAGGCCGGTGTACGATGGATTCAGTCCGTTGGATGGATGGATGACGCAATGCACTTGAAAGATGGGAATTGGATTGGAAAGAGATGGATCGACTATAATTTGGGTCAAGGAAATGTGGTTCGGTCCGGAAGTCAGAAGCTGTTCGGCATTGGAGTGAGAAGAGGTTCACTCGGCAGTGGACTAAGGTCGTTCAGCACAAATCTTGCTCAGCATTCTCCCCTCGCTCGGCACAAGCCCCGCTCGGAATTTGGGTCGTTCGGCACTTATTGATGGTTCAGCATTCCAGGAGCACTCGGCATTCAGTAGCGCTCGGCATCCAGAAGCGCTCGGCATTTAGAAGCGCTCGGCATTAGAAGATCGTTCGGCATGATGGGCGCTCGGCATTAGAAACTGTCCGGCATCAAACATGGTTCGGCATCAGACATGGTTCGGCATGATGGAGGTTCGTCATTAAGGATCGTTCGGCATTGGATGGATCGTTCGGCATCAGGGTGGATGGATCGTTCGGCATCAGGGTGGATGGATCGTTCGACATCCGGAATCGTTCGGCATTGCAACCTCGCTCGGCATGCGAGCTTGTTCGGCATGGCTACCTCGTTTGGCATACGAGCATGTTCGGCATGGCTACCTCGTTCGGCTACGAGTGCGTTCGGCAAGGCAATTTGGTTTGGCGTGGGCCGTTCGGCCCTGATGGGCTCAGGTTATTCAGAGAGCCCAACAACTACCTGGACGTGTCTATAAATAGAGCATGTAGAGCTTCAGAAAAGGGATATTCATCTTCCCTTCTACTCTTTGACTTTCTACTTTCTAAGACTAAGGCTAGTCTACCACTTTGTAACTATAATCAATTGTTACATCAATAAAAGAAAACTTCTGGAGTGGACGTAGGCCGGAGTTAGCCGAACCACTATAAAAACCTGTTGTTCTTTACTGCTTAATTTCTATTCTGACTTTTCTTCATATTATTACTCTCTACACACACTTTAACTATTATCAGTGATTGTTAGTTGGTGCTTTCATTTACATTTGGTGTTAGTGACCAATTTTGGCGCTTTCACTAAGAACTGAAGCGCTAAGGAATTTTGAAGTTAGAAACTCGAATTCTAAGGAGCAATGGCTAGACCATCAGCAAGGAAGCAAGTGATAGAGAGGAGCAATCAGGACGGAAGTCAAGAGTCTTCCTCTGGAAATGGAGCAGATGGAGCATCCATCTACATCACCAGAGAGGAAATGGAAGCCATGATGAAAAGACAAGAGGAGATGATGCAGGCTCTTCTCAAACAATTTACGCATGCAGGAAATGCAGGAGCTCAGATCCATGGAGTCAGACCAGAAGCGCACAACCAGCATTCAACTACCAATCCGGATGGACCTGGACTCGGAAGCGCACCACCAGGTAATGCCGAACCAGTTCATGGAAGGGTTCCAACTAACACCACGCAACAGGATGCTGGCAGGAATGTAAGAGCAAGAGATGAAGAGTATGTACCAAAATTCCCTCGGGAACTCGGGGGGCAACCCTTGACGTACAATGTTGGATTAGCTGAGATTATTAGGCAAACCATGCGAAGAGGTTTGACCAATAGAGATCTGAAAGGAGTAAACAAGAGTCCGTTCACTCGTAAAATCAGGATAGCTCGGAATCCGCCAGATTTCAATCTACCTAATGTGGAAATATACAATGGCAAGGCCGATCCAATAGATAACTTGATGAGATATACAAGACATATGGAGGTGCTGGGGGCATCGGAAGAAGCTATGGCTCGATGTTTCCCTTTATTCATAACGGACATAGCCGCTATGTGGTTCAGGCAGCTGGAAGAAGGATCTATCGGGACATGGACAGAGTTGGTGGACAGGTTTCTGAAGCAGTTTCGGGTACATATCAAAAGGCCAAAGAATGTAAAGATGCTGACATCGGTAAAACAGAGGACAGACGAATCACTCAAAGCTTTCTTAACTCAGTTCAATGCAGAGGTTGCTTCGGTGGATCGGTCGGATCCATCGATGGTTTTAATGGTGGAAGTGTCAGGAATTAGAGAGAATTCAGATTTTAAAGTGTCACTGATACGAGACCCTCCGATGGATCTCGGGGAATTCTTTTACGAAGATGAGAAATTCCTTTGGTAGGAAGATACATGTTCGGATATGAAGTCAAAGGAGGTGAACGCGGCTGAGGATGGAGGGCCATCCAGCAGAGGCTTGGAAAAAGATAAAGATAAAGGAAGCTGGATGACGAATTAGGAAAGGCTAGGAAGCGGTGGAGAGAGCAAAAATTCTCCACCTACACAGGATTGAATGAGACGATGGAACGGATTTATTTTGGAGACTCGAAATCACCTTCCCTACCAAGGCCGGCTAGGAGAGAACCCTTCGAACGTGAGAGGGCATCAGAAAAACACTGCCTCTTCCACGATTTGGACGGGCATGATACCAACAGCTGCCGGCACTTAAAGGACATAATTGAGTAGCATGTAAAGAATGGACAGTTACGACAATACGTCAAAGCTCAGAATGGAGCGATAGGCCAGGAGCAACCACCGTCTACCTCACACAGTGATGGTATGAGGCACATGAATGATTGCCGATTGATTATCAATTGACTGTGATATCAAGAAATATGTAGCAAACTACAGGCAAACGACCAAGTCACTTACTCATGTACGGGGATGGAGATAGCCTCTAGGCATGCTCTAAGATGATCATAAACCGTGACGCTCTAGTTTGTGAAATGTGTTTTGGCTTGGGCATTTGCTTTTTCCTGGTTTGGTTTGAACTTCTGGTTTTGTTTGTTTCTTGGTTTGGACTTTTATGATTGCTTTTTGGTTTGGATTTTTGATATGGATTTTTTGTTTTATGATTTGATCTGGATTTTGAATTGGCTTTCGATTGGATTTTTTATCTGGTTTTTGGTAAATGGTCGTCAGGTATGGATTATACTTGGCAAGAGGTAGGTCGCTTTGTCCAAGCACGACAAATCGACTTATTCGGGTCGTTGAGTATGGACTATGCTCGGCAAGGGTCCGGAGAGACCAAGATTCGGCCTAGGACTTAGGCCCTATATTATCGGTTACTATTTCAGGTCGTCGAGTATGGACTACGCTCGGCAAGGGTCCGGAGAGACAAGGATTCGGCCTAGGACTTAGGCCCTATATTATCGGTTACTATTTCAGGTCGTCGAGTATAGACTATGCTCGGCAAGGGTCAGGAGAGACCAGGATTCGGCCTAGGACTTAGGCCCTATATTATCGGTTACTATTTCAGGTCGTCGAGTAAGGACTATGCTCGGCAAGGATCTGGAGAGACCAGGATTCGACCTAGGACTTAGGCCCTGTGTTATTAATTATTATTTCAGGTCGTCGGGTACAGACTATACTCCACAAGGGTCCAGAGTGACCGGGATTCTGCTTAGGACTTAAGCCATGGTATTACTTATCGTCCAGGGACACTGGACAATGGTCGTCAGATGT
This sequence comes from Allium cepa, assembly GCA_030765085.1. Lineage (NCBI taxonomy): Eukaryota > Viridiplantae > Streptophyta > Magnoliopsida > Asparagales > Amaryllidaceae > Allium > Allium cepa. Next base: position 986,522,488 of record CM060929.1, on the reverse strand, counting down.
GGATTGCATTTGGCAAGAACCCGGAGAGGTTATGGGTATGAACATCGGCTATGAACGGTGAAAGATTTGGATATTGACCCGTAGAGATCCTGGATTCGGTTATTGAATATGAATGAAACATGGACTTTGGACATTGAATTTGAGACTATTCAAAACACACCTTCCAACAACAATGCATATTTTGGGGGGAAAGTGTTAACCCGCCTTTTTACAAGGCTACGGACAGACGGGTTTAACTTAATCGAATGCACGTTCGTCAAGGCTGTTGTACGATGGATTCAGTCCGCTGGATGGATGGATGACGCAACGCACTTGAAAGATGGAAATTGGATTGAACAGAGATGGATCGACTATAATTTGGGTCAAGGAAATGTGGTTCGGTCTGGAAGTCAGAAGCTGTTCGGCATTAGAGTGAGAAGAGGTTCACTCGGCAGTGGGCTAAGGTCGTTCGGCACAAACTTCGCTCGGCATTCTCCCCTCGTCCGTCATAAGCCCGCTCGGCATTTGGGTCGTTCGGCACTCATTGATGGTTCGGCATTCCAGGAGCACTCGCATTCAGTAGTGGTCGGCATCCAGAAGCGCTCGGCATTTAGAACCGCTCGGCATTAGAATATCATTCGGCATGATGGACGCTCGGCATTAGAAACTGTCCGGCATAAAGCATGGTTCGGCATCATACATGGTTCTACATGATGGAGGTTCGTCATCAGGGTGCGTTCGACATTGGATTGATCGTTCGGCATCAGGGAGCGTTCGGCATTGGATGGATCGTTCGGCATCAGGAAGCGTTTGGCATGGCAACCTCGCTCAGCATGAGAGCATGTTCGGCACGGCTACCTCCTTCGGCATACGAGTGCGTTCGACAAGGCATTTTGGTTCGGCGTGGGCTGTTCGGCCCTGATGGGCTCAGCTTATTCAGAGAGCCCTACAACTACCTGGACATGTCTATAAATAGAGCATGTAGAGCTTCAGAAAAGGGATCTTCATCTTCTCTTCTGCTCTCTGACTTTCTACTTTCTAAGAATAAGGCTAGTTTACCACTTTGTAACTGTAATCAATTGTTACATCAATAAAAGAAAACTTCTGGAGTAGACGTACGCCGGAGTTAGCCGAACCACTATAAAAACCTGTTGTTCTTTACTGCATAATTTCTATTCTGACTGTTCTTCATATTATTACTCTCTACACACACTTTATCTATTATCGGTGACTGTTAGTTGGTGCTTTCATTTACATTCGGGTGTTAGTGACCAATTTTGACGCTAACATAATCTTTATATCATATTATGTTATATGCATTGAATGATATGATGTTTCATAGTAACCGTGTGTGTGTCAAAGTTGATAAATATCGGTATTATACATGAGATTTTAGTTCAATGTATAATAAGTCGTTGAGCAAAGTGTTATATCCGAACCAAAATTGTTATATCCATATAAGAAACTAAGATAAATTTTGTTGTAAATTTAATGAAATCTTATAATGAATCAAGAAAATACAATGAAAAATAATATAATTTTTAGGATAAAATGCTTAAAACAAAATTTGATCAATTTATACACGATAAAATAACAATACATTAATCACTTTTCAATTTAAATATTTTAAAATTTACTCATAGGGAAACTTTATAACTAACGGTGTTGAATTGATTTAAGTTGAATTTGAAATAATAAAATATTTATGCAAAGGGTACAATGTCCTTATAGATTTCAAAAAAATGGCATTTTTCAGACGTATGGCCTATTTCAAAAACAGGCATTGTTTTGAAATAAAACAAAGGCAAATCATATTCATACACCAAACATTACTTTTCATGCACTGCTTTCTTTCTAAGAAAATTTATTACTAAATTACTCTTCTTATTAATTGCATCTTGACTTATCTTTCTTATATTCCATTAAATTAAACTTTAAAATCATGAAATTTTATCAAATCGATGTATTTTGATGAAGAAGTTAATGATTTTCTCTATCATGATACCAAAAATATCATCGGTTAAGATAGCTTTCACTATTAGATGCTCTAATTTAAAGTGTAGATTTTTTTCGTAAAATTAGGGTTGATTTTATTCAAATTGATAAGTTATAAGTGATAATAAAGAAGTTAAAATATTAATGCTAGAAAATAAAGTCCATTATGATTATTATATATTTAGTTTAAAGTTGAAAGTTTCTAGTTTTGGGCATATGATTTTTATGTTTGTAAGAGGGAAGATGATGAAAATAAGAACAAGAGTAATCTTCTAAAAATAATGGGGCATGTAAAGTAATTTTTAATGTATAAAAGGTAGTTATATGCTTCGGTGTATGCTAAGTAATTAATGATGTAGGAATAGAATTACCCTAAAACAAAACCAAGGCCTAAATTTTGATTACTTAACATTAGCCAACTCTTCTAACAAAGGAAATTTTCACTTTAATATATGGGGGTGTAGCTCATATGGTAGAATGCTCGCTTTGCATGCAAGAGGCATGGTGTTCGATTCCCCACACCTCCACTTTTTAAAAGTATATTTTTCATTCTTAAAAGATAACAGAGTATGTTGTTATACAACAATGGTGTCCCAAACAAAGTTTGAGTGATTTAACTGCATTGCTCCATTTCAAAATTTTATCACTACGTTTTGGAGTTGTTGTTCCTAGCACGTCTACTTTCAAAGTATACTTGTTTAAGAAAAAAACTGAATGGATCTATTCGAAACAAAATTTGTCAAATTTACTATAAAATTCCAATGTTTTGCTGCATTTTCTCATGGCTGAATAATACCAAACAAAAAAAATTGAATTTTACTACGTCGTGTGACATAACAATCAAATCTTGCTTTGAACTTCCACATATCAAATGAAGTTAACTCGATGCAACACTATTTCACAAAACTAATATTTTATGATACAAGTATACTTAGCGACTTTCCCTACTTTAGAAGAATGAAAACTAACTGCAATCATTCCTAATAGATAACAGAGTATGCTTTTATACAACAATGGTGTCCCAAACAAAGTTTGAGTGATTTAACTGCATTGCTCCATTTCAAAATTTTATCACTACTTTTTGGGAGTTGTTGTTCCTAGCACGTCTACTTTAAGAGTATACTTGTTTAAGCAAAAAAATGAATGGATCTATTCGAAACAAAATTTGTCAAATTTACTACAAAATTCCAATGTTTTTCTGCATTTTCTCATGGCTGAATAATACTAAATAAAAAAAAATTGAATTTTACTACGTTGTGTGACATAACTATCAAATCTTTCTTTGAACTTCCTACATATCAAATGAAGTTAACTCGATGCAACACTATTTCACAAAACTAATATTTTATGATACAAGTATACTTAGCAACTTTCCCTACTTTAGAAGAATGAAAACTAACTGCAATCATTACCGAAATTCAACAACTATTTGGCTGATAGACCTCAATAGTCATAATACTTATCACTAAAAATGCTTTTGATTATAAAAACAACAACAAAAGAAATCCTAAAAATTTGTGGAGTGAATATAATTAAATTTAAGCCCAGCTGCTTATAAGAATAAAAACCTATTCAAGGTTTTCAAATCACTATTAAAACGAGTTTCAACAAGATGGAACTTTATACCCACATATATCACATTGAAATTGCTTGAAATAAAAAGCTCCGAAAAACAACAAAACAAACTTAAATATTGAAATCTTCTTGTTGTATTGAATATTGGTTTTCTTTTAAATATCGAGTTATGATATACCTTTAAAAAACTATGTAGAAGCAATGATATTTGAGTTGTGGAATTCGTAGAGGGATGTTATACATCTAACAATTAACTTCTTAATACCAACCTAAAAAAACTTCAGATTTGAAAATGCATAATACTAATTACTGATGTGATAAAACCAGTTGAAGCAATAGATCACAAACCCCAATTCATTTCCTATTTAAGGCAACACTTATAACTCAATTCTGGTGCAAAACTCTAAAAATGATGGTTATTGGGGGAGATCAACATGTGGTGTGTTACTTCTTTTATTGTTTTGTTGGTTACTCTCAGTATGCTACTTTTTTTTATTGATTTCAACTCGATTTTGTTTGAAATAATTGTCCATAATATAATGTTAGTGATTTGCATAGTTGTGTATTTTGCGGTGATTCATTTGTAAATAATTAACATTAATGTAGTTTTCAAACTAAAATTTTTGATATTTTGATGAAAACTTAAGTTATTTTTGTTTCAGAGTAGATATTCTATTCAAAACTATAAAGCCGTGTTTGGACAACTTCTTTCGACTTGTATCATTTCAAACAAACCATCCTTATTCGTATATAGCATTGCCACTGTAACAACACGTATATTTATCGATTTTATATTTAAATATTTTATCGTTCGTTGGATTTTGGTCCGTAAAGCTACTTTTTGCAAACAGTCGAATTGGGACTCGAGACCACCCCCATTGAGTTCAAAATGACGTTTGCTACCTTTTTGAGTATAAACTTCGATATGTTTGGAGTTACTCGAATTTGGCAACTTTTTCACTTAGGGCTTTGGTTTGTTGCTCAGCCCATTAACCCCAGATGAGCCCTATCTCCTCCCCCACTTATCTTCATTTCATTTCTAATTCCTAACCCTTCAAGCTTTAGCAACAATGGTGGAAAAGAGTGGAAATTAAAACTCCAAGCCCTAGTCTTCATTAGCAAATCCATCCTCTAGCTCCAAACTCAAGTGAACCCATTGGTAAGCCTTCTCTTCTTCTTCTCCAACTCATTCTCTCTTTGATTTCAGAAATTCCTAAACCTAATTTAGGAAATGTTTCTCTTTTAAGCTTAGATTGAAGCTTCTCGAGTTGTTATTGAAGAGGAATTGATCTTAGCATGTTTTTAAAGCTTCTCCTTCATTGATTTGGGTTCAAAGGTGAGATTTTTATCTCACATCTTTTTCTATATCTATCTTTGTGGTTAGGTATGAGTTCCTAACATTTGTGCATATTCATTTGCTTTTGATTTGAATTGATTTGGTGAATTTTCCAAATTTTTGTGCTTTGGTCCAATTTTATGAAAATCCTTTTATGGACATTTGGACATTGATATTCGGGGGTGTATCAAAGAGCTTTTAAGGCCGGGTTGTCGCTTGGCGTAAATCCTTGGTCGACATTGCTCGTCCGATCTCTTCCGATACGTTTTGGCCATTTTGGCCTAGGCAAATTGTTGCCCAGACCAGGTGACCAGACGTCTGGTGACCAAGTCCAGACGTCTGGTTTGGACTTGGGAAGAAAAATGTATGCACGCATATTATAAAAAAATGCCAGAGAACAAAACCAGACGTCTGGATTCAAAACCAGACGTCAGGCCATAGCTCAGACGTCTGTTTTGGCTATTCCAGACGTCTGGGTAGCTTTCTGAACTATTTTTCAAAAAACAAATCCAGACGTCTGGATTCCAAATCAGACGTCTGGAGATGTTCATTTTTGCCTATTCAGGCTGTTTTGTGTGAATTTCCATTATTTGTCGATTTTAGCGATCCTATTAGTCGTTATCACTTATTATCGACTTTGATGACTCCTTTTTATGGATTTTTGAAAATATCCATTTCTATGGATTTGGTATCGATTTCTGTGGATTTTATTCACGTCTTGGGATGTGAATTTTGGTGATTGATTGTTCTACAATCATTTTTGTGATTTGTCACTTTAAAAATATAAAGGTTTCAATACTAGTATTAAATATCAAAACCTCTTCATCAAAATGATTTCATCTATATTTTCAATATCAAACTCGTTTATAAAACCGTTTTCCAATCTACTAGTATACACAAACCTTTACCTCACTCGTATGAGAAATCTAATTAAACGGCTTAGTAAAACAAGTGGTATGAAATGCTTGCGTTTACTTCGCCAGTTAATTCTTGGACTTGTTCGGTTGAAACTCTTGTGACAATTTTCTAGTGGAGATATACAATTTGTTTGTAAATATTTAAGTTAAGCTAGTGTTATGGGACATGAAGCTAAGCTCATATATTTACTAGCTTATTGTAATTGACACTTCTTGATGATCGATGATGATCATTTTATAGTTTAGACTAGCAACGCGCGATGTCTCTTTGTCCACGTGGAGGACTGTACCTCATTTTATTGAGCTTCGTCTCATTTCTTCATGGGATGGCAACCCATGTACTTTTAATATGTTTTGATTCATTGGATGTACCGTTTGTACTACATCGATGTCTCGGCATTTTGATTCATTGGATGTACCGTTTGTACTACATCGATGTATCGGCATTTTGATTCATTGGATGTACCGTTTGTACTACATCAATGTCTTTGCTTTTTAATTCATTGGATGTACCGTTTGTACTACATCAATGTCTTTGCTTTTTGATTCATTGGATGTACCGTTTGTACTACATCAATTGTTTTGTGTTTCGATTCATTGGATGTACCGTTTGTACTACATCAATGTCTCTGCTTTTAGATTCATTGGATGTACCGTTTGTACTACATCAATGTCTTTGCTTTTAGATTCATTGGATGTACAGTTTGTACTACATCAATGTAACGATTCGAATTTTTCGCGTTCGAAAATCGACATCCATACTTTACATTGTACTCGAATGCCGCAGATTCGACCGTTCAAATTCGAGTCGCCGGAGCTTATAACACATTAAGTGAATAACACAGCGGAAGAAATGAATAATATATTTCATATACAGCATTTGATACAATAACTGATACAACATGAATGATACAACAGGATGGTACAATAGATATCAACATTATCAGAGATACAAAGAATAGCAGCGGAAATAAAAGATAACACCAGCAGCGGAACAATATCTTCAATATAGTCTTCAAGAAAGAACTCCAGTGTAACTCCATCTCCAAGGCATCAATCCAGAAATAGCGAGAACTCCCAAATCAAGATGAAGAGAAGCAACTCGATCCAAAATGCGATTGCCAAATCCTAAGGCTGAAAGCTATCGAATCTACACCTAACATTGATTATCTGAAAACCCCAACTCTAGGCTGCCCGTGTGGGAAATAGTGGGCACCCAGAGTTTAGGAAAGGGACGATAAACTCCAGGTCAGTCATGGGACTGGTATGAGCAAACAAAAACATTTGGTCTTTTAAAACAAACAAAAGAATTTAAATTTGAAATCCGCAATGCTTTTTGAAAATGAAACCACCATAAGGCCTCCCGCCACACACACAATGCAAACGCAGAATTGGAGGAGATTTCTCCTTATGATAGTCAAATATGCTTGATACGAGAAAATTCTTTGATATCATTATAATAAGTGCAAAGTGTAGAAAATCATTTCGAAAGTAGAATATAAATCCTAGCCAGCATAGACATTCCGAACTATGCCTACTATAGCTACCATTTAAACAGTGGTGACCACCATAAGTAAATGGCAGGTTCTACAACTAAAACCGTACAAGGCACGTATTGGATGAATGGATTTCCAACAAATGGTCAGGCTAAGGAACTTCCTACTGCCACATGGGATCGCCTCTGGTGGGACGTCCCGAGAAACTAACGTTACGGTTAGCTCTCTGCCAACACAAGGCCGGGTTACCTCTGTAACTAGGTAACTACTACACGAATATGCCATCCCCCGGTCCTTTGGGACCTTTATCCGAGCGCTCGCAACAACCACAAAGTATCACAAAGTAATAGATCTGCAGTATCCACATGAGTAAGTATCTGGGCTCCATACCATGATACCCCCCTTTACCAGAAGGAAATGACATACCCTAAAGGGCGCGACCCTCATAACCTTGCCGCATCTTTCCTGTTTCGACCATTTCCGGGGTGTGAGGTCCTGATGCAGTCTCGTCCACAAAGCTACGCTTTGTGCAACAAAGCCATGCTTTGGGTCAACAGATGACCAAAGCAATGACCACAAAGATAAATGATCAAACAAATGATCATATCACAAATGATCAACCAATGATCATCACACAGCAGCACTCAGCATGCCACATTACCAAATTGGGAATATCACTGATAAATATCAACTACATAACCTCTGAGCTCGTACGTCTCAGAGAAGGGTGTTAAGCTAAGAGAATAAATTCTCCGCCACCAAGCAGAAATGTATTTGATAGAGATCAGTTAACATCTCAAAGTGTAATGTCGGACATACAACCATACAAGTCTGTTCCGGGTTCGAACAGAACCGAAGGCACTTCCGAAGAAGCCCTTGCAAATTCGGATAATCCCTAATCACGTCCGGACTTCCCATCACATATGGAGATCTCTATACCGGGGATCAGCCAGTGCAGAGACAATCGATGAGTTATCCTTTTGTTTTTGGAAATATCCGGTCTTCACCACCGGTCTTCAATTGCTATCCATAACGTCGTATCACTATTCGGAATGGGCTATATGACACTAGGTCCTCTCCCGGCTAAACCGAATAATGAGCGCCATATTTTAAAACATATGGATATGGGATTTTAGTTAAGTCACAACTTATAAAATCCAAAACTTTTCTTTCAAATGGTTAAACAAATTACCATTTTAAATCTTTAAACAAAAAGATTTATTTCACAAAGTTTCACCTAGTTTAACAAAGATCTATTCATAGATTCAAAACAACTTCCATTCCAATTGGATTAACTCAATAAATCTTTAAATTAAAGATTTAATTTATAGCTTCCAAAAACCCGTTCCAAAGATTTATTTATAACTTGGAATACCATTTTCATTTCAAAACTTGAATTCCTTTTAACATACATTGGAAATCCATTTCTTATATGAAAGCTTCTATTATTGGAAAACGACAGTTTTCGTTTCAGAAAAGTTCGATTTATACAAGTTGGAATCTTGGGTTAATTTTAAATTTCAAACATCACTTTTTAAAATGGTTTAAAACCCCATATAAATCCATTTATAAGTTGGATAACTTTTTTAAAACCCTAGTTTCCAAATCATAGAATTCAATTCAATTATTGAATTCAAATTTAACTCAAATTATTTAAAATTTCAAAACTCAATCGAGTTATTCAAAATAACTTTTATTTTTGAAATCCATTTTTTTTTTCAAAAACTTCAATTCTAATTCCAAAACTATTTTGGATTCAAAAATTCAAATTTTAAAACAATTTCAAAATCTGTGACTTAACCCATTTCCACGTGCAATCCATATTTGTGTGTGTATAAGTGTGGTCCGGGGGTTTTACACAATAGTGCATAACATCATCATTACAGATTCAATCATAAAGATAAGCGGTATAACCCATAACGCTTATCTATATTCACAGATTCATAGATAAAGTAAATTATCAATCACAAAAATTCACAAATATGATTCGATGTGGGTTTCGGATAACCAGCTGGAATCCGACTCCCTGTCGCATCGAAATTCAAATGTCGTTTTATGGGTCAAAGGATTTGCATATTCATATAATCATATATATATCATAGATATAACAGCTTAGCATAAGGCATCAAATAGCATCACATCACATATCAAAATATCAATCCATCACACAACATTCAATAACAATCAGCATCTACAATTAAGATGAATAAACTGGGTGGTTTTAAATTTATTACCTATATGATTACTTTCATTTATTATTCCTAATTAATTAACTATCCATATTTATTCAATTAATAAATCTTCAATTATTAATTTAAAATCTAATATCATTCAATTAATGATTTCTTAATTACAAATTAATTATTCTAAGAAAAATTAATCTTAAACTTTAATTAATCAAATGAAAACCCTTAATTACTTTAATTAATTATCCATTTGTACTACCTTAATAATTAAATGAATTACAAATCATTATACTTTTCTTTATCTTTAAATAAACATTCCTTATTTACATTATGCATTTAAAAACAAAATGTTTTTAAATTTACATTAAATTCCATTTAACATTTCTTTTAAACTTAAAGACTCAAATTTGTCTTAAATAAGAGTTTAAAACAATACACAACTTAATCTTATATGTTTAAAAGGAACATATACTTTATAAATGAGTTTTAAAAAGAATTTAAATTTCAATTCAAATCAATTTAAAAATTACTTAAAAATTTCCAAATTGAAAATACAACTTCCATTTCATTTTAGTTTTAAATTCTTTAAAACTCTTTCTATAATTTACACCTACAATTCAAATGCAAATCATTTGATCATTAAAAACAATTCAATTTAAACCTTTATTTAAAACTGAAGTTTAAATTTTAAATCCAGATTTTAAAAACTCAGATTAAATTCATTTTGAATTTTTTTAAATTAAATACTTAACCTTCCATTCCAAATGCAAATCACATATGCATTTCCACAAAGAGTTTGAAAATCAAATTTAAATTTTAAAAACCATCAATGATTTCAAATTCCAGATAAATCAAATTTGAATTCATATTCAAATTCAACTTAAACTCAGTTTTAAACCTATACCTGCAAAATTTAATTTTACCTTAATATTTAAAACAGAAAACAGTTTTCTGATTATTTTAAAAAAAAAAAAAAAAAAACAAACTTTGAATTTTCCTGAAATTATTTCAACAAAATTCATACTTATTTGAATTCATATTCAAATTCAGGTTCTTAAAACCTAAGTCCAAATTAAGTTTACATTTTAAACTTTCACTTTCAATTTTAAAAACTGCAAACAGTTTTCCTGTTTCTTTATTTTTTTTTTTTTTTAAGAAAACCAATTTAAAATTTCTGCATTTAAATTATTACAAAATAAGAATCCAAACAATTTGAATTCATCCTTATATTCAAGCTAAATCCTAAGTTTAATTTCCAGACTTAAACTAAAACTTTATTTTTAAAATTCTAAAAACAGAACAGAACAGTTTCTGTTGAATTTTGAACCTCTTACATTCTTTAATTTAAAATGTTTTCAAATTTCAGATTTTGAATTATTTAAATCTATAACTAAATTCAGGTTCCAACTGATTTCAAATTTTAAGTTTATATTCCTATTATTACTTCAACTTAATTCTTTTAAAAACCTGGAAACAATTCTGTTTCCAATATTCAAACCTGTAACAAAAGGTATACTCGAGTCACCATAAAATTTACTTTGAGACAAAATCTACCCCGCTTCGAGTTTCTTCTCAAAAATCCCGAGGCCATCCCGAGCAAAAATTTCTGCAACCCTGAAACATCAAACCCTGCACAACACCATCATCCTGTGCACCTGCACCATTGCCAGAGCCACCACTGGCCAACTTCGAACTCACCGCCGAGTCACCCAAGCACCATACATCCACCTACGACCCACAGATCAACCACTCATGCCTCGAATCAAAATCTAGCACTTCAAACTGAACTGTTCCAGTAGAAACTGGAATTAGCCACTGTCAGAAAACCCATCACCCACACGCCTCCGACTGATGATATACCCCACAACTTCGGCCATGGATTGCTGACCCATCGCTCTTTCTTCTCCCAAAACTCCTTCAAACCCGATGCAGAGATGAAGTGGTAGTAGACCAATTACAGTAAGAACCCAAACTAGGGTTAAAATCAATTTCCAGTAAATTCAAACATCACAGTGATTTATAAATTCATCCACCATTTTTACCATACTTTCTGATGCATCACCTAACTCCATCAACAATTTCAAGCAACCCAATTACATAGATCAACAGGATTTGGCAAAAACCCAAATTTCACTAAAACCCCAATTACACATATTATACTCTACTAAAAATTGAAATTTTGATTTTGAAATTCCTAACTTTCAGTGATGATTCAAGATATAAGCGTGAATCAATATAAATTAACATTTGTTTTCAAACATTGATAAAAATTTGCTACTGTGTTATTTGTTTCCAGACAAATTTCAAAATCCAGTGACTTTGATCTTCTTTCTTTTTTTTCTCAGTTTATACTTGAACTTGTCATTTAAAACTAGATGTTGTTTACCCAAATTAGCTTGTTTAGGATCATAATTCACTAAGTGATTTGATAAGAAGGTTTGGACTTAATTCATTTAAAATCTCTGTATCTAAAAATATCAGAGAGGAACAGTCTAACTAGCATGCAAACTAACTCATTCATATACACAGGTAAATCACCAACTTATAAACATGCAAGCATTCATCATTTCAGAAATTTATCAAGCAACAGATTAATTATCACTTAAACCTTTTTAAGTGGTAGTTTACTCACCTTAATTCAAGGTGCAGAGCATACACTGTCCAGATTGATCATGCAGAAGCTTGAATGCCCATTCAAATGCAGGTTCCAAATTATGAAAATGCAGGCTTGAATGCTCTTAAAAATGCAGACCCCTGCCTTTAAAAAATGATGCTTGCTTCATAATGCTTCAGTTTACAACATGCAGGCTTCTAGCTTCTTGTTCCAGATTTATGAAATGCAGGCTTGAATGCTTTTTTAAAAACATGCAGCTTCTACTTGATGCATGCAGGCCTTGCTTGCAATTTGCAGATGCAAAGAAATGCAGAGCTTCTTGATTCATACATGCATGTTCCAGGGTTTAAAAATGAATGCATGCTGGCCTTTGAAATTGCAGGGCTTTTTGATTTATACATGCAGGCTTTAAATTGATGTGCAGGCTTGTATTTTGAAGAAGAGGAGTTGAAGGTTTGTTTGGGTTTCAGATTTTTAACATGAATGCACATGTATGCAGATTTGAAAAATGCAGTTTGTATGGTCTGAGAATGAAGATTTTGGGTTTTTCTTTTGTTTTGAGTTCAAACTGAATTGTTTTTTTTTTTTTCTTATCTTATGTTTTGAACAGCTTTATGATTTTGAGATTAGTGGAGGCAAATCTGTTTTCAGATTTTCTAAGATACCCATGATTACATATGGGAAGATGTAAAGTTTTCATAATTTTAAATTTTCATTTTTTATATTCAAATAAATATTATGAATGCCATTTGTTAAAAATCATCATAAACTTTGGATTTTGTTGATTGTCTTACTCTACTCCATCTCACATGTGTATGTATGTTCACATGGGTGATTTTTTTTACAAGACAAAATAAATTTATAAACTTTATTTATCATTATTTTTTTTTTTATCATATATACTTTATAAATAAATGTATTTGTTTATTCATTTGTATATGTATGTACATGTTCAATGCTAAAAGAATTTAGTCAACATTTATATATATATATATATACATATATTATATCTTAATATTTTTTTTTTTAATGCTACTCATTTTTAAAACACTCATTTTAAATTTAAATTTCAATCTTAACTTGAAATACAACATTTGTATTTATTTTACTTTTACAAAATTTAAAAAAAAGAAATGAATTTATAACAATTTGTACACTCAACAAATACATCACACATAAATATACATTTCTTAGTTCATGGTGCTTTTGTAAACTTATTTTATTACATCAATTTTTATTACAATACATTTATTAAATTCCAAAAGGTAAGTATTTCATATTCATTCTTGTTTTTTTAAATTTTTAAACTCAAGTCATTGTACCAATCATATTTTTTTTTATTAATTCATGAATTCTATTTTTAATGTTTAATATACAAATCATATTCAACTCCTTAGTTTAAATTATTTTATAGATTCTATTTTTAAATCTTTTAATTTAGCTCACATATTAATATAAATATATTTTATACATCTTATTTTTAAATTCAATATTTGTTTATAAAATACTTATTCATAAATCTTAAACCAATCCTACTTTATAAGCTAAATTTTTTTATTCTAGAAATTATCCAATTAATTCATAAATAAATTAGCAATTTATCTTCAAAAATTAATTTAATTGCCAATTTAAACTTGATAAATTTCAGGAATGTTACAGACTTCCCCCCTTAAGAAAATTTCGTCCTCGAAATTTGAAAGTAGGAAGACAACCAATGATGGATAGATACACAAGGATAGATAATCGACTCATAAATCAGGCCGATTAACTATTCTGCATTTGGCTTACCAAATAAGAATATCAACAATAGATATGAGAAAAATCTCATATAATATTACACAAGATATTTGGGTCCATCGGTCTACGAATATGCAAGGGCATTGACTAGTTCGAAGAGATACTAATCGTTCGTAGAATATATCGGATCCCAGAGAATAGATAGATGGATCAAATCTTCATGTTAGTTAACCAATTTACTAATTTAAAATTTCCAATTTATTTAATATTTTTAACTTCAAATTCATTAGAATTTAGATCGAAAAGCTGATAAGAAACCGATGAAGATACGAAGTAAGAATTTCCTACAACAATACGTATGGCCATCATCACACCGAAACTTCTTTCTGGAGCAGTCACGAAGCAATCAAAAGAATTCGAAATTGAATCAAAGGAGATTTATAGAGAAAAGATATTCCCACTGTTGCAGGGTATTGACCATTTGTAGTGGTACTCCCCTGTCCCCTATCTCGTTCTCTTCTCGCACTCATACTCACTATCAGTGGATAGTAAGAGAATTTACTGAGGCATTCGAACGGATATCTCAGGGATATACTCATTCTAGGGTTTACTTCACCCTATCTCTAATGAGTTACTTAATGTGTTATACTCCTGAGCTAAAGTTTTAACCTTCAGCTCTGATACCAAATGTAACGAACCTCATTTCCGTCAGCAGTAACCGGTAGGCTTTTCAACCATCCCAGCCCCACCGTGGCTTACACTGGTACCCCAGACCTTGCTTTTACGGCCAGCCTCTCGACTGTCACGGCTTACGCCTAACCAACCCCGTAAAGAGGACGTGTAGGGGTAAGAGTCTCCCGTTCGCCACCTAACGCAAAGCGAGAACCCCCCATCACGTTTCACCTAGATAAGCAAGTCTGGTCCGGGGGTTTTACACAATAGTGCATAACATCATCATTACAGATTCAATCATAAAGATAAGCGGTATAACCCATAACGCTTATCTATATTCACAGATTCATAGATAAAGTAAATTATCAATCACAAAAATTCACAAATATGATTCGATGTGGGTTTCGGATAACCAGCTGGAATCCGACTCCCTGTCGCATCGAAATTCAAATGTCGTTTTATGGGTCAAAGGATTTGCATATTCATATAATCATATATATATCATAGATATAACAGCTTAGCATAAGGCATCAAATAGCATCACATCACATATCAAAATATCAATCCATCACACAACATTCAATAACAATCAGCATCTACAATTAAGATGAATAAACTGGGTGGTTTTAAATTTATTACCTATATGATTACTTTCATTTATTATTCCTAATTAATTAACTATCCATATTTATTCAATTAATAAATCTTCAATTATTAATTTAAAATCTAATATCATTCAATTAATGATTTCTTAATTACAAATTAATTATTCTAAGAAAAATTAATCTTAAACTTTAATTAATCAAATGAAAACCCTTAATTACTTTAATTAATTATCCATTTGTACTACCTTAATAATTAAATGAATTACAAATCATTATACTTTTCTTTATCTTTAAATAAACATTCCTTATTTACATTATGCATTTAAAAACAAAATGTTTTTAAATTTACATTAAATTCCATTTAACATTTCTTTTAAACTTAAAGACTCAAATTTGTCTTAAATAAGAGTTTAAAACAATACACAACTTAATCTTATATGTTTAAAAGGAACATATACTTTATAAATGAGTTTTAAAAAGAATTTAAATTTCAATTCAAATCAATTTAAAAATTACTTAAAAATTTCCAAATTGAAAATACAACTTCCATTTCATTTTAGTTTTAAATTCTTTAAAACTCTTTCTATAATTTACACCTACAATTCAAATGCAAATCATTTGATCATTAAAAACAATTCAATTTAAACCTTTATTTAAAACTGAAGTTTAAATTTTAAATCCAGATTTTAAAAACTCAGATTAAATTCATTTTGAATTTTTTTAAATTAAATACTTAACCTTCCATTCCAAATGCAAATCACATATGCATTTCCACAAAGAGTTTGAAAATCAAATTTAAATTTTAAAAACCATCAATGATTTCAAATTCCAGATAAATCAAATTTGAATTCATATTCAAATTCAACTTAAACTCAGTTTTAAACCTATACCTGCAAAATTTAATTTTACCTTAATATTTAAAACAGAAAACAGTTTTCTGATTATTTTAAAAAAAAAAAAAAAAAAACAAACTTTGAATTTTCCTGAAATTATTTCAACAAAATTCATACTTATTTGAATTCATATTCAAATTCAGGTTCTTAAAACCTAAGTCCAAATTAAGTTTACATTTTAAACTTTCACTTTCAATTTTAAAAACTGCAAACAGTTTTCCTGTTTCTTTATTTTTTTTTTTTTTTAAGAAAACCAATTTAAAATTTCTGCATTTAAATTATTACAAAATAAGAATCCAAACAATTTGAATTCATCCTTATATTCAAGCTAAATCCTAAGTTTAATTTCCAGACTTAAACTAAAACTTTATTTTTAAAATTCTAAAAACAGAACAGAACAGTTTCTGTTGAATTTTGAACCTCTTACATTCTTTAATTTAAAATGTTTTCAAATTTCAGATTTTGAATTATTTAAATCTATAACTAAATTCAGGTTCCAACTGATTTCAAATTTTAAGTTTATATTCCTATTATTACTTCAACTTAATTCTTTTAAAAACCTGGAAACAATTCTGTTTCCAATATTCAAACCTGTAACAAAAGGTATACTCGAGTCACCATAAAATTTACTTTGAGACAAAATCTACCCCGCTTCGAGTTTCTTCTCAAAAATCCCGAGGCCATCCCGAGCAAAAATTTCTGCAACCCTGAAACATCAAACCCTGCACAACACCATCATCCTGTGCACCTGCACCATTGCCAGAGCCACCACTGGCCAACTTCGAACTCACCGCCGAGTCACCCAAGCACCATACATCCACCTACGACCCACAGATCAACCACTCATGCCTCGAATCAAAATCTAGCACTTCAAACTGAACTGTTCCAGTAGAAACTGGAATTAGCCACTGTCAGAAAACCCATCACCCACACGCCTCCGACTGATGATATACCCCACAACTTCGGCCATGGATTGCTGACCCATCGCTCTTTCTTCTCCCAAAACTCCTTCAAACCCGATGCAGAGATGAAGTGGTAGTAGACCAATTACAGTAAGAACCCAAACTAGGGTTAAAATCAATTTCCAGTAAATTCAAACATCACAGTGATTTATAAATTCATCCACCATTTTTACCATACTTTCTGATGCATCACCTAACTCCATCAACAATTTCAAGCAACCCAATTACATAGATCAACAGGATTTGGCAAAAACCCAAATTTCACTAAAACCCCAATTACACATATTATACTCTACTAAAAATTGAAATTTTGATTTTGAAATTCCTAACTTTCAGTGATGATTCAAGATATAAGCGTGAATCAATATAAATTAACATTTGTTTTCAAACATTGATAAAAATTTGCTACTGTGTTATTTGTTTCCAGACAAATTTCAAAATCCAGTGACTTTGATCTTCTTTCTTTTTTTTCTCAGTTTATACTTGAACTTGTCATTTAAAACTAGATGTTGTTTACCCAAATTAGCTTGTTTAGGATCATAATTCACTAAGTGATTTGATAAGAAGGTTTGGACTTAATTCATTTAAAATCTCTGTATCTAAAAATATCAGAGAGGAACAGTCTAACTAGCATGCAAACTAACTCATTCATATACACAGGTAAATCACCAACTTATAAACATGCAAGCATTCATCATTTCAGAAATTTATCAAGCAACAGATTAATTATCACTTAAACCTTTTTAAGTGGTAGTTTACTCACCTTAATTCAAGGTGCAGAGCATACACTGTCCAGATTGATCATGCAGAAGCTTGAATGCCCATTCAAATGCAGGTTCCAAATTATGAAAATGCAGGCTTGAATGCTCTTAAAAATGCAGACCCCTGCCTTTAAAAAATGATGCTTGCTTCATAATGCTTCAGTTTACAACATGCAGGCTTCTAGCTTCTTGTTCCAGATTTATGAAATGCAGGCTTGAATGCTTTTTTAAAAACATGCAGCTTCTACTTGATGCATGCAGGCCTTGCTTGCAATTTGCAGATGCAAAGAAATGCAGAGCTTCTTGATTCATACATGCATGTTCCAGGGTTTAAAAATGAATGCATGCTGGCCTTTGAAATTGCAGGGCTTTTTGATTTATACATGCAGGCTTTAAATTGATGTGCAGGCTTGTATTTTGAAGAAGAGGAGTTGAAGGTTTGTTTGGGTTTCAGATTTTTAACATGAATGCACATGTATGCAGATTTGAAAAATGCAGTTTGTATGGTCTGAGAATGAAGATTTTGGGTTTTTCTTTTGTTTTGAGTTCAAACTGAATTGTTTTTTTTTTTTTCTTATCTTATGTTTTGAACAGCTTTATGATTTTGAGATTAGTGGAGGCAAATCTGTTTTCAGATTTTCTAAGATACCCATGATTACATATGGGAAGATGTAAAGTTTTCATAATTTTAAATTTTCATTTTTTATATTCAAATAAATATTATGAATGCCATTTGTTAAAAATCATCATAAACTTTGGATTTTGTTGATTGTCTTACTCTACTCCATCTCACATGTGTATGTATGTTCACATGGGTGATTTTTTTTACAAGACAAAATAAATTTATAAACTTTATTTATCATTATTTTTTTTTTTATCATATATACTTTATAAATAAATGTATTTGTTTATTCATTTGTATATGTATGTACATGTTCAATGCTAAAAGAATTTAGTCAACATTTATATATATATATATATACATATATTATATCTTAATATTTTTTTTTTTAATGCTACTCATTTTTAAAACACTCATTTTAAATTTAAATTTCAATCTTAACTTGAAATACAACATTTGTATTTATTTTACTTTTACAAAATTTAAAAAAAAGAAATGAATTTATAACAATTTGTACACTCAACAAATACATCACACATAAATATACATTTCTTAGTTCATGGTGCTTTTGTAAACTTATTTTATTACATCAATTTTTATTACAATACATTTATTAAATTCCAAAAGGTAAGTATTTCATATTCATTCTTGTTTTTTTAAATTTTTAAACTCAAGTCATTGTACCAATCATATTTTTTTTTATTAATTCATGAATTCTATTTTTAATGTTTAATATACAAATCATATTCAACTCCTTAGTTTAAATTATTTTATAGATTCTATTTTTAAATCTTTTAATTTAGCTCACATATTAATATAAATATATTTTATACATCTTATTTTTAAATTCAATATTTGTTTATAAAATACTTATTCATAAATCTTAAACCAATCCTACTTTATAAGCTAAATTTTTTTATTCTAGAAATTATCCAATTAATTCATAAATAAATTAGCAATTTATCTTCAAAAATTAATTTAATTGCCAATTTAAACTTGATAAATTTCAGGAATGTTACAATCAATGTCTATGCTTTTAGATTCATTGGATGTACCGTTTGTACTACATCAATGTCTCTGCTTTTAGATTCATTGGATGTACCGTTTGTACTACATCAATGTCTTTGCTTTTAGATTCATTGGATGTACCGTTTGTACTACATCAATGTCTATGCTTTTAGATTCATTGGATGTATCGCTTGTACTACATCAATGTCTCTGCTTTTAGATTCATTGGATGTACCGTTTGTACTACATCAATATCTTTGCTTTTAGATTCATTGGATGTACCGTTTGTACTGCATCAATGTCTTTGCTTTTAGATTCATTGGATGTACCGTTTGTACTTCATCAATGTCTTTGCTTTTAGATTCATTGGATGTACCGTTTGACTACATCAATGTCTTTGCTTTTAGATTCATTGGATGTACCGTTTGCACTACATCAATGTTTTGGCCAATCCTTTTTTTGATTTCTGGATTTCTATTTGATGATTTCTGGAATTTATGTTTCACCACCTTTTTCAGTTGGCATTGATATGTATGTCATTTATTGTGCATTGGTGAATTTGTGTGTCATTGACTTTTGTGATTGACATTGATATAATCGTCAATATTTATGGTTTGGTGAACTAAATAAGGAGTATGACCTTTTTTTGATTCTTGTGTAGATTTTGTGATATTGATTAATCTCTTGTTGATTTTCAATTACTTATATATATCACAGCTTGGCATTGTGATTATTATGTGTTTAGTCATATCTCTTATTCTATATCGTTTCATTTGATATTTATAGTTAGACTGATCCATTTATTATTTTCTTATTAAATAATACTCGGGTCAGACCGAGATGTTACAGGTGCTTCAGCTTGACTTCTCACTTGGGATTGATTTCTCTGACTTTTGGCTAACTACTTAGATTAGTAGTTTATTTCGTTGTATACACTTGAGATATGGACACATAGTTGTATTCTTTTGTATGGCACATGTTGTTATTCTTTTGTATTATTGTGGATCTTTTTGGCCACTACTCTGATATACACTTCCATGTGTTAGTTATATATTCATATCTTCTTCCGCCTTTGTGATATGAATTATCTGTGACTGATTTGTGTTATGCTTATTTCTATATTTGTTTCCGAAGATTATTATAGCCACCGTGTAGTAGATTTGAGTTTGTATCGGTGTGTCGGATTTCCTCTCGAAATCAAATGCATGTTATACTATCCGACATAGCGGTGCTCGCACAAAGCAATTGCACGGATGGTCGCTCCTCAACAGCCTTATCCTCCGTGCTAGTTGACGGCATTACCCCGTAGTGTCCTTGGCTAGTGTGGGTATAGAGGTGGGGCGTCACAGCTTGGTATTAGAGCCAAACTTCGGAACAACATAGAATAATTTAGCAAGCGTCATGTCCTAAGTCTTTCTTAGGAGTTGTGCCTTAGGATTTATTCGAGTCTTCGTACCGTTCTATCCTACTTTCTTTTATGATTCCTTGTTTTATCTATCAAGATTGCTTGATATTTATTTTGAGAATAACTTTTTCCTCTTCTTTCTTTCTTTCTTAAAGAAGAGAAATGGTTAGACCTGGCCGTCCCAGCGCCGGTCAATCTAGTGCTACTCCCCAGGATGGAGTATTTATGTCTTCCCAGTAGCTTCTTGATCTAGTAAAGAATGCTCAAGCTGTCGGTCCCATTCCAGAGCCTACTCATCCTAGATCCGGTTTTGCACGCTTCTGCAGAGACTATACCGATTTGGGTGGAAGGCCATTCAGGGGATCCGAGAGTGTTATAGAAATTCAAGCTTGGCTCAAATCATGCGATCGCATCTTTTCTCGCATGAACCTTATTGATCTACATCGAGTCCAAGTGGCTTCTAGCATGCTCCAAGAAAGAGCATTAGGTTGGTATGAGCTTTTAATTTCTGAAATCATTGAAGCGGATCTCACTTGGGAGCAATTCCGGGAAAGGTTCGAATTGAAATTTGTGCCGGATGCCGAAAAAGTAACTTTGGCCCGGCGTTTTATTGACCTTGTTCAAGGTGAATCTTCTGTGACAGACTATGTCGCATCTTTCGAATCTCTTTCCAAGTACGGGGTCGAGTATATAAATACCCTATTGAAGAAAAATCAGAGATTTGTCTATGGCTTGAATAAGAATCTTAAGAAGCCATTACTCTTGAAACTTGAGGTTTCATTTGATCAGCTTATTGATATCGCTCTTCGTCTTGAAGAGGCCGATAATGAAGGTGATGTTGAAGTTGTGCGTGCCCAACAGAACTTCGACAATAACTTGAAGAGGCCTATCAAATTCAAAGGCCCCAATTCTAATAAGAAAGGGAAGCAACAAATTCCGGTAGCAAAGACTCCTACCTCTAGTCGTGGTCAATGCTACAATTGTGGTTCCACGGACCATTATGCAAGGGAGTGTCCGAAACCCCTCTTTTGTCGTTATTGCAAAGGTTCGGGTCATCTTTTATCTTCGTGTCCTAGGCTTCCTAACAAGAGAGAGGGAAAACTGCAAGCCCCTAACAACTCTTCTCTTGGTCAAGGTATTTTTCACTCAATCCTTGATGGCATTGTTTTATTTCGTGATCTTCTTATTTGAGTTCTTGTTGATATGGGTTTCATCTCATTATTTTTATATCAAAAGAACTTGTGATTCTTCTTCTTTAAACATTTCTGGGCTTGATGACTTCTTTGATGATTGTGAATCCGGATGGTAGATCCGCAACCCTCAATTTGTCTTTATTGATGTCGAAATTATTTTATGTGATTTTTCTGTCCGAGCCGATTTTTACTTAGGCTTCGGAATTTACTTTTGTAAGGATTGGCTTAATTATTATGAGGCCATATCCTTTGTCCCGTGTGGACTATTCATCTTTGACATTTTCAATCTGTTAAGCGGATTTCTATTTTTCCTTTATGATTTTGATTCCAACTTGATGGCATTATTTTATTCCTTAAGCCCACTTATAAGGAAAGTGTTATTTCTCTCATTCATGTAGTTAGAGAAATTTTCCGGTATTTTTGAGCTTGTCTTAGGATTATCACCTAAGTAATCTTTTGTGTGGTGCTAAGGTCTTTTCAGTTTGACCTTACCACCGGTTTTCATTTGCTACGAATTGCGGAAGTTAGCATTCCACTTACCGCGTTCCGCACTTGTTATGATTCCTATGAATGAATTATTACGTCATTCAGTTTGTCCAGCTTATTTCATCCATTTTCGGTATCGAGCATTCTATCGAATATCTCGATGATTCCATTTTTTTGCATTTATTGATTTTGGATGAAAATAGCAATTTTAAATTTTGCAAAATCTTTTTCATAAGACTTATTTAGAAGTATAACTGGATTTTTGTTCTTAAAACAAACAAAGAATATTCTTAGAAGTTTTTGAGAAACTTACTTATCCTATAGAATATGATTTTGTGATTGTATTGCCCATTTAGTGTTTTAAGAATTCTGGTCGATGCGCTTGATCAACGTTATCGATAAGAATCTCCTAAACCTTTTGATGAGACAGTCAGACACGATATATTGACTTGTAAAAATGTAAATTTTTGTGGAAAGATTATTACATAAAAATAAAAATGTAATTTTGAAAGTTTTAACTTTTCGGGAAAGAGGATTATTTAAAAGAACTCTTCCTTTCGATACTCTTATTCTAGTGATTCCTGAAGGGGAACCAAGGCTTTGCTATTTGTACCGATACTAGTCGTATTGGTTTGGATGCCATTCTCTTGCAAAGGAGAACGTGCTATCACTTATGCTTCTAAATCATTATAGCTTATCGAGACTAGATATGCCACTCATGATCTAGTGCTCGCGGTTATTGTTTTTACTTTTGGAATTTGGCATCATCATATTTGGATGAGAAATTTGTCCTCTACCTCGATCATAAATCTTTGGAATATTTATTTTCTCATAATGAACTTCATGTCGACTCGAGTTCCTCGCATCTTATGATCTTGATATTCTGGAAATCGTGTTGCCAACGCTCTTTGTCGTAGGCAACAAGTTGTTGATTCTTTGATGTTGTCTGAATGGAATTATCTTTTCATCAAGTACATCGAACGTTTTGATATACTTCGTTTTATTGAGCTTTATCTCATTTTTTTATGGACTAGCGTCCGATGTTCTTTTATGGTGTTCGGTTCATCGGATGTACTGTTATTATACTACATCGATGTTCCGTCTTATCTGGATCAATGGATGTACCATTATTATACTACATCGTTGTTCCGGTTTATCGGTTCATTGGACGTACCGTTTTTGTACTACGTCGGTGTTCCGAAATTATTCGGGTTTTGGTTCATTGGGCATACCGTTTTTGTAGTACGCTGATGTTCAAAATTATTTGAGTTTCTAGTTTCTCGGGCGTACTGTTGTTATACTACGTCGTTGCACCAGCTCAATTTTCTGCAATTCTTGACGTTCTCCACGTCTTTTATCTACGGAAATGCCTTAGGGATTCCGGTTTTTATTCTTGTGCCCGGTGATATTGTGGAAATTGAAGTTTCACCAGATTTGATTTATGAGCAACATTCCATTCGCATCATTGCTTCGGAGGTTGAGCGACTTCGGAATAAAGATATTCTTCTTGTGAGATTTCAATGGTTCTCAAATCTTAGGGATTACTCTTGGGAATCTAGAGAATTCATCGAGCGATCCCGTTCTTGCTAACTCTTTCGTGCTCTTTATGGTGAAATTCTTATTTCAATTTTCTTTTGTGTTGATATGCTTTTATGGTTGTTACTCTTTATTTTCTTCTTAAGTATTGCGAGGACGCAATTTCTTTAAGGAGGGGAGTCTGTAACAACCCGCATATTTATCGATTTTATATTTAAATATTTTATTTAAATATTTTATCGTTCGTCGGATTTTGGTCCGAAAAGCTACTTTTTGCAAACAGTCGAATTGGGACTCGAGACCACCCCCATTGAGTTCAAAATGACGTTTGCGACCTTTTTTAGTATAAACTTCGATATGTTTGGAGTTAGTCGAATTTGGCAACTTTTTCACTTAGGGCTTTGGTTTGTTGCTCATCCCATTAACCCCAGCTGAGCCCTAGCTCCACCCCCACTTATCTTCATTTCATTTCTAATTCCTAACCCTTCAAGCTTTAGCAACAATGGTGGAAAAGAGTGGAAATTAAAACTCCAAGCCCTAGTCTTCATTAGCAAATCCATCCTCTAGCTCCAAACTCAAGTGAACCCATTGGTAAGCCTTCTCTTCTTCTTCTCCAACTCATTCTCTCTTTGATTTCAGAAATTCCTAAACCTAATTTAGGAAATGTTTCTCTTTTAAGCTTAGACTGAAGCTTCTCGAGTTGTTATTGAAGAGGAATTGATCTTAGCTGGTTTTTAAAGCTTCTGCTTCATTGATTTGGGTTCAAAGGTGAGATTTTTATCTCACATCTTTTTCTATGTGTATCTTTGTGGTTAGGTATGAGTTCATAACATCTGTGCATATTCATTTGCTTTTGATTTGAATTGATTTGGTGAATTTTCCAAATTTTTGTGCTTTGGTCCAATTTTATGAAAATCCTTTTATGGACATTTGGACATTGATATTCGGGGTGTATCGAAGAGCTTTTAAGGCCGGGTTGTCGTTTGGCGTAAATCCTTGGTCGACATTGCTCGTCCGATCGCTTCCGATACGTTTTGGCCACTTTGGCCTAGGCAAATTGTTGCCCAGACCAGGTGACCAGACGTCTGGTGACCAAGTCCAGACGTCTGGTTTGGACCTGGAAAGAAAAATGTATGCACGCATATTATAAAAAAAATGCCAGAGAACAAAACCAGACGTCTGGATTCAAAACCAGACGTCTGGCCATGGCTCAGATGTCTGTTTTGGCTATTCCAGACGTCTGGGTAGCTTTCTGAACTATTTTTCAGAAAACAAATCCAGACGTCTGGATTCCAAATCAGACGTCTGGAGATGTTCATTTTTTCCTATTCAGGCTGTTTTGTGTGAATTTCCATTATTTATCAATTTTAGCGATCCTATTAGTCGTTATCACTTCTTATCGACTTTGATGACTTCTTTTTATGGATTTTTGGAAATATCCATTTCTATGGATTTGGTATCGATTTTTGTGGATTTTATTCACGTCTTCGGATGTGAATTTTGGTGATTGATTGTTCTACAATCATTTTTGTGATTTGTCACTTTAAAGATATAATGGTTTCAATACTAGTATTAAATATCAAAACCTCTTCATCAAAACGATTTCAACTATATTTTCAATATCAAACTCGTTTATAAAACCATTTTCCAATCTACTAGTATACACAAACCTTTACCTCACTCATATGAGAAATCTAATTAAACGGCTTAGTAAAACAAGTGGTATGAAACGCTTGCGTTTACTTCGCCGGTTAATTCTTGGACTTGTTCGGTTGAAACTTTGTGACAATTTCCTAGTCGAAATATACAATTTGTTCGTAAATATTTAAGTTAAGCTAGTGGTTATGGGACATGAAGCTAAGCTCATATATTTACTAGCTTATTGTAATTGACACTTCTTGATGATAGATGATGATCATTTTATAGTTTAGACTAACAATGTGCGATGCCTCTTTGTCCACGTGGAGGACTGTACCTCATTTTATTGAGCTTCGTCTCATTTCTTCATGGGCTGGCAACCCATGTACTTTTAATATGTTTCGATTCATTGGATGTACCGTTTGTACTACATCGATGTCTCGGCATTTTGATTCATTGGATGTACCGTTTGTACTACATCAATGTCTTTGCTTTTTGATTCATTGGATGTACCGTTTGTACTACATCAATGTCTTTGCTTTTTGATTCATTGGTTGTACCGTTTGTACTACATCAATTGTTTTGTGTTTCGATTCATTGGATGTACCGTTTGTACTACATCAATGTCTCTGCTTTTAGATTCATTGGATGTACGGTTTGTACTACATCAATGTCTTTGCTTTTAGATTCATTGGATGTACCGTTTGTACTACATCAATGTCTTTACTTTTAGATTCATTGGATGTACCGCTTGTACTACATCAATGTCTCTGCTTTTAGATTCATTGGATGTACCGTTTGTACTACATCAATGTCTCTGCTTTTAGATTCATTGGATGTACCGTTTGTACTACATCAACGTCTTTGCTTTTAGATTCATTTGATGTACCATTTGTACTTCATCAATGTCTTTGCTTTTAGACTCATTGGATGTACCGTTTGCACTACATCAATGTCTTGGCCAATCCTTTTTTTGTGATTTCTGGATTTCTATTTGATGATTTCTGGAATTTATGTTTCACCACCTTTTTCAGTTGGCATTGATATGTATGTCATTTATTGTGCATTGGTGAATTTGTGTGTCATTGACTTTTGTGATTGACATTGATATAATCGTCAATATTTATGGTTTGGTGAGCGAAATAAGGAGTATGACCTTTTTTTGATTCTTGTGTAGATTTTGTGATTTTGATTAATCTCTTGTTGATTTTCAATTACTTATATATATCACAGCTTGGCATTGTGATTATTATGTGTTTAGTCATATCTCT
The DNA here is from genome assembly GCA_030765085.1 of Allium cepa. NCBI lineage: Eukaryota > Viridiplantae > Streptophyta > Magnoliopsida > Asparagales > Amaryllidaceae > Allium > Allium cepa. The sequence goes on along the minus strand of CM060929.1, from coordinate 986,495,601 downwards.
TATTCTATATCATTTCATCTGATATTTATAGTTGACTGATCCATTTATTATTTTCTTATTAAATAATACTCGGGTCAGACCGAGATGTTACAAGTGCTTCAGCTTGACTTCTCACTTGGAATTGATTTCTCTGACTTTTGGCTAACTACTTAGATTAGTAGTTTATTTCGTTGTATACACTTGAGATATGGACTCATAGTTGTATTCTTTTGTATAGCACATGTTGCTATTCTTTTGTATTATTGTGGATCTTTTTGACCACTACTCTGATATACACTTCCATGTGTTAGTTATATATTCATATCTTCTTCCGCCTTTGTGATATGAATTATCTATGACTGATTTGTGTTATGCTTATTTCTATATTTGTTTCCGAAGATTATTATAGCCACTGTGTAGTAGCTTTGAGTTTGTATCGGTGTTTCGGATTTCCTCTCGAAATCAAATGCATGTTATACTATCCGACATAGCAGTGCTCGCACAAAGCAATTGCATGGATGGTCGCTCCTCAACAGCCTTATCCTCCGTGCTAGTTGATGGCATTACCCCGTAGTGTCCTTGGCTAGCGTGGGTATAGAGGTGGGGCGTCATAGCCACCTTCAGGGCTATCAAAATTTAAGACGACCCTTTAACCCAACCATTTTAACCCATTTTCAATAGGGTTGGATTAAACTAATTCAATTATATTTTGCATTGGGTCAATACCCATTCAGCCCACTTAAAAACAATACAACCCTGTTTACCCACTTACTGATCTAAAACCCTAAATTTTCGAAATTTTGTTTCTTAAACATACGATGTCATCCGAATCCCTAATTCCACAATCCGCTTGATTCCCTTCAAACAATCGCTCTCTCCTTCACTCAAAATTTTGTGGATCCATCTCTCGCATTTTTCAAAATGATTTAACCTTCAAAGTTGAAGCTCTAACTAATCAAAGGTACTATTTTTCGTTCAGAAAATTTGAATAGGTCGAGAGATAAAATCTTAAATCTATTGCATTTGCAGTAAACCCTATCTCTTGCTGTAATTTCTGGATCAGCACATGAATCCGGCAATTTAGACCAGGGATCAAACCCTTGTTATCGCTTCGAAAGAGATATCCATGCCTTTTTGTTATGGATATATGTAAACCAAACAAAATATATGCATAGAAAGTAATCTATGATGTCAGAATATAAGATTTTTCAATGTAAAAAAATGCTTTTGCATTATGATGTGATAATTATTTTGGTTTATGGTTTGCTGGCTTGCAGGTAGTAATCGTAACCTATTGTCACAGTTGCAAGGAAGGGAAGACTCAGTTGCCTTCATCATTGTTTAAGGATAATATCAGGAAGAATTGATAGAGGAGAAAGGTACACCTTTTTGATTTTTTCTAGTAAATTGTTGATTTTATGCATCATTTGACAACAAAAACACTATCAATCAAATGTAAAGTTAGTTTGCCTTACACATCGATGGTATTGCTCCCCTTTGTGTTTGTAGTTCATGATGGCACGATAGTTTTTATTTACAACTTGCAGGCTTCCAGCCTGTAATGACCCGTAAATTTCGACGATTAAATTTTAGTTAAAAAGGGATTATGTAATAAAAAAAAATTTGTAAAGAAAAATAAAGATATATATAAAAGAGATAGAATTTATGCTGGAATGAACGCTAAATGAAAATCCAATGATTGAGATAGTGTAAGATGTATACCTGTGTGTAAGTTGAATAAATAAAGGAGATTTAAATTTATAACTAATAATGAATTGTAGAAACGGGTATTCAACTTAATTGTTGAAAGTTAGGTGAAATATCAATAAAGAAATAGCGTAAATTGTCGCACTTGAATAAAATGTAAATTAAAGAAATAAAGACAAAATTTAAATTACCTATGTATTAATATATTAAAAAGGACTGTAATTGTATGTGAATTAAGGTGGTAATATAGATGGCAGTTGATGGATAGCCAATTTAATGCAAATCCAAATGCAATTGAAACGGCTGTTTGAGTTTTGGAGTGAAAATGGGAATAGTGAATACAACATTATAACGTCTTAATTAAATATGATTGTTTAATTAATACTAAAAGTAATAAAATTTGGTAATAGTATTAATGAAATAATAATAAGAAGAATTGAAATTGTATAATGGAAAATTTGTTAATAAATGGATGAAAATATTGGATGAACTAATTGATGGAAGTAAAATCTAAAAGAATGTTGGATAGAACATAAGTGATTGAAATTTGGTAGTGTGTATTGGAAATAAAGTTCATCTAAATATTGAGAAATTTTAATGTTGTTATTATGAAAATGTTACTTTAATAATTATTAAAATAGTAACGGGAAGTGTGAAGGTAAATTTATAAAAACGTAAAACTTATTTTAAAGAATTAATTGAGTGTAGACTTATGAAATAGATTTAATGACAATAATTATTGTACGTATTTAGTCTATTTGTTGGTCAAGTTTTATTTTTGATCAATTTCAATTAATGCACTAAATTATTGCAGTTAGTGTGGAATATTGGTAAGAGAATAAATAAGATGTAACCAAGGGAAAGGTCCATTTTATAATATAATGATTAGTGTGATCTTAGGAATGAATTAATTGAGGTTTAAGCTTTTATTTATGTGTAAAGTTAACAAAATTTCAATTAAATGAAATCCAGTAATTTATGAAAATAAAGATGAGAATTGGGAAATATTACTGTAATGAATCATAAAAGAAATGTTAACTGTGTGGTTGAGTAATAATTGATTTATTTTGAGTTGTAATCCAATAAAATCAAATTTATTAGAATTTATTGCAATTAATTGGATTAATTGCAGTAACCTTTGGAAATTGGAACTTAGTAAAAATAATCTGGATTGGATTTCAAATAAATAGGTTAGGGTGAGTAACTGAATTACATACTATGAATAAGTAAACCAGGAAGATTAAATTTAATTAATATAAAATAGTTGATTTATTGCAAATAAAAGATTATGTAAATATTTAGTTAGGTGGAATTAAAGTTAATTACATAATAAGGTATGAATCCACTACTAATTTTATTTATGGAAATGAAAAGAGTACCAAAAACAAGCTTTGTCAGTATATTTAAGTTTAATGTATAATAATAAGTTAATGGTAATAAAAGAAGTTTAAACATCTAAATATTCTGTTAATAGAGAGTTAAGTTTAAATCTAAGAATATTAAGAAGTAGATTTTTGAATACAACATTTGATCCATCCACTTAAAATGTATAGATAGGATAATCACTGATTTTTGATTTAAGTAGTGCAAACGGAGATTTATCTATTTATTTAGAATTGGAATTTATAAGTGTATAAATAGGAAATAAGTGAAATTTATTTTTTTTTATTCATAAATGAAGATTTAGATGAAGGTGAGAATGGTAATGCTTTAAATAGTAGAGACGTACACAAATCAATGTAGGTAATTAGAAATAAAATGTTGTCAAAACGTTAAAACGTTTCTTGTGAAAAATGGATGACATAACGAAAAAGGGTAATGTATGCACTTGAATATAAATTGAAACTTATTTAAGGTATTAATTACAATGGATAGAGATTTTGGGTAACATTGTAAATGATATGTAAGTAATGCAAATGTATGTCAATAGTAAGGGATTAGGATGAATTAAAAATTTGTAACATAGGAATTACCTGCCTATTTGTTAATAAAAATTTGAATGGTTAGTAAGTGATAATAGAATAAGTGTACATTAGTGGAATTGAGGTAACGTTGGTTTTAATGTTGAGAAAACAAATGGGTATAGTAAAGTTTAAGTGGAATTGTAAGTATGTATAGGGGAATGAATTATTGCAGGGAAATATTTGGTAACCATTGCAATAAATGTAAATTAGTGTGCATTAATATGAAATTTAGTAATAGGTGTGAATAACTTAAATTTCTTCATAGGATAAAGAATGATGGATATAACGTTTATTTAATATATCGGGATTTAATTGATCATAAAAGGTTGATTGCAAATCAAATGAAAAATGCTTAAATGGGAATTAAGTTATTTATTCATTTGGATTTAAAGCATGATTGAAATTATTGGAAACTGAATAAAACGTTTTATGTTGATTGAAATTTAAGTTGGAAGTAATTAAGATAAATAAAATATGTATAATATGGAATTCAAATGTACATAGAAATGTGGATTTTAGTATGTAAACGTAAATCTACTGAGAATGGATAGAAATTTAATCTGTAATTATTACAGTAATTTAGAAATTTTAGTTGAAATCGGAAATTTATCTATGTATTTGGAAATTTATGGAATTGTGAATATATATATGGAAATTTAGATGAAGCATCTAATTATACATATGTGAATACGCTTAAAATGCAATGTAAATGTTGAGAAAGAAATAATTTAATCCGTAACGTGTATAATTAATATCCTTTTGGGACCACTTCTGTTTGCACGTTAAAATTCGTGCACACCTATCCTTTTGCGATCTATCTATAAATATGCTGTGATAAACCCTAGCCTCCTTTCTATTGTCAATTGGCTGTACGTTCATTTTTCTTCATCTCTTTCTCTGCCTCAATGGTTACAAAACCTAATCTATCTACAATTCAAATTTTCTAATAAAATTCAAACTCTCCACAAAAATTCCAGAAAATTTTATGATAAAGTTCTCAAGACACGTAATCTGCTTGTACAATTCATTTTCTGTTTTGGATATTCGTTTGGCCAGAAAAAAAATTCGACGATGTGCTGTAGCTTTTAGCTGACGTGGCCATTGAAGTTAAGTGGGTTTTATTTTATTTTATTTTATTTTATTTTTGTTTTCAAATCGTTTAAAATGAATATCTTTTTCATACGTTCTCCGATTCACGTGAAATTTCTTTTGTTGGGATCGTAATTTAGTTCCGGATCTGATGACGCTGGTTTGGACAGATTTGGGGACCGTCGGATTTTTTGAGTTTAAATCGGGTTTAAATTCGATTTAAATTCAAAAGGTGAGTGTTTTAACCCACTCACAACTACTAAGAGCTTTTATGGTTGTTAAATTAATTTTAGAAATGAATAGAAATTTATTTATGAATATTTGGCATGTTTATTTCATCATAGCTGTTAAATTTCGTTCATTTAATTTAACTGTTAATTTAATTTGTTTATTGCATATTAATTTACAGTTAGAATTTATTTGTTTGCATATAAATTGCTAGTTAACAGTTATATAAATTATTACTGAATATAAACTGTTAGATTAATAGTTGTTAAATTTAATTTGAATAAAATTGCCAGTTATTACCTGTTATATATTATCAAATATATATTGTTATTGATTGATATTGATTGATGATTGTGATTGGATGATGGATGTTGTTGATGAATGGATGTTTTATTTGTATATCATTAAAATGCAAGTTAGCATGCATCTTTCTTTTCATTTGGGATTTGTGGTTTGAAATGATATAAAACCGCAAAGTTTTATTTTTAATTGCGGATTGAAATGATAAATATCCGTATCACTTGACCATAGGATAGAAAATTTTATACAGGCACCGTGGTCTATATATAAATTATGTTAAAGGTGAAATCTATGGTTTGGATGTGATACGATTTATAGAAATTAAATTTTGATAATTTATAAATATTATTCTTCTTCCATTTATATATATACATATGAAGTTAAATTTTTGAATTTAAGTTGTGTATAAACCCGGTAAATAAAAATGGAATAAAAATTTAGAAATGAAATTTGATAAATTATATTGTATGTTTAAGTTTGGAAATTTTTAGGATATGATATTTATAACTTGGTTTTCCTTAATAAATTGAAAAATGAATATTCTAGTATTAAATAAATGGGGAAAAATATTTAATGGCTAGAAATTGGAATTTTATTTATGGAATTTATGGGAATATTCAATACTAAATAATAGAACATTAATTTGTTGAAAGAATAAAATCCAACTTTAGTTTTGAAATATTAATACTCCAAATGGAGTTATATATATATAAATTGAAGGGGTTTTGGAACTTGAAGTGATATTTAAATTATGGCTTAAACATTAAATAAGAACTATATTTGTAAAGCCATGTAAATTTTTTTTCTTTACAAAGTAACCATAAATCTAAACCATTTATTCTGTATACCGTTGAATATCCGAACCATTTAAGTTTTAGAAGTTATGGTTTTAAAGGTATGAATTCTGAAAATATTATGTTTTGAAAGTGTAATTCAAATGTTGGTTTTCCAGATATTTAAATCAAAAAAAAAACCAGTATGATTTTGGATAGGAATTATATTTGAGATAAATGATATCATATTGTTTTGGGTTTTAAGATGATATCGTATTCATAGTTTTGAATGGAAATGTATATTCGGGTTTTAAAGTATAAACTATTTTTTTTAAAATGACCACGGTGTTATAATAAAGATGGGTTGGCAAAGAGACCGGGATCGGATATGGACATACTCTCTGTCGATACCGAAAACCACTTTGACTAACCGTGTACGCGGTGGAGATTCCAGAATGAAGTAGGTTGGTGGCGGCGTTTCCTGTAAGGTAAATACGTGGACCCGACTCCCGTGAGTTGGCATAAGGTGGCTAAAACAGGAGCTATTCTCAGGCCAATGAGGTCATACCTCTGATCGGACACTCCTCTTCGATATTATACTATGACTTTGGATTGATTCAGTGGCCACTTTTATATTTTGATTTTGGGGAGTTTGTTCGAGGTGGGCGGTAACTGCGGCTACGCGTTTCCACCAGCCTGGGTACGCAATTGGTATATCTACCCTGGCATTGCCTAGTTGTGCCGTGTCACCTACCTTATCGCGCCTTGTACGAGTTTGGATTTCTCCCGTAGCCCGTGTGGTATCCTCTGGTGGCTTCCCGATCAGGAAGGACTATGATATTGGATGGACTACTGGGACTATTACGTGTTAAGGTGGAAAATGTAAAGCCTTAATGCTATTTAAAAGTATGTTTATTTTACTATAGACACTATTATAATAGCGCAATATACTACATAGTAAATAGTTTAACGGATCCTTAGGAGATGTAAATCCCGAGCATCTCTTGAGTTACTGCACTCATATTTATTTCTGTTAATTTAACTCACATAAGATCTTTTAGTTCTGACTCGAGTGTTTTGTCTTTTCAATTCGCTCGGGTCAGTCCGGGCGTTTCAGGATCGAAGACTTTAGCTTTGGAGGACGAAGACGAAGAACCTGTATTATTATTATTTATAGTTTTGCACCACACTCATACTGTTCCGCTAGCATTGATTGTATTGGTATGTGTAACTCTGATACTTATTGTATAAAGAAGAATCAAGTGTTTTGTAAACCGTTTACGAACTATATATTTATTATTGTATTTTATCCTTCCGCTGTGATATTCTGTTTGTTCTATTTTCTTCTCTGTTTTCTTATTTACCCCATAACAATCCGCCCTTCTGTATGGTTTGAATTGGCACGCGTGTCGGTTTAAATCGTGCGAAAAGGCGGGACGTTACAGTTGGTATCAGAGCTTTGGTTTAGCGATAAACTTTGGCTTTGTGGGGTTTGACTCTTTGTTAATAGGGTAGTAATACCCTATGGGAGTCGCTGAGTGTATATATATGAGAGAGCGTATTTGTTAGTGTTATAAAAAGATTTTAATATTGTGTTAATCTGTTCCGTTTTGTATTTATAAATTCTGGTTGATGCATGGGACGCTATGTGATCAATAGTGATTTCTAAACACTTAATAGGACAGACCGACATAATATTTGTTTTAATATAGGTAAATGAAATAATTTTGCCTATTATATTTTCTATATATAAAATAAAAAATTTCAAATGATATCTATATTTGGTTGCAATAGATTGGTTGTTAGGAATAAAATTTATAAATAATAGGTAAAATAAGATTGCAATTAAAATCATTGAAATTTGGAAATTTTAGAACTTAAGTCCGGGATTTTTGAAAATTTGCTTTCAAAGGATTTATGAAATATAATGATTTGGTCTATAAGTATTTTCTTATATAAATATTTAGTATAATTCGAAAGAATTGTTTTAAAGAAAATTTTGGAGAAAATAAATTTTGTACTTTCCTCTCTGTCGCTGGAAAATAATTTCGGTGATGGCGGCCGCATCATCGACTTTCATTTTCGAGTTTCGAAGGGGAAAGACCACTGTAGAAATTTACTGCAAATTTGTTTAAGAGAACTTTATCGTTTGATTATAATTAAAGTTATATAAGTAAAAAGAATATGTGTATCTACTATTTTAAACAATTTGGAATTAAACCCGGTATTTGGTTCTTAAAATTCCAGTTAATTAATAGTTCAATTTAGTATAGAAAATGTGAACCTTTAATTAAAGAAAATTTAATACCAAAGGAAGATAAGAAATGTAAATAAACAATTGTAAACATTAGTAAATGAATTAGTAAACTTCTTTATTTATAAGAATTAATGTTATAGGGTAGCAAATTTAGTGTAATTAAATTTTTACTATTATTAAATATAATAGTAACGTAAACCTTTAAATAAATAAATGAAATTAAAGGTAAGTTGAAATTGAAATTTATAAAACGAATATATTTATTTAACCATTAATTAATTAAAGAAATCGAGAAGAAACTTGTATAAATTTCACTTACATTCTTAAAACATATATAACTTACCATATAATAAAAGTTGCAATGTTAGTAAGGAAATGTAAGAGAAAACTTACAAGTGAAGATTGAGGAAATGAATAATTCAATGAATTTGCTATAATTAAGGAGAATTTAATGTTATTAATTTAAGTTATAATTGAAATTCTATCGAGTAAATATAATAAAAAGGTAAGTATGACAGAAAGATGATTTTTAAACTCAAGTGATTAAAGTGTGAATAAATAAGATCATGAAATTTTAGTAAATAGTTCATGAAGAAGAAATAAACGTTGGAAAAAGATTGAAGCTATTTGTTAACAAATAAGTATAAAGGAATAATTATAAGTAATAAGTAAATTAATGAAACAAACATTAATGAGTAAATGAAATTTAAAGGTTACGTGAATCATAAAAGGAAATCAAACAACTAAGCATGAAATCGATGTATAATAAGTGAATTTGGTCGTTGTTTTGAAATTATTATTGGTTGATCTATGGTTGGTTGGGTAAAGAAATGTGAAGTTGTTGGATGAATAAATAATCTATCTGTGTTCCATCCAAGACGGTTGAGTAAAGGATGCACTTGATAGTTATTTTCATTCTATACAAATTTCAAGTTCTGAACCCGAACAACTTCTTGTTTGTTGGATAAATGGTTGCTTTGTCTTGTGTATGTATGCTGTTTGTAAGGTTGATGGTTGTTATTTGATTTGGTTGATTAATGGTGAAATCACTTAAATATTTCACTGTATCTAAATTTGTATATTTTAGCTAAATTAACTAATTTTTTAAATTTAAAATATTGATTTCGAAATTCTTCTTTTCCCTTCTTTTCCTTTTCGGGGACGAAAAGTTTTGAGTGGGGAGAGTGTAACGACCCGTAAATTTCGACGATTAAATTTTAGTTAAAAAGGGATTATGTAATAAAAAAAATTGTAAAGAAAAATAAAGATATATATAAAAGAGATAGAATTTATGCTGGAATGAACGCTAAATGAAAATACAATGATTGAGATAGTGTAAGATGTATACCTGTGTGTAAGTTGAATAAATAAAGGAGATTTAAATTTATAACTAATAATGAATTGTAGAAACGGGTGTTTAACTTAATTGTTGAAAGTTAGGTGAAATATCAATAAAGAAATAGCGTAAATTGTCGCACTTGAATAAAATGTAAATTAAAGAAATAAAGACAAAATTTAAATTACCTATGTATTAATATATTAAAAAGGACTGTAATTGTATGTGAATTAAGGTGGTAATATAGATGGCAGTTGATGGATAACCAATTTAATGCAAATCCAAATGCAATTGAAACGGCTGTTTGAGTTTTGGAGTGAAAATGGGAATAGTGAATACAACATTATAACCTCTTAATTAAATATGATTGTTTAATTAATACTAAAAGTAATAAAAGTTGGTAATAGTATTAATGAAATAATAATAAGAAGAATTGAAATTGTATAATGGAAAATTTGTTAATAAATGGACGAAAATATTGGATGAACTAATTGATGGAAGTAAAATCTAAAAGAATGTTGGATAGAACATAAGTGATTGAAATTTGGTAGTGTGTATTGGAAATAAAGTTCATCTAAATATTGAGAAATTTTAATGTTGTTATTATGAAAATGTTACTTTAGTAATTATTAAAATAGTAACGGGAAGTGTGAAGGTAAATTTATAAAAACGTAAAACTTATTTTAAGGAATTAATTGAGTGTAGACTTATGAAAAAGATTTAATGACAATAATTATTGTACGTATTTATTCTATTTGTTGGTTAAGTTTTATTTTTGATCAATTTCAATTAATGCACTAAATTATTGCAGTTAGTGTGGAATTTTGGTAAGAGAATAAATAAGATGTAACCAAGGGAAAGGTCCATTTTATAATATAATAATTAGTGTGATCTTAGGAATGAATTAATTGAGGTTTAAGCTTTTATTTATGTGTAAAGTTAACAAAATTTCAATTAAATTGAAATCCAGTAATTTATGAAAATAAAGATGAGAATTGGGAAATATTACTGTAATGAATCATAAAAGAAATGTTAACTGTGTGGTTGAGTAATAATTGATTTATTTTGAGTTGTAATCCAATAAAATCAAATTTATTAGAATTTATTGCAATTAATTGGATTAATTGCAGTAACCTTTGGAAATTGGAACGTAGTAAAAATAATCTGGATTGGATTTCAAATAAATAGGTTAGGGTGAGTAACTGAATTACATACTATGAATAAGTAAACCAGGAAGATTAAATTTAATTAATATAAAATAGTTGATTTATTGCAAATAAAAGATTATGTAAATATTTAGTTAGGTGGAATTAAAGTTAATTACATAATAAGGTATGAATCCACTGCTAATTTTATTTATGGAAATGAAAAGAGTACCAAAAACAAGCTTTGTCAGTATATTTAAGTTTAATGTATAATAATAAGTTAATGGTAATAAAAGAAGTTTAAACATCTAAATATTCTGTTAATAGAGAGTTGAGTTTAAATCTAAGAATATTAAGAAGTAGATTTTTGAATACAACATTTGATCCATCCATTTAAAATGTATAGATAGGATAATCACTGATTTTTGATTTAAGTAGTGCAAACGAAGATTTATCTATTTATTTGGAATTGGAATTTATAAGTGTATAAATAGGAAATAAGTGAAATTTTTTTTTATTCATAAATGAAGATTTAGATGAAGGTGAGAATGGTAATGCTTTAAATAGTAGAGACGTACACAAATCAATGTAGGTAATTAGAAATAAAATGTTGTCAAAACGATAAAACGTTTCTTGTGAAAAATGGATGACATAACGAAAAAGGGTAATGTATTCACTTGAATATAAATTGAAACTTATTTAAGGTATTAATTACAATGGATAGAGATTTTGGGTAACATTGTAAATGATATGTAAGTAATGCAAATGTATGTCAATAGTAAGGGATTAGGATGAATTAAAAATTTGTAACATAGGAATTACCTGCCTATTTGTTAATAAAAATTTGAATGGTTAGTAAGTGATAATAGAATAAGTGTACATTAGTGGAATTGAGGTAACGTTGGTTTTAATGTTGAGAAAATAAATGGGTATAGTAAAGTTTAAGTGGAATTGTAAGTATGTATAGGGGAATGAATTATTGCAGGGAAATATTTGGTAACCATTGCAATAAATGTAAATTAGTGTGCATTAATATGAAATTTAGTAATAGGTGTGAATAACTTAAATTTCTTCATAGGATAAAGAATGATGGATATAACGTTTATTTAATATATCGGGATTTAATTGATCATAAAAGGTTGATTACAAATCAAATGAAAAATGCTTAAATGGGAATTAAGTTATTTATTCATTTGGATTTAAAGCATGATTGAAATTATTGGAAACTGAATAAAACGTTTTATGTTGATTAAAATTTAAGTTGGAAGTAATTAAGATAAATAAAATATGTATAATATGGAATTCAAATGTACATAGAAATGTGGATTTCAGTATGTAAACGTAAATCTATTGAGAATGGATAGAAATTTAATCTGTAATTATTACAGTAATTTAGAAATTTTAGTTGAAATCGGAAATTTATCTATGTATTTGGAAATTTATGGAATTGTGAATATATATATGGAAATTTAAATGAAGCATCTAATTATACATGTGTGAATACGCTTAAAATGCAATGTAAATGTTGAGAAAGAAATAATTTAATCCGTAACGTGTATAATTAATATCCTTTTGGGACCACTTCTGTTTGCACGTTAAAATTCGTGCACACCTATCCTTTTGCGTTCTATCTATAAATATGCTGCGATAAACCCTAGCCTCCTTTCTATTGTCAATTGGCTGTACGTTCATTTTTCTTCATCTCTTTCTCTGCCTCAATGGTTACAAAACCTAATCTATCTACAATTCAAATTTTCTAATAAAATTCACTCTCCACAAAAATTCCAGAAAATTTTATGATAAAGTTCTCGAGACACGTAATCTGCTGGTACAATTCGTTTTCAGTTTTGGATATTCGTTTGACCAGAAAAAAAATTCGACGATGTGCTGTAGCTTTTAGCGGACGTGGCCATTGAAGTTAAGTGGGTTTTGTTTTATTTTATTTTATTTTATTTTTGTTTTCAAATCGTTTAAAATGAATATCTTTTTCATACGTTCTCCGATTCACGCGAAATTTCTTTTGTTAGGATCGTAATTTAGTTCCGGATCTGATGACGCTGGTTTGGACAGATTTGGGGACCGTCGGATTTTTTGAGTTTAAATCGGGTTTAAATTCGATTTAAATTCAAAAGGTGAGTGTTTTAACCCACTCACAACTACTAAGAGCTTTTATGGTTGTTAAATTAATTTTAGAAATGAATAGAAATTTATTTATGAATATTTGGCATGTTTATTTCATCATAGCTGTTAAATTTCGTTCATTTAATTTAACTGTTAATTTAATTTGTTTATTGCATATTAATTTACAGTTATAGTTTATTTGTTTGCATATAAATTGCTAGTTAACAGTTATATAAATTATTACTGAATATAAACTGTTAGATTAATAGTTGTTAAATTTAATTTGAATAAAATTGCCAGTTATTACCTGTTATATATTATCAAATATATATTGTTATTGATTGATATTGATTGATGATTGTGATTGGATGATGGATGTTGTTGATGAATGGATGTTTTATTTGTATATCATTAAACTGGAAGTTAGCATGCATCTTTCTTTTCATTTGGGATTTGTGGTTTGAAATGATATAAAACCGCAAAGTTTTATTTTTAATTGCGGATTGAAATGATAAATATCCGTATCACTTGACCATAGGATAGAAAATTTTATACAGGCACCGTGGTCTATATATAAATTATGTTAAAGGTGATTTCATGGTTTGGATGTGATACGATTTATAGAAATTAAATTTTGATAATTTATAAATATTATTCTTCTTCCATTTATATAAATACGCATGAAGTTAAATTTTTGAATTTAAGTTGTGTATAAACCCGGTAAATAAAAATGGAATAAAAATTTAGAAATGGAATTTGATAAATTATATTGTATGTTTAAGTTTGGAAATTTTTAGGATATGATATTTATAACTTGGTTTTCCTTAATAAATTTAAAAATGAATATTCTAGTATTAAGTAAATGGGGAAAAATATTTAATGGCTAGAAATTGGAGTTTTATTTATGGAATTTATGGGAATATTCAAGACTAAATAATAGAACATTAATTTGTTGAAAGAATAAAATCCAACTTTAGTTTTGAAATATTAATACTCCAAATGGAGTTATATATATATATAAATTGAAGGGGTTTTGGAACTTGAAGCGATATTTAAATTATGGTTTAAACATTAAATAAGAACTATATTTGTAAAGCCATGTAAATTTTTTTTCTTTACAAAGTAACCATAAATCTAAACCATTTATTCTATATACCGTTGAATATCCGAACCATTTAAGTTTTAGAAGTTATGGTTTTAAAGGTATGAATTCTGAAAATATTATGTTTTGAAAGTGTAATTCAAATGTTGGTTTTCCAGATATTTAAATTAAAAAAAAAAAAAAACCAGTATGATTTTGGAAAGGAATTATATTTGAGATAAATGATATCATATTGTTTTGGGTTTTAAGATGATATCGTATTCATAGTTTTGAATGGAAATGTATATTCGGGTTTTAAAGTATAAACTATTTTTTTTAAAATGACCACGGTGTTATAATAACGATGGGTTGGAAAGAGACCGGGATCGGATATGGACATACTCTCTGTCGATACCGAAAACCACTTTGACTAACCGTGTACGCGGTGGAGATTCCAGAATGAAGTAGGTTGGTGGCGGCGTTTCCTGTAAGGTAAATACGTGGACCTGACTCCCGTGAGTTGGCATAAGGTGGCTAAAACAGGAGCTATTCCCAGGCCAATGAGGTCATACCTCTGATCGGACACTCCTCTTCGATATTATACTATGACTTTGGATTGATTCAGTGGCCACTTTTATATTTTGATTTTGGGGAGTTTGTTCGAGGTGGGCGGTAACTGCGGCTACGCGTTTCCACCAGCCTGGGTACGCAATTGGTATATCTACCCTGGCATTGCCTAGTTGTGCCGTGTCACCTACCCTATCGCGCCTTGTACGAGTTTGGATTTCTCCCGTAGCCCGTGTGGTATCCTCTGGTGGCTTCCCGATCAGGAGGGACTATGATATTGGATGGACTACTGGGACTATTACGTGTTAAGGTGGAAAATGTAAAGCCTTAATGCTATTTAAAAGTATGTTTATTTTACTATAGACACTATTATAATAGCGCAATATACTACATAGTAAATAGTTTAACGGATCCTTAGGAGATGTAAATCTCGAGCATCTCTTGAGTTACTGCACTCATATTTATTTCTGTTAATTTAACTCACATAAGATCTTTTAGTTCTGACTCGAGTGTTTTGTCTTTTCAATTCGCTCGGGTCAGTCCGGGCGTTTCAGGATCGAAGACTTTAGCTTTGGAGGACGAAGACGAAGAACCCGTATTATTATTATTTATAGTTTTGCACCACACTCATACTGTTTCGCTGCATTGATTTTATTGGTATGTGTAACTCTGATACTTATTGTATAAAGAAGAATCAAGTGTTTTGTAAACCGTTTACGAACTATATATTTATTATTGTATTTTATCCTTCCGCTATGAGATTCTGTTTGTTCTATTTTCTTCTCTGTTTTCTTATTTACCCCATAACAATCCGCCCTTCTGTATGGTTTGAATTGGCATGTGTGTCGGTTTAAATCGTGCGAAAAGGCGGGACGTTACACAGCCATTCATAAATAGTTTACTGAGCTTTATTTTGTTTGTAACTGTAACTTTATCTTGACTAAATGTGGCAAATTACTTTCTATAGAATGAAGTTTATTGACAACTTGCAAAATGATGTAATAGCTTCATCTTACCAACAACTTGCAGGTTTGCTATTTTGACAGATATTATGCTATTACACATGAGTATAAACTGTAATTTTGCATGCTAATTTGTCACATATTGAGATTATTAGAAGAAAAATAATGCCTATGCTAAGCATGGATAAAATTTTAATTATTAGAAGAAAAATAAGAGCCACTATGAATATCATTTTATGTATTTTGAAATTCATTCAATTTGCATGTTACATGATAGGCAGTCGTTCAAATAATTTATAGTTAAGTGTGTGTTAACAAAAAAAGTAGTTCAAAATATAAGCAAGGCATCACACACCTGAAGCTATCTATACACATATATGTTTCAAATATTTTATTTGGAGTTTTACTCAAGCAAGGCACAGTTTTTCATTGCTGTCCACTTCAATAGCCCTAATTGAATCATACAAGTAGCTAGCAACCCATGTTTACATATACATATATATCATTTATTCATTCAATTATGTGTATTTATTCATTCATCCCGTGTATAACTTGTGTGCTATGTGCTTGTTAGTATTTGAAATATTTCATGAAAAAACTACACTTGCTTAACTAGATTTTACATTTTACTGAAATAACCTACAAGAAATTGTAGCTGACTACCCCAAAAGCGTAGGACAAGACCGTGACTGAAACGAACTTTATATCGTTGGAAAGAGTTGTGAACTATAAATGAGATTTTGGGTTGATGGGATTAAGGAACAATTAACAGAGGAATTTTGTAAGTATAATTATGGAGAGGTGATAAACAA
This sequence comes from Allium cepa, assembly GCA_030765085.1. NCBI lineage: Eukaryota > Viridiplantae > Streptophyta > Magnoliopsida > Asparagales > Amaryllidaceae > Allium > Allium cepa. The sequence continues at coordinate 986,479,280 of CM060929.1, read as the reverse complement.
ATGCACGGTATGCAAAGTGTATGGTCAAAACTTTGCTATTGGACTGCATGATGATTAGTTTAGAATAACAAATTTCAGGCTGCTTAGCAGTAGTATGTGTAGAATAAAATTATCATACAATCATACTTCCTCTTAACCCTTAGTTTAATTATGTTTAGTATGATATACTTTCATTTTTTACATGTTACATCAAAATGTATAAAACTAAATAAACTATTTCTCGTTTATTTTCTATAATGATGCATATACAATATACGATATATGAGAATTCCTATGTACATACCCTTAGCTTCAAATATCTGGATGTAAGAGTTGTTAAAAAGCGTGAACATATCATTTTCAATACATACCAGTTTCTTGAATGAATGAAGTTTCTTCTGTATATGAAAGCTGGTTTTTGAAAAAGCATAAGAGTTTATATACTCGTACCTATTTGGTTTTGGATATTAGGTTTTCCAATATAAAATGTAAATAAGCTTTTGATGCCTGTTAAATTTCCAAATACATGATGTGTCAAGTATACACACATTAAGTTTCAGATACATGAGCACTCTCTTTCAGTTAAATATGGGCTTTGAATATATATATCGGTTTATATATACATGTTTCGTGCAAATATGGTTTTAAATATAAATGGCTTCGTATATAACAGTTTAGGATGTTCCAATTTCTTATTAAGCTAAAATTTTGAATTCAAATTATTTTCAATTGGATTATCAAAACTCATTTCATAAGATTTTATAGGAACTTAAATATATTCAATAAATCTCATATAGTCTAAGGAGTAAATTGAATTCTAATGCAGTGCTGTTATACATATATAGTATAAGGGAATTTCCTTTTTTGCTGAAGTATAAATATATAATGCGGTACTGTTACGCCAAGCTTTTAAATGTTTACTGAAGTATAAATATGACAATTTATATTGTGTAAATATGCCAAGCTTTCAAAAGCTAAAATTAAATTATTATTATTTTCATTTTTTTCCTATAATGTGATTCTATACTCTTGTTGGTTCATGTTTATATACTGTAACCTTTTATTTGTATGTGCAGGTTTTTCTGGATGACTGTGAAGAAGTGTGTTGTATGTGCATCAATTTCAGTAATTTTGAAGGCCATTTTTTTAGTCTACATCTTTGGTTTTTATTTTTGGTTTTTATATTTGATGCACTTTTAGATATAGTGTTGTATTTATACAACCGCAGTGTCGTATTGGTATCAGTCACAGTGTTATATTGGTAATATTTAGTGCAGTTCTATCACATTATGCAATTTCAAAGTTATATTCATGCACTCTCACCCAGCTTTATATATGATATTTCATGATATTCTTGTTATCTTAGTGCATTTTCAGTGTTATATTGTTGTTATTTGATCCTGTTTTATACGGTTCCAGTTAGTATTAATGTTATATTACTATATCATAATGCATTTTCAGTGTTATATGCAGTTTCAATTTTACATTTTATGTATATCTATGTATATTTGATGTTTTAAGTGATGATGTTTTAAATGGGTTGACCTTAAAAGCTAATGGGTTGGATCTAATTTTCTATTTAACAAACATGGCAAACGGATTAGCGTCACAAAAGGGTCAAATCAAATTTGACCCGACCCGACCCATTTGATGGGTGTAGCCACCCTAATTGTCTTTTGTTAGTTTTTTTTCACTGTTTATGTATAAAGAAGAAATTTATTTAGTTTGGATATTGATATTAGAGATAGTATAGCATTGAAATTTGAAGATGTAATATTCGAAGAAATAAAGGTTCAATATGCTATGAAGAGTATTGTTTGTACAATATTGTAATACTCTATTGATTATGTTTGCAGGATTCTCTCGACTATGATGATAAACCACATGCACCATATGGCTTTTATTGTTATGAAAATAGCAGCGCTTTGTTGAAGCTTTTATCAACGGTCTTAGTCATCAAAATCACAAGAGAAAACTTGAATAGAAAACAAGACGGAATTAAAATCAAAACGCAATAACACAAAATATTCCACCCAACCACCCACTTTATTGATTCACCAAAATTTTGTTTACAATTAATAGAACAAAACTAAAATAAACAAAAATACTATTGAATCAATAACCAAATTGACAAAGTGAGCAAATATCCATATGACTAAAATTGTTAGAGAAAAAAGAACAAAGAGGAAGAAGAGAAAATCAGCAAATAGATTTTCCACCACAGTTTTACCCTCTTTTCTAGTCTCTATTTATATAATCAATTACTTAATGACCAAGTTAATATTAGATGGCAAAAAATAATTTGATTAGCCAATTAAAGAGAGAAATAAACATACTCAAATATGCCTATTAGTTAGAGGAAACAAAATCTTCCCTTTCTTCCTTTTGCATATTTCCCTCTATTTGTGATTTTGTATCACCAAAATTTAACATTTATTAGTAGATTTAACAAAATAATATTAACTAAAGAAGTAGACAAGCACCATTGTCCCAATGGTTAAGTGATTCGACTTTGGTGCGAGAGGTCACAAATTCGAAATTTCGTAGCGTGATTCGAACGTATATTGACATATGAGTTTGCGATATGTTGTCCCAGTGACATGTTGTATCTAAGTACCATTTCAAAAAAAACTAAAAAAATATTTTTGAATAGTTTTGTTCAAAAACTAGTTTTTTCCCAATGGTTTTTTAGCAACAAAAGTGAACATTTTCTTTCCAGATGCTTCGTACTACAATTGTACATGACCTTTACCCAGAATGTGCTAGCATATTGTTCATTTTCACGTGTTGGACTGATAGACAAATGAAGCCAAATGTAGCAAAGGTTGTAACCATCTTCTGGTTTTCACGGTTTGTTGAGAGCTTTCTGCATTGAAACCGAAATCATCAAATGCCGCGGTTTGTGTTAACGGATCGAAATCACCAAAATCAAATTCCATTTTTAAGTGTGGTAGAATGTGATATGGATATAATGAAGAATTTTATTGTGTGAAATAATTTGAATTGAGTGTGTTTATATAGAGGGATAGAACTAGTCGTTACAAAGACTTGTTCAACAAATGTCCAATCAGTCGGGCGCCTGTTAAACAGACATCTAACCTAGGCAACTGTTAAACTAGTGCCTATAAGGCAAATGCCTGCTTAATAAGTGCCTAGATTTGGTTTGAAATTTGTAACCAATTTGACTCTGGTTACATAATATTACGGATTGTAATCAACTATTGGAAGCTGATTTGGAGTTTGGATTACGTAATCGTAGTATTAAGACTCACTGTTAAAGATGCTCTTACATGTTGGTTCAAAATACATTAAAGTTTTTTTTTAACATGAATGAATTATTTATAGTCATCTCTATTTCCTACAACATTGGTATGATTTAAGAGCCGGTTTACTCTATCCAAGCTCAAGATCACTATAGGATAAATAACAGTTTCTTTCTAATGTAAATAACACATAAAAATTTATGGCATGTTTGGGGGTGTAGCTCATATGGTAGAGCGCTCGCTTCGCATGCGAGAGGCACGGGGTTCGATTCCCCGCACCTCCATGTGGGATTTTTTTTCTCCCTTCCCCATTATAATATGGTATGGATTATTATTGCAAACTAAAATTAACTATGCTAGCATGATTACTCCATTTCACTTTTGTTTATTTTTGTTTATAATGTAATATGGTATGGATTATTATTGCAAACAAAAAATAACTATGTTACCATGATTGCTCCATTTCACAATTTCACTGCATTTTATTCCCCATATCTAGACAGTACAAGGTCAGCTGCATAATAATGAAATCTAACTTTGAAGTTTGAACACAGGTTTCCGCACCTCCATTTGTAAGTTATATTTCTTTTAAAATAGTGAAATAGGGTATAGAATATTATTTCAAACAACATTGAAGTATATTACCATGATTGCTCCATTCTAGGATTTCAAAGCACGTTTTTTCCCATATCCATATGGTACTAGATAAAAATCCAAACTATGTTGAGCTCCATAACAATGAAATCTAACTTTGAACTTCCTGTACATGAAAAGAAAAAAATTGAATAATTCACCACGAGGGCTCCACAAAGAATGCCGCTGCAACATTCTTTCCCGGTCCACACAGAACAAAATTAAAATTTTAATTTTTATTGACCTACGTAGAATCAAAAGCTGGCTTTGAACTTCCTGTAGGAAAAATAAATAAAAAAGTGTTAGTGTAGTGCAATGTATTTGTGCAATTTTTGTGTTAAGTGGTGCAAATATCAAGAAAATTAAGCTCAGCTGCTTGGTAAGAATAAGAAGCTATCCAGAATTCCAAATTGTTGCCAAAATTAGGCAACGACAAAGCTAATAGACTACAAGGCCATCATACTTGGCACTGAAAAGCTTCAAAAAAAAAATTTAAAAAGAAAAAACCCTAAAATTTAGAACTCCAGCTTTTTTATTTAAGTTCGTCGCGGTTTTATAGTACACTGAATCGTAATGTACCTGAGAACAAATTATGTCGAAGCGTTCTTATTGACATTGATAATATTCTAGTTCTGCAATTTGAAAGATGATCTTTCGAGGAAGGAAGCTGAAAAGTTGGGTTCAACACGTGCGGTCTGGACTTCTATGGGAAATTCTGTTGGTATAGCTGTAGCCCAATGCCCATAACTCGCATATTGAAATCTGAGGCCTGACCCATGTTCTTCCACATCATATGGGAAAAGAGTTGTTAGGTACTTTTAGGGTTTGTTTGTCATTACAAAAGAGACACTTGAAACACACATTTGAGTTTTGGAAAGGGGTGCAAACAGGGGTGTAGGCAAGATATAGTGTTGCTGTGGAAACAAAGTGAAATGGGTTCGGGGGACGACTACCCCAAGACAAATTTTTTCGGATGTCATTGATATTTAAAGAAGTTTACACATGATACTTATACATACCTTGAACGTTTAATAGACTTTGAGTTTCGTTATAAAAAAGATCAATAGTTGATTTACTAAAAGGAAATTAATCATTACATACATATCTTAAATTTGTTATCAATGAGTTCTCGTATTTTGAAAACGATCGATAATCGCATTCAAACTGTTTGACTTAATCCTTAAAATATGCACGTCATAGAAAACTGAAACAAAAAAGCAATCAACTTTACAAATTTTTTGATCTAGGGTTTTGAATTCTATCTCAATTGAAGTGTCAAAGGAAGAGGGTAGGCACGTGCAAATGGGTTAAGCGTAGAGAAAGGGGTTAACCCTAGAGAGAGAATTTTTAAAACACTATTTCCTGAGTTTTAAAATGAACGTCAATTTCCTTTCAAAAACGCATTTCATCGAACATACTATAATTATTTTGAACAATATTTTTTCCTACATTTTGGATCGACATGCAACGACATAAAATTTGAAAAACTTTCAAAAAGAATTCAAATTCTTTTCAATTTTTCCAATTTAAACTATAAATGTTTGCAAAACAACTGAAAATATTTGCAGCTTGCCAATATTTACAGTGACAACTGCAAATCAAAAAAAAAATAGGTCCTATTTTACTCGGAAATAACAGCAAAGTATCGCAGAATAAAATTTAAAGAAAAATGAGAAAAATAATAATTTTGAAATTAAAAAAGAGTGTATGATGAAACTAGGTCTTGGAAAGGAGGTCATCGTCTAATAAGTTTGAAAAGAAAGGTGTGTACCTAATTTACACAAAAGTAATGTGTTTTTATGCTTTAAACGGAGTACAGGAAAGGGGTATTAAATTATTGTAGTGACTAGTACGAATCCATGCTACGCACATGGGATTTTCAATAAATTATATAAAATTACATACTAAAATATATGCTCAAGTAATTACAAACTACACAATGTATAACTAATTTATTCAGAGCATGATATTTTTATACAACAAAGTCTAACATCATCTATTAGTATTCCTAACTTGATATATTAAGCATGCTTATTAATTTTTGAATGCAAGAGACATAGGTTCAAAAGAGTTTATCATATGTTTAGCATATAATGCTGAATATGTATACAATTCCTATGATAATAGTATTCCAAATTTTACACAAACAAATTGTTCCAAAAGTGAAATAGTCCAAGTGTATTTTGAAGGAATAGCACTTCAAGGATTACATTAGTACACTTTTTAACCTCTTCAATTACTAATTGCCTTAAAAAGAATTATAGTAGCTTTGAAACATCATGTTTCCAAATACATGTAGGATAAAATGATATGAAAAATATATATAAAGTATTATGTAGTTTGATTTTTTAAATAATCAAACTATTTTTCCTGTCTATATCAAGTATTCATGGAGATACGATAACCTAAACGGTAAATTGATTATAATAATCCAAAGCAATATAGCACATTACTATAATAAAAAATAATCATGAGTGCATATAAAAAATATCTTGGATGATATCATTGAAAATGGCAGTAAGATCAGCACGGTCAACGAATTAAACTATTAAAAATTGATTATTATTGGGATAAATTTTACCCTGGTAGGCTATATTATAGAACATAATAAAATAATTTATAAAATATGAACATATACATAGAAAGCATTAACATCCCCCATTATGAGGCCCAAAACTAAATGCTACGGATGCTGCAGTCATTCATAGTTATAATTCTCGGCGATAAAATGCGGCTATGTTAATCATATTAATAATCAGAAGCACACGAATATGAAAATTTTCAAACACGGTTTAATAACAAATTTTCACATCTCATTTCACAATTAATCTTTTATATTCATTACAAAATGTCATTCGTAATCCCATGTTCAGATAAAAATAATTATTACAAAATACTTTAAGAATGACATATGAAGATGCTTCCTTGGTTGATCAGAGTCAAACACTTGGCAATTATGCAACTTTGTCGTTACATCCAAATAGACAAAACTAAACTACACAACGAAAATAGATAAAGTTACTCATAGCTAGACTGTCTTATGCACGTCTCTAGTAGCTTATTCGTCTAACTGGAACCTGAAATTCCCTTAGACCCAACCTAGTCAAATGAGTACACAAGAATTTAAGGTGAAAAACAAAAACTTCAGGTTAGACAATAGTCTGGTGTGAATAATAACCTACCATCTCGAACTAAAATAGATATCTAGTAAGACCACGCTGCTGAGCGGAACGGGTTTTCCCATCACTAGTATCTTAACTAAAGCAATAACAACTATATACTATACTCCTGCAACCACAATAGTTAGAATATAGAAAATAACATTTATACTCATGCAGATATATATGATTACTCATCCTAATTCATTAGATTATACATCTAAATTTCAAATGACTACACGTCACAATTTAAAACTGACTATCCATCTTATTTTAATTTTATTACCCATCTTATAATTATATGGACTTCTCATCTCATATATAAGCATATTCGGAATTTTATGGACAATCCATCTCTCATGTAATTACTACTTGGATTACCCATCCCCTACCACATTGACTAACCATCACATGTAGTATAATTACTTAAAATTTTGTGGACTATCCATCACATATTCCGTTTAATTTAAAATGATATGGACTATCCACCACATATCCCATAGTTTTCCTAGGAACCATTTATTATCCTTATAGAGACTATCCATCTCCAGCATGATGTGGACTATTCATCTCGCATCCCGTGTTTTTCCTTCGATAACTACAAACCCATCAATTTACAATTTAATTCATGTTACCAACATATCTCAATTTAATTCATGTTATCCACATCTATCAATTTAATTCATGTTATCCACATGTATCCCCTTATAGTTAAAACATTCCAAAGTGACATAACATTGGTATCCCCAATTGATCTATGTCGAAGTCAATAAAAATAACATTGATATCCCCAAAGTTTAAAGTCAAAGTCAATAACATATGGCTCACCGCCATTAAATAATATAAATTTGGATCAATGTCAAAGTTCACCCACATTGGTGTTCCCAATGATAGTGTCGAAGTTTAAAATTTAAAATGGCATTGGTTTCCCTAATAACAACGTCGAAGTAGAAAGCTTAGGCTCTCCGCCCTTTAAGAATTTAGTATAGATCAATGTCGACAGTACTAACAGTGTCGACATAGTGGTATAAGGCTCTCCGCCTTTAATCATAACACATGTGGTTTTAAAACAATGTCGACCTCTATCCAAGGTCGAAGACAAAAACTTAAAATTCTTTTAAGTATAATAATCAATGTCAAAGATGATGTTCCTGACCATCATAAATTATAGGCTATCCACCCACTAAATCAAAACTTTAACTTTTATAATTATATGGTTATTTTCTGAAGTTATAGGGTCTTCCACCCTCTTAAAACATAGGCTTCTTCATCCTATTAAAATATTTTCAATTTATATAAAAGCAAGCCCTTCTAGTCTTAAAAAGATGAAGTGAGACGTCATCCTCATGCGACATCGGCACTAAAGACATGTGTAAAAACTTGTCGACATTGATGCACAACGGCACCAAGAACCTCAACATCATTATAAGGCATTTAATAGTTTACTTCGATTATTATGCCGCTTATTATCTTAATAAGGTTGAAATCATATGAAGCGGCGTCATTGCCGAAGTTGTGGAACAATCAAAGTGATTAAGTGCAACATCTTTGAAAATAGTAATAAAGACATGCGATGTCATCGACATCGATATTAAGCTTTTAAAACATTTAGTTGAATCACAAAGACACCATGCCGCCCAATATAGGTTGTCGATACTATCGACGTCGACACTAATGGAATCATTTCATAGCTACCATAGTAGTCATCATATAGATTCCCTTGATATCAACATCGATGTGCATAAAGGCGGCATTCCTTTAGGCTCGAAGTGGATATATGCGGCATGGCAGTGATGTAATTAACGTGAAAACTGGTTTATTTCTATTAAAAGTAAGCACTTTTCACCAAATTTTACACTTTGGAAAATTTCTATTGGATACAAACAGTACTGTAAAAAATCATTTTAGAAATACTACAGCATACCATTTTTATATTCCAAAGTGTTTCTCAATTTAATTAATTAATACCCTTAATTTATTATTAATTTAAATGCTTATCTAGCATAATAAATTCATGTTATTTCGAAATTACTTGGGAAAAATTCCAATAGTTCATAGAAATTAGATAATATTCTTCTCTTTACCGTATAATAATTTTGAAGCCAAAAACCATATTTAATTATTTTTAAATAATTAAAACCCGAAGCTAAGCTACTTCCTTCTTAAGAAATTTATAAATTATTCACTTTATCTGAAAAATTATGAAATTCAAAACTCATCTCCAAAATAATGTTTTATATAGCATATCATAAAATCAAAGTATGGGAGATTAAAATCTTAGGTTTTACCCTTAAAACCCATTTAAACAACTTAATAAAATTCAAATAACCTTTATACTATCCAAATAATGATTAAACAACCATATCTTGGAAAAACAAACACCAATCATTCGGGTATTATCTATAACTGAATTCAAAAGAAAAAATAGAGATGGAATGCTTATTATTCACCTTAATATTACTTGTTGGAGTTGAGATTTGATCTAGCTCTTGAATCCCTAAGCTTAAATTGGACAATCTCTTTTGATTTCATGATCTTCCCTAGGTTGATTAATGGCTGGCCTAATTATCTCTTTCTTTTGATTGTTTTTTTATATGAATAAAATGAGAATGATATAAGGGGAGAGTGTTTAAGGCAAAAATAGGTCTATTTTACAAATTGCCCCTCTTATATATTCTCTTATACGTTAAGTTTAAACAATCTTTCTTAATTAATTAAGTATGGCACGACCTTATTAAGTTTCAAATCTCGTTCTCCTTAACCCTTTACATTATTCCATTTAATCTATCCATTTAAATGTCCTGAATAATGTTTAACCAAAAATAGGGTTGGTATAGGCTCTCATCCTTAAAGAATTTCATCCTCGAAATTCAGTAAGGACTATAAAACAAGCATATCAATCATGCAGCCAATGCTAGTATATCCTACCAGTTACTAAGTCTATGTACAATAAATATAGAACATACCATCATAACAGCTCAGGATTAGTATCCCTAATCCTATCCTCTATCTTCTAAGTATAGTATTTCTCATTGTCACTCCAATGGACCTTCACTAATCTGACTTGTCCTTAACTTCTTCTCACCTCTCGCTACAACCTGAACTAATCGTCTTACAAAAGTCAAATTCGGTTCTACTACTAAATCTGCCAATGTCCTCGGAGAACCAATAGCCTTTGGATCATGTACACACTTCCGAAGATGCGAAATATGAAACACATAATGGATGCCTACCAAACTACTCGGTAGCTCTACTTGGTACGCGAGTTTTTAAATCCTCTCTATAATAGGGAACGGTACAATATATCTTGGTGCCAGTTTCCCCGTCTTTCCAAAACGTACCATGCCCTTCATCAGTGATGCTTTAATTAAAATACGATCTCCAATTAAGAACTCTAGATCTTTTTGCCTTTTATTTGCGTAACTTTTCTTCCTAGACCAAGCTTCTATCTTCCTACCTTAGATTTACTTGGTCTTCTCTATGGGTTCTCTTACCATATTTGACCCAATAACCAATATATGTCTAGTCTCTAAACAACATGCTGGTGATTTGCATGGTCCTCCATACAAAGCTTCGAAAGGCACCATTCCTATACTAGTCTGATGACTATTATTATAGGAAAACTCAACCAAATGTAAATGGCCTTTCGACGACCCACTAAAATGTAGTACACAAGCTCTTAACAAAATTTGAAGTATCTTAATGACTCTCTCTATCTGCCCATCTATTTGTAGGCAATAAGCGGTACTCATCTTAAGCTTGATACCTAATACTTTCAGTAGACTCTTTTAGAATTCACTAGTGAACAAGGCATCTCTGTCGCTGACTTTATTTGCAAGAAATCCTATCCAGCCTAACTATGTTCTTCATAAACCACTTATCCAATACATGCGCCATCCCGATAGACTTAACAAGAATGAAATGGACACTCTTGGTCACCCTATCTACCATAACTTATATACTTTCATTTCTTTGTTCGACCTTGGCAACCCGTCAATAAAATCCATGGATATCGTATCCCATTTCCAAATCGGTATGTCCAAAGGCGGGTGCTTCTGATGTTCGGCTTTCACTTGCTGGCAAATTGCACATTGCTTCACCTATAAGCCTACATCCCTCTTCATACATTCCCAGAAGAAACTCCTCTTTATATCTAGATATATCTTGGTTTCCCCAAATGTATCATAAACTTCGACGATGGCACTCCCTAAGAACTTCCCTCCTTAGGTTCCTAGCATACAGAACATATAACTGTCCCTTTTTTCTTAACCATTCCCTTTGGCCAAGGTTAAAACCCTTTAGATGATCATCTCGGGTTCACCTTCCAATTTTCTGATCTTTTCAGCTAACGTGGATCATCTTTATGATTAGAAGCAATCCTTTCGATGAACATTGGTCGAACATCCAAGCAAGATAGCATGGCTATACTTTGACGAAAACTAGCGATCGATCTTAACTGCACGCTATAGGTAGTCAGTGCCTCCAGATCCTTCCATTCTGCCGACATAGCTAACACTATATTCTAATGTTCCCTGCTAAGTGCATCTTCAACTTTATTTCCATTCCTTGTTGTATACTCAATAAAAATTCATAAGCTGGTAAAAACTCCACCAGCTCTATTGTCTCGTGTTCAACTCTTTCTAAGAAAATTAATACCTCAAAGACTTATGATCCGTGTAACGACCCAGAATTTCAGTTATTTAAATATGAAATATTTAATTGATTTTAAATATTGAGAAAATAATATAATAAGTTAAATAAATTATATTTCAAATATAGCGATTTATTTGATATTTAATTTGTATAATTTAATATTTGGAATCATTTAAATAATTGAATCTTTAATTTAATGTGAATGAAAACGATTTTGAAGGTTGATTTAAATTCTATTTGAATTAGAAGGAAGATAATAAAAAATTTAAATTTGGATTTAAAAGTGATTAAACTGATTTTGAAAATAACTCGTTTGAATTAACGTAAAAAATAATCTTCTGGGGGCACTGTCACGGATTTTGACAAAACTAGTTTCATTGGATCTGTAATAGTGAATTATAGTATGCCGTCGAATTTTGTGGCAATTGGATGCATCGTTTGGTTGTGCGAGTTCGAAATATGTAGAAATTAATTAAAGGAATTTAATTTAATATAATTCGATTTTGAAAATTTAACTTCTGTATATGATGGAATTGGCTCCTGATATATATTCCACTGTATTCGAAATAGAGGTATAACACATGAAACGTCAAGCGGTCTGCTTCATTTGCAGTTCGAAATTTCAAAGTGCGAATAGAGCTTTGGAAAATTGCTATAAAAGACCATTTCTTTCATTTACAAACCCTAAATTTTTAGCCGCTACTAAAAAGAAAACCAAATCAATGTCCCACGTTTCTCGGTGCAATTGAAGCAAAATTAGCCAAAACCTTCAATATGAAAGTTGTTGCTCTCACCTCCATGAACCAATCCATATCAATTGATCTTCGAAAGGAGGTGCATGGCAGGGGCTAGAGGACCGCATTGAGACGCTTGCTTTTGTTTATTCGGTTTCGCATAATGGCGCGCACATGGAAAGGCGACGGAGCAGTCGAAGGCGATGGCGACGATGCAGTGGAAGCGGCGGCACTTGGTGGTTGGGCAATCGATCAATTGAAATAAAAAACTACATCACTTGTAAAATGAGCATGAGAGAAGAAAGGGGAGGAAGGTTTAATTTTAAATTTAAATAAATCAAGTAAATTTTATAATTCATAACTTATTCATACGAGATCAGTTTTGAGCATGATAGGTTGAATTGTGATCGTATCAATGAGTACTACGCTATGAAGATTGGATGAATTTGGAGCTAGTAGGAATTTTGGGTTAAACTGAACGACCGTTGCTTTGGCAATTTCTGAAATTTCAGTGAGTAAACTCATCTCTCTGGCTTGCTTATATTTTTATATAAATCGAAATAATTTTATTTATGTTGTTTGTTGCTTATTTGGATGATTTACTATATTTATTAGTTGGTTTGAATATATTCCCGCCTATTAGAGCGGACCTATTATGTTCTCGTGTAAGAGCGGATGATCCTTTGTATACGATCCCACCTTGAAGCGGTTGATTTAAATTTTATGATTATATCATGTATGTGATGTAGTTGGACAGCTTGAAGGGATCCAATAGGATTCCTCGCCACTATTGATTTTTATTTATACATATTTATATATATGCTATATCCAGTGATATATGATGTATTGGATGTCATGTTTGATGTCTTCAATGTGATCTTCCTTATTTAGTGCTATAGTAGCGCTGAGCCTTAATTTTTATATTCTGAAATACTAAAATAATTATTTTAAATTGGAAATGATTTTTAAAGTGATTTTGGAATTTATATGTTTTAATAATTCTTGAATTGTTAAAAAAGGAGTTTATTGAAATGAGATAAGAATATGATATTTGGAATATTATATTTACTATTTTGTGAAATATGTTAAATATAGATTTTGAGTTATAAACAAAGATTTTTAAAACTTAAGAAATAATTTCAACCTTTTATAATAAAAGAATACACTTTAAAGAATGTGAAATAGTTTTGAAACAATATTTCTGAGATTGATTATATAAAGGATTTGAAAAGGTGTGTTTCAGTAATAATGAACGTATTTATAAACGATGTTTTATAAATATATAAAAATGGAATTGAAAATGGATTTTCTAAATAAATTAGATTATCAAAGAAAAGGGACTTATCAAGGGATTTTATAAAATAAATGAGATCTAGAAAAGAATGGATTTATAAAAGGAATTTTGTAAATAAATAGAATTTTATAAAATAGAAGTGAAATTTATAAATGTAGTTTACAAATATAGAAATGATTTGTGTTGAAATTTAGATATGGAGTTAATCATTTTAAAAGTAGTTTATCTTTTTAAGGAATATTTTGATGGTGTTACTGGTTTTAAAAGTAATTTATCTTTTGAAAATAATGTTTTGGAAAATAATGATTCTAAATGGAATTGAATCATTTGAAAATGATTTTAATTGTGATAAGTATTAAAAACATAGATTTCAACATTTATTCTTATAATAGACGTTTTCAGTGAAGTAAGGAAGGCATGGACTATAACACTGTTATTATAGTAAATGATTTCCGGAAGAAAATGTTTTATATAGTATACGAGATTATATATATATATATATATATATATATATATATATAATAATCAGATCCCTATACTAGTGTTTTGGGTTGTCGTAACAATGTTTTACGCAACATTCGTTTTGACCCAAATTAAGTGTGTTTTGAACAATATTTTCCTTAAGATTTGTATACATACTTATTTTCATTTTAAGTATATGGAGATATTTTCTAAGTGCTGAGAATGAAATGATTTGTGGATATACTTATATCGATAATATAAGTATATGTAAATGTTTCCAAACATCGATAGTTTGAAATGGTTTTGTGAATATATCCTTTTAAAGTTTGAAGTAAATATTTGGAATGTGATTTAATTAATAAAATATTTATTAGATGGGCCTAGTGATTGCTTGTGTGCTAGATTTTATTGTTGCTTTGATAGTTAAATAACCGACTATAAAAACTTGGCCTCTTTATCGTTGTTGAGCAGGAGTGACCAGGATCGGATTTATTCGAAAACCACTTCGGACCAACATATATGCATTCGAATGTACATGTGTTGGAAGACTTTGATATTTAGGATTTTCATAATGAAGGACCACTTTTTGATCATTTGGGGATAAAATCCCAATATACATATAGTAGCAGTGGTCTTTTTGTTATGAAATATCCAATGCAAGGTCTAATTGCTATTGATCCTATGGGTGATTCACAAAACATGATGTGGTAGAAAAAGTGCCTTCGTTTTGTTCTATTCCTGGACAACTTGTATGGACGAATGTGTGAAATTGCATTTCTAAATCATGAACGTTGGTTTTTACAAACGTATATCTGTTGGTGGTGTAGGAGGCAACTCCTATTAGCTTAACACCCTCCTTAGACATACAAGCACCGAGGTTGTATTTCTGTAGAAGCTAATTGATGATAAACGGGAATGGCAAGGTGGCATTCAAAGTGGAATGTGCTATGTGAAAGGTAATCGTTACCTCAGACCTTACACCTAGAAATGACCGAAACAAGGTAGATGCGGGAAGGCTATGTGGTTCATAACCATTAGGATATGATCATCCCTTTTTAGATATATTTATTCTCGCTATGACTTCAGGTTTCAAATTATTATGGTGTATGCGAAGAGGGCCCTCGGATAAGTCGGTAATGACTGAGATGATGACATATTCGGTACTATCTAGGAAGAGGTGGACCGGTCTTGCGTTGGTAGAGATGTAGATGTTCTATAGCCTCGGTACATTCCTCTAGAGATGTACTGCCGGAATGTTGTCCATTCACCTGGTCATTTATATGGAAATTCATTTTTCACTACATGATCATCATTTTGTTTATAGAGCCTAGTATGTTGGAATTTAATAACGGTAATAATTTCGACTATGATTAATATTATTTATATAGTAGACACTTGTAGAATATAACTGAATTTGATGTGAAATGTTTTGGTTATCGCAAGGTAAAAACCCATTTGTGTTTATGTGCGGCGTGGTCATATGATATACCTTTGTTTTGAAAGGTTTTTATAACTTTAAAAATTCAGTTGATATGTGTTTTCGCACGCTGGTTTACCAGACTGATCCTTGCATTCCTCCCTTTCAATGCTCGAATCAGACCAAACATATTTACAGATTTAGTTTTGGGTGCTTTGGGGCTTCAGCAGACAAGCTAGAGGTCTTCAGGACGTAGTCCAGTCTTTGTGTATTTTCCGCTGCATTGTTGTTTAAATTATCAGTATTTAAAAGGATAGGTTATTATAACTGTCCAGGCTGGTGATTGTGATTAGATTGTTGTGCTCTGATGGATGTATATAAATTATACTACAGTTTCTCTTTTTGTAAAGATCATTGATATTATATTATATGTTGTTCTGCTGCGTTTGTGAGATTCTATGATTGTTTTAGTTTCTTTTTCTCTTCTTCTCTTCTATTATTCTTTCTTCTTTCTTTTCCATAACTATCCGTCTTTCCGTTCAATTTGAGTTGGACAACTGTGGTTTGTTGTAAGCTTGAATTATGTGGATTTGTGGGTCGTTATAACATGGTATCATAGATTAGGCTGTGGGAACACTTAGGATTTGGTTGGGTACTCATTATAGATAGGGTAAGTAATACCCTAGATTGAGTTTAGTGTACTATATATGAGAGCGTATGTGTTAGTGATATAAAAATGTTTTATATTGTACTAATTTATCTTTTGAGTGGCTTATGAATTCTAGTCGATATGTGGGATGTCACTTATCGATTGGGGTTTCTAAACGCTTAAATAAGGCAAACGAACACAGTTCTATTTTAAATTAAGCAAATGAAATAATTTTATCTAAATTATATTATATATATAAAACAACAATTTTTCAGAAATTATTATAGTTATATTTGTTGTGTTTGTTTGTTAGTGAACAGTAATATTTGATTATTATTATTATTTGTTGTAATTGTTCTAATAATAGTTGTTTTTATTATAATATATAACAAAGATAAACAATAAGAAATGGTTTTATGTTACCAAAGTGAAATAAGTGAAATTATATAGGTATAAATTTATAAATGTGATGTATAAATAAATAAAAAGGATTTAAAAGAAATAAAAAGTACCGTACCAACTTTAGTCGCTAGGAAAAAAATTTAGGTAATGACTGCAGCGTTATCGGTATTTATTTTCGAGTCTCTAAGTGATGAACTACTACCTTAGTGTTTACTATTGAACTTTTGTTTTATAAAACAAGTTTTGATCGTAAAATTCCAAGTACGATTTGATAAATATATGAAAATAAGTTTTTGAACTTATAATTTAAAAGTAGTATAAATCATAAATAAGTTTACAACTCATGAATTTGAAAAGGATAAGTAAAATAGATTTCTAATGTTGGATATAAATGTTAAGAAATGTAAATTTTAAATTCAATTATGAAATTAAAACTTAACTTAAGTAAAGTTATATAAATTGAGTTAGTGAAATGAAATTGAATGTGATTTGTAATGAAGTAAATGAAATGAAATTTAACGCAAGTTAAGTAAAATGGGATGATATGTGTAACGACCCATAAAATTTTAGCAATTTTTAATTGGTATTTAACGTATTGAATTGGATTTTGAGAAATTATTAATAATAAAATTTTGAAAAAAAAAAGAAATATGTTATGTATATTAATGATTTGTAGTACGAGCTGTGTACATATATTTTAAAGTTTGGTTGTGGTTATACCTATAAGATCTAGTACAAAAACTTTATAAACTATTATTTATACTATAATATAAGTTAAGTTTGATGTAAATTTGGTAGCATAGTTCATTTCTATTGGGTATAAATATCAATAGCGTGGGTAATAAATTTATGGTCTCCTTTTGCTTTTCAGCAAGGTGTGTAAATTTTAAGTATGTTGAGTACGTTCCATATATAGTTATTTTGGAAAACCACTGTATATGTATGATGGTCTATTTGAAGTGTATATATAGTAAAGCGTATTTATACCAAGTTTTATTTAATTTATATGTGTTATAATAGCTATATATATATATATGTTAGTCTTGATACTAGTATATACTGAAGTTTGACTTCTAGTCATGTTAAATATATATATATATATATATATATATATATATATATTTGATTTTGGGTTTTTGTGTCACCATTTCCAGTTTATTTTAGTGCATATTTAGTATATCTATACATATGTCGTCAGCTATAAATACGATAGTTAAGGGTTTCATATATCATATGAACCAAAGAAGAAGAGAAGTACATACTATATTTAACTACATATATGAAGTATATGTTTTAAGGGTTGATTTAAGGTCTGCATTAAAAAAAGGTAGTTGTGATTACAATTATTTCATATTGTACCTTCTATATTCCTGACTGACTTTCAGCGTTCATTCATTCATTTTTAATTGTGGGTTTTTCTTTTCTTTCTCTTTTCTTATAAATAATTGTACGCATTCATCTCTTTCCCTTTCTTATATTTTGTCCCTTCATCATCTTTTAGCCGTTAATTTTGTTTCGAAAATCAAGAAAATTTGTATACGTTTTATTCTTTTTGAACGTTTAATAATAAAGATAAATCTGCATAGTATAATCAGATATGAATTGAGATCTAGGAAATAAATAAATATAAAAACGTATAACATGCCACTAATAATAAATTGCATTAATAGTTTTTCAATCAGTGTACAGCTGTGCTCATCCCATGCCATTTCAAAAGTTGAAACGTAAAGAATTCTATACGTTATTTCGAATTCATTTATTTTATTTCTTTTGTTATTTCTTTTACGTTTTCTTCCTAATCTGATTCATAACCTTCCTATTTATTTTTCTTACCTTGCGTGTCCATTTCAATCTACTGGTCCACTACTTTCATTTGAATTTAATTTTTCCTTTGATTTATTTGTTTCCATTCTCCATTCTTTCTCTCTCTGTTTTAATTGCTTTATAAAGGAAAGAAATGGTACCACCAAAACGTAAAATATAAATCTAGCCAGCTCATCCATCATTTTCAAATTTATTTTATTCGTTACTTATAATAGGCTATGAATTAGGATCTAAGAGAAATAAACGTACAGTCTATTTGCATTGTTTGGTCTATTATAAACCGGTCACATTCTTTCAAAATTTACTTTATATATATAAAATCCAGCCTTCACCCTTTCTCTCCTCCTTTATATCTCCTATAGCTAAAAGAAAATGTCCAGATCTAAACAAATAAAATAAAAATTGTGTTCCACCACACTCAAGCGACAACCCTCTCCTTCCCCGTTCGCTCTTCCTTTCCCCACCTTGCATCACCCTGCTTGCCTGTGCCACACCCTCCTGTTGCCTTCCACAAACAACGGCCAGCTGAGCCCATGCGTGCATGACGTGTCTGCATTTATAAAAGCTCTTGCCCTTGTTTTCTTGTGCTCATGCTTCCTGCAAATTTTCCTTTGCTTGGTATGAATAAAATTTAGGTGAGCATTCAAGCTTGTTCATTTTATTGCAATATCTACTTCTCTTCCCAGTCTACGTTTCTTTGCATCGAGAAATTCATTTATTTAAGTAAAAGTTGCATTTTACGGGGAATATATTTGATACGTTATATGTATACGCTGTATTTTATATATAACTTTATATTTACATATTGCTAAGTCAATATATTAGCTTGGAAGGGTGGGTATATAGTTATGATATTCATGAGATATTTTTGTATGTAAGATCTGCTAGGTCGGTTTGAAGTGTGCGCATATAATATGCTCGGTTACTTTTGAGTTTATATAAAATTTTGATTTATGAGTTTGTAACCTTAACATAATATTATAAAAATATTTGAGAGTCAGAGATTGTTTTTAATGTCTGTATTTTTAAGAAACTGTTAGTATTAGATTTGGTTATATAAAAAAAAAAAAAGGAAAAAAATTTTGTGTTATGTATACCTGGATATATTATAGTTATTACATAAAGATTGAGTTACTGTTAGTTATATGTTGGTCTATAAGTTTTTCTTATCTCTATTTTAGTTGAATTTATATAAGTATACTTATACATGTTAGTTTAAGTATATATTTCAGTTAGGTATATATATTTAGTTGTATGGGTTTAGCTATACACATAATAAAGTATATGCTGTATGTACAGCGTTTTGAAATGTGTTAGCTTAAATATAGTGTTTAAAATAGTATTATACAGTGCTTTAAAATATATCAGCTTTCAAAATAAATTCGCTGTTAGTATAAAAACATTTATATTTACATAGAGGGGTACTTGTGTTGTGGATAGTTAAGCTGTTCGTATATGTAGGGCAGTATTTGATTAAAATAATATAAGTTGTCTCTGTTGTAAATATATTTTATAAGTTAGGTATGTCCTATACACATATGTTAGTCTTATATTATAGTAGCCCGTTTTCTTATATTGTTATCTATTTAGCCTGAGATATTACTAAGTTGAAATACATAAATCCTGTACATATAAGTTTCTGGTTTATAGTAGGTGTTATGTATATATATAAAGGTCAGTTTATAATAGGATATATATTTACATATACATATATTAGTTATGAATAGAGTTGTCTATAATATATACATATGTTGGTTTATATGTATTAAATGTAAAAAAATTTATATTAATATCATTATAAATATTCATTTCAAAAGGTATAACATGTGTATGAGTATTTTTCATTTTAATAAGTATATATATGTAATTATTTCAAATTATATATGCAATGTATCTTCTTTCTTGATCCCGTTTTGATTTAAATTCGCCTATTCGTATTATCAGCTTGTCCGAAAAATTCGTTCCAATTTAGCTTTGTTCGGAAATTCGTGCCTGGGTTTCGAAACCAACCTCATTGTCCATCTTCTCTAGCCTCTAGCCTCGAAAGGTGAGCGATCACTCACGATTTAACATTCTTATATTTATTAAATTTGATTTCAATTGAAACGACAATTGAAATATGTTGTTATTAGTTATTTAAATTGTTTATATGCTATTATTTGTAACTGTTCACCTGTGGGATATGACACCATATCCTGTTGTTTATAATATACTGTTATTGATGATATATGCCTGTTATATTATTATTATATGCAAGTTCCCTGTAGTTTATAATTCACTATGGGTTGAAATGATACATACCCGAACGGACTTTAGAATAGGAGAATTTCGTTATGAGTTGAAATGATAGACCCAAGCGATTTTCATTTAATTGAATTTGGGATTACGGGTTGAAATGATATCCACCCGTATATATTTAGTGTACGGTTTGAAATGATAAATATCCGTAGCACTTGACCATATGATAGGAAATATATACAGACACCGTTGGTCCATATATATAAAAATATTTTGAAATAAATTCATTGTTTTGGAAAGAAATATATGGTCTTAATAAATATAAATTCTTAAATTATTATATATAAAGGGTAATGATATATATATAGATTTAATAATATTTAATTTAGTCAAAATTTGATTTAATACGTAAACTATGTTAAATATTTATGTAAATTTTATTCCAAATAGTATTCTGCAAATCAACTAAGATTGGGAGATAAATGTGGGTTTATCTAAATGGTATTTAAATAAAGATTTATATAATTAAATCAATTTGAAATTATTGAATGGGAAATTTAAGGGTATGATTTTGTAACTGGATTTTTATTTAAGTGATTTAATGAATATTTCACGTTTAAATAAATTAAAGAAAATATTGAGTAAAATGTAATTTGAGGTTACTTAAATAATATTGTATCTAATGAGGGAGTATTTTAACACTAAATGAAAATGAGGTTAAATCGAGATCTATGTGAAACTATTAAATTTAACATTTAATTAAATATTAAGCTTTGAACTATATTGGGATTTAAATGGTTTATTTTGAGATTCAGATCTGTATTTGAAATCACTATAGTTGAATTTATTATTTAGAAAGCTAAATTGAATAAAAAGTTAGTTTGAAACGTTGAATACTTAAAGTTTTGAAATATATTGAATATAAAGGGTATTTGGTGATTTCAAATCCGAATTTGAGATCAATAAAATTGAAATGGTTATTTTAAAAATTGAGTTGAATTTAAATTGATAAATTGAGATTGAAAAAGATTTAAATGGGAAGGTCGGGTTGATGTTAAACGATTTGTTAAGTTGAGGGAATTGAAATTTCTTTAATGTATAAATTATTTAATATATATAAATACTATTTGGGAAGTATAGAGATTTTTGAAGTGAAAATGATAGTTGGTTTTGAAGTATAAATTAAGTTGAAAGACTACGGTGTTATAGTGTATATTTCTATCTTATAGATAGTTCCATGGACCCTTAGAGGATGGTTATCCCAAACATCCTCTAAGTTAATTATATTTTAGTTGATATTCCACTTGAGTTAGATTTATAGATATAAGAATGTTAATCCTGACTCGAGTGTTTTGTGTTTTGCTTTACGCTCGGGTCAGACTGAGAGATACAGCATTTGAGACTCATCTTCGAAGTTGGAGCTTTTCTTGAAGATCCAGCTATCTATCCCTTCAGTCATCCAGTTGATTGGTTAAGAGAAGCCATCTGTTGCGTTGGAGACTTCATGGCATTTGAACTATTCGGTTGTATTTTATTTCTAACTCTGAGGTATATAGTAGCTTCATGAACTACTATTCTTTATCTATTCCGCTGCATTGTATTACTCTGTGTAAGTGATCTATGATTGATTTATTTACTGTATATTTTAAGTTTTGCCAAATTTTTATTAACAATTCGGTATTTTGAATTATTCAAGTCGGACATGTACGGTTTTATTGTCGATTTGAATGGTCCAAAATAGCGGGCTGTTACAGTTGGTATCAGAGCTTTGGCTCTAGGCAAAACTTAGCATATATGGTAAATTTATTAACAGAATCACTTTCGCTCGAGTTGAATCTCTTCCTTTCTGACTCGATTTCCTTTGAATTTTGGAATGTCCATCGGTTCCAAAATTCATTCTTGTCTCTCTCTATTTATATTCGTTTGATTCTGGAGTATCCCATAACTCCACTGAATGATTTGTAAAGGGGGTGAAAACTCCTTTTCAGTTGGCATTGATTCACCGAAGATTCATGTATCCTCGGTTTACAATGCTGCTATATCTAGTTATGCTGAATTCTATATCAGGCGATCAAATGTCGATTTGCCTTAGAATTCTGCATCAATCATAATCCTGAATTCACGATTGACCCGGTTAAGGTCGCCCACGATTTATAGAAGTATATCCATCTCCTATTTTGTAATTTAATCATTTCGATCGAGTCTATCTTCGAATCAGGATTCTATTGGTTAGAGTCTTCTAATTTAAATCTTTACCTTTGTTTTGAAATCCATTCTTAAATCACCCTTTGAAAAATCAAGTATGTTGTATTTTTGAAATTGTTTTATATATCGAAACTATTATTTTGATAATTATGATTTTATTCTATATAAAAAGTGAAAATGTTTTCGATAAGGATTATATACCTATATATAAAACGAATAAGAAATGTTATTCTATATATAAAAGTTTTGAAAGGATTGGAAATTTCGAAAATTTATAAGAAAGTGATTCATATAAAAATGATTTATAACTGAAGGGTTAAATTTGAAATTCGAGAATTGAATTCTGGTATTTTGAAATTGGTTTTAAGATTTTGGAAAATATATAAAAATAATATGATTTAAAAGTGTTTTTCCGAATAAGAAATGTTTCAAATGAGTTCAAATGAAATCCAATAATTTTGAAGAAATTTCAAAGAAGTTTTCAAGAAAATAGAAATCCAGAACTCACTTATGTCGCTGGGAAATAATTTCGGTGATGAGTGCACGCATCATCGACATTGATTTTCGAGTTTCAGAGTGGGGGAGTGGCCACTTTAATAGCTTCGCTATGCAAGTGATTTTGTAAAACCGTTTTTGATTTCAAATTCCGAAGTATAATTTGATATTTTAGAAAGATATAAGTATATATTTGAAACAAATTTAAAATGAGACCGGTGTTCAGTCCTCGAGTTTCGGATTTAATAATTGGTTTATTGATTTATTGTTGATTTTCAACTGTTGAATTGAAAATTTGATTTCCCTAACTATTTTGAATGTTCGAACACTTCCAAATCGAGTTTAAATTTTCAAAGCTAAGAAATTTCGAAGAGTATAAATGTTTGATAAAGAATATAAATTTAGTTTTGAAATGTTTTGAAAAAGAAATAGTTTTGAATAATGGTTTTAAGAAAGGTAAATTGGATATTTCAAATAGAAATAGATAGTTTAAAAGTTTTAAAGGGATAATTATAAATTTGGAAACCATTTTGAGTATAATTAATTTTGGGAAAATATTTGGTTTTGAAATTAAATTGGAATCAAAAAAACCAGTACTTATATGGTGATTTTTGGAAATGAATCTGTTTGACTTGAATTATTTCAATTTGGAAAATGGGATAATTTGCTAAACCTATTTTTTTTGGGAACTTTGAAATTTAGATATTTAATTCGGAAGAAAATTTGGTGAAATCATATATGATTTTGAAACTGAATTGATGTTGAAATGATTTGAAATTGAGAACCTTAGATTACTAAGCACTTGATTTGGGAGTGGTCGAACTTATATAAAATGGATTGTATAAGTATGAAGTTGATTTGAAATCTATTGATTTGAAAGGTACTCAATTTGGAAAGAGATTTTATATAATCGAAGTCTATATAAGTATGATTTGATCTACTATTGATTTGGAAAGTATTCGATTTGGGAAAAATAGAATCCTATATATATGGACTTTATATAAGTACAATATTTGAAAAGGTACTATATGATATATATTTTCGAAGTAAAGATATGGAAAGTGCCTTCTGCTTGATATCCGCTTTGTGGCCACATCGTGGATTCATTCTACCGATATTATTCTCTCTGATTTTGGTTTTTCGGATGTAATACTCGAGTGTTCCCACCGTGGCGTAACCCATGGTTTTTTTTTAGTCTCGTGAATGCATAGCGCAATTGCCTGGCTGAGTCTTGCCTAGGGGTACGGATTGTTTCCTGGGGGATCCAGGCGTAACCATTGTGTATCCTGCAATCTATGTAGGTCGCGAATAGTAGCGCAAGTGCCTGGCTGAGTCTTGCCTAGGGGTACGGATTGTTTCCTGGGGGATCCAGGCGTAACCATTGTGTATCCTGCACTCTACTAGTCATCATGGCGTAACTCGCAGGGCTGAGAAAGCTTACGGATATGGATTGTTTCCTGGGGGACCCAGGCGTAACCATTGTGTATCTGCGAACCATGATCGGACAAAGGTTTTGGTTTGGTTGTTTTGTTTGGATTGTACTTTCCATATCTGTTTTTAAAGTTTTTTTTCAAGTATTTTCACTGGTTGTTGAAACAGGTCTACTAAGTACTTAAAGAATTCTAGCTTTGCGCCTGATCAACGCATGGCCAGAGTCTGCAAGAACGAGGATAAACTTGTTGAAACATCGAGTTATAAAAAAATATTTTTGAAAGAAAAGATTTATTTCGATATAAAAGGTATTTATTATAAAAGTATTTCCAACAAAGAAATTTTGTGTTAATATTTGAAATTGAAACTCTCATGGTTTGAAATGTACGATTCTTGCCCGATTCTATTCTTTTGAATCTACCTTATCTGCCCTGCTTTATTTATTCAACTATATTCTCTTTTCCGAATCTATCTTCTTTCCTTCTTTCCTTCTTTTGAATATATCCTTTAAAACATTGTTTATTTATATTCTACCTGGTTTAATAAGAGAGAAAAATTAGTGTTTTATAAATAATTGATCTCATAATTAATTGAATGGATTTAATAAAATGAGTAATCTATTAAATATTAATCAATTTAAATAATAACAAAAGAAAAAGTATATGGTTTTAAATAAATTTTTTAATTTGTTTTTCAAAGTTTAAATTTTTCATCTGGTTGTTTCTATTCTCCTACTTTATTCCTTTTCGGGGACGAAAAGTTTTGAGTGGGGGAGAGTGTAACGACCCATAAAATTTTAGCAATTTTTAATTGGTATTTAACGTATTGAATTGGATTTTGAGAAATTATTAATAATAAAATTTTGAAAAAAAAAAGAAATATGTTATGTATATTAATGATTTGTAGTACGAGCTGTGTACATATATTTTAAAGTTTGGTTGTGGTTATACCTATAAGATCTAGTACAAAAACTTTATAAACTATTATTTATACTATAATATAAGTTAAGTTTGATGTAAATTTGGTAGCATAGTTCATTTCTATTGGGTATAAATATCAATAGCGTGGGTAATAAATTTATGGTCTCCTTTTGCTTTTCAGCAAGGTGTGTAAATTTTAAGTATGTTGAGTACGTTCCATATATAGTTATTTTGGAAAACCACTGTATATGTATGATGGTCTATTTGAAGTGTATATATAGTAAAGCGTATTTATACCAAGTTTTATTTAATTTATATGTGTTATAATAGCTATATATATATATATGTTAGTCTTGATACTAGTATATAGTTTTACTGAAGTTTGACTTCTAGTCATGTTAAATATATATATATATATATATATATTTGATTTTGGGTTTTTGTGTCACCATTTCCAGTTTATTTTAGTGCATATTTAGTATATCTATACATATGTCGTCAGCTATAAATACGATAGTTAAGGGTTTCATATATCATATGAACCAAAGAAGAAGAGAAGTACATACTATATTTAACTACATATATGAAGTATATGTTTTAAGGGTTGATTTAAGGTCTGCATTAAAAAAAGGTAGTTGTGATTACAATTATTTCATATTGTACCTTCTATATTCCTGACTGACTTTCAGCGTTCATTCATTCATTTTTAATTGTGGGTTTTTCTTTTCTCTCTCTTTTCTTATAAATAATTGTACGCATTCATCTCTTTCCCTTTCTTATATTTTGTCCCTTCATCATCTTTTAGCCGTTAATTTTGTTTCGAAAATCAAGAAAATTTGTATACGTTTTATTCTTTTTGAACGTTTAATAATAAAGATAAATCTGCATAGTATAATCAGATATGAATTGAGATCTAGGAAATAAATAAATATAAAAACGTATAACATGCCACTAATAATAAATTGCATTAATAGTTTTTCAATCAGTGTACAGCTGTGCTCATCCCATGCCATTTCAAAAGTTGAAACGTAAAGAATTCTATACGTTATTTCGAATTCATTTATTTTATTTCTTTTGTTATTTCTTTTACGTTTTCTTCCTAATCTGATTCATAACCTTCCTATTTATTTTTCTTACCTTGCGTGTCCATTTCAATCTACTGGTCCACTACTTTCATTTGAATTTAATTTTTCCTTTGATTTATTTGTTTCCATTCTCCATTCTTTCTCTCTCTGTTTTAATTGCTTTATAAAGGAAAGAAATGGTACCACCAAAACGTAAAATATAAATCTAGCCAGCTCATCCATCATTTTCAAATTTATTTTATTCGTTACTTATAATAGGCTATGAATTAGGATCTAAGAGAAATAAACGTACAGTCTATTTGCATTGTTTGGTCTATTATAAACCGGTCACATTCTTTCAAAATTTACTTTATATATATAAAATCCAGCCTTCACCCTTTCTCTCCTCCTTTATATCTCCTATAGCTAAAAGAAAATGTCCAGATCTAAACAAATAAAATAAAAATTGTGTTCCACCACACTCAAGCGACAACCCTCTCCTTCCCCGTTCGCTCTTCCTTTCCCCACCTTGCATCACCCTGCTTGCCTGTGCCACACCCTCCTGTTGCCTTCCACAAACAACGGCCAGCTGAGCCCATGCGTGCATGACGTGTCTGCATTTATAAAAGCTCTTGCCCTTGTTTTCTTGTGCTCATGCTTCCTGCAAATTTTCCTTTGCTTGGTATGAATAAAATTTAGGTGAGCATTCAAGCTTGTTCATTTTATTGCAATATCTACTTCTCTTCCCAGTCTACGTTTCTTTGCATCGAGAAATTCATTTATTTAAGTAAAAGTTGCATTTTACGGGGAATATATTTGATACGTTATATGTATACGCTGTATTTTATATATAACTTTATATTTACATATTGCTAAGTCAATATATTAGCTTGGAAGGGTGGGTATATAGTTATGATATTCATGAGATATTTTTGTATGTAAGATCTGCTAGGTCGGTTTGAAGTGTGCACATATAATATGCTCGGTTACTTTTGAGTTTATATAAAATTTTGATTTATGAGTTTGTAACCTTAACATAATATTATAAAAATATGTGAGAGTCAGAGATTGTTTTTAATGTCTATATTTTTAAGAAACTGTTAGTATTAGATTTGGTTATATAAAAAAAAAAAAAAAGGAAAAAAATTTTGTGTTATGTATACCTGGATATATTATAGTTATTACATAAAGATTGGGTTACTGTTAGTTATATGTTGGTCTATAAGTTTTTCTTATCTCTATTTTAGTTGAATTTATATAAGTATACTTATACATGTTAGTTTAAGTATATATTTCAGTTAGGTATATATATTTAGTTGTATGGGTTTAGCTATACACATAATAAAGTATATGCTGTATGTACAGCGTTTTGAAATGTGTTAGCTTAAATATAGTGTTTAAAATAGTATTATACAGTGCTTTAAAATATATCAGCTTTCAAAATAAATTCGCTGTTAGTATAAAAACATTTATATTTACATAGAGGGGTACTTGTGTTGTGGATAGTTAAGCTGTTCGTATATATAGGGCAGTATTTGATTAAAATAATATAAGTTGTCTCTGTTGTAAATATATTTTATAAGTTAGGTATGTCCTATACACATATGTTAGTCTTATATTATAGTAGCCCGTTTTCTTATATTGTTATCTATTTAGCCTGAGATATTACTAAGTTGAAATACATAAATCCTGTACATATAAGTTTCTGGTTTATAGTAGGTGTTATGTATATATATAAAGGTCAGTTTGTAATAGGATATATATTTACATATACATATATTAGTTATGAATAGAGTTGTCTATAATATATACATATGTTGGTTTATATGTATTAAATGTAAAAAAATTTATATTAATATCATTATAAATATTCATTTCAAAAGGTATAACATGTGTATGAGTATTTTTCATTTTAATAAGTATATATATGTAATTATTTCAAATTATATATGCAATGTATCTTCTTTCTTGATCCCGTTTTGATTTAAATTCGCCTATTCGTATTATCAGCTTGTCCGAAAAATTCGTTCCAATTTAGCTTTGTTCGGAAATTCGTGCCTGGGTTTCGAAACCAACCTCATTGTCCATCTTCTCTAGCCTCTAGCCTCGAAAGGTGAGCGATCACTCACGATTTAACATTCTTATATTTATTAAATTTGATTTCAATTGAAACGACAATTGAAATATGTTGTTATTAGTTATTTAAATTGTTTATATGCTATTATTTGTAACTGTTCACCTGTGGGATATGACACCATATCCTGTTGTTTATAATATACTGTTATTGATGATATATGCCTGTTATATTATTATTATATGCAAGTTCCCTGTAGTTTATAATTCACTATGGGTTGAAATGATACATACCCGAACGGACTTTAGAATAGGAGAATTTCGTTATGAGTTGAAATGATAGACCCAAGCGATTTTCATTTAATTGAATTTGGGATTACGGGTTGAAATGATATCCACCCGTATATATTTAGTGTACGGTTTGAAATGATAAATATCCGTAGCACTTGACCATATGATAGGAAATATATACAGACACCGTTGGTCCATATATATAAAAATATTTTGAAATAAATTCATTGTTTTGGAAAGAAATATATGGTCTTAATAAATATAAATTCTTAAATTATTATATATAAAGGGTAATGATATATATATAGATTTAATAATATTTAATTTAGTCAAAATTTGATTTAATACGTAAACTATGTTAAATATTTATGTAAATTTTATTCCAAATAGTATTCTGCAAATCAACTAAGATTGGGAGATAAATGTGGGTTTATCTAAATGGTATTTAAATAAAGATTTATATAATTAAATCAATTTGAAATTATTGAATGGGAAATTTAAGGGTATGATTTTGTAACTGGATTTTTATTTAAGTGATTTAATGAATATTTCACGTTTAAATAAATTAAAGAAAATATTGAGTAAAATGTAATTTGAGGTTACTTAAATAATATTGTATCTAATGAGGGAGTATTTTAACACTAAATAAAAATGAGGTTAAATCGAGATCTATGTGAAACTATTAAATTTAACATTTAATTAAATATTAAGCTTTGAACTATATTGGGATTTAAATGGTTTATTTTGAGATTCAGATCTGTATTTGAAATCACTATAGTTGAATTTATTATTTAGAAAGCTAAATTGAATAAAAAGTTAGTTTGAAACGTTGAATACTTAAAGTTTTGAAATATATTGAATATAAAGGGTATTTGGTGATTTCAAATCCGAATTTGAGATCAATAAAATTGAAATGGTTATTTTAAAAATTGAGTTGAATTTAAATTGATAAATTGAGATTGAAAAAGATTTAAATGGGAAGGTCGGGTTGATGTTAAACGATTTGTTAAGTTGAGGGAATTGAAATTTCTTTACTGTATAAATTATTTAATATATATAAATACTATTTGGGAAGTATAGAGATTTTTGAAGTGAAAATGATAGTTGGTTTTGAAGTATAAATTAAGTTGAAAGACTACGGTGTTATAGTGTATATTTCTATCTTATAGATAGTTCCATGGACCCTTAGAGGATGGTTATCCCAAACATCCTCTAAGTTAATTATATTTTAGTTGATATTCCACTTGAGTTAGATTTATAGATATAAGAATGTTAATCCTGACTCGAGTGTTTTGTGTTTTGCTTTACGCTCGGGTCAGACTGAGAGATACAGCATTTGAGACTCATCTTCGAAGTTGGAGCTTTGCTTGAAGATCCAGCTATCTATCCCTTCAGTCATCCAGTTGATTGGTTAAGAGAAGCCATCTGTTGCGTTGGAGACTTCATGGCATTTGAACTATTCGGTTGTATTTTATTTCTAACTCTGAGGTATATAGTAGCTTCATGAACTACTATTCTTTATCTATTCCGCTGCATTGTATTACTCTGTGTAAGTGATCTATGATTGATTTATTTACTGTATATTTTAAGTTTTGCCAAATTTTTATTAACAATTCGGTATTTTGAATTATTCAAGTCGGACATGTACGGTTTTATTGTCGATTTGAATGGTCCAAAATAGCGGACTGTTACAATATGAGTTTAATGAAATAGAATTTGATTTGAAATGAAAATGAACTTGTGTTATAAAATGCAATTCAATTTGAGCTGTAAAATGAACTTAATATGGTTTAGAATGTTATTCAATAAAATTGAATATGAATTTAAGTTGTAACGTGAAAATAACATAAGAAGTGTTGTATAAAATGTTTATGAACTTAAGTAAATAATTTTATGGAATGGTTGTTAAGTGGTGTTAGTATTAAATAAAATATACCAAGTAAATTCAGTATGGAATGAAATGTTGTTAAATATAAATTGAATTTAAAGTGAATATTAATAAGTGAATGTTAATGAATTGAATGTTAGTGAAATTAGTAAGAATAACTAAATTTGATTTAAATTGAATGCGGATCAAATGAATGTAAAAGGAATTGAATGGAAATAAGAAGAATGGGATATAATAAGAAACTAATTGAAGGCGACGACACTTGGTGGTTGCACGATATATCGATTGAAATAAAAAAATATGCCGCGTGGAAAATGAGCGTGAGGAAAGAAGAGGGAGGAAGGTTTAATTTTAAATTTTAATAAATTAAGTTAATTTTAAATTTAATTAATTCATGTGTTCATTACTTCATAACTTGTTTGTAGAAGGTCGGTTTTAATACTACCAGTTTACCTTTCTCGGCTGGTGGTAACGCGTCATAGCTATGATCGACCGCCGCGTCCAACACTTCTAAAATCCGAGGGCGCGCATCGGTCAATCACAATGTAAATGATGGTAATGCAAAGAAGTGTGTCCACTCGGGGTAGCTAGCTCGCTTGACCGGTCGACTCCTGTTTTAGTCATTTCAAATCGACACAAGTGTCAGGCTAATCCATCATCGTTCTCTTTCTTCAAATCCAATAAACGTACGCCAAATCCAACCACTTCGTTCTGGACCATCACTCCACATACGCAGTTGTTAAAATGGTTCTGATATCGACAGAGAATATGCCCATATCCAGTCCCGGTCTCTTTATCAACCCAACGTATTTTTACACATCGATTGGTTCTTTTATATTTCGAAAATAATTCATACTAGTTATCAAAATGTCATATTCGCTTCAAAGATCAAATTCATTTCAAAATCATCATATTTACTCAAATTATACCTTTTTATTTCAAAATAATTTTTTCCTTAATATCTTGTTTTCAGTTCCAAAATTGTTTCAAATTTACATTTGGGTTATAACTTCATTCAACCCAATTCGTATTTAAAACCATGATTTAAAAATAAAGCTTCTAGCCTTTGACCTGTTTGAATTTTAGAAAAATAGTTTGAAAATTTTAATTTTTTAAGATAGTTTTGAATAATTAAAAATAGTTTGATATAAAATGATTTAAGTTTTTAAAATGTCTTATAAGGTAAAACGGTTTGGAAAATCAAAATAAATTGAATAATGAAAAGTAGATATTCTATCCTATGGCCAAGTGATCAGTTATTTCAATTTAATTTCAGGGATGCATATATATCATTTCAACCCAAATCACAATGTCATAGGTACATATCATTTCAAAATATTTCTTAATTTATTCGAAATAATTCAATTTACAATTTAATATACTAATTGTTATAAATAATATGCAGGATGATAATAAGATATATCAGAATAAATAAACATCCAAATCATCCAAAACATTAATCAATAGCATCCATTGCAATCAAAATCCAAATCAGCCAATAATTCAAACAATTCCATTGTTATCAGTATCTGGTATTTTACTTGAATTTCGAATATAAATATGAATTTGGCAATTAATTTTTTGAATTTAATCTATTAATGATGGGTAAAAATTTGAATCTTGATTTTTAAGCTGATTAAAAATATTTTTAAAGGCTTAGAAAATTTATATTGATAATACTGAAGATAATAGAAGCTTCAGAATTGAATTTAGGAATGATTTGTTCAGTTTTGAAATTTTATCGTTTTAATCGATATTTAAAAATAGCCTTCCGAGGCACAGTCTCGGAATTCGACGAAACCAGTTTCATTGGATCTGTAATATTGAATTATTATCGGATTTCAATTTTCATAGCAATCGGAGTTATCGTTTGACCCTAGCTAGAAACTGTTTCAATCGATTTAATTTAAAATTGATCATTTCTTTCCGTAACTCGCGCATACGATCAAATTAGGACTCGAAACTTTTTCCGTTGCATTCGGAATAGGGTTATAACATTATAAACGCCTGGCGGCACGCCTCGATAAGAGTTCGGGATTTCGAGTTAGGCAATACGAGATATTTTGAATATAAAATTATAAAAATATCACTATAGCTATTCCTTCCTTTATACGCTTCTCTTCTTGAATAATTACAGCCGAGTCCCTACTTTTTTTCTCCAAATCGAACGACAACCCAAACTTCCCTCTTACTTTATAACAAAAACCTTCCGCGAATGGAAAGGTGGGCCGGACGCCTAGGCGAGATGGACAAGACGAGGGGGTGGTGAAGTTGTGAGGGGCGAAGTGAATCGCGTACGCGTGTTAGGGGGGAAGCGCGACACTCTTGATGAAGCAGGGTTTCTACTGTAGCAGGAAGGAGGTCGCATCCGTGCTTGTGCCGCGACGAAGAGGAGGCCGCGATGAGATTTAGGGCATTGGCACAAACTTCGGTGGTCGAGCGATGAACTCGAAGCATGGCGACGACAAGCTGGGTTGTTGGGCCGCGTGCGATCTGGTGGCATTCGTGAATTTGGAGAAGCTCGAACTTCGAGATGGTTCGATCGGATGGAGGCCGTCGTGGCTGAAGGTATTCGAACATCATCTTTCTCGATTTAATTTTGAATTGTCTAAAAAAACTGCGTATTTTATTCTGAATATGGAAGTAAACTGAATATCGTGTTCTGAGTATTCTCTTCTTCCTATATATATTTGCAGTGATGCATATTAACATCAATTTTTAAATGATGTTTTCGAAAAAAGATTTTTTTTATATATCCAGTTTGTTTATATTAAATTAATCACATATATGTATATAAGGTTTTGGGAGTGTACGAATTTATTTTAAAACATTGGGTTTCTGAATATAAGTAATATGTATATGTCAAGTTTTAAAAGTAAAATAAATGTATTTTTTTAATTTACCAATTTATTAATATATTCAGGGAATAATTTGTTTAACTACTTAATCAGTTATTCTGGATACCAAAGATTACTTATAAAAGGAAATTTAATTGTTTAATTTAATTTTTAGTTAGATAAATTTATTAAAGAAAACTGGGTTAAAATAAAATGATTGGATAATCAAAATTACCAAATGAAAATTGGTTATTTGATTGATTCGAAAATTAATAAATTTATATAATTGTTTATACAAGGTTTAATACCACGAAGACAAAATCAGGATTGGAAACGGATTGCAAAAAAATAAATAAAAGCAAGGTGAGATCTTCTCACTTAAACAAAGGGTTTTGTTTAATTTTAAATAGTTAAATTTAAAATTGTTGATTGTGTGTTTGAAAGATGGTTGTTATTATTTGTTTTGAAATAGATCCTATTGCGTCGCATAATAGAGGATAATATTTTATAAATCCCATATACCGCGATATTCCACCTCGAAGTGGAATTGGTATTTAATTGTTCTGCTAACATCTGTGGATGCAGGGAAACATGTTGGAGGGATCCAACTGGATTCCTCAAATATTGAATTTGTTTCATATGTGGTGTGTTGATTATTCATAATCCCTGTGTGATTTTATTTGTGGTTAAAATCGTTAAAGGCTGTAATTTAACCGAATATATTTTTGGTATCGTTGGATACCGGTAATAAATAAATAAAATTGGATTTTTGAAAATTCAAGTTGAAAGTTTATAATAAACTTTATTTTTGAGAATTGGATAAATTTAAAAGAAGGAAATTTTAAAAGGATAAAGTTTTATTTTTAATCCTGTTGAATAAAATTCCAAAAATATGGAAAAAGGCTTAATAAATGGATTTCGGGCAATATTATTCAAAGGCTGAAGAATTTATTTGAAATACGGATTTTAATTATTTGAAAGAGATAAAGGAATCTATTTCAAAAAGGAAATAAATTTATGAATTAAATAAGAGATTTAATTTGGGGTTGAAATAAATTTGAAATCGATTTGGAAAATTGACTTGGTATTTGAAAATAAATCCCTAGGAAACCAACTTATAATTAATTTGGTGTTTGAAGCAATTTTGGAAATCAAATTGGAATTGATTTGGTAATTGAAATAAATTTTGTAAATCAATATGTAAATGGATTGGTTTTCAAAGGGAAATTGATTTCGTGTTTTGAAACTAAATTTATAAATCAATTTGGAATTTGATTTGTATTTGAAAGTGAATGATGGAAAATCGATTTAAAATCGTATATCAGTTGATATTTAGAAATGTAAATTCACAATGGAAATTTGTAAGGGAAAGGGAAATTGGTTTTAAAATAAACATTAGTTTCTTTTTGGAAAATATTTGAAACTAGTTTCAAAGGATGGGAAATCGATTTGAAATTTGATTGGCATAGTGATGAAGTGTTAAAAATATATCCAGCGAAGATATTTTGAAAATAAATAATTTAGGAAAATTATTTAAATCTTGTAATTGTTGTGAATGTTGATTGATAGTTAAATAACTGACTATCAATATTTGCCTTTAAATGGCATTTGAATTTCAATGCGACTGGCAGTCGGATTCCAAATGGATATTCGAAAACCACATCGAAGCTTTGTGATTGTGATAGATCTTTTATTTAAAAGATCGAAGTGAAAAATTGTTGTGATTTGTTTGAAATCTGAATGAACACTTATTTTCAAAAAATAAGCGCTCGTTATTCGAATTAGCCGGGAAAGAACCTTGTGTCATAAAACCCATTCCGAATAACGATACGACGAAATGTGGCTGCATTTAAAGACGGCGTTGAAGACCGGGTATTTTTTGAAAACGAAAGGATTACCTGTCGAATGTCTCTGCATCGGGTTGCTCTTGTATAGAGATTATATCACCCTTTGTGATGGGGATTCCGGACGTGATTAGTTAATATCTGGATTGCAAGGGCTTCTTTGGAAGTGCCTTCGGTTCCATTCGATCCCGGAATGGACTTGTATGGATGTGTGGCTGGCGTTACACTTTGAGATGTAAAGCTGGTTTCTATCGAATACATTTCTGTTGGTGGCGGAGAATTTATTCTCTTAGCTTAACACCCTTCTCTGAGATGTACGAGCTCAGAAGTTATGTGGTTGATGGTTAATAGTAATATATTCCCAATTTGGTAATGTGACACACGAAGTGCTGCCGATCATTTGTTGATCAAAGCATGACTTTGTGAAAAGTGTAGCTTTGTGGACGAGGCATCGTCGAACCTCACACCCTGGAAATGGTCAAAACAGGAAAGATGCGGCAAGGTTATGAGGGTCGCGCCCTTTAGGGTATGTCATTTCCTTCTGGAAAAAAGTGGTGTCAGGTATGGAGCCCTGATATTTAACCTGTGTGGTTACTGCAAATACTTTTCTTTGTGGTTGTTGGTGCAGAGGATCCTCAGATAAAGGTCCTAAAGGACCGGGGGATGGCATACTCATGTAGTAGTTACCTAGTTACAGAGGTAACCCGACCTTGTGTTGGTAGAGAACTGGTTAAGTTCTCGGAACGTCCCGCCAGAGGCGTACCCATGTGGCAGTAGGAAGTTCCTTAGCCTGACCATTTGTTGGAAATCCAAAGAAACAATATGAGCCCTTTACGATTGCAATTGTATTACCTGCCTCCTCAGGAGGTAGCTATAGCAGACATAATATAATGGTACCTATGCTGGCTAAGATTAATATTATACTTTCGAAATGTTTTCCACTATGCACTAATAATAATATCGAAAGGATTTTGCATATTAAGCATATTTGACTATCATAAGGAGAAATCTCCTCCAATTCTGCGTTTGTATTGTGTGTGTGGCGGGAGGCCTTATGGTAGTTTCATTTTCCAAAAGCATAGCGGATTTCTTTTTATCTTCTTTGTGAAATAACTGTTTTTTAGATCTCACACCAGTCTCATGACTGACCTTGAGTTTATTGTTCCCTTTCTAAACCTGGGTGCCCAAAATTTTCCACACGGGTAGCCTAGAGTCAGATTATCAGGTCATTCTGGAATTCAGGAGTTGCTGTAGAGATCAGGAGCAAGCTGGATGGCGCAACGTATTACTTATGTATGTAATATTTCTTTTCGCTGTTTTTTGTTGTACACTCTGATAATGTAATGTGATGTAATATGATAACTCATATAGTGATTCTGTTTAAATATATTTAGTTATCTATTATATTTGTTCCGCTGCGATATGTGAGATTCTATTATTGCTTTCGTTCTTCTTCTTTTATCTCTTCTTCTTTAAATCCTAACGGTTCGGTTTTTCGGCATTCGACTATTCGGCATTCGGGACAGTGGACGTATTGACGTCGACTTTCGGAAGTCGAAAACTCGGGTCTTTGCAGTTAATTTTAATTTTTAATAGGTAATTCGAATGACAATTAAATTTATCAAACAACGATCAATAATTTATATCACTTCATAATTTCGAATTTAACTAGCATAAAAATATTTTAGCACGTTGTGAGTTTTATAAACCGCTCATCTTGAGTTTTCAATTTTAAATAAAATCAGACGACGTTCAATTTAACCTAAAATGTTAGCCATTCCCAATTGTCTCCAAACCAATTCTAGAATGTAATGCTCGTCGCCATAATTCCATCGTCGTTTGTTTCATCTCAATCGGCCTCGTATGAGCGAGTTATGAATTTTATAAGTTATTGGTAGTTAAAATTTAAATCAAATCACTTATTTTTAAATTATGCTTATACCCTCTCTGACAACTTCATCTCTCCAAAGAGACAGCAACTCCCTTATGCACGAACCCATACATGCCATACACGAAAATGGGCGACACGGAACTAGACACCACGAAAATCGATTCCGCTTCCGCCAACAGCCTTCTCTCGACGAACCGCACATGCCCATGCATGAAAACCATCGTTCGAATGCTCCATGCTAGCCGCGTCCTGCTCGTGCAAAATCCCACCGTGCAACATGTCGCACCATTCCCTAAGCAGCTGCACTCCTCCAAAATCCTTTCCTAGATGCTCGTTCGCGTCACGAACTCGAATCGACCCTCCATGAATCGAATCGAGCCCTAAATCAAACAAAAATTCAAACCCTAGCTCCAAACTCATTTGGCCATCCCCTCCAAATTCACGGCCGCACCTTACAAAACTATCCCATATCGAAGCTCTCTTTTTAAAATTAGTTTAGGAATTTTCTGTTGAGTAAATCGGAGAATTTGATTTTCAAAGTTTTCCTTTGCTTTTTTTTTTCCTTCTATGTTGTTTGGCTATTATTTAAAAAGTGAAGAGAGGGAAGCGTTTCCAAGAAGTAGATAGGCACTAGGTTGGCTTATCTTGGTATAAGGTAGGCTGATGGTGAAAGAAAGTAGACTAGTCAAAGTCATATATATATATAATACGTATATTATTTTAAATTCAACTTATCCCGCTAATGGAACTTAAAATCTCGAACCCCTATCGAGACGTGCCGCCAGACATTCATAATGTTATACTCTTATTTCGAACGCAATGGAACAAGTTTTGAGTCCTAATTTTATCGTATGAAGAAGCTAGTTCTTTGAATCTAATTATTATATTGAATTTTCGATATGAAATTCAATGTGTTTCTATTCCGCACGACCAATGGTAACTATAAATACTATGAAATTTGAAATCCGATAATAATACATTATTAGAGATCCAATGGAACTGATTTCATCGAATTCCGAGACTGTGTCTTGGAAGGCTATTTTTACTCGTCAACTAAAATATGAAATTTTCAATTTCTATTTTCACTTTTAAATTCAACTTTAAGGCAAATAATCTTCATTCTCGTTCAAACAGAATTCGTATCAATTTTTAAAATCATTTTCATTCATTTTTAATTCAGGATTCAATTATTTAAAAATTTCAATATTAAATTTAAACATTTTATTTATCCTATAAATTAATATAAATAAATCATTAAGTTCCAAATAAATTTTAGTCATCAGCATCATTTTATTTCTATATAAATAATTCACAAGTATTATTAAACTTCAGTTATTAATTATAAACCCAGTTAATATATAGAATTTCATTTCAATACTCGTTATCGCCAAACCTTCGGAATTAGTTTATTTTAAAATCTTGTTCTAGTTCATATTCAATAGCTATATTAATAAATCATTAAAAAAATTATTTTTAACCATTTTTATTCAATAATTACACTAAATTTAACAATTTAAAATAGATAAAAACATGGGTCGTTACATTCTCCCCCACTCAAAACTTTTCGTCCCCGAAAAGAAGTTAAGTAAAGAATTTAACATTAGATATATTCTATTCAAAATAATCAACTTATAAAACAATAAAATCTCATATATAAAACCATTACTACGTTTCTACTATGCTACTCCGATCGGCTTATACAATCTACAAGTTAGTTATCAAAAAAATTTATAATAATTTTAAAACCTCAAAAAATTTCTAACTCTTAGATTTACGGAAAATTTCGATAGAGTCTCCTTTGCGTGGCTCGATCGGAAAATTTTTACAATTCAATATATACTATACCAAATAGGTATCAAATATACATCTCAACTCAATGATGAGGCATCCCGTGGGGAAAAATATAAAAGCGCGGTATGTAATCCGAGATTTGTACCTTATTATTATTATTATTATTACGAGCAAGTTCATTCGCAATAAGCAAGCAAAAGCAAAATATAATCCGCATATACGTCTAAACAGTCTTCGTATGTACTTAGCTCAACTTAATTTAGAATATTAGTCACTTATGAGGATATGGAAAGCATATATGAGTTTTATAGAAGCATTTAAGATGAATTTTAAATCCAGACCATAACATAAGATTAATATACGACAAACAACAATCATATATAATAAAACAGTTATAATAACGATCTACAACAAAAGAAACCATTTAGTTGTTAGAATTCATCCAATTAATTCATAACGATATGAATTGACACTATCCAATGTCGATATTTAATTTATACATTTCATTTCTTATTAACATTCAACTTTTGTCAACATTTAATTGGCGTACTTCCAATTTATTCAAATCTATTTCATTTACATTCCATTTCATTCAATTCAATTTGTTATATTTCAATTGTTTCACTTTCCGTTTAGCAACATCTCGTGTCAATTCATTTATCCACATTCATTCTTCACTTAAGTTCATTTTCAATGTTATTTCATTTACTCATTTTATTAATACAATTCACTGACTTCTTCCATTTATTCAATCGGTTAGCATGTTATAAGTTAAAGTTCATTTCGTAATTCAATATTAGCTTCCCTCCTTTAACATCCATATTCAAGCAGTTTAGCATCTTATTTAACTAACACTTTCAAAGTTATGAAATATAAACATTACTTTACATTTTCGCAAAACATTTGAATTACAACATTCGTATCTCCATTTTTAGCATCAACATCATTAATGAATCGGCTCTTATATCCTTACTTATGTTTCTTTCCAACTTAATTCACATTTATTTTCACAATTTCATTTAATAACAAATTTATTTATAAAACATTTTGTTAATCATCACTTTAGTTTATAATCATTCTATTGAAGTCCAACTTCTTATATATGACTTTATCTAAGTCTATAATTGTATCAAAAGTTAAAAATTCAATTTTACAATTTCTTTGAAATTTATATTTAATTTTATAAACAATTTGCAAAGATATCATTTGATTCATTTGTCTACTTTCTTATTCCATTTAGTCATTAATCATTTCATAATATCCCAATTAAGTATATAACATTTATTATTAGAACTACATTTCCATTTATATACATTTTAATTACTTTTAAGTTTTGTTTACTTACATAATATCCCATTACATATCCAAATCATTATTTTAACTTTTAACATTTGGTAAGTTTTATATGTATGTTATTAGAATGCAATTTGGTATTATACAAATTAATCTGGTTCATTTTACTTAATTAGAATGTTCAATATTGTAACTTGTTTAAATTTTCTTTGCTTTCAATTTTAGAGTTGCAAACTTCTACTCTAAGGTTTCTCAAAACGTTTAGCTTGGATTTCTTTATTCTCTTATTTTATAAGTTTTGGTTATTCAAATATTTCATTTCATTCAAATAATTTGAAGATTATTAATTAACATAACTTAAAAATTTTAAATACTGGATTCATTTCAAATCAGTTGAAATAAGTATATATACTCATATCTTTTGTATATCAAATCATAATTTTGGAGTTTAAACCAAGATCCCTTTATCAAAACAATTTCATAGGAAAGCTTCTTAGAAGTGTAACAACCCGCATATTTATCGATTTAATATTTAAATATTTTATTTAAATATTAGGTCGTTAATCGGATATTGGTCCGAAAAGCTACTTTTTGCAAACGGTCAGATTAGGACTCGAGACCACTTCCATTGAGTTCGAAATGCCGTTTACAAATTTTTAAGTATAAACATCGATAGGTTTGGAGTTAGCGAAATTTCACTAACTTTTCCCGCTTTGGACTTTGAGTTAGTTTAGCCTATTAAGCCCAAGTTCCAACCCCCTTCTCCTCACTCTTCATAAATTTCCTAACTAACTCAAGCTTGGGCATTAATGGTGAAAAGAATGGGAAATTAAAACTCCAAGCACAAATTCAATTGCAAATCCAACATTCAACTCCAAATTCAAGTAGAAGATATTGGATTCAAGCTTTGGATTGCTTCTCCTTGCTTTCAAGCTTCATCTTCATAAACTTTAGTGCAAAGGTGAGATTTTTATCTCACAATTCTAGTCTATAACTATATTGGACTGTTGGGAATGATTCCCTATCACTTTTGCATGCACATTTGCATTTGGTTTGAATCGAATTGGCGAAAATGTAACATTCCGAAATTTTTGAAATTTAAAATTTGATTAATTGTATGAACTTTGGGATCTAACTAGTAAAAATTTAATCTAAATTTAATATTGTTGATATTAATATTACACATTAATATAGAATTAAATAAAAAGAGATATTGATAGATGATCTTTTAATAGAATTTAAAATTTGTTAAAGTAAGTTATGATGAAATTATAAAATTTAAATAACATAATCATAATCTAAACAAACAAACAAATAAATAAACAAATAGTTAAACAAAAGATCAAACAAATAAATAAACAAGTAAACAAATAGTTGAACCAAAGAACAAACAATGAACAAAAGAATAAACAAACAAATAAATGAACAAATGAACAAATGAACAAACAAAAGAACATGCTTGTATTAAATGCTATTACTCCTTTTCATGTACAAGAGTAATTCAGCCGAAATTTAGTCAACAAAATAATAATAATAATAATAATAATATAGAAAATGTACTTATAGGATATAATTGAACAATAACATGCTCACATTTAATGCAAGCATTTACAAAGAACATACCTGCATTCAATGCCTTTACTTCCAGCATGGTTTATCCTGTACTTGTTTTAATAAACTTCAGTAAAAAAAAATCTGTTATAAAGAAACATCAATTGCCTTAGTTATTTCATTCAACAAACTTCTGCAAACCTGATTTTGTATGCTCTGCATTTCATCTGCAAACTTCTGCAAACTTCTGCAAATCTGTTATAAAGAAACCATAGTGCTTTCTGTTTCAAAACAAACAGGTGAGTAGACATAAATTCCTAAAGTTATAAGTTAAATTTAAAAATCAGTAAAGATGATTCATTGTTATAAAAAGAATTGTATCTGTTTAATATTTGAATAAAACCCTGTGCATATATATGTTACTTTGTTCTTCTCTGTTGGTTGTACAGGTTACAAATTTGTTCAAACATTGTCAAACTTTAAACCTTTCTCAAACAAGATGTTTTAAACTTAAGTTATGATTTAGCAAACTGTTTCAAGCTCGAGAAAGAAGAACCACTTATATCCAGGTGGAAAGACAAATTGCTGAAGAAACAAACAGTTTTTTTTTTAACTCAGAGTAACTCTCTGTTTCAAACTTGCTACCAAGTGAGTAAACATGATTATGTGAAGGATTTTAAGTTGTTTTGAAACAGTTTAAACTTCAATAGTAAACTGCCTTTGTTCATGCTTCTTGTTTTAAGTCATGGATTATGTTTTATAAAGATTTTAAAACATACAGTAAGTTTATCACCACTGTAACTTGGGTTTACAGGTAATCCACAAATATTAAAAAAATAAACTGTTGTGAAATATTGATTCAAGGATATGTATTGAATCTATACTG
Source organism: Allium cepa (assembly GCA_030765085.1). Taxonomy (NCBI): domain Eukaryota; kingdom Viridiplantae; phylum Streptophyta; class Magnoliopsida; order Asparagales; family Amaryllidaceae; genus Allium; species Allium cepa. The sequence goes on along the minus strand of CM060929.1, from coordinate 986,436,114 downwards.
CAGGACATGAATTTTAAAACAAAATTCTTGGTTTTTTGTTTAATATGCAGAGAGTAGTTAGTTTTGAACAAAAAATTGCATTTTTCTGAATCTTTGATTATTGAATCAATTTTAAATGCTGAAAATTTTCATACAGCAAGTTTAGTCCTTTACAAATCCTAGAAAAATGCTCAAATATTTTTCGAATGTAAGGATTTCGAGATTGGATCGAAGTTAGGGTTTAAGGTTCGAGAGTTTTGATGGGTAGAACGCGAGACGTGTTCGTCTCCTCTGAAGCATCGAGTTGCGAAAGGCTTTGGGAAAAGGACGAGTGTGGTGTTGAGATGGTGGGGACGGAATCGAAGCTTCTCCGGTGAAACGAGGAGCGGCGGCGAGGCGTTTAAAGTTGGGTCTGTTTGAATATTAGTTTGAACGAAGGGGTGAATCGCGACCCAATGTTTTTTTTTTCGAAGTGAAGCTCGATCTCGAGTCAGGGGAGGGAGAGCGACTTAGTGGTGATCGCGGTGGTCACCGGAGTAGAGCCGCGGTGGTGTACACGTGCACGCAGCGTCGTGTGTCAGGGGCGCGTTGAATTGTTCCACCAGCCTGATAAGTTGAAGAAAATAAAAAGGGGAGGAGTAGTGTATCAGTGTAAATTTAGTTGGGGAAGAAAGGAATGTTGGGTAGGGGAATGTACAGGTTTGTACATAGAAAAAATGGGAAAAGAAAAAAAATAACACGGGTTGTTTTTTTTGAAATGACTCGATGCAAACATGAAAATTCTCGCGTGTGACCAGAAGCAAGTCTCGAGACCCATATACAAACAGTCCTTTTACTTTAAATTTTTCAAATTTTAATGAAGCTGTTAAAATATGTTCAAAACAATAACTTGACTAAGACTTTAAGTTAATATAAAACTGAAGTAAGGTGTTTACAGTAATTAAATTTTAATTTATTTGATTTTGATACATCATTTACAAATTCATCAATAATAAATAATATAATTTAAAAGAAAATTAAAATAAAATGTTGTTTAAAACTAAATCTTAACCTTTTGAGGTGATTTATTGAACATGGTTTAAAAGAAATAATCAGAGCAATTTAAATTATCTTTTGGTTCATTTAAACGATTAATGATTAGTTAATATAATCCCTTAGGGAAAAAAATTTACCTAGTAAATTAATTTATATTAAAGTTTAAATAAAAATAATAATAATAATTAAGATTTAATAAATTAATAATTAAGATAAAATTGATTTTGAAATTAATTAAGAAGTGATAAATTAATGAAAATGATTAAGATCTAATCAACTGTAATTGATTGTAAATAATCATTGATTTAAGATTTCTGAAGAAAGTAACTATGTAATAAATAAAACTAAACCGTGTGATTTATTTATCATAATTAAAAATGCCTTGACTGTTCTTGAGTTCTGTATGTTGGATTGATATTCCTGCAATTGATATGATGCTATGTGATATTAAATGTTTTGAGCTGAGCTGTGATATTGGTATTACTACTGTATGATTTGTAAAAAAACCCATTGGCCCGAAAACGACATTTAAACTTCGATGCGACAGGGAATCGGATTTCAGTTGGTTATCCGAAACCCACATCGACTCTGTGAATATTTGTGAATGACATCCACATGTTTTGAAATTTGACACCCACTATTCGAATTAACCGGGAAAGGACCTTTGTGTCATATAACCCATTTCGAATATGTAATTTGACGTTATGGATAACAATTGAAGACCGGTGTTGAAGACCGGGTATTTGCGAGAGCGATAGGATGATCTGCCGATTGACTCTGCACCGAGTTGCTCCGGTATAGAGTTCTCCATATGTAATGGGGAATCCGATCAGGATTGTGGATATCCGGATTGCAAGGACTTCTTTGGAAGTGCCTTCGGTTCTGTTCGAACCCGGAACAGACTTGTATGGATAGTATGTCTGACATTACAAATTGAGATATAAAGCCGATTTCTTTCAAATGTATTTCTGTTGGTGGCGGAGAATTTATTCTTTAAGCTTAACACCCTTCTCTGAGACGTACGAGCTCAGAGGTTATATAGTTGAAGTTATCAGCGATATATTCCCAATTTGGTAATGTGACATGTTGAGTGTTGCTGAAATGATCATTGTGTTGATTATTGTGATAGGATCCTTTATTTGATCGTCTATCTTGGTGATCATTTCTATGATCATTTGTTGACCCAAAGCACGGCTTTTGTATAAAGTGTGTTTTTGTGGACGTGACTTCGTCGGACCTCACACCCCGAAATGGTCGAAACAGGAAAGATGCAGCAAGGTTATTGGGGGTAGCACCCCTTAGGGTATGTGCATTTCCTTCTGGATAGAAGTGGTATCATGGTATGGAGCCCAGATACTTAACTTATGTGGATATCGCAGATATATATATATGATTTTGTGATTTGTTGCTGGGGCCCTGGTTAAAGGTTGGTTACGACCGGGAGATGGCATACTCGTGTCAGTAGTTACCCAGTTAGGGGTAACCCGGCCTTGTGTTGGCAGAGATCCGGTTTGGTTCTCGGGGACGTCCTTCCAGAGGCGTTCTCATGTGGCAATGGGAAGTTCCTTGGCCTGACCATTTGTTGGAAATCCAATTCCAAATACGAAACCCTGTACGGTTTTAGTTGTAGAACCTACCATTTACTTATGGTGGTCACCACTGTTTAGATGGTAGCTATAGTAGGCATAGTTCGAAATGTCTATGCTGGCTAAGATTAATATTCTACTTTCGAAATGATTTACTTCACTATGCACTAGTGATAATATCAAAGAATTTCTTTTCTCGTATCAAGCATATTAAACTATCATAAGAAGAAATCTCCTCCAATTCTGCGTTTGCATTGTGTGTGTGGAGGGAGGTCTTATGGTAGTTCCATTTTCAAAAGCATTCCGAAAATTCTTTTATAAATCTTGTTATTTAAATACAACTGTTTTGTTTACTCATACCAGTCCCGTGACTGATCCGGAGTTTATTGTTTTCTTTCCTAAACTCTGGGTGTCCATTATTTCCACACGGGCAGCCTAGTAACAGGTTTAGGTTATTTTGGAGTAGCAGTATTTTGGAGCTCTTATCTTGGAGATATATTAGGAGCTTTTGGAGATTGCAGGTGTTAGCTTTTGGGAGTTCGTTAGCATCTCTCTCATTTGAGAACTTTTGGATATATGTTCACTGTTGTATTATCATGATGTTGTATTTAGAGATCGTGGTATATGTATTTATGTACTCTGTTGCAGTATGGATATTATGTTGATGTTGTAACAGTGATATTATTTATGATATTGATTCTGTTCCGCTGTTTTATATTCATCTAATTGTTGTTATAAGCTCCGGCGATGCGAATTTGATGTCGTTTATTGGACATCGAGTTTGGGTCATCACAAATTGGTATCAGAGCTGTTGGTTGAGTAAGAACTTTAGCTACGGAGTATAACACATTAGATGGCTCATTAGAGATAGGGTGAAGTATACCCTAGAATGAGTATAATCAAAATTGAAACTTTGAAATTTCTTAGTCTATTTCTTTTTACTGCTGATATTCCTTAAGATATTTCGCCTGTATATCTAAATCAATTTTCTTACTAATCTCAGATAGTGAAAATGAGTGGACGCAGAGGAAGAATTAGGGGTCAAGGCAATGCTGCAGCACCAAATCAAATTCCCGCAGCCGCAGAAGCAGTAATAGAAATTCAGCAGCAGCCGGACTTGGCTGAATTATATAATAAATTTGAAAAGCTTGGTGGAAAACCCTTTATTGGCAAAGAGTCAATTATTGACGCTCAAGCTTGGGTAAGATCGTGTGAAAAGATTTTTAAAGGGCTAAAACTGCAGGATGAGCAGAAAAGACTTATAGCTTCTTGGCAACTCCAAGGAGAAGCTTCAGCTTGGTGGGAAACCATCATTATAGATGAACCCGAGGAAGAATTTACTTGGGATCGTTTTAAAGAAGTGTTTGAGAAACGTTACATGCCATCAGCGGGAGTTTCTAGAATGTATCAGGAATTTCTGGATTTGAAACAAGGAAGTTTGTCGTTTGAAGAATACTTGAATAAATTCAGTGAACTATCTCGGTTTGGCCCGGAATTGCTAAATACACCTCTGAAGAAAAACGAAAGGTTTATCCGGGGAATGAACCAGAAATATCATGGAAGAATGACATGTCATGTTAAATAATCTTTTTCGGATTTGGTAGATATGGGGTACAGGTACGCTACTCTTGATATACAAGAAGCAACAGTGGAGAAAGGTAATTCAGGTAGTCAGAATTATAAAAAGCGAAAATTCGGAGGCAAGAAACCTTGGCAAGGCAATGAGAAGAAGAGGAACACTCAAGGAAGAGCAACAGAAAATGTCACTTGTTACAACTGCAAAGAGAAAGGCCACTATTCAAATGACTGCCCAAAACCGAAGAAACTAGCTAGAGAATGTTACAATTGTCATAAACCGGGACATTTAGTTAAAGATTGCCCAGTGATGAAGCCAGCGCAGGTGGCAAAGGTTTACACGATAAAGGAGGACCCCTCATCTTCAAAAGCTGACAAAGGGAAAAGTGTTTTGGAAGGTAACCTTACTATTAATAATAGAACTGTTAGAGTTTTATTTGATACAGGAGCTTCACATAGCTTTATCTCCCAACAAACCGTAAATGAATTAGGACTTGAAACTAAATTTGCTGACGATCTTATTTGCGTGAAAAATCCGGTTGGAGGTCCCGCAAATCTTAGTTCATATTGTAAGAGAGTTCCTATTTCATATGCTAGCTATAAATTTCCTATCAACCTTTATGTCCTCGAATTTGACGAATTTGAAATCTTACTCGGTATGAACTGGTTATCGAGATACGATGCTAGATTGGAGTGTAGTAATCGGACAATTTTAATCAAAACAAGCCTTGGAAATTTTATTGAAATCTCTTGTGAGAATCCAAGTCCAAGGAGCGACAGATTGATGTATACTTTGGGAAATCTTGAACCCACTTTGCAGTCTATACCTGTTGTTCGGGATTTTTCCGACGTATTCGAAGAAGTGAAATCTTTACCTCCTCATCGAGAAATAGAATTCCGAATCGATCTTATACCTAATACTCGTCCTGTTGTTCACGCAAGTCGCAGAATGGCACCTAGGGAAAAGATTGAATTGGTTCATCAAACTAATGAGCTACTAGCAAAAGGATTAATTCGACCCAGTGTTTCTGAATGGGGTTCAGCTGTCGTATTTGTTGCTAAATCAGATGGATCTTTGAGATTGTGTGTAGATTACCGCGATCTAAATAAACAAACTCTCAAGAATAAATTTCCACTGCCCAGGATTGATGATTTATTTGATCAGTTGCACGGCGCTCGTTTCTTTTCAAAGATGGATCTAGCCCAAGGATTCCATCAATTACGAATCGCCGAAGATTGTGTACATCTGACCGCTTTCAGAGGTCCTAATATGTTCTATGAATGGTTGGTTATGCCTTTCGGGCTAACCAATTCTCCAGCATACTTCGTAGATCTTATGACTCGTGTGTTTCGGGAAGTTCTGAATAAATTTGTGCTTGTATTCATTGATGACATCTTAATTTTCTCCAAAACTAAAGATGAGCATGCCAAGCATCTTAGAATTGTCTTAGAAATTTTGAGGAGAAATGTTCTTTATGCAAAATTTTCCAAATGCCACTTCTGGGTCAATGAAGTCAAATTCCTTGGCCATATTGTTAATGAAGAAGGAATTTCAGTAGATCCTAGCAAAATTTCCGCTATTCTTGATTGGAAACAACCCACTACTCCAAGAGAAGTTCGAAGCTTTTTGGGTTTAGCAGGCTATTACCGGAAATTCGTTCAAGATTTTTCTAAGTTGGCTAGTCCGCTGACTAAGTTAACAATGAAAAATGCAAAGTTCATTTGGACTTCAAGATGTGAGGAAGTTTTTCAAGAGTTGAAAAAGAGATTGACCACTGCTCCTGTTCTCACTATAGTTAACGGGAACCGAGGCTTATCTGTCTATACTGATGCATGTGGTGAAGGGGTAGGTGCAGTATTGATGCAAAATGGAAAGGTGGTTGCCTACGCAGGTAGACAATTACGTCCGCATGAGAAGAACTACCCAACGCATGATTTGGAACTTTTGGCTGTTGTTTTCGCTTTGAAAATATGGCGACACTATCTTCTGGGTAAGAATCTTTTCAGCTTTCTTAACAATTGATGAAACTAACTTGATTAAAGAAATATACCTAATAAACTCTCTTTGTTTTAGGTGAAAAATTCGAATTATTCACCGATCATAAAAACTTGAAATATCTTTTCACCCAGAAGGATTTGAATTTGCGACAACAACGTTGGTTGGAATTTCTAGCATCTTATGACTTAGATATTCTGTATACGCCCGGAAAGGCCAATGTAGTTGCAGACGCTTTGAGCAGAAGTTATGCTGTTCTTGCTTATCTTGTTATCACTCCTACTCTTCTCAAAAGGATTGCAAGACGGCAGAAAGAAGATGAGTTTCTTCGAGGAATCCATAAAAGAATATGCCAGGGTGAAGGCACTAGTTTCGAGATGGATAATAGAGGAGTAATAAGATTAAAAGGCAGGATTTGTGTCCCTGACATTCCAGAATTGAAACGAGAAGTATTGGACGAATGCCACAAGTCCAAATTCAGCATCCATCCGGGAGTCAACAAAATGTATCGAGATGTTAAAAGAACATTCTGGTGGAAAACGATGAAGAGAGACATATCTATTTATGTGAGTCGTTGTGCTACTTGTCAGCAGATCAAGAGCGACCAAAGGAAAGTGGCCGGTTTACTTCAACCTTTGGAAGTACCGAAATGGAAGTGGGATCAGGTATCGATGGATTTCATTGATGGATTGCCTCGTACCAAGAAAGGCAATGAAGCGATTTGGGTTATTGTGGATCGTCTAACCAAAAATGCTCATTTCATTCCAGTTAAATCTACTCGGACTGCGGCAAGCTTGGCAGGTATTTATATAAAGGAAATTGTTCGCCTCCATGGTATTCCCAGTAGTATAGTGAGTGATCGTGACCCGATCTTCACTAGTAGATTTTGGGAAGCATTTCAGGATGCATTGGGAACGAAATTAAATTTCAGTACTGCTTATCATCCGCAATCTGATGGACAGACTGAGAGAGTTAACCGAATTTTAGAAGACCTACTGCGTGCTTGTGTTCATGATTTTGGTGGTTCTTGGGAAGACCATTTGCATCTGGTTGAATTCTCTTATAATAACAGTTATCAGGCCAGTTTAGAAATGGCTCCTTTCGAAGCTTTATATGGTCGTCCGTGTCGATCACCTACATGCTGGATCGAATCAGGTGACAGACTTGTTCTTGGACCGGATATGATAAAAGAAGCCACTGAGAAGGTAAATTTTATTCGAAAGAAGTTATTAACTGCCTAAAGCCGTCAGAAGAGCTACTATGACCCTCGAAGGAGAAATTTGGAATTTCAAGTTGGAGATTCTGTATTTCTAAAAGTATCTCCGATGCGGGGTGTGTTGAGATTCGGGAAAACTGGAAAGTTGGCACCGCGTTATATTGGTCCTTTTCCTATTCTGGAAAGGATTGGTTCTCTAGCATATAGAGTGAAGTGACCCAGCTGGTTGTCTGGCGTACATGATGTGTTCCATATTTCTAATCTTCGGAATTATGTGCACGATCCAGATGATATTATTGAAGAAGCTGCTCAGCAGGATCTAGAAATCACTCCCAACTTGGCAGTTAGAAGGGAACCGATGAAAATTTTTGATCGTGATGAGAAGCGATTGAGGAACAAAATTGTGAAATTGGTCAAAGTTAAATGAAGTGGCGATCCAAAGGACTGTACTTGGGAGACTGAAGAGAATATGAAGAAGTCATATCCCAAATGCAGAATTGACATCTCGACTTAAATCTGTAAGTCATTTCCTTATTTCTGAATTCGTATATTATTTGTTTACGTTTCTCTCTCTTTCAATTTCGAGGACGAAATTTTCTTAAGGAGGGGATATTGTAACATTCCGAAATTTTTGAAATTTAAAATTTGATTAATTGTATGAACTTTGGGATCTAACTAGTAAAAATTTAATCTAAATTTAATATTGTTGATATTAATATTACACATTAATATAGAATTAAATAAAAAGAGATATTGATAGATGATCTTTTAATAGAATTTAAAATTTGTTAAAGTAAGTTATGATGAAATTATAAAATTTAAATAACATAATCATAATCTAAACAAACAAACAAATAAATAAACAAATAGTTAAACAAAAGATCAAACAAATAAATAAACAAGTAAACAAATAGTTGAACCAAAGAACAAACAATGAACAAAAGAATAAACAAACAAATAAATGAACAAATGAACAAATGAACAAACAAAAGAACATGCTTGTATTAAATGCTATTACTCCTGTTCATGTACAAGAGTAATTCAGCCGAAATTTAGTCAACAAAAAAAAAAATAATAATATAGAAAATGTACTTATAGGATATAATTGAACAAGAACATGCTCACATTTAATGCAAGCATTTACAAAGAACATACCTGCATTCAATGCCTTTACTTCCAGCATGGTTTATCCTGTACTTGTTTTAATAAACTTCAGTAAAAAAAAATCTGTTATAAAGAAACATCAATTGCCTTAGTTATTTCATTCAACAAACTTCTGCAAACCTGATTTTGTATGCTCTGCATTTCATCTGCAAACTTCTGCAAACTTCTGCAAATCTGTTATAAAGAAACCATAGTGCTTTCTGTTTCAAAACAAACAGGTGAGTAGACATAAATTCCTAAAGTTATAAGTTAAATTTAAAAATCAGTAAAGATGATTCATTGTTATAAAAAGAATTGTATCTGTTTAATATTTGAATAAAACCCTGTGCATATATATGTTACTTTGTTCTTCTCTGTTGGTTGTACAGGTTACAAATTTGTTCAAACATTGTCAAACTTTAAACCTTTCTCAAACAAGATGTTTTAAACTTAAGTTATGATTTAGCAAACTGTTTCAAGCTCGAGAAAGAAGAACCACTTATATCCAGGTTGAAAGACAAATTGCTGAAGAAACAAACAGTTTTTTTTTTTTTAACTCAGAGTAACTCTCTGTTTCAAACTTGCTACCAAGTGAGTAAACATGATTATGTGAAGGATTTTAAGTTGTTTTGAAACAGTTTAAACTTCAATAGTAAACTGCCTTTGTTCATGCTTCTTGTTTTAAGTCATGGATTATGTTTTATAAAGATTTTAAAACATACAGTAAGTTTATCACCACTGTAACTTGGGTTTACAGGTAATCCACAAATATTAAAAAAATAAACTGTTGTGAAATATTGATTCAAGGATATGTATTGAATCTATACTGCAGGACATGAATTTTAAAACAAAATTCTTGGTTTTTTGTTTAATATGCAGAGAGTAGTTAGTTTTGAACAAAAAATTGCATTTTTCTGAATCTTTGATTATTGAATCAATTTTAAATGCTGAAAATTTTCATACAGCAAGTTTAGTCCTTTACAAATCCTAGAAAAATGCTCAAATATTTTTCGAATGTAAGGATTTCGAGATTGGATCGAAGTTAGGGTTTAAGGTTCGAGAGTTTTGATGGGTAGAACGCGAGACGTGTTCGTCTCCTCTGAAGCATCGAGTTGCGAAAGGCTTTGGGAAAAGGACGAGTGTGGTGTTGAGATGGTGGGGACGGAATCGAAGCTTCTCCGGTGAAACGAGGAGCGGCGGCGAGGCTTTTAAAGTTGGGTCTGTTCGAATATTAGTTTGAACGAAGGGGTGAATCGTGACATAGTGTTTTTTTTTTCGAAGTGAAGCTCGATCTCGAGTCAGGGGAGGGAGAGCGACTTGGTGGTGATCGCGGTGGTCACCGGAGTAGAGCCGCGGTGGTGTACACGTGCACGCAGCGTCGAGTGTCAGGGGCGCATTTAATTGTTCCACCAGCCTGATAAGTTGAAGAAAATAAAAAGGGGAGGAGTAGTGTATCAGTGTAAATTTAGTTGGGGAAGAAAGGAATGTTGGGTAGGGGAATGTACAGGTTTGTACTTAGAAAAAATGGGAAAAGAAAAAAAATAACACGGGTTGTTTTTTTTGAAATGACTCGATGCAAACATGAAAATTCTCGCGTGCGACCAGAAGCAAGTCTCGAGACCCATATACAAACAGTCCTTTTACTTTAAATTTTTCAAATTTTAATGAAGCTGTTAAAATATGTTCAAAACAATAACTTGACTAAGACTTTAAGTTAATATAAAACTGAAGTAAGGTGTTTACAGTAATTAAATTTTAATTTATTTGATTTTGATACATCATTTATAAAGTCATCAATAATAAATAATATAATTTAAAAGAAAATTAAAATAAAATGTTGTTTAAAACTAAATCTTAACCTTTTGAGGTGATTTATTGAACATGGTTTAAAAGAAATAGTCAGAGCAATTTAAATTATCTTTTGGTTCATTTAAACGATTAATGATTAGTTAATATAATCCCTTAAGAAAAAAAAATTTACCTAGTAAATTAATTTATATTAAAGTTTAAATAAAAATAATAATAATAATTAAGATTTAATAAATTAATAATTAAGATAAAATTGATTTTGAAATTAATTAAGAAGTGATAAATTAATGAAAATGATTAAGATCTAATCAACTGTAATTGATTGTAAATAATCATTGATTTAAGATTTCTAAAGAAAGTAACTATGTAATAAATAAAACTAAACCGTGTGATTTATTTATCATAATTAAAAATGCCTTGACTGTTCTTGAGTTCTGTATGTTGGATTGATATTCCTGCAATTGATATGATGCCATGTGATATTAAATGTTTTGAGCTGAGCTGTGATATTGGTATTACTATGTATGATTTGTAAAAAAACCCATTGGCCCGAAAACGACATTTAAACTTCGATGCGACAGGGAATCGGATTTCAGTTGGTTATCCGAAACCCACATCGACTCTGTGAATATTTGTGAATGACATCCACATGTTTTGAAATTTGACACCCACTATTCGAATTAACCGGGAAAGGACCTTTGTATCATATAACCCATTTCGAATATGTAATTTGACGTTATGGATAGCAATTGAAGACCAGTGTTGAAGATCGGGTATTTGCGAGAGCGATAGGATGATCTGTCGATTGACTCTACACCGAGTTGCTCCGGTATAGAGTTCCCCATATGTGATGGGGAATCCGATCAGGATTGTAGATATCCGGATTGTAAGGACTTCTTTGGAAGTGCCTTCGGTTCTGTTCGAACCCGGAACAGACTTGTATGGATAGTATGTCTGACATTACAAATTGAGATATAAAGCCGATTTCTTTCAAATGTATTTCTGTTGGTGGCGGAGAATTTATTCTTTAAACTTAACACCCTTCTCTGAGACGTACGAGCTCAGAGGTTATATAGTTGAAGTTATCAGCGATATATTCCCAATTTGGTAATGTGACATGTTGAGTGTTGCTGAAATGATCATTGTGTTGATTATTGTGATAGGATCGTTTATTTGATCGTCTATCTTGGTGATCATTTCTATGATCATTTGTTGACCCAAAGCACGGCTTTTGTATAAAGTGTGTTTTTGTGGACGTGACTTCGTCGGACCTCACACCCCGAAATGGTCAAAACAGGAAAGATGCAGCAAGGTTATTGGGGGTAGCACCCCTTAGGGTATGTGCATTTCCTTCTGGATAGAAGTGGTATCATGGTATGGAGCCCAGATACTTAACTTATGTGGATATCGCAGATATATATATATATATGATTTTGTGATTTGTTGCTGGGGCCCCGGTTAAAGGTTGGTTACGACCGGGAGATGGCATACTCGTGTCAGTAGTTACCCAGTTAGGGGTAACCCGGCCTTGTGTTGGCAGAGATCCGGTTTGGTTCTCGGGGACGTCCTTCCAAAGGCGTTCTCATGTGGCAATGGAAAGTTCCCTGGCCTGACCATTTGTTGGAAATCCAATTCCAAATACGAAACCCTGTACGGTTTTAGTTGTAGAACCTGCCATTTACTTATGGTGGTCACTACTGTTTAGATGGTAGCTATAGTAGGCATAGTTCGAAATGTCTATGCTGGCTAAGATTAATATTCTACTTTCGAAATGATTTACTTCACTATGCACTAGTGATAATATCAAAGAATTTCTTTTCTCGTATCAAGCATATTTAACTATCATAAGAAGAAATCTCCTCCAATTCTGCGTTTGCATTGTGTGTGTGGCGGGAGGTCTTATGGTAGTTCCATTTTCAAAAGCATTCCGAAAATTCTTTTATAAATCTTGTTATTTAAATACAACTGTTTTGTTTACTCATACCAGTCCCATGACTGATCCGGAGTTTATTGTTTTCTTTCCTAAACTCTGGGTGCCCATTATTTCCACACGGGCAGCCTAGTAACAGGTTTAGGTTATTTTGGAGTAGCAGTATTTTGGAGCTCTTATCTTGGAGATATATTAGGAGCTTTTGGAGATTGCAGGTGTTAGCTTTTGGGAGTTCGTTAGCATCTCTCTCATTTGAGAACTTTTGGATATATGTTCACTGTTGTATTATCATGATGTTGTATTTAGAGATCGTGGTATATGTATTTATGTACTCTGTTGCAGTATGGATATTATGTTGATGTTGTAACAGTGATATTATTTATGATATTGATTCTGTTCCGCTGTTTTATATTCATCTAATTGTTGTTATAAGCTCCGGCGATACGAATTTGATGTCGTTTATTGGACCCCCGCGACCTGACCGGGCAGGTCGAACCCCGTAAGCGGTGGCGTTGCCCCTGCACCCCCCCTGGACCCCCCCTCCGTAGGGGATCTTATCTAAAAACATTGAGCTGATTTCCTTGGATTTTATTCGCATCTCCGTATGCGATCTTTGTGACTGATTGTTTCTACACTTGCTTATGTGTTTTGTCACTTTATAATATAAAGGTTTCAATACTAGTAGTAAATATCAAAACTCTTTTAACAAACAATTTCAACTCTATTTTTAATAACAAAGCTCTTTTCTTAAACCGTTTTCCAATCTATTAGTATATACAAGCCTTTACCTCACTCGGATGAGAAATCTAATTAAACGACTTAGTAAAACAAGTGGTATGAAACGCTTGCGTTCACTTCGTCGGTTAATTCTTGGACTTGTTCGATTGAACCTCTTGTGACAATTTTATTAGTGAAGATTTACAGTTTGTTCGTAAATATTTAAGTTAAGCAAGTGGTTATGGGACATGAAGCTAAACTTCTATATTTACTAGCTTAGTGTAATTGACACTTCTCGTTGATCTTGATGATCGCTTTATGAATTAGACTAGCAATTGCGCGATGTCTCTTTCATTGCAAGGTTAGACTAGACACCACTTGTGTGATTCCATTCACACATACCTTTCTGCTTTTTGGTTAGTCTTGACCTCAATCTGTGTGATTCCACTCACACATGTGGGGTAGCTCCCCATGGTCTTCGGACCGTCATGTGATAGGCCTCTTTCCCTTTTTATGATTTCTGGATTTCTTGTGTTGATTTCTGGAATTTATCTCTTTGACTTGTCATGAGTACAAGTTTAGGGTATGATGCCCTCTTTGGATCTTTGAGAAGATTCTTGTGATATTGATTTATCTCTTATCGGTTGATCTCCTGTTGATCATTATTTGCATACTTATAGTAGTATGTCAGTATGGATATTTTATGTTTATGCCATATCTTTTATTTTATATCATGTCATCTGATATTTATAGCTAGACTGATCCGTTTATTATTTTCTTATAAATAATACTCGGGTCAGACCGAGATGTTACAGGTGCTACTGCTTGACTCCTCCCCCAGTGATTCACTACTCAGACTTTTGGGTACTTGTTTAGATTAACAGCTTTTGTTGTTTACACTTGAGATATAGACTCATAGTTGTATTCTTTTGTATATCACGCGTTGCTATTCTTTTGTATTATCGTGGATCTTTTTAGACCACTACTCTGATGTACACTTTTATGTGATATATATTCATATCTCTTTCCGCCTTTATGATATGGATATCTATGATTGATTCGCATGTTATGCTTACTTCTATATTTGTTTCCGAAGACCATTTTATAGCCACCGTGTGATAAGAAATTACATGGATGGTCGCTCCTCAATAGCCTTATTCTCCGCGCTAGTTGACAGCACTACACCGTAGTGTTCTTGGCTAGCGTGGGTATAGAGGTGGGGCGTCACAAGAAGTCTCCCCCACTTTGAGACTTGGAAATGAACGTCGATGATGTTACGCAGTCTTCATCGAAATTATTTTCCAACGACAGAAGATGGGAGTACTAAATTCATTCCTTTTAAAATTTATTTGAAAACAATTTGTATTTGTATATACTTCTTAAACAATGCTGATATTATTTTCCCATCCTTGAAAACCTTTTTCAAAGACACTGGAATTTAAATTTCTCAAATTCTCAATTTTATATTCATTTTACTTGCAATTTATATCTTATAAATCACATTTATACAGTTTCGTTTTCTTATAATCATATAATAGCTAATTATTTATGAATATTGACTAATCAAATAATAACCGATAGTGATCAATATTATCATTTCTAACTACCACTTCACACTATAAATACCATAATAATTTCTAAAATTTATTCCTTTATATACAAAATATAATCAGGGTAAAGTTATTCCATTCACCCAATTTCAAAACAATACTATGTCGAATTTTTCTGTTCAAGTGTTTAGAGATCCCAATCAATAACGTTAATTACTCGTATTGACTAGAATCCATAAGCCACTCAACAAATCAACCAACATAATATACACAATTTTTATATTAACTAACAAATACACACTCATATCAATTAATACTCTAAAACTCATTCTAGGGTGCTACTGACCCTATCTTTAATGAGTTACCCCTCAAAGCCAAGTTTATCGCTAAACCAAAGCTCTAATACCAGCTGTGACGTCCCATATTTCGGGAGGTTTAAATCAACAATAATCCACACATGTCCGACTTAAACAATCCGAAACATAGGTGATCAATGGGTTTAATTAAGAAAAATAAGAAAAGAAGAAGAAAACAACATAGAATCTCGCAGCGGAATGACAAAATACAATAATCAAATAAACAGTTCATGAAGATGTTTACTAAACTTTTGATTATAATTATACAACATTTATTAGAGTTATATATATACAACAAAACGAATAAATAATGTAGAGGAACAACATGATGCAGGAATACTAATAGTAATAATATACCAAATCTTCATCTTCCTTTTCCAGAATAAATATTCAATAAACTGAAAAACTCAGGACTGACCCGAGCGTAATGAAAAGACAAAACACTCGAGTCGGGACTAAAATATCCTTATATAAGTCAAATCAATAACGCATATAACATGAGTGTAATAGCATCAGAGATGTTTATGGAATTTCACATCTCCTATCCAATGTATAACGTACGTGCAATAACTCAAGAGATGTTACAGGATTTTTCATTTCTTAAGGCTCCGTCAAAATATTTATATGTAGTAGAATACACTACATATATAATGTCTAATCAATAAAATAAATATTTTTTTAGCGTTAAGGCTTTACATTAATCCTCCTTAAAGCATTTTTAAGCATTAGCGTATAGTTTGCATTCGACACTACCAGTAGCACGTCGGTAGTCAGAGATGTGCCGCGGTACGACAACACTAAACTAAAATCGTATGGGTCTCGTATAAGGATAAAAATATGACAAGACACGTGAGGCAATGCACAAGGTAGATACTACCTGTTTACCCTTCCCGACTGGTGGTAATGCATCATAGCAATGATCGACCACCGCATCCAACACTTCCAAAATCCGAGAGTGTGCACCGATCAATCATAACGTAAATGATGGTAATATGAAGAAGTGGGTCCGCTCGGGGTAGCTAGCTCGCTTGACCGGTATTGCTCCTGTTTTAGTCATTTCAAATTAACACAAGTGTCAGGCCAATCCATCATCGTTCTCTTTCTTCAAATACAACAAACGTACACCAAATCTAACCACTTCGTTCTGGACCATCACTCCACGTACACAGTTGCTAAAGTGGTTTCGGTATCGACAGAGAGTATGCCCATATCCGGTCCCAGTCTCTTTAACAACCCAATGTCGTTTTACACACCGGTTGGTTCCTTTACATTTCAAAAGTAATTCGTGCTTGATATCAAAATATCATGTTCGCTTCAAAAATCAAATTCATTTCGAAATCATAATATTTACTCAAAATATACCATTTTATTTCAAAATCATTTCGCCTTAATATCTCGGTTCCAGTTCCAAATTTGTTTCAAATCTACATTTGGGTTATAAGTTCATTCGACTCAATTCGTACATAAATCCATGATTTAAAAATCAAGCTTCCAGCATTTGACCAGTTTGAATTTTAGAAAAATAGTTTGAAATTTAAAATTGTTTAAAATAGTTTTAAATAATTAAAAATAGTTTAATATAAAATGATTTAAGTTTTTAAAATGTTTTACAAGGTAAAATAGTTTAGGAATCAAAATAAATTGAAAAATAAAAAAAGTAGATTATAAATAGTTTTATATTAAAATAATTTATTTAAAAATAGTTTCAAAGTCAAACCGATTCACTTTCCAAATCTTCTCAATTCAAATTAATTTCAATTCCATATTTAAACCGTTTAAATTGATTCAATTCCGATTTTAATTCAGATTAACTTCGATTCCAAATTTAATTCTAATCAATTTCAACTTTGATTTCAAATTAATTCAATTTCACTTTCAATTCCAATCGACTTCAATTTCAATTTCAAATTAAAACCACTCCAATTTCAAATTTAAAAACATTTCGATATATATTAATTCTGGGTTTGATTTTTCAAAAAAACGATCCAAAAACATTTAAATCAAATTTACCTTCAATATCCAATTTGAAATCCAAATTCTCAAATATAATTCAATTTCGAGCTCAAGTTCAAAATAGTTCGATTTCCATAAATTCGATTTTTCATTTTCTTAAAATCAAATCATTTAAATAAATTTCAAATTATAAATTTTAAAATCATTTAATTTAACCAATCTGGTTTTCGTATATATTATATCCGATGGCCAAGTGATCAGTTATTTCAATTTAATTTCAGGGATGGATATATATCATTTTTACCCAAATCACAGTGTCATAGGTATATATCATTTCAAACTGTTTCTTAATTTATTCAAAATAATTCAATTTATAATTTAATATACTTTAAATAATATACAGGATATATCAGAATGAATAAACATCCAAAACATCCAAAACATCAATCAATAGCATCCATCACAGTCAAAATCCAAATCATCTAATAATTCATAACAATTTCATAGTTATCAATATCAGGTATTTTACTTGGCAATAGAATTCCAATTTCAAATTCAATTGTCAATTTTAATTTTTAATAGGTTATTCAAATGAAAAATAAATTTATCAAACAATGATAAATAATTTATATCACTTCATATCGAATTTAATTGCCATAAAAATATTTTAGTATGTTGTGAGTTATAAAACACTCACCTTGAGTTTTCAATTTTAAATCAAATCAGACGACATTCGATTTAACCTAAAAATTTAGCCATTCCCAATTGTCTCCAAACAAATTGTATAATGTAGTGCTCGTCGTCACGATTTCATCGCTGCTTGTTTCTTCTCAATCGGACCTCGTATTAGCGAGTTATGAATTTTATAAGTTATTGATAACTAAAATTTAAATCAAATCGCTTATTTTTAAATTATGCTTATACCCTCTCTGGCAACTTCATCTCTCCCATAGACACAACACCCTTATGCACGAACCCATACATGCCATGCACGAAAACGGGTGACACGGAGCTAGACACCATGAAAATCAATTCGGCTTCCGCCAACAGACATCTATCGGCGAACCGCATATGCCTGAAAACCATCGTTTGATTGCTCCATGCTAGCTGCAACTTGCTTGTGCAAAACCCCACCGTACAACATGTTGCACCGTTCCCCAAGCAGCAGCACTCCCCCAAAATCCTTCCCTAGGCGCTCCTTCGCGTCACGAACTCGAATCCACCCTCCATGAATCAAATCAAGCCAAAAATCAAAGAAAAACTCAAACCCTTGCTCCAAACTCATTCAGCCATCCCTCCAAATTCACTACCGCACCTCACAAAACTAACGTAGATCGAAGCTCTCAATAAAACTTGATTTTTAAAATTAGTTTGGGAATTTCCCGTTGAGTAAATTGGAGAATTTGATTTTCATAGTTTTCCTTTGCTTTTTTTTCTTTCTATGTTGTTCAGCTGTTATTTAAAAAGTGAAGAGAGGGAAGCGTTTCCAAGAAGTAAATAGGCACTAGGGTGGCTTGTCTCAGTATAGAGTGGGCTGACGGTGGAAGAAAGTAGGCTAGTCAAAGTCAATATATATATATGAGGAAAATAGGCACAGCGAAGAAGTTCTAAAAAAAATTTAGTCTCGGGGACAGCAAGTTTGTTTTTATGTCTAAATGACACTTTATAGTGTAAACAGAAAATGATAGTTGCAACTATCATTCTGTGATTTATGCTATAAAGTGTCCTTAAGACCAAAAAACAAACTTGCTGTCCCTGAGACTAATTTTTTTTTGCAACTTCATCCTTGTGCCTAAAAACCTCTATATATAATTTTAAATTCAAAATATCCCGCTTATGGAACTTAAAATCTTGAACCCTTATCGAGGCGTGCCGCCAGACAATCATAATGTTATATCCTTATATCGAATGCAATTGAACAAGTTTCGAGTCCCAATTCGATCGTATGGAGAAGATAGCTTTTTGACCCAATTATTATATTGAATTTTCGATATTAAATTCAATGTGTTTCTATCCTGCACAACCAAACGGTAACTCTAAATGCTACGAAATTTGAAATACAATAATAATACACTATTAAGGCTCCAATGGAACTGGTTTCATCAAATTTTGAGACTATGCCTCGGAAGGGTATTTTTATTCGTCAATTATAATATGAAAATTTTAATTTCTATTATTCACTTTTAAATTCAATTTTAAAGTAAACAATCTTCATTCTCGTTCCAGTGGAATCCATACTAACTTTTAAAATCATTTTCATTCATATTTAATTCAGGATCCAATTATTTCAAATTTCAACATTAAATTTAAACAATTTAATTATCCTATAAATCAATATAAATAAATCAGTAAGTTCCAAATAAATTTTGTTATCAGCATCATTTATTTCTATCTAAATAGTTCACAATTATTACTCAACTTCAGTCATTGATTATAAACCCAATTAATATATAGAATTTCATTTCCATTCTCGTTATCGCCAAATCTTCCAAATTAGTTTATTGTAAAATCTTGTTCAAGTTCATATTCAATAGCTATATTAATAAATCATTAAAAAAATTATTTTCAACCATTTTTATTCATTAATTATACTAAATTTAGTAGTTTAAAATCGTTAAAAATACGGGTCGTTACAGTTGGTAACGACCGGGGTGATGACATATTCCATACTATATAAGAAGAGGTTGGTCGGTCTCGTGTTGGTAGAGGTGCAGATGTTCTATAGCCTCGGTACATTCCACTAGTCATGTACTACCAGAAAGTAGTCCCTTCACCTGGTCATTTGTATGGAAATCCATTCTTCACTACGTGTCTGCCATTTTGTTTGTAGAGCACAATATGCTAGAATTTAATAATATTAACAATTTCGACTATGATTAATATTATTTGTATACTAGACACTATTATAATATAATAGAATTTGATGTGAAATGTTTTGGTTATCGTAAGGTAAAAACCCGTTCGTGTTTATGTGCGGTGTTGTCTTATAGGATACCTTTGTTTTGAAAGGTTTTTATAGCTTTAAAATTTTAGTTGTGATGTGTTTTCTCACCCTAGTTTACCAGACTGATCTGGGCGTTCTTCCCTTCCAATGCTTCAGCCAGACCGAGCATATTTACTGATTTAGATTTGGATGCTTTGGGGCTTTAGTAAACGAGTTGGAGGTCTTTAGGTTGTATTCCTATATTTGTGTATTATCCGCTACATTATTGTTTAAATTATTAGCATATATGTAAGGATAGGTTATTATAACTATCAAGGTCGATGATTGTAATTTTAATATTGTACTTTGATGGATGTATGCAAATTATAATACAGTTTCTCTTTTCGTCAAGATCATTGATATTATATTATGTGCTGTTCCACTACGTTTGTAAGATTCTATGATTGTTTTAGTTTCTTTCCCATATCTATCTTTTTTTCCATTTAATTTGAGCTGGTCATGTTTGGTTTATTGTTAGTTTGAATTGTGCAGATTTGTGGGTCGTTACAATCCATATACAATTAAATCATTCTCCTAAGAGGAAGCGTCTCCATCCTTTCAATGCAAAAATGACCGCTGCCAACTCTAAATCATGAGTCAGATATCTAATTTCATGTGGAATGAGCTTTCGAGAAGCATAGCCAATTACGCTACCTCTCTACATCAACACAGCTCCTAATATCATTCCACATGCATCTGTATACATCACTAAATCCAGATTTCTATCTGGAACTACTAACATGGGCGCATTGGTCAGCAAATGCATTAACTCAAGGAATGCTTCCTCACATTTATCAGACTAAATAAACTTCACATTCTTTCTGGTTGGGTTAGTCAAAGTCACTGCTATCTGCGAGAAATCCTTGATAAATCTTCGATAATAGCCAACTAATCCAAGAAAACTTCTTATCTCGGTCATCGTCTCGTGTCATTTTCAACTGTTAACAACCTCGATCTTGGCGGGATCGACTGACAACCCTTTCTCTGAAATGACCAAGAAATTTCACTTCTTTCTTCCAGAAATAACTCCTCGAATACTTCGCTTCCAACTGATAATACCTTGGCATCTCTAACACTATTCTAAGATGAATCTCATGATCTCTTTCATCCTTAGAATATATCATAATGTCATCAATAAACGCCAACACGAACCTATCTAAGTGCTCTCATAAAATCTGGTTCATCGAATCCATAAAGAAAGATGACACATTGGTTAATCTGAATGGCATCACCAATCACTCGTACGCACCATATCTTATTCGAAACACTCTCAATGGAATACTGTCCTCCGCTACTCGTAATTGATCTGTCCCCAAATCCAAATGGGAAAATACTTTGGCTCCACTCAACCGATCAAATAAATCATCGATTCTTAGCTAAGGATATCGAATTCTTTATTGTCTTTTCATTCAACTTACAATGATCAATGCATAATCTCAACGACTCGTCTGGTTTCTTTACGAAAACCATGGTCGCTCCCTGTGATATCCTGGAATTCTAGACATATGTGATTGATAAATAATTGGGTTAATTAATGGGATATTGATTTATAGATTGAACGAATATTTATATCCGGATAAGTAAATAAATTGTTTTCTATTTACAATGTATATATTTGTCTACATTATAAATAGATAATCTTTGGTTTGAATTTGATTAATAAATAAATCTTGTTTTCAAATTCTATTATACATCTTGGTAATTTGGAAATTTTGATTTGAATTCAATATAAAGCTTTTCAAGGATATTAATAAATAATTGTATAGTTCTAAAATACTTAAGATAAAATATTTATAAGGTTTGTTTTATTTTCATCCTAAATATTTCTTGATAAATATGATTTGAAAAATATAATAATAAGATAATCTCTTTTATAAATTGTTATTTTAACCAATATTAATAATGTAATGTTCATATATATATATATATATATGTGGATTTTAATATAAATGAAATTTGTTATTTTCAAAATTTAATAAGCAGTTATATATACATATATGACTTGATTTTATAGGTAGACTTCTGAATATGATTTGAATTTGAATTTAATTTTGAAATTCAAAGGGGTAGATATTTAAAATGCTTGGATTTTAAATTGTATATAAGCTTTCATCTTAAAAGAAATTGTTATGCACTTAAAAAAGAATTTGTAAATTAATAAATTAAGTTAAAAAAAATTTATTAACATTTAAAATATAAGAAGAAAAAAAAACATAAGAAATAAATAAAATTAAGGCTCTAAACATTTGTAAGTATTATGATACATAAAATTAACATGTGTAGCATTTATAATACATATAGTGACAAGTGTCATTAGCTCCTTTTCTTTGATAATAATAATTCAAAGAGAGAAAAAAAAAGAAGAAAACAAAATTTTATAAACTATTACACCTACTCTTTCTTTCTTCATTTTCAAAGACAAAACCTGAACACCTCTTCTCAAATCTAATTTGCAAACCCTTTAACACATCTCCTCCAAAAAAAATGCAAATCAGGGAATATGTTATCAAAGCCTGTAATCGAAATCCTGTTTCTCATTTTCAAATCAAAATACAACCTGTAATTTATTCCTCAAGTTCAAATGCAAACCAAAAGATCATCAAACCTGTAACACTCTATATCTCAAAGCAGTTTTCAAAAAGCCTACAGCAAATCTATGTTCAAGCAAGAAATCAGTAATAAAAGTTTTAAAGATCATATCTGCATATCCAAAACTCTTCAGGCTTCAAGCGTTCAAAGTTTTCCAGAAAAATAAGTTTCTGAGAAATAGTAGTTCAAGTTTCAAAATTTAAAACTGCTTCAATACCTGCCTTGTTCAACAAAAGCGGTGAGTAAACACTAACTGGTTTTAAATAAAATTTGGTAGCATAACTAGAAGCTTGATGATAAATTTGTTTGCGTGTTCATGATCTAAGTTTATTTATTCTAGATCTGCTTGCATGTAAATGAATTATTAAAATGCAACTCTGTTTTGAATAAAAATGTGTGCAGAGTACAGATTGAAGAAAGAAAATTCATTTTCTTTGATTTATCACTGTTGAACTATGATTTTATACAAAATATGTTTGTTTAAGTTTAAACTAAAATTTTAAAAATGTTTTTAAGTTTTAGAAATAAAACATTTACTGGAAGGAAATAAAAATACAGTGGATCATCAATTTATGTTAAATTAATAGGTGAGTAAACCTTTAAAGTAAATCTTGGGTGTTAAATTATCTGTGTGATATTGAGGAAAATATGTTGTTGCATGAATATTTTCAATTCAAATCTGATTTAAATCCTGCTACTTTGAAGTATGAGTGTGTTTGTAAGCATATAAGTCTCTGTAAAATTTCTGGTGCATTATCAAATTAAAAACCTTTCCTATCTTTCAAAATAAATCAATATTAGGCTTTGATTTTTGAAAAGAATTTGATTATAGCTAGGTGATCTTGACTTTAAAAATAGTTTAAAGTAATTATATTTATTAAATTGGCTGGAAATGTAGGATTACAGGAAAAAAAATCAAATATAGATGAAAATCAATATCTTTGATTTCATTTTTAGATTATTGGGTCTGAATCATATAATTGAATCTTGAATTTTAAAGTAAAATTTGTGATTTATAATTTTGAATTCGAAGTGAATTCGAGTGATGTTCGATTTTTGGACTTTTGGCAATCGCCGTTGATCGGCATCGAAGGGGAGGTCGAAGTTTGGCAGGGAGGTGGCCATGGTTTGGTGGAACATTGGAAAAATGGTTGTGGGGGTCATCGGTGGCCGTGGTGATCGGAATGGCGAGGAATAGGGTTTAAGGTCTGTATAACAAGCATTTGGGTTTTTGGGTTCGTTCGAGTTCGTCAGTACACCGAGAGTGACCGGGTTTGGATGGGATATTCCTAAGTCACAGTAGAAGGTGTGGGCGGAGGCACGGCGGTGCCGGTGGTCGGAATGGCCGTGTCGAGAAGGTTTTCGGCGAGCTTAGGTATTTCAGTTTCGACTGGAGGTATTCATTTTTGACTAGGGGTTGCGTAGCGTAGAAATCAAGGGTCGAAGCGTTTGTCACGATGGTTTGTGACTTGCAGAGGGATATGCCATTCGTCGGAGTGATGGCGAACTCTGTTGCATGTGCACAGCACTGTTCGTGTGTCAGGCTTTGGGTTCTCGTGAGAGACTCGGAGGGGTGCTCGTGCGAATGTCTTGGTGACTCGAAGTTCGAATGCATTCGCAAGTTATAATTGTAACAGTTTTTTTTTATAAAGTTTAACTAAAATAAAGTTTATAAATGGAGGAAGTGGAAGAAGGGATTGTGACGTAGGGAAATCATGGGTTTAACTCGAGTTGTATGGAAGAATTCTCGGGTTGCACTGTGTAAATGAGGTATTTGCAGACTCTTGATAGGTTAAATATCTCAGAATATTATAAGAAATAGATGAGTTAGTTAATGTTTTATTAGTTTAAGTTATGAAGTATTTAAGCTGTTTAGAAATTTTAACTAAGCAGATAATTAAATGGTTAATCAAAAGATTTAATGTTTAAATCTTACTTAAACTTAAAGTTTTTCGATTTCAAGGTTATTCGGAAAGATTTTGGAATAATAATAATTAGGAATTGAACTTGGATAAAAGATTTACCATTTATATTTATGGATAATTAAGAAAATTTATTTATTAATAATTAAGCATTAATTATTAGTTAATAAATTTGAAATAAAGAGTGATTATTAGTAGTAAAAGAATAATTAATTGTTGTCATTAATTATTGATGAGGGTTTAATTGTTCAATGTATTTAATCAATATAATTAATTAACCAGTGGTATAATCACTCGATGAAGGTAATTAAAGGTTAATCATCTAAGGAAGGTAATTAAAGGAATATTTACTTAGTGAAAATAATTAAAGATTAATTACTCAGTAATGTTAATTAAAGGATTGATTAATTAAAGAAATTAATTAATAAATTTTGGAAGTGAATAATCTTTCTTATGAATGATTGAATAAGGTTAAATGCGATGGATTGGTTGATTTCTCTGATATGAATTGTTATGTTATGATATGTTTGTTTGGATAGACTATAATAAGAGGTTATCAATCAGTAAGAGTTCTTGGGTAAAAATGACCTCCTGGAATTAAGTTTGAATTGAATTTCAATTGAATAATCTAAGTTAAGATGACATTGGATTCGAAGAGACCGGAGTCGGGTATTAGTAAATATCCGAAACCACTTCGATTCTTTATAATTTGATGTGTGGAATCAATAGAATGAAATGAAATGATTTAAGTATATTTGACCATTTAATCTAAGTTTTTGAACACCTAGAAATTGATATGTGATATAAGTGATGCCTATAACAACTTGTGGAGTTGTAAATTGATATAAGTTACCCCGGGTTTATATAAGATGTGTACTTTTGTATTCCTTGTTAGTTGGGTTTACTCACGCTGGTTTCCAGCCTGACCCGGGTGTTACTTTGATGTAATGTTCGGGTCAGACCGAGTATTACAAATTTTCAGGTAAGGACGTTTTGGAGCTCAGGAGGCGAGCTGGATGTCTGGAACGTATGGAGTATCTACCGCTGTGATATACTATTGTATTATTAGGATATGTTATTTTAAACTGCCCAGTGTTGTGAAATTGTTGTAACTCTGATGTAAAATGTAAATATACTGGTACAGTTCTACTTTGTAAACTGTTATTTATTTGCTATTATATTTTATCCGCTGGGAATGTGAGATTGTGTGTTTCTTTCTGTTCTTCTTCTTCTTTCTCTTTCTTCATTTCACTAACTATCTGTAAATTTCGGGAACGAAATTTTCGGGTCGTTACATTTGGTATCAGAGCCGAAGGTTAAGCGAGAACCTTGGCTCTGGTGGGATTACTCATTAAGGATAGGGTAAGTGGTACCCAAGAATGAGTTGAGTGTGTGTGTGTGTGTGTGTGTGTCTATATATATATATATATATATATATATATATATATATATGAGTGAGCGTACTTGTTATTTTCTTATATAAAGGATTTTAAAGGATTTCAAAAGCAAATGAATCTTATATAAGGGATAGATTATCTATTATATTAAGGAAATTGGTTGTAATATTAATTAATTAAAAGTAATAGTAAGAATTAAGTGGTAATAGAATTACAACCAAATTGAAATTAAATAAAGATAAGTTTGAAATAAATTCAAACTGAAATTAAATCTTGAATTTGGGAAAGTTTTCAGGATAAGGATAATCAATCAATTTATGTAATTAATTAAACTTTATTTAATGAGATTAATCAATGGATAATAATTGGAAATGATAAATAAAGAAGAAGTTACTTAAAGAAGTAACTAGAGGTAAGTAATTTAAAGGACAATTACTTAATGAAGGTAATTAAGAAATAAGTTAATTACTGAATGTGATTAATTGGAATTAGTTAATGATGTAATTAATTTAAAGAAATAATAAATAATATTATTTAATGCAATTGGATGAAATGGTCCTATTTCAAACAAGAGTTGTTTGAAAATTTAAAAGAAATTCGTTTTGAATTAAAAACCAAAGGTGGTTTAAAATTTTAAAGTATAATTTGGTATGTAAAAGAAGTTAATATGTATATACGTGAATATACATAATATCAAAGATGGGTTGGGATAAACTCTAAATATTGAGTTTTTAATTTGGAAAAAGATGTGATACCCAAGTTGATAAGTTTTTGAACTTAATAAGTGGGAAGATTATTCATATGAAGTTTAAAATTTGAAAAGGAAGTTCAAATTGGGTAAGGTTGACTGGATTAAGTGAATTGAGTTTAACTTGGGAAAAAGTTAAATAAGCTGGAATGATCAACAAGATTTGGGAATTTCAAGATGGAATTGGAATTTAATTTGGGGAGTTAAATGGTTAATCTGAACTGGGAGTTTGTTTGATCTCAAAATGGGTTTGAGATCTGGAAATTATAAATTGATGGATGTTTTAAGATGAATTAGATGATATCATCCCATTGTTATTAATAATCTTTAAAATGTGAATTGGATTTGTTTAAATGAATAAGAAATGGAGTATGGTAATCCATTGATTGGGATAAAAGGTAAATTGATTTGAAGGAATTAAATCAACAATTAAAGTATTAACTCGAATTTATATAATTCGAGATGGTTCATCGTGAACTGGAACTTGAAGTTGGTTCAAATTGAATTTGATTTGAATTAATTGAAATAGTAATTAAAGATGTATGAGTATAATATTCAAATGGAAAATTTGAATTGGATTAACTTGAAATGATTTGAAATTGAAGTAGGTTCAATTTGAAGTTAGTCTGAATTGATTTGAATAATTTGGAATTGTAATTAAAGTTGAATAATTTTAAATTCAAATGGAGTTTGGATTGAATTTGGGAAGAAATCAAGAATAATTCAACTTGATTTGGAAATAGAGTTTGAAATTGGAATTAATTCAAACTGGAGTTGAAATGAATTGAAATCGGAACTAGTTCAATTGAAATTTATTTGAATTGGTAGAATTTGAGATCAAGGTTGAATAAAGTTAAATTTGGAAAGAAACTGTGGTTAATTCAACTTGAATTGGGGTTAAATCAATTTCAATGGAAATTGAAGTTATTTAAATTTGAATTGGGTCAATTCAAATGGAAGTGGAATTTAAATTGAATTGATGAGAATGGAAATTGGGGAAGTGAGCAGTTTTGACTCTGGACTATTTTTAATATAAATTGTTTTAATATAAACCTATTTTTCTAACTATTCATTATATATACAACCTTTCTTTTAAAAGCCAAATTATCTTATACTCGTTTTACAATTATTTTTGAAACTGTTCAACAATTTTCCAACTGTTTTATAAATTAATTACTATTTTACAAAACTAATTACTATCTTACTATTATTTTGCAATTATCTGAAATTTCCACAATTATTTTAACTATTTTCTAACTATTTTACACCTATTTTAGAAACTAGTAATTATTTTCCAACTACTTATCTATTTTTAAATTTTTTTTAAAATATTTCAAGCTATTTTCTAAATAAACTGGTCGGAGTTCAAACTGTTCTTGGTTAAATACCCAATCGAGATAAGAATAGAGATGATAATCCAAATGGATTGAAGCAATTGAGAGTAAGTGAATGAAAAATCAAAGTGAATGTGAATAGAAATGAAATTGATTTGGCTAATAACTAATAAAGATAAATACATAGGGTGTACGTATGTTATTCTATTCGCATAGTAATGTGTCCCAGATTCGAGCACAGAATTTCGAGATAGTATGTCAATCCAAGTTGGGATTTTTCACTTGATTTTCGACGGAGAACCTGGATATGGGTTGTTGATTTGTTCTAGATGTTCTCTATCATACTTAAGCTATGCAAGGAGAATTATGGTTTCTGATCAAGAAACAAGATCTGTGTCCGCACTAGGAAGTCGGGTGGATAATACTAGTTTGGAAATGAAATTGTGTGATCGAGTGAGCGATCAGATTGGTATAGCGTACGGATGATATGTGTACATCGTACGGATTTGAATAAAATTGATACTGGGAATTTGTGGATAAGAAATGTGAAGTGGTTTTTGAAATGAAAAATATATTTTGTGAAATCTATGATGAAGTATAGTGGAAATTGGATATTTCTATGGTTGAAATTTTGTTTATGGTAAGTGGTTTTGTAAAGAGTAATCAAATTTGTATATTTGATTTTGAATAAACAAAGTTAAGTATCTTTGTTTTATAAAATTAAACTCCCCTTGATGAATCTTTTGCCAGAAGAAAAGGATTTTTGGAAGTGTTTGAAGTATAAAAGGAGTTTTATACCGGTTTGAAATGATTCAAAGTTTTAAAAATTATATATATCTGTATATATATATATATAAAGGATCTTATGAGGATTTTGGAAAAAGGTTTTGGGAACCTATGGATTTGGAAAGGCTTTTGATTTTTGGGTAAAATCAATATTTAATTTGAAAAGCCTAGTTTGAGAATTATCGATTTTGAGATAATCGATTTTGAGTAAAGGAGCTTTGTATGAGATCATACTAGGTGTATGATTTAAAGATACTATATATGTATAGTATAAAATGTTTTGATGATGGCTCTGGGGAAAAAGGCACTCCCTTGGGATGGACTTCTCAGGAGTACCACTGGGTGGTGCTGCCTTGAGCCCCAAGGGGGGTTCTAAAGTTGATCCTGTGAGGAGTTCGGACAAACTAGTTCCTGAGGATTATTGGGTAGCGAAAGTCGAGGGCGCTGATGCCTGCAGGGGCATTTGGGTTATGCTGTGACGACAGTGTAACTCGATGTCACTGCGATCTACTATGGGGACCATAGCGAAAATCGTGTGGAGGATGAGTGTCAACGGTCTACACTTGATTTTGCCGGGAAGGCAACGCAACATCGGTAGACTGCGATCTATGGTCAAGTGGAGTGGAGGAGTTTCATTCTTTTGGCAGCGGAATTTGAGGGCGCTGATGCCTATAGTTATATGGGTTTTTGCTGTGATAGCTACGTAACCCCAGTTGTAGCTGCGATCTGTAGCGGGTTCTATGGTGTAATCGAGGGGCGTGGAGGCCTACAGTTATCTGTGGATTTTGTCGGGATGGCAACGTAACCATCTTGTTAACTGCGACCATGGATGGGGGTGATGATTTCAAGAGCATCCTCACCAAAGATATATCCTCTATTTTCAAAAACCGTTTTCTGTATTTTAAATAAAATTATTTTCTAAAGTATTTTCACTGGGTGTTGAAGATGGGTCTACTAAGTACTTATAGATTTTCAGTCTTACGCCTGATCCGCGTATGACCGAATTTCTACAAGAACGAGGACGGACTTGTTGAAACATCGAGTTATAAAAAGTATTTTATAAAACTATTTTGGCAAGTATTACAGATTTTAAAAGTGTTTTAAAATGATTAAAGAATATTTTAACTGGTTTTAAAATATCTAATAAATTCTGCTTTCGTTCCTTTTCGAGGACGAAAAGATTCAAAGGGGAGAGGAATGTGATATCCTAGAATTCTAGACATATGTGATTGATAAATAATTGGGTTAATTAATGGGATATTGATTTATAGATTGAACGAATATTTATATCTGGATAAGCAAATAAATTGTTTTCTATTTATAATGTATATATTTGTCTACATTATAAATAGATAATCTTTGGTTTGAATTTGATTAATAAATAAATCTTGTTTTCAAATTCTATTATACATATTGGTAATTTGGAAATTTTGATTTGAATTCAATATAAAGCTTTTCAAGGATATTAATAAATAACTGTATAGTTCTAAAATACTTAAGATAAAATATTTATAAGGTTTTTTTTATTTTCATCCTAAATATTTCTTGATAAATATGATTTGAAAAATATAATAATAAGATAATCTCTTTTATAAATTGTTATTTTAACCAATATTAATAATGTAATGTTCATATATATAAATATATATGGATTTTAATATAAATGAAATTTGTTATTTTCAAAATTTAATAAGCAGTTATATATACATATATGACTTGATTTTATAAGTAGACTTCTGAATATGATTTGTATTTGAATTTAGTTTTGAAATTCAAAGGGGTAGATATTTAAAATGCTTGGATTTTAAATTGTATATAAGCTTTCATCTTAAAAGAAATTGTTATGCACTTAAAAAAGTATTTGTAAATTAATAAATTAAGTTAAAAAGTTTTTATTAACATTTAAAATATAAGAAGAAGAAAAAACAAACATAAGAAATATATAAAATTAGGGCTCTAAACATTTGTAAGTATTATGATACATAAAATTAACATGTGTAGCATTTATAATACATATAGTGACAAGTGTCATTAGCTCCTTTTCTTTGATAATAATAATTCAAAGAGAAAAAAAACACAAAATTTTATAAACTATTACACCTACTCTTTCTTTCTTCATTTTCAAAGACAAAACCTGAACACCTCTTCTCAAATCAAATTTGCAAACCCTGTAACACATCTCCTCTAAAACAAATGCAAATCAGGGAAAATGTTATCAAAGCCTATAATCGAAATCCTGTTTCTCATTTTCAAATCAAAATACAACCTGTAATTTATTCCTCAAGTTCAAATGCAAACCAAAAGATCATCAAACCTGTAACCCTCTATATCTCAAAGCAGTTTTCAAAAAGCCTGCAACAAATCTATGTTCAAGCAAGAAATCAGTAATAAAAGTTTTAAAGATCATATCTGCATATCCAAAACTCTTCAGGCTTCAAGCGTTCAAAGTTTTCCAGATAAATAAGTTTCTGAGAAATAGTAGTTCAAGTTTCAAAGTTTAAAACTGCTTCAATACCTGCCTTGTTCAACAAAAGAGGTGAGTAAACACTAACTGGTTTTAACTAAAATTTGGTAGCATAACTAGAAGCTTGATGATAAATTTGTTTGCGTGTTGATGATCTAAGTTTATTTATTCTAGATCTGCTTGTAAATGAATTATTAAAATGCAACTCTGTTTTGAATAAAAATGTGTGCAGAGTACAGACTGAAGAAAGAAAATTCATTTTCTTTGATTTATCACTGTTGAACTATGATTTTATACAAAATATGTTTGTTTAAGTTTAAACTAAAATTTGAAAAATGTTTTTAAGTTTTAGAAATAAAACATTTGCTGCGAGGAAATAAAAATACAGTGGATCATCAATTTACGTTAAATTAATAGGTGAGTAAACCTTTAAAGTAAATCTTGGGTGTTATATTATCTGTGTGATATTGAGGAAAATATGTTGTTGCATGAATGTTTTCAATTCAATTCTTATTTAAATCCTGCTACTTTGAAGTATGACTGTGTTTGTAAGCATATAAGTCTCTGTAAAATTTCTGGTGCATTATCAAATTTAAAACCTTTCCTATCTTTCAAAATAAATCACTATTAGGCTTTGATTTTTGAAAAGAATTTGATTATAACAAGGTGATCTTGACTTTAAAAATAGTTTAAAGTAATTATATTTATTAAATTGGCTGGAAATCTAGGATTACAGGAAAAAAATCAAATATAGATGAAAATCAATATCTTTGATTTCATTTTTAGATTATTGGGTCTGAATCGTATAATTGAATCTTGAATTTTAAAGTAAAATTTGTGATTTATAATTTTGAATTCGAAGTGAATTCGAGTGATGTTCAATTTTGGGACTTTTGGCAATCGCCGTTGATCGGCATCGAAGGGGAGGTCGAAGTTTGGCAGGGAGGTGGCCATGGTGTGGAGGAACATTGGAAAAATGGTTGTGGGGGTCATCGGCAGCCGTGGTGATCGAAATGGCGAGGAATAGGGTTTAAGGTCTGTATAACAAGCATTTGGGCTTTCGGGTTCGTTCGAGTTCGTCAGTGCACCAAGAGTGACCGAGTTTGGATGGGATGTTCCTAAGTCACAGTAGAAGGTGTAGGCGGAGGCACGGCGGTGCCGGTGGTCGGAATGGCCTTGTCGAGAAGGTTTTAGGCGAGCTTAGGTATTTCAGTTTCGATTGGAGGTATTCATTTTTGACTAGGGGTTGCGTAGCGTAGAAATCAAGGGTCGAAGCGTTTGTCACGATGGTTTGTGACTTGCAGAGGGTTATGCCGTTCGCCGGAGTGATGGCGAACTCTGGTGCATGTGCACGGCACTGTTCGTGTGTCAGGCTTTGGGTTCTCATGAGAGACTCGAAGGGGTGCTCATGCGAATGTCTTGGTGACTCGAAGTTCGATTGGATTCGCAAGTTATAACTATAACAGTTTTTTTTATAAAGTTTAACTACAATAAAGTTTAGAAAGGGAGAAAGTGGAAGAAGGGATTGTGACGTAGGGAAATCATGGGTTAAACTCGAGTTGTATGGAAGAATGCTCGGGTTGCGCTGTGTAAATGAGGTATTTGCAGACTCTTGATAGGTTAAATATCTCAGAATATTATAAGAAATAGATGAGTTAGTTAATGTTTTATTAGTTTAAGTTATGAAGTATTTAAGTTGTTTAGAAATTTTAACTAAGCAGATAACTAAATGGTAAATCAAAAGATTTAATGTTTAAATCTTACTTAAACTTAAAGTTTTTCGATTTCAAGGTTATTCGGAAAGATTTTGGAATAAGAATAATAAGGAATTGAACTTGGATAAAAGATTTACCATTTATATTTATGGATAATTAAGAAAATTTATTTATTAATAATTAAGCATTAATTATTAGTTAATAAATTTGAAATAAAGAGTGATTATTAGTAGTAAAAGAATAATTAATTGTTGTCATTAATTATTGATGAGGGTTTAATTATTCAATGTAATTAATCAATATAATTAATGAACCAATGGTATAATCACTCGATGAAGGTAATTAAAGGTTAATTATTTAAGGAAAGTAATTAAAGGAATATTTACTTAGTGAAAATAATTAAAGATTAATTACTCAGTAATGTTAATTAAAGGATTGATTAATTAAAGAAATTAATTAATAAATTTTGGAAGTGAATAATCTTTCTTATGAATGATTGAATAAGGTTAAATGCGATGGATTGGTTGATTTCTCTGATATGAATTGTTATGTTATGATATGTTTGTTTGGATAGACTATAATAAGAGGTTATCAATCGGTAAGAGTTCTTGGGTAAAAATGACCTCCTGGAATTAAGTTTGAATTGAATTTCAATTGAATATTCTAAGTTAAGATGACATTGGATTCGAAGAGACCGGAGTCGGGTATTAGTAAATATCTGAAACCACTTCGATTCTTTATAATTTGATGTGTGGAATCAATAGAATGAAATGAAATGATTTAAGTATATTTGACCATTTAATCTAAGTTTTTGAACACGTAGAAATTGATGTGTGATATAAGTGATGCCTATAAAAACTTGTGGAGTTGTAAATTGATATAAGTTACCGCGAGTTTATATAAGATGTATACTTTTGTATTCCTTGTTAGTTGGGTTTACTCACGCTGGTTTCCAGCCTGACCCGGGTGTTACTTTGATGTAATGCTCGGGTCAGACCGAGTATTACAGATTTTCAGGTAAGGTCGTTTTGGAGCTCAGGAGGCGAGCTGGATGGATGGAACGTATGGAGTATCTACCGCTGTGATATACTATTGTATTATTAGGATATGTTATTTTAAACTGTCCAGTGTTGTGAAATTATTGTAACTCTGATGTAAAATGTAAATATACTGATACAGTTCTACTTTGTAAACTGTTATTTATTTGCTATTATATTTTATCCGCAGCGAATGTGAGATTGTGTGTTTCTTTCTGTTCTTCTTCTTCTTTCTCTTTCTTCTTTTCACTAACTATCTGTAAATTTCGGGATCAAAATTTTCGGGTCGTTACACTCCCTAAGAAGAACTGCTTGCTCTAATAAAACTCTTATCTTCTAAGTCCACTAGTTGCACCTTTAACTCCTTTATCTCGATAAGTGTCATCCTGCTAAGTGGTCTACTTACAGATTCAACTCCTGGTATAAGATCTATTCAAAACTCAACAGCTCCTTTTGGTGGTAGTTCTACAACCGACTCAAAAACAACTGCAAATTATCTTACAATTAAAACCCAATTTGATTCATCTACCACTTCCATGGCATCTACTAAAGCACAAATTTACGGACTTGTATTCTCAACTAAGTATATTATTTGGTCACTACAATCAGGATATCTCGATGATATTTTACAATCCTGGCAAAATATCCTACATCATATTTTCTCAACCAATCCATACTCAAAATAATCCCAAAACTCGCAAAATCGAATACATACAAACTTCAGGAAAATATATAACCTAGCAACTCAAACTCTAGATGGTTACAACTCATCCCCAAAGTTGCGTACCCTCCTATTGGATTAGCTATCCTTAAGGAAGTAACAAAATACGATGATTCTAAACATAACCTATCTACCAAACACTGAGATATTAGTGAATGTGTTGCACCGGTATCAAATGGTACTCTAACTAGTATGCTATGAATCAAAAGCATACCTTCCATCATAGACTTTCCCTTTTCAGCTGCTGTTGGTCTTGATGTAGATGGCTCTAAAGCAAACACCTTTCCTTTGTTAGCCTGGGCTGCTTCAGGACATTTGTTCTTATAATGACCCACCTGGTTGCAATTAAAGCACTTCACATTCTGCCTCCCTACAACCACCTTCCCATCACTAGATCAACACTTGTTAGCATAGTGCCCCTTCTTGTCACACTTGTAACAAACAATATCAACTTTCTCCTTTTTGGCAGCCCTATGTTTTTAAGATTCCTTCTTCTTAAAGAATTTCCTCTTCTTATTCTAAGAATTCTAATTCTCTACCGACTTCTCTTTCCCAAAGATCGAAAGCATTTCTTCATTTCTGACAGTCGTCTCCACCACTACATTCAATGGATCTTTGAGGTGTGGCATAATTGCCCTAGCAATCTCCGACCTCAACCCCTAGATAAACTTCCCATTCCTCTTGATAATAATGTCAACAGTGGCATATCCAAACCTGGACAACTCATCAAATTTAGCATAATACGCCAACTGTAACATTCCTGTTTTTAAATCAAATTTAATTGGTAATTAATTTAATTTTTGAAACTAAATTGTGAATTAATTTGATATTTTCCAAATTAAATAGATATCTGCTTGAATATAAATATGATTTGAAAATAGAATTTCTAATTGGAAATTCAGAAACAAATGTTTTGAATAACATATTGGAGTTGAAACTCAAATATAAGTTTTTTTTTAAATAAATTGGATTAAAGAACTTTATATTTTGGAATTTATAGAAACATGTTTTCTAATTTTAATAATATAAATATATGTATTTTGAAATTTTGTATTTGAATTTAATATTGGAAATTTTCAAAAATTATTTGAAATTAAAAATCTATATTTTAGTAATAGAAAAGAATTTATTTTGTATTTATAATGTGATGATTTGAAAGTTATCTTTTGAAATTGATATAAATAAATTCACAAAAGCTATTTAAATAGTTAAAACCAAATATATACATATCTTTTGAAAAATTAATAAGATTTGAATAAAGTATTTAAAAAGGAAAAGAAATGATGAAACAAAATTGAAAACATAAACTTGTGTAAATATGAAATAAAATTAAAAATTTATAAAGGGTTTAAAACATAAAAGTTCATTATTTTGACAATTGCAATAATATAACAACTTGTTTAAACATTTGTAAGTCTTATACAACACATAATAAACAAGTGTAACTCTTTTGAACACAAAATTTAAAAGTGTCGTTATTTTTTATCAAATTAATAAATAAATTAAAAACAAGGTTATACAAAATATCTCCACTTCTATTGTTTTCATTTATTAACAAAAACCAGAAAATAAAAAGCTGAATCAAAAACAACAGTTTTTAAACTATTTCAAGAGACAGATCAAAGCATCAAAAGCCTGGAAAAAAAAATCTGAAAAGCTCTCAACCTCAAATCTTCAACATGGAAAACAATAAAATCAAAACTTCAGTTTCAACCTGAAGCAAAGCAACAGATTCAACTGAGCAATACAAGGATCAAGCATTGATTTAACATAACAAAACAGATCAAAATCAAAATATACAAACCTGTAAACTAAAGCCTGTGAAGAATAATGCAAAGCCATTCAAGTAAATCAGAGAGCATGTAAATTCAAACAAGCAAGATCGGATGAAAGTTCAACATCTAAGAAAATACAAGCTGGAAACCAGAATATTTAAAATACCAGATCAAATTAAGGAAAAAGTTACACTGTCCTCTGTTCAACAACAAACAGGTGAGCAAACATTTTTCTTTTTTCTCTCTTGATATGGTTATCTCTTGATGATTGTGAAAGTGATGCTGTGAAATATGTTTGAATGTTTGAATGTTTGTAAATGTGTAAATATTTGCGTATGCCTGTGTTACAGACAGAAACATTTCTTTTTATTCTTTTTCCAGATTACAGAGTTAGTCAATTTCAAAATTTAATTTCTCCCTCTCTAATTCTTTTTAAAAATTAAGGTCAAAAGAAAAGGTGTTTAGATTAACAAAAAATTAATTTAAAAAATCATTTTTAGTTTAAATTAAGTTGGATTTACTGAAAAATCAAGTAAACACTAACGAACACAAAATATATCAGAAAATTCAAGGGTCTAAATTATGCGTTTTGATATTATAATCTAGTAAGTATTCGAAAATGGTGATTTTTGATTTTGGTTTCAAGGTTTTTCGTTGCGTGGTTGCCGAGATATCGTGGGATGATCAGAAATCATAAATACATCGATTTTTGATGAACAAGGAGATGATTAGCTTCGAGATTTACATGGAAGGTAGCTTGAGTATTGGAGATTTGTGGAAAAATGTCCAGATATTTTTTAACCGATTCAAAAAATGGATCAAAGAGGAATTAGGGCTTTAGAACTATTTTGATCAATATTGGTATTGGGACAATTGCGGGGTCATCAAGGGTTGGGTGGAGGACTGTGGTGGAAATTCTGATAGGACGGCGTAAGCTCCACTGACTGGAATCGATGGCGCAAGGCGATGTTTGTCTTCAGGGGTTGGGTTTCAGGCGGTAACTGGAATACTCGATTTGGAGTCACTATCAAATGCTTGGATCTGGGTGTTTGTAGTGAATTGAGGTGTCGTCGACGACTCGTTGATGATGGCGTGGTTGATCGGAGGTGATTAGGTCGGTCGTGCATGTGCATGTGATACACTGATATCCGGTGATTGTAAAAAAAAATTGGGGAAGAAGCGAAGTCATCAGGTTCGACTCGAGGTAATTGGTGTGATGTTTCGAAGCGTGGGAAGAATGTGGTTTACTCGAAGCCAAGTTCGGGTAAAACGAGTGTGTGGCTCGGGTGTTGTGATGATGTCGAGTTTGGGTAAAGAAATAATAGGTTTTTTTAGTTTATAGCTTAATCAAGTTTAAATAAATTGTTAACCACTACTTTTAAAATAATTAATGTTATTTAAGTTGAAATGTGTTAAAGAATTGAAAGTAAAAAATTTCTTTGAGTTTGAAATTATTTCAAAATATTATTTTTAACAAACTTAATAAGATAATTAAGGAATTAATCAAGAAGATTAAATGTTTTAAAGATAAATTATTTTGGTGATTAATTAATGTAATTAATCAAAGATTAATTTAGCAATGTAAGTAATTAAAGTTTAATTACTTAATGTGATTACTTAAAAGTTAATTACTTTAATGTAATTAAAGGGTGATTAATTTGTGCAACAAATTTAAGATTAATTAAGGGTTAATTAAATTTATATTGGGTAATTAATTAAAAGACAATTAGTTAAGAATTAATTAATTAATGAGATTAATTAAGATTAATTAATTAAGGATAATTAATTAAAAGGTAATTAATTAAGGGTTAATTAATTAATGTGATTAATTTAAAGGATAATTACATAATTTATAGGTTAATTATTTAATAATTAACGGTTGTTTAATTTATTAATTAAGATTGATTAGTTAATAATTAAAGGTTAATTTATTTATTACTAAGGATTAATTAATTAAAATGATTTGTAATTAATTAATGTTAATTAACCAGGATTAGTAGTTTATTCATAAGTAATTAATCCGATTTAAATTAATCAGATAATTAATTTATTTTACTTATGGATGTTTGAATTGTATGAAATGCCTTGTATTGTTTGATATCTCTGTATGTAATGTTTTGTGT
This sequence comes from Allium cepa, assembly GCA_030765085.1. Taxonomy (NCBI): domain Eukaryota; kingdom Viridiplantae; phylum Streptophyta; class Magnoliopsida; order Asparagales; family Amaryllidaceae; genus Allium; species Allium cepa. The sequence continues at coordinate 986,397,675 of CM060929.1, read as the reverse complement.
TATGAATTATTTTGATTCGAGCTATGATGAATGTTATTTATTTTATCTATGATGAATGTATATTATTTATCTGTGAATCTATGAATGAAGATAAGCGTCATAGTTTATACCGCTTATCGATACTGATGTACTTGAATCTGTGATGATTGATGTTGTTGCACTATTATGTAAAACCCCTGGACAACACTAAACACACATAAATATGGATTGCACGAGGAAATTGGTTAAGTCATAGATTTTAGAAAATAATTTTTAAATTGAATTTTGAATTCAAATGGTTTTGGAAATGGAATTGGGTTGAAAAGCTTTTGAAAAGTTGTTTTAGAGATAAAAGTTATTTTGAATGACTTAATAAAGTTTTCAAATTTAAATAATTTGATTTAAATTTGGATTCAAAATTTGAAATTGAATTCTATGTTTGGTAATTATGATTTAAAAAGGTTATACAAGTTATAAATGTGTTTATATGGGTTTAAACCATTTTAAAAGTATTGATTTGGGAATTTGAATTTAACCCAAGGGCTTTAACTTGTACAAATGAAATTGGATTCTTCCGAAACGAAAAACTATTTGTTTTCAAATAATAAAGCTTTCATATAAGGAATGAATTTCCAATTTGTGTTGAAAGGATTTTAAATTTGAAATGAAAATGGTTTTCCAAGTTATGAATGAATCTTTGGAAACGGGTTTGAAATCTATGAATTAAATCCTTGATTTAAAAATTGGATGAGTTAATCCAATTCGAATGGAAATTGTTTTGAAATCTATGAATGAATCTTTATGAAAGATGGTTAAACCTTGTTTTCAAATTTAAGAGAATCTTAAAGGTGTATCTTTTGTATAAAAGTTTTGAAATGGAATTGTTTCGAAAGCTATAAAGGAATCTTTGTGAAATATTTGTGAACTTTGTTTTCAAACAAAAATGGATCTCAAAGATAGATCTTTTGTTTGAATATCGTGAATGAATCTTTGTGACGACCCGGAATTTTTGGTATTTGAATTTGAAAATATTTAAGTGATTTTAACCATTTGAAAGATAGTTTGACTTGAATTTCAGATATCAGAATGAATTTGGCAATTAAATTATTGAATTTAATTTATTGGAGTTAGATAAAAATTTGAACCTTCAGTTTTAAAGTAAATAAAAAAATATTTCAAAGACTTAGAAAATTTGTATTGATAATAATGAAGATAATGGAAGCTTCAGAATTTAATTTGGAAATGTTTTGTTTAGTTTTGAATTTATATTGTTTAAATCGATATATAAAAATAGCATTCCGAGGCACAGTCTCGCATTTCGACGAAACCAATTCCATTGGATCCGTAATATTGTATAAGTATTGGATTTCAATTTCCGTAGCATTCGGAGTCATTGTTTGGCCGTACGATAAGCAAACGCGCTGAAATTTAAAATGAATATTTAATGTTTTAACTGGTTCAAAAATTTATCTTCTCCATACGATCGAATTTGGACTCGAAATCTGTCCTATTGCATTCGGAATAGGGGTATAACATTATAAACGCCTAGCGGCATGCCTCGATAGGAGGTCAAATTTTAAGTTGCATTCATTGAGATAATCTGAATTCAATTTAAAATTATATATGTAGATTCTCATACAAGCATCCTTCACATCAGCCTACTTTCTATATCACATCAAAACTTTTTCCTTTCATCTCATATTCACTATAGCCTATCTGCTACACTCTTCCATCTTTTCGCGTTCCCCGTTCTTTCTTGTTTTAAAAAAATCGAATCGAATGGCCGACACTACAATCTCTTCCCCTTTCGTTTCAAGATTTAAATCAGAGAAAAAAATAGAAATGGCCGTAGCTCGCGTATCACTCTTTTTTACCAATTCATGGCCGATTCAATAAAAAAAAGGGGAAACAAAATCAAATTGCGTTCGAATTGTGGAAGTTCACGACTGCGTGCGGTTAGGGTTTCGGCACGGCGATCGATTTTTGTAGCAGCAACGACTTGATTAATCAAGGGCGAAAGCGGCTGCAAGTTCGTGGACGCGAGGTGACTCAATGATGGAGCCGCGTCGATGCTGGGGCATACAAGATGGATGGGCGGCAATCAAGTTGTCTGAGCACGACTACATGCTGGGCCGAGGTGCGTGGTGGGTCAATTTCGACGATCTGGATGAAGTCGCGACTGAGCATGCGTCGTTAGGCAATGTTTTTGGGTGGTCGGTGAGCGATTGTTAAGGTATACGATTTTATTTATTTATTTATTTTCTCTTTCAAATTTAAGTTGATACTGTATATATACACATATGGATTGAAAGAAAGATAATAATGACAGTAAGATTTCAGTTTTAAAAATACATATATGATAGGTTAGAAGAAATTTTATTTCATTATTTCCAGAGAATAAAATGTATATACAGATAGGATTTTGGAAAAATATATATATGCATACATTGTAAATTACAAACTTATTTTAAAACAAAGTATTAAGGTAATGAATTTGTTTAAATGGTTCGTTTAATTATTTAGTTACTAAAAATGATTTGTAAAAGGAAATTAGTATAAAAAATTAATTCTTTGATTAAAATTGAATCATTAGTTAAATTATTAGTTTAAAATAACAAATATTAGTTGAATTAAAATTTTAAAATAGAAATTTAATTGTTCGATTTATTCGAATAGTAATAAATAATATAATTATTTATATAAGGTCAATATCTGAAAGAAAACAAGCCGGAATGGAAAATGGTTGCATGCATAATAAAGGTGAGATCTTCCCACTCAATCAAACATTTTTCTGATTTAAATTTTGAATAGTTAGATTTAAAATTGATTAAGTTTGTGCTTGGATGATTGATTTATAATCAGTTATATTAGTTTAGACCCTATGCGTCGCATAATAGCGGATGATATTTTATAATTCCCATATACCATGATATTCCACCACGAAATGGAATTGGTATTTAATCGTTGTGCTAACGTATGTGGATGCAGGGAAAACAGGTTAGGGATCCAATTGGATTCCTCAAATAATTGAATTTGTTTCAATATTGTATGTTGATTATTTAAAATTTGTGTGTGATTATATTGTGATTGAAATCATTGAAGGTTAAAATTTAACCGAATAATATTTTTGGTATCATAAGATACCAGAAATAAATAAAAATTGGATTTTTAAATTTAAGTAGAAAATCTATAGTGAAATCCTATTGAATAAAATTCCAAAATATGGGAAAAAGTTTAATAGATGGATTTCAAGTAATATTATTCAAAAGGTGAAGAATTTATTTTAAAAATGCGGATTTCAAATAATTTGGAAGAGATAATGGAATTTATTTTAAAAATAAATTCGGAAATTGATTGGTGTTAAAAGAATAAATCTTTGGGAAATCCATATGAAAATTGATTTGGTGTTTGATTGAAAATCGAATTGGTGTTGAATTCAGAAATCAATTTGGAATTTGATTTGGCATTTAAAATAAAATTTGGAAATCAATTTGAAAATTGATTTTGTAACGACCCAGAATTTTTAGAAATTAAAATTTGAATATTTAATTAATTTTAAATATTAATAGGTGAATTTATAAGTCGAATAAATTTTTATTTTGAATTATTGGATTTAATTGGATAATTAAATCGATAATTTAATATGTTAAATTATGGAAAATAATTGAAAATATAGTTAAATATGATTGAAAATGATTTGTAAAATTTTATTTTATCATATGGGAGTTAGAACGATATTTTAGAACTTTTAAAATCGATTTAGAAGTTAATTTGTGAAAATTGAATATTTTAATATTTAATAATCGACTGTAAAATAGTCAATTTTTGAACAGTCTCAGAATCGAAGGAACCAGTTTCATTGGATCCGTAATAGTTAGTTATTACCGGATTTCAAATTTCGTGTCCATCGGAGCTATCGTTTGATCGTGGCAGCTCGAAACGCATCGATTTATTTTTAATTTAAATTTGGCGAGTCAAAATAGCCATTTTTCAAAAAGTCTCGGATTTCGACGAAACCAGTTTCATCGGATCCGTAATGTGATATTATTGCAAGGTTTTAAATTTCAAGTCAATTGGATTTACCGTTTGTCCTGTACAAATTAAAACGCCTAGAAAATCGCTTAAATCGGTTTAATTTAAATTGAGCGTTTACAGCCATAACCCGCACATACTTCCGAATTAGCTTCCGAAACCTGTTCCATTGTGTCCGGAACGCGGGATAAACCCTAGGTACGTCAGTTTCGGCGCGTAAATCGGAGTTCGGAATTTCCGGGATGAATAGTGTCGTTCGTTCTCTTATAAATAGCCCCTCACTCAAGAAAAAAAAAAAAAAGATAGAACCCTAGCCGCCACTATCAGGTTGAAGGGCCAGAAATTGATCTCACTTTTCCCCTTTGATCTCTCAATCCATCAAGTTTTGGCTAAAACTTTCAACATGAAAGATGTAGAGCACATCGAGATCTTGAAATTCAATGGGTATGATCGCAAATAGCTTCACGAATCAACGGGAATTCATGTTCAAAGGTAGGCCGTTCGGCCTTAAAATGCGAGCCAAGATGAAGGCCGAGCTCTGCAAAATTATGGCCGAGTGTAGCTAGTGGTATGGCCTTCGACATGGTGGTGATGTGATCGAGTATAGGCGAGTGATTGAGGCGTGAATTTAAACCCTAATTCTATGTGTATGGGTTCTATGCGCGTATGATTGTCTGGAGAAGATGGATGGGGGGGAAAGACGCACGGATCTGAAGGTTGTAGTGGATGGACGGCCCAGATGCAAGTGAGGGTTTTGTATAAAGAAAATGTAAATTAATTGTATATATTAATTCGTTAAACTTTAAACCGTGATATCTTTTTCATTCGAGGTCGAAAAAATGCAAACTCAGTTGCGTTGGAATCGTATGGACGAGCACTACGCGATGGAGTTGGTTTGGAGTCGTTTGGAGTTAGTGATAATTTTGGGTAAAATTAAACGTACGTTTAATTTTATTCGAAATAAATCGCTAAAACGGAATTTAAAATCAAGGTGAGAACTTCTCACTCAATCGAATCAGTTTCGATTTTATTTTAAATAGTTAGATTTAGAATATTTGAATGCATGTTTGAATGATGATTGTTATCTATTGATTGTTAAAATAGACATTATACGCCGTTAGTAAGCGGATGTTATTTAATAAAAACATATACCGCGAATATTTCATAAACAGTGAAATTGGTATTATATATAATATCAATATATATATATATATTGGCATATGTATATATTGGAGTTGATTGATTTCCCGTATTTTTTAGCGGATGAGACCCTATTGCGCCGTTATTAAGCGGATAATATTTAATAAGAACATATACCGCGATAATTTCGTACTGGAGCGAAATTGGTATTGTGCTAATGTTTTTGGATGCAGGAAAACAGGTTGGAGGGATCCAACTGGATTCCTCAACAGTATTTATTTGATTTCAGATATTTTGATATTTGATGGATTATCATATTGATATATGATATCGTTGTTGTCGTGATTAACTATTTGGTATGTAGCATCATTGGACCAAGTTTTGGAATTTTAAAATGATTTTTAAAGTTATTTTTGAAAGTATAAGTTATAAAATATTTTTGGAATTGATCCATTTTAAATAAATAAACGTTATAATTTTTCAAAGTTATAAAATTATGATTTTGTGAGAATATAGTTAAAAGCTGATTTTTGAGAAATATGAATTAATGATTTTATAAAATAGTTTAAATCGGGATTTTTGAATATATTATAAAAGTTTAAATATAGGGTTTATGAAGTTTGATTATTTTATAAGTCAAAAGGATGAAATTTTAAAGGGGTTTAAAGACGTTTTTTTCTTAATATTAATATGAATTGATTTATATAAGAAATTTATAAATGGATATTTATAAATTGAAATATTGACATTATAAAACGAGTTTTTATAAGTGTTTGAATGAAGTGAAAATGAATTTCATTAAGGAATGAAATTTATAGAATTATAAACGGTGAAGTTATAAATGAAATTTTATAAGCAGTAGGTTTATAAAATTTATAAAGTTATTAAAGAATATATTTTGGATAAATAATTAAATCTTATAAGTTATAAGATTTATAATTATGAAGTTTAAAAAGAACGATTTTGTAAAATAATCGTTTTATAAGTATTTGACTTATAATATGAACTTTTAGTTTATAATTGAGTTATAAACTGGAATATGTTAATAAAAGAATTTATAAAAAGGAAGTTTTTATAAATAAATAGAAATAGAATTTATAAACGTTGTTTTATAAATTCGCAAATGACTTATTTTGATAAGTAAATTGTTGAAACCTATTAATGGAGTTATATTCACATTTTTAAATAGTGAATAATCCTTTGAGTTAAAATGAATAAAAGGATGAAATTTGTTAACGAAGTTTATTCACATTTTTGAATAGTGAATGACACGTTAAAGAAATTGTTTTGGATTTGGTGTTTTAAATAGAATTAAAACGATCTAACGATGTTTTAAAATGTGTTGAGATTCGAAACCATAGATTTCAACATTTATTGTTGAAATAGACGTTTTCGAGAAATAAAAGGGAATGGTGGACTATAACACTATTGTTATAGTAAATGATTTCCGAAAGGAAATGTTTTGAATAGTATTGGGATTTATATATCTATTTTAAATTTCGAATCCCTATACTAGTGATTTTGGGTTGTCGTAACGATGTTTTACGTAACATTCGTTTTAGCCCAAATAAATATGTTAAAAGAATGATTTCCTTAAAGAATGAAATATATACTTAATCTCGATTTAAGTATATTGAATATTTTCTAAGTATTGAAAATAAAGAGGATTGTGAATTACTTATGAATGTATAAGTAGGGAAATGTTTTCCAATATAAAGTGAATATTAGAGAATTTATCTTTTTGAAGATAAATTGAAAATGAATAATTAAAATCATATATTCATAGATATTTTGAAATATAAATTCAATATGGAATTTATAAATGAAATTGGAAATTGGGTTTAAAAAAATAAATGTTGATTTATTTTTGAAGTATTGAAAATATATATCTTGTAAAGATATTTTGGAAAATAAATAATTTGGAAAATTATTTGGAATCTGGTGATGTGTGCATATCTATTGATAGTTAAATAATCCGACTATCAGTATTTCCCTTTGAATGGGTATTTGATGTGAATTGATTGAATTTGAATGCCACACTTATTTTTGAATAAGCGCTCACTATTCGGGTTAACCGGGAAAGGACCATGGGGTCGTATAACCCATTCCGAATATGTGATACGTCGTTGTGAATTGCATTGAAGATCGGTGTTGAAGACCGAGTATTTGTGAAAGCGATAGGATGACCTATCGATTGTCTCTGCACTGGGTAGCTCCTGGTATAGAGATTCCTTAAGTGATGGGAAATTCGATCGGGATTGTGAATACCCGGATTGCAAGGGCTTCGTAAGAAGTGCCTTCGGTTTTGTTCGAGCCCGGAACAGACTTGTATGGATTGTATGTCTGACATTACAAGTTGAGATGTAAAGCCGATTTCTTTCAAATATATTTCTGTTGGTGGCGGAGAATTTATTCTTTTAGCTTAACACCCTTCTCTGAGACGTACGTGCTCAGAGGTTATATAGTTGAATGTTATCAGCAATATATTCCCAATTTGGTAATGTGATATGCTGAGTGATGCTGAAATGATCATTGTGTTGATTATTTGTGATAGGATCGTTTATTTGATCGTCTATCCTTGTGATCATTGTGTTGATCATTTGTTTGACCCAAAGCATGGCTTTTGTATAAAGTATGTTTTTGTGGACCTGACTTCGTCGAGCCTCACACCCCGTGAAGGGTCAAAACAGGAAAGATGCGGCAAGGTTATGAGGGGTAGCGCCCTTTAGGATGTGTCCATTTCCTTCTGGAAAAGGGTGGTATCATGGTATGGAGCCCAGATACTTACTCATGTTGAAAACACTTTGTTATGATTGTGTGAATTGATTACAAGCGCTCGGTGAAAAGGTCCCAAAGGACCGGGGGATGGCATATTCGGTCAGTTGTTACTCAGTTAGGGGTAACCCGGCCTTGTGTTGGTAGAGATCCGGTTTGGTTCTCGGGGATGTCCATCCAGAGGCATTTCCATGTGGCAATGGGAAGTTCCTTGGCCTGACCATTTGTTGGAAATCCAAAGAAACAATACGAAACTTGTACGGTTTTAGTTGTACAACCTGCTATGGAATGTGGCGGTAACCTGCTATTGAACATAGTTAGCTATAGTAGGCATACGATAATGGTCGTATGTTGGCTAAGATTTATATTCTACTTTCGAAATATTTTCCTACACTATGCACTAATAATAATATCAAATGTTATTTTTAAATGCGTATCAAGCATCTTTGACTATCATAAGGAGAAATCTCCTCCGATTCTGCGTTTGCATTGTGTGTGTGTGCGGGAGGCCTTATGGTAGTCTCATTTTTAAAAGCATTGCGAATTGAATTTAAAAATATTCCTCTATTTTGATTTTAAAGTTAAGTAAACTGTTTTGAGTTCTCACACCAGTCACATGACTGACTCGGAGTTTATTGTTTTCCTTCCTAAACTCTGGGTGCCCACCAATTTTCACACGGGCAGTCAAGAGTAAGGTTTATCAGGATATTCTGGATATTTTGGAGTTGCTGGAGGCAAGCTGGATGGCATGGCGTATTACTTATATAGTATTTCTTTTTCCGCTGCACTATTTGTTGTTGTTGTACACTCTGATGATATGATGTAATGAAATGTGATGTAATGTAATAACTGATATAGTTCTTGTTTAAAGATTATTCATTTATTATTATATGTTGTTCCGCTGCGAATTGTGAGATTCTGTTGTTTCTGTTCTGTTCTGTTCTATATTCTATTTTCTTCTATTTTAAAATTTTCTGTTCTCTTTTCTATTTTCTTTTCTCTCTATTTTCTATCTTCTCTTTTCTTCTCTTTTCTTTTCTTAAATTCTTTTCTAAAACCCATAACATTCCGGTTTTTGGCCTTCGATTTCTCGACAGTCGAAAAGTGAGTATCGATGTTGAATTTTCGAAAGTTCGAAAATTTTCGGGGACGTTACATTTGGTATCAGAGCATATGGTTAAGCGAGAACCATGGTTCTGTTGGGTATAATTCATTAGAGATAGAGTCAGCAGTACTCTAGAATGAGTTTGAGTGTAATAATAGCTATGAGAGCGTATTTGTTAGTGAATATGAAATCGTTTTATATTGTGATGATTGGTTTGTTGAGTGGTATATAGATTCTGGTTAATACGAGTAATTAACGTTGTTGATAGGGATCTCTAAACACTTGTACAGAACAATTCGACACAGTATTGTTTTAAATTGGGTAAATGAAATAATTTTACCTTGATTATATTTTATATATAAAGAAAATAATTTTTCAGAATTATTAAAGTGAAAATAAGTTGATTGTTAAGTTGTTTGAATAATCTAAATAAAAGAATAATTGTATAAGCAAAAGAATTATAAGAATTGAAATTATAATTAAAGTGATTTACAATTGTGAAATAAACTTATATATATAAGAAGTGAAACTATGTGAATATATTTATGAATATGAGTTGTAAATAAAAATGAATTTAAAGTTAAATGAAAATTTACTTTAGAATTTGGAAGCTGAAGTGATTGATAAATGTGAACTTAAGTTATGTAAATGAAATTCAACTGTTGTAAATGAATGGATTGAATGTTAATCAATTAAATGTGAATAAATTGGAATGGAATAATGAATATAAACGTTAATTCATTAGAATTTAATGTTATTGGAAGTTGAATAGTTGAATGAAAATCAATTAATTAAACCAATTGATAAGTAAAGTAATTTGGTTGAAATTAATATACTTTGGTTGTTATATGATTGTTAGTTGATTGATTGTATATAATTCATTAAGTGTTAATGAAATTGAATTAAGGAAATTGGAAGCTAAAGTAATTAAAATCCAATTGGAAGTTAAGTGAATCTTAAATAGAATTGAATTTGATTTGGAAGTGAACCAACTTGAATATGAATTAGTGAATATAAACTAATTGAAAATGAATGTTAGTAAGAACATCCACTGTAATAAATCGAATGTGATTAAAGTGAAAGCCATTTCATTGAATATAAATGAGAATATGAATGAATATCGATTTGGTTATGGATGTTAGTTGGTTGATGTTTGCATTTGTTGTTTAGTTACATTTGCTATGTTGACATATATAGTTGCATTTGCTATATGTTGTATATTGAGATTATTTGCATATGTGCATGTTCTCATGTTGTTTGTTAAGTGTTTAGTAGGTGCGGATCGCGTTTGCTTCGCATTTGGGGCTCGCTTTCGTGCTATATTAGCCGTATATGCTTGCTAATAAAATATAAGGTACATATCTCGGATTAAATATCGTACTTTTACATTTTTTCCCTGCGGGATGCCTCATTACTTGATGAGATGTATATTTGTGATATATATACTGTCATTTTTTTTTTTCGGATCGAGCCGCGCAAAGGAGACTATGGCGATTTTTTCCGAAAATTTAAGGCGTTAGAAAAATTTGAGAAAATTGGGAAATTTTTTGAAAACTTTAACTTTGTTTTAGAGTTGAAAGTTAAATAATAGTAGTTGTTTTTGAAAAGATAACTAAGTATGATTTGAAAACTTAGTAAAGGATTTGTAAGAAGTTTAATTATAAATTTTGGGAAAATTAATAGATTCTGTAATTTTTCTTACTAGTAATTTCGAGGACGAAATTCTTTTAAGTGGGGAAGATTGTAACGACCCAGAATTTTTAGAAATTAAAATTTGAATATTTAATTAATTTTAAATATTAATAGGTGAATTTATAAGTCGAATAAATTTTTATTTTGAATTATTGGATTTAATTGGATAATTAAATCGATAATTTAATATGTTAAATTATGGAAAATAATTGAAAATATAGTTAAATATGATTGAAAATGATTTGTAAAATTTTATTTTATCATATGGGAGTTAGAACGATATTTTAGAACTTTTAAAATCGATTTAGAAGTTAATTTGTGAAAATTGAATATTTTAATATTTAATAATCGACTGTAAAATAGTCAATTTTTGAACAGTCTCAGAATCGAACGAAACTAGTTTCATTGGATCCGTAATAGTTAGTTATTACCGGATTTCAAATTTCGTGTCAATCGGAGCTATCGTTTGATCGTGGCAGCTCGAAACGCATCGATTTATTTTTAATTTAAATTTGGCGAGTCAAAATAGCCATTTTTCAAAAAGTCTCGGATTTCGACGAAACCAGTTTCATCGGATCCGTAATGTGATATTATTGCAAGGTTTTAAATTTCAAGTCAATTGGATTTACCGTTTGTCCTGTACAAATTAAAACGCCTAGAAAATCGCTTAAATCGGTTTAATTTAAATTGAGCGTTTACAGCCATAACTCGCACATACTTCCGAATTAGCTTCCGAAACCTGTTCCATTGTGTCCGGAACGCGGGATAAACCCTAGGTACGTCAGTTTCGGCGCGTAAATCGGAGTTCGGAATTTCCGGGATGAATAGTGTCGTTCGTTCTCTTATAAATAGCCCCTCACTCAAGAAAAAAAAAAAAAAAGATAGAACCCTAGCCGCCACTATCAGGTTGAAGGGCCAGAAATTGATCTCACTTTTCCCCTTTGATCTCTCAATCCATCAAGTTTTGGCTAAAACTTTCAACATGAAAGATGTAGAGCACATCGAGATCTTGAAATTCAACGGGTATGATCGCAAATAGCTTCACGAATCAACGGGAATTCAAGTTCAAAGGTAGGCCGTTCGGCCTTGAAATGCGAGCCAAGATGAAGGCCGAGCTCTGCAAAATCATGGCCGAGTGTAGCTAGTGGTATGGCCTTCGACATGGTGGTGACGTGATCGAGTATAGGCGAGTGATTGAGGCGTGAATTTAAACCCTAATTCTATGTGTATGGGTTCTATGCGCGTATGATTGTCTGGAGAAGATGGATGGGGGGGAAAGACGCACGGATCTGAAGGTTGTAGTGGATGGACGGCCCAGATGCAAGTGAGGGTTTTGTATAAAGAAAATGTAAATTAATTGTATATATTAATTCGTTAAACTTTAAACCGTGATATCTTTTTCATTCGAGGTCGAAAAAATGCAAACTCAGTTGCGTTGGAATCGTATGGACGAGCACTACGCGATGGAGTTGGTTTGGAGTCGTTTGGAGTTAGTGAGAATTTTGGGTAAAATTAAACGTACGTTTAATTTTATTCGAAATAAATCGCTAAAACGGAATTTAAAATCAAGGTGAGAACTTCTCACTCAATCGAATCAGTTTCGATTTTATTTTAAATAGTTAGATTTAAAATATTTGAATGCATGTTTGAATGATGATTGTTATCTATTGATTGTTAAAATAGACATTATACACCGTTAGTAAGCGGATGTTATTTAATAAAAACATATACCGCGAATATTTCATAAACAGTGAAATTGGTATTATATATAATATCAATATATATATATATATTGGCATATGTATATATTGGAGTTGATTGATTTCCCGTATTTTTTAGCGGATGAGACCCTATTGCGCCGTTATTAAGCGGATAATATTTAATAAGAACATATACCGCGATAATTTCGTACTGGAGCGAAATTGGTATTGTGCTAATGTTTTTGGATGCAGGAAAACAGGTTGGAGGGATCCAACTGGATTCCTCAACAGTATTTATTTGATTTCAGATATTTTGATATTTGATGGATTATCATATTGATATATGATATCGTTGTTGTCGTGATTGACTATTTGGTATGTAGCATCATTGGACCAAGTTTTGGAATTTTAAAATGATTTTTAAAGTGATTTTTGAAAGTATAAGTTATAAAATATTTTTGGAATTGATCCATTTTAAATAAATAAACGTTATAATTTTTCAAAGTTATAAAATTATGATTTTGTGAGAATATAGTTAAAAGCTGATTTTTGAGAAATATGAATTAATGATTTTATAAAATAGTTTAAATCGGGATTTTTGAATATATTATAAAAGTTTAAATATAGGGTTTATGAAGTTTGATTATTTTATAAGTCAAAAGGATGAAATTTTAAAGGAGTTTAAAGACGTTTTTTTTTAATATTAATATGAATTGATTTATATAAGAGATTTATAAATGGATATTTATAAATTGAAATATTGACATTATAAAACGAGTTTTTATAAGTGTTTGAATGAAGTGAAAATGAATTTCATTAAGGAATGAAATTTATAGAATTATAAACGGTGAAGTTATAAATGAAATTTTATAAGCAGTAGGTTTATAGAATTTATAAAGTTATTAAAGAATATATTTTGGATAAATAATTAAATCTTATAAGTTATAATATTTATAATTATGAAGTTTAAAAAGAACGATTTTGTAAAATAATCGTTTTATAAGTATTTGACTTATAATATGAACTTTTAGTTTATAATTGAGTTATAAACTGGAATATGTTAATAAAAGAATTTATAAAAAGGTAGTTTTTATAAATAAATAGAAATAGAATTTATAAACGTTGTTTTATAAATTCGCAAATGACTTATTTTGATAAGTAAATTGTTGAAACCTGTTAATGGAGTTATATTCACATTTTTAAATAGTGAATAATCCTTTGAATTAAAATGAATAAAAGGATGAAATTTGTTAACGAAGTTTATTCACATTTTTGAATAGTGAATAACACGTTAAAGAAATTGTTTTGGATTTGGTGTTTTAAATAGAATTAAAACGATCTAACGATGTTTTAAAATGTGTTGAGATTCGAAACCATAGATATCAACATTTATTGTTGAAATAGACGTTTTCGAGAAATAAAAGGGAATGGTGGACTATAACACTATTGTTATAGTAAATGATTTCCGAAAGGAAATGTTTTGAATAGTATTGGGATTTATATATCTATTTTAAATTTCGAATCCCTATACTAGTGATTTTGGGTTGTCGTAACGATGTTTTACGTAACATTCGTTTTAGCCCAAATAAATATGTTAAAAGAATGATTTCCTTAAAGAATGAAATATATACTTAATCTCGATTTAAGTATATTGAATATTTTCTAAGTATTGAAAATAAAGAGGATTGTGAATTACTTATGAATGTATAAGTAGGGAAATGTTTTCCAATATAAAGTGAATATTAGAGAATTTATCTTTTTGAAGATAAATTGAAAATGAATAATTAAAATCATATATTCATAGATATTTTGAAATATAAATTCAATATGGAATTTATAAATGAAATTGGAAATTGGGTTTAAAAAAATAAATGTTGATTTATTTTTGAAGTATTGAAAATATATATCTTGTAAAGATATTTTGGAAAATAAATAATTTGGAAAATTATTTGGAATCTGGTGATGTGTGCATATCTATTGATAGTTAAATAATCCGACTATCAATATTTCCCTTTGAATGGGTATTTGATGTGAATTGATTGAATTTGAATGCCACACTTATTTTTGAATAAGCGCTCACTATTCGGGTTAACCGGGAAAGGACCATGGGGTCGTATAACCCATTCCGAATATGTGATACGTCGTTGTGAATTGCATTGAAGATCGGTGTTGAAGACCGAGTATTTGTGAAAGCGATAGGATGACCTATCGATTGTCTCTGCACTGGGTAGCTCCTGGTATAGAGATTCCTTAAGTGATGGGAAATTCGATCGGGATTGTGAATACCCGGATTGCAAGGGCTTCGTAAGAAGTGCCTTCGGTTTTGTTCGAGCCCGGAACAGACTTGTATGGATTGTATGTCTGACATTACAAGTTGAGATGTAAAGCCGATTTCTTTCAAATATATTTCTGTTGGTGGCGGAGAATTTATTCTTTTAGCTTAACACCCTTCTCTGAGACGTACGTGCTCAGAGGTCATATAGTTGAATGTTATCAGCAATATATTCCCAATTTGGTAATGTGATATGCTGAGTGATGCTGAAATGATCATTGTGTTGATTATTTGTGATAGGATCGTTTATTTGATCGTCTATCCTTGTGATCATTGTGTTGATCATTTGTTTGACCCAAAGCATGGCTTTTGTATAAAGTATGTTTTTGTGGACGTGACTTCGTCGAGCCTCACACCCCGTGAAGGGTCAAAACAGGAAAGATGCGGCAAGGTTATGAGGGGTAGCGCCCTTTAGGATGTGTCCATTTCCTTCTGGAAAAGGGTGGTATCATGGTATGGAGCCCAGATACTTACTCATGTTGAAAACACTTTGTTATGATTGTGTGAATTGATTACGAGCGCTCGGTGAAAAGGTCCCAAAGGACCGGGGGATGGCATATTCGGTCAGTTGTTACTCAGTTAGGGGTAACCCGGCCTTGTGTTGGTAGAGATCCGGTTTGGTTCTCGGGGATGTCCATCCAGAGGCATTTCCATGTGGCAATGGGAAGTTCCTTGGCCTGACCATTTGTTGGAAATCCAAAGAAACAATACGAAACTTGTACGGTTTTAGTTGTACAACCTGCTATGGAATGTGGCGGTAACCTGCTATTGAACATAGTTAGCTATAGTAGGCATACGATAATGGTCGTATGTTGGCTAAGATTTATATTCTACTTTCGTAATATTTTCCTACACTATGCACTAATAATAATATCAAATGTTATTTTTAAATGCGTATCAAGCATCTTTGACTATCATAAGGAGAAATCTCCTCCGATTCTGCGTTTGCATTGTGTGTGTGTGCGGGAGCCCTTATGGTAGTCTCATTTTTAAAAGCATTGCGAATTGAATTTAAAAATATTCCTCTATTTTGATTTTAAAGTTAAGTAAACTGTTTTGAGTTCTCACACCAGTCACATGACTGACTCGGAGTTTATTGTTTTCCTTCCTAAACTCTGGGTGCCCACCAATTTTCACACGGGCAGTCAAGAGTAAGGTTTATCAGGATATTCTGGATATTCTGGAGTTGCTGGAGGCAAGCTGGATGGCATGGCGTATTACTTATATAGTATTTCTTTTTCCGCTGCACTGTTTGTTGTTGTTGTACACTCTGATGATATGATGTAATGAAATGTGATGTAATGTAATAACTGATATAGTTCTTGTTTAAAGATTATTCATTTGTTGTTATATGTTGTTCCGCTGCGAATTGTGAGATTCTGTTGTTTCAGTTCTGTTCTGTTCTATATTCTATTTTCTTCTATTTTAAAATTTTCTGTTCTCTTTTCTATTTTCTTTTCTCTCTATTTTCTATCTTCTCTTTTCTTCTCTTTTCTTTTCTTAAATTCTTTTCTAAAACCCATGACATTCCGGTTTTTGGCCTTCGATTTCTCGACAGTCGAAAAGTGAGTATCGATGTTGAATTTTTGAAAGTTCGAAAATTTTCGGGGACGTTACATTTGGTATCAGAGCATATGGTTAAGCGACAACCATGGTTCTGTTGGGTATAATTCATTAGAGATAGAGTCAGCAGTACTCTAGAATGAGTTTGAGTGTAATAATAGCTATGAGAGCGTATTTGTTAGTGAAAATGAAATCGTTTTATATTGTGATGATTGGTTTGTTGAGTGGTATATAGATTCTGGTTAATACGAGTAATTAACGTTGTTGATAGGGATCTCTAAACACTTGTACAGAACAATTCGACACAGTATTGTTTTAAATTGGGTAAATGAAATAATTTTACCTTGATTATATTTTATATATAAAGAAAATAATTTTTCAGAATTATTAAAGTGAAAATAAGTTGATTGTTAAGTTGTTTGAATAATCTAAATAAAAGAATAATTGTATAAGCAAAAGAATTATAAGAATTGAAATTATAATTAAAGTGATTTACAATTGTGAAATAAACTTATATATATAAGAAGTGAAACTATGTGAATATATTTATGAATATGAGTTGTAAATAAAAATGAATTTAAAGTTAAATGAAAATTTACTTTAGAATTTGGAAGCTGAAGTGATTGATAAATGTGAACTTAAGTTATGTAAATGAAATTCAACTGTTGTAAATGAATGGATTGAATGTTAATCAATTAAATGTGAATAAATTGGAATGGAATAATGAATATAAACGTTAATTCATTAGAATTTAATGTTATTGGAAGTTGAATAGTTGAATGAAAATCAATTAATTAAACCAATTGATAAGTAAAGTAATTTGGTTGAAATTAATATACTTTGGTTGTTATATGATTGTTAGTTGATTGATTGTATATAATTCATTAAGTGTTAATGAAATTGAATTAAGGAAATTGGAAGCTAAAGTAATTAAAATCCACTTGGAAGTTAAGTGAATCTTAAATAGAATTGAATTTGATTTGGAAGTGAACCAACTTGAATATGAATTAGTGAATATAAACTAATTGAAAATTAATGTTAGTAAGAACATCCACTGTAATAAATCGAATGTGATTAAAGTGAAAGCCATTTCATTGAATATAAATGAGAATATGAATGAATATCGATTTGGTTATGGATGTTAGTTGGTTGATGTTTGCATTTGTTGTTTAGTTACATTTGCTATGTTGACATATATAGTTGCATTTGCTATATGTTGTATATCGAGATTATTTGCATATGTGCATGTTCTCATGTTGTTTGTTAAGTGTTTAGTAGGTGCGGATCGCGTTTGCTTCGCATTTGGGGCTCGCTTTCGTGCTATATTAGCCGTATATGCTTGCTAATAAAATATAAGGTACATATCTCGGATTAAATATCGTACTTTTACATTTTTTCCCTGCGGGATGCCTCATTACTTGATGAGATGTATATTTGTGATATATATACTGTCTTTTTTTTTTTCGGATCGAGCCGCGCAAAGGAGACTATGGCGATTTTTTCCGAAAATTTAAGGCGTTAGAAAAATTTGAGAAAATTGGGAAATTTTTTGAAAACTTTAACTTTGTTTTAGAGTTGAAAGTTAAATAATAGTAGTTGTTTTTGAAAAGATAACTAAGTATGATTTGAAAACTTAGTAAAGGATTTGTAAGAAGTTTAATTATAAATTTTGGGAAAATTAATAGATTCTGTAATTTTTCTTACTAGTAATTTCGAGGACGAAATTCTTTTAAGTGGGGAAGATTGTAACGACCCAGAATTTTTAGAAATTAAAATTTGAATATTTAATTAATTTTAAATATTAATAGGTGAATTTATAAGTCGAATAAATTTTTATTTTGAATTATTGGATTTAATTGGATAATTAAATCGATAATTTAATATGTTAAATTATGGAAAATAATTGAAAATATAGTTAAATATGATTGAAAATGATTTGTAAAATTTTATTTTATCATATTTAGAACTTTTAAAATCGATTTAGAAGTTAATTTGTGAAAATTGAATATTTTAATATTTAATAATCGACTGTAAAATAGTCAATTTTTGAACAGTCTCAGAATCGAACGAAACCAGTTTCATTGGATCCGTAATAGTTAGTTATTACCGGATTTCAAATTTCGTGTCAATCGGAGCTATCGTTTGATCGTGGCAGCTCGAAACGCATCGATTTATTTTTAATTTAAATTTGGCGAGTCAAAATAGCCATTTTTCAAAAAGTCTCGGATTTCGACGAAACCAGTTTCATCGGATCCGTAATGTGATATTATTGCAAGTTTTTAAATTTCAAGTCAATTGGATTTACCGTTTGTCCTGTACAAATTAAAACGCCTAGAAAATCGCTTAAATCGGTTTAATTTAAATTGAGCGTTTACAGCCATAACTCGCACATACTTCCGAATTAGCTTCCGAAACCTGTTCCATTGTGTCCGGAACGCGGGATAAACCCTAGGTACGTCAGTTTCGGCGCGTAAATCGGAGTTCGGAATTTCCGGGATGAATAGTGTCGTTCGTTCTCTTATAAATAGCCCCTCACTCAAGAAAAAAAAAAAAGAAGATAGAACCCTAGCCGCCACTATCAGGTTGAAGGGCCAGAAATTGATCTCACTTTTCCCCTTTGATCTCTCAATCCATCAAGTTTTGGCTAAAACTTTCAACATGAAAGATGTAGAGCACATCGAGATCTTGAAATTCAACGGGTATGATCGCAAATAGCTTCACGAATCAACGGGAATTCATGTTCAAAGGTAGGCCGTTCGGCCTTGAAATGCGAGCCAAGATGAAGGCCGAGCTCTGCAAAATTATGGCCGAGTGTAGCTAGTGGTATGGCCTTCGACATGGTGGTGATGTGATCGAGTATAGGCGAGTGATTGAGGCGTGAATTTAAACCCTAATTCTATGTGTATGGGTTCTATGCGCGTATGATTGTCTGGAGAAGATGGATGGGGGGGAAAGACGCACGGATCTGAAGGTTGTAGTGGATGGACGGCCCAGATGCAAGTGAGGGTTTTGTATAAAGAAAATGTAAATTAATTGTATATATTAATTCGTTAAACTTTAAACCATGATATCTTTTTCATTCGAGGTCGAAAAAATGCAAACTCAGTTGCGTTGGAATCGTATGGACGAGCACTACGCGATGGAGTTGGTTTGGAGTCGTTTGGAGTTAGTGAGAATTTTGGGTAAAATTAAACGTACGTTTAATTTTATTCGAAATAAATCGCTAAAACGGAATTTAAAATCAAGGTGAGAACTTCTCACTCAATCGAATCAGTTTCGATTTTATTTTAAATAGTTAGATTTAAAATATTTGAATGCATGTTTGAATGATGATTGTTATCTATTGATTGTTAAAATAGACATTATACGCCGTTAGTAAGCGGATGTTATTTAATAAAAACATATACCGCGAATATTTCATAAAAAGTGAAATTGGTATTATATATAATATCAATATATATATATTGGCATATGTATATATTGGAGTTGATTGATTTCCCGTATTTTTTAGCGGATGAGACCCTATTGCGCCGTTATTAAGCGGATAATATTTAATAAGAACATATACCGCGATAATTTCGTACTGGAGCGAAATTGGTATTGTGCTAATGTTTTTGGATGCAGGAAAACAGGTTGGAGGGATCCAACTGGATTCCTCAACAGTATTTATTTGATTTCAGATATTTTGATATTTGATGGATTATCATATTGATATATGATATCGTTGTTGTCGTGATTGACTATTTGGTATGTAGCATCATTGGACCAAGTTTTGGAATTTTAAAATGATTTTTAAAGTTATTTTTGAAAGTATAAGTTATAAAATATTTTTGGAATTGATCCATTTTAAATAAATAAACGTTATAATTTTTCAAAGTTATAAAATTATGATTTTGTGAGAATATAGTTAAAAGCTGATTTTTGAGAAATATGAATTAATGATTTTATAAAATAGTTTAAATCGGGATTTTTGAATATATTATAAAAGTTTAAATATAGGGTTTATGAAGTTTGATTATTTTATAAGTCAAAAGGATGAAATTTTAAAGGAGTTTAAAGACGTTTTTTTTTAATATTAATATGAATTGATTTATATAAGAGATTTATAAATGGATATTTATAAATTGAAATATTGACATTATAAAACGAGTTTTTATAAGTGTTTGAATGAAGTGAAAATGAATTTCATTAGGGAATGAAATTTATAGAATTATAAACGGTGAAGTTATAAATGAAATTTTATAAGCAGTAGGTTTATAAAATTTATAAAGTTATTAAAGAATATATTTTGGATAAATAATTAAATCTTATAAGTTATAATATTTATAATTATGAAGTTTAAAAAGAACGATTTTGTAAAATAATCGTTTTATAAGTATTTGACTTATAATATGAACTTTTAGTTTATAATTGAGTTATAAACTGGAATATGTTAATAAAAGAATTTATAAAAAGGAAGTTTTTATAAATAAATAGAAATAGAATTTATAAACGTTGTTTTATAAATTCGCAAATGACTTATTTTGATAAGTAAATTGTTGAAACCTATTAATGGAGTTATATTCACATTTTTAAATAGTGAATAATCCTTTGAATTAAAATGAATAAAAGGATGAAATTTGTTAACGAAGTTTATTCACATTTTTGAATAGTGAATAACACGTTAAAGAAATTGTTTTGGATTTGGTGTTTTAAATAGAATTAAAACGATCTAACGATGTTTTAAAATGTGTTGAGATTCGAAACCATAGATTTCAACATTTATTGTTGAAATAGACGTTTTCGAGAAATAAAAGGGAATGGTGGACTATAACACTATTGTTATAGTAAATGATTTCCGAAAGGAAATGTTTTGAATAGTATTGGGATTTATATATCTATTTTAAATTTCGAATCCCTATACTAGTGATTTTGGGTTGTCGTAACGATGTTTTACGTAACATTCGTTTTAGCCCAAATAAATATGTTAAAAGAATGATTTCCTTAAAGAATGAAATATATACTTAATCTCGATTTAAGTATATTGAATATTTTCTAAGTATTGAAAATAAAGAGGATTGTGAATTACTTATGAATGTATAAGTAGGGAAATGTTTTCCAATATAAAGTGAATATTAGAGAATTTATCTTTTTGAAGATAAATTGAAAATGAATAATTAAAATCATATATTCATAGATATTTTGAAATATAAATTCAATATGGAATTTATAAATGAAATTGGAAATTGGGTTTAAAAAAATAAATGTTGATTTATTTTTGAAGTATTGAAAATATATATCTTGTAAAGATATTTTGGAAAATAAATAATTTGGAAAATTATTTGGAATCTGGTGATGTGTGCATATCTATTGATAGTTAAATAATCCGACTATCAATATTTCCCTTTGAATGGGTATTTGATGTGAATTGATTGAATTTGAATGCCACACTTATTTTTGAATAAGCGCTCACTATTCGGGTTAACCGGGAAAGGACCATGGGGTCGTATAACCCATTCCGAATATGTGATACGTCGTTGTGAATTGCATTGAAGATCGATGTTGAAGACCGAGTATTTGTGAAAGCGATAGGATGACCTATCGATTGTCTCTGCACTGGGTAGCTCCTGGTATAGAGATTCCTTAAGTGATGGGAAATTCGATCGGGATTGTGAATACCCGGATTGCAAGGGCTTCGTAAGAAGTGCCTTCGGTTTTGTTCGAGCCCGGAACAGACTTGTATGGATTGTATGTCTGACATTACAAGTTGAGATGTAAAGCCGATTTCTTTCAAATATATTTCTGTTGGTGGCGGAGAATTTATTCTTTTAGCTTAACACCCTTCTCTGAGACGTACGTGCTCAGAGGTTATATAGTTGAATGTTATCAGCAATATATTCCCAATTTGGTAATGTGATATGCTGAGTGATGCTGAAATGATCATTGTGTTGATTATTTGTGATAGGATCGTTTATTTGATCGTCTATCCTTGTGATCATTGTGTTGATCATTTGTTTGACCCAAAGCATGGCTTTTGTATAAAGTATGTTTTTGTGGACGTGACTTCGTCGAGCCTCACACCCCGTGAAGGGTCAAAACAGGAAAGATGCGGCAAGGTTATGAGGGGTAGCGCCCTTTAGGATGTGTCCATTTCCTTCTGGAAAAGGGTGGTATCATGGTATGGAGCCCAGATACTTACTCATGTTGAAAACACTTTGTTATGATTGTGTGAATTGATTACGAGCGCTCGGTGAAAAGGTCCCAAAGGACCGGGGGATGGCATATTCGGTCAGTTGTTACTCAGTTAGGGGTAACCCGGCCTTGTGTTGGTAGAGATCCGGTTTGGTTCTCGGGGATGTCCATCCAGAGGCATTTCCATGTGGCAATGGGAAGTTCCTTGGCCTGACCATTTGTTGGAAATCCAAAGAAACAATACGAAACTTGTACGGTTTTAGTTGTACAACCTGCTATGGAATGTGGCGGTAACCTGCTATTGAACATAGTTAGCTATAGTAGGCATACGATAATGGTCGTATGTTGGCTAAGATTTATATTCTACTTTCGAAATATTTTCCTACACTATGCACTAATAATAATATCAAATGTTATTTTTAAATGCGTATCAAGCATCTTTGACTATCATAAGGAGAAATCTCCTCCGATTCTGCGTTTGCATTGTGTGTGTGTGCGGGAGGCCTTATGGTAGTCTCATTTTTAAAAGCATTGCGAATTGAATTTAAAAATATTCCTCTATTTTGATTTTAAAGTTAAGTAAACTGTTTTGAGTTCTCACACCAGTCACATGACTGACTCGGAGTTTATTGTTTTCCTTCCTAAACTCTGGGTGCCCACCAATTTTCACACGGGCAGTCAAGAGTAAGGTTTATCAGGATATTCTGGATATTCTGGAGTTGCTGGAGGCAAGCTGGATGGCATGGCGTATTACTTATATAGTATTTCTTTTTCCGCTGCACTGTTTGTTGTTGTTGTACACTCTGATGATATGATGTAATGAAATGTGATGTAATGTAATAACTGATATAGTTCTTGTTTAAAGATTATTCATTTATTATTATATGTTGTTCCGCTGCGAATTGTGAGATTCTGTTGTTTCTGTTCTGTTCTGTTCTATATTCTATTTTCTTCTATTTTAAAATTTTCTGTTCTCTTTTCTATTTTCTTTTCTCTCTATTTTCTATCTTCTCTTTTCTTCTCTTTTCTTTTCTTAAATTCTTTTCTAAAACCCATAACATTCCGGTTTTTGGCCTTCGATTTCTCGACAGTCGAAAAGTGAGTATCGATGTTGAATTTTCGAAAGTTCGAAAATTTTCGGGGACGTTACAGATTTGGTGTTGGTAGTGAATATTTGGGAATCAATTTGAAAATCGTGTATCTGTTGATATTTGAAAATCTAAATTCACAATGAGAATTTATAAAGGAAAGGGAATTTTGTTTTAAAAATAAACATTGGGTTCTTTTTAAGAGTGTGGAAATGAATTTATGGATTGGAACGTAAATTTAAAATAAATCCAGAAAGATTTATAAATTGATTTGAATGAACCATTTTAGAATGGAAGGTGTACTTTCCCTGGAAAGTCGAGTATGTTTTCAAAGTAGCTTTCGAATATAAATTAAAAGTTCTAGAGATGTTTTAAAAAAAAAGAATATTTTGGAGAAATTATTTTCTTAAGTTATTTTGAAAATCTTTAAAGTAAAGATTTATTTAATTAATTATAGAAGTGATTATTTAAAGATTAAATTGATATTTGTTTTAGAAAATGGGTATTTAAAAAAAAGTTATACCCTATCTACTAATTTTATTTTAAAGTTAGTTTGGACTTGAAATTTTATATGAGACATTTATATAATATTTTCATAACTAATATTTAAATAAATGTTTTAAAATATTTTTATCTAAATGTTTCCAAGTATATATTTTGGATAAGTGATTTAAAGTATTTTAAAGTGTTTGAACTTGGCATACTTTAAGTGGAAATAAATAATATCAGGAATCTTATTCCGCGAGTGAAAAGTGATTTGAAATTTGTTTTCAAATGTTTGAAGTGTTAAAAATACATATCTTGCGAAGATATTTTGAAAATAATAATTGGGAAAATTATTTAAATCTTAGCGATTGTTGTGAATATTTATTGATAGTTAAATAACTGACTATCAATATTGGCCTTTAAATGGCATTTGAATTTCGATGCGACCGGAGGTCAGATCCCAAGTGGATATTCGAAAACCACATCGAACCTTTGTGATTGTGATGGATCTTTTGTTTGAAAGATCAAAGTGAAAGTGTTGTGATGTGTTTGAAATCTGAACGAAACACTTATTTTAAAAATAAGCGCTCGTTATTCGGATTAGCCGGGAGAGGGCCTTGTGCCATAACCCATTTCAAATAATGATACGACGAAATGGGATTGCATTTGAAGATGGTGTTGACGACTGGGTATTTTCGAAAACGAAAGGATTACCTGTCGAATGTCTCTGCATCGGGTTGCTCCGGTATAGAGATTTTATCACCCTTTGTGATGGGGATTCCAGACGTGATTAGTGAATATCCGGATTTGCAAGGGCTTCATTGAAGTGCCTTCGGTTCCGTTCGATCCCGGAACGGACTTGTGTGGATGTGTGTCTGACGTTACACCTTGAGGTGTAAAGCTGGTTTCTATCAAATGCATTTCTATTTGGTGGCGGAGATTTATTCTCTTAGCTTAACACCCTTCTCTAAGACGTACGAGCTCAGAGGTTATGTAGTTGATGGTTACTAGTGATACATTCCCAATTTGGTAACGTGGCATACGAAGTGCTGCTGATCATTTGTTGACCAAAGCATGACTTTTTGAAAAGTATAGCTTTGTGGACGAGACTTCATCGGACCTCACACCTCGAAAATGGTCGAAACAGGAAAGATGCGGCAAGGTTATGAGGGTCATGCCCTTTAGGGTATGTCATTTCCTTCTGGAAAAGGGTGGTATCATGGTATGGAGCCCAGATATTTAACCTATGTGGTTGCTGCAAATCTATTACACTTTGTGGTTGTTGCTTTGTGGTTGAGGTTCATCGGATAAAGGTCGCAAACGACCGGGGGATGGCATACTCGTGTAGTAGTTACCTAGTTACAGGGGTAGCCCGGCCTTGTGTTGGCAGACAGCTGGTTAAGTTCTCGAGACGTCCCTCCAGAGGCGTACCTATGTGGCAGTAGGAAGTTCCTTAGCTTGACAATTTGTTGGAAATCCAAAGAAACAATATGCGCCCTGTACGGTTTTAGTTGTATAACCTGCCATGGAATGTGGTGGTAACCTGCTATTGAACATGGTAGCTATAGTAGGCATACAATAATGGTTGTATCTGGCTAAGATTAATATTATACTTTCGAAATGTTTTCTGCACTATGCACTAATAATAATAATGTAACATTTCGATTTTATCGAGATCCGAAGGTCGGCATTCTTACGTCCACTGTATTAAATGCCGCATAATCGAATGCCGAAAAACTGAATTGTTAGGGTTAAAAGAAGAGGTAGAAGAAAAAGATAGAAGAAGACAGGAAGAAAGAAAGAAGAAACAACAGGAAACAATATCAGAATCTCACATATCACAGCGGAACAACATATAATAGATAAATGAATTAAATCAAAGAACTATATCAGTTATTACATTACATTACATTATTAGAGTGTACAACAACAATATACAACACAACTGGCCAATGGACAGTCATACAAACATGTCCTTACAAGTGAATTTACAGCGGAAAGATGATACCATATACAAATAATACGTTTCGCCATCCAGCTCGCCACTTGAGCTCCATAGCACTTTTGAATCCAAAATGACCTAATAACGTGACTCTAGACTGCTCGTGTGGAAAATTGTGGGCACCCAGAGTTTAGGAAGAGAACAATAAACTCCAGGTTAGTCATAGGACTGGTGTGAGAACTCAAAACAATTATTTATCTTTAAAACAACAACAACAATGGAAGTGAAAAATATTTGCAATGCTTTTGGAAAATGAAACTACCATAAGGCCTCCCCGCACACAATGCAAACGCAGAATTGGAGGAGATTTCTCCTTATGATAGTCAAAGATGCTTACTACGCAAAATAAATCATTTTTGATATTATTATTAGTGCATAGTGATGGAAGCATTTCGAAAATAGAATATAAATGTTAGCCAGCATAGACATTCCGAACTATGCCTACTATAGCTACCATCCAAACAGTGGGGCGCCACCATAAGTGAATGGCAGGTAATACCACTAAAACCGTACAAGGCTCGTATTGTTTCTTTGGATTTTCCAAAAATGGTCAGGCTAAGGAACTTCCTACTGCCACATGGGTCGCCTCTGGCGGGACGTCCCGAGAACCTAGCCGGATCTCTGCCAACACAAGGCCGGTTACCTCTGTAACTAGGTAACTACTTCTCGAGTATGCCACTTCCCGGTCCTTTGGGACCTTTATCCGAGGGCCCGCTATCACCAAGCAACAACCACACAGAAAATGAGATTGGAGCAACCACATAGGTTAAGTATCAGGGCTCCATACCTGACACCACCCTTTTCCAGAAGGAAATGACATACTGTAAAGGGAGCGACCCTCATAACCTTGCCGCATATTCCTGTTTCGACCATTTCCAAGGTGTGAGGTATGACGAAGTCTCATCCATAAAGCTATGCTTTTTCATAAAGCCACGCTTTGATCAACAAATGATCAATAAATAATCATCACACAGCAACACTCAGCATGCCACATTACCAAATTGGGAATATATCGCTGATAACCTTCAACTACATAACCTCTGAGCTCGTACGTCTCAGAGAAGGGTGTTAAGCTAAGGAATAAATTCTCCGCCGCCAACAGAAATGTATTTGAAAGAAATCTGCTTTATATCTCAAAATGTAATGTTAGACACGTAACCATACAAGTCCGTTCCGGGCTCGAATAGAACCGAAGGCACTTCCAAAGAAGCCCTTGCAATCCGGGAATTCACAATCCCGATCGAATTTCCCATCACAAAGGAAATCTCCATACCGTAGCTAACGGTGCAGAGACAATCAATAGGTCATCCTATCGTTTTCACAAATACCCGGTCTTCACCACCGGTCTTCAATGCTATCCAGTACATCCTATCACTATTCGGAATGGGTAATCCGAATAACGAGCGCAATAATTTAAAAATAAGTGTAGCATTCAATTTCAACCAATTCACAACAAATAGCCATTCAAGGGTCAATATTGATAGTCGGTTATTTAACTATCAATCAATATTCACAACATAACCCGATTTCAAAGAATTTCCCAAATTATTTATTTTCAAAAATATCTTTATGAGATATATTTTCCACACCTCAACCATTTGAAAACAAATTTCAAATCAATTTTCATCTTTACAATTTTCATTTCAAAATTGTTCATTTAAACCAATCAAATAAATCCTTACCGATTTATTAAATTTACGTCCAAATTCGTAAATTTAGTTCCACACTTTTAAAAACAAATCAATGTTTATTTTTAAAACGAATTTCCCTTATAAATTTCCATTGTGCATTTACATTTCCAAATATTCACTTTTTATATGTTTTTCAAATCGATTTCAATTATTCACCTTCAATTTATCTTTAAAAAATATAATCTCAAAACATTCACTTCATATTGGAAAACATTTTCATACTTATTTAATAACAAGTAATTCACAAATCTATTTATTTCCAACATTTGGAAAACATTCAATATACTTAAATCACAAGTTAAGTATAAATTTTATTCTTTAAGAAAAACTTCTCTGAAACACCTATATTTGGGTCAAAACGAATGTTGCGTAAAACATCGTTATGACAACCCAAAATCACAGTATAGGGATTCGAAATTAAGATAGATGTATAAACACCAATACTATACAAAACTTTTCCTTTCGGAAATCATTTACTATAACAACAGTGTTATAGTCCACCATTTCCTTCTATTTTTCGAAAACATCTATTTCAACAATGAATGTTGAAATCTATGGTTTCGATACTTAATACATTTTAAAACATTTTTGATTCGTTTTAATTCTATTTAAAATATCACTTTCCCAAAATATTTCTTTAATATATTATTCACTGTCCAAAATTATGAATATACTTCATTTACCAAATTCAATTTCTACATATTTTGTTTAAAGGATTATCCACTGTCCAAAATCGTGAATATATTTCCTTTAATAAGCTATAATAATTAAACTTATCAAAATAAGTCGATTTATAAAACAACGTTTATAAATTCCATTTATACTTTATAACAACTTCAACTTATAAAATCACTTTGTTAACAAATTCCATCCATATCCCATTTACACGCCAAAATCCAATTTATAAGTTAATTACTTATAAATATTTTATTTTACAAAATCTATTCATTTTATAACTTTACAATTTATAAATCTATAGATTTCGTCCACTTATGAAATCCATTTATGCTTCACTTTAACACTTATAAAATCTCGTTTTATAATTCCAACATTTTAATTTATAAATATCAATTTTATAAATCTTTTATATAAATCATTTATAATAATTCAAAAATCCCAAATTTAAACCATTTTATAAATAAATCAACTACTTATTTCAAAAATCACATTTCGGATTCAATTTCACAAAAATCATAATTTTTATAACATAAAAATTACAACGTTTATTTATTTAAAATGAATAAATTCCAAAATTAAATTTTGTTATGAATTCTCAACTTAAATTTTCAAAAATCAAATTTTATTTATTTTCGGCATCTAACGATACCAAAAATATATTCGGCTAAAATTTAGCCTTTAACGATTTCAATCATAAAGATAATCACGTAGATTATAAATAGATCAATAAATAGATCAACACACAACATTGAAACCAATTCAATCATTTGAGGAATCCAGTTGGATCCCTCCAACCTGTTTCCCTGCATCCAAAGATGTTAGCACAATACTAGTTCCGCTTCGAGATGGAATATCGCGGTATATGGGATTTATAAAATACTATCCGCTATTATGCGGCGCAATAGGGTCTCATCCGCTATATAATGCGGGAAAATCAACTCCAAATACATATATAATACCAATTTCATTCAAGTTGGAATTATCGTGGTATATGTTTTTAACAAATAACATCTGCTTAATATACGGCGTATAGGGTCTATTTCAAACAATAGATAATAATTTATCATCCAATCACACAATCAAGCAATTTTAAATCTAACTATTTAAAATTTAAATCGTAACTAATTCGATTGAGTGAGAAGTTCTCACCTTGAGTTTCAGATAACAGTTGTAGCGTTTATTTAACGTGCGTTTAATTTCATCCGAAATTTTAACTAGCTCCAAACAACTCCAACCAGCTCCATCGCATAGTGCTCGTCAAAACGAAGCCAAAACAATTCGTTTCGTGTATTTTCGACCTCGTATGAAAAAGTTATGACAGTTTAAAGTTTATACAAATTATAATATAAAACAATTTACAATTTTCTTTTAAATTTTAAAACCCTCACAATCTGGGCCGTTGATTTCGTATCAGGCAATTCAGGCCGTGACCTTTCTCTTCTCCCTCACGTTCTCTTCCAGGTGTTTACGTTTACAACATGAACCCAAAGGCCGCCACTAAGGGCTAATAGCCGCTCCACCATACGACGTCGAGAAGTTGATCAGAGACCATGGCTTCGAAGCCCATCACCACGTGCACCTTCGGCCAGAGCAAGGTGGAGCTCGGCCCTTTCTTTGCCATGAAAAATGTGAACAAACGCAGCACGAACGCATCCCATTTCTCATCAATCTGTAGCTCCATTTTCGATCACTACCGTTGAGAATGTAGATCTCATCGCCCTCTTCGATTTTTGTTTAGAAAGTTTTGTTTAATTCTCGATGATTGAGAGATAAACGAGGAAGAAGTTGCACGATTTCTGGCCATAGAATAGCTTGAGTGGCGGCTAGGGTTTCCGGGAGATAGGGTTTGCAAATGTGAAGGTGGAGGTCCTTTTATAGAAAATTACGCAAAACACTATTCATCCAAAAATTTCCGAACTCCAAAGGAAGCGTGCCGGCTGGCATTTCTAGGGTTTACCCCATGTTCCGAACACAATGGAATAGGTTTCGGAGGCTAATTCGAGCATCTTGCGAGTTACATCAATAAACGATCAAATTTAAATTAAACCGATTAAATAAATTTATATGCGTTTTAGCTTGCCCCGGAAATATCGTAAATCCGAATGACGTGAAATTTGAAACCTTATAGTAATTAAACATTACGGATCTGATGAAATTAGTTTCGTCGAAATCCGAGACTGTTTGAAAAATGACTATTTTAACTAGTCGATTAAATATTAAAATATTCAATTTCTGCAATTTAACTTTTAATTCAATTTTAAAAATTCACAAACATTGTTCTAACTCCAATATGATTTAATATAACTTTATAAATCATTTTTAATCACATTAGACCCAATTTTCAAATTTTTCTGTAATTTCAAATATTAAATGGTCGATTTAATTATCCAATTAAATCCAGATATTCGAAAAATAAATTATTTGACTAACAAATTTTACTTGTTGATATTTAAATTCAAATTAAATATCTGAATTTCAAAAGACAGAAATTCTGGGTCGTTACAAACTTTCCCCCTTAAAAGAATTTCAACCTCGAAATTACCAAGTAAGAAAAAGTTTTGGAATCCATTAATTTTTCAAAACAAACCGTTCAAATTTGATTTACAAATCTCTTAAGTGTTTAACTTTTCCAAAAATTCAACAGTTAAACTTTTTATAAAATATTTACTAAGTTTTCAAATCCATATATAGTTATCTTTTCAAAATCAACTATATCGTTTAACCTTTAACTACAAATCAAAACTTAGTTTTCACAATTTTTTTTTCTAAAATTTTCCGAAAATTTTCTAACGCCTTGAATTTTAAAAAAAATTCGCCATAACCTCCTTTGTACGGAGGAGCTTTTACAATATCACAATAGAGATAAATATATATACATCGACCCACCCGGTCGGAAAAACAGAAAAACAGTTCATATTTCCTATTTTTATTGCGTAGGCGTACCTTTTTAGCATGTTTAAGCAAAGAAGTTATTTATTTAGCATTTTGCGCAACCCAAATCTCGCTAACGGTAGCCCCGGTACCTGTTCTTACTCAATATAAACACGTAAGTGACATATATGAGAAGTTATTAACATTTTACTCTTTTAAACAACTACAACACATACATATTAAAAGAAATGTATATTAAACAAGGTCTATAAACAACTTATATGATTTCAACATTACTTGTAATTGTTTACAACCAATTTATAATCAAATAACAACCAATGTATATTCAACACAACCGAATTTGTTCACTTTACATTCAACATTCATGTTCACTTTGTTTACCTTTAATTTGATTTAACACATTTAATTAGCTTTAATAAATTAACACTTACATCCATTATTTCATACCAATTTATTTACATTTGATTGGTTAACATTCAATCCATTCATTTATCCAATTGCTAATTCACTTAACATTTCAAGTTGAATTTCATTTATATAACTCAAGTTTATATTTATCACTTTACTCATTTTACTTCAGTACCAAAATCAACTTCATTCAGCATCACTTAAGTTATATTCCATTCAAACATCATTTGTTTAACTTAACTTAAATTTCCATTTCAACAACATATCTAATCCAGTTAAAATCCAATTCAAATTCTAATTCCAAAGTAAATTCTATTTAACTTTTACCAAAGTCAATTTTACTACTTATTCAGATTCATACCTCGTTTTGCTTAACAAAGTTGTTTAACCATCTTAATTATTGGTTTTACTTACATCTTCACATTTAATAAGTTATACAACTTATTATTCAACTTCCAAATCTGATTTAATTTATTTAACTTTCTTTAGTTAAATTTCACATCATATATTTTATCATACCAATTCAAATTTATTTCAACTTTACAAAAGTTAAATCTTTATTATCTCATATTATAAGTTCAAAACTTGATAACTTATATTCATCAACTTCAACTTGGATTTTAATTTCAAATTTGTTTATCACAACAAAATTCAATTTAATTTACTATGGTAGCAAATCCATCACACGGAAACTCGAAAATGATACTGATGGTGCTGCAGTCATCACCCTTATTATTCCCTAGCAACAGTAGTGAATTCAGTACTTTTAGTTCTTTCAAAATTTTCTTTTATTCATAAATCACATTTTATAAATCTTTTCTTACACAATTTTACTATTTCCCCTTACTTATACAAGATTATTTCACAATTTTAAATCATTTCAATTATAATTCTATACTTATACAATTGTTGCTTTTATATAATTTATCCTTCCACAATTGTTGTTTTTATTCAAATATTCGAACAACTTTAATTCACTTATATATTCTCTTACATTTTCAACAACCAAACAATTCAATTCTATATACACTTTAATAATTTCTGGAAAATTATTTCCTTTATATGTAAAATGTAATCGAGGTAAAATTATTTCATTTACCCAGTTTAAAACAATATCGTGGAGAATTTGTTATGTACAAGTGTTTAGAGATCCCTATCGATAGAGTTGTATGGACCATACCGACCAGAATCCATATACCACTCAACAAACCAATCATCACAATATAAAACAATTTTTTTATTCACTAACAAATACACGCTCATAACTATTATTACACTCAACTCATTCTAGAGTACTGCTGACTCTATCTCTAATGAGTAATCCCCAACTTAGCCAAGGTTGTCACTTAACCATATGCTCTGATACCACATGTAACATTTCGATTTTATCGGGATCCGAAGGTCGGCATTCTTACGTCCACTGTATCAAATGCCGCATAATCGAATGCCGAAAAAACGAATTGTTAGGGTTAAAAGAAGAGGAAGAAGAAAAAGATAGAAGAAGACAGGAAGAAAGAAAGAAGAAACAACACGAAACAATATCAGAATCTCACATATCGCAGCGGAACAACATATAATAGATAAATGAATATCTTTAAATCAAAGAACTATATCAGTTATTACATTACATTATCAGAGTGTACAACAACAATATACAACACAACTGGCCAATGGACAGTTATACAAACATGTCCTTACAAGTGAATTTACAGCGGAAAGATGATACCATATACAAATAATACGTCTCGCCATCCAGATCGCCACTTGAGCTCCATAGCACTTCTGAATCCAAAATGACTTGATAACCTGACTCCAAACTGCCCATGTGGAAAATTATGGACACCCAGAGTTTAGGAAGAGAACAATAAACTCCAGGCCAGTCATGGGACTGGTGTGAGAACTCAAAACAGTTATTTATCTTTAAAACAACAACAACAATGGAAGTGAAAAATATTCGCAATGCTTTTGGAAAATGAAACTACCATAAGGCCTCCCCGCACACACACAATGCAAACGCAGAATTGGAGGAGATTTCTCCTTATGATAGTCAAAGATGCTTACTACGCAAAATAAATCATTTTTGATATTATTATTAGTGAATAGTGATGAAAGCATTTCGAAAATAGAATATAAATCTTAGCCAGCATAGACATTCCAAACTATGCCTACTATAGCTACCATTCAAACAGTGGGGCGCCACCATAAGTGAATGGCAGGCAATACAACTAAAACCGTACAAGGCTCGTATTGTTTCTTTGGATTTTCCAAAAAATGGCCAGGCTAAGGAACTTC
This sequence comes from Allium cepa, assembly GCA_030765085.1. Classification (NCBI taxonomy): domain Eukaryota; kingdom Viridiplantae; phylum Streptophyta; class Magnoliopsida; order Asparagales; family Amaryllidaceae; genus Allium; species Allium cepa. Next base: position 986,363,649 of record CM060929.1, on the reverse strand, counting down.
CTACTGCCACATGGGATCGCCTCTGGCGGGACGTCCCGAGAACCTAACCGGATCTCTGCCAACACAAGGCCGGGTTACCTCTATAACTAGGTAACTACTTCTCGAGTATGCCACTCCTCGGTCCTTTGGGACCTTTATCCGAGGGCCCTATATCACCAAGCGACAACCACACAGAAAATGAGATTGGAGCAACCACATAGGTTAAGCATCAGGGCTCCATACCTGACACCACCCTTTTCTAGAAGGAAATGACATACCCTAAAGGGAGCGACCCTCATAACCTTGCTGCATATTCCTGTTTCGACCAATTCTGGGGTATGAGGTCTGACGAAGTCTCGTCCATAAAGCTATGCTTTTTAACAAATCCACGCTTTGATCAACAAATGATCAATAAATAATCATCACACAGCAATACTCAGCATGCCACATTACCAAATTCGGAATATATCGCTGATAACCTTGAACTACATAACATCTGAGCTCGTACGTCTTAGAGAAGGGTGTTAAGCTAAGAGAATAAATTCTCCACCACCAACAAAAATGTATTTGAAAGAAATCTGCTTTATATCTCAAAATGTGATATTAGACACGTAACCATACAAGTCTGTTCCGGGCTCGAACATAACCGAAGGCACTTCCAAATAAGCCCTTGCAATCCGGGTATTCACAATCCCGATCACAAGGGAAATCTCCATACCGTAGCTAACGGTGCAGAGACAATCGATAGATCATCCTATCGTTTTCACAAATACCAGGTCTTTACCAACGGTCTTCAATGCTATGCATTACGTCGTATAACTATTCAGAATGGGTAATCCGAATAACGAGCGCAATAATTTAAAAATAAGTGTAGCATTCAATTGCAACCAATTCACAACAAATAGCCATTCAAGGGTCAATATTGATAGTCGGTTATTTAACTATCAATCAATATTCACAACATAACCCGATTTCAAATAATTTCCCAAATTATTTATTTTCAAAAATATCTTTATAAGATATATTTTCCACACCTCAACCATTTGAAAACAAATTTCAAATCAATTTTCACCTTTACAATTTTCATTTCAAAATGGTTCATTTAAACCAATCAAATAAATCCTTACCGATTCATTAAATTTACGTCCAAATTCGTAAATTTATTTCCACACTATTAAAAACAAATCAATGTTTATTTTTAAAACGAATTTCCCTTATAAATTTCCATTGTGAATTTACATTTCCAAATATTCACTTTTTATATGATTTTTCAAATCGATTTCAATTATTCACCTTCAATTTATCTTTAAAAGATAAAATCTCAAAACGTTCACTTCATATTGGAAAACATTTCCATACTTATTTAATAATAAGTAATTCATAAATCTATTTATTTCCAACATTTTGAAAACATTCAATATACTTAAATCACAAGTTAAGTATAAATTTTATTCTTTAAGGAAAACTTCTTTGAAACACCTTTATTTGGGTCAAAACGAATGTTGCGTAAAACATCGTTACGACAACCCAAGTATAGGGATTCGAAATTAAGATAGATGTACAAACCCAAAAACTATACAAAACTTTTCCTTTCGGAAATCATTTACTATAACAACAGTGTTATAGTCCACCATTTCCTTATATTTCTCGAAAACGTCTATTTCAACAATGAATGTTGAAATCTATGGTTTCGATACTTAATACATTTTAAAACATTTTTGAATCGTTTTAATTCTATTCAGAATATCACTTTCCCAAAATATTTCTTTAATATATTATTCACCGTCCAAAATTTGTGAATATACTTCATTTACCAAATTCAATATCTACATATTTTAATTACAGGGTTATCCACTGTCCAAAATCGTGAATATATTTCCTTTCATAAGCTATAATAATTAAACTTATCAAAATAAGTCGATTTCGGATTTATAAAACAACATTTATAAATTCCATTTATACTTTATAACAACTTCAACTTATAAAATCACTTTGTTAACAAATTCTATCGATATCCCATTTACACGCCAAAATCCAATTTATAAGTTAATTACTTATAAATATTTTATTTTACAAAATCTATTCATTTTATAACTTTACAATTTATAAATCTATAGATTTCGTCCACTTATGAAATCCATTCGTACTTCACTTTAACACTTACAAAAACTCGTTTTATAAGTCCAACATTTTAATTTATAAATATCAATTTTATAAATCTTTTATATAAATCATTTATAATAATTCAAAAATCCCAAATTTAAACCATTTTATAAATAAATCAACTACTTATTTCAAAAATCACATTTCGGATTCAATTTCACAAAAATCATAATTTTTATAACATAAAAATTACAACGTTTATTTATTTAAAATGAATAAATTCCAAAATTAAATTTTGTTATGAATTCTCAACTTAAATTTTCAAAAATCAAATTTTATTTATTTTTGGCATCTAGCGATACCAAAAATATGTTCAGCTAAAATTTAGCCTTTAACGATTTCAATCACAAAGATAATCACACAGATTATAAATAGATCAATAAATAGATCAACACACAACATTGAAACAAATTCAATAATTTGAGGAATCCAGTTGGATCCCCCAACCTATTTCCCTACATCCGAAGATGTTAGCACAATACCAATTCCGCTTCGAGACGGAATATCGTGGTATATTGGATTTATAAAATACTATCCGCTATTATGCGGCGCAATAGTGTCTCATCCGCTATATAATGTGGGAAAATCAACTCCAAATACATATATAATACCAATTCCATTCAAGTTGGAATTATCGCGGTATATGTTTTAATAAATAACATCCGCTTAATATACGGCGTATAGGGTCTATTTAAAAAAAATAGATAATACTTTATCATCCAATCACATAAACAAGCAATTTTAAGTCTAACTATTTAAAATTTAAATCGAAACTAATTCGATTGAGTGTGAAGTTCTCACCTTGAGTTTTCGATAACAGTTGTAGCGTTTGTTTCGAATAAAATTAAACGTGCGTTTAATTTCATCTGAAATTTTCGCTAGCTCCAAACGACTCCAATCTAGCTCCATCGCATAGTGCTCGTCAAAACGAAGACAACACAATTCGTTTTGTGTGTTTTTGACCTCGTATGAAAAAGTTATGATAGTTTAAAGTTTATACAAATTATAATATAAAACAATTTACAGTTTTCTTTTAAATTTTAAAACCCTCACAATCTGGGCCGTTGATTTCGTATCAGGCAATCCAGGCCGTGACCTTTCTCTTCTCCCTCACGTTCTCTTCTAGGTGTTTACGTTTACAACATGAACCCAAAGGCCGCCACTTAGGGTTAATAGCCGCTCCACCATATGACGTCGAGAAGTTGATCAGAGACCATGGCTTCGAAGCCCATCACCACGTGCACCTTCGGCCAAAGCAAGGTGGAGCTCGGCCCTTTCTTTGCCTTGTAAAACGTGATCAAAAACAACACGAACGCATCCCATTTCTCGTCAATCCGTAGCTCCATTTTTTATCACTACCGTTGAGAATGTAGATCTCATCGCCCTCTTCGATTTTCATTTAGAAAGTTTTGGTTAATTCTCGATGGATTGAGAGATAAACGAGGAAGAATTTGCGCCATTTATGGCCATAGAATAGCTTGAGTGGCGGCTAGGGTTTCTGGGAGATAGGGTTTGCAAATGTGAAGGTGGAGGTCCTTCTATAGAAAATTACGCAAAACACTATTCATCCAAAAGTTTCCGAACTCCAAACGAAGCGTGTCGGCTGGCATATCTAGGGTTTACCCCGTGTTCCGAACGCAATGGAATACGATCATCTGTGCGAGTTACAGCAATAAACGATCAAATTTAAATTAAACAGATCAAGAAAATTTCTATGCGTTTTAGCTTGCCCCAAACAAACCGTAAATCCGATTGACACGAAATTTGAAACCTTACAATAATTTAACATTACGGATCCGATGAAACTGGTATCATCGAAATCCGAGACTGTTTGAAAAATGGCTATTTTCACTAGTCAATTAAATATTAAAATATTCAATTTCTGCAATTTAACTTTTAATTCAATTTTGAAAGTTCACAAACATTTTTCTAACTCCAATATGATTTAATATAACTTTGTAAATCATTTTTAATCAAATTAGACCCAATTTTCAATTTTTTCTGTAATTTCAAATATTAAATGGTCGATTTAATTATCCAATTAAATCCAGATATTCGAAAAATAAATTATTTGACTTACAAATTTTACTTGTTGATATTTAAAATCAAATTAAATATCTGAATTTCAAATGACAGAAATTCTGGGTCGTTACAAACTTCCCCCCTTAAAAGAATTTCGTCCTCGAAATTACCAAGTAAGAAAAAGTTTTGGTATCCATTAACTTTTCAAAATAAACCGTTCAAATTTGATTTACAAATCTCTTAAGAGTTTAACTTTTCCAAAAATTCAACAGTTAAACTTTTTACAAAATATTTTCTAAGTTTTCAAATCCATATATAGTTATCTTTTCAAAATCAACTATATCGTTTAACCTTTAACTACAAATCAAAACTTAGTTTTCACAATTTTTTTCCATAATTTTTCGAAAATTTTCTAACGCCTTAAATTTTAAAAAAAATTCGCCATAGCCTCCTTTGTATGGAGGAGCTTTTACAATATCATAATAGAGATAAATATACATACATCGACCCACCCGGTCGAAAAAACAGAAAAACAGTTCATATTTCCTATTTTTAGTGCGTAGGCGTACCTTTTTAGCATTTTTAAGCAAAGCAGTTATTTATTTAGCATTTTGCGCAACCCAAATCCCGCTAACGATAGCCCCGGTACCTGTTCTTACTCAATATAAATATTTAAGTGACATATATGAGAAGTTATTAACATTTTACTCTTTTAAACAACTACAACACATGCATATTAAAAGAAATGTATATTAAACAAGGTCTATTAACAACTTATATGATTTCAACATTAATTGTAATTGTTTACAACCAATTTATAATCAAATAACAACCAATGTATATTCAACACAACCAAATTTGTTCACTTTACATTCAACATTCATGTTCACTTTGTTTACCTTCAATTTGGTTTAACACATTTAATTAGCTTTAATAAATTAACACTTACATCCATTATTTCATACCAATTTATTTACATTTGATTGGTTAACATTCAATCCATTCATTTATCCAATTGCTAATTCACTTAACATTTCAAGTTGAATTTCATTTATATAACTCAAGTTTATATTTATCACTTTACTCATTTTACTTCGGTACCAAAATCAACTTCATTCAGCATCACTTAAGTTATATTCCATTTAAACATCATTTGTTTAACTTAACTTAAATTTGCATTTCAACAACATATCTAATCCAGTTAAAATCCAATTCAAATTCCAATTCCAAAGTAAATTCTATTTAACTTTTACCAAAGTCAATTTTATTACTTATTCAGATTCATACCTCGTTTTGCTTAACATAGTTGTTTAACCATCTTAATAATTGGTTTTACTTACATCTACACATTTAATAAGTTATACAACTTCGTATTCAACTTCCAAATCTGATTTAATTTATTAAACTTTCTTTAGTTAAATTTCACATCATATATTTTATCATACCAATTCAAATTTATTTCAACCTTACCAAAGTTAAATCTTTATTATCTCTAATTATAAGTTCAAAACTTGATAACTTATATTCATCAACTTCAACTTGGATTTTAATTTCAAATTTGTTTATCACAACAAAATTCAATTTAATTTACTATGGTAGCAAATCCATCACACAGAAACTCGAAAATGATACTGATGGTGCTGCAGTCATCACCCTTATTATTCCCCAGCAATAGTAGTGAATTCAGTGATTTTAGTTCTCTCAAAATTTTCTTTTATTTATAAATCACATTTTATAAATCTTTTCATATACAATTTCACTATTTCCCCTTACTTATACAATATTATTTCACAATTGTAAATCATTTCAATTATAATTCTATACTTATACAATTGTTGCTTTTATATAATTTATCCTTCCACAATTGTTGTTTTTATTCAAATTATTCGAACAACTTTAGTTCACTTATGTATTTTCTTACATTTTCAACAATCAAACAATTCAATTCTATGTGCACTTTAATAATTTCTGAAAAATTATTTCCTTTATATATAAACTATAATCGAGGTAAAATTATTTCATTTACCCAGTTTAAAACAATATCGTGGCGAATTTGTTCTGTACAAGTGTTTAGAGATCCCTATCGATAGAGTTGTACGGACCATACCGACCAGAATCCATATACCACTCAACAAACCAATCATCACAATACAAAACAATTTTTTTATTCACTAACAAATACACGCTCATAACTATTATTACACTCAACTCATTCTAGAGTACTACTGACTCTATCTCTAATGAGTAATCCCCAACAAAGCCAAGGTTGTCACTTAACCATATGCTCTGATACCACATGTAACATTTCAATTTTATCGGGATCCGAAGGTCGGCATTCTTACGTCCACTGTATCGAATGCTAGAAAACCGAATTGTTAGGGTTGAAAAAAGAGGTATAAGAAAAAGATAGTAGAAGAAAGGAAGAAAGAAAGAAGAAACAACAGAAAACAATATCAGAATCTCACATATCGCAGTGGAACAACATATAATAGATAAATGAATATCTTTAAATCAAAGAACTATATCAGTTATTACATTACATTACATTATCAGAGTGTACAACAACAATATACAACACAACTAGCCAATGGACAGTTATGCAAACACGTTCTTACAAGTGAATTTATAGCGGAAAGATGATACCATATACAAATGATACGTCTCGCCATCCAGCTCGCCACTTGAGTGCCATAGCACTTCTGAATCCAAAACGACCTGTTAACCTGACTCTAGACTGCCCGTATGGAAAATTATGGGCACCCAGAGTTTAGGAAAAGAACAATAAACTCCAGGACAGTCATGGGACTGGTGTGAGAACTCAAGACAGTTATTTATCTTTAAAACAACAACAACAATGGAAGTGAAAAATATTCGCAATGCTTTTGGAAAATGAAACTACCATAAGGCCTCCCCGCACACACACAATGCAAACGCAAAATTGGAGGAGATTTCTCCTTATGATAGTCAAAGATGCTTACTACGCAAAATAAATCATTTTTGGTATTATTATTAGTGCATAGTGATGAAAGCATTTCGAAAATAGAATATAAATCTTAGCCAGCATAGACATTCCAAACTATGCCTACTATAGCTACCAACCAAGCAGTGCGGCACCGCCATAAGTGAATGGCAGGTAATACAACTAAAACCGTACAAGGCTCGTATTGTTTCTTTGGATTTTCCAACAAATGGTCAGGCTAAGGAACTTGCTACTGCCACATGGAATCGTCTCTGGCGGGACGTCCCGAGAACCTAACCGGATCTCTGCCAACACAAGGCCAGGTTACCTCTGTAACTAGGTAACTACTTCTCGAGTATGCCACTCCCCGGTCCTTTGGGACCTTTATCCGAGGGCCCTCTATCACCAAGCCACAACCACACAGAAAATGAGATTGGAGCAACCACATAGGTTAAGCATCAGGGCTCCATACCTGACACCACCCTTTTCCAGAAGGAAATGACATACCCTAAAGGGAACGACCCTCATAACCCTGCCGCATATTCCTGTTTCAACCATTTCCGGGGTGTGAGATCTGACGAAGTCTCGTCCACAAAGCTATGCTTTTTCTCAAAGCCACGCTTTGATCAACAAATGATCAATAAATAATCATCACACAGCAACACTCAGCATGCCACATTACCAAATTGGGAATATATCGCTGATAACCTTCAACGTTATCAAAATCGTGAATATATTTCCTTTAATAAGCTATAATAATTAAACTTATCAAAATAAGTCGATTTCGGATTTATAAAACAACGTTTATAAATTCCATTTATACTTTATAACAACTTCAACTTATAAAATCACTTTGTTAACAAATTCTATCCATATCCCATTTGCACGCCAAAATCCAATTTATAAGTTAATTACTTATAAATATTTTATTTTACAAAATCTATTCATTTTATAACTTTACAATTTATAAATCTATAGATTTCGTCCACTTATAAAATCCATTTATACTTCACTTTAACACTTAGAAAAACTCGTTTTATAATTCCAACATTTTAATTTATAAATATCATATTAATAATCTTTTATATAAGTCGTTTATAATAATTCAAAAATCTCAAATTTAAACCATTTTATAAATAAATCAACTACTTATTTCAAAAATCACATTTCGGATTCAATTTCACAAAAATCATAATTTTTATAACATAAAAATTACAACGTTTATTTATTTAAAATGAATAAATTCCAAAATTAAATTTTGTTATGAATTCTCAACTTAAATTTTCAAAAATCAAATTTTATTTATTTTCGGCATCTAACGATACCAAAAATATATTCGGCTAAAATTTAGCCTTTAACGATTTCAATCACAAAGATAATCATGCAGATTATAAATAGATCAATAAATAGATCAACACACAACATTGAAACCAATTCAATCATTTGAGGAATCCAGTTGGATCCCTCCAACATGTTTCCCTGCATTCAAAGATGTTAGCACAATGCCAATTCCGCTTCGAGACGGAATATCGCGGTATATGGGATTTATAAAATACTATCCGCTATTATGCGGCGCAATAGGGTCTCATCCGCTATATAATGCGGGAAAATCAACTCCAAATACATATACAATACCAATTCCATTCAAGTTGGAATTATCGCGGTATATGTTTTTAATAAATAACATCCGCTTAATATATGGCGTATAGGGTATATTTCAAACAATAGATAATAATTTATCATCCAATCACACAATCAAGTAATTTTAAATCTAACAATTTAAAATTTAAATCGAAACTAATTCGATTGAGTGAGAAGTTCTCACCTTGAGTTTCCGATAACAGTTGTAGCGTTTGTTTCGAATAAAATTAAACGTGCGTTTAATTTCATCCAAAATTTTCACTACCTCCAAACGACTCCGATCTAGCTCCATCGCGTAGTGCTCTTCAAAACGAAGCTAACGCAATTCGTTTCGTGTGTTTTCGACCTCGTATGAAAAAGTTATGATAGTTTAAAGCTTATACAAATTATAATATAAAACAATTTACAATTTTCTTTTAAATTTTGAAACCCTCACAATCTGGACCGTTGATTTCGTATCAGGCAATCCAGGCCGTGACCTTTCTCTTCTCCCTCACGTTCTCTTCCAGGTGTTTACGTTTACAACATGAACCCAAAGGCCGCTACTTAGGGTTAATAGCCGCTCCACCATACGACGTCGAGAAGTTGATCAGAGACCATGGCTTCGAAGCCCATCACCACGTGCACCTTCGGCCAGAGCAAGGTAGAGCTCGGCCCTTTCATTGCCTTGAAAAAGCGAATAAACGCAGCACGAACGCATCTCATTTCTCGTTAATCCGTAGCTCCATTTTCGATCACTACCGTTGAGAATGTAGATCTCATCGCCCTCTTCGATTTTCGTTTAGAAAGTTTTGGTTAATTCTCGATGGATTGAGAGATAAACGAGGAAGAAGTTGCACCATTTCTGGCCATATAATAGCTTGAGTGGCGGCTAGGGTTTCTGGGAGATAGGGTTAGCAAATGTGAAGGTGGAGGTCCTTTTATAGAAAATTACGCAAAACACTATTCATCCAAAAATTTCCGAACTCCAAACGAAGCGTGTCGGCTGGCGTTTCTAGAGTTTACACCACGTTCTGAACACAATGGAATAGGTTTCGGAGGCTAATTCGATTATCTGTGCGAGTTACAGCAATAAACGATAAAATTTAAATTAAACCGATTAAACAAATTTCTATGCGTTTTAGCTTGCCCCAGACAAACCGTAAATCTGATTGATATGAAATTTGAAACCTTACAATAATTTAACATTATGGATCCGATGAAACTGGTTTCGTCGAAATCCAAGACTGTTTGAAAAATGGCTATTTTCACTAGTCGATTAAATATTAAAATATTCAATTTCTGCAATTTAACTTTTAATTCAATTTTAAAAGTTCACAAACATTGTTCTAACTCGAATATGATTTTATATAACTCTATATATCATTTTTAGTCACATTAAACCCAATTTCCAAATTTTTCTGCAATTTCAAATATTAAATGGTCGATTTAATTATCCAATTAAATTCAGATATTCGAAAAATAAATTATTTGACTTACAAATTTTACTTGTTGACATTTAAAATCAAATTAAATATCTGAATTTCAAATGACAGAAATTCTAGGTCGTTACAAATAATATCAAAGGATTTTGCGTATCAAGCATGTTTGACTATCATAAGGAGAAATCTCCTCCAATTCTGCGTTTGCATTGTGTGTGTGGCGGGAGGACTTATGCTAGTTTCGTTTTTCAAAAATCATAGCGGATTTCTTTTCTGTTCTTTGTGGTATAACTGTTTTTAAGATCTCACACCAGTCTCACATTGACCTTGAGTTTATTTTTCCCATTCTAAACTCTAGGTGCCCATAATTTTCTGCACGGGCAGTCTAGAGTCAGGTTATCAAATTGGATCGGGATGGATTGCTGTGGAGCTCAAGAGACGAGGGGGATGGAGAGACGTAATTATCTATACTATGTAGTATCTGCTGCGTTCGGGTTTGTGGGAGACAAAATTCTATGTAGGCAAGTCATTATAACTGCCAGTGTTGTGTGTTGTTGTAAACTCTGATGATGTATTGTAATAACAGATATAATCCTTTGTTTTAAAGATTATTCATTTATTCATTATATGTTATTCCGCTGCGAAATGTGAGATTCTGTTATTGTTTTCTTTTCTTCTTCTTCTACCCCTTTCTTCTTTAAACCCGAAGACTCGTGCATTTGTTCCATTTTGGACTGAATTGTTATGAGATTTTGCCAGCTCAAAAGGGGTATGGATTTGCAGGCCTTTACAGTGGTATCAGAGCAGTTGGTTAAGCGACAACCTTGGCTCTAGTGGGAAGTACTCATTAGAGATAGAGTCAGTAGTACTCTAGAATGAGTTTGAGTGTATTAATAGATATGAGCGCGTATTTGTTAATGAATACAAAATTGTTTTATATTATGATGATTGGTTTGTTGAGTGGTATATGGATTTTGGTCGATATAGTCCGTACAACCCTATCGGTAGGGATCTCTAAACACTCGTACAGACCAATTCAACACGATATTGTTTTAAAATAGGGTGAATGAAATAATTTTACCCAAACTATTTTTGTAGAAAAATGAATAAATTTTCTGTAAATTATTATAGTGGTATATGGTTGCTTGGATGTTAGGAAGTAATAATATTAAATTATTATCATTTGTTATTGAATAGAAATTGAAAAGATAACCAAAAGCTAAGAAAATAAAATCCATATACAAATGGGATTTGCAAATATAAATTGTAAATGTAAACGTAATTTATTATTTGAAATAGATTCTAGAGAAATATTTGAAAGTGAATTGAAAAGATTTGGAATTAAAAATCTTGGAATTAAATTGCGTTGAGTTTGAAAATGAATTTTCAATGGTTTGGAAAGTGTTTTGAAGGGATGAAAGCTTTAAACTCTTTTAGGTCGTTAGGAAATAACTTCGTTTGTGACAGCAGCATCATCATTGTTCATTTCGAGTTTCCAGAAGAGGAATTGCTACCAAATTATTTAAAATTTAAACTGTTTGGAAAAACTGGGTTTGGTTTTGGAAATTCAAAAGATAATTTGAATTGATTTCAAAAATGATTTTTTGAATTGTTGGAAAGACTCTGGAATCTTATTAAAAAAATAACTATGGAATAAAATTTTATAAGGTGGAAAATAAAGTTGTGAATGAATAAATAAATTTACAATTGAAATTAAATGAAAGTGAAATTGAATGTTGAAATTCATTTCGAATTTGTAGGTAAATAGTATTGGAATTGAATTTGATTTGTGAAAAACAAAGAAAGTATTGAAATGAAATTAGTAAGTGAAGTTAATTGAAGAAATGACAAATTAAATATGGTTTGAAATGAACTGAATCCAATATTTATAAATAAAAGGTAAATTAAATTCATATGGAATTTGAAATCAAGTTTAAATATAAGTGGTTATAAACTAAATGGTGAATTGAAATTGAATTGTGTTTGGGAATGAACAAAAGAATAAAACTGGAATTGAGACTGAATATTGAAAACCAATTTGAATTGTGTGAAATAAAATGCAGTTGTAAAATTAGTTCGAAGTGAACTAAAGATAATAAAGGTGAAATAAAAAAAATGGTGTGAGATAAAATGAATTGGAATTTGTAATGAATTAGTAAACGAAACTAATTTAAAATAGTGATATGAATCTGTTGTGAATGAAAGATAATTGATATAATTCAATATTCAGAAGGTAAACTGAATCCAAATATAATGAAATTGTAAATTGAATTCAAATGAAATTGAAAATGCAAGATTGAATGAAAATGAATATATAACTTCAACAGTAAACTAAAGATGGTATAAGAAGTATATATTGAAAATTTTGTAATGGAATGTGCAAAAATGATAGGCAGGATATACATGTGTGCTAAAGGAAATGGAATTGGGATTTTGATTTCGAAGATATAATTGAATAGCTCGACAAAAAGGTATGTATTTAAATTTCAGTATGAAATTTGATGACTTTCTTGTCTAGTCGCTTTGCTTTTCGTTTTCTTTTTTGAAATCTATGGGCCGTAGTGCCATTTTTGTAGTCGTACCGAGCTAGTCGCGCAAAGGAGATGCTGGCGAAATTTTTCAAAAATTTAGGGAGTTGGAAAAATTTTGAGAAATTTTGAAATTTTGAAATTTGAATTTAAATTTAAATTTGAATTATTGAGAAAACAATGTTGTTTGGAATCTACGATTAATTTTGAAAAGTTAGATGAAATGATAGTGGGTCTCTAATAAAAAGATTTGTTTTGGGCAAGTTGATAAAACAGTTTAGTTTTGGAAAGATAGCAAATGGGTTAAGGATCAATCTTCTTAACTGGCAATTTTGGGACGAAATTCTTTTAAGGGGTGAAGGATGTGATGACCCAGAATTTTTGGTATTTGAATTTTAAAATATTTAAGCGATTTTAAATGTTTGAAAGATAGTTTGACTTGAATTTCAAATATCAGAATGAACTTGGCAATTAAATTATTGAATTTAATTTATTGAAGTTGGATAAAAATTTGAATCTTCAGTTTCAAACTGAATAAAAAAATATTTCAAAGGCTTAGAAAATTTGTATTGATAATACTGAAGATAATGGAAGCTTTAGAATTTAATTTGGAAATGTTTAGCTTAGTTTTTAATTTATATTATTTAGATATTCAAAAATAGCATTCCGAGGCACAGTATCGGATTTCGACAAAACCAGTTCCATTGGATCCATAATATTGTATTATTATCGGATTTCAATTTCCGTAGCATTCGGAATTGTTGTGTGTCCGCACGTTAAGCAAACGCGCTGAAATTTAAAATTGAATATTTAACGTTTTAACCTGTTCAAAAAGCTATCTTCTCCATACGATCGAATTTGGACTTGAAATCTGTCCCATTGCATTCGGAATAGGGGTATAACAATATGAACGCCTAGCGGCACGCCTCAATAGGAGGTCAAATTTTAAGTTGCATTTATTGAGATAATTTGAATTCAATTTAAAATTATATATGTAGATTCTCATACAAGCATCCTTCACATTAGCCTACTTTCTATATCACGTCAAAACATTTTCTTTTCATCTCATATTCACTGTAGCCTATCTGCTACACTCTTCCATCTTTTCGCATTCCCCGTTCTTTTTAAAAAAAAAATCGAATCGAATGGCTGACACTACAATCTCTTACCCTTTCGTTTCAAGATTGAAATCAGAGAAAAAAAATAGAAATGGTCGTAGCTCGTGTATCACTCTTTTTTACCAATTCATGGCTGATTCAATAAAAAAAAGGGAAAGAAAATCAAATTGCATTCGAATTGTGGGAGTTCACGACTGCATGCGTTTAGGGTTTTAGCGCGGTGATCAATTTTTGTAGCAGCGGCGACTTGATTAATCGAAGGCGAAGGCGGCTGCAAATTTGTGGACGTGAGGCGACTACATGATGGAGCCTCGTCGATGCTGGGGCATACGAGATGGATGGGCGGCAACCAAGTTGTCTAAGCTCGACAGCAGACAGGGCCGAGGTGCGTGGTGGGTCGATTTCGACGATCTGGATGAAGTCGCGAATGAGCATGCGACGTTGGGCAATGTTTTTGGGTGGCCAGCGAGCGATTGCTAAGGTATACGATTTTGTTTATTTGTTTATTTTCTCTTTCAAATTTAATTTGATACCTGTATATATACACATATAGATTGAAAGAAAAAAAATATATTAAGATTTCTATTTTAAAATATACATATATAATAGGTTAGAAGAAATTTTATTTCATTATTTCCAGAGAAAAAAATGTATATATCGAAAGGATTTTGGAAAAATATATATATGCATACATTGTAAATTACAAACTTATTTTAAAACAAAGTATTAAGGTAATAAATTTGTTTAAATGGTTCGTTTAATTATTTAGTTACTAAAAATAATTTGTAAAAGGAAATTAGTATAAAAAATTAATTCTTTGATTAAAATTGAATCATTAGTTAAATTATTAGTTTAAAATAACAAATATTGGTTGAATTAAAATTTTAAAATGGAAATTTAATTGTTCGATTTATTCGAATATTAATAAATGATATAATTATTTATACAAGGTCAATATCTGAAAGAAAACAAGCCGGAATGGAAAATGGATTGCATGCATAATAAAGGTGAGATCTTCTCACTCAATCAAATATTTTTTTGATTTAAATTTTGAATAGTTAGAATTAAAATTGATTAACTTTATGCTTGGATGATTGATTTATAATCAGTTATATTAGTTTAGACCCTATGCACAGCATAATAGCGGATGGTATTTTATAAATCCCAAATACCCCGATATTCCATCTTGAAGTGGAATCTGTATTTAACTGTTGTGCTAACGTCTATGGATGCAGGGAAAACAGGTTAGAGGGATCCAGCTGGATTCCTCAAATAATTGAATTTGTTTCAATATTGTACATTGATTATTTAAAATCTATATGTGATTATATTGTGATTGAAATCGTTGAAGGTTAAAATTTAGCCGAATAATATTTTTGGTATCGTAGGATACCAGAAATAAATAAAAATTGGATTTTAAAATTTAAGTATAAAATCTATAGTGAAATCCTATTGAATAAAATTCCAAAATATGGGGAAAAAGTTTAATAAATGGATTTCAAGTAATATTATTCAAAAGGTGAAGAATTTATTTTAAAAATACGGATTTTAAATAATTTGGAAGAGATAAAGGAATTTAATTTAAAAACAAATTCGGAAATTGATTTGGTGTTAAAAAGAATAAATCTTTGGAAAATCCATATGAAAATCGATTTGGTGTTTGATTGAAAATCGAACTGATGTTGAAATAAATTCAGAAATCAATTTGGAATTTGATTTGGCGTTTAAAATACAATTTGGAAATCAATTTGAAAATTGATTTGGTGTTGATAGTGAATATTTGGGAATCGATTTGAAAATCGTATATCAGTTGATATTTGAAAATCTAAATTCACAATGGGAATTTATAAAGGAAAGGGAATTTTGTTTTAAAAATAAACATTAGGTTATTTTTAAAAGTATGGAAAGGAATTCGTGGATTGTAACGTAAATTTAAAATAAATCCAGAAAGATTTATAAATTGATTTCACCATTGTAGAATGGAAGGTGCACTTTCCCTGGAAAGCCGAGTATGTTTTCAAAGTAGCTTTCGAATATAAATTAAAAGTTCTAGAGATGTTTTAAAAAAAGAATATTTTGAAAAAATTATTTTCTTAAGTTATTTTGAAAATCTTTAAAGCAAAGATTTATTTAATGAATAAATTGATATTTGTTTTAGAAAATGGGTATTTAAAAAAAGTTATACCTTATCTACTAATTTTATTTTAAAGTTTGTTTGGACTTGAAATTTTATATGAGACGTTTATATAATATTTTCATAACTAATATTTAAATAAATATTTTAAAATAGTTTTATCTAAATGTTTCCAAGTATATATTTTGGATAAGTGATTTGAAGTATTTTAAAGTATTTGAACTCGGCAGATTTTCAGTGGAAATAAATAATATCGGGAATCTTATTCCGCGAGTGAAAAGTGATTTCAAATTTGTTTTCAAATAGTTGAAGTGTTAAAAATACATATCTTGCGAAGATATTTTGAAAATAATAATTGGGAAAATTATTTAAATCTTGGTGATTGTTGTGAATATTTATTGATAGTTAAATAACCGACTATCAAAATTAGCCTTTAAATAGCATTGAATTTCGATGCGATCGGGGGTCGGATCCCAAGTGGATATTTGAAAACCACATCGAACCATTGTGATTGTGATGGATCTTTTGTTTGAAATATCAAAGTGATTATGATGTGTTTGAAATCTGAACGTAACACTTATTTTAAAAATAAGCGCTCGTTATTTTGATTAGCCGAGAGAGGACCTTGTGTCATAAAACCCATTCCGAATAGACGACAAAATGGGATTGCATTTGAAGACGGTGTTGAAGACCGGGTATTTTTGACAACGAAAGGATTACTTGTCGAATGTCTCTGCACCGGATTGCTCCGGTATAAAGATTTTATCACCCTTTGTGATAGGGATTCCAGACGTGATTAGTGAATATCCGGATTTGCAAGGGCTTCTTTGAAGTGCCTTCGGTTCCGTTTCTATCCCGGAACGGACTTGTGTGGATGTGTGTATGACGTTACACCTTGAGACGTAAAGCTGGTTTCTATCAAATACATTTCTGTTTGGTGGCGGAGATTTATTCTCTTAACTTAACACCCTTCTCTAAGACGTACGAGCTCAAAGGTTATGTAGTTGATGGTTACTAGTGATACATTCCCAATTTGGTTATGTGGCATATGAAGTGCTGTTGATCATTTATTGATTAAAGCATGACTTTGTGAAAAGTGTAGCTTTGTGGACGAGACTTCGTCGGACCTCACACCTCGGAAATGGTCGAAACAGGAAATATGCGGCAATGTTATGAGGGTCGCGCACTTTAGGGTATGTCATTTCCTTCTGGAAATGGGTGGTATCATGGTATGGAGCCCAGATATTTAACCTTAGTGGTTGCTGCAAATCTATTACACTTTGTGGTTGAGGATCCTCGGATAAAGGTCACAAACGACCGAGGGATGGCATACTCGTGTAGTAGTTACCTAGTTACAGAGGTAACCCGGTCTTGTGTTAGCAGAGAGCTGGTTAAGTTCTTGAGACGTCCCTCCAGAGGCATACCCATGTGGCAGTAGGAAGTTCCTTAGCCTGACCATTTTTGGAAAATCCAAAGAAACAATACGCGCCCTGTAGGTTTTAGTTGTATAACCTGCCATGGAATGTGGTGGTAACCTGCTATTGAACATGGTAGCTGTAGTAGGCATACAATAATGGTTGTATCCTAGCTTAGATTAATATTATACTTTCGAAATGTTTTCTGAAATATGCACTAATAATAATAATATCAAAGGATTTTGCATATCAAGCATGTTTGACTATCATAAGGAGAAATCTCCTCCAATTCTGCGTTTGCATTGTGTGTGTGGCGGGAGGCCTTATGCTAGTTTCATTTTCCAAAAAGCATAGCGGATTTCTTTTCTGTTCTTTGTGGTATAAATGTTTTTAAGATCTCACACCAGTACCACGACTGACCTTGAGTTTATTGTTCCCTTTCTAAACTCTAGGTGCCCATAATTTTCCACACAGGCAGCCTACAGTCAGGTTATCAAATTGGATCGGGATGGATTGCTGTGGAGCTCCAGATACGAGCGGGATGGCGAGACGTAATTATCTATACTATGTAGTATCTACTACGTTCGGGTTTGTGGGAGACAAAATTCTATGTAGGCAAGTCATTATAACTGCCAGTGTTGTGTGTTGTTGTAAACTCTGATGATGTATTGTAGTAACAGATATAATTCTTTGTTTTAAAGATTATTCATTTATACATTATATGTTATTCCACTGCGAAATGTGAGATTCTGTTGTTGTTTTCTTTTCTTTTCTTCTACCTTTTTATTCTTTAATGCGAAGACTCGTGCATTTGTTCCACTTTGGGCTGAATTGTTGTAAGATTTTGCTAGCTCAAAAGGGGTACGGATTTGCGGGCCTTTACAATCTTTGTGAAGGATTGGTGAACTTTGTGAGGTGAATCTTTTTGGTTTAAAAGATTAAAATGGTAGTCTGTTTAACCATTTGAAAGAAAAGTTTTGGGTAACAAGTTGTGACTTTACTGAGATCCCATTATCCATATGGTTTTAAAATATTGCGCTCACTATTCGATTTAGCCGCGAGAGGACTTTGTGTCATATAACCCATTCTGAATAGTGATACGACGAATGGATAGCAATTGAAGACGGTGTTGAAGACCAGGTGTCTTCAAGAACGATAGGATAACCCGTCGAATGACTCTGCACTGATTTGCTCCGGTATAGAGGGCTCCATATGTGATGGGGAGTCCGATCGGGATTGTGGATACCCGGATTGCAAGGGCTTCTTCCTTTATTGGACGAAGTGTCTTCGGTTCCGTTCGAACCCGGAACGGACTTGTATGGTTGTATGTCTGACATTACACTTTGAGATATAAAACTGACCTCTATCAAATACATTTCTTTTTGGTGGCGGAGAATTTATTCTCTTAGCTTAACATCCTTCTCAGAGACGTACGAGCTTAGAGGTTATGTAGTTGATAGTTATTAGTGATATACTCCCAATTTGGTAGTGAGGCATGCTGAGTGCTTCTGTGTGTTGTTGATCATTTGTTGATCAAAGCATGGCTTTTGTGTAAAGGATAACTTTGTTGACAAGTCTACATCAGGACCTCACACCCCGAAAATGGTCGAAACAGGAAAGATGTGGCAACGTTATGAGGGTCGCGCCCTTTAGGTTGTGTCATTCCCTTCTGGAAAAGGGTGGTATCATGGTATGGAGCCCAGATACTTAACTCATGTGGTCACTGCAAATCTATTACTTTGCGGTTGCTTTGTGGTTGAGAGCTCTCGGATAAAGGTCGCAAACGATCGGGGAATGGCATGCTCGAGTAGTAGTTAACTAGTTACAGAGGTAACCCAGTCTTGTGTTGGAAGAGAGCCGGGTTGGTTCTCGAAACGTCCCTCCAAAGGTGTACCCATGTGGCAGTAGGAAGTTCCTTGGCCTGACTATTTGTTGGAAATCCAATCTCCAATACGTGCCTTGTACGATTTTAGTTGTATAACCTGCCATTTACTTATGGTAGTCACCACTATTTAGATGGTAGCTATAGTAGGCATACAATAATGATTGTATGCTTGCTAAGATTAATATTATACTTTCAAAAGATTTTCTGCACTATGCACTAATAACAATATCAAAATATTTTCGCGTATCAAGCATGTTTGACTATTATAAGGAGAAATCTCCTCCAATTCTGCATTTGCATTATGAGTGCGGCGGGAGGCCATATGGTAGTTTCATTTTCCAAAAAGCATTGAAAATTTTCTTTAAAATTCTTTGTCTGTTTTATTTTAAAAGAAAATAGTTTTCGTTTGCTCATACCAGTCCCATGACTGACCCGGAGTTTATTGTTCTCTTCCTAAACTCTAGGTGTCCAAAATTTTCCACACGGGCAGTCTAGAGTTGGGTTTTTCAGATAGTCGAGTAGTAGGTGTAGATTCGATACCATTCAATCTCTGGATATTGGAAATCGCATCGGGATCGAGTTGCTTCACTTCAACATTAATGGTGGTTCTCGCTTTTTTGGTTTGGAGCCTATCTAGCCTTTAGATTTTTTAGAGATTTAGCAATGGAGTCGCTATATGTTGGAGTATCTACATTGTTGAGTTATGAAGATATTATCTTTTGGAGATATCTTTCCGCTATCGATGGTTGCAAAGTCCAAACCATCTTTTGGTGTTGTCTTCCGCTATTGTATATCTCTTTGCTCTGATTTGTATTGATATTCTTGTTGTATCTGATATTGTATCAACTGTTGTATATCAATGATATTGTTCATTTTTCTTCCACAGTGTTGTTGTACTTAATGTGTTATAAGCTCCGATGAATCAGATTCGACGTTTGAATCTATGGCATTCGAGTACGGGTGATGTATTCGGTGTCGATTTTCGAAGGTCGAGTCTGGGTCGTTTCATTTGGTATCAGAGATGAAGGTTGAAACTTTAGCTCAGGAGTATAACACATTTGGTAACTCATTAGAGATAGGGTGAAGTATACCCTAGAATGAGTATATCCCTAAGATATCTGTTCGTGTGCCTCGGTAAATTCTCTTACTATCCACTGATAGTAAGTATGTGTGCAAGAAGAGGACGAGACAGGAGACAAGGGAGTACCACTACAAATGGTCAATACCCTGTAACAACAACGAAAACAACTTTCTCTATCAATCTCCTTTGATCCGATTTCAATTCTTTGATTGCTTCGTGACAGCTCAAGGGAGAAGTTTCGGTGTGATGGTGGCCCTATGAATCCTTGTAGGAAGTTTCGATTTCGTATTCTTTTCATCGGTTTCTATCAGCTTTTCATTTTAAACTCTAATGAATTTGAAAATTTATTTGAAATAAATTGGTTAACAAATATAAAGTTAAACCGAATTGTATCGATAAAACAATTTCGATTAAAACCAAATTTGAAAATTTTATTGTAATTTCTTGTGTGAATCCAAGTCCGAAGAGGGACAAGCTAGGGTATATTTTGGGATATTCCAACCTAGATTAAGTATCCATTGTTTGTTCTATTTGGTCCAGATATATTCTACGAACGATTAGTTATCCCTTCAAACTAACCAATGTCCTTGCATATTTCGTAGATTAGTGACCCCAGTATATTGTGTAATATCGAATGAGTTCGTTCTCATAATTATCGACGATATTCTAATTTGGTAAGCCAAATATAGAATAGATATTCAGTTTGACCTAGAAAAATATTTCTCTATCTTCGTGTGTCCATCTATTCTTTGTTGTCTCCCTAGCAAATTTCGAGGACGAAATTTTCTTAAGGGGGGAATCTGTAGCATTCCTGTTTTTAAATCAACTTTAATTGGTAATTAATTTAATTTTTGAAACTAAATTGTGAATTAATTTGATATTTTCCAAATTAAATAGATATCTGCTTGAATATAAGTATGAATTTAAAATAGAATTTCTAATTGGAAATTTAGAAATAAATGTTTTGAATAACATATTGGATTTGAAACTCAAATATAAGTGTTTTTTTAAATAAATTGGATTTAAAAACTTCATATTTTGGAATTTATAGAAATATGTTTTCTAATTTTAATAAACATAAATATATGTATTTTGAAAAAATATATTTGAATTTAATATAGGAAAATTTCAAAAGTTATTTGAAAACTCTATATTTTAATAATAGAAAAGAATTTATTTTGTATTTATAATGTGGTGATTTGAAAATTATATTTTGAAATTGATATAAATAAATTCACAAAAGCTATTTAAAAAGTTAAAATCAAATATACAAATATCCTTTGAAAAATTAATAAGATTCGAATAAAGTATTTCAAAAGGAAAAGTAGTTATGAAACTAAATTGAAAACATAAACTTGTGTAAATATGAAATAAAAATAAAAATTTATAAAGGGTTTAAAACATAAAAGTTCATTATTTTGACAATTGTAATAATATAACAACTTGTGTAAACAATTGTAAGTCTTATACAACACATAATAAACAAGTGTAACTCTTTTGAACATAAAATTTACAAGTGTCTTTATTTTTTTCAAATTAATAAATAAATTAAAAACAAGGTTATACAAAATATCTCCATTTTTTTTTTCATTCATTAAAAAAAACCAGAAAATAAAATGCTAAATCAAAAACAACAGTTTTTAAAACTATTTCAAGAGACGGATCAAAGCATCAAAAGCTTGAAAATCAAAAAAAAAATCTGAAAAGCTCTCAACCTCAAATCTTCAACATGGAAAACAATAAAATCAAAACTTCAGTTTCAACCTGAAGCAAAGCAACATATTCAACTGAGCAATAAAGGATCAAGCATTGATTCAACATAACTAAATATATCAAAATCAAAATATACAAACATGGAAACTAAAGCCTGTGAAGAATAATGCAAAGCAATTCAAGCAAATCAGAGAGCATGTAAATTCAACAAGTAAGATCAGATGAAAGTTCAACATCTAAGCACATGCAAGTTGGAAACCAGAAGATTTAAAATACCAGATCAAATTAAGGAAAAAATTACACTGTCCTCTGTTCAACAGCAAACAGGTGAGAAAACATTTTTCTTTTTTTTCTCTTGATATGGTTATCTCTTGATGATTGTGAAAGTGATGCTGTGAAATATGTTTGAATGTTTGTAAATGTATTTTGCATATATACCAACATATGTGCAAATATTTGCGTATGCCTGTGTTACAGACAGAAACATTTCTTTTTTTTCCTTTTTCCAGATTACAGAGTTAGTCAATTTCAAAATTTAATTTCTCCCTCTCTAATTCTTTTTAGAAGTTAAGGTCAAAAGAAAAAGTGTTTATATTAACAAAAACGTAATTTTAAAAATCATTTTTAGTTTAAATTAAGTTGGGCTTACTGAAAAATCAAGTAAACACTGAGGAACACAAAATATATCAGAAAATTCAAGGGTCTAAATTATGCATTTTGATATTGTAATCTGGTAAGTATTCGAAAATGGTGACTTTTGATTTTGGTTTCAAGGTATTTCATTGCGTGGTTGCCGAGATATCGTGGGATGATCAGAAATCATAAATATGTCGATTTCTGATGAATGAAGAGATGATTAGCTTCGAGATTTACGTGGAAGGTAGCTTGAGTATTGGAGATTTGTGGAAAAATGTCCAGATATTTTTTTAATTGATTCAAGTAATGGATCGAAAAGGAATTAGGGCTTAAGCACCTATTTTGATCAATATTGGTACTGAGATAATTGCGGGGTCATCAGCGAACTGGAAGTGATCGCGACCGGGGAAGAAGAAAAGGAGGACTGTGGTGGAAATTTTGATAGGTCGGTGTAAGCTCTGGTGACTGGAATCGGTGGCGCAAGGCGATGTTTGCCATCAGGGGTAGGGTTTCAGGCGGTAATTGGAATACTCGATTTTGATTCGCTATCGAATGCTTGGATCTGGGTGTTTGTAGTGACTTGAGGTGTCGTCGACGACTCGTTGATGATGGCGTGGTTGATCGGAGGTGATCAGGCAGGCCATGCATGTGCACGTGATACATTGATATCTGGTGATTGATAAAAAAATTGGGGAAGAAGCGAAGTCATCGGGTTAGACTCGAGGTAATTGGCGTGATGTCTCAAAGCGTGGGAAGAATGTGGTTTACTCGAAGCCAGGTTAGGGTAAAACAAGTGTGTGGCTCAGTTGTTGTGATGATGTCGAGTTTGGGTAAAGAAATAATAAGTTTTTTTAGTTTATAGTTTAATCAAGTTTAAATAAATTGTTAACCACTACTTTTAAAATAATTAATGTTATTTAAGTTGAAATGTGTTAAAGATTTGAAAGTAAAAATTTTCTTTGAGTTTAAAATTATTTCAAAAAATTATTTTTAATAAACTTAATAAGATAATAAAGGAATTAATCAAGAAGATTAAATGTTTTAAAGATAAATTATTTTGGTGAATATATTTGGTGATTAATTAATGTAATTAATCAAAGATTGATTTAGTAATGTAAGTAATTAAAGTTTAATTACTTAATGTGATTACTTAAAAGTTAATTCCTTTAATGTAATTAAAGGGTAATTAATTCATGTAATAAATTTAAGATTAATTAAGGGTTAATAAATTTATAAATTTATTAAGGTGATGTATTAATGAAGAATTTTTGAATGTAATTAAAGTGATTAATTAATCAAAGGTCAATTAATTTTGGGTAATAAATTAATTAAGAATTAATTAATTAATGAGATTAATTAAGATTAATTAATTAAGGATAACTAATTAAATGGTAATTAGTTAAGGGTTAATTAATTAATGTGATTAATTTAAAGGATAATTAAATAATTTAAAGGTGAATTATTTAATAATTAATGATTTTTTAATTATTAATTAAGATTGATTAGTTAATAATTAAAGGTTAATTTATTTATTATTAAAGATTAATTAATTGAAATGATTTATAATGAATTAATGTTAATTAACCAGGATTAGTAGTTTATTCATAAGTAATTTGTCTGATTTAAATTAATCAGATAATTAATTGATTTTACATATGGATGTTTGAATTGTATGAAATGCCTTGTATTGTTTGATATCTTTGTGTGTAATGTTTTGTGTTATGGATTATTTTCATTCGAGCTGTGACGAATGTTATTTATTTTATCTATGATGAATGTATGTTTATTTATCTGTGAATCTGTGAATGAAGATAAGCGTTATAGTTTATACCGCTTATCGATATTGATGTACTCGAATCTGTGTTGATTGATGTTGTTGCACTATTGTGTAGAACCCATGGACTACACTATACACACACAAATATGGATTGCATGAGGAAATTGGTTAAGTCAAAGATTTTAGAAAATAATTTTTAAATTGAATTTTGAATTCAAATGGTTTTGGAAATGTAATTGGGTTGGAAAGCTTTTGAAAAGTTGTTTTAAAGATAAAAGTTATTTGAATGACTTAATAAAGTTTTGAAATTTAAATAATTTGATTTAAATTTGGATTCAAAATTTGAAATTGAATTCTATGTTTGGAAATTATGGTTTAAAAAGGTATACAAGTTATAAATGTGTTTATACGGGTTTAAACCATTTTAAAAGTATTGATTTGAGAATTTGAATTAACCCAAGGGCTTTAACTTGTATAAATGAAATTGGATTTTTCCGAAACGAAAAACTATTTGTTTTCAAATAACAAAAGCTTTCATATAAGGAATGAATTTCCAATTTGTGTTGAAAGGATTTTCAAATTTGAAATGAAAATGGTTTTCCAAGTTATGAATGAATCCTTGGAAACGGGTTTGAAAACTATGAATTAAATCTTTGATTTAAAGATTGGACGAGTTAATCCAATTCGAATGGGAATTGTTTTAAAATCTGTGAATGAATATTTGTGAAAGATGGTTGAACCTTGTTTTGAAATTTAAGAGAATCTTAAAGGTGTATCTTCTGTATTAACGTTTTGAAATGGAATTGTTTCGAAAGCTATAAAGGAATCTTTGTGAAATATTTGTGAACTTTGGTTTCAAACAAAAGAGGATCTCAAAGATAGATCTTTTGTTTGAATATTGTGAACGATTTTTTGTGAAGGATTGGTGAACTTTGTGAGGTGAATCTTTTTGGTTTAAAAGATTAAAATGGTAATTTGTTTAACCATTTGAAAGAAAAGTTTTGGGTAACAAGTTGTGACTTAACTGAGATCCCATTATCCATATGGTTTTAAAATATTGCGCTCACTATTCGGTTTAGCCGAGAGAGGACTTTGTGTCATATAACCCATTCCGAATAGTGATACAATGAATGGATAGCAATTGAAGACGGTGGGGAAGACCGGGTGTCTTCAAGAACGATAGGATAACCTGTCGAATGACTCTGCACTAAGTTGCTCTGGTATAGAGATCTCCATATGTGATGGGGAGTCCGATCGGGATTGTGGATACCCGGATTGCAAGGGCTTCTTCCTTCATTGGACGAAGTGCCTTCAATTCTTTTCGAACCCGGAACAGATTTGTATGGTTGTATGTCTGACATTACACTTTGAGATATAAAACTGACCTCTATCAAATACATTTCTGTTTGGTGGTGGAGAATTTATTCTCTTGATTAACACCCTTCTCTGAGACGTACGAGCTCGGAGGTTATTTAGTTGATAGTTATCAGTGATATACTCCCAATTTGGTAGTGTGGCATGCTGAGTGGTGCTGTTTGTTGTTGATCATTTGTTGATCAAAGCATGGCTTTTGTGTAAAGCGTAGCTTTGTGGACAAGTCTACATCAAAACCTCACACCCTAGAAATGGTCGAAACAGGAAAGATGCGGCAAGGTTATGAGGGTCTCGCCCTTTAGGGTTTTTCATTCCCTTTTAGAAAAGGGTGGTATCATGGTATGGAGCCCAGACACTTAACTCATGTGGTCACTGCAAATCTATTACTTTGTGGTTGCTTTGTGGTTGAGAGCTCTCGGATAAAAGTAACCCGGCCTTCTGTTGGCGGAGAGCCGGGTTGGTTCTCAGGACGTCCCTCCAGAGGCGTACCCATGTGGCAGTAGGAAGTTCCTTAGCCTGACCATTTGTTGGAAATCCAATCTCCAGTACGCGCCTTGTGCGGTTTTAGTTGTATAACTTGTCATTTACTTATGGTGGTCACCATTGTTTAGATGGTAGCTATAGTAGGCATACAATAATGGTTGTATGCTTGCTAAGATTAATATCATGCTTTCAAAAGGTTTTCTATAATATGAATTAATAATAGTATCAAAATATTTTTGCGTATCAAACATGTTTGACTATCATAAGGAGAAATCTCCTCCAATTCTCGTTTGCATTGTGTGTGCGGCGGGAGACCTTATGGTAGTGTTATTTTCCAAAAAGCATTGCAAATTTCCTTTAAAATTCTTTGCTTGTTTTATTTTAAAAGAAAACTATTTTCGTTTGCTCATACTAGTCCCATGACTGATTCGAAGTTTATTGTTCTCTTCCTAAACTCTAGGTGTCCATAATTTTCCACACGGGCAGTCTAGAGTTGGGTTTTTCAGATAGTCGAATAGTAGGTGTAGATTCGATAGCATTCAATCTCTGTATATTGGAAATCTTATCGGGATCGAGTTACTTCACTTCAGCATTGATGGTGGTTCTCGCTTTTTGGTTTGGAGCCTATCTAGCTTTTAGAGTTTTTAGAGATTTAGTAATGGAGTCGCTATATGTTGGAGTATCTATCTTGTTGAGTTCTGAAGATATTATCTTTTGGAGATATCTTTCCGCTCTCGATGGTTGCAAAGTCTAAACCATCTTCTGGTGTTGTCTTCCGCTATTGTATATCTCTTTGCTCTGATTTGTATTGATACTCTTGTTGTATCTAATATTGTATCAACTGTTGTATATCAATGATATTGTTCATTTTTCTTCCGCTATGTTGTTGTACTTAATGTGTTATAAGCTCCGGTGAACCAGATTCGACGTTTGAATCTACGGCATTCGAATACGGGTGATGTATTCGGTGTCGATTTTCGAAGGTCGAGTCTGGGTCGTTTCACAACAATGACATTTCCCCCTGCTCCAACTTTACAAACTTACTAAGCAAGGATGACTTGACTAGTTCAAACAAAAACATTTCCTTGAATCTCCTTCGAAATTCTATCTTACTCAATTCCTCTTCTGGCACACCTATGATCACCCTGTTCCACCAGAACAAAGAAACTCCTTGCAACTGTCTCGAAGCCAATCTTTATTTCTACTTATCATTCAGACCCAAATCAACAAAAATCCTTTCACAATATAACAGCTAGTTCTCCACTTCTATTGCATCCTCTATCCTTGAAAAAGGCTTCCCACCCATACTGGTGTAATATCAACTTAGCTTAGCATAGTTATTACCAACTGACGCTATGGGGTTGACTCCTCCCACATTAGCAACATTTCCTTCAACTACCCCTACAGCTGATTCAGCTTGCATCATGTTGACGAAGAACTAATACATAGTCTAGTGAGGTCGCAACACCTACATTGGCATTTGCATTTTGGTCAGTATTTTCCTGTCGACCCTTGTTCCTTCTGATGTTAGGCCGAGCATTTCCACTAGTTGTGGCACTTCTTCCACCTAGATTCGCCTTTCCGTTTCCTGCCGTATTTTTCTTTCTCATAAACTTGCATACGAGCTTTAAAAAGATATAGAATAACAGTCTAAGAGAGATGGGAGAATATATACTTATAAATAGCAAATACATATACACTACTATAGCGTTATTCCATACTCCAGTCTTATTCTCTGATTTATTAGGATTATGTTTTCAAATACTCTTGAGGTTTAGAATTCTTTTGTCCATAAACCTATGCTCTAATACCAACTTGTAACATATCCAATTCCGAGGCCCCATGCTGTAGTTATCCATAGTTATTAATTCTCGGCCACAATTGTGGCTATATTAATCATATCAATAATTAAAAGCACATAAATATGAAAAAATTTCAAACATGGTTTAATACTAAATTTTTACTTCCCATTTCACAATTGATATTCCATATTCATTACATAATTTCATTCATAATCCCATGTTCAAAGAAATACAATTATTATAAAATACTCCAAGTGCGACATATAAAGATGTCCCCATGGTTAATCAGAGTCAAATACTTGACAATTATACAACTTTGTCATTATATCCAAATAGACAAAACTAAACTACATGGCGGAAATAGATAAAGTTCCTAATAGTTAGATTGCCTCCTCCACGTCTCCGGAAGCTTATTCATCTAACTAGAACCAGAAATTCCCTTACTCCCGACCTACTCAAATAAGTACTTGAAAGTTTAGAGGGAAAAAACTTTAGATCAGACGACAGTCTGGTGTAAGTAATAACCTACCATCTCGAACCAAAATAGATATCCAGTGAGACCATGTCACATACATTGTATTACCAATCCCAGTTCATTAGATTATCCACCAAAGTTTACACATCATAATTTAAACTGACTGCCAATCTTATTTTAATCTGATAAACCATCTTATAATTATGTGGACTACTCATCTCACATATATATTCAGAATTATATGGACTAATCATCATATGTAATTATTACTTGAATTACACATCCCCGACCACATTGACTACCCATCACTTGTAGTATAATTATTTAAAAATTATATGGACTTTCAATTACATATATTCCATTTAACTAAAACTGATGTGGATTATTCATCACACATCTCATAGTTTTCTTAAGATAACTATGAACCCGTCATTATCCTCGCAAAGGTGATCCATCTCCAGCATAAGGTAGACTATTCATCTCACATCCCATAGTTTTTCTAAGATAACTACGAACCCATCAATTTACAATCTATTTCATGTTACCCACATCTGTCAACTTAATTCATGTTACCCATAGTATCAATTTAATTCACGTAACCCACGTATATCAATTTAATTCATGTATCCCCTTATAGTTATAACATTTCAAAGAGATATGATAATAATATCCCGAATTGATCTATGTCGAAGTTAATAAAAATAGACATTGGTTTCCCTAAAATTTAAAGTCGAAGTCAATAACATGTGGCCCACTACCATTAAATCATATAAATTTGGATCAATGTCAAAGTTTACCTATATGTTATCCCTAATAATAGTGTTGAAGTTCACAATTCAAAATAGCATTGGTATCCCCAATGGTGACGTTGAAGTAGAAAAGCTAGGCTCTACACCCTTTAATAATTTAGTATAGATCATTGTTGATGGCATTAACAATGTCGACATAGAGCTCTAAAGCTCTCCGCTTTTAATCATAACACATAATGCGATTTTAAAACTATGTCGACCTCTATTTAAGATCGAAGGCAGAAACTTAAAATTCTTTTAAGCAGACTATTTAATGTCACAGATGATGTTGTTGACCTTCATAAACTATAGGTTATACACCCAATAAATCAAAATTTTAACTTTTATAAGTTATATGGCTATCTGTGGAAGTTATAGGGTCTTCGACCCTCTTAAAACATAGGCCTCTTTGCCTCATTAAAATGTTTTCAATTTATGTAAAAGCAAGCCTCTTCGGCCTTAAAAGGATGAAGTGTAACGTCACCCTCATGCGATGTCGACACTAAAGCCATGTGTAAGAAGGCGCCGATCTTGATGCACAATGGCACCAAGATCCTCGACGTCATTATAGATCCTTTAAAGTTTAGTTCACTTCGGCTATTATGCTGCTTATTATCTTTATAAGATTGAAGTCATATGAAGCGGCGACACTATCGAAGTTTTGAAAACAATCAAAGTGATTAAGTGCGACATCATTAAAAATAGTGATGAAGACATACGACGTCGTGGACGTCGACATTAAGCTTTTAAAATATTTAGGTGGATCACGAAGATACCATGTCGCCCAATATATGTTACCGATACTATCGACGTCGACACTAATGGAATCATTTCGTAGCTACCGAAACAGCCATTATATACTTCACTCAATATCAACATCGATGTGCAAAGAGGAAGCATTCCTTAGGCTCGAAGTGGATATATGCGGCATGGCAACGACGTAATTAACATGAAAACCGGTTCTTTTTTGTTTAAAGTAAGTACTTTTCACCAAAATATACACTTTCACAAATTCCTATTGGATACAAACAATACTTTAACAAATCTCTTTTTAGAAATACTGCGGCATACCATTTTCATGTTCCAAAATATTTCTCAACTTTAATTAATTAATACCATTAATTAACCATTAAATTAAATGCTTTTCTAGCATAATAAATTCATAGTAATTCGAAATTACCTGGGAAAAATCCAAAAAATTCACAAAAATTAGAGAATATCTTTCCCTTTACCATATAATAGTTTCGAAGCCAAAAACCATATTAAATTATTTAAATAATCAATGCAATTACCCGTAATTTTGACAATTTTGAATTATTAAATTTAATATAATTATTGAATATAAATGGTCAAAAATAAAAAAATTTAAGAACTATTATGTAATTTATTTAATATGAAATTGAATAAAATTTTGAAATAACCAATTTCGAAGATTTAGGCAATAACTCGTATTGAAATGAAATTTAATGTATTGAATGTGTTTATAATCAAATACTGAAATTGAATAATAAATTTTGAATTATTTAAATAAAAGTAAAATAATTGTTGATAACAAAAATTTATTTGGAATCTAATATTGGAATTTATCGAAATTGGATTATTGGAACAATTTAAATAATTGAATTTTGAATTTAATTTAAATGAAAATGATGTCAAAAGCTGATTTAAATTTTACTTAAACAAGAATGAAGATTTTTAAATGTTAAAGTTTAATTTGAAATGAATAAATTTATTTTGGAAAATAACCTGTTTTAATTAATGAGCAAAAATAGACATTTTGGCCACTGACTCGGATTTCGACGAAATCAGTTTCAACGGATCCATAATAGTGAGTTTTTATAGGATCTCAAGTTTCGTAGTGATCAGATTTATCGTTTTGCTGTGCAAGATTGAAATGCGTAGAAATTAATTTTAGAATTTAATTAAAATAATTTGATTTTGAAATGCTATCTTCTACATACGATCGAACTAGGCCTCGATGCTAGTTCCATTGTGTTCAAAAAAGGGGTATAAAAATAGGACGCAAGGCGGCATGCTTCGTTTTGAGTTTGAGAATTTCGGACATTTAAAGGTTAGATATTTTCTAATTATAGTAATATATATACTTTCCCTTATCTCAACATCTTGTATACTCCGCCCATAATCCTATCTACTTCACACACCCTTCTCCCTTTTCGTTCTTCAACTTTGCATATCGAAGAAAAGAGAGGAAAAAAATAAAAAACCAAAAAAACAAAAAAAATGAAGCACGTGCTGCCGCACAAGGAGGCGCGGCCAGGGCGAGCGTCGACACTCAGGTATTGGGTTTTGGGGTTCAAGTCGCGTTTGCGTGCGAATGCTGAAATGCACACGGCAGCGCTTGGTGGCGGTAGGGTTATTTTCGTTTGGGTTGATGGTGGCTCTGAAGGAGGCGGTGGCGATGGCGTGCTCAGATGGAGGTCCGATCGATGTTAGGTTGGCTTGCGATGTTGATTTTCACGTGATACTGGGTTGCAGATCGCGTTTGGGTGAGGGCCTGGAGGAATGAAGAGAGATAGGATTTAGGTTAGTTATTTTTTTATTTATGTTAAGTATGTTTTAATTACATCGATATTAATAAATTCGTAAATTTTTTGTACAAGGTCCATTTCGAGTGAAATGAGTCGCTTTGCGATCGTGTCGACGTCGTCAACAACATGGAGTGGAAGTGGAATTTATTTGAAGCTGAAATATTTTTAGTTTCAAATAAAAAGTAAGTGTTTTAAACACTCATGAAGTACTGAATATTTTTATGTTAGTTAAATTGAAATCCTGAGGTGATTTAATTTTATTGATGTTTGTTTGGTAATTTAATGACATAAAAATCGACTTAGAAATTTACATGTTAGCAATTTTGAATTAACTGTTGAATTTAAATTGAAATTAAACTACTAGTTAAATTCCCGATTATTGATAACCGGTTAATTGTAGTGATTTATTGACTATTTTGGAATATCTATTGTGGTAGGTGCTATGGGTTGATATTTTGGATGATTTGGATGTTTTTTTCTTTTTATATATTCATATTATCACTCTGTATATTATTGACATCATATAAACTATTACCTAAATTATTTTGAATAAACTAACAAACAGGTTGAAATAATATTTACCTATGACATTTATTTTGGATTGAAATTGTATATATACATCCCTGAAATTAAATTAGAATAACTAATCACTTGGTCATATGATAAAAAATTATATACGGACACCGGATTGGTTAAATTAAGCGGTTTTAAAATTTTGGATTTTAAATTATTTAAATAATTTTGATTTAAAGAAATAAAAATCGAAATATGGGAATTGAATTATTTTCAAACTCGAGCTTGAACTATGAAATTGGAATTGGTTAAAAGAAACTATTTAAAGAAAGCAATTTGAAATTTTAAGTTGGAAGTGAAATATGATTTGAGTTATGGAAATCGAATTTTCTAAAAAGATTTGAATTTTTACTTGAACTTTGAAGTTATTTAAGTGAAAGTGATATAAGTTAATATTTCAAAATTTGGCTCAAGATTGAATTATTCTTAAAGATTTGAGCATTGAATTGAACATTGAAGTTAAATTTGATTTAAATGGTTTAAATTGATATTTTGAAATCGAATTCAAAATTTATATAAATTCGAATGGTTTAAAATTTATAATTGAATTAAAATTAATTCAAATTTTGAATTGGAATTGAAATTAATTAATTTGAAATTGAAATAATTTGAAATAAAATTGAAATTGATTTGAATTGGAATTGGAATTGAACTTAATTCAGATTGAAATCGAAGTTGAGCCAATTTGAATTGAATTGAGATTGAAGATGACTTGAAAGATTTGGAATTGAATCAGTTTGACTTTGAAACTATTTTTAAATAAATTATTTCAATATAATTTTTTTAAAATCTATCTTTTTAAATATTCAAATTATTTTGATTTTCCAAACTATTTGTTTATATAAACCATTTTTAATATCTAAACTATTTTATCAAACTATTTGAACTTGTCAAAGTGGGAATTGTTATATTCAAATCGTTGATGTAAATGTGAATTGGGTTAAAATGAAGTTCTAATCTAAATGGAAATTCGATACGATTTTGGAAGTGAAATCAAGATATTGAGGCGAAAATGATTTTCAAGTGAAACTTAACATATTCGAAGTAAATATGATATCTCGAAATGTAACTGATTTTGAAGCGAATATGATATTTTGATATCAAGCATGAATTGTTTTCGAAATGTAAAAGAACTAACCGGTGTTTAAAACGACCTTTGGTTGTTAAAGAGACCGAGGTCTCTTATTGGCACACTCTTTGTCAATATTGGAATCTCTTTAACAACTGTGTACACTGAGAGACTCCAGAATGAAGTGGTTGGATTTTTCATCATTTGTTGGATTTGAAGAAAGAGAACATTGATGGACAGACCCTGGCACTTGTTCCAATTTGAAATGACTAAAACAGGACTGCTTGATAGGGCTAAGCTGGCTAGCTACCTCTAGCAAGCATTCGTTCTTCGATTTTCTTTGGACTCGGTCCATACTGTATTCCTCGTTGGTTTCGATTGGTACAACTTGATATTGGGACTACCTCCCTTTGACTCGATACGAGATGGATGTATGTGGTGGGCGATCGTGGTTATGATGTATTACCACCAGCCCTGCAACCCAAACTGGTAGTATTCAACCTTGGAAATTGCCTCACGTGTCTTGTCATACTTTTATCCCTATAAGAGACCACTACAATTTTGGTTTAGTATTATCGTATCACGGCGCATCCCTATCCCCTGACGTGCTACTGGGGCGTTGTATGCAAAGTGTATGACAATGCTTAAAAATGCATTAAAGGGGATTAATGTAAAGACTTAACGCTAAGAAAAATATTTATTTTACTGATTTAACATTACATATATAAAGTATTATACTATATATAGATAATTTGACGGATCCTTAAGAGATGGAAAATCCAGTAACATCTATTGAGTTATTGCACACACGTTATACACTGGATAGGAGATGTGAAACCCCATAAACATCTCTAACGCTATTACGCTCTTGTTATATATGATATTGATTTGACTCACGTAAGGATATTTTAGTCCCGACTCGAGTGTTTTGTCTTTTCAATACACTTGGGTCAGCTTTGAGTTTTTCAACGCATTGATATTATTTCCTGGAGGACGAAGACGAAGATTTGGTGTATATTATTATCAGTATTATTCCCTTATATCATTTTGTCTCCTGGATTACTCTATAATTTTTTTATATATATAATTCTAATAAATGTTGTAAATTATAATAAAATGTATAATATAAACAGCTTCATGAACTGTTTATTTGATTATTATTTTTTTCATTCCACTACAGGATTCTTTGTTTTGTTTCCTTCTTCTTTTCTTATTTTTTTGAATCAACCCCATTGATTACCTTGTGTTTCAGATTGTTTGATTTGGACATGTATGGATTATTATCAATTTAAACCTTCCGAAACGTGGGAACTTGAATTCGGATTGTTTGAGTTGGACATGTATGGATTATTATCAATTAATGAACTAGAATTTGGGAACTTGAATTCGGATGCTTCTGAAATTTTTTCTAAGATTTTTGAAAATAAGTTAGTTTTATAAAAATATTTGCGAATAGAAATTGTTTTCAAAAGGAATTAAAAGGAAGTAAATCCTATATTCTTCTCTTTGTCGCTGGAAAATAATTTTGATGATGACGGCCACATCATCGACATTCATTTTGGAGTCTCAAAGTAGGGAGGCCTCTTAATAGCTTTGCTACGCATTTGAGTTGATAAACAGATTTTGATTTAAAATTTCTAAATATGATTTGATATATATAAAAGATATGAGTATATATATTATTTCAAGATGATTTAAAATGAACCCGGTATTTGAATTCTTAAGTTCCTTTTAATTAATGATTTTCAGTTGTAGAAATAAAGTAATTTTTTTATATAGTTGGAAACTTCTCTTGAGAGATAATAAATTAAAGTTTAAGTGTTTATATGAAATATGAGAAATTAAATTATTATAACTCTTAAATTTCAAGATAATGGAAATTTAATCTTATGTAAATTATTGGACATTTTTGTTAACTAAAATGAGTAAGATAAATTTGTATAATACTCAATTATATTCTAAAAACATATATAAACTTACCAGAAATGTTTAAAAAGTTGAAATGTTGATTATGAATATGTAATGACATATTATACAAGTTTGAATTTTAGTAATAAAAATGTTTAAATTGAAATTGTATTTAAAGAAATGTTAAATGGGTAATTTGAGTAGTAAGAAGAAAATACTACTCAGACATGAACTTAAGAGAAGGTATACAAATAATAGACTAAATTATATCTTTGTAAATTGTTTGAAAACAAGGTAAAAGGAAAAATAAATTCGGAAACGATGTTTTAAGATTAAATTGTAGATTTCTGAGATAATTATAATTTAAATAATATTGTGTAAAAGAAGATACATCTGTATAAAATGATTATAAACTTAAGAAATAAATTGATGAAATGAGTTAATGAAATGAATTATAAGATGCCGTTAACTTAAGAAAAATTTGAATGAATTTGATTCTGATAAAAAGAAAAGGATTATTAATATGAATTTTAATTATAAAATAAAACTTAGTTAAGTAAAATTAATGATATTAATTGATTAACTAATGAAGTAAATCAATGAATTAATGTGAACTTAAGTTATGAAGAAAAAAATGAATAAACATGAGTTGCATTTTATAAAATGTATTTTAAACTTAAATGATTTTATGAAATGGTTTATAAATGACATTAGTATTAGAGAGAGTATACTAAGTGGCAATGAAATAAGATGAAACTTAAATAAGGTTAAATGAAATGATTTTATAAGATGGTTCATAAATGATTTGATATGAAATGGTATTAAACATAAAGTGAAACAATTGAAATTTAACAACTTGAACCGAATAAATTGAATGTAAATGAAATAGATTTGAATAAATTGGAAGTAAACCAATTAAATGTTAATAAAAATTGGATGTTAGTAAGAAATGAAATGTATAAATCAAATACTGACATTGGTGTAAATTAATACAGTTTGAATTAAGTAGACGAATATAAATTTTTGAATTGTTTCTTTGTTGTAAATCATTGTTATTACCGCTTTTGATTGCATATGATTGTTATGGCTATGTATTTGTGCTCACGTTTGTGGTTTGGATTCAAAATTCATGTTA
The DNA here is from genome assembly GCA_030765085.1 of Allium cepa. Lineage (NCBI taxonomy): Eukaryota > Viridiplantae > Streptophyta > Magnoliopsida > Asparagales > Amaryllidaceae > Allium > Allium cepa. Next base: position 986,327,021 of record CM060929.1, on the reverse strand, counting down.
TATAGTCTATTAAACTCATACATGCTTTCTATATCTTTTATATGCAACTAATATTCTGAACTCAGTTGAGGTAGCTACGTATGAAGACCGTTTGGACGCATACGCAGATTTTTTTTGATTTTGCTTACTTAATTTAAGCAAACTCGCTCGTATTAATAATAATAAGGTACATATCTCGAATTACATACCGCATTTTTATATTTTTTCCCTATTGGATGCATCATCATTGAGATGAGATGTATATTTGGTATATTTGTGATATATATTGGTATTGTAAAAATTTTTCGATCAAGCCGCGCAAAGGTGACGCTGCCGAAATTTTTCGTAAATTCAGGTGTTAGAAAATTTTTGAGGTTTAAAAATTTTGTAACTTGTTTTTAAATATGAGTTCTTGTTTTCATAAGTCAATCGGAGTGGCATAGTGGAAGCGTGGTAAAATATTTCAAATAAGATTCTAATGTTTATAAGTTGATTGTTTTGAATAAATATATCAAATGTTAAATTCCTTACTTTACCCCTTTTCGAGAATGAAAAGTTTTGAATGTGGGAGAGTGTAATGACCCGTATTTTTATTAAATTTAATATATTGTTGAATATATATGGTTAGAAATAAACAAAATTAGTGAACTATTCCTGAAATTTATTTAATATGACCTTGAACAAAATTTTGAAGTAACCAATTTCGAAGATTTAGGTAATAACTAGTATTAAAATGAAGTTTTATATATTGAATGTGTTTATAATCAATAACTGAAACTGAACAATAAACGTTGAATTATTTAAGTAAAAACAAATTAATTATTGATAACTAAAATTTATTTGGAGTATAATATTAGAATTTATCAAAATTGGATTATTGAAACTATTTAAATAACTGAACATTGAATTTAATATGAACGAAAATGATGTCGAAAGTTGATTTAAATTTTATTTAAACAAGAATAAAGATTTTAACTGCAAAAATTGAATTTCAAATGAATAATTTGATTTTGGAAAATAGCTCGTTTTAATTAACGAGTAAAAATAGCCATTTTGGACACTATTTTGGATTTCGACGAAACCAATTTCATTGGATCTGCAATAGTGAGTTATTTTAGGATTTCAAGTTTCGTAACGATCAAACTCATCTTTTGGCCATGCGATCTTGAAATGTGTAGAATTTAATTTTAGAATTTAATAAAAATAATTCGATTTTGAAAAGCTATCTTCTGCATACGATCAAACTAGGCCTCAAGACTAGTTCTATTATGTTCAAAATAGGGGTATAACATATAGAACGACGGGTGGCATGCTTCGTTTGAAGTTTGAGAATTTTGGACGTTTAAAGATAGATATTTTCTTATTATAATAGTATATATACTTTCCCTTATCTCAACATTTGGTACACTCGACCCACAATCCTATCTACCCCATACCCCCTTCTCCCTCTTATTCTTCAATTTTGAAGATCGAAGAAAAGAGAAAAAATGGAAAAAAAAACAAAAAAATGAAGCGCGTGCTGGCAAGCGAGTAGGCTCGGACAGGGCGACCGTTGACATTCAGATTTTGGGTTTTGGGGTTTAAGTCGCGTTCGCGGTGAGTGTTGGAGTGCACGCAGCATAGCTCGATGGTGGTAGGGTTGTTTGCATTTGGGTTGATTTTAACGACCCGTTAAATTTATGATATTTAATAAAATGAATTAATATAATTTCTAATTTGTTTAGGAGTAAACGTAGAAATTTGGTATAGTGGTTGCAATTTAGTGTAACTATAAAATTTTATGATAATAGATGTGGATAATGTAAATTTTCACAACTTGATTTAAAGTAATTTTGAAGAAACAAATAAATGTTGAATTTGTGAATGTTAGTATAAATATTAACTTAAATGGTGTTCATTAATACAAAGATGTAATTAGTGTAGATAGTAATAATTTATGCCTGTAGTGAAAGGAAAAGAAAACTAATAGAAACATAACATTTATTTTATGTAAACAAAAGTATAGTTTTGAACAAACTTATGAAAATTGATAGAAACAGTGTTTGTAATCAGTTTGGTTATTTTATATTTGAAAGATAGAGATGTGTAAATACGTTAATGAATTTATAATGGGAAGGAATGTTAGAATGAAAAGAATATATAATAATAAGCATTTGATTCAATTAAGGGAATTAAATTATAATAAATGGTCATTTAATAAATTCAACGTTTGTGAGAAATCATAATAGTTGTGTAAAATGTGTACAAACTTGGATTTGGAAGTTTATTGGATTTATAACGGTTTTGTTATTAAGTGTATGAGTTTAAAAGTTATTCCCTTTTGTAAAGTTATAGAAGAATGCATAAAGATATAAACAGGGCTTAATAGAATTGACACTTAATGAATTGAATAAATTACCCATTTATGTAGATATGTATAGTGGACTATAAATGGCCTAAGCAAATATAAAATGGAATAATCATTGAGATTTGTACTATGAAAATAAATAGTAACATTTATTTGCAAGGAATAAAAGACTATTTAGGTGACTAGAATTTGGAGTAATGACTATTGTATGTTACCTACCCTTGTTTCTTGTTAATTTAGATTTTGGGAATCAAATTCAATTTATCCGCCAATTTACCGCAGTTAAAGTGAAATGAATTGGTGATTGAGAAATGTTAAATACAAATAAGATGTAAACCAAAGAAAATCCCATTTGTAATAAATTATGTAGAATAAAGTAAAGAAACTAGGAAATGAAAATGTGAAAATGTGGATGCAGTGAGATCTTAAGTGATAATAACCTTGTTAGGCAAGTGATAACGGAATTTTGTGTATATGTAATATTTACTGGTGTGTCAAGTAATAAACACATAGATGCAAAAAAAGGAAAGTTGGTAGCAATCTATATATGTTATTTATCTTACTTAGTATATTAAATAAGGTTTGGAATTCAAATTTTAATTAAAGGAGTTGGTAACACGTTAGTAGGAAATAATTGTAAGGGTGGGATAACAACTACTATAAACTACCTAATTTAAATGAGTCAATGAACTTATTTGAAATAACGTTCATCTAAATATGAGTAATTAAAATGGCGGGGTCAACAATAAACGTTACTTTAGAATTAATTTATATTTTAACGGAAGTGTGAAAGTAAAGCAATAGAAGCGTAAACTTATCAAGGTAGAATTTAGTAGTGTAATGAAAAAATGTTAAGAATGTTATAGTATAATGATTGATTGGAAATCAAAATTTACTTGTTTGAATGTAACTTTAGGGAAATTGGATTTAATTAAAATAAAAAGGAAGAAAAAAAAATTGGATGAAATTTAATGTTGGAATATTATGTAAATATAAACTTAGATAAAATTTAAGGATATCTACGTAATAGAGTGTAAAACCAATGTTAATTTCATCTATTTAATACTAATAGGTTAATAATAGAATGAAGAGTAAATTTAATGTTAAGTTAATATGAATTAAGGTAATATTGGGGAATAATGTGAATTTTCTTCATAATATGATAAGTTGTAGAATACAACGTAAACTTAAGTATAACCTTTGGATTGAAAACATTGTTAAGGGTTACCTGTTAAATTTGGATGGAATGGGCAATAAATGTTACACTTATTGGTAAGGAAATAAAAATGTCCAGAATTTGAGTATATTAAGAAATGGGGATTGAAATTGAAATCTTGCAACGAATCTAATAATACGTTACATAAGTGTTAAATTAAGGTGACATTTGGAAAATATGATAATGATTTTCAAATTGAACAAGTTGTGGAATTAATAAGGATGGAAGAAAAAAAAATCAAGATTTATTTTATTTATTGGAATGAAAAATTTATAATTTGATTTATTGCGAATAATTGAAATTTAATTTGGTAATTGGCGAAATGATTAATGATTGAATTAACATAGAACTTGTTGTTAGTTATTAAAATTGTTTAAGAAATCAAAGGAGAGAAATTTTATAAAATTTTAAATTTTGTAATTGGATTGGCTAAAGTGGGAAAGTGGAATTAATCAACGTTGTTACTTTTATCTCCTTCCCTATTAAATCCTTATGTGATTGCATCCACATTTATTGTTGATTATTCCTATATATTGTCACCAATTAATCGTACTTGATGTATGTTTAGCAATTTTGTCACACAGTTAAAGTATGAATATATATATATATGATGTATTCAAATTTTTCTGTATCTAGCACTTAATTAATTTAGAATCAAACTAACGAAACGTGTCATTTATTTTTGTCCCTCCATATTCATTTTCTTTCTAATTAATAAATACCGCTTTTTAATACCTGCTACTTTTAAAAAAAAAAAAAAACTGTTCATATTTGCTATATTTCAATACCAAGTGTTCATATTCACTTTATTTCTAATTAATAGCAGCCTCTCCTTTCAAATCTATTTGTCCCTAAACCTAACTCTAACCTTGTAAATAACCTACTTCTTATTCTTCTATTACATTTTGTTTCTCCTAACTCTAACCCTAGACTCCGTGCTATTCTTCTTCTTCTTCTTCTTCTTCTTTTTTCTTGTTTTTCTCAAAGCTCCTTATTATCTCTCATTTTAATTTTTTTTCTTTCTCTTCAAATATTCTTCTTCTTCTTCTTCAAATTTACTTCTATTTCAAACTTTCTTCTTTTCAAATCTAGATCTTCTCTTCCGTTTTCAGTTCTTATTTTAATCATTTTTTTTCAATTCTTCTTTTTCAAATCTTCTTTTTCTTTCAAACCTTTTAAAATACATACATTCATATAATAAGGAGGAAAATTAAAGTAAATCGAAATAAAAGAAAAATTACGGAACAAAGTTAGCAATCAAGAAGAAGCATATGCGTTTTTCACGAGGGAAGGTGGATGCGGCACGGTATTTTATTTTTGTTTTGTTTATTTTTAATTTTTTTTATTTCAATTGCAAATCGTTTAATTGTGATAACTTTCACATACGAACTCCGTTTCACACGAAATTTCTTTTGTTAGGATCGTAATTAAATTACGGATCTGATGACGCTGGTTTGGATAAATTTAGAGACCGTCAAATTTTGGGTTTAAATCGGATTTACATTCGATTTAAATTCAAAAGGTGAGTGTTTTAACCCACTCACAACTACTAGAAGCTATTATGTTTGTTAAATAAATTTTAGAAATGAATAGAAATTTATTTATGAGTATTTGGCATGTTTATTTCATTCATATCTGTTGAATTGCATTTTATTAAATTTAACTGTTAATTTAATTGATTTATTGTGTATTAATTGACTGTTGGAAATTTTTGTTGCATATGAATTGCTAGTTAACAGTTGTATAAATTATTACTGAATAAACTGTTAGATTAATAGTTGATAAATTTAATTTGAATAAACTACCAGTTATCACCTGTTATATATGATCATATATATAATTGTTATTGATTGATATTGATCGATGTTGTGATTGGATGATGGATGTGTTGTTGAATGAATGTTTTATTTGGATATCATTAAACTGCAAGTTAGTATGCATTTACATTTCATTCTGGATTGTGGTTTGAAATGATATACAACCGCAGTTTTATTTTTTTAAATTGCGGATTGAAATGATAAATATCCGTATCACTTGACCATAGGATAGAAAACTATATACAGCACCGCGGTCTATATATAACTATTTTTAATGTGATTTATATGGTTTGGATGGAATACGGTTTATAAAAATCTTAAATTTTATACTGAATAAATGTTTTCTTCCATATTTATATACATATGAAGTTGAAAAATTTGAAATAAAAAGGTGTATAAATCTCTTTATTAAAATGAAGAAAATTTAGTAAATGGAGTTTGATAATTTATATCCTATGTTTAAATGTTAAGTTGGAAATTTTAAGATATGATATTTATAATTGGATTTTCCCAAAATAAATTAAATGAATATTCTAGTATAACTTGAATTGGAAAATATATATAATTTATTACTAGAAATTGAAGTCTTCTAAATTATGGATTCTATGTGAATATTCAAGGCTAATTAATAGAACATTTGATTTGAAAGAATAAAATCCAACTTTAGTTGAAATATTTATACTCAAAATGGATATACGTATATATATGAATTTATTGAAATGGTTTTGGAACTTGAAGCGATATTAAATTTTGGTTTTAACTTTAAATAAAGAAATGTATTGTAAAGCCACGAGAAATATTTCTTTTCAAAGTAACATTTAAGTTAAACCACTTATTTTATATACTGTTGAATATCCAAACCATTTAGTTTTGAAAGTAATGGTTTTAAAAACTATGGATTTCGAAGTATTATGTTGAAAGTTAATATTCAAATATCTGGTTACAAGGAATTATAAATTTTAATGGTGGCATAATTTTTGGAAAAGATTTATATTTGGGAAATGATATCATTGATTTGGGTTTTATAAAATAATATCAAAATGAATCTTTTTGGGTTTTAAAGAAGAAATGATATCGTAATATTATGGTTTTGAAATGGATTATATCCTGGTTTTAAAGTATAAACTATTTTTAAATGACTGCGGTGTTATAATAACGATTGGTTGGCAAAGAGACCGGGATCGGATATGGACATACTCTCTGTCGATACCGAAAACCACTTTGACTAACCGTGTACGCGGTGGAGATTCCAGAATGAAGTAGGTTGGGGCGACGTTTCCTGTAAGGTAAATACGTGGACCCGACTCCCGTGAGTTGGCATAAGGTGGCTAAAACAGGAGCGATTGACGGGTTAATGAGGTCATTCCTCTGATCGGACACTCCTCTTCGATATTATACTTCGACTTTGGATTGATTCAGTGGCCACTTCTATTTTTGATTTTGGGGAAGTTTGTTCGTGGTGGGCGGTAGCTGCGGCTACGCGTTACCATCGACCCGGAAGCGTAATTGGTATATCTACCCTGGCATTGCCTAGTTGTGCCGTGTCACCTACCCTATCGCGCCTTATACGATTTTGGTTTTGTACCATACCTATGGAGTGCCCTCCGACGACGTCCAGTACGGGGGAGATTACGGTACTGTATAGACTATGGGAATATATTCTGTGTTAAGGTGGAAAATGTAAAGCCTTAACGCTATTTAAAAGTAAGTTTATTTTACAATTAGACACTATTATAATAGCGCAATATACTACATAGTAAATAGTTTAACGGATCCTTCGGAGATGTAAATCCCGAGCATCTCTTAAGTTACAGTACTCATATTTATTTCTGTAAAATTTAACTTACATAAGATCTTTTAGTTCTGACTCGAGTGTTTTTGTCTTTTCAAATTCGCTCGGGTCAGTCCGAGCGTTTCAGGATTTGAAGATTTAGCTTTGGAGGACGAAGACGAAGATTTGTATTATTATTATTTATACTAGTGCACTACACCATTTAATTCCGCTGCATTGTTGTATTGGTATGTGTAACTCTGATATTTATTGCACAAGAAAAATAAATTATTTTGTAAAATAGTTTCATGAACTGTATATTTGATTATTATATTTTATCCTTCCGCTGTGAAATTCTGTTTTGTTTTATTTCTTCTCTATCTTTCTCATTTACCCCATAACAATCCGACCTTCCGTATGGTTTGAATTGGCACGTGTGTCGGTTTAAAGTGTGCGAAAAGGCGGGATGTTACATCTGGTATCAGAGCTTTGGTTTAGCGATAAACCTTGGCTTTGTGGGGTTTGACTTTTTGTTAATAGGGTAGTAATATCCTATGGGAGTCGCTGAGTATATATATATGAGAGAGCGTATTTGTTAGTATTAATAAAAAGATTTTTATATTGTGTTAATCTGTTCCGCTTTGTATTTATAAATTCTGGTTGATGCATGGGACGCTATGTCATCAATAGGGATTTCTAAACACTTAATAGGACAGACCGACATAATATTTGTTTTAGTATAGGTAAATGAAATAATTTTGCCTATTATATTTTCTATATATAAAAATATTTTTATAAAGATATATATATATATTTGGTTGCTATAGATTGGGTGTTAGGAAATAAAATATTTATAATAACTGAAGCTAAGTTGAAATTATGATAAATCAAATTGGAGATTTTAGAACTTAAGTCCGGGATTTTTCCAAATCTGCTTTCAAAGAATTTGTGAAATTTATTGATTTGGTTTATAAGTAATTTCTTATATAAATATTTCGTATAATTTGGAAGAATTGTTTTAAAGAAGATTTTGGGAAAAAAAAATTAAATTAAATTCTGTACTTTCCTCTCTGTCACTGGAAAATAAATTCGGTGATGACGGCCGCATCATCGACTTTCATTTCGAGTTTCGAAGGGGAAAGGCCACTGTAGTAAATTTTACTGCAGATTTATTTTGAACTTTTCTAAAATTTTCTTTTATTGCTCTAACTATAATTAGAGATATTGAGTTGTAAGAACTTATTTATCTATTATTTTGAAATAAATTGAAATTTAACCCGGTATTTAATTCTAAATTTTTCCGTTAATTAATTGTTTAAAATTTGTTAGTGAAATAAAAGTTAAGTAATAAATGAATTGAAACCTCTAATTGAAATAAGAGAATAATTGCAAAGCTATAAAGAGGAATTTGCATACATATGAGACAAAGAGTAATATGGATAAACATTAAATTTAATTAAAAGAATGGAGATTAAACTTGTATAAGTTCAATTGCAATTTCCTTAACATAAATAACTTACCCAAATATAAAAGTTGAAGTGTTAAATGAGAAACTGGAATTGAATATTTTACAAGTAGGAATTTAGAAAAATGAAGTATTCAATAAATTACTGTTATAATAAGAATTTAATGGTATAAACTTAGGTTATCATTGAAATTTTACTGAAAAAGGGTTAAGAATTATTAATAGATGATATGAACCTAAGTATATAAAATGAAATTCAAAATAAGAATTGATTGTATGATTATTGACTTAAGTATATTTTAATCTTCCCTATTCTAATATAATGGAAAGTAGGAAGAATTTAAATGACTGTAATCCATAGTTAATAGATAAATAAAAACTTCCACTTATAAGAATGAATGCTAGCAGATTAAGAATTTAAGGGAAACCTTACAAGTAAAGAATAAAGAAATGAAGATATTCAAAATATTTGTTGTTATTAATGAGAATTATTTTATAAACTTAAGTAATAAAAAGGAAATACAAATATAATAAATTTGGCGATAATTGGAAAATAAAACTTGTAAGAACAAAGAAATCCCTCATAAATGAAGGGAAGAAAATCAAACCACTGAAGTATGAAATAAATGTAAATAAACTATTTTGGTGTTGGTTTGGATTGTTTGGTTGATGTATGTTGGTTGGGTAAGAAATTTTGGAGTTATGGGATGAACAAATAATCTATCTTTGTTCCATCTAAGACAGTTGAGTAACGGATGCAATTGATAGTTATTCTTCATTCCGTACAATTTCAGAATTTGAACCCGAACAACAAATTGATTGTTTGATTGAATGGTTGTCTGTTGGTGGCATGTGCTGTTTGTTAAAATTTATGGTTGTTGCATTTGATTGGATATGAATGATTGAATCTACCCAAACATTTCACTGTAATATAAATATTTAACTTTTAGACTATATAAGTGAATACAGGTGATGGAAGCAACTGCTACTGCTTTTGGTTCCAAAATAAAAAAAACGTATAGTGTCCGACAAATAGGTACGTTTCCGGATTACGTATAAAGCGCTATTTTATATATTTTCCCGTGTTGGGATATTTTATTTTGGATATATATGTAATATATTGTATATTTGGATATTATATTTTCTCCAGAGTCCCTCCGTACAAAGGAGACTCTGCCAAAAATTTTCGTAAATTTTGGACTTAGAATTTTGTGAAAGTATTTTTCCAACTTTAATAATTCAAGTATTAAAGGATATAATTATTATAAAACAAGTATATTTCATTAAAGGAAATTAATCCAGTAAAATATTGTTTATAAGTTAATATTTGAAATAAGATGCACTGTAAATCTTCCTCCTCCCTTCTTTTTCCTTTTCGGGGACGAAAAGTTTTGAGTGGGGGAGATTGTAACGACCCGTTAAATTTATGATATTTAATAAAATGAATTAATATAATTTCTAATTTGTTTAGGAGTAAACGTAGAAATTTGGTATAGTGGTTGCAATTTAGTGTAACTATAAAATTTTATGATAATAGATGTGGATAATGTAAATTTTCACAACTTGATTTAAAGTAATTTTGAAGAAACAAATAAATGTTGAATTTGTGAATGTTAGTATAAATATTAACTTAAATGGTGTTCATTAATACAAAGATGTAATTAGTGTAGATAGTAATAATTTATGCCTGTAGTGAAAGGAAAAGAAAACTAATAGAAACATAAAATTTATTTTATGTAAACAAAAGTATAGTTTTGAACAAACTTATGAAATTTGATAGAAACAGTGTTTGTAATCAGTTTGGTTATTTTATATTTGAAAGATAGAGATGTGTAAATACGTTAATGAATTTATAATGGGAAGGAATGGTAGAATGAAAAGAATATATAATAATAAGCATTTGATTCAATTAAGGGAATTAAATTATAATAAATGGTCATTTAATAAATTCAACGTTTGTGAGAAATCATAATAGTTGTGTAAAATGTGTACAAACTTGGATTTGGAAGTTTATTGGATTTATAACGGTTTTGTTATTAAGTGTATGAGTTTAAAAGTTATTCCCTTTTGTAAAGTTATAGAAGAATGCATAAAGATATAAACAGGGCTTAATAGAATTGTCACTTAATGAATTGAATAAATTACCCATTTATGTAGATATGTATAGTGGACTATAAATGGCCTAAGCAAATATAAAATGAAATAATCATTGAGATTTGTACTATGAAAATAAATAATAACATTTATTTGCAAGGAATAAAAGACTATTTAGGTGACTAGAATTTGGAGTAATGACTATTGTATGTTACCTACCCTTGTTTCTTGTTAATTTAGATTTTGGGAATCAAATTCAATTTATCCGCCAATTTACCGCAGTTAAAGTGAAATGAATTGGTGATTGAGAAATGTTAAATACAAATAAGATGTAAACCAAAGAAAATCCCATTTGTAATAAATTATGTAGAATAAAGTAAAGAAACTAGGAAATGAAAATGTGAAAATGTGGATGCAGTGAGATCTTAAGTGATAATAACCTTGTTAGGCAAGTGATAACGGAATTTTGTGTATATGTAATATTTACTGGTGTGTCAAGTAATAAACACATAGATGCAAGAAAAGGAAAGTTGGTAGCAATCTATATATGTTATTTATCTTACTTAGTATATTAAATAAGGTTTGGAATTCAAATTTTAATTAAAGGAGTTGGTGGCACGTTAGTAGGAAATAATTGTAAGGGTGGGATAACAACTACTATAAACTACCTAATTTAAATGAGTCAATGAACTTATTTGAAATAACGTTCATCTAAATATGAGTAATTAAAATGGCAGGGTCAACAATAAACGTTACTTTAGAATTAATTTATATTTTAACGGAAGTGTGAAAGTAAAGCAATAGAAGCGTAAACTTATCAAGGTAGAATTTAGTAGTGTAATGAAAAAATGTTAAGAATGTTATAATATAATGATTGATTGGAAATCAAAATTTACTTGTTTGAATGTAACTTTAGGGAAATTGGATTTAATTAAAATAAAAAGGAAGAAAAAAAAATTGGATGAAATTTAATGTTGGAATATTATGTAAATATAAACTTAGATAAAATTTAAGGATATCTACGTAATAGAGTGTAAAACCAATGTTAATTTCATCTATTTAATACTAATAGGTTAATAATAGAATGAAGAGTAAATTTAATGTTAAGTTAATATGAATTAAGGTAATATTGGGGAATAATGTGAATTTTCTTCATAATATGATAAGTTGTAGAATACAACGTAAACTTAAGTATAACCTTTGGATTGAAAACATTGTTAAGGGTTACCTGTTAAATTTGGATGGAATGGGCAATAAATGTTACACTTATGGGTAAGGAAATAAAAATGTCCAGAATTTGAGTATATTAAGAAATGGGGATTGAAATTGAAATCTTGCAACGAATCTAATAATAAGTTACATAAGTGTTAAATTAAGGTAACATTTGGAAAATATGATAATGATTTTCAAATTGAACAAGTTGTGGAATTAATAAGGATGGAAGAAAAAAAAATCAAGATTTATTTTATTTATTGGAATGAAAAATTTATAATTTGATTTATTGCGAATAATTGAAATTTAATTTGGTAATTGGCGAAATGATTAATGATTGAATTAACATAGAACTTGTTGTTAGTTATTAAAATTGTTTAAGAAATCAAAGGAGAGAAATTTTATAAAATTTTAAATTTTGTAATTGGATTGGCTAAAGTGGGAAAGTGGAATTAATCAACGTTGTTACTTTTATCTCCTTCCCTATTAGATCCTTATGTGATTGCATCCACATTTATTGTTGATTATTCCTATATATTGTCACCAATTAATCGTACTTGATGTATGTTTAGCAATTTTGTCACACAGTTAAAGTATGAATATATATATATATGATGTATTCAAATTTTTCTGTATCTAGCACTTAATTAATTTAGAATCAAACTAACGAAACGTGTCATTTATTTTTGTCCCTCCATATTCATTTTCTTTCTAATTAATAAATACCTCTTTTTAATACCTGCTACTTTAAAAAAAAAAAAAAGACTGTTCATATTTGCTATATTTCAATACCAAGTGTTCATATTCACTTTATTTCTAATTAATAGCAGCCTCTCCTTTCAAATCTATTTGTCCCTAAACCTAACTCTAACCTTATAAATAACCTACTTCTTATTCTTCTATTACTTTTTGTTTCTCCTAACTCTAACCCTAGACTCCGTGCTATTCTTCTTCTTCTTCTTCTTCTTCTTTTTTCTTGTTTTTCTCAAAGCTCCTTATTATCTCTCATTTTAATTTTTTTTCTTTCTCTTCAAATATTCTTCTTCTTCTTCTTCAAATTTACTTCTATTTCAAACTTTCTTCTTTTCAAATCTAGATCTTCTCTTCCGTTTTCAGTTCTTATTTTAATCATTTTTTTTCAATTCTTCTTTTTCAAATCTTCTTTTTCTTTCAAACCTTTTAAAATACATACATTCATATAATAAGGAGGAAAATTAAAGTAAATCGAAATAAAAGAAAAATTACGGAACAAAGTTAGCAATCAAGAAGAAGCATATGCGTTTTTCACGAGGGAAGGTGGATGCGGCACGGTATTTTATTTTTGTTTTGTTTATTTTTAATTTTTTTTTTATTTCAATTGCAAATCGTTTAATTGCGATAACTTTCACATACGAACTCCGTTTCACACGAAATTTCTTTTGTTAGGATCGTAATTAAATTCCGGATCTGATGACGCTGGTTTGGATAAATTTAGAGACCGTCAAATTTTGGGTTTAAATCGGATTTACATTCGATTTAAATTCAAAAGGTGAGTGTTTTAACCCACTCACAACTACTAGAAGCTTTTATGTTTGTTAAATAAATTTTAGAAATGAATAGAAATTTATTTGTGAGTATTTGGCATGTTTATTTCATTCATATCTGTTGAATTGCATTTTATTAAATTTAACTGTTAATTTAATTGATTTATTGTGTATTAATTGACTGTTGGAAATTTTTGTTGCATATGAATTGCTAGTTAACAGTTGTATAAATTATTACTGAATAAACTGTTAGATTAATAGTTGATAAATTTAATTTGAATAAACTGCCAGTTATCACCTGTTATATATGATCATATATATAATTGTTATTAATTGATATTGATCGATGTTGTGATTGGATGATGGATGTGTTGTTGAATGAATGTTTTATTTGGATATCATTAAACTGCAAGTTAGTATGCATTTACATTTCATTCGGGATTGCGGTTTGAAATGATATACAACCGCAGTTTTATTTTTTTAAATTGCGGATTGAAATGATAAATATCCGTATCACTTGACCATAGGATAGAAAACTATATACAGGCACCGCGGTCTATATATAACTATTTTTAATGTGATTTCTATGGTTTGGATGGAATACGGTTTATAAAAATCTTAAATTTTATACTGAATAAATGTTTTCTTCCATATTTATATACATATGAAGTTGAAAAATTTGAAATAAAAAGGTGTATACATCTCTTTATTAAAATGGAAGAAAATTTAGTAAATGGAGTTTGATAATTTATATCCTATGTTTAAATGTTAAGTTGGAAATTTTAAGATATGATATTTATAATTGAATTTTCCCAAAATAAATTAAATGAATATTCTAGTATAACTTGGATTGGAAAATATATATAATTTATTACTAGAAATTGAAGTCTTATAAATTATGGATTCTATGTGAATATTCAAGGCTAATTAATAGAACATTTGATTTGAAAGAATAAAATCCAACTTTAGTTGAAATATTTATACTCAAAATGGATATACGTATATATAAGAATTTATTGAAATGGTTTTGGAACTTGAAGCGATATTAAATTTTGGTTTTAACTTTAAATAAACAAATGTATTGTAAAGCCACGAGAAATATTTCTTTTCAAAGTAACATTTAAGTTAAACCACTTATTTTATATACTGTTGAATATCCAAACCATTTAGTTTTGAAAGTAATGGTTTTAAAAACTATGGATTTCGAAGTATTATGTTGAAAGTTAATATTCAAATATCTGGTTACAAGGAATTATAAATTTTAAAGGTGGCATAATTTTTGGAAAAGATTTATATTTGTGAAATGATATCATTGATTTGGGTTTTATAAAATAATATCAAAATGAATCTTTTTGGTTTTTAAAGAAGAAATGATATCGTAATATTATGGTTTTGAAATGGATTATATTCTGGTTTTAAAGTATAAACTATTTTTAAATGACCGCGGTGTTATAATAACGATTGGTTGGCAAAGAGACCGGGATCGGATATGGACATACTCTCTGTCGATACCGAAAACCACTTTGACTAACCGTGTACGCGGTGGAGATTCCAGAATGAAGTAGGTTGGGGCGACGTTTCCTGTAAGGTAAATACGTGGACCCGACTCCCGTGAGTTGGCATAAGGTGGCTAAAACAGGAGCGATTGACGGGTTAATGAGGTCATTCCTCTGATCGGACACTCCTCTTCGATATTATACTTCGACTTTGGATTGATTTAGTGGCCACTTCTATTTTTGATTTTGGGGGAGTTTGTTCGAGGTGGGCGGTAGCTGCGGCTACGCGTTACCATCGACCCGGAAGCGTAATTGGTATATCTACCCTGGCATTGCCTAGTTGTGCCGTGTCACCTACCCTATCGCGCCTTATACGATTTTGGTTTTGTACCATACCTATGGAGTGCCCTCTGACGACGCCCAGTACGGGGGAGATTACGGTACTGTATAGACTATGGGAATATATTCTGTGTTAAGGTGGAAAATGTAAAGCCTTAACGCTATTTATAAGTAAGTTTATTTTACAATTAGACACTATTATAATAGCGCAATATACTACATAGTAAATAGTTTAACGGATCCTTAGGAGATGTAAATCCCGAGCATCTCTTAAGTTACAGTACTCATATTTATTTCTGTAAAATTTAACTTACATAAGATCTTTTAGTTCTGACTCGAGTGTTTTTGTCTTTTCAAATTCGCTCGGGTCAGTCCGAGCGTTTCAGGATTTGAAGATTTAGCTTTGGAGGACGAAGACGAAGATTTGTATTATTATTATTTATACTAGTGCACTACACCATTTAATTCCGCTGCATTGTTGTATTGGTATGTGTAACTCTGATATTTATTGCGCAAGAAAAATAAATTATTTTGTAAAACAGTTTCATGAACTGTATATTTGATTTTTATATTTTATCCTTCCGCTGTGAGATTCTGTTTTGTTTTATTTCTTCTCTATCTTTCTCATTTACCCCATAACAATCCGACCTTCCGTATGGTTTGAATTGGCACGTGTGTCGGTTTAAAGTGTGCGAAAAGGCGGGATGTTACATTGATGGTGGCTCTGAAAGAGGCCATGGCGGTGGTGTGCTCAAATGGAGGTTCGGTCGACGTTAGGTTAGAGCACGATGTTGATTTTCACGTGATACTGGGTTTCAGATCGCGTTTGGTGGTGAGGGCCTAGAAGAAAAAAGAGGGATAGGATTTAGGTTAGTTATTTTTTGTTTATGTTAATTAATTTGTTAATTATGTTTTAATTATATCAATATTAATAAATTCGTAACTTTTGCATACGAAGTTCGTTTTGAGTGAAATGAGTCACATTGCAATCGTATCGACATCGACTACAGCATGGAGTGGAAGTGGAATTTATTTGAAACCGAAATATTTCAGTTTCAAATAAAAGGTGAGTGTTTTAAACACTCACGAAGTACTAAGTATTTTTATGTTAGTTCAATTGAAATCCTGAAGTGATTTAATTTTAATTATGGTTGTTTGGTAAATTAGCTGATATAGAAATCGACTTAGAAATTTATATGTTAAAAATTTTAAAAACGAATTAAGGAGGATTAATGTAAAGCCTTAACACCAAGAAAAATATTTATTTTACTGATTAGACATTATATATATGGCGTATTCTACTATATATGGACAATTTGACGGATCCTTGGGAGATGAAAAATCATGTAACATCTCTTGAGTTATTACACGCACGTTATACATTGTATAGAAGATGTGAAACCCCATAAACATCTCTGATGCTATTACACTTCTGTTATATGTGATATTGATTCGACTCACATAAGGATATTTTAATTCAGACTTCTTTTCATTACGCTCGGGTTAGCTCTGAGATTTTAGTGAATTGAAGATTATTTTCTAGAGGACGGAGATGAAGATTTGGTATATATTATTTCTAGTATTATTCCCTTATATCATGTTTTCTGGTGCATTATCTATAATTCTGTTGTATATATAACTCTGATAAATGTTATAAAATTATAATCAAATGTATAACATAAACAATTTCATGACATGTTTCTTTGATTATTATATTTTATCATTTCGCAACGAGATTCTATGTCTTGTTTCCTTCTCTTTTCTTATTTTTCTTAATCAACCCATTGATTATCTATGTTTCGGATTGTTTGAGTTGGACAAGTGTGGATTATTGTCAATTTAAACCTTTCAAAGTGTGGGTCGTGACAATTAAAAGCCAGAATTAAGCTATTTCCTCCTTAACAATATGGTTTCTAAATCTCAGGAAAAAATGATTTGCATCTTTCCTTATGCATTCGAACATGTGTTACTAGTAGTGCGTGTGTAAGATCAATTAACAGGTTTGCTGGAGAGATGCAAGCTATTCATTTAAAATCGAACTCACTTGAACAGGCAGCCTTATTTTGATTTATATAAACAGTAAGGTACGGAAAGCACGTCAAGTTTCGACCATTGATATGTCACTAGTTTGGACAAACTATAATTAACCAGAAATTGTAAGGAGATTGGGCAGATAACAAGTGATTTAGCATATTACTTTGAAAATTTTGGATTCAACACCTCCCATTATCTTTCCATATCAAAATAATAATACGGATCTATCTAAAAATGTTATGCTTTATGTCGGAATACATGGAACCTTACTGTGCACACACACGGAAGATTACATTTACTACTTACTCAGTTAGATAGTTTTTGACCTTTCTGGTTATTTAAAAATAAAAAATATGTTGGTTCGCTGTACAATTCTCATGAAATTTTGAAATGGTCTATTGCTTGTATGCCATTATTTGTTAATATACATGTTATAGTGCGATAATAATGAGAAATGCAAATAAGCCGGAAAAAACTGACAGTTTCGCATACATAAGATTTCATTTTTCATTCAATACTAAGACACACGTGCAGGTGGATTTATTTTTAAGTTATGTACCTTTTTATTTTATTTTTTATTTTATGATTCAACTTGAATGTTAGCGTTTGAACATGGCAACTTAATATTTGTACAACATGTATGAACCTGATGCAAGTAGCTACATATTTGAACCTGCATGCGTTCAACTGTCTATTTTTCTTTTAAAAAGCTAACACAAAACATTTTCTATTAATTCTATGAACATATATTGATGAAATCCATAAGTCTAATTGGAAAATATCTTGGAGATCCAACATACATGCAAGTGTGTTGCTTAGTCCACGACCGAAGGAGCCCTCTAACTTTCAGCTATAACAAAGCTTCCTAACTACTTATCTATAATTCAAGTTTGATATACATGTTGAGATATCTATACCAACTTTTACTTTTTAATGTAAATGCTAATTCTTATTAATTTATTTTACAAAAATTTAAGTATATCTAAATTGTAATGCATAATTGACATCACAAACATTCTTTTCTTTGTGAAATTAGATGATACAGGTGGACAGCAATATCTATCCATATATTTTCGTGTATCATTTCAACAACCAACGTCATCGCAATATTAATATTCTTGTTTGATACCATTTTTCTTACCTCGCCTTCTTTAGTACTGATATTGTAATGACATAGCTTCCTTTAGCATTTATCAATAGGATGGACAAACTTTTTACAAATTACATTGATTCATCTTAACATATACAGTCTATTAATAATAAAATTTTGGTGGGTTTGGTTAAAACATAACAAAATAAAATCATTTTACTAACTAATTATAACCAGATTTAATTAATAACAAAATTATGTGACCAGATGAGTCAGCTCGGTCAGTCATTTAGATTTAATCAAAATTTTGTTTACCCCGATATGTGTAGGTATGTAGGTTTATGCATGGATTTTTCAAAGTTGAGTGATAAAACACAGTATCAAAAATACTTATTGATTATGAGTACAAATTAATTGTTGTTGCAATACACACTGAAGAATACATAATCATCAGTAGAAATATATGTAATTTACCGTTTATTGTAAATATAAACACCAAGATAAAGGAGAAGAAATTCATCAATGTAGAAAGAAACTTGTGTCAACTACAGTAATTGGCCTTGTAGTCTTATCTTGAACTATAATTGCATTCTCAAGAGTCTAGTTATATGTAGCATACACAGTTAAATAGAAATAAGCTAATATTGTTTTGTGAGAAAATTGACTATTAGTTATCAAATCATGACCACAAAATTTTCTAAAGCAGGAATAATCAATCCGAATAAAATACTGTAACGACCCGCCTTTTTGGACAGTTTAAACCGACGATCAAATACACATATCGATTCCAAACCATTAAAAGGGCAGATAGTTATTGGGGTAATTAAGAAAAGAAAAGGAAGGGAAATAAAGGAAATGAAACAACACAGAATCTCACAGCGGAAGGCTAAAGTATAATAATAAAATAACAGTTCATGAAGCTGTTAATTAAATGAATACATTTGAAATGAATACATTTGATTATTATTATACAACATTTATCAGAGTTACATACACAACAAATATCATACAACAATGCAGCGGAATGGAATGAATATAATAGTAGTAGATAATATACCAAATCTTCGTCTCCGTCCTCCAAGGAAATGATCTTCAACCTAAACTGAAAACTCAGGACTGACCCGAGCGTAATGAAAAGACAAAACACTCGAGTCAGGACTAAAATATCCTTATGAAAGTTAAATCAATCGTAAATAAATATGAGTGTAACGGCGTCAGAGATGTTTACGGGGTTTGACATCTCATATCCAGTGTCAACGTGCGTGCAATAACTCAAGAGATGTTACGGGATTTTCCATCTCTCAAGGATCCGTTAAACTATCTACTATGTAGTAATATACGCTAAGTAGATAATGCCTATCAGTAATATAAAGTATCAAAATAGCGTTAAGGCGTTACCATAATCCCCCTTAACACATTTTTATATTCCCAAAAGCATATACAAGACCGTAGTTTCCCCAAAACCGGAAGTCACCAGAGGGCAATCCATATACTCAAGGTACAAATCAAAACGTAGTGGTCGCGAATAGGATAATCAGTATGACAAGGTACATGAGGCGATACCAACTAGGATACTAGTAGTTGCGTGATCCGGACTGATGTTGGGCATAGCCAGCAGCTACCCCAACACCGCGAAACAACACTCCCAAATCAAGGGGTGCACCCAAATCGCATCACAAATGTAATAGATATGGTATCGAAGAAGTGTGTCCGCTAGAGGTGGCGAACCTCAATGGCCCGGCGCGGCTCCTGTTTTAGTCATGTCAGGGGTCATCCAATAATCGTTCTCTTTCTTCAGTCAACGCGTTCACCAAACCATCCACTTCATTCTGGATCAACACTCCGCGTATAATAGTTATTAAAGTGGTTTTCGGTATCGACAGAGAGTATGTCCATATCCGATCCCGGTCTCTTTAATAACTACGTATTATTACACCGTTGGCTCTTTTACATTTCGAATCGATTCATGATTGATATCAAATGTCATATTCACTTCAAAATCAAATCCATTTCAAATATCGACATAGCCATTCAAAATATAAGGTTCCTTTTCAAAAATCATTTTGCGTCTCAATATCTTATTTCGGTTTCAAAATCATTCCGAATTTAAATTTTATGTTGCAACTTCATTTAACCCAATTCGTATTTAAATTCAAGATTTAAACATAAACATTCCACCTTATTAACCAGCTTGAAATTTTTAGAAAATAGTTTTAAGTAGTTTAAAAGTAGTTTAAATAATTAAAATAGTTAAAAATAATTAAAATCTTGAAATGGATTTAAAATAGATAAATTAGTTTAAAATAATTTAAATTGGGTTAAGTAGATTAAAAATAGATTAAAATAGTTTAAGTATTCAAAATGGTTTATATAACAGAGTAATTTGGAAAACAAATTAAAACAGCTTCAAAACCAATCCATTTCAATTACAACTTCCCAATTCCAATCAATTTCAATTTCCATTTTACCGATTCAATTTCGATTTCAATTCAAAACAACGTCAACTTTAACTTCAAATCAATTCAATTCTACATTCACCTTCAATTTATTCAATTTCAATTTTTTTATCGATTTGGAGCTGGATTTCAAAATATCCATTTATAACACTTAACAAATTTTCCATCAATATTCAAGTCTAAATTCCAATTTCAAATATGATTCAATTCCAAACTCGATTTCAAAATATCATTTTTATATCACTTTTACTTAATAATATTCAAAGCTCGATTTAAGGTTCAATCCCTTAAACGAATAAATTTTCGAACTTCAATCATAACCAAATTTTAAATTTCAAAGTCTCAACTTAATTCTTTAACAAAATTCCTTTAACCAAATTTTATTTCAACATTCCAAACTCAATTTTTCGATGAATTCAATTTCTATAAATCGGTTTCTGTTTATAACTTTTAAATCAAAACATTTAAATAAATTCAAATCGACGATTTCAAAAATTATTAATTTAACCAATTCGGTGTCCATATATAATTTTCTATCCTATGGCCAAGTAGTTATTTATTTCAATTAGATGTCAAGGATGAGTATATATTATTTAAATTAAATCACAGTATCATATGTATGCATAACAGGATCTATATAAGCAAATAAACATCCAAACATTCAATTATCAACCAATAGCATCCATCAAAATACATCATCCAATAAACAATACAATTCATGGCAGTTTCATAGTTATCAATGTCAGGTAATTCATTCGCAATTCAATTTTAATTTCAATTTAACTGTCAATTTAATTTTTCAACAGTTAATGCAAATGACAAGCTATATGACAATTAAATTTTTATCAAACAACCATAAATAAAATCATAACACTTCATAATATCAAATTTAACTAGCATAAAAATATTTAGTACGGTGTGAGCGTTATAAAACACTCACCTTGATTTTACGATTTTAAATCAAATCGAACGACGTTCGATTTAATCCAAAAATTTCTCTAGCTTCAAACGACTCCAATCCAGATGCATCGCGTAGAGCTCGACGAAACGATTCCAACGCAAAAAGTCTCGTCTCAATCGGACCTCGTATGCGAAAGATATGAATTTTCAAAGTTATACGAGTTTTTAATTATAAAATTACAACATAATTTAATTTTTATACCTAATCCATCTGGGCCGCACGCTCCAAAGCCAAGAATCTCGGCCGCTGATTCATGCTTCTTCTTCCCAGTTCAAAGCCGCGATACGAAACCCAAACACGATCGGCTACAACAAAGACGCGACCACCTACCAACCTCCAGACGTTGATCAGGCGACGCCATATCGAGGGCCTCGCCGCCATGCACCCCCGCGCCCAGCAACGTGGCACTCGGCCACCCCTAGACCCTCGAAAACCGTGCCCAATCATGGACGAACGCAGCTACCTATCTCCTTTAAACGACGATAATAGCCAACTCCACCGTATAGATTTGTAGTACTCGAGACCCTCTACAACTTTCATGTAGGAAGGTTCTTGAATTAAACGATGGATTTGAAGATTTTGAGGGAGAAAGAATCGTGTAATTTCGGCCATTAAATTTTTATCACCGGCGGCTGAACGTGATGAAGAGGAAACCCTAGTTATATTTTTATTTTTAATTTGTGAAAGGCTATTTATAGGAAACGACTAATATTATTTATCCGGCTTTTCCAAACTCCGAATTTCGCACGGTAACTGACGTTCCTAGGGTTTATGCCGCGTTCCGAACACAATGGAACAGGTTACGGAAGCTAATTTGATCGTATGTGAGAGTTACGGAAATAAACGATCAAATTTAAATTAAACCGATTAAACGATTCTCTAGGCGTTTTGGCTCGCCCCGGACAAACGGTAAATCCAATTGACACGAAATTTGAAATCTTACAATAATATCACATTACGGATCCGATGAAACTAGTTTCGTCGAAATCCGAGACCGTTTGAAAAATGACTATTTTAACTCGCCAAATTAATATTAAAATAATTTCAACGCGTTTCGAGCTGCCACGGTCAAACGACAACTCCGATTGCTACGAAAATTGAAATCCGATAATAACTAACTATTACGGATCTAATGGAACTAGTTTCGTCCAATTCTGAGACTGTTCAAAAATTGGCTATTTTTCAGTCGATAATTAAATATTAAAATATTCAATTTTCACAAATTTATTTTAAATTCAGTTTTAAAAGTTCTATAACATCACTATAACTCCAATGTGATAAAATAAAATTTTACAAATCATTTTTATTCATATTAAACCCGTTATTCAATTTATCCAATAAATTCCAATTTAAAAATCTTATTAACTCTATTAAAATCCAAATATAACTTACGTTCACTTTGGAAACCAATTTGAATCATATTAAATCAAATTTCAATTATTCACTCTATTTTCATATATTAAATTTCAATATCAAATTAATCATATCAAATTCGAAATTTAATTATTCAACATTTGTACTATTAAATTTTAAACAAATTTGATTATTCCTAAATCACTATCTTTTTGAAATATTCAAAACGAACTTATTAAATTTAACTTTTGAAACGAATTAAAATTTATAAAACAACTATTTCCATTATACGGTTATTCAATTCCCATTATTAAATTATTCAATAAATTCCAAATATTAAATTTAAACAATTTCGCTTATCCAATAATTCATTATCTTTTGAAATATTGAAATTGAACTTATAAGATTCAACTTTTAAAGCCAATTCACAATTTAGAACAATATTTTTAATTTTACAGTTATTCAATTATTCAATAAGTTTTAAATATTTAATTTAAACAATTTACGTGTTCAATATTCGATATTTGATTTGAATAGGTTTTACTTAACAATCAATTACTCTATTATACCCCATGAATTTCAACATTTATTATCCTATTCAACTATTTATTTCAAAAGCATTAACTAAGTAGCATTCATTTTCATTACTTGGATAATTATTGTTGCAATTCATTTCAGTTATTATTATTCTAAACGAATTACAAAAATTTTTCTAACGTCAAATCACGAAATCTTATTGAATTAGCTATTTTAATTATCGAAAATTTACGGGTCGTTACACTCTCCCCCACTCAAAACTTTTCGTCCCCGAAAAGGAAAAAGAAGGGAAAAGGAACTAAATATAGAATTTGACCTTAGATATATTTTATTCAAAGTTGCCAACTTATAAAACAATGAAATTCCTTTTTATAAAGTCATTACTACACTTTTACTAAGTTATTCCAAACGCCTCTCTAACTTTAAAAGTTAGTTATCAAAACAAGTTATAAAATTTTTAAAACTTGAAAATTTTATAACACCCGGATTTACGGAAAATTTCGGCAGAGTCTCCTTTGCGCGGCTCGATCGAAAAAATATAATAGCATATATATCACAAATATACATCTCATCTCAATGATGAGGCATCCCATATCTGGGGAAACAACATATATCTATCACCAATATCATATAAAACTGTAAGCGTACCTTTTATTTAGCATTTATTAGCATTTTACTTACATTATGCATTTAGCGTAGAAGCGAGTTCCACAACGAAGCGCAACCCCTTTGCTACCTACTAAAATGCTCAATAACTAAGTTAGAATCATGCATATAAAGATAGATCGCTATACTTAGCCTACACAACATATATATAACATATTTAGCTTCAAAACTGAGATTTCAATTTCTGGACAGCAAACAAATCTTAGCTTTAGGTCACCTAAACGGTAATATTTGACAACAGAATCTAAACAAAAGTTGTTGCATTCATTTAAGGCTTTCCGGAATGTCCAAAATCATCGAATTCGGATCATCCGTTCAAAAGTTATGGCTGTTTTACTTAGAGTATACGCCTCAGCCTGGGCAATGAATTGCGCAGGTCAGCGACGTTCACCCACGTTTTCGACCTTCTAAACAATATCAAAACACAAAACACTTAAAACAAAAGTTTTAGTTTATGTTCTTAGCTTTCCATAAAGTACAAGATCATCAAAATCCGATAAACCAGTAAAAAGATATGTCAAAAATACTAAGGGTGTATACTACAGATTTTACTTATTTTTACACAGGACAGCGAGTAACATTCAAGTTTTTAACCTAGTAGACGAAGGAATTTTCTCAAGTTATCTAAACAAAATTTGTGCTATAGTTTTTGAGCTTTTCGAAAAGTCCAAGATCGTCGAATTCCGTTCAGCCATTTAAAAGTTATGGTTGTTTTCGTTTCTGCATATATTGGACAAATTTGGATTTTCCCAAAATTTGCTTTTATTATTTCAAAGTGCAAACCATCAAAACTTCAAATTTTCTAAAAAAAACAATCATAAACACAAAGTCATTTATTTTCTTATTCATCCATGCAATAGGTTTACATTCAATTTATTTCTGATTTATTCAAGTTTGTTTCATTCACATTTTAAATTCAAGTCAATTTGCTTCAATTTAAATTGAATTCAATTATATTTAATTTCACTTTGCTTCAAATTTGAATTTAATTATTTTACAATTTTATTCCGTTTATTCAATTCCATTAACACTAATGAATTCTACTTAATCAATTATCATCCATCTAACAGCCAATGCATATCAAACATTAACATCCATCCAAAATCTACACTAAATCAATTATACAATTTCAAGTCAACTTTAATTTCATACACTTCCAAGTTTATTGACATTTAACTATATTCAAATTTAATTAGTTTCCATTTACCAATTTTATATTTCATTAATTTTAAATTTTATATATTCACTTAGATATATCATTCATTTTACAGCTTAAATTTCTTTTATATTTACAACTATCAATAGATCTTCACATTTTATTTTTCACTCTCACACTGGTATATTATTACTCTACTTATCCTTATTAGCATTTTAAACCTTTTAAGTATTTGGTAAGTTATAGTTATGCAAATAGAATGTAGTTAAACAACATACAACTTCTTTCCATTTAAAGTTGAATTTTCAATTTATTAATTCTTAAGCCATTACTTAAATTGCCCTATAATTTTTTTTCACATTTACATTCACATATAGTATTTCCATTTTATATTAACAAAATTGTGAATCACCTTTAAATGTTAATTTAAATTCCAATTATTTACTAACAATTTTATTTATATTTGCAAACCATTGATTAAATGCATATTCCATTATTCATACCTATACTTGTATATTATCCAATTAACAATTCATATAACATTTTTGAACTTCTTAAATATTTTGGTAAGTTATATCTATGCTATAGAATGAAATTTAATACTATGCGAGTTTTACAGTTTCAATTTTTATTTTAAGTTCATAATTTCCTAATTCTAAGGATTTCTACTTCAATTGATATTTCACTTAGCTCTTAGGTTCATTTCTCATTTCACAATTCAGAAGTTCCTTAATGATTCAAGTCTAAATTCATTTCAATCATTTAAAAAAAATCATTCATTTTTAAAGGACTTAAGAATTCCAATCCCGGTCTCATTTCAAATCAAGTTTTGAAATAATATATACTTATATAATTTATATATCAAATCATACTATAGAGAATACAAAATAAAATAAATTTGAATCAAAACAAGGTTTAGACAAGCTATTAAGTGGTCTCCCCCACTCGGACTCTCGAAAATAAACGCCGATGATGCGTGCACTCATCACCGAAATCATTTTCTAACGTCAAGAATAGGGAATATAACACTTATCATAAAAAAAAATCCTTCGAAAACAATTTCAACTCAATTATACTATCATATAATACTCATATTATATTTTTTCAAATTCTTGTAAGTCAATTTCAAACACCGGAATTTAAATTCCCAAATCCAAGTTAAAATACATTTATATTCATTATCAATTGTGTTTACAAGATTTCATTTTCCTAAATCCATTGTTATTTAATCAATTGTTGTAAATATTGACTGATCAAACAATAACGATAATAATCTAATATTATCATCTCCTAACAATCAATTCAATCAAAATGAATAAATATTCAAATAATTCTTTATATAAAATATATTCCAAAACGATATTGTGTTGGTTTGTCCTATTCGAGTGTTTAGAAATTCCTATCGACGCCTTGGCGTCCCAAGTATCAACCATAATTCATAAATACTCAACGGAACAAATTAACACAATATAAAACCATTTTATATCAAATAACAAGTACGCTCTCTCATATACACTCAACTCATTCATATAGTTTACCTCTATTTCAATGAGTTATTCCCCACTAGAGCCAAGGTTTATCGCTAAACCAAAGCTCTGATACCAACTGTAACGACCCGCCTTTTTGGACAGTTTAAACCGACGATCAAATACACATATCGATTCCAAACCATTAAAAGGGCAGATAGTTATTGGGGTAATTAAGAAAAGAAAAGGAAGGGAAATAAAGGAAATGAAACAACACAGAATCTCACAGCGGAAGGCTAAAGTATAATAATAAAATAACAGTTCATGAAGCTGTTAATTAAATGAATACATTTGAAATGAATACATTTGATTATTATTATACAACATTTATCAGAGTTACATACACAACAAATATCATACAACAATGCAGCGGAATGGAATGAATATAATAGTAGTAGATAATATACCAAATCTTCGTCTCCGTCCTCCAAGGAAATGATCTTCAACCTAAACTGAAAACTCAGGACTGACCCGAGCGTAATGAAAAGACAAAACACTCGAGTCAGGACTAAAATATCCTTATGAAAGTTAAATCAATCGTAAATAAATATGAGTGTAACGGCGTCAGAGATGTTTACGGGGTTTGACATCTCATATCCAGTGTCAACGTGCGTGCAATAACTCAAGAGATGTTACGGGATTTTCCATCTCTCAAGGATCCGTTAAACTATCTACTATGTAGTAATATACGCTAAGTAGATAATGCCTATCAGTAATATAAAGTATCAAAATAGCGTTAAGGCGTTACCATAATCCCCCTTAACACATTTTTATATTCCCAAAAGCATATACAAGACCGTAGTTTCCCCAAAACCGGAAGTCACCAGAGGGCAATCCATATACTCAAGGTACAAATCAAAACGTAGTGGTCGCGAATAGGATAATCAGTATGACAAGGTACATGAGGCGATACCAACTAGGATACTAGTAGTTGCGTGATCCGGACTGATGTTGGGCATAGCCAGCAGCTACCCCAACACCGCGAAACAACACTCCCAAATCAAGGGGTGCACCCAAATCGCATCACAAATGTAATAGATATGGTATCGAAGAAGTGTGTCCGCTAGAGGTGGCGAACCTCAATGGCCCGGCGCGGCTCCTGTTTTAGTCATGTCAGGGGTCATCCAATAATCGTTCTCTTTCTTCAGTCAACGCGTTCACCAAACCATCCACTTCATTCTGGATCAACACTCCGCGTATAATAGTTATTAAAGTGGTTTTCGGTATCGACAGAGAGTATGTCCATATCCGATCCCGGTCTCTTTAATAACTACGTATTATTACACCGTTGGCTCTTTTACATTTCGAATCGATTCATGATTGATATCAAATGTCATATTCACTTCAAAATCAAATCCATTTCAAATATCGACATAGCCATTCAAAATATAAGGTTCCTTTTCAAAAATCATTTTGCGTCTCAATATCTTATTTCGGTTTCAAAATCATTCCGAATTTAAATTTTATGTTGCAACTTCATTTAACCCAATTCGTATTTAAATTCAAGATTTAAACATAAACATTCCACCTTATTAACCAGCTTGAAATTTTTAGAAAATAGTTTTAAGTAGTTTAAAAGTAGTTTAAATAATTAAAATAGTTAAAAATAATTAAAATCTTGAAATGGATTTAAAATAGATAAATTAGTTTAAAATAATTTAAATTGGGTTAAGTAGATTAAAAATAGATTAAAATAGTTTAAGTATTCAAAATGGTTTATATAACAGAGTAATTTGGAAAACAAATTAAAACAGCTTCAAAACCAATCCATTTCAATTACAACTTCCCAATTCCAATCAATTTCAATTTCCATTTTACCGATTCAATTTCGATTTCAATTCAAAACAACGTCAACTTTAACTTCAAATCAATTCAATTCTACATTCACCTTCAATTTATTCAATTTCAATTTTTTTATCGATTTGGAGCTGGATTTCAAAATATCCATTTATAACACTTAACAAATTTTCCATCAATATTCAAGTCTAAATTCCAATTTCAAATATGATTCAATTCCAAACTCGATTTCAAAATATCATTTTTATATCACTTTTACTTAATAATATTCAAAGCTCGATTTAAGGTTCAATCCCTTAAACGAATAAATTTTCGAACTTCAATCATAACCAAATTTTAAATTTCAAAGTCTCAACTTAATTCTTTAACAAAATTCCTTTAACCAAATTTTATTTCAACATTCCAAACTCAATTTTTCGATGAATTCAATTTCTATAAATCGGTTTCTGTTTATAACTTTTAAATCAAAACATTTAAATAAATTCAAATCGACGATTTCAAAAATTATTAATTTAACCAATTCGGTGTCCATATATAATTTTCTATCCTATGGCCAAGTAGTTATTTATTTCAATTAGATGTCAAGGATGAGTATATATTATTTAAATTAAATCACAGTATCATATGTATGCATAACAGGATCTATATAAGCAAATAAACATCCAAACATTCAATTATCAACCAATAGCATCCATCAAAATACATCATCCAATAAACAATACAATTCATGGCAGTTTCATAGTTATCAATGTCAGGTAATTCATTCGCAATTCAATTTTAATTTCAATTTAACTGTCAATTTAATTTTTCAACAGTTAATGCAAATGACAAGCTATATGACAATTAAATTTTTATCAAACAACCATAAATAAAATCATAACACTTCATAATATCAAATTTAACTAGCATAAAAATATTTAGTACGGTGTGAGCGTTATAAAACACTCACCTTGATTTTACGATTTTAAATCAAATCGAACGACGTTCGATTTAATCCAAAAATTTCTCTAGCTTCAAACGACTCCAATCCAGATGCATCGCGTAGAGCTCGACGAAACGATTCCAACGCAAAAAGTCTCGTCTCAATCGGACCTCGTATGCGAAAGATATGAATTTTCAAAGTTATACGAGTTTTTAATTATAAAATTACAAGTCAAGTACTTGTGGTCCAGTGGTTTACGACATGAGGTGAGTTGCTGCATCTTGTTGTGGTGGCACAGGTTCGATTCCCAGTGGCCACAAGTAGGAGACATGAGTGTCTGGGCACTATAAATCTCAGTCTAACCAAAGGTCAGGGCGACATAGTCTCCCTGTCCCCAAAGTTTTGTCAAGTACTTGTGGTCCAGTGGTTTACGACATGAGGTGAGTTGCTGCATCTTGTTGTGGTGGCACAGGTTCGATTCCCAGTGGCCACAAGTAGGAGACATGAGTGTCTGGGCACTATAAATCTCAGTCTAACCAAAGGTCAGGGCGACATAGTCTCCCTGTCCCCAAAGTTTTGTCAAGTACTTGTGGTCCAGTGGTTTACGACATGAGGTGAGTTGCTGCATCTTGTTGTGGTGGCACAGGTTCGATTCCCAGCGGCCACAAGTATGAGACATGAGTGTCTGGGCACTATAAATCTCAGTCTAACCAAAGGTCAGGGCGACATAGTCTCCCTGTCCCCAAAGTTTTGTCAAGTACTTGTGGTCCAGTGGTTTACGACATGAGGTGAGTTGCTGCATCTTGTTGTGGTGGCACAGGTTCGATTCCCAGCGGCCACAAGTATGAGACATGAGTGTCTGGGCACTATAAATCTCAGTCTAACCAAAGGTCAGGGCGACATAGTCTCCCTGTCCCCAAAGTTTTGTCAAGTACTTGTGGTCCAGTGGTTTACGACATGAGGTGAGTTGCTGCATCTTGTTGTGGTGGCACAGGTTCGATTCCCAGCGGCCACAAGTATGAGACATGAGTGTCTGGGCACTATAAATCTCAGTCTAACCAAAGGTCAGGGCGACATAGTCTCCCTGTCCCCAAAGTTTTTCAATCCCCTGCCATGTCTGCTCATGGAGACCCCAACCTTACCTACCTTGTCCCCTCAGTAGTACCGTCTACCTTACCCTCTGCCAACACTGTTCCTTCACCAACCATACCCTCTGCCATTCTAGTTGACCCCTCTTCGTCCCTCTCTGACTCTCTGGTCCGTACCTCCGCTAATTCTTTGTCCACAGCTGGTTATGCCCTAACCATTTCTCCTTCTTCCCCACCCCTCTTGGTTAACCCCCCACCTGATCCACCTGATCCCGTTCTAACTGCTCCCCCGTCTCTTACTCCTGTACCTCCTGCTCCTCCTCCTTGTGAACGGGCATGGACTTCCTTGTTCAAGCATATACCCAAGAATGCAGGGAAGTACATTCCCGTTCACCTGTCACCTTTTTACGAAGATGATGCTTTAGTGCCACCTGCTGATGTCATTGATGCTGGCACGACGATTTGGAAAGATACTTTGGTGGGGTTCTTTCTTGATAAACCTCTTTCCTATACTGCAGTGATCTCCAAACTTAAACTGATTTGGAAACTTAAAGGCTCAGTGAAAGTTAAGTCTGACGGTATATTATTCTTGTTTAACTTTTCTTGTGCTGAGGACAGAGATAACATCCTTCAGTGTGATCCCATTATTTTGAACAAGAAGTTATTTATTCTTAAACCTTATGATCCTTCCATTAGCAACGTTGCTGGATCGGTAACAGCAGTTCCTGTTTGGGTTAATATGTATAACCTTCCAATTTTTGCGTGGTCTCCCCTTGGGATTAACTGGCTTTGTAGCCATCTGGGGAAGATGTTGTGCATGGACCAAATGACTGAAAAACAGGAAAGACTTAGCTATGCCAAATGCTTAGTGGAAGTAAAACCGAGTAAGGAGCTACCAGAAGAATTTATGGTCAAGTTGGTTGAAGGTGGGCAACAGAAGATACATGTTCAATACATGTGGAAACCTAACATTTGTGTGTTATGCAATGCTTTTGGACACAAGTCTGATGTTTGTAATAATAAGAAGGAAGAGTTGTATGAGAACAAAGTGGAAGATAATAGTAAGACAATCAAAGAAAAAGAAGTGATAAAAGCTAAACCAAAACAATTGAAAAGAAATGAAAGACAGGCTGTTAAACGAAACTTTAAGGTTTGGCAACGTGTAACCAGGAAAAGGATGGATCCAGTAAACAAAAGTAATAAGGAAGAAAAGAGAGAAGATATTATAGAAATGCAGAGAGAAGTGAGTGAAGTTAACAAAAGTTGTGAACTTACTCACTCAGGAAAAATTGAAGTAGAAAAACAAGTCACGAGAGAAATGGATGAAAGCAACGAAAAACACGAAGAAGACACTGTGAATATAGTGGTAGGAATCGAAGGAGCTGTGGAGTGTAGTGAAAGTGAAACTGAAGGCAACCCTCTGACATATAACAAGTTTGCAGTGTTACTTACACTAGATGACGAGGAAAATGTCAGTGATAAGCAAGAAGAGGGAATGAACGTTAGAGATAAATGTCAATTTGTACAAAGTAAAGTGGATGCTAAACAACAGGAAAATAATATACAGAGACAAAATGAAGAAGAAGGCAGTAGCAAAACCAAAAAAGAGAAGCACAAGATGGTCCATACAAAGTTCGATACATGCAGGAGGGAAGTGGAAGTTGAAGAAAACAAAGGTGTTGGTGAAGCAAGTAATTGTGAATCGCTAGAGAGTGGTCTAAGGAAAAAGAACAACATCAAGTTACCAAAACACAGTACTAAATCACAAGAAGACAAGGAAGGACACATCCCATGCACAGCAAAGCACACAAATCATTCTTCCAATACATTTAACCCTGACTTTAACTCATCCCCAAATACCCCTTTACCACACTTGTATTCCAATATCAAACCACCTCATGCTTTCAAAGCCCCGCCTTCTGCAGCTATCACTACTCTACCAACCAAACCTACCACACCAACTCATTCATTTTCCAAAATGCAAGAAGATTCTTCTAAACAAGCAGTGACCCCCCTATCAGCCACCATTCCTAATTACTTGTCTTCGAAACAAGCAGTTACTAGGAGTATGAAAATAGAGTTTCTCAACGCACAAATTGACCAATGATGCTACGCATTGGGGCATGGAATATACGTGGTGCACATCATGTAATTAAGCAGGACCAATGTAAGCAACTAATTTCTACTCACCAGCTGGCTGTCTTGGCAGTTCTTGAAACAAAATTGAACCTTGCCCTTTCTATCAAAGCTGCAGAGTACATCAATCCCAGATGGAAATTCATACACAACCACAATGAAGCAACTTATGGTCGGATTCTGATCCTTTACAATCCTAATCTTGTCCAACTATCCCCAATCCTATCCACTCCCCAGCTAATTCACTGCCATGCCTTAGATATCAATGAACAATCAACCTTCTATGTCTCCTTTGTGTATGCTTACAACTCTGTTAACACTAGAGAGTCTTTACTTTCTGTAATTCCTTCTCTAAGACAAAACACACATCCATGGTTAATTCTAGGAGATTTTAATTGCTGTCACTCTCTCTCTGATAGAATGGGGGGTAATCCCCTCTCCCTCAGTGAAATAAAGCCCCTTGCTGATGCTCTCTATGACTCTGACCTTGTCAAGATTAGAACTCTGGGCATGCAGTATACATGGAATAACAAAAGGAGGCATGGTTGTAGAACCTTCTCCACCATAGACCATTCATTCTCGAACCAATCTGCATATACTAAATGGCCTCTCCTGTTCAACCACATACCACCTCCTCTCCTATCTGACCACTCTCCTCAAATCATCCATCTTCGTGAAGCGGACTTGAGGGGGAAATCAAATTTTAAATTTTTTAACTCTTGGACATCTGAACCAGACTTCAAAAACATTGTTTTATCTGCATGGAATTTGCCTAAAATTGGTAATCACTTGTATGTTTTGCAGGAAAAAATCAGGGAAACTAGGAAAGTCTTGAAACAATGGGCGCATAACAAGTATGGTGAAGGAGACAAGATGAGCACAGTGATTAAAAGAAGACTTACTGATGTCCAGACAGCTATGATGGCCTCTGTCAACAATGCTAATCTATCAGAGGAGGAAAGTGTTCTCTCTTTGCAATACCAACAAGCTTTAATTAAAGAGAGTGAGATGATCAGGCAGAAAACGCGAATAAAATGGAGAGAAAAAGGTGATAAGAATAGTGCTTACTTTCACGCTAGTCTAAAGGACAAGCAAACTAGTCAGAACCTCTCTACAATATATGACACTCAAGGTAATCTTCACACATCTCCACAAATGGTCAAGGAAGCTGTAGTCAGACACTTCTCTGAATTATATGGAAATGCTAATCACTTCGTGCCGAATATTGATCTTATACCCAGTGACATTCTCCCTAGATTAAATTCAACTGATTATGACCTTCTCTGTAAGGAAGTAACCCCTGAAGAAATAAGAAATGCCATGTTTTCATTAAACACTGAATCTTGTGGAGGACCTGATGGTCTCAACACTCTATTCTATACTTCTTGCTGGTCTATCGTTTCTGCTGACGTAATCAATGCCATTCTCCTCTTCTTCAGAAAGGGTAAACTCTTCAGATCATATAACTACACTAACATAGCTCTTATACCCAAAATTAAAAATGCTCACTGTGTTAGTGATTATCGACCCATCTCCTGTTGTAACACCATATACAAATGCATCACCAAGGTTATAGCTTCTAGACTCAAACTTGTGCTCCCCAATATTGTTTCCAAAAATCAGGCTGCTTATCTTCCAGGTAGGAGTATACTGGATCATGTTCTTCTTTCCCATGAACTCATCAAAAATTATAAGCGCAGGAACATATCTCCTAGAGCTATGTTGAAGTTGGACATCATGAAGGCATTTGATATGCTGCAGTGGAACAGTATTGTCAGAATCATGGGATATATGAACTTCCCTCCTCATTTCATTGCTTGGATATATGAGTGTATTACGTCTCCTACCTTTTCAGTTACTATCAATGGCAGGAGTGAAGGTTTCTTTACTAGTGAACAAGGGATAAGACAGGGGGATCCCATTTCAGCTTATATCTTTATCATTGTTATGGAGCTCTTAACGAGAATGTTTGAGAGGATAATAGCACATGGAAATTACAAACTTCACCCTGGATGTACTGAACCAAGGATCTCTGCATTGATGTTTGCAGATGATCTTGTTGTTTTTTGTACTCCTCAAACCAACACTCTCACAAGCATAATGCACTCACTTCAAGAATTTTACGAAATGACAGGGTTGAAAGTTAATCTCCAGAAATCTGACATCACCGTTGCTGGTGTTAGTACTGAGCACTGTAGTGTTATCTCGCATATCACTGGGTTGTCCATAAATCATGATACTACCAGTTATCTTGGTCTGCCTCTAACTAGTTCTAGGATTACTGCTAACCAATGTCTTCCTCTTTTTGACAAAATTACTGCTAGATTAAACTGCTGGACTTCCAAGTTGCTTAGTCAAGCTGGGAGATTAACTCTTATAAAATCAGTGATATTCTCAATGCAAGTCTACTGGGCTAGAACGTATATTCTCCCCTTCAAACTGATTAAACTGATTAGAGGAGCTATGATGAGATTCCTATGGAAAGGCAGGGTTACAGGCAGATACATAGCTCCGATCAAATTTTGTTCAGTGGAAAGGCCCATGGACAAGGGGGGGCTAGGCATTCTCAGCTTAAAGAATTGGAACATTGCTGCTTTTGCAAAACACATAGACACTTTTTTTAATAGTACTGACAGCTTATGGGCTATATGGTCTGATAAGAACGTGATTAAGGGGAGAAGCATATGGAGTATGACTAAGCCTCAAAATTTGAGTTGGACGTGGCAATGCATTTTCAAACTCAAAGAAAAAGTTCTTCCTTTAATGCTATTGAACACGAATCCCATATATAGTGTGAATTTTTGGGAAGACCCCTGGTTGAAACCGGGTCTTATTCTTAAACGTCAACTTACCCACAGTGAAATGCAACAGTCTGGAATACATCAGGAAGCTAAAGTTCGTGATACTCTTTACAACCTCCAAAACACGCGCTATTCAACATCTAATCCTAGGATACAACAAATATGGAACATGATACGTTGTCATAATGCAATCACTGATGTTACCAAGCGTATGGTTTGGGGCAATAAGAAGTCTGCCTACAGAATTGGAGACACATATGAATATCTGATGAAGAATGGTGATCGCCCTAAGTGGAGATGGTGCAAACGAACGTGGGGAAGAGACAGTAGCTTGAGACATGACCTAATGCTCTGGAAAGTGTTGAATGGTGCGATGCTAACATCTGCGAGACTTGCTAGTTTAGGTATGAGTATTGATATTCGCTGTAAGTTTTGCAATATTATGCCTGAGACTGTGGATCACTTGTACTTTGAGTGCCACTATATTCATCAAATCTGGAAAAGAGTTATGGCGAAGTTTCACAGGAGGAATGTATCTACTGATAACCTGAGAGAGTGGAGAAGAATTTACGAAAGCATCAATAGAAATAATGACAGAGGAAGAACCCTAAATGCAGTGCTAAAATGCTTTTTAACATCGGTTTGGAGAGAGAGAAATGCTCGGTTATTTGATAATGCAAATGCAAAAAATGACAGCAGCTTCAAAAGTTGGGTTTTGAGTGAAATTAGGGATTGTGTGGGCCAACTGACTTATGCAATTGATCCTGGAATACGTGTTTCTCTTCTCTATAGCTTGTAATCAATGTCTTCTTTTGTTTTTGTTTGTTGTTGTTTGTTTTCCCCCTGTGCTTGCTGCGCCAAGTGTTCCCCGTTTTTCCATCTTCCTTGTGTTTGTTTGTCGTTCTTATTGGTGTAGCAATATATGGTCGAGGTCCATTTAACCTCGTCGGCCTTGCCAAAAAAAAATTATAAAATTACAACATAATTTAATTTTTATACCTAATCCATCTGGGCCGCACGCTCCAAAGCCAAGAATCTCGGCCGCTGATTCATGCTTCTTCTTCCCAGTTCAAAGCCGCGATACGAAACCCAAACACGATCGGCTACAACAAAGACGCGACCACCTACCAACCTCCAGACGTTGATCAGGCGACGCCATATCGAGGGCCTCGCCGCCATGCACCCCCGCGCCCAGCAACGTGGCACTCGGCCACCCCTAGACCCTCGAAAACCGTGCCCAATCATGGACGAACGCAGCTACCTATCTCCTTTAAACGACGATAATAGCCAACTCCACCGTATAGATTTGTAGTACTCGAGACCCTCTACAACTTTCATGTAGGAAGGTTCTTGAATTAAACGATGGATTTGAAGATTTTGAGGGAGAAAGAATCGTGTAATTTCGGCCATTAAATTTTTATCACCGGCGGCTGAACGTGATGAAGAGGAAACCCTAGTTATATTTTTATTTTTAATTTGTGAAAGGCTATTTATAGGAAACGACTAATATTATTTATCCGGCTTTTCCAAACTCCGAATTTCGCACGGTAACTGACGTTCCTAGGGTTTATGCCGCGTTCCGAACACAATGGAACAGGTTACGGAAGCTAATTTGATCGTATGTGAGAGTTACGGAAATAAACGATCAAATTTAAATTAAACCGATTAAACGATTCTCTAGGCGTTTTGGCTCGCCCCGGACAAACGGTAAATCCAATTGACACGAAATTTGAAATCTTACAATAATATCACATTACGGATCCGATGAAACTAGTTTCGTCGAAATCCGAGACCGTTTGAAAAATGACTATTTTAACTCGCCAAATTAATATTAAAATAATTTCAACGCGTTTCGAGCTGCCACGGTCAAACGACAACTCCGATTGCTACGAAAATTGAAATCCGATAATAACTAACTATTACGGATCTAATGGAACTAGTTTCGTCCAATTCTGAGACTGTTCAAAAATTGGCTATTTTTCAGTCGATAATTAAATATTAAAATATTCAATTTTCACAAATTTATTTTAAATTCAGTTTTAAAAGTTCTATAACATCACTATAACTCCAATGTGATAAAATAAAATTTTACAAATCATTTTTATTCATATTAAACCCGTTATTCAATTTATCCAATAAATTCCAATTTAAAAATCTTATTAACTCTATTAAAATCCAAATATAACTTACGTTCACTTTGGAAACCAATTTGAATCATATTAAATCAAATTTCAATTATTCACTCTATTTTCATATATTAAATTTCAATATCAAATTAATCATATCAAATTCGAAATTTAATTATTCAACATTTGTACTATTAAATTTTAAACAAATTTGATTATTCCTAAATCACTATCTTTTTGAAATATTCAAAACGAACTTATTAAATTTAACTTTTGAAACGAATTAAAATTTATAAAACAACTATTTCCATTATACGGTTATTCAATTCCCATTATTAAATTATTCAATAAATTCCAAATATTAAATTTAAACAATTTCGCTTATCCAATAATTCATTATCTTTTGAAATATTGAAATTGAACTTATAAGATTCAACTTTTAAAGCCAATTCACAATTTAGAACAATATTTTTAATTTTACAGTTATTCAATTATTCAATAAGTTTTAAATATTTAATTTAAACAATTTACGTGTTCAATATTCGATATTTGATTTGAATAGGTTTTACTTAACAATCAATTACTCTATTATACCCCATGAATTTCAACATTTATTATCCTATTCAACTATTTATTTCAAAAGCATTAACTAAGTAGCATTCATTTTCATTACTTGGATAATTATTGTTGCAATTCATTTCAGTTATTATTATTCTAAACGAATTACAAAAATTTTTCTAACGTCAAATCACGAAATCTTATTGAATTAGCTATTTTAATTATCGAAAATTTACGGGTCGTTACAAATACACAAACCTCTAAAATACTTAACTTACACCAGCAATCACAACTTTAAGCTTTTCCTATGGTCGAGGACTTCCACAAAAAGAAGCAGACATTTTTGCAGCTTCGAAAAAATTAATTGCACTTTGAAGTTCAGACCTTAGGCAAGCCTTGCAAACTGCCTTCACAAAATAAATACAATTTCATCGTTCTTGAACTAATATATTTTTAAAAATAAAAATCAACATCAAAATTCAATAAAAACTTGCGAAGGGGTCAAATTTAATCTAGGTCTGATCCAATATTGCAAACATCTAAATTCAACTCTACATAGAAATTTCTGATATCTAAACCTAATTTTCTTTGAACTTTAAGAAGGAATGATATTTGAATCACTTTTAAATAGAGAATTATCTTTCACTGTCTATGTATAGCTACGACAGATTGGTAAAGAATAAGAATCCTCAAATAAAGTTCTTTGTTTGATTACCTGAGTTCATTCGATAATTGATCTGACAACTGTGTAGAACCAAACTGAAGGGTGAAGGAAAATCGAATGACTAATGTCATAACTCGTAGATATAGATCTGACAGGGTTCAAAAGTGGATAAATTCAACATGTATTAATTGGGGAGATTGAATTTAGTATAACAGAAAACACATTGTGCCAACCTTATATGTATTGAACCTAATACCCAATATAATTGTTGGATGCTAAAGTTAAATTGTATATGAAAAAATTGACTAGAAAGGAGTAAGTAATCAACTATGTTCACATATAATGAAACTGACAGTTTGAGATTTTTTTTCCCAGCTAAGGGATCCATTTACAGTTCCAATAAAGAGTGTAATTAAAAATAAAGAGACTTAAAAACAATCCTTATACCAAACCATTGAAAAATACCAATTTTAAACCATTGAAAAATACCAATTCTAAACCTTTGGAAAATAGTCAGCTCATACCCAGGTCAATAATCTAGTTTCTAATTTTGATTTTTAGAAAATAAATAGTATAAAAATATATTGGTGACTAGAATCACTCTTAGGAAGGTAAAGCATATGTAATTTCTGCACGGTTGCTAAATAATTTATGAAATATGCAATGTTGGGCAATTTAAGAAACATAAGTTTAGGAAAATTTATATATAACTTCCTTTATTTGATTGTAGTTATGCAGTTTATTGTATATATTAATGAGAAGTAAAGTTGAGGAAATATTGGTATCTTGCAGGACAATGGAAAATTGCGCATTTTGCTAAATTGACATGCTATGTAGGAATTTGAGGACAAATAAGCGAATAGTGACACAAATATTATGAATGCATGACCCAAAGTCAAGTTGTTCCCTTAATCATTACAAGCTACAGTGTGGAATGCAATGCAAATATTAAAGAAAAAATAAACTTGACTGCCAGAACATTAATATTGAAGATGTCGGTGTCCATTTTGTGCACAGTTGTCAATAGGTCTTCCAATTTTATTTTTGCGACTATGATATCGAGTACAAAATTGTATAAGCATAAATATGCAATGAAGAAACACGGCAAAAAGCAGATATACAATAATAAAAATATAGGAAGCTAGTGTGAACTCAAGCCTGGGTACCGGTTTGCTGCTATAATTTGAATCATGTTGATATGAAAAATTATTCAACGTCAATCACAACCATAGATAGATTTAAAAATTCATATTGTTGATCTGACATTGTACATATAAACATTTGAAGATTTATTTTTTATGCTCAAATGATCTAATCATATAACATATAAAATATCCAAATTACATGTCATATTCCAATTCAAAGTGTGGCAAACTTCAATTATGATCAGTTGAAGAATGGCTGATTAACAGAATTTGAATGAAATAATTATAATTTTATTGCTTAAGCAAAATTACAGAGAGTTGTATAACAAAATGAATGAATATCTCATTGTACATGAGTTACAATTTATATAAGTATAATAAGTGAGTTGTGGGCTTGAAAGATTCAGTCTAGATCCGCTTCTGAATGAAAGAAATAATATTGGCCCTTGGATCCTGAATCAACGACAATGAGTTGGAGTTGGTATCTGTTATTATATCTTGAGATTTCTTCATTCCATACTTTATCATTCTCCAATACGCCCCCTCAGACCCTAATGCGACTAGGTTTTGCGGCGATTTCTTTCCAAATTTTCCTTTGCTTTAATTTCACTGAGACTAATGAAATTTCTAGAGTAAATCAAAAGGCACAATAGTATTCTAGAGTAAATCAGAAATCAAAAAAAAAAATTCTGGTCAATTGTTATATGGAGATGGTAATTGATCAAAGATTCAGCAACAAATACTTCTATATTTTAGTGATTATGGCTCATAAGCTTGAGATTGACTGGAAAGTTGACGCCTTGGCTGTTTATATGCCTTCTAGTATAAGAAATGGCAGCTGATCAGAACTTTAGCAACAAGTACATTGGTGCTTCAATGACTTTGACTTATGAGTTTGAGATTGCCTGAAGAGCTGACATGACTGTTAATACACTTTCTGGTATGTGAATCGTCATCAAGGCTTTCAACCTTCAGCCTTTCTTTGAATCGATTGAAGTTATTATTTGAGAGAGGCTTTGTCAATACTGGATTGGCTGTTTGGTAAATGGAAGGTATGTGATTTACATTTAATTTTTTTCTTGCTACTTGTTCGCGAACAAAGTAGATATCCAATTCTACATGTTTTGTTCTTGAATGTAATACTGGATTGGCTGTAAGATGTACAGTGCTTAGATTATCACACCAAATAGTCGTTTTGCATTCAGTTTTGACTTGTAGTTCTCCAAGCAGTGACTCAATCCACACGACTTCTGCAACAACGTTTACTTCTAAATTCATCCTCAGTACTAGATCTCGAGACGGTAGACTATTTTTTTGAACACCAAGATATAGGTTTGTTACCGTATACCCAGTTGTGGATTTCCTATCATTTGGGTCATTAGCCCAATCAGCATCAGCATAGCCATTGATGATAATTGACTCACTTGCCTCTAGAATTAAACCATAGTTTAGAGTCCCTTTAATATACCTTAGTATCCTCTTAACTGCCTTTCAGTGATCATCTGTTGGATTTTGCATATATTGGCTTGCTTTATTTACACTGTATGTAATGTCTGGTCTGGTAATAGTAGCATACTGAAGTGCCCCAACAATGCTTCTATATTGTTTGTCATTGAATATTGCTTATCTTTTGTATATAGACAGATGCAAGTTACTGACCATAGGTGTTGAAATGAAATTAGCTTCATGCATTTTTTCTTTGTGTAGAATTTCTGTTATGTACTTCCTTTGACTTAATTGAATTCTTGCATTTGTTATTCTTTTGACTTCTATGCCCAGAAAATAGGTTAGATTGCCAAGATCTTTGATGCTGAATTCTTGATTGAGATGCTTTATTAGATTGTTAATCTCTTGTTCACTGTTACCTGTAATAATAAAGTCATCAACATAAATCAGTACATACATTGTTATGTCTTTACTAAACCTTGTAAATAGAGAGCTGTCAGGTTTGGTTGAATGATAACCAAGTCTGATCATTGTTTTCTTTAGTTTCTCAAACCACACCCTTGGTGCTTGCTTTAAACCATAGATTGCACTGTGTAACTTGCACACATGATCTTCTTTTCCTTTCTGTTTGAAACCTTGAGGTTGTTCCATGTATACATCTTCCTGTGAAATAGCATTCAAAAAGGCACTGTTTAATCAAGTTGTCTAATGATCCAATTTCTGTGTAAGGCAGTTGTAATAAAAATTCTGATAGTACCAGGCTTCACTACAGGTGAAAATATTTCATTAAATCAAAACCACTCTGCTGTGAGTAACCCTTAGCTACTAGTCTTTCCTTATACTTATAAATTGTACCATCAGTGTTCCTTTTAACCTGTAGGTCCATTTGCACCTTACAATATTTTTGTCTTTTGGTTTGAGAACGAGATCCCATGTCTTGCTCTTCATTAAGGCCTCATATTTTTCATCCATAGCAGTTTTCCAATTTTTTTGTATAGCTTTATCATGTGTGGTTGGCTCCTCTGCATCTAAAACAACGTGATAGATTTTTGGTTCGAATATGCCACTTTTAGATCTGGTATCATGTGATGGCTTGTCATGGCAGTGATTTGTTGTTGATTAGCTCTTTCACCCTCTGATTGTATGGTTCAGTCTGTGCTTTGCATACTGCTTTGAATATGATGTGGAGTTGGTTGTTCAGTAGTTCTTTGCTAAGATACTTGATCAGGTACACTAGTTGATCTTGCTTGATCATCTGCTAAATCAAGTGTAATATTGGAATCTGTGCTTTGAGAGTTAGAGCATATTGCTCAATAATTGCTGATGCCTT
The DNA here is from genome assembly GCA_030765085.1 of Allium cepa. Lineage (NCBI taxonomy): Eukaryota > Viridiplantae > Streptophyta > Magnoliopsida > Asparagales > Amaryllidaceae > Allium > Allium cepa. Next base: position 986,283,970 of record CM060929.1, on the reverse strand, counting down.
GAGCGACTTTATTTGAGCCTGAATTATCTCAACAGATGGAATAGGTATATATGGTATAGATTCTTTGGCATTATACACTTTACTATTTACTTTATGTTTGCTTCTCTAAATGGAAATATTGTTTCATTGAATACTACGTACATGTCTGGAAATAAATATTCTTCCATTTTTGTCTAGACATTTGAAACCTTTTTTATTGCTAGCATACCCTAAAAAGGTACAAGGTGACAATCTAAAATCTAACTTGTGAGTATTATAGGATCTAATACATGGAAAGCATAGACACCTATACACTTTGAGATTATGATAATCTGGACTAGTATCAATTAATATTTCTATTGGACATTTTATCTTTAGAGCCTTAGAAGGTAGTTTATTAATTAAATAGACTGCGGTAGAAAAAGCATTTGGCCAAAAAATTTGTGGCATAGATGCTTGTGCTAGAAGAGTAAGACCAGTTTTCACAATTTGTCTATGCCTTCTTTCAACTAGTCCATTTTGCTATGAAGTGTAGGGACATGTTGTTCTATGATTGATTCCCTTTTTTTGAAAATACTTCTTTAATGGCAGATATTCAGTTCCACCATCTGTTTGCATGATTTTAACTTTGCAGTTTGTTTGATTCTCTGCTTGTGCTATGAACTGCATAACTGCATTGTAAGTTTCGCTCTTTGATTTCAAAAAATATATCCGTACATATCTAGAGAAAGCATCCACAAAAGATATATAGTATTTATAGCCATAGTCAGCATGAATTGGGGCAGGTCCCCGTAAATCAGTGGCAATTAATTCAAGATGTTTACTATAATAAGTTTCAGAATCTAAAAAAGGCAATTTATGACTCTTGTCCATTTAACAATAAGTACAAATATATGGTAATGATATATCATTAAAAGGAATATTGTTTCTATTCAATACATGCTTGACAACATTGACATTTGGATGCCCAAGTTTACAACGCCATTTATCAAATATCTCACTCATTTCTTGCTGTTTGAATTCAGAGTTATTACACCACTTTCTTTTAATAACTGATTTTCTTGAATTATCCACTTTAAACTTGTACAGTCCTTTACACTGTTTACCCTGCAAAAGTACTTCCTTAGTTAGGATGTCCTTAACTAAGCAATTATGTGGATAGAACTGAAAATATACATTGTTATCTTTTGAAAATTTTGACACATTTAGTAAATTTTTCTTGATATGTGGAACTCTCAATAGGTTATTTAATTTAATTGCTTTCTTCCCATGATATATGACTTACCAGTGTGTGTAATTGCAATAGATTTGCCATTGCCCATGTGTATAGAATTCATACCCTTGTATTCCTTACTTTCAAGATTTAAGTTGCTCAAGTTATTTATGATATGATTAGTTGCACCTGAGTCGGGATACCAATCTTCATGTTGAATGTGATCAGACTTTGTATTTTCTGTTTGAGAATTTTTTGTCTCTGATTGATTGATTGATTCAGGCTACAAGTGTGCCATGTTTACACTGTAGCTTGAACTTCTTTGGCCATTTGTCCTTGACCTGGAACATAGTTAAGATTTAATCTGAAAGAACATTTTGCTGCCATGTGTCTAATTTTCTCGCTTATTTGGCATTTTGGCCTATTGTTGTTATTCCATCTGCCTCTTCCCCTTGATCTATTAGAATGGCCACCTCTTTGAGTGGGTTGCTCTCCTCTGTTATTGTTTTGAACTTTACCTTTGTAATTAGCAGCAAGATTTTCCAAGAAATCAGTTTCTTGGGGTTTCTTGATGTCGATTCTTGCTTCATGAGATAGTAAGATAGAATGTACATCATCAGTAGATGGCAGATTTCTTTGAGATGTCAAAACTGCTACTACTGCTTGATATTCATCACTGAGTCCATTTAGTATTGTCATAATTTGTCTGAGTCGTATACCTTTTGATTTGCAGCCTATAAAGCATTATAGATTGACTTAATTTTGAGTAGATACTCCCTCATATTATGACTTTCCTTTTTGATATTGTGAAGTTGTCTTTTATGGAACAACACTTTGGCTGCTAACTAAGAATTGAACACTCTTTCTATTGTTGACCATATCTCACTTGCTGTTTTGCAGCCTATTACATGAGTCAGAAGATTTGCATCTATAGAGGACGGTAGCCAAGAAAATATTAACCTATCTTGTCTATGATGATTAACATATTCTTCAATATTGATCATTTTATTTTGTTGATTAGCAATGACCATTGGTGGTACTAGTATGGTTCCTTGAATATATTATTCAAGAGAGATAACTATCCTCACTGAGACGAACAGTGACAAGTTGACTTTGAGGGCTGATTGTGGTTCGGTCGAGTTTCTCAACATTTGATGCAGTGTGTTGTGACTCACTACCATTGATGGGTGCTTCAGAATGTGCTTCATCCCCTATGATGCCCTTGAAATTAAAAAAACAGTATTGAAGAAAAGAAAGCAAAGGGCGGTAAATCTTAACAAGAATGCAGAATCAAGATCTCAATCAAGATGCTGCCAGGTAAGATGCAACAAGAAAAATTTCAAATGATGATAAGATCTGATGGATTTTTCTCAGGATGGCACTTTCCTTGGTTTCTTTTGTTTGATGATTTTGAATTCTTAATTCTATTTTCTGATATTTTGATTTCTGTTCTTTTCTGACTCTACAGAGATCCTTATGCAGCCAGAACTTGAAAACTGGTGCGACTGATGTGAGTGATGTTGGGTCTCCCTCTCAGATGATGATGTTTTAATCTGATGAGAGGGAAATATGGAACTCAGATGATGATCTTGTGTTTAACTTTCTGATGGGTTTCCTTCTGCAATTTGATCTTTCGATGCTATTAAGCGAATAAGCTCTGATACCATAACAGAATTTGAATGAAGTAATTCTGATTTTATTGCTTAAGCAAAATTACAGAGAGATGTATATCAAAATAAAAGAGTACATGAGTTACAGTTTATATAAGTATAATAAGTGAGTTGTGGGCTTGAAAGATTCGGCCCAGATCCGCTTCTGAATTATAGAAATAATATTGGCCCTTGGATCTTGAATCAATGGTAATGAGTTGGAGTTGGTATCTGTTATCATATCCTGAGATTTCTTCATTCCATACTTTATCATTCTCCAATAAATATTACATAATCAACGACAATGAGTTGAAGCATGACTTATATTTAACATTAAGATCATAACTCTAGTGTTTTGAAGTTATGAATAACATTACAATACACATGTTCCAATGTCAATACCTACAAAAAATATTACATAACTTCCAAACCAACCTTTAAGATCACGAGGCACCTGAACATTCTAGGCTAAGAGTTGGAGTTCTCTAGATGATAAATGTCGATTCTCCTGTATAATATAAAAAATAAACTATTGAAAGTAAGACTTAATAATATGAAAATAACATAATATAAATATATACGGTGCACCAATAGCTGAACAACAGTTATGGTACCAATAGAAAATTAAATTCTTTTACATGAAAGAATTTATCATCAAGTTTATGATAGGAATATCAAACAGAAAACATTCCACAATATTACATCATTTATATATTTACATAACATAATAATAGATGAAAGCAAAATATGCAAATTAACAAAAATACTACAGAAATCTGCCCTCAATCATGATTTCAACATGTTGGACTTGTTTGTTAAAGTTCTGTTGATGTAAAAACATTTTTTGATTTAACTTAATGTTGAAAGACCGATTTGCTTTTTCCAGATGATAAAGTTTAAATAACTTCTCAAACTAATTTCAGTAAATCGAAGTTAGGATTGATAATAAAAACAAATACAAGAGATACGGTTTTACTAAAAAAATAGGCATCTATGCAAAATGGTTATTGAAGCAAAAGAAATGAAGGTAATTTGAATAAAGACAAAATACCATACAATTTTATATGTCAATTACTTATATAGACGTACTTGCATAGGTTGATGCTAGTATACAGAAAGAACACAGATTTGCATTAAATTTTTTCTAACTGAAATAAATCAATATTAAAAAAAATCAAAATTATAATAAAAATGTATAATTAAACATAATCATACCAGGTTCGACAATCTTAATTTGTAAATTATAACTACCACCCACTTGGCCACCGATAAATTGAGATTTAAATCACCTATGAAAATGTTTTAAATCTATCAACGATAGGATGTATTGAGATAGTGTCATGAGGGTTTGGGGCCAGGAACGACGGAATCAATTGGTATGATGCCATTTTCTTGTAAATTACATGTTAGAGAGGAGTAAGGGTTCACTGATGGGATTTACAGCCAACGACGATGCCTTGATTTGAGCCGATGCAGTGATGGGATTTCATCGGTTGAACAGTAAATGAAATCATTTGGTCTAATAGGATTAGTAGAAGAATACGGAGATGGTACAAAGCAGACGACGCATCAAGGTGGAAGCGGAGAGATGCGATAAGCAAATAAGTCGGAATTCTTGACCGATTGGATGGCGGAGCAAAGAAAGAGAAATTTGGTTATAGGATCTGGAAAATAATTTGGATAATCAACGAAGCAGAGAGATGGCATAGATAAGAATAAAACAGCGAAGTTTGATTTCGCAAATTACGCATAGGGCTTCTGCTCTCTTTAAATGAAACTCACTAATAAATAGTATAGATAATACTCTTTAAGACTAAAATAACCCAAAAAATAAATAAATAAAGAGTTAGTAGATAAGCATAAATACACCGGTACAAATCATATTTTTGGATTGAAAAGAGAAGGCATGCACGTTAACACATAGCGAATCGAGTTTCCGGTACAAATCATATTTTTGGACAAGATTTATTAAATGTACCAAGTTTTTTTTAGTCCGTTTCTAAGTCCAAAAGTCTAAATTTCGAAATGTTGCAAACGGCGGAAAACCAAGCTATTGCAATTTAGCAAGTGATTTTGCTGTTGAGTCCAACGGACACAACATTTGAAAGCATGCGTGTAATGTCCCGGAAATTTTCGACTTTTGAAAATTCAACATCGATACTCACTTTATCGACTGCCGAGAAATCGAAGGCCGGAAACCCGAAATGTTATGGTTTAAGAAAAGGAAAGAGAGAGAAGAAGAGATAAGAAGATAGAAGATAGAGGGAAAAGAAAATAGAAAATAGAACGGAATAGAAAACAACAGAACAACAACAGAATCTCACAATCGCAGCGGAACAACATATAATAATAAATGAATAATCTTTAAACAAAGAACTATATCAGTTATTACATTTTATACATTACATTACATCATCATCAGAGTGTACAACAACAAACAACATCAAACAGCGGAAAAGAAATACTATATACTAGTAATACGCCATGCCATCCAGCTTGCCTCCAGCAACTCCTGAATATCTAGAATATCCTGACAAACCTTAACTCTTGACTGCCCGTGTGAAAATTGGTGGGCACCCAGAGTTTAGGAAGGAAAACAATAAACTCCAAGTCAGTCATGTGACTGGTGTGAGAACTCAAAACAGTTTATTTATCTTTAAAAATCAAAATAGAGGAATATTTTTAAAGTCAATTCGCAATGCTTTTAAAAATGAGACTACCATAAGGCCTCCCGCACACACACACAATGCAAACGCAGAATCGGAGGCGATTTCTCCTTATGATAGTCAAATATGCTTGATACGCATTAAAAAGACATTTGATATTATTATTAGTGCATAGTGTAGGAAAAATTCATTTCGAAAGTAGAATATAAATCTTAGCCAACATACGACCATTATCGTATGCCTACTATAGCTAACTATGTTCAATAGCAGGTTACCGCCACATTCCATAGCAGGTTATACAACTAAAACCGTACAAGATCGTATTGTTTCTTTGGATTTCCAACGAATGATCAGGCCAAGGAACTTCCCATTGCCACATGAGAATGCCTCTGGATGGACATCCCCGAGAACCAAACCGGATCTCTACCAACACAAGGCCGGGTTACCCCTAACTGAGTAACAACTGACCGAATATGCCATCCCCCGGTCCTTTGGGACCTTTCACCGAGCGCTCGCAATCAATTCACACAATCATAAAGTGTTTTCAACATGAGTAAGTATTTGGGCTCCATACCATGATACCACCCTTTTCCAGAAGGAAATGCACATATCCTAAAGGGCGCTACCTCTCATAACCTTGCCGCATCTTTCCTGTTTTGCCCATTCCCGAGGTGTGAGGCTCGATGAAGTCACGTCCACAAAAACATACTTTATACAAAAGCCATGCTTTGGGTCAACAAATGATCATAGAAATGATCACCAGGATAGATGGTCAAATAAACGATCCTATCACAAATAACCAACACAATGATCATTTCACAACAACACTCAGCATGTCACATTACCAAATTGGGAATATATCGCTGATAACATTCAACTACATAACCTCTGAGCTCGTACGTCTCAGAGAAGGGTGTTAAGCTAAAAGAACAAATTCTCCGCCACCAACAGAAATATATTTGAAATAAATCTGCTTTATATCTCAATTTGTAACGTCAGACATACAATCCATACAAGTCTGTTCCGGGATCGAACAAAACCGAAGGCACTTACAAAGAAGTCCTTGCAATCCGGATAATCTCTAATCACGTCCGGACTTCCCATCACAAAGGGAGTCTCTATACCGTAGCTACTCGGTGCAAAGACAATCGACGAGTTGTCCTTTCGCTTTCAAAAAGATCCGGTCTTCAACACCGGTCTTCAAATGCAATTCATAACGACGTATCACATATTCGGAATGGGTTATACGACCCCATGGTCTTTTCCCGGTTAACCCGAATAGTGAGCGCTTATTCAAAAATAAGTGTGGCATTCAAATTCAAACAAATCACATCAATTACCCATTCAAAGGGAAACATTGATAGTCGGTTATTGAACTATCAATGGATATGCACACATCACCAGTTTCCAAATAATTTTCCAAATTATTTATTTCCAAAATATCTTTACAAGATATATAATTTTCACACTTCAAAAATAAATCAATATTTATTTTTAAACAAGTTCCCTTTTCTTTTATAAATTTCATAGTGAATTTATATTTCAAAATATCTATGAATATACGATTTCAATTATTCATTTCAATTTATCTTCAAGAAGATAAATTCTCAAAATATTCACTTTATATTGGAAAACATTTCCATACTTATTTATTAAGTAATTCTCAAATCCATCTATTTTCAACACTTGGAAAATATTCAATATACTTAAATCGAGATTAAGTATATATTTCATTCTTTAAGGAAATCATTCTCTTAAACATATTTATTTGGGCCAAAACGAATGTTGCGTAAAACATCGTTACGACAACCCAAAATCACTAGTATAGGGATTCGAAATTAAAATAGATATATAAATCCCAATACTATGCAAAACATTTCCTTTCGGAAATCATTTACTATAACAACAGTGTTATAGTCCATTATTTCCTTCTATTTCTCGAAAACATCTATTTCAACAATAAATGTTGAAATCCATGGTTTCGAATCTCAATACATTTAAAAACGTCGTTAGATCGTTTTAATTTTATTTAAAACATCACATTCTAAAATTTTATTTAACATATTATTCACTATTCAAAAACGTGAATATACTACGTTAACAATTTTCATCCTTTTATACATTTCATTTTAAAGGATTATTCACAGTTAAAAATGTGAATATAACTCCATTAATAGGTTTCAACAATTTACTTATCAAAATAAGTCATTTGCAAATTTATAAAACAACGTTTATAAATTCCATTTCTATTTATTTTATAACTATTTCCTTTTTATAAATCTCCTTTATTAACCTATTCACTTTATAACTCAATTATAAACCAAAAGTTCATATTATAAGTTAAATGCTTATAATTTATTCGTTTGCAAAAATTGTTCCTTTGAACTTCATAATTATAAATCTTATAACTTATAAGATTCGTTTATTTATCTAAACCTATTCTTCAAATAACTTTACAAATTTTATAAACCTACTGTTTATAAAATTCTATTTCTAACTTCACCGTTTATAATTCTATAAATTTCATTCATTTATGAAATTCATTCTCACTTCATTCTAACACTTATAAAAACTCGATTTATAATTCCAATATTTTAATTTACAAATATCAATTTATAAATCCTTTATAAAATCAATTTATACTATTATTTTAAAACATCTTTAATCTCCTTTATAATTTCACCATTCTCTTGATTTATAAAATAATCAAATTTTATAAATCCTATATTTTCAACTTTTATAATAAATTCAAAAATCCAATTAAATTATTTTATAGAACATTAACCCATATTTCTCAAAAATCAATCTTTAACCGTATTTCTCAAAAATCATAATTTTTTATAACTTTAAAAAATATAACGTTTATTTATTTAAAATGGATCAATTCAAAAAATATTTTTATAACGTATACTTTCAAAAATCACTTTAAAATCATTCTAAAATCCCAAAATTTGGTCCAATGATGCTACATACCAAATAGTCAATCACGACTACAACGATATCATATATCGATATGATAATCAACGAATATCAAAATATCCATAATCAAATAAATACTGTTGAGGAATCCAGCTGGATCCCTCCAACCTGTTTCCTGCATCCACAAACATTAGCACAATACCAATTTCGCTCCAGTACGAAATTATCGCGGTATATGGGATTTAAAATATTATCCGCTTACTAACGGCGCAATAGGGTCTCATCCGCTAAAAAATGCGAGGATTCAACAACTGCAATATATACATATGCCAATATATATATATATATATATATATTGCTATTATATATATAATACCAATTTCACTGTTTATGAAATATTCGCGGTATATGTTTTTATTAAACAACATCCGCTTACTAACGGCGCATAATGTCTATTTTAACAATCAATAGATAACAATCATCATTCAAACGTGCATTCAAATATTTTAAATCTAACTATTTAAAATAAAAATCGAAACTGATTCGATTGTGTGAGAAGTTCTCACCTTGATTTCAATTTCGTTTTAGCGATTTATTTCGAATAAAATTAAACGGACGTTTAATTTTACACGAAATTTTCACTAACTCCAAACGACTCCAATCCAATTCCATCGCGTAGTGCTCGTCCATACGATTCCAACGCAACTGGTTTCGCGCGTTTTCGACCTCGTATGAAAAAGATAACAATATTTGAAGTTTACACGAATTTTATTATAAAAATTACAACATAAAATCCCTTTTTAAACCTAACTTTTATTCATAGCCGTAGGATCCACTGCCCCCCCCCCCCCCCCCCCATCATCACCGTGCATTCCCTCCATCTCCCTCTCATTCCATCTCCAGTAAATCACGAAGCAAGGCCGAACCCAACATACAAACTAGGTTTAGATATCGCCACTTCCTCGCTCCACGAAAACACGATCAGCAACTTGCAACACGAAGCTCCAAACCCCCTCTACCTTCGCCCACCACCATAGCGAGCTCGGCCCCCTGATGTATCTCGAAAACCGTGCGCATGACCTAGGCCGTCGGCCCCCCTATATCCCTCCACGCGACGCTAAACTCCATCATATTCGTATGGATCTGAAGCCCTCGACGTTAGCTACAACTTTGCAGTTGAGCACTTCGTGAATCGATTGATGGATTGAGAAATATTAAGAGGAAAAGATTGGAAGTTTTCATCCCTTGATAAATGATGGTGGCGGCTGTGAATTATTAGGGTTAGGGTTTTATTTTTCTCAAAATGGTGAATGGTTGGTCTATTTATAGAGAATTAAAACGACACTACTCATCCGGGAATTCCGAACTCCGATTCACGCACCATAACCAGCGTTTCTAGGGTTTACCCCGCGTTCCAGACACAATGGAACAGGTTTCGGAAGCTAATTCGGACATTTGTGCGAGTTATGGCAATAAACGTTCAATTTAAATTAAACCGATTTAAACGATTTTCTAGGCATTTTAATTTGTATCGGACAAACGGTAAATCCAATTGACACGAAATTTGAAACCTTACAATAATATCACATTACGGATCCGATGAAACTGGTTTCGTCGAAATCCGACACTGTTTGAAAAATGGCTATTTTAACTCGCCAAATTAATATTAAAAATAATTCGATGCGTTTTGAGCTGCCACGATCATACGATAACTCTGATTGACACAAAAATTGAAATCCGATAATAACTAA